>JAUIMM010000134.1:7230000-9807500 GCA_031769625.1 Taudactylus pleione
ATTTCCTGGTGTGAAAAATACAAGTTCAAATCTGAAAGATTCCGAGTGTCTCGCCTCTTGTCTTTTCTGCAAGAGGGGTTGGTTAAGGGTCTGAAATTGTACTCTCTTAAGGGACAAATTTTGGCCTTATCGATCCTGTTTCAGAGGAAATTGCCCACCATTCCTGAAGTTCAGACCTCCTTGCAGGGAGTTCTTCGCATACAGCTTCCTTATGTCCCGCCGGTTCCTCCTTGGGACTTGAATTTAGTTTGGAGGCACTTCAAAAGGCACCATTCGAGCCTTTGGAGTCTGTAGAATTGTGATATCTCACTCTGAAGGTTGTTTTCCTTTTGGCCGTTGCTTCGGCCAGAAGGGTATCTAAATTAGCGGCTCTTTCCTGTAAAGCTCAGCTTATAATTTTTCATGAGGATAGTGTAGTATTACCCTTTCTGCCAAAGGTGGTATCGGCTTTCCACATCAACCAAGATCTTGTCCTTCCAGCTTTTTGCCAGGATTCAGTGACTAGTGAAGCTTGTTCCTTAGCACTGTTGGATGTGGTACGTGCATCACACATTTACTTGGACCGTACTGCGTTCTTGAGGTATACAGATGTCTTGTTGGTATTGATTGATGCACCAAAAAAGAGGCTGGCCTGCCTCAAAAGGGTCTATCGCTAGATGGGTCACTTCTGCCATTTTTTGGCAAATTTGTCCTCAAATGCGACGGTTCCGGCCTCAATTCTGGCTCATTCGACTCGTGCAGTTGGGGCTTGGGCGGTGCGGCATAGTGCCTCGGTTGAGCAGCTCTGCAAAGCAGCTATCTGGTCATCCGTACACACTTTTACAAAATTTTATCGCTTCCATACATTCGGCGCAAGAGATGCCAGTGTTGGGCGTAGAATTCTTAGAGTGGTCGGTTCCGACGCTCCTTGCCTTAACTGGCTTGCTTTGGTATATCACCCAGATGTAAGGCATCCCCCAGATGGACGATAAAGGAAATACGATTTTTACTTTTATTTATTTATATATATATATATATATATATATATATAAATATTTCATTTCATTTCCAGACTGGTGATCTGAGCTGTATGCTGAGAGACATTTGGAGTCTAGGCTAAAAGCTTACCTTCCTGGTGGATTTAAAGCTCCAGTAGAAGTAGATAACCAGTTGCTAACAAGACGGACTGGCTGAGAGACTGATTGTTTGATCCTATGCTGATAGCTTACATTGTCACCATCCATAAATTGATTTTCCTGGTGGATATATACTCCCGGTAGCAGTAAATAACCAGTCACTAACACGTGATATGCAGGATTGCACCACAAATGAGATTAAGAGTTCGGAGGCATACAATTATCTGAAGCCCAACTGGGATTAATACGTACACCATTGCAACACCCCTGAGGAAGTTATTTATGACCAAACGCATTGAGTGACAAGCTATCAAGATCCAAAGACAGCCCTACAGGATGTCAAAGAACTCGCCTCTAAAAAGGGCGACAGCAAGTGTACTAACATCTGTCCCACAATGGTCAGTATGTCTGTGAGAATAAGTTTTAAATGTGATTTTATGTTTGTTTTTTTTTTTTAAATAAAACTGTACTAAAAGGAAAGAAGGTTATTAGTTGTATTTGGGTGAACTCAGGTTGAAAAGGTCTCATAGTAGGCCCAATAGGAGGAATAAAAACTGCACCCTTATCACCTCACAACACTCTATGTAATAGGAACACAAATTATACTATACAAAGGGGCAATTGGATCCCATTGGATCCCATATAGAGTTGTATAATCCAGTTTAGGCGCTACCCAAAAAAACAACATTATATATATATATATAAGAAAGTCAAAGAGCCATATTCAGTTTGATTCGCACCCGCAATACTTTTTCGACTCTCGGACTTTCTGCCTACTTTGCCTGTTTTGCATGCGGAAAAGTATCGTGCGCGTGCCCGCGTATTCAATTTGAAATTAGGCGAAAACAAGATCCGGCAAAACTGAAACAAGCGGAAAGTCCTGTCAGATTTGGGGAAATCAGCCTGACACCCCCCAAAAGATGCTCTGATATGGGGGTTAGCTATGGTTACCCTTGATTTGGCTTGCTGAAGGTATTCAGTGTTTTTAAACGGGCTCAATAGCTGCTAAATAGCGTTTTTGTACAAGTGGTGAAAAATAGTATTCAGGAGGTTTTTTTGCAGAAAATAACTTATCCTAGCAAGTACCTGGGGTACTTGTAAATGGGGGCCAGCATATTTTAAAGTTGCTAAAGTTTAAGTTTTAAAAATCTTGAAAAATCCACCTTCCGCAAGCACCTGCAATGGAAAAAACACCTGGGGCATACTTGGGGACCACCTTAGTGTTTAGTTTGCTAGTTTTTAACTTTATCCTCCAACATTTTTTTTTTCGCCCCCAAAATGAAAGCGATTTTTTTGGGGTGTTCTTAAGTGTTTTTTAAATTTTTTGATGCAGTTTACTTTTGGGGGACTATATATATATATATATAGAAAACGGATAAAAAGGGCGCTCCAAGAGGAATACTCTTCACAGTTGCTCCCGAGGCATACGATGTGGCTTTGCTATATAAAGCGAATTACCGACCAGTATTTAGGAGGTGTAGACGGGCCAATCAAAAAGTTCCAAATGTGTTTGTGTAGATTCTCCTTAAGGTAATGTTTAGTTTATAAGACTTTAGGAGCCATCAAACAAATTAATTGTGACCCACAAACTAATCCGGCGAGTTCATGCAAGTATACCCTCGCACCAAAAGAACACACCCAAAATAATGGCCAAATGGCCAACTGCTATATCATATTGTAAAAGGTTTATTTCCACAATAAAATGGACAGAGCATAAAAATGTGCTTACATGAAATGTATTTTGATAAGGTGCTATTTTGTTTGCTAAACCACTGGAGAATGGTACCGAGAAACCTCAACCTCACCCAAAAGGGTGCGAGCTTGTGGTAGTGGACCCAAGGAGTTCAGCCCTAAACAGACAGGTGTCTGTATATAATCAGCCTCACTATCAGGAGACCTTTTAGAGGTGCTGCTTAGTTAACTACTAATTTTGGCGCAGGATAAAGGTATTGTTACGTTTGTGTGTGTATATAATATATATATTTTTTTTTTTCAAGCATGTTCTGTTGAGGACTGTAGAAGCGCACATTCTTCAATACATTACGGGAACTGAACTATTACATTTTACTTCCTAGAAGCTAAAAAGTCTCCTCAAGAATAAACAAAAGAGTTTCAGTAAATCCTGATCGGTTGCCTAGCAACTAATGCAGTAAAACTTAAAGGTTAACAAAAGAGTGGGGTTTTGTGTACTACAGCTAGCGAGCAATCGCTGAAGAACGAGACGAAGCCACTACAAATTATTACTGGGATAAGAATTAATTGAAATGCCATCTGCTCTACATACCATTGGGTGCAATAATGCGGTTGGTCTCCTTCAAGCTGGTACTTTGTTAGTTTTCTGTAAGTAATGGGCAAATTAAACAAATGCCTGACTAAATGTCAGATCACAACACATTCTTCGTAATGAATGTTCTTTGGTTGGTTTATTTTAAAAATGCTGTTTTTGAAGTAGACTTTCATACCTCCCAACATTTGGTGAAGCCCAATTGGGACATCTGCGAAAGAGGCATGGCCTATGCATAAAGAGGCATGGCCTGGTGGCACGCCCCATTTTCATCACTAAGGGGCGTGCCCAGCATCTATTTTCGCTCTGCATACACGCTGCTCTGCTATGCAGAGCAGCGGTGTATGCTTCCCCCAACTTCCCCCCCACTGCGGGACACTCCGGCCCGCGGGTTGGACAGTGGGACAGTCCCATAAAAACGGGACTGTCCCGCTGAATGCGGGACAGTTGAGAGGTATGGACTTTCAGTACACCTCGGACCTTTACAGCTTACCGGAATGGTTTTTTTTTTTTTTCAAGGTGCCAGGATAAAGAGCATAGCTCCGCCTCTGACACCCGTGAAGCCCTGCCCCCAGGTTCTGATTGGCCCAAGACCAGTCAGTCAAGGAGATGAACATCGGTTGGTGAAACCATGGATGGTCATCCATTGCATAGTTGGTAACCATCGGTAGTAACCACATCCCTACTTAAATGCATTATTTTAGAGTAGCGTGGACCCGGGTTGCCGGAGAGGGTCGGGTGCCTCCTGAAATTCAATTGGGTTTACTGCAGTGCGACTTTAGCAAAGGGCTGGCGGCAACTGACAGTGCAGAAGAAGCCATTGTGCTGCTTTGTCTCAATTCGCAGCCTCAGTCATCTGGTTCAGAGGAGCGTGTGCCTTCCTGATTGGAAGAGCTTAACTCAGGCACCTCTGGGCCCTGGTTCTCAGCTTATGTGATTGATGCTGAGAGAGAGTATATAGAAGCACTTTGTTTTGGATCTGCCAGGATGGCCCAGTTGGTATTGAGCAATAGGAAGCTGGATAATTGCAGCCAGTTAGAAATGTGCCGCTGTTTTATCTAGAGCAGTGATTCCCAATCTCGGTCCTCAAGACACAATAACAGTCCTGGTTTTAGTAATATCCCTGCTTAAGCACAGATGGTTAAATCAAAATAACTGAGGTACTAATTAAGTCAACTGTGCTCAAGTATGGCTAGCCTTAAAACCTGGACTATTAGTGTGCCCTGAGGACCGTGGTTGGGAATCCCTGATCTAGAGATAAGTATTCCAGAAACCATAATTACCATTATAATAATACACTTATTAAAAATAAAAATATTGTTGTTCAGTGGAACCTGTAAAGAAAATAATAAGTAGTTATGTTTATAGCCTTTTTGGGGATAATTTGAAGGAGCCGGTACTTGTGCTGTGTTAGTCCAGGAGAAGACAGCAAAATCTAACCCTGTCTTGCCTTACTTACAGAAGTCTGCAATCCTCCACGAATGAGGAGACCGTGGTGCGCCTGGCTGCGATTGGCCGCTGTAGATGAAGTCACTACAGGTCCCGGAAGTCCCTCAGGCTTCCAACTAACATGTTTCGTGCCATTACTGGCACTTCTTCAAGAATGCCTGTTGTCCAATTGCTTGTTCCTTAGTAGCGTTCACGGTTAAAAAACTTTATTGTTCTATATGTTAAAAACCGGGAGTCAGACAGGAGGTTGATATAAAATAGACGGCAAGCGCATTTTGAGGTGCCTTTTTTTTTTTTACCGTTAGCAAAGTTAAAATGGGAATGTGAAAACCTAGAGGTTGCAATGCTTTTAATTCGTAAATCCAGTTAGCTTCTTGCAATTTTAGGCTTCTTACTACTCTTACTAAAGCCTAAAACAGCAAGAAACTAAATAGATTTAAGAATTAAAACATTGCAACCTCTAGGGTCTTCATATTGATATAGAGCTAAATGCTTTTTTAGAACATTCCCATTTTTTGTTATAAAATTCACATTATTATTGTTATAAATTCTCCCCACAAGAGCGATAAACATAACTACTAATGCTGGCCATACACGCTACAATTATCAGGACGATCCGCCCGATATCGGCGGATCACCGCGATAATTGTAGCGTGTGGGGGGGGGCGACCGAGGGTCAAATATAGCTCGGTCGGGCAAGCTGGATTGTCCAGCATGCCCGTCCGATGCGATATTACCCGGTAAACTGTCGGCCGCATCGGGCAGTGTATGCCCAGCGCGGCCGACGGACAGACATTTCCTGTGTTCCTTCCTACGGAAGAAACAGGGAAATGTCTCCTCCCACGGGGGCGGAGCGCGGATGTCGGGCTATACACTGTGAGATTTCTCTCACAGTGTATGCCGCGGACATCTGCGGCTGGCAGCCGGCCAGATAAAATGTCTGTCGCTCTGACAGGCATTTTATCTGGCTGTGTATGCCCAGCATAACTATTTTCTTTACAGGTGACACTGAGCAACATTCTT
Source organism: Taudactylus pleione (assembly GCA_031769625.1). Lineage (NCBI taxonomy): Eukaryota > Metazoa > Chordata > Amphibia > Anura > Myobatrachidae > Taudactylus > Taudactylus pleione. Next base: position 7,235,872 of record JAUIMM010000134.1, read on the forward strand.
TCAGCGTTCATATTTTTATTTATTTCTATACTATTATTCTAATGAGCAGCTTTTACATTTACAGCGCAGAATTATTCATTTTTTTAATAACAATATTACATTTACAAACCGGTATCCTAGCTACAACTCCAAACTCGGGTATTACACAGGCTCTTCTATTTATTCTACTTTGTACAATTGAACGTTTTAGGAAAATTAAGTTTTTGTTTTTTTAATTTTCAACTACATATAAAGGATGGACAAATAACAATAACCAGGACTGCTTCGGAAAGTCTCTAGTTCTTTGCACTCCCACTACTCTTATATCAGAGACAGGCCATGGATGACAGTCCCAGCTCCAGTATACATTGTGGGAAGCAATATAATAGGTGGGAGTATTATTTTTTTTTGTATTGCGGCTCAAACTTATGTTTTGGATTTTTTTTTACCTGGAGCACAAGCCCGTGAGATATTTTTTTTTCTAGGGGTTGCCAGCTGGTGTCTAGTGTTTTTTTGTGGGGCCATCGGCTAGTGTTATGCTTTATCCTGTGGATACAAGGTCTTTAGTTGGCCTCTGAAAGCGACAGTATTATTATGCTTTATTTATATGGCACCACAAGGGGTCTGCAGCGCCTTACAAAGTACATAAACATAAACAGTAAACACAGTACAAAAGTGACATACAATACAGAACATTGCAGAACATGGACATTGTCATAAGACTCAAATAGGGATCAGGGTGGCAGATTCCAAAGGTTGGGTGCCATTGTAGGCAGTGGGGGGTATGGTGGTAAATGCAAGGAAAGGAAAAGCATATGAGGAAAGAGAGCCCTGCTCTTGAGAGCTTGCAGTCTAAAGAAGGGGCCAGACAGACGGGTGACACAGAGTAGAGAGACAGTGAGCAAGGAGCGTGGGCAGAGAGTTAGGATGAGCGCTCAGATGATGCATGTAATTGGGAATCTTTCTATGGTTCAATGGAAATGTGAGTGAACACATTTATATGTGCACAAATGCACAAGTGATAGAATCACCCGCCTTATTGGTCAGTTTGGTTCTCTTTAGCCTGCTGTTTTTTTGTTTAAACCAGAATTCCTCACTCCTGTGTAAATATTTGGAATTGATTGTCTACTGCAAAACTATTTTTAACCACTAGGGGTCACTGGAGTCTAATTTATTTTGTTTAAATTGCTTAAAACTGTTATTTCCGAGGATAGTTTGAATTTTAATTCATCAAACCGGTTCTTATATTGACAATGTCTTCATACTATCACACCGTCGCCTACACTGAAAATTTTAAGATACTCGTTAAACCAATACACATTATGAACAGCTTACCTCATTCACATTTATAACTACGCAGTATGACACAGCTGCATATACCTGTTTCATAAAGAGTTTATTCCTTTTTTTAAGTCTTTTTTATTTAGAACATCAGGAGACACAAACACAATGCCACAAAACGGACAAAAAATGGCAATGACAAAAGTGTTAGTACCCAATGTTGTTTTTATTGTGTAAACAGGAAATTACATGGGGATGGGATGGGATGGGATGGGATGGGATGGGGAGAGGAGAGGACTTTCCAGATCCCTTAAGGCCTGCCTATCAGGGGTAAAAAGAGAGAACAGGATTGGTAAAGGACGGAGGAGCACCCAATTGGCGAAAAAGTGGAGACACAGAGAGTTAAGTAGTTCCTGGAAGCGGAGCATGGTAGGGATAGCCTGATAGCCATTTATGGCCTGTAATGTCTCATTTTTACTAAGGACCAGGTTCGAATAGATCAGAGAGACAAGCTGGGTGAAATGTGTTTCCCTTTATATCAGACACAATGACAGACACAATTGCAAAGGTGCAACACAATTTTATTTTGTGAGAAAAACAATTGACACATAACAGTGCATTTGGTACATTATCTCAGCTTCTCTTATAAGAGACTTATTACAACACTCGCCAACTCAATTGCAACTTATTATAACAGCTAGTTTCCGTAAGATACTACACATCTGGTTATAACATGTATAGATATATACAATATAAATTAAGAAAAAATGACAGGGGCTGCAGGACACCTAAGCGTACCCCTAACTTACTAATGCTGGGCATACATGGCCAGATAAAATGTCTGTCAGACCGACAGACATTTTATCTGGACGGCTGCCAGTCGCAGATGTCGCCGGCATACACTGTGAGATTTCTCTCACAGTGTATCAGCCCGACATCCGCGCTCCGCCCCCGGGGGAGGAGACATTTCTCTGTTCCTTCCGTAGGAAGGAACACAGGAAATATCTGTCTGTCGGCCGCAGCTGGGCATACACTGCCCGATGCGGCCGACAGTTTACTGGTAAATATCGCATCGGACGGGCATACTGGACAATCCGGCATGCCCGACCGAGCAATATTTAACCCTCGGTCGCCCCCCCACACGCTACAATTATCGGGGTGATACGCCAATATCAGGCGGATCCCCCCGATAATTGTAGCGTGTATGGCCAGCATAAGGAGTAACCCCATAAACTATGGGGGTACCACATGGCCAATGGCAAGTAATCTTTCCATCAATTGCGCTGCACCGATGCCACACCATCCATGGTGGTGCCTGTTGTTGACAAAACTTTGTTACAATGGACAAGGTCTGCACATGTGCAGCGCTCAGCCAATGGCTAAACCAACGATGGATTTCTACCGATAGTTTAAAACCATCAAACATTGATGGTACAGCCTTCAATGGCCATTACTAGACCATGGTTGTGAGAGTACCAAGGGTCCAATGCCTCCTGAAAATTTTTGATCCTTTCGTTTAAGCAGAACTGTGATGAAGCGACGTAGCAATCTTTGGCAATCTGAAATCTAGCAGCAGTGCAGATATGTTGTACTAGTATATCAGAATATTTGATAAGTGTATCAACAGGGCAGCTCAGTAGCTTAACTTGAGAATCAACAGTGACCTCTAAGGCAAGGACCTGTCTGATAAGATCAGAGGCTTTGCACCAAAGTCAGGGACTAGGGGGTAAATTTACTAAGAATCGTGTTTGGCTGTCTTTAAACACGCTGGGCAACGCTGCGATTCGCATGAGTTTTTTGCGCCCAAAATCACAGATTTACCAAGAATCGTGTTTGCCTGTCTGTTTGATTCAATGGTGATACTGATCGTGTTGTATCATATGCGAGTTCAGTCGTATTTGCTCCTTCTCAATAACGCCACGGAGCGCTGCACAGATCAGACAGATCTGTGCAGTGCTTTTGTGTGTACAGTGTAAAGAAAGTGTTAAAAATTAGAAAACAAATCGGCATAGGGTCTCCCCCAAAAGTATAACCATCCCCGGACCTCTGAGCCCATTCTGGTTCTGGATAAATGGCATGGGGTTCCACCGTATTTCCAATCACCAGCACCTGGCTCAACCAGCTGGGGGTAATGCCATAACAGGGGGACACACATCATGGGGTTCCCCTCGTCAAAGCATTAGGGGAATCCTGGAGCTATTACCTGTACCTCTGGTGGTGGCTGGTGCAGGATTAATGGGTCAAAGTTAATAATTAATATTGTTCTTTACAGTAGAACTACAGGTCCCAGCAAGCCTGACCCGACACGGTAGCACTTCACAAGTACCAACATGCCTGGACAGTAAGGGCCCGGTGGCATCTTTACCCCCTCCCCCCCACTGTGAATAAAATTTTAAAAAAGACAGTATGCCAACACCTAATATGTTAACCCTTTACTATCCATTTGCGCACTCACGCTACCTACTTACCTTCTCCATGGCACTGGTTGGTCCCCTTTTTCTGGGTAGCTTGGCAAAAAAAAAAACAATCCTCAATCAGTGGCTGGTTTCTATGGCAGCGGCCGCTTATTGGCTGAGAGATTTCTGACTCCTAGCCAGTCAGCAGTAAGGTTCGGGAGCTGTCATTCTCGGGCGCGCGTCGAAAGTGCACTCAGGAGATCTATTTGTCGCACTGGGCGTTACCAACCCCAGTGACATCACTTGCAGTGGGGAGGAGATTATGATAGAAGTGAGGGAAGGAAAAGCAAATGAGGGAAGAGGACCCTGCTTGTGACAGATTACAAGAATAAAAAGCAGATCATGTTTATTAATAACCACATTTATGGGCTGAATGTGATAGGTTATCTGTTTTCTATTGTGATACTCACTTAAGGGCTCAATGGGTAAAACACCTCTTCCTTCCTGGATTATCGACTGTCTCCAAACCCAATGCAGAGAGAGGTGAAGTCCGACCTGCACCTAGACCCCAATAATCAGAATCAATAATTAATTAATAATAAGGTAAGAAGGATAAAGATTGGGATAGGAGTGGGGTGGAAATTTGGATTGACAAAATGACTGTGGTAGGAATTATGATTAATAATAGTTATCACCTTGAGCTGCCACAACATCGGTAATTATGTTACATCGGTTTCACCCCTAATGTAATAAATCACTCCGGCAATCCTTAGAGACATCCTTTAGTTAGTTTAATGCTTATCTCTTTTTTCCACACTTTTTAACTATATGGTTCATTCTGTTACATCATTAAGCACTGCATACAGGCTAATTAATTATTGGTGATATTAAATCATATTTAATGAGAGTTATAAATTCTTTTTTCTATAATACTTTTTTGCTTATATAGTTTTCTAGGCCTTATTGCACAACTCTGTTTAATGGTATCAGCCTCACTTCAATCAGAGAAACAGCAATAGATTGCAGGAACGATGGACCTATCTAACAAGCTCTGAGAAGGTCAGCTTTATGGAGCATGTCTGCGGAAACTGACTCCAGCTTCCACCTTTGGGGCAGCCTGACCATAGAGAGAACCTCTGATGCCTCTCTGGTGGGCTGGAGCTGTTTGCAATGCCCAGCGCATTGGCTTTGGTTTGCACATGGGTGACCTGATGGCTGCGCAGGTGTAGTTCCGTGGCTGGGGTCGAACCTGGAAGTAAAGTTATAGCGTTAGATTTTTTCTTACTGTTAACTCATCGCTAGGACGAGTTCTTATCAGAGCCATTCCCAGTGATAAATTGTCCATATAATAACACTACAAACCTCCGCAATATGCGGCTATAGGGAATGTTAATTTTTGGGCATTTACATAACTGATGATAAATAGGCCCCTTAGTCTGAGTGTGGAGGTGATATACCACTCACCAAACCAGGACTAAGCAAGTTTATGTACTGGAACGTATCTGTACAATACATTCGGGGTCCCTTGTTTTTTATTTGGAGATCCCACCCCGGGGCCCAATGTTGCTCCCTGTAGACCTGTACTGATCATCGTCAGTCTCTCCCTCCCTTTGGGCAGGAGTCTGTCATTTTACTCATCATCACTCTATCCCCACCTCTAGCTCTCGTGGTCCTTGCTTCCCTTCTTCTGCCCATTGTTCCCCTCTATCCCTCCACTTCTGTATTATATATTCAATTACAGCCTTATCTCTACCTCATCTTGTCTCTTTATACCATGTCTTTTTTCTTCTTATGCCACCTACAGTACATGTCACTCCTTCTACCTTCTGTGTTATCTCTCTCTCCTGTTCTTCTCTCCTACACTTCCTATCCTCCTCCCTGCATATCAGTATACCCTCTGCCTTCCCTTTTACTGCTCAACCCCCTCATCTGTCCAAACGTATTGCTCTGTCTCCAGCAGCTAGCAGAGGTAAGTGCCTGGGGAGGGGTGGCTGCTATGCTGGGGTTGAGTTGTATTATATTATTATCAGGGGGGTGCACAGCCGTAAGAAGACTTTTTGGTGCCCTGTGCCAGAGAGAGCATTGGCGTCCCCCTAATTTTTCAAATAGGGACATAAGATGAGCACCCGAAAAATGGCCATGACCTCATGGGGAAGGGCCAGGGAAGAGATAGGGAAGGCCAGGAGATACTGGGGGTAAAAGAAGAGGAAGCTTCAAGTGGGAATGATCATAAACAGAAAAATTGCATGCCAGAAAAGCGCCCCCTGCCCTGCGGTGCCAGGTCACACCAACCTAGTTATGGCCCTGGGGGTAATGGGGTGGTAAGGTTTTCATATTTTTTAAGGGTGGTGGATTGTGTATTAATAGCATGTGGAGTGGGAACTGGATTAGCTTTATGGGGTTGTATATTTATGTTGTATTGGGATATATTGAAGTTTTAGGTTATGTGTTAATGTTGTAGCAGGGTAGAGAATGTATGTATTGTTTTAAATATGCACAATCGGGACTTGCTTTATAACAGTCATGGGCCAGGTGTCAGTGACAGCGGACATGTGTGGTGGGACCTTATATATAAATCTGTGTCCTAGCATCATTTATTTTGTAACATTTGTATCTGGTTATGTTTGTAGCTAGGTTCCTTTTGCGCAGTGGAATCCTATTGTGTTTGTTATTTTGTTAACTGATTTGCAAATGGGATAATGCCGGGTTGTTCCTGACATCTCCCAAAGCATTTGATACTTTAAAGATAAAGGAAGAAAACAAAAACCACAGCAACTTTTTATGATAGTTAGGGGCGTATTCATCAAACGATAAATGGCCCAGTAACCATGCGGAAACGCTAGTTTCCGCATTTTAAAGTTACCGGGCCATTCATCATTAGGGATCCTGTCGGACCCCCCCGGTATTCAGCAAACTCCGAAAACTGAAGGTCACGTATGTGTAGTCAGGACGATGGGGAGCAGGTAAGTAACGCAGCTACAGAAGTAGCTGCGATACTTTCCACGGGGACAACTGCTTTTTGGAGCAATTGTCCTCTCACCGGAGCAATGATGAATTGCTCTGGTGTCAGGCTTCCCCGCTGCGAGTTGGATACTTAAGTATCCCTCGCAGCGAGTTCTAAACTTCATCATCGGAGGCCATACGGCCATCGATGATGAATAGGCCCCTTAGCCTTTATTTCGGTATTGTGATACAGTTTTGCTTATTGTATGTATTGCATGCTTTTGTTTTACACAATTCTGTAATTACATTTCTGTAATTTTTTTGCTGTTCAATTAACAGACTTTATAAAAAAAAAATCTCTGTCCTAGCACGTAACCCGCTGGGCCACGCCCCTTCCCCACAAGACCACACCCATTTTTTGGGCATGCGTCTAATGTCCTTATTTAAGACATGGTTTGGAGGGAGGGGGTGCATTTTTTGGCACAGGGCACCAAAATTTCTAGTTACACCTCTGGTGGGTATAGATCGTAAAGGGCGGCCACTTGGTGGGAGTCAGGCTTTTCCATTGTTTTACTATTAAGGCTTTAGCGCTTTAGCCGCAGTACAAATATGAATGATCAATTTGTCCTGGGTTTAGAACAGGAGCATTTAACGGTTACCCCCACAGGGTCCAAGGGTACCACGGATCCAAAAGCAAGGTTAATCAGAGACCAGATGTGGCTCCAAAAAGGTTCGAGAACGGGTCACGTCCGCCATGGATGGAGAAACCCGCCCTTCTCTCCACAGAGCGGGACCCCCACATTTTGGGGGTCTCTCCAAGACTCTGAAGATATTAAGAGTTAGCCAACTGCATTGTCACCCTCTTCCTGGTCCGCGCCTGGAACTAGCTGACCCATAAAGTGGAGAAGAAGATATTTTGTGCAGATGTCTTTACTTAAATAAAGGATTTTATTCATGCCTCCCCCCCCCCTACACACACGCACAAACCATCATTTCTCCTTAAAACACTACAGATCCCAGCATGCGCTGGATGTCAGGGCATGCTGGCAATTGTTGTGATTCCTCATACTGGGCTCTGTATTTTGCCAGGGAAAAAAGAATATACAAACCACCCCCAGGGTTGCTATCAGCACTAGACTATCACAGCTGGCTATAGAGAGTTTTTTATTATGTTATTTACTTTTTTAATATAAAGAATACAACATGGATATAAGGGACCTGTGCAGCTCTGTGTATGGACGAAAATTGCGAGTAATCAAATATGTAAGAGATGTCACAAACTTAAGATACACATTTAGCTACCTGTAGACACTTGTCCCCATCTGCATAGGTAGTAAAATCCTTTTATATTCCAGGATGTATTTTACATTTGTTATTACACACAACTTACATCCTTACCTGCATAGGACCCTAATTTGTTAAAAATGTGTATGATAGTTTGTATAAGACAGAGGTGGGTAACCTGTTGTTTTCCATTATTATTACAAGTCCCAGCATGCTGAGTCTGTGTCCAACCATTCACATCTATTACACCAGGCTGTATTTCTCTAGCGCTTTACCACCTGCTGCTGTCAGGATGTGCTGCGAATTGTAGCTTCAGAAGATTGATTTAGGCAGGGTCGGATTATAAGGGCGGAACAAATATTGCCCCCTGGCCGGCTCCTGGCAGCTTTGCAATGTATGACATCACATCTGCTGCCGAAAGCTGGTTGCCGGTCCTGCAGGCAGTGTCGTGGATATGATGTAATACGCTGTGACACTGCCTGTAAGGGCTATAGCGGTGACAGGTGTGTTGGTGGGGGGGTCACTGCCGTCAGCGTTGCAGACAAAGGGGTCTATTTACTAAGCTGTGTTAGGAGATAAAGTGAACGGTGATAAGGTACCAGCAGTGGCATGACTAGGATATTTGGAGACCAGGGCAAATCTAACAATAAAGCCCCCCCCCCCCCCTATGTGCTCACGTAGTGGAAAAATGGGCGTGGTCACTTCAAAATGGGCTTGTCAACAGGACGCACACACCTTTCTATTCACTCTGAACATTCCTTTCCATTCCGTATGCACCTTAATGCAGTGCCCCTTATACAGTCCCCCCTATGTAGTGCCCCCAGTAGTGGTCCCACTTATACAGTACCCCAGTAGTGCCCCTTATACAGTACCCCCAGTATGTAATGTTCCCAGTTGTGGTCCCCCTTATGCAGGCCCCCAGTAGTGTCCCTTATACAGTGCCCACAGTAGTGGTCCCCCTATGCAGGTCCCCAGTAGTGGTCCCCCTTATGCAGGTCCCCAGTAGTGATCCCCCTTATGCAGTGCCCCATGTAGTGGTCTCCCCTATGCAGTGCCCCCAGTAGTGGTCCCCCTTATGCAGGCCCTCAGTATTGATCCCCCCTATCCAGTGCCCCTTATACAGTGCCCCCTGCAGTGGTACTCCCTATTCAGTGCCCCCAGTAGTGGTCCAGTGCAGTGCCCCTTGTGCCTCCAGTAGTAAGCCTCTTATATAGTGCCCCCCAGTAGTAGTCCCCCCTATGCAGTGCAGCAGTAGTGGTCATCCCTATGCAGTAGCACTTATATAGTGCCCCCAGTAGTAGTACCCCCCATGCAGTGCCCCCAGTAGTGGTTCCCCTATGCAGTGCTCTTTATATAGTGCACCCAGTAGTAGTCCCCCCATATGCAGTGCCCCCAGTAGTGGTCCCCCAATGCAGTGCCCCTAGTAGTAGCCCCCCCAGTAATAATCCCCAGTAGAGGTCCCCCCCTGATGCAGTGCCCCAGTAGTAGACCCCCCAGTATTGGTCCCCCCTCCGATGCAGTGCCCCCAGTAGTAGTAGCCCCCAGTAGTGGACCCCCCTCCGATGCAGTGCCCCCAGTAGTAGCCCTCCAAGTAGAGGTCCTGAATCCCCACTCCAGCTCCGTCCACACAGCAGTCCTCCTGGGCTGGTGTGCTCTGCATAATGGGAGAGACGTCAGGACGTTTCTCCTATCATCCACTGCAGGAGCCAGCCAATCAGCTCCTAACTGCCATGTCACAGGATGTGTTTGAAAAATGGCAGTTAGGAGCTGATTGGCTGGTACCTTATCACCGTTCACTTTATCTCCTAACACAGCTTAGTAAATAGACCCCATAATGTACTACACTGCAATGCTGCCAGTAAGGGGTGTGGCATTGGCAGTAGCAGCATGTGTGTGAGAGGGGGGGTTTAAATTTAATTGGTAGGTGCCCCGACAACTTCATTGTCCCCACAAAAATGTATACAGATGACATTGCTCTCTATCTATGGGACAGGGCTGTAACTACTAGTAGGCCTGGATGGCATTCGCTAGGGGCTTGGCACAGCCACCCATACATTTTAATCTTGGAGGTCCCATGGCCACCTGATGCCAGGGAAAGCTCTCCGCAAATGACCAGACTACCCTTTGGTATGAGCTCCTGGCTCTGGGCTCTGTCACTGAGCCTCCATGATGTGTAGCCCAGTAGGGCAGCAAGCATGACATCATGATGTTGTAACGCGTTTGAGTAGAAGTTTTAGTTTGCAAACTCCTTCACTTTTCCTGAGGCGCCTGGACCCCTAGTTCCGGTGCTGCTGTAGGATGCTAACTGTAGTATGCACCTTGCGGAGCGCAGCTATACTGTAAGTAGAATAGGACTGATGTTCCTCCTGCAATGAGGATCTACTTATAAAGCTAAAAACCTTTTGTGATCTACCAAGTATCCGACAAAGGGGACGTGACATGCAAAAAGGGGCGTGGGGTCTGTCCTGCCGAAATCACACATTGGCCTCCACATTAAAAAAATAAACACATTGGCTCCCCCCAAAAAAAATACACACACACACTGAGTATTTTCTATTCTCTGCTCTCTCCCCTACAGTAGGTTAACTTGCCTGTTTTACTCCTGCCACTATGGGGTCTCCAGTCCACAGGCAAACATTGTGATGTCTTTGATGACATCCTTGGATTTGCCGGCAGTAAGTGGCGCTGGCGGGGGAAAGGGAGCCCATTTAAGAGATGGACCAGCCAGGTGCCATTGGGGAAAGGTTCCTGGGTGACCGCCCTAGTCACATGTCTGGCAGCCAGAAGACATGCAGATGATGCTGCCCGACCGCTCAGTTTTTTACAAGAATAATTCATCAGCCGCGCAGAGTGCAGATGGCACCCTGCCCCCAGCCCAGCTAGCCCTGGCCTCAGCCAATAAGAATCAGCCTGATTTCTTTTTTATTCAATTTTCACCACCTCACAGCACCTGAAATCACGAGTGAGGGACTTGCATGCAATCCCAAACACGCAAGATCCATTTTTTAGATCCGAGTTCCGAACTTGGTGAAAAGACCCGGAACCCCAAAGTGATCTGAGCCCAGACTCAGTTCGAGTCGGAACCCCAAACTGTTCATCTACTAAATCTAAATAAATGCATGCCCATGGGCTCTGCCGTTTCTTGCACCTATTTTGAGAAATTTGTTCCTGTATTGGTGCATTCAGGCGAGCACTGGTCACCCTGGAATAGCACGTTACCTGGACAATTTTCTCTTTATAGACCCAGGAATAAGTGGTGTCTTTGTGGGCAACCTTTGTTCCATGCAAGCCTTGTTTAGCATGCTTGTGGTTCCTGTAGCTGAAGACAAAACAAAGGATCCCACCTCTTCTTCGTGTCACCTCCCGACGGATAAAGCTGACAAGTTAAGTAGAAAGGTTCAGGAATGTTTAAAGTTCGGAGTAATTCACTTGCACAAGTTTGTGTCATTATTAGGTTTATCTAATTTTGAATGTCACATTATACCTATGGGAAATGTTTTTCGTAGGGAATGAAAAAAGTAGAAAGGGAGACAGCGGGGGTTTTCAATCCGCATCATCACATCCATTGTCAAAGGAGATCAAAGAAAGTGTGGTTGAAGTTAATGATGGAATATAATGGCAAGTGGTCCAGCCTCTTGGGACACCAAGGGTTTTCTGCCAACTTGTTGCTTTTGGTTTTATTTCTGATCATCAGGGCGGTGGAGCTTTGGGTTAGTAAATATTCTAATCAGAATATAATTTTCTGGTGTGACAATTTCATGCGAATAACAATCAACAGGCCGCCACTCCAGAAGCTTTGCAGTTATTGACGCATTTAATCTTCAGATGTCTGGAGTGAATATTTATTTTTGAGCCAGGCACATGCCAGCAGTTGATAACGAGATTGCAGATACTTAGATGCATTTTAACTTTGCCAGATTTTGCGAGTTGGCTCCTAGAGCCAATAAGTTTGGATTATTTTCTCCTTTTTATGTCTGGCAGAATGTCAGGCAGGCATAGAAGGATCTTATAAATTATAAATAGGTTTAAAACGAATAGAGAGTCTATCCCTCATATACATTAGTTAACTTAATATTCATAAAACACATAATAAAAATTTGCAGTGTGAAAATATTATCGAAATATTGAACAGTCAGTGATATACATGTGACAGTGAGACAATACACTTAATAAAAGTGTTCATGGCACAATATTACTACTAAAATAATTTGATTAAATGGTACAAGTGACTGTGGGAAGGTCTTGAGCGCTATGATTTCTTCAATATAGAGTCAAATGAAGTAGCAGAATAATGGAGAATGAATAGAAAATATTGGAAAAAGGGGTGTGATGACTTATGCTGTCTCTTGTGTGTCCCCATGACAGTGAACAAGAGATGAGAGTCTCAGAACACCCACAATAGACTATAGAAAAATGAAAGTGTGCACAGAGGATTCTGCTTTCCCTCATTTGCTGGTTGTAGTGAACGAGAGATGAGAGAGCTGGCATGCCACCCATTTTAAAGAAGACAGTAGGGATAGATAGAATCTCTGTTAAGATGGATCCTAGCTTCTACTTTTCACCATTTTGCAAAAGCAGAGGATGGTGAATGAGAGAGCTGGAAAAACATATGTAATGGATTTGATTTCGAAATAGTACAGTAAGTGCAAAATATATGTGTCTCTAGGAAAGAGTAAAATATAATAGTTTCAAATTTGAGCATGACCCTACATACTTGTGCCTCTATTTGCAAATACATAAATTCCGTTGATCACTGTGAGTACAGTTTGCGCTACTATAGTGATATTGGTACAAAATTGTGGCATGAAAAAGGCTCACCATATATATATATAGAGGAAAGATTCCTGGACTGCACACCCTGAATATATATAATGGGAGGTGCTACCTGTTAAGACTTTATTGCAGGCACAAAAACAGACAAATCACAAGTGCACAACTAAAAAATTACTGATTATATATAAATACAATATGCAATAAAATTTTGCAATCAATAGAGGTTTTTAGCATAATCATGGCCAAGGTTATGGGCCTACCCACCATATCCAGGTAACATCTGTAAGGTAGGTCCCTAACATACTAGGGTTCAAATCCAGAGCGCAGGACACCCCTAAATCGGCACAGTCGAGCCACCCCAGGGCATTGCTATAATGAGAAGAGTGAAGTAAGAATTGTGCCTATTACTAGTGTGCATAACAATACCAGACTCCTATACACTCCATTTACACACTAGTAATAGGCACAATTTTAGGTAAGTCCTACAAGTTATATACTATAGTGCAACTTTGGGTTGATTTTTGGGGCGTGGTCCCCTGGATTGCTTTGGTTGGTCTGTTTCAGGGCACGGCATTATAACACATTCTTCCATTTTTGCACAATTTTAACATTTTGCTGTTTGTTTTTAATATATTTGTATTTTCACCTTTCTATGCAGCCACAGCTGCTCTTACCTTTCTTACTTCACACTTCACTTTTCTCATTATAGCGATGCCCTGGGGTGGCTCGGCTGTGCCGATTTAGAGGTGTCCTGTGCTCTGGATTTGAACCCTAGTATGTTAGGGACCTACCCTACAAAGGTTACCTGGATATGGTGGGTAGGCCCATAACCTTGGCCATGATTATGCTAAAAACCTCTATTGACTGCAAAATTTTATTGCATAATGTATTGTGACACAGTTAGGTTAGGGGGTCCCTCTCCTGGGTAGAGGACTCCTTCCTTTCACACACAACAGCTGGGAAACAGTACGCCATACTGGATGCAAGTACAAGCTGGTCGGCGCCAGTCTTTATTGTACAATGTCAGAAACAAACATAAAGAAAACATAAACATAAATCCTAGCCCTGTCGGGGCACTAACTTCACAGGTAGTTCCCTCACTACCAGAACCTGGCAGGGCCTAATGCCCTCACCAGCAACAAGGGCACAGCACAACACTTACAGTTAGGTTTTCAAGTGTCTCTGAGCAAACTCCCTGTCTGCTCTCCCAGGTGAGACAATCAGCCCTCAACACACTAGGCTTATATTGGCCACTCTCAGGTGGAAACCCTAACAAGCCTGTTACCAGGCTAAGAGAACCAAAACCTGGAGTGGCCGTGGGTGGAGCCCTCCCTCTCCTCTCACCCACAACCCCCAGGTCCCAAACCGGCTTTTCAAAAAGCCGAAACTCAAGCCTGCTACACTGCAGACTTTCTCCTGGGGGTTTAAAACACATAAGACAGGAATCTGGGACAAATGTACCTGCCACAGACCACTTTACCAATGATCCTATCACATATCCCCCCCCTTTGTTTCGACCTGTGGGGCGGAACAACTGAAGCCTCCAAACAATGAATGCGTGACAACGCATCAGCATTGGCCAGCTGGCTTCCTGGCCTGTGTTCCACTGAAAATTTAAAAGTTTGTAACGCCAAGAACCATCTCGTAATTCTCGCATTACTGTCCTTATTTTCGGACATCCACTTCAGAGGGGCATGGTCAGTGATCAATTTGAACTTTCTTCCAACCAAGTAGCACCTGAGAGCCTCTAACGCCCATTTTATGGCCAACGCCTCCTTCTCCACTGTGGCATAGTTTCTCTCATGTACATTCAACTTTCTGCTAAGATAGAAAATAGGGTGTTCCTCGCCCTCCTTGTTATGGGACAGGACCTCTCCTATACCTACTTCTGATGCATCGGTTTGTACTATGAATTCCCTTTCAAAATTAGGAGTCATCAGGACTGGTTGGGAACACAACGCTACTTTCAACTCCTGAAAAGCTTTCTCTGCCTCAGGACTCCATTCTACCACGACTTTTTGTTTGCCTTTGGTCAGGTCAGTCAGTGGGACTGCCATGGTGGCAAAGTTGGGTATAAACCTCCTGTAGTACCCCGTAATTCCCAAGAAGGCTCTCACCTGCTTCTTATTCAGAGGCCGTGGCCAGTTTTGTATGGCATCAACTTTATTGAGCTGAGGCTTTATCAGGCCTCTGCCGATGGTGTATCCCAGATATTTTACTTCCTCCATGCCTAGACAACACTTTTTTGGGTTGGCTGTCAAACCTGCCTTATAGATGGAGTCCAAAACTGCTTGTACCCTGGGTAAGTGAGACTGCCATTCCGGACTATGAATGACCACGTCATCCAGATAAGCAGCCGCATACCGTCTATGGGGCCTTAGAATCCTGTCCATCATTCTTTGGAAGGTAGCAGGTGCCCCATGTAGCCCGAAGGGCAACATCTTGTACTGAAACAAGCCCTCTGGCGCTGAAAAAGCTGTCTTTTGTTTGGCGCTCTCGGTTAACGGTACTTGCCAATACCCTTTGGTTAGGTCAAGAGTGGTTAAATACCTTGCCGTCCCTAGTCTCTCAATCAATTCATCCACTCTTGGCATCGGGTAGGCATCGAATTTTGAAACACTGTTCAACTTTCGGAAGTCATTGCAGAAACGCACACTCCCGTCGGGCTTTGGAATCAACACAATGGGACTTGACCATTCACTATGTGATTCTTCAATAACCCCTAACTCTAGCATATTTTTAATTTCTTTCGACACCGATTCTCTTTGTGCTTCTGGTAACCTATAGGGCTTTAGATTAACTTTAACCGCTGGGTCAGTGATGATGTCATGTTTCATGACCGAGGTTTTCCCAGGTACGTCAGAGAACAGCACCCTATTTCTGATCAGAAACTCCTTGACCTCTTGTTGTTGAATTGCCGACAGGGTTTTTGCCACTGTCACTTCGGGAACTAAGGGCCCTGGATTTACTGGAGGGGCTCGGACGGCCGACAGTGCCGTTCTATCTTTCCAGGGCTTTAACAGATTTATATGGTATACCTGTTCTGGCTTTCTTTTCCCCGGCTGGTAAACTTTGTAATTGACCTGCCCCACTCTTTCTAAGATTTCAAAGGGCCCTTGCCATTTAGCCAAAAGTTTATTTTCCACAGTGGGAACCAATACTAACACTCTGTCCCCAGGAGCAAAGCTGCGTAACCGAGCATTGCGGTTGTATACCCTCTGCTGTGCCTGTTGAGCCTGTTCCAGGTGCTCTCTCACTATCGGCACTACCGCAGCAATTCTCTCCTGCATTTGAGAAACATACTCAATCACGGTTTTGTAAGGACTAGACTGCCCCTCCCATGTCTCTTTGGCAATGTCTAGTAACCCCCTTGCGTGTCTCCCATACAACAAGTCGAAGGGTGAAAACCCGGTGGAGGACTGGGGAACTTCTCTTATGGCCAACAATAAATACGGCAATAAGTAATCCCAATCCCTACCATCCTTGTCGACCACTTTCCTAAGCATGTGTTTTAACGTCTTGTTAAACCTCTCGACCAGCCCATCGGTTTGGGGGTGATAAACCGAAGTTCTTAACTGTTCAATTTTGAACAGGCGACATAACTCTTTCATGACTTTTGACATAAACGGTGTACCCTGGTCAGTTAGTATCTCCTTGGGTATACCCAGCCTGCTAAAGACATGAATTAGCTCTCTGGCAATGGTCTTGGTTGACGTATTGCGCAACAGGATCGCTTCCGGGTACCTGGTAGCGTAATCCATTATGACCAGAATATACTGGTGTCCCCTGTCAGACTTCATTAAGGGTCCAACCAAATCCATCGCTATTCTTTCAAACAGCACCTCTATAATAGGCAATGGAACTAGTGGACCCTTAAAATGTGGCCTGGGAGCATGATACTGACACTCAGGGCAGGATGCGCAAAAGTCAGACACCTCTTTATGAAGCCCGGGCCAGAAAAACCTCTGCATTATTCGCTCAGTGGTTTTCTCTACCCCTAGATGGCCTGCCGTTATATGACCATGGGCCAGTTCCAACACTGTTCTTCTGTAGGCTTTGGGAACTATTAGTTGTTCCACAATATCTTCCCCCTTCTTAGTCACCTGATATAGCAAATCCTGACACATTGCCATGTGGGGATAGGACAAAGGACTATCAGGGTCTACGGGTTTACCATCAACTACTTTTACATTCTCCCTGGCTTTAACCAAAGTAGGGTCATTCAACTGCTCCACGGCAAAGACCTCTCTTCTGACCTCTAAATCAGGCAGACGATCACCTGGCCCAACAACACTTCCCACCTCAATGGGAGGCACATCAGTTGGCGGGCCACCGTCACTGTCCGCAATCTCTAGTTCGCCAACCATAGTAGAAAAAGGGAATAACTCTGACTCAGAAGAAACTCCCTCCTCCACTACATCGACTACCTTCTCAAATGGATCGGGGTTGTTCACCTCTGGAACAAAGCGGCTTTCCCACAACTTCCAGAAGTGAGCAAAGTCTCTCCCCAATATTGCATCGTACACCAGACCATGCACCAAACCCACAGAAACTATAGCAGAGCCACATGGTGTCTCGATGTTCACCTCGGCCGTAACATAATATCGAGTATCCCCATGTATGCAGGTCACACCAACAGTTTTCCCTGTATGCCTCAAGGGGTTCACCAGCTCAGCTTTTATAAGTGTCACCAAGCTACCAGAGTCTAACAGTGCCTCTACTCGGTTGCCATCTACAGTGAGTACACACATGTGCTTATCAGTCTCAGCCTGCCGGTCAGCCGTACAGGCTGTCTGTGCAAAGAAAGACCCCCTGCGGTAGACATGAGCAGTATCACATTGCATAGGTTCAGTTGTAAGTGAACAATTAGCGGAAATATGGCCGAAGTCACCACACCGGAAACATTGAATCATATTAATGTCTGGTTGTTTACGGGGCAAGAACCTTCCTGGCCTGGCAGGCCTGTCTCCAGGTTCTACACCCTCAGTCTTAGGTACATCCCACCGCCCAGCACCCTTCTCCCCTGGAACAGTCTTACCAGTGTCTGTGGGAGTTCGCCGGTGCGCCATCGGGGCTCGGTGGGGCATACTCTTCAGCTCCTCAGCCGCCATGTACCTCTCCACCAGCTCGACCAACTGGTCCGCGGACTTAGGGTCTGCATGGCTCACCCACGTGCGCAGAGTCACAGGTAATGATCGCAGGTACCGGTCCATCATGACCCTTTCCACGATCTGTGGTCCCGTCAGCCTCTCGGGCTGTAACCATTTTGAGGACAGATGGACGAGGTCATGCATCTGTGAACATGGAGGCTTGTCCCTATGGAACTCCCAGCGGTGGACCCGTTGGGCACGAACAAAGGTGGTGACTCCCAAGCGAGTTAGGATCTCCTGTTTTAGTTTTTTATAGTCCTTGGCATCAGCCAGGCATAAGTCGAAATATGCTTTTTGTGGCTCCCCAGACAAAAAAGGTGC
The DNA here is from genome assembly GCA_031769625.1 of Taudactylus pleione. Lineage (NCBI taxonomy): Eukaryota > Metazoa > Chordata > Amphibia > Anura > Myobatrachidae > Taudactylus > Taudactylus pleione. The sequence continues at coordinate 7,253,999 of JAUIMM010000134.1, forward strand.
CACCAGACTTGCCCACTGCTCCTTGGGCCAACTCTCCCTTTCGGCCATTCTTTCAAATGCGGCGAGATAGGCCTCCACATCATCGCCCGAAGTCATCTTTTGAAGGAAGTGACAGGCTCGTATGGAGTGAGTGGGGGTGGGAGGACCAGTAGCAACATCTCTGGGCCAGGCGACCAGGTGCTGTAGCACCTCTTTTTTGGCCTGGCAGGTTTCCTCGATGGCGACCTGTTGTTGCCTCTGGGCTGTCTCCAAGGCCAACAGTTGCACCCTGGTGGATTCCTGCTGTGCCCAGGTAGATTGCTGCTGAAGTTTGAATCGTCTCCTGCTGAGCTCTGGTAGATTCCTGCTGAGCTGCTGTAGCTTGGAGCAAGCACTTAATCATGCCCTCCATTTTGTCCTGGGGTGTAGGTTGGAAGCTGAACCTTGCCTCTCTGAGCATTGGCTGACGCCTCCTCTATGGGACTCCAAGGACACAGTGTTATTTCCACACTCACAAACTGGGTGTCTGTCCCTTTAATTTTTAAACGGAAAGTTCTCCTCTTGCTGCAACTTCAGTGTGTGTGGTTGCCCGCATTCTCCACCATATTGTGACACAGTTAGGTTAGGGGCAGTGCCAGATTAATGTCCACATGGGCCTGGAGCTGAAAGTTATGAAGGGCCTATTGTGTGCCGCTGCAGGGGGTGTGACCAGCGCTGCAGCAGTGTGACTGGTGATGTGGGGTTGTGACTAGTGTGGTGTAGCTGTGATTTACATAGGGGTGTGGCCTGTGTTGTGGGTGTGTTTTGACTTCATACAGTGCCATAACCGCAGGTATGCGACCGGTGATGCTGCACAGAGCGCAGGGCTCTGTTTGCAGCACCATCGCTACCCTATGGCCTTTGTTACTGGCTAGCAGGGTGCTTGCACCCTGCAGCCAGTATCACTGCTGCAGTACTGCCCAGACAGACACCCTGCTGTCTTTGCAGCCTCCTCCGGATGCTCTGGGCAGTGTTGCACTTCCAGGTGCCGGTGGCCCAGGCCCCTCTACACGACAGCATGACGTCATGTGGTTATGGGGCAGTGCCGGCACAGGGCACTCTGGAGCCAGCTGTTTGTGTGTGTGACACTCTGGACGGCTTGTATAAAACACACTGACCCGTTTATGTAAGCAATGTTTCAGAATTTGTATTTGTCATTTTGCTAATCCTGACGAAATAATGAATACAAGTTCTGAGACGTTGATTACTTAAATGTATTCTAGTGTGTTTTATACAAGCCGACAGTCATAATGTCAATATTGATTATGTTGACATTAAAGTTAATTTAAAAATGACTGTGTGTGTGTGGGGGGGTTAGGCCGGTATACAATCGGGAAACCGGCTGCCTTAATACCGACAGCCGGCTTCCCGACTGTCATATCCCGGCGAGGGTGAAATGCCGGGCGTCTATATCTAGACGCCTGTCATTTCCCCGATGCCGGGAGACAGGCGCCTGGCATCCGGATCGAAGGGATGCCGGGCGCCGCGAGCGGACAGCCACGGGGGGGGAGGGTTAGGCTAGGGAGAGGGAGGGTTAGTGTTAGGCACCCCCCGGGGGACTTGGGTTTAGGCAGCGAGGAAGGGGGGGTTAGGGTTAGGCACTTAGAAGGGGGATTAGGGTTAGGCACTTTGGGAGGGAGGTTAGGGTTAGGCACGCCTAAGGAGGGTTAGGTTAGTTTATACTTACCTTAGCGATGATCGGGATTTCCAGCGCTGTCGGGCTTCTGCTGCCGGGAACTCTGCTTTTGTCGGCCAGGCGGCCAGCGGTATTTCATACCGATTCCGGTTAGGCTCTAGGGCAGGGGAACTTTTTCTCTTCCAAGGGCCATTTTATAACATTATTCGCGGGCCAGGTGCAGGCCACGCTCCCTCCATGTGACATTACATGAGGCGGGGCCACAATCCCTGGCGATTACAGCTATGCCCGGGGCATCCTAAGGATTTTCCAGGGAGCTGTAAGGGCTCCTGGCGGCACTGGTGCATCGATTCTGGCTGCAGGGTGCTATTCTAGGCACCCTGGTAGCCAGATGAGACTAGCAGAGAAAAGTTCAGAGGGCCAGACCAAATGACTCCGCGGGCCTTATACGGCCCCTAGACCTGAGGTTCCCCATCCCTGACCTAGGGGAAGGTTAAGGCTAGGCGGCGGGGGAGGAGGATAGGTTTAGACACTGCACGGAGGGTTAGGCATTAGGGGAGGTTACAGTTAGATTGGGGGGGGCGTGGCTAAGGTTAGGCCCTATAGGGAGGGTTAGAGGTAGGGATTAGGGTTAGGCTGTGCCGGGGCGTTAGGCACTAGGGGAAGGTTAGGGTTAGGCTGCAGGGGGAGGAGTGGGTTAGGCACTACAGGGAGGGGTAGGGATTAGGTTTAGGGATGGGGGTAATACTCATCGGAAGGCAGGAGCAGCAGAGGTCATGACTGCTGGGACCCGGAAGCCGCGCTGGAGCTGCTACAGCCATCAGGAGCATGTTAGTGAGCCAACAGGGATGATATGTCGGCATTCCATCACTGTCTACATGATGAATGTCGACATATAATACCACACCCACTTTAGTCCCCATAAGTGTGCCTCAAGCTCCTGTACCCTCTCTATTTACCAATGTGTGTTTTATATATATATATATATATATATATATGTTATATATACAGTATATCACACAAAATCAATCGGGACTCACAGTCCAAACTAAAGGCAGGGTGCCCAGGTGCCCTCCCAAGGAATATTCATACAGTAGGTGCTTGTTCAATCCTAGGAAAGAAGAGGGGGCACTCCGGGACTTGAATGCACACAGTATTTACTTGAAAATTACCGACATTTCAGAGCCCACCCAACTCTTTTATCAAGGTTGGCTCTGAAACGTTGGTCATTTTCAAGTAAATACATTGTGCACTCAAGTCCCGGAGTGCCCCCTCTGTCTTTCCTAGGATTGAACAAGCACCTACTGTGTGTGTGTGTGTGTATATATATATATATATATATATATATATATATATGTATACACATACTGTACGTATGTATGTATGTATATATATATATATATCTACACATACTGTATATATATATATATATATATATATATACATATTTATACATTATATGCTCCTGTACCCACCTAATTTAACACACACATATATAGCCATGTAAATAAATATATATACAAAACAAATATATATACAAAACATACATAAATTGTACACAGGGGCCAAACATTACACTGACCTGTGGAATGTGACATGCTGGGCTGAAGTGCCTTCCCTCCTGAACTAGGCGATTGGTCTGGTGCACAGTCACAGGACACAGCTCTGCAGTAGGATGTACAGGAGGCGGAGCTTAAGGCACATAGGGGCGGGGCTTCGGCGGGCTGTAGTGGGCGGGGCTTAGGTCGAGCAGCCGAGAGGAGAGGTTGGGGGTGACAATGGGCTCAGCTTCGGGCGGCCAGTAAGTGAGTGAGCTGGGAGGTGAGTGAGCCGATAAGTGAGTCAGCTGGGCTGTCGGTGGTGACAGGAAAAAAAAATCTTTTTTTTTTCCTGTCTGCACTGCAGTCCTTGTATCCTGTGGGCCTATTTTCAATGGGAGGCCTGGAGCTGTAGCTCCATCCGCCCCATTGTTAATCCGGCCCTGGTTAGGGGGTCCCTCTCCTGGGTAGAGGACTCCTTCCTTTCACACACAGCAGCTGGGAAACAGTACGCCAGACTGGATGCAAGTGCAAGCTGGTCGGCGCCAGTCTTTATTGTACAATGTCAGAAACAAACATAAAGAAAACATAAACATAAATCCTAGCCCTGTCGGGGCACTAACTTCACTGGTAGTTCCCTCACTACAAGAACCTGGCAGGGCCTAATGCCCTCACCAGCAACAAGGGCACAGCACAACACTTACAGTTAGGTTTTCAAGTGTCTCTGAGCAAACTCCCTGTCTGCTCTCCCAGGTGAGACAATCAGCCCTCAACACACTAGGCTTATATTGGCCACTCTCAGGTGGAAACCCTAACAAGCCTGTTTCCAGGCTAAGAGAACCAAAACCTGGAGTGGCCGTGGGTGGAGCCCTCCCTCTCCTCTCACCCACAACCCCCAGGTCCCAAACCGGCTTTTCAAAAAAGCCGAAACTCAAGCCTGCTACACTGCAGACTTTCTCCTGGGGGTTTAAAACACATAAGACAGGAATCTGGGACAAATGTACCTGCCACAGACCACTTTACCAATGATCCTATCACAGTATATATAATTATATATAATCAGTAATTTGGAGTTGTGCACTTGTGATTTGTCTGTTTTTGTGCCTATATATATACTATATATATATATATATATATATATAGATATATATATATATATATATATATATGTCAGCCTGAGATATCCTCAGCGCTTGAGTGCCTGTAGTCCAGTATGTCACTGGACTTGCTTCATGTCTGCACTGCTCGGTAACTGTGGCGGGGATTGCCACTGGCTAAGCTGGACTTGTTAAGAGGTGTGGTGTGACAGGCACCTGTTGTTCATACAACGAGAGTCCAGAGGTCTGACACGTGTTTTGCCATTGGCTTGTTTACTAATGTGGGTGCGAGATCTAGGTGTCAGGGTAAGTCGGTTCACCAAGATTTGTTGCCATTTGTTTGGGAGCATCATCAAAGGGGTAGAAAAAGGTTTCCTGATCCCAATAAAACATTTGTGCTTACCAGGGCCGTAGCTAGGGTAGTGCGGCCGGTGCCATCGCACAGGGCACCACAGGTCAAGGGGCGCTGTTTTGGGCTGTCAAATTTCTGTTTATTATCATTCTTGCTTGCAGCTTCCTCTTATTTCATCCCCAGCATCTCCTGGCCTCTCCTATCTCTTCCCTGGCCCTTCCCAATGAAGCCATGGCCCTTTTTTGGGTGCAATAGGTCCCTTTGAAGAATGAGGGGGGCGCCAATGCTCTCTCTGGCACAGGGCACCAAAAAGTCTAGTTACGGCTCTGGTGCTTACTAAAGCACTTAAAGACTGGGTGAAGGAAAGTATTATCAGTGCGGATTCTCGCAAACTAGTTGATTTGAAGTTATTAAAGGATTTGGTACAGGTAGTTCTGAAGTTGGTTTTGATTGAATTTGAGGCAGCTTTGTTTCATTTAGTTTTTTTCCTTCCCATTTTTTTGGAGCGTTTAGAGCAAACCATCGATATAATTGAGATCTCTTTTACGTAATAAGATGGGACAATCTGGTTTTATGTAAAGTGCACTAAAAGCGACCAAATGGCTAGAGAGCGTTGGATAACACGTCAGGCTCAAAGTGACAGTGTTATTTGCCCGATCCGGCTGTCTACTGCTTATTTAGAATTACGTCCAGCCGGAGTTTCCCAATGGTTGATACAAGTTCCAATTCCAAGTTCAAATTTGCCACAGTTTTCAAAGTGTTTAATTGCTTTAGGTTTAAACTGTAAGGAGAACGGTACACATTCCTTTATAATAGGGGCTGTTACGTGAGCTGCTGTTGCACGCTTGTCATCATCTTCTATTCGGGCGATAGGTAGCTGGACATACAAAAGATATGGGAGGTGCGATAAGCTATAGTTTGCACACCCTGCGATTTACCCAAAAGCTTTTCTTATCCATTGGTTTTTGAATAATTAGTATTCAATAAATTGGGTTGTGAAGGGATTTTTTAATTTTTACTTCCACGGCCAAAAATAATAATAAAAAAAACGGGTTCACAAGAGGTTTTTTTTATTTTTCTCATTTTCTTGGGTATTTTTGCCCCTTATCTTTGGCTAGGTGCCAGGTCAGCAGTTTTTGTTCATGATATGCTGTAATATGCTTGATTTTGGCGCGATGACCTATGGCTAGGGATTTTTTCTTTTACAGCCAAAAATAATTGGTTGACCAAGTGTGGTTTGTCGCCATTCTCATATATACTGGGCTGAAAGGCATGGTTTGACTAAACAGGTGGTTCTAATGTTAGGTGGCTGGACTATTAGATGGATTGGGGTCAGAAGTTTTGCATTGCGAGGCTTTTATGGATGTGTAGACAGTGTCTGTGAGTAAATGGGGGAGACTGGACTGGTTAATCATTTAGGTTGGTGGTAGCGATTTAGCTCAGGCAAAGGGTATTGATTTAATTTTGAAACTAAAAATGGACATCTCAAAAATTAAGAGCAAGTGGCCAAATGTCCGGGTGGTATGGTCAACGTTAGTGCCACGCTTGGTTTGGAGAGAATCAAGAGACCACAGGGCATTGGATAAGAGTTTAAAGCAGCGGTTTCTCGTTGTTGTTCTTTGTTGGTGGTTTAGTCATTAGGCATTTATGGATGAAGCTTGACGGTACCCGTTAGGAAAAGTCTGATGGCGTTCATTTGAATAAAATGGGTCTAGGTTTTATTTATTAATGATCTTTTGTCATTTCTGGATTGAGATGAGTGGTCTTGGGTGGTGGGCCAGGTTTTGGTGGATCCAAGCTGTGGTGGGAAGGAGCTATAATGCAGCTGCTAATTGTGGCACAAGAAGTAACTGTGGGGAACTTAGCCCCACATTAGTGGTGTGTTTTTCCTGCCGAGGCATGAGCTCCTGGGCGCTTCCTAGTAGAGGCACTTGGACTGTGCTCAAGAGGGGTAGGTGAGTCTTCATGGAGCAAGTTGTGCCTAGGGGGGTCACTTAGTCCCACATTTGTGTAGAGTATTTATCTGTAGGGGATATTTAATTTCATATTACTTAAGTGAGAGCAGGGCAAGATTAACAATGGGCTGAATGGGACTACAGCTCCAGGCCTCCACATAAAATTAAGCCCATCATAATGACAGTTGGCCACATACTGTATATTGTACTTCTTTTTTTCCTCAAAAAAATATGCAATTCCTTATATATTAATTGAGATCATTCCATCTAAATTGATGGTCTATGGTTTTTCTGCCACAAACAGCTGTTTTTGTTTTATGACTTGACTGCCATGAAGTTAATTATTGTATCTGCTCTCATGTTAATAATAAAATGAATAACATTTAAATAAAGATTGCAAAAACATAAATAAATTGTGCAATGTTTGTACTGGAATCGGTATGAAATACCGATGGAGGAGATGCCGGCTGTCAGTAGAATGACAGCGATGGTTGGAATCCCAACAGGGGAACGGTGAGTACTGTTCCCCTGTCCTATTAATCCCGTTAAACCTCCTTTTTTTGTACCCTAATACTAACCCTCTCTACTCCGCACCCTAACCCTCCCGGTAAGTGCTTAAATCTAACCCTCCCCCTTAGTGCCTAACCCTAACCTCCCCCCGGTGGTGCCTGACTCTAATCCCCCCTGTCTGGAGCCTACCCTAACCACCCCCCTCCCACAGCCTAACCCTGAGTCCCCACGGGGCGGCTAACCCTAAACCCCCCCCCCCACGGCTAGTACTTACCTTGCCCCTGTCTGCTTACGATCAGGATGCCAGCTGCCGGGATTCCAATGTCAGCATCTGCGGTCATGTCGGGATCCAACACCGGTGTTCTCTTGATGATCGGGACACCGGCATCGGGGTTTCGGAAGTCGGCATCCCGATTGTGGGGATATTAACTGAATCTCGTTTCTACTTCTACATATTTAGAGAGACATTGCGGCTGATAGTGTAGGGTGTGTACATGCCCCATGGCACTGGCTTCACCACACACAACACTGGTCACACACTTCTTACAATCGGCCCTTGATCATTATTAGCTCCAGGCCCGTGTGGCCCTTACGCTGGCCCTTGGCTGAGGGGGCCATTCCAGGCAACCTGCAAGCCAAGTGCAGGTGCCATGGGGCTGCAACAGTGCCACTTCCTAGGTCCTGCACCCTGAGCGGTGGCACCACTCGACCACCCAAATTACGGCCATGCATAGGATGCTGCCCTTCAACTGTTCCAATAACTCAGTGAAGCAGAGATTTATTACTATTGGTTATGAAAATACAGATTCAGGGGTAATCCTGCAACACTCACCAGGAAAAGTGGCAACAAAGGCCCTCATTCAGAGCCGTTCACTATTTGCGTTCGTTCGTTCAAAAACAAGGGGTGGCTATGCAAATGATCCGTTCGCACATTGCAGTCTGTTCACACCTCTAAGTCTGAACGAGCGAGCAAAACATACGCTCTTTTTCTTCTTAAAAACGCCCCCTGGCCGCTCGCACCATACGTCATGTCCGCTATTTATTAGATTAATCGAGTACATCGAACAGGATATGAACTGCTCGCTATTCTTGTGGTTGGTTTTTTCAACCGCTATTTTGCGAGCAGTTCTGAGTTAAAAAAAAACAAGTGACGTGGTCATTGACGCTGCTATATTAATTATGCACACCCATAAAACGCCCGTTTTGACCTTTAAGCACGCCTGCGAACGGATCTCCCCTCCCCGTTTTCAAGCACCTTCCCCTGTTACCACCCACATACGCCTCATTCTGTCACTCAAAATAGCAGGCACTCGCTATATTGCGTACAAATGATTTTCGGCCGCACTGACTGGTTCGCGCATGCGTACTAAAAACCGTACGCATGCGCAGATGTGCGAACATCGCTCGGAACGAGCGTACTGCCGCTAGCGAGTGGCTCTGAATGAGGGCCAAAGTCTTCACTATACGCTGAAAACGAGTGGCACAGGAAGCAAAGATCCTCTTGTCAGAAATATGGTGAGTAAGTCCTGCCAGATACTTCATTGTTTCAAAGAAAAAAAAATAGATTTAATGCTGCTTAGCTACGAGCTGTGACAGATTCTAATAAATATTTATAATCGCCATTAAGCAGTGGAAGTACGGTGGTATCTTATGTTAAATATCCTAAATTGGCAGCTGATTGTTGATGCCCTGAAGGCAAATAGAGGAAATAAAAATTGGAACTATAGACAGAACCAGTTTTCTTCCGCTAGCTTTTATATCTCCATGCTAAAATGCAAACCATTGTCCTGTGAGTGAGTGGGAAGCAGCTATACATTTTATACGCTGAATTTGTTGTGCATTTTTCTACCTCAGGACTGTTTGCAACAGGGCCATTAACAAACAACATATTCTTATTAAGCTATTAAAGCTGTAACCTTCAAATTGCTGTTTACAATATTTCTTGCTGCAAAATAAAATGTATATAATACATATATATTTTCAGCATGTAAGAAAGTTGTATAATATACTCAATATTACCATTTATTAGAAGATAATATGATTTCTCCTGCCCGCTTAGTCACAGCAGCTCTGTTGCTATGCCCTAGTGACCCTAGCAACCAGTCATCAGAAAGATTGTTCTAAATGCCTGTTGCCAGGGTCGGTGACTAATAGCTGAGATAAGGGGACTCTGCATATTATTGTGTCAAATTAGCTATTTCATACTGAGAGACTGGTGTACAGAGTTAAAACAGTGGAATAATCAACATACACGGACTTGAAAGACTCGTCCGTTTGGCTCATAGGCCATATCACATGGAGCACAGTATCACTGGTATTTAGGGAAGATGAATCAATCAAGACTTTTTGAAAGATAAAGTGGAGAAGTTGCCCATAGCAAGTAGCAACCAATCAGCTTCTAACTGTCATTTATCTAACACAGTCTTGGAAATGACAGAAGCTGATTGGTTGCTTTGGACAACTTCTCTACTTTATCTCACTCCAAGCATTATTACATCTCCACTACAGTCAAGTACTGACATCGTCCGACTGAATTCACCATAAGACAAGATCAGGATCAGCTTAGCATACAGTAGGAGCCTACAGCAAAATGGGGGAGATAAGTACGATTTTTAACCTGGCAACGGACATTATATGTCACACTTGGTCACCAGGCAATGGGTTCTGTTCTGTACTGTACTTAATTTCAATAGGTATTGAAGGGTGCATTGTACAGAAGTCACCAGAGATTTTACAGTATCAAATACCGGTTACAGCAATGCACTATGGGCCGGGTCACTGTGCTGGTAAATGGTAGACGGTTGAACACTCTGCTAGTATAATGTGTGAAGCATATTTGTCTTTAGATGTGAGATACTAAAATAGCTTTCCCCGACACTGCACAGAATGTCCTTAACAGTTCAGTGCAAATCCTCCTAAGGGTACTGGGAGTGGGGCACTGCCCTGTGAAACCGAGAAACAGCAGCAGGCAGCATCATTGCATAATGTAGGAAGTTAAAGGGCATGCTAAGGTTAATCTATATAATAATCAAGAAAGTGTGTGTGTCTCTGTCTCCAGGGGCATATTATGAGAGGAGAGGGCCCATGTGCAGTTTCCGTCCGGGGTCCCCTCCTCTCTCTCCGGTGGCCAGTAGGGCACTAACTGAGCGCAGCGCCAGCTACGCAGCAGTAGACTATGGGCACTAGTCTGTGCCCAAAATCTACTGCGCATGCGCAGGCCACTGGGAAAATGGCGGGGCAGCCAATTTCTCTGCAATTTCCTTACTGTGCATGCACAAAAAGGCAGGAAAATGGCATTGGCGGCCATTTTCCAGTCGATTTTTCCAGCACTGACATTGCCGACGTTGGACTCCGGAGAGGTGACTAGTTAAAATATGGGTGCAGGGTGTGCAGTTTGGGCCCCCCAGGACACAGGGGCCCGTGCCACACACACCCTGCACCCATTATAGATACGCCCCTGTCTCTCTGTTTGCCCTCTATGCACGGCCAGAGTTTTGTACCTAGCTCCACAAATTTGGAAGGGTGGTGTAGTTTGACCAGGATTAGGTTTTTGCCTAGGATTGAACTTCGTCAGTGGCACACACTGTCTCACAATCCCATAAAACTGGGACCCTCTTAAATTACACAGGTTCTGGGGCTATCTTCATACACACACTATCACACTCTCATCACATCTCTTTCACACTCTCATCTCATCTCTTTCACACTCTCATCTCTTCCAAAGTGCTGTTTTATATCATTTTCCAACTGCCGCATACATAAAATGAGTTAGTCAGCCCTCTGTTTTTGCATGATAAACTTTGACATTAAACAGTGTGCATTATTAGCATTTCACTTACTGTCTCATTTTACAGTGGCTGCCCCGGGGGTCTTAGCAGAGTGCCTGGCAGGCTCATAAGCAGCTCAGCACGCTATACATTTTAGACTGCGGCAGATAGCATAATTAATCGACAATCTTTGATCCTGTCAAAGCTTAGCATACAGAGATTACAAACAGCAGGGGATTGCAGCCACACAGTGCCACTGCGGGCAGGCCTCCTTCTGTCCAGGAACGGGACTCAAATCCCGGCACTCCCCACCTGATGGCTGCCCTGCTAGACATGATCTTCAATGTTGGTCCTCAGAGTGATTTCAGGGGGTTATTCAGCTGTGGATGCAGTGATAATGATCACATCGATTTCCAATTGTTGGGAATCTCCGCATACGCCTGACCCATACTGCACATGTGCAGTGCTGGTCTGCGATCCCGCACGCAGTCTGGAAGCAGACTGTCAGTGGTTGAGAGTCTGCTGCCATTTTTGGGCAGTGTGTGGGCCGCTATGGCTTCCATTTCCCCAAAACAGAGGTGTGTTGCCTCCATTGGGGGGGGGGAGTGGAGAGGCCAGGATATCCGATGGCTGACAGATATTTCCTGGCCTCTTTTACTTACCTACGGCGGCCGGTTTACGTGACCTCCATGGTCACTCAGTCGACCAAAGGGATCGCAGATAATCCGATGCATGCAGGAGGCATGACATTGATATTACAGCTATCGCAGCTGCTAACATATTAGCAGCTGCAATAGCATATCCGTCCGCAGCTGAATCTCCCCTCTCTGTTCAGCAGTGATTTCTGAAACTCAAGTGATTTGGGAAGCTATACTGATTTCTGTTCTGTAAGTCAGTCTGCCTGCACTGTCTATTATTATTATTATTATTATTATTATTATCATTTATTTATATGGCGCCACAAATGTTCCGCAGTGCCTTACAAAGTACATAAACAAGTTGTAGACAAGCGACTTACAGAACAATACACTACAGGACCAGGACATGGATAATATATATTGCTACATTAGCGACCATAACACCCATGCCCTAGTGGTGAGTAAGAAGTAGATGAAACTAAAGTAGGGAGAAGCACAAGAGGGTAGAGGGCCCTGCTCGTAAGAGCTTACTCCTCATTTGCATAGTTATCCAGGTTATAGGTAAGGACAATGTAAAAAAATGAAGGCTACAGGTGTACTTCAAGGTCCAATCTTCAACTCGGGCAACACCGGGTATCCCAGTTAGTTAAAAATATTAAACATGCTCACAATACCATTGTCAGTCATTGAGGCAATGGAGCATGGTATATGTTTAATTTAAATCTCATGGGCAGCTAGCTCCCTGGAGATATGCACTGATAACTTTGCACTGCCATGTCACAGGCTATGTTTGAAAAATGACAGTTAAGAGCTGGTTGGCTGGTACTTTATCTCTGTCCACTTTATCTCTCTATAAGGCTTAGTAAATAGACCCCCTAGTGACAACAGAAGGGGTGGTCAATAAATCACAGGTTATTGACATAAAAGGGAACCCCCAGCTAAATTCCACAACTTGGCTTGACGATAACTTCCCAGACCAAGCTAATTTGATGGACTTCAGAAGATATATAATGATACAATGATATTAGGGCTTGCTAGAATAAAATATACACTCAATGTGAGGCAAAAACATTCAGTTAATAACAATACATTACACACAAATGAAAGTAAGGTGCTCAGTGGGGATATAGATGAAATGCCGGCTGTCGGGACGATGGTGCTCAGAGCGTCGGTGCCGGTATCCCGACACCAGTAAGAATCCCGGCACCAGCATCCCGACCGCCGGCATCCATAGCTGCCACTCTGGTACAATCTGGTCAGAATGACAGAATGGGGAATTGGGGCCGTAGTTGTATGTGGCACCAATGTTGTAAGTGGCACCAATGAGCATTAGAGCTCATTGGTGCCTTTTCAGTCAATAAATGATCTGTTATGTTAAATCATTAATGCAGTACTGTGCAGTTTTTATCCATTCTTTTTTTATAGAGTCTGTTTATATCACAGCAAGAATCAGTATAAAAATCAAAATGAAAACAATATTACAAATCAACAGTGTACATGAATCATTTACGATACATAGCATTGCTGTGGTTATATATCTATAAAATTTGACAAGAAAATTAAACACAGTAAAGGGTGCAATAAAGTGGGGAAAAGAAAAAAGAAAAATAAATAAAAATAAAGCAAGTAGATAAAATAAAGTAAATTAAGTAAATTTAGAAAAAAAAAAGGATACAAAAAAATAAAGTATATCCATATAAGTCACATTAACTATGATTGTCAATATTCAGGTCAACTCAAAAGTACAATATAATGGTACATATTGGGACATGTGAGGGTGTGAGGTTGTGGCGAGAGGGTGCAAATAGTGAGGCTGTGGCCTATATAATCTTCCGTAACATAAACAATTCCATATTCTCAAACATTTGGAGATAGAGGTCTGTATCTGAGCTGGTACATTCTCAATATATTTGCCCCATTTCTTATGAAATGTTATGACCCCTTTTTCTATACCAAAGGCAGCCAACCTTCGTTCATGATGGAGTATCTCCAACAGAGCAGTTTTCCATTCTCTTACGGACTGAGAAAGATTGGGATATCCAGTGTCGCAGAATAATTTGTTTGGCTGTGGTAACTATAACCGTTAGGAGGGGTATCTGCAGTCCTAAAGATGCATCCGTTTCCCACGAGGAAAAGTCAGCAAAAAGAAGGGGTTCCACAATTTTAGGAAGTCTGAGTCTGAGAGTGGCCCTTAAATAATCAAGAAGTTTATACCAGAACCTGCTGATCTTTCGGCAATGCCAAAAATTGTGAGATATCGTAGCATGGGGACGCTGGCATTTGAGGCAATCCCCGGACAGAGTCCACAAAGTGTGATCTATGTGCAGGGGAGATATAAGTCATGATCAAAATTCTCAAGTGAGTCTCCTGGAGGGAGGACAACTTACGAGCTGACAAAATACTGGCAGTATAATTTAAAGTAGATTCAAAATCCACAATTTTCGGTATTTCATAACGCCATGCCATGGCAATGGTAGACCAAACCATAAAGTCAGATTTAATTAAATCGGGGGAAAGATAATGGATTTTAAATTTATTAAGATGACTAAAGGTGAGGACCTCAGATAAAGCATTTGGAGTAGTAGAGAAAGGATCATCTAGAGAATGAATATAATGACAGGATTATAAAAACATTAAAAAGTGGGGGTGGTGGAGATAAAATCTATCCTGAAGTTGGGAAAAAGAAAGAAGATGGCCTCCTGTTTTTATCCATTCTAATAAGGTAACAGATAATATTGCAAATTGCCTTAAAATGCCTGCAGTCATGCACAATCACAATTTATTAGTAATAGACTGAAATGGCAGTCATAAGCCCTTACATTTTTTCAGACGTATATAGAAGACAGCAAATAACATCAACCTTGAGAAGATCAGGACAAATCGAAACACACGTTTCCCTGCGGTGAGCAGTCGTTGCTGCAGAGATTGACATATTTAGGCCAGGAAAGTGTGGTTCTGTATTTCCAAGTCCAGGCTGCTGTCTTAGAGCAAAGAATATTTTCCTGACATGAGAACAAGTTTTTGCTCCAACAACTTCAACTGTTAAACAAGTATTATATAGAAAGTCTCCTTCAAGGAACAAGAGGTCAAATTTCCTAAACGGAGAAGGCGTAGATCTGCCTGTTACCAAGCTATCCTCAGAAACAAATTGAATCTACAGGAACGTGCTCAGTAGGTCACCCACATCATTCTTCTGAAGGACAGTGCAATCATTTATCTTACAGCAGATGGGATCTCTGGCTGCTTCCAGCCAAGTGGACAATATTATCTCCAGCCTGCTCAGTAACCACAAAGGATATAAATGTACAAGGGAATTGTGATTACATCATTTTATAGTGTCCTCAGGATTTTCTCCATAATGCAAATTCATAATATTGGATAGAGTGAGAACAATACAGGAAAATATCCTCCCCTTTTTTAAGTACAGTCAAAATGCTATTTAAAAGCAAACAAAAAACATTCCAATAGAATTGCTTGGTCAGCAAAATATAAAGTATTCCTTATATTTCCCATAAGGCTACAGACTGAGGGGTATATTTTCAAAAGGTCGATTTTTAATCAAGTTAAAATTGATCAAATTTGATTAACATCGATGTTGTGTTTCTGGGGATAAATCACACATTTACCAATACTTTAAAAAAATAATAACAAAATTGTATGTTAATAAATGTATGATTTAGCCCTAGATACACAAAATCAATGTTGATAAATATTTTATTGAAATTGATCAACTTTTAATAAATATACACCTGAGACTTATTGTATAATTGTTGGAGTAGAATGTCTAAAGGAGTTCTTGTAGAAGTAATATTTTGAATAATTTTTACCATTTTAAAAAATATTCATATTTTAATAATGCTTTTTTTCAAAGTTTTATTTTAAACATTTTTAACACAATAACATATTACAATGAATAACAGATGACAATGAAATAATCATTACACACAAGTATAATATTACAACTATTGACCCAAAATTACTTCAAATATGCAACGGTCCAGTAATGCAGCTGTCATTTATTTAATTTTTTTTCCATTTATTGGTAGTTTAGAAACTTGCTGTACAGCATATTTGTTTCATTCCTTTATGTGATTATTTGCGTGGTCACACCTCCCATGATTAGGCCACGCCCCCTGTCACCTGGGCCTGGCACAGCTGTCGGCAGCCCTGCCTGGTACTGGCCACAATTGGACTATATGGACACTGTTGTGGGGGTTATGCCACTGGAAATAACACACACATACACACTAGGGTAATTTTTGCTGGGGGCCAATTAACCTACCAGCATATTTTTGTGGAAATGTATTGCCACTAGGGAGGGTGGAGGGTAATGCCACTGGGGATCTATTGCCACTGGGGTATCTATTCTTACTGGGGTGGGTGGGAAGAATTGTTACAATGGAGGCATATGGACACAGAGGGAGCAAGATACACCCTGGGCATATATATATTTTTAAGAAACTATTTAAATACTTGTTTTAGAATATAATCTTAAACAAATTAAATAAAAAAATGTGTACATTTTTATTAACTTTTTTGAAAACATTTTTTGTCAGTTAAGTGGTTAAGGGATATTTCTCAATATATTATACTAATTTAATCAAAATATTTTTTCATAAAAATAAAATAATACAGCCTTTAGGCGAAGTTGCCACTGTTGTTGCATTAGCTTTTTCTAATGCTAATGAAAATGCAAATGGAAACACATGTCAAATGCAACTAGCATTTAGAGCTCCCTCGGGGTGTCCACATTGCTGTTAAAAACACTAATCACATGTGGATAGAACAAGATGCATTCCAGTAGCTGGGACACTCCTAGAACTCTAGCAAACATTAGTACTGGTGGTGGGGGTTTGGTGACATTAAGAACAATGTTTTCTATTGTTAGTGTAACAGAATTAACAATATATATATATATTTTTAAAATTATTATTTTTGGCCAAATACTGTTCCTTTGCAAACTAATGTGTGACAGCAGTTATATAGCTGTGTCAGTGTCCGTGCACTGTGTATGTGAGGTATACATGAGGGTGTAAGAGATGTATATGGAGTGTGCATAACAGCAGTGATAGTGCTGTTGTCAGTGTCCGTGCCAGGGCCGGCAACAGAAATCTTGGGGCCTGGCACACTCATGTTTTTTGGGCCCCCGATCCCTTCCCAGTAGGTACATGAAGGTCAGCCTGTGTCTCTCCAGCCTCATCCCCAACTGTGTCTCTTGGTCTTATCCTCATCTCTGTTGCACCAGCCTCAACCCTCATCTCTCCAGCCTCTTTCACCCCTGTGTCGCTCCAGTACCATCCCTGTCTCCAGCCTCAACCCCTGTGTGTCTCCATCTCCAACCAGCCACTCATCTTCCCTGTGTCTCTCAGCATCATTATCCTTCACCCATCTCTCAGCTTCATCTGCACTATTGTGTCTCCCAGCATCATTCCCCACCCTGTGTCTTTAAAATCTCATTCAGAAGTTTTGCCATTTTGAAGATAAAACTTGACCAATGTGAGAGTTTACTGCTAAACTCTCACATTTGCTAAACTCTCACCCTTTTACTTTTGGCCCCATATCTCTTGATTTTATAGAGCTTTTGATTAGTAATGTCCCACAATCTGTATCCTTTGCTTTGTTGACAATATCCAAGCATAACACATGAGTTAGACTTGGGATCTGACTTGCGACCTATTTATTTTGGGATATGAGCATTTGCTTTACATCCAAATACACAGAAATGATTAACACTTGGCCTTTTACTGGCCCAAGTCTCCAATGGCATTTTATTTTTGACTGCCACAGTAGGTGCTTGATTCTTGAGGTATATCACAGTGAGAAATACTTCTGCCCAGAATCTTTAATCCAGAGCTGCATCACTTAACATAGTCTGTGCTCTCTCAAAAATTGTTCTATTTGCCCTTTCACACACCGTTTTGCTCAGGTGTGTAGGCAATGGTTAATTGGTGTTGGATACCATTCCTCTTTAGAAAAGTAGCATGATCTCTGTTTTCATATTCTCCACCATTATCAGACCATAACACTTTTATTTCTTGACCTGACAGGGCTTCTACTCGACTCTTGCATTCTGCAACTTTACTGGTAATTTCACTTTTAGTTTTCAAGAAGTATACGTGCGTCATCCTTGTAGCATCATATATGTGTCATGAAGTAAGTGTTATTTTGTGACAATTGAAGCACTTGTACTTGGACCTTTTAGGTTTCACGCCCTTTGACAATAGAATTGAATTCTCAACATTAGTTCAACAGGTATGTGATCTTGAAACTGCAGTAGCTTGGCCCATACAATCTCTGTTAATAGCTTGGTAGCACATGACTCCAAAGTTACTACTAGGAAATCATATTCTGGCCAAACATTTTGCAGCATCGTCATTGCAATCACCTTGTCATCTTCTTGGGTGCTTACTGAAGTAAAATCCTGATATATAGAAAACATGCTCTTATTCATTCATATTTTTGCATGCAGTTAGCTTAGTGCCTTACAAATTCAGTTTGATTTGTCTCATTAGGACTTTGTCTTCATAAGATGTCTGCAACGCTATTCACATTTCATGTGCTGTCACCTTCACGTGAATTATGGAATATACATTCTGTTCTACAGCTAGACCTAGTTATCTCAGAGGTTTACCTGGGGGAGATGTAGCAAGACTTCTCCAATTTATCTCTCTCCAGGACTCGAGACTCCCCCCTGTACAGTATGTTAAAATAAAGCCCAAATATAAACAGAGTATATTTTACCATTTGCCTTTATCCTATTTTAAAGAAAACAGTAACATCTCCTTAATAGTTATGTTTTTATCCAAAAGCACATAACCATCACAGATGCGATCATTAAAACTCATATATGTATTCAGCCTTTCATTAATATTTTCCTTGAGAGCTTTCTCCTACTAACAATCTGTTTGGCTTCTTCTCCTCGGTTCCCAGGAATAATGTCAAGTGATTTTTCAGCACAGCGTAAAATCATTGTACCTCATCTATTTATATGTACTGTGTCACCGTGTGCTTCCGGAATGGGTTATTTTCATTTTGTACGACTGCTCAAGAACATGGAAAAGCCTGTAGAGTTATTATTAGTGGGACAAAAATGTCACTGAATAATAGGTACAAAAAAACACAAAAAAACCCAGCTTTTCAAATATCACTGCTGCTGGTGTTATGGAAACACAGTTTATTGAGAATGTAACACACCACGAACATAACCACAACCCATACCCATAACTATGAATACATCAACTGTAATGGTAGGTAAAATAAAACCTGCACCACTAACCTACCTCTTTTCTATTGCAGTTCTTCCCATACAAGCATCCATTGATAGCTACAGAAGATACTAATGAGAATCGTAGCTACTTGCACCATCAGGGGGGCCAAATGGGAGGTATGTACGTGTGTGTGTATATATATATATATATATATATATATATAGTACACATGTACATTATATAAGTCATACATTACACACACACAATATGTAGGTCTATCGGGAAGGGGCAGGACAAAATGACATGTTTCAAAAGAGTAATCCCCTTTGAACAGCGAATCGCTGCCTTTTGCAGTGAGGGGGCTGGGCCTGATAACATGGCAGTCTATGTAAAAAATTGTTTCGCGTGCTCAGAAACCTCCCCTGCGTGCGCCACTGACCATATTTCCTGCAATTTAGTTGTAAGTTAGATGCAGTCACCATATTCCTCAATAAATCATCAGACATATGGCGCATATGAAAAACAAATAAAACACTCTTGCACCATGCCAGAGAGGTCAGTCCATACAAAGTGGTCCAATGCCAGTTGCTTGACCATTGATCTTGACGATGGCCTAAAGTAGGATTTTTGTCACCCGGAGGAAGGCAGTAACGTGACGCCCCCCCTCCTGCCATAAGATGACCTTTTTTGCCCCATAAAAACGCACTCTGAATTTGTATATTTAGTTCTGCATTCTGGCACACTATTTATTTTAAGATATTTGGAAATCCTTAAACAGGCGACACTTGTACAAAATAAAGAAACATCAGGCAGGGTCAAGTGGGTCAATTTGCCTCATGTTTGTTTTATATTTACAAGTGCTGTTTAAGGATTTTATTATGTCCTCTCACTATGTACAGTAGGAGCTATAGATATATAGATATACAGATACATATATCTATAGATATAGAACTCCATGTCCCAATGATGGGGGAACCATATGCGCTAGTGAGGGTGGAACCATATGACATTCAGACTAGGGCAAATCCAGGGAGGGAGGAAGGAGGAGGGAGGTGCACGCAGGGCCGTTTCTAGGGGCAGGCGACCCGTGCAATCGCACGGGGCGCGCCGCCTCCGACCTCTGCAGCAGAAACAGCCTAGTAAACTGCCGGGCGCCCGCTGCGAATAAGTTACCAGCGGGCGCCGGGCAGAGCAGAGCAGAGCAGCCGGAGAGACGGAGGCTCCGGCTTCCGGCTCCCAGCTCCCCCAGTGTGCACTATGGGAGGACGTCATGACGTCTTTCCCATAGTGCCGAGGAGCAGCCGAGCGGAGTGGACGCTGGAGCGGGGCTGAAGGTAAGTATTACTGTTATTTTTTTTTATGTGCAGGCAGCCTGGGGACATTACTCTGGGGGCACTTCTGCTGGGGGAGACACCACTACTGGGGGTACCAGGGCACGACTACTGGGGACATTACTCGGGGGGCACTTCTACTGGGGGCATTGCTTAGGAGGTACCACTACTGGGGGTATTACTCAGGGCCCAGGGGCACTACTACTGGGGGCACTACTACTTGGGGCTTTACTACTTTGGGAACTAGTACAAAGAAAGCATTACTATTGGGGGGACTAATACGGGGGCATTAATACTGGGGACACTATTACAGGGGCATTACTATTTCAGGCAATACAACTGGGGACACTACTACTGGGGCACTACAGCAGGGACCATTACTATTGGGGGCATTACTGATGGGGGCATGACTACAGGGGGCACTACTAATGGTGGCATGGCATAGGGGCACCACTCCTGGGGGCACTACTACTGAGTGCACTGTATAAAGGGCACCACTACTGTGGGCTCTGCATAAGTTGCACTACCACTGTGGGCACTGCATAAGGGGCATAAATACAGGGGGCACTGCATAATGGGCACTTTTGCCTGAGAACCAGTGGTGGGGGAGCCTAAGACCTGTCGGGATGGAATGGCAAGGGAGGGGGCTGGAATGAAGTGTGCATTATGTGAACCTTGTTTTTTCAATGTGTTTTATGTGGTTCTGGATTTAATAATGTATTTGAGGTGGATGTGGTTTTAAAACGTAGTTTATGTGCCTCTGGCTTTTCCAATCTATTATGTGGAAGTGGTTTGTTGCAGTGTATTTTATGTGGATCTGGCTTTTATTTTCAATGTGCTGGATTCGCTCCCAACGTGACTAAAAACGAGTGTCATACAAGGTCATACTTCTGCAAATGTCACACCAAAGGCATGCACACAGACATGCGGCGTGGGCTTGTGACAGCTAGGCCACACCCCATTTTTTGAGCGCGCTCCTGCGGCGCGCGCATGCTGTCTGTCTTTTGTTTAGCTACATATATTTTTCAAGGCTTTGCCTCTGACAGGTTAGACACCCCTGTACTCAGTAGTCACAGTGGCTGTCATTCTGTGGTCTTTCAAGATCACACTCCCTTACTGTGATACCACACCCCCTCATGATGAGGCCACGCCCACTCCACAATATTACTGCTTCGAGGGGGGGGGGCGCATTTTGACTGCTTGCACTGGGAGCCTCAAACCCTAGAAACTGCCCTGGGTGCACGATCAGTGCGATCGACCCCCCCCCACCCCCGTACAGACATGGACTGCTGCTGCTGGACCGGGGAGAGATAGGTAAGTAGAGATGGAGAGAGTGCAAAGGGGGAGGTATAGTGATCCCAGCTGCAATGTATATCAAAATGGTGAAGCTGGGGAGAGAGAAACCGGCAAGGTCGGATTAAGGGGGGGCAACAGGGGCGGATGTCCATGGGCCCCCACACAGGGTCAATGTGACCCTGCTGAGAACAGGTGTCCAGCGGTACCTGTTCTCGGTTGGAGGCTCAAGCATACGCTGCTGTTCTACTGAATGCAGCAGCACAGTCAATGCTGCAGCATCAGCCTTTTAAGGAGGAGAGGGGCACTTACATTACCGGACGCAGGGGTGGTTTCTATGTACCTAGAAACCCTCCCTGACACACCAATCCTCCTTACACTGACCGCATTGGGGGCAGAGCCAATACGGCAAGCCCGCCCCCAATCCCCACGGCATTACGTCTAGGCGGCTGGGCCTAAT
The DNA here is from genome assembly GCA_031769625.1 of Taudactylus pleione. Lineage (NCBI taxonomy): Eukaryota > Metazoa > Chordata > Amphibia > Anura > Myobatrachidae > Taudactylus > Taudactylus pleione. The sequence continues at coordinate 7,275,802 of JAUIMM010000134.1, forward strand.
GAACCGAGATGCCCGGCCCCTGGTGCAACCTATTTTTGCAGCAGCTGCTTCATTAAGTGTAAGTATGTACAGTATGTGTACTGTTTTTGTGTGTGTATGTATATGTGTGTAAGTATAAGTACGTATCTGTATGTATATGTGTGTATGTATATGTATGTATATGTGTGTAAGTATATGTTATATATCTGTATGTATATGTGTGTATGTATATGTGTGTATGTATATGTATGTATATGCACGTATTTGTATGTATATGTGTGTATGTATATGTATGTATCTGTATGTATGTGTGTATGTATATGTATGTATCTGTATGTATATGTGTGTAAGTATATGAATGTATCTGTATGTATATGTATATGTGTGTAAGTATACAGTATATACTGTATGCATATGTATGTACCGTATATGTATATGTGTGTAAGTATATGCACGTATTTGTATGTATATGTGTGTAAGTATATGTGTGTAAGTATATGTATGCATCTGTATGTATATGTGTGTATGTATATATCTGTATGTATATGTGTGTAAGTATATGTATGTATATGTGTGTAAGTATATGTACGTATATCTGTATGTACATGTGTGTAACTATATGCACGTATTTGTATGTATATGTGTGTAAGTATTTTTATGTATCTGTGTGTAAGTATATGTATGTATCTGTATGTATATGTATGTATGTGTGTAAGTATATGCATGTATTTGTATGTATATGTGTGTAAGTATAAGTATATGTATGTATCTGTAAGTATATGTGTGTAAGTAAGTATATGTATGTCTGTATGTATATGTGTGTATGTATTAGGGGTGTGCACCGGCCACTTTTCGTGTTTTGTGTTTTGGTTTTGGATCTGGATCTTTCTTCGTGTTTTGGATCTGGATTGGTTTTGCCAAAACCACCCTTCCGTGTTTTGGGTTCTGGGTTTTGTGTTTTGGATCTGTATTTTTTTGAAAAAAAGCATAAAAACAGCTAAAATCACAGAATTTGTGGGTTTTTCTGCTCCTATGCTATTATTAACCTCAATAACCTTAATTTCCACTCATTTCCAGTCTATTCTGAATACCTCACACCTCACAATAGTGTTTTTATGTCCAAAAGGTTGCACCGAGGTAGCTGGATGACTATGCTAAGCGACACGAGTGGGCGGCACAAACACGTGACCCATCTAGGCGTGAAACTGCAGTGGCAGACAGGATGGCATTGAAAAACTAGGCCCCAAACTGTACATAATGCAAAGAAAAAAAAGAGGTGCAAGATGGAATTGTCCTTGGGCCCTCCCACCCACCCTTGTATAAACAGGACATGCACACTTTAACAAACCAATCATTTCAGCGCCAGGGTCTGCCACACAACTGTGGCTGAAATGATTGGTTCGTTTGGGCCCCCACAAAACAAGCTGGCAATTAATCTGTCCCTGCACAAACTGGCTCTACGGAGGCAAGAAGTCGTCCTCATCCTCCTCATCCACAGATTCCTCACCCTCTTCAGTGTTATGTACATCCTCATCCTCACAGAGTATTAATTCGTCCCTGCTGGAACCACAGGTCCCTCTGTACGTTCTGGAGGCTGGTCTCCCTGGAAGAGTTGATCATTCATTTTATGAACATCATCTTCTCCACATTTTGTGGAAGCAACCTCCTACGCCTTTCGCTAACAAGGTTCCCGGCTGCACTAAACACTCTTTCGGAGTACACACTGGAGGGGGGGCAACTCAGGTAAAATAGAGCCAGTTTGTACAGGGACCTCCAAATTGCTTCTTTTTCCTGCCAGTACAGGTACGGACTGTCTGACATGCCTACTTGGATGCTGTCACCGATGTAATCCTTTAACAGACAGACGCACGCTTGTCGCTGCTGCTTTGAGGATTCAAGTGCGGCTACAGCCCACACAATTCACAAAGACAGAAAAAAAAAAAGAATATTTTTATTGTTTGTGGAGCACACTTTGAGGGTTACACCACCCTCTAACAGACAGACGCACGCTTGTCGCTGCTGCTTTGAGGATGCAAGTGCGGCTACAGCCCACACAATTCACAAACACATTAAAAAAATTTTTTTGATTTTTTGGAGCACTTTGAGAGTTACAACACCCTTTAACAGACAGACGCACGCTTGTCGCTGCTGCTTTGAGGATGCAAGTGCGGCTACAGCCCACACAATTCACAAAGACAGAAAAAAAAAGAACAATATTTTAATTGTTTGTGTAGCACACTTTGAGGGTGTCACCACCCTTTAACAGACAGACGCACGCTTGTCGCTGCTGCTTTAAGGATGCAGGTGCGGCTACAGCCCACACATTTCACAAAGACAGAAAAAAAAAGAACAATATTTTAATTGTTTGTGTAGCACACTTTGAGGGTGTCACCACCCTTTAACAGACAGACGCACGCTTGTCGCTGCTGCTTTGAGGATGCAGGTGGAATCTAGACGGGATTTGGAACCGAGGACACACTACCTCCATCAATTGTCTAAATCCCACTGCACTAATGTCGGATACCGGACGCACGTCTAACACCAACATAGCAGTCAAGGCCTCAGTTATACGTTTTGCTTCAGGATGACTGCTGTCGTACTTCATCCTCATCGCTAGGGACTGTTGGAGGGTCAATTGTTTAGTAAAAGTAGTGATGTTCCTACTTCCTCTCTGGGATGATGAACAACTCCCAGCAGCAGCAACAGCACTAGTAGGAAGTGGTTCTTGATCTTTCCCTATTTTATTTTTATCAGAGAAAGTTTGGTCCTCCATTTATGTTATATTGATATATATACGTGCGGCTAAAGCGCACACAAACACAGAAAATATTTTTTTATTTTTGCTGGAGAGTAGTGCACTTTGTGGGTTACACCACCCTTTAAGAAATGAGCCAGCCGGCTCTTTACTTATGGGACACAGGCGCACGCTTGGCGCTGCTCCTTTGTTGATGCACGTGCAGCCACAGTGCACACAAGTCACAAACACAGAAAATATATATTTTTTTGGTTTGGAGTGTACTTTGGGGGTTACAGAACCCTTTAACGGTCAAGCCAGCCGGCCCTTTACTTATGACACAGGCGCACGCTTGGCACTACTTTGTTGATGCACGTGCGGCTACTGCGCACACAATTCACAAACACAGAAAATAATTTTTTTTTAGCACTTGGGGGGAGCACCCCTGATGGACAGAGCACCCCCTGGACAACACTACAGCACCTCTTTAGGACTGGGACACTGCACAGGACTTTGGAGTGGACACAGCCCCTATGGAGAACTGACTGCACAACACAGTCCAGCCAGCCCCTATGGACTTTGAAGTAGTGGACACAGCCCCTATTAACAACAGCAGCACAGCACAACACAGCCAGCCCCTATGGACTTTGAAGTAGTGGACAACAGCAGCACTACACTACACTACACTACACAGCCCTAACTCCCACCCTCCCTCTTCACTGTCCACAGCCGAGTGAGAAAATGGCGCCGACGTGGGTACCTTATATAGGATCCAAAACCCGCGAGACTCGGAAGGCGGGATGATGACGTTTTGCCTCGATTTCAGATCCGAGTCAGGCGGGAAAAGTCGAGCCTGATTCGGATCGGACTCGGATCGGGGGGGCTCGGGGGGGTTCGGATTTCAGAAATCCGAACCCGCTCACCCCTAGTATGTATATGTATGTATCTGTATGTATATGTGTGTAAGTATATGTACGTATCTGTATGTATATGTGTGTAAGTATATATCTGTATGTATATGTGTGTAAGTATATATATACAGTCAGGTGCATAAATATTGGGACATTGACAGAATTTTCATATTTTGGCCTCTATTCACCACCACAATGGCTTTGAAATGAATCAAACAAGATGTGCTTTAACTGCAGACTTTCAGATTTAATTTGAGGGTAATTACATCCAAATCAGGTGAACGGTGTAGGAATTACAACGGTTTCTATATGTGCCTCCCACTTTTTAAGGGGCCAAAAGTAAAGGGACTATCAACTCAAAAGCTATTTCATGGACAGGTGTGGGCTATTCCCTCGTTATTTCATTATCAATTAAGCAGGTAAAAGGTCTGGAGTTGATTCTAGGTGTGACATTTGCATTTGGAATCAGTTGCTGTCGACTCTCAATATGAGAACCAAAGAGCTGTCACTATCAGTGAAGCAAGCCATCATTAGGCTGAAAAATCAAAACAAACCCATCAGAGAGATAGCAAAAACATTAGGTGTGGCCAAATCAACTGTTTGGAACATTCTTAAAAAGAAAGAACGCACCGGAGAGCTCAGCAACACCAAAAGACCCGGAAGACCACGGAAAACAACTGTAGTGGATGACAGAAGAATTATTTCCCTGGTGAAGAAAAACACCTTCACAACAGTTGGCCAAATCAAGAACACTCTCCAGGAGGTAGGTGTATATGTGTCAAAGTCAACAATCAAGAGAAGACTTCACAAGAGTGAATATAGAGGGTTCACCACAAGATGTAAACCATTGGTGAGCCACAAAAACAGGAAGACCAGATTAGAGTTTGCCAAACAACATCTAAAAAAGCCATTACAGTTCTGGAACAACATCCTATGGACAGATGAGACAAAGATCAACTTGTACCAGAGTGATGGGAAGAGAAGAGTATGTAGAAGGATAGGAACTGCTCATGATCCAAAACATACCACCTCATCAGTGAAGCATGGTGGTGGTAGTGTCATGGTGTGGGCATGTATGGCTGCCAATGGAACTGGTTCCCTTGTTTTTATTGATGAAGTGATTGCTGACAAAAGCAGCAGAATGAATTCTGAAGTGTTTCAGTCAAATGCTTCAGAACTCATTGGACGGCGCTTCACAGTGCAGATGGACAATGACCCGAAGCATACTGCAAAAGCAACCAAAGAGTTTTTTAAGGCTAAAAAGTGGAATGTTATGCAATGGCCAAGTCAATCCCCTGACCTGAATCCGATTGAGCATGCATTTCACTTGATGAAGACAAAACTGAAGGGAAAATACCCCAAGAACAAGCAGGAACTGAAGACATTTGCAGTAGAGGCCTGGCAGAGCATCACCAGGGATGAAACCCAGCATCTGGTGATGTCTATGCGTTCCAGACTTCAGGCTGTAATTGCCTGCAAAGGATTTGCAACAAAGTATTAAAAAGTGAAAGTTAGATTTAGGATTGTTTAGTTTGTCCCATTACTTTTGGCCCCTTAAAAAGTGGGAGGCACATATAGAAACCGTTGTAATTCCTACACCGTTCACCTGATTTGGATGTAATTACCCTCAAATTAAATATGAAAGTCTGCAGTTAAAACACATCTTGTTTGTTTCATTTCAAAGCCATTGTGGTGGTGAATTGAGGCCAAAATATGACAATTCTGTCAATGTCCCAATATTTATGCACCTGACTGTATGTGTGTAAGTATATGTATGTATCTATGTATATGTGTGTAAGTATATGTATGTATCTGTATGTATATATATATATATATATATCTGTATGTATATGTGTATAAGTATATGTATGTATCTGTATGTATGTGTGTAAGTATATGTATGTATCTGTATGTATATGTGTGTATGTATATATCTGTATGTATATGTGTGTAAGTATCTGTATGTATATGTGTGTAAGTATATGTATGTATCTGTATGTATATGTGTGTATGTATATATCTGTATGTATATGGGTATAAGTATATGTATATATCTGTATGTATATGTGTGTAAGTATATGTACGTATCTGTATGTATGTGTGTAAGTATTAGGGATGTGCAGGCTCGGTTCTACTCGGTTCCGTTCGGTTTTTTTTACCGAATCTTATTGGGTTTCAGCTGTCACGAGTTTTGGATAGCCAATAAGATTCGGTAAAAAAAAACGAACGGAACCGAGTAGAACCGAGCCTGCACATCCCTAGTAAGTATATGTATGTATCTGTATGTAAATGTGTGTAAGTATATGTATGTATATGTGTGTAAGTATATGTGTGTATGTATATGTATGTAGAATTTGATAAACATAGAATTTGATGGCAGATAAGAACCACTTTGCCCATCTAGTCTGCCTTTTTTACATTTTGGTAACCTCAATAGAAACAGAGTAATGTGTATGTATATGTATGTGTTTCTGTGTATATATGTGTTATGCTGTATATGTGTTAGTGTGTGTATACTGTGTGAGTGTATGATATATATATATATATATATATATAGATTTTTTTTTTTAAAATATATGTGTTTATATATGTATATTTATATTTAGAACCCCCCCTTCCAAGAAAATCCTGAGTTTGTCCCTGTCTTCATGTGGCCTGGGGGGCTGGAGGCTCCATGTGGCTTGAAGGGGGCCCCCACAACTTAGGTGCCCTGGGGCCCCCACAAGCCTTAATTCAGCCCTGGAGACCGGAGCTGGGAGAAAAGCCAGGACCCCTTCATTACATAGCTGCTATGATGTAAGTCTAGCCATAGTCAGCACCGGGTGAAGAAAATGTACACTGAAGAGCAAGGAAAGACTCACAGGAGACAGTGCGCTTGTTTCAACTAATTAAACAGGTGCAGCACCAGGAAGGAACCAACTGGGCATAATTTGATTGGTTAGGAGAGTTGGCACATGTGCTGAAACCCAGGGCCGTAGCTAGGGTAGTGCGGCCGGCCACAGGGCACCACAGGTCAGGGGGCGCTGTTTGGGCCTGTCAAATTTCTGTTTATTATCATTCTTGCTTGTAGCTTCCTCTTATTTCATCCCCAGCATCTCCTGGTCTCCCCTATCTCTTCCCTGGCCTTTCCCCATGAAGCCATAGCCCTTTTTTGGGTGCATTATGTCCCTTTGAAAAATGAAGGGGGCACCAATGCTCTTTCTGGCACAGGGCACCAAAAAGTATAGTCACGGCTCTGCTGAAACCCTTCAAGGATGTGCTAAATGCCTAAGCTCTCACCGCTGAGAGGGTGACTTTCCGTTTACCCTCTTCGGCAGGAGCTTTAATGGTAACATTCGCAGTGATCACGTCCTGCTTCACAGTGGTAGCAGGTGAAGCAGGAGGGCTTTTTTCTCTGAGATATAGACTCCTGAGTTTGAATGGGAAATAGCTAATCCATTTTTATAGCTCAGGACTCCAGGTTGCTGCCAAACTCACACCACACTGATCACAGCTCCTCCTCTTCTGGGAATATTCCCTTGATCTAGGGATGGCCATCGGTGTGGTTACCAATGATGGCGATATAGCAAGTGGCCATCAATGGTTACCAACTATGCAATGGATGACCATCGCTGGTTCCACCAACCAACGGTCATCACTGTTCTTTGACTGACTGGCCATGCCCCTAAATGATGTTATTTGGGGGCGTGCCCGCATGGCACGCCTCCCGTTTAACGTCAGGCTGGGGATGAGCCCAGCACTCCGTCACTAGCTGGGCTTCCTCCAGCCCTCTCCCTGCACTGAATGGATGCCACGCACATGTGAGCAGCATCCATTCAGCTACTCCAGGGTCCGGTACCACTGCGGCGGTGAGGGTGCCCAACCTCATGACCAGACCACCCGCGGGACACCTCTATGGGGTGGCGCCCCTGTTCGACCGCCCTGGACGAACATGCCTCGAACCGGCCCTGTCCTAATAGATGCCTTCTCGGAGCCGTTAGTAGTATAGCTGCTACTTCTGCAACTGCTTGTGTCTTAAATAGACAAGCTGCTGTGCAGTGTGCGCTCCGTCTTCGGTGCGATGGATGAAGCGGCATACAAAGAGTGTTCGCACTGCTCGGGTGATCTGTTTAGAGCTTAGCATTGTGCTTTTCCAGACCTGCTGGTGGCTTGGTGCTTGTAGATAGATGCAGGCTCCAACTAGTTTCGTAAATGCGCGCAACTCTGAATCAAGACCAAATTATTTAAGCTAACATATCTAGACCTGTATATGCCATGTACAATATTTAAGATATTTTAAAATATGCAAATATAATAGGTAAAAAGCCAAAAATGAGCTGACTGCTAAAAACAACTCCCAACACCCACAGCAAATGGATCAGATATCTGAAGGCCCCCATACACGACGCGATATAGCAGCCAATCCGACGGATTTGAACGATATCGCTGCTATATCGTTCCATGTGTGGGTATGATATCGGCCAGTACGCAATTCTGTGGGATTGTACATCGCACCTCCAGATCTTTCTGCATGTTCAGTTGATCTGGGGAAGCGATGTACGATCCCATGCAACGCTGTGCGGGTGGGGGATGACGGCATATCGGATGGTCGGCCACCCGATCGCTCCGTGCGTGGGGTCCGCCCGATATGTCGGCCATCGGATCGTCCGACGCATCTCAAGGTGCATATCGCACCGTGTATGGTTGCCTTTAAATACAAAACAAAACAAAGGAAGGGTTCTCTACTGCTCTAGTGTGTGCTGTAATTAATGGAATACCAACAATCAATATTACATTTCCAAAAAGAAAATGTGATAACTTGGGAGAAGGATGCGAAAAATAACATTTATTACAAATGCATCAATAGTACAGCAAGCAATATTAAAACACAGGAAAAAGATGTAAATAAAAGATAGAAAAATAAAAAAATATAGAGCAACTGATCAAAACGATTGTACTGCAATGTACCATATAATATACAAGAAATGCAATATGATTCAGTTTGTGGGCACTCTGAGTCAATAATTCATAAAGCAAGGTATATTAGTAAACATTCAAAACATTAGTAAGCACTGGTAGTGATTAAACATATTAGTAAGCTAAGCCCTCTGAATCCAGCTGGTACGGATAATTGTTAATTGAGAGTGGTGTAATTAAATGGTACTGAAACCAATGTTAGGAACAGTATTAGTCACTAGAGGCCTGATTCTTTACGGATCAAAACTGCGATCGCGGCTGCGATTACACACGCAGTCTTACTGCGATGATATGCTAATCCATTGCGATTGCTGGCCGGTTTGCGCACTGCGATACATATGCATGCGCAGAATGCAACAGGCTGATTGTGTGCGGAATCGCAGTTGCGATCCTTGCTGAATCAGGCTCTGAGGCCGCTATTCAATTCAGCGCGATGTTTAACTTTGTCAGGAAGCTGTTAAGTCGGAGAATGATGGTTTTTGCGACTTAACCTGGGTGTTTAGTTGCGAGAACCAGCATTCTCCGACTAAAGAGCCGGCCGCGAGACTGTTAGTGCCGTGCTAAGCAGGCAAACAGCCACGCGGCCGGAACTTTAGTCTGATTTCTCCTCGCGAGAAGAAATCCTTTAGTCGGACCAAACAGCTCCCGGGGCCATTCAGCATCGCTTTGAAATTAATCGCTGCCTAAGATACTTAAGCTGTGAATACTCTGTTGAGATCAGCTATACAGTTTCAATACCTTGTATTGAGAGATCCTCCTTAGCAATGTAGAACAGCAACTTGACATTCCAAGGCAAGTATATTGGAGCAAAGTTCCAGGAGTGATGAGGCTTCTGCAATTTCAAAATGTGTTCAGCCAGACAAGGCACAAAGGGCCCGATTAAGACACGCTGTTAGCTGCCAAAGTATGCAAATCCCGCAATCATACAGCAAGACATTAGCATGCCCATTATGTCTTGACGTGCGATCGAGGTATTTATTTAGACGCGCACCAGCCTGTCATCTCCAGGAAGTCATCTCCAGGAAGTGTATTAAACAATCGGTAACATGGAGTAACATCGGATCCATACACAGCACTTGTGGCTGACCATACCCTACCGCAAGCACTGTGAGTGCTGCTGTGTGTAATTCAGCCATGTGACGTGTAAGCTGACGCTGCGTCTAAATTATGCACGCCCCTGAAACGGCGTTCAGAGGCACAGACATGCCTGCGTTCGCACCACCACACCAGTGTTTCCATCAACGACTCCGTCACCACCCATGAACAGCTCATCCTGTCACTCATTCTAGCGAGGCGTCTACGTATAAGGGGCGCTCACTTTGCAATCGCATGTACTGGTTCGCGCACTGCGTCTTATATGCATGCGCAGATTGCAAACATCGGCAGGATACGTGCGAACGCTGCCTAGCGAGTGGGTCTGAATCGGGCCCAAAGTGCCAATGAGTGGATCGATTCAATTGGTTCAGTCTGACTTCAGAGCTCTTACAGCTGGCAGCAATCAGGTACAGGCAGAGCAGCGACGCGTTTCGCCCATGCACAATGGACTTTTTCAAGACCATGGTGTAGGTGCACAAGCTTCATTTACTTTGCTACCATATAATTGCCTTGGCACTACAAGTTGCAGAGGCCATACCATTGTGTACCTACATGGAGAAGTTTTTAAACATTTTTCACAATACTTAGCTTTCTACACCATGGACCCACTACTGACACATAGCTGCCTCCATGGTCAAGCTTCAAATGCAGATCTTTTTCAGTATCTGTGGGGTTTTCCTATAGTCTACATAATTTATTTTGCTGGCAATGAGCACAGCAACTAGAAAGACAATAGTCCATCTCTTGAAAGTAAAGAAAAGTTGAAAACTTCTTTCACGTTTGAGAGTTATAGAGATTCATTTTTACAGTCCGCTAAGGACCACATCCAGAGAAGACCTCAATAGGCTACCTGGTAGGAATTGGAAAATATTTTGGATGAACCTCATTGCAGATATTATGGACCTTACTGATACCAGTAGTATGTTGTCCATTATTTTCCCCTTTCCCCAGTCAATACGTTTTGCTATAGGAGGCGTCGTACCGTGTAATTTTAATCTTTAGTAATGACATTGTCCTTTGATTTCCATTAAGTTCAAGTGATTCAGTTGCTGATTATAAGTTCTATTGTACAGCCTTGTTAGCTACTATCATGCTACTTTTATGCCGATTACATATTTCAGTTCTTTTGTACAATATAATTCATTGATCTCTATACTCTTGCTCAGTACCTAAATAAATAAATATATCTAAGGGGAAAAAAAAGAAAAATACGGTAACTACTTGTCATTTACATCCTTTCTAAATTAATTAAGCTCTCCTTGGGTTCAGACAAAGAGAAAAAAGACAATAACTTATTTCAGCGAACATCCTAGTTTAGAGTCATCCTAAGTACCTATTTCTCTGGAAAAATAATAAAATTAAACTTTATTTATTACTCATTAAAATAACGTGTTCTGAATCAGGCGAAATATTGAATAAAACCAAAGTTATAGTGTTTAGAGAAGAATATGTGTCAGATTGAAAGAAAAGCGATTTAAAATTTCTTCTACCGTTGGTCAATAATATATATATTTTTTAAAATTAATGTAGATCCGAGTGACAGAGTTATAAATTTGTGTTCTTGAGGTTTAATTTCAGAGAAAATTCTCTTAATGTATTAATCTCCTTCTCTATAGCCCTGTTATTACCTGGTCACCTAAAATACTTTTGTTCCTACCCCACAAAAAAAATATGTAGCATCACAATATTCATTCGTTGTTGCTTTATAGTTACTATTATGGTTGTATATTGCTATTCCAGAAAATACCGTGTTGACTAATGCAACAAAAGTATTCACATAGATTGAGTGACCCAAAGCATCTTATGTTTTCACAGTATAACATATGCAGGTTATAAATATAATTTCCTTTTTCTAGTATCTAGTTGTTTAGATGCTCTGCAGAGTCTCCTATTGTTAAATTAATCAATCTCTACTTGGTAATTTTGATACCACTTTTATTAGGTACACTCATTTTTACATCTTTTAGTACAACTCTGGAGTAGCTATCACTGGGGGTTAATTCCCATTAGTTTTGTGCTGTAAGTTGTTCATAGCATAATAATAAGCATAATGACGAGTATATTAGCAAGGTGATCCGTGATGGTAACTAAGTGCATCCACTCATTCGGGATCTAGTGCGGTGACCAGTGGCAGTGGATGGGAACACCGATGCGCGTTTCGCCAGAGGCTGCTTTTTCAAGCCAGTGCCTAATTCAGAACACGTTATTTTAATGAGTAATAAATAAAGTTTAATTTCATTATTTTTTCAGATAAATAGGTTCTTAGGATGACTATAAACTAGGATGTACACTGAAATAAATTCTTGTCTTTTTTCTTTATGTCAGAATCTAATTGTCTGTTTACAAGATTATCAGTAAGCACCTCCATAGTGTAAATATTAAAACTAAAGCATATTATAGGCTTTAAATGAATAAATATATATGGAGTACCTAGTTTGAAAAAAGTACCAATATATATCTTTCTGCTGGCTAAGGAGATCATAATACATAAAGCTAGTGCAGGATCACAACAAGTATATTTAAGCTCTCATTAGGTATGAAAAAAATATTTTTATTTAGAAAAGGGTTCTATCCTATTAAAATAAATGATCTGCAGTTTGGCAGGTGGATATTGCACACCCAAGTAAGGGGTATATTTACTAAAGTGCCGGTTTTTACAACCAGAGTCTAGGGGGTAAATTTACTAAAGTGAGAGTTTTTAGAAGTAAGTTTTAAAAGTGATGTTGCACATAGCAACCAATCAGATTCTACTTAACATGTAACTAGCACCTTCTAGAATATAATAGCTAGAATCTGATCACTTTTAAAAGTCACTTCTAAAAACTCTCACTTTAGTAAATTTACCCCCTAGCTATTATCTTCTAGAAGGTGCTACCTAAATGATAAGTAGAATCTGATTGGTTGCTTTGGGCAACATCTGCACTTCTAAACCTGCACTTTAGTAAATATACCCCTAAGAATGAGAGATACAGGGGAGAGCTTTGTGACCTTAATACCTATTCTCATGAAGGGGCCTATCTATGAAACTAAAAATCTTGGTCAATCAATCGAAAGAGCCGTTTTCAGAGGATTGCCAGAAATTAGTATTTATGAAAGGGGAACCACAGCAAATAACATTGATTTTCCTCTCCTGATGCTACCAATTCCTACAATAGCTCTCCATACCCTACAGAATCCAATTAAAAACTTCTCACTGTCAACTACAAAGCCTGCAAACAGTGGCCCTGATTCAGAGCCGGACAGTCTGACAGAGCGCTCGCTCTGAATCAGGGCCGTCCCTCTTAGTTTTTAGAGCGGCAACACGCCCCCTTTGTAGCGAGACCCATAGCGACAGCTTGCCCGTCGCTATCCGGGTCTCGCGCATGCGCATGACGGAGCCGGCTCCCTCGTGTGCATGCGCACTGGGCCAACATCGACTCGCTTGCCCGCGCTCAGCGCTCTCGAGCGGGTCTGAATTAGGCCCAGTCTTCCCACCTTTACAAGTCTGGCGTCATCTCACACACTCCGACCCTCTCCATTGTGCAACCGAATATATAAAATATGTACTGTATATAAAATCTGTCACATAGCAGCTGCTGTAGGACAAAAGATGGGTACACACAGGCAGATATATTGGCCGATTCATCGATCGGCCATTATATCAGGTGCCCGTCGGCCAGTGTGTACCAGCGATTTGTCTGTGAACGACGTCATCCACCGACATATTGCGTCGAACGGAGCTGCACAGCTGAAGGACAGATATATCTGCAGACATATATGTCCATTGGCAAGTGTGTACTGGCGATCAGCCAATCGCCCGCACAGATGCAAAGGCAGCCGCGCCTCCGCCCCCCGGCCATCGGGACCCGCGGCTGCCTGGAAGATGATGATCGTTCAGTGTACAGATATATCTGCAGACCACTCGATCTGCAGATATATCTGCTAGGTGTGTACCCACTTTAAGAGTACAAGCATGCCCTACTGTTTTTGGAAGGGTATTCAAGAACTTGTAGCCCCAAGATATCTAAAGTGGCATGAGTACCCTAAACCCTTAGTAGAATAATCTAAATGAACTATTAAAGGGAAGCTATAGTGCTTAGCAGTAAGATTTAAGTTCACTATTAGTCCAGGCATCGGCTGATTTATATGCTCATTTTTACGATATCGTTATCGTTCATATCGTGCATTTTTATCGTACCGTGTGTACGCACCAGTACAGTTTGTCATTGATCTGTTTATTTGTAAACCCTGGCAAGAAAGTGTCCTCTGCCAACCTCCATCACTCAAGTATGATTATGCACAGGGGCACCCCTGTTCTCAGACTCTACCCCAAACCCATCAAAGAGCTTATCTGAAAAAAATAAATAAAAAAACCCTACCTACATCTAATTTGATGCTATAATAAACAGAGAGCGAAGGCGACAGAGGGCGTGAGTGTGATTGTGTGATAAAGAATTTACACTGTTAGCTCCCCTGGGGGCAGAGACTGATGTGAATAATTTAAAACATTCTCTTTAAAGTGCAACATAAAATGTTGGAGCTAAAGTATAATAAAAATATTTCTGGTGATGGATGGTACTAAAATGCTTTCTTCTTGTGCACAGTTTTTATTGGCCTTTCATATACATAGTGCACAGCTGTCAACTGTCCCTAGTTTTAGGCAACAGTGCCAGGTTTTCAAGACTTGTCCTGGTTTTAGGTATTGCCCAACTGCGCAGGTCCCTCCATTTTCATCTACAACTGCAGCCCCAATAAGTGCAGTCTTAATTTGCATGCTAAATGCAATTATCACAATTCATTCTTATTGTCAGGGCTGTATAAGCTCATAATTATTAAGAAGTTTGAAAATGCAGATAAATGATAAAAGGTTTCTATGGGGGCTGTTGTGCTGCCGGATTTACCGATCTCCGGAACACGATTGCAAAGCATTCTAGAGCTCGGCTCTGATAGGACAATGCCACATCCAGGAGTTATCCTATAGTAGCCTTGGGCTACTGATTTGCAAATCAATAGCTCATATGCTTCTTTTCTGCCCCCCAGTGACAAATGTGTTGGCTGCACAAGTGCATTGGCTCCTGGGTATCCGAACCAGGAAGCAATGTGATAACGTTACGCTATCACACTGCTTCCAGCTCTTTGCCAGGACTGGCTCTTATTGGAGTCTGGGCCTGATTCAGAGCCGGACGCTCTGACCAGAGCGCTCGCTCTGAATAAGGGCCCTCCTACCTCAACTTGGAGCGGCCTCTTGGACGCTCGCATAGCTGTGGGCGAGCGTCCATGATGATGGTCGCGATGGTCAAGACCATCGAGGCCATCGGGCTTGCGACGAGAACCTGCGGTAGGGTCTCGCTGCCGCAAGCCCAGGAGTGATTTTGGCTCTATCAGAGCCAAAAGCACTCCCAGTGACATCACTAGTGATGTCAGTGGGGCCGGACCCAGACGGTAGGCGTTCCCATGGGAACGCCTCCGTCTGGCAGCCACGCACCCGGCACGCCCACCAAAGGGGGTGTGCTGTCACTCACCATCGACAGCACGCCCCCTTTGGTGCGAGACCCAGAGCGACAGCTACCCCGTCGCTCGCCGGGTCTCGCGCATGCGCACGACGGAGCTCCCTCCGTCGTGCGCATGCGCATTTGGGTAGCATCGACCCGAACTTATACAGCCGAATAGTAATTATAATTGTATAATGTACAGCTGAATCAATAGTTACATTTAGTATGCAAAATAAGACTGTATTTATTGGGGGTGCATTTGCGAATAAAAATGGTGGGACTGCGGCAGATATTGGCTGCGATCCCTTCATAGTACATCTGGGGCATACTTAATATTTGCGGGTACCCCTCCCCCCTGGAAATAATTAATGACAAATAGGCCTATTCATAACCAAGTTCTGTAAACATACCAGGTTGGTGATTAAACATTGTGTGTTTAGATGCATTTGCCCAGTATCAATATGTCCCTGAAATTGAATTGACGAAGTTGGCGTCTATGAAACTGACAAAAGACACAAATGATTACACACACGGCTGATAATACTACACTACAATAAAATGCACAAAGCGTACACTGTTATATTGTTTTCAACAACCTAAAGGACAATTTTAGGAAACAATTGATGAGTTTATCCATACGGATCTGCTCATAAGAGAGGGTACAGGGGAAATGTCCGAAACCGTGATCTGTTTGGTGCTACAAATTCATCATGAAGTGGATATGTACACTGAAGTTCCAAAAGTCCTGGGATAGCAGTATGCAAAGGCAATGGTAGGTGGTGTCACCATACTGTGATGTCTTGAAAATGCCCAGACCTGCATCAGTTGTAATCTGACATCTTGTGAGTCAATTTTAAACACTGGCTAGGCTGTTCATGGCAAGGCAATGTGAAGTATTGGAGATCGAACGGGACATAATAGTGGCTGCCTGACAGGTGGGACATTCCATTACCGAAGATGTGCGAACATTCAACTTTTCTCAATCTACAGTGTCACATGTGTACCAGGAATACCTCATGGAAGGCATTACCACCCACCGTGGTCAGAGCAATGACCGACCATAGATGCTTAATAATAGCGACCAGCGGCATCTGGTAACAGACAGCGACACTGGCTCAAATCACGTTCACATTCAATGCATGAGGTACCAGCAGGGCAGTGCAGCATTTTTCAGCTTCCATGGGATATGGGAGCAGAATACCCATCAGAGTGCCCCTATTAGCACTATGACACCGACACAGCGCCTCACCTGGGCTTGTGACGTTGCTAATTGCACCCTAGAGAAATCAAGTGGCGTGGTCCGGTTTTAGTTGTTTAAGGCTGAAGGTAGGTTTTGCGTGTGGCACAGACCTCATGCGGCCATGGCTGCCAGCTGTCAACAAGACGCTGTGAAGGCTGGTGGTGGTTCCATATTGGTGTGGCGTGTGTTCACGTGGCAAGGGTTGGTCCGCCTGAACATGTCATTGACTGGTAACCAATATGTTGCATTGCTTGATGATCATTTGCAGCACTTCATGGACTCCATATACCCCTACAACAATGGAATATTCCAGCAGGAAAATGCACCATGTCACCGGTCCCCAGTTGTCAGGATTTGGTTCGAGGAGCATTTTGGAGAGTTCACACGAATTATGAGGCCACATGGACCCAATCACGCATTTATGTGGCGGAGCGGTCCATTCGCACCCAAGATCCTGTACCTACAATTAACAGAAAGCAGAGGGAAGCTATCCAGACGGCATGGGTCACCATCTCTCCAGAGGTCTATCGTCCACATGTGGATATGATGCCAAGTCGAATTGCTGCATTTCACAGGGCTAGAGGGGGTTCTACACAATACTATGCATCTATCCCATGACTTGTCAGTTCAGTGTATATTATGCCCCCTATGTCCCTATGTCATGTTATTGGTAATTTAATGTATCTAACCTCTCATGGTAGATATACCGATATACCATTTTGGGGTAATTATATGAAGATATATTGTTAGTAGTTAGAGAGCATCCCTTTTTTGTCCCAGGTATATATGTAAAACCAATCCTAGCTCGTCATGTGGGGCATACATTAAGATATGGTATAGTAATATAAACTCCTCAATATAATGTAGTTGTATAGAACCCCGCCTTGCATATCATATAGTGTTTAGTTAAAAAGAGCCCATTCTGTCATCCTATATCATAGAGAGTAGCTGTGCAGGCCCCCTCATGTCATACAGATGGCATTTGTCAAGTCCTGTACTCTGTATTGTGTATAAAACCCCATGACATATATTAGGGGTTGGTACTGGATGCCGGCGCTCGGGATCCCACCATTCAAAATCTTAACGCCGGCATCCCAACAAAGTTAGGATACCGACACCTGTCGGTAGGTACCCTAACCCTTTTCCTACCTCTACCCCTCCCCGATGCCTAAAACGAACCTAACCCCCTAGTCAGGGGTGCATCTAGGGATCCGAGCGCCCCTGGCAAGGTAATGGACTGGCGCCCCCATCATTTCAGGAAGTGCCCCCAGTAGTAGTCCACCCTATGCAGTGCCCCCAGTAGTAGTCCCCTCTATGCAGTGCCCCCAGTAGTAGTCCACCCTATGCAGTGCCCCCAGCAGTAGTCATCCTATACAGTGTTCCCAGTAGTAGTCCCCCTATACAGTGCCCCCAGTAGTAGTCCCCCCAATACAGTGCCTCCAGTAGCGGCCACCCCCCCCATAACGTGTCCCCAGTAGCAGCCCCCACAATACAGGGCCCCCCAGTAGCAGCCATCCCCCCATAACGTGCCCCCAGTAGCGGCCCCCACAATACAGTGCCCCCAGTAGCGGCCATCCCCCCCAACGTGCCCCCAGTAGCAGCCCCCACAATACAGTGCCCCCAGTAGCGGCCATCCCCCCCAACATGCTTCCAGCAGTGGCCCCCACAATACAGTGCCCCCAGTAGCATCCATCCCCCCATAACGTGACCCCAGTAGAGGCCACTCCCTATACAGTGCCCCCGAGTAGCCACGCTCTGCCCCCCTGTGCTGTGCTAGAAAAAAAACCACAGAAAAAAAAAGCAACTTACCTGATCCCCGCTGCTGTCGATGACCGCCGCTGTCCACTCCTCCAGGCCCGCTCTCGCTCTGCACTATGGGATGGTAGAGACGTCTCTCCCATCACCCGCTGCGGAGGGAGCCGGAAGACGGAGCTCATGAGTGAGCTCCAGCCGGCTCTCTCTGTGGACGACGCAGCAGCCAGTGAGAGTCTGTCTGACTCTCATTGGCTGGCTGCTATAACAAACAGACAGCCGCCACTGGCGGCTGTGTGTTTGTAACTGTGTAGGGCAGACCGCTCTCACTGCGGTCTGCCTTACACTTGGGGCACGGGGGACTAGTTCCAGCCCCTGGGGTAGTCCACCCATTGGCTGCTGGTGGCACTACCGGCCGGCGCCCCCCCCTTTGGCCGGCACCCCTGGCGAGTGCCATCCTTGCCAATGGGTAGATACGCCCCTGTCCCTAGTGCCTAAACCTTACCTCCCCCTCCCCACACCCTAAAACTAACCCTCCCCCCTAGTGCCTAACACTAACCCCTAACCCCGCTACTTACCTTTCGGGATGCCGGCGCCAGGATCCTGACAGGTGTTGGAATTCTTGCGCCGGTATTCTAAGCGCCAGCATCCCATGTGTCGGGATATTGACAGGATCCCTATATTAGGATATTAGGAATAGTTGAAAAAGTTACCTCATATGATATAAAGATTATCTGTGTAGCAGCATCATGTCAGGTAGTGGGGGGCTGCACAGCAGCACTAAATCAGGTAGTGGGAGGCTGCGTAGAAGCACCATGTCAGGTAGTGGGGGGCTGCATAGAAGCACCATGTCAGGTAGTGGGGGCTGTATAGCAGCACCATGTCAGGTAGTGGGGGCTGCATAGAAGCACCATGTCAGGTAGTGGGGGTTTGCGTAGAAGCACCATGTCAGGTAGTGGGGAGCTGCATAGAAGCACCATGTCAGGTAGTGGGGGCTGTATAGCAGCACCATGTCAGGTAGTGGGGGCTGCATAGAAGCACCATGTCAGGTAGTGGGGGCTGCATAGAAGCACCACATCAGGTAGTGGGGGGCTGCGTGTAGAAGCACCATGTCAGGTAGTGGGGAGCTGCGTACAAGCACCATGTCAGTTAGTGGGGGCTGCATAGAAGCACCATGTCAGGTAGTGAGGGCTGCATAGAAGCACCATGTCAGGTAGTGGGGGCTGCATAGAAGCACCATGTCAGGTAGTGGGGGCTGCATAGAAGCACCATGTCAGGTAGTGGGGGGCTGTCTAGAAGCACCATGTCAGGTAGTGGGGGGCTGCGTAGAAGCACAGTCAGGTAGTGGGGATCTGCGTAGAAGCACCATGTCAGGTAGTGGGGAGCGGCGTAGACGCAACATGTCAGGTAGTGGGGGTTGCATAGAAGCAACATGTCAGGTAGTGGGGGCTGCGTAGCAGCACCATGTCAGGTAGTGGGGAGTGGCGTAGAAGCACCATGTCAGGTAGTGGGGGGCTGCGTAGCAGCACTATGACAGGTAGTGGGGGGCTGCGTAGCAGCACCATGTCAGGTAGTGGGGGCTGCGTACAAGCAACTTGTCAGGTAGTGAGGAGCGGCGTAGAAGCAACATGTCAGGTAGTGGGGGCTGCGTAGAAGCACCATGTCAGGTAGTGGGGGGCTGCGTAGAAGCACCATGTCAGGTAGTGGGGGCTGCGTAGAAGCACCATGTCAGGTAGTGAGGGCTGCGTAGAAGCACCATGTCAGGTAGTGGGGGCTGCGTAGAAGCACCATGTCAGGTAGTGGGGGGCTGTGTAGAAGCACCATGTCAGGTAGTGGGGGGCTGCGTAGAAGCACAGTCAGGTAGTGGGGATCTGCGTAGAAGCACCATGTCAGGTAGTGGGGGGCTGCGTAGCAGCACCATGTCAGGTAGTGAGGGGCTGCGTAGAAGCACCATGTCAGGTAGTGGGGAGCTGCGTAGAAGCACCATGTCAGGTAGTGGGAGCTGCGTAGAAGCACCATGTCAGGTAGTGGGGGGCTGCGTAGAAGCACCATGTCAGGTAGCGGGGAGCTGCGTAGCAGCACCATGTCAGGTAGCGGGGGGCTGCGTAGCAGCTCCATGTCAGGTAGCGGGGAGCTGCGTAGAAGCACCATGTCAGGTAGTGGGGGCTGCGTAGCAGCACCATGTCAGGTAGTGGGGGGCTGCGTAGAAGCACCATGTCAGGTAGCGGGGAGCTGCCGTAGAAGCACCATGTCAGGTAGCGGGGAGCTGTGTAGAAGCACTGTCAGGTAGTGGGGGGCTGCGTAGCAGCACCATGTCAGGTAGTGGGGGCTGTGTACAAGCAACATGTCAGGTAGTGGGGAGCGGCGTAGAAGCAACATGTCAGGTAGTGGGGAGCGGCGTAGAAGCAACATGTCAGGTAGTGGGGGCTGCATAGAAGCACCATGTCAGGTAGTGGGGGGCTGCGTAGAAGCACCATGTCAGGTAGTGGGGGGCTGCGTAGAAGCACCATGTCAGGTAGTGGGGGGCTGCGTAGCAGCACCATGTCAGGTAGTGGGGAGCTGCGTAGAAGCACCATGTCAGGTAGTGGGGGGCTACGTAGCAGCACCATGTCAGGTAGTGGGGAGCTGTGTAGAAGCACCATGTCAGGTAGTGGGGGGCTGCGTAGAAGCACCATGTCAGGTAGTGGGGGGCTGCGTAGCAGCACCATGTCAGGTAGTGGGGGCTGCATAGAAGCACCGTGTCAGGTAGTGGGGGCCTGCGTAGAAGCACTGTGTCAGGTAGTGGGGGCTGTGTAGCAGCACCCTGTCATGTAGTGGGGAGCTGCGTAGAAGCACCATGTCAGGTAGTGGGGGGCTGCCTAGCAGCACCATGTCAGGTAGTGGGGAGCTGCGTAGAAGCACCATGTCAGGTAGTGGGGGGCTGCGTAGCAGCACCATGTCAGGTAGTGGGGAGCTGCGTAGAAGCACCATGTCAGGAAGTGGGGGGCTGCGTAGAAGCACTGTCAGGTAGTGGGGGGCTGCGTAGAAGCACCATGTCAGGTAGTGGGGAGCTGCTGTAGAAGCACCATGTCAGGTAGTGGGGGGCTGCGTAGAAGCACAATGTCAGGTAGTGGGGAGCGGCTGTAGAAGCACCATGTCAGGTAGTGGGGGGCTGCGTAGAAGCACCATGGGCCTGATTCAGAGCCGGACGCAACTAGCGCTCGCTCGTCCAGAAAATAGGGGTGGCTATTCAAATGAACAGTTCGCTGTTTGCGGTCTGTTCACGCCTCTAGGTCTGAACGAGCGTACAAAACTTGCGGTCGTTTTTTGGGAAACTACGCCCCCTGGCCGCTCGCATCCTACGTCATGTCCGCTATTTATTAGATTAATCGAGTACATCGACCAGGGTATGAGCTGCTCGCTATTCTTGTGGTTGGTTTTTGCTACCACAATTTTGCGAGCAGTTCTGGCTATAAAATAACCCAGTGACGTGGTCAATGACGCTGCTGTTTTAATTATGCACACCCATAAAACGCCCGTTTTGACCTTTAAGCACGCCTGCGTTCGGATCTCCACTCCCCGTTTTCAAGCACCTTCCCCTGTTACCACCCACATACGCCTCTTTCTGTCACTCAAATTATCAGGCATTCGCTATTTTGCGAGCACATGAATTTCGACCGCACTGACTGCTTCGTGCATGCGTATAACGATCCGTACGCATGCGCAGTTGGACAAACATCGCTCGGAGCGAACGAGCGGCCGCTTACAAGTGGCTCTGAATCAGGTCCCATGTCAGGTAGTGGGGGGCTGCGTAGAAGCACCATGTCAGGTAGTGGGGGGCCACCATGCCAGGTAGTGGGGGGCTGCGTAGAAGCACCATGTCAGGTAGTGGGGGGCTGCGTAGAAGTACCATGTCAGGTAGTTGAGGGCTGCGTAGAAGTACCATGTCAGATAGTTTAAAAGCCCTAAGTAGAATCACTTATCTACAATAATGGGTCTCCAGTTACCGTTGGCCACAGGGAAGATAAAATGTAGGGGCTCCCCTGTATCAATAGTAAGGGTAATGGGCGGAGGCATCCTGTCCGGGTGAGTCCGGGTATTCGGGTAGTGTCCTGTTGTATAACAGCGTCTGTGAGCAGCTGCCCGGTGACCGGCGCTATTACACAGAGCCTCGCCCCCTCCATATACATCGCTGATGAGTACTATATAGTAGTATAGAGTCCCCTCCCCGCCATGTTACAGTAAGGAGCTGTGTGTGCAGGCAGTGACAGTGTTACACAGAGGGGACCAGGACAGGAGCGCTCGGTAGCTGCAGGTCTGTCCCCCGTGTTCCCCTCCCTGGGAGGAGCTGCAGACGCAGGAAACCCCGCTCCGTCCTAACTTCTATTCATTGATGGGCGAGAAGCGGATGTAAGAGCTGAGAGGAGCGGATAACAGGGGACCCAGTCTGACACCGGAGACCCCGAGCAGTCACCCAGAGCTTCCCCCGGATTCCAGAGCAGTCACTGGACATGTTCAACAGGAGCTCCTGGAGGAGACATTCCGCCAGATCCGTGAGTCTGGGAGAAACTGTATCATGGGTAGTGGGGTAACTGTGCCATGGGTAGTGGGGTAACTGTCTGTGTACCATGGGTAGTGGGGTAACTATGTGCCATGGGGAGAGGGGTAACTGTGCACCTTGGGTAATGGGATAACTGTGTACCATGGGTAGTGGGGTAACTGTGTGCGATGGGGAGAAGGGTAACTGTGTACCATGGGGAGGTGTGTACTGTTTACCAGAAGGAGAAGGGTAACTGTGTACCATGGAGAGTGGGGTAACAGTGTACAATGGTATAACTGTGCCATGGGGAGAGGGGTAACTGTGTACCATGGGCAGTGGGGTAACTGTGTATCTTGGGGAGGGGGTAACTGTGTGATAGGAGTGGGTGGTAACTGTGTAACAAGGGTGGTTAGAGGGGAAACTGTGTGATTTGGGGAAGTGGGTTAACTGTGTACCATGGAGAGTGGGGTAACAGTGTACAATGGTGTAACTGTGCCATGGGGAGAGGGGTAACTGTATCTTGGGGAGGGGGTAACTGTGTGATAGGAGTGGGTGGTAACTGTGTAACATGGGTGGTTAGAGGGGAAACTGTGATTTGGGGAAGTGAGTTAACTGTGTACCATGGGGTGGGATAACTGTATCATTGGGAGTGGGGTAAACGTGTACCATGGGGAGATGGGTAACTGTACCATGGGGAGGGGGCAACTGTGATATGGGTGCTGTTGTGTAACATGTGGAGAGGGCTAACTATCTGACATGGGGAAGTGGGCTGCTGTGTAACATGGGGAAGTGGGTAATTATATCATGGGGATAGGGGTAACTCTGTAACCTTATAAGGGGGCAATTGTGTAACATGGGGAAGGGGGGTAACTGTGTAACATGGAGAGTGGGGTAACAGTGTACAATGGTGTAACTGTGCCATGGGGAGAGGGGTAACTGTATCTTGGGGAGGGGGTAACTGTGTGATAGGAGTGGGTGGTAACTGTGTAACATGGGTGGTTAGAGGGGAAACTGTGATTTGGGGAAGTGAGTTAACTGTGTACCATGGGGTGGGATAACTGTATCATTGGGAGTGGGGTAAACGTGTACCATGGGGAGATGGGTAACTGTACCATGGGGAGGGGGCAACTGTGATATGGGTGCTGTTGTGTAACATGTGGAGAGGGCTAACTATCTGACATGGGGAAGTGGGCTGCTGTGTAACATGGGGAAGTGGGTAATTATATCATGGGGATAGGGGTAACTCTGTAACCTTATAAGGGGGCAATTGTGTAACATGGGGAAGGGGGGTAACTGTGTAACATGGGGAAGTTGGTCACTGTGTAACGTAGGGAAGGGGGCTAATTGTGTAGCATGTGGAAGTGGGTAACTGTATAATATGGGTAGGGGGGCTGCAACCTAAAAAGATTTCCCATTATCAATAACCAGCTCCAGCTTACTACACATTGATCCTGCCACTGCTGTAATTAGATTGTAGCTGCAGAAACGTGAGTGGATGCAACCACGAGCTAAGCTGCTGCAGAACATTGTACCTGCCTCACATGTCCATCACAGGCAACCTGTGTTTGCTAGCTGTTACAGAACCATGTCCCAGCACTCTTTTGCAGGCTCTGGCATGCTGAGACCTGTAGTTCCACTACAGTTGACCAGTCAAATTATCCCTAGACAAAATACAATGATTGACAGTAGTACTTTCCAAGAAGTTCTGCAACAACTTATTCTTGTCCTTCAAGCTCTGACATCCAGCTACTGTGACCATAGAATTACCTGCTCATCATCACTTGTCACGCTTTAACTCCATGTAAATCCTGCTAGTTAATTCTCAGAGAGTATCAGACAATCACCCATGATCCAGGCAGTGTGAGAGAGCTGGGAGCTGCACCTGACTCCTGCTATAATGTCATTAGCTCAGAGTACAATACCCTTCTTCAATAATTCAACTGCTTCATTCAATATGCCATACGGATGTCCTTTCCATTCAGACCTATTGTAAATAACCCAACTGCTGCTACTTTATGTAGCATACACACAGATATTTCCTATATTATAAGTTTAAATGCGCTGTTTGTCATCGAAAAGTATTATCATGTCATTAAAAATGTAAAACAATAAATGAAATCAGTTCTATAGTGCTGTTGACAGAGTAGATAATTAGGGGAATATTTACTAAAGTGAGAGTTTTTAGAGGTGGAGATGTTGCCCATAGCATATTTACATTACATTGACCTTAAATAAATTGATTTGGTGCTGGACCACCATCCTGAGGCACCCCTGCAAGTGTCCTGAGGCACCCCAGGGTACTACGGCGCACAGTTTGGGAACCACTGCCCTAGTCTAATTTGCACTATGGGGCATATTCAATTAAAGGCGAAAAGTCCCGTACTTTTCGCATTCAGGTCTTTTCGCCGACCTTGCGGGTTTTCAATGTGGAAAAGTATCACGCGCGTGCCCGCTTTTCCCCGTATTCAATTAGAAATCAGCTATAACGGGAGCTGACGAAATTGTAATATGCGAAAAGTACTGTCAGATTTGGGGAAATCAGCCTGACACCCCCCAATAGATGCACTGACATTGGGGATCACTCTAGATACCCCCGAAAAGCCCTGCTGAAATGCTCTCAATAGCTGTTAATTAGCGTCTTTGCAGAAGTGGTGAAGTATAGCATTTAGAACGTTTTCTTGTTGAAAATAAGTAGTCCCAGTAAATTTGGGGTACCTGAAAATGGGTGCTTGCATATTTTTAAGTTGCTAAAGTGAACTTTTAAAAATCGTTAAAAATCCACCTGCTGCAAGCACCTGCAAACTTAAAAATACTTGGGGCATACTTGGGGACCCCCCTGGAGTCTATTTCACTAGTGTTTATGTTTGTCCCCCAACTTTGAACTTTTTTGCCCCCAAAATGAAAGTACTTTTTTGCGGTGATCTAAAGACTTTTTAAAACATTTTTTGACGCAGTTTACCTTTGGGGGACTGTCCCAAGGGTGCAGGGGGTTCCTGCTGCTTTGCACCCCAAAACACCAATTCTGACCTTTTTATTTCAACACCTATACATTTTTTCACAAGTCCCATTGCATTGAGTTTCCGCACCGGCGAAAAGTATTTGGAATTGAATACGGAGGAAACTTTTCGCATGGCGAAATTACGTCACTCACGATACTTTTCCGCAGAAACAGACTTATTGCTGCTAATTGAATAAGGACCTATGGGGGGTCATTCAGACCCGTTCGCGAGCAAAGGACGCTCGCAAACGGGTCGATGTCCTCCACTGCGCATGCGCACGACGGAGGGAGCTCTGTCGTGCGCATGCGCGAGACCCGGACTGCGACAGCCAAGCTGTCGCTCCGGGTCTCGCACCAAAGGGGGCGTGCTGTTGATGTTGATTGACAGCACGCCCCCTTCGGTGGGCGTGCCGGGGGCGTGCCTGCCAGACGGAGGCGTTCCCATGGGAACGCCTACCGTCTGGTGCCGGCCCCACTGACATCACTAGTGATGTCAGTGGGAGTGATTTTGGCTCTGATAGAGCCAAAATCACTCCAGGGCTTGCGGCAGCGAGACCCTACTGCAGGGTCTCCGTCGCAAGCCCGATGGTAGCGATGGTCAAGACCATCGCGACCATCATCATGGACGCTCGCATATGCTGTGGGTGGTCACCCACAGCTATGCGAGCGTCCAAGAGGACTCCAAGAGGAGGGCCCTGATTCAGAGCGAGCGCTCTGGTCAGAGTGTTCAGCTCTGAATCAGGCCCTATATCCGATAGATTACCAAGAGTTTGGAAATGTGCACAATATTAGTAGAGAACATTTTAAAACATAACATATTAAAAAGGTATAAACTGCTTCTCTACTTGGCTAATGGCTACACTACTGTTTAATTATGCCCCATTGAAATGCTTATGTTCACAGATCACAGTTTGTTGATCGTTATGTATTTACTTGTATTTATTTATGTCACTGGATGGTTTTGGTGCATAAGCATCCAAATTTGTATTTGTGCATCATGGTAGCCAATACGGTCTTTGCAAAAGGGTCTGATTATTGGTAGTCTGTGAAATATCTGTACAATGAAGGCTTCTTATACTAATATGAAAGTGTAATAGGATCAGCACATATCTATCATTCAGTGTGAAAAACTGGAACTCACTGTAAAGTCTATTATGCTAATAGAATGGGGTGTTCTCTGACAAAGTCGAAAAACAGAAAAAATCAAAGAGCTTAATAAATATTAATTTCATACACTGGATATACAGGAAGTTGCTGACGTTTAGGAGTGAATTGATGGCCTTTACTTTTGTCTAGTTTTTAAACTAGCACGCTATATTCATTGTAACCCTACAGTATGAAAGTGGCTCTGTGCTTCCATAGAAAGCTAGGTATAAGACACCTATTTAGTTTGAAATTCACATTTCAATGAATAAATGGTCTGATTTAGAAAAGACACCTGTCAAACTCACAGATGGAGATATGATTTGATGGAACGTGTAAGAATTTAATATATCTGGTTGTGTTCTGTTCAGTTACTTGCATTATTAAAGGATCTGTACACTAAAATTACTGTAATTCATTGGTTTGTGCTAGCACTTTTGCAACTTTTACTAAATACACTGTATATCATTCTGGCTTCATTCATGTGTCTCTATATCAATGCATTTATGTTAGCATGCAAAGCTGGATATTTTCACTACACTTGGATATGACCTAGATCTGCATTATATATAATAGTAAGCAGTGACCCCTTTGTGCATTATTGAACTACACTAAGAGCAACTTAAGGTACAGAACATCAACATATATATGATGGGTGCAGGATGTGTGGTGCACACGGGCCCCTGGGTCAAGGGGGCCCCCCACTGTACACCCTGTGCTCATATAATTATACTTACACTCTGGAGTCCCGCATCGGTCGACGCTGCTGACAGAAATCACTGGGAAAAGAGAGCAATGGCCATTTTCACCTCATATGCCCATTCAGTGCCTCTCAGTTCTCCCCAAATGGTCCTTCAGTGTCCTCCAGTCCTCCCCAGGTGCCACTCAACATGCCCCTTCATAGCCCCACAAAGTAACTTGACAGACCTGTGTGCAACTTTCCAGCAGAGAGGGAGAGTAAAACGCTGGTCACCAGTGAGGGAACATGAAGGCTGCTGGTACAGGGAAGTAGCGGTGCGATCAGCAGAGTTATAGGGGCAAAGGGTCACCTTCTGCAGTCAGAAATGTATCCACAACACTTTCTCATAGAAGTCCTTGGGGCTGTCTCCCTGCCATGTCCCCACGCGTGGCGTGATGTTACCCAGGGACATTACTAGAGTGGTGTGACCAGTGCCATGGCACAGGGCACCGCAGTGCAGGGGGTACTGTTTGGGCCTGTCAGTTTTCCTGGTCATTATCATTCTCACTTGTAGTTTCCTCTTGTTTTATCCCCAGCATCTCTTGGCCTCCCCTATCTCTTCCCTGGCACTTCCCCAGGAGGCCATGGCCCTTTTTTGGGTGTACTATCTTATGCCCCTATTTTCAAAATGGGGGGGGCACCAATGCTCTCTCTGCAACAGAACATCAGAAAGTCTAGTTACGGCTCTGATGTTACCGGTTTGGTGTAGGGAAGGTCATCGACCATTGATGGTTACAAACCATCAATGGCTGCACACGAATGGCCGATGGTTTTACCTTCGATGGCGGAGATACAGATGGTTTCCGGTCATTAATGGTAGAGGTATCCTTGATGGTTTTATTATCAGCCAGTGCCGCGGTTGCACCCCCGGCTCAGAATCTGGCGGCTTACAAACACAACACATAGTGACAGAAGACAGTGCCTGTGCTGGGACGGATGGCCGCCACCCCACCCTAGTTCTCTATTTCTAGCTGGTTACTTGACAGGCTCAGCTGTACATCAGCATCCCTGCCCCGCCCACTTTCCCTATATTCATAGGCGGGCAAGACGTCAACTTGCGTCGCTCCGCCTCTGTGGGCATGTGGTCAGCTTCAGGGATGAGGAGTTGATGACTCTGTGTCTCTCCTCTCTCCTCCTGTCAACTGTTAGTATTTCGGGCAGCGCAAGCTGTTCCCCGGCTGACGTTGCGCATGTGCAAGCCTTCAATGGAGGGAAAAATTGATGGCGCGCCATGGCATAGTATTCTATCATTGATGGTTCCATCAGTTTTTTTCTCCATCGATGGAGAGCACACCGATGGCCATACTAAGTCTATTGTCTCGAGCTGGGGGTTGGGCTTGTGCCTGCGTATACCTGCCTCGCACAGCATCGGAGGAAGAGTTTAGAACAGCGCTAATTATCCAATAAGCGTGGCGCTCCCTAAAAGGCCAGGGCACTTTTTACCATTCACAAAATGGGCAGGGTACGATGTCGTGCAAGAACGCTCTGTACAAGGACATTGCTAAAGGCCAAGTAATTAAAAAATTCAAGTTATATTACAATCTGCGCATGCGTATGAGTTGCAATGCGCGTGCGCGAACCAGCCATTGCGATGGGAAAGTGCTCGCCCGTAGCCCGCAGTCGGGCCGCTATTTTGAGTGGCAGATAGTGCCATTTGTGTGACAGGGGAAGGTGCTTGAAACGGGGTTGTGGATGTGCGAATGCAGGCGTGCCTGACCGTCAGAACGGCGTTTAATGGGTGTGCATAATTAGCAAAGTAGCGTCATTACACACGTGACTGGGTTGTATTTTAGCCAGAACTGCTCGCAATCTTGTGGTGGGAAAAGGCTACCACAAGCGCTGCGAGCAGCTCCGATGGCTCTCGATGTTCCCGATTAATCCTACGAATGCCGGAAATGACGTGTGTTGCGAGTGGCAAAAGGGCGTCTTTATACAGGTGCGAGCGCATAGTGCGGCCGCTCGCTATTACTTAGTGGGCAGCTTTACGCAACGCAGTGCGAGCACATGATTTAAATAGCCGGCCCCTTTTAGCCAGCGATCGAACGCAAATGGCGTCCGGGTCTGAATCAGGCCCTAAGTGTATGGATAGAGATCAGTGCGCACAGCTATGTACTAATTTACGCATTTATTTACCATGCTAGTTAAGTAGGAGAATATGTGGCCAAGTTACATGAGTAAGCGCCTGGTACTCTTTAATTATTGCTGGTTGGCGATAAGTTATCTATCGTATGTGACACCATGGAGAGGGCAAAACTCTTGTTTTACCTTCTAATTTTTTACTATTTATGTCAGATGAACAAATACACTTGTAGGCTGCTGAAATGCAAATTTGATTTCAGGTTTCTGTATGGCAGAGCTTTCTCAGCCACTGATGAATGGGTTAATTATTTCACCTACTTATACTTCTTCCATTGTGAGAAGAACAATATTTTACAATTAAAAGGAGACTTCTCTTATCCCCCTCAGCTGAATCCCGATATTAGACTGTATAGCCTTGAAATAACATAGCAACGCCCAGTTACAGATATACTGTAGGGACTCAGAGCTTGGCAGACGGACAATAGACACAAATGATTAATCTTTACACTCATTAACATAGTTTTATAGTATTTTGGTTTAACCTTTTTGTGTATTAACATGATGCGCAGTCAGGGGCGTATCTAGAATGGGTGCGGGGAACACGGGCCCCTGGGTCCACACCCTGCACCCGTAATATTACTTACCTCTCCGGAGTCCCACATCGGCGCGGGGGTCTGGAGCTGTAAAACGACTGGAAAATGGCCGCGGCGTCCATTTTCCCGTCGTTTGCGCATGTGCAGTACAGGGAAAATGGCTGTGGCGGCCATTTTCCCGGTGACCTGTGTATACATTATAGACTCTGGGCACACTCTAGTGCCCAGAGTCTATAACTCCGGCGCTGGCCGTGCACAGCTCAGTGCGCTGCCGGCCGCCGGGCAGAGAGGAGGGGGGCCGTGTCGGAGACTGCACACGGGCCCCCTCCTCTCTAGAAATGCCCCTGTGCACAGTGCTGGGGAGCTATTTTGCTGAAAAAGTCGCAGGACATAGGCATACTGTAGTTTTTGTGCTTTGGAGCTGATTCCGACCTGCTAGCTATGATGCGAATGCTCGTAGCTGGGCGATATATGCAATCTGCGTATGCATCACAATGCGCGTCCGCAGACCAGTGCTAGAGATCGGGATGCGTTCGCTCGCTGCGTATAGACTGCTCAGTAGAGTGAGTGACAGGAGAAGCCGTTTGTGGGTGGTGACTGGGGCTGGCCACTGGAAATGGGGGAGTGGAGGAATGAACGCAGGCGTGCCTTAGCGTCTCAACTCCGTTTCAGAGGCGTGCATAATTAAAAGGTAGCGTCATAGTACACTTCACTTGATGGGATTTCATTCTGAAGTGATCGCAATGCTTGCGGCAGGATATAGTCAACCTCAAGCGCTGCGATCACATCCGATGGTGCTCGATGTACCAATGTTTTCATGCACTTCAAGGAGATGACGTGCGCAAGTGGACGTTTTATGAATGGCTGGTGGGAGTCTGCATACACTAAGTGATCGCACGCCAAGACATAGTGGGCGTGCTAATGCCTTGCCGTGCGATCGCCCGGCCTTGCTGGGTGTGCGCTGGATTTGCATACGCAGGGTGCGAGCAAACGCATCTAGCGAGCGGGGCTGAACAAGCTCCTTTGTTCCAACTGTGGGCATAGTCAAACTACAATGAATTTGCCCTTGGCATTTTGAGGGTATGCACCCTTAGGGCCTGATTCAAAGTTAGGAGCAAGTAAAAAAATGGTGCAATTTGCACCTTGGCAAAACCATGTTGTACTACAGGAGGGACAGATTTAAAATTGCAGAAAGCTTTATATTTGGGAAGGGAGCGTCCTTGCTTAATTGTAAATTTTCATGGACTGACAAAACTGCCCAGCAAATTTTAGTATAAAAACAAAGCTGCCCAGTATTTATCGGCTATATATAAAAGCGATTTCCCTCCGTGCAAAAATCTGCATTTTGCACCCCTTGTGTTGCAACATTACTGCAACATTACTGATTTTTTTGTCCCTTTTTTTAATTTAGTCCTAAAGCTAGATGCACACTACACGATGGTGTCACCCGATGTAATGATAAATCGAGCCATCCATACACACAGCGCGATGCAGTGTAAGATGGTGCATTGTATTGTTCCATGTCCCACCTGTGATCACGCACGGTCAGGCGTACACACTATGCGATCCGCGCGAACATGATATATCGTTCCCATCTGTGTCGGAGCAATATATCGTGCAATGGATCGCATAGTGTTAACTCTGAACAGGCATGGGGTTACTAAACTTGGTCCTCAAGGCACCCTAAAGGTCGGTACACACTAGCTTCATAGAAAACAACAATGCATTTAATTATTACAGTGATATTGTTGTAGCTTGTAAATAAAATTTAAGCACAGGTACATTTCACTGATAATTACTGGCTCCAAGGAGGTACATGCAGTAGAGGAGCAAAAGATACTGTATAGCAGGGCCGCAACTAGGGGGGGGGGGCTGGAGGTGCACGCTTCCCTTGCAACGCCGCGGTAGCCGGAGGCTGGAGTTCTCTCCTGTACTCCAGCTTCCGTCTCTCCCCAGTGCCCGGGCACTATGGGAGAGATGTCATGACGTCCCTCCCATTGTTCTGAGGAGCAGCCAGGCGGACTGGACGGCGGCGGACGCAGGAGCAGGGTTTAAGGTAAGTTATTGTTTTTTTTTTCATTTTGTGTATGTGTAAAAAGTGGCACTACAGGGGCATTACTATAAGGGCACTATAGGGGCATTACTATACGGGCATTACAGGGGCATTACTATGAGGGCACTACAGGGGCATTACCATATGGGCACTACAGGGGCATTACTATGGGGGCATTACCATATGGGCACTACAGGGGCATTATTATGGGGGCACTAGTACAGGGGCATTACTATATGGGCACTACTACAGGGGCATTACCTCAGGGGGCATTACTATAGGTGTACTGCTGAAGGGGACATTACTATGGGGGGATTACCGGGGGGGGCGTCAAATTACTGTCTTGCCCTGGGTGGCAAAAATCTTAGTTTCGTCCCTGTGTATAGGCAGGGCTGCTGTGTGATTGTCTGGCAGGGCTGGGCGGGAGTCGATCGGATTTGCCATAGCGTAGACACCGTGGGTGGAACCACAGGGAAGCATGTCAAGTGAGGAGGTCACTTCCTCCTAGTTTACTCAGCAGTACTGCAGCTAGGTGAGCTACCAAAATTAAGACTGCAAGCTACCGGTAGCTCGCAAGCTACCGGTAGCTCGCAAGCTACAGGTTGGAGACCACTGCATTAGACGATATGTTGTTCGATCCCACGGATCGGAGTAACATATTGGGTATATCCTCAATTGTGTACTCGATGCCTAGTGTGTACCCATGATATGCTCCCATGATATGCCCGCGGGTTGTTAACAACATCTCCCGTCGGCCGATAGGGAATGTCGTTAACGATGTCATGCTACAGAATGCAGCATGACGCGTCCCCCCTTCCCCGGCATCGGACCCGGCATTGGCAAGTGTGTATGCACTTGCCCACGCGGGTCACGTTGCCGGCGATATGTGTACCCAGCTTAACGGTCCAGGTTTAAGGATATCCATGCTTGTGCATAAATGGTATAATCAAACTGACTGAGGTACTACTTAAGTCACCTGTGCTTAAGTATGGATATCTTGAAAACCTGGACTGTTAATGTGCCTTGAGACCGAGTTTGGGAATCACTGCCTTAAGCTGTAACTCTTTACCTACATACTAATGTCCCCAAAACCAACCCTATACAGGTGGTTGGTAAAAATGAAGTAGCCACAATGAAAAGTAAATAAACTGATGTTAAGATCATATATAGATGCTGTCCTTGTCATAGTACTGTCCTAAGTAATTGCCTGTATATTAACCACACCCTTCCGTGAGAGGTTCCATACCAGATTCTCCACCTCTCCCCCCAAATTATACTATACTGTTTTCCTTTAAAGAAGTGTTTTTATTAAGTTGAACCCAGGCACCTACCACATTTACATATTAATCTGGATTCTGGATGGTCACAGCTCATTGCTTAGTTACACATTGATAATTTGACACTTTGTAGGGTGTTGAAATGTGACTCTGGAAGGGTTAATTACACACCCGCTGAATGGTCCCTGTTCTATAGGATGTTTAACTTCCCATAGTGCCTGGCTGTGACTTGGGAGACTGCTTCATTAGTATTGTAATGTAAATTTGCCAGGGAACTTTCACTTTACAAATGATACTCTCGTTGACTTTGTTTAACTTTCCGCTATGTTGTGTCCTCCTTTGGCCCAACACAGTGTGAATGAATTCAGATTAGAAAGGAGTTTGGCAGTTTCGGTTCAGATTTGTCTTGGAAATGTACTGTTTGCTGTCATGCTATGGGAACAAGTCCATCCCAGAAAGTATGTGTCCTGGTGCGAGTAACCGGGATAGGCGTGCGCTTGTCATCACATTAAAGGATCGGTGTTGCATGACAACACTGCTCTTTCTACCAGATCTGACATTTCCTCCATCAAAAATTAGATATGAAATCACAGAACAATGGATCTTTTTTAATGTTTCTAAATATTTATTTTGTTTTTATGTATTTTATTATATTTCCCTATAACAATAAACTTAACTTAAAACTCACATAAATGGATGACACGGCAGCTGTCCAAGGTGGTGGTGCTTTCACTGCTCATCTCACTCCCGACAGATTCATTTTCTTTGCAACATCAGGTTTATACAGGGCTCAAACTGTGCCTATATTTAGAGCAAGGCGCAGTGGTTCAAACCATGCTCTTTATCTTTCGAATGCAAGAAAATCAGTGTTAGGCATCCTATGGCGTTCCAGCCTTTGTGGAACTTCTGGATGGCATGGCATAATGGGATGTGTAGTTACACAACAGCTGGAGAGCCAGGGGTAGTCTACCGCTGATGTAATATGTGCATAAGTTCTTTGGCGTCGAGTTCTCAGTAGATTTACTAGGTACGCCTGTAGAGTTAGCAGTATGCCCTTGAAGGGCAATACGGGCACAGAGGGAACATCAATCGCACCAGCTAACAGGGATTTACTGAGGACAGTCAGGAGAGAGAGGAGATGTGGGGACTGGGATTACAAAATTCTACTGGACTGGATAATGGCCTGAGTTCATTCTCCTAGACCAGGGGTCTTCAACCCGTGGAGCTGTTCCCCGTGGCCCGCCGATGGTGTGCAGGCACGCCCTAATGTCACCCCCTCCAGGTCAGTTTCAGTTAGTGTAGTGTGTAACGCAGTGAGTCAGACAGACTCTCATTGGCTGCTGCACCCAGGGCCGGAACCGGGCTGGAGCTCACTCATGAGCTCCACCTTCCTGCTCCCGCAGTGGGTGAAGGGAGAGACGTCATGACGTCTCTCCCATCGTGCCATGCAGGACAGGAGGACGGAGGAGCAGGAGCGGGGATTCAGGTAAGTTTTTTTTTTTTTTTACTGTGTGTGTGTGTCATTGTCCTATATATGTAAGGGGTGCGGGCACTGGCACTGCATAGGGGGGGCACTGCATAGGGGTGACTACTACCGGGGGCACTGTATACGGGGGGACCACTACTGGGGGCACTGTATAGAGGGGACTACTACTGGGGGCACTGTATAAGGGGCACTACTGGGGCACTGCATAGGGGGGACTACTACTGGGGCACTGCATAGGGGGGACTACTACTGGGGGCACTGCATAGGGGGGACTACTACTGGGGGCACTGTATACGGGGGGACCACTACTGGGGGCACTGTATAGGGGGGACTACTACTGGGGGCACTGTATAAGGGGCTCTGCATAGGGGGACCACTACTGGGGGCACTGCATTGGGGGACTACTACTGTGGGCACTGTATAAGGAGCACTGCATAGGGGGGATTACTACTGGGGGACCTGCATAATGGGGACCACTACTGAGACCACTGGATAGGGGAGACCACTACTTGGGGCACTGTATAAGGGGCACTACTGGGGCACTGCAGAAAGGGGCAGTTCTGGGACCTGAGGATTGTTTGAGGATGGGGCAACTATCTGACATAATTAATGGAGGATGAGGGACAGTCTTGAGGCATAATTATAATTGTGGAAGGAGGGGGGCCGTTCTGGGACCTAATTAAAATTGTATGAGGGGGCCAGTTATGGAGTATATAGGAAATGTTCCTGGACTGCACACCCTGAATATATATAATGGGAGGTGTTACCTGATGAGACTAATTGCAGGCACAGAAACAGACAAATCTCAGGTGCACAACTCCAAATTACTGATAATATATAAATGCAATAAAATGTTATTTATTTATTTATTATTTATATAGCGCACACATATTCCGCAGCGCTTTACAGAGAATAGTTGGCCTTTCACATCAGTCCCTGCCCCAGTGGAGCTTACAATCTATGTTCCCTATCACATGCTCACACACATACACACTAGGGTTAATTTTTTTAGGTTTTGGAGCCAATTAACCTACCAGTATATTTTTGGAGTGTGGGAGGAAACCGGAGTACCCGGAGGAAACCCACGCAAGCACAGGGAGAATATACAAACTCCACACAGTTAGGGCCGTGGTGGGAATCGAACCCACGACCTCCGTGCTGTGAGGCAGTAACGCTAACCATTACACCGTCTGTGCTGCCCTAAATGTTGCAATCAATAGAGGTTTTTAGCATAATCATGGCCAAAGTTATGGGCCCACCCACCATATCCAGGTAACCTTTGTAGGGTAGGTCCCTAACATACTAGGGTTCAACTCCAGAGCGCAGGACACAACCAAACTGGCCCAGCTAAGCCGCTGCAGGACACCGCCATAGAAAGAAAAGTGCAGTGTAAAAGAGATGGTTAAGAGCAGTCACAGCTGCACTTTTCTTGCTACGGCAGTGCCCTGGGGCGGCTTAGCTGGGCCAGTTTGGGGGTGTCCTGCGCTCTAGATTTGAACCCTAGTATGTTAGGGACCCATGATTTTACTAAAAACCTCTTTATTGATTGCAAAATTTTTATTGCATTTATATATTATCAGTAATTTGGAGTTGTGCACCTGAGATTTGTCTGTTTCTGGGGCAGTTATGGGCAGTTGTGTAAGGAGTTGGCAGAGTCTAAATGCCGCAGTATAGCTTAGTAGCCCTTGGGCTTCGTTTAATTATTTTTTGTTTCCCACACTGTCTTAAAGGTTGAAGACCCCTGCCCTAGACATTAATAAATGCTTCCATGTAATGTTTGGTACATGTAAGAGAACTATAATTATTGGTGTTTTCTATCATCAGATTACGTCATTTGCTGAACCTGAACGAGGACAGCCGTGTAATGCGTGTGGTGACCGCTGTCCAGGACTGGCCTTGCATCAGTGGAGGTAAGAGCAGTCATTTGTCTTATCGGAGAGATCCATTGAAATATTTTGGGTTACACTAGTATTCAATTGATTAGAAGATAACCTGCAAACATTTTTATAAATTTTTCTCATTGTTTTATGTTTGGGGGGGGATCTAAAATGAACAGCATTTATGTAATGGTAAGCGTTAATTGTTTGACCAAGAAATGCAACAATGTGTGAGCATTAGAGACCCACTTTATAAGGTTCACCTTGCGTGGTAGGTGGACATACATTTTTGGGCAAACATGTGCTAAGAACCTTCTTGTTTATACTCCATGTTAATTGTTAGAGTTTATTATAAATATTTTGATTGTCAGTACTCTTAGGGGTAAATTTACTAAAGTGATAGTTTTTAGAAGTGGAGATATTGCCCATAGCAACCAATCAGATTCTAGCTATTATCTACTAGAAGGTGCTTGTTAAATGTTAAGTAGAATTTGATTGGTTGCTATGGGCAACATCTCCACTTCTAAAAACTCTCACTTTAGTAAATTTACCCCTTAGTGCTTAGTGTTCACCTGCATTTTCTCTTTTTTTTTTCTGCATTGCACTACACGACTCAGCATGATAGCACCTCTTATTATGTATAAACTTAGGGTGTGTATTCCAACCCCCTCCCCCCATTTTTACAACATTGTAAACAAATGAACAGTAGCCCTGGCTGTTTGCCAAGTTCTAATGTCTTTTCAAATGGGTCGATACTTGTCTGCTGATCTCTCTCATTATCAATTGGGGGGGTGTCATTTCAATTGCAAACATTTTGGTGATTCCCTTTTACTGTTTGTAAACGGTCCTGGACATCAGAACCTAAGGGGGTAGCGAGTTTGTGTCTTGAAACTCGCAGACTTTGCAGTGAAGCGCGCTTCCAAGAATTCTCCAATCCAATTAAAAATGCCTATTCGCACTACTCGCAGCAGAGGGGTGCGAATTGACTGCCAGATGAGATTTGCGAGAAATGCATAAAAATGTGGGGAGACCCCCCAAAATGGATAATTTCGTTAGCAGGACCATATAAAAGGCTGTTTGTGGGCATTAGGAAGGTACTGTAGGTTTTTTAAATGGTGTGAAATGGCTGATTTGTGTTTTATGTTTTTTTTAAATGCAAGAAAATTATTAAAAACAAACTTTTTTCGTTTAATCTCAAACGAATTAAACAAAAATTGCAACAAAAAAGTAGGAAAAAGGGTGTTTTTGGGGTACTTTGAGGGCACCTTGAAAAATTTCATTTTTTTTAATAAAAACAATTATTTGGCAACTTAAAAATTATTGTAATTAAATTTGGGGTGCCTAAACTAACGAAAAAGTTGATTTGGGGATAATTCGAGGACATTTTCTTTTTTCCCCCCAAAAATGACATGTAATTATTGGACTAATTAAGCTAATCGGAAACTTCCAATTGCCTAAGTAGTCCAAGGGGTACAGCACATTGTCCCAACATTTTAACCTTAAAATAAAGATTTTCCTTTCCATCTCTCACCCTCAGGGAGGTGCGAGTGGAAAGTAGCGAATTCAGTCTGACTAATTCAGTGCAAGTTGCTAATTGCAAAATGAATTCGCTGTGCAGATTCGAAGTGAAAATAGCAACTCGCACCTCGCAATTCGGACCTAATAGGATTGATCCCTATTCTGATTCTGGGCCTGATTTAGAGGTGGACGCAGTTGTGGCATCGGACGCATGGTACCGATGGGGGACGCTGAGCGAATTCAGTAGCAGAGAGAAGCAATGTCATGGGAGGTAACAGAGGTGGATAGTCAGACGCGGGTGTGCCGATTTTTCCGCAGTCGTACTGATTTCATCACCCCTGTTTAGAAAGTCTTACTTCACCTCCTTTGGGATACTGCTACCGATGTGTGTCCGATGGTACAGATGCCGCAACCTTTTCCACAAAGCAGCGGATTAGCATGTTTGTATGAATTCCATTCGCCCTGTGGCATTAGCATAAAGCTGCAGTAAAAAGTCGCACTGGCATTAATGTACACCTCTGAATCAGGCTGTCTGAGTGCTAGCAAGGCAATAAAATAATGACTTGTATTGTCATTTGTTATTCATCGAATATGTAACAATTTGCCAGAATGTGAATATCAGTCACAATACGGGTATCGGGCCAGAACAGTGTAAGAACGCCTGTCTAAGGTGATGTGTAGTTTTTTTTTTCCAAGTTTAGAAATTGTTTGATACATTGTACAGTTCATGTAAAGAGTCTACTATAACTGCAATCGGGGTAGAACTTACTTTCGGTATTGGCAAACTGCACAGTACTTGGAATCAATGTATAAATAAATTGAAGTGACTGTATAATTAATTTGTCCTGTGTTAGGTGTACAGTGTTCTATGTCAGGAACAGTCTGTAGATGAAGCATAGCTGCTTTTTTTTACTCTATTATATGAATACAAAATTATAGGGTATGTAATATTCTCTGATGTATGTAAGTCTGTAGCAAAACACGTTGGGGGCGATTCAATTGTTTTTAAGGCGGCTATTTGTTTTGGGCACCCGACGGAGCAATTCATCTGTACGGGCGAGATAGGCGCCGGCATTTCAGCTTGCACTCTTAGGAGGGTGTGAGCAAAAATGTGCGATAACCCTGTAGCAGTTTGGGCGTCCTAACCAGGACTTTATACGGGTTTAGCCATTTTATGAGGCTAAACCCGGTCTAACTGTGCGTGAAGCGCTCAATAATTAATGGGCGCCCAGAACAATTGAATTGCAACACTGGGCGCCTATTAATTATTGCCACGGGTCCAGAAGTCAATTGAATAGCCCCCATTGTGAGAGAGTCAATATATAGTCATACTTACCGACTTGTAGATCTCCTTTTCCGGGAGCAGCCTGGATAGCTGCTCCTGCAGGCTGGTTCGTGGGCGGGGCCGGGCTGGTGATGTAATTAGGCCCCGTCTCTTTCCCCGAAAAGTCCCGCAATTTGCGGGTCCATGAAGAGGGGTCCCAATGGAGCAATTCAATTGTTCCTCTGTACAGTCGAGAGAGCCACCGATGCCGACATTTCAGCTTGCACCCTTGGAGGGTGTGAGCAAAAATGTGCGATAAACCTGTGGTTAGGGTACCCCAAATAGCAGTTTGGGCGTCCTAACCAGGTTTAGCCATTTTATGAGGATAAACCCCGGTCTAATTGTGCGTGAAGCCCGCAGTAATTAATAGGCGACCAGAACAATTGAATTGCAACACTGGGCACCCATTATTAATTATTGCCATGGGTCCAGAAATCAATTGAATAGCCCCCATTGTGAGAGAGTCAAT
Organism: Taudactylus pleione; assembly: GCA_031769625.1. Classification (NCBI taxonomy): domain Eukaryota; kingdom Metazoa; phylum Chordata; class Amphibia; order Anura; family Myobatrachidae; genus Taudactylus; species Taudactylus pleione. The sequence continues at coordinate 7,316,015 of JAUIMM010000134.1, forward strand.
ATATAGTCATACTTACCGACTTGTAGATCTTCTTTTCCGGGAGCAGCCTGGATACCGTGCTTCCCCGATAATAAGACACTGTCTTATTTTTTTTTTTGGTCAAAAAAACTCCATAGAGCTTATTTTTCGGGGTAGGGCTTATTTTAATTAACATTGACAGCATCATGCCCTCAGTCCTGCTTTTATCCCCATCATGGCCTCAGTCCTGCTTTTATCCCCATCATGGCCTCAGTCCTGCTTTTATCCCCATCATGCCCTCAGTCCTGCTTTTATCCCCGTCATGGCCCTCAGTCCTGCTTTTATCCCCATCATGCCCTCAGTCCTGCTTTTATCCCCATCATGCCCTCAGTCCTGCTTTTATCCCCATCATGCCCTCAGTCCTGCTTTTATCCCCATCATGGCCTCAGTCCTGCTCTTATCCCCATCATGGCCTCAGTCCTGCTCTTATCCCCATCATGCCCTCAGTCCTGCTTTTATCCCCATCATGCCCTCAGTCCTGCTTTTATCCCCATCATGCCCTCAGTCCTGCTTTTATCCCCATCATGCCCTCAGTCCTGCTTTTATCCCCATCATGGCCTCAGTCCTGCTCTTATCCCCATCATGCCCTCAGTCCTGCTCTTATCCCCATCATGCCCTCAGTCCTGCTTTTATCCCGATCATGCCCTCAGTCCTGCTTTTATCCCGATCATGCCCTCAGTCCTGCTTTACAATTCTTTACTTACCTTTATTTTTTTTTACTCTTTTTCTCTACTCTCCTCCGCGGCGCTGCTGTAAATGACGCTGCCACGCACGCCAGCTGCAGCTGTGGTTGGATGTCACTGTTAAATCTTTACCAGCGGCATCCATTTCATGCGGGGGCGGAGCTGGGGGCATTGTAGTGTAGCGCAGGGACCGTTTTTCAAAAGTAAGGGTAGGGCTTATTTTCGGGGTAGGTCTTATTATCGGGGAAACACGGTAGCTGCTCCTGCAGACTGGTTCGTAGGCTGTGCCGGGCTGGTGATGTAATTAGGTCCCATCCCTTTGCCCAAAAAGTCCCGCAATTTGCGGGTCCGTGAAGAGGGGACGGGGTTAAATGACGCAAATCACGTCATTTAGCCCCCGCCCTCACATCGCGGACCTGCAAATTTCCCATTAAGGTGCATATTCAATTGCCGGTGAAAAGTTTTCGCATTGGTGCACTTTCTGCCGTCATAGCTGGTTTTGCCTCCGGAAAAATATTGCGCTCGTCCCCGCTTTTCGCCTTGCTCAATTGCAAAGGACGTGAAAACGGGACCGGCTAAACTGAAATAGGCAAAAAGTGCTGTCAGATTTGGGGAAATCAGCCTGACACCCCCCAAAAGATGCACTGACATGGGGGATCACTATGGATACCCCCGAATATCCCTGCTGAAGGTATTTGGGGTACTTGAATGGTCTCAATAGGTGGCATTCAGTGTCTGTGCATAAGTACATGAAAATGGGGGCTAGAATATTTTAAAGTTGCTAAAGTGAAGTTTTAAAAATCGCTAAAAATCCACCTGCCGCAAGCACAAACACCTGGGGCAGACGTGGGGACCCCCCTTAAGTTTATTTAGCTACTTTTTAACTTTGTACCCCACCTTTTTTTTTTCCCCCCCAAAACTAAAGTACTTTTTTGGGGTGATCTGCAGTATTATTTCAACTTTTTTTATGCAGCTTACCTTTGGGGGACTGATCAAAGGCTGCAAGGGTGTCCCCGCAACCTTGCACCCCAAACCTGCACTTTTTTCACCTCCATTCAGAGGTGAATCTTTTTCGCCTATCTGAATGCATTGGATTTCCGCTTACGCGAAAAGTCTTTGCAATTGAATCGGGCGGAAAGTCTCCACCTGGCAAAATGACGTCATCGGCAAAACTTTTCCGCCGATCACGGCTTTTCGCCTGCAATTGAATACGGCCCTAAATGTCCCCATCTTGCCCGCTTCACTAGGAAGTGGGCAGAATGCGGGAGATCTGCCTACACTTCCCGTTGTGTGCGGGGGGTTACCCGAAAAATCGGGAGCGTCCCGCGATCTCCGGGAGTGTAGGAAAGCATGTATATAGTCAATATTGCATGTGCACATTAACTGCAGGTAAGTGCAAGCCCCACTACTAAATCCCAACAACCGGCTCACCGAACGAAGGTAAGCCGGGCGTCTTAGCGTGTAGCCACGGGGGGTGAGGGATAGCTCTAGGGCCCTCTGGGGGGACTTGGGGTTAGGCTCCCCCCCCGGGAGGGTTAGGGTAGGGAAAGGGGGGGTTAGGGTTAGGCACCACTAGGGGGGGGTTAGGGTTAGGTGTCTCTCTCCCACCCCCCACCCCCCCGAGAGGTTAAGGATGCGGGGAAGGGGGGTTAGGTTTAGGCACTAACGAGTGGAGGTTAGGAACTAAGGGGAGGAGGTTAGGGGGGGGGAGAGGGGAGGGTTAGACTACTTACCTGATGCTGTCGGGATTCTGACCCGTCGGGCTGCCGCTTTCGGTATATGATCCGCCGGCATTACATACCGATTCCACGAATACTAGTCACGAGAGTACCAGGTGAGGCAGCCATGTTAGGCGGACTACATAGGTTACATTATGTGAGATAAGCAATAAATGGAAGTAAGACATATATGGGTGCATGTATAGTGCATGAATAGTTCCTAGTGTTGTTCATCCTGCCCATGAATGTACCAGCAGAGGCAGCCACCTGAGGCAATCAGCATATAGCAGGAATAAGAACATGGTAACAACAGATTAATAACAAAGGTGACATAATATAAAATGGGTGTAGACAAATAGTGTTATGCAATGATGGGTGGAATTACCAGGGGGAGTTGCAGGAGGGTGGAGTAGTAGCATTGCTGAGGTGCAGTGTATGATATTGGTTACTGATACTAGGGGGTAAATCGATCAACACATCGATGTTGTGTTTCAGGGGCTAAATCACACACTTACACACTTATGTACATAAAAAAAAAAAATCATCTGTTAGTAAATTTGGGATTTAGCCCCTGACAAACAACAACGATGTAGATCGATTTTAGAAAGATGTTTGATTGATTAAAATTGACCTTAAGTGTATTTACCCCAGGTTTTAAGCTCTCCCTCCAATACCCGCCATTTGGCTTATGGGCCTGATTCAGACCCACTTGCGAGCGGCTGTCCGCTCGCAAGTGGGTCGATGGTGCGCATGCGCGAGACGCGACGAGCGAAGGACTTTCCTTCGCTCGTTGTGTCTGATCAAAGGGGGTGTGCTGTCGATGTTGATTGACAGCACGCCCCCTTTGGTGGGCGTGCCGGGGGCGTGCGTGCCAGACGGAGGCGTTCCCAAGGGAACGCCTACCGTCAGAAGCCGGCCCCACTGACATCACTAGTGATGTCAGTGGGAGTGATTTTGGCTCTGATAGAGCCAAAATCACTCCTGGCCTTGCGGTTGAGAAACTCAACCGCAGGCTTCTGCTCGCACTGGCGATGGTCACGATGGTCAAGACCATCGCGACCATCATCCTGCACGCTCGTATAGGCTGTGGGTGGTGACCCACAGCTATACGAGCTTCCAGGATGACGCTCCATAGTTATGGAGGTGGGCCCTGATTCAGAGCGAGCGCTCTGGTCAGAGCGTCCGGCTCTGAATCAGGGCCCATGTTTTTATGTGCACTGGAAATAAAACATCCACCAGCTTCAATCATAGCTTCAATCATAGTTTAAGACTGAAGCTGCCGATTGTATATTTGGGAATAGGTTTTATAACCTGCTTTATATTGAGTTTTAGTTTTTTTTCACATTGGCCGGGTGAATAGGGAAAGACATTTTCACACTCTTTTATATACAGCAGATTTGCACTATTTACAGTCATTTTGCATTTAGGCTTAAGCTTAATGTTCCAAAGGTGACCTTTACCATAAGGAGTCTCACCCCTGCCTTACATAGAAGTCGGATGTCTCAAACCTGGAAATAATATACTAGCGGTCATAGGAGAGCCATAGTCACAGCTGATTACACTTTAATGGACATTTTGGAAACCTGATTGCTAAATGAATGGGAACACTGTGTAGGGTGAGGGGATTCTGAAGCTGTATAACCTATTTAATATTAAAGGTAAAGGAAGTGACTGTAATGGTGTACAGCCCACACACATCCATGTGATCATTTAAATGCTGTTCTTGCGAAAAATATAAGCACCTCTATTGTCATGAGGTACATCAAGTTTGCACCATCTCTGAATTACCTGGTGAATTTATATTTTTGGGTTTCAAGCATATTATGTGTCAGGTCGGACCCTTGGGGTTATATTTACTAAAGTACAGGTTTTTAGAAGTGGAGATGTTGCCCCTAGCAACCATTCAGATTCTAGCTATTATCTTCTAGAAGGTACTAGATAAATGTTAAGGAGAATTTGATTGGTTGCTATGGGCAACATCTACACTTCTAAAAAACCTTGGTGTTCAAGTAGACAGCACTGAACGGCTGGTTCTCCACCCAATCCGGGCATGTATACGGCCATATTGGACACCGATTGAGGATTGGAGTTGAAAACCAAAGGTAATACTATACTATGTATATCACAGGCAGCCTGTGTTTGACATAAGTAGTATAGTATTTCCTTTGATTTTATTTGTCAGCGGTAACTCCAATCGTTAAGTAGCCATCCTTGCACAGACGTCATGACGTTTCTCACCACACACACTGCAGGAGCCGGAGGTGGCAACGTTGCGGCAGCAGGTAACATGGGCATCCCGCTCTGTGCGATGGCACTGCCCTCCTTACGGCCCTGAATATTCCTGACCAAGATGTTAACACAAGGAGAGAGGGAACGGAGTTTGATTGCCAGTAATTCCTCCTCTGAAAAGAGAGCCTACAAGGCAGAGCCACGAGCTTGGGGGCAGATTCCTGTTTGCACCTGCTTCCATTGTTTGTACCTGCTTGTGTATATGTTTTGTTTGGAAGTACGGTTCCCAGATGGGAGAATAATATTTGTAGAGTTTGTGAGTCTAAGATTATGACTATTCAAATAGAGGGTCAATTTACTTTGCAAAGCGGAAAGAAATTAGCGTGCACTTGTCACCACGGGAAAACCAAACATATTCTGATTCAATAAAATACCTGTACTTCTTGTATGTTATATGTTGTAGAAATTCTACGTTTTCTTAGTCTTCTGCCTTTTCTAAATAATAGTTTTCCGTGATCTGCAGTTTCAGGAATTATTTAACCACCACTGATGGGCCAAATCCCCAGTTATAGGTCTTCATCTTTCCGATAAATATGTATGGTTCTGCCTAAAGCCCGGTAATACCTACCAGGCCAGCACTAAATATATATACTACTTGATTTGCATATGTTTGGGATGTGTATCGTCATCCTGTACGATTGAATCCATCACATATAAATAAAGTAGTAATAATAATGCTGTAACCATCACCTGCTTAATGGGGTAACAAACACCCTAGTGATATCTTTGGCTAAAGAATTTATTGACAAACCCATCAGAGTATTAACGCCATGGATGGCTTGCGATGCAAAATATGTTACAGTGTTGTGTCCATGCATATAAACTTCACAAAGCTCCAAATTAGCTGCAAAATAATACTTCATACTTGGTTTGGCTTTTACTTGAGAATAAAGGCTTCTTAATGATTCTTTGCAGTGTTCTTTGTGTGATTTTCAGGGAACACGTCATACAGTGTAGGCGGTATAGGTATGGTGTGATTAGATAATTCTATGCACATGAAAATGTTTTCCTCCTATAGTTCACATAAGGACTTGGGGAAAAAAAATAGTTTTCATAGATGACATTAGAAGAAGGCATCCATGAGCATTTGGTTGCTCTAACACATTCTAGACAGACATGAAGTCAACAAAAGCTTGTAATAAAATGTTGTTACCGGCCATAGTGGGATGGTCTTCCGGTGGTCACCTCTTAGTGCTGCATTTCGGGGACAGCTCGTCATCGGTGGCTATGTGCACTGTACTTTAGCATCGCCATATTTTTCAGCCCGCAAGACAAATATATAGATTTTCACCTTCCTCATATGTTAGCTCATACGACATACAGTAATGTGTAATTATGTTAGTAAGGACAGGACAGCCATGATGTGAGAATGGATGCAGCAGAAAGCCACAGACAAAGTTATATAATGGAAGGAGCTGGATCCTCCAGCAGCGCAGAGTAGATCAGGAGATGAGTGATGTGTCAGTGAGGACAGGGCAATGTGACAGGGGCAGTGCAGTGATGTGAGGATGGCGAATGAATGCAGCAGGAAGCCACAGACTGAGAGTTATATAGTGTAAGGAGCAGGGTCCCCAGCAGCACAGAGTATATCAGGAGATGAGTGATGTGTCAGCGAGGACAGGGTAACATGACAGGGGCAGTGCAAAGATGTAAGGAGGGCGAATGAATGCAGCAGGAAGCCACAGACTGAAAGTTATATAGTAGAAGGAGCTGAATCCTCCAGCAGCACAGAGTATATCAGATGATGAGTGATGTGTAGTGAGGACAGGGATGCGTGTGACACAGGGGCGTATTAAGAGAGGAGGGGGCCCTGTGTTCACTCACTGTCCGGGGCCCCCTCCCTCCACTAGAGTGTGCCCGGAGTCTACTGCGCATCGGAAATGGCACGGCAGCCATTTTCCCGGTGATTTCCTACTGCACATGCGCAAAACGCCTGGAAAACGGCCATGGCGTCGCCCATTTTCCGGGCGTTTTCTGTAGCGCTACTCCATGGGACATTGGAGAGGTAAGTATAAATAAAAAAGTATGGGTGCAGGGTGTGCGCACCCATTATAAATACGACCCTGGTGTGACAGTAGCTGTGTCATGGTGTGTAGCTAAAGATGCACCATTGTCTCTTAATGGGGAAGACAGGGTAACACTGAACAGTGTATTTTTCTCCATGGACTTAAGCTGCACCTTTTTCAGCAGTTGTCACAAAGCATTACTGTGATTAATATGACTGAGCAAGAATTAGAGGCAGGTAGGTGAGCACAGTCAGGTTACTGCCAAGGCTGCAGTTAGTGCCCTGCATGTATTTAATGCCACCTCACAACACTCCTATATTAGTTATATTCATATCAGAGGAATACAGATGTTACAGCATGTTCAAGTGGTAAAATACCAGTTCTTGCTGACTGGAGCGTTGTTCTTTGCTTCTGACTATGTAGAACATTTTGTGGATCATTAATTCATATTAAGGATAATGACGCCTTCAAGGCTGTAATGTAATTGCAGTCTGTAGCACACTGTATAGATAGGAACGCTCTCTGTCTTAGCACATAGACAAAGATTACAGCTTAATGGAAGAACTCTAATCACATCGGGAGATGTCCTAGGATTTCATCTGGATTTTTTTCAATGGTAGGAAACTTTGTCTGAGAGCTGGCCACACCTTTTCCTAAAACATCTTATTGTTGGTTTTAAAAGCTTGGTGCGCAGGGACCAACCCAGTGAGAGGCCGTGAGAGAGAGTTAAACATTTTTTTGGTTTAACAACAGTTAACCTGTCCAATCTATTGTGTGTTTGACTGATGAGGTCATAATTATATCAGTTATATGATAATAGTCTGGTAAGACAATTGTTTTATTTTCTTTGTTTCATAGGCACCCTGTGAACTTTTTGTAATTATTTATGTTTTTAAGGCCTAAGATCCGTGATATCCTTCTAAAGAACTATAGTTTATTGTGTCATAATCTAAGGCATTTAAAATGGAATAGAACCCACAAAATGAAAGCACTTCATATAAGAGGCATCTATCTAAACACATGAATGTAATAAATTATTTATATCTAGGCATTGTGTGTGTGTATATATATATATAACAAATCTTCTCACAACGAACGACTCTTCACACCATTCTGTTATGTCAGATGGCTTTTACTTATTCAAAAATGTTGTAACATCACATTTGTACATCTGCAGTGGCTCCCTCACACTATCTATGCCACACCAATCCTCTGTGTCGCCCGACTGATAGCCAGTGCCGGAAGCACCGCCCACTGGATCCTAGAATCCTTTATACCTTCATACATTAAACATCATACCCAGGTAGTGCGTGAAACCCTTCCTGTAATAATAAACAGGATTCTTAACCCTATCTGCCCCATTTCCTGGGAAATGAGTTCTGTACTGGACATCAGAACATGGCAAAGTACCATCTCAGTATATGTGTATATATATATATATATATATATATATATATATATATATATAGATAGATAGATAGATAGAGATATATATATATATATATATATATATATATATATATATATATATTCTACAGTCAGGTGCATAAATATTGGGACATTGACAGAATTTTCATATTTTGGCCTCTATTCACCACCACAATGGCTTTGAAATGAAACAAACAAGATGTGCTTTAACTGCAGACTTTCAGACTTAATTTGAGGGTAATTTGAACGGTGTAGGAATTACAACGGTTTCTATATGTACCTCCCACTTTTTAAGGGGCCAAAAGTAATGGGACTATCAACTCAAAAGCTATTTCATGGACAGGTGTGGGCTATTCCCTCGTTATATCATTATCAATTAAGCAGGTAAAAGATCTGGAGTTGATTCTAGGTGTGACATTTGCATTTGGAATCAGTTGCTGTCGACTCTCATTATGAGATCCGAAGAGCTGTCACTATCAGTGAAGCAAGCCATCATTAGGCTGAAAAATCAAAACAAACCCATCAGAGGGATAGCAAAAACATTAGGTGTGGCCAAATCAACTGTTTGGAACAGTCTTAAAAAGAAAGAACGCATCGGAGAGCTCAGCAACACCAAAAGACCCGGAAGACAACTGTGGTGGATGACAGAAGAATTATTTCCCTGGTGAAGAAAAACCTCATCACAACAGTTGGCCAAATCAAGAACACTCTCCAGGAGGTAGGTGTATATGTGTCAAAGTCAGCAATCAAGAGAAGACTTCACAAGAGTGAATATAGAGGGTTCACCACAAGATGTAAACCATTGGTGAGCCTCAAAAACAGGAAAACCAGATTAGAGTTTGCCAAACAACATCTAAAAAAGCCATTACAGTTCTGGAACAACATCCTATTGACAGATGAGACAAAGATCAACTTGTACCAGAGTGATGGGAAGAGAAGAGTATGGAGAAGGAAAGGAACTGCTCATGATCCAAAAAATACCACCTCATCAGTGAAGCATGGAGGTGGTAGTGTCATGGCGTGGGCATATATGGCTGCCAATGGAACTGGTTCCTTTGTAATTATTGATGATGTGACTGCTGACAAAAGCAGCAGAATGAATTCTGAAGTGTTTCGGGCAATATTATATGCTCATATTCAGTCAAATGCTTCAGAAGTCATTGGAAGGTGCTTCACAGTGCTGATGGACAATGACCCGAAGCATACTGCAAAAGCAACCAAAGAGTTTTTTAAGGCTAAAAAGTGGAATGTTATGCAATGGCCAAGTCAATCCCCTGACCTGAATCCGATTGAGCATGCATTTCACATGATGAAGACAAAACTGAAGGGAAAATGCCCCAAGAACAAGCAGGAACTGAAGACATTTGCAGTAGAGGGCTGGCACAGCATCACCAGGGATGAAACCCAGCGTCTGGTGAGGTCTATGCATTCCAGACTTCAGGCTATAATTGCCTGCAAAGGATTTGCAACAATGTATTAAAAAGTGAAAGTTATGGGGGGCATCCACTAGACTATTTTATCCCTGTCCAACCTCTTAACGATTTTCCCTTGAAGTTTCCCTTGAAATATGATCTTCCACTCTGAACAATTTGCAAAAGATCTAACAATAAACTATGTTGTTTTAATCTGTGATTGAGAGCTTTCAGCTATAGTGGGCAGACAGGGTTCATCGTTTGATCGTTCAGCGTGAATGATGTGTAAACGATGTGTAAGCAATCAAGTGAAATTGACCTTCATGTTCAGTCGATGGAGGAGACGATCAAACGACCAGCGGGAGCGCGCATCGTACTTCGTTAGAAACAATTACTGCACGATTTGCAAACGATGTTGAAACGATGTTTGAACGATTATCGAACAATTTTATCATTATCGTTCAATCGTTCAACTTTATCGTCTAGTGGATACCCCCCTTTAGATTTAGGATTGTTTAATTTGGCCCATTACTTTTGGCCCCTTAAAAAATGGGAGGCACATATAGAAACCGTTGTAATTCCTACACCATTCACCTGATTTGGATGTAATTACCCTCAAATTAAATCTGAAAGTCTGCAGTTAAACCACATCTTGTTTGTTTCATTTCAAAGCCATTGTGGTGGTGAATAGAGGCCAAAATATGAAAATTCTGTCAATGTCCCAATACTTATGCGTCTCTCTCTCTATAGCTTGAGAAAGGGCACACAGCTGCCCGACGTCACTCTTCATTGTATGGATTATTAATAAACATTCTGGTGTTTGAATCTATTCAGGAGTGTCGTTTTTCTGCAGTTATATTTTTGTATCCTGGCACCCTAATTTAAATGGTGGTCATTGGAGTGTCCATTTCTTTCAATATTATATTTTTGTATATGTGTGTGTGTGTATATATATATATATACTCTGTATATGTATATATGTACAAGTGTTTCCTCATACACCATTGCTGCAGTCATGCCAAACAGCTCCCTCGACGCTCCAGGTCCTGCGCGATTCTTGCACTGAGCTTGTTTTTTGGACTGGAAATGCCTCTTACTCGCATTGTGTTGTGCACAGGAGACTGCACTGATTCATTTTATATCCACCATTTGTACATCTGTGTGCAGCTCAGTCTACATCTGTATAGGAAGTGTTATGATGCGGTAGCCCGGCTTTTTTCCACGCCAACTTACTTTGTGCTTCATTTACTCATGTTCTCTGTAGGCTGATTTAATTCTATTTGTAGCTTTTAAAAATAACAGACTGGCAGCATTTCTGATTGGCTCCTGGCACATCCCCATGTATACATATAAAGGTTACGTCCTCTGCATTTTGCATTAAATTGTTTCTGTCACCTACTAACAACAAAGGCAACTAAATATGGATTAATTGGGGACTAGTGACATCACTGAGGCATGTGGTTCAAATTGGCTACCTTCACTATAAGCATGTCTAATTTAATAGGATGAGTTACCTGTCAGCAAGTACTCCTTTCAGCTCCAGTAACAGATTCGCTCTGTGTTATACTCCTGGGCACAGCAGTCGGTAAAAGGTTGAATTGTATCCACAGCTGAAACCTAATACAATGAATTGTCCGCCTCTGTGACCCTTTACTGGATTTTGCATCTAATCTGATCTGCATTACATTGAGTTTTGTGTTAACAAGCTAAAAGAGTTAAACCTGTCATGATGTTTAGCTATGCGAATAGCCATTACCCTGTATTTTGCATAATGTCCTGTTGACTGGGAGCCAGTAAAAGTGGTCTTTGCAGAGAATGGATAAGGGAATTTACAGCCTCTTCCTAATGCAATTGCGATGAATCCTCTAGACCATAAAAGTTGATAAATTGGTGTCTTTGCAATTACAAGACCTTTTTTTTTTTTTTTTTTTGCAGTCTTTAGCAAAGTGTTTGTGTCACTGCATCCATGATCCCGGAATCTTTACAAGTACCGACATAAAATAGTATTTTTTTTTTGTCAATTAAATCTTTTGTTCGCTCTACCCTGCGACAACCAGCGAATGAAGCTTTTTCTCTGTAGAAATAATTTTTATGTTGTGCCAGTAACACAGTGCTCCTCTTGGGAACGGGGCTTGCAGATTATGGCAAAGTTTATTTTTCGAAGTGAGGTTCTTGTAACAAGCTGCTAATCTGCTATAGAGAATCTGAATGGAGTTCTAAATGTATTCATTAGGACTGGCCTCAACTTCTGAATGGGGCTTTGTGTCCAAATCTGATTATAACGTTGGGGAGAAAAAGACTCTTGTGCAGTGATGGTAACACACTAATCCCCCTGTGCATAATATATCACTGTTTGTATACATTGTCTGCCAGTGTACACTCATCTAATGATTTATCTTGAGTTTATGTAGATAATATAATAAAGTACTTCTATATTTGTATCACTAACACATTGCAACTAATTATAGTGACATTATCTGATGATAGCTGTAGTAACACTGTGATATCTCACTTAGGCCCGTATTCAATTTGAGGCGAAAAGTCAGGATTTTTTTGGGGTTACAAGGCTAAAAACTAGCGAACTTGACTCTGGGGGGTCCCCAAGTATGCCTCAAGTGTTTTTTTGATTGCAGGTGCTTGCGGCAGGTGGGTTTTTCACGATTTTTTTAACTTCACTTTAGCAACTTTAAAATATGCTGGCCCCCATTTTCAAGTACCCCAAATTTACTGGGATAAGTTATTTTCTGGAACAAATACTCCTGAATACTATTCTGCACCACATATAGAAAAACGCTATTTAGCAGCTTTTGAGCCCGTTTAAAAACACCAAATACCTTCAGCAAGCCAAATCGGGGGGTATCATAGGGAACCCCCATGTCAGAGCATCTTTTGGGGGGTGTCAGGCTGATTTCTGACAGTACTTTCCGCCTGTTCAAGTATTGCCGAGTCCCGTTTTCGCGTACTTTCAAATTGAATATGGGGTAAAGCGGGCACGCGCGTGATACTTTTCCGCCTGCAAAACAGGCGAAGTAGGCGAAAAGTCCGGGGTGCGAAAAAGTATCGCGGCTCGGCTCAAACTGAATCCGGCTCTTAGGGGTATATTTATTAAACCGATTTTGCTGGAAATCCCATAAAAACATCCACACCGACAAAAGTGTAAGTATCCCCTGGATGTATCTCTGCTGCGGTTCCTCTGTTTCCGATCGCGTAGGTTTCTATGGTGGATAATGTGAGATTAGCAAAACTCTGGGATGTGAAGCATGCTGGAGCTTGCTCCAGTAATGCTGGGTAGACACTGGCCGATATATCGACCGTTTAATTGAACAGCCGATATATCATGGGCATGGCGGCGTGTGTGTACAAACTACATGTCTGTGAACGTTGTCGTTCACAGACCTGTCGCGTTGGCTGTGCAGCACAGCCGATGGCCGATATATCTGCATATATATCTGCACATTGTGCTGTGTGTACGGGCGGTCAGCCAACCCCCCATATACTTGCTGCAGAGGCCGCCGGTGATTGACATCACATCTGGACGCACCCAGTTGTGATGTCAGGCACGGCACAACGGGCCCAATCGTCCGGCCAATCTGTCGTCCTAGTGTGTACCCAGCTTCAAATAACGCCATCTTAAGATGGTGTTGGACATTGTAGCCTATAGGCTATATATCACAGACTTTACCGGCAGAGGGATCCCCTGGATCCCTCTCTGATAATAGACACTCGCGCATGCACTGTCGGATGACCGCGCGCTGTCTGATGTCACAGAAGGTCCTGCAGCATAAAGTAAAGTGATCGCTGTTACCCCTGCCCTGGTTGTGATTTTTAATACATCCGGGCAGTAAATAATTTATAAGTGTCGCGAATAAAGCTATAAAAAAAATCTGATTATCGGGTCTAAAACCTGATAATTTAATAAATGGGCCCCTTAGGGCGCTATTTAAGAGGTGGCATAGAGCCATAACGCTGACGTAAACCCAGATTACAGCTCTTTTTTTTCCCATTTAACAAAGGGTTAATGCCAGAGATACCAGACATTCCTTAACACAGACCTCCATGGGGACGGTGAGCAGAATCAATTGATGAAGCTGCAAAAAAGCTTAGGTCAGGGTGTCTGGATCCCTGCCGGGACACACAATCTATTGCTGGCACTGTTCGGCAGCCTGTGAATAGGAATAAGTCATTGCATAGCAGGTAGGTTGTACCTCACAGAGCAGCCCTGGCATGACAAATGACAGCAGTGCAACATTCTGTATCGTTGCACTGGTAAGCTTTAAGGTGCTTATACACACTGTTATTTTGCAATCAGTTATTATGCCAATATAGATCTAATTGGTCAGATATTGCAGCGATGGAAAGTATAATAAATGTGGTCAGATAATAACAGGATTGACTGCCTGAATGCACTAAAGGTGTCCCACTGCATCCAGATTATTAAGTTTGGGACTTGGGGCTCGATTCAGACCCGCTCGCTAGATGCGTTTGCACGCACAAAAGTATGTAAATCCGGCAGACTCCCAGCAAGGCAGGCGATCGCACGGCAAGGCATTAGCATGCCCACTATGTCTTAGCGTGCGATCGCTTTGTGTATGCAGACGCCCACCAGCCTGTCTTAAGATGCCCACTTGCGCACCTCATCTCCAGGAACTGTATGTAACCATTGGACCCATACGCACCACTTGTGGCTGACCATACCCTACCGCAAGCACTGCGAGCACTTCCGTGTAATATTCTGCCAGGTGATGTGTACTATGACGCTGCCTCTTAATTATGTACGCCTCTGAAACGGCGTTGAGACGCTCAGGCACACCTGCATTTGCACCTCCACTCCCCCGTTTTTAATGTCCAGGCCCTGTCATCACCAGGTTTACAATGGGGCGAATGGAGCTCCAGCTCCAGGCCTCCACATAAAAAAGGCCCGTCATCATGACAGCGTGTTACTAACCAGCCACCCAGATGATCACACGATCGGCCATAAATCATAAGTATTAAAATTGTATTTCTATTTTCCCCACATAAATGTTGTAATTTTTAGACTTTTACATAATTAGGGTGGTATCCAATTAGCCTCGAACATTGTTCGGGCGCTAATGGATCCCCGCGATTGGCGAAAAACAGGGATTTTTCGACGATTATCCCAGTTTCTTACCAATGTTATTTTCACCCTATTCCAGTGGTTCCCAAACTTTTTTGAATCAAGGCGCCCTAGAGTATCAGCAATGTTTTCACAGCACCCCTAAGCCAAAAAAGTTTATTGAGAAATTCAGAAAAAAAATGTAGTAAAGTGAAGTAAATAGCGCTTACCTGTCATCCTTTAGGTCAGTTATGTGGAGGTGGACAGGTTTGTGCTTCTGTTTGTTCACATATTTACATTACATTGACCATAAATAATTTTATTTGTTGCTGGACCACCAACCTGAGGCACCCCTGCAAGTGTCCCAAGGCACCCCAGGGTGCCATGGTGCACAGTTTGGGAACCACTGCCCTATCCTATTATTTCGAACAAAATAATAGGATATATCTCACGAAAACACATAGGGTCCGCGATAATATCGCAGACCTATGTGTTTTTGACATTTTTGGGGTGAAAAAAAGGGCACATATCATGGATTATTTTAAGAAACACATCAGGTCCCGAAAAATATGCATAATAAGTCCCGGTGTCAGGCAGCATTTCGGCGCTAATAGGATAACCCATCCGTGATCAATTAGCGCTGCTAATTGGATACCACACTTAGTCAGACATCGGGGCTGATAATGTAGGGGGTGTACACACCCACATGGGGCGGACCACACCCACGCAACACTGGCCACACTTCTCACAATAGGCCCTTGATCATTTTCAGCTGCAGGCCCATGTGGCCCTTAATCCGGCCCTGGTCATCACCCACAAACTGCTTCTCCTGTCACTCATTCAGCCTGGCGGTCTATGTGCGGCGAACGACTGGTTCGCACTCGCGCAGTGCGATGCATGTGCAGATTGCCAAAATCGTCTGTCTGCCTGCGAACGCTTCGTAGCGAGCGGGTCTGAATCGGGCCCTGAATCCTTAAGGTTTGGTTACACACCCTCTGTGTCAATTTAGATGCTTATGGGCTGGTCTTTTTATAATTTGGCCTCACATATGGGTAACCAAATCTGGCAGAGGCAACTGTTTGGCACACTGGCTGGGCAATCGGAACACCTGTTAGTATGGTCGGTAAATGGCTGCACACAGACAAGGACATCGATCATCTGATAATGGAATTTACAGACATGCTCAGGCGTGATCTGCCGTTACAGGTCATTATATCAGGATCATCATAGATATCCTTCAATAATCTGCCCAGACACAGCCAGTACTAGGCAACTGAATATGCAGCCATTTTGTACACCCATATTGCAAGGTTTTCATGTGTGTAACATCAGCCATGATGTGCCAGTGAGGATTACATGTGTCAGTGATGTTCTGAGTCAGACCATATTTTGTGTTTATAACCATTAGGAAATTACATATAGGTTTAGTTATGGATCTGCGCCGCAATGTCATATATATGTGTATGTGTTATATACTTTTCATACATCTGTAATCCAGCCGTTTACCTTATTGCAATACTGCCAGCCCAGAGAAATATAATATGCCATTAAAGTGGCCGATGGTGCGTAATGCGTATGTACTGCAGTGTGCGTGCACAGGTTAGCATTGCGTTTGCACTGCGATCACGCACGCAGGTAGTCATCGCAGATTGAGTGACGGTATGTCAGTGTTTGGGGGTGGTGGTGGGGGAGTGGTCGGAGAAATGCAGGTGTGCCTGTCCATTTGAACGCCATTGCATGGGCGTGCATAAATTATCTACTGCGACTACATACGCAGCTTTAGTACTCACTACGTGTGACGAGACTGCAATATCTGAGACAGGTCAGACCTGCTGTGATTCTGTGTGAGGGGCCGATGTTATCGGCGTTGCCGATGTATACGCAGGACTGTGAGGTCTTACGGATGTGAGAAAGCAGTAGTGGGCGCCTTTATGGTGGCTGTGCGGTTGCAAACATTAGCATATGTTTGCAGCAAAACTGCGTGCGATTACGCATTCGCGATCGCAATAGCGATCCGTGATGAATTAGACCCATTGCTAAGTTTTTAATATTTTCTCTTCTCGCACAGCAAATACTGATTTTAATCATTCAGAACATGGTTTCCTAGAGCCACAGTGTCAGGCCAGATTGACCAGCCAGATATGTTTGTGTGTGTCCAGCACAAATTGCCCGTTTCAGCACTGCAACTTCTGTGAGTGTTCCATACAGGGCCTATGACTCTGTCTCCGTAGCCAGGAAGAGAGCAGAAGCTGGTGGTTCACCGTGAAAGTACGGTCAAGATCTTTTGAAGTATTCAGCTAACAGGTGCAGGACTCTGTAAGCGAGTTGGTCAGTTGTCTTTGGCCCTCTGCCAGTGGCTGTGCACTCTGTGTTTTTCTACGTGTGTTCATACAAAGGATGGGTGTGGTGCTTAGTTGTTGCTAAGCAAAAAAGTCCCATGCACCCAGAGTCGAAAGTTATTCAACTTCAGTCACTTGAGGTTGAACGGAATAGTTTGTACAAATCAATCAATTAATTATTCAGTATTCAGAGAAGTTTGTCAGGGCTAAACAGAGAACAACATAACCTACTGCAGATTTACCAGCAAGTGGCTGCAATTTACAGTGACTGGAAAAGGTCTTCTCATTATCAAGAGCCATACCAGGGCATGCGCCTTAAGCTGGGTACACATTATGCGATCTATCATCCGATATATCGTTCTGACGCGGATCGAAACGATATATCCTTCACATCACTTGCCCAGGTGCGAGGGAAAGCTTGCGATGCTAGCAGGACGCATTCGGAAAGGCACACCGAGTTGAATTCCCCCTCCATTGGCTATTTGCACAGATAATCTGTATTTACAGTATATGAGCAGCACGGTGGCACAATGGTTAGCTTGCTGCCTCATAGCACTGTCTTGGGTTTGATTCCCTCCAAGGCTCTGTCTGTGTGGAGTTTGTATGTTCTCCTTATGTGTACATGGGTTTCCTTGCACAATCCAAGAACATACTGATAGGTTAATTGACTTCTGGCAAAAACAAAAATAACCCTAGTGTGAATGTGTGTGTGTGTACATGTAATAGACAATATAGAATCATAGAATTTGACGGCAGATAAGAATCACTTGGCCCATCTAGTCTTTCATGTATCCTTTTGGTAACTTCAACCCTATTTGCTCCTTACGTCTTTCTTAAGGATATTCTTATGCCTATCCCAAGCGTGTTTAAATTGTTCCATCATCTTAGCTTCAACCACATCTGATGGGAGGCTATTCCACTTATCCATTACCCTTTCTGAGAAGTCCTTTTTCCTCAAATTTCCTCGGAGCCTACCTCACTCCAGTCTCAGTCCATGTCCTCGTTGTCACCTGTCCGGGCGCTCTGGCAGGGTCCTTCCTGCGGCGGCTCCTGGAGGTGATCCGGGCGCTGGGGGGGCTGACGGCAGCGGACCTCTGTGTTCGCCGGCGGCTGCTGGGCGCCGCCATCTTGCGGCAGACACGTGACCTGAGGGAAGCCTATCCCATCCCTGCGTTGCTCTGTTAGCTCCAGCCAATCCCTGCACAACCCATGGTACTTAAGGGTGCCTTGCACACTCTTTCCTTGCCAGTGCAACGTCGTACACAGCGTGAGCTGTGTGTTCGTTCCTGAGCTCCTGTCCGCTGCGGGTTGTCACAGTCTGTCTGTATTTGCAGTTCCGCTCCAGCTTGCCTTCCGCTGTCCCCAGTTCCAGTGTGTCACTCTCTGTTCCTGCTCCCCAGGAGGGCCTGCCGACACCGAGACTCTGGTCCTAGTTCTCCACTCCGGTGCCCGGGTCCGACGTACCTTCGCTTCTGCAGTACCTGTCCGGATCTCCTTTCGTCTCGTCATTCATGATTCGCATCCCCTTGAAACCAGCTTCCTTCCAATACCAGCAAACCGTTCCACTGACGTCCTCTGTCTCCACACCGGCTCCTAATCCAGACCCAGCCGTGACACTCGTGTTCTTGTACATCTCTTCCTTTGAAGAATGCTTCCCTCCTGTACCTTGTTAGAAACTTTCAAATACATGAAGGGTTTTATCATGTCCCTCCCTTTCCCTGCTCTGTTCCAAACTATACATATTAAGATCTTTTAGTCTTTCCGGGTAAGTTCTGTGCTGTAGGCCATGCACCATTGTAGTCGCCCTTCTTTGTACCGTCTCTAATGTGTCTATCCTTCTGGAGATATGGCCTCCAGAACTGAACACAGTATTCTAGATGAGGCCGTACCAAGGAGCTATACAGTGGCATTATCTCTTCTATTTTCCTGCTACTGATTCCTCTCCCTATACAACCAAGCAACTGAATAGTCTTCCTCATTGCTTTGGTGCATTTCTTGCCTGCCTTCAAGTCATCTGAAATCCCTTTCCTCCTCTGTATTTTCCAATATAGGGCCATATTCAATTGCCGGCGAAAAGTCAGTTGCCGGACTTTTTGCCATCATCGCAGATTTTCTGAGCGGAAAAGTATCGCGCTCATCCCCGCGTATCCCCGTATTAATTTCCAAATCAGTGAAAACGGGACCCGTCGAAAACGAAATAAGTGAAAAGTTCTGTCATTTTTGGGGAAATCAGCCTGACACCCCTCAAAATATGCTGTGACATGGGGGTTCACAATGGGTACCCCCGAATAGCCCTGCTGCAGGTATTTAGGGTGTTTAAATTGTCTCAATAGCTGTTTTTTTGCTTATATGAATAAGTGGTGAAGAATAACATTTAAGAAGTTGTTTTGGGGAAAATAAGTATTCCCATCAAATTTGGGGTACTTGATAATGGGTGCAAGAATATTTGAAAGTGGGTAATGTGAACTTTTAAAAAAACAAGAAAATCCACCTGCCGCAACCACCTGCAAACTAAAAAACACCTGGCGCATAGTTGGGGATCCCCCCCCTGAGTCTATTTCGCTAGTTTGGAAGTTTGTCCCCCAACTTTGTTTTTTTTTTCGCCCCCAAAATGAAAGTACTTTTTTGGGGTGTCCTGTTGAACTTTTTTAAAATAATGTTGAAACAGTTTACCTTTGGGGGACAGTCCAAGGGGTGCTGGGTGGTTTATGGAAGTTTGGACCCCAAAACCCCAATTCTGCACTTTATTCGCCACCTATTCATAGGCGATACTTTATCGCTGGGTACGAACCACTGACCTTCCGCACCGGCGAAAAGTCATAAGAATTGAAAACTGGGATAGGTTCAGATTGGCGAAATGACGTCATTAGTGAAAAAGTATCGCTGATAACTGCTTTTCGCCGGGAACTGAATATGGCCCATAGTGTCCTTGATGCTATATTTAGCCTTTAGGTTATTGAGACCCAAGTGCATGATTTTGCATTTTTTACATTAAACTGTAGTTGCCATGTTCTTGCCCATTCCTCTAGTCCAGTGGTTCTCAAACTCGGTCCTCAGGACCCCACACAGGTCACGTTTTGCAGGTCACCCGGCAGGTGCACAGGTGTAATCATTACTCACTGACACATTTTAAAAGGTCCACAGGTGGAGCTCATTATTTCACTTGATTCAGTGTGGAGACATGGAAAACATGCACTGTTTGGGGGTCCTGAGGACCGAGTTTGAGAACCTGTGCTCTAGTCTACCCAGATCCTAAGTCATTTGTTTTACCCCTCCTGGTGTGTCTACGCTGTTGCATACTTTTGTGTCATCTGCAAAAAGGCATAGTTTCCCTTCAATACCATTTGCAATGTCACCAACATAGATATTAAAAATCCCAAGATTGTTATTATTTTTTTAATATGTTAAATATATGTTGGGTGGTACTGCACAGCTTGACAGATCTCATGGAGGTTGCATTGTCTGAGGATTGGCTGGGGATATTACAGTGAGGTGGTAAAGCACCTTATACGAATGGAAAAGGCAAATTGCTTTATTCCTGAGTCCAGAAGGGTGTGCTGAGAGACACAACCATTGGACATGTCTGTGTCACACGTGTGATCAAATTAAACTGAGAGCCAAGTGGGTTAATCTAGTGCAACTAATGCAGCTGAGTGTTGTTCCTGAGTAGATGTTGATTAGGTTCTGCAGTTATTTTGTGGCTGTCAGGTGGCCTGATGGCCTTAGGATAAGAAGCTTGCCCTCTCTGTGTATGCTATACCTGACTTGTGCTATGTTACTCCCCTGTGTGTCTATTATAGACTGTCATACGCCAGTCTTATGATTTATAAGTGATTGATACCCTTTTCAGCCACATGAATTTCAGTGCTGACTGCTGTATACCTGTTACTCCCAAGGTAATATCTGTAGCCTGGCATTGCTGTGGAGACAATAGTTTCCACTCTTGGTCCGGAATAGAAGGCGCCATCCACAATACAGATATATATAATATGTATATGACAGGCAATCCACTTACAGTAATCCTGTGAACCAGGTTACCCCAAAAGTGATAAAGCACCAGCACTCCATTAGAAAATACAAAAAGTACTTTTACTATCCAATAAGCAGCCATAAACTTGCAGAAAAATACACAAATTGCATAGTTATACTTATCAGTAGTCTGCTGTTTACATAGAAAGCCATATAACAGACATTGGGTCTCATTCAGACCCGGTCGCATGCGCTGAGCGCTCGCAACCGGGTTGATGGTTAGGCCCTGCGCACGCGCTGCGGCCGCACTGCGCGTGCGCAAGCCCCGGAGCGAGAGAGGAACTCTTTCCCTCCAGAGCTCGCTACAAAAGGGCCGGCTGTCGATGTTGATTGACAGTTCGACCCGTTTTGTAGGCGGAGCGGGGGGTGGTTTCACAAACGGAGGCGTTCTTTAAGGAACGCCTGCCGTTTTGTGGGCGGCCGCACTGACATCAGCAGTGATGTCAGTGGGGAGTTTCCTGCTTGATCAGAGCAGGAAGCTCCCTGAGGCTTGCTGCTGCCGAGACCCAACCTTAGGGTCTCGTCGCAAGCCCCGATGGTCGCGATGGTCTTGACCATCGTGACCATCACCCTGGTCGGTCGCTAAGCTTCTTGCGACCGCCTCTGAATGAGGGCCTTTGTCCTAGTCTCATCTGAGTCTCGACAGCTGTTTTGGCGTGTCAGCACCTTTGTCAAGAGTCACTAGTGATGTCAGTGGGCCGGCTTCTGACGGGAGGCGTTCCCTTGGGAACGCCCCCGTCAGGGAGGCACGCCCCCGGCACGCCCACCAAAGGGGGCGTGCTGTCAATCAACATCGACAGCACGCCCCCTTTGATCAGACACAACGTCGTGCGCATGCTCAGTGCAGAACATCGACCCACTTGCGAGCAGACAGCCGCTCGCGAGTGGGTCTGAATCAGGCCCAATGTCTGTTTTATGGCTTTCTATGTAACCAGCAGACTACTGATAAGTATAACTATGCAATTTGTGTATTTTTCTGCAAGTTTATGGCTGCTTATTGGATAAAATAGTAAAACTATTTTTGTACTTTCTAACGGAGTGCTGGTGCTTTATCACGTTTGGGTAACCTGGTTCACAGGATTACTCTAAGTGGATTGCCTGTTGATATATATATATATATATATATCAACAATTTATAGGTTGGGGAGAATTTGTACTGTGCTCTTTATTATCATAAACAAATTATTTAAAGGAAAAAAATTATCCCTGGAAATCAGAGAAGAGAATTATTATTAGTATTAGTATTATTATTATTATGCTGTGCGGCAGGTGATTGGAAGTGTTATTATCATTGCTGTTTTTTGCTGTTTTTTATGTTGTACAAATGCTGTATCAATAAATAAATAAACTTCAAAAAGTTTATTCCCAGCGCACCAACATTTTGTAAAACTATAAATATGAGTCTGGCCCTGACGGCATTATACTGTAGGACAATAAAGGATATTCTACGCTTACTATGATTAGGGAAATATGTAAGTGCTCTGAATGGATAAACAGACTAAGTGCCGGATTCAGAGGTGGACACATTGTCGATGTCGGATGCAAGGATCTGATTTTTTTCAATCTGCGCATTCTACCCGATGGTTACCGCCGAAAGCCGCAGAAGGAATTTGAATGCAGAGAGAGGCAATTTCGGTGTGTGCGTTCCTGGGTAATAACAGGGGGGTGGCTAGCCAGATGCGGGTGTGCCGCAATCACCGACTGCACTTTTTCTGCGCTTGCACTCATTTCCACGGCCATGTTCAGACAGACATCCTACTCCTCCGTAAGGTTGGTGCAATGGTCAATGGTGCGACCTATGGACCTGATTCAGACCCGCTCGCTCTGAGCGATTTTCGCCCATCTGCACATGCGCATAATCGCAGTGCGCGTGCGCAAGCCATTCGTTGCGATCTGATTTTGGTTGCTCATAAGCCACTATCAGGTCGCTGCTTTGAGTGACAGTTTATGGGTGGTAACAGGGGAAGGTGCTTGTGAACGGGGGAGTGGATGTGCGAACGCGGGCGTGTCAGGCCGCCAAAACGCCATTTGAAGGGTGTGCATAATTAGGAAAGTAGCGTCATTGTACACGTCACCTGCATGTATTTCAGCCAGCACTGATCGCAGTGCTTGCAGCAGGTTAAGGCAAACCCAAGGGCTGCGAGCAGCTCCGATGGCTCTCGATGGTCCCAATTAATCCTTCATTTCCCGGAGATGACAGGTGTTGCGAGTGGCAAGGGGGCGTCTTTAGACACTTGCGAGCTCACTTTGCCGTAGCTCGCTAAAGCACAGTGGGCGTCCTTACACGCTGCAGTGCGAGCACTTCATTTACATATCCGTCCCCTTTTTGCCAGCGAGCGACCGCAACTTGCGAGCGTGTCTGAATGAGCTCCTATGTGCGGCCAATTGTGCGTCTTAATACGCGAAGCAGCAAATTAACGTCACAGCCTGTGGGCGTCTCTATATGAATCCTATTGGTTGTGGCATTAGCGTAAAGGCACAGTCGTGTTGCGGAAAAAGATGCAGTCGCAGCTGCATTAGGGTCCACCTCTAAATCAGGCCCTAAGAGTGGTGGTGTAAATGTATATATTAGAGACTGGGGGCCAGATTCTGAGTCTTTTGCTGCAGCCACGCCTGATCTTTATGCTAATGCCGCGGCCAATTATGGGCCTGATTCAGAGCTGGTCGCTATTTGCGCTCGCTCGTCCAGAAAATAGGGGTGGCTATTCAAATGAACCGTTCGCTGTTTGCGGTCTGTTCACGCCTCTAGGTCTGAATGAGCGAACAAAACTTGCGGTCGTTTTTTGGGAAACTACGCACCCTGTCCGCTCGCATCCTACGTCATGTCCGCTATTTATTAGATTAATCGAGTACATCGAACAGGGTATGAGCTGCTCGCTATTCTTGTGGTTGGTTTTTGCTACCACAATTTTGCGAGCAGTTCTGGCTATAAAATAACCCAGTGACATGGTCAATGACGCTGCTGTTTTAAATATGCACACCCATAAAACGCCCGTTTTGACCTTTAAGCACGCCTGCGATCGGATCTCCACTCCCCGTTTTCAAGCACCTTCCCCTGTTACCACCCACATACGCCTCTTTCTATCACTCAAATTATCAGGCATTCGCTATTTTGCGAGCACATGAATTTTGACCGCACTGACTGGTTTGCGCATGCGTATAACGATCCGTACGCATGCGCAGTTGGGCAAACATCGCTCGGAGTGAACGAGCTGCCACTTACGAGTGGCTCTGAATCAGGCCCTATGTTCATAGTGAGATGCCTGATTGCAGTGATGCAAATCCGCCTCGGTATGCCTCTAGACTCGAACGCATGCACAGTACTTACAGCATCGGCCACCTACGTGCATATCAGCATTGCGTGCGGTTAGCGTCTGACTCGTGCCCCCAGCGCTCTATAGGTGCTGGGGGTGTCTTAGTAGCAGGAATGCAGGATGGCCGATTCTCACTTTCTTGGAAAAGTTAAACCCCAGCAGTTTCTACCCTGCACCTATAGAGCATATAAAGATAACTGGCTTGTGACAAAATTAACATATGTGTGCAGAGGCATTTTAACAGGGGGGAGTATGTGCAGCAGCCCCCTCTTTCGTACAGCAGGCCCCCCCCACTATACCGCCTGATGGCGGCACCATCTTTCCAGCAATGTCTTCAGAAGGAAAGACTTGTTCAGCAATAGTTCCTGTGGTGGCGCCATCTTTCTGAAGACATCGTCAGAAAGATAGTGCCGCCATCAGGAGGTGTACACTGTAGGGGTGAGGTGTATCTCACTGTTTGTCTTTTATGGGAGGCATTGAGGGCCTCATTCAGACGCGGTCATTAGATGCAAGCAGTCGCTCTGAATCAGGGCGGCCGCTTGCATCCTGAACGGCGGCCTCCTTGTCGATCGTTAAGCTGTGGTTTAACACCCACAGCTCTAACGACCGACATGGGTAATGGTCGCGATGGTCAAGACCATCGCGACCATCAGGGCTTAAGACCAGACCCTAGGGTAGGATCTGGGCACTCGTAAGCCCCAGGGAGCTTCATGCTCTGTTCGAGCAATGATGTCAATGCGGCCGCCCCCAAACGACAAGCGTTCCGTCTGGAACGCCTCCGTTTGGCCGGGCACGCCCCCGGCCCGCCCACCAAACGGGGCGAGCTGTCACTCAACATCGACAGCTCGCCCCGTCTGCTACGAGACCCCTAACAACGAAGAGCCCGTCGTTAGCCGGGTCTCGCGCATGCGCACGACGGAGCCGGCTCCGTCGTGAGCATGCGCTGTGGGGCAACATCGAGTCGGTTGTGAGCGCTCAGCGCTCACGACCGACTCTGAATGAGCTCCTGAGTGTGGTGTGTGTTCCCCAATGACCACAGTTTGTCTGTTTTGGGGTGCATAGAGCTGGTGGGGGCCCTCAATGACCCATGGGCCCAGGGTCATGGCACATCCTGCACTAATTATATATACACCTCTCCTTGTATTTACGTGATAGGGAGTACAGATCGTAAGCGCCAATGGGGTATGGACAGATGTAAATGATTAAATGGTCTCTGCAAAGCGACGCTTGATATGTATATAAAAAATGGTTATTAATAATGAAATGATTTGTAGTTTTACAACATTAGCTGGTTCCCCACAATCAGCCTGCTTCTACTGTTTCATGCTATATAAATGTACTCTTTGTCCCTTTCATCATAAGGAACAGAAGATACCGTGGATAACTCAATTGCAGGTGACATATTATTTAGGTCCCCCTCACAACGGACTGGCAAGGCACTGGTGCCCTTCTCTGTGAAGTAGGGCATGGCTGATGGGTGCTAGTTTGGTGTACAGTATTTTTTTCTTTTAGAGGAATATTTTTTTCACAATGAATAATTAAAAAGTATTGTTGAAATGGGGAAAGGTAATCAAATCTGACTTGGGCGTTGTTGTTATTTAATACAATAACGGTGTAAATTATTTAAACATGTATTTTCTTGTATTTAATAAGTGTGTGGGTTTAATTAGTATCCGCCAGTGATTTAATTTAAATGACTTTTTGTTATCTACCTGTAATTTTGAGTTTTGCCGTATAGTATAATAGCAAAACAATTTAAGATGAAATATGTGGC
Source organism: Taudactylus pleione (assembly GCA_031769625.1). NCBI lineage: Eukaryota > Metazoa > Chordata > Amphibia > Anura > Myobatrachidae > Taudactylus > Taudactylus pleione. Next base: position 7,342,099 of record JAUIMM010000134.1, read on the forward strand.
ACATTGCGCATTCTATATTGGTTTGTACAGTAGGAAGGGAAACTGAGTCTATTAATAACAGCTCATGGAAGCAACAGAACCATTAAAGGATTATTCCAGCAAAAGCTGGAAACTGGTTTCCAGTGTTCATGTGATTTGGCGTGACCACTGACCATCTGGTGCATACACGCCACCGATCAGCTCGCTCTCATTGGTAATAGTTTACCCTTAGGCCGCGTGTTGTCAAATGACTTGTGTAAGTGCAAAGACTGCACCAAGGTCACCTTAAGGTGCCCATACATCTGCGACAGATCGTCGCGATGCAGGGATGCGATCGGAAATTTACGATCGGCCATCGGAAACTTCCGATCGCCCGCCATCGATGTTCTGCGATCTGTCGCCGGATCGCAGACATTTTCCATGTTAAATGTCGGCAATTTGACGATCGCGATTATTTTTTGATCGCGATCGTCAAATCTGGAAAATCCAACATGTTGGATTTCTGCGATCCCGCGATGCCGGGTTGCAGCATCGCGGGATAGTGGCAATCCATCGCAGATGGATGGGGCCCATTACTGTCATTACTTATTGAATATATAAGTGATTCTCAAAAAAAGCAAATCAAAATCTGAGACTGATATCCCTTTCAGACATACTGCGATTCCCGGGATTTTGGTCTGCCTCGGCCAAATTCCCGGGATCTCGTGTATGTCTGAAATGTACCTACCCGGGAACACGTTCCAGGTAGCCGACCCTCCATTTCACCAGGGAATTTCCCGGGGCTGAAGTCCCGGGAAGACTACCTGGGTCATGCCTTAATGGGGCTACCTGGAAATTTACTCCCGGGCTGCACCAAGCAGCTTTTACATTGAGTGGGCAGTGCAGAGCGTCCTATAGCGCTCAGCACTGCCACTCACCACCCCGTGGCACAAAGGGCCTCGGGCACAGAGGGCCGCAGCCGGTCGCCGGGGACTCAGGTAAGGCAGGTAGCCACGTTGAGGCGGCTTCACCTGCCGACGATCTCTGGCCGGGCCGGCCGGCACCATCGCTGGACCACCATAGCAAATATTAACAGGGGCTCGATTGTGGTTGGCCGGTTGCCTGCTGCATGATGATGACATCATCAGTGGCAGCCAATGAGGAGACAGCGGTGAGGAGAGGGGACTGAAAGACCCGGCTTATGTCTGAAAAGGGTCTACCTCGGAATTTCCCATGTAGAAGCTGTAATGTGAAAGGGGGGTCTCAACCAAATACCCGGGATTTTGCACAGGAGAAAATCCCGGATCTGAGCAGGGTAATTCCCGGGTTGTATGTCTGAAAGGGGTACTAGTGATTTTTGACATTCAGAGCTTGCAGTCTCCTCGGTAACAGAAACCAGATCTGAGGTTTAACACACTGCCATGATCAGTGATGCAGTTGTAGGTGAGAAAGTGAATAATGACCTGTTTCTGCTCCCTCAACTTGTTTGACCTTTATCTAAGATGATGTTTGGGTACGTCTTCTACAGTTAGTGATGTAGGGGGAGAAAATACACCATTGCATTTTATTTTAGATTAACTTTTTCAGGGCAAAGCAGAATAACAAATTTTGCCATCGTTCTTATGAAAATTTAATTTGGGGTTTAATAGTCCTTAAGAAAGTATTTAATCCCTACAGTTTTGTTGAGGTAAGTTGTTTTACAGTCAGACGTATGTTCCCAATTTCCTCCCAGAGTCTGTTCTTGTAAATGTTTTTGCAAGTTGTGTAAACCAGTCTGGTAATAGATGGCGTTGTTAGCCGTTGGTATTCCTTGGCAACGGGAATGTCATTTGGAGTCAATTAGCAAGAAGATCACGGCAAGACCACCGAGAGAGAAATCATGACACTGAACAATATAATGGTTAACCCTTCATTGAATGGGCTGATTGCTTAGTTTATATGAAATTGTTTTACCTATGTTACAATCAGACAGACATCTGGGAATTAAATAAGTCACTTTCACTATGGCTTATATTAGTAGTATTAATTGCTTGCTCCTGGCAAAAGGAAGAACAAGGTTTTTTTTTATTGTATTACGTATTAGAAATATTACAGTATTCATATTACAAGCACCATATGCGGATTCCAGCGGTTAAAAAATACTTAGCTGTACAACCTGTTTATCAGATGGAACAGTTCTCACTCTCATTCTGTGTAACAGAAATATACAACGTAAGTAAATACCTCTAACTGGCTGATAATTTTTTTTTTCCATTGAACATAAGACTGAAATTACCTATGTAACCATAGCCTAATATACATAGCACTACATTATGCAAAGAAGTGCTGTGTTCCTGCTATTTATTGCAAACACTATTAAGCATATTGAAAATAAATAAATATATATATATATATATATATATATATATATTACACACTCCAACAGAATCCGGCACTCACTAGTATAGATGTAGCTTCACCACGTTACCAGCACATACAAGTCCAGCCCAGGCCGGCAACAATAACAGCCCAGACCCCCTGATGAAAATGTTGATTCATTGAAACGTTGACCACAGGAGTAAAATTCATCTTGCAACATTGAATCCTCTGAGTGCCGCATTATTTGACACAGGCAGGTACTCGGTGAAGCAGTGTCTTTTTAATGGAAATGGCAGCAAACACTGCACCTTTGCGTACGTGAGCATAGGCCTGGGTACACACAGGCACATAACAGAAAATAAGCAAATAAACATAAAAGTAAATGTCCCAGCACTCCTTGTGCTTAACAGTCAGCAGTTACAATATCTGTGGACCTTCCAGGTCCCTAATGCTAACCACCACCCACGGCCTATCACCTGGCCAGCATCGGGTTTGCGAGAGTTTTAAACCCTTCCTGTGCTCCAGTGATTATTCCATATCTCCACTTTGAGCTGTGCAGCCCAGAAAACTCTGAATTCTAAACTTCTATTTCAGCTGCAGAATGTGCTGGCCTTGTTTTCCTCTTCCTTGGAGGGAGCTGATCCCACCAGAACGTGGGCAATCCAGGTGAGAGACCACCCCTCTCATCACTATGTATGTATGTGTGTTGTATATGTATATATATATATATATATATATACATGTATAAAAATTCCCAGTCGGCGGCACTCAGTAAATTAATCCAAGACACAAAGGGTTGTGTGTGACCAACGTTTCAATGCTTCAATTGCGCATTTTCATCAGAGTGCAAGGAGATCTATCTATCTATCTATCTATCTATCTATCTATCTGTCTGTCTGTCTGTCTGTCTGTCTGTCTATCTGCAGTACCAGTCAAAAGTTTGGACACACCTGCTCATTGAATGGTTTTTGTTTATTTACATTATTTTCAACATAGAAAATTAAGGGACGTATTCAATTAGAGGCGAAAATTTCCGCTTTTTCGACATAGGTGAAAACAGCAGTTTTTCGCCAAAAAAGGGCGATATTTTTGCCAAAAAAACAGGTGAAAACGCAGTTGGGGAAAAAAAAAATGGAGAAAAGCTTTCTCCATCCCAAATCTGGTGAAAAAAAATGCAAAATCCCCATTTTTGGCTAAAAATGTGGGGATTTCTTTCAGAACCCTTTGGACAGCCCTCCTAATGACACTTTAGCAAAAAAAAAATCTTAAGTTGCGCACTTTGGCGAAAAATGACCGCTGAAATTTCGGTCAAATTTTTTTTTTTTCGTGAAAAATCCGTTTAACGTATTGGGGCTGGTATTTTGGAGTGCCATAAGGATGCGTCAAGTGTTCTAAACATCGCACGTGGCTGGCGCAGGCGCTTTTTTCAGCGGTTATAAAAAAAAGCCTGCGCCAGCAACGTGCGATGTTTTAAAACAATTGGCGCATCCTTATGGCCCTCTGAAATACCAGCCCCAATACGTTAAGCACATTTTTTAGTGGAAAAAAAATAACATTGACCGAAATTTCAGCGGTCATTTTTCGCCAAAGTGCGCAACTTACGATTTTTTTCCGCTAAAGTATCATTAGGGGGGCTGTCCAAAGTGTTCTGTAAGAAATCCCCAAATTTTTACCCAAAAATAGGAATTTTGCTAATTGTTTTGCCTGCCCTAGGCTGGAGAAAAGTTTTCTCCAGTTTTAGGCGAAAAACGGCTGTTTCTCGTCGTTGGCGAAATCGGGCGCAAAATCGTCCGTTAGCGGCCGCGATATCGGACGACCGATTTCGCCAAAGACGGCGAAAACGGACGATTTTGCCTGTAATTGAATAGCCCCCTAATACTGAAGACATCAAAACTATGAAAGAACACATATGGAATTATGTTGTAAACAAAAAAGTGTTAAATCAAAATATGTTTTATATTTTAGATTCCTCAAAGTAGCCCCCTTTTGCTTTGATGACAGCTTTGCACACTCTAGTCATTCTCTCAATCCGCTTCATGAGGTAGTCTCCTGGAATGGCTTTAAATTAACAGGTGTGCCTTGTCCAGAGTCAATCTATGGAATTACTTGCCTTCTTATAGTGTTTGAGACCATCAGTTGTGTTGTGCAGAGGTAGGGTTAGTACACAGTGGATACCACTGTTTGACTACTGTTGTAATCCATATTATGGCACCAACCACTCAACTCAGTAAAGAGAAACGACAGTCCATCATTACTTTAAGACATGAAGGTCAGTCGATATGGAAAATTTCAAGAACTTTGAATGTATCCTCAAGTGCAGTTGCAAAAACCATCAAACGCTATGATGAAACTGGCTCTCATGAGGACCGCCCCAGGAAAGGAAGACCAACAGTTACCTCTGCTGCAGAGGATAAGTTCATTAGAGTTACCAGCTCAGAAAACGCTACTTAACAGCACCTCAGATTAGAGACCACATAAAGTCTTCACAGAGTTCAAGTAGCAGACAAATCTCAACATCAACTGTTCAGAGGAGACTGCGTGAATCAGGCTTTCATGGTCGTATTGCTGCAAAAAAGCCACTACTGAGCATGAACAACAAGAAGAAGAGAATTGTTTGGGCCAAGAAACACAAGGAATGGACATGAGTACAAATTTGAGATTTTTGGTTTCAACCGCCGTGTCTTTGTGAGACGCAGAGAAGGTGAGCGGATGGTTTCTGCATGTGTGGTTCCCACTGTGAAGCATGGAGGAGGAGGTGTGATGGTGTGGGGGTGCTTTGCTGGTGACACTGTTGGTGATTTATTCAAAATTCAAGGCACACTTAACCAGCATGGCTACCACAGCATTCTGCAGCGCCATGCCATCCCATCTGGTTTGCACTTGCTGGACCATCGTTTGTTTTTCAACAAGACAATGGCCCCAAACACACCTCCAGGCTATGTAAGGGCTACTTGACCAAGAAGGAAAGTGATGGAGTGCTGCGTCAGATGACCTGGCCTCCACAATCATCCCAAACCAGCTCAATTGAGTTTAGGTCGGGTGAGTTGGACAGCAGAGTGAAGGAAAAGCAGCAACAAGTGCTCAGCACCTCTGGGAACTCCTTCAAGACTGTTGGAAAACCATTCCAGGAGACACCTCATGAAGCTGATTGAGAGAATGCCAAGAGTGTGCAAATCTGTCATCCAAGCAAAAGGGGGCTACTTTGAGGAATCTAAAATATAAAACATATTTTGCTTACAACATAATTCCATATGTGTTCTTTCATAGTTTTGATGTCTTCAGTATCAATCAACCATGTTGAAAATAATTTAAACAAAAACCATTGAATGAGAAGGTGTGTCCAAACTTTTTACTGGTACTGTATGTGTGTGTGTATGTATGTATATGTATATGTATATATATATATATATATATATATATATAAAAATATTATTATTATCCTTTATTTATATGGCGCCACAAGTGTTCCGCAGCGCCTTACATAGTACATAGAACTAATAGGTGAACAAGAAACAAGTAACTTACAGTACATTACAGTGCAGGACAAGGACACGACTTATATACATTGCTGAAATAGTGATTAAAGCACTCACAATAAGCTGCCAGGAGTTGGCAGTCCTGTGTTAGGTGCCCTAATGGGGAGTAGAGAGTAGAAGAAAATGTAAAGAGAAGCACATGAGGGAAGAGGTTCCTGCTCATGATCGCTTACATTCTAAGGGGAGGGGCAGACAGGCAGGCGTGACAGACAGGCGTGACACACAATAAATATATATATATATATATATATATATATATATATGCACGATAGTACTCACCTTGACAAAGGGGCGGTGTTGCCCCGAAACATTTTATGGAAAAAACGTTGTACGTTTGCTATTTGCCTTCAAGTCTCAGAGTGCCACTACTTTCTCTGCTATATATATATATATATATATATATATATACACACTAACTGAGTTGCCCTGGTTTGAATCTTCAAGTTGTTAAGTTTTATTATGTGATGTCATCCAAATCCATCCGGTGCAAGGCCAGAACAGGATCCATGAGTCAAAGTTCTGCCCGATGCCCTCCATTAGGCACCCCAGACCAATTGCCAACCCTCTGTGAAGTTTTCATCCAAATTCATACAATAGATGGCCCAGAACAGGCTCCCTGGGTCAAAGTTCTGCCCAGAGTATACCAACGGGAGTTCCGAATGGGACCTCAACCCCCCTAGTATCTGGGATCCAATGTTATCACTGTAAAGTTTTTGTCCAAATCCATACAGTGGAAGACTCAGAACAGGCTCTCCGGTTCAAAGTTCTGCCCAGCGTACACCAACGGGAGGTCTAACCGGGACCGTAGCCCCCTAAAACCTAGCCAAGATCCAACTGAACCACCTTGCGTTGGTTTCATCACAATCGGTGCAGGGATGTCCGAATGCATAACTGGACAGACAAACAAACAGACCAATGAATTTTATATATAAGATTTGTCGCTCTGTCGCATTGTCGCTATAAGCTATTAAGCTTTTTCAGTACTAAACAACCATGTAAGATTTGTCAGCTTTACCTTGAGAGCTGTGGAAGATATTCTCCAACAAACACACATTATATATATATATATATATATATATATATATATATATATATATAATATATATATATATATATATATAATATGACAAGTCAAGGATCAATAAGCGCCACCTGGATACTAATTATACAATAATATAACCATAATATAACTAATTGCACTCTCCCATCTGGTTCTGGGTGTCAGCTAACGCAAGAGGCATAAATAGCAGTGGTGATCTGCTATTAAGTAATGAGGTATTGGCAGGTAAACTTGGTATATAGCGACAGCAGTGCTGAAATGTAGATAATAAAATGAATAGGTGTTTTAGATGTGTGTGTATGACAATTAATCAATAAATTGATAAAAAACAGTGTACAAGTAAAAAAGGATAGTTAAAAAAAATTATTTATTATCTGTGCAATAATATAATGTACAAACATAAATATATCTTCCAAGATACTGATAAAGTGTCAGTGCAATTGTGCAAATTGATATTGTGTGATATTGTGCTTTATATGTACACAAAAAAATTACAAAGATTTTATTTACGCTAAAAAGGTTAAACATAAAAACATACATGTATCAAGAATTCACATATTTAAAAGGGAAATCTTATGATATGTGTTAAACATTTCAAGTGCAAGATGTGCAAAAAAAGGGATAAAGGGCCTGATTCAGACCCGCTCGCGAACGCTGAGCGCTCGCAAGCGGGTCGATGTTGGCCCAGTGTGCATGCGCACGACGGAGGCGGCTCCGTCGTGCGCATGCGCGAGACCCAGATAGCGACGGGCAAGCCGTCGCTCTGGGTCTCGCTACAAAGGGGGCGTGCTGGCGATGTTGAGTGACAGCACGCACCCTTTGGTGGGCGGGCCGGGGGCATGGCTGCCCAGACGGAGGCGTTCCCATGGGAACGCCTACCGTCTAGGGCCGGCCCCACTGACATCACAAGTGATGTGAGTGGGAGTGCTTTTGGCTCTGTCAGAGCCAAAAGCTCTCTTGGGCTTGCGGCAATGAGACCCTACCACAAGGGTCTCGTCGCAAGCCCGATGGTCGCGATGGTCAAGACCATCGCAACCATCTTTTTGGCCGCTCGCTATAGCTGTGGGTGGTCACCCACAGCTATGCGAGCGGCCAGGAGGTCGCTCTAAAAAAAGAGAAGGACGGCTCTGATTCAGAGCGAGCGCTCTGTCAGAGCGTCCGGCTCTGAATCACGGCCAAAGTGCCAAATGCTTATCTTATTTATGAGTTTGTCAGGCAAGTTCATATAGGGCAGGTATGGAGCTCCATATCAGTGTTCTCCCCAGAAAATGTTTCCAGCCGGGTGTTATCAAGAAGTAGCCGGGTGGGGCCCTTCACAATAATAAAATGTTTTAAATCCTGACCTTCTAATGATTTAAACTTGGGGCACTCTCCCCGTCTGCAATACGCCGCATCCCCATAGGCCCCACTGTAAAATCACACACATAGGCCCCCACAGAAAAAAACACATATAAGCCCCCACAGGAAAAGCACACAGACATGGGCACCCTGGATGTATTACCAGATGCTTCTATAACCAGTCAGTAGAGCTGCGGAGATGTGTTCCAGGTAGGCAGGCTGTTTGCTAAGATGGTGTCTGTGGGTGACAGAGAGGGATCCAGAGGGTGGTGTAGGGAAGTCACAGAAGGAGTGGAGATGACCATCAATAACCCGCCACCCTGAGAGAGCCAACAGCAGCAGCAGTCTAGTGAGGAACTAGGAAGGATAGGCAGTCATGTATCCCGCCCAGAGGTGGTTGGGAGCATGGACCAGATTTCCATCCAGCGGCAACCCGAACTCTGGCGGGAGCCAGGAGCGACAGCTGTCAAGTAAGGAGAAGGTGAGCAGGGACCGCACTTCTGACCATCGGTAATCTGCAACCCCGCTGGAGCCAGGAGCAGTTTCAGCAGTCATTTGAGGAGGAAGGAAGGGGAGGCACAGAGGGAGCGGAGATACGCCCAGAGACCAGACTAGGGGACTGGAGAGCCATCCAGCAGCCACCCAGGAGCAGCAGTAGTTAAGGACCATCCAGTTTCCGGCCCTGAGAGCAACAGAACTTCTGGCGGAATTGACATACAGGCGAGCGGCACTGCAAGGCATTTGTGAGTCACACATGTAGTGTTAGCGCCACTCTCCCACTGTACAGACACAGCAAGTCCCAGGTCAGCAAAGACACGCTGAGGGTGACCGGGCGACAGGGGACGCGGCTCATTGGGACGAGGGGAAGTGCCGGGCGGTAGGCTGTTTCTGCCGGGCGATGCGCCCGGAAAAAATAGCCTGGGGAGAACACTGTACAGAGAGAGAGAGATTCAAAACAGGATGCGCAATAACTCCCAAAAGAATTTTATCAATTATTTGCCGTTCTCCAATATCCAGAACTTGATGTTGATGCAGCCACCTCCACAAAGCCCCATCCACGGGCCGATATGAATATATGAAAAGGAAAAATGGAGGGTGCACATTGTGATTGTAATAAAAAAAGACAACTTTTACTGCACATATGCTCACATACATCAAGGTAACAGATGATCAGCATCACCACCCCCCTCCGGTGCCTCTGGATAGCACTCTGTCCCAGATCACGCTGGCTCCAAAGCAGTACAATGCGGCAGAGACACCTCCTGGTCTCCGGCTAGCTGGAACCCGGTAAGTGATGTCAGCACATTTGCATTCTCCAAACCACGCCCAATGCGTTACGTGATCACGGACTTCATCAGGGGTGTGTGGCCTATCCCTGAGCATCAAGGTGTTGTTGATAACAAATTTCCAGTGACAGTCCTCCTCCACACTGAACCCCCTGACGAAGTCCGTGTTGATGAAACATTTTGGGCGTGGTGTGGAGGATGCAGACCTGGTGATCTCACTTGCCGAGTTCTCTCTCTCATTGAACTGCTTTGGAGCCAGCGTGATCTAAGACCAGGTGCTATCCAGAGGCACCGGAGAGGGATTGTGAGGCTTATCATCTGTTACTGTTACCTTGATGTATGTGAGCATATGTGCAATTTTTTATTATATATATATATATATATATATATAATATGCTTTCTCCAGTGCTCCTGCATTTTAGCAGTGAAGGAATGGGTCACAGTTGCTAGCGTGAAATGAAAAAATAATCTGCCAGTTCTGGTAGGCACGCCAAGTGGCGCTTTATATTGGGTTCTAAAGCTCTTCTTTGAACTTTTTGAAAGTTTAATTTTGTTTCTGGCCCAAATTACATTACTACTTGCATCAAAATAATTTGACAACTGTGCAGTATATCAATGGGAGTGAAACGGAACTGTGCCGCCATTGTAATGCTCGTAGGTGTAATTTTTTTTTTTTTTTAAATTTTCAGTTTCACAGTCCCATGAGAGGTAATGATTGTTAATGCCATAGAATAGCACATGCAGAAATTGAATTATTTGTGCTTCTTAATTGCAATGTCATTTTATTGCACTCTAATCCCATCCTGCTGAACGCCCTTTAACCACGTTGGATGAGAAGTAGGTGTGTGCCCTGGGGAGACATTTGTCCTCCTGAACATCAAACGCATTCAGTCACGGTAACACACAATTTGACATCTTTAATAGAAAAGCTAGGTATTCACTGTCGTACCCTCCTCACTTGTTAAAGTTGGTAATTGAGTGCTGGATGGGAAAGCACTGAGTCATAACAGGCATCCCTTAATCTTGTCCAGCAGATCAGGACTGATTGACTGGATAGGAGGAATGCGCCAGCTTGTAGTAATTCCTAAGTAACAAATTCACTTTCTCTGCCCCAAGGACTCTGTAGTCATCACTGTGTGATCTTGGGCCGTTAGAATAACAAGATGGGTATTCACTTGTCTTGTACAATCATTCCTTCCATTTTTATCATGATTAGTCTTTAAAAGATAATAGTGAAGCATTAATGTTCCCCATAATCTACAGAACCTCTTTCCTATTAGTATCAATTATTAAACAATACTGTTGTGTAGAACCATGGCTACTTCAAGCACTAGTCTATCACTCACTCCGGTTCTCTATCTCTCTCTTCCTCTGCTATCTCCTCTCTCCCATCTCTCTCATACCCCTTTTACACCGACTGAAATATCACGTGAACACGCATAACCCCGGGATTTTAGTCAGTGTAAACAGATCAACCCGGGTCCAGTGACCCGGAGATCCGACCCTGCTTGATTGCAGGGTTGAGCACGGGTTGTTCCCGTGTCAGCCTGCAATGTAAACGGCGCGGCCCGGCTCACGATGACCCGGGTCGCACCGCATGCCGCCTGATTGGCCGGCTTCAGTGGCGCTTGGAGATTACATCATCTCCAAGCGGCCACTGCAAGCAGCGCCTGCCCGAGCGGCACAAAGCAGCGCAGCCGACCTGCTCTCCCTGCCTCCGGACCGTTGCAGGATAAGGTAAGTAGGTCGCGGAGGGGGAGGGAGGGGAAAAAGCGCTGGTCACCTTCGCCGGACAGCCGGGTCAATGCTCACCCGGGTCAGGTGTGTGAATGGTGCTGACTCGGGCATAGCCCGGGTCGGCGCCGCAGTGTAAAAGGGGGTTGTCTCGGGTCTGATCCGGGTTCGAAACGTGTTCCAAATCCCGGGTCAGACCCGGGGACTTTGGTGTAAAAGGGGCATCACTCCCTCTCTATTTTTCCTTCTTTCTCCAATCTCTTCCCTTTCTCTCACACACTCTCTATCTCTCCCATTTCTTCCCTTCCTCTTCCATACTCTCTCTCTCTCTCTCTCTCTCTCTTCCCCCCCCCTCTCTCTCTCTCTCTCTCTCTCCCCCCTCTACATACCTCTTTCACTCTCCATCCCTCCCTCCCTTTTCTGTAAAAGTGGTAAGTTTGATAGGTAAGCCAGTGTGACCCTGATTACTTCATAAATTACCACCAATTTTTTTTATTGTCTTCATTTTGCTGATCAGCTGGCAAAAGTAATTAAAAATACAGTGTGAACACTGGCCTATGCATTCCCCCTTTATATACAAATGACTCCTAGTGTGGTCTAATAGTGCCATATAAATTATTATACTGCTAGGGTCTAACAAACTTTTGTCACACTGGCCTCTGCTATGAATGGACATGAACCGTTGACGTCGGGTTGATAGCTGAAATGTTTCTTCTATAATATAGACCAATACCTCATGTTTTTGTTCTCAGTAACTTTTTTTTCTTTTAATTAACATTAATAGACAGTACATATGGATTTATTTTACAGGGGCAGGAATTAGACTGTAGTAGGCCCTTCCTAGTCAAAAAGGTCATCCCAGGATTACATTTGTGCATACATTCAACCTGTGGCGAATTATTCAACCAGGTATGCCCTGTTGCTCCCCAGACACCTACTTGCATTGCGAAAAATGTTGAGTTGTTGCCTTTGGATTCCTACACTTTTCAAGTTATCGCTTACTCCACAGTCGTCGTGTTTTATACTAAACATTAAAATGTGATAGAGAAAGAAAGTTATGGTTAAAATAGCTCTACCACCTACAGTAGTAGAAGGTGGCAATGCAGGGCTGTCCTCAACCTAGAACCCGGGTCCTGCTATATGCTGGCGTTTTTCTCCGTTCTCTGAACCACCTTACCAATTCTATGATGCATTGATTCTCATGATGATGTAGGAGAGCAGTTTTGAAGATGCTTCCAGACGGGGAAGTTGATTCAGATAAATCTATATTGTTTTTCCTTTTGTGAGCATATTTAATTTTGGTTCCCTCCCCTTTAGAATAAAAAGTTATATTGTTTTATGGTAACGTACCAGAGTACATTTGTATGTTTATTATTGATTGAGGCTGCACATACTACATCATGAGTGCTCTACCCTCTTATTTTTATGATGGCATCTATCATTGTTTATTTCATATTTAAAAGGTATCAGACTTTGCATTTGATTTTTGATTCAACAGAATGTTTTAAATAATACAGCAAATGAAAGATATGGCCAAAAATGATAGGACCCATAACCTAATATTTTGTTGCACAACCTTTAAGGTGCGTATCCACTACACAAGAGTGGAACGACTGTACGATTAGAACATTGTAATCGTTCAATCGTTCATCATCCTGTGCAGTGGATAATGTGCCCATACTGAACAATATGTCATTCAGTGCTGGCACCCTCCTTCATCCCCAAACATGCACAACCTGTCGATATCGTCAGGTTGGCCTGCACGTTCAAGCGATGACAAAAACGACCACGCATCGAGCATGCATCGCTGGTCGTTTGTGTGCATATTCACTGCATGATTAATGAACGATTGAAAGATAACGATGACGTAATCGTTCAATCGCTCATTTTTCTCGTGTAATGGATACGCTCCTTTAGAGGCAATCAAGCGATTTCGGTAGCTCTCATTGAGACTTATGCACCTGTCACCAGGTAACTTGGCTCACTCTTCCTGAGCAAACTGCTCCAGCTGTCTCAGGTTTGATGGGTGCCTTCTCCAGACTGCAAGTTTCCATAGATGTTTAATCCGATTCAGATCAGGGCTTTTAGAAGGCCACTCTAGACTAGTCCAATGTTTCGAACATTCTTTGGGTGCTTTTAGCAGTGTGTATTGGGTCATTATCCTGTTGGGGGATCCATGACCTGTTAATGAGACAGAGCTCTCTGACACTGGGCAGTATGTTTTGCTCCAGAATGCCTTGATAGTCTTGAGATATCATAGTGCCCTGCACAGATTCAAGGCAGCCCATGCCAGAGGCAGCAAAGCAGCCCCAAAACATAACCGAGCCTCCTCCTCATGTGTACCAGTATTTCTACTGCAGGGTCCATAGGGTATCCACAGGATACCTTGGGGGGTATAGGTGATGACGTCAGTCTTCAGGCACCACAGAGTTAAAGTTTTCAGCCTCCCAGGATGCATCTGGGTCCCTCTCCTATACCCCGCCCCCGGGCCAAGGCATCCCAGTTTCGTCGGTGCCTGGCCGGAGTCGGAGGCACTGTGCAGAGGGGGGCTATGAAGGCAGCGCTGGCTGCACATCTGGGAGTACAGCATGGACAGTCAGTACTGACGTCCATGCTGTCTCCCCTACACCCCGCCGGTACCAGAACGCCGGTACCGATCCGGGGATGCTGGTAAACATCTGGGGTCACGGCTAGCGGTGCCCCCAGATGTTTTGGACCATGGCCGGATCCAAGGGGATGCAGGTAAGCAGCGGGGTCCCGCGGTGGGTCCCCGCTGGTCACATGGTCCTGAGTCCCCAGACAGGGGGCTCCCTGGGGACTGGCTGCTGCGTGGAGCCAGGCGACCAACCTGCGCTTCCACTACCCCCTGGGACAGCGGGCTGCTGCTGAGCGGCATGTGCTGCGGCGTCCCAGGGGTTAAATGCATGCCAGGGGAGCGTGCTTTCCCTGTCTCACAGCCGGCGCCTCCCCTGCTGCGCACAGCCTCTCTGCTCTGCCTGATTGGCCATAGTGTGTCAGCACTCCTCCCCCAGGCCGGCCTCCTTCATCCTCTGCTCCTCGGTGCCATCTTTGAAGCATGGTGAACGCTGCTGGAAGCCTGTGAGCGGTGGCATTGCGGTCTGGGTCCCCCAGCATACCTCTCCTCCGTTTGTCACAGGTCAGTGTATGCAGCGCTGAGTCCTACCAGCCTGAGGGTCTGAGTAGTTGAGAATCAGCGCTAATAGTGCAGGGATTTGTTTCTTCTGCATTGTATGTGACTAATCTGCTAGCCTGCTGTCTGTACTTTCACTTTCTACTGTCAGCCTTATTACTGTCCCTGATCTTGCTCTGCTCAAAGCCCTTGCGGTGCGCGGTGTGCAGGGTGTTATTCACACTATACCAATACGTATAGGTGACTTACCATCATGTCTGAGACTGACTTTCCTCTCCAGCTCATGTGTACTAAATGTAAGGTACCAATAGCGAAGGGGGAAGGTAACGCGGAGGGGTTATGTCCCCAGTGCCTGGCACTGTCACGACCGATTATGGTCACTGTCCCTGTACAGGAACCTCCCTGGACTTGTTTCGCTAAGGCGCTTACAACCCTTGTGGGCCAGCTAGCTCCGCCACCTGCGTTTACCCAGACGGGTTTGCCCCAGCAGTCAGTGGTGTCCTCACCCATGCAGGAGTTCCCGAGACAATTGATGGTACCCCACAGTCTCCCTTCCCAGGTTTCTCCGGAGCCTGCGTGGGTTAATACTCTAACTACATCTGTTCAACATTTGTCCGATGTTTTACAGGGGGAGTCTGTGTTGCGGCCTCATAAACGGCCGGTGGCGTCTTTATCTGCTCCTTATGGAGATGACGATGAGACGTCAGATGATGGGGTGATTCTGGATCTATCTGACCAAGAACCTCTCCGTACCAAAGAGCCGGACGCTAAGTCCAAGGTGTATATCCCTGGTCTTATTCGAGCGGTCAGCACGGCTTTAGTTATTGAGGATATTGATCCTTCGGTGGCCACATTCAAATATACCTTTTTAAGGATATTAAGGGTGAGGCTACGGTGTTCCCTCTTTCTGATCAATTAGTGGATCATTTAGAGGAGGCGTGGAAAAATCCAGGTAAACGGTTTCAGCCCCAGAGGCGCTTAGCCGTGGCTTATCCGTTTGCGGTCAATTATTTTTCTAAGTGGGAATCCCCTACGCAAGTGGATTCACATGTCACACGCCTAGTCAAAAGTGCCACATTACCTATGCCTTCGATGTCATCCTTGAAGGATGTCACTGACCGCAAGGTGGAGATCTGCCTCAAATCCGTTTATTCCCTTGCAGGGAAGCATCCAGACCGACTATGGCCGTGTGTTGGGTAGCCAGAGCTATGGAGCGCTGGGCGGATAATTTGGAGACGTCTTTGGACTCTGACTGTTCGGCTGAACAGACCGAGTTGGTGGGCAATCTCCGAGACTCGGCCACTTACATTAATGAAGCGGCCTTAGATATTTGTATACTCACTTCTAGGATCTCCTCTGCAGCCGTGGCTGCTTGTCGCACCTTATGGTTGCGTTCTTGGAAAGCGGACGCGGATTCCAAATAGGGATTAGAAGGTCTGGACAGGTACTATTTGGTCCAGATCTGGACAAAATAGTAGCTACGTTGGCAGCAGCAAAATCTGCATGTCTTCCGTCTGCTACGATTCCTTCTAGTGCTGGTGGGTCGTCCTTTTGGCTTCACAGGGCCCAAGGTAGGCCTAAAGCACAGTCTTTTCCACGGCAGGCTAAGACCGAGAAATTGTCCAAGCCCAAGAAACACGTCTGGAGTACCAGACGTCCGGCTCCTAGGTCAGATAACAAACCTGCGGCCTGACGGTCCGGGCCTCCCTTTGGGGGATCCCAAAGTGGGGGGCCGCCTGCTTCAGTTCGCCCAGTGCTGGTCGAGGTCTACGACAGACACTTGGTTTCAGGAGGTGGTCTCTCACGGGTATGCCCTCTCCTCCATCCCGGTTCTTTACCACAGGCCTTCCGCTAGACCGGAGCAAAGCCTCGGAACTGCGGAAGGTTTTGCACACTATGCTCCAGACCGGAGTTTCAGTGCATGTTCCAAAGTCCTTGAGGGTGCCTCTGTTTCAGATGGAGACCCTGCGGTCCATTATTCTGGCGCTGGAACCTGGGGACTACATGGTGTCATTGGACATCCAGGACTCTTACCTGCATGTCCCTATTCTTTTGCGCCATCAGCAGTTCCTCAGATTGGCAATCTGCAACGAACATTTCCAGTTCCGGGCACTGCCTTTTGGCCTGGTGACTGATCCACGGGTATTCACCAAGGTCATGGCGGTCATGGCGGCTCTCCTGCGGACGCAGGGAGTCCGACTGTCGCCTTATCTGGACGACCTCCTGTTGATAGCGGGGTCTCCAGAGCTTCTTTTACACCATCTGGATCTGAAGAGTGCGGTACTGCAACGTCACGGCTGGTTGATAAACTGGCAGAGGTCCACTCTCACCCCGTCTCAGAGGATCCTGCACCTCGGGGCCTTATTGGACTCCAGGCAGCAGTGGATCTTTGTGACGGAGGAAAAGATCCTTGCTTTGTAGTTGAGGGTGCGCAGTTGTCTGCAGTGTCGTCGAGTGTCGATACACTCGGCAATGAGGTTATTGGGCTCAATGGTGTCGGTATTCGACATGGTGGAGTACGCCCAATTTCGCTCCAGACCTCTGCTGCTATTGATCCTGTCCAGATGGAATGGATTGCCTCAGTGTCTCAAGTCCCAGACGATGGGGCTCACTCCGGACGTTCGCCTGTCTCTAACCTGGTGTTTGCAGACGACCCACCTCAACAAGGGTCGCCCGTTCTGGGCGAACTGGGTCCTGTTAACAACGGACGCCAGTCTCCGGGGCTGGGGAGCTGTCACGGGTCCACACTTCTTCAGGGTCACCCTGTGCAGGTCCCGTCGGACAACGCCACTACGGTGGCCTATTTAAACCAGCAAGGAGGAATTCGAAGTCGGGCAGAACTCAAAGAAGTGTCCCTTATTCTGGTCTGGGCGGAGCGCAATCTCCCAGCAATGTCAGCAGTGTTCATCCCGGGAGTCCTCAACTGGGAAGCGGATTTTCTCAGCAGGCAGGACGTGCATCCGGGAGAGTGGTCTTTACACCAGGACGTCTTTCAGAGTCTGGTGGACAAGTGGGGTCTTCCAGAGAAGACCTCATGGCGTCCCGGCACAACAACAAGTTGCCGGTGTACGGGTTTCGAGCAAGAGACGAAAAGGCGTCTCTGGTGTATGCCCTGTCCGTCCAGTAGACATTCCAGTTTGCCTACCTTTTCCCTCCGTTTTCCCTTCTTCCGCGGGTAATACGGAATTTCAAAACAAGAAGGAGGTACGCTACTGTTGATAGCTCCCGAGTGGCCCAGACGGCACTGGTTCTCCGACCTCCAGAGTCTGTCAGTAGACGTTCCTCTGAGGTTACCATTACGACCGGATCTGCTGTCACAGGGTCCTTGTCTTCACCCGGACCTGACTCGACGTGGCTGTTGAAACGGTCATGCTAAGGTCCAGAGGGTTTTCTGGCTCTGTGGTGCAAACCATGCTAAGAGCTCGTAAACCTTCCTCGGCAAGAATCTACCATCGTGTGTGGCATACTTTCTTCCGGTGGTGTAGACCTAGTGGGTATTCCCCTAGGGAGTTCCGCCTGTCTAGGGTGTTGGCTTTTCTACAGGCTGGACTGGATCATGGGCTTCGCCTGGCTTCTCTGAAAGTGCAGGTGTCTGCCCTGTCAGTCTGGTTTCATCGGAGGATTGCTGTGCTCTCTGATGTGCACACCTTTATGCGAGGTGTTCTTCGAATTCAGCCACCTTTTGTTCCACCGGTGGTGCCTTGGAATTGGGCTGTGGTCCTGAGAGTTCTCCAGGGACCGCCGTTTGAACCACTGGACTCAGTGGACTTTAAATGGCTTACAGCTAAAACCATATTCCTTCTGGCCATTGCCTCGGCCGGAAGGGTTTTGGATTTAGGGGCTCTCTCTTGTAGACCCCCTTTTCTGATTTTTCATAGGAATAGGGCGGTGCTTCGCACTCGTCCGGGATTCCTTCCCAAAGTGGTATCCAGTTTTCACATCAATGAAGAAATTGTTGTGCCGGTTTTCAATTCACCTGGACTTTCAGTGGGTGAAGCCACTTTGGATGTTGTGCGGGCCTTAAAGATTTATGTGGACCGCACTTCTTCGTTTAGGAAGTCTGACACTTTGTTTGTCCTCTATGGCTTCCGTAAAAAGGGTTGGCCTGCTTCAAAGCAGACTTTGGCAGGCTGGATTCGTATGGCAATTTCAGAAGCTTATCTCCATGAAGGTTTTTCAGTTCCCTCCTCTGTGAGGGCTCATTCCACTAGGTCTGTGGGTCCTTCGTGGGCAGCTAGACGTGGTGCCTCTGCAGTTCAGATACTGCAAGGCTGATACGTGGTCTTCTGCCCATACCTTTGTGAGGTATTACGCTTTTGACACCTTTGCCTCTCAGGATGCTTCCTTCGGGCGGCGGATTCTCCTCTCAGCACAGGAGCGTCCCCACCCTTGAAGGATACTGCTTTGGGACATCCCCAAGGTATCCTGTGGATACCCTATGGACCCTGCAGTAGAAAATAAGAGATATGGTAAGAACTTACCCTTGTTATCTCTATTTCTACGAAGTCCATAGGGTTCCACAGGACTCCCGCCCTGTCACACCTGTACTGCAGATGGGCTTTATTCTGGTCACCGGTTTTTCCGTCTCCCTATGGTGAGAATGTGATTCTCGTGAGTGTCCAGATCTTTCTTCTCTCTCTTTCTTCTCCTCCTCCGGCCTATGGATTGTGACGTAACTGAGATGCCTTGGCCCGGGGGCGGGGTATAGGAGAGGGACCCAGATGCATCCTGGGAGGCTGAAAACTTTAACTCTGTGGTGCCTGAAGACTGACGTCATCACCTATACCCTCCAAGGTATCCTGTGGAACCCTATGGACTTCGTAGAAATAGAGATAACAAGGGTAAGTTCTTACCATATCTCTTATAATATGCTGATCTTTATTTGACCGCTCCATTTTTTTTTTGTCTGTGAACATAGAGCTGATGTGACTCATCTGCCAAGAAGCTTTCTGGATGGTCACTATGCATTTTAGCAAATTCCAATCGGGCTTTTTTGTGTTGTTTTTTTTTTAAAAAGTGGACTCCTCCTGGGTCTTTATCCATGGTGCCCAATGTTGCTCAAAAAGCGTCAGATGGCGCGTCAGACATTGACATTCCTTTACCCTGGTATTCAGCTGGTATCTCTTTGGAAGTTTTTCATGGCTATTTTCCCAGCATTCTTTCTATTCTTCTGTTTGATGTGGGCTTGATTTTCCTCTTGTGTTTGTGTCCAGGGAGGTTGGCTACAGCCACATGGACTTTAAACGTCTTAATATTTGCAACTGTAGTCACAAGGGCGTCAAGCTGCTTGAAGGGGGTACGTTCAGCTGTCGGGATGCCGGCGCTTAGAATACCGGTGTCGGAATCCCGTCACCTGTCAGAATCCCGGCATCGGCATCCCGAAGGTAAGTAGTGGGGTTGGGGGGAGGGTTAGAGTAAGGGGTTAGGCACTAGGGGGAGGGCTAGGCACTAGGTGGGAGGTTTAGGGTGCGGGGAGCGGAAGGTTAGGTTTAGGGTGCGGGGATGGGGAGGTTAGGTTTAGGCCCTAAGGAGAAGGTTAGGTTCAGGAGTTGGAGGCTAAATTAACACCTTGTGTGGTAGGGCGCATTATCCTGTTGATAGATGCCACTGCCCTTAGGAAATATCTGACGCTCACGTGCCTATTGCACTGTGTATTCTGACACCTTTCTATCAGAGCCAGCATTAACTATTTAAGAAATTTGTGCTACAGTACTACAGTAGCTCTACTATGGGATCAGACCAACGGGTTAGTCTTCGCTAGCCACTTGCATCATTGAGTTATAGGCGCCCTTGAACCTGTCGCTGGTTCACTGGTTGTCCTTCCATGGACCACTTTTGGTAGGTACTAGCCTTTGCATACCGGGAATACCTCACCAGTGCCGTTTTGGAGATGGTCTGACCCAGTCTTCTAGCAATCACAATTTGACCCTTGAAAAAGTTGCTCAGATCCTTACGTTTGCGCATTGTTTCTGATTCCAACACGCCAACTGCAAGATCGGACTGTTCACTTGCTGCCGAATATATCCCACTTCTTGGCAGGTGCCATTGTGATGAGATAATCAATGTTATTTACTTTGCCTGAATTTGCCAAGGTGATAGAAGAAGCCTTGGTTAGCAAATATATTGTCCCACTAAAGATGAATATGGTTCACAAAAGATAGGCTACTCCAGGTAGGTGTAAAATGGGTCTGTACCTTTTTAGGTTGAAATTGGCACCTGATATTGAATAATAATTCTCTTCACCCATTGCGCTGTTCTGAGGACATTTCACTCAGACATTTCATATCTAAGCAGTCCTCATGATGAATAAGTATATATATAGAAACCCAATCCTCAATCGTCTTTAGTAAGTCCTTTGCATATATAACTCTGTACCTCTCGAATCTGACGCGTTTTGTCTCACCAGGAGACTTTATCAAAGTCTGAAATATTTGCTATGCATACAGACTCCCTGGAATCTTTTTTCTTTGTATCTATATATAAATATAATTATTGAACTCCTCATATCTGGCCATGACAATGTTTCAAACATCTAAGTCAGAAATGTAGTTCTGTAGAGTTTATAGGGAGAAAATAACCCAATCCTGCTGTTAGACATCTTTCATTTAATAATTAATTTATTTACCTTGATAAGCTCCTGTTGTGCTTTCCTTATTCAGTCTGGAGGGGTGGAGTAAGATTCGTCATTAATACCATAGTTATGGTGCATACACACGGGACAACCGTCAGCGATAACGATATCGCTAAACGATCTCCCAGGGGTGCTGGATGATCGATATCGATCATCCAGCACATCACCAACGACATTGATCGCGGGTCCCTATAGTAACCTGGTCCATATCGACCAGGTTGGCCTGCATGCACAGTCGATGGACGATATCTTTATCGTCCATACGTGGCCGCGCATTGCAGGTCGTTGGTGGGTCGAAAGCACCGAAAAATGCACGATATGAATGATAACAATATGATCGATATCGTTATCGGTCACATCGTGCATTTTAATTGTACCGTGTGTACGCACCATTAGTGTTTAGGAACATTCAGTTGTATTTATGTATTATGTGCAAATCGTTTGGTCCTCTTTTATATAACCTATTTATATAAATAACTGAAGTCTACAAATAGACCTTTATGTTGTGTTTAAATTGCATATATTATTGTTAATTCAGTCCTAAACAGTAACAAACGTAGCTTTTTTTATATGCGTGTAAAAGTTATTTTCTTTATTATTTTTAAGCACAGAAATAATGACTGTCATGTGCTTTGAGTTCAGAATTGCAATTGCCCTGATGAATGTGTTGTAAACATATAGGTTCTCTACTATTTGCAATGTTTTCTGACAGCCTTACATTTCCACATCTATTCCAGTACGTTTGTTTCCAGCCAGCTAAGATAAACAGAAACTTACAGTAGATGGCAGTCTGTAACGCTCATCAACCCCTTGAGGAATCTCCGGTTAAGTGTTTGGTGTGCAAAAGTTTACAAAAATCACACTTAAGTTGTCAAAGACTTTAATCACCGTATTCTCAGTCTCCTCGTCTTCTCTTCAAGCAGGATCGTAATCCAGTAGTGTGTAAAACTAATAGAAATACTAAAAGTGATCTAATATTTCACTGTCAGGATATGTGTTTAGACGTTTGGGTAATGTGTTGCAGGTCTGTCAGTTAGAAATGTGAAAAGCGAGTAAATCCTGAGACCGTTTCACATCTTTGTGATCTCCTCCCCTCGATAGTTGTAGTTGGAGGAAGAGACAGGAATCGGAGCCGTTCGCCATAGCCCGTTTTCATGCGCAGCTGACGTGTGCCGCAACGTGCCTTATGGTGTACTGGTATATCTGGGTGGTCTGCCCAGAGAATATCAAGGTGCAAAGCTCTCCGCTTCTGGGAGACCCCTCTGCAACGAAAAAGTGAGCCTAGGTAGGTGGCGAGCACAAAAAGTATCAAAGGCCCAGTGTGTCGGCAGCAAATCAATCATATGTGTCTGTTTGGTTCTCAGCATGGGGCACATTTTGCGTGGACACACAATTACGGTATGTTGGACGTGTCCACAAGGCCTATTCTACTCCCATGTCAGGCCCGTTCATGCGGAATCGATATGTATTACGGGTGAAGATACCGACAGCGATGGTTTGTAGGATATCCCTAACCTTTCCCCCCCAACCCTCTTTTAGGGGTATCTAACCTCCCCCCATAGTGTCTAACCCTAACCTCCCCCCAGGGGTGCCTAAACCTAACCCCCCTCCCCGCACCCTAACTTCCCCCTGGGAGTCCCTAAACCAACCCCCCCCCCCCCCTCCTACGACGGCTAAGAGGTCCCGACACCCAGCTTACCTTTGTTCGGTGTCCCGGGCATCTGGATTTTGGCAGGTGGTTAATGATAGGCGTCGGGATTTCGACGCCTATCATTAGTCCCATGCCGGGATTTGACAGTCGGGAAGCCGGCGGTCGGCATTTCGTCCGTCGGCTTCCTGACTACATGCCCGTTCGTGCATGGAGTTATATTGTAAATGCTAAATGTGATTCAGTATGCATGCGTAGACTGATTTGTTATGCAAGTACAGTGCGAAAAGATGTATTTTGATGGTGAAAAACCCTGCAAGATGCATTTATGTCCAACTCTGCACGAGCTCAGTGTGTCTGGAAGCACTGCTTCATCCCAAATGCAACATAGAGGTGCAGAACAGTTAACATTAAAAAGTATTGGATGTGACCCGAAGACCGACATCTGTAAGCTGGGCTACTATTCAAGTCCTTTTTGGAGTGGAAATGTGCTCCACCCCCTTCCAAGGAACGCTACAATGTGCCCTCTAAACCTCTTTTCCTATTTTGAAATTGCGCTTCTACGTTAGTCCATAAAATGAGGCCCTGTGGTGTGCAGCTAGGGGAATATTTACTAAAGTGTGGGTTTTTAGAATTGAAGATGTTGCCCATAGCAACCAATCAATCAGATTTTAGCTTTTATCTTCTAGAAGGTGCTAGATAGATGTTAAGTAGAATCTGATTGGTTGCTATGGCAAGAACTCCACATCTAAAAACCCGTACTTAATAAATATACCCCCTTAGTTTTTACTTAGCTTGTAATGCCGGCACTGCACTCAAAACACTATTTCCCCTTACAAACTTCTGCTAGCAACGCCATCTTGCTTTGTAAAACAATGTACCTTGGCATAAATTCAGTTAAAGAACACGGTGGGTCCAGAGGTGGTTTTGTACAGTTTTCCTGCTTTGCAAATGAACTCCAGATGCTGGTATTTTTTTTTTTGTTACTGACAGCAGGAAAAGCTGACATTACACACTTTCTCCCCGTCCCACAGTCTGCCCACCTGTGAGATTCTCATTGGTTCTGGCAGACGGGCTATACAGAATGAACGCAAGGCGTAGTGACCTCTTAAAAAAGAAAGTGATAAAACCTGGAAAACAAGAAACTTGGAGAAGTTTGGGAGAAATGCATTAGCAAAAGTTTTAATGGGGATAAATAGGCAGTCGCCGTCCATCTTTTTGCACAGGCGTGGTCCCCCAAACATTTTCTTTCCTTTGGTAATGTTGGTTTTTATTTTTGCTAAGAGAAAATTATTTCTGGAATTAAATGGCATTATGCAACCTATAAGTTGTGTCTGTGAATATGTTTTTAGGGTACTGAGATGAATAGAATGCAGTACATTTTCTGGGGATCTCTAGGTTGGCACACATTGAGTTTTGGGGTCCCACCTATAGAGTAGAACACTGTACTTCTGCTTTAGTGTGTTACAGGCGGTAATGCAGAATAGTTCATCCACCTTCCTACAGATTCAAAGCCCAGGGGGTAAATTTACTAAAGTGAAAGTTTTTAGAAGTGAGTTTTAAAAGTGATGTTGCCCTTAGCAACCAATCAGATTCTAGCTATTATCTTCTAGAAGGTGCTAGTTAAATGTTAAGTAGAATCTGATTGGTTGCTATGGGCAACATCACTTTTAAAACTCACTTCTAAAAACTCCCACTTTAGTAAATTTCCCCCCCAGGTGTCAAAATAATAGACAGTCCTGTTACTATTACAGATATGTGAGGGAGGAATTTTCTCATGGCTTCCAGGGGAAAACATGTACAAATGATAGAAATGATACACAGAGATGTAGGTTGTTTCATTAAAATAATAATTACTACTCTTATCCTGGAATCCACGATTACAATAAAATTACGTGTAGTTCTCTCTTTAAAACAGTTTCAGTGTTTAAACGAAATATGTAATCATTCAGTTTTTGGAAGGGAATAGTGCTTGTACGGCATCACTTAGGCATGCTCATGTGTTGTATGATTACTCTCTAAAGCTAGCCAAACACGTGAAGGTTCTTGTAAATTGGCACCCGTTCGCTGGCCTCATCAGTCATGACCGTGTATGATTCAAATTGTGATTTTTTTTAAAAGGGGGTTTCCACCGCCAGACGACTTTCATTTACTGTACTGAACATGACCTCTCGCAACGTTTAACCAATACATGTGTTTATGTCATCAGGCACAGTTGTTTTATATCCATTGCCCTGGGATAAGTCACAGCTCTGCAATGCTTTCTGCATTGGATTAAATCAATTTGACATGTTAAATGGGAAAAAAACATACATGGCTGAAAAGCACAGAAGGATTCCAGCAAGAAGAAAAAAAAAGTGATGTATATAGTAAAAGTTGCAGGATGACGCGTGCAAGGCAATAAAGTCTTCTGAGCATAGAAACCCCCTTTTAAATAAAAGATTTTAGATTTGCCCCCAATCTTCAAAAAAACAGAAATGGCTCAATTTTTTTCTGCTCTGTCAGTCATACAGCTTCCTTGGTTGTAAATCTCACATGTATTCTCTTAGGGCCTCATTCAGAGATGGACACAACGTCGACGGTTTTGCAATTGAGCGATTATCAGTAATTGACGCACGCGTCTGAGTCACACTGCGCATGCATCAAGTTTCATTATTGTCGTCGCTTGCAGAGAGGAGTTATTAGCAAAGTGTTCGTTTGTGGATGCCCCTCGGGTGGCGGACTCAAACGCAGGCACGTGTCAACCGTTTTCAGGGCGTGCCTGCGACTGCGATCCCGTACATTGTAAAAATAGTTTAGGCGTCTCAGTTCCCGCGGCCATTCCGCTTGACCGTAGGGTTACTCAGATGTGAACGATACTGCGTCTTTGTACACCGCGCCCCGGTGGGCGTCTCAATAAAAATCCAGACGACTGCGACAAATTCGCAGCTGGAGCGGAATTAGCGTACAACTCGGAATCAGGCTCTTGGTGTCAATAATCCTTGCCGCCTTTTGGCAGTATTCAATTAGGGGTGAAAAGTCGCGTTTGCCGAAAAGTGCTCGCAGGGCGAAGTTTTCACCTCATTCGCCAGTTTTGATGCAAACTTTTCACGTACTTTCTCAATGCGCGCTCCCTCTTTTCGCCCTATCCAATTGCTAAACACACACAAGCTCATATGTGTGATAATTGCGCATTGCGAAACTAGCGAAAACTACAGTACATTTTGGGGAAATCAGTCTGTACCTTAATTGACACTGGGAATCAATATAGAAGTGTATTAATAGATCTAATAAAAGAAAAATGATAAAAAGCTAATTTTATTTGGAGAAAATAATCACTGTAGTTAAATTGGGGGTACATGTAAATGAGTGCTAGTATATTTTTGTGTCTATAAAGGGCACTTTTAAAAAATGTTTAAAATACACCTGCTGCAGCCACCTGCAATCCTAAAACCACCTGTCCCATCCATACAGCCCCCCAAATATCTGACCCAGTACTTTAAACCCATTTTCCAACACTTTTTTACATTTTCACCCCAAAAATGACATGACATGACATGCGAACACTTTACACCAAACGCAACTTTTCGCACCTAATTGAATACGCCCCTTTTATGTGGTTGTTTCCATTTTTTTGTTTGGCTAAATTGAAATTAATCTTCGCAATGAAACATTATTCAGTCATCGCAAAGCTGTGTAGATATTATTTAAAGACCGCAGCACAGCCAGATTGGGACGGAAAATAAATTGGAGGACACAAACCACAACGAGCATATATATTTCTCCTGTTTTCATCCAGACATGTGTAGCAGATTCTTTTTTCAGGCTAGTGGATATAAATAATCTCCCAATAGTTTTAGTGGTAAGATAAATAATTAAACATGAGTTATGATCGTCTTATTTAATGAGCTTTCTAAATCAACTCCTTAGCAGTACTAACATTAACTGACTGTAATAAGATTTAATAGACAGTAATGAAAATAGCAACTTGAGACTGTAGAATAAAAATTTTTACTTTTTGTTATAAAAATATGTATCGCAATACTCAGAGAGGACATATTGATAAAAATAAAATATACTAAATACACCGTATGGGGCTCATTCATAGCTGGATGTATTTTTTCTGCTGTACATGTGCACCACCAATTTTAACAAATAAGTCCCTACGGTGACTGTGCCACAATTTGCACTCACAACTTACGCCTAGAGAGGCGGAACAGAGGTTGGAGGAGCCATACAAATGTGGGAAGTAATGCGTTTTTGCGCAATTGCGTCCCATGATTAAAATAAGAAAGATGCATACGTACCTGTTTGGAGGTGTATCACTTGTCGGTGCTCACCCACTTGTACTAAATGTGACCTGGTGATGAAGATCATAAGCCTCTTCTGATTGGCTGAGTGTCACCGACTTCCTCTCATTGACACTATTAGTGGTGTGTGACTGCTGAAATCTATTCTAATTATTACATTGACATTTAAATGTAGTCCTGAGCACAAGATCAGATTTCAAATTGATCTAAAAAGACGATAACAACATATGTTTGTATTTCTTTATACTTAACTAGTACTTTCCTTTTACTTATTTATTAATAACACTGTCCAGGCATAGTCAAACAACCTTATGTATAGATTGTGTACTGTAACTTTAAAATAAATAAATAAATCAGGTGATCTTTATAAATTTTTATTAAAACAAAACAGCAAAAAAGCAATCTACAAAAATGAAAAAACAAGTGAAATAAGATAGCATACAAACACAAATAGTAGTGTTACATAGATGATGAGAGCTGTAAATTACACTAATATAGATTAAGTGAATACCGCACATTAGCAGTAATTTTTCGCAGATAGGAGTTAAACTATTAAGTAATGGATTGAAAGAAAACTAAATGAGTCTCAAATGGTACAAAGAATCAGAACAGACTAAAAAAAACCCCACATAAAATGGGAAAGTGACATGTGCAGATCTGAGCATCCCAGGCTTCCAGTGATAAGCATATTATAAGTGACATCCTCTTGATGTACTGTAGGTGGAAATGAGAGCGGTACAAACGGCCCCATAGCTTATGAAATTTATTTTAAAGCATTTCTACTACACTATGTAGTCAAAAGTGACTGGACACTGATAGCAAATAGATCAACGAGATTTTATTGACGTCGGTACTTTGTAGTGATTACTACAGTGATTACTGCAGACATCCTTCTTGACAAACTGTCCACAAGTTCCTGGACAACAGCAGGCGGTATGTTCTGCCATTCTGCCTTAAATACTGTGACCAACTGTGACACTGAAGAAGGTCGAGTCGGCCTAGAAAGCACCCGTCACTCCAATTAATCTCAGAGGTTCTTATTGGGGTTTAGATTTGGACTCTGAGCTGGCCAGTCCTTCCGGGTTACCGAATTTTCTGTATACCAGTCCAGCGTCGCCCTGGATACATGACAGTTGGCATTGTCGTCCTGATAAAAACATTCGCTGTTTCCGTAGAACTACAAGTGCATGGGCCTCCCTACCAAGTGTTCTTGTCGAGACCGTCACATTAGTGGCCATTTGGAACTCGTGTGCAATGGTATGCATCATGTGCATTTTGCTAGCACGGGGGTGTCCAATCACTTTTGTCTACATAGTGTATTATAAAGGTACCGTTCTTAGGGCCTGATTCACTACCGATCGCAACTGCAAATGCAATAGCGATTACACACGCAGTTCCACTGCAATAGTATACTAATCCATTGTGATCGTTATGCCATCGCAGCACTGCATAAGGACGCCCACTTTACCTTACACACATGCATAATATTTAGCAAAACTACGAAACCATCAGTACAATCGAGTACCATTGCAGCCTCACGCGCACTTGCACAAGCTCTGGAAATTACTCAGAAATTGCTAAATTCATCGCACGCTATGAGTCCTCAAGCTGCGTAAGGCTTTGCAGCAACAAATTTATGTAAGCCCCTGCAACGTCGTTCAAACGCACTGGCACGCCTGCATTTCGCGGACCAAACCCTGTCACCTCCCACAAAGGGCACTTCCTGTCAGTCACTCTGCAATGGGTCTGTGTAGTCACTGCGATCACAGTGAGGCATTTGCGCCCTGCGATGCATACGCAGAACGCAACAATCGCCCAATTGTGTGCATAATTGCAGTTGCGATAGGTAGTGAATTAGGCCTATAATCCAAACAGTAATTTACCAGCGTCTTTGAAGTATGCAGACATGGGTACTCAAACACAAGTCAAATCCTGGCAATAACAACTTTCGCCAAAGAAGACAGATAAAGCAGATTCTGATAAACAATGTGACAGATATTTTTTTTTTAAGTGACCTTTCATGTCATGCGGGTAGAGGTTATGTTACCTGAATTCTTGATATTCTACCTCATTGAATGGAATTCTAATACCTTTCACTGCTAACAAAAGACTCTGGTAGTTGTGTTTACACCCATGTGTTGATATGTTAAAATGAGATCAAAGAATGTTCTGTCACTGAACAGAACTGAATACCACTGTTTATCTAGGTCAGATTACTTTAGGCAGTGGCCTTCTCATGGTTTTGGCATAAGATCTGATGACTGGAGTACAATCCATACATAAAACATAAAATAAAGTGATAGTAATAATATGGGATGTAGTCAATAGACCGGTGGACTGAATGCCGCCGCTCTATATCCAGACTGTGGAAGCCCGACATGGAACTTAAGGTAGGCATCGAAATACCGACGCCTATCTTAATCCCGAAGCCTGAATACCGAAGGATGCCGGATCGAAAAAGGTAAGTCCGGGCGTCCTTAGCACTTAGCCGCGCGGGGGGGGGGTGTTAGGTTTGGGCATCCCCGGGGCGACTTAGGGTTAGGCTTAGGGTACAGGGAGGGGGGTTTAGGTTTAGTCATCCCGGGGGGGGGCACTTAGTGTTAGGCACCCCACTGGGAGTTTTAGGGTTAGGCACCCCCAAGGCAGGGATAAGGTTAGAGGGGGGGGTGGAGAAGGGTAGGGTTAGGTGACTTACCTGCGCCATCTGGATTCTCCTTCTGTCGGGCTTCCACTGTTGGTATTTCTACCAGCGGCTATTAAGCCTCCGGGATTTCATACCCAACCCACAGTGCCAGAGTCTTTGCTTTCAATGTGTGGTGTCTTCTTCCCAAAGATGTCACTGGAAAGATGGTGCCGCAGAGGAGGTGGGACCCGCTTGCCAGCACAAGGTAAGGGAATCTGTATGAATAAATAAAATTGCGCAAAACAAACAAAAAGCAGCCTCTTACACCAAAAAGGGGATGTTTACCACTTCCCAAACATATAGATATACATATAGAGATATATGGAGCCTCGTCAACGCTGGCTGCAGGTATTCAGGTTGGCCAGCCCAAGCCTTCTTTGCGCACTGTTAGTGCGACGTGACGTCATGCCGTCTGGCCAAACCCGCCCAGAGAAACCGAGGGAGCCGGAGCCATGGCTGTGGCCCGCCTCTGGTAATAGAATGGCAGGCAGCTGTGTCACAGTGACACAGTCTGACTGCCATCCACCAGCCTCAGCTGCATGACATATATGAGAGAATGTTAAATCCTCCTTTATATAAGCTTTGATAAGATTATTTTTAGAGGCAATTCCCTTTTCTACTTCAGGGTCCATAGGGTATCCACAGGATACCTTGGGGTATAGGTGATGACGTCAGTCTTCAGGCACCACAGAATTAAAGTTTTCAGCCTCCCAGGATGCATCTGGGTCCCTCTCCTATACCCCGCCCCCGGGCCAAGGCATCTCAGTTTCGTCGGTGCCTGGCCGGAGTCGGAGGCACTGTGCAGAGGGGGGCTATGAAGAGCCCCTGAAGTTGATTTTAAAGGCAGCGCTGGCTGCACATCTGGGAGTACAGCATGGACAATCAGTACTGACGTCCATGCCGTCTCCCCTACACCCCGCCGGTACCAGAACGCCGGTACTGATCCGGGGATGCTGGTAGACATCTGGGGTCACGGCTAGCGGTGCCCCCAGATGTCTTGGACCATGGCCGGATCCCATGGGATAGCAGGTAAGCAGCGGGGTCCCGCGGTGGGTCCCCGCTGATCACATGGTCCTGAGTCCCCAGGCAGGGGGCTCCCTGGGGACTGGCTGCAGCGTGGAGCCAGGCGACCAACCTGCGCTTCCACTACCCCCTGGGACAGCGGGCCGCTGCTGAGCGGAATGCACTGCGGCGTCCCAGGGGTTAAATGCATGCCAGGGGAGCGCGCTTTCCCTGTCTCACAGCCGGCGCCTCCCCTGCTGCACACAGCCTCTCTGCTCTGTCTGATTGGCCATAGTGTGTCAGCGCTCCTCCCCCAGGCCGGCCTCCTTCATCCTCTGCTCCTCGGTGGCCATCTTTGAAGCATGGTGAACGCTGCTGGAAGCCTGTGAGCGGTGGCATTGCGGTCTGGGTCCCCCAGCATACCTCTCCTCCGTTTGTCACAGGTCAGTGTATGCAGCGCTGAATCCTACCAGCCTGAGGGTCTGAGTAGTTGAGAACCAGCGCTAATAGTGCGGGGATTTGTTTCTTCTGCATTGTATGTGACTAATCTGCTAGCCTGCTGTCTATACTTTCACTTTCTACTGTCAGCCTTATTACTGTCCCTGATCTTGCTCTGCTCAAAGCCCTTGCGGTGCGCGGTGTGCAAGGCGTTATTCACACTATACCAATACGTATAGGTGTGAGTGTCACATACTTACCATCATGTCTGAGACTGACTTTCCTCTCCAGCTCATGTGTACTAAATGTAAGGTACCAATAGCGGAGGGGGAGGGTAACGCGGAGGGGTTATGTCCCCAGTGCCTGGCACTGTTACGGCCGATTATGGTCCCGGTACAGGAACCTCCCTGGGCTTGTTTCGCTAAGGCGCTTACAACCCTTGTGGGCCAGCTAGCTCCGCCACCTGCGTTTACCCAGACGGGTTTGTCCCAGCAGTCAGTGGTGTCGTCACCCATGCGGGAGTTCCCGAGACAATTGATGGTACCCCACAGTCTCCCTGTCCCTTCCCAGGTTTCTCCGGAGCCTGCGTGGGTTAATACTCTAACTACATCGGTTCAGCATTTGTCCGATGTTTTACAGGGGGAGTCTGTGTTGCGGCCTCATAATCGGCCGGTGGCGTCTTTATCTGCTCCTTATGGGGATGACGATGAGACGTCAGATGTTGGGGAGATTCTGGATCTATTTGACCAAGAACCTCTCCGTACTAAAGAGCCGGACGCTAAGTCCAAGGTGTATATCCCTGGTCTTATTCGAGCGGTCCGCTCGGATTTAGTTATTGAGGATATTGATCCTTTGGTGGCCACATTCATATATGCCTTTTTAAGGAAATTAAGGGTGAGGCTACGGTGTTCCCTCTTTCTGATCAATTAGTGGATCATTTAGAGGAGGCGTGGAAAATTCCAGGTAAACGGTTTCAGCCCCAGAGGCGCTTAGCCGTGGCTTATCCGTTTGCGGTCAATTATTTTTCTAAGTGGGAATCCCCTACGCAAGTGGATTCACATGTCACACGCCTAGTCAAAAGTGCCACGTTGCCTATGCCTTCGATTTCATCCTTGAAGGATGTCACTGACCACAAGGTGGAGATCTGCCCCAAATCCGTTTATTCCCTTGCAGGGAAGCATCCAGACCGGCTCTGGCCGTGTGTTGGGTAGCCAGAGCTATGGAGCGCTGGGCGGATAATTTGGAGGCGTCTTTGGACTCTGACTGTTCGGCTGAACAGACCGAGTTGGTGGGCAATCTCCGAGACTCGGCCACTTATATTAGTGAAGCGGCCTTAGATATTTGTATGCTCACCTCCAGGATCTCCTCTGCAGCCGTGGCTGCTCGTCGCACCTTATGGTTGCGTTCTTGGAAAGCGGACGCGGATTCCAAAAAGGGATTAGCAGGTCTGGACAGGTACTATTTGGTCCAGATCTGGACAAAATAGTAGCTACGTTGGCAGCAGCAAAATCTGCATGTCTTACGTCTGCTACGATTCCTTCTAGTGCTGGTGGGTCGTCCTTTCGGCCTCACAGGGCCCAAAGGAGGCCTAAAGTACAGTCCTTTCCACGGCAGGCTGGGACCAAGAAATTGTCCAAACCCAATAAACAGGTCTGGAGTACCAGACGTCCGGCTCCTAGGTCAGATAACAAACCTGCGGCCTGACGGTCCAGGCCTCCCTTTGGGGGACCCCAAAGTGGGGGGCGCCTGCTTCAGTTCGCCCATTGCTTGTCGAGGTCTACGACAGACACTTGGGTTCAGGAGGTGGTCTCTCACGGGTATGTCCTCTCCTTTCGGCACAGGCCTCCATCCCGGTTCTTTACCACAGGCCTACCGCTAGACCGGAGCACAGCCTCGGAACTGCGGAAGGTTTTGCACACTATGCTCCAGGCTGGAGTTTCAGTGCATGTTAGGCCCTCAACAAGTCCTTGAGGGTGCCTCTGTTTTGGATGGAGACCCTGCGGTCCATTATTCTGGCACTGGAACCTGGGGACTACATGGTGTCATTGGACATCCAGGACGCTTACCTGCATGTCCCTATTCTTTTGCACCATCAGCAGTTCCTCAGATTGGCAATCTGCAACGAACATTTACAGTTCCGGGCACTGCCTTTTGGCCTGGTGACTGCTCCACGGGTATTCACCAAGGTCATGGCGGTCATGGCGGCTCTCCTGCGGACGCAGGGAGTCCGACTGTTGCCTTATCTGGACGACCTCCTGTTGATAGTGGGGTCTCCAGAGCTTCTTTTACACCATCTGGATCTGATGATTGCGGTACTGCAACGTCATGGCTGGTTGACAAACTGGCAGAGGTCCACTCTCACCCCGTCTCAGAGGATCCTGCACCTCGGGGCCTTATTGGACTCCAGGCAGCAGTGGATCTTTGTGACGGAGGAAAAGATCCTTGCTTTGTAGTTGAGGGTGCGCAGTTGTCTGCAGTGTCGTCGAGTGTCGATACACTCGGCAATGAGGTTATTGGGCTCAATGGTGTCGGTATTCGACATGGTGGAGTACGCCCAATTTCGCTCCAGACCTCTGCTGCTATTGATCCGGTCCAGATGGAATGGATTGCCTCAGTGTCTCAAGTCCCAGACGATGGGGCTCACTCCGGACGTTCGCCTGTCTCTAACCTGGTGTTTGCAGACGACCCACCTCAACAAGGGTCGCCCGTTCTGGGTGGCGAACTGGGTCCTGTTAACAACGGACGCCAGTCTCCGGGGCTGGAGAGCTGTCACGGGTCCACACTTGTTTCAGGGCAGGTGGACTCGGGCGGAAGCGGAGCTTCCAATAAACATTTTGGAGCTCCATGCGGTGTCAAGAGCTCTCCAGCTGGCACAGCCGGTTCTCCAGGGTCACCCTGTGCAGGTCCCGTCAGACAATGCCACCACGGTGGCCTATTTAAACCAGCAAGGAGGAACCCAAAGTCGAGCAGCACTCGCAGAAGTGTTCCGTATTCTGGTCTGGGCGGAGCGCAATCTCCCAGCATTATCGGCAGTGTTCATCCCGGGAGTCCTCAACTGGGAAGCGGATTTTCTCAGCAGGCAGGACGTGCATCCGGGAGAGTGGTCTTTACACCAGGACGTCTTTCAGAGTCTGGTGGACAAGTGGGGTCTTCCAGAGATAGACCTCATGGCGTCCCGGCACAACAACAAGTTGCCGGTGTACGGGTCTCGAACAAGAGACGAAAAGGCGTCTCTGGTGTATGCCCTGTCCGTCCAGTAGACGTTCCAGTTTGCCTACCTTTTCCCTCCGTTTTCCCTTCTTCCGCGGGTAATACGGAAATTCAAATCAAGAAGGAGGCACGCTACTGTTGATAGCTCCCGAGTGGCCCAGACGGCACAGGTTCTCCGACCGCCAGAGTCTGTCAGTAGACATACCTCTGAGGTTACCATTACGACCGAATCTGCTGTCACAGGGTCCTTGTCTTCACCCGGATCTGACTCGGTGTGGCTGTTGAAACGGTCATGCTAAGGTCCAGAGGGTTTTCCTAGCTCCGTGGTGCAAACCATACTAAGAGCTCGTAAACCTTCCTCGGCAAGAATCTACCATCGTGTGTGGCATACTTTCTTCCGGTGGTGTAGACCTAGAGGGTATTCCCTTAGGGAGTTCCGCCTGTCTAGGGTGTTGGCTTTCCTACAGGCTGGACTGGATCATGGGCTTCGCTTGGCTTCTCTGAAAGTGCAGGTGTCTGCCCTATCAGTCTGGTTTCATCGTAGGATTGCTGTGCTCTCTGATGTGCACACCTTTATGCGAGGTGTTCTTCGCATTCAGCCACCTTTTTGTTCCACCGGTGGCGCCTTGGAATTGGGCTGTGGTCCTGAGAGGTCTCCAGGGACCGCCGTTTGAACCACTGGACTCAGTGGACTTTAAATGGCTTACAGCTAAAACCATATTCCTTCTGGCCATTGCCTCGGCCAGAAGGGTTTCGGATTTAGGGGTTCTCTCTTGTAGACCCCCTTTTCTGATTTTTCATAGGAATAGGGCGGTGTTTCGCACTCGTCCGGGATTCCTTCCCGAAGTGGTATCCAGTTTTCACATCAATGAAGAAATTGTTGTGCCGGCTTTCAATTCACCTGGACTTTCAGTGGGTGACGCCACTTGGGATGTTGTGCGGACATTGAGAATTTATGTTGACCGCACTTCTTCTTTTAGGAAGTCGGACACCTTGTTTGTCCTCTATGGCTTCCGTAAAAAGGGTTGGCCTGCTTCAAAGTAGACTTTGGCAGCCTGGATTCGTATGGCAATTTCAGAAGCTTATCTTCATGAAGGTCTTCCAGTTCCCTCCTTGGTGAGGGCTCATTCCACTAGGTCTGTGGGTCCTTCGTGGGCAGCTAGACGTGGTGCCTCTGCAGTTCAGATCTGTAAGGCTGCTACATAGTCTTCTGTCCATACCTTTGTGAGGTATTACGCTTTTGACACCTTTGCCTCTCAGGATGCTTCCTTCGGGCGGCGGATTCTCCTCTCAGCACAGGAGCGTCCCCACCCTTAAAGGATACTGCTTTGGGACATCCCCAAGGTATCCTGTGGATACCCTATGGACCCTGAAGTAGAAAATATGACATATGGTAAGAACTTACCCTTGTTATCTCTATTTCTACGAAGTCCATAGGGTTCCACAGGACTCCCGCCCTGTCGCACCTGTACTGCAGATGGGCTTTATTCTGGTCACCGGTTTTTCCGTCTCCCTATGGTGAGAATGTGATTCTTGTGTGTCCAGATTTTTTTCTTCTCTTTCTTCTCCTCCTCCGGCCTATGGCTTGTGACGTAACTGAGATGCCTTGGCCCGGGGGCGGGGTATAGGAGAGGGACCCAGATGCATCCTGGGAGGCTGAAAACTTTAACTCTGTGGTGCCTGAAGACTGACGTCATCACCTATACCCCAAGGTATCCTGTGGAACCCTATGGACTTCGTAGAAATAGAGATAACAAGGGTAAGTTCTTACCATATCTCATATTTTTTTTTATCAGTTAATGTTTTTACTTATATACAATACATGTCATTTATATATTTGTAAATTGAGTATCCATGGACCATGGCTACAAAAAAATTATATAAACATGAATGTTAGTAGTAGAACTTGTCTAATATATGTGGCTACAGTCAATTTGACTTAATTAATGGTATTTTAAAATACCGGGAAAAAAACACCTTTGATGAAATAAGGAACTTTTTAAAAGGAAGGTAGTAATTGGCATACGTTGACCAGTGTAAATGGTATTATAAGTACTGTCAGCCTATGTTTTGTGATACCCAGTAGTATTGTGCGGTGTATGAACTGATCGAAAACATATGTGAGAGTGCCTTTGGCTAACGGCAGCAGTATTTAGGAGGCTTCCACTACACTAGAGTCAGCCCTCTGATGAAGTCTCGGTGAAACGCGTTAATCAGTGGCTTAGTGACGTTTTGGCGGTGGTCTCCACTCTGTCCCTAAGCCGGCATTTCAGCGTGCCTGTGGCTGCCGAGAGGGGAGAAGCAACTCCCGGCAAACAGTCTGTGAACAGCAGAGGCTCCAAGCAGCACACACTGTGACACAGACTCTGACCATATTGGTGATATACATGATTGATTTAATTGTTGGTGTGAGAAATAACGAATGAGTGATTGTTTTTTATATTGGGAATATTAAAAGAAAAAAATGGACCATTGAGCGCGCCTTGTATATTTTGCTTTGACAGATTTTGCCTGTGGGATTCGGGGTTTTCATACAGAAGAGCTGTGGTTCCGTATATTGAGAGGACATTAGTGCTTCCATTACTTCAGTCACATTGAAGAAGGGAAAGACTGCACTTAATTAGAGGCTATTCTTATAATATATATATACAGGTTGAGTCTCCCATATCCAAATATACCGAAATACGGAATATTCCGAAATACGGAATAATTTTTACATGACTGAGATAATAAAACTTTTGATTTTTGATGGTTCAATGTACACAAACTTTGTCTAAGGCACAAATTATTAAAAATATGGTATAAAATTACCTTCAGGCTGTGTGTATAGGGTGTAAATGAAATATAAATTTATTTCATGTATGTACACAAACATTGCTTGAGCCACAAACTTATTACAAATATTGTATAAAATGAGCTGCAGGCTGTGTGTATAAGGTGTATATAACACATAAATGCATTATGTGTGTATATTGGGGTCCCATTCCCAAGATATTTCATTATGATATGCAATTATTCCAAAATATGGAATATTCCGTTATCCAAAATACCCCTGGTCCCAAGAATTTTGTATATGGGAGACTCAACCTGTATATACATACTATATATCTGTGTACAACAGGTGTGTTGGAATTAGCACACTTCCTTGAGTTTTTTTTTTAACTGTTTATGGATATATTTATGTTGGTTGCTCTGAGTTACTGGACATTTAAACATAATTTCTGCCATGATACAGATGACCAAAACTGGTTGTGGAGTTCCTTGACATTCACTGACATTCACCGCACTAAGGCCCTCATTCAGAGCCGTACGCTCTGAGCAGAGCGCACGCTCTGAATGAGGGCCGGGCTCCATTTTCATGGAGCGTCCTCCTGGACGCTCGTATAGCTGTGGGTCACCACCCACAGGCTATACGAGCGTGCATTGTGATGGTCGCGATGGTCGAGACCATCGCGACCATCGAATTTGCGAGCCGGAGCCTGCGGTTGAGGTTTTCAACCGCAAGCTCCGGAGTGATTTTGGCTCTATCAGAGCCAAAATCACTCCCACTGACATCACTAGTGATGTCAGTGGGCCGGCTTCTGACGGGAGGCGTTCCCGTGGGAACGCCCCCGGCAGGGAGGCACGCCCCCGGCACGCCCACCAAAGGGGGCGTGCTGTCAATCAACATTGACAGCACGCCCCCTTTGATCGGACACAACGAGCGAAGGACTTTCCTTCGCTCGTCGCATCTGGCGCATGCGCACGACGGAGCTCCCTCCGTCGTGCACATGCTCAGTCCATAACATCGACCCACTTGCGAGCGGACAGCCGCTCGCGAGTGGGTCTGAATCAGGCCCTAATGCTTTATTCATTTTTTCTTTCTACTGTACATGCCAGTTTAAGCTACTGGATTTCAATGATTTGGTGTCATATACCTCCGCACAATGAAAAAAACCCAAAAACAATTTATAAAAAGGTTCACTAGTTGTGTAAAGCTGCGTAGGCAGCAGTTTTTTGTCCTGGACCAATAATCAAATACAGCCTATTAATTAACTTAGAGGAAGTGACATTACTATGGATCAGAATTCATGATCATTCAACCTCACAGCCACAGTCACTCGGAACCACTGCCTCAATGATGTCACAGGTTCCTAGTGACTTAGGGGTCTATTTACTAAGCAGTGTTAGGAGGCAGAGTGAAAAGTGATAAGGTGCCAGTCAATCAGCGCCCAACTGTCATCTCACAGGCTGTGTTTGAAAAATGACAGTTGGGAGCTGATTGGCTGGCACCTTATCACTTTTCACTCTGCCTCCTAACACTGCTTAGTAAATAGACCCCTAAATCTGGGTAGCTTTATCAAATCTTCAAAAAAAGGGAGAGCGGATGTGTTGCTCCTAGCAATTTGATTCTAGCTATCATTTTCTAGAATGTACTAGTTATGTGATAGCTAGAATCTGATTGGTTGCATTAGGTAACACATCCACTGTTCCTTTTTTTTTAAAGTTTTGATAAATTTGCCACATAGGCTGTTTTTAGAA
This sequence comes from Taudactylus pleione, assembly GCA_031769625.1. NCBI lineage: Eukaryota > Metazoa > Chordata > Amphibia > Anura > Myobatrachidae > Taudactylus > Taudactylus pleione. The sequence goes on from JAUIMM010000134.1 coordinate 7,380,942, forward strand.
CTTTTGGTATCCCACATATAGGTTTGCTACCGCTGTATTAGGTGAAGTGCACTTTAAGTAATGCATTTATTTATAGCATGCACCTTTTCTTTTTTTTTCCCTCACCCATTACATACATTGTACATATATTGGCCAATGTATAGCTGGTCCATTTAGAAATTTATGAGCCTTTGCTATTTATGTGGTCCTCACATCACGAGCTACGTTCGGACTACTTGTTAATATATAGCTCTCAATGGCCCTTTTATGTTTCTTCAATTAGTTCTCTTTTTGTTATCATTAACATGTTCATTTCAGGCAGAATACATAATTAAACAGAGAGAGGTCATGTAGCTGGGTGATTTAGAAATCTGAAGCATCGTGAACACTGAATTATATGTAAGAAATGACTGCCATGGAAACAAGAGGAGAGATGCCAGGTGCCTCTTGTCTGATTACATGGACCACAAATTGGAGAACTGAATGCGAGAGGCTTGTGGGGGCGAGAAAAGAGTGCGCTATCAGCCAATCAGCATGAGCCATGTGCGAGGACACGAGTCACAGCACAGCAGTTATCTTGACTGGGGGTTGTTATACCTCACAGAGAAAAATATCCATCTTTCCATGTATTTCAGCCTATCTTGCTGGTTGTAGCTATAGAGAGTCTGTTTGTTTACAGCCTATCTATCAGCTGTCTCCTTCCTCCATCAGATGTCTTTTTCTGATTATATATCTATATATACAGTGTATGTATATATATATATATATATATATATATTGTGGCAAGATAAATGTAAGGGTTCTTCTCCTGGGGTAAACGGTTGCCCTTGTCATGCAGCAGCCAAGTGGTAGTACACCATTCCAGGGCTTTTGTACAGGTAACCGCAACTAGTTTTATTAGCAGCACAAAAGTGAACAAAACATAAAAGTAAATCCTGGCATGCCCTGCTCCAAACTAATAAAAATGATTCCCTCTCTTGGAGTGGAAGGACCTAACTTCCCTCTCAAAAAACAGAAGTTTTTAGCAAAGCACTTATATTCAGTAATCACAGTGTCTCTTAACAGGGCTCTGTCCTGTTCCCCAGGCAGTGAGATACTGACAACAGAGACAATGGCAATCAAGGCTGCTAATCAGCTTCTGTCTACCAGACAAAAGCTAAAATCTTGGGTCATATTTATCTACCTTTGACAACATTTCCAGTGTTTGTGTCATATACAGTCAGGTGCATAAATATTGGGACATTGACAGAATTTTCATATTTTGGCCTCTATTCACCACCACAATGGCTTTGAAATGAAACAAACTAGATGTGCTTTAACTGCAGACTTTCAGATTTAATTTGAGGGCAATTACATCCAAATCAGGTGAACTATGTAGGAATTACAACGGTTTCTATATGTGCCTCCCACTTTTGAAGGGGCCAAAAGTAATGGGACTATCAACTCAAAAGCTATTTCATAGACAGGTGTGGGCTATTCCCTCGTTATTTCATTATCAATTAAGCAGGTAGAAGGTCTGGAGTTGATTCTAGGTGTGACATTTGCATTTGGAATCAGTTGCTGTCGACTCTCAATATGAGATCCAAAGAGCTGTCACTATCAGTGAAGCAAGCCATCATTGGGCTGAAAAATCAAAACAAACCCATCAGAGAGATAGCAAAAACATTAGGTGTGGCCAAATCAACTGTTTGGAATATTCTTAAACAGAAAGAACGCATCGGGGAGCTCAGCAACACCAAAAGATCCGGAAGACCACAGAAAATAACTGTGGTGGATGACAGAAGAATTATTTCCCTGGTGAAGAAAAACCCCTTAACAACAGTTGGCCAAATCAAGAACACTCTCCAGGAGGTAGGTATATATGTGTCAAAGTCAACAATCAAAAGAAGACTTCACAAGAGTGAATATAGAGGGTTCACCACAAGATGTAAACCATTGGTGAGCCACAAAAACAGGAAGACCAGATTAGAGTTTGCCAAACAACATCTAAAAAAGCCATTACAGTTCTGGAACATCATCCTATGGATAGATGAGACAAAGATCAACTTGTACCAGAGTGCTGGGAAGAGAAGGAAAGGAACTGCTCATGATCCAAAACATACCACCTCATCAGTGAAGCATGGTGGTGGTAGTGTCATGGCGTGGGCATGTATGGCTGCCAATGGAACTGGTTCCCTTGTATTTATTGATGATGTGACTGCTGACAAAAGCAGCAGAATAAATTCTGAAGTATTTCGGTCAATATTATATGCTCATATTCAGTCAAATGCTTCAGAAGTCATTGGACGGCACTTCACAGTGCAGATGGACAATGACCCGAAGCATACTGCAAAAGCAACCAAAGAGTTTTTTAAGGCTAAAAAGTGGAATGTTATGCAATGGCCAAGTCAATCCCCTGACCTGAATTCGATTTGAGCATGCATTTCACTTGATGAAGTCAAAACTGAAGGGAAAATGCCCTAAGAACAAGCAGGAACTGAAGACATTTGCAGTAGAGGCCTGGCAGAGCATTACCAGGGATGATACCCAGCGTCTGGTGATGTCTATGCATTCCAGACTTCAGGCTGTAATTGCCTGCAAAAGATTTGCAACAAAGTATTAAAAAGTGAAAGTTAGATTTAGGATGGTTTAGTTTGTCCCATTACTTTTGGCCCCTTAAAAAGTGGGAGGCACATATAGAAACCGTTGTAATTCCTACACCGTTCACTTGATTTGGATGTAATTACCCTCAAATTAAATTTGAAAGTCTGCAGTGAAAGCACATCTTGATTGTTTTATTTCAAAGCCATTGTGGTGGTGAATAGAGGCCAAAATATGAAAATTCTGTCAATGACCCAATATTTATGCACCTGACTGTATATACAGTGGTGGCCAAAATTGCGGACACACTTTGAAATTTGAATGCTTTTCAACTTCGAATGCTTATAAAAACTGTTACACTTCATGCAGTGTCAAATGTATCAAATGTAAGGAAATTTAATGCTGAATTCAACACAATAAACAGAGGTCAAATATTTGCATTCCAAGGGAAGGTTTGCAGTGAAAACAACACTTATGGTGAAAATCCCTGTGTACTTATGATGTTACTGTCCTATCAGTATTTCGTTGGGTATCCTTTATTTTTCAAGACAGCAGCAGATCGACGTGGCATTGAGTCAACCAATGTTTGGAGCTCTTCCTTCTTTATTATGTGGTGCCATGAGACAATCATATCCTCAATTAATTGTCTTTTATTGGATGGACGCCTCAGATGTACTAGTTTTTTCAAACGGAACCACAAATGTTCTATGTGGTTCAGGTTTGGGCTGTTTCCTGGCCATCCAGGCACCTGTATGTCATTCTCCGTGAACCACTGTTTGCATATCCATGCAGTGTGGCAGGGAGCTGAATCCTGCTGGAAAAAAAATGGGGCATTAACTGGAAAAAGATCCCTGATAGAAGGTAGAAGTTTTGGTTGTAGGATGGTGTCAATGTACTTTCTGCTGTTCAGTGTGCCATCTATGCCATAAAGGCGGCCTACAGCATCTGCTGTCATACATGCCCAGATCATAACACTTGTAGGATTCTTTGTTGTCGTTTGAACGCAATTTGGATGTACCTCTTCCCCGATGCGACGTCTCACATATTTTCTCCCATCACTACCAAATATGGATATCTTAGTTTCGTCACTCCATATCACTTGTTTCCACTGACCTTCTGTCCATGCAATGTGTTCTGTTGCCCACTGTATTTGTTTCAGGCGCTGCTTTTTATTCAGCAATGGCTTTTTTCGGAAAATCCTACCTTTTAGGCCAACCTCCGTTAGTCTTCTCCGCACCGTTCCTGCACTGACATAAACACCAGTTGCACTCAGTTCACTGCTAATGGCCGCAGATGACATCCATCTGTCCCTGACACAAATTCGTTTTATTCTCCTATTATCAATAGCTGTTGTGCACTTTTTCCGGCCTTTTCCTTCTTTGTTTTGTATAGATTGTGTTTCCATATAGAGTGAACAAAACTTTCGTACTCCTGATGTTGTCACATTCCCATCAACTTCTCTTGCAATTACTGCATACGAAAGACCATTTTCACGTAACGCCACAATCCTGGATCTCTTCCTGGGTGACCAGTCACCACTTTGCCTGGACGATATTGTTGTATTTATTTTTTACACCGTCAATAGCACTAAACAATACACACAAACATCCACCCGTAATTGCACTTCAGTAACCAACTTTATTCTGCAAAATGAAACCGCCAAACCTTTCCCACCTCTGAACATGACCTTGCACCTGCTCATAAATGACAGCTGATTGGTCCGCAGAACGACTATTCCGATTGGCTGGTAGTAGCTGTTACTACAATCCCCTTCTTGAATCTCACGCATCTGTGCTTCTTTGTCTGACTGAAAGTAGAATAACTTCCCTTGTAATGCAAATATTTGACCTCTGTTTATTGTGTTGAATTCAGTATTAAATTTCCTTTAATTTGATATATGAATCATTGCACTGCGTGAAGTGAAGCAGTTTTTATAAGCATTCAAAGTTGAAAAACATTCTAATTTCAAAATGTGTCTGCAATTTTGGCCACCAGTGTGTATGTATGTATATACATACAGGGGCAGGAACTGATGTGAATGGCCAAATATCCTCTCTGTAAAGCGCTGCGGAATATGTGTGCACTATATAAATAACTGGTAATAAATAATATATATATACATACATTTCTATAATAGCTGTATTTTAGTCATGACTGTCGTTACGCCTGCCGCCATGTGCAGTAGCCGTGCAGACCCCCACTAAGGACTTCCACTGCTGGAATGACTGACAGATAACGTAGAGAAGAAAATGCCCGAACAATGTCACTGTACAGCAGGACAGCCTTGTGAGAAGCTCGGGGCTCAGATGCCGGATCATCCTAACAATTGGAGCAACCTGCGGGTGGTGGGAGGGAAAGTGAGAGAGAATGATGGACAGAGGGGAGGTAAAAAAAAAGGTAATAAAAACCCCCAACCCATAAATGACGCACTGCTTATTTAAGGGTTGTGTCCACTGTGGAGAATCCCTGCTATTTTGCCGGCCCCATCTTCCCTCCTCATGTGGTGTTATGAGAGGGCCTATGGTTACCTGTATTGGGTTCAGACTTGACAGCATGGAGTGAGGACAAGGGTCATTGTGGCTTTGTGGGAGATTCAATATTTCAGCTGTGACAATAGACCATATGTAGCAGGACCGGCTCCAGGGGTCTGAGCACCCTGTGCCGGCCCGGTACGCTGCGCCCTTTGCCGCACGCAACTAAAATTGGGGGCGTGGCCTCATTACCATAGGCCATGCCCCCTAAGTGCCGTTATTTGTCAGGCTGAGGGTAAAGCCCAGCCCTCCGTCACTGGCTGGACTTCCCCCAGCCCTCTCCCGTGTTTGAATGGATGCCGCACGCATGCGCGCTGCATCCATTCACACTCCATGGGTCCGGCACAGCTGCGGCGGTGGGGATCCCCAACCTCCCAATTTCACAACTCGCGAGCCACTTCAGCCCATGGGTGGAACAACGGGACAGTAAGGTCCCGCTGAAATCGGGATGTTGGGGAGGGGTGCGCCCTCTATGGGTGGCGCCCCTGTGCGACCGCACTGGGTCGAACACCCGTAGAGCCGGCCCTAATATGTAGTAGTGTTGAGGCCAGTCTCATTGTCTACTACATACTATGCACACCCCTGTCCTAGCTGTTTAATAGCCTTGACAGGTTCAGTCTCCTCTCCGCCTCATGCACTGTAGACCATTAGGGGACTGTAAGTACATAGAGGGTAGTAACACCTTTCTAAAGAATTTGTGGGGTAGCCAGTTAAAAGCCAAGGATGACCAAAACTAGACCATGTTAAGGGCCTAATTTATCAACGAGTTTCAACACTCACAACGAGTGATAAAAGTTGTTGCTGCTCCAGCCAATCGGCTCCCAACTGTCATTTTTCAAATAGATGAGTCGGGAGCTGATTGGCTGGAGAACCATTTATCATACACAACGAGTTTTATCACTTGTTGTGAGCAATAAATCTCTGATAAATAAGACAGGTAATCAGCATTTGGAGGTGATAAGGGGGGGGGGTTAGAAAAACGCAGGCGTTTCTGACCGTTTCAATGCTGTTTCATGGGTGTACATAAATTAACCATTGTGTGTGTCTTCGGAGTATGAGAGCACCCCCTGTGTGTCGGCTACAGTGTTTGCGGCTGGTCAGACTTGACCCATATGCTGCATGATTGCCCGGTGTGCGTCGATGTTACCGATGTTTACACTGTTGCACATCGTCGGACGGATATGAGAAGGCAGCAGTGGGCATCCCCTCTGCTCAGCTATGCTTTGGAATGCATTAGCATATTTTAGCAATTGCGATCCGAGAGAGTATGCAGCTGCGATTGCACTAGCGTAAATCTGTGAATCAGGCCCTTCAAGTCAAGGTTTAACGATTGAATAAAATTATTACGGTAAAATAATTTTTTGTATTGTGACAAATTTTTCTATTTTTACTTTATTCTGTGCATCTGTTCATTGAAGAGTCTGGACAGATGTCTTGTTATAAATCTCCATATGAGGTTTTGGTCTTTAAGCCGGAATGCCATTGACACAGCGCTCTCCAAGTCTTCAATGGGAGCGCTGCATGGGTCAACTCAACATCAATGCAGTTCTTTTCAACTTGGCAGTGAGACAGTGTTGGCTTGCGTCTTTCCTTCTACTGTAATAAAAAGCAAATTATATTGGTACTCCCTCTGCAACCCTGCACATTTCCCAGTGATAAACACACAAATATTGCCTGTTCCTTCACTCTTCCCACCCACATTCCTGCAGCCGTGGGAGTTGCTGATGGCTTTGTGGCCGCAATGAAAGTGCTTGTTCCTGTTCCCAATGGTAACCGCTCGCTTCAATCATCAACTATTGAACAGACTTCTGATTCAATCAACACTTTCAGGCTTATTTCAATTGTACCGGGTGACTCAGCCTTCTTTTGCAAATTGCTACTCTTTTCTATTGTTACCGCCCTCCTACATGCACTTTTTTTTTTTTTTTTTAGTTGATGTCGGACAATTGTGTTTATTCATTTCTAAATGTATTTGTAAGGAATTTTTTTACGAGTATATAAAAAATTGTGCAGAATGCAATCATGATCACTTGAAACACAGGCTCTTTTGGTGATTTACCACTGATTTAAATCCTGGCGGCTCTTTTAGAACCGTGGAGGCCTGAGTTTAAGCGTAGTAGCAAATATTAGGGGATGACCCATTTAATACATGATTCCTGGAGCAATGCAGTGTGAAACAAAGGTTAAATCAGCCAAGCATAGTGTGTTTTTTATTCTACCCTCCGACGTTACCATCTGCCATACAGCGTATGGTGACTTGCATGCAGGGGTGTAACTAGACATAGGCGGGCCCCATAGCAAAATTTTCACTGGCCCTCCTAGGTCCCCCACCGCCACCCCCCAACCCCCTCACTAGGTCCATCTCCTCACATGTAGTTTGTATTGGTCCCTTTGCTCATTTAATACCAAATTGATCTGACATTGGGTTTTATTTCTAGGTGGACGCATTTAAAACATTGGGCGCAAGCCGCCAACCTGCTGGATGGTGCAGCTATTTGCGCACGGCAGCGTATTCGCAGCCGCAGCCGGTGGGCGACTCAGTGGACAGCCTATCAGCTGCGGCGTTAGCATAAATTCGCAGTAGCTGCTGCGACAAATTAAAGGCCAGCTCTGATCAGGCCCATTGTCACTTGTGGTCTTAAAACAACTGGATATGTCCAATTAAGATGCTATCTTACTGGAAGGGACAGGGTTAAGAATATGTTTGGCAGAAGATCACATGTGGTGCTTTAAAAGTTGGCTTAGTGCCACAATGGGGGCGATTCAATTAAGCGCGCTGTTGATAGTGCCGAGAAGGAGCTTCCGGAGCTGTTCAACTCATCGCGCTGTTAGGTCGACTGAAGAATTTCTTCTCGCACCCACCAGAGGGTGCGAGCAGAAATCAGTCTTAACACAGTGCTAACAGCCTTGCGGCCGGCACTTTGGTCGGAGAATGACGGTTCTCACGACTTAATACCCAGGTTAAGTTGCGAGAACCGCCATTCTCCAACTTAAGTTGTAATAGTCAGACTAAACAGCACGCTGAATTGAATAGCTCCGGGACCAACTTCCTGGTGCTATTCAACTCGCGCCTAATTGAATCACCCCCAATGATAGGATCTGTGCATTTTTGGCCATCAAATGAGCGGTCTAAATTACTATATAGCACTGTTCTCCACAGAAATTTTTTCCTGCCAGGTGGCATCAAGAATTAGCTGGGTGGGGGCCTTTGCAGTAATAAAATGTTTTAAATCCTGACCTTATAATGATTTAAACTTGAGATAACATTTTATATATTAATTCTCCTTTTCTTCTTAGAGGCCCTGTCGTCTGCAGCTTTTTCATGATCAAAGTCTGTAGGATCTGGTCCCTCTAGTGAACTGAGCATCAGGTTATTTAGTGTGGTCTGCTTCATGCCATTCCTTAAACAGGTTTTAATTAGTTTTAGAGTACTGACCCACTAGCAGGCTCCCAGATACTGTCCCCACTTGCTGGCACCAAAGAATAAATTTTTTATACAACTCCCAGATACTGACCCCACAATTTTTTTTCAGCTCCTACACAGACAGAGAGTGGATGCAGGACTACTCTCTATAATGTGTTCAGGCGACTGTTCCCGCCCGAACAGAGCGCCTTTGCTTTTATACAGGGGGAGGGATCTCTGCCCTCCAGCTTGACACCGCCTTGCACTGTGACGGGCCCAAGCTGCACCCCCGCCCCAATGCGTTGCACCCTGTCGCCCGGTATCCTCACTAACGTGTCCTTAATGCCGGAGGACACAGATGCCAGACGGACTGGGAGCCTCTGATGGGAAGAACATGTGACGTTAGGGCAACTTGGCGTCAAATCCGGCATCCGTGTCCGTGGCAACATGGACACGTTTAGGGTGACCGGGTGACAGGGGAAGCGGCGCATTGGGGCTGGGGGGAAGTGCAGGGTGGTAGGCTGTTTCTTACCGGGCGACAGGGCTGTAACTAGGGTGGTACGACCTGTGCCATGGCACAGGGTACTGCAGGGCAGGGGGTGCTGTTTGGGCCTGCCATTTTTTTGTTTACAATCATTCTCACTTGTAGCTTCCTCTTTTATCCCCAGCATCTCCTGGCCTCCCCTATGTCTTCCCTGGCCCTTCCCCATGAGGCCATGCCATGGCCCTTTTTCAGGTGCACTATCTTATGTCCCTATTTAAAAAAATGGGGGGGGCACCAATGCTCTCTTTGGCACAGGGCACGAAAAAGTCTAGTTACACTTCTGCCAGGCGATGCACAGGCAAAAAATAGCCTGAGGATAACACTGGTAGTGTGTGGTTACGCCTTACAACCTTGTTGTCTTATTGTAGTAATTGTATTTTATATTATTATCCTTGTATGTACTCCATGTGTGTACTCCATAATCAGATCCTTCCCATGTGTCACATGACACGTGAAAGTGCTCCATGATGACATCAATTATTGTCTGTAAAGCCAAAACACTTTAAGCCAGAAAACCTCTCTAGTTTATAAACCCCAACATTAGACATGTTGCAGAAGTTTCCAGATTAGAGAGGTTCAGAGGAATTATGTGAGTCAAGGTATTTGTTTGGGGAGAAAAAAAGACATATGAAAAAAACAGACACTAAAAATATGTGTTATAAATAAATGTCAGAAGGCAGCAGGTGGAAGTGCATTTAAATGAATAGCAAAATTCTCTTGTCACCCCTGAAGCTGTCAGGTTTGAGATGATGAACCGTCACCGTCTCAGCCCATGTGGTATTTATTGAGGAAAGATATACCTTTTCCACTCCTGTCAGTCCACTCTGCAAGCTGCAATCCCTTACAGAAAAAACAACAACTATGTGCAGTGGGCCTTCTTATTAATGGGATAAGCGATAAACCTGCAGTCCTCACATGGTAACAGATACATATTCCAGATATATTAGGGTTAGCGCTAATAAGATCAATGTGGTGACGAGGATTTAAGGATAAAGTGTTGTGAAAAGAACTATGCACAAGACTGAAGGTAGAATCCGATCGTCCACACCATAGAAGCTTTCCAGACAGGGGGAAATAAAATCTGTGTGTCCCCCCATTCCCCCCCACCGCCATGAAGGAAATTTTACAAAAAAAAAACAAAAAAAAAGGAACAATCTGTTAAATCGCTTTTTTATTTGTCTTGTGCCGATGGTTTCAGCAGACAGTAATGATGCTTTCCTCCCAAACGGAAATCTGCTAGAACTTTAGAACGCAGCTGCAGGCCAGACTACAGATCACTATTCTTGTCTACATAAAATGCTGCGATTTCAGTCTGTGTTTATTCCACATATACTTTGCAATTTAAGGGGGTTGATTGAATTGTTCTTCGGGGCGACGATAATTAATGGGCGCCCGACGGAGCAATTCAATTGTTTTGGGCGCCCATTCATTATCTCGCTTGTCGCGCCCAAAAGCACTGGTTTTAGCTGTGCAAAGCGGCTTTACCCGTCTGAACTAATGGGCAAGATGCGAGGAGTGTCGTTTGAGCAACTTTGCTCAACATTTCTGCTCTCAACCTCAGGAGGGTGCGAGCTTACGCTCCGTAATCGCGCCCGATCAGAACAACAATTGAATTGCTCCATTGGGCGCCCATTAAGAACAGGCATGCAGAAAACAATTGAATTCCCTTCAGTGGTAAAAGGCCACTGCATTGCAGTTTATGAGTTGGATTTGTTTGTGCAACTTATTTTGTTTCTTCAGTGCTGTTTTACAGGCACTTAGAGTATACTTGTCCTCTTTTAAATCCCCCTCTCCGAGAAATGAAGGAGAGGAGCTAGAAGTAAATGCAGCCGGGGTCGTGGCGTAGTAAACCGCAACATCGCAGCCCCATTCCCTGTTCTTGCAATGCCGTGATTTGCATAACCAGGAAATGGATGCTGGTCCACGATGGGGCAATTTGCACTGAATAACGCCAAGTCCCAGACTTCTGACTTAACTGGGCAAGTGGGTGGCATCCGGGAGGTTAGTTTACCTTCCTGAGGTTGCAGGAGAACTTCTCAAAATTCTGGAGTCTGCCAGATATTCCTGGAGAGTAGTATAATTTAAAGATTTTCTTGCTTATACAGTATTTGTTTAGTTTAGGGGGCCGCATATGCATAACCCCCACCTGTCCCAGACATCCGCATGGGCGGAGCTTACACAGAAAAGGGCGGAACAAGCAGAGTTGAGGTGGGGTTTGGGCAATGAGGGGAGTGGCATATTTTGTGCAGTTTGCATGTATAAATGTTGGGAGGTATGCATATGATAGACATAGTTCTATACTATTTCTGTACACATTCTATGAAGAAACTTAGGTAGTTGTGTCAGTCCGCTCTTTCCATGCTTGGTATCATGCATTTGGTACCGCTGACCGTAGACCAGTTTGTGGAATTGAGTGCAGTGAGGCCATTCCTTTATAAGTACTGAGTAGATGCTCTTGTGCTCTTAGTTTTGCAGTGTAAAGCCATATACACACTAGATGATTTTTATGAATGATATGGACGATAACGATATCGTTCAACAATATATCGTTCAGTGTACAACCAACGATGCGCGCTCTCGCGGGTCGTTAACGATGTCTTTTGCCGTCCATACATGCAGGCCAACCTGACGATATCGTCAAGAATTGCCTGTTCAGAGGTGTGGCAGGATGACTTCACTGAAACATATATTTAAAGCTACCTGTCAGTGTGTACACCCAATATCGTTTGTCCTGCACTACAGAAAGTTCAAGGGAAAACTTTCACCAATATCGTTCATACAGCACATCGTCTAGTGTGTATGAGCCTTAAGATTGTTAATATGATATAAAGAGTGGGTAAGTGCTTTCTTTACAATATTGGTGCTGTTTCATACAGTTGGATTTGTACCATTGCTGAACAGTCGTTTTTTAAGAACTACACATATACATTTTGGATTTGCGGACTATGCTTTGACTACATCAGGTTTTTCTAGTTGTCTTTCTCCATTTATTTTGTTTTCTGGCCCCTCAAGCAGAGAAGCTTCCCCATAGCACCAGGCACCTGCTGTCGGGATGTGCTGTGCGATGATTTGTCAAATATACAACCTAAAACTACAACCTAAACCTGGTGCACATTAGACGACTTGCAAACGATGCAATGTCGTCAGCGATTTCCCCTGGACTCCCGGGGTACGATCTAGTGCATACACACTGTGCAATCTAACAAATGACCAAACAATATATCTTGCATCATTTGGTTGTTAGATCGTTTACTATATAATGTAACCATATCGCCTGGTCATTTGGTAGAGTGTACACACTGCACGATCTGCGGAGAATCGTTAACGAGATTGACAGATGTTCCTGCATGTACAAAAAATCTGAAGATGCAACGAACGACACCATGGGAGCGTGAATAGTGCGTACACACTGAATGATTTGCATGATTTGTCTTTCCGATTCGTCGGAATCGGCCAAATCGTGGAAAATATTGTCTATTGTGTAGGGGCCATTAGTCTCTTTGTACCATAAAATCTTCCTCCACTAACTATGAGAATCTCCCTTCTGGCAAGCTCTAAACCCTATTTCATGTGACTTTTCTTTATTATGGGTCATATTTTATTCCCACTCACTTCTCTGGGGGGCAATCAAAGTCTTGGAAACTTTTTTCTATCCTCCTGGCTGGCACTCTTTTCTCAGCGTTGCAATGAATATTTTATGATCTTCATGATGAAGCTTTTGTTTGGAACTACACTAACAAACTATGGTATCTCTATCTGACAGACTTATTTTGAAATAATTTGAAAAACTTTCATTCTCCTTAGGTTGACACAAATTAATTCATTATGTTTTCTGAAGACAACATATTGAACCAAGGAGTATTGAGATGTACAGTATATTAGCATAATGAATAAGTACTTATGGGGCCTATTCATCAACACTAAAATAACAGTTTTAAGGTATTTTTCCTTAATTACTGTTTTTTTAGTATTCATGAACACACTTAAGGCAGGAGATATCACTGATATCTCCTGGTTAGTCCACCTGCGTTAATTTCCATACTTCCCATACATTAGTACATTATTATGGGGATGCAGAAATTATGCTATTCATCAAATTCGTATAGGAAGAGTGTACCAGTACATCCTGGGAGCTGTAAAGCTTTACCTGCGTGGTGCCTGGATCCTGAACCACCACCTACACCCCAAGGTCTCCCTGTGGATCCTATGGACTTCGAAGAAAGAGAGCTAACAAAGGTAAGTTCCTACCATAACTCTAATTTATTTATTTATTTTTCTAAACTTTACTGTGTTCTGCCGGGAGAACACAGTAACCAGAGCAGCCGACGGAGCCGGAGGCGGCTGCAGCTGCCATGTAGGTGGGGGACAGGGAGGTGAGCAGAGTTGAGGAGGGGGGGCTTGTGGGGTCACAGATTTAACGCAGCTGTAGGCAGTGCTGCGCATGCGCCGCTTTTGTGAATGTAACTGATTACAGCTGCGGTAAGTTAGAGCAGGCATGGAAAAGTATAATCACAAATGACAGCTTTTCAGAATAGATAGTTATGGAGAGGAGGAATGATGAATTCCCCCGGTAATTAGGTAGAACTCCATGCCAGTTTTAAACCTAATTACCTCCATCAAATTTTTAGTAATGATAAATAGGCCACTATGTGATCAATAATTGTGTCTCTCTAAATAATAATATAAAAAAAGCTTTAGAGCTGTTTATTCTGCATTGATCAGTGGTAAAAAAAAAAAAATCCTGAAAAAATAAATATAAGCTTTGTAACCACTGTATATATTATCTGACAAACTCTTCCACCTTTTTATTAACTTCCTTTGCCAGCGGCATTTTAGTTAGATAAGAGGGCGGAGTCATCTTCAGCAGAATCCCAGTATTATAAAAGAACCTGCCCACTATAGCTGTGGAGAGAGTAGATAAAAGAGACTATAATTCCAACAATTCCTGTCTATTCACAACTCAACATGTATTATACAAATCCTGTAGTGATGACAGATGCACTTGAATGATAAAGTCTTCCTAATCTGTGTTGCCACGACTAAAGCTAATACTTTTATTTAGGTACTGAAAACACGTCGCGTTTTAATAACTCACGCTGGTCTCTGACAACGAGCTTAAACCTTTGGAAATTATGTCCTGGTTTAAAATACAAAGTGCATTCAATTTGTAATCTCCCAAGAAACTTGGACCTCTTAACCTAATTATAAACGTGGCACATGGTGAAAGGTAGATTCTTTGTTACATATCTAATGTATGCCAGCACTCTAATATAATATACAGTGGAGGTAATTTATGTGTTGTGTGGATGTGCAGCACAAATCTATTTCTTCCTCATTTGCGCTTTCATATACCTCTACTTACATTGGTTATAAAGACACCGTTTTATGCGTACAGCAATATGGCGTTGCTTTCGGGAATAGCGCGTTTTTGCTCATTGTAATGGGAGGTGCTGGATGGAAATGAGCTGACTGAATGTTCCAAGGAGAGAGGATTTTCAGGGTTATATCACTTCCTGATTCGTCTCATGAATATAAATAAAAAGATTTTTAGAGATGTGGCCATTAGGGGGCACTGTTGAATTACAATCTATGGCTAATATTATATGGTTAAGGGAGCAGTATGTAAACACAAGTATCCCGTTAACATACCTTCCGAAAATACCAATTTTTGTGATAGAGTCCTGATTTTTACAGGCAAACGCAGAGCGGCCTGCTGTAATAGAGGAGAGTGGTTTTAGACTTGGCATTGGCGATTCTGGGGTGTGACCTAATCAGGAATGCTGAAGGCGTGGTTCCAGCTTTCTCTCTTTTGGAGAAACAGATTCCAAATTGGACCAAAGACCGCTTTCTTTCTTTAATAAGTTGATATTCTTTCTACACGAGTCTAAACACACTCGCTCCAAACAACCCATATACAAACAGTGTAAAAAAGACCAGGAGACATACAGTATGTTTGGTGAATGTATTCATAGATATAATTATATTTTACATGGTGCCCAAGAAGGAAGGATCACCTGTCCGCTCCAGCCGTAACAACAAACAATCAAACCAACAAGGGTGGCCATGCGTCCACTGCACACCCAGTTGGTGGAGAACCCAATCCCCCTTCCTTCCCCGTGTCTCAGTACTTGAACCTTGTTAGGGTGTTGTCAGAACTGCAGCTGCATTAGGAGGATGCTCAAGACCATTCCTTGCGCCACCTGTGGCTGCTGACTGGCGTGTTTTCCTGCCGCTGTTCCCTATCTGCACAGGAAATAGTAAGTAAGTAACAAACAATATCCACAAATTTTTTTAAAATACATAAAAGTGGTGGGTGGGAATTCCTGAAGCCAAGAGGCTAATCGAGAGCTTCCCAAACGGGGTCCTCAAGGCTCCCCAACAGTCCAGGTTTTAGAGATTTAGATTACTTAATTAGTTCCTCAGTCAATTTGATTCAACCACCTATGGTCAACTATGGATATCTCTAAAACCTGAACTGTTGGGGTGCCTTGAGGACTGCGTTTGGGAACCTCTTTTATTATTCCTCTAACAATGTAACCTCCAATTCCCCTGATCTCATCCTGCCTCCATCCCATTGGTCCCTGCGGTTGAAGACTCAAACTAGTAACAACTATTACCTGTTTTCCACCCTAGCCCTGACATATGCAACAACCTTGGTGTTTAAATGCATTCAGGCTTATACAGCCCTCAGTAGCTTGCCTTAAAGTGTCAGCTATCACCTACACACAGGAAGCCACCATTTTGTAGGCTTAACTAATGTTCTTTGGAAAGCATTCTACTTATTAGGAACCAGTGATATCACGGAGGTGTGCTGTGATGTTATCTTTTTACAAATGTTTTACACATAATGGCAATCTCAACCGTGCATTGACAACAGGCACTCAATAAAATTATACTTCCATCTAGGTTGGGGATGAAGTATTATAGCTCTGTCTCCTCTGGAGATGACTGCTTCATGCACCTGTTTTTCCCCATGCTCTGTGGTTGGTCTTACAGCCACCTTTTCAAAATAGGAAATCTGCTTCCATTTTAACAATGGTCGCCATTTTAGCTGGTAGTGCAGATTTAATATCCAACATTTCAGGGGAGCAACAGGTCTGTGGAAACATATTTCTCTAATAAATATATACTGCAGATGCCATGGAAAATGAAGTATTGGTTTAAGGTTGATGGGAAACGGAGACAGCTGTTCTATAACTATTTTTATTCTACATCAGATAGAGACTACTCTTTGTAACCATAGAAACCACCAACTCAAATTACAGGGACGTGAAATTCACTGGAAACAGATTAAAAATAAAAAGTTGCTTTTCAAAGGAATAAAAGAGACTCAAGCCTACATTCGTCTCTTAAAGTGATTTTTGTTGTTGCTGGTGGTGTATTTGGTTAAATTAAATTAATAGATGTTAGATATTTTCAAAGGCCGTTCTGCGTAGCAGCTCTGTAATAACCTGGCAGCAGTGCATTGTGGGTGTTGCCAGTTCCCTTAATACAGCTGACACCTGCTTTATTTGCAGTAATGACGTGTGCACGGCTTGCTCTGGGCTAGGGAGCCCACACACAATCACACTAATGGTATTATTACTAACTCATAACAACTGTTATGCATTGTAAAAAACAAATTGCATATTGGTGACATTGTTCTGGGTCGGAAATAGCATTTGAAATAAATAAAGATAGAGCAACAACATGGAAATGGTGCTGCTATTAATGCACATTTTGCATAATAAAGGCACTAAAAAGCACATTACAGTTAGGACAGATACAGATATGTCCTCATACACTGTCTATTGCCGTGGTCGCGCCAAACAGCCCTTCTCAGGTCCTGTGCAACTCAGCTTGCGCCGAGTCTCTTTTTTGCTCAAATGTGTCTTTGTTGCTATGCGATGCAACAAACCCACTTCACGGGACTGCACTGATTAATTTGATGTGCGACTGAATCTGAATCGGCATATGAAGTGTTACAATGCAGCGGCCGTATCAAGGCTAGGTACATCTGTATGAGTGAATGGTGCCATTCCTACCATTCTGCAGTTTAAAATACAGTGAACTATATTTCTCGATGCATGAATGCTCCTTCAGGGACTTCTAACATGCCCAGCAATTAAAGCCAGGATGGTGTATTACTCCTAATATATACAGTGGCGTGAAAAAAGTTTTTGCCCCATCCCGATTTCTTATACAGGTTGAGTCTCCAATATCCAAGTATTCCAAATTACGGACTATTCCGTTATCCAAAATATCCCTGGTCCCAAGCATTTTGGATATGGGAGACTCCAACCTGTATTTCTGCATATTGGTTGCACTTAAACCTACGAGGTCTTCAAACAAAATTGAATATAAAACAAAGATAACCTGAATAAGCATAAAAAGCATTTTTTTTAAATGATCATTTCATTTATTGAAGGAAAGAAGTTATCCAACACTAACTGTCCCTGTGTGAGATAGTAATTGCACCCTTAGTTACTCATTCAACCATTGAACCAAATTTAATTGATGATTAGTTCAATTAGACTAGACAGAATCAGGCTTGATTACAGCCCTGTTGAATCTAAACATCACTTAAATAGAACCTTTCCAGCAATGTGAAGTTGTCTAAAAGGTCTCAACGGGCAGCACAGTATGCCGTGAAATTCCAGAAGAGACGAGAAAGAAAGTTATTGAAATATATCAGTCTGGAAAGGGTCACAACATCATTTCTAAAGCTCTGTGACTCCAGCAACCACAGTGAGAGCTCATCTCTCCAAATGGAGAAAGCATGTAACAGTGGTGGATCTTCCCAGGAGTGGCCGGCCTAACAAACTTCCTCCAAGAGTGCTTCAATGACTCATCCAGGAAGGTACAAAAGAAAACTAGACAAATATCTAAGTGGTCTTGAAGTGGAAAGTTTTCACGGGTGAAAAAAGGGAGTTACTGTAGCATCTGGCTTCATTGCCCAAGGCTATTCAGTTAGACTCCCTTTTTCACCCGCTAGCAGCGTTGTTAATGGCAGTTAAATTGATGTGTTAATGGGCGTTAACGTTCAATAAAGCACAAGTCCATGAAAATATCATAGATTCATGCGTCAACAGGGTCACGGCACCCTTTTACCACCTAGTTATTGGGGGGGGGGGGGGTGAAGGTCCAAAGATCAGATCTGTGCCCATCTTACTAGTAAAATAATAGTAATGGACTGCAAATCGGCTGATTGTTGTTATACACCAGCAATCTACGGCCCCGATTGGTCGGTGACATCCAAAATGTTGGACAACCTGATTCACCGATTCAGATCCCTTTTGGTCGGAATTGACACCCGGTGAATCCAATACATTGCCGGTTTTTGTAACACAATCATCCGCAAAACACAGAAGTGCCCTATTTGATTGCTGATGCGTCGGCCCCTTAATACCATGATTATTTTTTCTTTTATGACTCCCTATGGAGAGAAAACAAAAATTTTTTATCTCAATGTGTAAGTGCTGCTCGTCAATAAGGGTGTGGTGAAATTCTCTGGTTTTTCAATCTCTCACCTACTGGATTTTCCTGGGGAAGATTGATGTAGATTATATAAAATCACACCTTTTTCCTTACTTCACACATTTTTTCTGTGTTTTTTTATTTATTTTGAGAGATCTTATCCTACTGTATGAACACTTAAAGAGCACCACTGAAAAAACATATATTGTAAATGGACACATTTGTTGAATTTATTGCTTCATCTCATTGTTGAACTTGGAGTGCTTTTTGATTTTAAGTTTTTTTAGCATATCTTTTTATATATCTAAGGAACTGTAGGCTGCGCTCGCCTTAGTTGTCAGTGTTCATGTTTCCAACATAAGGAAGAAACTGGGCAAAAATGGTATCCATGGGAGAATCACTGCTGACTAAGGAACACAAAGGCTTTCCAAAAAAACACCCAAACCTTTTTTGTAAGACATGGATCCCATTACATCTGGCGCAAAGCTAACACAGCTTTCCACAATTACATCATCATACCAGCAGTCAAACATGATGGTAATTTGATGGTGAGGGTCTGCTTCAGAACTTGGGCGCCTTGCCATAACTGCCGGAATTATGAATTCTGAGGGAGAATGTCCGGTCATCAGTCCGTGAACTGAAGCTCAAGCGCAGTTAGGTTATGCTGCAAGACAACAACAATGACCCAGAGCATAAGATCAAGTCCACCTTTGAATGGCTCAAAAGAAACAAAATTAAGGTTTTGTAATGGCCTAGTAAAAGTCCTGACATTAATAAATTGAGATGCTAAATGGGCAGTTCAGGCTCAGAATACCTCCAATGTGGATGAATTAAAGCAGTTCTGCAAAGAAAAGAGGGCCCGAAATTCTCCATAGCAATGTGAAAGACTGATCAATCTGAAGCAGTTGGTTACAGTTGTTGCTGATAAACATGGCACAAACAGTTATTACGTTACAAGGGGCATTCGATTTTTCACATGGATGATATACACTGAAGTGCCAAAAGTCATGGGATAGATGCCTAGTATCGTGTAGGATCCCCTCTAGTCTGGCAAAGTGCAGCACCTCGACGTGACATCAATTCCACAAGTGGACAGAAGACATCTGGAGTGATGTTGACCCATGCCATCTGGAAAGCTTCCCACAACTCCCTGATATTTGTAGGTGCAGGATCTTAGGTGCGAATGGACCTCTCTATCACATCCCATAAATGCTTCATTAAGTTCATGTCAAGCAAACGTGGTGACCACACCATTCGTCTGAACTCTCCGGAATGTTCCTCGTACTAGTTCTGGACAACTTGGGACTGCTGACATGGTGCATTATTCTGCTGGAATATTCCATTGTTGTGGGGGTATATGAAATCCATGAAGGGCTGCAAATGGTCATCAGGCAATGCAACATGGTGGTTACTGGTCAATGATGTGTTTAGGTGGATCAGTAAACCCAACCCATGCAACATGAACAGACCCCACACCATTATGGAACAACCACCAGCCTGCACGGTTCCCTGTTGACAACTGGGATCCATGGCCTCATGGGGTCTGTGCCACACCCGAACCCTACTGTCAGCCTGAATCAATTGGAACCATGACTCATCGCACCACGCCACATGTTGTCAGTCCTCCAGGGTCCAATTAGCCATGTTACAAGCCCAGGTGAGTCTCTGTGTTCGGTGTCGTAGTGAAAGGGGCACTCTGGTGGGTCTTTTACTCCCATATCCCATGAAAGCCAAATAATGCTGCTCTTACCTGCTGGATATGCATCCGGTACCTCTTGCATTACATGTGGATGTGATTTGAGCCAGTGTCGCTTGTCTGTTACCACGGACAATTCTGGCCAGACACTGCTGGTCACATTCATTCAGCACACGTGGTCGGCCACTGCGCTGTCCACGGTGGATGGTAATGCCTTCCATGAGGTATCTCAGGTACAAACATGACACTGTAGCTCGAGGAATGGAATGTACTAGCCCTCGGGCACCCACCATCATAACCGCATTAATAATTCACGTCGCCTTGCCATGAGCCACCAAGCCAGGTGTTCGAACTGACTCACGAGATGTTAGATTACAAATCAACAATTATATTATTCTAATAACAGTGAACTTGTACATAAGTTTGGTCTACATTCGGAAAACAATTTATCTGGCGCTATTTGCACATAGTACAGTCATGTGATCATTGCACACATGTTGATAGCATTGAGAACATTTATTCTTCATCTTACGATTCTTGGAGCATCAACACGCATGACAGTGGCCATAAGATGACCTCCTTAAGGCAGTGAATGGAGAAGAGGGCCCTTTAATATTGTCATCCTGTCCAAGGCCCTTTTTCAGTTGGCGAGACAGCCATGATATTTGTCCTCTGATGTAGTGTGACTAGTTCCACTGAGAGATGTTTCAATGCTTCTGGTCATTTTTGGATTATGGTGGCCTTATATATGATGTGATAGCACCAGCATTGAACAGGTGAAATTGAAAATCCTGAGGAAAAAACGAAACAAAAAGAAAAATAAGTTTCATTGTAAAAAACTTTGATAGTAGCGCAGGGTGCGTCACGCCACAAAGGCTCCCTCACAGCACAACTCGTCTCTGCTGTGCAGATTTCACTTATTCATGAACATTTCTGAAAGTTAGGAAACTACAGTACTAGGAGGAGCCATAGATATTAAAAGTTTGCAGTTACAAAAAAAGTGCTCTGTGGTCTATAAATAGATAATACAAATGGATTCAGACGTCCAGCTCATAAAGCTGCAGCGTTTGGATGCTTGAATCCTCAGGGATGTCAGGAAAATGAGGGTGAGTGCGGAATACATTTTCAGATGCAGTGTAAGCCATTTGTAAACATGGCAATACAGGGTCTATCCTGGGGAAATTAGGAAAATTTAAAGTTAGCTGTTGTTTGCCAGTAGTGAATCTGTAAAGGGTCTTACCAGATCCTGCTGCGGCCACCTGTAAAGAAGCAACATCACTGTTGCAGATCGCCCATAAGAACCAAGAGAGCGCACCTGCTTCGAAAGAGAGAGTGGTGAATACTATGGTAAACAATAGACGGGTCTGTATAGGACGAGTAGTACAGGGCCACACCCCAGTGCAATTACCCCTGTAGCCGTTGAATGAAGAGCTCCAGGTGACTATCACAGGGAAGAGTCCCCCATGGTCACCTTACTCGCACTGATGCGAGGGTCCAACACAGAGTAAACACGA
This sequence comes from Taudactylus pleione, assembly GCA_031769625.1. NCBI lineage: Eukaryota > Metazoa > Chordata > Amphibia > Anura > Myobatrachidae > Taudactylus > Taudactylus pleione. The sequence continues at coordinate 7,402,645 of JAUIMM010000134.1, forward strand.
AACATTGCAGGACTATTTACCGAGTTATATGCCGCCTCCTCCGCCCATTCTCACTCACAGAAAGCTCAACACAATGACCTGCATATAGTATATACCACCAACACTCCACTAACAAAGCATGCTGCTCCTAACAACAACAACCATTCGGCCATCCAAACTGCGTAACTAGCAAATATCAGCTAGGTGTAGTACAATACACCATCTAACTACAGCACAATACAATATACAACCACACAGGGCAAAATTTTATCAAGGCAAGTATCAATACCAGCAAACCGAGAACAGGCAGTCAATACAAGCAGTTCAGTGCAAAACAGGAACATTCCAAAAGCATATATTTATTTGGGGCATGGTAAAAAACAATATCTCTAGAATAACTACAGTATTTTAAACTGGGGCGGTCGTATTTGGCTGGAAAACTGGGTTTCTGATTGCAAAATTAATGAGGGTGCAGTCCAACTATATGGTGGGCCTACACAGGCTGTCCCCCAACCTCCCTGGTGGCTAAACAGTTCTAGGCCCAAGTACTGACTGTCAGTGGTGGTCAACTGTGCAGTGGGGCCAAGCCTACTCCCTGCATTATGTAAGCTGCACAAACCTAATGCCCAACCTAATAGGGCCACTGAAAGGGAATAGGGGCAATTGTGGCCTTGGATTGTCCTCTATGGGGGCACCCATCCTGGTGGTCTAGAGGGTGTTTGGCCAAGAACCACTCTGTTGGTCTAGTATGGCTTTGGCCAAGCACCACCCTGGTAGTATAGTTGAGCTTAAATAACATAAATCATGTCCAGAATGACATGCCCACTCATAGTGACCAAATATGTGACCGCTCTGAGTGGGTGGTGCCATGATGTGACAAGCCACAATTGCTATCTCCATGTCACGCAGTGATTGGCTTCTGATTACATACCAGTAAATCCTTGCAGATACACTGTTTCCAGAAAAAAATAGGGTGATGGGTATAGACTTTTTTTTTTCTGGTGCAGCAGGGGTGTAATGGGTAGCCTAAATGACCCTCGGTGCTATCACTAATAGGGACCAGATAGGATGTAAAGAAGAATTTGGGTACCTCTTTGGTAGCCACACCCTTAAGGAAAGTGTACTACACTCCTACATCCACAATATATGTGAATAAATACCTAAAACATTGGCATAGTCCAAAAATAATTTTTTAATACAACTGAACAGTGGTAAAAATTAAAAGGGAGATGATAAAAACTTTGCACATACAGTGTATATATATATATATATATATATATATATATATATATATATACATTATATATATATATATATATATATATGTGTGTGTATATATATATATATATATATATATATATATATATGCCCTTCGACAAGTGAAGTCACAATAAAACAGCAAGTGATAAATATTTTTACAAAGACAAGAGAATATATCAAGCATCATAAATGGTCAAAAATATAAAGATGTTCGTATAAATGAAGCTCATACCAAGATGATGAGCACTGGGCCCTTGACCACCGGACCTATGAATCTAGGAAAATCATGCAAGGGGATGGAGGAATGGGCCCCAATGCGGATATATCCTTCCTGGTAAGCTTCTCCAATGGAGCCACACACTCACTGCCGATGCATTTCAATCACTAGGGGTCTTCATCAAGGCATCTGTTTCCATATCCCAGATGTACCGCGGAGGAAAGGAATTCACCATGACGGGAACAGGGAGCAGTTAGGTCCTTTCTCCTGGCTGCTGGCAGCATCCTAAGGTCCCCCACAGAATTTTGTTAAAGAACGCTGAAGAATCTTTTCCCATGGCTCCTCCACTTCCGTATCGCAGTGCGGTTACACCCCTCATAGGATGTCAGCAAAAAGCCGATGCTATACTACAGAAATGGAGGAGCCCCAGATAAACTGCTTCCACATGCAGTTCCCATTTAATGAGCAGGTTGAATAATCAAACTTAGCACTTAACCTAGAATGCTGCTATAAATAACCGCTAGCAAGCTAACGGCACAGTGCATATGTTCAATCTAATTGTTATCCACTTTCTGTTACATTTTTCTGCTTTTTGGCCGAGTAGGAGCATACTGTACAGTGGGTCTCATTCAGAGCCGCTCGTTCGTTCCGAGCGATGTTCGCACATCTGCGCATGCGTATGGGTTTTAGTAAGCATGCGCGAACCAGTCAGTGCGGCCGAAAATCGTGTGCTCGCAATATAGCGAATGTCTGCTAATTTGAATGACAGAGGGAGGCGTATGTGGGTGGTAACAGGCCCTTTTTCTAAACGAGCGAGCGCAAAACGCGTCCGGCTCTGAATCAGACCCAGTGTACACAAAAGTAAAGTATTAGTTTTGAAAAAAAAAAAATCTAATTGTTTATGTAGGTGACTGAGTGGTCATAGAATAACACATCTCAGTACAAACGTTTAATTCTTCAAAAAGGGTCGCAGAACAGACTCTGAGGAATCTGTACAGAAGAGTCAGAGATGTGTTTTCATATTCCCCAACCAGAGTTATATGCAGCATCACAAGCCGCTTGTGATTCACAGTTGCGAAAACAAGGTTGGTGGGAGTACAAGCCGCATCTGATGTGCATACGTTCTCCTTAGCATGTTAATTAATCCAGCTATGTCATAAAGCTTCCTGTTTTTCTCTGAAAATCTGTCAGACCCATTTCTCCAGCTGGCACATAAAAATTTTATTCTGATTTTGTTTTTCATTTTCTCCGTTCCATTCGAAGGCATCTATTTTCTGATAGATCAGTGGGCTTTTATTTATGTTTATAAATGCGTTTCTAGTGTGTTCATATCACTTATTTCAAAAAGTTTGTACTTGAGAAACCAAAATTATTCAAACAAGACAAAAAGACCACAGGCTCTTTCTGGAAGGGCTGGGAAGAGAGAGAAGTATTTCAGGAGCAAAGTATCATATTTGTTCCCTTCTGTGCTAAACGCACTTTTCAGCATAAAGCTGGGTACACACGTAAAGATTTTCTGTCCAACCATCCAACTAGTTGATTGGTTGGAATGAAAATCTGGTAACGTATGAAAGCAAATGACAATCAGCAATTTGCTCCCAAACGTCGGAAAATGGACAAAAACTGTCGTTTGAACAAATTGTTTAGATCAAACATTAAACAAACTTGTCTGACACCATTTACATCTGTTTCCTGGCATTTAGGAGCAAATTGCTGATCATCAGTTACTCCCATACGTTACCAGATTTTCATTCCAACCAATCAACTAGTTGGATGGTTGGACAGAAAATCTTTACGTGTGTATGCAGCTTAAGAGGCATTTTGGACATTTTATGTTTTATATCACAATTAAAAATATGACATTAGTTCACAAAAGGCTATTGTTTTTACATCCTACATTTTAGGGTGTTTTAAATAGTTTTGCTTAAAAAGCCACCTTAATTGTATGCCTTAATTATCAGTTTCATTGTGCTATGTGATGTTTAATATGTGTATACCTTATATATTTATATATTAACAGTTATTTTAATAGTACACACATATTACCCAGTGCTTTACAGATAATATTTCATTGTCCACATCAGCATCCACATGTACGCCCTACCATGTACAAACTAGGCTTTATTCATTTCAGCAGCTTATTTCATTATATGGGTAATTGGAGTTTAATTTACTCATTTTCTAGTTTTATCAGTGCTGCAAATACAGTACTTTGATGTTAATTTACAACATGATTAATTAAATGATCTCATGGGGTTTTTTTTGTTTAGAAATGACTGTGCACTCTTTGGCCTTTTGAACACAGAATTTAAGATATCTGTGCACCTGTACACGTCTAGATCTTGACAGCGAACTAGGCCATTTTAAACCTAAGTGCCTAAAATCACAGCACAGCTTATGTGTGGGATGATATCTCCATAGGATGTGAAGTTATTTCTAGAGAAAAATAAAAACATGACTTAAAAATAAAATAAAAAGACGTTTTACTGAATTGTGTAGTAATTTAGCAAGTCAGACCCTTGCACCCAGGTTAGCAGTCAGTAAGGATGATAAATTCAGTTGGATGACAGTATCTGATTGCAGAGCCGTAACTAGACTTTTTGGTGCCCAGTGCCAGAAAGAGCATTGGCGCCCCCTTCATTTTTCAAAGGGACATAATGCACCCATAAAAGGGCCATGGCCTCATGGGGAAGGGCCAGGGAAGAGATGGGGGAGGCCAGGAGATGCTGGGGATGAAATAAGAAAAAGCTACAAGTGAGTATGATAATAAACAGAAATTTGACAGGCGCAAATAGCGCCCCCTGACCTGTGGTGCCCTGTGCGATGGCACCGGTCGCACTATCCTAGCTACGGCCCTGTCTGATTGTGTACGTGTTTGTCTATTCCACAGCACTCGTGGGCTACTGTCATTTAGTTCAAACTTGGACACTCGTGTATGTACGTGCAAGGCCAGAACGGCCAGGGTTTGGTCAACTGACAGTTCAGCACGTACTTATCAGTGGCGGCTCTTACCCCTATTTGCCAGGGAATCTGTAAACGCGTGGACGTGCGAGATCACGATCATGGGCATACGCACAAGTCAACAACCTGGCTTCCAGGGACTGCATTGGCTGTATCACCAAGAATCCAGGTAGGGCTGCAGTGATAGCAGGGGAGTGGCTTTCCATGGGAAGCATTCCTAGCTATCGCAGTCCGGACTGGCAGTCCCAGGGGGAGGAGACACCTTCCCCTGGGACTGCCTGTCCATCATGTCATTATCAGGGAAGCCACGGCCAGGCAGTCACTGAAGGTCACACATTCCCTGCATCCCTTAGGTAGAATCCCCCACTGGTTAATTTTTATTTTATTTTATTTAGAAATATTATGATATGTTTTGCTTTTTAATTTTAGTTGTTATTTTTGCTAATCGGGAATTCTTCTATTTCTGTCATATAAATATATTGTCTTTCGTGAGCAAATAAACCTCTTTTTCTCTGCTCTCTTGACGGGGATCCACCTATTATATTTCATATATAAAACTGCAACAACAGGCAAGGAAATAAAATACCTGACTAAACTGTCAGAATACAATCCCAGAACCACTCTCACCCGGGAGCTTACCCTTCTCTGTAATAACACTCTGCCAGCTGGCGGCAGTGCCATGCACCCTCCGGAATTGCAGAGCTTCCTCACTCTCCCACATTCCCGGCAATATGGCCAATCAATCAAGATTAGAGATGGCCATCAGAAATTGATGGTTAGCGATTATCAATGTCCCTAATCTTATAGAAATGCTTCTTCTATTTGATGTCGAGATTGCGATGGTTGCCACCGTTGCATGCTTCTTTCCAGTGACTGCGCCAATGTCTGTGAACGTCACTCCTGCCATTGGGAGAAACTCAATGTGTCCACAGTAGAGATCCTTGTTCAAACATCTGCTGCCCACTGCACATGTGCGTTACCATAGCATCAATGTTAAATGGTTACCTTGCAATATCTGTATGCCATTGCATGGCATGTAAAGATGGCGACATACAGCACCACTATTCAGTGGCCCCTTTCAGTCTGTACTCAGCACATGCGGAGAGGTAAGTATATTATTAACTATGGGTGCAGGGTGTGTGGTGTGGGCCCTCCTGGACCCAGGGGCCCGTGTGCACCGCACACCTTGCACCCATTATAAAGACGCCTATGCGCAGTTGCTTGGATCTGTAAAGCCGCCGGCGAGCGTCTGAATACATTTCCGGGCGGCTACAGCTTATTAGCATATTTTCAGATTTTGTATAGGATATATATATACACACACACACATACATATATATATATATATATATTGTGTGACACACTACCACAGATGCGAGAGCGAGACACATTAATATATTAATATATATGACAGGCAATATTTAGACATACATGTCATCAAGAACTTTTTCTACATGAAAAATAACGTTGAGGAATTGCTTTGCCTGATGTAGCATGAAAATATAGAGAAATATATAACAGGTGCAATTAACATAAGAGATTCCTGATTTCCAATGGTTTAGGTCAGATCTTTATTTTTATTTCAACATAACTGGAATTTCTCGCCCTCTGATACATCCTTCGTACTTGGCCAGCAATGAAGCTGTGAGTGTTCCAGCGACAGAGGTGCAGACAAGTTGGCTTATTGCCATTTATAATGCACTTTACTTTTTCTTTTTGGAGACAGTCTTCCCCCCCCCCCCCTAACTTCATATATCAGCCCTATAGATTTTACAGTTTATTTTAACTTTGTTTGATAGTCTTTTATGCCGGGTAGATTGACCAAAATCCCGTCTACATCAAACAAACGTGTACATATCTTAGGGAGGCACTTTGGGCTTTCATATTGCTAGATTACACGCTTCCTTTCCACGTCATTGACCTATTTACTTTTAAAGTTGATAATACTCTTCTTTCTCCAGTGAGCCGTTCATGGAAATTTGATCTTCATACTTATTTATTTTTAAAGAAGGCAGCGTCTCTTGACAGTTGAACAGGAAGAGTGTCGGAAATGCTTTATAAGCACTATTTAGTGCCGGACCACACGGAGGCCTTCTGGCAGCTGAGGCAGCAGCCGGTGCCTCTGGAGGTATGAGGTTGAGGGTTTCTATAGTAATGTAAATGAGTTGAGAGAAGAAAAAAAAGTGCCAATGTGATTTATTTTTATGGAATGGGTATGAAATACATGCGGCCGGCCGATTCCCGTCAGCGGCAGCCCGACAGGAGCAGAGTGCGACGCAGTGGAAGCCCGACAGCGCTGGAAATCCCGATCGTGGATAGGTAAGTATCCACTAACCTAACCCCCCTAACCCTAACCCTCCTTAGGGGTGCCTAACCCTAACTTCCCCCCCAAGTGCCTGACCCTAATCCCCCCTCTAAGTGCCTAACCACCCCCTTCCCCGCTACCTAAACCTAAGTCCCCCGGAGGGGTGCCTAACCCTAAGTCCCCCCCGGGGGTGCCTAACCCTAAGCCTCCCTCCCCCTAGCCTAACCCTAACCCTCCCGGGGGGGTGCCTAACCCTAAGTCCCCCTCGGGAGCCCTAAACCTAACCCTTCCCCCCCGCGTCTGTCCGCTCGCGGTGCCCGGCATCACTACGATTGTGATGCCGGGCGCCGGTCTCCCGGTGTCAGGGAAATGCGGGCATCTACATCTAGACGCCCGGCATTTCACCCATGCCGGGATAAGACAGTCGGGAAGCCGCTTGCCGGTATATAGGCAGTCGGCTTCCCGATTGCTTCCCATTTTTATATCTGAATGACAATGCATTTTGCAAATATGCAACATGATTACCGATCGGGTATGCACATAGCCCCTTTAAACCAAACACAATCCCAATATCTGAACAACACAGTCACACATTAGAAATATACAGGACGAAGCTCTATTGGCGGGTTCGTAGGACTCATCATCCCTAGCAGCAGCAGGGCCCAGCAGTCTAGCACTGATTGTTTTTTTGTTTTAATTACTTTCACTCTTTCCTATTGTGAAGACCGAGCGCTATGTGGTCTTAGAATCCTGTGCTGATAAATAAGCTTCCTCCAGCCTCAGATTTACACTGAAATCTGCATGTGCACCTATGTTGCCGTGGCAACACAGAGGATGCTATGAATAAACAACATTGTATAGCACTAATAATCCCCACTCAGTGCTTCTGTTATCTGAAATGTCATGAACATACAGTATCTAGATTCTTTTCTATGTAAGCTGACCTTGAGATGCCTATAATGAAGTCTTCAATAGCATATCACATGCAAGCGCAGGATTTTGACACGAGGGATTCCAACTTTGGGGTCAATTCACTTAGGTGTCAGCTGTTCCCATGGCGAACTTGTCACGTGAATAGCATTTGCAATTCAATTCCAAATTCACATTGCTTTTTCGTGTTTTTTCGTGCGCACCCTGCTGAGCAGATGAAAGGTACAGAAGCTTTATTTTAAGGTAAAAATGTTGGGACGCAGTGCAGAACTTCTGGTACACCCCTTCCAATGAATAATCATGCACTTGGAGGGGTTTACATAGCATAATTTGGTCAATAAAGACATGTCAGTTTTCAGGTGGTATAGAACAGGTATGTGGAGGTGTAAATGACGTGGGACAGGTATGTGGAGGTGTAAATGATGTGGGAAAGGTATGTGGAGGTGTAAATGATGTGGGACAGGTATATGGAGGTGTAAATGACGTGGGACAGGTATGTGGAGGTGTAAATGATGTGGGAAAGGTATGTGGAGGTGTAAATGATGTGGGACAGGTATGTGGAGGTGTAAATGACGTGGGACAGGTATGTGGAGGTGTAAATGACGTGGGACAGGTATGTGGAGGTGTAAATGATGTGGGACAGGCAGGTGGAGGTGTAAATGATGTGGGACAGGTATGTGGAGGTGTAAATGATGTGGAACAGGTATATGGAGGTGTAAATGGTGTAGGACAGGTATGTGGAGGTGTAAATGGTGTAGGACAGGTATGTGAAGGTGTAAATGATGTGGGACAGGGATGTGGAGGTGTAAATGATGTGGGAGAGGTATGTGAAGGTGTAAATTATGTGGTACAGGTATATGGAGGTGTAAATGATGTGGGATAGGTATGTGAAGGTGTAAATGATGTTTGACAGGTATATGGAGGTGGAAATGATGTGGGACAGGTATGTGAAGGTATAAATGATGTGGTACAGGTATATGGAGGTGTAAATGATGTGGGACAGGTATGTGGAGGTGTAAATTATGTGGTACAGGTATGTGGAGGTGTAAATGAGGTGGGAGAGGTATATCGTGTGTTATATTGATAGTAGAGGGTTTTTTGAACTTACGGATGAGAGGTAAAAGTGTTTATTCCAACTTTTTACAAACTTGTATAAAAACACTGAAAAACTAATATACAGACATTTTTCTGTACACCAGAATGCTGGAAAGATTTTAAGGGCGGGATATACTAAAGAGGAAAATGCGGTACAACCCCAAAAAAAGCAGTTTTCAGGGGTTTTACCGCATTCTCCATATGTACAATGCACCAGAATGCATCACAATGATGACAGTTGGCGCTACCCAATAGAAGCCTATGGGCTTCTTTTCGGGACGCTTTCCCCAACAGAGATCCAATCAGACCCCTCCCATCACCCCCCCCCTGCTGACTTCTGCACATGTGCAGAAGGACGCCTCTAGCCGAGGGATCGCTAAGGACAGCTCTTATCGGGAGAGCTATCCTTTGCGATATTCTAGGTGCATTCCACGGCAATCAACGGCTGTATTTACCCGAAGAGAGGCGGATGCGATGCTTAGTACATCCCACCCTCAATTTCTGATAAAACACTTGCACGCTATAATTTTTCTACCATTAATAAAAACTGCAAAAATCAGTATCTTGACACATTTCAATACCTCCAGTACTTTCCTTATGACCACTATCAGCCTTCTATGTAGTCCTGCTATTTCAGTTGGCAATTTTTTGGGGTCCAGGACGGTTTCTCCACTTTTTCATGCACTTCATCCACGTCGCTTTTTGTAGAAAAGTTGTGTAACCACGCCGCGGGTACCGCAAATTGCCATTTCTAATGACATCTCTCATTTCTCAGGTGCGCGCATTGTCGCGATGTATGCCAGTTTCATGATACAAACTCGCTTCTAATTGATCCCTTTGTCTTTCACCAAATGCTAATGTTCTATGTCTAGACAAACCCTTCAAATACAGAACATAGGGCCTGATTTAGAGATGTACGTTAACCCGATGGGTAGCGCACATGTCCGATGTCCTCTACTCTGCGCGTGCGCAGGACCCGCTCTGGGCATGTACAGAACGGATCCTGCGATACCGCACGTAGTTCCCCCCAGCCTCTGTCTGATTGATGGGCAGAAGCGTTTGAGGGGCGGTGCGGAGGTGGGGGTGGCCTGCGTTCCCGGTTTGTCACCCTCGTTTTCTGGGAGTGCTGAGGCCAGGGTATGCGTTCATGGACACAGGCTTCCTGGCCTCGCAAGCCGACAGGACCGGTGAGGCTGCGGTAAGCTTCAGCTTACGCAACAGATGATGATCCTAGACACCTCCTGCTGCATGTGTATCTTCACGCTTCTGTGAGGCTCTGCAAATCCGTCCATCTCCGGATCAGACCCATAGTACTTTATACATAGTCAACGTGATATCTTAATCCTGACCTGGGAAAGCCTACAAATCACAGTTCCTTGCGAAGAGGAGTTTATGCAGTGCTAGAAGTGACAGTGAAGCCGTTTTTCTTCATATCTTAAAGGACTAAGGGGGAGATGTATCAAATCTTCTTGAGAGGACACATTGAAAGTTGCTCATAGCAACCAAATGATAGCTATAAGCTGGTTGCTATGGACAACTTCACCTATCTTCTGTAGAAGTTTGATGCATCTCCCCCTGAAATTGACATGATCCGATAGCCACATGTCCATAAAACACAGGCATACAGTAACATGGCATTGCAGTCAGCTCTGTTAGAGCGTGTATTATCTCCCTGATGTCTCAGGTTCCAGGGTCCAGCCCTGACAGTTCTCAGCTATGTCCATTAGCTATTAACATTTATTCCCAGATTGTCATTTTGTATGACAACTTATCAATGTGTGCGTCGTGCAAGTGGCCATTTGCTCAACCCCATTTGGCATTATACATGTGTTTCCGGGCAGGTGCTTGGAGAGAACATATGTGGGAATGAAGTAGAATTTGCTTGTCTGCAAAACTAAAAATGTCACCTCACAGGGCTATATGATTCATTTGTGAACCAATTCCTTCATTGTTTATACCCTTTCCTTTTATCTCTTAAAATTCTACTGATCAGAGCCTATTTTATACAGTTTAAATAAGTAACGAGAGCAAAGGACTGACTTTATTTCATTTGTCGCTTTTGTATATAAATAATTGCATTTTTCTATTGGTGGACAGTGTTCCTCCCAAATGTATGCTTCATTTTCCTATAAAGTGCACATCGTTGGAGCAGAAGGATCCCATGAAATTGATGCTGGCACTCAGTCATGGCCAACTCATAGACTGGATACAATTCAAGTTGTTTTGTGGAGTAAAAAGTGCTAACAAGCCAAGAATGTTCCCCAAAAACAGAGGGCCTGATTCAGACCCACTCGCGAGCGGCTGTCCGCTCGCAAGTGGGTCGATGTTATGGACTGAGCATGCGCACGACGGAGGGAGCTCCGTCGTGCGCTTGCGCCAGACGCGACGAGCGAAGGAAAGTCCTTCGCTCGTTGTGTCCGATCAAAGGGGGCGTGCTGTCAATGTTGATTGACAGCACGCCCCCTTTGGTGGGCGTGCCTCCCTGATGGGGGCGTTCCCACGGGAACGCCTCCCGTCAGAAGCCGGCCCACTGACATCACTAGTGATGTCAGTGGGAGTGATTTTGGCTCTGATAGAGCCAAAATCACTCCGGAGCTTGCGGTTGAAAACCTCAACCGCAGGCTCCGGCTCGCAAATTCGATGGTCGCGATGGTCTCGACCATCGCGACCATCACAATGCATGCTCGTATAGTCTGTGGGTGGTGACCCACAGCTATACGAGCGTCCAGGAGGACGCTCCATGAAAATGGAGCCCGGCCCTCATTCAGAGCGTGCGCTCTGCTCAGAGCGTACGGCTCTGAATGAGGGCCAGAGTCTTCTCCCCGTGGAATCATGTACATATCTTGATAATGACGGTGTTGATGACAAAGGGGAAATCGGAATTGTGGCCTCCTAATTACTTCCTTAATGTGGCCACATTCTAAGACACTATTTTGAGTTGGACGAGTTTGGGGGTATTTCAGTACATCAAGCCAATGAATATATACAACAAATGCCAATCTGTACTTCATATCCAACTGTTGGGGAGTCTTTGTACCCATCCAATGGGCGAAGGCCTGCAAAATACATTGACTGAATGGGCATCGAATGGGGAAGCGTACTGTAAGCGCATCCAACCGTTGCAGAATAAAGGCATCTAAAGAATAAAGGCCGGAATGAGTGCAGCGGATAGGGTTCTATACAGCACAACCAATGGATAGGTTTCTAACCTGTACAGCCAAGGGCTATATGGTTACATACAGCACAACCAAGGGCTATCGTTATACACAGCCCAGCCAAGGGCTACAGTTATATTCAGAACAACCCAGGGCTATTGTTATTTACAGACATAACAATTGGTAGTATTGTATATGGCATAAGGCAATGCTTCCCAAACTTTCTCAGTTTGAGGCACCATTAGGGTCTCCATAATTTCTTTCAAGGCACCCTTAAGCTAAAATAATAAGCTGTTATAACCCTAACCCTTTGCCCCCTCTATGTCTCTCCCTTTGCCCTCTCCATGTCTCTCCCTTTGCCACCTCCATGTCTCTCCCTTTGCCACCTCCATTTCTCTCCCTTTGCCCCCTTCATGTCTCTCCCTTTGCCCCCTCCATGTCTCTCCTTTTGCCCCCCTCCATTCTCTCCCTTTGCCCCCCTCCATGTCTCTCACTTTGCCCCCCTCCATGTCTCTCACTTTGCCCCCCTCCATTTCTCTCCCTTTGCCTCTCTCTATGTCTCTCCCTTTGCCCCATCCATGTCTCTCCCTTTGCCCCCCTCCATTTCTCTCCCTTTGCCCCTCTCTATGGCTCTCCCTTTGCCCCTCTCTATGTCTCTCCCTTTGCCCCATCCATGTCTATCTCTCTACCCCCCTCTGTCTCTCCCTGTGCCAGTCTCTGTCTCTCCCTGTGCCCGTCTCTGTCTCTCCCTTTGCCCCTCTCTATGTCTCTTCCTTTGCCCTATCCATGTTTCTCCCTTTGCCCCCCCTCCATGTCTTTCCCTTTGCCCCTATAAATATCTATTCCTTTGCCCCCTCCATGTCTCTCCCTTTGCCCCCTCCATGTCTATTCTTTGCCCCCTCCATGTCTCTTCCCTTACTTACCTTTATTTGTGATTGCCAGTGCCGTTGTGCAGCATCGCTCCTCAGATCAGATCAGACACATGGGGCGAGTTTGCCGGAGGTGCGGGATGCCGGCTGATCTCGATCGTTTTTTAAAATTTGCAGTAATTTAAAAGGCAACTGGTTTTGGCTTGTAAATGACTGCAACTTTAAAAAAAACGATCGAGATCAGCCGGCATCCCGCACCTCTGGCAAACTCAATCTCTATTACATACTGCCCTTCATGTCTGATCTCCCACAATACACTGCATTGTAGGACCCCGTTCAACAACAGGCAGCCTCAGCATTCACTGCCTGTTGCTTTCCACTGTCTGTACCGCTTCTGCACGTTCCCCCTCTCATCACAACCAACCCTCTCCTGTCTGCTCCGCGCCCTATCCCCTCCCCCATACACAATTTTAAAAAAAAACCAATACATCGGGCAACCTTGTTAGGCCTCCAGCCACCGCGGCACCCCGGTGAGAGCGCAGGGGTGTGAGGGTCCGCAGTGCACAGTTTGAGAACCACTGGCCTAAGGTTCTATGCAGCACAACCAAAAGGTAGTGTTTTATACAGCACATAGAAGAGCTATAGTTTGTTAGAGCACATCCAAAGGCTAGTGCTCTACACAACACAGCCAAAAGCTAAGGTTCTATGCAGTACAACCAAAGTTTATGGTTCTATTCAGCACTACCAATGCCTAGGGTTGTATACAGCGCAACCAATAGCTAAGGTCCTATACAGTACAACCATATGTTAGGACGCTATATATCGCAAATAATGGTTTAGGTTCCATACAACAAAACCAATGGCTAGGGTTCAATAGGGCACATCCAATGGCTGTAAGTATGTTATAGATAACATATATGTTCTCTTATTACAGGGAAACCGCAGAGAGGGCACACCTAAACAGTACCCAGTTCATGATGGCTCCTATTTTGTCCCTGTGTCTCCTTCTGTCTCTGTCTTTGTTTAGAAATATCAGTAGAATTTGTATTGGTATAAAATCTTTAAATAGATACTTCAACGTTTCTGCTGAATCCTCTCTGCCATTAGCTGTGCTTTTAATAGCAGTAATTCTTTCATCAAGCAAAAAGCTTTCATTTAGTGTCAAAGTAATTAAATGTGAAAATAAAGCTCTATTTTTAAAGTGTAACTATTTGCTAAAAAAAAGTCCTCTGTGTTAGACGGAAGGTAAGGATTCGGGAGGGATTTACTATCATATATAACAGCGGGGGATATTTATTCTCTCTCTGTTCCAAGAGGGTCACACTCTCTAGCAGAATGTGGTGTCGCTCACCAAGAACTCTGCAGTTAACAGAATGTTGCTTGTAGAATGATGTTTTTACTTGGCGTCAGAGAGTTTTCCAAACTATTGGATTTGTATTAACAGTTGGCAGAAGCTGCCCAATAAAAAGCTGCCATCTTGCAATAGTCACATCCCTGGCATGTGGATATATTACTGGCACTGATACCTGGAGAATAAAGAACTTTTGGAAGCTCTATCTTGGCGATATGCAAGATGGTCACCAGGCCCCTTTTGGAATCAAAGGAAAATGTTATCCTAACATATTAATACATTAGACCTAGGGCCTGATTCAGCAGCGTACGCAATAGCGATAGCATTGCGATTACGGACGCACAAAGGAATTCATCGGAGAGTGAGTGACAGGCTGTCAGCATTTGGAGGTGGTAGCGGGAGAGTGGTCAGAAAAACGCAGGCGTGCCAGTTTGTTTGAACGCTGTTTCATGGCCGTGCATAAATTAGCCACTGCGATTGCATACGCAGCTTGAGTACTCACTGCGTGCGATGAGTTTTGCAGTGTCTGCGGCTGGTCAGACCTGCTGTAAATGCTGCGTGGCGGGCCAATGTGTGTCGATGGTACCGATGTATACGCAAAAGAACGAGGTTGGACGGGTATGAGAAAGCAGCTGTGGGCGTCCCTATGCCGACTGTGCTTTGGCAAGCATAAGCATATTTTCACAGCTGCTTTCCATACGAAATCGCAGCTGCGATCGCCCCTAGTACAATGGCAGGCAGCACACAAGGGGACTGATTCAAAGCTGGGAATAGAGGGTCTCATTCAGACCCACTCGCGAGCACAGGACGCTCGCAAGCGGGTCGATGGTACCCAAATGCGCATGCCCACGACGGAGGGAGCTCCATCGTGCGCATGCGCGAGACCCGAATAACGACGGCCAAGCCGTCGTCATGGGTCTCGCACTAAAGGGGGCGTGCTGTCGATGGTGACTGACAGCACGCCCCCTTTGGTGGGCGTGCCGGGAGCGTGGTTGCCAGATGGAGGCATTCCCATGGGAACGCCTACCGTCTGGGTCCGGCCCCACTGACATCACTAGTGATGTCAGTGGGAGTGATTTTGGCTCTGATAGAGCCAAAATCACTCCAGGGCTTGCGGCAGCGAGACCCTACCGCAGGGTCTCATCGCAAGCCCGATGGTCGCGATGGTCTTGACCATCGCGACCATCATCATGGACGCTCGCATAAGCTGTGGGTGGTAACCCACAGCTATGCGAGCGTCCAAGAGGCCGCTCCATTTTCAGGTAGGAGGGCCCTGATTCAGAGCGAGCGCTCTGGTCAGAGTGTCTGGCTCTGGATCAGGCCCAGAGTAAGATATAGCAAGTACCTATAAACCTGGACAAACCATGTTGCAATGCAAGGGGTGCAAATACATAATTTTTTTTTTGCATGCAGGGTAAATAACGGCTGCTTGGGCATGTACCGATGGGTCCACATACATCTAGCCTCCTTGCATGCAAAACAGCCCTTCTAGTTGCGCCATGTCGTGGCGTGACTCGGAAGCGCCGAGTGTATTTTCATGCAACTTTGTACCTTCAAATGTGTCTTATTCGCCCAGTGATGCAAATAGATAGCACATGCAGATTAAAATGATATGCAGCATGCCTATGTTCTGTGTGCATCTGCGGGTGTATCTGCATACGAAACGCTACGTTACAGTGTCAGCGGCTGTAACACTGTAACGTAGCATTTCGTATGCAGATACACCCGCAGTCACTCACAGAACATAGGCATGCCACATGTCATTTTAATCAGCAGAAGCTGCTTTTGCTAAATATTCACATCACTCTGCAGATAAGATGCATTTGAAGGTAAAAAGTTGCACAAAAATACGCTATGCGCTACTTAGTCACACAGAGCTCCCGCGTTATGTGTAGCGCACGGAGGTTAGATGTATGTGGACACATCTGTAGCCCACAAATACTGGACAGCTTTATTTTTACACTGCAATTTAGATGTCAGTTTGGGCACACCCCTCCCATATCTAAATCTATCTGCACATTTTACATCTGCATCCCCCTGCAGTGCAGCACAGTTACTCTATCTTACTCTGGACCTGATCCAAAAATGGAAGCAATGGCGAATATGCACGCAAACCGAACGCTTGCCATCGCGCAAGCGTATAAGCCGCACTGCGCATGCGCAACAATTGCACTGCGGTTACGGATACACAGAGGAATCCATCGCAAACAGTGAGTGACAGGTTGTCAGTGTTTGGGGGTGGTAACGGGGAGTGGTCAGAAAAACACAGGCACGAGTGTCCGTTTAAACGCCGTTACATGGCCGTGCATAAATTAGCCACTGCGCTCTCCTACGCAGCTCTGCATGCCAGGAGAGCTGTCAAGTCTTCGGCATGTCAGAGCTGCTGCAAGCTCATGATGGCTGCTTGATGTGCATCAGTGTTACCGATATTTACGCAGGTAAGCGATGTCGTACGCATGTGAGAAGGCAGCGGTGGGCGTCTTGATGCCAGATGTGCTGTGGAATGCATTAGCATATTTTCGCAGCTGCGTCCCGTGCAAAATCGCAGTTGCAATTGCATTAGCGTTCATCTCTGAATCAGGACCTCTATTCCCAACTGTGAACCAGGACAAGTGAGTCCTATTTATGATTAATTCATGGAGTCATTTTTTTGTGTGCCTAGCTTCTGTACTTCTATCGATGTATTTTTATTGGTTAGGAAGTGATACAGATGTGTCCTCATAAATCTAGCCTCAATACGCCACGCAGCGCGACTTTCCTGGCGTGAGTGAGCCGCCAGGTCCTGTGCCACTCTGCTAGCGTCGGGCGTCTTTTGTTTTTGCAGAAATTGTGTCTAGGTCACACTACGATGCGACTAGGACGCTCCAGCAGACTGCACTGATTAATTTTATATGTGACACATGTATATCTGTGTGCCCCTGAGTCTGTATATGAAGCACAACGGACCTTGGAATGACAAAAGCTGTGGCCGCTATATTGTAGCACTTCTTATACAGATTCAGAGTCTCACACACACAGTTTTACAAGTGTCACATAATCAGCACAGTCTGCTGGTGCATCCTAGTTGCGACGTAGATGCATTTTTGGCAAAAAAGATACTCCGGTACTAGCAGAGTCTCACGGGACCTAGCACGTTGGAAGGGGCTTTTTAGCACAACTGCAGAAAAGACGTATAAGGACACATCTGTAGGTGCACTTTAATAACTAACACACTACTTTACGATTGAAAGTGTTAACCAGGTATGTAATAGTGCATAGATTGCTGCAAACGTCATTTTAGTAATGTCATTCTTGCTAACAAGTAGTGATTATAGGTTTACCCACTATTCGCCCACTTCAGCAGTGATTTTTGTGAGTGAATAAGCCATTTCTGTAAAGCTCTAGTGGTTGAGGGCAGTTAGCCAGCAGTACGTACAGAAGTCTCATTATTTTCATTCTCTAGGCAATGTACCGCTCATCAGATGAAGCGCTGGTCTGTAGCGGTTTCTGCATAGCACTCAGAAATTCCTGAGGGAATGCCATGTTCTGTTTGTAAAGTCCACTTGTAACCAGACTCTTAAGACCATGTATTTACTCAAAAGATTTAAACTGTCTAATAAACAGAGTTTAGTGGATTATACAGTCCGTCAGTTGATTTTCATTTTAATGATTTCCTACTGCCGTATGTCATGATCTGTTGAAAATGTGACAAATCTGAGACATTTTGCAGGAAACACGCACAATCTTTCGCTCTAAATTGCTAGATATGATCAGTGATGTATATGTTCTCGTCAGTCACTTTTCAGGGAAAGTCTAATTTCTCTGAATATATTTCTTATGTAACATTTGAAATGAGCAGGCCCAGATTTCCTAATTTTGTGTCACACTAATGAATTAATCAGTGGGAGGAGTCAGGCAACAATCATCCAATCAGAAGAGGCGCACCCTCAGGGTTTTTCAACTATTCTTCCTACCCTTCACCATTCTACGTCTCCAAGCGTAAGAGAAAACATGAGGCCTGACACACTCATGTTTTGGGGGCCCCCATTCCTTCCCCGGTACATAAAGGCCATTCAGCCATTGGTTCATCCCCCTCTGTTTCTCTCTAGCCTCAATCCACCTTCTCCCCAGCCTCATCCCTCCATCTATGTGGCCTCTTCCTCGTCTGTGTGTCTTAGCCTTATCCCCCCTTGTCTCTCCAGCCTCATCCTCACCTGTGTTGCTCCAGCCTCATCCTCACCTGTGTTGCTCCAGCCTCATCCCCACCTGTGTTGCTTGCTCCAGTAGTCTCATGCATCATTCCTGGAGAAAGAGGCAAAACGTCATCTTTCATGGACAAACATCATCTTTCATGGACTTTTGTCCAGGAATGATGATGTTTGTCCATGAAAGATGACGTTTTGCCTCTTTCTGAGACCCGATTTTTGGCGGGAAAAATCCGAACTTGGCGGGAAAATCCGAACTAATCCGAGTCTGCACATCCCTACTTCAAAGTCTCTAACCTTCCTTTCGGTTCTTTCGTCCCCAAAAGAAAACCCAAAGGGCAGTCCTTTCCTAGACAGTCAACTGCCAAGAAGGCTACCAAGCCTAAGAAACAGGCCTGGAGCACAAGGCGCCCTGCTTCCAAACCAGAGGATAAACCCTCAGCCTGACGGAGTGGGCCTCCCTCTGGGGGATCCCAGAGTGGGAGGCCGACTTCTTCAAATCGCCCAGCGTTGGTGTCAAACCACCAAGGACGCTTGGGTCAGAGAAGTGGTCTGTCACGGGTACGCCCTTTCATTCCTTCGAAGACCTCCTCACCAGTTTCTCTGCACAGGCCCTCCTTCAGACAAGAACAAGGCCTTACAGATCCAGAGCGCCATACAGTCCTTGCTGGAAGCAGGGATAATTGTGCCAGTCCCACTATCCCAGCGAGGGACTGGTTATTATTCTACTCTTTCTGGTGCAGAAGCCGAGTGGGTCTCATCGGCTTATCCTCAACCTCAAATCCCTGAACAAATTCCTCAGGGTGCCCAGGTTCAGCAGGGAAACCTTACGCTCCATCATACTGGCTATGGAACCTGGGGATTTTATGGTATCACTGGATATTCAGGACGCATAGCTACATGTCCCTATATGCCCTCTCACCAGCATTATCTCCGGTTTGCTATACTACAGCAACACTTCCAGTTCCGGGCACTACCCTTTGGCCTGTCCACAGCGCCAAGGGTGTGTACCAAAGTTATGGCTATCATGGCGGCACATCTGCGGAATCAGGAGATCCGGCTACTACCATACCTGGACGCCCTCCTGTTGGCGGGTTCTCCAGCAGTGTTTCGCCACCACCTACAACTGACAATTGCCTTTCTACAGGTGCATGGGTGGTTGTTCAATTGGGAAAAGTCCTCCCTGAATCCCTCGCAGAGGATGATTCATCTGGGGCCCTACTGGATTCTCAACAGCAGGAAATCTTTCTGACTTCAGACAAGATCTGCACATTACAACTACCAATATGCAGATGCCTCCACAGTCACTGAGTGTCAATACACTCGGCGATGCAGGTTCTGGGATCCATTGTGTCCACCTTCGACATGCTAGAATATGCTCAATTTAATTCCAGGCCTCTGCAGGGGCTGATCCTCTCCAGATGGAACGGATTTCCCCACCGGATCAAAGCTCAGACAATAGAGCGTCTGTCTCTGTCTTGGTGGCTACTGACATCTCATCTAACCAAGGGTCACCCCTTTTGGATCCCGGACTGGGTACTCCTAATAACAGACGCCAGTCTCCGGGGCCGGGGCGCAGTGACCGGTCCGCACTCCTTTCAGGGCCTTTGGACAACAGTCGAAGCAACCCTTCCAATCAACATATTGGAACTTCAGGCTGTGTACAGGGCCCTCAAGCTGGCCAGACACATACTTCACGGAAAACCCGTGCAGGTTCAGTACGACAACGCCACCACGGTGGCTTACATCAACCATCAAGGAGGCACTCGAAGTAGGGCAGCAATGACAAAAGTGTTACGTATTTTGACATGGGCAAAGTGTCACCTCCTGGCCATTTAATCAGTGTTCATTCCGGGAGTTCTGAATTGGGAAGCTGACTTCCTCAGCCATCACGACGTGCATCCAGGGGAATGGTCTCTTCACCAACACTAGTTTCAACTCCTAGTGGACAAATGAGGCCTCCCAGATACAGGTACACAGACAGGTACACAGAGAGGTGGACCTCGTGGCCTCCATATACAATCACAAATTAACAGTGTACGGGTCCAGAACAAAAGATGCCGAGGCAGCCTTGGTGGATGCTCTGTCAGTGGAGTGGACCTTCCAGATCGCGTCCCTGTTTCCTCCAGTCTCCCTTCTTCCTCAAGTTCTTCGGAAGTTCAAACAAGACAGAGGCACTGTCCTGCTGGTGGCTCCAGCATGGCCCAGGACCTCATTCAGAGTCTGTCGTTGCGGCCGCACGGTCGTAAGGTAAAAGGGGCCGGATATGCAAATGAAGCGCTCGCAAGTTGCGTCGTTAAGATGGGATCGTTAGCTGGACGAGCGAGGGGAGGATGCGGCCGTAAGACTAAATATACGCCCCCTTCTCGTTCCCATTACACGTCATCTCTGGGCATATAAGGATTAATCGAGACCATCAGGAATCATCTGAGCTGGTCGTAGAGCTTAAGTTGACAATACCCTCTCTTAAGCACTACGATCAAGTCAGTGTAAAAACCTCCCATGTCACATGTGCCATGACACTACTTATTTAATTATGCACTCCCATAAAACGCTGTTTGCATAGTCAGGCACGCCTGTGTTCGGATCTCCACTCCTCCGTTCACAACCACCTTCCCCTGTTACCACCCACAAACGCCTCATCCTGTCACTCAAACTAACGACCTGGCCAAGTTGAAGGTGAGAGCAATTTCTGATCGTAATAGCTAGTTTGCGCACGCGCATTGCGAATTTTACGCATGCGCAGTTTAGCGAACATCGGTGGCGTACGACTCTGAATGAGGTCGCCCGGAGCGCCATGGTGTCCGGCGGGCGCTGGAAACGCCCACCCTCCCTCCCGGCACTAAAGCGTTTATGAAGCTTCAGGGGGAGGGAGCGGAGGAGGGAAGGGGCGGCCACACAGGATGGCCCTGGGATTGGATATTGGCCTCCGCCTGGCCTCGCTGAAAGTGCATGTCTCTGCACTGTCAGTATAGTTCCAACGTAGAATTGCTCCACTTCCGGATATCCACACCTTCCTCCAGGGTGTCCTCTGGATTCAACCTCCCTTTGTCCCCCCAGTGGCTCCTTGGGATTTGGCAGTACTTTGAACCACTAGATTTGATTGAACTTCACCAGGACAGGGCTGTGATTCGCACTCGCCCTGAGGGCCTGATTCAGAGCCGGACTCTCTTTCAGAGCGCTCGCTCTGAATCAGGGCTCCTGGGCGCTCGCTAAGCTGTGGGTGACCGCCTCCTTTTGGCCAGCCACCCCCCTGCCCGCCTCCAAAACGAGCTGTCAATCACAATCGACAGCCACCCCGTTTTGGTGCGAGACCCGTAGCGATGGTCACTGGCCGGGTCTCGCGCATGCGCAGTGGGGGACCATCGACCCGCTTGCGAGCGCTATGCGCTCGCGAGCAGGTCGGAATCAGGCCCTGAGTTCCTTCCTAAAGTTGTTTTTAGTTTCCACATTAATGAGGAAATTCTAGTACCGGCCTTCCATTCACCAGACCTCACGGCAGATGAGGCCTCCTTGAATGTGGTCCGCGCCCTCAGGATTTATGTGGACCGTACCAGTTCCCTTCGGAAATCAGACTCCTTGTTTGGGCTCTATGGATTTCACAAGAAGGGATGGCCAGCTAATATACAAACATTGGCTAGATGGCTTTGTGTGACTCTCAGAGGCGTACACGCAGGCAGGACTGCCTGTCTTCCGTTAATGCTCATTCTACTCGGTCTGTGGGTCCCTCGTGGGCAGCTCCCCGTGGTGCCTCGGCTGTTCAGCTATGTAAGGTGGCCACGTGGTCTTCTGTCCAGACCTTTCTAAGGTTCTATTCTTTGATACCTTCGCCTCTCAGGATGCTTCCTTTGGGCGCCGGATTCTCCTCTCAGCTCAGGAGTGTCTCCACCCTTAACAGTGGCAAACGCAGGATTTCTAGAGGGGGGGTTTCCAAATGCTTGATCTTAGAGTGAGTGTGACCAGTCCATGAAGAGGGCATAATTACCACTTATCCAGCTTTAATATGCGTCATACAAAGTGTATTGTGTATCATAATTCCAGCATATACAGGACCAGAGATCACAGTAAGCCATTAAATGCAGCAGTACGGCCATCCTGCCTGAGCTGAATGTTTTTATTTTAGATGTAGGCATCATTCCTGGGCATGGGAGCAAATCTGGGAGTCTGGGAGCAGCAGAATAACCTAGCACTGCCCTGGATATATATATATAAATATTGGACTCTATAGCAGTGCATCCCTAATGGTGCATAGGTGTATTTATTATTGGCTGATACATGTTAAAAGAACCACAGGTTTTGCTATTTATTTCATTTATGATACTGAGAAGAACATGGAACGCTAGTAAAATTCCATTATATTATTATTCATGGTGTGGGCTGTGGAGGGGGGTTTCCAGGCAGATGGAAACCCCCCCCTGCGTTTGCCTATGCTTAAAAGGACCGCTTTGGGACATCCCCAAGGTCTCCCTGTGGAGCCTATGGACCCTGAAAAAGAAAATGAGAGTTATGGTAAGAACTTACCTTTGTTAACTCTCTTTCTTCGAAGTTCATAGGGTCCACAGGGCACCCGCCCTGACGCACCTGGCTTCATATGGGTTATGTTGCTGGTCAATGGTTTCCCATCTCCTTCTCTGTGAGAGTGTGATTCTTGTGTGTACCAGTCTTCCTTCTCTCTTATCCTTCTCCGGCCTTTTGCTTTTTACCAAATGAAGTGCCTCTGGCTCGGGGGCGGGGTATAGGGAGAGTGGACCGGTGCATCCCGGGAGCTGAAAGCTTTTAATTGCGTGGTGCCCGGATTCAGTTCTATCACTTACACCCCAAGGTCTACCTGTGGACCCTATGGACTTCAAAGAAAGAGAGTTATCAAAGGTAAGTCTCATTTTTTTATGAATCTACAATTTATAAGAAACATTTAAAAAAAATGGGTCAGTTAAAAGGTTAATAGCTGGGGTTGTACAAATATTCAAAAGCCCTTTCATTGTGAAGGATAGTGACCTCCCAGTGGTCAGGTGAAGAAAAATCAGAATGATAAGCCTTGAACTCTAAATAATAGATTGAACACTAAAACAATATTCAATCAATGTCATATACTGTATAATAGAAATAAAATTGGCACCAAATAAAAAGTTAAATGAAACACAATTCTGAAAGTCAGCAATTTTTTTATATTGATTCAGTCTTGAACAAATTGGAATGTTGAAATAACTAGAGCCCCACTCAATATACTGTACTTAGTCTATAAACTATTGATTGGGGATTGAGAACCAAAAATGTGTTTCATTTTTCTAGCATCTGGGATAAATAAGAGGGTAATAACTTTTACATTTGTTTCTATAAATTAAATTAACCCTAGTGTGTGTATGTGTGCGTATGGTAGGGAATATAGATTGTAAGCTCCACTGGGGCAGGGACTGATGTGAACAGCCAAATATTCTCTGTAAAGCGCTGCGGAATATGTGTACGCTATGTAAATAACAGGTAATAATAATATAAAGATTACAAAAACACCTGAGATTCTGTTTGTTGTATAATATATTCTGGTATTTGAACTACATCTAGTAGTTGGTTTAATTGATGCAGATGCTGGGTCCCTTTACTAGTTATATGTAAAGGTATGTATATATGTATATCATTTTCATTTTAATCTCAATATTCCTTGGCTCTAGCTGGGAGCGATGCCCAGCTCTAACCAGATCTATATGGTATATGAAAGGTACATACAGCTGAGTTCTTATACACTGCTGTAGTGGCACCTAACGGCCCTTCTTGGCTTGCCATGTCCCATCTGACTAGGCCGGCGCCGAGCGTCTTTTGCACTGATTACTTTGGTATGCGACTTTTGTATATCTGTTTGCGCCTGACGCTGAAACTATATACACAGTGCCCTGATGCAACAGCCGCACCTTTTTTCCATGCCAAGTGCGATTTCGTGACGCGGTTTGTCACGTCCGTTCGCTACTACAGTGCATAGGCAAACGCAGGGGGGGTTTCCGTCTGCCTGGGAACCCCCCTCCCCAGCCCACACCATGACCACAATAGAAATAGTAAGGTAATTTTACTAGTGCTGCATGTTCTTCACAGTATCACAAATGAAATAATTAGCACCACCTGTGTATCTTTTAACATGTATCAGTCAGTAATAAATAACCTGTGCACCAACTAGGAGATCTGGAAAACATTCACTGTTAGGGATGTGCTGCTATAGAGCCCAATATGTACATATATGTTCAGGGCAGTGCTAGATTATTCTACAGACTCCCGGACTTGCTCTAATGCTCTGGAATGGTGCCTACATCTAAAATAAAAACATTCAGCTCAGGCAGGATGGCCTTACTGCTGCATTTAATGACTTTCTGTGATCGCTGGTCCTCTATATGTTGGAATTATGACACGCAATATACTTTGTATGACGCATATTAAAGCTGGTTAAATGCTAATTCTACCCTCTTCATGGACTGGCCACACTCGCTATAAAATCAAGCATTTGGAAACCCCCCTCTAGTAATCCTGCATTTGCCACTGTGGTGCATTTTCGGACTAAAAGACGCTCGGCGCAAGCCAAATTGCAGGGAATCTGGCGTCTCTCTCGGGCCAGGCACCGCATGGGGTATTGGGGCTAGATGTATGAGGACACATCTGTAGAACTAATAAAAAAAAGTAAAGATATTTATAATTCAAGACAGGTTAAAATAAACTACTTTCAAAACTGTCCATGGGATAATGCACATGGGTATCCTGTCTGCCACTGGTACTCCTCTCCCCTCTCATACCCATACAAGTACCACTGGCATCATGCAGAGGGGAAAAACTAATTAAATACAAATAAATGAATACACATGTGAAAGAGCGAGCAGAATGTATAGGGTTATTTATAATGACAGGTACACAGACAGCTTAAATGTTAGCGCCCTATCCGAGGATAACGCTGATCACAGCAGAGGATAATACTGCGTGTTCAGAGCTGGATGCTAGAAGTGTTTTCTTTGTTACATATGGACGTTCGGCTTAGCGAATGTTTGTCAATCACTTGGCGTTCAACCACACAGATGAGTCATACAGGACCCTTGTAATAAATAACAGGCACAGAATGACGTCACCCCGTGTCTCTTGACTCCCCCATTGCTTAGTTCTCCTATCTGCAGAAGAAATGTAAAAAGCTAAGAATTAAGGCAGCACATCTACCATTGTGAAAAAGGCTCATTGGGATCTGCTGCTATTTACATTTTGCTGGATTAAACCTCTTTGTAGTGTTGTAAGGCTCGTTGACACCTATGTGATCTCAAACATCTCGATTGTCTGAAAACTGGATGAAAATGGCAGGAAACAAATCATGTTGCAAGGCTTTGGCTGTATTCCCCTGATTGCATTTTTATTACATTAAGGAGTCAATTAAACTGCCAGGTTCCTCTGTTGCTACTAAATGTCATTTGCATATACATTAATATTCAACAGACTAGCTTCCTTTATTAGTTACCTTTAGAAAGCGTTGTCCATGCATTTTTTTTAAATATTTAAAATTAATATTGCCCCAGTTGTTAATGCGGATCCTTGCAGTGTATTGTATTGCTTTAGGTTAGCCACAACTTTAACACATCCCTCATTTTCCACCCTATGTACTTGTGAGCCGGAGATTTATTTTGAATTATCTTTGCGAGTAAATATATGAACTCTGACATCCGATCCGACTCTCTTCCATATTACAGTTAACCCTTAGCATGCTGGAAGCGGTAATGTCGACGTGCGGACTGGTTTTTAAACGTTTGCAGACCGCATTATCAAATGGGTGATAGAAATTAAAGAAGGAGCCTGCTCATAGTTTTTTTTTAACAGCTACGAAGTAAAGAGAACACAGGACATGACTTTCTCCAGCAATCGCATCTACACTGAGATTCATTTGAGGTATTTGACAGTGGCAGCTTCTGTTCATTTCCTTGTATGTGTTGTAAAAACTTTGCAAACTGCAGCTACCTGGCTCTGCCCTAATGTGTCTTTGAGGAACGACGTACAGTATTGGCAGGTCTCCAGTTCAGGATTAGTCCTGTCAACACTATAATTCAGTCAATGGTCTTGCAAGCTCTAAGCTCCTCTAAAACCCTTGGATATAACCCATCTGGTTCATCTATTGTTCTCCATTTGAGCTGGCATTCCTGCTTTGTAGATTGACACATGTCCGCGCTTTAGCAAAGATAAAGACTGAAATTCTAGATTTGGATAGCCTCCTAAACTGATTTCAACCTCTTTTCAACTTTTTTGGTGGTAAAGTGAATTTAACAGTCCTGCAGTTATTGAATGGAAATGGCATTTTCTTACCAATAAGAGCCAGTAGAGGTGATATTGTAATGTAGCCTATGTTTCCCTCATTTCATATCAATAGCTAGAAATTCACAAGCATATTACATGGTCTGTGTAGAAATTACTAACTACATGTAAAAGATTTTAGAAGTAGAGTAGTTCTGTACTTTCATACACGTCAAAGACTTTTCCAAGGGCACTTCTAACATCTGCAGTAATTTCCACTAGGGGGCGCTTTGTTCATTCTAATACACCAAGTTATCCTAATGACTCCAGTGATGACATCGTTACTCATTGGTTTTAAGTAGTGATATTTATGCAGATATTATCTACAGGGGGATATACGTACCTGTCAGCGACACTGTATTGTGTATATAGACAATGAAGTTAAAGTAAACACTGTTTAAGTGGACCCTTCATGAAGAATTGGATTACAGCCATACGTAATGTTTTAAGATTATTATTATGAATAAAACTGAATAAACTCAGTAAATGAACACCCAACATGTTATAATATTTACACCAAGCTAATTCCAGTACAGAATGCCTTAAGTAATATCTCCACAAAAAAAAATGCTCCCGCCTCCCCCATGTAGTTGAGTTCCTAGAATCGCAATCTTTGTATCTCCACAATTTAAGACGTACTTCTAGAGCTGGTACATTGGCTCCCTAAAATAGATGGCTCAGTGCAAGGAAGGGTACCTGGATGGAATTCTATAGACAGTCAATAGGTCGACACCAGATAGTCAACAGGGTTTAAAGGTCAACATTGTCAAAATGTCGACACAAAAAAGGTAGACATGATTTTTCATGATTATTAGGGTTAGGCACCTGGTGGGAGAGTTAGGGTTAGGCACCAGGGGGAGGGTTTGGGGGAGGATTAGAGTTAAAAAAAATTTTTTTTTTCAAATGTGACAACCTTTTCTGTGTCAATCATTTGTGTGTTGATCTTTTGACCATGTCGACCATTTGAACCCGGCGACCTAAGTCCATGTCGACCATTTGACCCTGTCTACCTATTGCCTGTTGACCTACTACTTGTCTTTCTAGGCACTGTAGATCTTTCAATCCACACTCGCAAGGAAGTGGGTTGTGTTAGTATTGAGCATCATAACAGCTGAAGTGTCAGTGGATGTCCCAACAACAGGGAGCTGCCATTTTGCTTGAGACCACAACTTCTAGTACTCCAAAATTTTTGAGAAGTCACATAACTAGAATAACAGATGGGAGTATGATGTTTATGTTATTTAGTCAGTATAAAGTTGCCACTAAAGACCTTCTTCATTGCTTTGCTAATGCCCCTCGACTAATCACAATGTATAAGGTTTGTTCAGGACCACATGGACACCATGAAAGTTATTAATACAGAGGTTTCCTCCTTGTCTTATCGTTGCCTTGTTATATTTACAAAAGACAGTTATGTAAGTGATGCGGGTTTACAAGCGATTTCTCTTTTTACCACAAAACAAGGTACTATTAATTTTGATCTGTATATGCCAGGTCACTTTAGCCTGCCCCTGCTCAGCTCTTGTCCCTCCCCTGCCCCCCTGTATAATAATTACCTGTGCTGGTGCAGGATTCTCCTTTGCTGGTCTGTCCCTTCTCCACTGTAGCAATGAGAGCCATTGGGAATGGTAACTGCTCCCAATGCGCATGTATGTCTAATGACAGGCCATTATCGATTAATATATAGAGTTGTACAGCAGGGACACACACTTGTAATGGACTGTACACCACCCTGGTTTTAAATGCAGCATTAAGAGTGAGATTAATCAAACCTTCCTAAATCCACCTAAACCACTCCCTGGCCAGCCCCAATCCAAGCCCTGTATCAGAGCCAGATCATCCATTAGAGAAACCCAAATTGTTCTACTATGCTCTATGTGGGTATTTTGACAAATGTTGAGAGGCACGTGGGTCCATACCAGTATCATGCCTAGGTCCCCGAGCCCTGCCCTCTGTAGCATGTCACACCCCTTCTGTTTTCTGGTAATATATTGGTACTGTTGTGGAGATATGACAGGGAGGTCTCTGTACCATTTGCTGGTTTCTTTTTTTGTTAAACTTTCTTTTAGCCTATTACTTGACTTGGGGCAAATCCCCCCCTAAACCAATGCATAAGAAACAAGCACAACCTTAACTGATGCAAGAAAACAGATATTAATGTGGTTGCTGAAAGGCATACTATAGACATCTAAAAGCCTCATAAATGACTATTCTGGGATAGCTAAATTCAGTTTTATTAAGTAACAAGGATTATATTCTCTTGCTGATATTGCTACCCCTGATAATATTTAGTCCTATCCGTTTGCTCAAAACTTTGGCTTTGACTACAGATGAGCATGTGGAGTCCATAACTTAGTTAACTTTACGGTTCTCTCAGCCAAAGCTTTGTGTTCTCAGGCTCTCGGCCAAGATATTTTCAGACTAACCAGTATAGACAGTAACTATAAATAATACAGCATTTAATATCCCCAGAACTGCTTCCCTCAGCAAGTTCACTTGTGCATTCCACGAAGCATTTCATCAATGGGTTGTCTCTGTTTTTCTGTAGATGTGTTGTCACGGTGAGATGATTTGTGTTTTGGCTACCCGTTATCTTCTGATAAATCCATGTCTCATGACATTCATCCTGCATGGTCTGGTTGTCTTTTATTGTGAGCAAAGTTTCTGCAGCTATTGATTTAAATAGCGTATTCTTACATACTTATCTCGGCTAGCTTGGTCACTCTTGGAATGTATTTAAAGTGGAACTCCAATCAAAGTAGGTGATTTCATTAGAGACAACCGTTCTTACAAAGTAGATTGCACATTTTAAGGTACATGGTGTGCATTTGATTCTTTTTTTTTAAAAGACCACTAAACCTAAAGTATAAGTTGCCTTATATATTGCTGGGTCACTGGCTATTGTGCCCGATGTTGGAGTTTTTTTTTTTTTATCTGTATTTGTATGTACCCTCCCTGCAGTCCACTCCAGGCTCTGAAGGGACTCCAGGAACTATCCTGTGCATCCAAACATGCTGGAGGGGAGGCTTTATGTCTGTGGGCCTGATTCAGCAAGGAACGCACGGATGCAGACCCACACAACCTGCCGATGTTCGCGTCCTGCGCATGTGTCTGGGTCGCTGTGCGCATGCGCAAACCGCTCACTGTGTCCGCAAAAGCGAGTGCAGTGAATACCCCGAGCCAGGGAAAAGTAATTGACAAGAAGTGCCGTTTGTGGGTGGTTACGGGGAGTGGTCAGCCGAACGCAGGCGTGCCAGTGCGTTCGCACCCCGTTACAGGGGCGTGCATAAATTAGCCACTGAGATGCCGGACGCAGTCTGGCATCCCTCTGCGTGCAGGAAGTCTCTCAACTCCTGCGACAGGGTCAGGTCTACCTTTAGTCTGCATGCTGATCCGATGTTACTCGATGTTCCCGATGTTTTCTCAGCCTTGCGCATCAGTACGGACATTAGCGGAGGCTAAAGGGGGCGGCATTATGTAGTGCTGGGCGTCTGCATCTTTGTGCTGCAATTGCCGTGCGTATGCAATCATTAGCATATTCTCGCAGCTGCCGGGTGCGTGCGTCTACACCCGTGCGTTCCTTGCTGAATCAGGCACAGTGTGTCACTCAGCCAGTGATAGCTGTGAGGCTGTTAGGGAAGGGGAAAAAGGGCGATACCTACCCCCAGTTCTCACTGTGCAACAGCAACCCATATAACATAAGGGTTATATAATAACTTTCAAACATTCAGTGGCTCGCAAAAGTGTTCAACCCCTTAAAGAGTTAATAGATTTGTCTATATTTGACACATTACTTTATATATATATATATATATGTATATATATTTGTAAAAGGAAATGAAACATATAAACAATTTTCAGAAAACAATATTGTCATTGCTTAACATATTATAAAAACTATCTATAATAATAATACAGTGTTTGTCGATTACCTAAAACTGTAACCAGTAAGGGTATTTACACATTACTTTTATTGTGAAAAGTTTTTAAACTCATAATTCATTATTTACCTGCAGATTTTTTTTGTAAATAACTAAATAAAAAAAAGCTGGCTGTGGAAGCTCCAAGTTTACACATTATCGAAAGATACAGGTTGAGTCTCCCATATCCAAAATGCTTGGGACCAGGGGTATTTTGGATATCGGAATATTCTGTATTTTGGAATATTTGCATACCATAATGAGATAATTTGGGAATGGGACCCAAATCTAAACACAGACTGCATTTATGTTTTATATACACCTTAAACACACAGCCTGCGGGTAATTTTATACAATATTTTCAATAATTTTGTGGCTCAAACAAAGTTTGTGTACATACATTAAATACATTTATGTTTCATTTACACCTTATACACAAAGCCTGAAAGTAATTTTATACTTTATTTTGAATAATTTTGTGCCTAAAACAAAGGTTGTGTACATTGAACCATCAAAAAGCATACCGACACCTATCTTAATCCCTACGCCGGGATGCCAGCCCGAACGAGTAAAGTCCAGGGCGCCATTAGCAAGAGCCACACGGGGGAGGGTTAGGTTTAAGGAGCATAGCGGGGTTATCTCAGTCATGCTAAACATAAATCTGTATTTCTGAATATTCCGTATTTTGGAATATTTGGATATTGGAGACTCAACCTGTAATGCCTTAACAATTGGCTTTCTGTAATTAATTAAAAAATAATAATAATAATAAAAAAAAAATAGTTTATGGATAAAAATACTTTCCAGTTGAAATAAAATTGGTCATACTGTGATTGGAAAACTTGAAAGAAGACGTCCAAAGAGCATTTTGGGTTAAAGGCATGTACAAGATAGAAAAGATGTACAAGATAGAAAAGATGTACAAGATAGAAAAGATGTACAAGATGTACAAGATAGGAAAATGCTTCAAAATAATAAAATGTTGATACATTTTTACTCTTTTTCATTTCCGGAACATCTGTAGTTTTGAAAAAAGATCTCCCGACGAAATCACCACTGTCCATTACCAATAGAACCACGTGACTACCCAATATAAGAGCTAAGGGATACTCATCATATATACTGTGTGTGTGTGTGTATATATATATATATATATATATATATATATATATATATATATATATATATACAGGCAGATATGAATGGCACTCAGAAAAAAAAATCAGACAGCTGGTACAGATAGTCAACGTTTCAGCGTCGGAGCGCTTGTCAAGACATACATATTGTAACAAAAACACACGATAGATACTTGTAATCAACACCCTGTGTCCATTACCTTCCAGCCCGCCGACACCAGTGATGATGACGCCATCACAATGGGACACGTCTGCTGCACAAGCACAGCCGGGGGGCGTGGTAACCATCACCATGGTGCCCTCACCATGACAATACAAACAAATACATAAAACTGCTGAGTGAAGCCTAATAGTAAGTTCTAAATGACATAATAACCAGTAATGAAACTGTAGAAGGACTGATAAATCCAAGGCTATGTATACTTATATTCTCTGGATAATACAGAGATAACTCTAAATTCTCTAATGGTGTGTACAGACGGGACGATCGACAACGATATCGTTGTACGATCTCCTGGGTGTGCTGGACGATCGATATCGATCGTCCAGCACAGCACCAACTCACCAACGACTATAGCGATCCGCGATCAACGATCGCGGGTTTCTATAGTAACCTGGTCGATATCAACCAGGTTGGCCTGCAAGAACGGGCGATGGACGATATTGATATTGTCCATACGTGCCCGAGCATCGCAGGTCGTTGGGCACTGAAAAATGCACGATATTAACTATATGATCAATATTGTTATCGTTATATCGATCATTTTAATCGTACCGTGTGTACTCACCTTAAAGCAATAATACACGCTAAGTAAGGATACCTCTTATAACTAGAACCTGTAATATATGAAGTGCAAGGTTGATAGTTAGCGGCTGGATAACCTGCCACTATTTGCAATAGGAGTGGTTGAAGAGGGTTGAAGTGTGGCCGGAGTTCTCCTTTTGTAGAACTCTGTTCATCCTGTACATATGACGAGGCACGGTTCTGTTACCACCATGAAGGTGCTGCAGAGGAGAACGGATTTGCATACAGTATGTGGGAGCCTTGGAGAATGCATTACTTAGATTCCTTCCCACAATCTATGGCTTGCTAATGACTTCTACTTATAGATCACTTGTCACACTGTTTCAATTGCTGGTTTCTCTGTGCAGGAAATTTTGCTCATTTTCAGTATCCAGGAAACAGTAGGATGCGTTAAATTCAGCCAATCAGCAGAGCAAATCATCAGTAGCTCATCAGTAGCTATTCAATCAGGGAAAGTAATACACACACACAGACCCTCACCCACCACAGTGCTTTTTACGAAAAATCACATTACAGAGAAAAAACATCTTCTCCTGATTATTTTAGGTATGTCATTGCCCAATAATTACCATATTTGTTTGAAAGCCTTCCTTACATTAACTTCTTCCTTTCTACAACCAAGGCCATTATACACTTCTATTTTGTTGCTTTATGTATGCAACATCTATATTTCATTCAAGACTACAGGGTCTATATGTTATACAGCAATGATCCAAGAATGGCTATCGCAGTAACACCAAGTATTAACCTATTTACCTGCGCTTACCTCCAATCCCCACGGGGATAGCATAATTAGGTTTAGATAAGAAACAACCAATAAGGGCTTCCTGAACTCCTGATTGGTTACGTCTTAGCTTAGAGACAAGACAAAGCTCCTGGTTGGCTGTCCGGCTGCATGAGCAAGTTGTGTTGGGGCTGCATATGTTTTAATTCCTTTTTCTTATGTCGATTCAAGGCTAGAAGGAGGGAACAGGTAAGTATTAATTGAGGGCATTTTTTTCCCTACAAATGGGGAAACTCGTACTTTACTAATGTACTAATAAGGCTACACAACATTATTTATAAGGTGCCAATATTTATTGTAATTGAAGGCATTACTTTTTTTTTAATTTTAAAAGGGGGCATCCATTTATTTTTATATATTTAATTATAAGCACCAGAGTATGTTATTATTCAAAAATGCAGTGCAGTGTGAAATGCAGTGGCGGGGACTTTACGAGAAACATCTTGGGTTCCACAGACGGCTGGTTGTGCTGAGGATCCAATCAGTAATGCTGTTCTTGACTGCTAATCTGATGCTCCAAAAGTAGACGGAAGAGGAAGAAGACTCAGTAGTGTGGGCTCTCCCACCCTCCCTTCTGTCTTCTCCACAGGATCCTGTAGTAACTATTATATCAGCACCCAATGTAAATTCTTGTGGGCAGAGGAGGTTTGATTCCATATAAAAGGCACATGTGTGGTGGGGTCTTTTAGGCATAAGACCTATGAGGAAGTCTGCATGCAGTTGTAGAGGTCTAATGGGCACTATAAGGAGCATGTGAGGAGGTCTTAAGGCATTTGGAGGGGGATCTGGTAGATATTATAAGGGGCATGTGAGGGGGTGTGATAGGCATTATAAGGGGCATGTGGAGAGCTCTGAAGGTTTGTGAGGGTGTCTGATGTGCATATTAAGGAGCATGTTAGGAGGTCTAAAAGCATGAGAGGGCGATTTGGCTGATGGGAATGTGGGGAGGTCTCAGGGCATATAGGAATGGTATGATATGACTATGGTGTAAAAACAAAATAAATTATAAATATGTTATATATTCAGGGAAAGATCATCTACACGATTTGTAGCTCATTTCCGTTATAGTGGCCCTATTCGTTGTATTGCGAGATGAGACTTTATTTGAATAAAGACTTTTACCAAAGAGGACATATATTTATTGTCCAAATAAGGACTTCACACTTCTGGTTCATCTTTGTGCATGAGAACTCTGTTTGCATTTTATTCTGAAGGGACCCTGGACTCTCCTCTATCTCACAGCAGCAGCAACACTAAAATGGCACCCTTTTTTAGAGGAGTGGCACAGATCTTACAGTTCTACAAGTTCTAATCCATACTTGCCTACTTTCCCAGAATGTCCAGAAGACTCACAAATTTTGGGGAGAGAGTGGAGCAGCGTTCCGGGTCTGCCCAGTTTCCCAACAAAATGGGCAGTTCAGGGGCTCCATGACGTGATTTGTAGTGAATTGTGTCATTGTGGCCTTGCTCTCACTGTAGACTGCCATTAAGAGCACCATTATACTGTTGATGGCTGGACCTCCACAGTGTCATCCAAACTTTCTGAGAGGCACACACCTCCTGTCCCCTGATCCCATATACACTGAGTTGCCAAAAGTCATGGGATAGATGCCTAGTTTCGTGTAGCACCTTCTCTAGCCCGCCGAAGTCCAGCAAATTGACATGGCATCGATTCCACTAGTGGAAGGAAGACCACTAGATAGCTTCTCACAGTTCCTTGGTGCAGGATCTTGGGTGCGAACGGACCTCTCCACACCATTCATTGGAACTCTCCAGAATGCTCCTCAAGCCAATTCTGGACAACTTGGGTCTTGTGACATGGTGCATTATCTTGCTGGAATATTCCATCGTTGTGGTTGTACATGAAGTCCATGAAGGGCTACAAATGGTCATTAAGCAATGCAATGTAGCGGTGACCGGTCAATGACGTGTTCAAGTTGACCCAACCCATGCCCCGTAAACACACCCCACACCATTTTGGAACCATCACCAGCCTGCATGGTGCTTTGTTGACAATTGGGATCCATGGCCTCATGGGGTCTGCGCCACACCTGAACCCTACCATCAAAAAAACCTGCCACTACCAAGACAGCCGCCACCAGATATCTGGAATTATAAAAATAACATATTAAAAATCGCCACAATCTATTAGTCTTTTCACACAGTCCAGACTTCAAAAACATTAGTTTATAATCTAAAATAAATACTTTCATCAAATTAATTTGACTAAAGGGCACATTGCTTCCCGCATGCCCATTTTACAGATTGTCACTTCCAGATGTCTGTTAATTATAAAATGCCTTTACCAATATGACAGCTTACCAGAATTTCAGTAGGATCATTGCTTCTATTATGGCTGCTACTGGAAGTCCAGTTTTGGTTATAGGGACAATTTTCAAATATGGTTCAGTGATCGTGCTTAGCATAAAAATGTGTGGGTCCTAAGGACACCACACTTTAAAAGATTGGGGTCCTACTCAACTGTTTCTGGGTCCCACCACATATTATGGGGGATGAGGACAGGCAGCAATTGGGACAATGCTGGGAGCAGGTAGTAGTTGGTGTAGAGGGGGTAAAGGGCAAGCAGCAGTTGGGGTAGAGGCAGGGAGAAGTGGAAGTAGAGCAGGGGAAAAGGGCAGGCAGTGCTGGGTGTAAAGAGGGGGAAAGTACATACAGCAGTTGGGACAGTGCTGGGGAGTAAGGATGGGGCTAAGGGCAGACATTGCTGGGGTAGGGGGGTAAGGGTAGAGGGCAGCTTGGGCAGCATGGGGTAAGGAGAGTGTTAGGGCAGGCAATAATGGGGACAATGCTGTGGGGGTAGGGGTAGATAGCAGTTGGGGCAATACTGAAGGCAAAGGAGGGGTTAAAGGTAGATAGTTTGGGCAGTACTAGGGGCAAGGATCGAGCTAGGGGCAGGCAGTACTGGGGTAGGAAGGGCTTAATGGTAGATAGCAGCTGGGGCAGTACTGGGGGGCAAGGGGTGGGTAAGGTTAGATAGCAGCTGGGGCATGGAGGTGGTTAGGAACAGGCAGTACTAGGGGTAGGGAGGAGGTAAGAGTAGATAGCAGCTGGGGCAGTACTAGCGCAAGGAGGGGGTTAAGCAGGAGGGGGCAGTATTTTAGCAAGTGCTACATTAATAACTAATCCTCCCAGGGGGATGTAGTTATGAGACCAGTGGCCTTGATGCCGCCGTTCTCAATACCAACAGGGAAATCCCGCCAAGGGACTTAAAATAGGCGTCGAAATACCGACACCTATTTTAATCCCGACGCCAGGATGCCAGCCCGAACGAGTTAAGTCCGGGGCGCCGTTAGCATTAGGTTTAGGGAGCATAGCGGGGTTAGGTTTTGAGGGGAGGGAGGTTAGGGTTAGGCACCACTGGGGGGATTAGGGTTAGGCACTAAGCAGGGAGGGTTAGGTTTAGGCATGAAGGGGGGAGGATTAGGTTTAGGCACTAATGGGGAGGGTTAGGGTGCGCGATGGGGAGGGTTAGGCTACAAGAAGGGAGGGTTAGGGGTGGAATGGGGGACGGTAAGTGTACTTACCCGACCCCTGTGGGGATGCCGCTGTCGGTATTCTGACAGGAGGCATCCCGACAGCCGGCATTACATACCCATTCCCTACCAGGATATGCCAAGCCAGGTTAATATTTTCTCTATAAGTCCTGCAGCACTGCACTGCAGACACAGGGAATACACACTGCTGCAGGGGGAGAAACACAATTCTACACACAATGGTGTCACAATGATCTCAGTAGAAGGCCAGTCTGCATGTCAACATCCCTACCATACAGCTTCACAGCCTACATACGTGTGACCATCTCCCTGGGTTCAAATGGCGGCCGGGGCAGTGTAGGGTCTCATGCTAGCTCGCTGCCCATACACAGCGCACACATCATGGATCAGTGACAGAGAGCAGCATTCACGTTTGGGGAGGAGGAGGATGGCGGCACTGTTCTGGGTGCGTGGGGAAAGTTTCTGCCAGCTGCTATGGCACAGGTACATGGTGCTGGCATTGGCTCCCTGGGTCAATGTTCCCTGCAGAGGCATTGCAGGTTTCATAGCAGAGCAGCGAGCTGCACTGGCGGGCAGAGAGAGAGGGAGGGAGACACTACAGGCTGCGACTGGCTGGAGAGACTAAAGGCAGTAAATTGGCTGGGGAAACACTATAGGCAGCAGGCATTTGGCTAGGATCCTGGCGCACAGTGCCAGATCATTGCACGTCCTGTGGGACCCACTAATCTTCTAAAAGTGGGTAATTTCGGGGTATTTGCGATCACTGTGGTTACTAATAGGATATCCGGTTCCTTTAAAAATATCAAGCTCATACTTACATTAGGCTGGGCATTTGAGCTAAATGATTGCCCCAGCGCGGAAAACAATTGGTCAACCTATTATTCACCAAAGGGCATATTTAATTGTGGGTGAAATTTTAAGAAAAACTTGCAGCACAGGATTTATCCTGCATCCGCAAGGTTTTTCCTATTGAATTGCCTGCTAGAAAATAAGATGCACTCATTTCTATAGAAATTAATGCATCTTTTCTACTTCAGGGTCCATAGGGTATCCACAGGATACCTTGGGGTATAGGTGTGACGTCAGTCGCAGGGCACCAAAGAGTTAAGCTTTCAGCCTCCCAGGATGCACTAGGTCCCCCTCCTATACCCCGCCCCCGGGCCAAGGCACCTCAGTTTAGTTTGGTGCCCGGCCGGAGTCGGGTGCACCTGTTGGAGTGGGGGCTAGAAGAGCCTCTGAAGCTTTTTCTTCATGCAGCTGTGGCTGCACATCTGGATGAACAGCATGGACAGTCAGTCCTGACGTCCATGCTGTCTTCCCTACACCCCGCCGGTACCAGAACGCCGGTACTGATCCGGGGATGCTGGTGGGCGTCTGGGGTCACAGCTAGCGGTGACCCCAGATGTTCCGGACCATGGCCGGATTCAAGGGGGACAGAGGTAAGCAGCGGGGTCCCGCGGTGGGTCCCCGCTGATCACATGGTCCTAAGTCCCCAGGCAGGGGGCTCCCTGGGGACTGGCTGCAGCGTGGAGCCAGGCGACCAACCTGCGCTTCCACTACCCCCTGGGACAGCGGACCGCAGCAGAGCGGTAGCGCTGCGGCGTCCCAGGGGTTAAATGCATGCCAGGGGAGCGCGCCTTCCCTGTCTCACAGCCGGCGCCTCCCCCGCTGCACACAGCCCTCTCTGCACTGTGCTGACTGGTCCTGTGTCAGCGCTCCTCCCCCAGGCCAGCTTCTCTCTGCTCCTCGGCGGCCATCTTCTCTGCAACGCATGGTGAACGCTGCTGGAAGTCTGGAAGGAAGCATCGTGGTCTGGGTCCCCCCGCATACCTCTCCTCCGCTGTGGCTCAGGTCTGTGTATGCAGCGCTGTGTCCTACCAGGCCCTGTGTCTGTGTAGTTGAGTGATCAGCGCTGTTAGTGCAGGAATTGTTATTTCTCTGCATTGTATGTGACTGTGCTAGCGCTGCCTGTAACTTTTCTTCTCTAAACTGTCAGCTTTATTACTGTCCCTGTTC
This sequence comes from Taudactylus pleione, assembly GCA_031769625.1. Taxonomy (NCBI): domain Eukaryota; kingdom Metazoa; phylum Chordata; class Amphibia; order Anura; family Myobatrachidae; genus Taudactylus; species Taudactylus pleione. The sequence continues at coordinate 7,441,425 of JAUIMM010000134.1, forward strand.
TTTCTGCTAAAGCCCTTGCGGTGCGGTGCTGCAGGGTGGTCTCTCGCCTATTTAATACTTAATTGGTGAGAGAGGTCACATACGTGGTGCCATCATGTCTGAAAGTGATTTTCCCCTCCGGCTACAGTGTACCACGTGCAAAGTACCGTTAGCGGAGGGGGAGGGTAGCGCGGAGGGCCTTTGCCGGCAGTGTTTGTCCATGGCGCAGCCTATTACGGTTACAGCACCGGTACAGGAGCCGCCCTGGGCTTGTTTCGCTCAGGCGTTAACAGCTTTAGTGGGCCAGTTAGCTCCGCAGCCCGCGTTTACTCCGATGGGTTTGTCCCAGCAGTCTGTGGTGTCGTCACCCATGCAGGGGTTCCCACGACAATTGGTGGTACCCCACAGTCTCCCTATTTCCCCGCTCCCGGGTTCTCAGGAGCCAGCGTGGGTTAACTCCCTGACGAGTTCTGTACAGCACTTGTCGGATGTGTTGCAAGGGGAGTCTATGATGCGGCCTCATAAAAGGCCGGTGGCGTCTCTGTCCGCTCCTTATGAGGATGACGAAGGGACGTCTGATGATGGGGAGATTCTGGATCCTTACGATCAGGAACCTTTCCATACTAAGGACGCTGATGCTAAGTCCAAAGTATATATTCCTGGACTTATTCGGGCGGTCCGCACAGCCTTGGTGATTGAGGACGAAGTTCCCCCAGCGGCTTAAATCTAAGTATGCCTTTTTCAAAGATGTGAAGGGCGATGCCACAGTCTTTCCTCTTTCGGGTCAGTTGGTGGACCATTTAGAGGAGGCGTGGAAACAACCTGGCAAAAGATACCAGCCGCAGAGACGCCTGGCGGTGGCTTATCCGTTCGCGGATAATTATTTTGCTAAGTGTGAATCCCCTCCACAGGTGGATTCTCACGTGACCCGTCTTGTCCGTAGTGCCACATTGCCGATGCCATCCATGTCCTCCCTTAAGGATGCTACGGACCGCAAGGTAGAAATCTGCCTGAAGTCCGCTTATTCCCTTGCAGGGGGGGCAGCACGGCCGGCTATGGCCATTTGCTGGGTTGCCAGAGCGATGGAGCGCTGGGCGGATTCATTAGAGGCTTCTTTTGAATCCGACTGTCCGGCCGAACAGGCGGAGTTGATTGGCAATCTCCGTGATTCGGCCACCTACATCAACGAGGCGGCTCTAGACATTAGTACTCTGGTGTCTAGAATTTCTTCAGCAGTGGTAGCTGCTCGTCGCACCTTGTGGCTGCGATCCTGGAAGGCGGACGCAGATCCAAGAAAGGTCTGGAAGCGTTGCCGTTTACCGGGGAAGTTCTCTTCGGTCCGGATCTGGATAAGATTGTGGCCACGCTGGCGGCAGCCAAATCTGCTTGTCTCCCGTCGGCCGCTGCTCCTTCTGGTTCTGGACCATCGTCCTTTCGGTCATCTAGGGCCCAGGGCAGGCCCAAACCACAGTCGTTTCCTCGACAGGCTGGCCCTAAGAAATCGGTCAAGCCCCGGAAACAGGCATGGAGTACCAGACGTCCGGCCCCCAAGCCAGATGACAAGCCTGCGGCCTGACGGTCCGGGTCTCCCCTTGGGGGATCCCAGGGTGGGAGGCCGCCTGCTGCAGTTCTCCCGGTGTTGGTCGTTCACTACGACAGACACTTGGGTTCTGGAGGTGGTCTCTCACGGGTACGCCCTCTCCTTCCGGCACAGACCCCCGGCTCGATTCTTCACCACGGGTCTACCATCAGACCGGAACAAGGCTACGGAGCTGCGGAAGGTATTGCACACTATGCTCCAGGCTGGAGTTATAGTGCCTGTTCCATTCTCCCAGAGGGGCCAGGGTTTCTATTCAAATCTATTTTTGGTACAGAAACCCAATGGGTCATATCGTCCGATTCTCAACCTCAAAGCACTCAACAAGTCTTTGCAGGTCCCGAAGTTTCGGATGGAGACCCTACGGTCCATCATTCTGGCGCTGGAACCTGGGGACTACATGGTGTCATTGAACTTACAGGACGCTATGGCGGTCATGGCGGCTTCTCTGCGGCTGCAAGGAGTCCGCATGTTGCCGTACTTGGACGACCTGTTATTGGTGGCAGGATCTCCAGAGCTCCTGTTACACCACTTGGACCTGACCATTGCACTGCTGCAATGGCACGGCTGGCTAATCAACTGGCAGAAGTCCACTCTAATCCCGTCTCGGAGGATTCTGCATCTTGGAGCCTTATTGGACTCGGGACAGCAAAGGATCTTCGTGACGGAGGACAAGATCTCTGCTTTACAGTCAAGGGTGCGCAGTTGTCTGCACAGCCGCCGGGTGTCCTTACACTCGGCGATGAGGTTACTGGGCTCCATGGTGTCGGTGTTCGACATGGTGGAATACGCCCAGTTTCACTCCAGACCTCTGCAGCACCTGATCCTGTCCAAGTGGAACGGGCTGCCTCAGTCTCTGAAGTTCCAGACGATTGTGCTCACCCCGGAGGTTCGCCTGTCCCTTGCGTGGTGGTTAAAGACGACCCACCTCAACAAGGGACGTCCGTTCTGGGTTCCAAATTGGGTCCTGTTGACAATGGACGCCAGTCTTCGGGGCTGGGGAGCAGTTTCGGGTCCACACTTGTTCCAGGGCAGGTGGACACCGACAGAAGCGGAGCTTCCAATAAATATCTTGGAACTCCGTGCGGTCTTCAATGCTCTCCTGCAGGCACAGCGGTTTCTCCAGGGTCACCCGGTGCAGGTCCAGTCGGACAATGCTACCACCGTGGCCTACATAAACAGGCAAGGAGGAACTCGCAGTCGGGCGGCTCTCGTAGAGGTCTCTCGGATCCTGGTTTGGGCGGAGCGCAATCTTCCGGCCATATCAGCGGTCTTCATCCCGGGAGTGCTAAATTGGGAGGCGGACTTTCTAAGTCGCCAGGACGTTCATCCAGGGGAATGGTCCCTGCACCCGGACGTTTTTCAACTACTGGTGGACAGGTGGGGTCTTCCAGAAATCGACCTCATGGCGTCCCGGCACAACAACAAGTTGCCGGTGTACGGGTCTCGCACAAGAGACGAAGGGGCGTCTCTGGTGGATGCTCTGTCCGTCCGGTGGACGTTCAGGTTCGCATACCTGTTCCCTCCGGTCTCCCTTCTTCCACGGGTAATCCGGAAATTCAAACAGGAAGGAGGGACGCTCCTGTTGATAGCTCCCGCGTGGCCCAGACGGCACTGGTTCTCAGACCTTCAGGGTCTGTCCGTGGACAGTCCTCTGCGGTTGCCGCTACGACCGGACCTTCTGTCTCAGGGTCCTTGTCTTCACCCGGACCTGACTCGGCTGTCTTTGGCGGCGTGGCTGTTGAGACGGCCATGCTGAGGTCCTGGGGGTTTTCCAGCTCTGTGGTGCGTACCATGTTACGAGCTCGGAAACCGTCTTCCGCGAGGATATACCATCGCGTGTGGCATACGTTCTTCCAGTGGTGTCGACCGAGAGGTTATGCACCGCGGGAGTTTCGTCTGTCTCGGATTCTCGCCTTCCTGCAAGCGGGACTAGATCATGGGCTTCGCCTTGCTTCTTTGAAGGTACAGGTTTCGGCCCTATCTGTCTGGTTTCACCGTAGGATTGCTACAATCCCGGATGTGCGCACCTTTATGCAAGGTGTTCTCCGTATTCAGCCGCCCTTTGTTCCACCTGTGGCGCCTTGGGATTTGGCTGTGGTCCTGAGGGCTCTCCAAGGACCGCCGTTTGAACCACTGGGCTCAGTGGATATTAAATGGCTAACAGCTAAGACTGTTTTCCTTCTGGCCGTTGCTTCAGCCAGACGTGTTTCTGAGTTAGGGGCTCTTTCTTGTAGACCCCCTTTCTTGGTTTTTCATGGGAACAGGGCAGTGCTCCGCACTCGGCCCGAGTTTCTTCCCAAAGTTGTTTCCCAGTTTCATGTTAACGAGGAAATAGTTGTTCCGGCCTTTAACTCACCGGGTCTTTCCGTGGGTGAGGCCTCTTTGGATGTTGTGCGGGCCTTAAGGACTTATGTTGACCGCACTTCTTTGTTTAGGAAGTCGGACGCTTTGTTGTCCTCTATGGCTTCTGTAAAAAGGGTTGGCCTGCTTCAAAGCAAACTTTGGCAGCCTGGATCCGTATGGCTATTTCTGAAGCTTATCTTCATGAAGGCCTACCGGTCCCTCCTTCTCTGAAGGCTCATTCCACTAGGTCTGTGGGTCCTTCGTGGGCAGCTCGACGTGGTGCCTCGGCAGTTCAGATCTGCAAGGCTGCTACGTGGTCTTCTGTCCATACCCTCGTGAGGTATTACAGGTTTGACACCTTCGCCTCTCAGGATGCTTCCTTCGGGCGGCGGATTCTCCTTTCTGCACAGGAGCGTCCCCACCCTTAAAGGATACTGCTTTGGGACATCCCCAAGGTATCCTGTGGATACCCTATGGACCCTGAAGTAGAAAATATGAGATATGGTAAGAACTTACCCTTGTTATCTCTATTTCTACAAAGTCCATAGGGTTCCACAGGACTCCCGCCCTGTCGCACCTGTGCTGCAGATGGGCTTTGCTCTGGTCACCGGTTTTCCGTCTCCCTCTGGTGAGAATGTGATTCTTGTATGTGTCCAGATCTTTGTTCTCTCTCTTCCTTCTCCTCCTCCGGCCTATGGCTTGGTAACTAACTGAGGTGCCTTGGCCCGGGGGCGGGGTATAGGAGGGGGACCTAGTGCATCCTGGGAGGCTGAAAGCTTAACTCTTTGGTGCCCTGCGACTGACGTCACACCTATACCCCAAGGTATCCTGTGGAACCCTATGGACTTTGTAGAAATAGAGATAACAAGGGTAAGTTCTTACCATATCTCATATTTTTTCTAGCTGTTTCAGAGCAAGTCCAGTTTTTTATTAAAATGTTTATTTTAAGGAAAATTTGTCGGGACTTGCTTCAGAACCCCTAAAACATCCCCCCAATAACTAACTAAGCAGTTGAAGTTTCCAATTAGCTTTCTCAGTTTAATAATTGCATATCATTATTGGTTGTTAACACCAATAATGGCCTCAAATTACCCCAATTAAAAAAAATATAATTCATTTTTGTACCCCAAATTTAATGAAAGCGTTTAAAGGAAAAATAAATAGTATTTTTTTTCTTTTAAGTGGCCTAAAATTACCCCAAAATCACTTTTTTTTTCCAATTATTTTGAAATTTTTTTGTTTCATTTGTTATGCAATGAGAAAAGTTTGCTTTTTTTGTTAAATCTGTTTTATTATAGTTTTCAGATTAACATCAAAACAATGCAGTGTAAATCAGAGATTGCAAATATTACAGATGAATAAAAAATTGCATCTATTACCAAGAACACTTGGCTTACCTAGCCTGTTGTTAACATTCAAAATGATGCATATGGTGAAAGGTTGCAATCCCATCAGTACAGTATACACAAATATTAAATGCCAAGATAAAAGAAGAAGAAAAAGAAAAGGAGATGAGGGGGCACACTCCGAGCACACTAGAGTATAGTGGGTGGGGGGGGGGTGTAGTAAGAGGAGGGGGGGCGGTCTGAGATAGATAAGTGGACTCTTATACATAAATCTGAGTGTCTTAGCATAGATACCTCGCAATATAGATTATTACATAAACAAGGTTATAAATTCTGTAGCAGTTGTCTGTGGAGGAACCACTCCGTCCGATCAAAAACACTAAATATTTGGTTCTGAATATTATTTTCCAACTTGTCAATATAAGGACCCCACTTTTTGTAGAATCCCATGACGTCTTTTTCTGGGTCCGCCTGTGCAGATTTTCTATCTAAATATAGGATTTGGAGCATCTTCCCTTTTACTTCGGCAAGAGATGGGGACGAACGAGAAATCCAATGCTTTAGAATAATTTTTTTTGAGACCGTCAACAACATGGTAAGGATGGGTATTAGGGAGTTTCGAAAAGGGCCTAAATCCCATCTAGAAAAATTGATACATAAACACACTACTGGGTCTGGTAGTACATGAACTGAGAATGTTCCGTTAATGAAGGCTATAACCTTATTCCAAAAATATCTAACTTTCCTGCACTCCCACATACAGTGGAAAAAGGAGGCTGAGCTGATATGACATTTATAACATGCTCCGGTGTGTGTGGGGTTAAATCTAGCATACTGTTGCGGAGAGATATAGGCCCTCTGTATTGAGCGCAAATGGACTTCTTGTAAATAGGAGGAATTGAGTATTTTCATGGTTGAAGCATAGTGTTTGTGAATCTGTGTAGCTACTGAAAGGGAAGGGATATCTCTCTGCCACTGAGTCAATAGCTTATCCCAATTGGATTGTAAGGAAATCTCTATTATTAAAGAGTATAAATATTTAATACGAAATGTGGAGCGGAGACATATAGTAAGGACGGTTTTTAGCGGATCTATATCTAAAAAAGATAAAATAACAGCGCTGTGTGACACCTGCAACTAATTGATAATAAATGGATACAATAATAATCAGCTATGTCAGATAAAATTGTTATCTTTTAATAGTTAAATTGTATATTACACATGTAAACAATACACATCATTGGCCAATGAGACACTATTAAAAATACACATATTAATAATCAACAATTAATAATATTATAACAAGTAAACACAGAGACTAAATGTCAAATCCCAGTTGGTATCTAATGAGAATCAGCTGTACAGGCCCGTACTGAATATCTCATAGGATTCTGGATAAAAAAAGATAAAATGAAAAATAAAAAATACTCGATGAATACAATGTTCCACTTTAAATATCAATCTATTAGACAAACACTGTCCAAATCTCTCTGTTATCCACACGGAAGATTTAGAGTGGCTCCGTGTAATGGAAAAATGTGAGCTCTTACCACCAGCCTCCCGGTCCCGACTGCTGTCTGGCAGAGAATTTCCACTCAAATACAGTCTCGGCTTAAGGCACCCGGTAATTCACCTGTGGATGTGTGGTGACCTGGGTTATACCTGTGTGGTCCCACAGGGGTGAGAGACAAACCCCAACTCCACTAACTCTGTGTGTGGCGGTTACTCCTTAAGTTGCAGCTCACCCGATGCCTCTCAGTGATGCACGGCTTCTCCACGTAGTGTTCGGGGATGTCCGTGACACCCGACAGAGGCACAACTGCACAAATGTACGTCTTGATAATAAGCAGAACTCCGACCTGACCGGCCCTGTTTGCAACGCCAACTCTCCACGTCACGGCTCTCCCGATGTTAACTAGCATGCGTGGCTGTGGTTTTCGGAGATGTGGGTGACTCTCAGCCACAGTGTATGAATATGGTGATGTCACAAACTCTCCGTTAATACAGGGCTGGAAATGATTGCAAATTCCTTATGAAAGGTCCTGCTGGACAAAAAAAGGCTCTGAGGAAATCCCGATGGGAAGAAACACGTCAGGGTCACACATCAGCGGTCATTGAGCTTTAGCACCAGAGACTTTTTTTGTCCTGCAGGACCTTTCATAAGGAATTTGCCATCATTTCCAGCCATGTATTAACGGAGAGTTTGTGACATCACCATATTCATACACCGCGGCTGAGAGTCACCCACATCTCCGAAAACCACGGCCATGCATGCCAGTTAACATCGGGAGAGCCGTGACGTGGAGAGTGGGCGTTGCAGACAGGGCCAGTCAGGTCGGAGTTCTGCTTTTTATCAAGACGTACATTTGTGCAGTTGTGCCTCTGCCGGGTGTTACGGACATCCCCGGACACTACGTGGAGAAGCCGTGCGTCACTGAGAGGCATCGGGTGAGCTGCAACGTAAGGAGTAACCGCCACACACAGAGTTAGTGGAGTTGGGGTTTGTCTCTCACCCCTGTGGGACCACACAGGTATAACCCAGGTCACCACACATCCACAGGTGAATTACCGGGTGCCTTAAGCCGAGACTGTATTTGAGTGGAAATTCTCTGCCAGACAGCAGTCGGGACCGGGAGGCTGGTGGTAAGAGCTCACATTTTTCCATTACACGGAGCCACTCTAAATCTTCCGTGTGGATAACAGAGAGATTTGGACAGTGTTTGTCTAATAGATTGATATTTAAAGTGGAACATTGTATTCATCGAGTATTTTTTATTTTTCATTTTATCTTTTTTTATCCAGAATCCTATGAGATATTCAGTACGGGCCTGTACAGCTGATTCTCATTAGATACCAACTGGGATTTGACATTTAGTCTCTGTGTTTACTTGTTACAATATTATTCATTGTTGATTATTAATATGTGTATTTTTAATAGTGTCTCATTGGCCAATGATGTGTATCTTTTCACAATTTAACTATTAAAAGATAACAATTTTATCTGACATAGCTGATTATTATTGTATCCATTTATTATCAATTAGTTGCAGGTGTCCCACAGTGCTGTTATTTTTTCTTTTTTGTTTCTTCTTAAGGCTAGCTACCACAGCAGCAGCGTGGAACACCTGTTTCACACACATATATATATATATATATATATATATATGCACATATATATAGACATAAATATATTGTGCATATATATTTCATTAATACTTTTCACAGATACAATTTTATTATTTATAATTTTATTTTGGTATATTGATTGAGGTTCATTTTGCAGCGCCATTGGTTAAATTCTTGTTTAAAGCTTTTTCTGTTTAGATCTATATTTAAGTTTGAATTAGTATGAGAGTGAGGGTAAGGATTGTAAATAATGTCGGGTTTGCAGGTACATATAAAAATTTGTCTGTGGGAGATCATATGTCAATTAAAGTTCAGAGAATTGAAGCAATCCACCCCCTGGGTCAAAAACTTTTGAGAAATTTGATAAACCCTTATCTCTCCATGTTAAAAAATGTGTGTTTGACATAGATGGTGGAAAAGAGGGGTTTCCCCATAATGGAATATAAGGGGATGTTAAATAATTCCTCTGATATTTGCGATTTAAAGACCGCCAGGCAAAATATTTATCATGAAATAAAGGGTTTTGGAGTATACGGGAGGGTGTGTCAGAGGGCTTGGAGTGTAGTAAAGCTCCAGGAGAATACAGCTCTGTCCAATTGTTTATTGGTGAATATTTCACTTTCTAACAACCAGTCAGCAACATATCTAAAAAGAACTGCAAGAGTATAGGCAGCATAGTCTGGGATCCCAATACCACCTGATTGTTTAGAAGCCATGAGTTTATTTAGGTCAATAGAGGGTTTCTTAGACTTCCAAATAAAACATGTCATAATTTGCCGAAGACGAAGAATGTCTTTTTTGGAAAGACTAATGGGTAGCATTTGCATTATATAAAATATTTTAGGAAAAATAATACTCTTGATTACCGCTGCCCTTCCTAAGATAGAGAGAGGGAGTAGTTTCCAATTATCTAGTAAAGTGCTAATTTTAGTAATAACAGGGGAGAAGTTTTCTTTATATAAAAGGGATATGTCTGCAGGAATTTGGATCCCAAGATAGGTTATTTTCGTGGATGTACATTTAAATGCAGCAATGGGAGAAGCTATAGGGAATGACTGAGATTGTGTGTGCAGGAACAATAGTTCCGATTTGTCAATATTTATTCGGTATCCACCTTGGCCCCCAAAAGACCCAATTATTCGTAACATTTCGGGAATTGAGTTTTCTGGGTCCGAGATGAACAACAACATGTCATCGGCGAACAGGGCTATCCTCAACTCCACATCCCCAACCCTAATATCTTTGAAAACAGGGGAAGCCCTTAAAGCGATAGCCAAAGGTTCTAATGCTATAGCAAAGAGAAGCGGGGAGAGAGGACAGCCCTGCCTAGTTCCTTTTTGAATCGTGAATGGGGGAGATAGAAAGCCATTACATGAGATTTGGGTTTGAGGTGAGGAATATAACAATTTAAGATTTTGAATAAACAAATCTGGAAAGCCAAACTGTGAGGGGGTATTAAATAAGTGTGACCATTTTACCAGGTCAAATGCTTTTTCAGCATCTAGGGAAAGAATCATATGATCTTGCGTTGTGGTAGCAACATTAGACTCAGAAACAGCAGTAAGGACTCTCCGAACATTCACCTCTGAGTGACGTCCCCAGATGAAGCCTGTCTGATCTGGGTGGATGAGCCCAGGAAGAAGAATTTTTAAACGGTCTGCAATAATTTTAGTGAGTAATTTATAATCCAAATTAAGAAGGGATATGGGACGATAGGAGCCAGGTAATGTGAGATCTTTGCCATGTTTAGGGATTACTTTTAGGATGGCTGTATTATAATGGAGGGGTAACTTAGGGGATTTGAGAAGGGAGTTGAGTACCTTCACTAAAGTGTCACCTATTCTAGGTAAGAGTATTTTATAGAATTCTCCGCTAAAGCCGTCTGGGCCAGGGGCTTTATTACTTTTAATATGTTTATCGTATGCTGTATTTCCTCAAGGGAGATTGGGGCTGTGAGTGATTGGGCTGATTCAGGGGAAAGTCTTGGGAAAGGCAGCTTATTCCAAAAATCAGAAGGAACATCAGTATTGTCAAAGGCTGTTGTCTGGGGTGTCTCGGGCTCAGAGTAAAGATTAATATAGAAAGCCCGGAGTACCTCTGCTGCTTCTGCATTAGTAGTGGTGAGAGAGCCCTGAGGAGTTTGCAAAGGTTGTGTTATCATAGGGAGGTGCGAGCCATTGAGCAGATTGGTTAAGAGTTTTCCCGTCTTGTTTCCAAACTTATGGAAGCGATGATTAACAGAAAATTAATATTTATCACCCATTTGGCCCATAAATCCATCAAAATGCTTTGTTAATGGGGTAGGGTAGGATTTATATTGCTGAAATGCTGCCGTCAGCGAGGATTGGGTATCTAAATACTGAGAAGCGTATTTTTTGATGACCGAGGAGACATATGATATAATATTTCCTCTGAGAACAGATTTAGCCGTTATCCAAAATAAGATAGGGTCTGTATCTAGATGGGAGAAATTATTGAGACTGTATTCTTCTCAGGCGGTTTCTAACCTATCTCTAAACTTGGTGGATTTCGCTAAGTACGATGGGAATTTCCATATTTTAGGTATAGATGCTTCATCTGTAATGCGTAGATATTAAGGCATGGTCAGAGATGGCAATTGATTCTATTTTGGATATCTGTAAATTAGGAAGAAGAGATTGGGAGATCAGGATATAGTCTATCCTTGAAAGTGTCTGGTGGGCCGCCGAAAGACAGGTGTACTCTCTCTCGATAGGATTCAGGGCCCTCCATGTGTCTATAGCTTGTAATCTTTTGGCCAGTAAAAGAATTCCTAATTTCGGGAGCGAGGGAGAGCTTTTGGAGGGTTGTGATTTATCCAACATAGCAGAGGAAATAAGAGTAAAATCTCCGCCAAATATTAAAGGGTACTAGCTAAAATCCTCTGAAAATTTATTTTGGAATAAGTGTTTGGGGCGTAAATGTGGCAGAGCACATAAGTACGTCCCTTGAACTTAATTTGGAGCACTACATACCTTCCCTCGGGGTCAGAGAGAGTGGATGTTACTTCTATTGGTAAGTGTTTTTTACTTAGAATAGTCACCCCCCTGGCCTTAGAGTTATATGTGCTGTATCCAAGAACCACCCAGTTTAACATATTGAGTTTCACCACCTCATCTGGACCTAAATGAGTCTCCTGTAACATTATAATATCGATTTTCATTTTGTTTAGATATAAAATAATTTTTCTCCTTTTAGCAGGGGAGTGAATACCTCCAACATTCCAGGATCCGATGCTTAGAGAAGACATAGGCCCTGATTCAGACCCACTCGCGAGCGGCTGTCCGCTCGCAAGTGGGTCGATGTTCTGCACTGAGCATGCGCACGACGGAGGGAGCTCCGTCGTGCGCATGCGCCAGACGCGACGAGCGAAGGAAAGTCCTTCGCTCGTGTCTGATCAAAGGGGGCGTGCTGTCGATGTTGATTGACAGCACGCCCCGTTTGGTGGGCGTGCCGGGGGCGTGCCTCCCTGACGGGGGCGTTCCCACGGGAACGCCTCCCGTCAGAAGCCGGCCCACTGACATCACTAGTGATGTCAGTGGGAGTGATTTTGGCTCTGATAGAGCCAAAATCACTCCGGAGCTTGCGGTTGAAAACCTCAACCGCAGGCTCCGGCTCGCATTTTCGATGGTCGCGATGGTCAAGACCATCGCGGCCATCAAACTGCACGCTCGTATAGGCTGTGGGTGGTGACCCACAGCTATACGAGCGTCCAGGAGGACGCTCCATTTTTATGGAGGGCGGCCCTCATTCAGAGCGTGCGCTCTGCTCAGAGCGTACGGCTCTGAATGAGGGCCATAGTGCGATTTAGGGTGCATATGTAATATAAACCACAACAGATATATAGTGTGGAACCACCATGGGAGGGGGATGGGGAGGAAAGGAAGGGATGGGAAAGGAAGGGGGAGAAAAAAGACAAACATTTAAAAAAAGAAGAATATTACGAGACACAGTATATATTGCTTAATACGGTATGAGCAAAACCATAAAGAAAGGTGTAATAATATACTGTGCTTCCGGTAAAAATCACAAATCAGAAATTTCCCAAAAAGCCAAAGATTAGAAATGTATAAACTTCCAGCCAGAGTGAGAATAAGAATGAGCTCACACCTAGCTCACCAAACTGGTTCTAAAAAACATACTAAAGTACATAACTAAACCCCTATGGGAGTTAGAATATATTCGTTGAAGTAAGTACTGTAGATGTAAAACCATGGAGAATCATCCCCTGGAGAAATCGGAATAACTATTTTTGAAATATGCAATTATACCTATTACAAACTAGTATCAAAACATAGAGAGCATAGTAAACAGATTAACGTGAGAGATAGTCATATGGCATATCAGTGAATAATGGACAGCTCAGCAGCTCATTACTTGATGAGACAGAACAAGAATTTTCCGGCCGCATCTATTTGTTAATGTATTATATTATTTCTGATTTCCTCATCAGAAAGGGATACTGATTTCATTCTGTGGGTTGATCACTGATATCAGAAGTAGTTGCCTGAGAAAGTTCCTGTAAGTATGCAGTAGCATCTGCGGGTGTAGTAAAATCTTTATGGGATGAACCATCATATATCCGTAGTTGGGCGGGGTATAACAAGCCAAACTTGCGGCTCTCTGCAACGAGTTGGGAACATATGGGGGAAAACGCTTTGCGAGCCCTTGTCAGTTCCACTGAATAGTCTTGAAAAATAAAGAGCTTATGATCCTCCCACATCATATTTTTCACTCTGCGAGAAGCGGACCAGAATGCCATTTTGTGCAAATAATTGAGGCATTTAAAAAGAGTGACTCTTGGGCGCGGCCTATGGGGAGTCGGAGGGGGGCCAACTCTGTGCACTCTTTCGATCACCAAATTACTACATTCCTGTTCAATCCCTAATATTGATGGTAGTGTGTTGCGCACAAAGTGTGCTAACGCAGGTCCTTTGACCGCTTCAGGGAGACCTACTAATCTTATATTATTTCGTCTAGAGCAGTTCTCTATATCGTCCAGTTTATTCCAGATCTGATACCCATCATGTTTCAGCTCCTTCACTGAGCGTTTTATCCCATCCATCTCATGCAAGGCAGCAGCCACTTCATTCTCTGTTACTGTGACTCTATGGGAGAGCAGTTGCAGTTGTTGAGATATATCAGCCACAGCCTGTGTGAGAAGGGGGGTCATGGTGGATCTGATGGCTTCCACTATTTCCCCATAGGTGACAGGGGAGTCAGGAGGGCGGCATACCTGAGGAGAAATAGCGTCCTTCTCTGTAAACGGCTTTTTAGGGTCCGGGAGAGCCTGATCAGCTCCGGCGTCCGGCGCCATATTGCTGCGTTTCTTTTCCTGCCTTCCAGGCAGCACTCCCTGTTGTGTAGCGGGGGTGGTATGCCGGTCAACCCAGCGATCCATGTCCCTCCTCCGGTTAGTGGATGATCAGTGGGGATGAGGGGGGGATAGTTTGGAGGCTGAATCAGCCTTTAAAAGGTTTTTTCCGGCGGCTTCCTCACTCCATATAGCCGGAACCGGAAGTCGAAAAGTTTGCTTTTATTATTTTATTTTATTTTTTTTAAATACACATATCAGCCATTTAATGTATTTTTTAAAAACAATATATTTTTCATCTAAACAGTAATAACCATTATTACTGTTACCCAATATATTTTTTTCTTTCATTTTTTTAGGCTATTTGCTTCTCCCCATTTTTTTTTTTTAAAGTTCCCATGGGGTTTTGCCCGAACAAATTTTGCAGCTGCTTTTTTTTTCTATTGGACAGCGGTATTGGGAGTAAGCATACCTGCAGTAATAGTAAAATTGGGTGCTATTAATTTTTGGGGGGAATATCTCAGGGCCAATTAGATATGTCTGCAAGTGTTCATATGTAAATTTTGAAAGGGACATAGCAAATCACATTTCCACTGCCGATCTAAGAATTGGAAGTGATATTATCATGATAAGGCTATATAACAATTGAAACAGAGAGACAGTACATGATAACAAATACACTACAAAGTAAAAATAGAGATATTCAAGATAGGTGCATTATAATTTTACAGAAGTAATAATTAATTATGCCGTATAGACAATATAAATCGATATAATAATAACATCTGATAATACATTTTATTATAAAAATGCACATTATTAAAGGGTCAAACAATTATATATTATACAAAAATATAAATAATGTATGTTCCTGGAATAATAACATCCTTCTAATCTGTTCTCTGAAGCTCAGACATAGCCCTACTAATGGTCAGAGGTCAAAATTCATATTTGGCAAATACTTGAATCTTGACAGGCCAATTACCTGACCTTTTACTACTTGCCAGTAATTACTACCTGTCATAAAACTGCCGAATGATATGCAGGTTATCATGACATGTTTGAGCATCACATCCAAGCAGAGATAAAGTAGTTATTACACTAGAAACGGAAAGTGAAATGTCTTAAGTTGCATATAATATAATGAATATGGTAACAATAAAGAGATTTTTTTTTTTTAACATCTAAGTCAATTTATTGCATTTATTGTCAGTCACATAATGGCATACTTTATTTACATCCACCCCTTTGTATTAGAACTTGGCAATGTAACAAATGGAGACATTGTTTACTGCGTTCAAGCTGAACTTAATTTGTTGAAAATAAATGAAGTGATACTTAGGTAATAGAGACATGGAACTCAAAAACTTATGGCACAAACTGAGAGAACGTTCAAATTTATCTTTGAATACTAAAGACTATTGGAGAGAGAAGCACAGGAACAAAGTTACAGTGTGTTACAGCACAAATGAAGCTTTGGTTTTAAGTATTCAAGTGCATCCCTTACCATTTATTGGCAACAGAACATTCTATTAACAATTGTAGAAATACTTTGTATATACCCCTGATGAAATTCCTGTAAAGAAACGCGTAGGGTAGGCTCCCACATAGTGTTTAGTTTGGTGTACTTGATGTGTTCTGGAGCTGAACTGCGAGTACGATGTCATTAATGGACTGTTGATACTTTGTGTTTAGACTATCTCTGGTAAAGCTTGCATTCCAGATAGGCCTATAAATATGTAATAATTTTGAGCACATTTGTTCTCCAATAAATTTTATTTATTTTCCAAAATAAGGAGTAAATGGGAAAAGGAAGAGAATACAGTGGGGGAGAGAGGGGGGGAGTGTTGGCACAATAAACGGAATCAGAATTGTGTGCACATTTTAATACGGGCAGTTTGTTTAATAAACATTGTTTTTTATGGTATTACAGCTGAGAGGGTTTGTTATTACTTTTAATAATCCTTGCACTTGTGATATCAATAGGGACTGAAGACCCCACAAGGAAGGATTTCAAGTACTAATGCATTTGGCATGATTTTTTTTTTTAGGACTATTTGGGTTTGTAACATATATAAACACATCATCTATCCGTCCAGAAATGGCAATCACTTTTAGTGACTCTTAACATTCAGTTGAAAATGCTGGTCCCTGTCAAACGAGAGCACTTGAACTATATGAAGCTACATACGGGTCATTCACAGCTGAAGCATTTTAGTGTGACGGGAAATCCTTTGTTTCACTAAACAAGATCTTGGCTCTTAAAGTGCCTTTTAGCAATCTTTATAACTACGTCAATGAATTTACAGTGATCACACAGCTGATGTTCATAAGAAACTGTGTTTGAACAAAGCTGTTCCGTTTTGCACAAACCTTGTTGTCAATTAACCACATTATTTGGAGGTAAAATATCCATCTTATATTGAAAATGAAAAACAGGCATCAGAGAGCTTACAACTATGCCTTGCACCTCGCATTATGCAAGCACATGGGGATATAGCAGCCAATTTACTCCCCAGGCAAACATATACTATACCACAGTCTAGTGGTTGACTGACCAAGCAACAAATTTTTAATAATTTTGGGCAATCCTCCCAGATTATACTTTTCTGTCTTGAGAAATGGGTGGGACCTTAATGATGTATTTTGCATCTTCATCATAGCCCATCCCTGCTGCGTCTTGTTCTAGCCAAGCCCCCTGCATCAAGGCCATAATGACCTAAATCCAGGTCATCATGCACCGCACTTGCCCATTGGACCTCCCATGACGTATATGCAGGAGGGTAGGTTCAAAAAGTAGGCAAGTATGCCAAACATCCACATCCCACTCTCTGGCCTCTATATCATTGTAGCTCCTATTACCACACTATGCCTCTGACCAACCAATTCCCAGCCATGGCATTCAAGCAGACACATCCTTAGTAAATATACTCCTCTACAACTGAACACCATTTGCGAAATCCTCCAACATTGACTTCCTACACTACAAACTTATCCTGGCCAGTTATTTGCCTTACTGTGTCCTATCAAGCAATCCTTCTTTGGGTCCTTTATATCTGCCCTAGCACTCGCCTCTTTGCCACCATCAACTCCATCCTTTACCCACCCCTGCTATTGTCTTCTTCTTTCTTTATTGCAAACAACTTTGCCACCTTCTTTAGAGATAAAATTGATACTGCACCCTCAGTTCCATCATTCCTGCCAGTGTAGGCGAGGTTCTCACAACCCTCTTCTCAAGATGCCTACACACATGTCGATGTTTTACCCAATCTGGCCGATTCCGACGCATCGGAACAACAGATCGTGTAAAATATGCCCAAATCGTGAGTCCCCACTCACGCTCATGATGCGATGCACGTCCCCGCAGGTCGCACATCGCATCTTCAGATCTGCCGTGCTGTAGGGAAGATCTAACAGTCTCAAGTCACGATGCACTGGATAGTTTAGGAGGCACGATAGATCGTGAGTCAAATTGGCAGCTTTCTCAGACCAAATCTTGCCCACGACTGCCTGGGAGCTCCCGGGGAGAGTTCAAGAAGAAATCGTACACATTGTTGGATCGTGAGTACATCGTCATGGGTGTAGGCACCTTCACTCTCTCCTGCTTTTCTATCCTGCACTTCCAGCTGCCCATCTGCAGTCTCCGTGTGGATGTGTCTACACTCTCTCAAACTTAACATGGATAAAACTGGACACATTGTTGCTCCCTCGCCCAGCAGTCACTACTCCTCATATAGTCTCCTGTCACTCAAGCCCTCTTGCCCTCAACTGCTCTCTCAGCTTCAAATAAAAATAATTGTAGCTATACAGCACTTGTTTCCACAAGATGGGACTGAAGACACCCAAATACAGTTCCATGCCCTATCCTTCCTCCTCCTCTTTCACAATATTGCCAAAATACGGCCCAGTCCTGACATACAGTAGGATGTTTACAAAACCATAATACACTCACTCGTCATCCTCCGATTGGTTTATTGCAACCTCTTGCTATCTAGCTGTCCACACTACTGGATCTTCCTCCTAAATCCATCATAAATATTGCAACAAGATTGATCTCTATCTCCGCCTCTCAACCTACGCTATAACACTCTTTATAGCCCTCCACTGGTTCCCCTCTGCCAGGATCCAATTTCACGCTCCTGGTCCTCACCTTTTAAAGCCAACACCAGCTCCTCCCCCCATGCATATCTGACCTTGTCCCAAGATACATACCCCCACTGGGACCTATACCTCTCCTCCCCCCGGTAACCACCTCACACTCCCCCGTGTTGAATGGTTGACAATCAGATTCCGATTCCAATGGTTTGCATACAAGTCCGATGGCGGAGATACTGCGCATGACCCATTCAGCACATGAGGAGAACAGGTCCTGCGTCATCACACGCCGTGCCCCCTAAGCCACAGCCTGATAGGCTGCGAACATTTGGGGACGGGGAGGGGGTGGAACCGGGCAGAGTTCCTGAAAACAAGGTCAGTGTCTGCTTCCTCCACCATAAATTTCCTGGCCTCAGCTACGAATGTGAGACAGACATTCTGAGTAACCTGAGGGGTTACTCAGATGGGCAATGGTCTCGCGAGGTCTCACAAGTGATCCGATGGCGGCTTCCTTGGACGCAGCCGCAGATCACACAAGCAAGCAGGGGCCGTCTATTTAAACCAGATGCCAAGGACGCAGCAGCCCATCACAGAAGCCGTCAGGAGGCGTTTATTAACACAAGATGCCTATGCATATTTACATAGAACTCTGAATCAGGACCAATGTGTTTCTTTTCTTTAAATGCTTTACTTGATTTCTTCCAAATTTATATTTTGTGCTAGTGGTCACAAAATTCATTTTTTTGTTTCATCAGATAACATCATTTTATCCCAGAAAGTTGCTGGCTTATATGCAGGTCATTCTCTGATTGGGACACAAGATCAGTTGTGTCTCCAAAATCAGTAATCATGATGTTAGTAAGCTTGGTATACTCACCCTTGTAATGGAAAGTCTCTCTCTCTCTCTCTCTCTCTCTCTCTCTCTCTCTCTCTCTCTCTTCATCTGCAGCCAAGTCTCTGCAAAAGAAATAACATAATTCCAAACGTGAAAAATCTGTTTACTTTCTTTAGTTGTGCGAGTTCTGTTTGCTAAATTGCTCATGTATTATATGTGACTCAGCCCATTTTGTTGTCCACATGAAGTCTCTATGACACAGTGACTCATGCTGTCTCTAAATTTGCATCAATTGACAGTCCTTTACCCTTCTTTTTTGAATGTCAGGGTAGGATCTCTATCCTTGATGTTTGCAAATTTATTTATTTCTTTTTAAATCTACTTTTAATAGAATAACTCACACACATCACATTGATCATATTGGGGGGATTTCAGCTTTTTTTTTCGCACCCGTAAGTAATGGGCGCCAGATAGGCGATATTTAAATGTTTTGCCATTGGGCGCGAGTGCCACAAATGCCCATTACTTATCGCGCATGTTGCACCCAAATACGCTGGGGTTAAACCCGTGTAAAATAATGGGCGAGCTGCCTAAGCGGTAGTGTGGACACCTAGCAGCCTGACTTTTCGCTCGCCACCTAAGGAGGTAGCGGGCAGAAATAATGGGCACCCGCCTCACTCACGCCCTTAGCATCAACAATAGAATATCTCCCAGTCACTTTAGATGGGAGAGAGGGTGCCCAAAAACAATTGTATTCCTCCCATTGTGACAAACAACTCTGACCAGATCAGTATTTTTTTTTTTTTAAGAGAAATATTTGGACAACAGTAGACTGATTGCTTGTTACAGTGAATCTGTAAGCTCTGCAGGGTACAGACTTAGACATGATCTACTTATGCAGATTTTATTTCAGAATTACTGTTTGCAGAATTAAAAGTAAAATAAACAGTAAATGTGACATGTACAAATGTTTGTGCACCCTGTTAGTCTGAACACCTCCTTTGGCAGAAGTCATAACGTTTGAACGTCTTTCCCACTCATCCTGAAAGAACTATTTTAGATCAGGTCTTCTTACATGTTTTTAATGTTCTGTGTGTTTCAGATTTCCCTTTAGATTTTTTAAAATGATGAATCATGGGGACTGTGAAGGCCATTTTAAAAGCGTAATCTATCATTCTAGTAAGTGCTTCATAATTGATTTTGAGTGTATGTCTTGGAGTATTGATGTTCTGAAATATCCAACCTCAGTTTCAATTTCTTAACTGACTCTGGGATATTAGCTGTTGATATTTAGTTAAATCAATTCTGCTTCCAACATTCAACACCGTCTGCCACACAACTCCAAAGCATAGATCAACCCCTCCAAGCTTATTGGTTGACAACTTGTTTGTTTTCTTCAGACGCTTCACCTGTCTTCTCCAAAATGTATCTCTTGTATTTGTGAGCATAAATGTCATTTTTGTTTTATTCTGATAACATAATTTTGTTCCCAGTGACAAGTTTAGCAACCAGGCTGACCTTAGGCACAATATAATTGGCCGTCCACCCCATACACACACCACCAGCACATCACTGCTGGGGCCTGGCTCGATGCCCTCAGACAGCCAAGACAGCTCATCACCTTCCCCACAATTCACTGCCCACTACAATAAAAAAGTCTCCTAGCCTGTGGGCGGCCCCATCAAGCCCTACCAGGCTCTCTGATGCAGAGAGGACTGCTGTGCCAGTATGCAGTCGGGAAGCCGGCGGACTTAATCCCGACAGCCGGCTTCCCGACTGCTTTATCCTGGCGAGGGATAAATGACAGGCATCTAAATCTAGACGCCTGTCATTTTACCGACGCCGGGAGACCAGTGCCCGGCATCCCGATCGAAGTGATGCCGGGCACTGAGCGCGGAAAGCCGCGCGTGGGGGGGGGGAGGGTTAGGTTTAGGGCTCCCAGGGGGGACTTAGGGTTAGGCACACCCCGGAAGGTTAGGGTTAGGCTAGGGGGAGGGAGGGTTAGAGTTAGGCACCCCCGGGGGGAGGTTAGGGTTAGACACCCCCCCGGAGGTTTAGGCGGCGGGGAAGGGGGGGTTAGGTTTAGGCACTTAGAGGGGGGATTAGGGTTAGGCACTTGGCGGAAGGTTCGGGTTAGGCACCCCTAAGGATGGTTAGGGGGGATTTGGTTAGGTTAGTGAATACTTACCTGGGGACGATCAGGATTTTCACCCATGTCGGGCAGCCGCTGTCGGGACTCCAACCACCGGACGAATCATACTGATTCCGCTGTGCCACCCCCAGCAAATGCCACCCCTATGCACGTGCCTCATCTACCGCTGTTTGTTACAAAAAGTTTCTGTCTTATTTTAGTATTATTTTATGTCAGGTGTGGATTTTTCAATGAGGTTATGTGTAAGCTTACCTTTTGAGACCTCTTCCATGTAGATTGAGTATATTTTTGTGTAAGTAACGATGTACTGTGGATTTTTGGACTCTGATGTCTGCAAAACCTTTCTGTTAGCAGTTCTATGCAATGTTTTTTTTTCTACCGGATCTTACCTTGACTTCAAGGGGGTGATTCAATTGTTTGACAGTTAGCTCCCATCTAAAGTTGTTTTCGGTCGACAAGCCCCAAGGCTGCAAATTTCTTCAAGCACCGAAGGACTTTGGAGCTGGGCGTGAGTGCCGGGCTCGCCATAACGGCAGCCCAGGAGAAGCTGCTTCACAAGACTAGGCCCGGCCACACATTCTTGCGTGAGAATGCTGCCATCGTGACCAGTGCGGGGCTGGTCGCACAAACAATTAAATCAGCTACCAGCCACTTTAGAGATTTTAGAGGGAGTTTTTCCATTGTTTACTACTGGAACTTGTCGTAGCCGAAAAATAAAGGAGATTGTAGACTTTGACAGGGTTGAGAACATTCATTTTGACTTTCATTACTTTCTGTAACACTTTATTTCTGTGAACAAGATGTGATCAGCCTCTTACATCCTTCAATGTCTATTTCTGTGTTGTAAATAACATAACATTCATTGTGATCGCTGCCTTTTGTCACCTCTTATAACAACAGTCTGTTGTTCCTCTGTGCTATTTATAATCTACTCCTTGATCTCTATCACTATACAACAAGGAACAATGCTTTGCTTAAGCACAGGATATATTTATAAATTGTACACAGAGACACGATTCTCTGCCTGTGGTAGCTGGGCTTAATTGTTTGAATGTCTAGTCTTTATTTTTAGCCCACCTGCATTATATTTTATTATAAGTTGCAATTAGTGTTCTTTTAAAAAAAAAAAAAAGTTTGATTAAGGAGATTTTTTTCAAAAATATTTGGGGGTATTTACTGTTTCTCAGCCCAATATACTGTATATTCCCAGCATACCATGTATTCGTGTTCTTATGTAATATGCAGTCTGCGTCTGGTCTTCAGTTCTCAGAGGATCTTCTGGCAAGCATCAAGAAAGAGCCATTATAAATGACAACAGGGACACATTGACATTTTATTTATTGCTCACTGATGCCAAAATCATCACATATTATAGATTGTACAAATATATCTGAAACCTGCACTAGTGTCTTTGTTAAGGGGCCCACACATCCAGTCGTTGTCGCGGCAATTCCTCGTTCTGCCAACAGCAGGGTCGGGGAATCTGGAATATTCAACATCAAACCCGACACCGATCCAGGCTGACCTCCACTAAAGATCCCCATCCCCACCAGGGACCACCAGTGCAGAAAGCTCTCAGCCCACCCGCCTGCTGGTCCGCACCGCTCACACCTCCAGTGACCGGCTCCACCCCAGACCAGCCCCTCTCCCCCCCTGCTCCCAGGCGTGCTCAGCAACTCACTCCTGGCCAGGGGTGTCTCCACCGTCGATCCCCATTTCCACGAGGGACCGTCAGTGATAAGAGCATCCCGCACATCCGGCCGCAAGTCCGCCCAGCCAACATCGCCAGTGACCAGCTCCATCCCGGTCACACTTTCCACATCCCCCCTCAGTGGCTTTTTTTGAATCAGTATCCCGGGCAGACCACCCCCCAGGGGTGGTCCCAGCACACACGCTGCAACCCAGCCTCCCAGCAGCTCATCCATCCACACCTCTGGCTCCGCACCACCAGCGGCACGACCAAGAGCCAATTTCAGCTGCATACTACGGTCGCTGTCCTCCGCAGACCAATCAGAACAGCCGTGCACTTGCAGCACACCAGCAACACGCTGATCCAGCTCACCAACAAACCTGCAGCTTCCAACCAATCTGCAACGGCCGCAACGCCGACCTACATCACCACAACAAAAAACCTACCGGTAGGTAAGTACTGCCAAGACTCACACCAACACGCGGGACGCCGCACAGGTGTTCCAACCCACTCTGCAAATCCCCCCACCCCCCGAGACTTCCTAGACTGTCGACCATAGGTCCAGCAGGGGTGGACGTGCAAGGTCACTGAACCGCACGGGAAGGAGCCCCCTAAAAGGGTCCACCTACCTCCCCAGTCTCATCACTGAACCCCACCCACCTGCCCGGGATCTTAACAGAGCAGCATTGTGACTACTCAATAAAAGATTTTGCCCAAAATTACTGTGTCTCGCTGGCCTCATTTTGATCCTATTACATTCCCCTTTTCACATTACTCCAAACTACACTCCATACCCAATCACACCTTCCTCACTCCCAAAACATCACCACCACCAGAAGAAACATTCTAATTAACACCACTCACAAACACACACAAGTCATCACCAGTACTAGCAGGAAGAGCGCACCTTACCCTCCCTACCCCCATACGTTTTCAGTGCGGGAAAGGTACTCCCACACAAAGGTGCAGCACCCCGAAACCACAACACACCACCCCCTGGTCAACGAGAGCGCAGTTCTACCGCCCAACTTCAAATATTCAACATGTTGATTAATCTCGATTCCCCAAACCCGACCCGAAAATGGTCTAAGGGCCTGATTTAGCACTGGGAGTAGAGTAAGATAAAGCAAGTAACTGTGAACCTGGACAAACCATGTTGCATGCAAGGGGTGCAAATACATACATTATTTTTCATTTTGGGTAAATACTGGCTGCTTTTGCATGTAGCCCACAAATGCTGCACAGCTCTATTATTACACTGCAATTTATATTTCAGTTTGGACACACCCCCCCCCATATGTAAATCTCTCTGCACATTTTACATCTGCCCCACCTGCAGTGCAGCATGGTTTTACCCTGGGGCACCGTTACTTGCTATATCTTAAGCTGGGTACACACTGACAGATATATTTTCCGATCAATTGATCGGGCGATATATATGCTGCCCGTCGGCCAGTGTGTACACACGATATGTCTGTGAACTGCCTCGTTCACAGACATATCGCATTTGTGCTGCACAGCCAATGGGCAGATATGTCTGCAGACAGGCATGTCGGTGCGTTTGAACGCCGTTACAGGGGCGTGCATAAATTATCCACTGCGATCCCCCACACGTAGCCTGAACACTCATTGCGTGCAGGATGTTTAGCAATAAGGTCAGGCCTACCACTATTTTGCGTATGAGTCTGATGGTTCTCGATCGTACCAATGTTTTTGCAATCTTGCTAAGTATTATGGATGTAAGTAAAGGGAAGGGGGCGGCTTCATGTAGTGCTGGGCGTCTGAGTATTGTGCCGCAGAGGCAATGCGATCGTATTTGCATATTTTCGCAGTGGCCATGTGCGTGCCTATGCAGACTTGCGTTCCTTGCTGAATCAGGCCCAAAGCGACATAGCAAACAATTAGCAATTTCCGAATACAGTTTTTTAAAGCATGACCTGTCCTATTATTTTCTCAGTGACAATTAATTTCACATAAATTCCTTTTGCTCCCGATAGCCATGCGTATACATGCTATGTCACTTTGTAACGTGAGTTACCATGGAATGACCCATTTCATTTTTCACATTGTAGCACTCATCATATTATAGATTGTTGTGTGCCCATGTGGGTTACTGGTGGGCCCCTGGTTTTTGTCTTCCAATTTGTAAATCTGACCTTAGAGCCGGCATTGGATTGCATTTTATATGGAGAGGAGGGGGAGTTGCAGACAACCCGATAACAGGATTGTTTTACTCGTTTGCAGTTTATGAGATAAAATAATCATTAGTAAAATTTATGGAATGCTGGTTTCTCTCTTCATTCTGTAGCTGTTTGAAAGGGTGAAGAGATGTTCATTACCATAAGCACTGCAATGATCCTCTAGCAGAAGTAGAGCTTTTGTTGCTCAGTGTTTGGGTTCAAGTGTAAAATATTTTCTATTCTTTTTTGACATTTTGACCATCTTCAAATGGCAGATAAAACAATAGGTGACCAGGCACTAATTTAAAAAGTAGAAGAAATAAAATACAAAATATCACAGAAGTGGTATTCCGAAATAGGATACTGAAATTACTATATCTGCAAACACCAAACGTGAGCGAATGTATGCTCACAAAACAATATGCAAAAAAAAAGATAACCAATTGTGGAACTGCGCTATGAAATAGAGTATAATAATATGGCAGAACAAATTCGAGATGCATCAAAGTGATATTCTTTGATAAAGCCGCCAGGTTAGAGGTAAAACCGGTCAGAGGTGATGTGTTGCATACACACGGTACGATAAAAATGCACGATATGAACGATATTGATCATATCGTTATCATTCATATCATGGATTTTTCGATGCCTCCAACCCACCATCGACCGTGCATGCAGCCCAACCTGGTCGCTATCGACCAGGTTACTATAGGGAGCCGCGATCGTTGATCACGAGTCTCTGGCCATCGTTGGTGGTGTGCTGGATGATCGATATCGATCATCCAGCACTCCGGGAAGGTGCAGGTCGATCAGTCAGCGATATCATTATCACTGACTGATCCGTACCGTGTGTACGCACCTATACCCTGTTTTTTTGCTCATACATTGGTCTCTCCACTTGGATCATCTCCATATTTTGCAGCCAATTGGGATATTTCTTGTTGTGCTCTCCA
This sequence comes from Taudactylus pleione, assembly GCA_031769625.1. NCBI lineage: Eukaryota > Metazoa > Chordata > Amphibia > Anura > Myobatrachidae > Taudactylus > Taudactylus pleione. The sequence goes on from JAUIMM010000134.1 coordinate 7,467,056, forward strand.
GCCATGCACAGTAAGGTTCTAGCAGCTGCTCGTGTTGTGACTCTGAGATCAGGATTTCCTGTTTGGCACTTACCTGCATACAGTTGTACACAGCGCTGAGGGCTTGATTCAGAGATGGGCGCTGTTACAGTGATACTAACATACGCTAATGCAGCAGGAGGCATCTGATGACAAAAGACACCTCCTGACAGCATCGCGGATCCGAGTGCTGCATCCGAAGACTCCTTATCGAATCACCATTGCAACCTTTGGAAGAAGCAGACCCTGGCCCTGACACGCCTATAAACAGCCCCCATCGCCCCCATTTTTTCTAAAATATATTTTTATTTCTTTTCCACCCCTGTGCTCTGTTATCCATCGTAATTCTCCTGTCCTCTCTGCCACCCATCTCTCCCCATCCTGTCCTCTCTGCCACCCATCTCTTCCTATCCTGTCCTCTCTGCCACCCATCTCTCCCTATCCTGTCCTCTTTGCTATCCATTTCCCCTCTCCTGTCCTCTCTGCCATCCATCTCTCCCTGTCCTGTCCTCTTTGCTATCCATTTCCCCTCTCCTGTCCTCTCTGCCATCCATCTCTCCCTGTCCTGTCCTCTCTGCCATCCATCTCCCCCTTCTGTGGTCCCTGAAATCCATCTCCCCCTTCTGTATTCCCTGCCATCCATCTCCCCTTTCAGTGCTCCCTGCCATCCATCTCCCCCTTCTGTGCTCCCTGAAATCCATCTCCCCCTCCTGTCCTCTCTGCCATCAATCTTCCCCAATATCCTATACTCTCTGCCATTCATCTTCCCCCATATCCTGTACTCTCTGCCATCCATCTCCTCCCATCCTGTCCTCTCTGCCATCCATCTCCCCACCATCCTGTCCTCTCTGCTATCCATCTCCCTTATCTTGTCCTCTCTGCTATTCATCTCCCCACCATCCTGTCCACTGCAATCCATCTCCCCCATCCTGTTTTCTCTGCCATCAATCTTCCCCAATATCCTATACTCTCTGCCATTCATCTTCCCCCATATCCTGTACTCTCTGCCATCCATCTCCTCCCATCCTGTCCTCTCTGCCATCCATCTCCCCACCATCCTGTCCTCTCTGCTATCCATCTCCCTTATCTTGTCCTCTCTGCTATTCATCTCCCCACCATCCTGTCCACTGCAATCCATCTCCCCCATCCTATTTTCTCTGCCATCCATCTTCCCCTCCTGTCCACCATTCTATCCTTCCCCCCTCTCTCCCTTTGCTGTACTTTTCCTTCCTATCCTCTTTCACTTACCTTAGTCACAGTCACATAGTGGCATTCAGAAGAGGCTTCTTTAATCGGCGGGCACATTGTCCATGAGTCCTATGATGCAGCTGCTCTCACTCACTGTTTGGATGGGAGAGCACTGTGCAGTGATGACATCACCCATCAGTGATTGAGAGCAGATGGGCCATGGGACTTCATCTATTCTATGGGCAGTTGGAAGAGCCTGAGAGGACTGGACACCATGACTGGACCAAGAAGGTTAGTATCCCACTGCCCTCCGGCCCAGTCCACAATGTGTTTAGAATCCTTTAAAACCTGGGTTTTAATGATTATAATCCTGGGTATTTTTGGACCTAAAAACATCCGGATCCACTGGAATCCCTAGATAGGAGCCTCATACCTCATAGGAGCCTGCTTTTTCCACTGTATAACTCTCAACCTGCTACCTTCAATCCGTAATCCACATCATGCTACCCGTCACATGCAGCCCTTTCCTTAGTTCCCTGTCCTGATATACTCTGTGCTCCTGGGAGAACCTTCTTCCGCTATATGACTCCAGTTTGTGGACACCTTTACTCAAACTAATGATCAAGTTAAATATAGGATAATTATGTTACAAGAAACCATTGTAAATGCCTGTGTGAGACCAGAATGTGACTAAGAATGGGGGGGGGGGGGTGCAGAATGACTCTAGCTGGGATATGACTATCAATTTATTTATTTTTTTGGGGGGGGGTGCTTTCATTTAAATCTAGTGTGTGAAAATCAGTGTAATGAGAGACTGGCTTACTGTTCTGATGGTCGGTGTAGATGGGAGATGAAGCAAAGACCTTTTTTTAAAACACAGATCTGTTGAATCTGTAGCTTGAACACATCAAGGGTTCAGTGAAGCACATTTACCAGGTGGCTGTTATAGCTGCATGACGGGAGAGATAGAGCAGGATTCCTGCTGATAATTGTATTGAATAGAACTTTGTACAATAATCCTTCTCCCTTTGACGTCAATATTGTTTAATATATTTGCCCTCTCAGACTCGCTCTCCTGCCTGGGGTGTGAAATTTGACCACTTTAATCTTGAAAGGGATAAAAGGAAATTACAAGTGTCCAAGAGAAAGTGCTTAGCCCTGAACTGTTAGGGTCATTTCCATTAATTCCTCATCTCTGTATGAGCTGATTAATGGACAAGTGGATGGAAACCAATTGCTTAAAATAGGCAGCAGTCACAGGTGAGGGGATGAGGTGCGAGCTGCACGGATGAGTGGCTCCCAAATAAAGTGGAGGCTTCTTATTAATGTTATCCAAGACAAATCAGCAGTCGTTCACTTTTTTACTTGCAATTGTAAAGCTACTGTACGGTATGTAATGAAAAAATGCAGCAGCTTACTGTGAAAATAAATTGTTGTAATTAACCTACTGTCTTTGGTCGGAGCCCTAATATCTGTTATGAAATGAATGACGTTCTACCTGAAAAATTATGGTCTTTGCAGTTTAGCAATTTCACTGCGATGAAGAAAAAGATATATTAAGAGCGACCTGCATTACTCCATGCGACAGACATACCAGTCTTCGCGATGACTTCGACGGGTGTGTTATTTAAAAACAAAAATATATATATATATATGTATGTATGGTCAACACCCCCACCCCCTTTCTCCAAACTGATAAAAGCAGCAGTAGTTGGGTATGACAGGATGTGCTGGTGAAATTATACCAGGGGAAACCGCAGCGTGGGGTTACCCTGTCATAATGTCACACAGCCCCAGCCTGATCAGCACAGGGTTAAATTCCCTACTGGAATTAGACTTACAAAAAAATGTTCTATCCCACCCTCCGCCTCCCAACTTAGAATAAAATATCCCCTTGACAGTATTAGTAGTAATGGCTAAGGTTACTTTAACCTATTTGAACATAACAATGTAATGAAGTGTCATATATTGCCTTGACAGTTATTAATGTGAATTTCACATTTTTTCACATAAAATGTAATTAAATTCAAACACCTCCACATCTATTGTTTAAAAATCAATTGGGAATCTTCTTTCCTGTAGTTCAAATGAAAATGTCAATTATGTAATGTGAATAGAGGCTTGCTAGTGCGACTTGATATAATATAGCCTCCCACACTAATACATCAAGCGATGTCGGAAGGAGAGTTCAGTACGTAATCAGCCAATCAGAAGCAGCTAGGTAGTCATCATCATTACTGATGCGTTGCACCAGCCATCCCGTACAGACGTGAGCGCCCCCATCCCGTACAGACGTGAGCGCCCCCATCCCGTACAGACGTGAGCGCCCCCATCCCGTACAGACGTGAGCGCCCCCATCCCGTACAGACGTGAGCGCCCCCATCCCGTACAGACGTGAGCGCCCCCATCCCGTACAGACGTGAGCGCCCCCATCCCATACAGACGTGAGCGCCCCCATACTGAACAGACATAAGCACAGAGAGAGATAAAGTGGAGGGAGATAAAGTACCAACCAATCAGCTCCTGTCACTTTACAGGCTGTGTTTGAAAAAAATCCTGTACAGACGTGAGCGCACCCATCCCGTACAGACGTGAGCGCACCCATCCCATACAGACGTGAGCGCACCCATCCTGTACAGACGTGAGCACACCAGTACTGTAAAGACGTGAGCGCACCATACTGTACAGACGTGAGCGCACCCATGCTGTACAGATGTAAGCACAGAGAGAGATAAAGTGGAGGGAGATAAAGTACCAACCAATCAGCTCCTAACTGTCACTGTACAGGCTGTGTTTGAAACATTACAATTAGTAGCTGATTGGTTGGTACTTTATCTCCATTCACTTTATCTCTCACCATGGATTAGTACATAGACCCCCTTATAGCCTATCTCTAGTGCATGACGAGAGAAGGGTGCAAAAAAACATGGTGCCTCCACTATGCGCAGGGGCACATTATCACTCACTATGGGAATCTGGTGACCAACACACGTACTGCACTGGTATAAATTATCTAATTCTTGTGATGCTGTAATAGGACCTTTTATTATACATTTGTTACTGTTACAAGATGCTGTTCAGACGTGAGCGCACCCATACTGTACAGACGTGAGCACACCCATACTGTACAGACGTGAGCACACCCATACTGTACAGACGTGAGTTCACCATACTGTACAAACATGAGCACACCTATCCTGTACAGACATGAGCGCACCTATCCTGTACAGACGTGAACGCACCCATCCTGTACAGACGTGAGCGCACCCATCCTGTACAGACGTGAGCGCACCCATCCTGTACAGACGTGAGCGCACCCATCCTGTACAGACGTGAGCGCACCCATCCTGTACAGACGTGAGCGCACCCATCCTGTACAGACGTGAGCGCACCCATCCTGTACAGACGTGAGCGCACCCATCCTGTACAGACGTGAGAGCACCCATCCTGTACAGACGTGAGCGCACCCATCCTGTACAGACGTGAGCCCACCCATCCCGTACAGACGTGAGCGCACCCATCCTGTACAGACGTAAGCACAGAGAGAGATAAAGTGGAGGGAGATAAAGTACCAACCAATCAGCTCCTAACTGTCACTTTACAGGCTGTGTTTGAAACATTACAATTAGTAGCTGATTGGTTGGTACTTTATCTTCCTCCACTCTATCTCTCACCAAGGATTAGTACATAGACCCCCCCTTAGAGCCTGTCTCTAGTGCATGACGAGAGAAGGGTGCAAAAAAACATGGTGCCTCCACTATGCACAGGGGCACATTATCACTCACTATGGGAATCTGGTGACCAACACACGTACTGCACTGGTATAAATGATCTAATTATTGTGATGCTGTAATAGGACCTTTTATTATACATTTGTTACTGTTACAAGATGCCGTTCATACTGTCACAAGATGCAATTCCGACCTTTGCTGCTTATTTTTCCAGGGCCACAAGGTGGTAGTCTGCATCACAAGGTGTTCATGCATTTAAGCACAGTTCCAAATTCAAATGAGGTTACATGGAAACCTTTGTGGTAATTAATTGCACAACATCTGTTGTGCCGTTTGCTGTCATGTACAGGCAGCACCTCTGTGCCCCAGCACTGAGCTAAGTGGCATGCTCTGTTTTCAGACAAGGGCCCTTGCAATAAAAGGCTGTGCCCATATCATTATTCTTATTGTTATCTTGTGTATAAGTATTGTGCTACGAATATTTGGCGATGACAGTCTCTCAGACTGAGAGACTGTCATCGCCAGATATTCGTAGCACAATAATCCAGGTGCCACAAGCTTGGACTGAGAGTCTCAGTCCAAGATTGTGGCACCTGGAGACTTTGTGAACTGAAGTAATTGCTCCTAATGACTGCACATAGGAGGAGTGAATGCTGAGTCCCTGTACTGATACCTTCTATGACAGGACCTGAGGTTGATATACACCAGTGCACAAGGCCTCAATATATAACCTGTTTTTCAGTGTTTCTAAGTTAGTGCCTGACTTATGAAGCTGTAGTAACCAGCCCATTCATTATTCAGTCTAGTTGTCAAGCTTAGCCAGCCTTGGCAGCACCATGGAGATTGTAATGGTGCTTGCCCTCCTGGTACCCTAGTTTTTCCAGCTTGACTATGGGAATGGTTCTGGGACAGATTAAACGAGGAGCATCAATGCCATTTTCATGGTGCTGCCGTTGCGTAGTTGGAAGATCTTCATATACAGTATGAGCAGTCTACGAAGGAGAGCAGGAAAGTTAATCTAAAACTTACATTAGCTTTTTGTTAGCACCTCTCCTCGGTCCCATGTCCCCAATCTCTCCAGTTCCCAATAGATGCTCACTGAGGTACTGACACCCACAGTTCCCAATAACAGTCCCTATCTCTGGTCTCCTTTGCTTAATAGAGCTGAGTGGACACTTGTCATTGACCCATCCTTCTGTCACTTCTGATTGGGGGAGTTTTTATCTTTAAAAATAAAATTAAATGAATTAAGCTCATTAATATATTTAAGGGCATCTTTTTACATTCTAGTCTATCACTAACATCCAAAGCTGTAAAGTGGAATTGAACCCAAAATTAAACATATTGATATGTTATAGAGAAGGGGGGGGGTAGGGGGTTGTGTACCCTGGAATGTCTTTGAGGAACACAGCAGCAGGAAAAGAGGAAGCAGCACTTGAGGTTGGGGTTCTCATCTCTTTAGAGGACATCCCTATTGCTAGATGCATCACAGATGACTGACCATCATAATGGCCAACTTTTTGATCTCAACTTCAGAGTGGTCCCAAGGACAAGTATAGGGGCAGTGGCTATGTGATTCATTCTATCTTGGATCCATTTGGCGAATTGCATCATCAGGAAAAGTTGAAGTCAATGTAAGGCATGATACTAAAGTAAATTAAGAGTCTTGCGGAGGTGTCTCCGTGGTCTGTAGATGGTAGGTTTGCACCTTGATGTGTGCAGGGTGGACCATTGAGGCACATCAGTGTCAGCCAAAGTGATTTGATGTGCATTTCTTAACACTGTGTTGTGTCATTTTTAAATGCTGAAATGTACGCAAAGTGTAATGTAAATGACAAACAAACATTCAAACAGATTCTAAATTCTCAGAATATTTAAAATTCTCAGACTATTTATACCAATATTAGTTTGAAAGATGAAAGACCTTTTTAAAAATATATACTGTATTTGAGCAAAATAGAAATATACAATAACCGAGAGCAAACTATCAATGCTTGTCTGTGGTCAAGGTGGAAGTTAGATGACTTGGAGGGCCCACCCAGGCTTCGACTAGGCTGGTACCTTCCACCTAGACCAGGCTTGTCAACTAGGGATGGGCATTAACTATCAATATTTAGCAAATTTTGATATTCAGAGTGGTTTGTTTGGTGTTTGTGTCATCAATGGTTAGTCAATGCTTTCCTTCCATTAATGTATTTATTTAATTTATTTATTCATTCAATTGCGCTTTAAAATTAGGGACAAACATTAATAGAACAAGACTGGGTAATAACAAAGAGACATAGGGCAAAATTTACTAAGCGGCGGTTTGACAGCGGTTTCTATTCTATTCTAAACCCCGTCGGTTTGGTGGCGGGTTCTATTCTGTTCTAAATGACGGGGGTTTGGTGATGGTTTTGCAGTGGTTTCTAAATGACAGCTCTGCTCTATTCTATTCTAAAATGTGTTTTGATGGCAGTTTTGAAGGGGTTTTGGCCTTACTAAATCTGCAGATAGCAAAACCGCCGCCAAACCACAGTCAAAACACATTTTAGAATATAATAGAACAGAGCTGTCATTTAAAAACCACTGCAAAACTGTCACCAAACCCCCGGGGTTTAGAACGGAATAGAACCCGCCACCAAACCACCGGGGTTTAGAATAGAATAGAAACCGCCGCTTAGTAAATTTTGCCCATAGAGGTAAGCGGATCCTGCTCGCAGGCTTACATTCTATAGGGAACTAAGCATTGATGCACAAGGATAGGCGCTGCCTATTGCATATTGGCCCAGCCAAGTGGAGAAAGACAAAGTATGTAAGTGTGGTCTGTATAGAGGGTATGTAATTGGGGGTTCCAGTCAATAGATAGGCAGTAACTTGGTAGACTGTGTCTAGATAGACTACAGATGTTAGACAGACAATAGATCGACTGGTACAAAAGGTCGACATAGAAAAGGTTGACATGGATAAAGGGCGACAGGTACAAAAGGTTGACAGGGTCAAAAGGTTGACACAAAAATGGTTGCCACGTGTTTTTAAAAAAACATGGAGGGTTAGGCTCCAGAAGGGACAGTTAGCTTTAGGCACTTACCCCGACGGTTGGTTAGGCACCTGGAGGGTGGGTTAGGCACTTACCAGAGGGTTAGGCACTTACCAGAGGGTTAGGCACTAGAAGGGACGATTATGGTTAGGCACTTACTCTGATGGTTAGGGTTAAGCACAAGGAGGGAGGGTTAGAGTTAGGCACCTAGGGAAGGTATAGGGTAGGGTGACGACATAGGTTAGAAAAAAAAAAATGTGTCGACCATTTTTGTGTCAACCTTTTGATCCTGTCGACCTTTTGTACCTGTCTTACTTTGTCCACAATTCCTTTTGCAATGCCCCCTTATGCCCCTGACTCTATATGGAAATATAGTGGCACCAATTTGCCTCCATTGTCAGCAATACAGAATATTTTGGTGAATTACAGTGTTACGTGCCAAAAGTTTACATGAAGTCAGTGGTTCACAATATTTCTTGAATCCTATATGTCATTCTTAGAGTCAGTTATGTGGTGGTGAACAGGGTTTCGCTTCTGTTTGTCCGCATATTTTATGACTGGAAGCTACCAGCACTGGTTTTGCCTAACACGTTGACCATAAATAATTTGATTTGGTACAGGACACACCCGAGTGTCAATGGATACCCCCAAACGTGGAGCTAGACTCACCCTTTGGGCAGAGCTTGGCATGCCCCCTCAATGTAACACGGCGCATTCTACTGCCATCTATAATATTTCTGAAACTAGTTTTCAAAATTAAAAGTATGCTCTAATCTCCTACCGTTCTAATCTGTCCACTCCCCAATGTTTCATCTCCCCACTTGATCCACCATCACTGCTTATCCCACCAGCTCTTCATGTCTTGGCATTTCCCTCTTCCTTCATAATATAAGCTCTTATGAGTGGTCCCTCTTTATTCTATTTCAGGTCCGTAACGCTGAATGTATTTTGTTATACGATCTGTCTTACTGCATGTTTTGTTTCCATGTATTATCTGTATTTTGATCTCATTGTTCCGCACTGCAGAACCTTGTATTGCCTGATAAATTAACCATGATGATGACAGTGAAAACAAATGTCTATTAGTTCTGTGGTTTTATTGCACTTTTGTTCATAAACATCCCAAATTACCTCCTGGTCAGGTGTTGGCTACCTTTGGTGGAACACAATTCCAGGCAGAGGCTGCACTTTTTTTTTTTTTTATTAAGACTGGTAGGTTATGCTGGAATTTATAGTTCCACCAAAGCTGGAGTGCCTAAAGTTGCTTACCTTTTGTCTATGCTTATGCTCCTATAATCACATATGTGAATACAGTACAACATTTGCCTGTTCAGAAATTCTCTAAAAAAAGTATTTATTTGCCAGTAGAATTAGTTATATTATTTTCGTATTGAAACTATCCTCTGTATTTTGCTGTATGTCTGGTGTCAGGCTCCACTTATGAAAGAGTTAAGTTTGGCTGTTCGTTAGGGCCCTGGATTCTGGTTTGTGTTTTTTTTAATTTTATTTCCCACCTATTGGTTGAGCCTCCCGTGGGTGGAGCTCATCAAGTCACTTGGAGAGTTTCTTCACAGTAATGACCTAACTGCTTTCCCTCAACTAAAAGCCTGCAGAAAGCCAGTCCAAATGGCATTCTGCGGAAGAATGTTTCTCCACCTCTGGCCGAGTACCCCCAGCGGGCCCCAACGGGTGCATTGCTGTAAACTGCAGACTCCAGACTTTTTTCATTAGAACATGATTGAAGAAAAGGATTTGGTGTCCCCTATCTTCTATTGTTGAGCATCCTCTTGCACGCGAACATAATGCTAAAATCTTATGCCGACGTGTTAATTTTTCCAGCTGTGGTAAGTTGAATGTTTTCATTTATCGGTAATACGAAGTTCTTACCATGGGGTTGTATATTGATACTCTTACTCATAAATAGTAATGGCAATGAGTGTTATTACATACAGACCCTAATGCCGTGTGCCCATTGCCTGACATAGCGCAGATAAAACATATGCTTTTTATCCTGGATCACTTTTCAGTCATTATAGCCCGAGACACATGCAGGCATTAACTGCTCAGAGTACATTTTTTACTTTCTATCGGCGCAGTAAAAAGCCTCTCATCGCACATTTCCACCCTGGAATTCAGGTTAAATAGACTCTCCATCTGCAGTGTACTGGATGGCTTCTCAGCTGTTGCGGGGATTTGTATGGAAGGAAAAATCATGAAACTTTTCACAGCTGTTTTCAATAATGTTATTTTTAGGGACCACTGCTGTGTAACATACTGTGAGCGTATTGGGGAGAGGTCTTATTTGTGTCAGCTGCAGCAGACCTACAAACACAGGGGGCCATTCCAGTCATTTTAATGGAGTTTATAACTACAGACGTTTATTTAAGGGATATGATCTTTACATACGATATGTAAAATGTATCCTTTCAAATGATATGTTTATTGTCATTTTATAATGCAACTCGCGTTGTGTGTTTTGGGTTGTATGTTTAGTAATAACTTCAGGACGATGTCAGACAGGAGTGATCACCATCCACTGTATGTTGCGTTAAGGTCACTTTAGAACGCAGCACACCAAAATGTCCGCCTGACACGGGCCCGTGGAAGGCAGCATGAATATGGATTGATGTGCTGATCGATTCTGTCAACCTGGCTTTGAACGGCGGGGTTTTACGATCCTTATGACAATAGAAATACGTAGAGGTTAACGGCAACGCAATTATTTCAAAGTCCCACCTACCCAACGTTAGCCACAGCCGACATAGCCTTGATAAATAGGAGAAAAATCCTTTCTTGGAAGAAAAAAGCCATTTCCGCTGGAGAAATGCTAATAAACATGCCCCTTAAACTGTGACTTAAAGCTTTGTGACAGCTCCTACAGATGGATGCATTGGACCTGATTCAGGGCTGGAGACAAGACAGCCACATTTCGTGCCTGGAAATGAATGCGGAACTTTCCTGTATTCAGACTTGGCCACCAACCCCATCCTTCGTGCAGGAGATCTGTCTGAAATCAGATGGATCTCTGCATATGCTCCCCTATGAGTAGTCTGCAACTTCGTATACACACCGACCATACACTCTCAGAACACTTAGCCTACGTGCGAACGCCCAGTTACACAGACTCAGCCGCTAGTTGAGATGCCACCGAGAAACTTACGACTCTGAATTGACCGTCGTTGCTGAAAATCACATGCGTGGTTACAGAGCATGCACAGTGCGAATAATTGCAATATCCACCTGCAGAACGGACTTGCCTGCAACCCCTTTATGTTCATTCGCGTCTGTTCTGCCGGGACTGGATTCGCAGCATATCATGTGTACAAGCTCCTAAAATAATTAAGAACAGAACAAAATACCAGAACTGGATTAACATCAGGGCAGCTGGGGCAGTCGCCCCGGGGCCTCCTAACCGGAAGCCCCCACACATAGCTACATCATCAGTGTGGGAAGTACTGTGGCATATGTGGACTGGGGTTCCTGTGTGACTTAATGTGAGCTATGGTGCTTGAAGTATGGACACATTATGCTTTTTAATATCTTATTTACAATTTTATTGCTAGGGTCCCCCACAAGTTAGCTGCCCTGGGGCACCCACATACCTTAATCCATCCCTGTAAAATACAAATAAATATAATGAAAACTTTGCAAATGTTTGTAATGAATTGCGACGTTCAGTTATAGTTAATTTCACACATTAAAAAGTAAAAAGTAATTATACATCAACTTAATTATTTCCTTTATGATCCTTTAACTGGAAACTAGAGACTAATTTACTGTTCCTGTGCATGTAAATCATTGTCATATTGTTGGTTGAATTATGTGCTTTGTATCAGCGAGTCCTTGAACAATGTGGCAATTTCAGTGTAGAAAATGTGTCTTATTTGTCATTAAGCTGTGAAGATTTCCCTCTATTTGTGTCTGTGCTTTAAAGCAAGGATCCCAATCTTTTGGGAACAGCTGTGCTTATCTATGCGGCTGGGAGTGCAATTAGGAAGACAGGGCTGAAAATCATTGCACACATGGATGACAAACACTGACGCATCACTGGAATTCTTTCAAACAATTGACTCAAACTTGGAAGCAGAAGACGATGAAACCGATACAAACTGGAACAGTTAAAGTCACGCATTTGGCATTTGATACTTTTATGTACATTTGTGATAGATAGTATCTGACCAGGAGATTTGGACTATATATTATGGGCAGTTTCTGATCACTACAGCTGGTTTAATGTGCACACACACAACTACCACTGTCAGAAAATGATTAATGATGCCCCTCGGTTATTTGTCAAAACTGTCGTGAATTTCTATTGGGCAAAAGCTTTGAGCATGCACAGAGCCGTTATTCTCACGATTTTGGATATATACGTAACACAGAGCAATAGGGCAATCAACAGTTATTGGTAGGGGCGGAATAAAGACTTTTTATTGATCACTTTTGAAACTTCGAGGGAGATGTACAGATGTGCCCTCCCTCATCTTTGTCTTTGCATGTGATTTGCCACAAACGCCACAGTGCACCAGGTTGCAGCAGCATCTCACCATCCAATCCTATGGATCGCGGGAGCGGAAAAAACTCACATTCGCAGGCGCGCGACTCACGGCATGCATGTTGCGGTGGCAAACATGAGTGAAGACACATCTGTATCAAAGCTTGGAGAGTGATAAAATACCACCAACCAATCAGCTTTTGTCACTTTACAGTGTTTTAAAATTGACATCCACTGATTGGTTGAAACTTTGTCTCTCCACTTTATCAAGATTTGATACATCTTTCACTGAATCTGTCTTTTTTCAGGACACGTGCACCAATTAGTGACCAATTAGTTGGACACGAGCCACGGTTTAAATAACAATTGCCTACTGTCCTGGAATATCCTGTAGATGCCCAAATTACCAAAAATCCTCCTGGGTAAACAAACCTCCCTCTAGCATCTGCCCACTTAATAACATGTCCTACACGAAGGTTTTATGATGCAATTGGTAAGGAATCTCTTCATTGTGGCCCAACCCCTGCTGTACGGAATCGGGGCATTGCCCAGCTGGTGGCGGCCATGATGATGCAAATTACAGATCCGCGTCTCCCGCACTTGCCATCCCAATTGGAATCTCCCAGACGAGTGGTTCATACATTAGACAAATGTGTTTTTCAGTGTCCCCTACACATAGTGGATGTGTCCATTTTATGGGCTTAACCAATATTCATGAGAATCTATCCATTCACAAGGTACCAGTACCTCATGAATCTAATCCAAGACTCACCGTGGGCCGATAACGTTGCTGGTTCCTACCAAATATGTAGGCTGTGTATTGGTTCAACCCACAAAATAAAAGTGTCCTCTGTGACAAGACCATTCTAATATAAATTTAGGAGGTAACAGCGGCCATTTTGTGGGTAAGACTAATTGTGATGGTGTTGAGCAGCGTATTAAGACCGGAGGAGGCCCATGTACATTCCCCTTCTGGGGCCCCCTCCTCTCTCCCCAGCGGCCGGCAGAGCACTGTCGAAGCAGTAGACTCTGGGCACTAGTGTGTGCCCAGAGTCTACTGCGCATGTGCAGGTCACCATGAAATTGACGCGGCAGCCATTTTCCCAACGCTTTCCCTACTGTGCATGCGCAAAACGCTGGAAAAATGGCCACCGTGGCCATTTTCCAGGGGTTTTGTGTAGCGTTGCTACAGGCGACGTGAGACCCAGGGGCCCGTGTGCACTGCACACCCTGCACCCATTATAGATACGCCCCTGGAGTTGAGTAATTCAGTTCCTTTCACAGTAAGCCCCACCCTCTGCTAGGTACACATATTGGTTGAAGCCATTTTGTGGACTGAACCAACATTTCCTCTAATATAGCCTATCAATTCATTATTTATTTCTTATCAGTTACTTATATAGCAACAGCATATTCCGTTGCTCTTTATAATTGGGAACAAACAGTAACAGAACAAGACTGGGTAATAACAGAAAGACAAAGAGGTAAGAGGGCTCAGCTCCATGGTTAGTTGAGCTCACAGAATGGCTGCCTCTGTGTACAGTATATGTAATAGGTCCACCTTAACGCACATCTTTTCAGTATTATAGGTAGTGTTCTCGCTAGGCTGTTTTAGCCCAATTTTAAAGGGGCAATATGCGCCCTGCCCTTTTAGTGGCGTGCCGCTAAAACAGCCTTCCCCGTGCCTTCCCAACCTGTGGGCCGCAGTGTCCCATGGGTGGGAAAAGTTGCAGTGACCGATCTCCACGGGGTGAATAGTTGCTGTGCGCATGCTTACAGCATCTTTTCACCGTGAGGGGAGAGCTTGGAGGAAGCCCAGAACCTCCGTAAGTGCTGGACACGTCCCCAAGTGTGATGATTGTGACACGCCCCCTCCCCGGTCAGCCATTCCCCCTTTTTGGGAATGAGCATGCCTTTGGCGCACGCAGCGACTCCCTGTCCACACCTTCAGAGCCCTGCCCGCGGTCTAGCGGGAACACTAATAGGGGTCTATGAACTAAGCCTTGGAGAAAGATCAAGTGGATGGAGATCAAGTTTCAACCAATCAGCTCCTAACTGTCATTTTTCAAGCACAGCTTGAAAAGTGACAGGAGCTGATTGGTTGGTACTTTATCTCCCTCCACTGTATCTTTCTCCAAGGCTTAATACATAGACCCCTTTGTTAGCAGGTCAATGGAGGTTATTTCTGACAGTGTTAAACATGCATCCACAGTGCAGTTGCCATTATTTTTGTGTGATTGCACCTGTTCATAAGTGAAACATATAGATTTGTGCTCCAAGATGGCTGTACCTGTAAGTGGGGAATGCTTTGCAGCTGCTGATGGGAGCTGGGATTACGTGTCTGGAGCAACAACATGCAAAAATAAAGGCCATAGTAATCCAATTATTTGCTGTGAAATGCGCCATCACTTCCTTGTGTCACCCAATAAGGGAGTGACGAATGCGGGAGGATGATCTGTTCTTCCAGGAGAGCTGGTAGACTTCCTGAAATTTTGTAGTGTCCTGGACTTGGAGAGTCAAGTATGAATAAATGAAAGTTTGGTCTAAAGGTGATGGTAGAAAGGACTTTTTAGATGAAGTTTTTATTTTATCTACCATGCACATTGCTAGTTGGACTGGTACAGTGTACTTTTCTGTGGGCCATTCCAGAGCCAGAATGTGTACTTACACCTATATATGTACAACTAGCATTTGGCTGCTGCTTCGCTCACGTGGATGCATGTTATTGCTCAGTGGAGCTAATTTTACAAAAACCGTAGCTGCATCTAATATTGTGATGTATATTTTATATTGTAGACATTAATCACAAAATGTCTTTGTAAGCAATATTTGCAGTTTTTGCTTCAGGGCTTAACACAAGAAGATGCTTGGGGCTACTAACTTGTGAGCAAGCCACGTAAACTGCCCATTGGTGCGCCATTTACTGGATTGACATGTATACTGCAACTTTATGAGTCAAGATAAGCTGCCTTATTAGTGCTTAATATATAGTTGGATTTACCTGCAAAACAGATCTTGAGATATATATATCTATGTATTCTATATGTATACATATATAACTGTTTGCATTTGGGATATGCAATATATGTATATATATGGTATACAATCAGGAAGCCGGCTGCCGGACTCCCGACAGCCGGCTTCCCGACTGCTTTATCCCGGCGTGGGATAAATGACCGGCGTCTATTTCTAGACGCCTGTAATTTTCCCGATGCCGGGAGACCGGCGCCAGGCATTCCGATCGTAGGGACGCCGGACGCTGCGAGCGGACAGCCGTGGGGGGGAGGGTTAGGTTTAGGGCACCCCCCCAGGAGGGTTATGGTTAGGCTAGGGGGAGGGAGGGTTAGGGTTAGGCACCCCCGGGGGGAACTTAGGGTTAGGCACCCCCCCCGTGGGACTTAGGTTTAGGCAGCGGGGAAGGGGGGGTTAGGGTTAGGCACTTAGAGGGGGGGTTAGGGTTAGGCACCCTAAAGGAGGGTCAGGGTTAGGGGGTTAGGTTAGTTTATACTTACATTTTAGACGATCGGGATTTCCAGCGCTGTCGGTCTTCCGCTGCCGGGCTCTGCTGTTTTGTCGGGCTGCCGCTGCCGGTAATCGATCTCTCCCGGCCATGCGGCAGCCGGGATTTCATACCGATTCCATATATATATACATACACATCTAGTCATTTTGGACTTGAGGAGCCTGTGCAAATTCTGATAAAAAGTCTCCATAGTTCATAAACAGTTCCTAAAAGTATATTTGTCCCCCAAAACTTGTATTTATATACATCTAGTCATTTTTGGCTTGAGGAGCCTGCACACTGCCACGTGCCAATTGTCAAGCATCTTTTTTTTTTTTTTTTATTGCTCCTCTCCCTGATGTCACGTTGAGATAATACATACCTCAGTTTATTTCTAGGTGACTAAGCTATACAATATTGAAAACGCAATACAAATTCATACCATAGTTTTGCATGATGCCGGAACAAACAGACAGACAAACCAAAATTCAGGTGAAAAAAAAAAAACATTTCGTCTCCATAGTTCATACACAGGGCCTGATTCAGACCCAGTCGCTAGGCTGCGTTCGCACGTAGCCTGCCGATGTTTGCAATCTGCGCATGCGTACAAGACGCAGTACGCGTGCGCATACTAGTCCATGCGATCGTGAAGCGCACGCACCCTGTATACAGATGCTCTGCAAGCATGAGTGACAGGTCGTGCCGTTTGTGGGTGGTGACGGGGTGGTCAATGGTAACGGGGGTGTAGTGGTGCGAACGCTGGCGTGTCTGTGCGTCTGAACATTTCAGGGGTGTGCATAATTAAGACGCAGCGTCAGCATACACGTCACATGGCTAAATTACACACAGTAGCCCTCGCAGTGCTTGCGGTAGGGTACGGTCAGCCACAAGTACTGCGTATGGGTCCGATGTTACTGATTGTTTAATACACTTCCTGTAGATGACGTGTATTACTAAGGGAAAATGGGCATCTTATGTCAGGCTGGTGGGCGTCTAAATGCATACCGCAATCGCACGGCAAGACATAGTGGGCGTGCTAATGTCTTGCTAGCGATCGCAGGATTTGAATACTTTGGCTTCTGACGGCTGCGTGCGAACGCATCCTAGCGAATGGGTCTGAATCAGGCCCACAGTACCAAGGAGTACATTTCTCAAAAAAAATGTTTCTATGTTCAGACACAGCCATTACAACTTCATTCTAAATATACATACGGATTGGAAATCGCATTTGAAAATAAGCTCATAAACGATGTCTGTTTTCCTTGCTGTAAAGGTGTGTTTATTGGTAGAACACTAATTACTCCCTGTAAAGTTATAGAGTCTGATGTTAAAAAAAAATATTTTAAATGTTTTTGTGGAAAATATTTGGCAGGAGGAAATTACCAGGATATTTGAGCATTTTCTTGAATCAGATGGTCTACACTTCATTGTTAGACAAGAAAAAAGCCCGGTCACTGTATTATTTTGTATGGAGCTGCCCATTCATTGAGTTCTTGCAATAAGTCGGTTAAACAAACATGTTCTTGCTGATCTCGTCTCCAACTTTTGGTGTATTTCATAATTAGAGGAAAGCATGTAAAAATGTAAGTACTTGGGTCACATTTCTTGCATTGCTTTAATGACTGCAGTAAAATAATTATTGTATATTCAGCCAGACATAATATGCCTCAGTGATTTACAAGACCTATTTAATGGCATGGCAAAAACAAGGTTAAGGGTCTTAAAACAGCAACCAAACATCATTTTTATTAGTTTATTTTGAACTAGACTGTTCAAACCTAATATATTATTGGTTGCCATGGTTACAGCACGTGTATACTGTTTGCTATGAAATAAGCTTAACGGTTTGTTTTGCTAACGTGGTACATAATCAAAGTGGTGCCTTAATCCCACAGTGGAGGCAGGCATGTGGCTGGCTGTGCCAGTGTTGGTGTGAATGCAGCCTATTAATTCACTAGCATCTAGTGACATGAATGGGAAGGTGGAGCTGTACAATGTATTTCAGGTTGGAGACTTAATGTCCCTTTAAAAGTGTCTCAGTGAGCATCTGACAGTTCTATACCAGGTTCCGCTTAGATGCCATGTGAGTGTCTTCCACAAGTCTATTATCCAACAAAGACCATTGCCTTGAAAGACCTGAAGTGTATTGCTAAGGCCAGAACATCTTTCTGTTCAATCCTTCATCTCTTTCATGCCTGTGTATTCTTAGTTGTACAAGGGACAGAGGTGGAGAAATCTAAAGCCGATCAGGACATAAGACAGCAGGGCTGAGTGGTTCATGAGATGAGTGCGCTGATCTTGTGGGAGGCTGTGACCTCTCCAGTTGTGTTATTATGTGAGGACAGGAGAATGGAGGCTGGCAGAAGTGACAGGGTTCCTCGGGGGAACCCTGCTATTTGCACTGATTGGTTACAGTATTTGAGTCTCTTATTAAACAAACACAAGATAATTGTTGTGCTGCCAAAGGCACAAATATATGAAGCAAACTTTGTTATATTCATAGGTGCAACTTATTTAACGCACCGGTGGACATAATTATGATGTAGATTTTAGGATCCAGCTTGAAGTGGTTTCACCTTTTGAATTCACATTTACACCTTCCGCATCCTTTTGCGACTTATACTCCCACCAGGGGCGTCAAAATGGTTTTATGTTGGGGGGGGGGGGCAAGATATAATTTCATTTTGGTGTCTGAACAATCCTCCCCCCGCTCTCTAACTTACCTGCTGCTGGGTGGGGGTGGGTTGGTAGCACAGGGGAGAAGGGGGAAGGCTGTGCATTATAGCTATAGGCTCCACAGCCCCTGCACTGCATGGACGAGGAAGAGGTGTAATATGCAGTCTTATAACTTAAAGACCTCACATTACACCACCTTCGTGCAGTGCAGTCCTGACCGTCTGCGGCTGCTGCACCACTGGCAACATTAAAATGTTTGGAGGAGCAAGCCGCCCCCTTGCCCCCACCCCTACCCCCCCACCAGTTCTGGAACCTATGACTTCCACATACTTACATGAAGCAGATTAGGTGGCATTTGGGTGAATCGAGCAGGGCTTGTTTGATCCCAAATTCACACGTCTATATGTTGGGAGGTATAGCTTTACCTTTACAGTTTTCTATTTAACTAATTCACCTGCCAGTGAATGACTATTTTATTCATTAAACTTCCCTACCCAGAATATCCATCAGTGGTTGTGCTATATCCAGGCCGTGCATAGTGCTCAGCACCCAGCATATACAGGAGCACAGATCCGCAGACCCTCATCTGTAAGGAGCTCTCCATGGCTTCTGTTTGTCATTGCAGTGTGGATCTAAGCACTATACATAAAGGGAAGTAGATGAGTTCCATGAAACTTTAAGGAGCCTCACAAAGGTATCTGCTGGCGGTATAAAAATTAAGGTTAAAAATGAAGAGAAACCAGAATGAATTAAATAAGATTTAAAATATACATTATATACAGGGTGGGGGTGAGGAAGTATGTACAAAAAAAAAAAGAGTAAAAAAGTAAATCCTAAAAAAGTAAATCCTAAAACAGCCGTAAAACCACCGTGACCAAAATTTTAGAGACTGGGGGGATTGTGCCCACCACCATAGTTAAGAACTCCTTCACTCAAATCATTCACAGAGGGACCCCCCTTCCACTATAGACCACATCAAGTGCACAGCTGTAAATAATTTGAGCAAATGAGAAAATTGTTATTGGATGCACTTGGGGATGATTTCAGGCTCCCCGCTCCCTGTCCCTCTTATCACACAGCTTATCGGCATTTCCTGACTCACATTTCTGTCCCACACTGAACTCTGATTGCCTGTTAAGAGCTCAGACCTGGAACAGCATTATCAGCCAATGCCTAAAGCTGCTGTGAGCAGGCGGCTGAGAATGCAATCACTGCGCAGATAGAGGGAAAATAGAAAGGGTCAACGCAGCAGCTAAGTGTATATTTTGCACTAGATATGTGTTTGTAAATTAGTTTTGGAACCATAAATAGCTCTGCACAGTAGTTGTGGTGTCAGATATTCTTTTGCTTAGTGGTCTTGGGACCGGATGTTCTTCAACACAGTAGCCTTGGCACTGGGTGTGGCTCTGCACAGCAGCCTTGGCACTGGGTGCGGCTCTGCACAGTATCCTTGGCACTGGGTGTGGCTCTGCACAGTGGCCTTGGCACTGGGTTTGGCTCTGCATAGTAGCCTCGGCTCTGGGTGTGGCTCTGCACAGTAGCCTTGGCACTGAGTGTGGCTCTGCACAGTAACATTGGCATTTCATGTGGCTCTGCACAGTAACATTGGCATTTCATGTGGCTCCGCACAGTAACATTGGCATTTCATATGGCTCTGCACAGTATCCTTGGCACTGGGTGTGGCTCTGCATAGTAGCCTCGGCTCCGGGTGTGGCTCTGCACAGTAGCCTTGGCATTTCATGTGGCTCCGCACAGTAACATTGGCATTTCATATGGCTCTGCACAGTGACCTTGGCATTTCATGTGGCTCCGCACAGTAACATTGGCATTTCATGTGGTTCCGCACAGTAACATTGGCATTTCATATGGCTCTGCACAGTATCCTTGGCACTGGGTGTGGCTCTGCATAGTACTCTGTATTGAGTATTGTTTGTCTGTTTCACCTCCGCTGGTACATCTCAAACATAATTCATTATTTATTTATTTATTTATTCATAGAGCGCTTCTTTTACATAATTTAACTGGATGTGGCCCTGCACGGCAGCCTAGGCACTGCATGTGTTTCTGCACAGTAGCTTTGGCACTGGGTGTGGTTCTGCAGTGTAGCTTTGGCACTGGGTGTGGTTCTGCAGTGTAGCTTTGGCACTGGGTGTGGTTCTGCACAGTAGCTTTGGCACTGGGTGTGGTTCTGCACAGTAGCTTTGGCACTGGGTGTGGTTCTGCACAGTAGCTTTGGCACTGGGTGTGGTTCTGCACAGTAGCTTTGGCACTGGGTGTGGTTCTGCACAGTAGCTTTGGCACTGGGTGTGGTTCTGCAGTGTAGCTTTGGCACTGGGTGTGGTTCTGCAGTGTAGCTTTGGCACTGGGTGTGGTTCTGCACAGTAGCTTTGGCACTGGATGTGGTTCTGCACAGTAGCTTTGGCACTGGGTGTAGTTCTGCACAGTAGCTTTGGCACTGGGTGTGGTTCTGCACAGTAGCTTTGGCACTGGGTGTAGTTCTGCACAGTAGCTTTGGCACTGGGTGTAGTTCTGCACAGTAGCTTTGGCACTGGGTGTGGTTCTGCACAGTAGCTTTGGCACTGGGTGTGGTTCTGCACAGTAGCTTTGGCACTGGGTGTAGTTCTGCACAGTAGCTTTGGCACTGGGTGTAGTTCTGCACAGTAGCTTTGGCACTGGGTGTGGTTCTGCACAGTAGCTTTGGCACTGGGTGTGGTTCTGCAGTGTAGCTTTGGCACTGGGTGTAGTTCTGCACAGTAGCTTTGGCACTGGATGTGGCTCTGCACAGGAAAATTTAAACTGGATATGGCTCTGCGCAGTATTCATGGAACAGGATATGGCTCTGCACAATATTCGTGGCACCGGATGTGGCTAGTTTGGCTCTTTGTTTATTGAACTGAGTTGAACTCAGATGCCACTATGTAGTAATATGCAGTCTGCTTTTCTTCACTAAACACGTTCCAGGATGTACTACATCTCAATTTGGCGTGACTTTGTCGCGGGTGTGAGTGTGGGTATATGCCCCATTTACAGTACCGCCAGACTCGCAGATTTTTTATCACAGACCCATAGGGCTGTGTACAAAGGTTTATGAGTCCAGGGCAGGTTTGGGTCGCGAGGGGGGGAAGCCGCGGTGCCATTGGCGGTGTTTCCACGCCATTACAACAGAAACTATTTGAATTGATCCCTTTCAGTAAATAAATATACCAAGGCAGTTTCTATAAGGGAATGAGGGAAATAAGCAGAATAATGCAACAAGTGATTCAGCCATCAGATCATTACATCTCACTAGAGAGCCCTGCTCTATTGGATACTCTTTCTTTCTATCTGTCTGTGTCTGTCTGTATTTCATCTATGACCTTGGACATTTTGCTAACATTACAAAGAGCTAAGACAAAATAATAACTTTAAATTATAGAACTATATAGGTCACTTAGTCAGGCTGCTGGTTCATTTCTGTATAAGTGTCATCGCACTGTTTGGAACTGTCAGTATGAAGTAGGCAGCTCTTGGCATTCCAGGCCACGCATTCTGGGACTCCTAGTAATACCGCACCAGCTGGAGCGCTGAAGGACAGCTCGGTGAACCATTGGATTAGACAGGAGAGAAATGAGGATACACATCTATGTGCAATTTAAAGCTTTACATTCCAGTAGTCCTGTTGGTTTCTATATCAAGTAGTCTGCAATAATAAACAGTAGAATAAAGAGACATAGATGCTATTAATGATCCTGGCCCAGGTGATAAAGTTTTGTGCAATTTTCTCCAGATTGTTCTGTTTTCACGCTATTATTACATGTTACGATGTGTAGCTGGTGATGCAACGGCCGGCATGTCGGGTGGGCCTCACACTCGGAGCGATCCGGTGTCCGACCTCCCGATATGACGGCACCCCCCCCACACACATAGCGCTGCATGGGATCGTTTAGTGCTCTTGTGCAGCATGAAAGATTTGGAGGAGAGACGGTGGGCCCCATGGGAGCGAGCAGCTGACGATATCATACCCACACATGGAACGATATGGCGCCAATATCGTTCCAATCCATCGGATCGGCCGCTATATCGCTCCATGTGTGGGGCCCTTTAAACTTGGGACAGCTAGGTAACAGTCTGCTTACTGATGCCAGACCTTCCTAATACCCCTTTTCCACCAAAATTCCGGGTCTGACAGAGGGCCTGATTCAGAGCCGGACGCAATTAGCGCTCGCTCGTCCAGAAAATAGGGGTGGCTATTCAAATCAACCGTTCGCTCGTTGCGGTCTGTTCACGCCTCTAGGTCTGAACGAGCGAACCAAACTTGCGGTCATTTTTTGAAAAAATACGCCCCCTGGCCGCTCGCATCCTACGTCATGTCCGCTATTTATTAGATTAATCGAGTACATCGACCACGGTATGAACTGCTCGCTATTCTTGGGGTTGGTTTTTCCTACCATAATTTTGCGAGCAGTTCTGACTATAAAATAACCCAGTGACGTGGTCAATGACGCTGCTGTTTTAATTATGCACACCTTTAAAACGCCCGTTTTGACCTTTAAGCACGCCTGCGTTCGGATCTCCACTCCCCGTTTTCAAGCACCTTCCCCCGTTACCACCCACATACGCCTCTTTCTGTCACTCAAATTATCAGGCATTCGCTATTTTGCGAGCACATGAATTTCGACCGCACTGACTGGTTCGCGCATGCGTATTACGATCCGTACGCATGCGCAGTTGGGCAAACATCGCTCGGAGCGAACGAGCGGCCGCTTACGAGCGGCTCTGAATCAGGCCCAGAGTTCCTATCCGGATCAGACCCGGAATGTAGCCGGCGCCGACTTAGGATATTCCTGAGTCGGCGCCGCTAACACCGGAGTCGGGTCTGCATAGACCCGGCTTTCCCGGCGTGAAAGTGGACACTTGGAGATGACGTCATCTCCAAGCGCCACTGAAGGTCATCGTGACCCGGAGTGCGCTGTTCTCACAGCAGGGTTTCACGGGTTACTCCCGTGTTAAACCCTGCTAGTTACCTGGGTTGGATTACCGGGTCACTCGACCCAGCGATCCAACCCTCATCCCTTTTACACCAAGGAGCTGCCCGGGTTAACCCTGCAATAACCTGGGTTTTAGCTCCGGTGTAAAAGGGGTATAATATAGTGGTTGTTATTACTGGCTTATTGGTTTGTCAGGGATTGAAGATGTTACATCCAAAGTATAGTTGGAGAGAAATAAAATGTGCAGAGATGATATAATGCATACTACATTGTTAGGATAATTTGTAATATGGGCAGCATGACAGAAGAATAGTGATCATTGTGTGCTGGGAGAAGGTTGGTCTGATTTAATTGCTTTACAACTGGTAATTAACTTATTAGTTATTCTCTACATGTGACCAGGATTCATTTCATCAGCAGCCAATTAACCTACGCAGCATGTCTTTGGCATGAGGGAGAAAACCGGGGCACACGGCAACGCTAGCAAATGCGGGGAGGACACACCAACTCCACACACGATAGGGCCCTCGTCCCAATTGAACCCATGCACTGTGAGGCAGCAATGCTAACCACTGTGCCACAGCACTGCCCAAAACCAACTTCAGTGTACGGCGCAGTTTGGTGACCTCTGCTTTAGAGGCTGAAGGATGTACTGTAGCTGTCCACTCAGACGCCCTTCAGATCAGAACGATTGTGCAGTCATCTCGGGTTTAAAAAACATTTAGCAAGCCGGGGTTTAAGAGGCATTGAGGGGAACTTGCAGGTGTGACCTGTAGCTGTCATTTTTATTTTTAATGCAGCTATTACATACAGGTTGAGTCTTCCATATCCGTATAGTCTAAAAACCGAAACATTACAAAAAACTGAATATTTTTGGGCAGCAGTGACCTAGAGGCGTGTGCGTGGTCCACACC
Organism: Taudactylus pleione; assembly: GCA_031769625.1. NCBI lineage: Eukaryota > Metazoa > Chordata > Amphibia > Anura > Myobatrachidae > Taudactylus > Taudactylus pleione. The sequence continues at coordinate 7,491,566 of JAUIMM010000134.1, forward strand.
CCCTCCCCGCAACACTCCTGCAGCCGTGACACCTGACAGCCCCCCCCCCCCCCCCCCGGAGCACCCGCCGGGCCTCCCGTGATATCCACCGGATTCCCACAGCATCAGCTGCCCCTCCCCCAGTTATTCCAAAAACATAAAAGATCCGAATTGCTCCCGGTCCCGTGCATTTCAGATCTGGGACACTCATCCTGCACTTACTTTATCTTGGAGGGGCAGTGGCACAGACAATTGCATCACCACATTCCTCTTGATGCCATCCAAACCAACATGGCACTCCTACATAACATTAACTGTTATATAATTCATTGGTTGAGCTGGAATTGCTTTTAACGATGAGGACATGAGCGTCATGGAACATTTTATAATTACAATATGGCTCTTGGGGGGGATCAGATGGCAGCGGAGTTGCAACTATTGGTCCATCATCCTTCATCCATCGTCATGTTAAAATCATCATTTGAATTTAACTTATTGTTTTCTCTCTTCATACCCCTAAATATATGTTATGTAGTTTGCATCTTCTGTATTATAGCATAGGAGTACATTGTACACGTTGCATCTTTTGTAGCATCATATAAGTAATTCAGGCTTAGAAAGACAACTTTATTATTAGTATACAATAAAGCTTAGTGCAGCCCAAAATGAGTCATTTCCTCATATGAGACACGTGACTGGTTTTGGAGGCCTGGTAATGCTGTAGGCCACAGCTAATTGAGGCTTTCAGAGGAAGGGTGTAGATGTGTTATAATTACAGCTTCTGGTGCTGGATATAATGATAAACTATTTACTCAGTATAGTTTTTTTTTAGTATTAATAGAACATCAAAATTGTATCCAGCGCACAGTTATAAACCGTTCCAGGAGCTAACCAAGGCAATTGGTTTAGTGGTCTGTGCTTGAGGCATCCTATAATCTAAGGGGGTTGTAAGAGGGCACAGGGGATCACAATAAACCCATTAATGGGATAGCCATAAGCCTTCTTCAGCCATTCATATGATTCAGTTAGAACTTAGAATAAGACGCCGAGGCTAAGACAGTGGCATTGTCATATCAAGTTTGAATCCAATTCAACTAGAGCAGGACGGTGCCCAGAAAATCCAGATGAGGCAAGTGAAAGGTGCTTTACAGGCTACATATACATTTGTGGCACAGTGGTTAGTATTGCTGCCTCACAGCGCTTGTGCCATGGCTTCTTGTCTGACCAGGGCATTATCTGTGTATGTTTTGCCTGTGTTTGTGTGGGTTCATCCTAGAGTCCAAAAAACCAGGGCCAGATTAAGGGCCTATTTTGAGAAGTGGAGGAGATGTGACCAGTGTCATGTGGGTGTGGCCAGTGCTGTGTGGGTGTAACCAGTATCATGTGGGTGTGGCCAGTGCTGTGTGGGTGTGGCCAGCACTATATGGTCGTGTACACCCCTTCGCTCTCTCCCTAAATAAGAAAAAGTAACTAAAATGACATAATTTTGTGAGGAAAATAGAAATACAATTTTAATACTAATGTCTGACCATGTGGTCGTCATTCTCATCCTGTCACGATGTTGAGCCTATTTTCATGCGGAGGCCTGGAGTTGTAGTCCTGTCCACCCCATTGTTGACCTAGCCTTGCCAAAAACATACAGGTGGAAAACTGTTAAGTAGAAACCACTCATTTGGAATTTTGCGTATATATCATATTATGACATGGTAAATAAGTAATAAGCCAATAAAAACACCATTCCTGCAAATTGTGATGGAACAGACCAAAGTCCATTTAGTCATTATGGTGCCTCAGAAATGACAAAGGCTGAAACGTGATCATCTGTGTTTTTATCAGTCAGAGAAGCAGACAGTCTTGTGACAACTTATAAAACCATCCCATGATTATACATATTGTTTCTTACAATGCTGTCGGTGCTAATCCATACTTAAAAGCACATATAGGTTTTCCCCAACACTGGGCCTGATTCAGCAAGGAACGCAAGGATGCAGGCGCACGCAATCGGTCTATGGTTTTGGTCTGTGCATGCGTATGCATCGCAGTGTACGTGCACGAACCGGCCAGTGCGATGGAGTATGCATACGCAGGGAGTCCGCAGCCCCAGGGACACGTGATTGACAGGAAGTGCTGTTTGTGGGTGGTGACGGGGGAGTGGTCGGGCAGACGCAGGCGTGCCTGTGTGTTTACACAGCGTTTCAGGGCGTGCATAATGAAGCCCTTTTGGCATCAGTGGACGCAGCCTGAGGTCTAGTTGCACACAGGAAGTCTCGCTATGTCTGCGGAAAGGTCAGCCACTATTGTGCGTATGGGTCCGATGGTTCTCGATGTTACCGCTATCTTGCCAGGTATAGAGAAAGCAAGTAAAGGGAAGTGGGTGGTATTATGTAGTGCTGGGCATCTATTCTGCTGCGATTGCCGTGCGTATGCATTCATTAGCATATTCTCGCTGCGGCAGGGTCCGTGCGTCTTGCTGAATCAGGCCCATTGTACATACAATGCAACTCATAGCAACTGGTCAGACATTTACTTTGATCGCTTACTATATGACACTAAAAGCAAACGATTGGTTGCTATGGGTTACCACGAATGTCCTGACATGATCTGTTCTAATATACAAGAATCTGATACTGGGATTTGAACTTGCAGTCAAGTCCTCTTGTCAGTATGTTATTGTTAATTATTCAGGTCATTTAACCACCAAGCTTCTCCTTTATCCATTGAAGGGCATTGGAGGATGGATTTATAATGATGGTACCAGCTGGCCTTGTGAAAGCAGATTTCCAGGCGAAACAAGTACTTAGGAAACATACAGACAGAAACTGTTCAGTCTCCAAAGTGAGTTGAATACAGAAAATCTTTTGTACATGGTCACGATGTGGTGCCAGACTTGTTCAGTACATACCAAGTTATAGAGAGCTGCCTCTAATGCAGTGGTTCTCGTCCACCGTCCTCAAGTTCCCCCAACAGGTCATGTTTTCTGTCTGCGGAAATAGGTGTGATAATTAACCCAACAAAATAGATCTACTCACCTGTGCATGAGTAAAGATATTCAGAAAACATGACCTGCTGTAGGTACTTCGAGACTAGAAATGAGAACCAATGATCTACAGCAGGGGTGGGGAACCTTTGTTCTGCCAAGGGCCATTTTGATATATATAACAGTATTTGCGGGCCCGATGCAGGCCACACCCCCTCCTTATAACATCACACTGGGGCGGGGTCACAATCGCCAGTAATTACAGAAATGCCAGAGAGCAGTAAGGGCAGCAGTTTGACCGTCTGAAGTGTCCTAAGGACGCTCCAGGCAGCACTGCTGCATAGATTCTGGCTGCAGGGTGCCATTCTAGGCACCCTGCTAGCCAGATGAGGCTAGCAGAAAGAAGCTCAGAGGACCAATCCAAATGATTCCGCGGGCCTTATATGGCTCCCGGGCCTAAGGTTCCCCATCCCTGATCTACAGCATAGCAACGTGTGGTAAATCAGAAGATGGATTGACATGTTGTACGGCCGAGCTTGTCCCTCATCGCCTTTGCTGCTACAGTAAAGCTGGGTACACGCTTGTCGATATATAACATTGGGAATGATCGATGAACAATATATCACTAATGCATCAGCAGGTGTGTACACCAAATATGTCTGTGAACGACGTAGTTCACAGACACATCAGTTCGGCCCTGCATCACAGCCAATTCCATTATATCAGCATTTCTGGCTGTCTGTACAGGTGACTCACCGACCACATGTACACTTGCCGCAGTACCGCTGACACTGGCATCACAGCTGGGCGGCCAAATTTAAATGCCCATCCAGTTGTGATGTCAGGCCAGACATATCGAGCAGCCGATTGGTAAGTGCATAGCCAGCCAGCTTGAACGGCGGATCTGTCTACTGACTGATCCGTCATGTAAGTGTGTACCCAGCATAACTCTTCCTAAATTTCAAAACTATTGCCACATATAACAAGGGCTTAAACCAGCCTTGGGGTGCCTATTTTGTCAGTCCTGGGCCCCCATTATTTGATGGCAGCCATGCTGAACAAACATGGGGAAATTATCACATCAAATGGGTTGCACTGATCTGACCGTTATCTGCAGTCTAGCTGAATAATAGCATCATAACAGGCCAGCAGACTAGTGACCACATAGACATGTCCATTCAGCCAGGTGTGGTTCAATAGATCGACACTTAAAAGGTCGACAACAAATGGTCGACAGTGATAAATGCCGACGTGAAGGTCAATGGGGTCAAAAGGTCTACATAGGCATGGTGGACACTTCTAACCCTAATCTTCATCCTAAACCTAACCCCCCTCTTGGCGCCTAACCCTAACTGTCCCTCCTAGTGCCTAACCCAAACAACAAACAAAAAAATGTGTCAACAATTTTTGTGTCGACCAATTTTGTACCTGTTGATCTATTGACTGTATACCATTTGGTGTCGACCTATACAGTGTCGACCTTTCAAGCGGAATCCCACTCAGCCATCAAGTTATGATGTTAACGTGCAATTTCTGACCAATTTATGGACATTTCTCAGGTGTCAAATAGATTCTCATTGTACCTGACAATCGACAATTCCTTGTGTACAGGGTTTAGGAATTATGAATTAGTTCCATAACATCTGTAAAAAGATGTGTCTAGAATAGACTCTAGAGGGGCTGTTTAAATGTCATAAGATTAGGGAATAGTCTATTAAAGGGTGAAAGTGAGCTGTATGCAGTGGGGGCTGCATGGATAGAGATGAGAATAGAGCAGACTGTCAGGGAGGACAAACAAAAGTAATGGGAAGACTGAAAGGACTCACATGTGATAGCCTGGGAGTTCCGTGCAGCGGTGAGATTTAAGCTTAAAGGTGCCCACACACATAGCGACATTTTACACGATTTGGCCGATTTCGACGAATCGTGACGACGAATCGGGTGAAAAAAGTACAAATCGCGAGTTTATACTCACGAGCACAATGCCGATGCGCGTCCCCGCTCGTCGTATATCGCATCTTCTGATCTGCCGTGCTGCAGGGCAGATTAGCCAATCTGGGATACAATGCATTGGCTGCAAGATGGATCTTTAGTCAGATTGGACATTTTTAACTCCAAATCGTGATCACGACTGCAAGGGAGCTCCCGTGAAAGTTCATGAGGAAATTGGCCATAAAATCGTATCGTGAGGACATCGTTATGTGTGTGGGCACCTTTAGATAGACAAAACCAACCTAGTTTTGCCTTTTAAAAAATAGACACTTTCAATCTGTTGAATAAGTCTCCAAAAATCTCCCTGCTGTACACAGCTCTCAGGCTGTCACATTTGGGTCGAAAGCAGGAAATTGTGAGCCCATGGCAATGTTAATTACTTTAGTTGCTAGTACAAATATCATGGGTCAATATTTGTACTTAAGGCTGCCAGTGTAAAGCTAGGTACACACTGGAGCGATGTCGGGACGATATGCCGTTTCTTAATGACATATCGCCTACATCGCTCAGTGTACGCATGATTGCACGCTCCCATGGTCGCTAGCGACAGACGCCAAGTTTGATGTGCTGCACATTAAACCTTGCGATATCGCTAGCAGCCAGTGCATTGCTAATGAATGACATGGTGATCGTTACGCCATTCATTAGAGTCGTCCAGTGTGGACGCACGATCACTGTTGACGTGCATTCGATTCCGATGTCGCGGATCGGCGGGTCCGTGAGTAGGGTCTGTGGCCTAATGACGCGATTCTATGATTATTGCATCATTTAGCCACAACCCCTTCTCAAATATGCGGGATTTGCTGTATTTTATAGTGAGGGGGTAGTGCTTATTGACACTGGATGTCTGGCCCCACCCCCAACGCCATCCACCTGCTTCTGCTCACCGAACTACTCCCGGGAGGAAATTTTACAAGTTGGCAAGTATGTCTAACCCATTTCTATGGGCTCGGACCCAATTATTATACTCTATACAGTTTTTTTTCAGTTTTTTTTATGCATTAAAGTTCCTCCATCATTTCATACTGATAAAAGCTAGAAAAGCTCCTCCATGGCTTTAGTTTAAAATATTTACTTTTAACAAAGTGAATTTACTGGGTTAGCTAAAATATACATGTATTAGTTACCTCAATGGTATTATTTAGCGCTGTATTTTATAAAGTAGAATATTTATTTATATATATATATATATGTGTGTGTGTGTATATATATATATATATATATATATATATATATATATATGTATGTAGCCCTTGTTATCTATGTACCGTTTTCATCCTTCATTTGGGTTGGGTGGGGAGAGAATTGTTAGGTAGTTAGTTGTAGTTTTGGGAGGGGGTGTATTTTGGGATCCAGGTATGCCTGGGTTGGGGTTGGATTATACGTGGTGGTGGGGGGTTACAATTTGTGTGCATTTAAATGTAGTGGCAAGTTATTTCTGTCAGCTAACCATAATTTAGATGTCTATTACTTATGCCCCGCATTTATTTTGGTTTTACGCCACTTGGACCGTGATTGGTGCCTTCGGGTACTCAATAAAATATCCTTATAGGTTATGGGACGTTTACATTTCCTTACTATGCATGTCATGCTATTCTGTGTTTCTTCATATTCACCGACATCTTTGTTAATTTGGCTTGCTTACTGCTTTATGTCATTATTCATATATACCTATTTACTATTGTAAATGTTTATTTCTGTGTGGGTGTAATTATTTAAAATGTTCAATAGATATTACACAATTTAGAAAAAAAATGGTAGAATATATACTGAAGGTCATTAGTTACTAAGTAGTTTTATTTGCTCTTTAAAATATACAAAATCCAATATCTCCGTCATATATTTTGTATGCGAAGCTGTGTTCTGTTCCATTTGATAACCAGGGTCTGTTCTCTCTATCTCCCACGTCCAAGGGAAATTGTACAGAACTTCGTGTTTGGCTTTTTCCTTCCTGCCCCCACAGTTTTGTTTCCCATAAGACCAATGACTAGGTTTTAATGATCTACCCATGGATCTGGCAACAGTGAGGTTACAGTTCTCTCCAACCAACTTATCTTTAACTTAGAACATTAACTCATTTATCTCCTAGTCCCCTGCCTGCAAAGCAATCAGCAGGCAGAGCTGTAGCCTAATAAGATGAGCTACATTCTCACACGTTTCCCTCATCAAACTCATTTGTACTGTGAAATCATCCTGATGTTTCCATGCAGTGTTGTTACATTAAAACTAGATATTTGTTGTTTTTTTTCTATGCTTTTTTTTAGAATTGTGTAATTATAGTTTGCAGCTGAAACTGATTCACAAACTCTTTTGTAGGCTACAATTGGATCTGGAGCACTCATGTCTATATATGAGCGATCACATTCACAACCCACAATAAAACTATTTCTGAACAATGTAATATTATGTTTCAGCAAGGATGCTCAAGTAGCTTTAATTGGCAGGTGGATATTCTAGCAATTTGCAAGAAGAAATAAAACAAAATAATATTATTTTTTTTTTGCATTCACAGCCGAGCTTTGGCCGAGATTTCTTTACCACTGAAAATGATAATAAAACACGTGGAGGTGCGCACAGCTACAAAAGGGGGCGTCCCACATTTTTATGCCGGCTGCGGTAGCAGTTTTAACATCACTCCCCAGTCTCCAGACGGTCATCAAAATCTCCAGTCATTGCACTTATCAATAAATGATTGCAGGAAGCAGAGAGAGATACCAATCACCTGGGCTTCCTCTTATTTATTTATTATCACACACATATTCCGCAGCACTTTACAGAGAATATCTTACCATTCACATCTGCCCCTGCCCCAGTGGAGCTTACAATCTATATTCCTTACCACATGCTCGCAAACATACACACTATGGTCAATTTTGACGAGAGCCAATTAACCTACAAGTATATTTTTGGAGTGTGGGAGGAAACCGGAGTACCCGGAGGAAACACACGCAAGCATAGGGAGAATATACAAACTCCACTCTTGCAATTACAGTACAAAGAGAGCAGCGACTGACTGCATGAGTTCAGTAGAGGCAGGAACAGATGAGCACATGGACCCCATGTCCTGCTCTACTACACTCATACAGTCACATAACCTCTTCTACTGTGGTTGCAGGAGGAAGAGCAGGTGATTGGCATCACACAAGACTTCTTCCTGCAACTTATTATTGAAGAGTTCAATGATCCATAAGTAAGAGTGGAAATAGATTATTCACATCCTCTTTTATTTATAAGGCCACTACACGGTGATACAACTAACAACAAGAATTATAAAGGGGAGATGGCCCTAGGGAAATTAGGGAGCAGCAAGCAAAGCAAGAACCTTATTTCAGCCACCCCTAGGATTGTGCCTCCACAGATGAGTATTGCACTGCATCTCTTGGTACAGCCATGGCTACAAACACTGAATCTATAGGATTGAGTTATTTATCCATACATACCAATAAATTAGACCCAATTCAGTGGTTTATGGAGGCACCTTCCCTAGCATAAACTCACAACAGGAATGGAAATGTAAAACTTAATTGATTTAGGTGCATATGTATTAATTATTGCGACTTGGTCCCGATACTTAATTTTCTATTGCTGTGAAATTATAATTATCTGTTGAATGTAACAATTTAAAAAAAAAGTAGAGTGATCGCTAACGCAATCACTTTATTTTTGGATTTGGGAGCCGGCCTCGCAGCTGCACATGAATGGTGATCAAACCACGCTTATACGAATGGCCATTGCCAGGGAGGGATCCTACAGATCCCTCTCCTGGTAAATTTTGTGATCTGTTTGGCCCATAGGCTACAGTTTGGCCCATAGGCTACAGCCGGGGCCAAACTGCTGGTTTTGATGCAGCAGAAACCTATGGGGGCTGCTTTTGAGAATAAAAATTGGGGATAGTAACAGATATATTCAATGTTAGCTGTGGTCACCCCATACATACATTCAGAGGATCGTTAATATTTGCGGGTACTCTCTGAAAATAGGTGATTTTGGATGATATCCCGCAAATATTTTTCGATTGTTATGTGTTATGCCCCTTGTGAACTTCCATTTACACGGCAGTCCTTGTATTTTGTAAGTCCATTTATTTTCAAATAGTCATTTGAAACATAATTAATACACGTGAAATTAATTCAAGCTGAACTATTTACATATATTTCTGGTGCCTGGAAAAGCAAACTTATAAATATTTTGATAGTAAATTGAAACATTCTGTTTACAGTGGTTTGTAAATATCTATGCATTGTCTAAAACATAGCATTAAGAATTATACATTGAATAGGCAATGACACAGAATCAATTGTCTTTTCCATCAATTCTCATATTGAATTTGGGTTATTCGCAAACAAGTCATCCTTTTTATTACCTACATTATATTATCACATATAAAGTGCAGAGACTGAGAAAGAAAGAGGATTTACAGGAGGCAATGAGACAAAACCTAAACAGAGAGGTTATATTCAAATATATGGAGATGGGCAATTTAAATTGACATGTAGAGACATCAGGAATGTGTAGAAATTACAATGCAGAATAGCACGTGACCTGTGAGATGCAGACAGGTCCTCTGGTGTAATGGATGGACTGGCAGGTGGGATACTTGACAAGGTTGCATTAATCAAGATAGGAGAAAATAGGCAGCAAAGTTTTAGTTTTATGTTTATTGCAAAACAAAAAGACAATGATTTTATTAAACCGTAAAATATGTCCCTGTACTGCAATCATGTTTTCACTAGCGTCTAGCGAGGCACATTGCAGTGATTGCCATCCACTGCGTCTGGGCACATTCCTGTGTCATTATCACTGGCTGCATGTGTCACCGTTATTATTAATATTAGGAGTAAAATGTAATTATGCACATGGAGTAATAAATAAACCATACGGACTACCAACAAGGTTGTAAATCACTGACATATTGTATATTTAGTTCAGTTTAGGATTTTTTGAGGGAACTTTGAATGTTCGATTATATAGACCAAATCAAAAATCTGCTTGCCCGCATTCTCCCTAATATTGTAATTATTACTATTATTTTGATCCTTTATAGAAAATGTGAATTTATATAGTGTCAACATATTTAGCAGTGCTTTACAGATAATATGGTGGCACTTACAGTCTATGATCTACCTCGCAGACACACACTAATGCCGCGTATCCACTACACGACGTTACTGATCGATTGCACGATTACGACATCGTAATCGTGCAATCGCCCAGTAATCATCCGCAAATCGGGCAGTTAAAAGTAAAAAACGACCAGCGATGGGTGCGCCCACTGGTCGTTTTTGACATCTATCATCGCCCGAACATGCTGGTCAACCTGACGACGTCGTCAGGTTGCCCATGTTCGGGGATGATAGATGAACGTTCAGTGCAGGCACATCACGGACTGTGAAACGACTGCACGATTACAATGTCGTAATCGTGCTCTCGTTTCACAGTCTGTAAGTGGATATGCACCTTGATATTAACCAGCTATTATGTTGGGGCGTTTTTTTTTTGGGGGGGGGGGTGTTATAGTGGGAATAATTTGAAGCACCTGGAGGAAACAAACGTAGACATGGGAAGAACATCCAAACTCCACACAGAGCCTATTGCCCCTGAGCTGAGAGTCAACAATGCTAATCACTGTGCCACCCACTCTTTTATATCTACATGTATGTTAGTAGAAAACATGGCTGCAATCACGGTTTCAAATGCAAGCAAATCCACTAATAAACATTTAATATATACTAAAGTCTGTGTATTACTGAGATAAATAATGCACATGAAATAAGAACATTTCTATTCTGGACTAAAGTTGTCTGTCCTGCGCACTTGCTGAAAGCTGCCATTCCTAGATAAACAATCTGTTGGGCCATCTTCCAGGCGTTTTCTGTAGCGCTACTGCGTGGGACATCGGAGAGCTAAGTATAAAAAAAAAAGTATGGGTGCAGGGTGTGCAGTGCGGGCCCCCCCCTGGATCAAGGGGCCCGTGTGCACCGCACACCCTGCACCCATTAGAAATATGCCCCTGAGGTTAATTCCTAACATGGCGTGTGTGGAGCTTGTATGCTCTCTACATGTTTGCGTGGGTTTTCCTTTGAGTTTCCTCCCGCACTAAAAAAAAACATACTGGTTTGTTAATCGGCTGCTGACTACAATGTACCGTGTGTTGGGGAATAATGACTGTAAGCTCCAATGGGGCAGGGATTGATGTGTTTGACTAATACTCTGTCTGCATAGCACTGAGTAATTGGTGGCACTATATAAATAATAATAATTATAATAGTTTTACTTTGTCGGACAGTCCAGATATTGACATGTGAATGTCGACAGTCGGCATGTGGACCATGTAGTTTGCATTGACGAGAAGTATCTCTAACCCTAACTGCAGATTGTCCCTAACCCTAAAATTGATTTTGAAAAAGTCTGTCGACGTTCGTAACAACATTAGTTTCGCGTACGTGATAAAGTTTCACATGCCGGACTTTCCGCCTACATTGCGTATTTTAGCAGCGGAAACTTATCGTACCCGCTATCCGCCCTATTCGGTTCCAAAAGACGTGAAAACAGAGACACGCGAAGTCCGAACAGGCAAAAAGTTGTGTCAGAATCGGGGAGATCATCCTGAAACACCACCCCCCCCCACCCCCGAAAAGATGCAGAGACATTGGGGATCAATGTAGTAGTGCCAGATTAGCTGTAATAAAACTGTTTGTTGTACTTAAGTTCGTACAATTGCCACTAATTAGCGTATCTGCACAAGTGGTGAAGAATGGCATGAAGATGTATTTTTTGGAGAAAATAAGTAGTCCTGGCACATTTGGGGTACCTGACAATGGGTGCAAGGATATTTTAAGGTCTCTAAAGTAAAGTTTGAAAATAAGTCAAATTTCTCCCTCATAAATTCACCTGCAATCCCAAAAACACTTGACCCCTTCTTAGAGTACCCCCAGAACCTTATTTGGCTAGTTTGCGAACTTGTTCCCCCACTTTGTGCTTTTTCGCCCCCAAATTCAAAGTACTTTTTTGGGGTATTCCTCACTTTTTTTTAGGGATTTTTTGACGCAGTTGTCCTTTGGGGGGCTGTCCCAAGTGTTCTGAGTGGTTTCGCCACCTTTGCACCACAAAATAAAAATGTTGCACTTTGTTTCTCCTGCTACTCAGAGGCGAATCTTTTTTTTTTGCCTATTACATTGCATTGACTCTCCGCGTGCGCGAAAAGCGAATGGAATTTAATATGGGGATAAGTTTCCGACAGGCGAAAAGTCTCAATTGGCGATACTTTTTCGCGGATCTCGGCTTTTCGCTTCTAATTGAGTACGGCCCATAGTGTTGACATTAATACCCCTTTTCCACCTAAATTCCGGGTCTGATCCGGAGTTGGAACAAAGTTTCTATCCGGATCAGACCCGGAATTTTGCCGGCGCTGACTCTGGATATTCCTGAGTCAGCGCCGCTCACACCGCAGTCGGGTCTGCATAGACCCGGCTATTGCGGAGTGAAAGTGGACGCTTGGAGATGACGTCATCTCCAAGCGCCACTGAAGCCGGACCAATCGGCCGGCTAGCAGCGCACTCCAGGTCTTCGTGACCCGGAGTGCGCTGTTCCCATAGCAGGGTTTCACGGGCTACGCCCGTGTTAAACCCTGCTAGTTACCTGGGTTGGATTGCCGGGTCACTCGACCCGGCGATCCAACCCTCTGCCCTTTTACACCAGGGAGCTGCCCGGGTTAACCCTTCAAAAACCCGTGTTTTAGCTCCGGCGTAAAAGGGGTATAAGTCATGTAGCCATTGTGAATGTCGACATCCTGATGGTATACCAGTGTATGGGCATCCAGCTTATTGTGCATTGGAGATGAAAGCCCAGCGTTTGTTTTTGACTCTGTACACGTTACAACAAGTCATGAAATGACTGAGACGTGACCTGATCGGTTATCCGTGGTCTTTGTTTACGACTTTACCAAAGATTTGTCTGTATCCTCTGTTGAGCTGGGATCACAGCCCTGTTGTGTACAAGGCTGAAGCAGATAGGTGGTTTACCACACCGACAGAGGCGATGCCTTTTAATACTGGGGCACATAAAACTGCCTTATTGATTTCCCTTTAATCCCCCCGTGGAGGCATATTTTGATTGATCTTATCTGACATTTCTTCCCCAGGTTTATGAAAGGCTTTAATCATGGACTGACTTCTGTTCATTTTCTTTATATTGCTCTGCTCACAAAGTCCCCAAGGGAATGATTGACAGCTACTTTGATAAATAATTGATAAACTAGAGGTTTCTGTCATGTGTTTTTCTTGCCCTGCAGAATCCTAGTGCAAATATTTTGTAAACATACAATAGACAAAAGGTAGTAGCGCTTTGATGATGAAAATTCACAAACAATTATTTAAAATTGCATCAACCATATAGGTCACTTTAATAAAATATAATATATTACACTGGAATCAAATAAAAACAATTATAGCAAGCCAATATATACACCTAGTTTAGGACCACAACAGCACATTCCCTGTTCCTATAATACTGATGGATACTTGGGTAAATTTAATAGCAATGCTGTCACTTAGATGTTTAAAGTGGTAATGTCCAGTACTGCCACCGCAACCAGTCCACCAAACATCCCCCGGCGCGCCACGTCATCAAGCGACGCCAACCCGGCGTGTCACGTGGTCGCGGCTCGGACGGGAGTCCGCAGCTGAAGTCTACTATAACACAAAGGTAGTCAGGGTGAGTTAGGTGGCACTAGGATTGCATCACAGCGGATCCAACTGGGCTACTTACAGAACTGGCACACCTCCAAATAGTCTATTAAGACTAAACATTATTTTAACGTTATTTAATAATTGTATGCCAATCTCTTTTCTTGACTCCTTCTTCCTTTACTTCTTTCCTTTCTCACTGTTTTTATTAATCATTTATTGTTGAAGTTTCATTTTATTTAAAAAAAAAAAAAATTTCATTTAAATTTTTTTTTTTTTTTTTAATTACTTTTTCATATTTTTATTTCATTTGGTTTGCATCTACTGTCATTCAATCAATAATTTTGACTTCAGCAACACTTGCACCATTATCTACCAACATATTTTAGATTCATTTCATAGGCAGTTATTGTACATTCTTACACCAGCTCTCATATACCCACCCAATTTCAGCAGCTGGGATTAAACCACTCACTTCAGCGCCTGTACCCATTTATTGGTACCCAATTTTTTTCATTTACAAATATTTTGTATCTATCTATCTATCTATCTATCTATCTCATTATCTATCTATCTATCTATCTATCTATCTATCTATCTATCTATCTATCTATCTATCTATCTATCTATCTATCTCTACATATGGATAGATATCCTTTGTTTAGTTTTTGACACTTTTAATACTGAATATCCCATTTTAAATGAAAGAAAGCTGTTTACAGTAAGCTGAGGGAAGGTCCATCATCTAAAAACTGCAAAGGATATAAGTGGTCAGTACGTCAGTAGTTGCCAACTAAATGGTAATATTTGTTAATAAATTATTAAGCATTTGTTTAATGACAATGTTGTGATGTAATAAATGGAAAGTGAAAACATTTAGAAATGTAGATGGTCAGAAGGAGCTTCAGCATTCATCTATAGACACAGAAGTCAACAAAATTCAGCAAGATACCAACGAGAGAAAAATGAAAGACAGATCAATTAGAACAAGTGAAATCCCTCTACCCCCGACAGGCTCCAAAGCTTTGCTCTCTTCTTTTATGGAAGGCATTTTTAAAATAAATTGAAGATGTGCGCAGATCCTCCTTATTTTGGTTCTAAAGAACCATCATATTTTGGTTTTGGCAAAACCAGCCACAAGTGTTTTGTTTCGGTTTCAGGTTTGGATTTGTTTTAAAAAATGATTAAAACAGCTAAAATCATGTAGAGTAACTTGGACCTGTTTCCGTTCCTATCTTATTAACATCAATAACATTAATTTCCAGTCAGTTTTGAGCACCTCACAGTGCCTGAAATCCAGAGGGAAGGACTTGCATGAGATCCAAAACATATGATCTACATCTAAGTCCTAAACTTGACAAGAAGACCCGACTCGGAACCCCAAAATATGAGTGTGTTTGGTTCAGGCTTGCCAATATTCTGGCTGCCCCTTCCAGGAGGGAGCAGCTAGATTGGCATTTGCAGGGGGCGTGACCGGAATAGGGGGCATGGCCGAACCGGGTTTGTGGGCAGAGCGGGGCATGGACACGCGATCGCGTCATTTTGGTCCCACCCACGCTACACAATGCCGAGATTAACGGCATTGTGAAGCAGGGGGCGGAGCCAAAATGACGCGATTAGTGTGAAATGCGTCATCGGCCTCCCCCGCTGCTGGGGTTTCTCTTAAAACCGCTGGGCGGTAACTGCCGGGAAGCTTGCCTGCCTTTCCGGGTGTGCCGGGAGCGGCACCGGATTTTCGGGAGGCTCCCAGCCGTATCGGGAGGGTAGGCGATTATGGTTTGGTTTTCAGCAAAACAGAACTGCTCATCTCAGTATAAAACACATATTGATGTTGTCATTGCCCCTCCCACACAAATGCTCCATTTGAATTCCCTCTTGTATTATTGGACCACAGACTGATCACTGGATCAGCGTCGATCACTGAAGATAAGGTAGCATGTTTGCCTTATGTTATGTGGTAGTGTTATGCAAACTGGATACTGGAAATGACAGCTATGGGAATTGTGAGCATAGTGAATTATAACTGTTTTATTTTAACCAAACATAGGGCCCGACTCACTACGGATCGCTATTCTGCTTATACGCACACCTGGCATAAGGACACCCACTTCCCCTTACTCACATCCATATACTTTGGCAACACAGCTAAACAATAAGTAACATCGGACCCATACGCGCAGTTAAGGCAGGTCAGACCTCACTCAGGATTTGCTAACTTCAGCGCACGCTATGAGACCTCAGGAGGCGTCTGGTATCGCAGTGACTAATTTATGCACGCCCCTGCAACAGCATTGAAACGCACTGGCACCACCCACAAATGGCACTTCCTGTCAATCACTCTGTCATGGGTCTGCGTAGCCTCTGCGAACGCAGTTCTGAACTTAGCGCCTGATTCGCGCACGCACGCTGTGATACATATGCATGCGCAGTGCAAATTAATTGACCAATTAGGTGCGTATAAGCAATTGCGTTTCTTGCTGAATCAGGCCCATAGTCCAGACCACAGTCTCTCAAACTCGGTCCTCAGGACTCCAAACAGTGCATGTTTTCCAGGTCTCCTCATAGAATCACAAGTGATATAATTAGCTCCACGGTAAAACTTTTAAAATGTGTCAGTGAGTAATGACTACACCTGTGCAACTGCTAGGTGACCTGGAAAATGTGAACTGTGTGGGGTCCTGAGGACCGAGTTTGAGAACCTCTGGTCCAGACAATGCAGGGTATATAAACAAACCAAGTTCAGTGTAGCTGCAGAATTTGGATATGGCTGGATGGCAGGTGAACTGAGCAGAAAGTCCCAGGCAAAGCAGAATAAAACATAAACACAAGTAAATGTAACTTCTGGGAAATTCAGACAAACTGTGAGCTGGAAACATTAGTAATCTGTCAGGGCAAGGAAACCGCACTGGTTGTCAGGCCCAAGGCATAAGAAGAACTTGAAAGTAGAGTGGCTGGGACATGGACGAATACATCCAGGAAAAACAAACAATGACTAGCAAGGTGCAAGGTGATTGGCAGGAATAAATAGTCAGTGAGGCAGGTGCAGGTGATTAAACAGGGGAGTGAGTGACTCTCTAGCATTTGAGGAGAAAATGTCTGACTACATGAGCAGCACCTCTGGTAGCACTGAGGTACTGCAGGCCAGACACAAAATAAGGACCTAACACAGAGGTTCCCAAACTTTTTCGAATCACAGCGGCTTGGAGTATCAGAATTTTTTCTACGGCACCCCTGGGCCAAAATTGATTTTTTTTTTTAGAGAAACTCAGCTAAAATTAAATGAAGTCAATTGTGCTTATATGTCAACCTTAAGTTCAGTTATGTGGTGGTTGACAGGGCTGTGTTTCTTTTTTTTCCCACATACTTTTGTTTGTCAATCATTAGCACTGGTTTTGTCTATCACACTGACTAAAAATCATTATATTTGTCACAGGAACTTTAACCCAAGGCACCCCTGCAAGTGCCCTGAGGCACCCCAGGGTACCACAGCACCTAGTTTGGGAACCATTGACTTAACAGGTAGGTTTTAAAGGAAAAACACGTATATATTTTTTATAAGACCTCACACTGAATATAACTGTGACCTATGTAATAGGGTGAAACTTGCACCTGCTGCGGGAACTATTGTGATTCTTCCCGTATTTTTAAAGTGGCAATCATTTTAAACGCAAAACCAAGCCCAGATTTCTAACAAGAAGACAGGGGTTCATATAAGCCACATATTGCAGCATGAGCAAACTGAATGGATCATATTCATGGTCATAAGCTACTCAAAGTCAGGTAGATAAATGCAGAGCACATTTAAAAATGGAATTACATTCCAACAGAATGATAATACCCTTATCAGAGGTGCCTAGGGAAGCAATGCTGGCAATACATTGTGCTGGCCCCAGTGCCATGTGGTGTATTGCAAGTTGTAGGGGTGTGGCCACAGCCCATTAGGCGGTCCACTGTGGGAGTTCATGCCAACGGTGGTATGGCTGTGGCCTCTAAGGGGCGTGGCTATGCCTACCTTGCAATCCTGGCCTGAGTACTTTTTTACCTGCCTCTGGTTACCCATGTAGGGAAATACTGATTCTGGCTCTTCTCGCCTCCATCCCTGACCAAATGTGTTTTTTAGACCTGGGGGTAGATTTACTAAAGGATATAAAAATTAAAATGAGCAACACCACAACTTTTCATTTTTAGAAGCTTTAATAAATCTACACGCTAGGGTTCTCGATTCCAATACTTAAGCACCACAGAAAATTATGTTTAGGATTTTTTCCTTCTGTAGAAATTGGTGGGATAGTTACTGATACAGAAAAATAGATAACTGACCTGTACATGATTAAAGAAATCCTGAAAACATGATCTGTTGGTGGTATTTGAGGACTGGAGTTGACATCCCCAGTTCTATGCAAACTGGCAATATTAGACTCTGTCTAGGTCACCGACTGGTTGCTCCAGGTCTGTATCTTTTGTTGCTGGTGAATTATTTATTAAAATTGCATTTACCAAAACTTCTTAGCTGGAAATTTAGGGGTCAATCCAGTTACATGTGAAGGGTGTGAGCTGCCGTGGCAGTGGCGTTAAAATGCCGACCACTGGCATCGCACCTCACACTCTTCGCGGGCCGCTCCAAACCCGAATTTCATATTTTTCCTAGGAGCCCTATGGGGCTGCGAGCACTTTTAAGCGGATTCGGGCTGCCGTCAAGCGTGCCCATTGTCGCGATAACTCGCACCCGCGAGTACATCACAAGTAATTGGATTGACCCCTTAAGTTTCAGTCTGGCTTGTTAGCAGTCCGAGCTCTCACACCACCTCTGCTATTTACTTGAAAGTAACTTGAAAGGTTTCTGACTGCTGTTAACTTTTTTGTTTTGTTGAATCATTGTTGCTGCAACACATGTAACCATTAATACTGCACAGAGAAGCTGATGCGCTTAAGTGTGATCTTTTATAGTACGTCAATAGAAATAACTAACAGTAGCTGAAAATATTATCAAATGGGGAATATAAAAAAAATATAAAAAGAAAATGAATTAGACCATAATATATTATTTTTGCCACTGCACGTGCGTCAGGGTATATTACCATAGTTGCACACTATGGGCCGCGATTCTATTCAGCTATTCGGCTATTCAATTCAGCGCGCTGTTAAGTCGGAGACGGTTTTCGCGACTTAATCTAGTTGTTTCATAGCGAGAACTGCCATTTTCCGACTAAAGTTCCGGCCGAGAGGCTGTTAGCGCCGTGCTAAGCTGATAAACAGCTACGCAGCCGGCACTTGAGTCGGATTTCTCCTTGCACCCCCACTAGGATGCGAGAAGAAATCCTTTAGTCGGACCAAACATGGCACTGAACTGAATAGAGATCCCTTCCGGGGCTATTCAGCATCGCTTTGAATTGAATCATGGTCTATGTGTCTTTATTTACAGTGTGATTGACAGTCAGGGAGCGTTTGGAGGAGGCAAGGGGAGTGTCGGCTAAAAATGCATGCGTGTCTCGACCTTTTCTGGGGCATGTCGCATGTGTCTGTGATCCCGTATGCAGGAAACAGGGTTATGGCGGCCATTCTGAATGACCATCGACTCGCTCAAGGAGCCGATGTTTGCCTGATCTACATCTGATGCTGCTTTTGTGTACACAGTTGCATACAGCTGCGATGGCTCAGGTGGGCGTCTCAGTACAAGTCCTGGCCGCTGTTGCATTAGCATATTGTCGCACATCCATAACTGCGAAAGTTGCATTAGTGTACAACTCTAAATCAGGCTCAATGAGACTAAGGGGTCTATGTACTAAGCAGTGTTAGGAGACAGAGTGAAAAGTGATAAGTCGATGGTAAGGTGCCAGCCAATCATCTCACAGGCTGTGTTTGAAAAATGACAGTTGGGAGCTGATTGGCTGGCACCTTATCACAGACTTATCACTTTTCACTGTCTCTTATCACTGCTTAGTACATAGACCCCTATAGTTGGTTTCACATTGTAGTCTCGGCAAACTTGCCAAACCTATGAACAATTTATCAATGTGCTCGGAGACCAAATTTCAGAGATCTGGCAGTCCAGTCCCAAGGAAAAGTGACTGGATTGTTGTGAATGTCTCAGCTTCCAGGTTGACAGACTTCATACCCAGATCGATTGAAGGAGTGATCTGACCTGATCTGATAGCTCTCAAAGATTCATGATGCGGCATTTATGTCCCTGTAGATGGTGCCCATCTGTCCAACCAAAACTCCATATTTTGTTGCTTTTCCTCCTTTTTGCTTCAGAAATTCTGCCACAAGAGGATCTCTTAGGGGGTCACACACACATGGAGTAAATGGTTTTCCAGTATATTTAAAAAAAAAAAAAAACACCCATGTAGCCGGTGACTGCTATCGGCATGTGTGTGAAGTCATCTTGCGACCGCGCTAGCAGGCCCCAGTCATAGCAGAAGTGATCTGGCTGCAAGGTCGGGGGTTCGAATTGTCATAATAACTCATCCAATATGGCCAAATTGAACACCAATCCTGTCACCTATCACTTGTGCCAAAACAGAATTGGCTCATATAGTTGGCTTGTGTTTGGGAATCCTAAGGGCACAGATTTGAGTTGTGACTTGTTGCCGGTTATGGAAACCTTTTTTTGGTTGAATCATTTCAGACCATCACATGGTTGCACATCAGATGAGAGTAGGATGTCAGCGGGTAGCTTTGCATGACTTCTGCAATAGGTCTGCCTAGCGGGAAGCAAGCCTGATTACACGGAGAAGGGAGACGAGCACATTTGCAGTGAAAGTTATTATGGTGAGTGTACCGGCATGGGTCATAGTCAGGCTGGAGTCTGTTCTTCCTACTGCTGTTATGTGATGACAAATCACTTGTTTTGCACAGAAACGGTGAAAGATTGCTGCTAGAACATTGCGTTACCATAAATCACGGGGCATCGCTCATATGTTTCCAGTATTTATTTTTGCAGTACTATTGCTTACAGTTTCTATGTTACAAATTATATTTTATAGGAATACTTGAATCTGCTATCAATTAATAAAATTGTTTAAAATCTTCCATTTACAGACTTTTGTATAAATACTGCAAAAACATGTGTATTGTAATGCCAGGGGATTGAGTTACCTTCTGCTTGCCATAAGGGTAAAGAAATACAGATCTTTTAGATATGTAATTATTTTGTTCAGAATGAAAAGTAATTGCTTGTAAAAGTCACCTGTTATAAACTGGAGTCTCTTAAGGAATGCATTCGTAGTGTTCCCGCTAGACTGCTGGCAGAGCATTTTCTTGGGGTGCGTGCTCCCGAAAGGGGGCGTGGCCGACCGGGGAGGGGGTGTGTCCATGTGACACGCCTCCAATTTGTCACACTTGGGGGCGTGGTCCAGCACTTACGGAGGTGCTGGGCTTCCCCCAAGCTCTCCACTCATGGTGATTGATGCCCTGCACATGCACACTGCGTCTGTTCACCCGGCGGCTCCAGAATTCATAACAATGAATCTTCACCAAAATCTTTTCAGTGTACGTTCTGGACCAGTCGGAGCTATTGAAGAGAGGGCCTGATTGAGAGTATTACGGTAACATACCTCCCAACTTTTCTACTCCTCGAAGAGGGACATGTCCGAAAAGGGGACGGGGCTTCTCTGGAAGGGTGTGGCTTCTCGGAGATGGGGTGGAGCTTTGCGGCAACCCCCGTTTGTGTCGTTATAGGAGGCGTGCCCAGCACTCTCCGAGTTGCTGGGCAGCCCCCAGGCTCTCCCTACACTATGCAGAGCAGCGATATGTGCTCTCCCAAACTTCCCCCCACCGCGGGACACTGGGGCCCGCGGGCGGGACAGACCCAGAAAAACAGGACTGTCCCGCTGAATGCGGGACAGTTGTGAGGTATGCAATAATGGCCACTGCTGTCTGTGTAGGCAGCTGCTGTGCGAATACATGCAAATGTCGCAGACTCCAAGGAATGTATTGAGACACCCACCTGCGGCTTTGCAAATCCAAGCATCTAGTACAAAGACGCAGCATAGGTCACAGATTCTATGATTATCGATCTTCGGAGTAACCCTACGGTCGCACAGAATGGCCGTGGGAACTGAGACGCCGAAGCCCTTTTGTCATGCGTATGGGATCGCAGACGCAGGATGTGACACTCCCTTGAAACAGTCGCGATACGCCGGTGTTCTTTGCTGCCACTCCCCGTTACCTCCCCCAAAGGCTCCCTGACTGTCAATCTCACTGCAAGTAAAAAGTCGCTGCGAGCGAGTACGATAATGTACCCTGACCCATGCGCAGTGGGATTTATACACATGCACAGTTTACCGATAATCGATCAACTGCAAAAATATCGGCATTGCATACATCCCCGAATCAGGCCCAGAGTGAGGTGCATCGCTGCCAACTGTCCCTATTTTTGTTTTTATTATTGATGAACTGCACAGTACTAAGCTTCTGTACTCTGTATGTTGTGCTGGCGGCAACGACACCGCTATTTTATGGCCCCATTCCAATGGCCATCCCTAGTTCTGCTAGATATACAAAAATGCAAGCTGTGAATAACACTACATCTCCCAGTCCCAGTGACATCTTGTAAGAGTCACAAAGGCGGATCAAGTGACCTGGCCGTTACTATCCTTGGTGCAGGGCATTGGTTAGCATTACTTCCTCCCAGCACTGAGGTTTTGGGTTCAGTTACCACCCAGGCCCTAATTATGTGGAGTTTGTATGTCCTTTGCGTGGGTTTCCCTGGGTGATCCGGTTTCCTCCCTCAATCCAAAAATATACTGGTAGGTTAATTGGAATATGTGGAATGTGTCTGCACTTTATAATTAGCTATTAATAAATAAATAACAATGCACTATACCTTTTTTTTTTTTTTACCATTGTATGTGTTTGTTATATACTAGAAGAGGTATAAAAGGTTTTATGTGTGCTTGCAGAATTTTATTGTTCTGCAGGGAGCCTTTGTACGTGACTCTGGGCCTGATTCAGACCGCTAAGATGTATACTCTCGCTGCTGCCGATGGTATGCATTGTGTATGCTTCGCAGTGCGCATGTGCACAATGCACTCGCTCACTGCACATTGACAGCCCAGCAGAGTGAGTGACGGGAGAAGCCATTTGTAGGTGGTAACAGGGGCTGCCATTAAAAACGGGGGAGTGGAGGTGCAAACGCAGGCGTGCCTGAGCATCTCAACGGCGTTTTAGGGGTGTGCATAATTATAAGACAGCGTCATAGTACACGTCACCTGGCTTGTTTTGATACTGAAGTGCTCGCAGTGCTTGCGGCAGGGTATGGTCAACCTCAAACAGGCTGGTGGGTGTCTGCATACACTATGTCACTCTCTAAGAAATACAGGGCGTGGTAATGCATTGCTGTGCGGTAGCACTGCCTACGCAATTTACATACACATCGTGTGAGCGATCGCATCTAGTGAGTGGCTCTGAATCAGGCCCTCTGTCCCATAACCACCTTGCATTTTTTTCTATCTATAAACTGTATTTTTACAACATAAAAAATCAGTTCAATAGATAAAACAGTATAGATCGGCATATATACAAACTTACTGACTTTTTTATACCCCTTTCTCACTGCCATCAAATAACTCGGATTACAGCACATGAACGCGCAGCAACCCGGGTTACTTCGCAGTGTGAAAGGGCCCAGTTGAAATAACTCGGGTAGCGAGCAGGGTTGAAAATTAGTTCAACTCGGCTCGTGGTGCGGTGTGATCGGGTAACCCGGTTTGAGGGGACCTGGGTCCCGTTCATTGCATAGGGAGAGCCGACGCTTGTAGCTGAGATCATCTCCAAGCACCGGCTCAGCAACGATGGCGGTGACGTCATCGACCCGGCATTATTGCCGGGTCGGGCTGCCAGTCTGAAAGGGGTCTCAGCCGTGTCGCACCCGAGATCGAAGTGTGTACAAATCCCAGATGCGACCCGGCAATTGCGATCTAAAAGGGGTATAAATTCTTCTCTCCGGGAGAAGCTCGGTAAGTAGCTGGTTACTTCTGTGGGCCCTGCCCACTCCATTTGGAGCCACGATTCCTGGCAATTATCTCCCCATCCTGCCCACTTCACCAGAAAATGGGTGAGATGTGGGAGATCTGGTCTCTCTTCCGATGGTGTGGGTGGGAAAGGGGGGGGGGGGGGGTAACCCACAAATGTGGGAGTCTCCCGCAACTTCGCTGGAGAGTAGGTAAGTATGGTCCCTATACTAAATAAAACTATAACACTGAACAGGGATCCCCTATTATTTAGTAGATCTGAATGGCTATAATTAATTTTCACGGGTAGATTGGCTGAGCCACCTTGTAGTTTCTCAGCACACAGTGTTTATATGAACGTGTAGCAATAAATCCTGTGATTTGTTTTTCCTAGGGAGGGATATAATATACAGCACTTCATTTGTTCACTGCATCCATGGGAAGTCAAGATAAGCCATTAAATAAGAGGAAGGGACTCTCCTTCGTCAGCCTGGAATTCTGTTACTAATCTGCACTCTGTGTCACCCTACTGACTTGTGCAATTTGCTTCAAATCAAAGACCCTTCCAGGTCATCCAGCCTCCTCTATCTCTACCTTACTGATAACAAGATGTGCATCTGATTAGAGTTATCAGATAAGAGACTGTCTCGGCAAACATAACATCATCACAATGAGAGACTTGGAACAGTAGTGATTTCCTCAGCAGCCAGTGGCATCTGATCTATAGAGGCCACGTCTTGTTCTGTGTCCTGGGTTTCTGTCATGTTTATGAAGAATTTGTTAATGAACCGATGGAATAAAAATATTAATAAAGTATATAATAATTATTCAAAATCTCTATAAAATGTAGGGATTGCAATCCTGGGACCATTTGAAAACCCCGGCATTTTTCGGATTACTCGGATCCCCATATTGTGATTAGAGGAATAAATTTTTAAATAGGATTTTTTTATTTGTTCACAACAAAGTACTAATGCAGTTTTTTCTCCCAGTGGTATCTACAACTACCTTCCTCCCTTCTCCCTGCTATCTATCCCCCCCCCCCCCCCACTATCCCTGCCACCCGTCCATAGGCATGCTCAGGCTCAGAGCAAAGAGAAAGACTGCGCTCTAGAGTCTATGCCGGGACATCAGTTCAAAACATACAATAGAATAAAAACAGCATTTTATTGTAATAAGGCTATACGCCAATTCAAAAATTGTATACACAATAAATTACATGCAAGAGAGTTGATCAGACTCTTAGTATTAAGACAATAAATATATACACGAATGACACAAAGAGGTATAGTTAACCAATCTATATTGGAGTGTACCAATATAGAAACACTGAAAATGAAGATACTAGTGACCCTGGAGATCCTTAGTAATGAGAAAGGTCTCGTATATAAATGACCAGATAAGGTATGTCCAACCTTCTAAGGAAAGTCTCGTATAGAATTCAATATAGGGAGTATATCAAAGTAATAATAAAGATTCTTTCTCCTGAAGGTACTTTCTCAATATCTCAATGCTGTATATATCGCAGCTGATTGAAACACATTTATAATAAAAATATCAACATTCAGCCTCCTCCAACATATATATATATACACGCGGCTGTGTCTCTGTAAGCACAGCAATAGCCGTGGGGATGTAGAACTAGAGCCGTAGGTAGCAGGATAAGTTAATATAGGCCAGGTATGTACCATCGACGTGAGGTGATACCAGCTACTAGCCCACTCCAGAGTATGCCAAATACCTCATAGCAAATTCTCAGCAGCCGGGACACTGTAAGGTGAAAGACGTGAATGATGTTTTACACCTGTAGATGTTGCGCCAGATGACATCCGTCTCGGTGCGGCGCTGATGCAGACAATGCCAGACCGTGAGGTCCCTCGGCTCTAAATAGCAGCCGGGTGATGGTCGTGTCAGTGAAGTAGCGGTCATACAATGAATACGGAGGTGAGCAGGAGGTGAGCGTCCCAGCGGCTCAGTTAGTAGATAAGCAGTAGGACTCCCGATGGACCGGAGGTTGGTCAGAGTAACAGTTGCCAGCTTGTCTTTTTGGAGGCGTGCAGACGGACGCTGAATGTAGATAACAGGTAAGGTCTCCAGGCACCGACAGGGAACGACAACGCGTTTCGGCTACTACGGTAGCCTTTTTCAAGTCAAGTGTTCCCCATTGTCCATTACATGGTATAAATAGCCCTAGAACACAGCTAATTGATTAGTTAATTAGTTCAGTCTGGTCTGTTTTGTCCATAGAGCTCATTAAGAGTTCAATTCTGCAGGTTTGTAGTTACTCCCAGTAACTACAACCTTTACAACCTTTGGGTGTAATGTAGGTATGAGAAAGAAGATGGTTGATAAGATTAATGAAGTAAGTAATATCCCTTTCACACTAAGCCTCTGACCTAGGATATTTCCGGGGCGACCAGGGTCCTGTCTCAGGGTAATACCCATTTCACACTAACCAGGGATATTGAACACTGTTTCAGCACACAACCCGGGGCAAGCTTTTCACAGTGAGACAGGACCCGGATCACCCCGGCAATATGCCGGGTCAGAGGCTCAGTGTGAAAGGGGTATGAAAGACTCGACCTGGGTTGTTTGTCCCGGTCACGATCAGGGAAGACCACAGTATGAAAGGAGCAACCCAGGTTATTCAACCTGGGTTGCGCAAAAAAGAGCTGGTGGACTGACCGGGGATGTTGGCACCCACTTTTCAGGACTTCATCTTTGTGTGCCAAAACAAGTCCACTTCTAATGACTCACACATTTTGTAGGGCAGACACGTGTATAGTGTGAAAGGGGTTGACCCTGGAATACCCCAGGTCCAGGGTGTGAAGAGCTGTAACACCGGTTGAACTGTGTTCAGTATCCCGGGTCGGACAGTAAGGACAGTTAGAAATAATAAATGAATAGAGTTGAGCAAATAAAATACAAATCAGAAAACAGTAGTAGAATAATACCCCTTTTACACTGACCAAATAACTTGGGTTATTGCCGTGTCAACCCGGGTTACGGCTCAGTGTTATACCACTTTTCCACCTAAGTCCCGGGCCTGAACCGAGTTTTGGAATACACGCCCTAATTCAGAGCCGGACGCTCTTTAGCGCTTGCTCTGAATCAGGGCGGCATTTTATTTTTATGTGAGCCGGCCTCCTGGCCACTCACTAAGCTGTTTGTGACCACCCACAGCTTTTGCGAGCGGCCAGGTGATGGTCGCGACCATCGGACTTGCCACGAGACCCTTGTGGTAGGGTCTCGTCCATCGCAAGCCCCAGTGAGCTTCCGGCTCTAATAGAGCCGGAAGCTCACTACTGAGGCCGCCCCCAAACGGCAGGCGTTCCTTCGGGAACGCCTCCGTTTGGCCAGCCACCCCCCCCCTGCCCACCTCCAAAATGGGGCGAGCTGTCAATCAAAATCGACAGCCGCCCCCTCTTGGTGCGAGACCCGTAGCGACGGAGCGCCCAACGCTGGCCGGGTCTCGCGCACACCGGAGCTGGCTCCGGCGTGCACATGTGCAGTGAGGGACCATCGACCCGCTTGCGAGCGATGTGCACTCACGAGTGGGTCTGAATCAGGCCCACAGTTCCAAAACTGGTCAGACCCCTTTTCCAGTGTGGCGCCGATCTGGGTTATTCCCGGATCAGCGCCGTTCACACAGCACGCAGGTGCAGTGGAACACTTCTCCCGGCGCTTCATCTCCAAGCGCCGAGAAAGCCAGAAGTCTCCATGCTGTAAACGGGACCCGGGTGGGACTACCTGGGTTACCCGTTTACACTGCAGGGTTACACGGGTCGTTCCCGTGTTAAACCCTACAGATTACCCAGGTTAGATTGTCGAGTCACTTGACCCGGGATTCCAACCCTGGCCCCTTTTACACCTAGCAGCAACCCGTGTTAATCCTGCAATAACCAGGGTTTTAGCTGTGGTGTAAAAGGGCCAGTGACCCTGCAATCCAATCTGGGTAACGAGCAGGGTTGGACCTGGGTTACGGGGTAGTGTAAACAGGGGACCCGGATCATCCAACCTGGCTCTCGTTTACAGTATAGCAACAGCTGGCTCTCCGGCGCTTGGAGATGATGTCATCTCCAAGCGATGGCAGTAAACTTAACACTGCACCCATGTACAGTCTAAACGGCCTGGCTTGGGAATAACCCTGGTCGGAGCAATGTAAACGCGGTCTATCCCAGGTTGGAACCGTGGTCTAAATCCCGAGTCAGACCCTGGATTTTGGTGTAAAAGGGGTATTATTGAAAAATAGATGTAAATTATAATCAATGATTGACTTTATCATATTTACGTAATTAGCACGGTTCTTATGGGTACTGTTATTTTTGTACCTTTCATAAATTGTAGTAAATAACCTTTTCTAAAATTTTTCATGATAGTTTAGTCACAGATGGCGCTTTTCCATTAATGTCTTGTAAGCCCTGGTATGCGTGTCCACGTGTCTGTTTTAGGGGAATTAGACAAAATCTGATGATTGTACAGCACTGCCGAATACGATGGTTATAAATAAAGGAGAATATACATTTTGGCAATGCATATGATTATAATTTATTTAACTATAAGACTTTACATGTATAAATAGTGCATATTTATGCATAACAATAGCTTCAAGAAAAAGTGTCATAGATTGGATGGTAACTATATATACTATAATGTTAAACATATTTACTAGGTGTGGCATATAAATCAGCAGTCCGTCATAAGTGGTTTACTAGATGTCAGCAATTTACTTGTCCTGGTTTTGCAATCTCTGTGTGAATCTGGAGATCACAGCTGGAGACCTAGACAATGTGGTGGCCAGACTGGGATAATATCTGAGTGAAAGGAAAAGCATGCAGGGTAATGGTTTGCTTATGTCTAGGTAATGTGTCACACGTTATATATGCTATATACATATGATTCTAAAACATTCACAAACATAGAGTATGCACATACAGATGCGTCCACACACACCTAGCCTCAGTATGCCATACGGCACAACGCGTCTGGCGAGAGTGGGCTGCACCGAGCGATTTAGCATCTTTTTTGCTCGAATGTTTGTCATAGTCGCAAAAACGCTTCACGAGACGGCACTGATTAGTTTGATGTGTGACACTTGTATATCTGTTTGCGACTGAGTCTGAATCTGTACAGCGGAACTTTGCGTGGTAAAAAGGTGCGGCCGTTGCATAGTGGCCCTCCGTATAGAGATTCAGAATCAGTCGCACACAGATATACAAGTGTCTCATATCAAATGAATCAGTGTAGTCTCGGGCAGCACATTCAAATGAAAAACGCTCAGTACAAGCAGAGTCGCACTGGGCTTGGCGTGCTGGGAAGGGCTGGGCTGTTTGGCGCTAATTTATGAGGACATATCTGTAGTTGAGCTATTTGTGTAGCCTCCAGTGAGGGTGAACACTGATTGGATGGCTGGTAAAATAGCGCACAGAGGATAGATGTATGTGGACACATCTGTAGCTGGATCATCCATTAAGCAGCCTAGGTTCTGCTTAGAGCCCAGTGTGCACGGTGGGGTCTGGATTACTGGGTGTAGTGTAATGGATTGACCGTTAATAGATCGAAACCAGATGGTCGACATGCAATAGGTTGACATGTTAAAAAAAAGTTGCCAGGGACGAAAAGGTCAACTGACAAATGGTAGACAGTGTAGAAAGTCAATAGGTTCAAATGGTCCACACAAAAATGGTTGACGCACTTTTTTTGTAATTTAACCCTACCCCTCCCTCTGGCAACCTAACCCTCCCATTAGTGCCTAACCCTCACCCTAACCCTAAAAATTTTGTAAACCATAAAAAATGTGTTGACCATTTTTTTTTTTTTGTGTCAACCATTTGTACCTTTCATCCTTTTTTCCCTGCCGGCCTTCTGTACTGTCGATCATTTGTCAGTCGACCTTTTGTCTCTGTCGACATTTTGACCATGGCGACATATTGCTTGTCAACCTATTGACTGTCGATCTACCATCCGGATACCGGATTACGTTGACCTGTTTTTATGTCTATATTTATGTTTATGTTTATGTCTATGTTTAAGTGTCTTAACCCAGATCTGTTTACAGCATCAGCCTTTGCAAGTGTTGCTTGTTGGCTGCTGTCCCTCCATACCAGCGGATGGTGATCAGTGTTTAAATGTTTACACTTTTTTTTGTGGATGCTTATATATATATATATATATATATATATATATATATCAGGAAAACAGCGGACGGAACTCCGGGACTTCACAGTATAAAAATTACAGCAAACTGCAACCAGTAGTAGTCTACTACTGGTTGCAGTTTGCTGTGATTTTTATACTGTGAAGTCCCGGAGTACCGTCCGCTGTTTTCCTGCTATATACGAGTATCCCTCTGGAGGGGAACCTGGGCTAGCTGTTTTGATTGTTTATCAGAGTGCCGGTCTCCGATCGTTCTATATATATATATATATATATATATATATATATATATATATATATATATACTGTATTTTTGTATTGAATTATTCGCAATTGAGAAATAGTTTGTTTCCCATATATAAGTTATTGATATGCCTAATAAATAATAAAAACTCCTTTTGTCTTCCATACCAATTGCTGTACAAGTGATCAGAAGCAGCAGGTGGCAATAGGCTCAGGATCCATAGATATGCTTACCGGGGGAAACCAGATCTTCCTTCAGTATTCCTGTACCAAAATACCCTGCTGTGCTCACTGCTAACCGCCCTATACATGAAGCTCAGTGCTTGTATAATGAAGAAGTTAGCAACCTGTGACTCTCCAGCTGTTGTGTCAGAATCTGGCAGGGCATGCTAAAACTAGTAGTTCCACAAAAGCTAGAGATTCTCAGATTGTCTAAACTTCATATTCGCATGCTTGAGGTAGACTGTGTCATGTAGCTATTAACATGGAGTTAATCTGTAACTGGTTCTGGCTGAAACATGATGGAACTTGTAGTTCCACAACATATAGTGAGCCACTGGTTACCTAAGGTACTAATATAGTACATTTCACTCATTTTACAAGAGAGAGTCTGTGTCATACTGTTATTATTGAGGAGTAATGAGTGAATGGGTGTGCGTTCTGATGTCTTCCAAGGTGGGACACTGTATGCCTAGGGAGTGTATACAATGTCTCTTACACCTACACACCCATTTTCTATTCAATTTCATTAATGTTGTTGATTTATTTGTTTTATTAGATTAATATCTTTGGGAAGAAGTGTTGTGAATATTTGTATATTTATATCTACAGGGTCGTAACTAGGGTAGTGTGACTTGTGCCATGGCACAGGGCACCACAGAGCAGGGGGCGCTGTTTGGGCCTGTCAATTTCCTGTTTATTATCATTCTCACTTGTTGCTTATATATATATACAGAACATATGTATATATAGATATTTTTTTTTGCTAGATGATTACAGTCAGGTGCATAAATATTGGGACATTGACAGAATTTTCATATTTTGGCCTCTATTCACCACCACAATGGCTTTGAAATGAAACAAACAAGATGTGCTTTACCTGCAGACTTTCCGATTTAATTTGAGGGTAATTACATCCAAATCACGTGAACGGTGTAGGAATTACAACGGTTTCTATATGTGCCTCCTACTTTTTAAGGGGCCAAAAGTAATGGGACAAACTAAACAATCCTAAATCTAACTTTCACTTTTTAATACTTTGTTGCAAATACATTACAGACTGCATGGAGACACACGGAGCCATGACAATATGGATAAAGTCCAAGGCTTGGGCTTTATCCACATTGTCATGGCTCCGTGTGTCTCCATGCAGTCTGTAATGTATTGCTCTTATGCACTTATTATATGTGACTGAAGGTATTGAATTCTGGAAGCCGTTATTTCTATGCATAATACAAGTTTTTCAAACTAAGGTGTGCTGGTTGTCCTGTTTTGGATATGCTGCTATACTATTTTTATAACCTAGCACCCTTTATTTATCATTATCTATGAGTGTGCGATCCTTGCATTTTCTACTATATATATATATATATATATATATATATATATATATATATATATACACTGTACATATGTATGTATAGATATCTTTTTTTTATTAGATTATGTTTGGGAAGAACTGTTGTGTGTGTGTGTATATATATATATATATATATAGAGAGAGAGAGAGAGAGAGAAAAACAGCGGCACTCACAGGACTTGAAAAATAAATGAGACTGACGCTGATCCCTTGGAGTCGTGAGCCTCATTTATTTTTCAAGTCCTGTGAGAGCCGCTGTTTTTCTCTATATACTTGGTTCATGCACCATTAGAGGGCACCCAGGCAGGTACTGACTATACTGTGGAGTGCCGGCGTTATTTCTACATATATATATATATATATATATATATATACTGTACATATGTACTGTGTGTATTGATATTTATTTTATTAGATTGTTTTTATATGTGTGTGTGTGTATATATATATATATATATATATATATATATAGTGTGTGTGTGTGTGTATGTATATATATATATATATATATATATATATATATACAGAAAATATTATAGTTCAAGCTATTATGTCCTGTTATGTGTACAGATCACTACATCTTCCACCTCTTAGGTGACAATATTAAAGTTTAGTAGTATGTCAGCATATGCACAAATGTCTGTTTGTACATAGAATCGATCCTGTGTGCATCAATCTTTATAGCCTGCCTTGTAACGAGAGTCAGGAGCTGTAAAATGTATTGAGCAAGATGAATATTCTAGTTGACTCGTGCAGAAACTTGCAGCATTTGATTATTTGGATGAGAAGTTACCATACATTTTGCCATACATTATGTTCAGCAGAGATGCTTTGAAATATATTGCAGTTTATCATACAATCTTATGGAAAATTTCCAGTTTACTCAGAGGCATCTCACAGACAAAATGTAATTGTTCTGCTATGTTAATCAAACCCCCTGAAAGAATCCAATCTTGATATAGCTATTCAAAGTTGCACCATTTTTTGGCTTTGATAAATATCCATGTTGGCCAATGCCCCCTGTTTGTCTTTTATCGCTGTTGTGGAACTATAAGTCCCAGCAAGTCCTGACAATAAGAAGTTGTTAGACCATAGTATTCCACGTTAAGAACTTATCTTACCTATACTTCCTCACTTGTAAAACATGCACAGTGGGAAGATTAGGTTTGGCATCACCTGTTGGGGGACTACAAGTCTAAGCATACATTTTCAGTCTTTGGAGTTACGTCTGAAGTATACAGTGAAACTGTTCGATTGGAGACTGAGATGTCCTTGCCATTCACAGGAATTTATTGTATTGACACTTATGATCTAAGAGAGCCTTCTAAAGAATCAAGAGGTAATTTGGGCCACTTTAACCAAAATTGTTAGAGGCGATTAGTGGAAATAAACTGTAGATAAAGCTGTAATTGTCTTTGCCTGCAAGCCTCAGGAAAATACAGCATCCTGATCCTACTAACACAGAGATAAAAGGTCAGAACGTTCTGTCCCATTTTTTTTTCTAAAGCAAAGATAAATCCGTTTCTGAAAGTGCTGAGTTGTTCGGCTATGCCTGTCGCTGGATTTATTAGCAATAATTCCATTTTAGCAGGTTGGGACTAAAGAAACATTGATACATATTATGTAGTAAGTTAGATCCAAACATAATACTATGCCCTGTAACAATTTAGCCAGCAGGGGCACTGTTGCATCAGAGAGAAAGAAATTGATGGCTGTCTCTTCTTACTGCACAGTATGAGTTATAATAATGCTTTCTAAATGTGGTGTATCATAACCTCAGGTCTGGCAGAGCTTATGTCAAGACCAACCACCAGTTAAATGCCACCTTACCTCGGGACAGCTGTTGCAACCACAATACTGGGAGCCCCCCCTCAGTCCTTGCAAACCGTAATTACATTTTTGCACTGCCCACAAATAGGATTTAGAATATAATATGCAATACATCTTTTATTTCCCCACAGTTATAAAAATAAAAAGAAAATCTAGAGAACGGGCCTGACATTGAATATTAATAGTGATTAAAAAAAACCCTATGTGCAAAGAAGAGCTGCCTTAAATAACCTACATCCATTTAAGATTAAAAAATGGGTGGAAAAATAAACATATAACAGATGCTTGATAGAAAGCAGTAACTCAATACAGAAATATGTCTGGTCATAGAGCATGGAGATAGTTTTTCTCCTTTATAAAAACTATCTTTCGCTCATTGTTGCATCTGTGCCAGATGTTTGCTACACTGACTCGGTTTAAAGGGACTCTGATTGTGCTGAGCACTCTGAGGGACCATCAGTTTGTTAGGTGAGGCTGATCTGTATGCAAATGAATGATAGGAGGCAGCCAGTGACCATTGGAAGTGTCCCAGGGCAGACAGGCTCTTGCTGCTGACATCACTGCAACTCATTAGTATTCAGCACAGGCAGCAGCCTGCAACTAGCTCTGCTACTCCTGGCACAGCCCAGCAAGCTGACAATCACTCCTGGAGTATTTCCTTTGCTAGATCTTGAAGAGCAACTTGGACTCTACACTGCTGCTACAAAGGGTCATTTAGAGGAAGACAGAGAACTGTGAGCGCTGTGTGTGCTGGATTTTGTGTGGAAATACACTGGGAAGAAGACAGAGGGGGGTGGGGGGGAGAACTGGAGAAGAGGTTTTCTGAAAAGCAAAGAATAAAAGGACTAGCCATAGAGGGCAGGAATCACACTTGTCCTGCTGATGGCTTCTATAGCGGTTTTCTACCCAGCCAAGAGCCTGCCTGGTGTGTGGGTCTGTTCTAAGGGGCTCTGACAAAAGCTTCGCTGCTCATTTCAGCACAAGTGACTCCCAATGCCTGTCAGCCTCAGCTGAACAGAACAGCAGCAGGCGGCATGGAACAGAGAACTAGCAGCCTCTGAGGGGCTAGGAGCTATTTCCTCCAGCTGGGGATTGTTTGTATTTCTGCTGGGTATGTATGTTTCTTCTTATCCTATGTTGGCAAATGCCTACTTCATACTGCACTGTCTAGAATCAGGAATGTACATGTATGTGTTAGTCTGGCTGACCCAACTATATATATATATGTACAGTGTTGGGTTTTTCCGACTTATATATATTGACTGACTTATATGGAATAGCACAGTAACTATAGTTTGTTGTCCGAGACACACAGATATGTAAAGGCAGATTATGGATCACTGGTTGTCTTATGTATGTTGAGCATTAGGGGGTTGGAAAACATATAGGCTCCCCTATAGATATGCACTTATTCTATGTGCCTCACCTACAGATCAGCTGTCACAGAAATAGACAACGTGTTTTCATAACAGGAATAGGAGTATCTGAAAGCTACATCGTCTATCTATCCATCTGTGTGTTTGAATGTATATATATATAAAAAAATAAAATGTGTGTGTATAGTATATGTTATGATAGAGAGCCATTCCTTTGTAAGAAAGCTGGACTGCCAATTAGACAATTATAATAGTTTTTCATAGGCATAGATGAGATTTTGTATGGACATGGGGGGTAGATATTGGTGATTTGCAGCTAGCAGCAGAGTGTTATCTGTTTCGGTGTAGATGTTATTCTGGTTAGGCATTGTTGGGTATTTGGGCATCACACTTTGTCCTCAGGACCCACGTTCCGTTTCTCTAGTCGGCAGAATAACGACAAGATAATTACTGACAGCAGATGCGGTCCTCCTGCACAGACCTCTGTTGTCCAGTTTAGCATATTCCATTTATTCAGTATCCGTTTGACTTGCTGCTCGGACGACCCAGACATCAGTGCGGCTCATTCATCATTCCTTTATCAATTTAAACGCTTCCTTTATTTCGCGATTGAGGGCTTTTTTTTGTCTCCCAGTGGGATAAATCCATTTACTAAAGCTTTTTTTTTTTTTTTTGTATTTCAAAGATGAGAGTTTTGTAATTAACATAATTATTGATTTGCCCTTCTTAAAGTCCATGAAATCAATTATATGCAGTAGACACAAACCAGTATTCCATCAGCAGCTGTGTAAAATTGAAATGACCATCCATATTCCGCTTGTATCTCCAACTCTTCTTCTGCAACGTGTGCAGTTTTTGACAGAGGAAATGCTGCAGAAGTGTTTGCTGCCTGATGGCTAGGTAAGCTGAGCTTAATCGTCCCTCGATTGTTTTCACAGATGGGACAGTATTGCGTTTCCTAGAGGTATTAACTCTCGTCACAACTTCATCCTAGTTAGCAGGTTTGACATTCTCTTTGCAATCTGAACTCCATCCCATCACTGCTGTATACACTCTTATATCTGATCTGGTTTCTGTAGCTTCAGATTGCAGCCATGATAGCTAAATCATTGTTTAATTCAACATTTTGGTACAAAACAAGTGAATATGGGGATTCTGTTATGGAGATTCCACCCACGCTCTTGGGGGGAAAAGATGCAGGTCTAAATTAATGGCTCATTTAGCATTTGCAGTTATGACAGGGAGAAAAAATAGTAATTTATGGAAGATGAAGAACAGGAGGAGTCCATTTAAGAGTGGTACATTGCAAGAGGAAATGTATCCCATGTGTTCAGGACATTTCAAGGAAAACAATAAAAGGAAACTATTTCATCCAGTATGTGAATAATTACATGGACTAATTATCTGATCAAAAGATAACCTATAAACTCCAGGCCAGATCCACATTAACAGAAACTCCTGCAGAGAATCTCCACCACGCAGCTTAAATCATTTCATGCTCGGCTGTCTGTTCCAAATCTTTGAATTTATACGATATCCCGTAAAATACTGTTTCCACTTTCACTGCTTCATCTGTAATAAATCCGATCCCTCCAAGAGAATTGGATTACTGATTTTTGGTGTTTTTGTTTTTTCTTTGATATTTTTATTTTTATAAACTATAACTTATTTGTAAATTATACATCATTCTTTTCATTTTATAACACTAAATAAACAATTTGTATTTGTATTGTGTCATAACAAGAGTATCTATGCTTTGTCCTTTAGATCGGATTCATACTGACGTTCTTAAAATATTCTAAGGCAATAGATGATTAGAAATTAATAAATTATTTTCTGTGAGAACATAAACTGAAACACATTTAATAATGACTAATTGCATTATAAGTTGTTCCCCTAAAAGCAATGATTTAAAGCTATATTTGTCTATCCATTTATTTTATACCAAGAACATACGTGTATCTTACAAGGGAATAGAATTCATTTTGCAGTGGTTATTTCCTCATTACAGCTGGGAAGAACATAAGCCAAAACAATGACCTTTCTAATTAGGCAATTAAAAAATCCCTGCTGGTCATTCCTTATTTGTGTTAAATACATTCTACTTATTCACCATCTTTTGTTACCGCCCTGCCTGATCTATATCGGCTCTCTTAACAGCCTGTATGTTCCTAACATGACATCAGTCCTGAATTAGACAAATGAACAACATTAGAGATGGGGTACATATGGGGTGGGCTGGATTCCAGTCTAGAATGCATCTAGTACAGGTCTAAGTATAGGACGTTGTTTTACAAGTTTATTTATGAAAAGGTTATCGCAGTTTTCCTGAGTTTATAGGTTTCCTGTAAACATCCTTTTATTAGAGCTTCCATTAGAAGCAATCAAATGTTTTTTGGGTCACCCATGCAAGTGTGGATTTTATTGGCTGTCTGGACGTGTGTTGATAAAATGCTCAATACATAATGGAGAAGATAAAAGCCGGGATTCTTAAAACAAGGCTTTTAATGGTTTGTCCTTTGGTCTCCATATGCAAATTGGTCAATTGAATCCGTAGGAATAAAAGCTCTTTGGTGTCATCATTTTGTATAATCCCTGAGAGATGACACTGAACTGGGGATGGGGGAGTTCATTATTCATAGGGTAATAATACAAATACTCTGCATTATCAGATGTTAGAGGTTTTCCTTTTTATCCACTGATTGCTGTTCGTGTAGATTTTAGGTTTTCTTTAATTTCGCTTGGTCTGTTCTTCAATTTCATAGTTAGAATGGATAATGTTTAATAATTACAGTATGACGTGCTTTTGTAGGACTCTGTGTGCCTACCCTATAATTCTGACAGCAAACTCTTAACGTCATTACCCGCACATAGTCATCGGTAAATGTAATGACATGCAGTATATGGTAATGAAATTTCATCAAATGGTGAGAAAAATAAGATCAATATAAATATCTGGCATCTTCCTCCCACTAAAGTGCTGCTTATAATAAGGCTAAAATGATTGAGTCACTTTAAGCTTATAAACCTCTTACTTGCTGGTTGTGAGCTACCTTCTCCTCGTAGTATTGCTATGGCTAGTGGGGACATTGCTGATTAACATTAACTGAACACTGTTAAGTGAAATTTCTGTCCGTCATGGTTGGCAGCCATGTATATCGCGCACCACGCAGTAAAACGGCGAGTAAGGCATTATAACTACAGGCCGATGCAAAAAGTGCAGCGTTGCCAAACTCACAAGAGCTTATTTAATTCTGTACCACAAATATAAGATTCTCAACATTTTCCAAACCGGCACCTAGGCTACCTGACATGACATTCACTGGCTGACTCTTGGCTTTTATTTTTTTTACAGCCAGACGCAGTAGAACAGTATTCTGTTCTCACTCATACTAGTTCTGTTAATCTGTATAAATCAGAATATCTGAGTTTTGGAATGTAAGCTTTCTGAGTTACAGGTTTCCAATATAACATAGCTGAAGACTACTGGAATGCATAGCAAATAGTAATAGTAATAATCAGTTATACTAATGGAATCTAATGTCCGATTTGGTTAATATGGCTTTTTTTCTTTTTTTTTTTTGCTACACAGATCCTTACTTCATCTGCATTAGTAGTTTTTGAACTGGGCAGTCCTGGAATTTGAGTATAGCACTTGATATAGTGAGGGGCAAACGACCCACAGACAAAGATAAAGCCTTTTCCTTAGATGTCTGTCCTACACATGTGAAGTAATAGCCTGCGCTGGCTAACTCCCACCCACTGCAGCGGCTCTCACTCGCACTAGGGATGACATACACATGACTGCTAACGCAAATACTTTCAGCCACCTTCATCCATTGCACACAGACACACTCCCACATAAGTGATTCCCAGATCTGCCAAGAAAGTGTTTAAAGTAATCAGCTTTTTGACCGATATAAGACTCAGAACAATCTACTAAATTGCCTAAAGCTGCATACACACACAACGATTGAGTTAATGAACGATTTTAGTAAATGATTTTCTACCTTGAAAAAATGAGCTAAAATCGTTAACTAAAGTTGTTCATTTACTATGTTCATTTAAATGTAATGAACGATTTTTATGAACTACAAACGATTTTTGCATATTAACTTAATGAAAATCGTTGAGTTGACAAGTCTGACTGAAATACAAACGTGAACGCGCATGATCAATAATCGTTCATCGTTTGACTCAGAAAGTGAACGATTTTTTCAAACGATTATCGTTAAACGATAATCGTTCAAAAAATCGTTGTGTGTGTGTATGCACCTTAAGAAATAAGAGATGATAATAATAAGTGCTCTCTCCTCCACATTCCCCCCCCCTCTTCCGTTCACAACACCTCCCTCTCTTCTTATGCCAAATCCAGTGTCTGAGTGTCATCTTTGATTTCACCCTTCACCTGAAAAGCTACCAAAACTATCATTCACGTCCTTATCATCTCCCGCCTTGATTACTGTAACCTCCTCCTCTCTGGCCTACAGCTTTCTCACCTCGCCCCTTTCATTCCATCCTCAATTCCGCTGCCCACCTCATTTTCCTCACTCACTGCTCATCTTCATGTGTGGTTCTATAATTTCTGACTGTAAAATATTAGTTAAGGATGACTAGTCAGAGGGTTTGCACTAAAAAAACCTCCAATAATCTGATCAATTGGCTATTACCTGGCACGTTGATATATGCTTTCTAAAGATACCTCAGACAGCCGTTATCGACCTGATCGTGCAAACTTTTTTTTTTTTTTTACCACATTAACCACATTTTACCTCAGTGATGTTGAAAGAGATCTAGTGTAGTTGCTAGGCCCAGCGTTCAAGCCTAACTGCAGGGTAGTAGCATGCGCCTTTATAAGTCACCCAGTGTTTTATCAGGGAATGGCTGACACAAGATCACACTAGGAATAAAAGTCCTGTCAGTTTTTTACTTTTCGGACGCTAGCATGGATGGCAGAGGATGTGAATAAAAATGGAAGATCCTATGGGGTATATTTACTAAAGTGAGAGTTTATAGCAGTGGCAATGTTTCCCATAGCAACCAATCAGATTGTACTTAACATTTAACTAGCACCTTCTAGAAGATAATAGCTAGAATCTGGTTACTATGGGCAACATCCCCACTTTTAAAAACTCTCACTCTAGTAAATATACCCCTATGTCTGTGTATCAGAGGCTGGATAAATCTCTCCATAAAAGGGTACTTCTGAGATATATTTCTTTACGGGTTTAGAGGATATGTATGTTATAGAATAAGTAGTTGGGATATAACACAAAAAAAAAAGTATATCCTAGCGTAGAGGATGAAAATCTCATCTTGAGACTGGTGGTGGCACTGCTGAGAATATCATGTATGGCAATGTATTAAATGCAAATACTGAGACAGTGCATAGGCAGGCAGACCAGTAACATGTGCTGCAGGTGCTTTGCTTACAGGAGGGGGCCAGCAATAGATGTACTCAACATTTTATAGTCCGATGCTATTGATTAAAATAACGATTTAACATAGTCAATATATGCTGATATGCTGGAGCTGATATTGCACCTGTAAACCACCTCAGGGCTCGTTAATGGTCTAACAAAACAGGAATATTATAACCGTGTATATAAATGCGGTCAGACTATAACCCCCTGTTTGTGTTGGCTCACCTTCAACCCACCCTTATAGAGTCCAGTGACACGGAAAGTTACTGTCCACTCTGCTCCTGTGTCCTATGTGAGTGGCCAAGTAGGACATTAATGTTGGTCCCTGGTGCCTGCACGAGTGAAAGAAGATCACAGGTTACCATTTCAGTTCAGTTCTCCTGCAGCTCCCTGCCAAGGGTCAGTATGTGCAATGAGTCTTGGTGTTCATTCAACAAAGGGGCACAACTGCCCCATACCACCTTGTTCACATGCCATTTAAAGGGGATTAAATGGCACCTGCCCTCCTGCTGCACCTACTATGTTGCACAGGTCAAGACCTCACACAGTATTGAAGAACATATAAGGGCCTTCCTCCATAAGCAGTAATTGTTTCATTTTATTTTAAGTTTCAATCAATGCTGATGGAAGAGCTCTTCATTGTACATTGGCCCTACGTGACACCTGGCTAAGTTAGCTGAATGAGTATTATGCAGGTATGACTTGCTAACAGATGCAATGGCACAGTAAATGTATATGCTGCACATTGATCATTTGTAGGATAATTAATTAAAAATACGCCAGGTATGTACACCCATCAGCCATAACATTAAAACCACCTGCCTAATACAGTGTAAGCCCCCCTCGTGCCGCCAAAACAGCTCTGACCCGTTGATGCATGGACTCCACAAGACCTCTGAGGGGTATCTGGCACCAAGACGTTAGCAGCAGATTGTCTGGCTGCCATTCAAATGTTTTTCACCCCCCCGTGCTAGGCGTCTATACGAATAAATGCCCAATGGAGCAATTCAATTGTTTCTCTGTTCAGGTGCCGATTAGTACTTTACGCAGCTAAAAGCATTGGGTTTAGCCGCACAAAGCGGCTAAACCTGTCTAAAGAAGTGGTTAGGGAGCCCAAAAAAATGGACTGCACACATTTGTTTAGGAGGCTGCAAGAAGAAATGTGTCCCCCCGCAGCTTTAGGCGTCCGAACGGATGAAAACAATTGAATTACTCCGTTGGGCGCCTATTCATATAGACGCCCAGTTGGGGGGCACCTAATACAATTGAATTGCCCTCTTTAAGTCCTGTAAGTTGCAAGGTGGGGCCTCCATGGCTCGAACTTGCTTTTCCAGCACATCCCCCAGATGCTCGATCGGATTGAGATCTGGGGAGTTTGGAGTCAAAGTCTACACCTTGAACCCCTTGTCTACATGATGCAAATGAAAACATGATTCATTAGACCAGGCCACCTTCTTCCATTGCTCCATGGTCCAGCTCTGATGCTCACATGCCCATAGTAGGTGCTTTTGGCACTGATGGTAACATAAGGATGCACTAATTGGTATTTCTGCATATACAGACATTGAAAGTGGGCATCTCAATATTTACACATTCGGTGAAGGGAAGGAGTTTGTAGCAGAATTTGCATAAAGTCCTAGATGGGTGACCACCAATAGAGTCTTTCACTTTCTGTCCTCCTTCCTCTTATTCCCAAATAATAACCTAGTTTACCCCCTACCGCTTGTAACGAACTCTTTGCACTGTGCTTTTCCCACAATAGGCTAGGAATAATAATCACTGACAAACCAATGGACAGATTCCAACTGGAAAGATAACTGCAAGCCTGCTGATATGGCTATTTGCCAAAACTGCCTTTATTGTTCCGTGCAGAGCTAGTGCTGACTCATTTACTGGGGACATCATGCGTTCAATAGATCGAAGTTTGTTTTCATTATCCATAGCAAGCTCCCCCGAAAAGTTAGTAATATTGCTGTTTCGTTCTATCTGCCATTGAGCTGGGACAGTGTTACAGCACGTGGCTAAGCAGCGTTCCATCAGAATGCAGCTTGAATTCTCAGTGATGGATCAATGCTGATAAAGTGCACATATTCTATCCTGCATTGATCTGTCATTCGGCGTTGGCACTGATTCTGCTGTGTACGGATCAATATTTCTCCCTAGGGAGCTAAAATAACAACCATTTGGACTTGTCTAACTTGCAGAGAACAGCAGAGGTGTCAAGCAGGGAGTTAGCGTACCCATTTGACCCAGGCCATTGATACCCATTTGACCCAGGCCATTGATCCCTAATATTGAAGAGAACCAAACCCTGATAAACCTATGAACCCCACACCAAGGTCCCGGTTTCTAAGTATTGACATCAGGACGATGTTGTGTTTATCTAGAAAAGAAATCCCTTGTCCGCTCTAATTAGTGTAAGTCTTGTTTTGGCAAGAGCATAGTAAACTGGCAGGCGATTCTGCACGGTGACCTGATGTGGTTTTAATTGGAATCCAGCAGAGTAACCTACTTCTAGGAGCCTTTAACTGCTGCAAAGTTTTTCAAGCACATGTTCTTTATCCATACACCAGGTTACACCTATGATACGCTATAGGGGTTTTTGTGCTTATCCATGTGGTAACACCAGATGGCACAAAGACAACAATAGGATATATCATATTAATATAATGCCAGCCTTGGACAAGTTCCAGGAGCCTGATAGTGACACTTTTGAACAGTTTACATTTACCACGTTTTATATTTTCTTTTATCTACTGGTATATTTGCAAATCTAGAACTTTTGTCATAATAAATTGCCTTTGTCGTGATTAGGATTTTGTATACCAAGTGAAGGCTCTTTCGGCCACAGATCTGGTTCAGACAGAATGACAGCACGGTTTCTGACTACTTTCCTTCTTGGGGTTGTGCCCCAGTGCTAACATTCACCATATTTAGAAACATGTTTTCAGTTACTTACTGCTATTATGTCTCTCCGTAAGTTCTTCTTCAATCGGGGTTTCCATTTCTCTTTTGAAATGGAGCGTAACTCCAAGAAATCTGTTGGATAAATAAAGTAACTTAAGCTGGGTACACACTGATAGATATATCGGCCGTTCAATGGAACGGCCGATATATCTATAGTACATCAGCAGGTGGGCACACCCGATATGTCTACGAACTACATCGTTCACAGACATATCGGATCGGCCCTGCAGCACAACAGATGGACATTAAAGCTGGACGATATATCTGTGATCTGCTGGTGTGTACGGGCCACCCGCCGATCACCAACAGTACACATGCTACAGGGACTCGCCGATGAGTGACAGCTCAACTGGGCGGGCAAATTTAAATTGCCGTCCACTTGTGACGTCAAACCCGGCACATCAGGCAGACGATTAGAAAGTGTGTTTGCCTTTGGAAATGTTATTGGAATGCTATGGAACTGTAAAACTGCCAGCAATTTGTAATGATTGGCAAACAATGTATTAATATTTGAATTATAGTACTATCACTTCTGTAAGGAGATCGCGAATGACCAAAGCAAACTAATTTCTGGAATATTTAATAGCATTAAAGAAAAAAAAATCTAATCCTAACGCTTCCCACACCCTTAATAATGCTAAGTAACTAGTTAAACATAGCATAAATAATTATAACCATTGTGGACAATCTAAGAGTTATGCAACAATATATGTATTCAGTTACTTGCTGCTATTATGACTCTCTGTAAGTTCTTCTTCAATCAGGGGGTTTCGCCATTCTGTTTTGAAATGGAGCGTAACTCAAGAATTCTGTTGGATAAATAAAGCAACTTAAGCTGGGTACACACTGATAGATATAGTATAATAATAAAATCATAAGTAATAGTTTTCAAACGGGAGGTGCATTACCTTCTAACTATCTGTAGGTGGTGCTGTTTCTTTTCTTGTCTATCAAAAGGTTTG
The DNA here is from genome assembly GCA_031769625.1 of Taudactylus pleione. NCBI lineage: Eukaryota > Metazoa > Chordata > Amphibia > Anura > Myobatrachidae > Taudactylus > Taudactylus pleione. The sequence continues at coordinate 7,535,687 of JAUIMM010000134.1, forward strand.
GTCACTGTTATCTATACATTGTTGCTGTCATTCATATTTTTTATAGGTAATAAAACAAAAGCAGGTATATAGGTAAAAGTATAATTTAGTTTGCATGTTACAAAATAGCCTTCAGTTTCTGTGATAGGCAAAATGTGTTACACTGCTTAACTCACAGCCCATGTGTAATATTGTCACTTTTGTTTATGTACTTCATTGTGTTTCCTATGTGATATTGACATTTGCAAACAAAAGATCCACGTGTGCATTGGGCCATAGGCACTCTGCCAGGGAATGTGTTTATACTTTGGTATCTTAGTTTCAATGAATAGCTGGAAAGTGGCACACTTACAGAGGAATTTGTTTTCTGCAGGAAGATCTGTCTGCATTGTAAGTGCTCGCGGGAGGAGCACAGTGCCACCGCCATGCCTCTAGAGATGGAGAAAACTATGAACAAGTTGATGTTTGACTTTCAGAGGAACTCGACGTCCGACGACGACTCTGGCTGTGCTCTTGAAGAATACGCCTGGATCCCTCCTGGGCTAAAACCAGAACAGGTACGTTAGGTTCTTTTTAAGACTTCATTTTATCCATGTGCAGAAAGCAAAGACACCTGTCTGGAGGTGTTAATCATTTGCACTAAGTGAACTTGTCAGTAACCAAATGTAATCTTCATGTTCTCCATTTCTCCTTGGAGGATTCTATAAACATTGTATTCCTAATGGTTGTGACGTTTTCCTGCCCACCTGGAGTAGAACGATTTGGAGAGTGAGAAATTATTTGACATTTTAAATATCTGTGTGTGTGTGTGTATGTATGTGTGTGTGTGCGCGCGTGTGACCGTGTGTGTGTGTGTGTGACCGCACTCTCATGGTTTTTCAAAGCCCCAATAGTGAATATTCCCAAATTCTTTTGTTTTGGTTCACAACAGAGAACCCTTATCAAGGGAGATTACATAGAGATAAATGGTTTAGAATACATAAAGCGAGGAGGGGACATAAAAGAGTAGAGAGTACATCTGGCGAGAAAACAATATACTGTATGTATAGACCATAAACAAAAGGCAGAACAACAATATACTGTATGTATAGACCGTAAACAAAAGTCAGTACAACAATATACTGTATGCATAGACCATAAACAAAAGGCAGAACAACAATATACTGTATGTATAGACCGTAAACAAGACAGTACAACAATATAATGTATGTATAGACCATAAATAAAAGGCAGTACAACAATATACTGTATGTATAAACCGTAAACAAAAGGCAGAACAACAATATACTGTATGTATAGAGCATAAACAATAGGCAGTACAACAATATACTGTATGCATAGACCATAAACAAAAGGCAGAACAACAATATACTGTATGTATAGAGCATAAACAATAGGCAGTACAACAGTATACTGTATGTATAGAGCATACCGTAAACAGAACGCAGTGCAACAATATACTGTATGTATAGAGCATAAACAAAACGCAGTGCAACAATATACTGTATGTATAGAGCATAAACAAAAGGCAGTACAACAATATACTGTATGTATAGAGCATAAACAATAGGCAGTACAACAATATACTGTATGTATAGAGCATAAACAATAGGCAGTACAACAATATACTGTATGTATAGAGCATAAACAATAGGCAGTACAACAGTATACTGTATGTATAGAGCATACCGTAAACAGAACGCAGTGCAACAATATACTGTATGTATAGAGCATAAACAAAAGCAGTGCAACAATATACTGTATGTATAGAGCATAAACAAAAGGCAGTGCAACAATATACTGTATGTATAGAGCATAAACAATAGGCAGTACAACAATATACTGTATGTATAGAGCATAAACAATAGGCAGTACAACAATATAATGTATGTATAGAGCATAAACAATAGGCAGTACAACAATATACTGTATGTATAGAGCATAAACAAAAGGCAGTACAACAATATTCTGTATGTATAGACCGTAAACAAAAGGCAGTACAACAATATACTGTATGCATAGACCATAAACAAAAGTCAGTACAACAATATACTGTGTGTATAGACCATAAATAAAAGGTAGTACAACAATATTCTGTATGTATAGACCATAAATCAAAGGCAGTACAACAATATACTGTATGTATAGACTGTAAACCAAAGGCAGTACAACAATATACTGTATGTATAGAGCATAAACAAAAGGCAGTACAACAATATACTGATATACTGAAAACATGAGGCTGAATCATTCATGACAGAGAAACATCAAGAGCATATATTGAAAACTGATATTAAAGACCTAGTTGAAAGATTTTCCAACTTTCTAAAAAAAAAACAGGTCAAGGTATTGCCCATAGCAACCAATCAGCTACTAGCTATCATTTTATAGAATATACTAGATAAATGATGGCTATTATCTGACTGGTTGCTATGGGTAACACCTCCACTTGACCTCTTTAGAATGTTTAATCAACCTCCTACTTACTGAAGTATCTTCAGATGAGCTTATCAAATTCCTAAAAAACCCAAGTAAGCTCTGTAAACTATTCTACTAATTATCTCCCCTTTATACAGTTCACACATAACATTACATATGTTCTCTTTCTACATTCACACATCCCACTGACCCCAGACCTATATTGCTGTGTGACTTGAATATATATTCCGTCAAGAACTTCTGCAGTCTGACTGGACTGATATTAATAGGTAGCACATATCCTTGTGTATCAGTGACTATTTCCCTATACAGTGTAAGCTAGCGAGCAGGGTCCTCTCACCTCTTTGTCTATTTACACTGTCTTGTATTATTAATGTTTTGTTCTCAATTGTAAAGCGCATTGGAATATCCTGGCACTATATAAGTAAATGTTAATAAATAAATAAGTATCCGGGTCTTCCTTCAAAGAAAAGGGTTTAACCACCATAGAGGGGTGAAACGAAGAACAGTAGCTTCCCACGACCGGTAGTATATTCGTGCCAGACAGGGCTGCATTAGTGTTTGTGGGGGCCCCAGGGCAACTACCTTGTGTGGGACCCCTACAACCCCCTCCTTGCTGACCATCCCATCCCGTCTACTGTCTCTCTCGTAGAACCTTTACACAGCGCAACTGTGCAGTGCAGCAACATCTGGGAAACACGGAGGAGCAGTATTGTGCAGGATCGATGACTGACTGCTGTCAGCACTGTGACAGGGGAGATGCCGTCTCCTGTATCACAGCGCAGGCACCTATCCAGCCCTGTGCTGATCCCCCGAATCCCAGCTGCACTGAACAGTGGCGCTGTGCGCAGGGTCTCGGAGATGGTACGCCCCAGTAGCGGCTATGTGCGGGGGGCTCTTAATGTGTGGGGCCCCCGTGGCAACTGCCGCCCACGCCTTGCCGTTAATCCGGTGTAGGTGCCAGGGGAGCCATTTAATCACGGATTATCGGTCAGAGGAGAGGAGTAAGAGACCCACAGCATATCAATGTCAAAAGGAAAGTGAATCTTACTGACTGTTATGGCAATAGGAGGAGGGACTCTTCCAGTTATAGCAGTCATAGTGATGGTGCTTTCCTTATAAAAAGTGGTTGTTACCCAGATTTTTTTATTATTTTCTAGAGAAGTATAGAAGTGTAGCGGTGCTAATGTACTATTGTGTGTGAAACTGGGACAGTATTATCTGGCTTGCCTCATGCAGTGTGTAGCAGTAAACATTTCCCGTCATTAACGGTGGGAAAACATTGCTTGTTTTTTTTTTTGCTCGCATCTCTCTGGAACACCCGCTAAAACTAGCAATGTTTTCCTGCCCTAATTTCCCGCAGAGATTTAGCACGCCATCCCCGCGTCTAATCCAATCTGCCCGATGGACTTAATCAGCAGCATTTGGGCCTCATTTAGAGTAAAGGGTAGCTCCAGCTTTGAACCTTGACAAAATAATGATGCTGGAAGTGGGCTGGGTGGATAAATCTATGTGCAGAGATCTTTAGCGCTGGAAATAGTGCAGGTCCTAGCTGAGCGCTCTGGGCCTGATTCAGTTAGGAGTAATAGCAAAAGAAAAGGGACCAATTTGCACCTTGCTAAAACCATGTTGGGGTATGCCGGCGGTCAGAATACCGACAGGATTAGTTAAGTATCCTAACCCCTAACTCCACCCTCCTGCAGCCTAACCCTAACCCTCTTCCCCAAGCAGCATAATCCTGACCCTCCTCCTAGTGCCAAACCCTAAACCTAACCCTAATACTTAACGTCGGGATGTCAGCGGCCGGGATACTGGAGCCAGGATTCCGACTGCTGTCGGGATTTTGTTGCCGGGATGCCGACTACATCCCCTATGTTGACTGCAGGTGGGGCAGACATACAGAGTGCAGAGAGGATTATAGCTGGGAAGGGCATCACGTAGCTTAATCATAAATTACAGCATAAAAACAAAGCTGCCCAGTTTTTTGTTCGCTACATGCAAAAGCAAAACGTATTTTCCCTGCATGCAAAAAATAAATGCATGTGCACCCCCTTGAATTGCAATATGGTTTATCCTTTTTTTTGCCCTTGTGGGCTACATGTGCAAGCAGCCAGTATTCGCCCTGCATGTAAAGAAAAATGACACTTGCACCTCTTGCAGCTCAGCTAGGTTTGCTCAGGTGTAAAGCTGGGTACACACCTTATGACGGTGCGATAATAATAGTCTAATCAGCATCAATATACAACCTAAATCCTGGTCAGTTTAAAAATTCTATAGGTCGTTATGCCAGGAGGATGGATCAAGTGCAACTGCCAAGGTTAGCCGAAGATATAGACTGTTGGCTAACAGACCCTACTTTAAGACATAGGAGAGCAAGATTTATACTTGGGTGTCACTATCCAAGACCTAGCTTATGTCATCTGTGCCCCAATGGATGATGATAACAATACAGCTGAAAACAGGTCTGAGTTGGGGATAATGTCACTATATGACTTTGGGAACATAAAAGCATTCAGCTGAGTATTTGCAGAGGTATCTGTAAGTTGGGCTGGGTAGTCTGTTCTTCTGTGCCGACGCTAATATACTGGCTCTACATAGTCTCTCTGGTTGACATGGCAACAAATTCATTAGGAACTAAACTGGTAAATGTTAAAATGCTTTTACTTCAAAAATTGTAAATCATTTCTCATTTATTTCAATTGGAAAATCTATTTCAAATTGTGAAACTATTTAGCATGTTTTAATATGGAAGATAGATATTACTTGGAAATGTGGTACACTTGTATATTTGTCCTACTTGCCAGTTTAGGTGTGCTGGGTTATGACTGGAAATGTGGAATATATTGGATGCAGGATGAAATATAATGGAGAGTTGTTCTCTCTCTGTGCACTCTCTGTAGCCAGGCTTATGCCAAGTAGTACACATCTATGTTGCATCTCCACTTGTGACTGATGAAGAGTAACTGGGTGTTAACTGGGTGTTAGCTTGTAGGCTTCAGAAAGGCCAAGTTAATGGAATTGTGGGCTATGCGGAGTTGTGCATACAGGTAATTACACCTAATTATGACATATATTTTGCACCAAAGATAGAGCTGGCCGATTGTGGTGCTAGCTTTCTATTACCTTGGGATTGTCACACTCGGCTTGCTTGGATAAAGCTGCCGAAACTGTAAAGATTGAAATGTTTTAATTGTGAGGGCAAAACCCCATTTTTAATCCAGTTACATTAAGGCGCCTGCACTTGCTGCATTTATTCTGTGGCTCTGGGGTGTCTTTATATTTTTGATAAGAGCATGCAGGCTCCACTGTCTCAATCCTGAATGGCTAAGTATCGCTGAATGAACTACACTATCTCACCCATCACCAGAGCTTTTCAGTGGTTGCCATACAATGCAGAGAACGTCACAGTGATACTACAGAGAGCATCAGTGACTGCCATGTAATACAGAGCATCAGTGACTGCCATATAATACAGAGAGTAGTTGTGATCGCCATATATTACAGAGACCAATGGGGACTACCATATTATACAGAGAACATCAATAACTGCCATGTAATGAAGAGCATCAGTGACTGCCATATAATACTGAGTAGTTGTGATCGCCATATATTACAGAGACCAACGGTGACCACCATATAATACAGAGAGCATCAGTAACTGCCATTTAATACAGAGTTAATTGTGACCATCAATGACCGCCATATAACACATACACCACTAACACACCACCCCCATCCACAGACCGCATTAATACACAGGCCACCCTCCCCAGACAAAACAAATACAACCCTGCCCATAACATTAATACACCACCACCCTAGATAACATTAAAATATCCCCACACCTCCATTGGCACTTTCCTGAATGGAGGATCTCTCTGGTCTCTGCGGAGCTTGGGAGAGAGTATAGGAATAGAGAAACAGGAAAGGGTGGGGCGTGGACTCGAGATGAGGGGTCTCGGGCAGGGATGGGAAGGAGTAGAGGAATAGGCAGACAGGCTAGAGGATGGAGTATCCAGATGACAGATCGACAGTGATCAGATAGACCTTGCCAAGGTCGACACACTTGATCGACCTAAAGAAGTTAAATGGGGTCAGAAGGTCAACACCACTAAGACCAACATGGACACTAGATCCACATCAAGAGGATGAGACTCGGGGGAAGAAGAAGGTGGAGGGAAAGAAGGGAGTACTAGGAGCATGCTTACAACAGCACAGGCACTTGCAGCTTGTTCCAGAGGAGAACCAGCCACCACTAATCAAATCACCAGCATAGGCAAATCCTTTGCTCCTTCACCTGGAGCACATGATCAGTGTGGCTTCCCCACTCCCCAAGCTGGGGCTGGTGCACATGCACATTGAAAATGATGATGGTTATGAAATCAAATATACAAATGGGGTAATTCCAGCCACAAAGATACTTGCAACTCTACATATACATGCCTATAGTTCTGTGACCGCAATGCAAGAGCAATCATAGCCTTTTAGCTTTCAACTCTGTATTGGCTCTAATGCGTTTATTACAAGTTCGATGAGAGACACCTTTTTCTCTTACACATTTTTCTAGGAGAAATTTTATTTTCAGGTCATTAAATCCCAATAGATTGCCCTAACACACTATCCTCAGTGTGGTGCTGCTCTGTGTGAAAACCTGAGATGTTTTATTTTTACCTCAGCAACAATATTGCAGTTTAATAAAATGGCCATAGAAGACCTGCGTTGTTTTCTGTGGTGGAGCAATAGGACAAACAAAAAGTCATATACTTATGCGTCAGAGTTGTTCTGTAAATGTAAAATACTTGTTCTCTTCTGAATAGTGATTTTAAAATAAACTTTGAAATAAATTGCTTGTTTCTGTAGATTTTATCATAAGTGGTTTATAAACCGTGACAGACCGAAAATAACAGTTTTCCATTATGTGTAATGTAATGTAATTCTAATCTCTGAACCTTCAGTCAGGAAGAACAAATTCATGTCAGTCATAATTTATCCAGACCACAGTTTAAAATACATTGTGGATATTAAAATTTAGCACAGGGCTTCTTATTGAATTGGGCAGCTTAGCTCACAGATGCAATATACTGGCAAAAGGAAATAATTGCCGAAAGATCAGCACTGTAGTAAGTAGGTATGGCGTCTAGAATGAGACCAAAATCCTCCACCCTTTTCAATTTTTAAGGCGAAAAACTTGCATATTATCAATATTATTAGTAGTAGTATTTTACTTTCTGTGGTGAGAAAGAAATTGTGGGGTGCAGAAAGCAAGACAGATATGAGTATGGTACATATAGTGATCTCCCACTTTAATTACCTTCCGTCATCTCTTTTACGCTCAGACCACCCTATTTCTCACTCTCAGCCAATCCTCCTGCTCATCTTTCACTCTTAGCCAATCCCACTTCTTCACATTCATTCTCAGCCAATCCCACTTCTTCACATTCACTCTCAGCCAATCCCCTTTCTTCACATACACTCTCAGCCATCTCCCTTCTCATCTTTCACTCTCAGCCAATCCCCCTTCTTCACATTCACTCTCAGCCAATCCCCTTTCTTCACATACACTCTCAGCCATCTCCCTTCTCATCTTTCACTCTCAGCCAATCCCCCTTCTTCACATTCACTCTCAGCCAATCCCCTTTCTTCACATACACTCTCAGACATCTCCCTTCTCAATATTCACTCTCAGCCGTCTCCCTTCTCATCTTTCACTCTCAGCCATCTCCCTTCTTCACATTCACTCTCAGCCAATCCCCTTTCTTCACATACACTCTCAGCCAATCCCCTTTCTTCACATACACTCTCAGCCATCTCCCTTCTCAGTTTTCACTCTCAGCCATCTCCCTTCTCATCTTTCACTCTCAGCCAATCCCCCGTCTTCACATTTACTCTCAGCCAATCCCCTTTCTTCACATACACTCTCAGCCATCTCCCTTCTCATCTTTCACTCTCAGCCATCACCCTTCTCATTTTTATTCTCAGCCACCCTCTTCTCCTCTTTATACTCTCAGCCACCCCCATTCTTAACAGTAACTCTCGATCACCCACCCTTCACCTCTTTCACTTTAAGCCACCCACATTCTACTTTTCACTCTCAGCCATCTCCCCTCCTCTTCTTTCACCTCTTCCACTCTCAACTAACCCCCTTAGATCCTCTTTTTCTCTCGGTCACCAGTTTTCTAATTTTCTCTTGCTTAATCACTTCCCTTAACCTCTTTATCTCTCAGCAACAGTACCTTCTTCCTTTACTCTTAAGCTGGGTACACACTCAGCCGTTCCGCCTACCTATCTGATGATTGGTAAGTGTATACATACGTACCAATCGTCTGCCTGATGTGTCTGGCTTGATAACTCAACTGGGCAGGCATTTAAATCGCCCGTCCAGTTGTGCTTTTATCACCGCTGGGTCCCTGCGAAATGTGTATGGGCGATCGGAGGGTTGCCCAAACACACCAGCAGATGACTGATATATCTTTCATAGTAGATTGCATCACATACATATCCGCTGTACACATCCGGCGATGCACTATAGATATAACGACTGTTCAATGGAATGGGCAATATATCTATCAGTGTATACCCAGCTTTAGCCACCCCATCTTTGTGTTTCACTCCTTAAACCCTTCTCCTCCTCATTCACTCTCAGCCACCCCCCTACTCCTCATTCACTCTCAGCCACCCCCCTACTCCTCATTCACTCTCAGCCACCCCCCTACTCCTCATTCACTCTCAGCCACCCCCTACTCCTCATTCACTCTCAGCCACCCCTCTACTCCTCATTCACTCTCAGCCACCCCCCTACTCCTCATTCACTCTCAGCCACCCCTCTACTCCTCATTCACTCTCAGCCACCCCCCTACTCCTCATTCACTCTCAGCCACCCCTCTACTCCTCATTCACTCTCAGCCACCCCCCTACTCCTCATTCACTCTCAGCCACCCCCTCCTCCTCCTCATTCACTCTCAGCCACCCCCTCCTCCTCCTCATTCACTCTCAGCCACCCCTCTACTCCTCATTCACTCTCAGCCACCCCCCTACTCCTCATTCACTCTCAGCCACCCCCCTACTCCTCATTCACTCTCAACCACCCCCTCCTCCTCATTCACTCTCAGCCACCCCCTCCTCCTCATTCACTCTCAGCCACCCCTCTACTCCTCATTCAATCTCAGCCACCCCTCTACTCCTCATTCACTCTCAGCCACCCCCCTACTCCTCATTCACTCTCAGTCAACCCCCTACTCCTCATTCACTCTCAGTCAACCCCTTCACTCATAGCCACCCCCTCATCCTTATTCACTCTTAGCCACCCCCTCCTCCTCATTCATTCATAGCCACCCCCTCCTCCTCATTCACTCTTAGCACCCCCTCCTCCTCATTCACCACCTCATTGTCCTCATTCACTCAGCCACCCCCCTCCTCCTCCTCATACTCTCAGCCACCCCCTTCTCCTTATTTACTCTCGACCACCTCATTGTCCTCATTCACTCAGCCACCCCCTCCTCCTCCTCATACTCTCAGCCACCCCCTTCTCCTCATTCACTCTCAGCCTCCCCCCTTCTCCTCACTCTCAGCCCCCTCCTCCTCATTTACTCTCTACCACCCCCCCTCCTCCTCATTCACTCTCAGCCACGCTCCGACTCCCCATTTACTCTCAGCTCCCCCCCCCGACGACTCTTCTTTCACCCTCGACAACTCCCTCTCCTAATTTTTTACTCTTAGCCACCTCCTTCTCCTTTCATTTTTAGTCTCCCCCTATTCACTTTCAGCCACCCTATTATCCTCTTTCAATCTCAGCCCCTTGTCCCCTTTCACCTTATTTTGCTCTGCCTCTCTCAGCAACTCCTCCCTCCCTCCTCTTTTACTGTAAACTACCCCACACAAACACTTACACACACACACACACCCCTACCTAATCCTCTTATGCTGGGTACACACTGGCAGATTTATAGCCCAATCAATTGATCAACCAATACATCTTGTGTGCGTCGGTCAATGTGTGCCAGCGAATATGTCTGTGAAGGACGTCGTTCACAGACATATCGCGCCAGCTGTGTTGCACAACCGATGCCCAATATATCTGCAGATATATCTGTCCATTGTGCTGTGTGTACGGCCGGTCACTTGCAACAGAGGCCGCAGGGAGGGGGGCGCGACACACCCCCAGGCCAGCGAGACCCACAGCCAGATGACAGATGATGGTTGGTCAGTGTGTATGAACAACCATCATCTGCAGATATATTTGTTAGGTGTGTACCCAGCTTTACACTCTCAGACACTTATTTTATTGACAACATGTTTAGCATTTGTTTGTAAAATAGTTTCGGTTTAATGTAACATTATTTTCATTTTAAACATTTCCAATTATATTATTTCATGATAGTGGGGCCATGTTAGGCTGGGGCCAGACTATCTGGTGCCAGACTTGGCATCAAGCCTGTGCCCTGGGGTGGCAGAGGCTGAGAGGTGTTTCATTACCTCTGTTGCCCTTAGCTGTTTTGTTTTTTCCTTCATCAGCGAACAAAAATACCCTGAGGGGATGTGACATGTCACACACAGGCGGTAAAATGTTGACAAAGTGGGGGGAGGGTGTGGGGTGGATCCGAGGAACACGTTTAATGTGGGTGGGGGATGAATTATGTAAGGCAATGCCTCGGTGACAGGGCAAGTACGTAGAGAATGTTTGACGTGGAGGTGGATAAAGCAACAAATTGTGTGTGCGCCTACTGGCTGCAATGGTGCCACCATTGGCTCCTCTGGTGGTTTGAATGTCTTATCTCAAGGACATTTTCATTTCTTAATAAACAAAGTGATCCCTGCTCTTGTTAGTGGGTCCATCATTTCTCTTTATATATCATTTCAAAGTAATTTTGACTTCACACTGTAACTTTACTAAACGTGGTTTGGTTTCCAGATCCGCAAGCTAATTATTAAGCTGTACATCATTTATGTCAGAAGCAAATCATTCCTCTCTGTTTTAGGCTGGGACAGCTGGTGTGCAAACTGTTCATTTTACATTTTTTTATGGATGTGAGATTCAATATCTTTATCTGAGTTGTACTTTATATAAATGATGAAAAACTTTGCTGCGTGGAATAGGTGTTACTTTCCATTACAGCTCTGTTAAAAAGTGAAAATATTTCCTTCTTCTCACTTTATCATGCCTCCCAACTATCCTGGCTTTGGTAGGGCAGTCCTGATTCTGGGACCTCAAAAGGGACGAGATTTACAAGGAAGTGGGCGGAGTTTCATCTAAAGTGGGCAGATCTGGAACGATGGGGCTTATTTGTCCAGATTTCACATGTCTACAATGGTTTTCAACTCAATTAGGTAAAAGTAAGTTTTTGTGATTTTAAATGAGGAGAATAGGTAGAAAGCACAATCAATGACTGATATTGCATACTCTTTTGGAGTCAGTAAATCTAGTGTTGCAAGGCTGTTACAAAACCAGATCTGTGTCACGGAGACGGAAGGCAAAATATGGCGGATAACGTAAAACAGCACCCTGAACTGCTAAACTATTGATGAGGGAAAAAAAAATATTTGTCCAGAGAAAACAAACATAGACTTAAAAAGTGACTTGCCAGCCATTGGCAATATGATTCTTCAACAGTATTCTGTAGACTTCTACAAGAAGGAATAGTTGCTAGAAGACTGATTAAAAAAAAAATAGCAACCCCATATAACTAAAATGACGAAAACATGAAACTTAAGTTATAGCACCTATGGTTCGTCATACTCATTATTAAAAATATATAATCCGTTATATGTAATGTGCCGCACCCTGTGCATAAAACCGCCAAACCACTCAGTACATTTCCACGGCGCAAGCCCATCTCTCAAATACTGCCTGCTCAATTAGAGCAGCACCTCTCTCCTAACAGGGTGACCTTCCGCGGCTGTGTGGCCATATTCTATAAATATAATAAACACTGTTATTTACATACTGTAGCATGTAAATGATTGTCAAATAATAGCATTACTTGCCATTTACGCTCTGGGCATCTTTTAATCATTAGAATAGTTATATAGAGGTTATCCATCGAGGAACTTGCTGCACATGTTACAGTCTCTACACTTGGTAATCAAGGTTTTTACCATAGCCGCCCCTTGCGACTGAATTCTGTCACGCCAGCCAGTGTTCAGATCTGTCAGATGATCAATTTTAGCCACAACAAGATGGCTCAAAATTGCTTAATACAGTAGTTACCGCCTTGTCTTGGTAGTGGCTAAATTGGTCTATATGTGAACAGTCCGGGATCAGATATCCAATTGGCGTTTACAATTAGCAGCTCTTTAAATGGCTCACTCTGCGTGCACATGTACATGGACTGAATTTTAGTGATCAAAAAATCATAATGGATGGATGTTTGTTTCTCAAAGTCTTAATAAAGTGGTAATTGTCATCTTTATACATTGTAACCACAGTAACTGAATATACCAGCATGGGAGAGCTAATTTTAGAACCGCAGAGACCTTGAGGAATTATTTGGAGAAAGAGTGAAGCAAAAAATAAATAAATAACTATAACCTTTATATACTGTATGTATGCATGCTTTACATTTCTGTCAGAATGCAGCGTGACTGGAAAAATTGTCACAAGGTCATTCTGATAGGAATATGATGCGTGTGGAGCAACAAATGAAGTGTTATTAAAAGTGGCGTTCAAGAACCAATTATACCCCTTTCAGACATTTCGAGATTCCCAGGAATTTGGCCGGGCTCAGACAAATTCCCGAGTAGCCAGGTCTATCTGAAAAGTACCTACCCGTGAACACGTTCCCGGGTAGCTGACTCTTCAATCGACTAGGGTTTTTCCCGGGACTTAAGTCCCAGGAAATTACCCTGCTTCTGTCTGAATGGTGCTACCCGGGAATTTACTACTCCCGGGCAGCACCAAGCAGCTTTTACAGGGAGTTGACAGCGCAGTCCTATAGGACGCTCAGCGCTGCTGCTCACCACCACCAGCGCCGGCCGCTGTGTACAGAGAACCCCAGCCGGATGGTGGGGACACCCGCCGGCGGGTCTCTGCCACAGCGGGCTGCCCGCACTCCCGCTGGACCACTAATGAGATAAAAGAAATTTAAAAAAATAAAATAATAATAATTAAAAAAAAAAAAAAAAGCTGCATTATGATTGGCCGGCTTCCGGCAGCTAAATGATGACATCATCATCATCAGCCGGAGAGGGGATAGGTTAGGAGGAGCAGACGGCAGAGAAGAGGCAGGTAAGCTGAAAAATCCTGCTCTTGTTTGAATGGTGCTACCCGGGTATTTCCCGGGTAGACGCAGTAGTGTGAAAGGGGGGTCTCGACCAAATACTCGGGAATTAGCAGAGGAGAAATTTCCGGGTCTGAGCAGGAAATTTCCCGGGTTGTATGTCTGAAAGGGGTATTATTGAAGGAAGATTTAATTCTGGTGTTTTCTAAGTATATCACTGAGAGGGGGATTGGGTTCGGGATCTCGGTGGTCGGGATGCCGGCGGGCAGAATACTGACAGTGGCATCCCAACAGTCAGAATCCTGACAGGATTAGGGAAGTATTCTAACCCTCACCCCTAACCCACCTTTCTCGCAGCCTAACCCTAACCCTCCCCCCCCGCAGTCTAAGCCTAACCCTCCCCGCAACCTAACTCTAACCCCTAACCCACCTTTCTCGCAGCCTAACTCTAACCCTCCCCTCCCGCAGCTTAAGCCTAAACCGCCCCACAGCCTAACTCTAACCCCTAACCCTCCCCCTAACCCACCTTTCTCGCATCCTAACCCTCCCCTTCCCACAGCCTAACTCTAACCCTCCCCTCCCGCAGCCTAACCCTCCACGCAGCCTAAAGCTGGCCATCCACTATACAATTTTCTGTCAGATATCTGTCCAATCTGGCTGGTTGGAATGAAAACCTGGTAATGTATGGGAGCAAATGACAATCGTCCATTTACTCCCATTTTTTATTAGCCCTTTTGTCTGGAAAACAGACAAAAATGGTCATTCAGACAAATTGGGTAAAACACACAAATGTAACCTATTTGAACAATTTTTTTTGTCCTTTTTTCAGTGTTTAAAACCATATGATCGACTGTCGTTTGCTCCCAAACAGTACCAGGTTTTCATTCCAACCAGCCAGATTGGACAGATATCTGACAGAAAATTGTATAGTGGATGCCCAGCTTTACTTTAACCCTCCCCTCCACGCAGCCTAACTCTAACCCTCCCCTCCACGCAGCCTAACTCTAACCCTCCCCTCCACGCAGCCTAACTCTAACCCTCTTCCCTCCCGCAGCCTAACCCTAACTCTCCACCTAGTACCTAACCCCCTAACCCTATGTCATCGGTCAGGACTCTGGAGCTGAGATACCGGCGCCTGTATTCTGAGCGCCTGGATGCCAACTACATCCCTTATTGGTGCCACAATTCCTTCATCTTTGGACTTTATTTTGGATAAAATGAGAACTTGCCACATATTCCAACTTTTTCAATATTGCCCAAATTGTATTACAGGTTGAGTCTCCCATATCCAAAATGCTTGGGACCAGGGGTATTTTGGATATCGGAATATTCCATATTTTGGAATAATTGCATACCATAATGAGATATCTTGGGAATGAGACCCAAATACACAGCCTGCAGGTCATAATATACACCTTATACATACAGCCTGCAGGTCATAATATACACCTTATACACAAAGCCTTCAGGTCATTATATACAATATTTTCAATAATTTTGTGGCTCAAACAAAGTTTGTGTGCATTGAACCATCGAAAAGCAAAGGCGTCACCATCTCATTCATGCTAAAAAATTCTGTATTTCGGAATATTTGGGTATGGGAGACTCAACCTGTACACTATATGTGTTATTATTTGTTTGGGATTCCATTGTATGAATCTATTTTAGGATTTCAGCGCCCAACTACCCTACAGACCCATTCTTGTTTTCTACATATTGAAGAGTAAGGTGATTACTTTCTCCTATAGGGCGGTAAGATGCGTCTCTTATGGTGAGTACACACGGTACGATGATAATGCACGATATGAACGATAACGATCATATCGCTATCGTTCATATCGTGCATTTTTCGGTGCCTTCAACCCACCTGCGATCCGCGGGCTTGCAGGCAACCTGGTTGATATCGACCAGGTTACTATAGGGACCCACGACCATTGATCGTGGGTCACTGGCCATGGTTGATGGGTTGGTGGTGTGCTGGATGATCGATATCGATCATCCAGCTCACCGGGAAGGTGCAGGGAGATCGTTTAGCGATATCGTTACTGCTGGCGATCGTCCCCTATGGATGCACCATTAGTTTATTTCAGTAGAAGCATCTACCTTTAGTATCACGATTTATATTCATAGCAGCATTTTCAGGCCATGTTTAAGGATATGTTGCTGTGAATCACTGATTGATTTGCATGCTATTGTCTATTATGGAAATACACAATGCGCCAGTGTCATATTTGTCTTTGGAATCATGGGCTGCCTCCTGGGATATGTCCCGCTCTGCAGCACTTCAGCAAGCTGCTGCTACAAATCAGCTCTTCCTATTTGCATTCAAAACAGGAATTAAAAAAGAAAGAAAGCAAAATAACCTCAAGCATAGAAGAAGCGCTCTGAGAATGTAAGCACATCTATATGTTTTATTGATGGAGCAGTGAAGTCCCAATTTCCACAGATCTTTATCTTTTAATTCTGCTTGCAGTAATTCATTATAAGGACTTATTTCAGTGGCTACAGAAGAAGGAAGGATCTCCTAAGGAAAAGAGTTGAAGGGCTAATAAATAATAAACACGTTAGAGCCCCTAAGACGTGATTATATAGGTTTGTCTGGTAGGCTGTGTCTAAAGAAGAGATCTGCTTTCTGCATCTTTTCTGTCCTCTACAGAAACCGTAGGACAGAGGACATATTTTAAATGAGTTCTTTACCTCTTCAGAAGCCCATTAGGACAACATTAGGAGTCCCGGAATTGGGACAAGGTGGCATAGCCGCTTTATAATGTAAGTGGCCGCACCCAAACCCCACAATGGGCATGCTTAACTGTTTTGAAATGCTAAACAGGCTTCCACTAATGTGGCGGTTTCGACAAGAACACTTGGTAGGGAGGCCCATGCACTTGCAGTTCTAAGGAAACAATGTTTTTATGAGGACGACAATGCCACCTGTCATGTATCCAGGGCGACACTGGACTGGAACACAGAAAATTCGGTAACCCACATGGACTGGCCAGCTCAGAGTCCAGATCTTAACCCCAATATGAACCCCTGGGATGAATTGAAGCAACGGGTGCATTCTAGTCCGACTTGACCTTCAGTGTCATAGCTGGTCACTGTACTTAATGGCAAAACATACCGCCTGGTGTTGCCCAGGAACTTGTGGACAGTTTGCCAAGAAGGATGTCTGCAGTAATCACTGCACATGATGGACCTACAAAGTACTGACGTTAATAAAATTTTGTTGATCTAATTTCTGTCAGTGTCCAATCACTTTTGTCTACATAGGGGCATATTCAATTGGGGGTGAGGTTTAGCGAGGTAAAAAACCTTGTGCCCAATTGTGAAATACCGCGGGTATGCACGCTCCCGATACCCACTGTATTCAATTTTGAAAAAAAAACTGCACATGGGGTTTTCAACACTGAAAACCCTGCGGTGCCAGGAAAAAAAAAAACTACTTACCAGTCCGCTGGTCTTCGGTGGTCTCCACGGCTCCCGGTCATCTCCCCTTCATGTTTGCACCGGGGAGGGAGTTGCTGAGAGTTGGGGGTGCTGCTGGGGGACCAGTGAGCTGCTAGGAGGGGACGAGGCTGCTGGGAGATGTAGATCTCCGTGCAGCTGCCTCCGGGGGGTTTTCAGACAAAAATGGGCACTCACACAGACTTATACACAGTCACACATACTACACACACTCACACAACATACTTACACAAACGCTGCTGGAGGGAGAAGACAGCTCTTCGGAAGCTGAGTATTACTGACTAATTAAGCAAATTGGAAAGTATTTGGGGAAAACATTTTGCCCCAAAGCATTTCCCGACCATTTTTCCTTAAATTATGGATTTTAGGATAAATTGGTCGTGCTCTAGAGGTGCACAAAAATAAAAAGCTCCCATCTCAAAAATTAAAAACGCAGCACCTAATTGAATAGCAAAAATCTCGCCCCTGCAGGAAAGACCCAGTAGGTGCAGAATTTTTGGTATTCCCCATAGTGTACATGGTCCCTTCCCTCATGGATCTGCACTAATACATTACATGAGAGGCTGTGGTTGTTACCTAGGAGGAGTCCCATCAGGCCAGGATGATTCTCAAATTTAGTCTGCCCTCCGTCCAAGGAACGTGGAAGTAATATGCTGGCTCCATTGACAGCTCATTGAAACTAAGCCGTCCTTATTACTTCCACATTCCGTTCAGTTTACCTATCAAGTGTAAAACGTTCTCTTGATCCAAAGACAACTCTGGTCCCAATGGGATGTCTCTGTTTTCTGCTGCATGAAGGTTCACTAATTGGGGTCTAGGGGTCTAGGGTTACATGAACATGGAAAGCTGTGATCAAGGTAATTTTCTTCTCGCTGTAGTATTCAGTTAAATTTTCTTTAACACAGAAATCTATTCAATTAGAAAAAAATATATATATTGCTTCTTTGAGTCTTTTGTGCTAATGTCCCCTTTAGAAATTGGGAGCTGGCTTACATCTGTGCTGGGATATTTAGGTCTTTATAGCACATGTGGTTTCCACAAGATTTTAGACAATTCAAAAATAAAAAGTATAAGTCCCTATGGCGTTGTTGCAGTCTTTTACATACTTGTATGTGTGCGGTGCAGCGTGTTCATGTCTGCTAGTAATGTTTTCTGTCTCCTATGCCTGCAGCAAAATAAATGACTCAAATTGCATTGAAACATTGAACTTGAGACTGTGGTGCTCATAGTCACTGGAGAGGCAATATAGCACTATAGTAGACAGTAGCTTACGATGAGCATTTTCAAGAGACGGGCCGGGATGTACTAACGGGGAAAATGTGGTAAAACCCCCAAAAATGCAGTTTTGTGGGGCTTTACTGCAATCCCCAAATGTTCAGGTGGCGTTACCCAATAGGTGCCTATGGGCTTCTTATCGGGACGTTCGAGGCTGGAAGGGTTCAGATCGGATCCCTCCCACCATTACCCACGGCCTTCTGAGCATGCGCATAAGGACGGCAGAGGGACTTCTGGGTGGAGCCATTGCATAGGATAGCTCTTATCGGGAGAGCTGTCCTTTGCGATTTTCTAGGTACATACCGCTGTAATGAACCGCCGCGGTATGTACCTGAAGTCAGGGGAGATGTACCACATTGCATATATGATGCTTAGTACATCCGCCCATGAACTCTAAAAAGGCATTTTTGCTTATTTATTATTAACATTTATATATAAAATATATACAAATATTATGCAGCACTTTACAAAGACTATTCAGTCATTCATATCAGTCTCTGCCCCAGTGGAGCTTACAATCTATATTCCCTACCAGATGTACACACATACACATTAGGTTTCATTTTTTGTCAGAAGCCAATTAACCTACCATCGTGTTTTTGGATTGTGGGAGGTAATGGAGTGCCCGAATTAAATCCACATGAGAACATACAAACTCCGTACAGGTAGGACCCTGGCTGGAATCAAACCCATGACTATGGTTCTGTGAGGCAGTAATGCTAACCATTGCACCAACCGTGCTTTCCCAGCTGTACCTTGCAGAGGGGAATACGGATGCTAGACATAGTTTTATATCTTATCCCCCTGTGCAATCTGATACAAAGTCACAGCACCTACCTCATTGCCTGCTTTATACATTATGGTGTGCTCAAGATCTCGCCATGCCCCAGTGATGTCATACCCCTCACCCAGTGATGTCATATTAATATCTTGCATGAAGGCCTCACCATGCGTTTTAAAAGGATAATTGCATCTCTGAGCCTGATTCAGCACTGCAGTGCACGATTATTGGGAATCAGGACCTGTTCTGCGCAGTCACACGCAGGCCCCCATATGCCTCTGCCTGATTGACAGTCAGAGGTATTTACACTATGTAGACAAAAATGATTGGACCCCCCCACTGCAAGCAAAATGCTCCCTTGCATACCATTGCACACGAGTTCCGAATGGCCACTAATGTGGCGGTTTTGACAAGAACACTTCGTGGGGAGGCCCATGCACTTGCAGTTCTACGAAAACAGCGAATGTTTTTATCAGGACGACAATGCCACCTGTCATGTTTCCAGGACAACGCTAAACTGGTATACAGAAAATTCGGTAACCCAGATGGATTGGCCAGCTCAGAGTCCAGATCTTAACCCCATTGAGAACCTCTGGGACGAATTGGAGCGATGGGTGCATTCTAGGCTGACTCGCAGGAGCACCAAGAGTGGGGGGGGGGCAAGTACTAATTACCCGGGCCTGGGCCTGTTGGAGAGGTCCGGCCAGGGCCCAGGTCCTGCAGTCCACGCCCCGCCCATGCTGCCGCCGCTGTTACGTTTGAGCAGGGATAGAGCGGACTGTCTGCTGCTGCAGCAGTCTCTCTCCTCAGTCCAGCACACACGCTGCTGTCACACTGTGTGCTGAGCTAGGGAGAGAGGCAGAAGCAGTCCGTTCTCTCTCTCCCTGCGTTATATACAGGAGGGGTTAGCGATTGCGCCCCACCCCCCCGACACATACCCCCCCCCCCCTATGCGGCATTCTTGGGCTGCAAACATATTGATTTTTTATTTTTTTTTTGTAAGGAGGGGGTCTGGTCACACCTCCTCAGTTGGCCAAGCCCCCTCCCTGTACCCGTACCCGGCAGAGCTGTCGGCAGCCCCTTCTACTTGACCTTCAGTGTCACAGTTGATCACTGTACTTTAGGCAGAATGGCAAAAGATACCGCCTGCTGTTGTCCAGGAACTTGTGGACAGTTTGCCAAGAAGGATGTCTGCAGTAATCACTGCACGTGGTGTCTGCAGAAATCACTGACGTCGATTATATCTTGTTCATCTATTTGCTGTCAAGTGTCCAATCACTTTTGTCTACATAGTGTACAAGGTGGAGCAGGGACGCCCTGCACTCCCTAAAACGGGGGCGTGTCGCCCTGATTTTCCGGAAGTGGCAAGGCCAGGATCTGCGTCCATGTCCAACATCGCAACCTCAGTCACAGAGCTGGGATCGCAGAAGCTGCAGGAGGTATCAGATCCCTCTTGATGCATTCGCATTTTAGCAAGGACAGAATTGCAAAGCTGCTTGTATGGGGCTTTACAATTCCGTCATCTGCTGAATCAGGCCCTCAGTTTGACAGAAGGGCCCCTGGGAGATGAAGGGTCCGTGGGTAAGAGAGGGCCAAACATTGGGATTGTAGTAAATTATGAGCTCTGTGAGCAGCCTTTCTAGTCACAGAATTAAAGTCCTTTAACCAGGGAATGGACCGCTGTGGTTCCAGGAGAAACAGTTGCTGCAGCTGGGTGCCTCTCTTATCTAAGCTCCTTGCAGACGCTGTAGGGCTGCAGACAATTTAAATACTAACTGAAGTCCTGTCTATTGATTCAGCTACGTCTGCTGACAGTCATTTAAAGAGACCCTGTGAAAGATTGACAGTGTAGCCTGCTCCCTATCAGTTACCGTAACTATAGCCATAGACTGATCAGTAAGGGGAGCTTCAGGAAGCAGGAGAAGATGAAATGTTGTCTGCTTTCTTCTACATGTGGACCATACCAAACTTTTGGAATGGGGTCCACAAATGTCTATGCCTGCAAAAATAATATATTTGCATTAGACAAGTAAAATAAAAAGGAAGTAAAGATAATTTAGAGGCTAGACACGCATGCAGCTCTTTGTAGGCTGAAACAAGTCATGAGCATGCAGCCTGTCCATTCAATAGGAACTAAAGATATTGCCAAGGCATGAGGCACACCTATTAAGCCTCATGCCTCAGCATTGGCACTTGCTAAGTATTTGTTAAGCCTCAGCTGTGTGCAGGTGATGGGTACACTTTAACAGCATTATTGCCTAATAGAAAAGCAAGCCTTTGAACAGATTTCATCTGCTAATCAACTTAGCAAATTGTTGCAGAAAGCTCTCCGAGTTTGCAGTGTGGGCAGAAAGCGCAGACAACAAACAGTATTTATTGCCAAGACGTAGAACTAGCAGCTGTTGCAAGGGCAGGTGCTGACATATTCTTTTAAATTGAAACAATTAAAATTCAGCGATTACTTTATTAATTTGTGCCTTCCTGGAACATTTAAAGGCCTATTTAATAAGTTGTTGCTAATTTTGTTGCGACCCAATATGACGTTTGTTTTTATTACTTAACCGTCACTTCACCAATCAAAGCTAATAACATTTTTTGTTTAGTTTTTTGTATGAAGATTGCACATAGGGTCAGACCGTATTTGGCTACTCTCACCAAATGTATGGTAGAATCCAGAATTCGAGGTCAAGCTCTTCTACTCCCAAGAGGGCAAGCAATCTCCCGGTTGTGGGGAGAGCCAGACACAAACCAGCATTCATCAAGCCCTACCTATGCTAATACACATTTAGTGATGATCACTTCATCATCTCATGTGTACGGTGGCCAAGACTAGATCATGCGATTGCCCCACCCACTTCATGATGCATCTGAAGACCAACCCTGCATTACCTCTTTCTCAGCTGTCTACCAATATTCTAGAAGGAAAGTAGGGGCACTTGGCCAGTATGCCTTCATCCAGATTTTCCAGTGAAGATCTGAATGAGCCCTGGACTGGTGTTGAGTTAAAGGGGACAAATTGGCCAGCAGAATCATAGAGTGTACAAATACAAGGTTCAAAATACAAGTTCAAGGAGTTTGGTGATTATACTTGTTAGGAATACCCTGGGTGTATCATGGACAGTGGAATATCTGTAGCATAGAGGAAGCGCAGAATAAAGCAGAGAAGCAGTTGGTATTGTTCAAAGACATATTAACAACATGAGATCTATTGTTCTATTTGACACTTTTTGTTTTGGAGGGGGATGTGGTATAAAAGATTAATTGTGAAAAGGTGGACATTCAGATGACCGACACCAAAAGGTCAACTGGTTCTGAATGTCGACAGCCAATAGGCCAACATGGTCATTAGGTCGACCATCATTCTGTAGACATGTATTTAGGTCAGCAGGGTTAAATGGTCGACACACTGAAAATATCAGCATTTAACACATCGACACTAAAATGTTGACACTTTTTACAAATATTTTAGCCTAACCCTAAAAATTATGACAGAGTTGACATTTTAGTGTTGACATGGTACATGTCGAATTTTTTTAATGTGTCGACCATTTAACCCTCTCATCCTAAATACATATCTACAAAATGATTGGCGAACTAATGACCATGTCGACCTTTTGACTGAATGTTGACCTTTTTACTGTCGATCAATCGACGGGAAACTAGTTTGGAGGACAATTGTCCTACAATGGGTAATGTGATGAAATAGACCAATGACATCACTATTAATAAAGGAAAAGGATACTTTTCCAGGTTTTTTTATGCAGATATTCACAGGACGTATTATAGAGATACGCCACCATCCTATACTGCATCAAATATTTCAGCTATTGAAGTATAAACAGCTTTGTGTATAGTCTTTAGTAATGTAATCCAGAACTTATTTGCTCAGCAGCAAAATAAACTATCTCCCCAATATTTTTTCAAAGCAAAACAAATGTCTAAAACACATTACCCTGAGCTCACACGTCATAGACACTAATAAAAGAACATTTGTAGGTGTGTTACTACCATTAGTTGGCAATGGAGTTGCTGAAAAATACTTTGTGTTCCTCTGGAGAGTTGGGATAATCTCTTTTTCATGTGTCTGAATGGAACGCTGGCACCTTCAGTGCGATACGTCGTATCTTTTCTAACCACTAACTGGGCAAACAACTCTATGCAAGATTTACTCTTTGGTGACTAATTCTATAACTAATTTCAGGAAAAGCAAAAAAAAAGGAATAAAACCAGTTTCCTGTGTCATTCTGCACTTTTCCTGCTCGAAAATGCTTTACCAGCAATTATTTTTGCATGCGATTGTAACTGTTTATTTGCATTTGTGTCTACAGGTTCATCAGTACTATAGCTGTTTACCCGATGATAAAGTTCCCTATGTAAACAGCCCTGGCGAAAAATCCAGAATCAAACAACTTCTACATCAGTTGCCTCCTCACGATAATGAAGTAAGTACTGAAAGGTCCAAGCAGCAATTTCTCTGTGCTCTGTGGTTCTCATTGAGAGATCCGAATAGATTCAAAGCAGCAATTAGACATAGGTTTTATTTTTGATAGTAGTTTTTCTCCGTTGTCCTCCAACAATTTATTATCTCCTTATCAAATTCTCTCTGGAGAGTGCAAATTATGGCTGCCAGTTACACACAGAATGGTGATGGACCAAGAGCTGATAGTTACACTAGTTCGCAGAGAGTATGCAACCAATGACTGCACACTTATAAGGTTTTTTATTATTATTATTATTATTATTATTATTATAGGAATTATATCTGTGGTATAAACTTTTTTAAAATGTAAAAAAAAATAGACCGATTTTGAAAGGGTTGTCCACTTTAGAAAACAATGTTAGTAAATTAATTTCCTAATAATATTAGTTTGGCGAAGCTCCTTCCCTATTCGCTGTTCGCAGTTTGTCAGTATCCCACCACTTACATTAAGCCAGGACCTCTGCTGACTACCTCTGTGCTGCTTATCTCTCCATAGCTGGTGAGACCTGACATAGAAGCTCTAAGGTATAATGGGAGCCACCATGCATCTATGTGAAGAGAGTTCGACATATGGGGCTCCATTTACAAAAAAGTCTGTAGCATAGTGCTAATTATCTTTTTCATTCTCTGCAGTATTTTTCATTTTTCCATCAGTATTTAATAATACCCCGGTCCGGTGCGAGAGCGAATGAAGTTGAGTCATGTCAGTGCTATTTTTCATATGTATATAGAGCTGACTAGAGTCTGGCACATGCGCAGTGGTGGGGCAGGTTGTGAGCTTCCCGACCGGCTAAGTGCATGGATGGACTCTACGACTACGACCCCTACTTGGCAGCAACCTTCCTTCCCAGTCCAGCACACGGTGTTGTTTGCTGGGCTGGGGAGGCAGGTTGCTGCCGCTGCCTCGCAGTGGTGGAGACAGCAGAGTGGTGTTGCGGGAGGGTGGAAGAAGGGGAGGGCCGGCTGATGTGCACTCTACAGGGGAAGGGGAGAGAGACAGGGTTCGGGTGCCCGGGTTGGGGGGGTGCCGAGTGCTGTACACTGATTGGACGGGATGGACCACAGCGCTTGTGAGTGCTGTTTATTTAAGGAAAATGAACGGTAAGTTATCATTACCGGTTGTTAGTAAATAACGGTTGCCATTTGTTTTCATGATAAAACACTAACAAGTAGCGCTATTATGCCCAAACCCTAAACGTGCATTAATAAATAGGACAAAGTGTTGTTTATCATGTGCAACGAGTTTTAACAGATGAAACTCGTTTGTAAATGGAGCCCATCAATTTTTTAAATTTCGCAATCTGAACTACATCTTTTGATTTGCCAATGGTAGCCCATTGCTGTTACAATTTTTTGTACTTGAGCGATGTTACAGCAACCATTGTGGGTAACACAGTGGCCTAGCGGTTAGCATGCCTCATAGCACTTGCTTCAATTCCTTTTCATGGCATATCAGCGTGGAGTTTGTATGTTCTCCTTGTGGTTGTGTGTGTTCCCTCCGGGTGCTCCGGTTTCCGCCCTCACAGACTGTGACAAGTGACCACCCACCCCCCCATATTTGAAATAGGGAAGGTGCACATGGCAAAAAGAGATGTGGTCTTGTGGAGAGGGGTGTGGCCAAACACACATAATATATATAAATGTATATATATAATATATATATATATATACACACACACACACATATACAGTCAGGTGCATAAATATATTTCCTCTATTCACCACGACAATGGTTTTGAAATGAAACAAACGAGGGATGTGCTTTAACTGTAGACTTTCAGATTCAATTTGAGGGTAATTACATCCAAATCAGGTGAATGGTGTAGGAATTACAACGGTTTTTATATGTGACTCCCACTTTTTAAGGGGCCAAAAGTATTGGGACTATCAACTCAAAAGCTATTTCATGGACAGTTGTGGGCTATTCCCTCGTTATTTCATTATCAATTAAGCAGGTAAAAGGTCTGGAGTTGAATCTAGGTGTGACATTTGCATTTGGAATCAGTTGCTGTCGAATCTCAATATGAGATCCAAAGAGCTGTCACTATCAGTGAAGCAAGCCATCATTAGGCTGAAAAATCAAAGCAAAAACATTAGGTGTGGCCAAATCAACTGTTTGGAACATTCTTAAAAAGAAAGAACGCACCGGAGAGCTCAGCAACACCAAAAGACCCGGAAGACCACGGAAAACAACTGCGGTGGATGACAGAAGAATTATTTCCCTGGTGAAGAAAAACCCCTTCACAACAGTTGGCCAAATCAAGAACACTCTCCAGGAGGTAGGTGTATATATGTCAAAGTCAACAATCAAGAGAAGACTTCACAAGAGTGAATATAGAGGGTCCACCACAAGATGTAAACCATTGGTGAGCCACAAAAACAGGAAGACCAGATTAGAGTTTGCCAAACAACATCTAAAAAAGCCATTACAGTTCTGGAACAACATCCTATGGACAAATGAGACAAAGATCAACTTGTACCAGAGTGATGGGAAGAGAAGAGTATGGAGAAGGAAAGGAATTGCTCACCTCATCAGTGAAGCATGGTGGTGGTAGTGTTATGGCGTGGGCATGTATGGCTGCCAATGGAACTGGTTCCCTTGTATTTATTGATGATGTGACTGCTGACAAAAGCAGCAGAATGAATTCTGAAGTGTTTCGGGCAATATTATATGCTCATATTCAGTCAAATGCTTCAGAACTCATTGGACGGCGCTTCACAGTGCAGATGGACAATGACCCGAAGCATACTGCAAAAGCAACCAAACAGTTTTTTAAGGCTAAAAAGTGGAATGTTATGCAATGGCCAAGTCAATCCCCTGACCTGAATCCGATTGAGAATGCATTTCACTTGATGAAGACAAAACTGAAGGGAGAATGCCCCAAGAACAAGCAGAAACTGAAGACATTTGCAGTAGAGGCCTGGCAGAGCATCACCAGGGATGAAACCCATCGTCTGGTGATGTCTATGCGTTCCAGACTTCAAGCTGTAATTGCCTGCTAAGGATTTGCAACAAAGTATTAAAAAGTGAAAGTTAGATTTAGGATTGTTTAGTTTGTCCCATTACTTTTGGCCCCTTCAAAAGTGGGAGGCACATATAGAAACCGTTGTAATTCCTACACCGTTCACCTGATTTGGATGTAATTACCCTCAAATGAAATCTGAAAGTCTGCAGTTAAAGCGCATCTTGTTTGTTTCATTTCAAAGCCATTTTGGTGGTGAATAGAGGCCAAAATATTAAAATTCTGTCAATGTCCCAATATTTATGCACCTGACTGTATATGTATATATATATATATATATATATATATATGCAGTGTCGGACTGGGGCATAAAGGGCCCACAGGGGAATGCAATGACAGAGGCCCACTGAAGGGGCGTGACCATGACCAGCCTTTTGTAGGTATGGTCATCCCCATTAATAGCAATAATCTATGACACTTTTAATATAATACCAATAATCCGTGCCCACTTTTATTATAGTATTCTGTGCTGTTTTATTAAATGAGCAATAATCCGTGCCCCCTTTCTAAAAGTATAAATAATCGGTGACCCTTTTATTATAGTAGTCTAATAAAAGGGGCACCAATTATTGCTTATATATAATATACATAGTTAACACACACACACAACACACACACACATATGCTGAGTGTGTGTGTGTGTATATATATATATATATATATATATATATAGTGTACACATACTGGGCTTCATTAAGAGCCGCTCGTAAGCGGCCGCTCGTTCGTTCCGAGCGATGTTTGCACAACTGCGCATGCGTACGGATTGTAATACGCATGCGCGAACCAGTCAGTGCGGCCGAAAATCATTTGTTCGCTAAATAGCGAATGCCTGCTATTTTGAGTGACAGAATGAGGCGTATGTGGGTGGTAACAGGGGAAGGTGCTTGAAAACGGGGAGTGCAGATCAGAACGCAGGCGTGCTTAAAGGTCAAAACGGGCGTTTTAAGGGTGTGCATAATTAATACAGCAGCGTCATTGACCACGTCACTTGGTTATTTTATAGTCAGAACTGCTCATAAGATAGCGGTAGGAAAAACCAACCACAAGAATAGCGAGCAGTTGATTCGCCTTTCGATGTACTCGATTAATCTATTAAATAGCGGACATGACGTAGGATGCGAGCGGCCAGGGGGCGTATTTTTCCAAATAACGACCGCATGTTTTGTTCGCTCGTTCAGACATAGAGGCGTCAACAGACCGCAAAGAGTGAACGGTTCATTTAAATAGCCACCCCCTTTATCAGAACGACCGTCCGCAAATAGCATCCGGCTCTGAATCAGACCCTCTGTACATAAACAATCATGTACATAGAACACATGTATATATGCATAGCATGCATACACAATTAACTATACATAGAATACATATATAGTATACATATACATTGTATACATAGACATGCAACCATACATAACATTCAAACATGCATGCACGCACATACTGTACATATATATTACATACATATACATTGTATACACAGACATGCATACATACTGTACTTATAGATAGCATACACATACATACATACACATAGCATACATATATACATACATAGTATACACATGCATACATATACATAGTATACATACATAGTGTATATTCTATATACATACCTAGTATATTTAATCTATTTTTTAGCAGGAATAAAATCTATACTGTACATGGAATAGGAGGCTGGCAGGGAGAGGGTTACAAGACAAGAGGGTCTGTTACATTCCAGAGATGAGGAGGATTCCAAGGATTGGGATGCAGAGAAAATGGACATGTGTAGTGGATTGGGGGGGGGTTTGGGGTTGTTGCACTTATTAACTTTTTTTATTGTCCTATGTTACCTGAAGCCATTCTCATGGCAGGTGACTGGAGAGAGACATTTGCTGCAAGTGCAAGGAGACATGAAGCAATCCATGCTGCACACTACTATATAAAGCAGCTTCCAGCCAGCCTCACACTCTCTGTAATGTCAGAGTGCTGTGCAGGGAGGAGGAAGCCACAGCCACAGGAGTCCGTGCAGAGAGAGGAGAGGCGGGCGTGTCTAGAAGAGACAAACCTACCTCATTGGTGGATGGTCCTGGGGGAGGGGCAGCAGCTTACACCAGACGGGACTCTGCAGGCAAGACTATAAACAAAGTAGTGAACAGCGCGGAATGCCGCTGCAGGTGATGTAAGACAGCCCAGTGCAGGGAAGGGGGGGTCAGCGATCAGCAGCCGGGTCAGTAACCTAAACATCCTGCTATAAATTAAACCCTGCATGCGACCTGGTCTAGACCACGCCCACTCACAAAAGAGGGCGTGGCTATTAAACATCGGGGCCCACCGGGGAAATCCCCGGGGCCCCAGTCCAAGCCTGTATATATGTACATATACACACATATATTATATGTGTGTGTGTGTGTGTATATATATATATATATATATATACACCATTCTTGTATAACATAAATTTTATATTATTACCCTCCTGAAAGCCATCCCCGGGCAATGGTGGTGCTGCAGTGCAGAGCATACACTATTACAGGTGCCAGTGTCTGTCACCGCACAGCACTACAGATATCAAACTCAAATGAAACTACAGCTCCCAAAAGCCCTTTCTGCCAGGAGCTCCTGGCAGCAAGGGCTGCTGTGGGAGCTGGAGTTTATTTGCAGTGCCTTCACTGTAACATTCTGTGTAGCGCGATGCCGGACACCGGCGCTGGTAACAGTGGCTCCTGCCTGCTATAGTGAGAGTCTCTGGACAACACACTGCCCAGAGGCACACACTGACACCAGGTGAGGTAC
Organism: Taudactylus pleione; assembly: GCA_031769625.1. NCBI lineage: Eukaryota > Metazoa > Chordata > Amphibia > Anura > Myobatrachidae > Taudactylus > Taudactylus pleione. The sequence continues at coordinate 7,565,117 of JAUIMM010000134.1, forward strand.
AAAAACTAGTATGTTTTTGTACCCCTGGCCGTGGGTGGCATCGCCGGGCGGCGCCCCTTCTTGGCTGGCGCCCCTGACGAATGCCATCCCGCCCAATGCGTAGATGCGCTCCTGGTGGCGCTGTATAAATCAACGGTAATAATTAATCAACCATCGCCAAACTTGTACCACCATAATTTCTTCAGTATGGAAATGTTATATTAAGTGGAGAGGAAGGAAGGGGGAAGGAGGAGAACAATTGCACAGGAGTAAAATAAATATAAATCAATCTACAATAGGGATATAGAGTAGTCAGGGGGTGCTCCCTGGAGTAGTAACAGTGTAGTTAAAAGGTAGAAAAAAAGGACTCCATCAAAATGGGGCATACCCCGGACAAAACAGAGAACAGTAGTAAAGACTGTATAGATGAAAATAAGATAAAATTAAACTTTAATTGGTATTTCTAAAATTAATCGAGAATCTAAAGGCAAGGCTCAAAAGACAAACATATAACAAATAGGCTAGAGACAGCCAAAAACACAATAACTCGGATCATGCTACATAACAAGTCTAATGGTACCAATATGGTAACCACATTAGTGAATCATAATACATGTGGTCATGCAAACGAGTATATCAAAGAATATATCGATTTGGAATATCACCAATCAACTCTAAGGTGATATAAATGACCACTCGTGTCACAATATCGAATTTATGAGTCATTCTGATACATTCATGCGCAATTTTGTATCTGAGTTTTTACGTATATGTGCCAACTATACATATTTGATCATAGTATGTTATTATTGACAATGAATCATTTATATCACCTTGGAGCTGATTGGTGATATTCCAAATCAATATATTCCTTGATATATTCGTTTGCATGACCACATGTATTATGATTCACTAATGTGGTTATCATATTGGTACCATTAGACTTGTTATGTAGCACAATCAGAGTTATTGTGTTTTTGGCTGTCTCTAGCCTATTTGTTATATGTTTGTCTTTTGAGCCTTGCCTTTAGATTCTCGATTAATTTTAGAAATACCAATTAAAGTTTAATTTTATCTTATTTTCATCTATACAGTCTTTACTACTGTTCTCTGTTTTGTCCGGGGTGTGCCCCATTTTGATGGAGTCCTTTTTCTCTACCTTTTAACCCAAATGTTATATTAAGCTAGTGACAACTGGCAACCTAACTCAGATTCTAACGGAGGATAAGGCATGTTGTTTAAAGCTTTTCATAGCCCTCTCAGAGGGATTTTCCAACTTCCGTTTACTTATTACTTTTTTAGCTTCTGCATGCTCTTTTGTAACTTTTACTAAATATGCTTCATTGTTTCCAACTCCCTTTTTGCTGTTTTGTTTACCCATTATCCTTCATTTATATGGAGCCACAAGGGTTCCGGAGCGCCTAACAAAGTAAATAAACAGCTGAGCAGAACAAGAGAACAGTGACTTACCGTACAAGACAATGCAGGGCAAGGACATGGTATATAAACAGTGCTGCAACAGCGGCCTTATCACTCAAATAATCAGGAGAGCAACAGAAACCAAGGGTTAGGTGCCATTGTAGGCAGTATGGAATAGTTGATAGCATAAGTAAGAGCAGGGCCGTAGCTAGGGCAGTGCGGCCGGTGCCGTCGCACAGGGCACCACAGGTCAGGGGGCGCTGTTTGGGCCTGTCAAATTTCTGTTTATTATCATTCTTGCTTGTAGCTTCCTCTTATTTCATCCCCAGCATCTCCTGGCCTCTCCTATCTCTTCCCTGGCCCTTCCCCATGAAGCCATGGCCCTTTTTTGGGTGCATTATGTCCCTTTGAAAAATAAGAGGGGCGCCAATGCTCTTTCTGGCACAGGGCACCAAAAAGTCTAGTTACGGCTCTGAGTAAGAGAATGAAAAGCACATGAGGGAAGAGGGCCCTGCACGTGAGAGCTTACATTCTAAAGGAGGTTTATGCACTCAAAGATTGTTATTATTTTTGCTGCCCCAAGATTCAAGATGAACCTGCACCCTCAGGACACAAACCATTCTGCATTTAGTAGAAGCCAATAAATGAAGGTAGCCTGTAGGTGGAAAAACCTTAATGTAAAGTTGAGCTTTATATTGTATTATGCCTGTTTTCATTTTTTATTATAGTGCCCTTAAAGGTTTAGATTTCCGTGATTCATCAGTGTTCCTGCATCACAAATGTTTGTTTCTTATAAACAATTAATTGTCTATTCTTCCTTCAAAGATGTTAGTTACGAACGAGCATCTATATGTTTATGAATTCCCTCTGTGAAGTGTATGCTTTGCATTAGGCGTTTCTATTCATATCTGGGTTTTATTACATGTACATATTCGGGGAGTTTACAAGGTGGCTTTTCGACCCTTGGTCCTTGCAGCAGACTTGTTATGTACTTAAAAATAAATCCGACAGCGCAAATATTTAGAAAATGAGAATAGACTGAGTGAGTAGTATATTACATTGTGACCTATATTTCTGCAGTTCATACAAATAATATTTGATCGCATCTGGTAAAATAAGAAACAGTTGCAATATAGTTTTCATTTTCTTGTCTAGTGAATTAAGAAACTATTTTAGACTTGGAATACGATCACTTGCTGTTATGTAGACTTGCTGTTGGTGTGCACTTTTCTGGCTGTATAGCCCCGGGTCCCATATCACATTTTCTCTTTCCATATTGTAACCTCTTGCAACTCCCACCAGTGTGGACCTTGGCGTCACAACTTGGCAAGAGGGAACATTGGGAAAAGAATTGCAGTTGGATCCGTGTACTTTTGGACGCGCACATCTGAACAAACCTGGTCACATTCCAGAATGTAAATAAATAATAGATGGAGTTCCTGCAGAAGTTGGGCTGAGATGAAAGCAAAGAGATAAAATAAAAGATGTGAAATATGACTCAGAAAATTATCTCCAACTGAGTCTCCATATGAAGACCGCTCCTAAGGGTTAATTAATTTTTGAGATCTTGGAATGAAATTTAGATAATTGAATTCAACCCATATGTTGGCATTTTTTGTTATCGCTCTCTTATTTGTACATTAATGTTATTAATCTTTATTGCACTTTTAATACAGTCCATATGCTGTGTATTCACTCATATATATATATATATATATATATATATATATATATATATATATATATATATATAATTACAAGTATATCTGTGTACCAAGTTATTTCAGTCTGGAGTGCCGCTATTTGGACGTCTATATGCGTGTGTGTGTATATATATATATGTGTGTGTGTATGTAATATAGTATATTTATATAATGTAAGCGCTTATGAAAAGTATGTCATCATGTTTGTGCCCGTGACAAGCTGCGTGAGGGAAGCCAGGGTCTCCTTAGCGCCTTGGGGCATGCGGAGCTACAGACAGAGTGACAGATGCTGATGGGGGACTAGAGGGACATGATGAAAAGGGCCGACAGGGAACATTGTGTGCGTGCAAAATGTTTTGAAAAAAGAACTTATCCTGAAGATGGCATTAGCTGTCGGAGCCAAGCTTAGCTTTCCAGAGCTTAGTAAATTGGCCCAGACCGCGGTTCACATTGAGATTTGCGGGTACTGCAGTGTAGCTTAGCTGGATGAAGGGTTACTTAAATAATTCGTAAGCTACCATTTTTGCATGATTTTGAACTTATATAGGCCCCTTGGTTAGTTAACAAGGGTGGACTATGGCCTTAAAGTTACTCCCCCATTAATATGACCAGCTGCACCCATGTATTGATTGCGAGAGTTCAACATTAACCCATAATGTGGTCTGCATTTTAGATTCTTCTTATAACAGCACTTGTTAATTCAAAAGGTATTTTTTTATATTATATCCATTTCGTCTGACTGATTCAGTAATGGCAGGGCTCTATGCGGGCAGATCTGAACAGGCGGAACCTACGTGGTAGGACAGCACTGTTAGCAGGCAGTTACCATGCAACTGGGTCATTGTCCCACCAGATTTCCTATAATGGAATTGGTGGTATGTTTAAATAATGGATGATATTTAACGATTAGAAAAGTAGGCCCATCTTAACTGTCGTTAGTTTGAAGATAAAGATTGAGGATGAGTTACAGAAGGGTTTGGGCCCAGTTATTTTGTGGTTACGCAAAAAAAAATCAAACCACCAGATTTTTGGTTACAGAAACCTTGTACCCACAGTACTAGGAGAGTCCACAGTCTTCATAACTTATCTCAGATCACATCTTCAGCTGGATAACTGTGAGTACAAAGAGTGTATATTGTTGCCCAAAGTATTACATTACATATTTTTTGTTTCCTGGGGAAACGGTTGTCAAACCTTATCTTTTTGATGCTGGTGCCCAAGGGGCATTCTTTCAGGTTCTACACAGAGGAACATGTCAAACTAACAGTCATTTTTACTCTCTCACCTGTTTAGAGTTTTTTAGATGCCATAGTTAATACGCATCACTCTGAAAAAAATACCTTGTTTGGGGGGGTAGGATCTGAGAACAAGTTTTAAACGCGCTGGATGTCTTTTCTACCCAACGTTTTCATATTTATTTTTCAATCATCACCTGTGGAGACCTAAAAATAAGCCAAAAGCTCTCTGTTGGCCTGGCCAGCAACATACCAAGCGATTTAAGACGTGGCCCGTTAGTAGCAGGATTAATTGGCTCCATTTTAAGAAAAGACTTTACAGAAATTTTGTTTAAACAAAGCTTTGTATACAGTATTTAATATACTCACTGCTCTAATGCATAAGATTTATTATATCATGTTCCATATACAATTGAGATGGAAATAATTTAGCTATTTTCTTATTGTAGCTGCGATTGCGGCTACATGTTTAGACAGACGAGGTTTAATTAATAGCATGGTACAGTGTATATATAGGTTACAGTATAATGACCAATCAACGTCTGTCATTTTTCTAGTGCAGGTTCAATAAGGTTTACAGAATTTTTCTGCACTTACCACCATGTTTTTATTTATTTTTTATTTATTAATAGTTATTTTATCTAGTGCCAGCATATTCTGTTGCGCGTTACAATTAGGAACAAACGGTTATAAAACAAGGCTGGGTAATTTCAAACAGACATAAAGGTAAGAGGGCCCTGCTCGCAAGCATATAGTCTGTAGGGAAATAGGCCTTGATACACAAGGATAGGTGCTACCTATTGCCAGGGCTGTAACTAGGGTAGTGCGACCAGTGCCATGGCACAGGGCACTGCAGGGCAGGGGGCGCTGTTTGGGCCTGTCAATTTTTCTGTTTATTATCATTCTCACTAGTAGCTTCCTCTTCTTTTATCCCCAGCATCTCCTGGCCATACCCTAGCTCATCCCTGGCCCTTCCCCATGAAGTCATGGCCCTTTTTCATGTGCACTATCTTAGGTCCCTATTTAAAAAATGGGGGGGAGGGCCTCAATGCTCTCTCTGGCACAGGGCACCAAAAAGTCTAGCTACTGCTCTGACTATTGCATATCGGTCCAGCCAGATTGCAGAGGTTCATGTGGGGGCTATATAATCCAGTCGCACAGGAATGTTGGCCTATGGTCAAGGAGGTGAAAGTGAAGAAAGCCAAAATATGTAAAGTTATGTGTGGACTTTATAGCGGGGATGTAATTGGGTAAGATAGCTTATGGAGGTTATGTGGGTGGTTCTGGAAAGAAGACTTTATTTTACTATTGCCGAAATTCAATAAAGAAAATTAAAAAAGAGGTTCCTCTTCAAGACTTAACGAGCTAGAACTATCCTAAAAGTGCAATTTATTTTTTGTGTGCCGTTTGGAAAAGCAGGCACTGAAAACAAACAATCGTTTTGATATAACATTACACATACACAGTTGGATCCTCTATTCCAACCATGTTTCCTATCTGGAAGATGTTATCGTGAGCCTTTTGAGAGATATTTTCTCAGCAGTAAAAGCCAGCGTAATGTCTTTATTGCAGCTTAATTTTCAATTCCTAGTGTCTCGACACAGACTTCATCACCCTGTTATTTTAGGCACATTGCCTTGCAGTATGAAAATGATGGATGAACAACCGCTTGTATACAAGTCTTTATCGGCTTTAATATTCATTATTGACACTCGTTTTAAAGCCATTTGATAAGCCATTGATCTGTGGCCTCTTATGTTTTCCATTATCAGCAGCAGAATTATGTTCCAGGAATGCCCTGGAAGCCTGCCTGGGGCTTGTATGACCATAAATACTGGCGGAACATCCATAGACTAACTAAGGATGCACAGCGTGCATGTTAACTTAAGTGTTTAATCTTTTTTTATTTCTGGCAATTAAAGCTTTAAATACAACAATAGATGGTCCATTCCCTGTTATTGAGGGGCTGTGTCCATCACCTATGTCCCACTAAACTGTTTTGGACAGGTTTGTCCCTATTTAAGAGGAAAGTTGGGAGTTCTACAGTATATCAGGTTTGTTCACTGCTACTTTGCATTTCAGTTTATACAAATGTGCCTTTAGGGAAGTGGAATGGGATGGTGGTGAGCTAATGCATTACAGGCTGGGCATACATTATGCAATTATCTGGCCGATCCACCAGATATTGGCAGATCGGCCAGATAATTGTACAGTGTATTTGCACAACCAACCACAAATTACAGTTCTTTCGGACATGCCAAATCATCTGGTATGTCCGAAAGATGCGATAATTTGTGAGCTTCTAATAGGCCACATTGGGCAGTGTTTGTGCTGCCGGAGGCAGAGTGCCGACACTTCCCCTGTTCCTTCATGGGGGAGGAACAGGGAAATGTTGCGATGCGCAGCTGAGGCAGCTCCTCCATTGCTCCTCTACTTGGGCACAGCATACCACACATAGGGTGTGCGCACAGCGTGACTTTACTGCGTATGTCGCGCGTGTAAACTGCCAATCTACATGCTTTTGCTGGCAGTGGTGCTACTTATAACAACATAACAAGGTAGGAGAACGAACTAGCTCCTCCCGCTCAGAGGCGAGCTATGCCAGGCAATTAAATCAGTTCCTGAGCGGGCAACCGTGGGCATAAATTGTATTTTGCCCACCCCCGGACCACTCCTTATGCTGGCTGTGCATTGGGGCGATGGGCATTCGGTCCAACATTGTGCAGCAGATCAAACCTAGCAACCATCTCTACCGACCGCAGGAACGCACAATCGCCGGTACACACTGAACATTGTAGATGATTTGTTCTTTAAGAAATGGAAAAAAAAGCCCAATTATCCCTCCGGTGTGTACCCAGCTTTAGTTTTGCCCTGCCAGGTCTGCCAATGACACTGCAATGGCTGCCTCAGCCTGCCCGTCATAGGGCAGCAGCGCAGCTGAAAAAGGCCCCCAGAGAGCAAACAGCCGTGTGGGCGCATCTAAAGCCCGGCGCCCCCCTGCAATGCTTAGCCCGCGGACTGCATTGCATCGGCCTTGTCCATGAAGTAAAAGATCACCTCTCACTTATTGCAATTAAAGAAAAATTCATGTAAAATGATGTAAAATCCACCAATTTGTCTTTTTAAGACCAAATAATGTCATGGCCTCAATACTGTTAAAGGCTGCATCTGATGAATATTGCTTCAGCCTAAAAAATGTCCGCCTTCTCTTTCTGTTGGTCATACCTGCCTACTCTCCCGAATTGCTCAGTAGACTCACCAGTGAGGGTCCCCCCAGAGTAGGCCACCCACTTCCCTAATGAGGTGGGAGAAATGCAAGTGCGATGATACTATTAGTAGGACATTGTGGTATTGCACAGTGGTGGGCGTGGCCACGATAACTCATTATGCGGAACCACACCCCCACAATTGCCACATGGACCTTTCCCTCTGCTAATTCCTTGATGAATGATCCATAATTGAGGCATAAATGGTGTAAGTGACAGATACACGTTAACTTCATCTAGAACGGACCATCCGTTTTATGGTTATTGAAACAAGTTTAGCTCAAGCTCCCATCCCTTTCCCAAATATAGTAACATTGGAAGACCTAATGCAGCCTGTACACCAATGAGCAATGCATGAAACCAGTAGAGATACCTGCATGCAGAAAAAGAGCTGTTAGCCATATTAACTAGATATATGCCATTCGGTTCTCCAGAAATCCGAATCCACACGAATTTTGTGATTTATTTTTTATATTTGACAGATCCAAATCGCAGTTCTGATCTCTTGGGGAGATCTGGATAGATCAGAGTCGCAGTTCTGATCTTTCCGCGGTTCGAAATTCTTATTTTAAATCTTGATTTTGGGTTTTGGATTGCAAAAAGTACATGATTTTAGCTGTTTTTAAAAACTTTTTAGCAAATTAAAAAAAAAACACAGATCCAAAACACTTGAGGGTGGTTTTGCAAAACCAAAACACAAAGATGAATACAGATCCAAAACATGGAGGTCAGCGCACATCTCTAGTATTAACCAACCATATTAATTTTTTTTTTTTCTAGCGCAGTTCCCAAAATAAAGGCAAAAGGCTGATTGGATGCTGTGAATTACTGTGCCTGTTTTTGCGCTGTGCGCCATTTTTCATAAGTTCTTGCTTGAGCTCATGTCATAAGGAGGGAGCACGGACGTGGCGCTGACCCAACAGTATTGCAGAGACGCAAGATGCATCACAACAAGAGGATAACCTCACTAGATCTATCTCATTATCAAATTGTTATATTCTTGTCGTTAGATCTTCAGCTTTATCCTGGATTTTGGCATAATATAGCTTTTTTTTTGTTTGTTTGTTTGGACAGCATCATTGTCTGGCAAGCTGAACTGTTTTTATATTCACTGCGCTATGGTCAATACTATTTCTGCATTCACTCCTCAAAGCTGAGGAAATACAGTATGTCCAGGCGTTAGATGAAAAGGGCGGTGTTTGAAAAAAACAGTTAATTCAGAGCATTAGTTAAGGCAGCACAGAGTATTTCAGATCAATGCACTGCTTGTCCAGTTTAGAGGGTGGGGGTTGACAAGCAACTGCTTCAGTCTGAGCTTCTTAAACATCAGCAGCCAAGGGCAGAACTATAGCCATAGCAGTGGGTGCAAGGTAGGGAAGACTGTGGGCAGACTGTGTATTGGTCGTTGTGTGTGTTGTGTCATTTTCCAAGCAGTGTTACAGCAAACAGCTGCCCGGTTTTCATGTTATAATTGCTCTGCAATCTTTTCGATTGATTTTTGCTCTGCAGCAGCCTTGTTGCAGCCTTTCCCGCATAGAAAAACAGCCAATATTTCATACTAATCCTAAATATTTAGAAATGTCTTAGTTGTCATTGATTTTCAATGTCTGAAACAGTATGACTCATATAATTGCAGAAGGTTCGAGAGCTGAAATCTCTCCTTTTGTTCCAGGTTCGCTACTGCAATTCTCTGGATGAGGAGGAAAAGCGAGAGCTAAAGCTGTTTAGCAACCAAAGAAAACGAGAGAATTTGGGGAGAGGAAATGTCAGGCCATTCCCGGTGACCATGACGGGAGCCATCTGCGAGCAGGTAAATACAGGCTGCTGATTAAATGGTTTGGGTATGAAATCCCAGCTGTCGGGATGTCGCTGGTCAGAATACCAACAGCAGCATCCCGACAGTCAGAATCCTGACACCCATACAGAAGACAGTTAAGTGTTTTTCTAACCCCTACCCTAACCCTAACCTTCCCCCCCTAGTGCCTAAGCCTAACCTCCCCCTTCCCCACACTCTATACCGAACACCCCCCTCCCTGGTGTCTAAACCTAACCTCCCCCTCCCCGCACCCTAATCCTAACTCTCCCACCCTGGTGCCTAATCCTAGCTCTCCCACTAGTGCCTAACCCTGCACCCTAACCTCCCCCTAACACACCGATACTTACCTTCAGGATGCCGGCGGTCGGTATACTGGTGCCGGGATCCCGACTTGTCGGGATTTTGGCGCCAGTATTCAGACCGTCGGCATGCCGACTACATCCCGATTAAACTGGTGGTCCATTGTTTCAATAATACAAATCACAGGACACCACATTTGGACACGTTTGGCACTGCAGCCAAAGCTGGGAGACCGGGACATTGTGTAAGATGAATCTGTTTTTTGTGATGTCCACATATAGGGGCTGATTCTAAGGGATATATTTACTAAAGTGCGGGTTTATAGAAGTGGATATGTTGCCCGTAGCAACCACTCAGATTCTAGCTATTATCTTCTAGAAGGTGCTAGATAAATGATAAGTAGTATCAGATTGGTTGATATGGGCAACGCCTCCACTTCTATAAACCCGCACTTTAATAAATATACCCTCAAGTCGGACATGTACGCTAATTTTGCTTGGTCAACCAGTTTGTGTAAATGTGGCAATATGGTGGAAGATGTACTGTATCAAACCAACTAAAAGGATAAATGGAGACGTGGCCCATAGCAACATATCAGCCTTTAACTATAATTTATCAAGTACGTTTAGTAAAATGATAGCTAGTAACTGATTGGTTGCTATAGGCAACTTCTCCAACTGTCCTTGAATTCTGATGTGTTCATTGGTCATTTGGATTTTCATTTGTAGCTAGGTATACCTGTTTGGTTAGAGCATACTGTACCTCCCCAACTGTCCTGAACCAAGGGCTCTGTCCCAGCAATATGTCAACTGTCCCATCCCCTTGCTAAAAGCTGCATGTGTACAAAGGCTGTTTAAGGCCAGAGCTCCTCTATGGAAATAGAAAAGCAGAGGCAGTGGATTTAGACCTAAAGCTTCATATGTCATAGTCACTTGTTGAGACTGAAAAATTGGCCCCCATCCATGATGTCATCAGCAGACTCAAAGCCGCAGAAGGGGGCAGGGATGTATGCCGGGGTGCTTATGAGCTCACTCTCTGAAGACAGAAGATTTATAAACTGCAGGTACCATAGGAAACATTCTGCTAAACTACATAAATTATACAGAATGTAGTAGAAAAATAAATAATCCCTCTTTTGGGTTTATTATGCGCACGCCAGCGGACATTGCCTCTGGGCAATCGTTCAAGCGAGCACATTCAGAGCAGTCTCTGAGATTGCCTTCCCAGGGGAACGAGATACAAGAGAACTCATCTGGCCATTAAAGCCTAAACACATTCAACACAACCATGCTAGAATTGGCAGAGGACAGAAATAAAATGCCTAATTATATGGCCAAACATTCCTGAAGCCTCACACTATAAAGATTTGTAACAATAAATGCGTGTGTCATTATAACCAATGTAAAAATGTGTTTCAAACAGGTCACTGTTATTAGACCAGATAATGCTACAATTCATTATTGGGTATCACAGACCTTTTAGTAACGTTGGGATTAAATTAGAAATCTAATTTAATGCCTTGTTGTTATACCCTAGTGATCTAATTTCTGCTCACAATTTCCTCTGGCACTTTCACGTATTCTGCACTGACATAATTATAGCTGCACAAAAGGTTTTCGTCAGGTTTTAATGAAGGTCGTGTCTAGGAGAGAACTGATGAAGAGTTTAGTCACAGCTCCCATTTTAGTTTATTTAAATCCTTTTTAAGACTCTATAAGAACATTACTTTGTCATATAATCCTGGCATGTGAGACGCCGCTGCTCGAACCTCCTTTTTTGCTGGGTTTTTTTTTTTAGCTCATTTGGCCGGACATGCCCCCTGAGGAGGCTGTAAGTCCTGAGGCATCACATCAGGATGGGTTCTTAAGGCTAAGCAGTTTGTGTTATTAGATGCAGCCTCTCACGATACAGTCTGTAATAGGCTCCCTGGGACCTGCATTAATGACCTGTGCTGCTAAATAATGAGAAGATACCACTGTGACAAGAGGAGCTGGGTTGTAGTGTGATAATAGCATGTACAATGTGGGTATATTCCACACCGGCAACAAAAGTCTACGCAGATAACCAATTCCTTTAAGATCATCACATGTGGAGTTGCACACAATTTTACGGTCGTAGATGGCATTTTTCTGTACCACGAAACTCTCTGCCTAGGAATAACTCTTTAAACTCTACACTTGGCCAACCCAGAGGAAAGCTGATGAAAGGACACATCCTGGTTGCCCTGGACAGTCTCTGCAGGCAAATGGATATTGCCGTTGGCCTGGGAAAAAGCATGACATCAGCAGGCAATGCCAAAGACACTCAAAAGGAGCTTGGTTAGGGATTGAGGTCAACAGGCCCATTAGTGACAAAGACATCAGCCAACTGAACAAAGGAATGTCGGCGTGTAGGCGGGTTCGTTTCATGGTGGCACAGTGGTTAGCATTGCTGAAACACAGCCCTGGAGTTTAAACCTGAATAGGGCCCTATCAGTTTGGAGTTTGTATGTTCTTTCCACGTTGGTGTGTGTTTGGCAAAGAATTTAGACTGAAAGCTCAAGAAGAGCAGTATCTGAAATAAACGATTGGACATCATTTGTTGCCACTATTTTGATAAAGATTATTAACAATAATAATAATAATAGCTATGTTACACTGAAAAACCTGGTTGACAGGGATAATTTTGTTGTATTATCCCAGAGCAATTTAAAAGTGATTGGGTCACCCATTTTTTTAAATATGTTCTACACCGATAATCATGATTATATATTGTTTTCTTCTTTGGACTGTGAGATCATAGGGTCTGGGATTCTGTACTTCATCTTAAAGTCTATGCCAGGGGTTCCCACTGTGCCATGGCACCCTGGGATGTCTCGGGGTACTTGCGGGGGTGCCATGGCTTGATGATCCAAGACCAAATACACAATTATATATGGTCAATGTGATAGGCAAAACTAGTGCTGGTGGCGGCCAAACATAAAATATGTGGACATACAGAAGCACAACTCTGTCCACCAGCATATAACTGACCCTAAGGGTGACATATTAGCACAATTTACTTAATTTATTAATTTTTGCAGAATTTCTCAATAAGAAACTTTTGGCCTAGGGGTGCCATGAAAACAATGCCGATACTCTAAGGCACCGTGGTTCAAGAAAGTTTGGGAAACGCTGGTCTTTGCTGATAATTTGTATTTTTTTAAACAACCATTTTGTATTATAATGTCCCTTGTATACTATCGCCATGTCTTCTAAGTACGGAGCATCCAATTTTCCACTTACATTGTTCTTGTACCCAAATGTCTCCAGAATTGAACATCTGCAGGAGCAGGATTGATAAGGAAATGTAATAAAGGATTTTGCAAGTTTCAGCATTTGTTGGTACTATTGTGCACAAAAATGTAATAACCATAAGATGAGAATTTTTTTTTCACCTACGGGTAAAAATGACGCTACATTTTTGCTATCCGTAGACTTACTGAGAGTAGGCAAACATTTATCAGCGCTTGTGTGATGAGGGCTATTATATCATTTGCAGAGCACTTGATGAATGAGAGTTTTCTTACTATTATATATGATGAGCACTTTCCGATTTTTATTATTATTATTATATAAGTGTTATTGTTATTTCCCGCTGTCAGTAGATGTCTATACGATTTCCATGAGCCGTTTCTCCTTGCTTTGCAGTGCGGAGGTCAGATCAATGGAGGGGACATAGCCGTGTTCGCATCAAGGGCCGGGCATGGCATTTGTTGGCACCCTCAATGCTTTGTTTGCACCATATGTAACGAGCTGCTGGTCGACCTGATTTACTTCTATCAGGAGGGGAAGATCTATTGTGGCCGGCACCACGCGGAGTGCCTGAAGCCTCGGTGTGCAGCCTGTGACGAGGTAAGAACAGACCAGACTAATCGCACAAAATCCAAAGCTCCCTTGGGCTCAATGACACACATGGCGGTCCATAGGATTTCAATATTCTGCTCTCTGTTCCTGTCAATCTCATGAATTTACTTACCAAGTATTATAACCTTCTCACTCTCTCGAAATCTGTGCCACTTAAGGCCTACTAAACCTTACAGCCAATATAACAATTCTAAAGTGTGTGTAAGGGTTCCCAAGCAGATTATTGAGAGCATGTCTTGCAGTATACATGGCCCCGGTTATTCAGTGTTTTTGACTCAAGGAGGCTCCCTGGAAGTCTTGTGTACATCAGCAAAATGCTTCCTCCCAATCACAACTTCAATTCAGTTATCTGCAGTTCTGGGAAGTGTTTCAAAAGTTGCTATGTGTGAGTGGTACTACTAAGCGATTTATGGATCAGGTTATAATTGTTATTGTAGGTCTTGTAGCCCACTGTGTTTAAGGCTTCTTGGATCTCCTGCTGGATGTGGGACCACCACCAGCAGGATGATTCATTTCTGGGATGCATAATACACTTCAGTGATGGGAAATCAATTATGTTGTTTGACCATTCTAGTACTTTGAATGGTCAGCGCCAGCGACTAAGGAATAGTGTAAACAGGTGCCCGCTCTGTATACACAGACACACATTCCTGCAGGGGGCCTTTGGTCACATTGGAACATGGAATTTAGCAGCATTTAAGGACGTACAGTCCTATCTAGTCACTTAGTCTGTGTGTGTCTGATGTGTTAGATATTATGAGGGGTGGGTGGATTACAATTTTTGTCATCTTTACTATCTGCAATTTAACAGTATCAATATGTTTTTTCCCATGTTCTTGAATGTTATTATTGTATGGGTCTTCACCACAGCTTGGAAACTCTTCCAATGAATCTTATTCGCTTCTCATAAGAAGATTTGTGTTACCCTTATGTTGCCTTTCAGTCCTCCTCCAATTTCAAAGTGTCAGCCTTTGTTACAGAAATCCTCAAAGTGCTGCCTTCTAAAATACTATTCATACTTTTCCTTCGCACTACTAATAAGTCTTCCTATACAGCTAAGTATCTATGGGCTTTTCCCACTGTCTAACGACACTACTCTTACTTACTTCATATCATCCGGTACTATCACTGGCATATTTATGAAAGGAAGATGAGCCCAATTGCTTCTCGCTGACAAGGGGCACTCTTTTATATTTTTAACTCAGGATTGAGATAACAGAACTATTCCTTGCTACCACTTCCTTTCTCAATGTATGTAAAGAACACCCTGTTTAATGGGCGTGTGGGTGTGTGTATTTACAGTATATATATATATATATATATATATATATATATGTGTATATATAGTCTATTATAGTGTAGCCTGTGCTTATATATAAGCTATTAAAAAGGCACTTCTTAATTGGCACTTAGCCAAATAAATTGTATTCACATGAGTAAACCAACGTTTCGGGACTCACACCCCCTCCCCCCATATATGCTGCCATCTTTGAGTCAAAGAGATTCTGAATGAAGTGCAGAGACAGTCAACTACTTTTAAAGGGGATTCCACCCAATTTCCATGATAATAATAATGTTACACTCACATACACATAGATATATTTTTCCCTTTGGCCGTTTCTTGTGTAGCTGAGCCGCATTTGCCATTCTCTGATCACCTGGCATTACACCTGTCAGCAGCCTTTGAATAATTGTCACTTATTTAACACACATGGATGCACTTTTCTACTTTTATTTTATTCCTCCCTTTGTTTTTTTCCTTTCACTAATGTATGTAAAGATCACCCTATTTAATGGTTGTAATCCTCTCCTCTATTTGTGCTTTCACACTTTTAAATTTAAGCGTCATTTATTAAGCTAGGAAAAACCCTTTCTCCGGTGTCTTAACCAGAGAGAGGGCTTTTCTCAATTTATCAAAAGGTTAACATGAGAGATTTCTCTGGTGCTAACCTTGCGCCGCTTAACCCCATCGCTACAGATCTGTATGGGGACAGAGGCTTTACGGAATTGATCAAGTGATCAAAAGCTTTGCATTTCATCTCTTGGCAGTATACAGCATGCGCATTTCGCCGGCATCGCTGCTGCGTTTTTGCCTTTAGTAACCCTGAAATAAAAAAATTTCATAGCTAATAAAATCTGCATTGTCGTGATAAGTGGAAATGCTAATTTTTAGGTAGCGCCTATCATGAATAAATAGACCCCATAGTCTTTAAGACCACCTTTATATGCAATCCTTTCTCAGTCCATACAACGTCAAAGATCATAATAATATCACTGTGTGCAAAAAAACAATCATGCAGCCTCCTATAACACAAAACGAAGTGACATCCAACTTCAATGATTCAGATAAAATACAAATACGTGTTAAAGGTTGGCGCTTAATTGTGCCTTATATATATCAAAAGACCTGAATTACCCACAAAGTTAATGGGAAAGTAATGATTCCATTGATTCCATAGTAGACATACATAAAAACATAAAGAATCAAATAATAACAAACATGGGAATGTGGTTCCAAAAGACAGCCTCCTCACCAGAAATCAGCACTGCGGTGGGCTCTTGCTAGATGATAGCATAAGGTCCCGGGCTCAGCCGCTCGGCACCACCGCAGAAAGCTTAGTAAATCCAAGGTATCAGCAGGGTCATATTGATAAATAGACCTCATGTTGATTGAGAGATGCCCTATCACATTTAGACAGATCTATTATAGTGTAGCCTGTGCTTATACTCACAGAGGATGTGGCCATTTTGATGTAGACTGGACCAATATGACTGAACCAGCCTTCACATGAATTCTACCTATCAATTCATTAACAACCCATAAGATCACTTGAATATGGATCCTACACAAAATGGACACCTACACTGTGTTAAGCTTATCTACTTCTTCAAAAACCAGGGTCATGTGTACATTTTTATGCATGAACTAGTTCTAAATTTACAATGAAATAACTTGGATAAATTATTTCTGTTGTTGAAGTCTGCGTCCATTTTGAAACATTTCACTAAAACGTATAAACCATGTCAGTCAAAAAGACTTTACTCTTATTTAGAAAAATGAAAAATAAAAAAAAACTTTGCAATTTGTGCTATTAGCCAGTAATCTGCTATTTTATTATTGATTAGTGGTGTGTTTTTGAAGGGCTGACATTATGTGAAAATGCCTAAGGTTGCAGTCCCTACAGATGTTCTAGGAAATATTTCTGTGCATATGTGTCCTGGAAATAGCTGTTGTCTTATCTCACCTCAGTATGTTACTATTCAGCAAAAATCACACCACAAGCCACATCCCTTGATAGGATAAAGTAGGATTAAGCAGAGCCCGGAGGCCGTCTGCAGATTAACTTTTTTTTGTTGCAGTCGTGTGATCCCAAAGCACAAAAGGCTGTTAATGTTATATTATTTCCCCAAAATAAAATTCATCCACCGAATGAACAATTTTGCAATGTTTTTATGAGCTATATAAATTTTAGCAACCACTTCCAGAAACATTAATGTTATGATAAAGTGGATTAGAAAAAAAAACATTAACCCACACAGTAAGCAAAATACAGTATAGTCCTTCTTAAAGCAGCTAGAAAATATCATTGTCCCACAAGGCCTACAAATGAGGGGTTGAATTTTCACAGGAAGCTTTGTGAGACATGCAAATCACTCGCTATACACCCCTTGTGGCCAACTTCGCATACATAAACAATATTTAATAGCCCTGACACAGATAATATGCATAGCCATTACTATTGTTCAGTGAAGGGGAACAATGTGCTAACTAGAGATGTGCGGGTCCGGATTTCTGAAATTCGAACACGCCTGAATTTAGGGGTTCAAAGTAGGTTTGGTTTTACTTTTGTGTCCCGGTTCAAACCAAGTCCTGGTTCAGATCTGTTTTCGGTTCGTAACTCGGATTTAAAAACCGAATTGGGGTATTGGATTCGGACATTTTAGCTGTTTTTATCAACTTTTATTGATGTTTTTAATTGATTTTTAATTATTTTTTTAATCCAAATCCAAAACATGACGATTAATCCAGATCCAAAACCAAAACACGGGGTCTGCATACAGTGCTAATATATCCGCCACCATTTTAAAAATGAGACCACATAAATCCGAACCACACCTTCATATAGCGAAGCTGATACCTATTTAATGGTCCAAAGATCAGACATTGGGAAGGGTTGTCCTCTGCATATTTGCAGTTTTGGGGGCACCATCACCCTCAATAGACTCCAAAGAAGCGGTGCCCCCACACATAAAATCATTATCAAGTAAATTTGTGATGTTTGTGTATCAGCCCTGTTCTTTAATATGCGGGAGCTGTTCACCCTGGAAATGTAAAAATTAATTGATCGTTTTAAGAAACATGATGATGCATACATTAAAAAAATCTATTATACAATGTCAAAAAACTAACCTTGTATCACAGCTTTTACAATCATGATGTACGGAACACCAAGTACCATTGAAAAATGTTAATTATTTGAAATTAAAATGCCTTAGGCTAATCCACTTAACATCACATTTACCCATTACTTTTGTTTATACACAATGGAGGCAGCCATTTTGTGGGCTAAGAGCATCCTCTCATTTCACTGGGAACTAGTGACATCACTGAGATCCTACGTAACTGATAGACTGTGTTCTCGCTGAAATGATATTTGTCTCCTCAAATAATTGGGTAAGCACTTCTACCAAACTGCTCTTACCCATCCATCCATCCATCCAATTATTATTTTTTTTTATTTCCACACCGTTATCTCCATTGATCTGTCTTTCAGATATTTCATTTTCAAGTTTATGAACAATTCTTATCCGCAGAAAACCTGATTCCTCTCCCCCCCCCCCTTTTAGATTATTTTTGCAGATGAATGTACAGAAGCAGAAGGAAGACACTGGCACATGAAACATTTTTGTTGCTTTGAATGTGAAACCGTGCTCGGCGGTCAGAGGTACATTATGAAAGAAGGACGTCCCTACTGCTGTAACTGCTTCGAGTCCCTGTATGCAGAGTATTGTGACACCTGCGCTCAGCATATAGGTAAGAATCATTGCTTTCTTATTCTTTTATAAGTTGGTGGTTTTAAAGTGCCTAAATTCTGCATGGGTTGGGTACGGGATGCCGGCGTTCGGCAAACTGCCGAAGCCAGCATCCCGACAAGGTTAGGATACCTGTCGGTCGGTATTCTAACCCTCCCCCTCTCCCTACCCCTAACTCTACCTCCCCGGTGCCTAACCCTAATCTCCCCCCTAGTACCTAACCCTACCCCCTTAGTGCCACATCCCATTCTGCATAACGTCACTTGGCGTGCTTCTCACTACATATTGACGTAAGCCTATAACCTATTTCTTCATATATATTATTTACTTATGTAAGTGGAAGCTATGGATGTAGAAATTAAATATCATTAAAGTGGGGCTGTCATTTACACAAAGTGGAGGCGGCCATTTTGTGTGACCTATATATAGGAGATTGTAGCCTGTGAAATAAAACCTTGAGGTACACTGCATATAGAATTTGATTGGTTGCCACAAAATGGCTGCCTTCACCGTGTGCAGTTCAGATGACTACTTAAACGCACAGAAATAGAACAGCAGTCATTTAAAACAGCAGTATATTCACTTGACATTGCCAAGCTATACTTTTTTTCTTTTGAGATGTTAAGTAGTCATTTTAGCGTAATGATCCTTTATAACCATCTTCCATTTCCGACAAAGCAGATAATACTGTATCATTGCAAAATTCATGTGGAGAATAATTTGCCCAGCCACTGATGGTTTCAAGCAGGAAGTGTTCGCACAAGTAGATATTGCACAAGGATAATGGTATACTGAATAACCAACTCTTTATTTAACTTGTAAGAATTCAGTGATACACCAGTGAAAGCTGTGCAGCCTAATTGTTAATTGACTACATTGATTATTGATTAAGGAACAGATTATTGTGACTGATTATTTAAGGAACTGTAGCGGTGTGTCCGGTTAAAGCAGTCCGTTGCTATGTAATAGGAAAAGTAACCTTAGCGCTGTATCCTGTGCAGCGCATAACGTTGCGAATGAGTCTGTATACGAAGCACAACGGAACTTGGTGTCTAAAAAAGCCGCGGCCGCTGCGTCATGGCACTTCCTATATAGATTCAGACTCGCACAGACGTACAACTGTCGCATATCGAATTAATCAGTGCAGTCTGGAAGCAGTTTTGTCACATAACATTGCGACATAAGCCGCGTACACACTAGACAATATGCTCCATGAGCGATATCGTCTAGTATTTCCCCTGAACTGCCGGGATCAATGTCGTTAATGACATTGAGCATACACACTCAACGATATCGTTAACAATATCGTTCAGTGCTGGCACCCTCCCTCATCCCTGAACATGCACACTGACGATATTGTCAGGTTGGCCTGCATGTTCACGCGATGAAAGATATCGTCAACGATCCGCGGGAGCGGCACCGCTGGTCGTTTACCGCATACACAATGGACGATGTTGGACGCGATGAATAATAACAATATCGTTATCGTTCATATCGTCCAACTTATCATCTACTGTGTATGCGGCTTAAGACGCATTTTTGGGAGAACAAGATGCTCATTGCAAGCAGTGTCGCAAGGGACCTGGCGCCCCGAAAGAGCTGTTTGGCCTGACAGCAGCAATAGCGTATGAGGACAAATCTGTATGCTTCTGTGCAAAAAATCATTATTGTCTGCAGTTGCGCCTACGTGCTTTGCCTGATCATTGCCTACATGAAAATGCCTCATTACAGCCCAGTTGCACCTCTTCAGTCGCACGGGAATATAGGGCTGAAATACATACATATCGCTTGTACTGATTTATGGAAAAACACGCCAAATACTCTCTGCAAATTGGCGTATGCACCACACTCCATCAGCACCACACTCCATCAGTTCCAGTATGTGCTGGACTTTGGGACGTATTTTGCTGGAACTTGGGGCTATATTATTCATACAAGTCATGTATTTAATTTTCATCATACCGCACATCTGTGCTGTGTACGGCGCAGCCAGTATTTCCATTCTCCCATAAACAGGCTCTTTGCATAGGGTACTAATTAAGGGCTGGGTACGGGATCCCGACGGCCGGTATCCCATACTCGTATCCACGGGATCCACAGTCGGGATGCCGCTGTCGGTATTTTGACCGTCAGCATCCTGACGCCTACAGGTAAGTACCCCAACTCCAAACTCTCCCCCTAACACTAACCCGCCTTTCCTGCTGCCTAACTCTTCCCTACCGCAGTCTAACACCCGCCCCGCGCAGCCTAGCCCTACCCTCCCTGCTCCCTAACCCACCCCCTAGTACCTAGCCCTCCCCCTGATGCCTAACCCCAACCTAATATTTACCATCGGGATTTTGGCGGTGGTGTTTGTGGAGCTGGGATTGTTACCGCCGTCATCTTAATCGCCGGGATGCCGACTACATCCCCTAATTAACCCTCTATCTATTTGCTATGACAGGGACTCGCCCCTCACTACAGTTAAACAACACTAAAAACATTTTTCAACCAAGAAAGGCCGTCAAGATAATAGAGAGAGGAATACTTCCTTTTACTTTTATAAAATGGAAAAATCAGGACAAATTAAATTTATACCCCATTTTATCTTTATTAGACCTCTATGTTACGATTAATAAACCTGCTGTCCTCCAGTGATTACACACAAAGTATACAACGCTCTTCTATCGTGTTTAACTTTTTATATTCTATAAACATATTTTTATGGGAATGTCCAGTTGGAGCCATAAAATGTTTGCAGAGTAAAAGGAACAAGGCTAAATGCATAAAATGTCCCAGTGGCTAACAGTAAATAGAAGCTTGGCCTAGTAAATGTAATATATTAAATCCTAAGTCATCAGTAAAAAACCCCTATGAGAGATTCTGCAGTACACGGAAAGAGGAGGGGGCTGCGATAATGGTGGGATATGGGGACTTTTGTCAGCACTTGCTATTTCTCATCATTACTACTGACATCGATCCTCAGTTACCTCGTTGCCAAGGGGGAATTATGTTGTTGTACTGAATACATTAGCTCTCCGCAGATCCAAGGTTCTATAAATACAATGTGATGTGTTGGTTGCTAAGGTAACAATGGATCTTAAAGAGATATAGAATGTGTAGGGTACCCTGCTGCTGCTGCTGCCTCATCACTGAGGTCTCATTTTTTCTTTATTAAATCCTAATCATATTTTTCCTGTGAAAGCCTCCAGCTCCAGTTGAAAATATGTCTTTAGTGCGTCATTGGAATGGATGTAGGATGCTTAGAATGTGTGCACTGTATTGTGTGAACGTTACAGAGAACTGTGCTGTAAATACAACAGGGAGCTTTCAGCCATACACCCTATTCTTGTCCTAAGGCTCCGCAGGCTCATCCGTATTGTCTCATGTGTAGCTGGTGGGAGTTTTGCACTAAATAGATAGAATGGGAGGATATTAAAGTGGTATAATACAACCAATTAAAGCCTCATCAGTTTGGCTTTAAATAAGTAGTATACACAAATTTGCTTGCAGTCTTTCAGCTTCACCTCTACAGACAGGAAACTGCAATAATTATGTCTTTCTGTATATACAGAGGGCAGATACAGTTCTTTAGTCACTGTAATGCTAAATATGTTGACGAATCCTCCGTTATATCTCAGGTTCATTAAGTCCTTTTCTATAGGATGGGAGAGGGGGGGGGCGATGTGTTACCTAAGACAAACCAGGGACAGTCCCTTTAAATGCACCCACTCCACAGCTTTATCTCATTTCGGCAATTCTCTCCTGCAAAATTCAATATGGATTCTTCACGTCATTGCAAAACTAGCGAAGCTTGTGTGGCCAACTCACTCTTACCAAGGGACACCCTCAATATGCCCAGCTCTTACAATCTCCGCTGCAAACTTTTCCACCATTGGAGGAGCTGCCATTTTGATCTAGAAATTCGTACGGTTGTACACTTTTGTCGTTTATAGGAGCCTTAGGGGTCTATTTACTAAGCAGTGTTAGGAGACAGAGTGAAAAGTGATAAGTAAGTGATAAGGTGCCAGCCAATCAGTTCCCAACTGTCATGTCACAGGCTGTGTTTGAAAAATGACAGTTGGGAGCTGATTGGATGGCACCATATCAGTTATCACTTTTCACTCTGTCTCCTAACACTGCTTAGTAAATAGACCCATTAATGCTGAGCCCCTAAACAATACTACTCTTGCCATGTGGCTAATTTGCTTACATGGTACTACAGTTCTGAATATATTGAGGTTTGGCTACACGCCTTCCTTCTCAGACAAATTATTCATACATGTGACAGCTGCCATCTTGTCAGAGCTCTGATTGAGTCTTCTGCAAACATCGATAGCAACCCTGCCACCCAAACAGCCATAACCTTGAAAAATGACACCTAAAGAAAGACGTCTTAGAACAACAAGTCAGGGTGATTGCGTAAATACATTGTAAAGAACTCCGGATCTTGTATACTTGTTTTGGTCCTAGGAGGCAAATTAGGCAGATGAGGTTTTCAGAGAAGTACACAGGATAAATAGGCATGGTTTGGCCCACCCAGCTTGCTCTCTCTGTACTCCGTACAAGTTCTATAAACTCCCTTTGATCTGAGGTCTCTCCTGCTAAACAGTAATTGCTCACATTTCTGAGTGTCACCTCCAGTCATTTTCACAGCGTGGTCTATTGTTGACTTTTCCTTTGAAAAACACTTTCCCATCTGTGTTTTTTTGGAAGTATCTTTTACATCCTGCCCCTGCTTTCCTTTATTAGCGAGAAACAGTGTCAGACATTTTATCTCCAGGGCATGTGGCTGCCAGTTGTTTAAAAAAAAATAATAATTGTGGTAAATTTTTTTTTTTTTTTAATATTTGACAAAGTTGTGTAACTCCTCCTATGATTGGCCAATTTCAATCAGAATCCATTTAAATTCCATGGCATCTGTCAAGGAAAAAATTGTTTCATTGTTCTTGGTTCTGTTCCATAGTGATGTACAGATGTGTCCTCATCCTTATGCATCTAGCCTCAATACCCCACACGGCGCGACTTGCCTGGCGTGAGTGAGCCACCATGTCCTGTGAAGTCTGCTAGTTTTGTGCATCTTCCTTTGGTGAAAATGCATTTAAGTCACAATGCGATGCGACCAGGAGGCATGAGCAGAGAGTGCTGATTAATTTGATATGTGACACTTGCATATCTGTGTGCAGCTGAGTCTGTATATGAAGCACAACGGTACTTGAAATGAAATTGTTGTGCTTCGTATTAGGGATGAGCGGTTCGGATTCTATGGAATCCGAACCGCTCCATACATCGGGGATCCGAGTCCACCCGAATGCTGTTCTGGTGTTCCCCGCCTGACTCGGATCCTCGCGAGGATCTGAACGTCATCCTCCTGACGTCGAGAGGATCCAACGTTAGGGCTCCACAAGTGTAGGTAACAAACACACAGCCGCCAGAGGCGGCTGTGTGTTTGTTATCGCAGCCAATGAGACTCTCATTGGCTGCTACATCAACGGAGGGAGCCGGCTGGAGCTCACTAATGAGCTTCGCCTTCCGGCTACCCCCGCTGTGGACGGCAGGAGCAGACGGCAGCGGTTGCGCAGGAGTGGGGATTCAGGTAGGTTTTTATTTATTTTTATCTTTGTGTGTGTGTGTAATGGGCCGCTACTGGGGGCATTGCAGCATAAGGGGGACTACTAAGGGGGCAATGCAGCATAAGGGGGGACTACTAAGGGGGCAATGCAACATAAGGGGGACTGCTAAGGGGGCATTGCAGCATAAGGGGAACTACTAACGGGGCAATGCAGCACAAGGGGGACTACTAAGGGGGCAATGCAGCATAAGGGGGGACTACTTCTGGGGGCAATGCAGCATAATGGGGATTACTACTGGGGGCAATGCAGCATAAGGGGGACTACTACTGTGGGCAAAGCAGCATACGGGGGACTACTACTGGGGGCAATGCAGCATAATGGGGACTACTACTGGGGGCAATGCAGCATTGGGGGACTACTACTGGGGGTAATGCAGCATAATGGGGACTACTACTGGGGGCAATGCAGCATAAGGGGGACTACTACCAGGGGCGCCGAGAGGGGGGGGGAGCGGGTACAGATTACCCGGGCCTGGGCTTCCTGAGGGGCCCGGCGGGGGCCCGGGTCCAGCGCCGCTCCCCCTCCCTCTCAGCAGCCCAGCACACACAGCGTGTGCTGAGCTGCAGTGGAGACTGCTCGTGGCTGCTGAGCAGCAGCCACAACAGTCTCCTATGCCTGTGGGGGGAGCGATCACACTGATCGCGCCCCCCTGGCTTTGAGTAGGGCTGAGGGGGCACAGAGTGCCCCCCTCCCCAGCGCCGCTTAGCGGCGCTGCATATCTTTTTTTTTTTCCGGGAAGGGGGCGTGGCGACGCCTCCCGCGATTAGGCCACGCCTCCTATTACCCGGGCCCGCCGCAGCTCCCAGCGGGCCTGACTACTAATGGGGGCAATGCAGCATAAGGAGGACTACTACTGGGGGCATTGCATAGGGGGGACTAACTACTGGTGGCACTGCTGTGAGGTTGTCTAAATTAACTGTAAATGACGGGAAATTAATGTTATTGAGGTTAATAATACTCTAGAAACAAAAAAAGCCGAAATTGTGTGATTTTAGCTTTTTTGGCAATTTTGTAAAAAAAATCCAAAGCTAGTCACGGCAGGTTTGGCAAATCCAAAACCGGACAACGAATAAGGAGCCAAATCCAGTAAAATGATCTGGCGCACATCCCTACTTCGTATACAGATTCAGAGACTCAGTCGCACAGTTATACAAGTGTCTCATCTCAAATTAACCAGCATCGTGAGTTAGACACGTTTTCGGCAAAAAAAGATGCTTGGCGCTAGCAGAGTCTCATTGGACCTGGTGCGCCGATAGGGGCTTTTTGACGAAACTGCAGCAAAGATGTGTAAGGACACATCTGTACGAAAGAAGAAATTATCACTTTTACACTTTTTATGTTTTTCTACAATTTGTATATTTTAGACTTCACAGATTTTCTGATTCATGATCGAGAATAAGACAAGGGTAGAAACAAATTGAATGATCAGCAACATCTCAAAATTGTGGCCAGTTTTTGCAGCAGGATTTAAACCAGCTCGGTTTTGCATTCTAAACTAAATCGCCGCTTTTAATCACTGCTGCAAAAACCACTACATCCTTCATTCCCCTAAGATGAGTATAGAGACAAGGGAGGGTTTTATAGTGGTTTTACAGCAACTGCAGGGCTGGTTAACACAGCATCACTGATAAAATAGGTAGAAATGGATGAAAATGAATGCGCTATTCAGTAAGGTGCTATCGTTTTCCATCCACTTCCCTGCATTATGACATTCTGAAATGTTAAGTTTAGCATTACATTTTTGGGAGGCACTAGAGTCTCTATTGGATCTTACAGTAATTTACCAATTTTTTGTCGAGATGAGCAGTTCGGATTTGACTCGATTCTTTTGACCAAATGATAGCAAGTTCGGATCTGAAAACGAGGCAAAACGTCCTCTTTCTTGGATGTCCGTGGCGGACAAATGTGGTTTTGTATCGTTTTCAGACCCAAACAAATGGAGTGAAAACCGGAAATGCTCATCTCTTTTTCATGCACTATTTGTACCTTTAGTGATGTGTGAAAATTCAAATAAAAAAAAAAACTTGAGGTCTTATATTGGTCAAACAATTAAAAATCACTTCATTATCCTGAGTATCTCAACTTAATTTACAAATTGGAGCCAATGCCTAAAAAAAAATTCAGTAAATGAATACAACAGATCACTCTTTGCTTTACAAAATCTTTGAGTTGTTTTCACAATGTAAAGCTGATTAATTCATATACAGTAATTCTTTCTTCAGGTTAATGTCATACCTTTCACTCAAACCATAACACAAGCATTATCTAAGACTAGTCATTTATAAACTCGCCACTGGACTCTATATATTTCTGTGGAAGTTACTACTTGGATGTGTCGACCGAACTGACTTTTTTGTTAATAATGTTTGGCGTGGGATCGTTAAAAAATACCAACAGTCGGGATTCTGGCGGTCAGAATCCCGACAGGGTTAACGCTTACCCTACCCTAACCCACCCTCTTTGGTGCCTGAACCTAAACGCTCCCTCCCGCATCCTAAACCTAACCCTCCCCCCTTAGTGCCTAAACCTAACCCTCCCCCGCCTTAGTGCCTAACCCCTAAACCTAACCCGCCCCTCAACCCAGCTACTTACATTCGGCATCCCAGCGGTTGGATACTGGCGACGGGATTGTGACCGGCATTGGTATTCCAGTGACGGTAATGTAAACGGTGGCATCCCGACCGCCGGGATGCCGAATGGATCCCGTTTGGCGTATATGAATAATTTGCTTATAATGTATGGCGTATACGACTTATATGCTAATAATGAATGGTGTATATGAGTTATATGCGAATAATGTATGGCGTAAATGACTTATATGCTAATAATGAATGGCGTATATGAGTTACATGCTAATAATGAATGGCGTATATGAGTTACATGCTAATAATGAATGGCGTATATGAGTTATATGCTAATAATGAATGGCGTATATGAGTTATATGCTAATAATGAATGGCGTATATGAGTTATATGCTAATAATGAATGGCGTATATGAGTTATATGCTAATAATGAATGGCGTATATGAGTTATATGCTAATAATGAATGGCGTATATGAGTTATATGCTAATAATGAATGGCGTATATGAGTTACATGCTAATAATGAATGGCGTATATGAGTTACATGCTAATAATGAATGGCGTATATGAGTTACATGCTAATAATGAATGGCGTATATGAGTTATATGCTAATAATGAATGGCGTATATGAGTTATATGCTAATAATGAATGGCATATATATGAGTTTAATAAGCACAGCAGAATGTTATAATTCTCATTGAATTTTCTATGCCCCTGTTCACAGTTGGGCTCATTTACACAAACAGTGCACTTAGGTTAATTGCCTAGTGCAAGTTACACAATGAGGGCTAATGTACCATTGCTTGTTGTGGTTTATTGCAAACGCTACACCTATATGCGATGTCAGACAATAAGCTGTAGTATATTTAGCACACAGAGACAAACACATATCATCACATATTTTCTCTTTCTTCAATTTCACATCCTCCTGACCCTAGGCCAACTTTCCTGTGTGACTGGATCATACAGCTCACCAATAACCTCTGCAATCTGACAATATGTAGCCCCTATCCTTGTGTATCAACACCTATTTCCCTATAGATTGTAGCTTGCGAGCAGGGCCCTCTTACCTTTATGTCTGTCAGTTACTACCCAGTGTTGTTCTATCAATGTTTCCATTTGTAAAGCGCTACGGACTATGCTGCGCTATATAAGAAACTGTTAGTAAATAAATAAAATAATCACCATGGCAGCCACCATTTAGCAAATGCTAACACTGCAATCCATGCATGCCGACATTTAGCCCCCTCCTTCCGGGAGGGAGCTGTCGGACTTACAGGGCTGGGGGCGTGACGTGACCAAAGGGGGCGGGGCCCGGCACATGACGCGGCGTTGGGGGCGGAGCATGTGGGCGTGAACGCGTCATCGTGGCTCCGCCCCCTCTTCACAATGCCGTGATTAATGGCATTGTGCAGCCGGGGGCGAGCCACGATGACGCGATTCAGCGCGAATCGCGTCACCGGCCCCCCTGCTGCCGGGGTTTCTATTTAAAAGCGTGGGGGGGTCCGGACACATCGCCGGGGCCGGGAGGTTTGCCTGCCTTCCCGGGAGGTCGGGAGCGGCACACGATTTTCGGGAGGCTCCCGACCAAATCGGGAGGGTAGGCAAGTATGCTGCAATCTTGATATAAATTACTGTCTAGTACCAATTTATTGCGTATATGTTTGTACAGGTACTTTATATGCGGAGTTGTAATATAAGTATTGCTAATTGGTCTGAAATTTGTCAGACCTTGTAAAGAGCACAGGATTAGAATTGTCATATTTCCCTTGTCAGCCATGGAAAATATTTGAATGCAGTATAGCCCTACAGGAAGTTTATGCACACCACCCGATTTTCCTACTGTAGATGTAGGACTAGTAGGTGCAGCAGTGGCAGTTTGTCTAGGTATAATGCAGCTGGAGGCAAATCTGACCCAAGGAAGGTGGCACAATTCTAATATAATTCTTCCGCTGGTTCTACATCCTACCCAAGTCCCCTTGAAGAATCAACCTCACTTCATGATGCTTATCCGTTCCCCGCAGGGCCCAGGCATGCTAAGCCATGTCCGGCGTTATGACGATCACCAGCAGATGCAGACTGAGACGTGGCTCTTAGCTTCATAAGAAGCAATATCTCCCTCCTTTCTTAATATGCTGCCTGAGGCAAGAAGAGTCCTCTTCCTGCACGGCTTGCACAGCCCTGTTTTACAAAGTACTCCTAATAATACGTCCTGAATGCACAAAATCAGCTGGAAAGCCGGGAGAGCACGGGGAATGGTAAATAGAAACGCTCTTGTAAAGTTAGAGCCTGCGTTTCAGGCAGCAAATAGCTGATGACACTATAGTGACGTATCTAAGGAGACTCTTAATTCCTGCTCAGCAAATGGTTTTCATACAGTAGATCACAGCTAAAAGCAGAATGGTAGATGCTCTTATATGAATCATTATGGTATACTGCAGTGTTTTAATCTTGCCCAGACTTTCCTCTGCAACTTTGTTTAAGAATGTGAATGGAGAATATCTTTCTCCATCCATCACACATAACAAAAACATATTCCATAGCTTACAGGCAAACAGCATCTGGAAACTGGACACACACACGAACTTAAAGAGCAAAACGGAATAACATCAGTTTACAGTGAGTAACAGGCTGGAAAACTCTCTGTTCAGGGCCTGGGGTGTCCGTCCGCTTTTCTGCAAGACTCCCACCTACTATTAAAGTACTACCCCACCCGCTTTGTGAACTGAACCAATATCCAGACAGATATCTGCAGATATGGGGCCTGATTCAGAGCCGGACGCTATTTGCGGTCGTTCGTCCAGAAAATAGGGGTGGCTATTCAGATGAACCGTTCGCTCTTTGCGGTCTGTTCACGCCTCTATGTCTGAACGAGCTAACAAAACTTGCGGTCGTTTTTTGAAAAAATACGCCCCCTGGCCGCTCGCATCCTACGTCATGTCCGCTATTTATTAGATTAATCGAGTACATCGTAGCAATTTGTATACAGATTCAGGGCCTGATTCAGAGCCGGACGCTATTTGCACTCGCTCGTTCAGGAAAAGGGGGTGGCTATTCAAATGAACCGTTCGCTCTTTGCGGTCTGTTCATGCCTCTATGTCTGAACGAGCGAACAAAACTTGCGGTCGTTTTTTGAAAAAATACGCCCCCTGGCCGCTCGCATCCTACGTCATGTCCGCTATTTATTAGATTAATTGAGTACATCGACCAGCGTATGAACTGCTCGCTATTCTTGTGGTTGGTTTTTGCTACCACAATCTTGCGAGCAGTTCTGGCTATAAAATAACCCAGTGACGTGGTCAGTGACGCTGCTGTATTAATTATACACACCCTTAAAACGCCCGTTTTGACCTTTAAGCACGCCTGCGATCTGATCTCCACTCCCCGTTTTCAAGCACCTTCCCCTGTTACCACCCACATACGCCTCCTCCTGTCACTCATATTAGCAGGCATTCGCTATTTAGCGAACAAACGATTTTCGGCCGCACTGACTGGTTCGCGCATGCGCATTACGATCCGTACGCATGCGCAGTTGGGCAAACATCGCTCGGAGCGAACGAGCGGCCGCTTACGAGCGGCTCTGAATCAGGCCCTTGGTTTGGTATTCACCCAAATACTCAGGGTGGCTAGGTTAATTTTGTGTTTGCCGACTCGTCGGATTCCTCCAACTAAACCTTCTATTGTCAGGAAACAATTAGAGATATTGTTTAATCGTTTAAACTCCTGCTTTATTTTAACTTGTAAATTATGGCTTGGATTCAGTTCAGTCACCTGTACAATCTTCTGCAAAATAATTCCATACTTGATTGATGTATGGATTTGTTTAAACGATACACAAGCGTAGGCTTTTAGTATATGCGGTCAATAGGATTTACTAAAGAAAAAAAAAAATCTATATCCAGCAAAAAAGTTTTTTACCTAAACATACATTGGGCCTGATTCAGCAAGGATCGCAACTGCGATTAGGCACGCAATCGGCCGATTGTTGCGTTCTGCGCATGCATATGCATTGCAGTGCACAAACTAGCCACTGTGATCGGGACTGCGATCACAGTGGCTACGCAGACCCATTGAAGAATGATTCAGAGGAAACACCATTTGGGGGTGGTGACGGGGTGGGGGGTCAGCGAAATGCAGGGGTGCCAGTGTGTTTGAACTCCGTTGCAGGGGCGTGCATAAATTATCCACTGCGATGCCATACACAGCCTGAGGACTCACAGCGTGCGATGAGGTTAGTAATTCCTGAGTAAGGTCAGAGCTTGTGCAAGTGTGCGCGAGGATGCGATGGTACTCGATGTTACCGATGGTTTCGCAGTCTTGATGAACATTACGGATGTGTGTAAGGTAAAGGGGGAAGGGGGTGTCCTTAGGTTGTGCTGCAGCGGCATTGTGATCGCAATGGATTAGCATACTAACGCAGTGAGACTGCGGGCATAATCACTACTCCATAATGAATCAGGCCCATTAAAAGACAAGAAACCTTGCGGATGTCCCATGCTATTAACCCCCGCAGTTTCTCAAGCTGAAATGACTACTTCTCCCACCAATGACAAGTAGAAAGTGCATAAAAACTCAAAGATTTTGTATCTGTTTCCAACACAGGCGTTGATTGAACAAACTGTAGTTGTTGGCATTGTACGCCCATTGTTTTGTTAGTAGTAGGGAAGAATGATAGGTTATATAGAAATGATAGGGAATTATCTTTGGGTTACCAAAGAGGTTTAACCCAGCTGGGGCCCCAGAGACGCGGTTAGAAACTGTTGCTTATCTAACCAACCATAATGCCACTTGGCGTCCCAACCAAGTTTATGCACACCGCCTGATTTGTCGTATCATTTTTAGCAAGAAGTGTTCCCTACCATAATAATAATGATACATAGATGATGTAATGTAGATCTTCATTGGACATTCGCATTTGAAATGTGTCTAAACCACAAGACTTCCACACGCATCCTTGTTAATCTCTGTTTTTCCTCTCACAGGTATTGACCAGGGACAGATGACATACGATGGCCAGCACTGGCACGCAACCGAGAACTGTTTCTGTTGTGCCCACTGTAAAAAATCACTACTTGGACGGCCTTTCCTGCCCAAACAGGGGCAGATATTCTGCTCGAGAGCATGCAGTGTGGGCGAAGATCCCAACGGCTCCGACTCTTCGGACTCGGCATTTCAGAACGCCAGGGCAAAGGAGTCCCGGCGTAGCGCTAAGATTGGCAAGAACAAAGCCAAGCTAGAAGACAACAACTTGAACCCGTTACATGTGGCTTCTAATAGACTTTCAACCGACGTGGACCCTCTCTCTTTGCAGATGGATTTGCTGAGTGTATCGAGTCAAAACCCGAGCCTGAACCGAGACCAGCTGTGGCGAAGCAGAGATCAATACGTCAAAAAGATCGAGAGGAGCCAATCCCAGAGTCCTCTGCAGCTCCTCAGCCAGTGTAACATAAGGACTTCATACAGTCCTGGACAAGGGGCAGGCGCCCAGGCAGACATGTGGGCCAAGCATTTCAGCAACCAAAAAAGAAGCCTCTCCATGATGGGGCACAGCGAGAGCTTCTCTCAAGACGGCAGAGACGATTACTACCAAGGCAGACTAAGACCACAGGAAAGTTTCAGCGATACGTCCAGTCACAGTTTCAACGAAGCAAGGTCAAGTCTAAAGGTTCCGGATGGCAAAAATATGAACTCGCAGCAATGTCGAACAAGGCATCCAATCAACGCACTTAAATTCACTGAGGGGTTGACTCCGACGGAACAAACTCCTAGGGGTTCAATGGAGTCTCTCGCACTGTCCAACGCAACAGGTAAGACCCTGACTTTTCAAAAACATTGTAAGATAATTGTTGCCGGACATCATTTTCACCTGCTGATCATTATTCAAAATAACACATTTGCATTTGAAGTGAAACACCAGTTAAAATGTTTTTCTCCCATGACCTAGTCTCCCCTCAATTTGTAAAATAAAAAAAATCTCATACCCTGGACCCCCCATTGCTTAGGCAGCGCTAACTGTAGCCAATCCAATCAGCTTCAGTCTTACACAAGCCATTAATATTTGAAATATCTCTAGGCTGTGAGCAAAGGAACATTGTGGGAATGCATGTAGGGCAGGGAGAGGTATACTGGCAGTTCCTGGCAGTAGGTCCTTGTTCATTTGGCTGAGCCAAGATGTGTCATAGGAAAAATAAAGCAGTGTAGCCGTACTCTTCATTCCCTAATTTTGACCAGGGGAGCAGAATGACACTGGGTTGCATCACCTGCAAAGCGATTACACAGAGGTGCACCGTCTGAGTAATTGGCTTACAGTCTCCTCGGTAACGGAAATGGTCTCTTAAGTGAATTTAAACAATTGTTTGTATGGCATAATTTTATCTGTATGGTTTGTCTTTTGCTAGCAAAGTGTTTAGGAAATGCTCTTATTTATCTTTGAAACAATACTGCATTGGAAATTGGGAGTAAAACTGAACAGACCGTTTTACCTCCAGGCTCTCGCTATTTAGTTTAGTTGGGCTTTAACTTAGCTGAACCGTTGTCCCAGTGTGACTTGGCTGCATACAACTTCACAGGGGATGACCAAGCTAAAGAGGAAGGGGGGGGATTGTCTGGATAAGGCAATGTACATCTGTTACAGACAAGAGGTTTAAGGTCACTTCTCTAAGAGATGTGCCAAGCATGTCTCCGTTCTTCTATTTACTTTTCTTTCTTTAATTTTGTAACCAAGCTCTGTTTAGAAAAGGGAGTTCACATCGTCGCTAGTGGCATATAAATTACGAAGGAAACTAATTCATCTGTGTAGATATAAATAAGTGAAATATGAGAGAGTTTAATAAAATAATTAGTAACATGAGTATAGTGCTTCAAAGCCTAGTTTCTACTAAGACATTTTAAGGGCAAATTAAATGTATTTATAAGATATAATTTTTACATTGACTGTAAAAGGACAATAAAACTATGGACATTAGTTTATGCTATACGGATAACCCAGTCCAACATTTCTGCTGCCTCAGACTCCTACATATAGTGAGTCAGACATCTTTTATGCTGAATTAATAAGAACAGGAAGAAGAGGCAGCCATTTTGTGGCAATAGTTATGTGACTGTAACCATCCATTAGAATCCATCAGTTAGACCCGAAGGACATTTTGTCACATTGCTGTGACAAATTGTAGATGGTGCCTGGGAACCTTATCTTCCACTAGGAAGCGCCTCAGGGACATTGCTAATTCTTAGTGAATTGATCATCTGTACTATCATGAATTTTGCTTCACCCTGCAAAATGGCCGCCTCTACATTGTGTGGACAATAGTGTATTTTTATAAAATGAAAGCTGCCATAATGACTGTCTGTTTGGACAACATGAAGTGAATTGTGTCAATAGAATTCAAATAAACAAAGACCAAATAGTCAGATAGTCAAATAATAATAAAAGCAATCGGATAATCAGGGTACCTGCTTGAACTAATCAACTCTCAGGAAAGGGAATACTCTGATAATGCTTCAGAACCTGTCCTGTATATCAGGACTGGACAGTTCCTGGTTACTGTGATGGGTAGCTCCTTTGTGAAATTGGCTGGAACCATTGTAATTCCTTCACTCGTTACAACTCAAAGGGGAAAAAAGTGTGATGGGTGCTCAGACAAGAGACAGGCGTGTAATGGGCATGTGACCCAAGAGTGATCGGGGGGCACATGGAATCTTACACAGGTGTAATGGGCGTAGAGCTAGATGTCCCAAGTGTGATCAGTATTGAGGCAAGTGACCCAAGTTTGATGGGCGGACATATAGATGACACAAGTGTGATTAGGAGTACAGATTGGCCACCTAAGTGTGACAGGGCCACAGGAGGGTGACCCAGGTATGATGGAGCATACGTAGGTGGCACAAGTGTGATGGGGCACAAGTAGATGACCTAAGTGTGATGGTGGCACAAGTACTTGATCCAGTTATGATGGGGACACAAGTAGGTGACCCAAGTGTGATGGGGGCACCAGTAGGGGAAACACATACCGGAAGCGTCATGAGATGCAATATTTCTCGTAATTATATACCGACTATTATGTATCATGCAATGTTGCCTGCTAATATGCAACAATTATATAAAAAAATTGCTTGGCAAGTTGCTTGTGAAATCAGACTCCTGATTTTTGGAGCATTTGCCCAGACCTTCTATATGTAGTGATCTATAAATACGTACAATGCTATACATAAAAAAAAATGTTCTTTGTGTATAAAGGTATTTCTATGTGTGTGATTTACGGGTGATCTCATGTGATTCGCCATCTAGTTATTTGTATTGGCACTGTAGTTTTGCCAATTCCCCACTGATCACCTGACACGTTATAATTAGCTCCCGATGAGCAGGTGAATACTTTTTCCTACAATGCTATAAGCTGAAGCAGTGCCAGTTCTGACACCTGCCCCTCACTCACTCACTGCACAGTGTTCTGTTGTGGCACTGTGTTATCATATATTAATAATCACGGCAGCACAACCACGGGATAATGCAGAAAATCACAGATTGCAGAGACGTCCGCAACGTTTCAGAGGTCTAGCCTCTATTGTGAAGTCTACAGCAGCCATTGCTCCCCAATGGAGGCTTGGCCAATGTAATGCTGCTGGCAGTCTCCTCTGAACTTTGTTAAAAAAAATAAGATTTGGTTTGAGCACTGTCCTGCAGACTGTACTGCTGTCATTATACGAGTAGGTGGTGTCCCAGGATGGCAACCCCGGAGCCCTGTGCCAGAATATTTGGGGAAGTGCTTTTCATTGTCTGCTTGGCTCCAGCCTCCAGCTATCGTTCTGCCCTAGTATAACATTGACTTGTTGTGGCATGTGTCTATCATATACATTGCTTAACATATTTCTTTAGCTTCGAAAGCTGCATTTTAATTGTAAGTTCTGTGTGTCCATAAAATAAATTTATGGTCTCCACCGGTTCCTGGTATCTGCGAGGAGCCCAGCAAATTGCAAGACTTCATAATGCCTGTTGTATCTGTGGTACCTTCACATACCATATTGTCCTCTTTGGAAAATATCTGACGCTTCACCTCTGTCTACTGCAGGATCTTGAGAGGAGAATTAGCATTCACGGAGGTATTTATCAAAGCTTGAAGAGAGATAAAATTGTACTTTATCTCTCCCATTTTTATCTCTCTCCCAGCTTTCATAAGTACCACCTAAGACTTTTGCTATAAGAGAGCGTCAGCACACATCCCACTTATTTATAAAGCCCCAAACTGTTATTTAATCAGAGATCTAACAATATTCACTGATCCCCCCCCCCTGCGCACTGCAGTATTTCACTAGCATTCACGCTTTACCACATTTCAGTCCATTTGCAGAAAATATTGGACATTCAGGAGTTTTGCAGGTGAGAACATCAGAGCAGGCAATTCTCTTCCCGTCTCTGCTATCCATGTGCATCTTCTGTAAAGGAGCAAACCTCACCAAGCTATATCTACTTTTGAATTACACAGAGAGTAATTTACTTACATTGCTGACAAGTGCAAATTTGTCCTAAAACCATAGCAGTCAATCAGCAATGAGCTTTCATCTGCCTATTGCAAGCTGCACAATCAAAGCCCATGTCTGATTGGTGCATTTTTATTGCAATGAGTACCTTTGAGAAATGTTAAGGTGCGTATCCACTTATAGACATACAAATGAGAGCACGATTACGGCATTGCAATCGTGCTGTCGTTTGTATGTCTAGTGATGTGCCTAGACTGAACGTTCACTCGTACAGTCTAGGCACATCCATCATCCCCGTACATGCTGAATCTGACGGGATCATCAGGTTGACTAGCATGTACGGGCGATGATAGATGGCAAAATGATCAGCGGGCATGCGCATCGCTGGTCGTTTTTGTCATTTACATGCTCGATTTGCGGGCGATTGCACGATAACGACGTCGTTATCATGCAATCGCCTGTCAAAATCGCCTAGTGGATACGCACCTTAAGTTAGTGACTCTCAAAGTCCAAGTCATTAGATGTCATGCTGTACTTTTCCACTAATGGAAAAAACGATAGGTTCTAGTTCAAGGTGAAATATTTTATAACATTAATGCATTAGAAATGCTATATTCTGAGAAAGATGCATTATAATTTTGTACTGTTAACAGAGCAGTTGTTGTGAAATAGGCTTCCCCTATGTACAGGCATGGAGAAACCTCCTCCAATGATACTTACCACTGGTGTAACCGCTTAACTCTATAGAGCAATGAAATAGTGGGCCCCATTACCTGGGAAAACATCCATTTTCACTGACAATATGGCTCTACCCCTGTTGACCACCGCTAGATACCATGTAGCTATGTCGGGTCTACTCGGGTCGCTGCTCAGTGGTCGCGGGTTGAGTGCTGGGTTTTTAGAAGTGGCGTTGTTGCCCATAGCAACCAATCAGATTCTAGCTATTATCTTCTAGAAGGTGCTAGATACATGTTAAGTAGAATATGGTTGCTATGAGCAACATCTCCACTTCTAAAAACACACTTTAGTAAATGATACCCCCTGATGTTTTTTTTGTGGCCAAAGTATAATCTAAATTAGGGACTTTCAATGCCTCCTGAACGTCACCTGAAGGACAAAATTATTTCTTGTTTGAGAACTTCAGATGATGAGATGTTTGACACTATGGATAAGTTACTCATTTGCGAAGTGGATTTCTAGCTTTGAATTGGATTTATGTTTTGTGGCTTTTATTATCTCAGTGTTTTTATTAGTGCAGAGATTTAGAACTGGGTATTTATCATGTTTGGAGTAAGTCGGGTCCTATAATATTTAGATGTGATTTGGAAACCAGCTGTTACACTCATTACACTCCATCAGGAACAATTTCCTAGTCAGGGAAACCTTCAGTGCTACATGCCATGGCAGTTTTCATTTGCCGTCGGAATTTACAGGGTGTCACAAACATCTTGTGAATTTATTCTCTTCAAAATGAGCTGTGACGGGCGTGGAATTATAGTGAATGCATATCTAGCGTTTACTTAATTTACGTTACATTCTTGTGTACATGTATAGCAGAACTATAGACCCTGCATTCACAAGAAGTAATTTAAATCAAATTGTTCCTTTTTATGTAGTGATCAATGTGACTGGGATTAGGCAGTAGGTACAGATGTGTCTTTATACATCTTTGCTGCAGTTGCGCTAAAAAGCCCCACTAGGCGCACCAGCTCCCGTGAGACTCTGCTAGCGTCGGGCATCTTTTTTTGCATCTTTTTTTTTTCCGAAACTGCATCTAATTCGCAATGTGATGCAACTAGGACACACCAGCAGACTGTGCTGATTAATTTCATATGTGACACTTGTATATCTGAGACTGAGTCTCTGAGGGTCTCATTCAGAGCCGCTCGTAAGCGGCCGCTCGCTCGTTCCGAGCGATGTTCGCACATCTGCGCATGCGTACGGTTTGTAATACGCATGCGCGAACCAGTCAGTGCGGCCGAAAATTGTTTGTTCGCTAAATAGCGAATGCCTGCTATTTTGAGTGACAGGAGGAGGCGTATGTGGTAGGTGGTAACAGGGGAAGGTGCTTGAAAACGGAGAGTGGAATTCAGAACACATGTGTGCTTAAAGGTCAAAACAGGCGTTTTATGGGTGTGCATAATTAATACAGCAGCGTCATTGACCACGTCACTAGGTTATTTTATAGTCAGAACTGCTCGCAAGATAGCGGTAGGAAAAACCAACCACAAGAATAGCGAGCAGTTCATACGCTGTTCGATGTACTCGATTAATCTATTAAATAGCGGACATGACGTATGATGCGAGCGGCCAGGGGGCGTCTTTTTCAAAATTACGACCGCAAGTTTTGTTCGCTCGTTCAGACATAGAGGCATGAACAGACCGCAAAGAGCGAACGGTTCATTTGAATAGCCACCCCCTTTTCCTGAACGAGCGAGCGCAAATAGCGTCCGGCTCTGAATCAGGCCCTGAATCTGTATACAAATTGCTACGATGTAGCGGCCGCAGATTTTTTCATTCCAAGTTCAGTTGCGCTTCATATACAGACTAGATATAGATATACAAGTGTCGCATATTAAATTATTCAGCACAGTCTGCTGATGCGTCCTAGTTGCATCACCGGCTGACACTAGCAGAGTAGCACGGGACATGACAGAAAGTCGCACTGCGTGGCGTATTGAGGCTAGATGTATTAGGACACATGGAAATTTTTCCGGACCAGGATAATAAATGATGTATTAATTAAGCAAAGATTGTGTATTATTGCACAATCTCTCTGTCTGACATACAGATGTGTCCTCATTCACCATTACTGCAGTCGTGCCAACAGCCCCTCTCAGACGCGCCAGGTCCCGTGCGTAACTGCTAGTTCTGAGGGTCTTTATCAACTGAAAATGGGTCTTAGTCATAATGCAATGCGACAAAAGACGCACCAGGAGACTGCACTGATTAATTTCATATGAGACACTTGTATAGATGTGTGCGACTAAGTCTGATTCTGTATACGAAGGGCTATGACTCAGGGGAGGCAATCGGGAAGCCGACTGGCTAAATACCAGCAGCCGGCTTCCCGACTATCTTATCCCGGGAAGGGTGAAATGCCGGGCGTCTAGATGTAGACGCCCGCATTTCCCCGACGCCGGTAGACCGGCCCCCGGCATCACAATCGTAGTGATGCCGGGCGCCGCGAGCAGACAGCCGCGGGGGGGAGGGTTAGGTTTAGGGCTCCCGGGGGGACTTAGGGTTAGGCACCCCCCCGGGAGGGTTAGCGTTAGGCTAGGGGGAGGGAGGGTTAGGGTTAGGCACCCCCGGGGGGGACTTAGGGTTAGGCACCTCCACGGGGGACTTGGGTTTAGGCAGCGGGGAAGGAGGTAGTTAGGGTTAGGCACTTAGAGGGGGGATTAGGGTTAGTCACTTGGGGGGGAAGTTAGGGTTAGGCACCCCTAAGGAGGGTTAGGGGGGTTAGGTTAGTGGATACTT
Source organism: Taudactylus pleione (assembly GCA_031769625.1). Taxonomy (NCBI): domain Eukaryota; kingdom Metazoa; phylum Chordata; class Amphibia; order Anura; family Myobatrachidae; genus Taudactylus; species Taudactylus pleione. Next base: position 7,604,905 of record JAUIMM010000134.1, read on the forward strand.
ACCTACCCACGATCGGGATTTCCAGCGCTGTCGGGCTTCCGCTGCGTCACACTCTGCTCCTGTCGGGCTGCCGCTGACCTGAATCGAAACGCCGGCCATGCGGCCGACAGTATTTCATACCAATTCCTGACTCAGCGACTGCGGCTTTTATCCATGCTAACTTCCATTGTGCTTCATATACAGACTCAGTCACACACACATGCAAATGTCTCACCCCAGATTAATCACTGCAGCCTCGTGGTTCATGTTAGTTGCATCACATTGTGACTAAGGGCCTGACTCAGCAAGGAACGCAGTTGCTAATATGCACGCAATCGGTCGATTGTTGCGTACTGCGCATGCATATGCATAGCAATGCACGAACTAGCAATTGTGTTCGGAATTGCGATTGCAGACCCAGAGCAGAGTGATTGACAGGAAGTGCCATTTGTGGGTGGTGACGGGGGGTGGCCGGGTGAACACAGGCGTGCCTGTGCGTTGCAATGCCGTTGCAGGGGTGTGCATAAATTATCCACTGTGTGGCCATATGCAGACATAGCACTGATAGCGTGCGTGGTTCATAGCAATTTCTGAGTAAGGTCAGGGCTTGTGCAAGTGTGCGTATGGGTCCGATGTTACTCGATGTTTCGCTGTGTTGCCCTAGTATACGGATGTGAGTAAGTGGAAGTGGGCGTCCTTATATCTGCCTGCAATTGCAATGTGAATGCAAACATTTAAATAGCACCGCTGATATTAGCAACTGCGGCGCGTGCGTAGAATTGCGATCCGTAGTGAATCAGGCCTTAGAGACATTTTCAGGCGAAATATACGCTTGGCGCAAGCACTGGACCTAGTGGCTCACTTGCGCCAGGCATCTCGCACCGCATGGCGTATTGAGGCTCGGTGTCTGAGAACACATCTGTATATACATGTAATCAGAGTAGACGCGGTGGGATATTATACAGGCCTGAATTTCCCTTACTCCATATGGAAATTTATGAAAACCAGTGCACCGGAACCTGTGATTATTGCTGTTAAATGTGTACTACAGTTTTTATTATTAACATTGATATAGCGCCAGCATATTCTGTAGCGCTTTGCAAGTTAAACAATCGTCTGATGATTGATATGGGCCATACTGCAACTTTTTTCTTCACTAGATGTCATAAATGTCACCCAGGGCCTGAGTCATACGGATCTCTCCTCACGGATGCAAATAGCCATTTTTACCATACAGCGCATGCGCCAAAGCGTTTCTGGATCTCTGCCAGGTCTCGCTTTACGTTAAAATGGGCTGAAACTGGGCGGTGTGGCAATACCAAGCTAGGGGGCGATAGTGAGACATAGAGTCTGTGTGGGGCTTGATTGATCGCTCATACAGGGTAGAAATAGTAAGTGTGACCACACCTAGAGGCTGCCTTGTGGACAGAGCACAGGTGAGGGCTAATGAGGTAGACTAATCAGGCTGCCAGAGGAGACAGTCCAAGTGGGACTGTGGCAGCTATAGAGACCAGTGTGCCTGGAGTCCAGTCGGGGCCAGGAAGCCTGTGTCCAGACCTGCAAGAAGCAGGGAGGATCACAAAACTTTAAGAGTGTTTGTGTGAAGTTGTGGCAGCCAGGCCAGGAGGCCAGTGTCCATACCTGCAGGAACCGGCGAGCACCACAAGTGAGACTTTGTGTGAAGGCCAGGAGGGTGAGTTTATACCTGTGAGAGACCAGACTGAAATTTTTTAGAGACTGTGTTACATTTGTAGACTAGCTGCCCATAATAGTCAGGGCTCAAGAAGTGAGGTAGTGCCCTGAATGTGGGTCTAGGTTGTTTGTTATTTTTGTTTCTGATTGCTGACAGTAAAGCTTCATTTATTTTAATTTAAACCTGAAAAGCTGCATGTGGACACTTATTATGCACCTAGACACTGCATCACTGAGCCTCTGACGAGCTAAATTACCCCAAGTTATCACGGTGGCAACATGCAAGAGATGTGTCTTGGTGAAGTGTTCTAGGCGTTTAGCTAAAGCTTCATGCTATTCTGAGTGGTGCATACAGAGAATGGATGCCTGTTTCTGACGTAATTCCTTGTACCATCATGGGACTGGTGCGAGTGCTGATTATAATGGCGACAGTTGCAGAGGTTGGCGTAAAATCAGCGGTCAGCCCACGTTTTCACTTGAAGACTCTGAATCAGTATAACGCGTATAAGTTCACCAGCAAGATGTAACATCAGAGTCATGATGTCAGAATATGGCTGCTTGCATTGTGTAGGTGAATTTTTTTAAAGCTTTTACATGTATATGGATATACATATTGTCACAAAGACCTAGGCCCAGAATGCTCTGTACCCCCACTGTTCTTAAGGTACTCATCCGTTCTAAACCGTTGTTTCTTCAGGCCTAAGAGTTTGGTTTGTTTTTCTCAGATCTCTTTTCCGCTGAGCTAAACAGTGTTTTCCTGTTCGGATGCCTCAGTTTAATGCGCTATTTTTACCTAATAAATAATGATTGCAGTAGTTCCCGACGCATTTCACTGTGCGGTGAGGTAACTGGCTGGGGAGGCACTGGCTAGTATCAGAGCCAGATTTACAAATACATATATGAACCTGAGAGTTCATTTGGGCATTATACGAAGGTGCAGCATTTGGTGTGTTCTGATGTTTACTCCAGAGTTTTGACTATAAATACGATTAGAATACAAAGAAGATATTTATAATATTTTCTTTAGATTTTTCTTATAATTTTTATAGTAAAAACTGTGGAGTATACCTAAGTATGACAGGAAAGATAGGAAAGGTTCTGGTAACCTGCTTAACCTGACCTCAAATCACTGCCGCACTCATTGTTTCAGCTGAAATTTCTCTTAACTGCTTCAGTGCTCGAGTTCTCTCCCACCCATCGCCTTATTGTAGTGGCCCAGTATATGTGGATCCCACATTACAATGCTCAATAGACAAAAGTGTGACACAAATGCTTGCATAGTTCAACAAGATTCAACTAAGAAAGATGTCTCATTAGGCATAATGGGCACAAAAATACACAGTAGAAAACGCAAACAAAAGACCTTCTATGGAAATGAGCGTATTTTGGTTGGAACTGGGTAATGTTAATGCATTAAAGGTGTTTTCCATCTTTCACTTGAGATAAACCCCCTCCCCGCACTAGTACTTAAGTCGGGTTACCTCCTCTGAATACATTACCATCCTGCACTTACTGCAAGTGGTGACCTCTGCTGGTCATATAGTGATTGGCGGAAGGAATCGGATACATGAGTAAAAATGTGGTGTCCATTCAATACGGAACTGGCTGCAATAAGTCATGAGACCACCAATGAATCACTAGTGTGTGGGGAGGGGATATAAGTTGGAACACTCTTTCAAGTGCCTGAGGGACTAACCAATGGACTGAAACTGCAAACCTTCCAACAGTCCCAATTCAGTTGGGACAGTCCCAATATGAATCCTTGGAGGTTGGGAAGCATTTGTGTCATTGCATCCCGGATCTCAGTGACGCCATTCACAAATCGCTTCATCAAGCCCCCGACCCACTTCCCAAATATAAAAAACTGGGGTCCGTAAGGGTGGACTGCTGTCCTTGGACTCCCCAAGGTTCGGGAAATTAGGCAATTGTTTGTTTACACGTAGTGTACTAGACACAAATGAGACCATTCTTGTTTTGTTTTTTTAGGTTTATGTCCCTTTTAATATGGAAAGTTTCAAATTATCTTTAGTTCTAACAGTCGTTATATAACAGAAAAAAATATGTTTCTCATTTAAACATGAATGTGGAAACATGTGGCTTTGGACGATTGCAAAAAGTAATGCATTCAATTTACTTTTTGGGTATCTGTTTTATACTGGTGTATTTTGAAGTTTGTAAAACCCATATATTTGCTTAGTACTTATCATTTCTGTGGTTTGATTATATTTGCATGCCTGCGATTTGTAGCAATTGCACACGTTAAATAGTAATATTGTTTTTAGTAAGTCCCAGAGGCCATGTGCTTGGAAACAGAGTACGTCTAATTACATTTCAACCAATAGGAGCATATCCTGAGATCCACCCCGCATTGGCTGCGATAACTCAAACTAATGACTAAAATTAAAGTCAAAATTACATCATGAATATTATTTAAACTCAAAGTTATTTTATTTAATTAGAAGAACAGCCATTATCCTTCGCCGATTGCTGTGATGCTTTATTTGCGACACAGTTAAACATTTGTAACAAGCGCTATTTGCAGTATCCCAGGATAATAACTAAAATGCTGCATCCCGGTCTGCAAGCAGCCACGAGCACTAAATTACCTAAACACAGTTATGTTTGTAATTAAGGTACAGTAACTGTTTACTTAATGACAATTTTGTTTGGCAGGGTTTTGTGTGATTTACATAATTGACTGGTTCTCTATGAACTCTGCGCTCAGCATTGGCAAGTACAATAAGACCTCACGTCTTTCACAATTCTCCTCCGGAAACAGCGTTACCAAAGCTTGTCCTAAGAGTGGCTTAAACAATGGAGTCAAAAAGAACAAAAAGGTTGAATTCAGGCGTGAAGTGTAGCCAAATAAAACAAATCTAGAAATAAAGTTAAATAGGAAGTGGGAATGGAGTTCCATATCTATTATTTTCAGTAACATGGTTTGATTAAGAACTAGTTGGTTAATATATTGGGCAATCCACCTTTTGTGGGGTCCATTGTTGTGTGGTGTTTCCTTTGGAGAGAAGCTTTTATTGCTGGTGAATAAGCCTACAGGTCAGTGTATCAGGACATGTCTGGGTGTGGAGAGCGTGCAGCACCTGATTGGATGCCTCCCCATCCAATCAATTTTCTGCATTCACTACACATCTCCCATCCAAACAGATTTGACTCTCACACATTGGTGTGCGCAGCACATTTCATTAGGGCGTGTACACAAGAAAATATAGAGGGTGATACTCTGCACTGAGGAGTGTGTCTGGTACTCCTTTTATGTCTTCAATCCCCCCCCTCATAGTATCCCACCCAATCTCCCCACATGTCATAATTTCCCCCATCAATCCCGCAAATTCCATCACCATATCTATATATGACCATATTATGCCACACTGTTGTGCCTCCAATTCATATTATGCCAAATACAACTTGCCAATGTATTTTATATAGAGGCATCAGTAATTAGGGAGTGCCTGGTCACATCCTGGACCCTATGTGCTCACCCCCATGTTCTCACACAGTATCCTGAACATCAATCAAACTTCCTACTCCTCCACCTCCGGTTATGTCAGAGTGGATTTCATGGGGGGGGGGGACTAGTGCCATGTAAGCGTTGACACATTAGGTGAGGTACAGTTTAAGCAGAAGGGCTTCCAAACGACGACACCTCTTTAAGTAGGAGATGCTTTGGGTCCGCAGATCCCTAGAGAGGTTGGAAAGTGAGTCATCTGTTTGTAATTAGCATACAAAATGAACAGGGCACTGCAGAGGAGTAACTTAACAGTACAGGATGGTACAGGCTTTTAGATTACAGGGCACTGCAAGAAGTAATAATATTTGCCTTCCTGGTTAGCATTCAGCTGAGAAATCTGGCCGGCCGTGATTGACACACATGCTATAATGAAATGATACGCCCCGGGGAGAGGAAGCCATTTGCTGAGGAGAGGATGTAGCTCTTTCAGATGGGTTATATTGCACATTCCCCAGTTAATGACTGTTGGGAAGCAATAACTGGCTCCTATATAGTTTGGTGTTTATTTGCCCATTATAAAGTACTTGAAATTACACTGTGGTTCATTGCTTTGTCATGAACCAGCTTTTTAGTGTGTTCAGTTACAACACGTCTGTACATTGTCTTTATTAGGACAAGCCGTCTCCTCATGCTACATCATCTGTGCTCAGCAGATGTGACATACTAGGTTCTCTCCTGCTTACTCTGGGCACTGCACTTGCTGAGTGTCTCCCCCAATCATTAATAATGTCGTTGTGTGTGTGTGACTAGACGTTATGCCTGAGAAACCCTGTGCAGCTATGGAGAACTGGCGACTGGGACTGGGGGGGGGACTGGGGGTTATCTATACAAATTGACTAAGAAGAAAATCAGAAACCAAAAGTATGGTTAGAAAAAGAACTACATATTCTGTTACAGCTTGGTTATTTTAAGGATAAAATAATTTTCAAAAAGAAATAATTTTAACTGAAGATTTTTTACTCTATTTTTAATGTTGTACTGGTACCTTTAATATTTTAGCATGTTTTGTTCCACTTCTAGCCTACTCCACTTCCTACATGTAATACCCTATGTCTGAGGTTCCCAAACTCTGCCATTACAGTCCAGATTTTAAGGATCTCCAGGCTTGAGTACAGATGGTTAAATCACCTCAAGCACGGATATCCTTAAAACCTGGACTGCAATGGTGGAGTTTGGGAACCTCTGCCCCATGTGGTTAGAAGCACCACACAACAAAGTATTTTGACAACTTGCTTACAAAGAGCCGCACTTCCTTATAGAAACTCTATACAAGCCCTGTACACATTGTATTAAGTATAACTCAGGTTTCTTATCTCGTCACTCCTTCTCCTTCAGGATATTATGTAGAACATTCTATAAACTGATAGCAAGAATCTGTTTTCTATGGGCAACACTTTCACTTGTCCTCCTTTAGAAGGTTTGAATAATCCCCCCCTTTTAGTATTCAGTGTAGACTATTTCAATTGACAACGTTAATGATTGGGTTACAGTACTGAGATAAAAACATCCACTAAAATATGTTCTCTGAGTGACCACCAAATGAATACATATAAGAGTAGACTGCATGAACCTTTTTCTAATTTGTAACAAACTACAGATGTGTTCTTGTACATCTAGCGTCAATACGCCACACAACGCAACTTGCCTGGCGTGAATTAGCTTCCAGGTACTCTGCTAGCATTGGGCGTCTTGCTTTGCTGAGACTGTGCTGATTAATGTGATATGTGACACTTGTATATCTGTGTGCACCTGAGTCTGTATATGAAGCACAACGGAACTTGGAATGAAAAAAGTTGCGGCTGCTACATTGTAGCACTTCTTATACAGATTCAGGGACTCAGTCTCAGATATACAAGTGTCACATATCAAATTAATCTGCACAGTTTGCTGGTGCGACCTCGTCAACATCACATTGTGACCTAGACACATTTTTGGCAAAAAAAAAGCAAAAAGTCATACTGGACCTGGCGCGCCAAGAGGAGCTTCTTGGTGCGACTGCAAGGACAAATCTGTACAATTCTGTTCAGTAATTATGTTTAGGCTACATGAAATGCATTCATATTAATGAAGACCTGTATTAATGATGCGTCTTTAACTTTTTTAAGGTGCGTCTATGGATGGGGGCCCCAAACGTCAGGAGCATCTCTCTCGGTTCTCAATGCCAGATTTGAGCAAAGATTCTGGAATGAATGTTTCAGAGAAACTGAGCAACATGGGGACGCTCAACTCTTCTTCTCAGTTCCGCAGTGTGGAGTCTGTCCGGAGTCTCCTATCTGCACAACAGTATCAAGATATGACCCATAACCTAGGCGACCTAGCCAACCCTGTCAAATACAGGGACCTGCCGCCCCATGCCAGAATGCACCAATCATTTCAGTTTGACAACGGTATGACTCCCATGCCTGGCCAGGGTAATATGAAAATGACACCCATGAGTGAAAGGACAAGGAGGAGAACCCAGTCGCGAGAAAACGATCAACAGTATCGGCATCATCGGCCAAGGAGGTCTAGACGTTCCCGTTCTGACAATGCTCTTCATCTGGCTACAGAGCAATGCAGTAAAATGAAAGAGAAACCACTCTTGAGAGCCAGAGAGGATTATGAGCGATTTATGCAACAAAGAGGAGGAAGAGAACCGATGGATCAAGTCGTCAGAAGAGAAATGTATAACCGGTATCAAAGGACTGCCTCTGATCTCGCTCTACAAAACCACCTCTGCGACCGGTGGGGTCCACAGATGAATGAATATGATTGGTGCTCCACCTGTTCATCCTCTTCAGAGTCAGACAATGAAGGATATTTCTTAGGAGAACCAATTCCACAGCCTACCCGCATGAGATATGTGACCAGTGAGGACCTTATCCATCAGTATGGCCAGTGTTCCGGCGGCATACCCAAGTCTTCCACTCTGGGTGGCCGAGGACAGTTGCATAGCAGGAAAAGGAGGAAGAGCAAAAATTGTATTATCTCCTAGTGTTCGCTCTCAGAACCCCAGTTTTACCCTGTAAATTACCTATCCCTGTGGACTGGTCCATATTTTGAACATTCTTGTTTTATAGCAAAGGGAAATGAAAGACCATGTATGTCCTACTCGTGCTGAGTGTGTGCAATCGGAGACTGAATTATAGATTTGGTAAATAGTCATGATTGTTGATATAGTGAATATTGGGTTTTATTGCACATTTCACTTTATTTCCTCAATAGTTCTGTCCGCCAAAAAAAAAAAAATTAAATAATATACTGCCTTGCTTTTGTTCCAACTGGAGATTATGCTCTAGTTATGAATGTATGCCGTACCCAGATGTACAGTACGCCCGCTGCTTGAGCCCATCCTCGTACAACAGACTATGCGCTACTTTTTCTCTTTCCGCCTCTCATATTTCGCAAGTATTTTAATTCTCAGATAATGCTAACGTTTTAAGTTATTTAAGTACTCATTGTAAATGGAATGTAAATGAAAGTTCTGATAAACTATTTTTGTATTTTGTAATATCAAATTGAGTCTATATGTTTTAGAGACATAGATATAATGGATCTGCATGCCCAGCTCATTAGCGTCTGGTTGGTTTGAATTCCAAACTGCTGTTTTCTTCCGTAGACTGTGTGATTTATACCTTTTTAACCATGACTGGTTACCACTTTCAGATTCAATGATCAAGCAATAGTACAGGCCTAGCCAACCAGTGGCTCTACAGCTGTCGTGAAACTACAATTCCCAGCATGCCCTATCACAGTTTTAGTATTCCCTAATAACAACACTGTGGCAAGGCATGCTGGGACTTGTAGTTTCACAACAGCTGGAGAGCCACAGCCTGGCCAAGCCAGCAATAGTACAATGATTACTCTTTTTTTAGCCCATCCAGAAAGCGTTTTGTTTGGCAGGTATGATTTGTCAAGTCAAGCACCTTACAGAAATAGTTTATATTTTCTTTTCAAATATACAGTAACGCAACAAAGTTAAATTCAGGCAAAGTTAGAAACTAACATACCAAAGTTTGTGCGCAATTCAAATATGTAATGTGGTGGTCATCAAGGTCAACATTCGTTAGGTTAATAAACTGAGTAGTGAAGCAGTGAGTACTTAGAAACTGCAACGTGCTGTCCGCTAGCTTATTAGATCAGAAGCAACTTTTTTTGCCATAGCTAAATTCAAAAAGTTCATTAATTTATGCAAGAACACTGAATATTCCCCCAATTCAGTGGGTTCGCTGATGTCCAAAATGGGACTGGCGGCCTTTGGCGAGGATCCACAGCAAATCCTAGTATGCCAGCACAATGGGCTTGATTTTAGATGTGGACGCTATTTTGATCACGCAGTTGAGCAATTATCGCTGGACTGCGCATGCATTTTAGCCACAATTCGCACACGAGGTGATTGAATTGTGATCAAATGCGACTACGGTTGCAGCGAGGATTTATTCGCAAGTGATAGACAGACGGGATGTTTTATGGGAAGTAACATAGTGGCGGTAAAAACACAGACGTATCGTGACCGTTTTTGGGGCATGTATCTGCCTATGTCTGTGCAGAAAATATTGTGCCACTCTTTCAGTTCCCTCAGCAATTTTGCGCGACCATGGGGTAATCTAGATGGTCGATTATCAAAGGATCTGCGACCATCTCTGCAGTTGCCAGTGATCGTCCCAGTACATTTGCAGTCGGCTGTAGCGTTAGCATATTTCCGCACGGCAGCTGCGTACCAAAGTTGCGGCTGCTAATGTATTAGCCTCCACATCTGAATCAGGCCCAATGTTTAGAGGCTCTCAGCACTCGCACCTACAATCGGCATCGCTGAATTTTTGCGACGTCAGTGATGACTGTTGTATATGTGGGAGTGGATGTAGAGCCGGGTGCCTCTAAACATTTTCCTGGTATACACGGACTTTCAAGACTTTCAGCCGATCCCGCCAATACACCGGTAAGCCATTCCGATTCTGCTGATGTCTGTAGTAGTCCACCAATGGTCTCTTTGCTTCTTGTACAGCTTTCAAACACAGCAGTGTTATGCGTTCCCCTCATTCACAAACTTCTCCTACATGGGAAATAGAAGTTCACTAATGAGGATATCCACAGCACCGTGCCTGATTGCTCCAATGGAGACGGGTCTTTGTACAAAGAATGCACGCTCGGGCTGTTACAAACACCGGGGTAACCTGTTAAATTAGGGGGAGTTTCAGCATTCTGGGTAAGTAGCCTTCAGTATTATTGAATAGCGAAGGTTTAGGTGGAGTGTCCTTTAAATGCTACTGAAATGCAGGACCCCAGCAATACCTAGCTCTTTATAATCCTCATACCTCTCTAGTTAGTCTGGGAATCCCACGATTCCTGCAGAATCTCATTATAAACACTACCAGTAAACGTCCGAAAATCAGTTTTGGAAGGGAGGGAGTGCCGTTAGCCCAAGTTATATCTTGTTTGGCTAATAGGTGACTTTAAATAAATCTGGATGTCAACAGCTGTATGGAAATTGACAAGCCAGGCTAAAATCTGTTAAATAAAACAGGAGAGATAATCGGACTCCTTTTCCTGGGGATCACAACCTCTGGCCAGTTGAAACTACCATTGGACCTGGGTGGGATAACATATGCTTCAAGCCCCCAATCCAAATACTATTTCATGTGTGATCAATAAAACACTCCATTTATTAGATTCACTCCAGAACACTCATGAATCTTTAGAACACAACACCCGCACACATTTAGTTTACACAACAAGCCTCAAGTATTTTGCAATAAATATCAAGAACATCTGCCCAACATCTGACCAAGTTTATTAGAATAAACACCAGTCTCTCACCCCAAGCTCACTTCTTTATATCTTGTCCAAATTGTACTTGCGCCACAGAGTTTAAAAGAGGAAGGATGGGTTTTTCCCAGTATTATCCCCAGGCCCAGGGTAACTGCCCAAGTGCCTTATCTGCCACTGATGGCATGTACTAAGCTTCATATGCACATACCTCCTTTATAATCTTGACAAATTAGCACATGCTCACAGGCCAAACCTCTTACTGCTCAGACTCGGCAAGCATCTGCCTAGTTCACACTTGCAGTTAAACAGACCATGGTCACTTTGACTATAAGAAAGCAGGGATGTTGTAGTATGTATACAAAGCCATATAATTGCATTTAGACAGTGCCGATGTGAAATTAGAAGAGGTTTGCTGGAGACTGACCACCCTGAAAGTTCCTGCAGCAACTGTGAACGTTACCAAACGAACTGGGATTTGCAAATCAAGAAACGACTGCTGTCTAGGATGCCAGATCCCGTTCTTAACAAGCTCATTCCTAAGGCTTGGATTTCTCCCAAGTTACACATGCACTTGATCCATAGCGTATTCAGAGGTTATCATTAACCACATTTACAGCAACCTTGCTGGAACCAAACACCGATATAGGATATCATGACATTTATGTACAGTAGTTTTACAATGTTGAATTTCAAGTGGTTGCTTTAAAGCTGAAATTGCAAATGGTGCCGTTCTGTTTAATCTGCATCAACTTGTGAATCGTTCTATGCTCTGTGACTTGAGATATTTAATCTGCTTTCATTTACTGTAAGAGTGAATGGATCATTGCTGCTTTATACACGGGGTCTTCCCTGTCTCATCACGCAGGGGTCAGAACAAGCATCGGAAGTATATTGTGCATAGTTGTACTGAACACACGCGTTTCGCTTTTTCTGCTTTTGACCTGCATATCTTGTGTTATCTGCAAGGTGTTCAACATCATTTGCTGTTCAGATTTAAATATTAAAACATATTGTCTTTGATAAAACCAAATACGGTGTGTGTTGTGTATTTATTTACCAAGTTAAATCTTGTAAACTTTTCAGGTCTCAATTTTCTTAAATGTTGAAGTTTTTCTACAGGATTTGGAATTATTTTTTGTTTTGTATTTTACAATTTCCTTTCAGGGATTACTGGGCTGGAAGATTAATACATTTCAAAGGATCAAAATAATAAAGCCCTACTCCAATACAGCTGGTGTATTCTAGTTTACTTCTCAAGTGTCCTTAAAACTATTTAAAGCTCTCAACAGGAAAAAAATATTTACAGGGTCACTGGAAGTCATTTAAGAACCAAGTATGGAGTGTTGAGAGATGAATTCAATACTTTGCAGGTTGCATATGTTTAAGTACAGGATAAAGTTATACCAAGTATGGAAGAGGACACGTCAGCTCAAATAAATAAGAAATTAAGTGATGTACTATGAAAGATAAAGCATTATGAGGGTCTATGGAAAGAGATAAAGTAGATGGCGAAAAGGTATCAGCCAACCAGCTCCTGTCATGTTACAAGCTGTGTTTAAAAAATGACAGGAGCTGATTGGTTGGTACTTTATCTCCATCCACTTAGAACATAGACCCCTATATACAACACACATAAGCACTCACTTGCCTGGGTTAACTTGCCATGGAAACGCAATTCTAATAAACAACAAAACTTACTTCAATGGATCTTGGGTTGGTGCGGATCCGTCCCATTGCATGCATTTGGGGAAGTCCTGTTATCCTGTGAGTGCTGCTGTTCTGGAGGATAAAACTCTGTATTGCATCCTTTCCAGGTACCCAGAGGCGACTTTGTATTTTCAGTACATGCATTTCAGTCTGAAACATAGCAAGTTACTCACAATTCTAAAATCGTTCTGCATTTCCTGGCTAATGAATTCCATCGCATAGAACTTTCTGAATGAGTCCTGATAAAATAGACTTCTCTCATTACCAAATTTACAGCCGGGATCCCGTACCCAACCCCTTTCCCTGATAGGTGTGTGTTGCATCATAGAACACTTGATGACATCAGTAGGAAGCTAATGTAAGGATTTATTTCACAAATGTTTATACATACGCGACCTAGCGATGTAATGTAACCATACATAGTGTCACCGCGCACACTACACAAACCGCCGTACGACGGCACAATGTATTATTACATGCTGCATGTATCACCGTGACGGCCGTGGAATCTTCCCATCTGATGTGCAGCACTCAGGTGGTACATTAATCAAGTATAAATTACTTTCTGTGGACTTCAAGAATAAAAAATTACATATTTTAATAAAACATATTCAAACTTCAGATAATAATAAATGCTATAGATAAAAAAAAAATTTCTAAGTAGCAGGTAAGAGGGACACTGTAGAACATTCAGACTTATATTGTACGGCATCTCTAAGAAAAGTGGTCAGTGGGCTTGATTCATCACGGATCGCAATTACAACCACGTACGCAGATTGGTCGATGGTGCGTGCATGAGTTAACAGTGCGATCGCTCATGCAGAAAGAAAGCCATCACAGAGTGAGTGATGTCAGGTCAGCGTTGGCAGTGGTGACGGGGGAGTGGTCGGAGAAACGCAGGTGTGCCTTTACTTGGGCGTGCATGAATTTGCCATTGCGAAGGGCATACGCAACTTGAGTCCTTTCTTGCGTGCAATGAGGTTAGCAATTTAAGGTCAGGACTGCTGTATTTGTGTGTGAGGGGCCGATGGTACTCGATGTTACCGATGTATAAGAACTGCAAGGTATTACGGATGTGAGATAGCGGTAGTGGGCATCTCTATGCTGGCAGTGCGACGGCATAGCTATAGCAATCAGCATATTTTTGCAGCAAACTTGCATGCGATTACAGAGCTGCGATCGCAATAGTGATCCGAAATGAATCAGGCCCAGTGCTCCATGCGTGTATGAGAATGATTGTAACAATGTCCAGCAATGAAGATGGGAGAAAGTCACCTCTGATGAAGCTTAGGGTCTTGACAGAATGAAACGCGTTAGCTCCCTGAGGAGATCCTCGCGTTGGTGGTTACGGATGTCTTTCCACCACCAGCTAATTGGAACTTCTATCTAGATTCTGCAGTTGACGAATATCTGCGAATGACCTGCTTATGGGACTGTACCTGGCACAAGGACTGGTGACTCCTCTCATCTTCTTTGCTGGACATCATTTACAATCATGATATTACCTCTTCGCATACACCCATGGAACAGTGACCACTCCTCTTACAGAGGGGGTATATTTACAGCGGGTTTGACCTCAAGATTGAATGCGGCTCTAATATTAAGTGCAAAGCCTGGCGTGCTTTGCACTTCATATTAGTGACACTTTAAATTTTGAGGTCAAATCCACAGTAAATATACCCCTTCTGATGCTTTTTCAGTTTTAACCAAAATAGCCAAGAAAGACTATTTTCAAACTGAAAAACATAATCCCTACGTCTAATACACACGTTTCAATTCGTAACACAGCAAGATGATTTTGAGAGGTGCCCCTCATATTCAGGTGTGATCTCTGTAGCTCGTGGTTCTATGTTCAATCACAAACACTTCTTAAAATAACATGTGTCCGTGTCCAAGTCAAGCAATATCAATGCTGGGTGTGATACGGAAGGTCGACAATAATGTGGTAGACATGGGAAAAGGTCGACATGGCAAAAGTTGAACAGAACAGAAAGTCGACAGGTTCAAAAAGGTTGACATGGAAATGGTCACATTTATTTTGTTTTTCTAACCCCAATGTTCACCTTAACCCTCCCCTTGGAGCCTAACCCTAACTGTCCCTCCTAGTGCCTGACCCTAACCATTGAGGTAAGTGCCTCACCCTAACCGTCCTGTCTAGGGCCTAACCCTCCGGTAAGTGCCTAACCCTAAAAATAAAAATGCGTTGACCATTTATGTGTTAACCTTGTGTACCTGTCGACCTTCTGTACTGTCAACCTTTTGTCATGTCAACCTTTCATTGTGGACCTTTTGTATGGAAACCTCAATGCTATGCTTTATTCAATGGAACAGAACTTATTTCCTGATGGGAAGGCTGTCTTTCAGGATGACTTTGCCACTTCCACAACGTGTGTGGTGCACTCATGGTTTGCTGGGCATGTCACTGATGATACCCCTATGGCATGACCTCCTTGGTCAGCAGACCTAAACCCATATGAGCATTTCGGGATACTCTTGAACTATTTCTATTTTACAGTTGTTTATACAAATATAGACACTACCGTGTATTAGTACCGGGCAGAATAACTCTTATCTGCTTATTTTTCATCCAACAATAAAGTTTGTGGTTTCTGTATTTTACTCTTCCTCTGAAATAGCTATGAGATGAAAAAGATTCCTCAAAAAGTTGAGTTGAAATCAAGAAGATGCTCAAAGCAATCATGACCTCTTCAATGCGGAACAGATGAAGACAGATCTGTAAAGATTGATGGCGTGTGATGCTGGAACAACTACTGAAGGCATCCCAGGCATGCCGGCAGCAATGGGCGTACCCTCAGAAATGTGTGTAATGGCGGAGATGCTGGTCACATGACCACTTCCAGAAAGTTCAAGGGCTGATTCAGTATGAGTTCAAGCTAGCAAATCATAATCAGATGCTTCAACAGATATATTGAGGAAGTAAATGTTTGCAAATAATGAAAAACATATTGACCTGGAGAGTATTAGTTGTTATATACTTATATACGCAGTGGAACAAATGCTTAGATTTTCTTGTATCCTGTCCAAGGACATTTTAGCAACTATGGTAATGTTAAACAAAACAGTTGAAGAAATCAGCCATTGATAGAAAGGTTAACTGTATAATTACATTTGTGGGGGGTTCACCTCATTTGAAAGGGTTTCCTGCCATTAAAGGAGGGGGAGGGGACAGTAAAATGACTAGTTAAGGGGGAGATTAATCAAAGCTTGGAGAAAGATAAAGTACCAACCAATCAGTTTCTAACAAACATTTTACAGGCTGTGATTGAAAAATTACAGGAGCTGATTACTTGGGCTCTATGTACTAAGCCTTGGAGAGAGAGAAAGTGGATGGAGATAAAATACCAACCAATCAGCTTCCTGTTACTTTACAGGCTGTGTTTGAAAAATTACAGTTAGGAGCTGATTGGTTGGTACTTTATCTCCAGTGGAGTATCTATGATGGGTGCAGGGTGTGGGTCCCCCTGGACCCAGGGGCCCATATGCACCGCACACCCATCCATCTTTAGTTATACTTACCTTTCCGCAGTCTCCAGAGTGCTGCTCTGCTGCACCGGACTAGCGCTGGGAAAATGGCGGAAGCCATTTTCCTGGAGACCCGCGCATGCGCAGTAGATTCTGGCATTAAGCCAGAATCTACTGTGCTGCCAGAGAGGAGGGTGCCCCCTCCTCTCTTATAACGCCGGTTTATCTCCATCCACTTTATCTCTCTCCAAGGCTTAGCACATACACCCCTGAATCTCTCTCCACTTTAACTCTCTCCAAGTTTGATAATTCTCCTACAAAGCTCCCAACATTTTAACGTCAGGCGGGGAAGGCAGTATACGCAGCTGCAGAAAGCCTGGTTATGTCACTAGGCTGTCCCGAACCCACCTTCCCCGCCATCCAGCATCACTGTCAGGGGCACCAGTGGTAGGTGCATGCCTACCCTCTCAGATGCACCTTCCAATGGTCCTGCAGTCTGAGCTGAGGGACAGTACACTGGAAATGTTACAGTTGGTAGATATGCACATGCACTGACAGCAGTACAACAAACATATACTGACAACAAAACACTGCGTGGGAGGAAGGGAGAAACACAGGGAGATGAATCAAAACTTGATAAGAGGAGAAGTTGCTTCTCCACTTCTCTTTTCATGTTTTGTTGTATCTCCCACCTATTTGCCGTTCTTCCTTCATTCTTCTCGGTTTATGCTCATATATGTCTTGGATTAATCTGTGATAACAGAAGCTCACTCACTGTGAGGTTACCTCAGCGGGAGCATCTGCTATCGGACACTCTCCCCACTGATTTCGCTATTTTGATTAAGCAAACACTACATCTGTGACATAAGCATGAAGGATTTACTCCATTGTCTGAACCAGTGAATCTTACTAAGGATTTAGGGGCCCATGTATTAAAAATCACGTAAGTGCCGCTATTTTTTTTTCCAATGTGCATTGAGCGGGAATGATAATTTTTTTGCATAATTATCCCTGCTATGTACTAACTGTAACTCGCAGGGACAGTGATCGCGATAACCGCTGCAAATCGGTATCGGGGGGAGTCTTTCACATCTTTAAAAGACTCCTCCTGAGAATCTGACACTGTGCATGTTATCGGAGCTGGCCTGAGGCTGCGGGAGAGGGATCGTAGGATCCCTCTCCTGCAAGAATGCCCCCCCCCCAGACAAAAAGCAGTTTTACACCCTCTGAAGATGGTATCTATAAACCAACAGAGCCAAATGGTACAAAGGGGTCATACCAGGGCCAGCCCAAGCCCAATTTTTTGGGTAAGCAATATTTTTTGGGGTGCCCCTAGATTAAGGGAGCGTGGTCTCATGGGAAAAGCCATACACATTCCTAAAGCATGTTCACATATGAATATAACTATGCAACTACATATCTACACAATTGTTTAAAGAATGACTCTATGTCTAATATGTACATACACACACAGACACTAATCTAACAGTCTAAGTTTCTTATGGCCACTGGGAACGAGGGGAGCAAGTATAGATTAAAAGAGCCCAGGAGTGCAGTGAAGGCATTATGGACAGGGTTCACACAGATCCACAATCAATTGGGAGGGACAGATTACTTTGTGAAGAGTCCGGTGCCATCTCCCTCCCAGAGCACTCCAGTTTGACAGCACAACTCGGCATTTGATATGAACTGTCAGCCTGCACTCTACTGCTGTGCCAGCTTCCTGTATATCTTACAGCTCTCCAGGCTGGTAGAAGCCAGCACGGGTGTGAGTATATCCTGTTGAAAATTCACTCTCCCACAAGGCACTAACCTTGTCACCTCCAGTGATCACACTAAGCAAAAAAAATTGTGGGTCCCAGGAACCACTCACTTTAACAAATTGGGGTCCCACTATACTGTTTCTGGGTCCCATCACATATTAGGGGGAGGGCTGCCATCATTTGGAACAGTGCTGGGGGCAGGTTGCAGCTGGGATAAAAGGGGTTAAGGTCAAGCAGCAGTTGGGCTAAAGCTGGGGATAAAGGCAGGAATAAGTTTGAGTAGAGCTTGTGTTAGAGGGAGTAAGGGGAGGCAGTGTTGGGGGTAGGGAGGGGCGTAAGTTCAGGCAGCTGTTGCAACAGTACTGGGTGTAGAGAGAGGGCAAGTGTAGATGGCAGTATGTGTGCAGTGGGTATGTGTGCAGTATGTATGTGTATAATGGATATGTGTGCAGTATGTATGTCTGCAGTGGACCTGAGGCTTACAAGGGCACTTTCCACCTCCCAGCTCTCAGTAAGAGGTACTTACCGAGAGCTGCCTCTTCCCCAGTGCTAGTGTGCGGCATCCCGGTGATAGTGTCACAAGCCGCCGAACTGCATCTCCAGGACGAGGTGAACGCCGGACGAATGTGCATTGAAAATCCTCCTACCTCCTGTCCATCATGCTGGGATTTATCCTGATTGGTTCCTGTCTCTATTTCCACCTTGCCGGAGAAAGCGTTTCCGGTTCTAGCGTGGTCTCCTGTATCCAGTTGAGTTCCCAGTATCCAGTCAGCTTTATTGTTCCTGCCGTTTGTGTCATATAGGCGGCACGGTTTGCATTAGTACTACCTGCCGCTTGTGTCATCTTGGCGGCACGGTCCGCATTAGTACTACCGGCCGCTTGTGTCATCTTGGCGGCACGGTCCGCATTAGTACTACCGGCCGCTTGTGTCATCTTGGCGACACGGTCCGCATTAGTACTACCTGCCGCTTGTGTCATCTTGGCGGCAGGGTCTGCATTCCTCCCCTCTGCCGTTTGTGTCATCCAGGCAGCATTTGCACTCAGTTTCCAGAGTGCTCAACCCAGCGTCCAGCAGCTTGTGTGAACCCGATGGCACAGGTAGCACACCGGAGTACGCATTTGAGTGCACTGCCGACTGCTACTCTACCCAGAGACTGATATTACGAACTAAAGGCCGCAACAAGTCAAGGTTTTCCAGCCCTCAAGGCTGCTACCGGCCCAGAGGCCGCACCTCATCTTACTGGCCCTCAGGCCACAGCCAGTCAAGGCTGCTACCGGCCCAAAGGCCGCATCTCATCTTACTGGGCCACAGCCAACCAAGTCACTTCCAGCCCTCAAGGCTACTACTGGCCCAAAGGCCGCACCTCATCTCACTGGCCCACAGGCCACAGCCAACCAAATCACTCTTATCTTATCAGCTGTTTAAGCTGCTACACGGCCGCATCTAGCCAAGGTATACCAGCCCTAAAGGCTGTTGCGGGACTATACCCCTTGACTAAACCTCCAGTTCCTAACAGATAGCAGGCGTAACCCCCTCATAGTAGCAGCAGCGCTGCCCTCCCCTTCGGAGCCCAGAGGAGTGGTGGAAGCATGGGCAGTCTGCAGGCTCAGAGATAAATGGCAGCCCCGCCTCCCTTATGACAGTGGGGGCAGACCATACTCAGAGATCCCTGGGGAAACAGATGAGCAAGGCCTGATGGCGTCACAATGGTCACAGAGGTCTCAGGCGGCCATTGTATAAGGAGATGCTGTCGGCCTCAGTGATTGGTTGGAGACGTGGGGACTGGAGACCAGCTGCAACAACACCTGCCGCCTGCCGCTGGCCCAAAGCACCCCGCACCTGCCAGCTCCAGTCAAATGCCACAAACACCTACCCTCCAACATGACCCGTTCCATTAGGTTCAAAACACTGCTCCTGGACTTCCCACCTAATTTATGATTGCAGTCATCTGTGTTGAACTAGGTAATTGATGAGACAGGTGTTTCAACACAGGTGTCTGCAATCATAAATTAAGAGGGAAGTAAAGGAGCAGAGCATTTTGTACCTAATGGAATGGGTCATGTTGGAGGGTCTGCATACACTCCTTCCGCACCCACACCAACTGCCCTCACGCTAAAATCAATGGCAGCAGGCGCACCTCACCTCCTATCATCTCCGCTTAGAGGAGTCTGTCAATGTCCGGTGAGGGCGTCCATCGGGACCAAGTGAGTAACTCACTGTCCGTGACTTCTGCGGCGCCCTCCAGTCTGGCGCTCTATGCGGCCACGTACCTGGCGAATAGGTCGGGCCGGCCCTGGGACAAAGCCTAATCCCCAGTCATAATAATGGGGACTACGATCTGCAGCGATAGTTAGCCTTTTGCTGAAGATTTCTGTGAAATCTCCTGCATTATGCTGTTGTTACATACAAAAGAAAACACAAAATGATGCATAATGTTATAAAAAAACAGCTTTATAAATAGACCCGTTAGTATCTAAACGGATCATTTCCTGGTTGTATCTGGGACATTGCGATAACTAATGCTATAGGGCAATCACTGCCAATTTGTCATTTCTGCATCATTAAATGATTAGTTAGATCTTGGAAATAAAAGTGAAAAACAAAAGATCGTTGCTGGAACAATTAACTTTATTGATCTGACACTCCTTGTCAGGAAGAATTATCACTAACACAGAATCTCAACCCTCCCGCCTTGATTAGGTGAGTTGTATACAGTGAGACCGACAAACATTCAATTATATACAGTATACTCTATATTTGTCATTCTATCTGTGTTATAGGGCCGTATTCAATTTGAGGTGAAAACATGCTAGATGACGTAATTTTTGCCTGTTTCAATAAATCCCTCGTATTCAATTTCAAAGACTTTTCGCCGGTGCAAAAAGTCTTTGTTAGAAAACGGGGATGTTTTCACCATGTAATACACATAATTGGGGTTTAGGGGTGCAGAATAAAAAAAAATAGCCTGCAGTCTTTTTAATGTCCCCTAAAAGTAATCTGTGTAAAAAAAAAAAAAAAAAAAAAAATTTAAATCCTCAGGTCACCCCAGAAAATTGACTTTAATTTTGGGGGTGAAAAACAAAATAGTGGAACAAAGTTTTAAACTAGCGAAATTGATTCAGGGGGGTCCCCATGTATGCGGCAGGTGTTTTCAAGAATGCGGGTAGTAGTGGCAGGTGCAGTTTTTTATAATTTTCAAAATTCACTTTATGGACTAAAAAATATGCATGCACCCATTTTCATGTACTCCAAATTTGATGGAAGTAGTTTATTCTTCACCCCTTCTTCACAGGCGCATTTATGCACCTGCCGCGGCTATTTAAAAACCCTGATTACCTTCAGCAGGCAAAAACGGGGGTACCCATAGTGATCCCCCATGTCTGGACATCTTTAGGGGGGTGCCTGGAACATTTCCCGAAAATTCCCTGGATTTTTCGATATTTACCTTTCCGCCAGGTCCCGTTTTTGCCGATACCTAATTGAATACGGGGATAAAGCCGGCACACGCCCGATACTTTATCCCTGAAATACCTGCGATGATGGCGAAAAGTTCGACTTCTGACTTTTCGCCATCAAGTTGAATATTGCCCATAATCCAGTATTGCACAGCCATGGCCAAAAGTTTCGAGAATGACACAAGTATTGGTTTTCACAAAGTTTGCTGCTTCAGTGCTTTTAGACCTTTTTGTCAGATGTTACTATGGAATACTGAAGTAAAATTACAAGCATTTCATAAGTGTCAAAGGCTTTTATTGACCATTACATTAAGTTTATGCAAAGAGTCAATATTTGCAGTGTTGACTGTACTTTTTCAAGACCTCTGCAATTCGCCCTGACATGCTGTCCATCAACTCCTGGGCCACATACTGACTGATGGCCGTCCATTCTTGCCTAATCAATGCTTGGAATTTGTGGGTTTTTGTTTGTCCACCCGCCTCTTGAGGATTGACCACAAGTTCTCAATGGGATTAAGGTTTGGGAGTTTCCTGCCCATGGACCCAAAATTTTGATGTTTTGTTCCCCGAGCCACTTAGTTATCACTTTTGCCTTATGGCAAGGTGCTCCGTCATGCTGGAAAAGGCATTGTTTGTCACCAAACTGTTGTTGAATGGTTGGGAGAAGTTGCTCTTGGAGGTTGTTTTGGTACCATTCTTTATTCATGGCTGAGAAGCAATCCCACACATGAATGGTCTCAGGATGCTTTACTGTTGGCATGACACAGGACTGATGGTAGCGCTCACCTTTCCTTCTCTGGACAAGCGTTTATCCAGATGCGCCAAACAATCTGAAAGGGGATTCATCAGAGAAAATAACTTTGCCCCAGTCCTCAGCAGTCCAATCCCTGTACCTTGTGCAGAATATCAGTCTGTCCCTGATGTTTTTCCTGGAGAAAAGTGGCTTCTTTGCTGCCCTTCTTGACACCAGGCCATCCTCAAAAATGCTTCACCTCACTGTGCGTGAAGATGCACTCACACCTTCCTGCTGCCATTCCTGAGCAAGCTCTGCACTGGTGGTGCCCCGATCCCGCAGCTGAATCAACTTTAGGAGATGGTCCTGGCGGTTGCGGGACGTTCTTGGGCACTCTGAAGCCTTCTTCACAACTATTGAACCTCTCTCCTTGAAGTCCTTGACGATCCGATAAATGGTTGACTTAGGTGCAATCTTACTAGCATCAATATCCTTGCCTGTGAAGAGCTTTTTGTGCAAAGCAATGATGACTGCATGTGTTTCCTTGCAGGTAACAATGGCTAACAGAGGAGGAACAATGATTTCAAGCTCCACCCTCCTTTTAAAGCTTCCAGTCTGTTATTCTAACTCAATCAGCATGACAGAGTGATCTCCAACCTTGTCCTCGGCAACACTCTCACCTGTGTTAACGAGAGAATCATTGACATGATGTCATCTGGTCCTTTTGTAGCAGGGCTGAATTGCAGTGGAAATGTTGTTTTTGTAATTTAGTTAATTGTCATGGCAAAGAGGGACTTTGCAATTACTTGCAATTCATCTGATCACTCTTCATGAAATTCTGGAGTATATGCAAATTGCCATCATAAAAACTGAAGCAGCAGACTTTGTGAAACCCAATACTTGTGTAATTCTCAAAACTTTTGGCCATGGCTGTATAGATGAATCAACTTTTCATTGCTGTGGAAAAATATATCTAGGAGAGGGACATAGGGAGCAAGAATCGTTATTTAAACAAAAGTATAATGATCTGTAAAGGGGACGTACATCTAAGGCCCCAATTCCTCGTTCTGGAGGGCCATCCATGATCAGCGATCCGTTGGCGGACCAGAGAAATTTAACATGTTAAAAATCACCGACTTGCAACCATTTTCGGGTCGGGATGGGGGAATCGGAATTTTTCAACATGTTGATTATTCCCGATTCCCTGGCCCGTAGGCAGAATATGGAATTGCCTTGATGGGCCCTTTAGTCACATAACATGCAGGAACCCAGGTGCAGCATTACTTAGGACCAATAAACAGGTGGCAGGTAGTGCTGCTTAGCCAATAATATTAGTACAACAAATAATAATTTCCATAAACGGTTGCAATAAAAGCAATGTGTTTGTTTGCCTAAATTGTAACAGCCAATAATAGCAGAAGATCAGTTTTAACTAATTTTTTTCTGTTACTCACTAGCAAAATAACCTCTTTCATCATATTGTCTAGGCCTTTCGGCTGGCGGTCTCATTACTATATCCCCTTCTGGGCATATTCTGGTTGTTTGAAAAGTTCCTTAAATAAATAGCTCATTATTATAGCAGTAGCAGATTGTGGCAGTTTTATCAGTTTAACCCCTTTTCAGAGTCGGCATCCCCATGTCACCTACCCATTAGCACAAACCTAGCAGTTCCTACAGACAGGTGCTGAAAAGAAAAACTCCTGCTAAATGGAAAGAGAACGCTTTCTACTTCTTATTCCA
Source organism: Taudactylus pleione (assembly GCA_031769625.1). Classification (NCBI taxonomy): domain Eukaryota; kingdom Metazoa; phylum Chordata; class Amphibia; order Anura; family Myobatrachidae; genus Taudactylus; species Taudactylus pleione. The sequence goes on from JAUIMM010000134.1 coordinate 7,628,733, forward strand.
TTTTAGCAGAGCATTGAAAGCATGTCCCACAGCACAATGTACTATGTACGTAATGAGCTTTGCCACAGATTTCCGCTGTATTTTACCAAGCGCTAATGGCTATGATCAACGTTGGCAATGCTAAAATTGACACAAACCCTTGTTAGTAATTGTGTTTGTGCAGTTCATTCACTTGTATTATTTTTGGGCTCTCAGAGTTAGAGTTTACCAGGTCTTAATAATGCACTTTGAGTTTGAATGCCTGATTTTAATGTCTGTGTGTACGAAGCCTTAATATGTACCGCCATTGACTATGATAAACCAGCAACGACATTGTCCCCATGCTCTTATATTCTTCCAAATCATTGTGCCGTGCGTGGCTCATTAGTGTTTAAATAGAGGCCCCCATACATCAGCAATTGATTGCAGCAATCATGAAATTTGCAATCGATTGTGTATAAAAATCTCTCCCTTTTTCAATCGATTGTGGCAAATCTGCAATCGATTGAAAAAGGGAAAGATTTTTATACACAATCGATTGCAACTTGCATGATTGCTGCAATCAATTGCTGATGTATGGGGGCCTTATGAGTCAGAAGTGTCAAAGCACCTGGAGTCTCGCCTGGGCTTCTTCAGGGCAATCACATTCATGTGTGCTGAGCACCAGCCTCCAAGAGCGCCATCTAGCTGTGTCCTGGGAAATTGTGACATTTTTATTAAAGCTGAATCAATTAATTTTCATTCACATTTAAAAAAAACAGTCAGGAACAAACTGTCAGCCTGATAGGTAAATCAGTGACTTCAACGTTCACTGAATGTTTGCAGCAAGTTGCTTGCTAACAGTGAGCTTATATGTCAGTGCTGAGGCTGCATTGCAACATGCCCTTCCGTTGACTGCACCTAATATCTACTGCTGCAGAGGGCAATGGGACTGGTCTATACACATTGGGATGATTACAGGCCAAGCCCTTTCTGAGTGTGAGGTTTAAACAACCCCCTACATGGAAACAGGGTTCTGAGGAAGGAAAATACTTCCATGGAGAAAACTACTACATCCATAAAACATCCTCTAAGTCCATTTTCCTGCATTGTATTATTGCTGGAACAGTTCCAGAGGGTGATGTTATTACTGCTTAGCAATACATTAGTTATATTTTTATTTTAATACTGTCTGAAGCCGTGAGCCCCAGCTGCCAACAAACCAGAGAATGAGAGAGATTTGGAATGGATGACAGTTCTCAGGACTACATCACTGCAAAGTGTTACAGACTAGCTGCAGAGGTGTATCTAGGGTTCCAAGAGCCCCTGGCAAAGTAAGCGACTGGCGCCCCGCCCCCATATTTGAGATAGGGAAGGTGCGTCTGGCAAAAAAGAGACGTGGGTTTATGAAGAAGGGGCATGGCCCCACACACACACTCATATATATATATATATATATATATATATATATATATGCAACACACATATACACACAAACATATATTTTATATATATATATATATATCACAATCCCACATATATACACATGTATATACATTTTATATATAAGTGTGTGTATATATATATATATATATATTATATGCATACACATATGTACATTTTATATATATATATAAAACCTTTCTTGCCAAATACATTTACATAGTATAATTATTACCATCAGCCATCACCATCCTGAAAGCCGGGCAGTTGGAGTTCTGGCCCCAGTGTCCGTCACCGCACTACAGATATCAAACTCAAAAGAAACGGGAGCTTCTGGCAGCAAGGGCTGCTGGGAGCTGTAGTTTCTTTTGAATTGCTTCACTGTAGCGCAGTGCCTGACACCGGCGCCGATAAAAGTGGCTCCTGCCTGCTGTTGTGTGAGTCTCCGGGAAACGCACTGCCCAGGGACGCACACCGACACCAGGTACAACACAGCTAGTATCTGTTTCTACCTCATGGCCGCGGATGGCATCGCCGGCCGGCGCCCCTTCTTGGCTGGCGCCCCTGGCGAATGCCATCCTGGCCAATAGGTAGATACGCCCCTGACTAGCTGCTATATCTAATATGTCAATGGAAGAAAAAATAGGTAGAAGGAAAAGCCTGTGGGCAATTCACCCAACCGCAATCCTGATATATATACCTAGGCCAGGGGTAGCCAACCCTGGTCCTCGAGAGCTACCAACAGTGTATGTGTTCCAGGCCTCCTCCTAGAATCACAAATTAAATAATTAACTGCACTTATGGATCTTTTCAAAAGTGTTAGTGAGTAATGAATACACCTGTGCACCAGCTAGGTGGTCTGGAAAATGTGAATTGTTAGTAGCTCTCGAGGACCGTGGTTGGCTACCCCTGACCTAGGCTTACCATACTGCCCCTTTAAACCGGGACACTCATGAATTACACAGGTTCTTATTCTGTGTACTCAGTGGCAGATATATTGGCCGATCAATTGATCGCCCAATATATCTGGCGCCCGTCGGCGTACCAGCGGTAGGTCTGTGAACGACGTCGTTCACAGATATATATCGCGTCGGCTGTGCTGCCCAGCCGATGGCAGATATATCTGCAGACATATCTGTCCATCATGCTGTGTGTACGGGTGATTAGACGACTGCCCGTACACTTGCAGCTGCAGGGAGGGCCTGCGGCACCCACAGACCAATGGGAGATAATGGTTGTTCAGTGTGTATGAATAACCATCCTCTGCAGATATATCTGCAGATCACTCAATACATACAAACTCCATACAGTTAGGGCCCTTGATGGGAATCGATCCCAAGACCTCAGTCCTGCGAGGCAGTAATGGTAACCACTACACCAACCATGCTGTCCTATCAAAGCGCTAACTTTTTTTTTTTACTTTTTGGCGTATTTTACAAGAAGAGTTCTACAAGACATTTATCTTATGTTAAAATATGTTTGTTTCATAAAATCAAAACTGCTAAATCCAGTTTGCTATATTCAAATACATTTGTTAAGAGAACAGGTACATTTCCCCCCCCCTCTATTCCACAGTGCCCATTATATCAGGTTGGGTACGGGATCCCAGCTGTCAGGATACTGGAGGTCAGAAAACAGACAGCAGCATCCCGACAGTCAGAATCCCGACCCACTAAAGTAACTATCCTAACCCTAACCATTAACCCTCCCACTAACCCTAACCCACCTTTCCCCCGATTGCCTAACCCTAACCCCTAAACCTAGCCCTCCCCCTAACCCTAATAATTACCGTTGGGATGCCAGCGGTCGGGATTCTGGCGCCGGGATTCAGACTGCTGCCGGGATTCAGGCGCCGGTATTCTAAGCGCCGGCGTCCTGACCGCCGGAATGGTAACTACATCCCATTATATCAACCTGTTCTGGATGCCATGACGAATGAATGCAGATATTGCTCACTCTGTGTTAGGCTTTCCAGAAATAAATCACGCTTGGTGCCTGTTTTTATGATGTTGCAAAGTTACGCTTTATATATTTACCGTGGATCACAGGTCTTCTTTGGGCCAAATAGAAGCCGTAAAGGCTTCACAAGTCTTCTTGTGTATTTTTATTTTCAGATTACAAGGTCTGATGCTTTGTACATTTTTTCCCTGCTTTAATGGGTGACCTGGTTACTTCAGTTTGAAGGATTATACAATTAAAGCAAGTCTTCGGTGACGGCCATTGAAACAGCGAGACTGTCGTTATAAATCTTAGCTTTTGCTTATGTGCTCCCCAGCAGGCAGCTCTCATCGTCATCTGAGTTTTAAGAAAAGACTTTTAATATGTTTGTGGCACTTGGAAAGGGTTGAAAAAAAAATATGTACTACTTTCCAGCAACTACGGTTCTCTCATGCAGAGGATTAATGACTTGGAAATGCTCGCTTAGAAAAGGAAACACAGGATTTGCTCAGATTTGATGTGATGTTTCTGCCCCTATTGAAGATTTTAATGCGTTTATTCAGACAGTTTGTACTGTTAATTTCTCAGGGATCCAAACAGCCTATTTTATTCCAAAGTAATTAAGTTCCCCACATCCCAGTAGGCTGATTATGCTCTTATGTATACATATTCCATATCCCCACTCCATCCAAAGTCATCACAGCAGGAATCAATGACTCAACCGAAAAAAAAGAATGTTTAATTTTGGGTGAATTAGAGTAAGTTGTGCATAACATTTTTATATGAAGAGTTGGGGCACAATTATATTTTGTGGATCCTTATAATTTAATATTTTTTTGGGGGGGATGAGGGAGGGGGCTTCAACATGCTGTATAGCTAGTACCGGTACTTTTTGGTGTTTGTGTACATGTCTAATGCAACCAACCTCTTCTACTGCTCAGGCTTCCAAATTGTACCAAGTAGTTGCTTAAAGCTTTTTGTAAGGGTGTGGCATAAAATTTCGATGTTGATGGGGTATATTTTCTAAAGTGCAGGTTTTTAGAACTGGAGATGGTGTTCATAACAACCAATCATATTCTTTATCATTTATCTAGCACTTTCTAAAAGATAATAGCTAGAATCTGATTGGTTGCTATGGGCAGCAACTCCACTTCTAAAAACCCACACTTCAGTACATATACCCCTCAACGTGAACATGGACGGGAGGTCGACCAGTCAAATGTCGACATTGACATACTGTCAACATTCCACCATTGTCGACATTGTGAATGTTGACAGTCGGCATGTCGACCGCGCAGTTTTACATTGACAAAGTTAGTATCCCTAAACTTAACTCTGACCACAGACTAACCCTAAAACCATGAAAAGATCGGCTGCCGACATTCTGAGTGTCCATATTCTGAATGCTGACATTATGAAAGTATACCGTTTCTAAGTACCTCTTTGTTTACAGGTATAATATAAATTTATTGCAGCTAAGTTATGAATAATATGCTTGTTATTTTCTCTCCATTGCTCGTGGTCTTTGTCCAATCCATGTGATACTTATACTGTAGCCTGTTTGTTACAATTCTAAATGGAAATATATCTGGTGAGCCCCTTTGGGAAATAATTGCTTTTCTGAGACATCTGCCATTATAAGCATCAGTCATTTATTACCTATACTTAGTTGTTAGCCATTACTGGTATGTGAATGTGATTGCCCAGCCATCTGTAAAGTCAGTGGGAGTGTAAGTGTTTAGGTAATGTAGAGATGTACGTGATTTCCTAGGATTCCTGCATTGTAGGGCAGTGCCGCAAACAACCGGAAAGTTCAGTGTCAGTCGGCAATTGTGACAATTACTTTACAGTGATGCATGGCTCAAAAATAGAATTTTCGGAGCCATATACAAGACGGGGTCTATTTACTAAGCAGTGTTAGGAGAAGTGAAGAGTGAAAGTGATAAGGTGCCAGCCAATCAGCTCCCAACTGTCATTTTTCAAACACAGCCTGTGAGATGGCAGTTAGGAGCTGATTGGCTGGCACCTTTTCACTTTTCACTTCTCCTAACACTGCTTAGAACATAGACCCCTTAAAAGTCATTTATTGCAGCCAGCCAGGTCTTGAGTTTGCAAAAGCCTGCCCTACAGTACCTGGGGTAATAAGGGCTAATGCTGAGATGAATGCAGATCTACCGTGTTTTTGCACTGCGCATGCTATGGAACTCAACACACACAAGTAAGAGCTATGCAGAGTTGGACATATTTCACTTGCATGCATATATATGACTTAAGAGGCGTAACTGGGTTGTAACAGACAGATGCACTGAGAGGGGGGTGCGGCGGGTCCCACTCTAGGCGGTAGAATTACTAATGCTTCTAAAACAGACAAGTGGTGGTGTTGCTGAAAGCAACCAATCAGAATGTAGCTATCATTTCTCTTGCATCTTAGAAAATGATAGTCAGAATATGATTGGTTGCTATGGTCAACACCACTTGTCTGTTTTAGAAGCTTTAGTAACACCTACCTCTAGGGGCTTGGGATTGCTGGGGAGGCACTCCCCGCCCCCATCAAGGTGATGTGGCCACACCCTCCCAGAATGAGCCACAGGTGCATACAGCTCCTTCAAATGGAACCAGAGATGGCCGTAGTCATGCCCCCTCAACATAAGGGTCCACCGGGGCTCTCAGCTGCCCTGGTAACAAAGCGCAGTGGAGTCGCTATGGGGGAGCAGGCTGCGCCGGGTGTCACACTCAGAGGTGACACCACAATGCCGGCTCCTCAGTGACAGGAGCCGAGTGCTGCAGTGTGACATTCTCCTGTCACAGAGGAGAAGCCAACAGTGCAGACACTAGCCACTAGGGGCAGCCCAGCATCACCGGGGATGCTGGGTACGCCCTCTGAGGGATTTCCCATGAGGCCACACCCCCTTTATGTTAGACCACACCCCCATACACAGGGTGCAATGGGTGTCGCCAGACCTAGTGATACCTCTTACAGGGCATTCTTACATTTAAGTTCGGTGAGGGTGTAAACTAAACCAAAATATGTCTGTTTGGAGATATATCTTTTGCACCTTGTATAGGGTATTTGGAAATACTCACTGATGATAATTATTCTTATCATTTATTTGAAAGGAGTCATCATTGTGGTGTAGCAAACCAAGCATAGACCTAGGGGGTTGGCGTACCACAACTCTGCATGTCGGCAATCGAACAAGCTATATTTTTTTGCACTGCTCATGCGCAGCGATTGTCTTGTGATTCCACACGCACAGAGAACCCATTTGCAAAGTGAGTGACAGGTAGCGATTGGGAGAGCTCAGGAGAGGCGCTGTATTTGAGACAGGTCAGACCTGGCGCAAGGGCTGCATGGCAGATCGATGTGAGTCGATGTTGCATGCGACGTAGGACACAGATGAGAAGGCAGCAGTGGGCATCACTGGGTGGTGATCTAACCCTGTTCCGCTACAAGCTCTTCCTCTACCAGTGTAATAGTGAGTACGGCTGTACTACCGCTTGCATAATAAACTACACTACTTGGTTAAGCTACACTGGACTGGCTCTTGCGTCATCTTGCAATGTGCTGGTGTGTACGTTTAACTCTGCTATAGTCACCACCTATACACACATTTCTAGAGATGTGCAGGGTTGGATCGGTTCAGATTTTTCCCGCCAAATTTTGATCTTTGGCAGGAAAGATACGAATTTGGAGGGAAAATTCAAATCGATCCGAGACTGCAACAAGTCTACACATTTACAACACTTCGGGGCTAATAGGATAGCCCCGCCGCGATCAATCAGCAGCGCTACTTTAGCGCTGCTAATTGGATACCCCCATAGTGTATAATAGCAGTGACCTATTCGAAATTCCTATAAATAAAAAGGTGAAATATTGAAACATGATAGGAAGTAATTAGTCTGAGCTGTATCAGTCTCCGTGCCCTACATGTAGAGTATATTAAAGGATTATCTATCATTAAGGGGTCTATTTACTAAGCGGTGTTAGGAGACATAGTGAAAAGTGACAAGGTGCCAGCCAATCAGCTACTGAGAGCTGAGTGACTGGCATCTTATCACTTTTCACTCTGTCTCCTAACACTGCTTAGTAAATAGACCCCTATATCTGGGAGGCTGTAGCAATGATGTTAGGTGCATACCAGAACTTAGATCTCATATGGTATAGATGTATTTGTATTATTAATTTAGTTGATGGCATCTCTCTAGATACTGTGGTAGAAGCACTGGAGAAGTCTTCGATGGCATATATGTGTGTCCCAGATTCCTATCATATGTGTTTTAAAAACCCCAGGAAAAGTCTGTTATGCCAAACAGACCAGAAGTGTCGGCTTTTGGTAAAAGCTGGATAATAGGTCCTAGGGGTGTGGATGTGAGAAGAGAAGGGAGGGCTCCATCCACAGGTCATTCCTGGTATTGGGCCATTCAGTCTGAGAGCAGGCTGATTAGTAGTTGCACCTTGAAGTGGCTCAGGTAAGCTGTGTCAGGTTTTGGATCAGTGTCTCACATACCCTGGGGAGAACAGACACTGAGGTTTGTTCAGAGACACTGTGATATTTGAAAGTGCTGTGTTTGTGTTTGTGGTATGGCAGTAGGCACTGCCACTTGTAGAGAGGGAATAACATGTCGAGTTAGAGCCCAGCTGGGCTAGGATTTATTTTTATGTTTTGTTTATTTTGTTGTTTATATTGCACAATAAAACTGGTTCCGACCAGCTTGCATGAAAACCCTGGACTGGTGTGCTGTTTCCTGGCTGCTGTGTGTAAGGAGGTGTCCATCTACCCCGGGAGAGGGACCCCGCTATCCCGACTATATCACAATACCCAATTCCTTTTACTGACATAGAGCATATTTGCCTACTCTCCTGGAATCTGGGAGACTACAGAATTTTTGGGGAGTTCCACAGACTTCCGGGAAAGCAGATCAGCCTCCCACACCCTGAACACTTCCTAGTGAAATGGACGGGGCGGCAGTGTGATCATGCAAATTACGGCACCATAGCCCCGCCCACTCTGTTTAATGCATTGTGCCATAATGAAGAGATTCGCCCCACCCCCGGCCCCTCAGTGGCCACCTGCATCTCCCCTCTGGGTACTATCCCAGAAGGGATACAATAAAAGTATGATACAATAAAAGTATGATATAATAAAAGTAAGACATTGTAGGTCTTTTGCTAAATATATTTTTTTTAATAAAACTAACAATGATGTTAATCTTTTCCTTATGTAGCAGAATGTGCGGGATCACAGCTGTCATCTGGCAAATGTATTTACTAACATTTATTTATGTACAGAAGGTCCAGCATAGCCTGTACCTTTTTGTACTTTCTGTTGAGCCTCTGACTTTGGTAAATACCATTTGGGCTGGATATGATAGAGTATGGAGACTGTTTTGATGTCGGGTAGTCATGTACGAGGGTGAGTCAAAATTATCCGCACTCCAGTTATATTAAAACTTCTGTTGGCCGCACTGTCTTATCAACGCTTTCCGTACTAGGTTGCTGTCTCCCCAGTCACTGCTGTGCAGGTTTGAGCGTGGTACATCAGTTCATTTGTAACTGCAGTGCAGGAAAAAATGGCTGCCCCACTTGTGATTTGCATGAAAGAAGAGCAGCGTGCGGTGATTAGTTCTTTTGAGGTCTGAGGGTGTGTCTGGTGCTGATATTTATCAAAGACTTTGGGCCTGATTCAGAGCCGCTCGTAAGCGGCAGCTCGTTCGCTCCGAGCGATGTTCGCACATCTGCGCATGCATATGGGTCGTAATGCGCATGCGCTAACCAGTCATTGTGGTCGGAAATTGTGCGCTCGCGAAACAGGGAGGGGCTGCTAATTTGAGTGACAGAATGAGGCGTTTGTGGGTGGTAACGGGGAAGGTGCTTGAAAACGGGGAGTGGAGATCCGAACGCAGGCGTGCCAAACGGTCAAAACGGGCGTTTAATGGGTGTGCATAATTAACAAAGCAGCGTCATCGACCACGTCACTTGGTTGTCTTTTAGCCTGAACTGCTCGCAGTGATTGCGGGAAATAAGACCTACCACAAGCACTGCGAGCAGTATAGACGCCTTTCGATGTACTCGATTAATCTAATAAATAGCGGAGATGACGTATGATGCGAACGGCCAGGGGGCGTCTTTACAAAATAGTGAGCGCATGTTTCGTTCACTCGCTCAGACATAGAGGTGTCAACAGACCGTAAAGAGCGAGCGCTCAATTTAAATAGCCGGCCCCTTTTTCTGAACGACCGTTTGCAAATAGCGTCCGGCTCTGAATCAGGCCCTTTGTGCACAGCATGGAGAAAGTGTTTTGTCGCAAAAAGTGTGTATGAATGGATCATTTGCAAATGAGCCATGGTTCTGCCTATGAAATAATCCACAACAGACTTGGGTGAAGACATCGGTGCATTCGTGGCTCGCAGCTCAGCCTAAAACATTTTTTTAGTGAGGGAATATGAAAGCTTGTCGACAGATGGACAAAGTGTATAGGAAAGCAGGGGGATTATGTCGAAAAATAATGTATTTGTCTTTTTTGAAAGTCGATTAAAATAAATTCTACAGCCAGAGTGCGAATAATTTTTGACTCACCCTCGTATTTTGTTAAAATGTTCATACCTTGGTAAAGTAAAGAGATCTGTTGGTAGGATTGTACTAGTTTTGGATCTTTGTTAGGTATTTGGTAGTGCCATGAATCTAGCCAGATTCAAGTCTTTTGTTGCAGCGTTCAGTATTGGAATAAAAAACTAGATCTTAGGCAGACACACAGCTCACGTGTACAAGGGTAAATCTGTCACTCACACCATTTCCAGTGTCACATAAATTCATTTGGACACATTCTTTACATGTGGGGCCAATCCAGAGATGAGTCATGCTTGCCGACCTTTTGGCTACCTACGAGGGGTTGGGCGGAAGGTGGTCGCATTGCGTCAAAGGTGGGCAGATCTGGGGCTGTGATGGCGTGATTAACGGCATTGTGAAGTGGGAGATGGAACCATGATGATGCGATTCAATGCGAATTGCATCATCGGCCACCTGTGCGCTCCACTCCACACGAGAAGTGGACAGCCGTGGCTGGCGGCCCCAGCCTTCGGGAGACTTGCCCACTTTGCCAGATAGCCGGGAGCACCACTCGATTTTCAGGAGCCTTCTGGGCAGATTGGCAATTATTAGTTGAATGCAAGTCTATTCTGCAGACAGAACCTTTGTATTTTTGTGTTGCATGGAGCTAAGTGCATGCTTGTTTCAGATGGATCTGTACACAAAGGATAGGGCTGGTGGAAATCTGTATTAAGGGTTTCTGCCTGTGCCCTAAATACTGAAGCCAAAGCCACAACAGATTTAAGCATTGTTCCAGAGTGATGGGTATGGGATGCTGACGCTCGGGATCCCAGCAGTCAGAATCCCGACACCGGCATCCTGGCAGGGTTAAGATACCGACACCTGTTGGTAGGTATCCTAACCCTCCCCCTCTCCCTACCCTAACCTTCTCTCCCCGGTACCTGATCCTAACCTCCCACTCCTAGTGCCTAAACCTAACCTCCCCCTTCCCACACACTAAACCTAACCCTCCCCTAGTGCCTAACCCTAACGCTAACCCTCCCCCTAACCCCACTACTTATCTTTGGGATTTCGGCGGTCAGGATTCTGGTGCCGATATTCTGATTCCGGTAGGGATTCCGGTGTCGGTACTCTGCTCGCTTTAATCCCCGCGGTCGGGATATTGACCACATCCGGTTCCAGAGGAAATCTGAAGTTCCTTAAAGCAAATTTCCATTTTGCTATCCACAGGCTCCTTCAGTTGGGCCTCCATCAGGAATGGTCGTCCTTGCAGGCAGTCTGGCTTCAGTTGCATCAATTTTAGGCACCGAACTTCACTTAAATGCTGAAAAGGATGCATATGGTTAATTCACTTAATCCATCTGTTCCCATTCCTTATTAATGACCTGGTGGATCTGAAACACTTTGGCCTTTTTTTGTTGACCCTCAAACAGGCAATCTTGAAGAGAAACCCAGTGTCACGATCAGGGCTGACAGGCTGCCGAGATCGCGGTCCTTACCGCTCCGAGCGCTCTGGCATGGCGTCTCCGGTGGGGGTGCAGGGACCTGGAGAGCAGTGCTGGGTACTGTGAGCCTCCGCAGACTAAGGGCTTCCATCTGGAGGAAGGTGAGAGAGGTTGAGTCTGACAGTGCTTCTGCACACTGACCACTGGGCGCGGCCATCTTGGATTTGGATCACATGTTGATTTGGGCCAATCAGGTAACAGCCTGGGCTAGGGAGGCTAGCAGCCAATCCTGCACTACCTGAGGGTACTAAAGGGCTGTCAAGAGGCTCCTTAGTTACCAGTGCAACGTCTATCACAGCGTATGCTGTGAGCTAGTTATCTGTGCTCCCTTGCTCCTTAAAAGTGCCATTGCTCCAGTGTGTTCCTGCAGATTCACCTCTCAGCCTTGGTGCAGTCCTGCTCCTGTTACTACCTGTCTCCTGACACCGGCAACCCGTTGTTTACCCAGCCAACCCCGGTTCTCAGAGTGCCACCAGTGTCTCCCAGCCTGTCTCACCCCTTCGTGTAAACCATTCCTTCATGAGTCATACCCCCCTAAGGCCGGCTGTTTTCAAGTACCAGCAAACGAACCCTGACTCGCCAACCGACTCCACTTTGGGTCCAGGTGCACGCCAAGCCATGACAGTTTGCACTGGCCGAATGGATTCGGCTAGTGGACAGGATTTGAGGGCCGACCTGCTCCAGGGTATCGCCAGTCGCCTAGAGGGTTTAGAGGCGTCACAGCGACAAATTGCTCAGTTCCTGCAGAAAATGCCTCTTCGTCAGGACACGTTACAAGCCTCCCTGATTACCGTTAATATGCCTGCCGCCACAAGCCAGCCAGCAGCTCCAGTCATTCCTGTTCCATCTGCTCCATCCCATCTGCACCTTCCGACTCCCAATAAATTTGACGGGAACCCCGAATTGTGCCGATGGTTTCTTAACCAGTGAGACATCCACTTCACATTACAGCCTGCGAACTTTCCGTCTCCTAAATCCAAAGTGGCATATATTGTGTCTCTGCTGTCCGGTTCTGCCCTAGATTGGGTCTCGTCCCTCTGGGAGAGGTCAGACCCCTTATTAGAAAACTACTCCGAATTTATCACGTCCTTCCGAAGGATCCTCGACAAGCCCGGGAGAACAACCTCAGCTGCAGCGGAGATCCTGCGACTTCGCCAGGGGAATCGACCAGTACATCATCCAATTTCAAACGCTGGCCTCGGCGCTAAAGTGGAATGAGGAGGCCCTGATTTCCGCCTTCTGGAGTGGGTTTTCAGATAGTTTAAAGGATGACCTCACCACTCGAGATCTGCCGGCTACCCTCAACGAGCTTAGCTCTCTCTGTAATAAAGTGGACCTGCGGTACCGAGAACGGCAGAGTGAGAAAAATAGGGGAGATCGCTTTAGGTTCTGGCCGACCATTACTCCGACCACCCCTCTATCTGAACCTGTGGGAGATGAACCCATGCAGATTAATCAGGCTCGCCTCACGGTAGAGGAGCGGCAAAGGTGCTGACGGGAGAACCTGTGCATGTACTGCGGGGAGACCGGTCATCTGGTCGCTGCCTGTCCACTTCGTCCGGGAAACTCCCGATCCTAACCTGTGCCGGAGACACCAGGTTGGGAGTGATGTCCTCATCTCCGTCAAAAACTGAATCTACCTTGACCATTACTTTAGAGATTTCCCATGGTTCTAAAGTTGTTCTTTCTCTCCTTGATTCAGGGGCTGCCGAAAATGTCATAACCGCCTAACTTGTCCAGAGATTTCGGATTCCCGTCTCCTCTCTCGACCATACCGTCACCCTATCTGCAGTGGATGGCACCCAGATTATCAACGGAGTCATCTCTCTACGTACTCTACCTGTGCCAGTTCGTGTCAGGGCTCTTCACACAGAAACTATCCAATTCTTGGTGATTCCCAAAGCCTCCCATGAAGTCATCCTTGGATATCCCTGGTTACGCAAGCATTCTCTCAATATTGACTGGGGTACCATGCAAATCTTGCCCTGGGGAGAAACTTGTCAAGCGTCCTGCCTTCCTCAAATCAAGCCCGTCAAAGAAATTCACATTGCAACCACTACTCCAATTCCCTGCCAGTACCGCTCCTTCTCTGACGTCTTCTGCAAAATCGGGTCTGATATTCTGCCTCCTCAGCGGGTGTGGGATTGTCCCATTGAGTTGATCCCTGGCAAAACTCCTCCACGTGGTCGTACTTACCCACTCTCCCTGCCCGAGACCAAGGCCATGTCAGCGTACATCCAGGAGAACCTGTAAAAAGGGTATATTCGACCATCCTCCTCACCGGCAGAGGCGGGATTCTTTTTTGTATTAAAGAAGGATGGAGGTCTGCACCCTTGCATCGATTATAGGGGCTTAAACGACAAAACTGTCAAAAACCGCTACCCGATACCCCTCACTACCGAACTTTTCGATCGAGTAAAAGGTGCTACTATTTTTACCAAACTGGATTTAAGAGGGGCCTATAATCTCATTAGGATGCGAGCCGGAGACGAGTGGAAAAAAGCATTCAATACCCGGGACGGTCATTTTGAATATCTTGTAATGCCCTTTGACCTCTGTAACGCCCCTGCTGTTTTTCAGAACTTTGTGAATGAGATCTTCCGGGACTTACTATATATTTCTGTAGTGGTTTACCTAGACAATATTCTGATATTCTCCTCCAATATTGACAAACATTGGTCCCAATTCAAGGAAGTGCTAGCTCGTTTACGAAAGAACCATCTGTACTGTAAAGCTGACAATGTGTGTTCGAAGTTTCCTCGGTTCCCTTTCTAGGTTACATTGTCTCAGGTTCTGGGCTTGAAATGCATCCCCAGAAAGTACAGTCAATTTTGGACTGGTCTCGTCCGAATTCTTTGAAGGCGGTACAAAGATTTCTAGGCTTCGCTAACTATTATCGAAGATTCATCAAAGGATTTTCCACCCTCATGGCACCCATTTCCACTCTGACTCGCAAGGGGGCAAACCCATTACAGTGGCCTCCTGAGGCCGAAACCGGCTTTCAACTTTTAAAACAAGCCTTCATTTCCACTCCTGTACTGAGACAACCTAACATTAATTACCCATTTTTTCTAGAAGTGGATGCCTCTTCCAAAGCAGTAGGGGCAGTACTATGCCAAAAACTTGAGGATAACAAGTTTCATCCTTGCGGGTTCTTCTCAAAGAAATTTTCCCTAGCAGAAAGGAATTATCCCATTGGAGAGCAGGAATTGTCGGCTGTGAAGTTAGCCTTTGAAGAGTGGCGTTATCTTCTCGAAGGTGCTACATTTCCCATCACCGTTTATACGGATCATCGGAACCTCCTATATCTAAAGAATATCCAGTGCCTCAGTTCTCGTCTGGCCCGGTGGGCAATACTCTTCTCCCATTTCAATTTCACTTTGACTTTTTGCCCAGGCTCACTGAATCAAAAAGCAGATGCTCTCTCTCGTTCTCTCTCCTCCGATGCATCTTCCGAAGGTCATAAGGAGGCTCCAGTTCTGGACTCCAGAGTATTTGCTGTCACTCACATTCAACCCCCTCCTGGGAAAACCTTTGTGACCTCAGATATGCGCAAACAGCTTTTGAAGTGGGTTCATACTTCTCGTTTCGCCGGACACCCGGGCATACGCAAGACCTTGGAAATCCTGCAACGTTCATATTGGTGGCCTGCTATGAAATCTGAAATTTAAGCTTTTATTTCCTCCTGTCCACAGTGCGCTCAGCATAAAACATCCAGCCAAGCTCCTGCGGGCACATTGCTACCCCTGTTGATACCAACCCTTCCTTGGACACACCTATCCATGGACTTTGTAACGGACCTACCCGTTTCCAACGGGTTTACCACCATCTGGGTTGTGGTGGATCATTTCTCCAAAATGGTTCATTATGTTCCCCTCAAGAAATTGCCATCTGCTCCAGAGTTGGCCCAGCTGTACGTCAACAATATCTTTCGTCTCCATGGACTCCCAATTGAAATTGTCTCTGATAGAGGGGTGCAGTTTGTAGCAAGATTTTGGAGAGCTCTGTGTTCTATCTTCCAAATTAAACTAAAATTTTTAACAGCTTATCACCCTCAGTCTAATGGATCTACAGAGAGGGTCAATCAAGACCTCGAGACCTTTCTGCGAATCCACATGTCTTCATCACAAGACAACTGGGCAGACACTCTGCCCTGGGCCGAATTTGCCCATAACAGCTCTTATCATTCTTCTACGGGGCAAACCCCATTTTTTGTAGTTTTTGGTCTGCATCCCAGAGTACCAGAGTTTCAAGAATTGCCAGTCTTCGATGTACCAGCGGTAACCTCCACACTAGAGAAATTCTCTCAGATTTGGACTCAGGTTCATTCCGCCTTACAAAAGCCTCTGTTCGATATAAATTAGCAGCTGACAAAAAAAGGAGAGCGGTGCCCAACCTAAAAACGGGTGATTTAGTGTGGCTGTCTACTAGTAATCTTTGCTTTAAAGTTCCGTCCATGAAGTTTGCTCCCCGCTTCATTGGTCCATTTCCCATCACTCAAGTGATCAATCCAGTGGCCTACAAATTGAAACTCCCGTCCTATCTCAAAATACCAATCTCCTTCCATATCTCCCTGCTGAAACCTCTCATCCTGAAGCGCTTTCGCAAAGTTCTGCCACGCTCTCCCAAAGTCCTGAGAGGGGTGTGGACTTTGAGGTCAAACAAATCCTGGACTCTCGTTTTAGTTATGGTCAGCTTCAATATTTTCTGGATTGGAAAGGTTATGGACCTGAAGAGCATTGTTGGGTGAAAGCTGAGGATGTCCATGCTCCTCGCCTGGTGCTTAAGTTTCATTCTGAAAATCCTGGTAAACCCAAGAAGTGTCCAGAGTCCACCTCTAAAGGAGGGGGTACTGTCACGATCAGGGCTGAAAGGCTGCCAAGATCTCGGTCCTTACCACTCCGAGCGCTCTGGCATGGCGTCTCCGGCGGGGGTGCAGGGACCTGGAGAGCAGCGCTGGGTACTGTGAGCCTCTGCAGACTAAGGGCTTCCATCTGGAGGAAGGTGATAGAGGTTGAGTCTGACAGTGCTTCTGCACACTGACCACTGGGCGCGGCCATCTTGGATTTGGATCACATGTTGATTTGGGCCAATCAGGTAACAGCCTGGGCTAGGGAGGCTAGCAGCCAATCCTGCACTACTTGAGGGTACTAAAGGGCTGTCAAGAGGCTCCTTAGTTGCCAGTGCAACATCTATCACAGCGTATGCTGTGAGCTAGTTCTCTGTGCTCCCGTGCTCCTTAAAAGTGCCATTGCTCCAGTGTGTTCCTGCAGATTCACCTCTCAGCCTTGGTGCAGTCCTGCTCCTGTTACTACCTGTCTCCTGACACCGGCTACCCGTTGTTTACCCAGCCAACCCCGGTTCTCCAAGTGCCGCCAGTGTCTCCCAGCATGTCTCACCCCTTCGTGTAAACCATTCCTTCATGAGTCATACCCCCCTAAGGCCGGCTGCTTTCAAGTACCAGCAAACGAACCCTCACTCGCCATCCGACTCCACTCCGGGTCCAGGTGCACGCCAAGCCGTGACACCCAGGCTGAAATATCCTCTAGCTCAGAGGTGCCCAAATGCAGTCCTCAAGGCTCCCCAACAGTTCTGGTTTTAGTGATATCCATGTTTGAGCACAGGTGCTTGAATCAAATTGACTGCGGTACTAATTAAGTCACCTGTGGTCAAGCATGGATATCCTTAAAACCTGGACTTCTGGAACCTCTGATCTAGCCCCTTGGCATTGTTAATATTTTTAAGTAGAATGTTTACAACATTTATGACCTGGGTTCTTCCCTGAATTCTCATGATTCATACTTAGATGACTGACTAAGCTCAATAATAAAACCCAGGGACATGCTGACACCAGGCAACGTATGAATGATGTCCTCTCATACATGTCCTATGGGTCTCTTCTTTCCCAGTGTATTGTATAAATCATCCTTAGTGAGAAATTTATCCTGAACCGATTGTGTCTAAAAAAAAAAAAAACACACCCCTAAGAATGGGATGGCCTCCATATATGTGACAGTGACCTCTCTGCACACTAACAGTACAAAAGAGGAAGCTAAAGCTACAAGCCCACATTTGCTACTTTGAGGTGACCCCCAGGTGACCAGCCCTCTCCCTGCAGGGAGGTGTGTTGCAGGCAGAGCCGGATTAAGGGGGGGGCATAGGAGGCTAGTACCCCCGGGCCCCCCTTTCTTAGGGGGCCCCCTTCCCAGCCATACTCAGAGGTACCTTGAGCGAGTACTTGCACTGCTGTCCGATGGGACACACTCCTTTTCACACCGGCTGGGGACTGTCACTGCGCTGCCTGCGGTGCTTGATCGGCACTGCTGCGCATGTGTGGCAGGCGGCAGCTCCTCAGAGCAGAGCTCTCTGACTTGAATCTATCATGTAACCAGGGCTGGATGTGACTTTTCTGCCTTCCACTCAGCTCCCAATCACAGCGAGCTCCTGAGCACCGCTGATGGTTAGGTTGGATAGATTCTACTATCAACCCACTGCGGATGCCAGTTCCTCTGTTTAACTTTCTACCCTGCAGAGACTGTGACTCGCACGCAGCAGCCCCTGCAAGTTAGCAGCCAGTGTCGGTGGGAGACTGTACATTACACAATGCCATTGCTATTGACTTCAGGAGGTGAGTAGTGTGGGCACCATGCTCCACTGTCTGTCTGGGAGGCGGATTTCCCTCCAGGGTAATGGCTGCAGCATTATGCGCTACCTACAATATGTTCCATAAGTCTTCTCCTGTCTCTCAATGAGGTATGTGCTGCTGAATTTCCAATATCATCAAAACCGACCTGATTGGCTACAAGGTAAAAGATAATCTATTTAGCTGCAATCAGTGTGCATGACTTTTCATGTACAGTGTGTGTGTATATATAAATATATATATATATATATATATATATATATATAATTTATAGGAACCCTCCCGTTCCTGTGTTTGCCACAGGTCCAAGGACGATTCTACTCCTCTCCAGCCTCAGCTGCCAGCAGCAGCTCTCCCAGCAGCAACATGACAAAATGGCACGCTGCTGCTGGTGATGGAGCCTGGAGGAGGTTTCCAAGTCTGCCCCCAGTGCAGGTAGCACCTGCCTGCGCTGCTGCCTCATGAAAGTGTTTGGGGGAGGAGGCACACAGCAGGCAAAGCCAGGGGGCAGTGCTGAGAAGAGGGGGAGGGCCCCTCTGTATTAAATGCCCCGGGCCCCCCAAGGGCTTAATCCGGCCCTGGTTGCAGGGACCCTCCAGACTCCCCGGGAACAAGCAAACCACTTCTGATGATATTCAAGATAACAAACACTCAACTGAGAGACAGGAAAAAAAATACCAAAGGTAAAGAGACCCATTATATACCATCCCTGGGGTGTTTCTCTTTTCTGCCTCTGCTCAGCTGACTAAGCAGACTGCTCATACTTTATGGGTGCTGTAGAGCTGAAATGGAAATACATTTAGCAAGAACAAACTTCCCCCCAGTACTCGTAAAACTTTATTTGTCTGCAATGCAGCCATTGTGTCATATGTAGCGTAACCAGCTCTAACCAACAACATTGACAAACAGGAGATTTATGATTCTACAGAAGCTCTTGGGCCTCAGATTTGCTGGTCTCCTTGGATTTCCCTTCGTTTCAGAGAAGAAAGAACACAGTGTGGCCTCCCTTCGAGGCTGCAGAAGATTCCTCAAAGAGCCCCTGTAATTATGATACATAGCAGGAAGAAACTCTTACAAGTCTCTCAAGGTTAAAAAAAAGTATAATAACAATAGGAGCTTGTCGGGTTAAGAGACAACTTTAATATTTCAATTAGATATGTCTATTGTATGGCCAGATTCAGAGATGGACAATAATGCGATCGTAGCTACAATTTTGCAGAGAACGCAGCTGCGATCAGAGCCGTAACTAGACTTTTTGGTGCTCTGTGCATTGGCGCCCCCCCTCCCCTATTTTTTAAATAGAGACATAAGACATGCACCCAGAAAAGGACCATGGCCTCATGGGGAAGTGCCAGGGAATAGATAGGGGAGGCCAGGAGATGCTGGGGATAAAAGAAGAGGAAGCTACAAGTGAAAATGATGATAAACAGGAAAATTGACAGGCTGAAACAGCGCCCCCTGCCCTGCGGTGCCCTGCGGTGCCCTGTGCCATGGCACAGGTCGCACTACCCTAGTTACAGCCCTGGCTGCGATAATTTGCTAATGGTTCCAAAGCTTACCTAAGCATAGGGATGCCCACCGCTGCCTTCTGATCTGCAACCTACATCGTGTACCAGCGTAAATATCAGTAACATCGACGCACAGCGACCAGCCTTGTGGCAAGTCTGACCTGTCTCA
This sequence comes from Taudactylus pleione, assembly GCA_031769625.1. Classification (NCBI taxonomy): domain Eukaryota; kingdom Metazoa; phylum Chordata; class Amphibia; order Anura; family Myobatrachidae; genus Taudactylus; species Taudactylus pleione. Next base: position 7,648,444 of record JAUIMM010000134.1, read on the forward strand.
AGCACAACGTCTCTCCTCAGGTGCAGAGCGCTCTCATGCTACATAGGAGATGGCAATGGATAATTTATGCACGTCCGTGTAACGGCGTTAAACCGGTAAGACACAAATACATTTTTCTATCCACCCCCATTACCTCCCCCAAATGGTGACTTCCTGTCACTCACTTTGAGAAAAGATCCTCTGTATGGGCGTAATCGCAAACCAATCGCTGCACGTGCGCAGCGCAGCCGACACACATACACAATGACAAGCAATCGCTCGATTTGCATAAGAATCGGCATTGCGTACATCCCTGAATCAGGCTCTCAGCTTGGTTGTACGTATGCTTAGATTGTGCGATGTATGAAATCATCAAACCTACAAATCCTCAATCAAAGAATTAATTTTGCAGCGGATTACAGGACATTTAAATCTTCTCTATTGCTATTTAAATTCAATTAATGAACATCCAAGGTGGTGAAGATCAGTGTCTATCTCTATTAAATCGCTGTGTCTGTGAAGTGGAAGGTGGTGTGCGTGTTTTGGACCAGTAGCCAATATGAAATAATTAAATCCATAAATCCTAGTTCAAGACTTCATTTTGCAGGGGATTATTAAAAACGTCTCTTTAATCCTTCTCTAATGTTAGCTAAATTGCATATATTCATACATTCCAGGGTCAGAGGGAGTGTGAGCATTCAGTGTGTAATACAAATTTTATTTTGTACTTTCATTTCTTGGTACACTTCACATTCAATTGTGTTATATTCTGGTGTACCTTTCTTCATAGCAATTACTCATCAAGTATGCGGTTTATGTAGTTTATTTATTGTAAGCAATACTTGCATTAGTACAGGTAGATAAAGACATCGGGCCAAATGTAATAGGTAGTCAGTTTTAGTAACAGTACAAACTCGCACTTTCTCGCACTTTTAAAAAGTGCGAGTTTGTACTGAAACTCGCAAATTCAATAGCCTGCGAACTTTTCAGCTCGAGGCTACTGCATTTGCGAGTGCAGGCGAGTTTAGGGGCCAAATGTAATAGGTAGTCTGTTTTGGTAAATTGCGAGTTTGGTGCTAAACTCGCAATTTTTCACAACTCTCCAATGTAATAGGGTGTCTGTTCACTAAAACTCGCATTTTTCAGAGTTACTAAAACTCTCCATTCTCAAACTCGCATCCAGATGTTTTCACATTGAAAACAATCAACTCGCCCAATATAATAGAGTGTCTGTTTCAGACTCGCAAAAAAAAGATTACCAAAAGTCCCCAAATAATAGACCTGCTTCAGGCTAGCGAGTACATCCTGAGCAGGTCAGATTAACACAGAAACATGCACATATCCATGAGATATGTACATGTTTCTGTGTGTACTTATGTAAAATGTGTTTAAATAAAAAAAAAATTATGTGCACCCCCTCCCCAAAAGCATAACCAGCCCCGGGCTTTATAAAGCCTGTTCTGGTTCTAAAAATACAGGGGCCAAAATGCGTAGGGGGCCCCTGTATATTAAGAACCAGCACAGGGCTTTGTTGAGCTGGTCCTGGTTCTGGAAAATCAGGGGACAAAACGAGTAGGGTTCCCCGGAAAATTCCTGAACCAGCACCGAACTCTTTCTAGCGGGGGGATAATGCCACAGCCAGGGAAAACCTTTCACCGGTTTCCCCGGCCAAAGCATTATCCCTGACCGCTAGTCAGTCCAGGCCGGGGATCCCTGGGGATTTGGGTACCCCCCCAATAAAGGGGTACCCCTCTCCAGGGCACCCCAGGCCTAGACTGATAGCCCGGGGCTATCCCCGGCACCCTAGGGCGGTGGGTGCCGGGTTGATAATGTAAAGTGAAAGTGTAAAAATAAGTTTTCCATATTGTCTTTATTTGTAGAACCACAAGTACCAGCAAGCCTCCCCTGCATGCTGTTATTTGGAGAACCACAAATACCAGCATGCGGGGCATTACGGGCCCGCTGGCACTTGTAGTTCCACAACTAAAGAAATACGTAAAAAAAACAAACTTACACCGTGAAAGTATAATTTTAATAAAACATACATGCACACTCACACTCACACTCACACATACTCACCTAGTATCCGAGGTAATCCTTAGGGGTGTACCTGAAAAAAAAATCCATACTCACCTCTCCTATGCGTAGATCACGTCCTCTTCTCCAAGTAGGCAATCCAGGGGTTAAAATAAAAAAACGAAAAAAACCCGATCCATGCCGGACTGAGCAAAGGTATGTGTGTATACATACCTTTGCTCCGCGTAAATGACCGGGGCACACTAAATGCACAAGATCTTGTTAATCTTGCCCATGCTAAATGCAGGGCAAGATTAACAACCGCACCCCTTGCACCCTCCGTAGTTACGCCAATGGAGGTGGAGCGCCGATCAGCGGCGCTCCTTCTCCATGCAGCTCCCGGGAACAATGGAGCCAGGTGCCCCTTTCAGGGCTGACGCCCGGAGGCAAATGACTCCATTGTCTCCGGGAGTTCCGCCACTGGCATCACAGCTGCCACCACATAATACAGAGATCATTGTAGCAACCACCATATGATGCAGAGAGCATAACAGCGACCACCAAATACCGAGAACATCGCAGCGAACACTATATAATGCAGAGAGAGTCATAGTCACCACCAAGTAATGCAGAGAGCATTGCAGTGATGTATATAATACAGATATATGTATTATATAGTTAATAAATATATATATATAATGTCTAACTATATATACAGTCAGGTCCATAAATATTGGGACATTGACAGAATATTCATATTTTGTCCTCTATTCACCACCACAATGGCTTTGAAATTAAACGATTGATTTAACTGCAGACTTTCAGATTTAATTTGAGGGTAATTACATCCAAATCAGGTGAACGGTGTAGGAATGACAACGGTTTCTATATGTGCCTCCCACTTTTTAAGACCATCGCGACCATCGGGGCTTACGACGAGACCCTAGGGTAGGGTCTCGTCAACCTTAAGCCCCAGGGAGCTTCCTGCTCTGTTTGAGCAGGAAGCTCCCCACTGACATCACTGATGATGTCAGTGGGGACGCCCACAAAACGGCAAGCGTTCCGAAAGGAAAGCCTCCATTTGGCCGGGCACGCCCCCTGCCCGCCCAGCAAACGGAGCGAGCTGTCAATCAACATCGACAGCTCGCTCCGTCTGCTTCGAGCCCGCTAACGACGGGTGATCTGTCGTTAGCGGGGGCTCGCGCATGTGCACTACGGAGCAGTCTCTGTCGTGCGCATGCCCTTTGGATCAACATCGAGTCGGTTGCGAGCGCTCAGCGTAGGGCCCCCGGGACTGGTCTGGCTGGGCCTCCTCAGGGCATCACCACTTAATACACATAGTTGCTTTTCACATCACCTTTTATGTTTGTTTATTATTCATGTATTTTTTCACATATATTTTAACCTCTCATTCCACACTTAATGATTACTCACACACAGCTATACTTTGCACTGCACTGTCACTCTTTTTTCCATTTTCGTGTGATGCCCTGGAGGGGTCCTGGGCTGGACGTTTTTTGGGGTGCACTGCGCCCCGGACGTGAACCCCTTAGTGTTAGGGACTGCTGGTAACAGAGAAGCCGTGACGTGGCCCAGCAGCCTCCCATGTGTTTGCAAATGCATGCAACTAATATCTCTGAATTTCTATGACCATATAGTCTTCATATATTGTTGCAGGTATTATTCAGTGTGCTGAGGTACAATAGGGGGTTAAATCCCCCTCCTTTATCTACTTAGTATGACCCCTCCCTTTCATGCACCTGATTAGTACTGCTAGATTGATTGAGCAGCTGCCATTTTTGTTTGTTTGTCATGGCAGTGGTAATGGTGTGCGGTGCGAGGGCGGTTCTGCACAATCACGCCTTTTCCCGCCATACAATGCTGAGATGTCCGCAATTGTAAATCAGGAGGCGCACGTATTAGCCATATACGGTACCCTAAACATCGCAAGCTTCCCTGCATACCTATGTGGGGTGCTAGAAAAGACTTGCAGCATTGCTGTGTACATCGTGTCCAGCTCACTAACTTGAATTACCCCCAAAGCTTCTTTTCGTTCTACAAAAATGAACCCCATCAGCTCAAGATGCTGATTATTCTTTTCATGACATGTTTCATATCAATCAGTATACCATGGACACTCTAGTTGTATAATCTTATATATAATTCATTGGACTGTTTATTTGTTTGTCGGTTTGTCCGGTTATGTATTTGGAAACCCCTGCACCGATTTGGATGAAAGTAAACCAACGTGAGGTATTCCAGTTGGGTTCTGGCCAGATTTTAGGGGGTTAGAGTCCTGTTTGGACCTTCCGTTGGTGTACGCTGGGCAGAACTTTCACCCGGGGAGCCTGTTCTAAACCTTCCCCTGGATGGATTTGGATAACAACTTCACATAGTGGTAACATTGGATCCCAGAAGACATACTAGGAGGTTGAGGTCTTGGTCAGACTTCCCGTTGGTGTATGCTGGGCAGAACTTTGATCCGGGGAGTCTGTTCTGGGCCTTACACTGGATGGATTTGGATGAAAACTTCACAGATGGGTGGCAATTGGTCTGGGATGCCTAATGGTGTGGTTAGGTTTCCTGTTACCTCACAGTGGAGTGTGCTCGGCAGAACTTTGACCCAGTGAGCCTGTTCTGGGCCTTCCACTGGATGGATTTTGAATACATCACATAATTTGGATGAAAACTTCACAAAGTGGTAACATTGGATCCCAGAAATCATACTAGGGGGGTTGGAGTCCCGGTCGGACTTCCCGTTGATGTACGCTGGGCAGAACTTTGACCCAGGGAGCCTGTTCTGGGCCTTCCACTGGATGGATTTGGACTACATCACATAATAAAACTTAACAACTTGAAGATTTAAAACCGGTCAACGACGGTTACTTCAGCTAGTATTATATATCCATGACACTCCCACAAAACGTATCTCTGCAGGAACGCCAAGGAGGGGGGGGGGGGAGCAGGTACTAGCCTAGACTCGCTGCAGGGTCCCCCTCCCACCCCATCCTCTAACACTTCTTACCTGCCTGTCGGTGCACTGATCCCTCCACCCCCCCTCCCCCAGATCTGGCCCTGGCTGAGGTTGCGATTGACGGCACGCATACTTTAGATTTTTTTCTAAGGGGCGTGGCCTTGTCTTCAATATTTGTACACGCCCCTCAGTCCCCGGGCCCTACCCCTTCGGCCCTGCTTGTGTGCACCTGCAAGGTAGCCATCCAGATGACACCCAGAAACGCCCATTTCATGGATAAAAAGAACAGGCTGCACACAGAGGACCTTATTCAGAGGCGGCCGTACGGTCTATGACCGCACGGCCGCCTCGATGTTTTGCCAGTGCGCATGCGTGAGACCCGCTACGACCGACAGCGCTGGTCGTAGCGGGTCTCTTTCCAAAGAGGACGAGCTGTCGATGTTGATTGACAGCTCGCCCCATTTGGAAGGCGGGCCGGGGGGGTGGCAGCCCAAACGGAGGCGTTCCCATGGGAGCGCCTGCCATTTGGGGGAGGCTCCACTGACATCACTAGTGATGTCAGTGGAGAGCTTCCGGCTCTGACAGAGCCAGAAGCTCTCCGGGGCTTACGAAAAGTGGGACCCTACCCTAGGGTCTTGTTGTAAGCCGCGATGGTCTCTGACCATGGCGACCATCACCTGAGCGGTCATTAGAGCTGTGGGTGTTAACCCACAGCCTAACGACCGCAACAGAGGCGGGCGGTCAGGATGCAAGTGGCCGCCCAGTTTCTGAGCGACCGCTTGCATCCTCTGACCGCCTCTGCATGAGGCCCAGAGACACCTGAGTGGGACGCAGAATCAGACTCTATGGGATATGTTGTATATGAGAGCAGGTTTTTAGAAGTGGAGATGTTGCCCATAGCAACCAATCAGATTCTAGCTATTATCTTCTAGAAGGTGCTAGAGATAAATGATAAGTAGAATCTGATTGGTTGCTATGGGCAGCAACTCCACTTCTAAAAACCCGCACTTTAGTAAATATACCTCTATGTGTCTAACAACATTTGCTTCCACTGATGAACGCCTAAAGTCTGCATAACATATGGACACATTTATTTTAAGCCTTACAAACCGTTCATTATATCTGAATGCGCAGTAGCTCTCATTTCTTCTGTTCTTCTGGCAAAGCATTAACAATTCACAGGTCAATGCCGCTGAGACATGATTGTTATATGTTTTCATTTAAACACCTCAGGTATCAAAGGGTGAAACTAAATTAAGCAGCAGAATATTAAATGTTTTTTAAAACAGTAATGAAGCTGTTCCCGGTGCTGTTTAATGAGAGGATGTGCCAGTTAACTTGCTGTCTATCAGCTCTCATAAAGAAGGTTTCTCTTGATAACTACATTTGTAGAAGGGAAAAGAATACAGGGCCTAATTCTGCAAGGAACGGAGCAGGGCCGGATTAAGCCCTTGGGGGGCCCGGGGCATTTAATACAGAGGGGCCCTCCCCCTCTTCTCAGCACTGCCCCCTGGCTTTGCCTGCTGTGTGCCTCCTCCCCCAAACACTTTCATGAGGCAGCAGCGCTACCTGCACTGGGGGCAGACTTGGAAACCTCCTCCAGGCTCCATCACCAGCAGCAGCGTGCCATTTTGTCATGTTGCTGCTGGGAGAGCTGCTGCTGGCAGCTGAGGCTGGAGAGGAGTAGATCGTCCTTGGACCTGTGGCAAACACAGGAAGGGGAGGGTTCCTATAAATTATATATATATATATATATATAAATAATTATATATACACACACACTGTACATGAAAAGTCATGCACACTGATTGCAGCTAAATAGATTATCTTTTACCTTGTAGCCAATCAGGTCGGTTTTGATGATATTGGAAATTCAGCAGCACATACCTCATTGAGAGACAGGAGAAGACTTATGGAACATATTGTAGGTAGCGCATAATGCTGCAGCCATTACCCTGGAGGGAAATCCGCCTCCCAGACAGACAGTGGAGCATGGTGCCCACACTACTCACCTCCTGAAGTCAATAGCAATGGCATTGTGTAATTTACAGTCTCCCACCGACACTGGCTGCTAACTTGCAGGGGCTGCTGCGTGCGAGTCACAGTCTCTGCAGGGTAGAAACAGAGGAACTGGCATCCGCAGTGGGTTGATAGTAGAATCTATCCAACCTAACCATCAGCGGTGCTCAGGAGCTCGCTGTGATTGGGAGCTGAGTGGAAGGCAGAAAAGTCACATCCAGCCCTGGTTACATGATAGATTCAAGTCAGAGAGCTCTGCTCTGAGGAGCTGCCGCCTGCCACGCATGCGCAGAAGTGCCGATCAAGCACCGCAGGCAGCGCAGTGACAGTCCCCAGCCGGTGTGAAAAGGAGTGTGTCCCATCGGACAGCAGTGCAAGTACTCGCTCAAGGTACCTCTGAGTATGGCTGGGAAGGGGGCCCCCTAAGAAAGGGGGGCCCAGGGGTACTAGCCTCCTATGCCCCCCCCTTAATCCGGCTCTGGAACGGAGCCGCCAATTCGTACCCACCCGGCTGATGTTAGTGTTCCGCGCATGTGTATGCATTGCAGTGTGCGTGCACGAACCTCCCCTGCTATCGGGAAGCGATCGCAGTGAGCACGCAGACACATCATAATGTGTTTGACAGGAAGTGGCCATTTGGGGGTGGCGACGGGGGGTTGGGCAGTGAAACGCTGGTGTGCCAGTATGCTTGAACGCCGTTACAGGTCCATGCATAAATTATCCATTGCGATGGCATACGCAGTCTGAGCTCTCACTGCGTGTAGGAAGTTTAGCAGTTTGTGAGTGAGGTCAGGTAACCCACAACTGTGCTAATGGGTCCAATGTTACTCGATGTTACCGATGTTTTTGCACACTTGGAAAGGTATTGCAGATGTAAGTCATACATGCCTACTCTCCCGGAAGTCATTTGGCCCCACCCCCTATTAAAATTTGCGCCAATCGCAGCAATTTACAGGGAAGGGGGCAGGGCTTAATGATGCAAACCATCAGCCCATGCCCCGTCGCAACCCATCTGCCTCTCCTTCCCGGGCTAGGCAAGTGTGATGTAAGTAAAGGGAAGTGGATGGCTGGATAAAGCGGTGGGCGTCTTTATATTTTGCTGCGATCGCGCTGCGATTGCTTCATTTGCATATTTTCGCATTTTCGAGCGGGTGTGTGCGATCGCAGACTTGCGTTTTGTGCTGAATCAGGCCCACAGTTAATAGCATTTCCTGAAACTACTGTAGCACAAGAATGCTGCCTGTATCATACATGAGAATGTGGTAGAGTATAGATATTTACATTAGTACAAGGACATGCATTTGGAAAGAATTGTGATTATGTTACTGTAAAAGGCTGCTCAACCAGAAACACATGTTGAGTTGATATATGGAGGTATCTTGTAAATAGGGATGAATTAAAAGCTTCATAATTCATTGTGTCAGCGGTCATAAATCAATTTATGCAATAAAATATGTACATTTGACCACAGAGATCAAATATAAATGTGAGTTATTCTTGGCAACGTTAAAGATTTATTTATTTATGGATGAAGGACTTTGATGGCCAAATGGCGTACCACCAACCACCACAATTGTGGCAGTATTGTCCCAATTAACTTACCCAGTAAAATGTATTATTTAAGTGCAAGGTCTGGATCTTGTCTCATAAGTGAGGAGGAGGGGACCTCAGACAGAGGGGCCCACCAGGGATTTCCCCTGTCCTCCTGTGGGCCAGTCCGATCCTGTCTGAGCAGCATAGGAGGAGCATGCAGACAGAGCTACAGCAGCAGAGATGCCTGTCACAACTAAACGCAAACTCTAAATCGGGCACTAAGAGAGCTATGGAAGGGGCAATGACAGATATGTGGAGGGGGCAGTGATAAGTCTTTACACTGGACAGGCAGTGAGAGCTATGTAGTGGGAAATGAATGAAAGCTATATGGACTGGAGGGGGGCAGTAAGAGAGTCGTGGAGGGGTCAATGATAGATCTATGCACTGGAGGGGGCAGTGAGACATGTGAAGGGGCAATTAAAAATATAGGGTATGGACTGGAAGTGGTAAAGAAAGAGCTGTGGAGTGGGCAATGAGACTGAGGGGGGAGTTAGAGACTTATGGAGGGTGATTGAGACAGATATGAAGGCATATCTCCCAACAAATGTACCTTGGAACCGGGGACCCTCCCCTCGCAGAAGGCGCATGCACCTGACAAGGGGGCATGGCCTTGAGGAAGGGCCAGCACATCCCACATTTTTGTAATTCTGGGGGCATGCCCAGTACTCCCCAAGCAGCTCTCCCCTCCACACTGTTGCCATGAACACGGCATCTATTCTGTTGTCACTCGCTGTCCTGCTATACAAAGCAGCGGTGATCGAGTGCTATGGCAACCTTCCCCCCACCCATGAGACACTGCGGCCACAGGTGGGACAATGGCAGAACTGTGCAGACTAATGCTTTATATTGATTGTTTGCCATAAAAGGTGACAATGACATTTTATTATGCAAGAAGACAAATGTAAGAAAACTGATGCGTTTCAAAAATAAAATAAAACACTATGAGGTTGATATATCAAGCAGTGAAAAGAGTGGAGAAGTTGCACATAGCAACCAATCAGCTTTGAAGTAGCATTTATCAAGTACAGTCTATAAAATAATAGGTAAGAGCTGATTGGTTGCTATGGGCAACTTCTCCACTGGTCCACTTCTCCACGCTTTTCACTGCTTGATACATAATCCCCTATGTGTCAGGGTATTATCACATGTCTGCAGTGGCGGATCCAGTGTGGGGTGATCAGGGCAACACCTCCTCCAGGTTAGTACTTCGAGCTGCTTCCCTCTCCTCCCCAGGGCCTCATCTCCTCCCCAAGGCCAAGCACCCAGCTGACTCTGCCTCCTTACTCACCAGTGTCGTAACTAGGGGGGGTCAAACAGCTGGGCGCAGTCCAGGACAGTGGTTACAAGTCAGTATAGTGCACACTACACAGTAACAAACACACCGCCACCGGCAGCGATGTGTTTGTTTTAGCAGCCAATGAGAGTCAGACAGACTCTCATTGGCTGCTGCACCCATGGCCGGAGACGGGCTTGAGCTCACTCATGAGCTCCGCCTTCCGACTCCCGCAGTGGGTGATGGAAGAGACATCATGACGTCTCTCCTATAGTGCTGAGTGGAAGGACAGAGGAGCGGACGGTGGTGGGCGCAGGAGCGGGAATTAAGGTCAGTGTTGTGGTTATTTTTTGTGTGTGTCTGTTCTATATATGTAAGGGGCACTGCATAGGGGGGACCACTACTGGGGGCACTGCATAGGGGGGACCACTACTGGGGGCACTGCATAGGGGGGACCACTACTGGAGGCACTGCATAGGGGGGACCACTACTGGGGGTACTGCATAGGGGGGACTACTACTGTAGATACTGCATAAGGGGCACTCTGTATTATATAATGGCCACTGGTATGCACACTGTATTGTATGATTGTCACTCTCTGAATTGTGTGGTGACTACTAAAATGTTCTGATTATTTTATGTCAGTCGCTAGGATGCTTCATCTATTCTATATATCAACCACTAGGATGTTCTCGGTTTTGAGTACTGTGAAGCAGAGGCAAAGTTATTGTTTTTACACTGCTTGGAAAAACTTTTCAACTTTTTGTTGGCTCGCCTACATGAAGCACATTAAATTCCTAAGTCTGCCTAATTTATGCCATATTTAAACTTCCATCAGGTCACTTTAGTCTGTATAGAAATAAATATTCATAGTATTTCCATTGAATTCTGGCATTAAGAAAACATGTAGCAAAATGAACATGCCACTTTTATTTGTTGAGAAATGTAATAAGTTACTCTGACATCTAACATTTATATAATCCTGTATAATATAGAAGAAACAATCTGCACAGATCAAAAATTAGTAATTGGTATATCGTCCCTTCCCTATCAAATTCTATATGGACTATTACTCCAGGACCAGTAGGGAGGTGCACCCATAAATAATTATAACATATGGAAAGAAGAAAGAAGAAGTATTCCTGTACTGGGGCACTCATGGACTCAGATTACCTCACTAAATGTCAAAAAATGTAATTATTTATTAATGTCCCATTATTTACAATAAATGTAAATTAAAATATAACTTTTAATGTCTCCTCTAAAAATAAAATATTTTAGCTAAATATTTTTTATTGTATGTTTATTTATTTCAATAAAAACAATTCTTGTGTTACTATTAATATAATGTCCGGTTATATCAATGTAATAGTTATCTCATAACATTATATATTCTATATATCTGAGACCGGTAGGTGTCTGCAGAACAAGGACAACCAGTACGTATTTATTAAAAGTGAATATATATCCTATATTTCAGGATCTGATGTTATGTCACTGCTACCAGGTATTTAAATGTCACAGCCCTGGTAACTGGAATTCACAATTTTAGAGCATCATTTACTCACTCTCAATATCTTGAGTTACTCAATAATTTCCCTTAATGAACATGATTTATTACATAAAAGTTTGTCAAGAGCACTTAGGGATTAAATTGATCCCATATTTTTCCCATATCTCCAATTGTCATAGATAGATCATAATGTACACGATTCTAATAATCTGTGGTTAGTAACCCACATATAAAATGCCATCGGGTTCACTCATTAGGAATCACGATAGATCCCATAAATAATATCTTAAAAAGAGCCCAAATTATCATGAGTTAAATCTCACATACATATCCTCATTAATAAATTGACAATCAGGTTTATTTATCATCCCTTTAGGAATTACTGCGAATCCCATACATGGTACATATGGTGTAACCTGTATGAACAATGGGCCTGATTCAGAGCCGCTCGTAAGCGGTCGTTCGTTCGATCCGAGCGATATTTGCACAACTGCGCATGCGTACGGATCGTAATACGCATGCGCAAACCAGTCAGTGCGGCCGAAAATCGTTTGTTCGCTAAATAGCAAATGCCTGCTATTTTGAGTGACAGGAGGAGGCGTATGTGGGTGGTAACAGGGGAAGGTGCTTGAAAACGGGGAGTGGAGATCAGAACGCAGGCGTGCTGAAAGGTCAAAACGGGCGTTTTAAGGGTGTGCATAATTAATACAGCAGCGTCATTGACCACGTCACTGGGTTATTTTATAGTCAGAACTGCTCGCAAGATTGCGGTAGGAAAAACCAACCACAAGAATAGCGAGCAGTTCATACGCTGGTCGATATACTCGATTAATCTAATAAATAGCGGACATGACGTAGGATGCGAGCGGCCAGGGGGCGTAGTTGTCCAAAAAACGACCGCATGTTTTGTACGCTCATTCAGACCTAGAGGCATGAACAGACCGCAAAGAGCGAACGGTTCATTTGAATAGCCACCCCTTTTTTCTGAACGAGTGAGCGCAAATAGCGTCCGGCTCTGAATCAGGCCCAGTATCTGATAGATTACTTATTATTAGGAATCACGGCAGATCCCATATGTGGTATGTTACATTGAGCCTGAGTTGTCTAGGTAATAACAGGCATAATCTGTGGTTAATAACCCACATATAAAATGCCATCGGGTTTACTCATTAGGAATCACGATAGATCCCATAAATAATGTCTTAGATAGAGTCCAAATTATCATGAGTTAAATCTCACATACATATCCTCATTAATAAATTGACAGTCAGGTTTATTATATCATCCCTTTAGGAATTACTGCGAATCCCATGCATAGTACATATGGTGAAACCTGTATAAATAATATCTGATGGATTACTTATCATTAGGAATCACGGCAGATCCCGTATGTGATATGTTACATTGAACCCGAATTGTCTAGATAATATCAGGAGTTAATATCCTGCATGTACATTATTATCAATAAATTATTTATTCATTCAGTGACGTTTATTATCCTTTTTAGGTATCACGAAGAATCCCATGTGTAGTATATGGGATAACACTGTAAATATAGATGAGACTAACCAGTTGTTAGTAAGTAGATCGATCATTTATTGATTCTAATTGATTATATTAAAAGCGCTCTTAACATACAAATCCGTGTGTGTAAATTTCACCAGCATATCCTCCCTCTAACGGACTCGATGTCCTTTAATTCATGGGTGCTAATGATATTACACACAATGGTAGAGCAGTGATCATATTCCTAAATAAACTCGCAGGCACAAAATAGTGAGCCAGTGATATTTTGTTGCAATGTTGCTAATCAATCTGACACATAGACGCCACTAACATCAGCAGTCTATGATCCACTGAGACACACGTGCCCGTTCATTCGGTCCAACTGTCTAACAGACACCTATCATTTTAAACATTAGTATAGTAAGCACATTATGCACAGAGCACACGCCACACAGCGTGCACCGCGTGTCTCCTGATGCGCGTTTCGCTAGTGTGCTTAGTCATAGGTGGAACCCGCCCGTCGGGTTGTGACAACATATATCCTCATGTCTAAGTGGGGTAAGCGGGGAGAGTCTAAGTGGGGTAAGCCACTGGGCGATGATTTCCCTCAGTTTCTCTAAGAGGTTGTCGGCGGTGTGCCTCTTACTGAAACAGGTGATACACAGCATAGCCTGCCTTGGAACGAGCTGGCGTTTCTGAGCTGCTGCTACTGGTGATGCTGCTGTTGTTGCTGCGTAAGGTGATACATCTACCCAGTGGGCTGTCACAGTCATATAGTCCTTAGTCTGCCCTGTTCCACTTGTCCACATGTCCGTGGTTAAGTGGACATTGGGTACAACCGCATGTTTTAGGACACTGAGGACACTTTTTCTGACATCTCTGTACAGTCTCGGTATCGCCTGCCTAGTGAAGTGGAATCTAGACGGGATTTGGTACCGGGGACACACTACCTCCATCAATTGTCTAAATCCCACTGCACTAATGGCAGATACCGGATGCACGTCTAACACCAACATAGCAGTCAAGGCCTCAGCTATCTGTTTTGCTTCAGGATGACTGCTATCGTACTTCATCCTCCTCGCTAAGGACTGTTGGAGGGTCAATTGTTTAGTAAACGTAGTGGTGTTCCTACTTCCTCTCTGAGATGATGAACGACTCCCAGCAACAGCAGCAGCAGTAGGTGTAGCAATGCAGGATCCTCTGGAGGAATCCCGGATAGGAGAGTCAGTCATGCCAGTGACATGGCCTGCAGAACTACTTCCGATCCTGACTAAGGAGGAAATTGAGGATGAGGAAGTTGACGGTGTGGTTTGCAGGCGCTTGGATACAACAGGACAAAGGGATTTAGGTGTCCCTGGACTGCTTACGGTCTTAGTCAAAGTTTCTGAACTTGACAGTAACTTATTATGAATGCGCTGCAGTTGACGTATAAGGAAGGATGTTCCTAGGTGGTTAATGTCCCTACCCCTACTTATTTCACCTTTATATATGGTACGTATGACAAGACAGTTGTTGTCCGGTCATGCCCAGGCGTGACTGTGATGGGCTTTGTCATCCCACGGACAACAACTGTCTTCCCTGTAGCCTGATTTAAACAAACCACATCACCATCAGAATCCTCCTCGTCAACTTCCTCCTCAGCGCCAGCTACACTAGTATCCTCAACCTGTTGTACTTCAACAGTGACATCTTCAATTTGACTATCAGAAAGTGGACTGTGGGTACTCCTTCCAGCACTTGTTTTTCTGAATCAGCAAAGCAGGGCTCATAAAGAGCTGATGGGAGAGGACCCTTACACACTGTTCTGAGGAAGCTGCTGAATGACTGAAAGAGGCGGAGAAACGCGTTAATATCTAATATCTATTGCGGTGGATCCTCTCCATAAGAAGGAAAAAAGGGTGATATACTTACCAGGATCACAATTTACATCTAATACTACGGTACAGGAGGCGACACATACGAAGAGGCTGACATATAGCCAGCATCCGCCGTCTGCGGGGGGAGGTATATCTTCTATTCATTTTTAACCTCTCCTTATTGCTGTCCCGTAGCTGCTAGATACGGACAGCAGTCGGGCCGCTAGTCAGTATATGTGGTACCTACTGACAGAGTGGACACTCTCCTGATCACGTAAGGATTTAATTTAAAGTAATAAAAAGAATACAGGTTATATAACCTATTTTTGCATGCATGTCTTTTTCCTTTTGTTCTATTCCTGAGAATACTACTCTCCACCAATTGATATCCCCAGAATAACGGGACATAAAACTCTCTTTTTGTATGATACGGAGTTTAACAATTATGTACATAAACTAAACACTTGAATCATTAATATCCATATTGGATCAGATGTACTTCCCTTGTATGCAGAGAAATAGAACCATCTAAGAAACCTCTTGCAGTAGCATATATGCAGGGGCAGAGTTAGAGTAAAATAGCTAAGCATACATAAAGGTGGCTGATGAGGAGATGGGAGACCTACAAGGTTCCAGTGAGCTCATTATTTATCTATTTTTTCTGGACAATATTACAATAATTAAATCAAAACGCCACAATTGTGACATCAATTCTCTGTGGTTTATCCCCCCCTTCTTTTTTTTTTTTGTTCAACATTTATTATTTTATCTGGACTATATTATAAAGATTTAATCAAAACGCCATAATTGTAATAATAATTCTCTGTGGTTTATATCGGTTTTTAGCATGATGTGTGTCTGATGAATTATAAATTTTTCTGGATACTGTGAAGTTTTAACCAAATGCTGAAGTGATATTGGGAGTAATAATTTTCTAAACACTGTATCAACTATCGAATTATCAATTTGTGGTTTTCTTAAATACCTTTAGTTTGATACAATGTTCTGACACCTTCTTGTTTTTCTTTCTTTCATCTTGGTATAAACAGCCCTTGAGATGGGCAATATAATTGAATTTACTAACCAGCTATCATCTAGACCAGTGGTGGTTATTTTCATATAGTAAATCAGTTTATAGGTTTGACACTTTATTCTCATAAACAAGCACCAGTCAATAATAAAGTCCCAACTGATAGACTATATATATTGGTGTATATCAGTGTAACATATACATTATTTGAGATTCGATCCATGTTTTTAATTGTTATTGTTAAAATATGTTTTTTATTTAATTTTTAGAGTATTTTTTCTTTAAATTGTCTCTTTCATATATATTTATTACATCTTTTTTATACTGACCAGCACCTATATAGTATTTGTCTATATGTTAAATGGTGGAAAGAGCCACCTCTTCCCATCCAGTGTTGGGAAGGTCAAGCATCGCAACCGCCGCCACACTTGGACTCTCCTTGGGGATTTGTGATATCTTCTTAGAATGCACAGTTCTTCGCTGTGCTTTTGCCAGCTTAACTCATTTGATTTTTGTAGCGGGAGGAGGGCTTCCATCGTCATGTGAAGCTGAACCACTAGTCCTGAACATAGGGAAAGACCTTAGCCGTTCCTTGCTACTCCGTGTCGTAATTGCCATATAGGCAAGTTTACGTTTCTCCACAGATGATTTAAATGTTTTTTTAAGGTCATTTTCCTGAACTTTGTCATTTGGGATTTTATATGCCCTCTACTATGACATTGGGCATCGGCCTTGGCAGACGACATTGATGGCATTTTATTGTCTATGTCATGACTAGTGGCAGCAGCTTCAGCACTAGGAGGAAGTGGTTCTTCATCTTTCCCTATTTTATTTTTATCGGACAAAGTTTGGCCCTCAATTTATGTAATATTGATGTATATGTGTGGCTAAGGTGCACACAAACACAGAAAAGAAGAATTTTTTATTTTTTTTTGGAGTGCACTTTGGGGGTTACACCACCCTTTAAGAGATGAGCCAGCCGGCCCTTTACTTATGACACAGGCGCACGCTTGGCACTGCTCCTTTGTTGATGCACGTGTGGCTACAGCGCACACAATTCACAACACAGAAAAATAGAATTTTTAATTCTTTTTGGAGTGCACTTTGGGGGTTACACCACCCTTTAACAGACTTATGACACAGGCACACACTTGGCGCTGCTCCTTTGTTGATGCACGTGCGGCTACAGCACATACAATTTACAACACAGAAAAGAAGAATATTTTATTTTTTTTGGAGTGCACTTTGGGGGTTACACCACCCTTTAACAGACTTATGACACAGGCGCACGCTTGGCGCTGCTCCTTTGTTGATGCAAGTGCAGCTACAGCGCATCCAATTCACAACACAGAAAAGAAGAATTTTTAATTTTTTTTGGAGTGCACTTTGGGGGTTACACCACCCTTTAAGAGATGAGCCAGCCGGCCCTTTACTTATGACATAGACGCACGCTTGGTGCTGCTCCTTTGTTGATGCACGTGCAGCTACAGCCAACACAATTCACAAACACAGAAAAGAAGAATTTTTTATTTTTTTGGGAGTGCACTTTGGGGGTTACACCACCCTTTAACAGACTTATGACACAGGCGCATGCTTGGTGCTGCTCCTTTGTTGATGCATGTGCAGCTACAGCGCACACAATTCACAACACAGAAAAGAAGAATTTTTTTTTTTTTTGGAGTGCACTTTGGGGGATAAAGCACCCTTTAACAGACAAGCCAGCCGGCCCTTGATTTATGACACAAGCGCACACTTGGCACTACTTTGTTGATGCACGTGCGGCTACAGCGCACACAATTCACAAACACAGAAAAAAAAAATGTTTTTTTTGCCCTTGGGGGGAGCACCTCAGATGGACAGATTACCCACTGAACAACACTACAGCACCCCTTTAGAACTACAGCCTTTATGGGACACTGCACAACACAGCCCAGCCAGCCCCTATAGACTTTGTGTGGACACAGCCCCTATGGACAACTGACTGCACAACACAGCCCAGCCAGCCCCTATGGAGAACAGCAGCACAACACAGCCCAGCCAGCCCCTATGGACTTTGGAGGAGTGGACACAGCCCCTATGTACAACAGCAGCACAGCACAACACAACACAGCCCAGCCAGCCCTAACTCCCACACTTCCTCTTCACTGTCCACAGCCGGAGTGAAAAATGGCGCTGACGCGGGGACCTTTTATAGAATCCAAAACCCACAAGATCCGACAGCGGGATGATGAAGTTTTGCCTCGATTTCAGATCTGAGTCAGGCAGGAAAACTCGAGCCTGACTCAGATCCGACTCGGATCAGGAGGGCTCGGGGGGTTCGGATTTCAGAAATCCGAACCCGCTCATCTCTAGTTTTCAGAATGTCTTTTTTTTTTTTAAATGTACCATTCATACATAATCAAGGCATAAAAATAAATCTATTTAATTAGGGAGAAAGGGTATATGTGTGTCTCTCCGTTTGTCCTTTATACACGGCCAGGGTTTCGTACCTAGCTCCACCAAATTTGGCATGGTGGTATAGTCTGACCAGGGTTAGGTTTTTGCCCCGGTTTGAACTTTGTCAGGGCCATACACTGTCACACAATCCCATAAAACCAGGACACTGGCCCTGCTAGACATGGTCTTCAATGTTGGTGTGCAGAGTGATTTCAGGGCAGGGGCATTTCTAGAGAGGAGGAGGCCCATGTGCAGTCTCTGACACGGGCCCCCTCCTCTCCATCTGGCGGCTGGCTGTGCACTGAGCGGTGCGCGGCCAGCGCCGCACTTATAGACTCTGAGCACTAGAGTGTTCCCAGAGTCTATAGCGCATACACAGGTCACTGGGCCAGTTTCCCTGTACTGCACATGAGCAAACAATTGAAAAATGGCCGCGGTGGCCATTTTCCAGTCGGTTTTACAAGCGCAGACACCGGAGCCGATGTGGGACTCCGGAGAGGTAAGTTTTATAGGTGCAGGGTGTGCGGTGAGGGCCCCCCCTGGACCCAGGGGCCCGTGTGCCCCGCACCCAATATAAATACGCCCCTGTTTCAGGGGGTGATTCAGCTGCGGATGCAGTGACAGTGATCACGCAGACTCCAGATCAGGAATCTGTGCATACACCTAAACCGCACTGCGCCTGCACAGTACAGGTCTGCGATCCTGCACGCAGTCCGGCAGCAGACTGTCAGTGATTGACAGCCTGTTGCCTTTTCTTTGCGGGGTGCTGGTGGCGATGGCCTCTGTTTCCCAAATGGGAGGCATGTCGCCACCGTTGGGGGGGTGTCAAGAGGTCAGGATATCCGTTGGCTGACAGACATTTCCTGGTCTCTTTTACTCATCTGTGGCAGCCGGCTTGCGCGACTCCAAGGTCACTCAGGACGCAGCTCGGATCAATAAATAAAGGTTAGGGTTAGGCACCCCTAAGGGAGGGTTAGGGAGTAGAAATAGGTTAGTATATACTTACCTTTGACGATCGGGATTTCCTCCTCTGCTGGGATGCCGCTGTCGGGATTCCAACCGCCGGGCATGGGTCTGGCAGTAAATCATACCTATTCCGCTGAATCACCCCCTCTATTCTGCAGTGATTTCTGAAACTCAAGTGATATTGGAAGCTATACTGATTTCTGTTATGTAAGTCAGTCTGCTCCTGATATACCCCATTCCAAACGGTATGAGAATACGCTGCCTGCACCGTCATTTACACCTAATTTGCATAGTTATCCAGGGGAGGACAATGTAAAACAATGAAGGCAGCAGGTGCACTTCACGTTCCAGTCTCCAAACCCGGGCAACGCCGGATATTCCATCTACTATTGATATTGATTTTAAATGCATCTCACACAACTAATTTTTGTGAATGTTATTTATATTGTTGTTTTATTATAAAATATATTCTCTGAGGCACTGAAAGGAAGATAATAACATACAGGTAAACAGAAATGGAGGGTAGGTGATTTCAAGATCTATTACAATGTAATTTGTTCCTAAAACTGAAATGTATATGATTTATTTCAAATTATGTGCAATACAGAAGTCATACAGCAAAAGGAACAGGAGTGTTTGTGTATGTGTGTCTGTTTGTGTGTATACAGAGTCAGACAAATGCCTCAAGCACACCCCTAGGCTGTATAACTGAAGATGAGGGAGCGTCTTCCATCTATAATTTAGAAATATATTTCTCATGATAACATGCAAGTGAGTGAAATAGGATCTCACAAGATATATATATATATAATATGCAAAAAACTGCGGCATTCACAGGACTAAATAATAAAGACTCACGATTCCAATATGTTGGTGTTCGACGTTTCAGTCAGGACGACTTTTATTATCAAGAACAAAGGTGCAAAACAAACATACATACTTATATAGTCAGTGACATCCCATAATGTGAAAGTGAAACCTAAAGCCTTGCCGGACGCCGAACATGTGAAGTCACAAGAGCGGGACCGGCGCACCCAACGTGACGCGGCCGTCCAGAGCATCAGCGCCATGGTAACAAATCATGACGTGCAGACACAGTTGACGCGCCAGCGCTAGGGGGGGGTCTATGATCCTCCTTCATTCTTAGACAAGCACTGTCAAAGCGTTATGCTCGGAGAAAGATATAAAGTTATAAACATCATGACACAGTATATAGTGTGCATCAGCGCAATGAGCTGTCTAATTGAAAACAATAAAGAGTTTGCATGGAGAAAACAAAAATGCAGGTTGATGTAAAGAACTGAGTGAATGTGATAAAAATGCAAGGGATGGATGATGGAAAGTGCTGAAAAGAGAGAATAACTGTGAACATGGACCAAGAAAGAATGGTCAATGGTGAGTGACAGAGAAATGTTGTGACTGAGGATATGTGAACACTGGAATGGCAAACAGACAAATTTAATCAACAATCTTGAATATAAAAGTGTAAATGGAACTAACAACAGCAAATGATATGATATAATGTATCTGGAGATACATGTATGGTGTCCATATGCAGACCATAGATAAAAAAAAGCATAGAACAGGCAAATAGTGCCAAAATGCAGACTCTGAGGAAAGTAGAAAAATGGAACCAAACCATAGAAATAGACAAATGACTCAAACGAAAAAGCTGGAAAAAAACAATTGAAGAAGTTTGAAACAGAGCCGTCGGATGAAATATGATCCTGTACACTGCCAAATTACAGCACCAGGTATTCCATGGTGGTAACCCAACCAAGTACTAGCCTGGCCTACACTGCTTAGCCTCAAAGATCGGACGGTATAAGGCGTATCCAATGTAGTATGGCTGTAGTCAGGGCAGACTTAGGCCCTCATTCAGAGCCGCTCGCTAGCGGCAGTACGCTCGTTCTGAGCGATGTTCGCACAACTGCGCATGCGTACGGTTTTTAGTACGCATGCGCGAACCAGTCAGTGCGACCGAAAATCGTTTGTACGCTATATAGCGAATGCCTGCTATTTTGAGTGACAGAATGAGGCGTATGTGGGTGGTAACAGGGGAAGGTGCTTGAAAACGGGGGAGTGGAATTCGAACGCAGGCGTGCTTAAAGGTCAAAACGGGCGTTTTAAGGGAGTGCATAATTAATACAGCAGCGTCATTGACCACATCACTTGTTTTTTTTTAACTCAGAACTGCTCGCAAAATAGCGGTTGAAAAAACCAACCACAAGAATAGCGAGCAGTTCATACGCTGTACGATGTACTCGATTAATCTAATAAATAGCGGACATGACGTATGGTGCGAGCGGCCAAGGGGCGTTTTTAGCAAAAAAACGAGCGTATGATTTGCTCGCTCGTTCAGACTTAGAGGTGTGAACAGACTGCAATGTGCGAACGGATCATTTGAATAGCCACCCCTTGTTTTTGAACGAACGACCGCAAATAGCGAACGGCTCTGAATGAGGGCCTTAGTGCAAAGATGATGTCCAATCAGGGCCGATGGTCAGTGTATAAGATGACAGTGCAGAAAACAAATGAATGATGAAACCAATGAAA
Source organism: Taudactylus pleione (assembly GCA_031769625.1). Lineage (NCBI taxonomy): Eukaryota > Metazoa > Chordata > Amphibia > Anura > Myobatrachidae > Taudactylus > Taudactylus pleione. Next base: position 7,670,161 of record JAUIMM010000134.1, read on the forward strand.
AAAATGAAAAAATTTAAGAGAAGAATAGATAAGTAAAAGAAAAAGAACAATAATATGGAATGCCAATCATCATAGTCCACTAGTGGTAATGAGAGTAACCAGTACTCAGTAAGGGAATATCAAGCATATATGCTTGATATGCTGTTTCATTAAAAGAAACAAGAAAAAGACAACTGTTCATTAAGCCCATGGGGGGACACCGTATTCATCCTATGGATGCAGAAAGTTTCCAACTGCAGAAGTCTTTTGTCTCTATCACCGCCTCTCTTGTTCACCAGAACATGGTCAATAAGTTTGTATACAAGTGCAGATAGCGGATGTCACATGTTTTAAAAGTGGCGAGCCACCGGTTGGTCAATATCCTTCCCATCCAGCACTTGTCTGATGGCAGTGCCATCCAATTCTTGCTGTACAGGTGGTCTTCCCTGTGTAAACAAGTCCACAGGGGCAATGAATCATGTATATGATAAATTTGGAAGTACAGGTAAGTACCTGTTTAATGGGCATCCGTTTTGCTGAGTGCGGATGTACAACCTCGGTACCCATCTCCATATAGCCACATGTAGTGCAACCCGTGCAACGGTAACAGCATGGTTTTTTAACCAGAAAGTGATGTTCCAACTTAGGAGAACTTCCACTGATGTCGTTATGCACAAGCCAGTCTTTAAGATTCTTTCCTCGTTTGTATCCAAGCATAATGCAAGAGTCTTTCAAAGGTTTAATTGCATTGTCGGTATTGATAATAGGCCACAGGCACTTGGATGTGGAATTAATAAACTTACTGTCAGTGTTGTGTTGATTAATAAAGAGCATGACATTGCTGTTCTTTTTGGTCGAGGAGATGATGGATCCTGTAGGTTGTTGATGATGTGTTAAAGCTCTTTGTTTTGCAGAGAGGAGATCCTTATATCTGTATTCACGATTCAAAAATTTGACAATCATGTCATCGATTTCAGTTTCAGCCATAGTGGGGTCACTGATGATTCTGATGGCACGTAGAAATTGAGAGTATGGTAGGCCCATCTTGAGAGAAGTGGGATGTTGGCTTTTGGCATGTAGCAGAGTGTTACTGTCCATAGGTTTGTGATATACTGTTGTCTTGAAATCTGAACCTGACCAATAAATATTATATTGATGTCCAAATAGTGTACATTCTTAAAACATCACATGAAAAATGGAAAAAGAGTGACATTAATTAGGCTTACACATCTATACTTTACACTGCACTGTCACTAAATTTTCCATTTTTCTTGTGATGCCCTGGGGGGGTCCTGGGCTGGATGTTTTTCGGGGTGCACTTCGCCCCGGACATGAACCCCTTAGTGTTAGGGACTGCTAGTGACAGAGAAGCCGTGACGTGGCCTAGCAGCTTCCCATGTATTTGCAAATGCATGCAACTAATATCTCTGAATTTCTATGACCATATAGTCTTCATATATTGTTGCAAGTATTATTCAGTGTGCTAAGGAACAATAGGGGGTTAAACCCCCCTCCTTTTTCTACGTGGTATGCTGGTGTATAAGGAATTGACATCGATGGTACACATAAGTAAGTTGGATGGAAGATCCACTAAGTTGTGTAGTTTACTGAGTAAAGAATTGGAATCCTTCAAAAAAGTGGGTTCCTGTAGAATAAGTGGTTGAACAAAAAAGTCCAAGTATTTGGATAACATGCTGTATATGCCTTCCCTAGCTGAAATGATGGGACGTCCTGGGGGCCTTGTTAAAGATTTATGAATCTTAGGTAATGTGTATAACAGAGGTGCCACAGGTTTATCTACTGTGAGCAGTTGCATAATATCTTTGGTAATGAGACTGTCATCCACAGCATCTTGGAGGGTATCGTCTAGCTCCTTCTTGAACTTAAGGACAGGATCGTGATCCAAATGAGTGTATGTCTCAATATTGTTCAACTGACGATATATTTCGCTTTTGTAATCATCACTATCCTGGATCACTATAGCACCCCCTTTATCCGCGGAGCGGATGACTATGGATTTATCCTTGCTTAAAGTAGTCAGTGCTTTAAACTCTTCCTTAGACAAGTTGTGTTGCATGGGAGTCCTGCCTTTAAACTGAGATGTGACTTCATGATCCAGTAATCTGATGAAACTTTTAATGGACGCATTGTTGGATATTGGTTCAAACGAAGATGATTTTTTTTAGGGGTGTTGGAAGCAATGATGATTGTGTATTTAAAATAAAACGATTTTAAAAAAAGAACTACGGGTCTCAGCATGGTAGTACCTCTGATAATGTTGTAATTAGGTTGTGCAGCCCATTCCCGCCCTTTTTTCCCATGTATGTGTATTTAAGGTACATTTGAAGGTGCAAGACCCCTTCTCTTGGGCTAGCACGCCTCCTACCTGCCCCAGGTGATTTTAGTTAGTATTGGTCCTTGCATTGCAGTACACACATGTAATGGGCACTATAACAGGTAAGTCCTAGATACATTTATACAATGTGTCAGTATTAGGGATGTTAGGGACCCACCTGATGAGGTCACTGTGAAGTGGTAGGTGGGCAAACATCTTTGGCCAAACATGTACTAAGAACCTCTATATAACACCATGTTAATTGATAGTTTATTATATATTTTTATATTTATTATTCTTAGTACTTAGAGTGTGCATCAGCTTCCCCCCTTTTTTCCACATTAAATAATGTGTATGCCCAATCCGTCATTCCCGGCCACCGTTCACCGCATCGCCCCATCTGCTGTCAGATGGGACAATGCAATAAAAAATGTGGTGCACATGGTGTAGTGCAGCGCCGTAACTAGACTTTTTGGTGCCCTGTGCCAGAGAGAGCATTGGCGTCCCTTCTATTTTTCAAAGGGATGTAATGCACCTGAAAAAGGGCCATGGCCTCATGGGGAAGGGCCAGGGAAGAGATAGTGGAGGCCAGGAGATGCTGGGGATAAAAGAAGAGGAAGCTACAAGTGAGAATGATAAACAGAAAATTGACAGGCCCAAACAGCGCCCCCTGATCTGTGGTGCCCTGTGCCATGGCACTGGTCGCACTACCCTAGTTACGGCCCTGGTGTAGTACAGGAGAAAGGATTCATTGGCTACAATCCCCCGACACAATATATTGTGCTGTCCTTCAGAAGATTGCATAGTGTGTACACTCCATACTTGCCGACATTCTGGCTGCCCGCTCCGGGCACAGCTGTGGGGAGTGAGGGGGGTGTGTCGGCAGGGCTATTTTTCTGGAAAAATAGGTTCAGGAACTCTGGGTGGAGCTATAGAAAAACAATTATATATATTATATAGACATATAAATAAACTAAAACTTATCCTATGGAAAATACATTTTGGCCCAGGACATTACGTCATAGTTAATGAGAGGTTCAGGAGGTTCCTGCTTGTTCCTGCTGAAAAATAGCACTGTGGGTCAGCATAATCACATCATCGTGGTTCTCTGCCATTGATGGATGAGCAGGAGCCAATGGTTTATTTTTGTTAAGTGGCAGGATGGAGCTTAGTCCTGGCGGCCGCTAAGCTCCGCCCCCATTTTTATTTGGGCCACGGCCCGCCATCCCCAAAGCAGAGGTGACCATCGAGGGGGTGCAAACCATTGATGGTTCACCATAGATAGTTTGTGTGCCAACAATGGTAATCACCGATGGGCATATCGATGGTGACCATTGATGGCCACCCCACCGATGGCCATCCCTACAGCAGGCTTGGTTGTGCACATGTCATATGCTGGGCGGGTCACTAGCAGCTGGGCGGAACTCGGGCATTTCTAGAGAGGAGGGGGCCTGTGTGCAGTCTTCATCACGGGCTCCCTCCTCTCAGTCCGGCGGCCGGCAGCGCACTGAGCGGTACGCGGCCAGCACCACACCTACAGACTCTGGGCACTAGAGTGTGCCCAGAGTCTATAGCATATGCTCAGGTCAGCCGGTTTTTACAGCGCAGACACCGGCGCCGATGTGGGACTCCAGAGAGGTAAGTATGATATAGGTGCATGGTGTGCAGTGCAGGCCCCCCTGGACCCAGGGGCCCCCTGCACCCATAATAAATACGCCCCTGGTAGGGCTATTGCTCACTGAAGCAGAATATTTATCAGCACTGATGGACAGTATCTCTGACTGATAGACTGTTTTTTTCCTCATATATTGTTTAAGTGGAAATGAAAAAATCTTTGCAAATGCTATATCTGTGTCCACTACTCCCTCATCTGATAAAAGTGGTTTTCAGAGGGAATGATAAATCCTTCAGCCATAATACCTAATGGCAAATTTACCTCAGATTCTGAGGTAAAACTTTGATCTAATCATTCAGGTTTTTCTCTATATAATGCTAAGCACAAATAAATAAATAGATAAATAAAAACAAATAGTATGGATTTCTCACAGGGATGCCTGTTAAGGCAAATCTATATATTATTGGTGCCTGGAACTGGCCATAGCAGGCAAATGTATCCTGCCCCGAGCCAACAGAACAGTATTACTACTGCCAGTAGCTGGCATTGTACCATGGCCCATTGCTGGCATCGAGTGGAGACTATTGTTGGTCTGTCCCATATTAAATAATCCTCAAGTCCCTATTCTGTGGTAGATGGGGAGTCTGATGAAGGAACTGGGACAGCTGTGTCTATAATGTCATATAGGGCACTTAGGCATTTCTGTCAGAGATTGATGACGGAAGACACAGTGCTGGCTTCTGTCAACAGATATAGGGCATATTTTCACCTCTGACTGTAGCAGACTCGATCATACTAAAAAACCTCATAAAGGCTTGTCACTCCATCATTGTCATCATCCTTCTCCTCAGGTATTAGTTGTAAGAATATAAATAATCCCTCAGACTCTGAGGTAAAAATGGATTGTGATCATAATCATTTTCTGAGGTAGGCACATGTTCAAGACAGATGTTCCCACTAAAAATAAATAAATCCTCTCAGGGATGCCAGCCCAGGCACAGATACAATGTTCCCCTTATAGTGCCTGTAGCAGGCAAAAACATTTGTCTGAATAAGGGATGATATGACCAGGGGCGCAGAGAGGGGGGGGGGAGCGGGTATTAAATACCCAGGCCCAGGCTTGCTGGAGGGGCCCGGGTCCAGCACTGCTCCCCCTCCCTCTGATGTCACAACAGCCCAGCACACGCTGCTGTGTGCTGGGCTGCACTGGAGACTGCTCGCGGCTGCTATAGCAGGTGGCCGGAGCAGTCTCCTATGCCTATGTGGGGAGCTATCACGCTGATCGTGCCCCCCATTGGCTGTGCACCGGGCTAAGGGGCACACATCGCCCCCCTCACCAGCAGGCAGCGCGGCTTCGCGGCACTACAAAAATTATTTATTTTTACTTTTCCTCTGAGGGGGCGTGTTCACGCCTCCGCAATTAGGCCACGACCCCTGTCACCTGGGCCCGGCGCGGTTGTCGGCGGCCCTGGATATGACTGCTGGCGAATCTCACTAATACCAATACACACTAGGACAATGTGGGCCCGATACCTCATTTCCAGCCGAATCGGAATGACATATCTGATGGATTGTCCAGTGTGTACGGACTGTCTGAGCGCTCCTGCAGCCGCATGTGATATTGTTCAGTCAGCTGTGCAGCACAGCCAACTGGACGATATCGCATGCGGTGCCATTGCAGGTAATGAAGTATGGAAAGAGGTATCGTTCCATCCTTCATAACATCACTCAATGTGTACCCGTGGTGCGATATTTTGACCCGTTGGGCTAACATATCATCCAAGTACACATCGCTAAGTGTGTACCCAAGTTAACACATTCCCTTCATGATAATTCCCACACTACTAAATGAGAATTCTAGTACCAGATCACAAGGGTGGCTCTAGCTGCCAGGACACCTCCGCCCGTTCCTGTACTCCTCGCACTGACTTTTGTGTGAGCAATCTGAGGTCTGTACAATTTTTAAACAGACATTCTGGTCTACACTTATAAAAGAGTATTATATGGTACTCAGGAGTTTCTTAAGGCGGGTAACCACTAGACCAGTGGTTCTCAAACTTGGTCCTCAGGACCCCACACAGCTCACATTTTCCAGGTCACCTAGCAGGTGCACAGGTGTATTCGTTACTCACTAACACATTTTAAAAGATCCACAGGGGGAGCTAATTATTTCACTTGTGATTCTGTGAGGAGACCTGGAAAACATGCACTGCTTGGGGTCCTGAGGGCCGAGTTTGAGAACCTGTGCACTAGATGATATGCTCCATGAGCAATATCGTCTAGTGTTTGCCCTGCAGTGCCTTGCTCAATGTTGCCCTGCAAGTACGGGCGATGAAAGATATCGTCGACCACCAGCAGGCGCGTGTTTCGCTGGTCGTTGACGGCATACCCACTGGACGATTTTGCGGACGATGAACAATAACGATATCGTTATCGTTTGAATCGTCCAATTTATTGTCTAGTGCAGTGATTCTCAAACTCGGTCCTCAGGACCCCACACAGGTCACGTTTTCCAGGTCACCCAGCAGATGAACAGGTGTTTTCATTACTCTCTGACACAGTTTAAAAGATCCACAGGAGGAGCTAATAATTTCACTTGTGATTCTGTGAGGAGACCTGGAAAACATGCACTGTTTGGGGTCCTGAGGACCGAGTTTGAGAACCTGTGCTCTAGTGGATACCCGCCTTTAGGCATGTCCGATCTTTTCTTCCAGAAACTGATACAGATCTCAATGCATTATTGGGAGACAAACTGCTGATTTCACAAATAAGACTCTGAGAAGAAATCAATTAAAATTACAGTCGCAGCAGGTTCTCTGCTATATGTCCTTGGCTAGACAGAAAAGGAAGGATAATCCATATTCAGCAGGGTTACTTTGTGGTGGGTCAAGTAATTTACAAATTCTAGAATATCAAAGATGAGTCACAAGTGCAGGCTTAACAGGACCAGTACCTAAGTATCCGGACTATTCTAGTCTCTCACATGCAGACCTGTTTGGACCAGGAGGCACAGCACGCCAAAGCCGAAAGTGACGGAGGAGACACCGCGCGCCGCACAGCTAAAGGAATACCGGAGGGACGGCAACTATAGGGTAAGAGTAGGGGCAGTGTGCTATTCTACAAACACCCATGTTCCCGCATTCACCGGACTACCTTTGAGACATTCTACTCCATACCAAAAGGGCTATAAACTACGAGTGTGTATAGGAGAATTTATTTATTCATTTAAGTAAATCGTGGTTTATTTATTTATTTATTTCTATACACAGTACATGTTCAAGCGCTCGTTTTAACATTGATTTATGACACTAGAATTTAACTGAGCAGCTTTTTCCGCGCAACACGGCAATTATCCTAAACCTGTTTGGACCAGAGTTTCGGTCAAGAGTAAGCTCTTGCTATCAAGATGGGTACACACTTGTACGTACGGCAATTGTGCCGATGTCCAGGGACACCCTTGACATTGCATGATTGCTGGTACACACTGCAGCGATCAATGAAGATCGTTCCGTCCTCCATTAATATGCATGGCGCCGCATGCGATATCGTCAGGTTTGATGTGCAGCACACAAAAACAGATAATAAAGAACCAAACCTTTACATTATCTCCTGCTCATCTATGTTCCTCGCTCTTTACCCACTTGTTATACAGCCATTATTTATTACTTGTAGAATACTTAAAGCTGGGTACACACTGGAACAATACCGCCCCGATATATGTTGTTTCTGGCCGGATCGGAACGACATATTGGCTGGATGGATCGTTCAGTGTGTAGACCAATCTGCGCACTCCTGCGGTCGTTAGCGATATCTTCCAGACGGCCGCGCTGCATGGCCAACCGAACGATGTCACATGTGGCGCTGTGCAAGATAACGAAGGACGAAACGAGGGATCGTGTTTACCATATGTCAGCTGCTATATCGTCCGTGTACGCATCACTCCAGTGTGTACCCAGCTTTACTGTACAGCTAAACCCTCTACCCTTACTGGATACATTGTTACATTATAGCAGTTGGTATTGATATTTCTTCATTTAAGGGCCTCTCTTTGCTAGGTAACGCTGCATCTAAAGCTGCCTCGAAGTAAGCTGCATACACACGTAAAGATTTTCTGTCCAACCAGCCAACTAGTTGATTGGTTGGAATGAAAATCTGGTTAGGTATGGGAGTAACTGACAATCAGCAATTTGCTTCCAAATGACGGAAAATGGACAAAAACTGTTTGAACAAATTGTTTAGATCAAACATTTAACAAACTTGTCTGACGACCATTCTCATCTGTTTTCTGGCATTTAGGAGCAAATTGCTGATCATCAGTTACTCCCATACGTTAACAGATTTTCATTCCAACCAATCAACTAGTTGGCTGGTTGGACAGATAATCTTTATGTGTGTACATATATGCAGCATTACTTCTTCAAACTATCATGCACGCGTTAAGCTGGTCATCTGCACGTAGAGCTGCAATATACTAGAGAGACTGGTAATCAGGAGGCTTACCACCTATACCCTCTAATTAGCTTACCTCACACTCTGATATACCCAACATGAATGGATTGCTGGCGGCTCCCTATGACGCCGAGAACCAGCTTGCTGTTAGTGTGCATGCTGTAAGACAGCACAACCATCTCTCTTGCCACGCTGCAGCTGGGAGTCCATCTGCCTATAGTACATGCGCTGCTGGCAGCGTCCTCCCCACTCCAGTTGCTGCAGCTAGGATACAGCCTGCACTCAGTACACACGCTGCTAGATGGCCTATGTGCCAGCTGATTGTACTGAGATATAACAGACTGGACTATACAAATAGGAGGTTCTCGGGAGCATAGCCAAGCTATAACAAGGCCAGCACATCCATGAATCAAGAGTGGGAGAGAGATATATTAGCTCATATAGCATATTATATGTTATTTATATGAAAATATTCTACTTCATGGAAATTTTACTAACAATTAACCTATAGCTTAAAGCAGGGACGGATTGGGGCAGTATATCAGCCCTGGCAGTCCGCCCTGCACTTCCGTGTAGAGGGGGGCGTGGTAGATGCAAGGGGGCGTGCCGTGAGTCATGGGGGCTGGCCTCGCGGCATGCCCCTGTCTCTTTTTGGCCCAGCACAGCTGCCGCCGGTCCATACACGCCTCCACCCCTTCCAGCTCCATGAAATATTAATGATTTCGTAGCCGTTGGGTGGAGGGCGGGGGTCTTTTACTTCACCCCTCCTTGAGCCGGTCCTTAGGCCATCGGCCCTTCTGGCATATGTCAGAAGTGCCCGATGGCCAGTCCGGCCCTGGCTTAAAGAGATAAACAAAGGGATTCACTGTATGTATGACCCCTACCATAAAGTGTACGCCATGCTCTGTTAGCCTGCACCATTATTTTAGATAAACACTGAATTTTCAGAGGAGATGGCAAATTATATCAGCCCCCACCCCCATTCTCCAGTGGCCAGTCTAACTTGAAATGTGAATTTTAGATTTTTTTTTTTTTGTCAATAATATTCAATAATGGCCCTTTACCTTGTGATACGGCCAATCACAACATCTATCCCCTATAGAGTAGATATGAGCGGTCCGGTTTTGCTGAAAATCAAACACCGCCGAAGTTTAGGGCTTCGAGTCAAACCAAATGCGACTCCAGTCTTCTCAGCAAGTTCAGAACTTGGATCTAATAATCGGATCTTGCGTGTTTTGGATTGCATTTTATGTCCCCCCCTCGTGAGTTCAGGTGCTGTGAGGTTGTCAAACTTGAGGAAATTAGTGGAAATTAATGTTAATGTTAATAATACTATAGGAACAAAAACAGGTCCAAGTTACATGATTTTAGATGTGTTTATACAATTTTAAAGAAATCCAAAACCAAAAACTGAAACTGAAGGGTGGTTTAACCAAAACCAAAACACGGGAGTCTGTGCACATCTCTATTATAAAGGTGGCAAGGAATCAGTTCAGGGGCGGATTAGGCCACCGGGACAGCGGGAGTGTTCCCGCTGGGCCGGTCCCATCCTCCCTTCCCCCGGGCCGGCTACCACTGCCTGCAAGCCCGTGCAGGCGGCCACGTTTCCGGAATCTGCGGTGTTGGGGATCTAGGGCTGCTCGCAGCGCATGCTGCGGGATGCAGAGTGGAGGAGTCAGGCAGTGGATGATGTTCGCTGGCTGCTCTGTGTGCGCAATCAGAGCAGCCGACAGCTCCGCCTCCCTGTTTACCTCTCAGTCCCGGCAGGTGCGCACGCGCTGAGAACCACAGCAGGAACCGGCTCATAGTTTGAAAGAATGAATGCACCAGAGTCAGACCAAAGAGAAGGTATGTTTGCTGACGGTGCCGCCGTAAGGGGTGGGGGGAGAGTGTGTATTGAAGGGGTGGGAGTGCTAAGCATTGAAGAGGGAGGTAGAGGAGGGGAGGGCTGGGTAGGAGTGTTGTGTGCTGTGACAGGTGGACATGAAGTGGAAGGAGGGCAGGAGTGCTGTGACAGGTGGACATGAAGTGGGAGGGGGGCAGGAGTGCTGTGACAGGTGGACATGAAGTGGAAGGAGGGCAGGAGTGGTGTGACAGGTGGACATGAAGTGGGAGGAGGGCAGGAGCGCTGTGACAGGTGGACATGAAGTGGGAGGAGGGCAGGAGTGCTGTGACAGGTGGACATGAAGTGGGAGGAGGGCAGGAGTGGTGTGACAGGTGGACATGAAGTGGGAGGGGGCAGGAATGCTGTGACAGGTGGACATGAAGTGGGAAGGGGGGTAGGAGTGCTGTGACAGGTGGACATGAAGTGGGAGGAGGGCAGGAGCGCTGTGACAGGTGGACATGAAGTGGGAGGAGGGCAGGAGTGCTGTGACAGGTGGACATGAAGTGGGAGGAGGGCAGGAGTGGTGTGACAGGTGGACATGAAGTGGGAGGGGGCAGGAATGCTGTGACAGGTGGACATGAAGTGGGAAGGGGGGTAGGAGTGCTGTGACAGGTGGACATGAAGTGGGGGTGGGGTAGGAGTGCTGTGACAGGTGGACATGAAGTGGGAGGTGGGGTAGGAGTGCTGTGACAGGTGGACATGAAGTGGGGGGGGGCAGGAGTGCTGTGAAAGGTGGACATTGAAGTGGGAGGGTGGACAATAAAGTTGCTGTAGGCGGGTTAGGAGTGCTGAGAGTGGTGGACATTAAAGTGGCCGAGTGGTGATAGGTATGCTGTGAGAGGTGATCTTTGTAGTAGGGGGATTCTGTGTCCAGATCTGTCACCGCGGACTCTCTTAAGGTGCGTACACACTAGACACACTAGGCGATGTGACCGCCGACACAACCCCCCCCCCCCCGCCGAAGGGACGGGCCCATACACACTGGACGATCTGGTGCCCAACAGCCCAATATGTCGGCCCCTGGTGGTTCCCGCTGCATGGGTTCGTCAGTATCATAGTCAGATTGGCCTGTATTTAGGGCCAACCTGACAATGCGGCTGAAGACCCAATCGCACATCGCACGACATAGCGAGTACACACTGCACAATTTTAATGATTTGTTGCTCCAATCCATTGGAATTGGGCAAATCGCTAAAAAAAAATGTCTAGTGCGTATGCACTTTTACCCTGTCACCCACCACACCTGTCCCTGCAGACTCTCTCACCCTGTCACTCACCACACCTGTCCCTGCAGACTCTCTCAGCCTGTCACCCACCACACCTGTCCCTGCAGACTCTCTCAGCCGGTCACCCACCAGACCTGTCCCTGCAAACACTGAGGCTGCTGGTAGCAGTGCCACCCGTGGCTGAGGAAGGGACTGGGATCTCCTCTCTTCTGCTACCAACAGTTAAGGTTTTCTTCTGTGGGGGACTGGGGCAATTAATGCGAGTTTCATATTTTTCATGTCAGGGCCAAAGAGTTTTTTTTTCTTTCTGCGGGAGCCAATCTGTGTTTTTAATTGTGGAGGACAGTGCTTTTTTTTTTTTTTTCTTGCCTAGGCCAATTTGCTATGTTTTTTTTTCCTGTGGGGTTCAATGTGTCATGATATAATAGTGTCCGCTGCTGCTGCTGCTAACACAGACAGTAGTAGAGAAATTCCGGCCATTACCTCAGTTGCTGCACCAACCGTGTAAAGCTGCATCCACAAGAGCACAACCTCAGGAGTCAGGTATAGAGGTGTCCGATATGCACTTGGTTGAAAACAAGAGAGATGTAATGGTGCTTTCACTTCTTACGTGGAGAACTAGCTGATGTTTATAGCTTTGTGAAACCCTGGCATTGTAATGGCATTAGCATAAAGTCATAGCCACAACTGCAGCAAAAGATGCAAGGAAGGCCGCTATTGCCTCCGACTCAGAAACAGGCCTTATAAGGAGGGATCCCGTCCCCTTAACAAACCCCACCTCCTCAACAGACCTGCCCCTTTAGGGCTGCTTCCAAAAATTTCCCAGGCTGGTTTTCCATCCCAATCCGCCCCTGAATCAGTTACCTGCGTTATGGTTTCTCCTACTCACCTTTACTCACACTTTCCCATGGATGAGGTCAGACATCTGCGCCCTGATACTCAGAAGTCTTTGTGTGTTGAAAAGTGAAACGATATTGCTGGATGGTCAGACTTCACCCTGACTAATGCTGAACACTCTTTCTCCATTGAAGATTAGGCAACCTCTCTGGGAATATTCTGGAGCGCTACTCCCCTTGTTCGCTCACCTAGTTGAACACAGCTCCCAGACCATATTTAGAGGCATCAGTTTACACCAGTGATTCCCAACCTCGGTCCTCAAGGCACACTAACAGTCCTGGTTTTAGTGATATCCATGCTTAAGAACAGATGGTTAAATCAAAATAACTAAAGTACTAATTAAGTCCCCTGTGCTCAGCTATGGCTGTTAGTGTGCCTTGAGGACCGTGGTTGGGAACCCCTGGTTTACACTACACACCTTCTGTGAAAGTTGGGAGCCTCAGCCTGCAATACAGGAGATAGGGCAAGGGCAGATTGGTAAACAGTGAATGCATTCTCACAGTCCTGTATCCAAGTAGTGAATTTTAGATCTTTTGTAAACAATATTTAATTATGGTACTTTACCTCACAATAAGTCTTATCTTTATCCTCAACCCAAATGATCATTAAAGTGCACTTCATACTAGTATTTATTCTTCATTCAAGTTTACTCTTCATTCAAGTTTGTTTTTGCTCTTCTTATACCTCCCAACATTTATACATGCTAAAATAAGCATTTCTGCCCGATTAGCATAATGCCTCCTGTTTTTAACAACTCCACCCACTTTAAGATTAACTCAGCTTCTTTTAAGGTACGCATAGTATGGGCCATTGGGAGGTATGTTTTCCAATATAAGAATATAACATTTAACGAAAATCAAGAATAGATTAGCAGTGAAATTGGATGCCATAACCAGGGTTTTGTTTAGGTATTCCACTGAAAACAACTGAATTGACATCCTCATGCTATATAGCAAATTAAACTGTTATAATGAATATGAATAAGCTACAGATAAAACAAACTATTAGCTCCAGCCTCATGGCAGCAATACAGATTCTTTTAATACTTTTTACTGTTTACTCCTAACTTCTTGAGACAAATGTGACCTGGTATAGTGACACCCAAATCAGTCCAACTGTACTGTTACATACCAGATAATACGTTACTGTGTTGTTGAGCAGGTGCTGTCTGGGCTTTTGCTGGGTCTACCCAGGTCACAGCTCAGTGTCAAAGGGTCCCTGAAAAATAACCTGGGTCAAGTGACCTGGCAAACCAACCCAGGTAGCTACCAGGGTCGGACCCAGGATGGACCTGGGTAATGGTGCAGTGTAAACGGCGCAACCCGGGTTATTCGACCTGGGTCATGCCTAAAATAAGCTTATTGGTGGCTGTGGAGCTGAGCAGTCACCTCCCACTTTTTATGACCTCACAAGTTTAGCAAGGCAGACCCAGGTTCAGTGTGAACGGGGCTGACCTGAGAATAACCCAGATCGATGGTGCTGAGTAAACAGTGTCTGACCTGGGTTGGAACCATGTCTGAAAACCCAGGTCAGACCTGGGTTTTTGGTGGAAAAGAGGTATTAGATGGTGAAGTTATTTGTCCTGTGAGCTAATGCAACACAATGGTACTCCCTGCATAGGCCTGTTTCCTAATTGAAGCTCACTTGTTTCCATTCAGTAGTGTCTGACTTGATCCATTTCAGGTTTACTGAAGTAGATAATGTCATTAGGTAACCATCTCCATTATGGCATCTGCATCTCAAACTCTGGCTAAAGATATTATAGCCCAAAGTACAGGCTGATACAATGTAATAGGCATCTTGTAACATTCACAAATATATGCAGAATTTCACACATGATGCCCGTGACACACACAAATCAAGGTGTATGTGCCTTCATTATGCTGGTAAGTGAAATTACTGTCCCCAGTTATGAGCGACACTGAAACGCAGGGACTTGGAGCCAGGCACTGGGCACATATTGTTGTGCCCCATTAGGGATCAGATACTATGTGTGAGGCCCTAGCAATCCATCTCTGAATGTAAATGAAGAATAGAGGCAAATCATATCTATAAGTTGAACCTAAACAAGCAATTGTAAACAATAAAAATGTGTCTATCACCTCTGTATTTATATAACATATTAGGGTCCTGGGACAAGTGAGAGATCTCATACAGGAGTAAACATCCCACAACTCACATTGAAGCTAGTCCACAAACCTTTTTTATTACAATCTAGGGGGGTATTCAATTTGAGGCGAAAAGTCCGAGGTTGGACTTTTCGCCTCCATATGAGCTTTTGATGGGGATAAAGTATCGGGCGCGTGCCCGCTTATCCCCGCATTCAATTAGGAATCAGCTAAAACGGGAGCCGGCGGAAATGTAAGTATTGAAAAATCCTGGGAATTTTCGGGAAATGTCCCTGGCACCCCCCTAAAGATGTCCACACATGGGGGATCACTATGGGTACCCCCGTTATGGGCTGCTGAATGTAGTCGGGGTGCATAAATGCGGCTTTGGAAGAAGGGATGAAGAATAGTATTTAGGCTTTTTTGGGGGGAAAAATAAATTGTCCAATCAAATTTGGGGTACTTCAAAATGGGTGCAAGCATATTTTTAAGTCCCTAAAGTATTTTTTTAAAATTCTTCAAAAATGCACCTCCCACTAACACTCGCATTCTAGAAAACACCTGCCGCATACTTGGGAATCCTCCCTGAATTAATTTAGCTAATTTAGAAGTTTGTTCCCCCAATTTTTTTTTACCCCAAAATTAAAGTACCTTTTTTGGGGGGTCCTGAAGCCTTTTTAAAAAAAATTTTGACACAGAATATTTTTCGAGGAGTCTCCCAGGGGTGCAGACTTTTTTTTTTTAAGCCTGCACCTCTAAACCCTAATTCTGCACTTTTTTTCACCATGTAAAACATGGTGAAAAGTTATCCCCGTTTTTTAACAAAAACTTTTCACACCAGCGAAAAGTCTTTGAAATTGAATACGGGGATAATTGAAACATGCGAAAATGACATCACCATTCTGTCATTTGGTCTGTTTTCCATTGGTTTTGACCTTAGTAAATGAGCAGATTGCAAAACTGATGGAAAATCAAACAAATCCCCCCAAAAAACAATAGTTAGTACATTTACCCCTAGGACTCAAATGCTCCTCCTGCTTTTTCTGTAAATTGCCCTTTGGCTCCTAAAAGTATGATAGCATCATTCAAGTTTTGCAGACATAGGGCCGTATTCAATTTGTAGTGAAAAGCCAAAATCAACGAAAAAAATGACGTCATTTCGCCAGGCGGAAAAGTATTGCCATATTCAATTTGAAAGACTTTCCGCCTAGGTGGAAAGTCAATGAAATGTAATAGGCGAAAAAGTTTTGCCTATGAATAGCAGGCGGAAAAAAGTGCAGAATTGGGGCTTTGGGGTGCAACATTGCGGGAACCCCCATGTAGCCTTACGACAGTCCCCCAAAGGTAAACTGTGTCAAAAAATAAAAAAAAAACACTTAAGAATACGCCAAAAAATGACTTTGAAAAAGGGTGCTAAAAAGTTCAAAGTTGGGGTAGAAATTTACAAACCAAGAAATACACTTCAGGGGGGTCCCCAAGTATGCCCCAGGTGTTTTTTTGATTGCAGGTGCTTGCGGAAGGTGGATTTTTCACTATATTTTTAACTTGACTTTAGCAACTTTTAAATATGCTCCCCCCCATTTTCAAGTACCCCAAATTTGATGGGAATACTTATTTTGAGCAAAAAAAACCAACTAAACACTATTCTTCACCACTTATCCAAAAACACAAAACGGCTCCTATTGTTCCATTTAAAAACCCCAAATACCTTCAGCAGGGTTATTCGGGGATACCCATAGTTATCCCCCATGTCAGTGCATCTTTTGGGGGGTGTTAGGCTGATTTCCCCAAATCTGACAGCACTTTTCGCCTGTTTCACTTTCGCCGGGTGCCGTTTTCACATACTTTCAAATTAAATACGGGGATAAGTAGGGACGCGCCCAATACTTTTTCGCCTGCAAGACACGCGATGTAGGCGAAAAGTCCGGGAGGTGAAAAAGTATCGCCGGGCAAATCAAATTGAATACGGCTCTATGTTGGTGAAAGACAACTTTTTATAAAAATGTGAATTGTCTAAACCACTGGTTCCCAAACTTTTTTGAATCACGGAGCCCTAGAGTATCAGCATAGTTTTCATGGCACCCTTAAGCCAAAAGTTTGCTACTGAGTAATTCAAGAAAAAAAATTATTAAGTAAATTGTGCTGACCTGTCATCCTTAGGTTCAGTTATGTGGTGGTGGACAGGTTTGCACTTCTGTTTGTCCATATATTTACATTACATTGACTATAAATAATTTGATTTGATGCTAGACCAACAACCTAAGGCACCCCTGCAAGTGTCCCGAGGTACCCCAGGGCACACAGTTTGGGAACCACTGGTCTAAACTCTCTAGTGTACAAAACAGTCATTTTCTTTCAAAATAAAGTCAATTGTGATAGTTATTATTTATGACAATCAGTTTGTTTTTGGAGTGTGGAAGAAAACCTCAACACCAGAGGGAAACTCATCAAACACAGAGTATATACTGTATGTATACTGTAAGAGACCATTCATAAAATACATATAAAATACAATATAAAACACTTGACTTATCTATGCAGACCAGCTATTACAGAGTAACTTTGTTGCTAGATACTGCTAACTCATATTAACAAAGTTACCACTGCATGTGTCGGATAATTCAAGTGTTTTATGTTGTATTTTATATGTATTTTATGAATGGTGTCTCCTACAGTATATGTTAATTTATTTTTATGAGCTTGTGGCAATAAACAATAGTTTGATTATATAGTGATTAGCTTCTGGGTATGAATTATAGGATTACGCAGCCAATTTTTTAATATATATTTTTGAAAATAGTACACAATTTTCTTTACTTGGCAGCTGCAACTAGATAATTACCCACACACAGACCACATTGTGAACGCCAGTGTCAGCTAAAATAATCTTCTTACAGAGAATATGTGATCTCCACACACCTAAGGCCCTGGTTTGATTGAACTCATGACCCCAGTGCTCTTTATGATAATATTTTGATAATTTAAAAAAAAAAAATAGATTCCTCAAAAATGTTCTAAAAACATTTTAGTTTTTCCCATTTCCTTCCGAAACACATTTGTTTCTATAAGGTTTCCAGCATATGCTCTGCATCTAGAAACCACATGAATAGCACCATTGAAATGAGTGGAGCATTGTTTGTAGGACCAAAAAAGCAAGTCCCTGGGATTTCCCTCGACACCAGTCAATCACAAGGCCCTTGTGAGAAATCGATGGTGATTGGCTGGTGGCAAATGGGAGTACTGTAAACACCCTGCCTTGATCATTTAGCGTTGGCATAGTGATAATAAAGGATTAGCCCATCTGGTATCTCCTCTCGCCCAATACTGTATTACATACAATTAAAATGTATTTGTTATAAACTGTGAAGTGTTTAATATTATTAAATGTTGCCAGGTGGGTTCAGTAGGTGCCATTATGATTTTCAACATGTCCCCTGGAGGAACTAATATAATTTGGTTTCATTAAAGTACCCAGTTGACTTGAGGATACTTTGTTGAACTTCCTCTGCTAGAAGTCACTCACGTTTGTTGCACTGATCAGATGGAGAAATACTTTTGCCCAAAACGACACACTCATAGATTGATCCTGGGATGTGACAGTGACGTTCTACATATGACAAAGGGCAGACTGACTGGGGGTTTCAGATCATGTCAGGCAGGCCAAGAATTGTGTTAAGGACTGGTACCAACCAATCAACTCCTAACTGTCACTTTACACGCTGTATTTGAAAAGTGACAGTTAGGAGCTGATTAGTTGGTACTTTATCTCCATCCGTGTTATCTCTCTCCAAGGCTTAGTACATATACCCTCGGATCTACTAAGCCTCCAATGACTTTTCTATATTATTGACCTACTAAAATCTGGAGGACATTTGGTTTGGTACTTGCCTTGCTGGCAGAAAAATTAATGGTGTGTCCAAATGGCTGGGATTGCACCCTCCTAGACTACCCAGCTCCATTAAAGCTGGGTAGTCTAGGAGGGTCTCTGCATGGTGAACCCCTTGGCTGTATTATTAAATTAACTGTGCTACTCCAGTGTGATTACTGTAACTCACCAGGTACCCTGAGTTAGTGCATAAGGCTGCCCTTGGCAGATTATCTAGACTGAGCCAGCAGAACAGCTGACAATTAACAAGCTAGCCCCACACAACCAAAGTAACTGGCATCGTAGCAGAAATACAAGATGTCATAAAGACAGAAGAAAAATAATCTGCGCTGCAGACTCACATTTCTGTTTTAAGCGGCTTCATTAATTACCTTTATACTGTTATACAGCTTTTATACCGAAATTGCGGGACTGACCCGGAGGTTGGAACAGGGTTCCAATAGGATCAGATCCGGAAAATCCTCGGCGCTGACCCAGGATATTCCTGAGTCGGCGCACCGTTCACACCGGAGCCAGATCTGCAGAGACCCGGGTTTGTCCGGCGTTGAAGTGGACACTTGGAGATGACGTCATCTCCAAGCTCCAGTGAAGTCGGCCAATCGGCAGACACGCGGCACAATCCAGGTCACCCTGACCCGGATCGCGACGTTTACACTGCAGGATTTCACGGGTTATTCCCGTGTTAAACCCTGCAAGTTACCTGGGTTGGATTGCTGGGTCACTCGGCCTGGGAATCCAACCGTCCCCTTTTACCCCAAGGAGCTACCTGGGTTAACCCTGCAATAACCTGGGTTTTAGCTCTGGTGTAAAAGGGGTATTAGCTACAATCCCTTTGCTAGGGCCAGTCCATAGTAATCATTCAGTATTTCTGATAGCTTTTATTGATGACCTGATTCAGCAAATAGCTGGAAACTGTGATTGTATCTAATAATATTTTTTTCTTTTCTTTGTCTGCAGTCATTTCTGCAAATATTGAAGAACAATTGCTGAATACATTTTAAACACAGACACAATTAGACAAGCTCGGTGGGCTTTGGCTGGCTTGTTCAGTGTGCAATCTATCTGTGCTTTCACTACAGGTAATTTTTGTATTTTGATTGTGTGCTAAAAATAACCCTTCTGTCCCCATGCTGTGAATCCTATTGCTTCATCCGCCTTCTGTGCTTCCTTCCTATTAATATTTCATTTTGTAAGGTTGAATGATTCCTCCTATTGGGCGAGCAATAAGACGATGGCCAACGTATGCGGACAATATTGCTTTGTCCACACAATCACTGATCATTGCTTGGGTCATTTAAACTACTTTTAAGCTTGGAAATGTGCAATATCCTGGTTACTGGCCCCAATTAAATATCAGCAGATGCTGCTCGATGGTAGAGATCTGTAATATGTATCAGGCAGCAGTAATAAGATGATCTTCCGCCAATGAAAAACCTCCCTGAGAACAGTATCTGACAGGTGTGACTTGCGGTTTGCAACCATGTCCTGAATACTGGTGAAAAGGGTTTTTCTAGTTACTTAACAAGAATGTGTTTGATATTTCCAAGAATATTCAATTATATGCAATTATATATTATAGCCTTGTTACTGTGAGTTATTTTGTCTTTTGAATATTCCTTTAGGTATGTTTATTGTTATTCAGACCTATTCATTCAGCTTTAGATGACTTTATCATTATAATATAAACAATGTTAAGGAATTCAGGAATGCCTGATTCACGTTAATGTCTCGTCTGCTGCTAATTTGTATGCAGCGGATATGCGTAAATATGCAAATGTTGCAGCTGCCGGGATTTGTGTGAGACGACCACCGGCGGCTTCGCAAATCAAAGCGTCTGCTTACAAATACGCAGAATTGATCACAGATCAGTCGATCAGCGGAGTTCTGAGTAACCCAATGGTTGCAAGGAATGGCCGCCGGAACTGAGATGCTGGGGCCATTTTTACTGCATTTGGGATCGCAGTTGCAGGCTGAAACACGTCCTGAAAAAGAGCCTGCGCTTTCGTTGCCTTCCCCCCATTGCCGACCACAAATGGTCCCTAGCTGTCAGTCACTTTGCGAATAAATTCTCACTGCAAGCGATAATAGAGCTTGATGCATGCACAGTGCAACTTGGACGTATGTGCAGACCACCGTAATCACTCAACTGCATAAACATTAGCATTGCAATCTGAATCAGGCCCCAGCGCGCTAAACTGACTTGTCGCCAACGGACATCTTAATTTGATATTTAAATCGACAACTGGTTCAATAAAAATTTTTTATATTTTGTGTTTCGAAGCAGCATTTCTAAAATACATTTTCTGTTCAAAAATGTTCTGTTCTTTTTGATTTTTTTTTATACTTTTATGCCATATTTATCAATATTTCTCCTGTGACATTTTCTATGCTTTGACCCACGCCCAAGAAGAAATGTTGACATTCAGATGTCATAAAACAAGGACATAGTGACATGGACGCTGCGTACACAGAAATGTCACAGCCTTATGAAAGGAACTTCCGTCACCGTGGTAGGAAATTGCCATAAAAGTCTTGTTTCAAGCCCCTGCAGGTAATTAGCGTCACTGTGAGATAGATGTGTGGGTTTTTTGGTTGCCTGCACTTGTGTTAATGTGTCAGTTTGAGACAATTTAAAACAATACTATTATTATTAACATTATTATGTTTTATTTATAGGGTGCCAGAAGTGGTCCTCAGCGCCGTACAGAGGGTAAAACAATAAGACAGTACAGGGTAAGACAGTACTATACAGAGCGCCTGAATCATTAAGGATTGCTATTTCTAAACCATACGCAGATGGCCGATTGTTGCGTACTGTGCAACACACTGCGCGTGCGCGAAGGCACCACTGAGATCGCACTGTGGCCCTGATTCAGACCCGCTCGCGAGCGCTGAGTGCTCGCAAGCGGGTCGATGGTGCCGTAATGCGCATGCGCGTGATGGAGGGAGCTCCGTCGTGCGCATGCGCGAGACCCGCATAGCGACAGCCAAGCTGTCGCTATGGGTCTCGCACCAAAGGGGGCTTGCTGTCGATGGTGAGTGACAGCATGCCCCCTTTGGTCGGCATGCCGGGGGCGTTGCTGTCCAGACGGAGGTGTTCCCATGGGAACGCCTACCGTCTGGGGCCGGCCCCACTGACATCACTAGTGCTAGTGATGTCAGTGGGAGTGCTTTTGGCTCTGATAGAGCCAGAAGCACTCCTGGGCTTGCGGCAGCGAGACCCTACCGCAAGGTCTCGTCGCAAGCCTGATGGTCGCGATGATCTTGACCATCGCGACCATCTTTTTGGCCGCTCACATAAGCTGTGGGTGGTCACCCACAGCTATGCGAGCGGCCAGGAGGCCGCTCCATTTTTAGGTAGGAGGGCCCTGATCCAGAGCGAGTGCTCTGGTCAGAGCGTCCGGCTCTGAATCAGGCCCAGTGATCACACAGACCACGGAGAGTCATCTCAGAGTGCTTGACGGGCAGTGAGCGTTTGGGGGTGGTGACGGGGGAGTGGTTGGAGAAATGCAGGCATGTCTGACAGCTTGAACGCCGTTGCATAGACATGCATAAATTAGTCAGTGCGATGGCATATGCAACTTGAGTACTCACTGCATTCAATGAGGTCAGCAATTTCTAATTACGGAACTGCGATCGCAATAGCAATCCTTAATGAATCAGGCCCAGAGAACAGAACAATACAATAGACAGGTAACAAATAGCAGTACAACTCTCAACACAGCTGGCAGCCAATCAGGAACGGCTGTAGCGGCCGCTCCTGATTGGCTGCTGGTCAGCGAGCTAGGATTGGCTCGCGGAACGGCAGCCAATCAGGAACTGCAGTAGCGGCCGCTCCTGATTGGCTGCCGGTCCGCGAGCTGTGATTGGCTCGAGGCTCGGCGCAATAAGCTGCTAAACGTCAGCAATGCTATGACTGTCCTGGCTGCCGCTGCAGCACCACTACCACCCGGGGGCCCCATCTCTCTCCATTCTTCAAAAGCAGCCAGCGTGGATTCTAACTGGCTGGCTGCACCAGCGCAGCCAGCTGAACACACCACTGGAGGTGGGCCCTGCCTATTTTGCCAGGACCGGGCCCCACAATATCTGATGGCAGCCCTGGACACAGATAATGGATTTAGGTCATCTGAAGAATCCAAAACAAGGAAAGATTGGAGTCTGCCTACAGAGAGCCCAAAGAGGAGGTGTAGATTGTAGCTGGTCTGTAAGAGAAGTAGGTAATGAGAACAGGAGGGAGGAGGGCCCTGCACGTGGAGCTTACAGTCTAATATACATATAATTGTCTTGTCCTTAGGGCATGATTCAGAGATGTATGCAATGCTGTCGGTAATCTGCACGTGCATCTGAGACAAACTGCGCATGCGTCAAATTTTATTTTAGTTTTATTTGCAAAGTGATTGACAGTTTTTGGGCGGCAACAGGGATCTTACAACTTTTAGCACTGCACATGCTCTGTGGCTCAGTGTACGCATCTACAGGCGATTCTGTGTTGTACGCAGGGTCGCACTGGGCTGCCGTGGGAGTCGGTGGGCCTCACTGTCTGGGAGTCCCGCCATCTACAGCGGGGTCCGAACTCTACACAATTCCTGCACTGCTGCCGACACTCTTCTTCTTCCTGCAGCCACTGTGCCAAGCTGTCATCTTGGACATGGGAGCAGGAGCAGTTTGACTACACTGCCTGTAATGGACAATGGAGGATAGATAGATATATAGATAGATAGATATGAGATAGACAGATATATAGATAGACCGATATGAGATAGATAGCTAGATAGATAGATAGATAGATAGATAGATAGATAGATAGATATGAGATAGATAGATAGATAGATAGATAGTAGCGGTGAGCGGGTTCAGATTTCTGAAATCCGAACCCCCCCGAGCCCCCCCGATCCAAGGCCGATCCGAGTCAGGCTCGACTTTTCCC
The DNA here is from genome assembly GCA_031769625.1 of Taudactylus pleione. Classification (NCBI taxonomy): domain Eukaryota; kingdom Metazoa; phylum Chordata; class Amphibia; order Anura; family Myobatrachidae; genus Taudactylus; species Taudactylus pleione. Next base: position 7,693,468 of record JAUIMM010000134.1, read on the forward strand.
GCCTGACTCGGATCTGAAATCGAGGCAAAACGTCATCATCCCGCCTTCCGAGTCTCGCGGGTTTTGGATCCTATATAAGGTACCTGCGTCGGCGCCATTTTCTCACTCGGCTGTGGACAGTGAAGAGGGAGGGTGGGAGTTAGGGCTGGCTGGGCTGTGTAGTGTAGTGCAGAGTAGTGTTGTGCTGTGCTGTGCTGCGCTGTGCTGCTGTTGTCCACTACTTCAAAGTCCATAGGGGCTGGCTGTGTTGTGCTGTGCTGCTGTTGTTAATAGGGGCTGTGTCCACTACTTCAAAGTCCATAGGGGCTGGCTGGACTGTGTTGTGCAGTCAGTTCTCCATAGGGGCTGTGTCCACTCCAAAGTCCTGTGCAGTGTCCCAGTCCTAAAGGGGTGCTGTAGTGTTGTCCAGGGGGCGCTCTGTCCATCAGGGGTGCTCCCCCCAAGTGCTAAAAAAATAATATTTTTTGTGTGTTTGTGAATTGTGTGCGCAGTAGCCGCACGTGCATCAACAAAGTAGTGCCAAGCGTGCGCCTGTGTCATAAGTAAAGGGCCGGCTGGCTTGACCGTTAAAGGGTGCTGTAATCCCCAAAGTACACTCCAGTCCAAACCAAAAAAATATATATTTTCTGAGTTTGTGAATTGTGTGCGCAGTAGCCGCACATGCATCAACAAAGTAGTGCCAAGCGTGTGCCTGTGTCATAAGTAAAGGGCCGGCTGGCTTGACCGTTAAAGGGTGCTGTAACCCCCAAAGTACACTCCAGTCCAAACCAAAAAAAATATTATTTTCTGTGTTTGTGAATTGTGTGCGCAGTAGCCGCACGTGCATCAACAAAGTAGTGCCAAGCGTGCGCCTGTGTCATAAGTAAAGGGCCGGCTGGCTTGACCATTAAAGGGTGCTGTAACCCCCAAAGTACACTCCAGTCCAAACCAAAAAAAAAATTATTTTCTGTATTTGTGAATTGTGTGCGCAGTAGCCGCACGTGCATCAACAAAGTAGTGCCAAGCGTGCGCCTGTGTCATAAGTAAAGGGCCGGCTGGCTTGACCGTTACAGGGTGCTGTAACCCCCAAAGTACACTCCAGTCCAAACCAAAAAAAAAATTATTTTCTGTGTTTGTGAATTGTGTGCGCAGTTGCCGCACGTGCATCAACAAAGTAGTGCCAAGCGTGCGCCTGTGTCATAAGTAAAGGGCCGGCTGGCTTGACCGTTAAAGGGTGCTGTAACCCCCAAAGTACACTCCAGTCCAAACCAAAAAAAAAATTATTTTCTGTGTTTGTGTATTGTGTGCGCAGTAGCCGCACGTGCATCAACAAAGTAGTGCCAAGCGTGCGCCTGTGTCATAAGTAAAGGGCCGGCTGGCTTGACCGCTAAAGGGTGCTGTAACCCCCAAAGTACACTCCAGTCCAAACCAAAAAAAAAATTATTTTCTGTGTTTGTGAATTGTGTGCACTGTGGCTGCACGTGCATCAACAAAGGAGCAGCGCCAAGCGTGCGCCTGTGTCCCATAAGTAAAGAGCCGGCTGGCTCATTTCTTAAAGGCTGGTGTAACCCACAAAGTGCACTACTCTCCAGCAAAAAAAAAAAAACATTTTCTGTGTTTGTGTGCGCTTTAGCCGCACGTATATATCAATATAACATAAATGGAGGACCAAACCTTCTCCGATAAAAATGAAATAGGGAAAGATCAAGAACCACTTCCTCCTAGTGCTGTTGCTGCTGCTTGGAGTTGTTCATCATCCCAGAGAGGAAGTAGGAACATCACTACTTTTACTAAACAATTGACCCTCCAACAGTCCCTAGCGATGAGGATGAAGTACGACAGCAGTCATCCTGAAGAAAAACGTATAATTGAGGCCTTGACTGCTATGTTGGTGTTAGACGTACGTCCGGTATCCGCCATTAGTGCAGTGGGATTTAGACAATTGATGGAGGTAGTGTGTCCCCGGTTCCAAATCCCGTCTAGATTCCACCTGCATCCTCAAAGCAGCAGCGACAAGCGTGCGTCTGTCTGTTAAAGGGTGGTGACACCCTCAAAGTGTGCTCCACAAACAATAAAAATATTGTTCTTTTTTTTTCTGTCTTTGTGAAATGTGTGGGCTGTAGCCGCACCTGCATCCTTAAAGCAGCAGCGACAAGCGTGCGTCTGTCTGTTAAAGGGTGGTGACACCCTCAAAGTGTGCTCCACAAACAATAAAAATATTGTTCTTTTTTTTCTGTCTTTGTGAAATGTGTGGGCTGTAGCCGCACCTGAATCCTTAAAGCAGCAGCGACAAGTGTGCGTCTGTCTGTTAAAGGGTGGTGACACCCTCAAAGTGTGCTCCACAAACAATAAAAATATTGTTCTTTTTTTTCTGTCTTTGTGAAATGTGTGGGCTGTAGCCGCACCTGAATCCTTAAAGCAGCAGCGACAAGTGTGCGTCTGTCTGTTAAAGGGTGGTGACACCCCCAAAGTGTGCTACACAAACAATAAAAATATTGTTCTTTTTTTTCTGTCTTTGTGAAATGTGTGGGCTGTAGCCGCACCTGCATCCTTAAAGCAGCAGCGACAAGCGTGCGTCTGTCTATTAAAGGGTGGTGACACCCTCAAAGTGTGCTACACAAACAATAAAAATATTGTTCTTTTTCTTTCTGTCTTTGTGAATTGTGTGGGCTGTAGCAGCACTTGCATCCTCAAAGCAGCAGCGACAAGCGTGCGTCTGTCTGTTAAAGGGTGGTGACACCCTCAAAGTGTGCTACACAAACAATAAAAATATTCTTATTTTTTCTGTCTTTGTGAATTGTGTGGGCTGTAGCCGCACTTGCATCCTCAAAGCAGCAGCAACAAGCGTGCGTCTGTCTGTTAAAGGGTGGTGACACCCTCAAAGTGTGCTACACAAACAATAAAAATATTCTTATTTTTTCTGTCTTTGTGAATTGTGTGGGCTGTAGCCGCACTTGCATCCTCAAAGCAGCAGCGACAAGCGTGCGTCTGTCTGTTAAAGGGTGGTGTAACCCTCAAAGTGCTCCAAAAAATAAAAAACTATTTTTTTAATGTGTTTGCGACTTGTGTGCGATGTAGCCGCACGTGCATCAACATAGTAGCAGCGCCAAGCGTGCGCCTGTGTCATAATTCAAGGGCTGGTTTGGACATCTGGTCCGGACTGAAGGACGTGCCAACAATTTCTGACAAGTCTACTGTCACTGCATATGATACTGTCCTCAAAGCAGCAGCAACAAGCGTGCGTCTGTCTGTTAAAGGGTGGTGACACCCTCAAAGTGTGCTACACAAACAATAAAAATATTGTTCTTTTTTTTTCTGTCTTTGTGAATTGTGTGGGCTGTAGCCGCACTTGCATCCTGAAAGCAGCAGTGAAAGGGTGCGTCTGTCTGTTAAAGGGTGGTGTAACTCTCAAAGTGCTCCAAAAAATAAAAATCTATTTTTTTAATGTGTTTGTGACTTGTGTGCGATGTAGCCGCACTTGTATCCTCAAAGCAGCAGCGACAAGCGTGCGTCTGTCTTTTAAAGGGTGGTGACACCCTCAAAGTGTGCTACACAAACAATAAAAATATTCTTCTTCTTTCTGTCTTTGTGAATTGTGTGGGCTGTAGCCGCACTTGCATCCTCAAAGCAGCAGCGACAAGCGTGCGTCTGTCTGTTAAAGGGTGGTAACACCCTCAAAGTGTGCTACACAAACAATAAAAATATTCTTCTTTTTTTTTCTGTCTTTGTGAATTGTGTGGGCTGTAGCTGCACTTGCATCCTCAAAGCAGCAGCGACAAGCGTGCGTCTTTATGTTAAAGGGTGGTGACACCCTCAAAGTGTGCTACACAAACAATAAAAATATTCTTCTTCTTTTTTCTGTCTTTGTGAATTGTGTGGGCTGTAGCCGCACTTGCATCCTCAAAGCAGCAGCGACAAGCATGCGTCTGTCTGTTAAAGGGTGGTGTAACCCTCAAAGTGCGCTCCACAAACAATAAAAATATTCTTCTTTTTTTTTCTGTCTTTGTGAATTGTGTGGGCTGTAGCCGCACTTGCATCCACAAAGCAGCAGCGACAAGCGTGCGTCTGTCTGTTAAAGGATTACATCGGTGACAGCATCCAAGTAGGCATGTCAGACAGTCCGTACCTGTACTGGCAGGAAAAAGAAGCAATTTGGAGGTCCCTGTACAAACTGGCTCTATTTTACCTGAGTTGCCCCCCCTCCAGTGTGTATTCCGAAGGAGTGTCTAGTGCAGCCGGGAACCTTGTCAGCGAAAGGCGTAGGAGGTTGCTTCCACAAAATGTGGAGAAGATGATGTTCATAAAATGAATTATCAACTCTTCCAGGGAGACCAGCCTCCAGAACGTACAGAGGGACCTGTGGTTGTGGATTCCAGCGGGGACGAATTAATACTCTGTGAGGATGAGGATGTACACACTGAAGAGGGTGAGGAATCGGTGGATGAGGAGGATGAGGATGACATCTTGCCTCCGTAGAGCCAGTTTGTGCAGGGACAGATTAATTGCCAGCTTGTTTTGTGGGGGCCCAAACGAACCAATCATTTCAGCCACAGTTGTGTGGCAGACCCTGGCGCTGAAATGATTGGTTTGTTAAAGTGTGCATGTCCTGTTTATACAACATAAGGGTGGGTGGGAGGGCCCAAGGATAATTCCATCTTGCACCTCTTTTTTTTCTTTGCATTATGTACAGTTTGGGGCCTAGTTTTTCAAACTGCCATCCTGTCTGCCACTGCAGTTTCACGCCTAGATGGGTCACGTGTTTGTGCCGCCCACTCGTGTCGCTTAGCATAGTCATCCAGCTACCTCGGTGCAACCTTTTGGACATAAAAACACTATTGTGAGGTGTGAGGTGTTCAGAATAGACTGGAAATGAGTGGAAATTAAGGTTATTGAGGTTAATAATAGCATAGGAGCAGAAAAACCTACAAATTCTGTGATTTTAGCTGTTTTTATGCTTTTTTTCAAAAAAATACAGATCCAAACACAAAACCCAGAACCCAAAACACGGAAGGGTGGTTTTGGCAAAACCAATCCAGATCCAAAACACGAAGAAAGATCCAGATCCAAAACCAAAACACAAAACACGAAAAGTGGCCGGTGCACACCCCTAATAGATAGATAGATACATAGATAGATAGATAGATAGAAAGACAGATATGAGATAGACAGATAGATAGATATGAGATAGATAGATAGATAGATATGAGACAGATAGATAGATAGATAGATAGATAGATAGATAGATAGATAGATAGAAAGATAGATAGATAGATATGAGATAGATAGATTAGATAGATAGATATGAGATAGATAGATATTAGGGGTGTGCACCGGCCACTTTTCGTGTTTTGTGTTTTGGTTTTGGATCTGGATCTTTCTTCGTGTTTTGGCATACTGTATGTGTGTTGCGGCTGTGGGAGGAAGGAATCCGGCATACTGTATGTGTGTTGCGGCTGTGGGAGGAAGGAATCCGGCATACTGTATGTGTGTTGCGGCTGTGGGAGGAAGGAATCCGGCATACTGTATGTGTGTTGCGGCTGTGGGAGGAAGGAATCCGGCATACTGTATGTGTGTTGCGGCTGTGGGAGGAAGGAATCCGGCATACTGTATGTGTGTTGCGGCTGTGGGAGGAAGGAATCCGGCATACTGTATGTGTGTTGTGGCTGTGGGAGGAAGGAATCCGGCATACTGTATGTGTGTTGAGGCTGTGGGAGGAAGGAATTCGGCATACTGTATGTGTGTTGTGGCTGTGGGAGGAAGGAATCATCTATACTGCATGTGTGTTGCGGCTGTGGGAGGAAGGAATCCGGCATACTGTATGTGTGTTGCGGCTGTGGGAGGAAGGAATCCGGCATACTGTATGTGTGTTGCGGCTGTGGGAGGAAGGAATCCTCTATACTGCATGTGTGTTGCGGCTGTGGGAGGAAGGAATCCGGCATACTGTATGTGTGTTGTGGCTGTGGGAGGAAGGAATCCGGCTACGGGGAAGTGGGGTTAGGTTTAGGCACTTGGGGGGGAGGTTAGGGTTAGGCACCTCCAAAGGAGGGCTAGGGTAGGGAGTAAGGTTAGCGATACTTACCGAAATTAACAATCGGGATCTTCACCCCTGCCGGGCTGCCGCTGTCGGGATTAGAACCGCCAGCCACATGTACCATGTTTCCCCGATAATAAGACACTGTTTAATTTATTTTTTTGTCAAAAAAAACCCATAGGGCTTATTTTCGGGGTAGTGCTTATTTTAATTAAAAAATTTTTTAAAATCTTCCCCTCCCTGTTGAATGCAGTCTGAATGCGCGCCATTTCCCCACGCGCCATTTCCCCACTTACCTTTATCTTCCGATACGGTCCACAGCTCTTGATCCGCAGCTCCTCCGATGTCGACCTCGCCCTTCAGAGGCGCGCCGTGACGTCAAGACATCACGCGCGCTTACTCCAAAACAAGCTTTATTGAAAGCTTGTTTTGGAGTCTGACTACTGTATCTCACTGTAAGCTGGTGGAGGAGCGGGCCGGGCAGCCTCCTCCAGCTCTATCATTTAGTAAGGGACCGGGTCGGCGGGCGGTAGCAGCGGCGCCCGGGCCTCCTTTCCCCCCTGGCGGCATCCATTTCATGCGGGGGGCGGAGCTGGGGGCATTTTAGTGTAGGACCGGAAATAATGGGGATTTAGGTAGGGCTTATTTTAGGGGTAGGGCTTATTTTGGACCGGGTTTCAAAAGTAGGGGTAGGTCTTATTATCGGGGAAACACGGTATATTACATACTGATTCCCTGGTTCTAGACATGTTTCTGCATCCCACCGCAATTTTGTTTTTCTGCCTTTTTATTGTCTTGCACGCTCAGTTTAGTGTTAGAGTGTACCTTACCTTAAGGTCCCTACACGCCCTACACACATAGCGATGTGCTCACGATCCAACGATGTGTCCGATTTCCCCTTGAACTCTCCCCAGCAGCTCCTCGGCAGTCGTGGGAACGATTTGGTGTTAAAAAACTGTCCAGTGTGACAAACGATCTATCGTGCCTCCTAACTATTCCAGTGCATCGTGACTGAGATTGGCAAATGTGCCCTACAGAACGGCAGATCTGAAGATGCGATGTGTGACTAGCGGGTACGCGCATCGACATCGTGATCGTGAGTGGAAACTCACAATTTGGACATATTTTGCATGATTTGTCGTCACAATTCGTCGGAATCGGGCAAATCATGTAAAAAATCGCCAAGTGTGTAGGCACCGTAAGCTTCTCATACACCCTGTCATACATATATGTGTCCCTCCTGCTACCCATTAATACATCTGATCATCTGCTTACTTGTATATACCAGGGCCATAACTAGGGTTGTGTGTGCGGTGCCACAGCACAGGGGAAGGAAGGCTATATGGGCTTTAGTGTTGCTGCTCCATGGTCCCTGCAACTCAGTGGCAAACGCAGGATTTCTAGGGGGGGGTTTCCAAATGCTTGATTTTAGAGTGAGTGTGGCCTGTCCATGAAGATTGTAGAATTAGCACTTGACCAGCTTTAATATGCATCATACAAAGTGTATTGTGTGTAATAATTCCAGCATATAAGGACCAGTGATCACAGTAAGCCATTAAATCTAGCAGTATGGCCATCCTGCCTGAGCTGAAAGTTTTCATTGTAGATGTGGGCACCATTCCAGAGCATTAGAGCAAGTCCGTGAGTCTGGGGGAGCAGCAGAAGAACCTAGCACTGTCCTGGACATATATATGCACATATTGGGCTCTATAGCAGTGTATTTCTAATGCTGGGCATACTCTATGCAATTATCTGTCAGATATCTGTCCAATCTGGCTGGTTGGAATGAAAATCCTGGTAATGTATGGGAGCAAATGACAATAGAAATTTGCTCCCAAACACTAGAAAACAAACCAGCTTTTCCTTCCCACCAGACAGATTTGACAGATATCTTGTAGAGTGTATGCCCAGCATAACAGTGATTGTTTTCCAGATCTCCTAGTTGGTGCACAGGTGTACTTATTACTGACTGATACATGTTAAAAGATACACAGGTGGTGCTAATTATTTCATTTGTGATACTGTGAAGAACATGCAGCACTAGTAAAATTCTATTACATTACTATTTCTATTGTGGTCATGGTGTGGGCTGGGGAGGGGGGTTTCCAGGCAGACGTTTGCCTATGCAACTGGCACCCTGATGCCAGTATGAATCCTTTGGAACCTTCAGGCATGCACCCTGCAGCCGGTCCAGAGTGTCCTGAGGATGGTGTGGGCAGTGCTGTACTTCCCGGTGCTAGTGCCCTCAGCGCGACTTCATGACATTATGGGGTAAATTTACTAAAGTGATAGTTTTTAGAAGTGAGTTTTAGAAGAGATGTTGCCCATAGCAACCAATAAGATTCTAGCTATTATTTTCTAGAAGGTGCTAGTTAAATGTTAAGTAGAATCTGATTGGTTACTATGGGCAACATCTCTTCTAAAACTCACTTCTAAAAACTCTCACTTTAGTAAATTTTCCCCCATGTGATCAGAGAACAGAGCCTGCACAGGGTGCACTGCTGCCCTGTTACGGCACTGGTATATACACACCTTTCTCTGCTTAGTCCCACATTACTTCATGTTATCAATGCACTTGGCCGTCAGCTTAATTTAAGAACCTATTGTGTTTTTATATTAAAGAAATTATTGTTATGAACCTACCCCGCGCTCTACTGTGCCACCCCACCATACCACCTCATTCATCCACCCTCATTCATCATTTTCCCCCTCATATCTTTTACTCTTACTGTACCAATACTAATAGTCCATGTAGTACATCTGGTACAAAACAATTAAACCCCATTTTGATGAGAAACTTCTTCGGAAATCACGGTCAATATTGGGGTTCTCAAAAAAAAGCGATTCGGGCCTTTTCCTAGAAATGCTTGTATCTCAGGGCCTGATTCAGAGCCGCTCGTAAGCGGCCGCTCGTTCGCTCCGAGCGATGTTGGCACATCTGCGCATGCGTATGGGTCGTACTGCGCATGCGCCAACCAGTCATTGCGATGGGAAATCGAGTGCTCGCAAAATAGCGAGTGCCTGCTAATTTGAGTGACAGGATGAGGCGTTTGTGGGTGGTAACAGGGGAACGTGCTTGAAAACGGGGAGTGGAGATCCGAACGCAGGCGTGCCAAACGGTCAAAACAGGCGTTTTAAGGGTGTGCATAATCGGCTACGTCACTTGGTTGTCTCTTAGCCTGAACTGTTCGCATGATTGCGGTAGGATAAGCCTACCACAAGCACTGCGAGCAGTTCAGACGCCTTTCGATGTACTCGGTTAATCAAATAAATAGCGGAGATGACGTATGATGCGAGCGGCATCGGGGGCGTCTTTACAAAATAGCGAGCGCATGTTTCGTTCGCTCGCTCAGACATAGAGGCGTCAACAGACCGCAAAGAGCGAGCACTCAATTTAAATATCCGGCCCCTTTTTCTGAACGAGCGAGCGCAAATAGCGTCCAGCTCTGAATCAGGCCCTCAGCTCGTTGTAGTCATATTAAGTTTTTTTTGATTTGTTATAAAGCTCTTTAAAGTGTGAAGTATTTGTAACTATATATTTTTCCTAATTCCTTAAGGGTTTTCAAAATGTATTTAAAAACTAAAATGTTATTCCCCACCCTTGCTTTCATTTTTGCACAAGGTGTAAAATAAAATTTTAAAAAACAGTTTTTTATTGACACTTTCAATTTAACTTATAAATGATATGAAATGGTAAATGCCTACAAAAAGAATCACATTTTGAGAACCCTTCCTGGGAGCTATTTAAACTGCTTTGAGCTTCCTCTTCACTGTAATCAACATCTCCTTCTTCGTCGTCTCATTCATTCCTGAAACAAAGTAATTATTTTCAGATAAACAAGTAGAGGATATTAATATAGGATCATATCAAATTAATAATTATTAATTAAGCACATACCTTTTATTGGGGATGTAGTTAAAATGCCAGTGGACGGGATGCTGGCCACCGATATACCGACGCCAGAATCCCGACCGCCGGCATAATGCTGTCGCCACTATCCCAAATGAGATCAGGATACCAGTGTCGACATACCAAACGCCGGCAGGGCCGGATTAAGGCTTGTGGGGGCCCCAGGGCAACTCAATTGCGGGGGCCCCTTCAAGCCACATGGAGCTTCTCCCCTTCCCCCTAAGCCTTCTGTCCTCCTACCCCCAAAGCCTCCGCCGCTGACTTACCTGAGTGCCGGCATGCAGGCGATTCCTCCTCCCGGCAGAGCTGCTCCCTGGTCCTCTCATCGGCGTCGCGGACACAATGTGTCACGTGGCGCCGGTGAGAAGACTCGGTAGCCGCTCTGCGCTGTATGCAGTGGCACTGCCTGTGCCCCTGCATACATTAATAGCGAATCGCGCCAGTGAGCCTCAATCTGGGAACAGATGTCACTAGACACCTGTTCTTGGCAGGGTCACACCGACCCTGTGTGGGGGCCCCTCCGTGTGTGGGGGTCCAGGGACGATCGCCCCTGTCGGCCACCCCCTTAATCCGGCCCCGAACACCGGAATCCCGAATGTGTGGACACCTGTAAGTAACAGAGTTTCCCCGGGGGATGGGGCGGTTAGGTTTAGGCACCCCCGGGGGACGATTAGGGTTAGGCACCCCCCGGGGAGGCTTACTATTAGGCTACAGGGAGAGGGGGCACCACCGGGGGGAGGTTAGGGTTAGGCACCACTAAGGTAGGGTCAGGGTTAGGGGGGAGAGGAGGAGGGTTAGGGTACTTACCTCCCCTGTTGGGATCTTCAGCGTTCGGGCTTCCAGCATTAGGATTTGAGCCGCCGGCATATCAAACCCAACCCCTTTTATTGTATGTGTTGCCACATTGTTGACCCTCATTGCAGTTTGAGTAAAGTAGCCTGCAAGGAACCTTGGCCTTTGAGCAGGAGCATCGTGTATGACATTCAAAAGTACAGCTGCACTTAACCAGTTCTCTGCAAGCTTCCCAAATAGAGGGCAGAGATAACCAGACTGGCGCCCACTGCCCTTCAACCATGGTCAATCCCCATCCTTCTGGCCCTGGAAAGTTGACTTCTACTGAGCAGGCCCGACCCCATACTTGTCCTGCCTGATATGCTGAATGGAGACATTGCTGCCTTAATGCCTCTTTAGCTGGTGGCAAACTTTGAAGAATTGATTGTTTGAAGTAAAGAGGAGCTTTTTCATACAATTGACTCAGCAGTCTTCGCCTCGTTTGTCGTAAAGTTTAACTACAAACTTCTCCAGAATTGCAAAAGTCTCATCAGAAATAGACTCGTGTGGAACAGAGATAGCATGTAATGCTTTTGTGGCTTCAGGGAATGATTTCCATATATTCCAGGCATCCCTTTCATGACAAATGATAAAGTTACATCTGAATGCATTAAATCCTCGTAAGGCAACAGCTTCACCTAGACCTTTAAACATTGTGTTAGTGCTGACGTATCTTTGAGACCTCTCAGTTAAAAAGAGAAACCATAACTCCTGAACACCAGCACTTTTGAGGGTCATGAAAAAAAGGGATTGGCAAAACAAGTGCATCAGTATCTACTGTGTAAATTATCATTTTCTTTGCTCCATGTTCAACACTATCTTTAGCGTGCAGGAATATCCTTACATCTGCTTCTTCCAGTTGTCTGCATTCGACTCTGTCAATCAAAGTTTTTTCCAATCCAGATGAGCGAATGATGCCATCAATCTCAGTAATGATGTCAGTCCAATCAAACTTTGAAAGTGCTTGCTCTTCAAGTAAATTAAATAATTCTGTCTTATTCTGATTGCAGGAGAGGAAGTCATTCCAGCATGTTTTCTTGTGCTACTTGGCGATGAATACCAGCACATCTCTTCTCTCTCACAAACTTCTTTAAGGCAAGCTGTCGAGTAAGAATCCCAAGAAATGTTTATTCTTTTCGCATGGAACCTCACAGCATCATTAAATATTCTGTTTTTGAACTCCATATCACAGTACTCTCTAAATCTCCATGATATTTTGGATGGAAGAGCATGTAGTGCTGCTCCATTGTAAATGATCGTATATGGAAATCATTCACTGAGGCTACAAACGCATTACACGCTATCTCTGTTCCACAAGAGTCTATTACTGATTAGACTTTTGCAATTCTGGAAAAGTTTATTGTTTTACTTTACTACTAGGTTATTTTTATCAATTAACAAAATGCAAAGTGAGTGAACAGAAGAGAAATCTTAATCATACCAATATTAGGTGTGACCACCCTTTGCCTTCAAAACAGCATCAATTCATCTAGGTACACTTGCACACAGTTTTTGAAGGAACTCGGCAGGGAGGTTGTTCCATACGGTACATCTTGGAGAACTAATAAGAGATCTTCTGTGGATGTAGGCTTGCTCAAATCCTTCTGTCTCTTCATGCAATCTTAGACAGACTCTATGATGTTGAGATCAGGGCTCTGTGGGGGCCATATCATCACTTCCAGGACTCCTTATTCTTCTTTACGCTGAAGATAGTTCTTAATGACATTGGCTGTATGTTGGGGTTGCTATCCTGCTACAGAATAAATTTGGAGCCAATCAGATGCCTCCCTGATGGTTTTGCATGATGGATAAGTACCTGTCTGTAATTCTCAGCATTGAGGACACCAATAATCCTGACCAAATCCCCAACTCCATTTGCTGAAATGCAGCCCCAATCTTGCAAGGAACCTTCACCATGCTTCACTGTTGCCTGCAGACACTTATTATTGTATCCGTCTCCAGCCCATCGGTGAACAAACTGCCTTCTGTTACAGTCAAATATTTAAAATTTTGACTCATCAGTCCAGAGCACCTGCTGCCTTTTTTCTGCACCCTAGTTAATATGTTTTCGTGCATAGTTGCATCGCTTGGCCTTGTTTCCACGTAGAAGGTATGGCTTTTTGGCCGCAGTCCTTCAATAAAGACCAATACCGGCCAGACTTCTCCGAACAGTAGTTTGGTGTACCTGTGTCCCACTGGTTTCTGCCAGTCCTGAGCCGAATATATATATATATATATATATATATATATTTTATATATATAATGTAAATATAAAAAAAAATAGTGTACAATGGCCCCTTACCAAAATATTGGATTGGATAGGTCCATGGTTAGTCAGATACATTCTTCTTAATAGTAGAAGAGTAGTGCAGCCTGACTTGTCCCAAACAAAGCAGGATCCAGGCTGTACTGTCTATGTGGCGCCCTACTTGGCTGCGTAACCAGCATATCGGTAGAACCGGCCCTGTATATTTGTAGGGGTGTGCACCGGCCACTTTTCGTGTTTTGGTTTTGGATCTGGATCTTTCTTCGTGTTTTGGATCTGGATTGGTTTTGCCAAAACCACCCTTCGGTGTTTTGGGTTCTGGGCTTTGTGTTTTGGCAATTAATCTGTCCCTGCACAAACTGGCTCTACGGAGGCAAGATGTCGTCCTCATCCTCCTCATTCACCGATTCCTCACCCCCTTCAGTGTTGTGTACATCCTCATCCTCACAGAGTATTAATTCGTCCCCACTGGAATCCACCACCACAGGTCCCTCTGTACGTTCTGGAGGCTGGTCTCCCTGGAAGAGTTGATAATTCATTTTTATGAACATCATCTTCTCCATGTTTTGTGGAAGCAACCTTCTACGCCTTTTGCTGACAAGATTCCCGGCTGCACTAAACACTCTTTCGGAGTGCACACTGGAGGGGGAGCAACTCAGGTAAAATAGAGCCAGTTTGTACAGGGGCCTCCAAATTGCCTCTATTTCCTGCCAGTACATGTACGGACTGTCTGATATGCCTACTTGGATGCTGTCACCGATGTAATCCTTTCACAGACAGATGCACGCTTGTCGCTGCTGCTTTGAGGATACAGGTGCGGCTACAGCCCACACAATTCACAAAGACAGAAAAAAAAGAATTTTTTTATTGTTTGTGGAGCGCACTTTGAGGGTTACACCACCCTTTAACAGACAGACGCACGCTTGTCGCTGCTGCTTTAAGGATGCAGGTGCGGCTACAGCCCACACATTTCACAAAGACAGAAAAAAAAGAAGAATTTTTTTATTGTTTGTGGAGCACACTTTGAGGGTTACACCACCCTTTAACAGACAGACGCACGCTTGTCGCTGCTGCTTTAAGGATGCAGGTGCGGCTACAGCCCACACATTTCACAAAGACAGAAAAAAAAGAAGAATTTTTTTATTGTTTGTGGAGCGCACTTTGAGGGTTACACCACCCTTTAACAGACAGAGGCATGCTTGTCGCTGCTGCTTTAAGGATGCAGGTGCGGCTACAGCCCACACATTTCACAAAGGCAGAAAAAAAAGAAGAATTTTTTTTTTCATTGTTTGTGGAGCGCACTTTGAGGGTTACACCACCCTTTAACAGACAGACGCACGCTTGTCGCTGTTGCTTTAAGGATGCAGGTGTGGCTACAGCCCAAACAATTCACAAAGACAGAAAAAAAAAGAAGAATTTTTTTATTGTTTGTGGAGCGCACTTTGAGGGTTACACCACCCTTTAACAGACAGACGCACGCTTGTCGCTGCTGCTTTGAGGATGCAGGTGGAATCTAGACGGGATTTGGAACCGGGGACACACTACCTCCATCAATTGTCTAAATCCCACTGCACTAATGGCGGATACCGGACGCACGTCTAACACCAACATAGCAGTCAAGGCCTCAGTTATACGTTTTTCTTCAGGATGACTGCTGTCGTACTTCATCCGCCTCGCTAGGGACTGTTGGAGGGTCAATTGGTTAGTAAAAGTAGTGGTGTTCCTACTTCCTCTCTGGGATGATGAACAACTCCTAGCAGCAGCAACAGCATTAGGAGGAAGTGGTTCTTGATCTTTCCCTATTTTATTTTTATCGGAGAAAGTTTGGTCCTCCATTTATGTTATATTGATATATACGTGCGGCTAAGGCGCACACAAACACAGAAAATATTTTTTTATTTTTGCTGGAGAGTAGTGCACTTTGTGGGTTACACCACCCTTTAAGAAATGAGCCAGCCGGCTCTTTACTTATGGGACACAGGCGCACGCTTGGCACTGCTCCTTTGTTGATGCACGTGCAGCCACAGTGCACACAATTCACAAACACAGAAAATATTTTTTTATTTTGTTTTGAGTGTACTTTGGGGGTTACAGTACCCTTTAATGGACAAGCCAGCCGGCCCTTTACTAATGGGACACAGGCGCACGCTTGGCGCTGCTCCTTTGTTGATGCACGTGCAGCCACAGTGCACACAATTCACAAACACAGAAAATATTTTTTTATTTTGTTTGGAGTGTACTTTGGGGGTTACAGCACCCTTTAACGGACAAGCCAGCTGGCCCTTTACTAATGGGACACAGGCGCACGCTTGGCGCTGCTCCTTTGTTGATGCACGTGCAGCCACAGTGCACACAATTCACAAACACAGAAAATATTTTTTTATTTTGTTTGGAGTGTACTTTGGGGGTTACAGCACCCTTTAACGGACAAGCCAGCTGGCCCTTTACTAATGGGACACAGGCGCACGCTTGGCGCTGCTCCTTTGTTGATGCACATGCAGCCACAGTGCACACAATTCACAAACACAGAAAATATTTTTTATTTTGTTTGGAGTGCACTTTGGGGGTTACAGCACCCTTTAACGGTCAAGCCAGCCGGTCCTTATGACACAGGCGCACGCTTGGCACTACTTTGTTGATGCACGTGCGGCTACTGTGCACAAAATTCACAAACACAGAAAAAATATAATTTTTTTTGCACTTGGAGGGAGCACCCCTGATGGACAGAGCACCCCCTGGACAACACTACAGCACCCCTTTAGGACTGGGACACTGCACAGGACTTTGGAGTGGACACAGCCCCTATGGACAACTGACTGCACAACACAGTCCAGCCAGCCCCTATGGACTTTGGAGGAGTGGACACAGCCCCTATGGACAACAGCAGCACAGTGCAGCACAGCACAGCACAACACTACACTGCACTACACTACACTACACTACACAGCCCAGCCAGCCCTAACTCCCACCCTCCCTCTTCACTGTCCACAGCCGAGTGAGAAAATGGCGCCGACGCGGGTACCTTATATAGTATCCAAAACCCGCGAGACCCGGAAGGTGGGATGATGATGTTTTGCTTCGATTTCAGATCCGAGTCAGGCGGGAAAAGTTGAGCCTGACTCGGATCGGCCTCGGATCGGGGGGGCTCGTGGGGGGTTCGGATTTCAGAAAACCGAACCCGCTCACCCCTAGTATATTGTATTACATTCACTGGATTGTGATGAATGCAATAAAATATATAAACTTTACTTTGTAAAATAAAAGCATAGCAAATACATAATTTACAAACCTGACCAATTTCACACTACACAAGTCTACTGTCAGGGATGGATAACTACAGAGCAGCTAAAAGTGTATATTGCATTAGCATAATGATCTGTAATAGTCCTTGGGAACCCAATCTCATCCAATTAGAACTAATGAGATACAAAGGCATACAGTTTGAATCATTACAAAAATACAAAGTTCCATACTATGTAATTACATACAGTGTGTATATACAGTATAGAAATATATATATATATATATGTACTGATATATATATATATATATATATATACTGAGATATATATATATATATGTATAAGAATCCAAATTAAGAGGGCACACTTTTCGGAACAGTATCAGAAAAAACGATTCCTTTTAATGCTTTCAAAGACAAAACATCTTCATCACCGCCCAGTGTGAAATAAGTTTTAAGTCCTGGCACATGTTGGTATAGTGCCAATAAGATAGCAACAATGCAGATAGATCATCCTCCAGCAGTGTAACATGGTGCTAACACTAAATATTAGAAAACCAGCCAATATATTAGTAAACAATCCATAATGCTTTTTCAGACAATCATTTGATACTCATTCAGTCTGTCGACCTCGGTCCCCTTAAGGTGGCCACACACATGGTGATCTGCACACATTCAGCCGATGTGTACGATTTGTGTACGATTTCCCTTGAAACTCTCCCGGCAGCTCTGCACACAATCTCCACACGATCTGCACACAATTTGGTGTCCAATCTTCATACGATATCTCCTGCATCCAGACTTTCACAGTGCATCGTGTCCTAGATTGTCAGATCTGCCCTACTGCACGGCAGATCTGATCTGCGACCAGCGGGGACGCGCATCGCATTGTGACCGTGAGTGGGGGCTCACGATTTACTCAGGATTTGGCCATATTTTACACGATCTGTCGTTCCAATGTGTCGGAATCATCCAGATCGGGTAAAATATTGCTATGTGTGTAACCAGCATTAGTATTGGGCCGTTAGAGACCAGCAGCATAACAGCTTCACATTCAGCATCTGAAGCAAACTAAGAGTTACTCCCCCTGGAGGCATCCTATATGTTCTCCATGAGGCAATCAAAGCACACCTGTGTCCATTCATGGTGCAGCCAGACTACTTCGGAGTTCCTGCACTTCCGGGTATCTAAAAATGACGTAATGCGCTCCATCTATGCGTTCCACTGGTCCGGCTACATAAGAAGCAACCTCCAGGATCTGTGCAAGTAAATCCACTATTCATTCGCGCATGCGTACCCACCAGAATCCAGTATGCCAGCTGGACACATACACCTGAATGCACCGTTCCGTGCTAGCAGCATAACAAACAAGTAACTCATATACCACAGATCAAACTGAGGGATTAATTGGTTGCCATATTCTAGAGCACACATCTGCTTTGCCCTTGGGGTAAATAACTTAGACAAGGTGCCATGTGCAAAATAAACAACTTATCATAATGTTAGTAACCCATTACCCAAAATAAATAAACTAATACTAAGAATACACAACGCAAATATTAATAAACTTACAAAACAATATTATGATAAAACATAAAAAATAAAAAAATAAAAATTTAAGTGAAATACTAAACGTAAAAATGAAAATGAAAAAAAAAGAAAAAAAAAATATATAAATAATGAACCACCAATCAAGGACAGTCTGCTATATGTCATAGAAAACACTTGAAATGTATGCGCTCGTTTAAACCTCTCGGAGCAATCGTGTCCAATTTGAATATCCAGTGGACTTCTCTTTGCAGCAACATTTTATTTCTATCACCACCCTTATCATGCTTAGGGACTTGATCAGTAAGGATGGACTTCAACATAGCCACCCAATGTCCATTTTGCAAAAAATGTAGTGCCACTGGTTTATCACTCTGTCCATCATGCAGGGCCTGTCTAATGGAACTCCTGTGGTTGGAAACGCCTAGATGTTTTACCAATATAGTAGAGTCCGCAAGGACACATCAGCACATAAATAACATGCGATGGCGTGCATGTAAGCCAGTGCTTTATGCCAAGCTTCACACCTGTGTGCGGGTGGGCAAATTCCTTGCCTGCTATCATACCCCCACAGGTGGTACAGCCAAGACAACGGAAGCATCCAACCATTTTATGTTTCAACCAAGATGAGCCACCTTATTTTTTGAAATTTTTAGTTGATCCCATTAGTAGCTGCTTCAAGTTTGGCCCTCTTCTAAATGCAACAAGAGGTAGTCTCCTCAGATTTTTCAGATTGGGGTCATTTCCTATTATCTGCCAATGTTTTTTGACAGACTTAGCAAAAATAGGTGCTGTGGTGTTATACTGGGTGGTGACAATCAAGCGCTCTTCAATCTTCTCCCCACTCACAGGTGAGGTTCTTCTACAGATGTTTCTACCGATTTTCAGGCATCTGGCCAAGACTCTGTTTGAATATCCCCTTTCAATGAATCGTGCAGCCATTTCACCAAGATGAATTTCAACACTCTCTTCAAGCATGTTATTACAAATCACACTAACAAATTGTGAAAAGGCAGCCCCTCCTTTCATGCCTTGGGGTGGTGACTGGTTGCATACAAAAAAGTATTCCGGTCAGTTGACTTACGGAACAGAGTCGTACCTAGAGAATGCCCCTGTTTAAATATTGACACTTCCAAGAACTCTATGTTATTATTCTCAACCATACTCGTAAATCTAATAGGGGTTTCAAGTAAATTTAGCTCTTCCACTATCATTTTAAAGGAGTCATTGGTGTCACGCCAGAGGATAAGGATATCATCAATATATCTAAAATAGTGCAGAATGCTGGGACCGAACTTGGGATAGATGTATGTTCATTCGTACTGTGTCATGTACAAATTGGCGTACCCTGGCGCCAAATTCGAACCCTTGGGGGTCCCATTTCTAAGGACCTAAATTGAAGGATTGAACACTGTTTTAAAAAAAATACCTTTATGGGAGTTCTATCGCTTTATTTTCCGTGAGTTGTGGTATGAATCGATATTTTCTACACAAAGATACCAATATATGATTACATATCAACGACATAGTGTGAGTTGGGGTACGCTATCTAGTGTCTTATTCGAATTAACTATCCTAACCATACCGGGAAGGTTTATGTACATCTAACTACGGTGTTTGGCCAGTGGGATAGAACAATAGAAAAGATACCTTTATATATCTTCACCTATAGTAGCGAGAAGAGAGTTGGCTACGCTAATCCCTTAATACATATCCCTTAAAGAAGATACCCTGTATAAAGATACCTTTTATCACACTTAGCCCCCACATATGATGTGAGTGGGGTACGCTATGATACATTACTCTACGATAGTCATCCTACCCTGAATGACAATTTCTCTTTGGTGGCTTCAAATATTACTACACATTGGTTCTTTTATCTTTTTTGATGTCT
The DNA here is from genome assembly GCA_031769625.1 of Taudactylus pleione. Classification (NCBI taxonomy): domain Eukaryota; kingdom Metazoa; phylum Chordata; class Amphibia; order Anura; family Myobatrachidae; genus Taudactylus; species Taudactylus pleione. Next base: position 7,713,168 of record JAUIMM010000134.1, read on the forward strand.
CCTTTTATGTTACAACCAAGCGACTGTTAATCCAGGATTCTATCTAGAAGGAAAAAACTCTGGTTGACTCCATTCTACTATAAGACAACATCGCCTACATTAAAGGGATGTATTATTGACATTTATTATTTCTTTAGCGCCATAGGTTTTGTTTATTCCAATTCTTTTTTTATGTTATTGTTTTGAATTGTGGTGAAATTCTTGCTGGAATATTGACAGAACTAGTGGCAACTCGTTGGTGCGCCCTAATAGTTTATCGTAGTTTCTTTATCTGCATACTATCCAATATCGTTAATATCGGCCATTTTTTGGCCCCTTTCAACCGTCAATGGACGATGCGCGGGTACGGATGGGCGATACCAACCATTGCCCGTGCATGCAGTCCAACCTGGTCAATATCGACCAGGTTACTATAGGGACCCGTGATCGTTGATCATGGGTAGTTTAGTCGTTTGGGGGTTGGTGCTGTGCTGGATGTTCGATAACGATCATCCAGTATATGCAGGACGTTCAGACAACAATATCTTTATCGTTGTCTGATCTGAACATGTGCATGCACCAATAGTGTAGTCCTGTTACAAGTGTTGAATCGTAAATAAACCTTTAGTACATTCCTGCCTATAAACCTCTAAGATTCACCTGCCTAGAACCTCTAAGACAAAACCTGCCTATACCTTCTAAAACCACAAGATGTCGCTAATTAGCGTTGTGTTTAATCATACCATTAATAAAACTGTAAGACAGTTGAATAGCGGTCCAACGCGCTAAAGATTATTATTCAGATAAAAGTACAGATGTTACCACGCTATGATCTAACAATGAGCGCAAAATAAATTGTACAAACATTAGGTCATAAGGTACAGTCAATACATACGCGTGGGCTCTGGGACCAGATACCGGCATCAATAATGAGACCTTCGTCGAACAGCATAACAGGAACACCGCAGACTGGCATCTTGTTTCAGAGCACTCACATATATAACCGTACTGGGATAAGCAATACAATAGAATACGTTGGCAGGTTCTCATTGGTTCCTCTTCTTGCTTCTTCCGTTACGGTACAATTCATAGGTCAGTGCAAAGACTCAACCCGGCCTCTAACAGCCTGATTGTGTTCACCTTCCCGCTGCATAATAAATCTAATCTAACTATGGCATACAACATTTCAAGAAGTTATTCTCTCTAACATTCATATTTCATAGCCGCATGTTCTGATCTTCTCACCGATGCCACCGGAACGCTGTGGGAACAGAGTAGATCAGTACGGCACCAAACACGGTCCAATTGTCATTTACTAAGCCATAGTTACAGAAAACATTCATTTCTTTATATGCTGACATTGCGATTAAACCAAGTAATAATCATTCCTCTCGCGCTGCGGGACCATTGCTTTTAAATGTGTATGCGGGGAGAAATGACACTAAATTGTGTTGTGTGTTTGAGGGTCTGTGGGGCACTTAGCGACCAGCACTAAGTTGGAAAGGCTTCTGTGTATGTGTGTGAGCATGCCAGTATGGGTTTGGGAAAGGTCACTAAAAAGCTGGCTGTGCTTCTAAATAGCTATTTTGCATTGTCCTATGTTTAACATGAAGTGCAGGGAAAACACCACTAATTTGCAACTTTTTGCTACATTGCGTATGTGTTAATATGAATGCAGGGAAAACACCACTACTTTGCTACTGCTCAAATATGTTTGTGGTGATTTTAATGTGTTGCAAAGTTATTTTATGTCTGCTAAACACCGTCGGTAGGTGTTAGGGGAAGATTGTTAAAAAGCTGTTCGTGCTACTTTTTAGCAACTTTGCGTTGTGAGTAGCAAAATTGCTACTTTTATCAATTTTGCACTGTGGATTGTGTACTATGTATTTTTTACAAAATGGCGCTTGTGTAAGCTTTTTTTTCTAAAATGGAGTCTTGCTGCCATTCACAAGATGGCATTGTGCAGGTTTTCCTGATTGCCAAACAGATTCTGTCTTACCCAATTATTCGGTTTCGACACAAGGTGTTCGAAAGCACCAAAATTAAGAATTACGTGTACAAACTATAAAACATTATGCGCCTATCTGATATCAAGGGTAGCCAATTATCAGTTCAACGCGTTTTGCCAATGTCACTAAAATGGTAACAGTCTGATTTAATCAGAATTGTGATAAGTCAAACTGTCACCATTCCAGCAACAATAAGACTTATCAAGAGCAGATTACTTTCATGTCACAGGGAAGTCATACAGCACAGCCAATCACAGGAGAGGGAGCGAGTCCAGTGCGCTCCTACCCTCCCTCTGCAGGCTCCAGTTGTAAAGTTAAGTGGGGAAGGTGTGAGAAGCTTGTGGGCAATATCTGATGGATATGTTTGGATATATGATGGGCTCATATGGAAGTCCAATCGGCATGTAAGGGGCAAATATGGAAGTCTGAGAGGCATTTAAGGGGTATTAGGGGAGGTCTTATAGTTTGTGGAGAGGTATGATATCATATGTGGAGATGTCTGATGGGCATGTACGTTCAAGTGGGGTGGTCTGATGTGTATGTAAAGGGCATGTGGGGAGCTCTGATGGGCAGTAAGGGACATATGGAAAATCTGGGGGGGTATGCAGTGCCATTTTTAGGGTCATCGCAAGGAGCGCTCCGATCCCAGGCTCCCCTCACCCTGACAACAGGCTGTGATACTGCCACACATAGGCAGTCATATCACCACACCTGTCTCTAGGGGCACTGACTCCAGCAGTAAGCGGCCGCTGATTGTTGGATGGCCAGAGTTGTCCACCAATCAGAGGGAGCTCAAAATGCACAGAGACAGATAGAATGAAACTGAGGGGAGAGAACACACAGAGACAGTGGTGGTGATGGTGAAAGGTGTATTTGGGAGCAAGAATACAGCTGGTTGCTCAAACAATTGAATAGCTCCCATCACTTTAGATGGGAGCTATGGGTGCCCAAAACAACTGAACCGCCCCTATGTGTGCAATAGAGTATTAGATGAGTGCAAATGAAGGATCTTTACTTTTTTTCTTGTAATTAAAGTAGTTAATTTTAATTTACATTACATTATTTCTTAACTATTTACACTCATTTTACAATACAGGAATATATTGGAAAATATCCAGAGTTAAGGGAGGGGGGCACATTTTGACTGTTCATACTTGGAGCCATATTGTCTAGAAACTACCCTGGGGGCATGTGGGGAGTTCTTGTGGCATGTGCAGGTGTGCTGGCATATGTGGATGTCTGATGGTGTATGGGGAGTTATGATGAGCATGACAGAAAGTCTGATTCATGTTGGGAAATGTGAGGCGGCATATGGGGCCCTGGTGGCATATGGGGAGGTCTGATGGCATGTGAGGAGGCCTTATGGCTATACAATGGCATTTAGGATGGTCTGATAGCAAGTATGGAGGTCTGCAATGTGGTCTGATGGCATGTGAGGACGAATGATAGCACATTGGGAGGTAAGATGGGCATGTAAGGGTCATGTGCGGAGGTCTGATGGACTGAATGAGACATGTGGGAACTGTGGGGGCATGTGGGTAGGTATGTTGGCAAGTGTTGATGTCTAAAGGTCATGTAAAGAGGTCTGAGCTCTATATGGCAGTTAAGGCAGCAGACTTGCAAAAATATGCCAATGATTTAGCTGATGTCTTGTGCACAGTGACGCCCACCTCCGGCTTCTCACATCTGCCGCTTACGTACAAAAATGGAACCTTTGAGAACATTGGTCACACATCGGTTACACATCATACCTCTGAGCATGCCTCTGCTGTCTCAGAATGCCTGTCTCCCCTAAGAAGTAGGGGCCTCTCCAGCTGTAAACAGATAGACAGAAGCTCAGTAGGAGACTCCCAGAAGATGGTCCTGATATGCCGCATTCTTCTAGCCACCCTCGCTACCTCACCCTATTGGTGTTTACCTGTCATACACTTTGTGAATAAATCCTCTCTGTAACCTCCACTGCAGACCAATCACTGCGCATGCGCACTATGGCTTTGGCGTATGCGCAGTAGCAAAAAAATAGCTCCACTGTGTCTGACATCAACATTGTGTCCACCTCTGAATCAGATCCTTAAGGGGCCCATACATCTGCGGCGCTATTCTCTGATCCCCCGACCCCAGCGTTGATCCAATTTGCATTAGGGATGTGCACCGGCCACTTTTCGTGTTTTGTGTTTTGGTTTTGGATCTGGATCTTTCTTCGTGTTTTGGATCTGGATTGGTTTTGCCAAAACCACCCTTCTGTGTTTTGGGTTCTGGGTTTTGTGTTTTGGATCTGTATTTTTTTGAAAAAAAGCATAAAAACAGCTAAAATCACAGAATTTGTAGGTTTTTCTGCTCCTATGCTATTATTAACCTCAATAACCTTAATTTCCACTCATTTCCAGTCTATTCTGAACACCTCACACCTCACAATAGTGTTTTTATGTCCAAATGGTTGCACCGAGGTAGCTGGATGACTATGCTAAGCGACACGAGTGGGCGGCACAAACACGTGACCCATCTAGGCGTGATACTGCAGTGGCAGACAGGATGGCAGTTTGAAAAACTAGGCCCCAAACTGTACATAATGCAAAGAAAAAAAAGAGGTGCAAGATGGAATTGTCCTTGGGCCCTCCCACCCACCCTTAAGTTGTATAAACAGGACATGCACATTTTAACAAACCAATCATTTCAGCGCCAGGATCTGCCACACAACTGTGGCTGAAATGATTGGTTCGTTTGGGCCCCCACCAAACAAGCTGGCAATTAATCTGTCCCTGCACAAACTGGCTCTACGGAGGCAAGATGTCATCCTCATCCTCCTCATCCACCGATTCCTCACCCTCTTCAGTGTGTACATCCTCATCCTCACAAAGTATTAACTCGTCCCCACTTGAATCCACCACCACAGGTCCCTCTGTACGTTCTGGAGGCTGGTCTCCCTGGAAGAGCTGATAATTCATTTTGATGAACATCATCTTCTCCACATTCTGTGGAAGCAACCTCCTACGCCTTTCGCTGACAAGGTTCCCAGCTGCACTAAACACTCTTTCGGAGTACACACTGGAGGGGGGGCAACTCAGGTAAAATAGAGCCAGTTTGTACAGGGGCCTCCAAATTGCCTCTTTTTCCTGCCAGTACAGGTATGGACTGTCTGACATGCCTACTTGGATGCTGTCACCGATGTAATCCTCCACCATTCTGTCAATGGTGACAGTATCATATGCAGTGACAGTAGACATGTCAGAAATTGTTGCCAGGTCCTTCAGTCCGGACCAGATGTCCAAACTTGGTCCTGCCTGCCCTGCATCACCGCCAGCGGGTTGCTTAGGATACCTAAGTTTTTTCCTGGCAGCCCCAGTTGCGGGAGAAAATGAAGAAGGAGCTGTTGACGTGTTACGTTCCGCTTCAGCTGACAGTGTGTTCACCAGCAGGTCTTTGCACCTCTGCAGGCTTGTGTCGGCCGGAAAGAGAGACACCACATAGGCTTTAAACCTAGGATCGAGCACGGTGGCCAAAATGTAGTGGTCTGATTTCAACAGATTGACCACCCTGGAATCCTGGCAAAGCGAATGAAGGGCTTCATCCACAAGTCCCACATGCCGAGCGGAATCGCTCCGTCTTAGCTCCTCCTTCACTTTCTCCAGCTGCTTCTGCAAAAGCCTGATGAGGGGAATGACCTGACTCAAGCTGGCTTTGTCTGAACTGACTTCACGTGTGGCAAGTTTGAAGGGCTGGAGAACCTTGCACAACACGGAAATCATTCTCCACTGCGCTTGAGTCAGGTGCATACCCCCTCCTTTGCCTATGTCATAGGTGGATGTATAGGCTTGTATGGCCTTTTGCTGCTCCTCCATCCTCTGAAGCATATAGAGGGTTGAGTTCCACCGCGTCACAACCTCTTGCTTCAGGTGATGGCGGGGCATGTTCAAGAGTGTTTGCTGGCGCTCCAGTCTTCGGCACGCAGTCGCTGAATGGCGAAAGTGGCCAGAAATTTTTCGGGCCACCCAAAGCGTCTCCTGCACGCCCCTGTCGCTTTTCAGAAAATTCTGCACCACCAAGTTTATTGTGTGAGCAAAACATGGGACGTGCTGGAATTTGCCCAGATGTAATGCCCGCACAATATTAGTGGCGTTGTCAGATATCGCAAATCCCCAGGAGAGTCTAAGTGGGGTAAGCCACTGGGCGATGATTTCCCTCAGTTTCTCTAAGAGGTTGTCGGCGGTGTGCCTCTTACTGAAACCGGTGATACACAGCGTAGCCTGCCTTTCTGCGTTTCTGAGATGCTGCGACTGGTGACGCTGCTGCTGTTGCTGCGTAAGGTGATACATCTACCCAGTGGGCTGTCACAGTCATATAGTCCTTAGTCTGCCCTGTTCCACGTATCCACATGTCCATGGTTAAGTGGACATTGGGTACAACGGCATTTTTCAGGACACTGAGGACACTTTTTCTGACGTTTCTGTACAGTCTCGGTATCGCCTACCTAGTGAAGTGGAATCTAGACGGGATTTGGAACCGGGGACACACTACCTCCAGCAATTGTCTAAATCCCACTGCACTAATGGCGGATACCGGACGCACGTCTAACACCAACATAGCAGTCAAGGCCTCAGTTATACGTTTTGTTTCAGGATGACTGCTGTCATACTTCATCCTCCTCGCTAAGGACTGTTGGAGGGTCAATTGTTTAGTAAAAGTAGTGGTGTTCCTATTTCCTCTCTGGGATGATGAACGACTCCCAGCAGCAGCAACAGCAGCAGCGGCAGCAGGAGGCGTAGCAATGCAGGATCCTCCGGAGGAATCCGGGATAGGAGAGTCAGTCATGCCAGTGACATGGCCTGCAGGACTACTTCCGATCCTGACTAAGGAGGAAATTGACGAGGAGGGAGTTGACGGTGTGGTTTGCAGGCGCTTGGATACAACAGGACAACGGGATTTAGGTGTCCCTGGACTGCTTACGGTCTTAGCCAAAGTTTCTGAACTTGACAGTAACTTATTATGAACGCGCTGCAGGTGCCGTATAAGGGAGGATGTTCCTAGGTGGTTAACGTCCCTACCCCTACTTATTCCACCTTTACATAAGGTACATATGGCAAGACAGTTGTTGTCCGGATTTGGATAGAAATATTGCCAGACCAAAGAGGTGGAATGTTTGGTCTTCTGCCCAGGCATGACCGTGATGGGCTTTTTCATCCCACGGACAACAACTGTCTCCCCCGGAGCCTGATTTAAACAAACCACATCACCATCAGAATCCTCCTCGCCAACTTCCTCCTCAGCGCCAGCTACACCAGTATCCTCATCCTGTTGTACTTCAACAGTGACATCTTCAATTTGCATATCAGCAAGTGGACTGTGGGTGCTCCTTCCAGCACTTTCAGGGGGCGTGCAAATGGTGGAAAGAGCCACCTCTTCCCGTCCAGTGCTGGGAAGGTCAGGCATCGCAACCACCACCACACTTGGACTCTCCTTGGGGATTTGTGATATATTCTTAGAAAGCACAGTTCTTCGCTGTGCTTTTGCCAGCTTAACTCTTTTGATTTTTTTAGTGGGAGGAGGGCTTCCATCGTCATGTGAAGCTGAACCACTAGTCATGAACATACTAGGGATCGACCTTAGCCGTTCCTTGCCACTCCGTGTCGTAAATGGCATATTGGCAAGTTTACGTTTCTCTTCAGATGATTTAAATGTTTTTTTCAAGGTCATTTTCCTGAACTTTGTCATTTGGGATTGTATGTGCCCTCTATTATGACATTGGGCATCGGCCTTGGCAGACGACGTTGATGGCATGTTATCGTCTATGTCATGACTAGTGGCAGCAGCTTCAGCAATAGGAGGAAGTGGTTCTTGATCTTTCTCTATTTTATTTTTATCGGAGAAAGTTTGGTTCTCCATTTATGTTATATCGATTTGATATATACGTGCGGCTAAACACACAAAATATTTCTTTATTTTTGCTGGAGAGTAGTGCACTTTGTGGGTTACACCAGCCTTTAAGAAATGAGCCAGCCGGCTCTTTACTTATGGGACACAGGCGCACGCTTGGCGCTGCTCCTTTGTTGATGCACGTGCGGCTACTGCGCACACAATTCACAAACACAGAAAATAATATTTTTTTTGGTTTGGACTGGAGTGTACTTTGGGGGTTACAGCACCCTTTAACGGTCAAGCCAGCCGGCCCTTTACTTATGACACAGGCGCACGCTTGGCACTACTTTGTTGATGCACGTGCGGCTACTGCGCACACAATTCACAAACACACAAAAAATATTATTTTTTTGGTTTGAACTGGAGTGTACTTTGGGGGTTACAGCACCCTTTAACGGTCAAGCCAGCCGGCCCTTTACTTATGACACAGGCGCACGCTTGGCACTACTTTTTGATGCACGTGCGGCTACTGCGCACACAATTCACAAACACAAAAAAATATTATTTTTTTGGTTTGAACTGGAGTGTACTTTGGGGGTTACAGCACCCTTTAACGGTCAAGCCAGCCGGCCCTTTACTTATGACACAGGCGCACGCTTGGCACTACTTTGTTGATGCACGTGCGGCTACTGCGCACACAATTCACAAACACAGAAAATAATTTTTTTTTTGGTTTGGACTGGAGTGTACTTTCGGGGGTTACAGCACCCTTTAACGGTCAAGCCAGCCGGCCCTTTACTTATGACACAGGCGCACGCTTGGCACTACTTTGTTGATGCATGTGCGGCTACTGTGCACACAATTCACAAACACACAAAAAATATTATTTTTTTGGTTTGAACTGGAGTGTACTTTGGGGGTTACAGCACCCTTTAACGGTCAAGCCAGCCGGCCCTTTACTTATGACACAGGCGCACGCTTGGCACTACTTTTTGATGCACGTGCGGCTACTGCGCACACAATTCACAAACACACAAAAAATATAATTTTTTTGGTTTGAACTGGAGTGTACTTTGGGGGTTACAGCACCCTTTAACGGTCAAGCCAGCCGGCCCTTTACTTATGACACAGGCGCACGCTTGGCACTACTTTGTTGATGCACGTGCGGCTACTGCGCACACAATTCACAAACACACAAAATAATTTTTTTTTTGGTTTGGACTGGAGTGTACTTTGGGGGTTACAGCACCCTTTAACGGTCAAGCCAGCCGGCCCTTTACTTATGACACAGGCGCACGCTTGGCACTACTTTGTTGATGCACGTGCGGCTACTGCGCACACAATTCACAAACACACAAAAAATATTATTTTTTTGGTTTGAACTGGAGTGTACTTTGGGGGTTACAGCACCCTTTAACGGTCAAGCCAGCCGGCCCTTTACTTATGACACAGGCGCACGCTTGGCACTACTTTTTGATGCACGTGCGGCTACTGCGCACACAATTCACAAACACACAAAAAATATAATTTTTTTGGTTTGAACTGGAGTGTACTTTGGGGGTTACAGCACCCTTTAACGGTCAAGCCAGCCGGCCCTTTACTTATGACACAGGCGCACGCTTGGCACTACTTTGTTGATGCACGTGCGGCTACTGCGCACACAATTCACAAACACACAAAAAATATTATTTTTTTGGTTTGAACTGGAGTGTACTTTGGGGGTTACAGCACCCTTTAACGGTCAAGCCAGCCGGCCCTTTACTTATGATACAGGCGCACGCTTGGCACTACTTTTTGATGGACGTGCGGCTACTGCGCACACAATTCACAAACACACAAAAAATATAATTTTTTTGGTTTGAACTGGAGTGTACTTTGGGGGTTACAGCACCCTTTAACGGTCAAGCCAGCCGGCCCTTTACTTATGACACAGGCGCACGCTTGGCACTACTTTGTTGATGCACGTACGGCTACTGCGCACACAATTCACAAACACAGAAAATAATTTTTTTTTTCGGTTTGGACTGGAGTGTACTTTGGGGGTTACAGCACCCTTTAACGGTCAAGCCAGCCGGCCCTTTACTTATGACACAGGCGCACGCTTGGCACTACTTTGTTGATGCACGTGCGGCTACTGCGCACACAATTCACAAACACAGAAAATAATTTTTTTTTTGGTTTGGCCTTTAGTGTACTTTCGGGGGTTACAGCACCCTTTAACGGTCAAGCCAGCCGGCCCTTTACTTATGACACAGGCGCACGCTTGGCACTACTTTTTGATGCACGTGCGGCTACTGCGCACACAATTCACAAACACAGAAATATTTTTTTTTTGGTTTGGACTGGAGTGTACTTTGGGGGTTACAGCACCCTTTAACGGTCAAGCCAGCCGGCCCTTTACTTATGACACAGGCGCACGCTTGGCACTACTTTGTTGATGCACGTGCGGCTACTGCGCACACAATTCACAAACACAGAAAATAATTTTTTTTTTGGTTTGGACTGGAGTGTACTTTCGGGGGTTACAGCACCCTTAACAGTCAAGCCAGCCGGCCCTTTACTTATGACACAGGCGCACGCTTGGCACTACTTTGTTGATGCACGTGCGGCTACTGCGCACACAGTTCACAAACACAGAAAATAATTTTTTTTTTAGTTTGGACTGGAGTGTACTTTGGGGGTTACAGCACCCTTTAACGGTCAAGCCAGCCGGCCCTTTACTTATGACACAGGCGCACGCTTGGCACTACTTTGTTGATGCACGTGCGGCTACTGCGCACACAATTCACAAACACAGAAAATACATTATTTTTTTAGCACTTGGGGGGAGCACCCCTGATGGACAGAGCACCCCCTGGACAACACTACAGCACCCCTTTAGGACTGGGACACTGCACAGGACTTTGGAGTGGACACAGCCCCTATGGAGAACTGACTGCACAACACAGTCCAGCCAGCCCCTATGGACTTTGAAGTAGTGGACACAGCCCCTATTAACAACAGCAGCACAGCACAACACAGCCAGCCCCTATGGACTTTGAAGTAGTGGACAACAGCAGCACTACACTACACTACACTACACAGCCCTAACTCCCACCCTCCCTCTTCACTGTCCACAGCCGAGTGAGAAAATGGCGCCGACGCGGGTACCTTATATAGGATCCAAAACCCGCGAGACTCGGAAGGCGGGATGATGACGTTTTGCCTCGATTTCAGATCCGAGTCAGGCGGGAAAAGTCGAGCCTGACTCGGATCGGACTCGGATCGGGGGGGCTCGGGGGGGTTCGGATTTCAGAAATCCGAACCCACTCACCCCTAATTTGCATCAATGATTGGTGATCTGTCGGGGAATCGGGGACATTCTGCATGCTAAAAATCCCTGATTTACCAATACCGACCATTTTGTAGTCTGGGTCGGCAAATCAGGGAAAACCAACATATTGGATTTCTCCAATAACCTCATCCCGGCGTATGGGGATCGGGTAATTGCGTCAATCCATCGCTGATGTATGGGGGCCTTTAGTCTCTGTCTAGTTGGCCACCACTGGTGTAGTGTGTAACAGAAGCTTATTCAAAAAGAACACAAGTACATTAAACAATTAGAAAAGAGCCTATCTGGATGTTACAAGTCACACGGTGATGTAAAGTCCTGGAGGAAGTTTGTTTTCCTTAATAACAAAGTTCCTGATTCAGCAGCGGACTCAATCAAGATATTCATGCAGATCATTTGCCATTGCGCATGCATTTAAGTCGCACTGCGCATGCATCGCACTTGTTTCACGATTACGGGTAGTGAAGTAAAATCAGGCATCTGATCATTTAAACGCCATTCTGTGGGCGTGCCTAAATTAGCCATTGCGTTCTTCTTCACAGCATGAGACCACTCTGCATGTGGGGAGAGCTGCGGTGTTTGCAGCTGGTCAGACTCGCTGTGAATGCTGCGTGACTTCCTGCTGTGCGTCGATGTTACCGTTGTTTACGCAGGAGTGCGACATTGGACGGATATGAGAAGGCAGCAGTGGGCATTTTTATGTCGGCTGCGATCGCATTAGCGTCCTCATGCTTAATCAGGCCCAAAGTGTGGGTGACCTCATTTTTTGAGCATTCTGAAAGTAACCTAAATATATATCTATGAAAAGTTTGAATGCACTTTGCTTTGTCAACTCAGCTCCAGGTTTAAAATAAGGACCCGGGCTCAGGGCTGGCGCTAGGTTTCTCGACCCCAGCGCCGTTCTGTGCTGCAGTGTCACCCCTTAGCTCCCTCCCCCGAGCGTATACCAATAACGCCAGCGGGTGGGTGGAGACCAGGGGCGTATCTACCCATTGGCAAGGATGGCACTCACCAGGGGCACCGACCAAAGGGGGGGCGCCACCCGGCAGTGCCACCAGTAGCCAAGAGGTGGACAAGTCCCCCAGCCCCACAAGTGTAGGGCAGACCACAGTGATAGCGGTCTGCCCTACACAGTTTACAAACATGCAGCGTCGTCCGTGGAGGGAGCCGGCTAGAGCTCACTAATGAGCTTCGTCTTCCGGCTCCCTCTGCAGCATGTGATGGGAGAGACGTCATGACGTATGATGTCTCTCCCATGCAGGAGAAGAGCGGGCAGGACTGAGCGGACAGCGGCGGTCGAGTCAGGAGCGAGGATCAGGTAAGTTGTTTTTTTTTCCTTTGTGTGTGTGTGTGTGTGTGTGTAGGGGGGGGCACTGAAATAGGGGTGGCCGCTACTGGGGGCAAGTTATGGGGTTGTGCCCACTACAGGGGGCTCTGTATAGGGGAGGCCACTACTGGGGGCACTCAATAGGGGTGGCCACTACTGGGGGCACTGAAATAAGGGGTGGCCGTTACTGGGGGCACTTTATGGGGGGGTACCTGCTACTGGGGGCTCTGTTTATGGGTGGCCACTACTGGGGGCACTGAAATAGGGGGTGGCCGCTGCTGGGGGTATTTTAGGGGGGTGGCCACTACTGGGGGTAATTTAGGGGGGTGGCCACTACTGGTGGCACTGTATAGGGGGGACTACTACTGGGGGCACTGCATAGGGGGGGCGCCAGTCCATTACATTGCCAGGGGCGCTTGGATCCCTAGATACACCCCTGGTGGAGACTGGAGTGTTTTTTTTCTGGAACCAGGCAGATAATGTTCAGGCAGGGCTGTGCCCTTCAGGCTATGACGCTCCGGCGATGGCCCTGCTAGCTCGTGCCCAGGTGCCCTGAGCCATCACTGACTTTCCATCATGCTTTAATATCAGGGATTTTATAAGAACATTCATATAAAATATTATCTAGTTGTTTACACTAAATATACTATAAACATGCATTAATGTATGAGTATATGGAATGTATTTGCTGAATATTCACATTTGGGACATTGAACAACCTTTTGAACAATGAAGCAGTCTTAAGACCTGTAACTGACATATGAATGAGACTCTATGTCCTTTTAGTGCAATTGGTACAGCCCTAGTAGATGCATGTGTTATATTGGCTCTGATACAGTGGAGTAACTATTGTGGGTGCAATGGGTGCGGCTGCTATGGGGCCCGGGCTGCCTCCAGGACCCGCTGCTTCCCTGCACTCAGTCACGCATGGATTGGGCCACCGGGAGTCACCTTTCAGCAGTGTCAGCCCGCCCATTACTCTGGGTACTCAGCCACTTAGAACACTGGTGCTGCCGCAGCCAATCCCCCGCTGCCGCTGGCCGTCCCCTGCTGTACAGGAGCCACCCTAAGGATGGCACAGCCGGCCGCCAATCCCCCGCTGCTGCTGCCAGTCCCCCGCTGTACAGGAGCCGCAAGAATGGTGCTGCCACTGCCAATCCCCCACTGCCGCCGCCAGTACCCCGCTGTGCAGAGCCGACAGGTAACTTTGCTGTTGCTGGCGGCGAGTGGAGAGCGGATGTGCTGAGGGGGGGCTGTGCTGAAGGGGAGGGGAAGCTGTGCTGAGGGGGGCTGAGATCTGAGGGGGACTGTGATGTGAGGGGCTAATGATGAGGGCTGTACTGTGAGGTGCTGTGTTGAGGAGGGATGTGCTAAGAGGGTCTGTGCTGAGGGGGCTGTGAGAGGAGAGGGTGTTTCTGTGCTAGGAGGGAGGACTGTGATTTGGGGGACTGTGCTGTGAGGGGCTGTGATAACAAGGGCTGTGAGGAGTGCTGTGACGGGAGAGGGTATTACTGTGCTGTTGGGGGGGAGGGGCTGTGATGACGGTTGCTGTGAGGCTGCTGTGAATGGGGCAGTATGTGGTACTGTGAGGATGGTCAATGAGTGCAGTATAGAGGGAAGTAGAGGAGTATAGAAAGGTGTAGAAAAGTATAAAGAGATGTGAAGCATTATAGGGGGGGTGTAGAGTAGTATAGCCCTGCAGTACTGGGTATGTTTTATTTTATTTTTTCATTGGGCTAATGTGTTTTTTCTTGTGGGGGCAAATGTGTTTTTTTTTTTTTTTACCTCTCTGTGCCAATGGGGAGGGGGGTGGGGGGGGGGCTTTCAAGATTGTGCTATGGTCCCCGTAAAGTTCTAGTTACCCCCCTGCTCTGATATCAATGGTTTGGTGCTTATTTATCACAATCCACATTTTTAATGCGGATGTCATAAATATCTGTTGCGTAACTTCACGCAAATGTACTAATCATCTCTTGTCAGGAGACGGAATCCAATAAGAGCCCATCCTGACAAGGAGCTGGAAGCAGGTAATAGTGTAAAGCTATCACACTGCTCCCTGGTTTGGGTCCTCGGCACGCACTGCACATGCGCTGCCGATGGCCTGTGCATGCGTTACCGGGGAAAACGGAGAACTTCTCCAATTACGAAGACTACTCCAATTGCCCTTTCACATTATTTTAGTAAAAGATGTTTGATAAATAGGCCCCTATGACATTACACATCATATTGGGGTTAAGTAGCAATTCGGAATATAGAGATCTGGTGGAACGCCTCCTCTGCCCTGTCTCTATACCACCTCTGATTATAGTTACATCCTTCAGAATAGGGATTTATTCCAGAAACGGCTATGATTACAGCAGATTTAGGAACATTCGCCCCCACATACAGGATTGTATGCCTTGGTTCTAACAGCAAATGCTCCAAAGCTTAGGGGGCGGACATTACGTATTCATCAGTATGTTTTCTAAATGGCTGATTTACACAAAATCCAGCATTAAAACAACAATGCCAAAGACTGTTATAATGCCATCATCTCAGACAAATTGTTTTTGTGAATGCTAAGAATACTGGTGTCTTTGAGAACACAATACATGACAAAAGAAATGCAAGAATACATTTGTGTTGAGCAGAACTGAAGTATCCAAGAACCTTGATTATCATGTAAACGTGATACATTTTTACAGTCAATGTCAGGGATGGCTGCTGATGGTCAACACTGCCCCCTTTCGATGAGAAATATTATATTTAGCAAATATGTTAAAGACGTACTAAACCTATTATTTGCTTTCCATTTTTATTTGCCTAAAGTATGAATACTAATAGATAAATAACATTCAAGTATTATTAAGTCTACATAAGACATTTTTGTGCAGTTGAGAGCCATTGCTTTTGTCTCTGTTCAATATTAACATTGCATCCCATCATTATTATTCATGTGCGATGAGTTATAAGTGGTCTAATACATTATATAAAATGAGAGCTAGAAGCTGATTGGTTGCTATGGGAAACTTCCCCACTTGTCCTCTTTAGGAGGTGTGATAAATCTCCCCTTATATAACAACATCAATGTTGTCCCAGGTCGAAGCTATGGTCTAACATTAAAGGTCATTATAAAGACTATTTATTGGTCTTAATATTATTTGAACATTGATAACAATCATTAAGGGTTTGGTAAAGTCCAGAAGAACCAAAAATTACATAAAGCAAGCAAAGGGGATATAGACTATCCTTTGCTTATTCCATGCACTGGAAGATAACATAAACTAGTTCACCAACTCCCGTAAAACAATGACGCTGGCTGGGGTGACTCCACTGTGGAGTGTCTTCAGTATTTTTTTGGCTATTACTGGTCTCAGCAAACAATGGAGCCTGGCAGGAACAAGTAAGTGTGCTGTAGTGACACCATAACCATCTCCCAGCCTCATCTATCCTATAGTCATACTTTGGGAAAATACAATAAGAAAGCCACTGATTTTGGAAAGGCGGGGAAACGCATCAAAGAGTCTTTTCAGACAATAGCTGGTATTGAGGAACATGGCAGTTTAAAGTGTGGAGCAAACAGATTTGTCCGAGAGGCTGCACTATAGGAGATATACCAGCAGCCAGGAGGTGTCACGCAACTGTAACAGGGTGACCCAACTCAAAAGGACTATAAAAGACTTTGGGATCTATGAACTAAGGGCCTGATTCAGAGCCGCTCGCAAGTGCACAGCGCTCTATTAGAGCAGGAAGTCCACACGGGCTTGCGAGAGCAGAGACCCTACCACAGGGTCTCCTCGCAAGCCCGATGGTCGCGATAATCGCGACCATCGCCAGGCCGCCCACAAAAGCTGTGGGTGGTTACCCACAGCTTAGCGAGTGGCCTGGAGGGCGAAAAAAAAAGAAAAAACCCGCCCTGATTCAGAGTGAGCGTCCGCAAACAGAGAGCGCCTCTGAATCAGGTCCTAAGCCTTGGGGAGAGATAAATGGATAAAGATAAAGTAACAACCAATCAGCTCCTAACTGTCATTTTCCAAACACAGCCTGTAACATGACAGTTACTGTAGGAGCTGATTGGTTGATACTTTGGGGTAAATTTACTAAAGCTCTATTTGGTTTTTTGTGTGATTTGACATTTGATTTTTATTCAATTTTCATTCGATTTTGCATTTGGAGATTTACCAAAGGCAAAATCGAATGAAAATCGAACATAAAACCGAACTTCACTCAAATCCCACTCAAAATCGAATATCAGAAAAACATCGGTACTTTTACATAGACCAACACACAAATCCCTTATTTAGTAGGATTCGATTTGAAAATTAACACAAAATCGAACTTCAAATCGAACTTCAAATCCCCAAATGAATAGACCTGCTTCATGCTTTCGATTTTAGCATGAGCAGGTCGGATTGACACAGATAAATGCATACATCAGTGAGATGCATGCATGTATCTTACGGTAAAAATCTTAGAAAGAGTTAATTAAAAAAAAAATGATGTGGGGTCCCCCCCTAAAACAGAACCAGCCCCGGACTTTTCATAGCCAGTCCTGGTTGTGTAAGTACAGGGGAAAAATTGCGTAGGGTTCCCTCAATACTTAGCACAACCAGCACTGGGCTCTGATCCTGTCCTGGTTCTGGAATTACAGGGAGAAAATGCATAGGGTTCCCTTGTAATCTCCAGAACCAGCACTGGACCCTTTCTAGCGGGGGGCTGATGCCACAGCCAGGGTTGCCCTTTCACCGGGCCCCCCAGCCCAGACCACTAGTCAGCCCAAGAAAGGGATCCCTGGGGAGTTGGGGACCCCCCCCAAAAAAAGGGTTCCCCCTCTCAATGGCACCCCTGGCCTAGGCTGATAACCCAGGGCTATCCCCGCCACCCCTGGGCAGTGGGTGGCGGGTTGATAGTGTAGGTGTAGTGTAAAAAAATAAGAGTATAAACATTGTCTTTACATTAGACCTGCAGGTCCCAGGAAGCCTCCCCCGCATGCTGGTACTTGGAGAACCACAAGTACCAGCATGCGGGGCATTAAGGGCCCACTGGTACCTGTAGTTCACCTGTAAAGAAATGTTTAAATAAACACAATACACATACACCGTGATAGCAAAGTTTTAATACATACTGTACAGACACACTCACACATACTCACCTACATTACCTGGACTTGTCCCCTTCTCCCTGTAGGCATCCATGGTCTTGGTAAAATAAAAGAACGAGAATCGCGATCCACTCCACAGGCAACAACCACGATGGTGGTTACCTCCCGAATGAAGAGCTTAGACGCGGCTCTACCCTTCGTAGAGCTGTATCCTGAGCGTTCATTGGCTGAGAGAGGTCAGCCCCCGCCTCTCTCAGCCAATGAACGGCTCCCTCCATTGAAGTCAATGGAGAGGCGCAGGGTAACTAAAGTTTATTCTGCGGTTCCCACCATTGACTTCAGCTTTTCACCCTATTCAATTGCAAAGGATGCGAGAATGCGTCCCGGCCAAACTGAAATTGGCGACAAGTCCTGTCAGATTTGGGGAAGTCATCCTGACACCCCCAAAAGATGCACTGACATGGGGGATCACTATGGATACCCGCGAATAGCCCTGCTGAAGGTACTTGGGGTGCTTTAATGCTCTCAATTGCTGCTATTTAGTGTATTTGCACAAGTGGTGAAGAATAGCATTTAGCAGGTTTTTTTGGCTAAAATAAGTAGTCCCAGCAAATTTGGGGTACAAGTAAATGGGTGCAAGCATGGTTAAAAATCGCTAAAGTGCGTTTTTTAAAAACATAAAAAACGCACATTCAGCAAACACCTGCAATCCAAAAAACACATGGGGTATACTTGGGGGACCCCCTGGAGTCTATTTCGCTAGCTTTTAAGTTTGTCCCCAAACTTTGTTTTTTTTTTCGCCCCCAAAACTAAAGTACTTTTTTTGGGTGTTCTAAAGTATTTTTTAAACTTTTTTGACGCAGTTTACCTTTGGGGGACTGTCCCAAGGCTGCAGTGGTGTTCCCGCAACTTTGCACCCCAAACCCCCAATTCTGCATTTTTTTTTGCCTCCTTTCAGAGGCAAATCTTTTCCCGCTGGTTACAAGGCGCAGACTTTTCGAACCGGCGAAAAATCTTTGGAATTGAATACGGGGAAAAGTTCTCGCCTGGCAAAATAATGTCACCGGCGAGAACTTTTCGCCCATCTTGGCTTTTCGCTGGCAATTGAATATGTGTACATATTATGCAATGCTTCTTCAGAATCACTTTGGGGTTCCGAGTCGCACTGAGTCCCAGTACAGTTCTGCAGTCAGTTCGTAACTTCAGATTTAAAAACCGAACTTGAATTTTGGATTGCATGTAAACAGGTCCAAATTACATAATCTATAAAAAAAATTATTGATTTTTTAAAATTGATTTTTAAGGAATCCAACACCGAACCAAAACACTTGAGGGTGGTTTTACCAAAACTAAAACACAATGATGAATTAGAACCCAAACCAAAACACGGGGGTCCATATACATCTCTGCTTTGACCAGTTCACGCAAAAACATGTTAGCTGACAATGAATTTACATCCTAATAGGGATTGTTTTTCTTACTCAACTGTGCGCTCCAGGAAGCTCTAGGACCATTTATGGTCCCGCAGGTTCCTCTGTTAATTACCTGCTTCTTCAGAATTTTGAAGCCTGTAGGAAAGAATAGAGGGGGTGCTAAATAGTGTAATCATTTTTATTACTCACAGCCTTTTAAAAAAATAAGACATGTAGCAGATTTAAATAAGAAATGGCTTGCCAAAAAGAAGAGATTAAGGGGTATATTTACTAAGGTGCAGGTTTTTAGAAGTGGAGTTGTTGCCCATAGCAACCAATCAGATTCTAATTAACATTTATCTAGCACCTTCTAAAAGATAATAGCTAGAATCTGATTGGTCGCTATGGGCAACATCTCCACTTCTAAAAACCCGCAGCTTAGTATATATACCCCTAAAAAGGAACATTTTCACCTGCAATTGTAGAAATGAAGTGTCCGAGCCATTCATCAAAAAGGTAAAGCAGAAGATATCACAGATATGTCCTGCTTACCTTTCTCTCCCAGGGGCATATTCATCAACACTAAAATAAAATTTTTAAGGACATTTTCCTTAATTAACGGTATTTTAGTATTCATGAAGAGACTTAACACAGGGGATATCACTGATATCTCCTGGTTAAGTCTGCCTGCGTTAATTTCAACACTCCCCATACATTAGTATGGGGATGTGGAAATTATGCTATTCATCAAATTATGTATTTTCGGAATTTGATGGAGTTACTATCCGCCACTGTGAGGTGGCGAATAGCAGGTAAAACTTACCTGTGTCAGCGTGGGCCGGTCCCCCGGCGTCTTCCTCCGTCGCTCTGGTCCCTCCTCTGGCTCCGGTGGCTGTTCTGAGACGTGTTCTCCCAGCAGAACACAATAAAGTTTAATGTAATGTAATAATGTAAGGAATTGAGACCTCAATATTTTTTTCTTTCTAAACTGTACAGTGTGCTGCTGGGAGACCATGTGTCAGAACAGCAGGATGGAGCCGGAGGTGGCTGCAGCAGGCAGGTAAGTGCGGGGACGGGGGAGGTGAGTTGAGGGGGACACAAAATTACTGCAGCTGTAGGCAGTGCTGAGCATGTGCTGGGTTTACGGATGTAATAGCGCATGCACAGCACGGATTCCAGCTGCGGTAAGTTAGTGTAGTGAGGGATAACTATCTATTTCCCGAAGAGCTGTCATCGCAAAAATGACAGCTTTTCGGAATAGATAGTTATGGGGAGGAGGAATAATGAATTCCTCCGGTAATTAGGGAGAACTCCTTGCCAGTTCTAAACCTAGGCCCTCATTCAGACCAGGACGCAAGTGGCCGTTCGTACGTTCGGCGTACGTAAAAAAATATGTAAATACAAGCACTCGCTCGTATTTTCGAACGCAGCCAAACATCCTCCCCAAACTCAAGCGACCCCTCCTCTAACTAACGAGCGTGCCAAATAGCGAGCGTACATCCCCGAAGTGGCTTGAAGGGAACGCACGCACTAGTACTACCCGGAAGTTGGACTGTCAGATTTCGATTAACTGCTCGTTTATTCTGCCTACCTCCCTCAATCGTATCATGCCAATCAATATATCAATTCGCTAAATTGTTTTTTTTATTTTTTTTTAACACAATGCAATAAACTTTATTCATGTCCGTGTTTGTGTTTTCCCGCAGAATACGTATGGCTTAAACATTCGCTTTTAATTGTCAAAATACATGTTAGCCCCAATTAAATAATTGTTCTATTTGTTTTTCTACCTGCATATTTCCCGGAGTTCATTTCTTTATTTAAATTTGCTTACGCATGTCACTGCATCAAGCCTATCATAAGTCTCAAGAGATTTCTGGCCCTGTCGAACACATGACTCATACACTAACCAATAGAATTGGTCCTGTTAATTACCCAAATACATTAGCCAATCAAAAAATTTTGGGGCACTTTATTAAAATTGATTTTTAGTAAAAACACCATTGCCATCATGAGAGCCTCCGCATTCACCAGGCGCGAGCTGCTGGTGCTAACGGAGGTCATGGATAGGCGGATCACCAGCCAGCCTCCACCCATCACCAACCGCGAAAAGCGTTCCGCATATGCGGAGGTACGGGCCCGCCTGCGCTCCTTCGGCTCACGCCGCCAGATCGGGCAGCTGGAGCGCAGGTGGTCGGACCTGCAACGGCGGACACCCCGCTTGCTGGCATGCTTTCGCATGCAGATCGCCGAAAGTAAGTTTTATGGACTGTGGTTTTCATTTTTGTCTTTGTGGCCATAACTGCGTGTGCATGTTTTCCCTGTATTTCATATTTATTCATTGTACTCATATCTGCATGGCCATGTTTTCCCTGTATTTCATATTTATTCATTGTACTCATATCTGCATGGCCATGTTTTCCTTGTATTTCATATTTATTCATTGTACTCATATCTGCATGGCCATGTTTTCCCTGTATTTCATATTTATTCATTGTACTCATATCTGCATGGTCCTTTTTTTTGGGGGGTGGGGATTCGAAAATGGTGTTTTTCGCGGATTTGTGTTGAAACTAACCACAATTTGTTTCACATCTTTTAGGGGCCCAGCGAAGACTACGCCGTCATCGTCCGGCCAGACGGCGCTCATGGCCACTCTCCCCAACCCCCAGCCAACACTCCACTACCACTAATTCCCCTATTCCCCACTCCTCCCCAGCCTTCCTTGACCCTCTGGCAGAAATTTCGGGGCTCCTTCCCCTCCGTCCCCATTCCCCCTCTCCTCCAACCACCCCTCTTAGAATTACCCCCTCCCCGGAGTCGGTAATTACCCCGCCCCGATCTTTGGGGAATGGAGGCACCTCCGAGGAGGATGATGGAGGGCCTTCCGGAGCTGGCGTTGTATCTTCCGGTATGTTTTTGTTTGCGATTTTTTTTCGACACATACTGATTGTATGTAATCATGTGTGGTTCCTTTTTTGGGGGGTTTTGCCTACACTTTTGGGGATTTTGCCAATTGCCTTTACCTGTTACTGCTGATTTCAACATACACATATCACACCTGTCGGAATTTGCACATTGGCCTTGTATTTTTGGCCTACACCATTTTTAGTTGATGTGTTTTAATGGTGTAATTATGTTTTTTTTTAATTTTTTTATTTTTTGGGGGTTTTGGTTTTGGCTTGTTTTTTAATGTGGTTTCAGTATTGTTTTATTAATCCCCACACTTTTCTCACCCACAGAGGAACAGAGGCGTCGGGCACAATTATCCGCCTGTGTGGCCCGGATGCGCCACAATATAATCGGTGTGCTGGTGGTCCTTGACCAGATGTCGGTCCTCCTTAGGGATTAGTTGTTTTTTTGGGGGGCCAATTTTATAAATAAAGTGTTATTTTCTAAGTAACGTTCTGGCTCATTCGTTTTTTCAAAATCACAGATTGTTTACCCTGACATAAGTAGACTGTTCCTGCAAGGATTACCAATTTTTGTCAATAAGATTGTGTGTTGTATTTTTATGTAAAATAGCCACAAGAAACACCGAACAGTAACAATCTCATTTCCCTTTTTTGGTGTAGTCACAATTAGATATTACTACATTTGACAGGTTCCTAGTTGGGGTGCAAGCTGCTTAGGCCAATCTTACGAAGCCAAATGATTGTACAGGCTTCCTTTGGGTGTTGGTTTGGACCCTGAAAACATATTACATTTTAGCTCAACTGGCATCAGTACTGGATTACCCCTTAGGCAAATGTAACGTGTGTGAACCTGGTTACACTTGCTTGTAACGTTCCAAAAAAGGTACAAGATTTCACTCTCAAAACATTTATTCACAACATAACTGAAAAATCAAAGTGGTCACTCACAAACAAAACACACAGTGATAATCACAAATACAACACATACCAACAAAATAAAATAAAAAAACAACAAATCAAGAACTGGTTGACGAAGGACCATGCCAACATGATTCCACAAATATGGCGTTGCAATATGGGTTCCATAATATATCCCCAAAATGTCCACATACAGGTTTTGTAAGGGTAGCAGGAAGTAGTCATCGTTGGAGTGCCAAAGATTATGTGAAAAAACAGAAGATGGACAAAATAAAAAAAAAGAATTAGATGTTCTCAAACAAACCCTACCACATTAGGTATAAACACTGTTGTTTTGTCAATAATTACCTAAAAAATCTGGCCACCACATCATCGCGTATGGCCCCCCCACATACTGACCTCCGACCAACCTCGGGGGGGCCATCCTCAGGTAAGGCATCCTCTGGCTGCATTGGGACACCACTCCTTATGGCGATGTTGTGAAATATCCCACACAGGACCACAATTTTCGAAACCATATCCGGCAAATACATGAGCTCGCCACCAGAGCGGTGGAGGCATCTGAATTGGCCTTTTAAAAGGCCGATACAGCGCTCCACCACTTTCCTGGTGGCTGTAAGTGTGGAATTATACTCACTTTGTGGCCCTGGTGTGGGAGCCAAATAAGGAGTGAGCAGCCAGGGCGTGCAAGGGTAGCCACTGTCTCCTGTGAAAAAGAATAGTCAACATCAAGATCACTCTGTATGAAGCTTAACATTGTTATGTACTAAAGGTCTCCACTTACCCAGAAGCCACGCATCACCAGCTTGTAGGTTGGTTAATTTGTGCCATATCCCTGATTGTCGGATGACGAAGCAGTCATGTGCACTTCCTGGTAATTTTGCATTCAGGGACAGGAACTGGAGGGAGGCATCACATACCACCATTACATTGAGGGAGTGATAGTGTTTCCGGTTTCTAAAGATTGCCTCCAGCCGTGCTGGAGGCTGAAGTGGTATGTGAGTACCATCCACAACCCCTATGATGTGTGGGAAGCCAGCTATTTGGTAAAAATTGGCCTTGGCCACACTAAGGGCACCCATATCCAAAGGCATTTGAATAGAATGATGGAGGTGCTTGAAAAGTGCCTCCATCACTGCCCTCAGGATCCGGGAAAAGGAGGATTAGGATATGCCCGCCACTATTCCCACCGTTGTTTGGAACGATCCTGAGGCACAGAAATGTAACACCGCCATAAATTGCGTAAGTGGTGGTATTGCTGTAGGACTGTCAATTTGCCGCTCAAGATCACTCTCTATTAATGAGAGAGTGTCTATGATGATTTTGGGAGGAAGACGGTAGCGTCTTAAAACCTCATCGGGCATTCCAAAAAGGGTGACACATGTTCGAAATATCTGGGGCCTTGCACGCCTACGATGCCTACGCCTGGGACGAGTTTGAGGTTGGTTGGCTTCCGGGAGCAGAGCCAGAACAATCCAACCCATATCAACCTGAAAAGGCAAGATTGGAATGTCAGGCTTTTTAACCCCCCCCAAAAAAAAATTTTTGACTTAGCTTGAAGATACCATCCATTGATGCTTACATGCCGGGGTATTGTCATGATATGTGGAAACTGGAAATAATCACAACATAAATATACATCATTTTATGCTGGCCATTTCTGTTTCAAAAATTTCAGCAAGACAAAACATAAAAGGGGAGCCACACACATTTGGGCAAAGAGCAAAACGACGTTGCGCACACTACGTCAAATTGAGGCCAAATGTAAGCAACAAATGCTACCGAGAAAACACATACAATTTTAAGGGATGAATAAGCATTTCACAAAGCGCTAATTAGTTCGCAAATACAAGTCACAATAGTAAGTAGAAAAAATGCGCTAATTAGTTCGCAAATACAAGTCACAATAGTAAGTAGTAAAAATGCGCTAATTAGTTCGCAAATACAAATCACAATAGTAAGTAGTAAAAATGCGTTAATTAGTTCGCAAATACAAGTTAGAAAAACGCACATAAAAAAAAAAAAAAAACTTCGGATTTTGAAAATCAAAGGTTACATGTGTAAGGCCAACCAAAGTTGCGTAAAGACAAACAAGAACATTTACAAAACAATTTAACAAATGAACTTACCAAGAGATAATATATAAGAATCCGGATCAAAAGGTCTTTGGGGCAGAGCCAAAATAAAACCTAAGAGAGATGAAATGACGCCAAAAAAAAGTTAGAAAAATCATAAACAGAAGGAGACACAAATTGAACCAAAGTTTGACTTCCCAAAACTTACCCAAACTGGAAACCGCCAAAAAAAGTAGAAACGAAAAAAAGCGAACGGAACTAAAAAAACGAAGCTATCCAAAAAAAAAACTTCCAAACACGAAAACTCCTACACCAGCCAACAATCAACTCCAACCAACGTAACCTCCAACATTCAAAAAACGCCACCTCGACTCGAGACGCACCAAGCCATAAATAGTGTTTAGTTTCCCGCACAAATTAAGGAGGGATCATAGGAACGCACAATCAATGATGCGGCCGAAAAATAAGGTCGCATGTATAAATACGTCACGAGCCAAACCAAACATTCTGGTGTATTTCTTGTTTGGAGCTCAGACATGGCTACAGACCAGGGAAACAATGGACAACAGTCTGGCGGTAAGTATTTCAGGCATTTTGACTCAATGATTAATTAGAAACATAATATTGTGCAAGTTGTGAAGATGACAATTCTCCAAAATTACACAAATAGGTGAGGAGGATGACATGGAAGAAGCTGCTGGGCCCAGTATTCCGGGCAAAGCTGCCAAAAAGAAAAGGCAGCCACAATTCACAAGAAAGGAGATGGAGGTTTTGATTCAGAAGTGTGTGGACATCCTGCCACAGGCAGACAGGAATATGAGTGCAAGCCAGAAGTGGAGAATGTGGGAAGAGGTAGCCGTGGATGTCAATAGGGTGGGTGATTATGTCCGTCTAGCCCGGGATGTCAAACGGCGGTAAGTAAACACTTGCCCCCCCTAAAACCAAAACCCATTTTAAACAAAAGGATAATGGTTCCAATTTCATCCCACAGATGGGCCGACTTCAAATATCGCCTGAAGCAAAAACTGGCGGACAGGGCTAGGCATGCAAGGGGGACAGGTGGGGGTCCCACCCCTGTGTCACTGGAGTTGACTGATTTAGAAGAGCTGGCACAGGGGTGTGTGCAGCCTGTGGAGGTGTTTGGCATGTCCAACATGGATACGGACATGCCAGACTTTGCGGCTCCTCATGTTGTCCCAGGTAAATGTTGTGATGTCACCAACTCTGAAATGTTATTGTGCCAATATGTAGATTCTAATGTGAGTCTTTTCTCATTTTTCCAACAGAGACACAGGCGGATGAGTCTGCTCCAGAGGGGAGCCTTGGCCGCAGAATTTCTGCTGGCTCTGCAGGGGAGGAACCAGTACATCCGGCTGAGGACCCTGCAGAAGCCAGTCCAGGGCAATCCCCCTCGCAGGCAGTGTCCCTCCTCACAGAACTCAATTTTAAATCGGATTTCCATACGGAGATTCTGCAGAGGATGGACGCCAGTCTGGTACGGGTGGCTGAGGCCCTGGAGCAAAATGCTGCGGCCAACGTGACCATTGGTCAGGCCCTGGCGGAAAATACCAGGGCCAACATCCGCATCGCCACTGCCCTGGAGCAGCTCGTTCGCCAGCACATGGTGGAGCCGACCTCCCTTCCTGCCGGAACATCAGGATCCTCCACCTCTGGCACAACATCAGCCAATCCTCCAAATGTGCCTAGCCCTGTGCCTAGTCCAGAGGCCACAACATCTGCCTCTGGACAGGCCAGCCCGATGACATCCCGGTCTGGCACCCTCCCTCCCCCAGCCAAACGACCGAAAAATCGGTGACAGCATTGGCTACTTTTCCCACACTCCTTCTGTGCTTGCCTCATATTCCTTTCTGGCCAAAACTTCCCTCTCCTTTCTTGTGAATTGTTTTTAATTTGTGCATTTACGTTTAGCAAAAAATTATTGTTTGCACAATTAATAAATATTGTGGAATGAACACTGCCAAAAATGTTTTAGTTAAATATGTGCATTTATTTTTTGTGGGATACCAATAAATTTTAGGGATGTGCGCCGGACCATTTTTGCCGGATTTGGATTTGGATTTGGTTCTAATTCGTCATCCGGCTTTGGATTTGGATTTGGATTTGCCAAACTGCGGTGACTGGCTTTGGATTTGGATTTGGATTTGGATTTGGATTTTTTGCCAAAATTGGCAAAAAAAGCTAAAATTACATAAATTGGGCTTTTCTTTCTTCCTAGAGTGTTATTTACCTCAATAACATTAATTTCCAGTCATTTACAGTCAATTTAGACCACCTCACAGCTTAAATTATTGGTTTCACCATTATTGGCCAAAGGTTGCAGTGAGCTGACTGGTGACCAAGCGTCAGAGCAGCGGCGCAGTGGCACAGACACCACAGTTTAAAGCACATCTATGAAACTATGCCACACAGCAGTGGCAGAAATGAAAGGTAGTGCTAGATGGAATTGTCCTTGGGCCCTCCCACCCACCCTTTATGTTGGATCTTAAAAAGGACATGCACACTTTAACAAACAAAGCATTTCAGCGACAGGTACTGCCACTTTGTGGCTGAAGTGCTTGGTTTGTTTGGGCCCCCACAAAAAAATCTTCCAATCTACTAAAGGCAACAGGTCTACAGTGGCATGATGTCACCATCATTGCCATCCTCACCCTCATCAGTGTGTACATCATCCGATTCCTCACACAATATCAGTTCATCCCCGCTGGAATCTACCATTACAGAAGTATCTGTACTGTGACGTGATTGGTGGGAAAGGTTTTCCTCGTGAAATTTCCAGTTCATTTTAATGAACATCATTTTTTCTACATTTTGTGGAAGTAGCCTCCTTCGTCGTTCACTCACAAGGTTCCCGGCTGTACTGAAAACTCTCTCCGAGTACACACTGGAGGGTGGGCAGCTTAAATAATGCAAAGCCAGTTTATACAAGGGTCTCCAAATTGCCTTTTTTTTCTTCCAATATTCGAAGGGACTCTGTGACATGTCTACGTGTATGGTGTCCTGAAAATAATCCTCCACCATTCTTTGGATGGTAATCGTATTAGATGGAGTTGCGGTAGAGGTGTCACTGGTGTTGGGCAAATCTTTTAGACCCGACCAGATGTCAAAATGTTGACTTGACTTATCTGCATCACCACTGGGTCTTTTGGAAAAGGTGCATTTTTTTCTGGCTGCTGCTGCAGAAACCGAAGGAGGAGACGTCATCGTAGTGCCATGTGTCACTTCAGCTGCCAACTTGCTCACCAGGAGCGCTTTGGTTCTTTTAAGATCTGGGTCAGTTGTAAAGAAAGACACAGCATATGACTTGAACCTAGGATCAAGAATGGTTGCTAAAATATAATGATCAGATTTCAAGATCTTGGCCACCCGTGGATCCTGGCGAAGCGAACAAAGGACTTGATCTATCAGTCCAGCATACTTTGCGGAATCACTTTGTTTAATATCATCCTTCAATTTCTCCAGCTGCTTTTCCAAAAGCGAAATCAGGGGAATCACCTTACTCAAGCTAGCAGTGTCAGCACTCACTTCACAAGTGGCAACTTCAAATGGTTTGAGCACCTTGCACAAGACAGAAAGTACTCTCCACTGTGCTGGGGTAAGGTACATTCCCCCTCCTCTCCCAATGTCATGGCTTGTCGTATAGCTATGGATGGCTTTTTGCTGCTCCTCCATCCGCTGAAGCATATACAGGGTTGAGTTCCACCTCGTTACCACTTCTTGCTTCAGTTGATGGCAGGGCAAATTAAACTGCTCTTGCAGGTGCTGCAATCTCCTGCACGCTGTTGCTGAATGCCGAAAATGTCCCGAAATTTTTCGGGCCACAGACAGCATCTCCTGAACGCCCCTGTCGTTTTTTAAAAAACCCTGCACCACTAAGTTTATTGTGTGAGCAAAACAGGGGATGTGTTGGAATTCACCCAGCTGTAATGCTTTCACTATATTTGTAGCATTGTCAGAAATCACAAATCCTGAGGAGAGTCCAAGTGGGGTAAGCCATGTTTCTATGACATCTCTTAGTTTTTCTAAGAGGTTGTCAGCGGTATGCCTCTTATTGAATCCGGTGATGCACAGAGTTGCCTGCCTCTGAATGAGCTGGTGTTGTTTGTTAGATACTGCTGCTGCTGAAGGCGATTCACCCACCCAGTGGGCTGTCACAGTCATGTAATCTTTAGTTTGTCCACTACCGCTTGTCCACGTATCTGTGGTTAAGTGGACAGTGGGTACAATAGCATTTTGCAGACCAATAATTAGGTTCTGTTTAACGTCCTGGTACAGCCGAGGAATGGCTTTTCGGGTAAAATGAAACCGAGATGGAATTTGGTACCGGGGACACATGACCTCAACTAGCTGTGTAAATCCCACTGCATTAATTGAGGATATTGGACGCAGATCTAATATTAGCATAGCTGTCATGGCGTCAGTGATCCGCTGTGCGACAGGGTGAGAGCTGTCATACTTGCTTCCCCTTGCAAGAGATTCTTTAACAGTCAATTGTTTTTTTGGTATACTACTAGTAGTCTTCTTTGTCCACTTCTGGGATGAAGATCCACCAGCAGCAGCAGCAGCAGGCCTAGCGCTCAAAGATTCAGTTTCTTCTGAGGTGTCCTGGAAATTGGAGGAGTCACCGTGACTTAGCACTAATAAATTGGATGTTGTACTACCACTGATCATTCCTGAGGATATTGAGGAGGAAGGTGTTGTCGGCGGAGATTGCAGGTGCTGGGATTTAGTAGAGAGAAGGCATCTAGCTAATGCTGGACTGCTTGTTGTTATTTTTTTTGCAGTAGTTTCTGTTATCAAACACCTGTCATGAGCTCGCTGCAGATGACGTAATAGCGTAGAGGTTCCTAGATGTTTAACGTCCCTACCTCTACTAACTGTGGTCTCACAGAGGCTACAAATGGCTTGACAAACGTTGTCAGGGTTTGGGTAAAAGTAATTCCACACAAAAGATGTGGATTTCTTGGTTCTATGCCCAGGCATGGCAATGGCCTTCTTATCTTGGCCAAGAGCTGCTTCCACTGGTGCCTGACTTATACAAATAATATCCTCATCCTCAACATCCTCATTAGTGCCAGCATCAGCTGCACATATATTCCTCTCATCCTCTTGCAATTCCACGGTGGCATCCTCAATTTCTATGTCCTCGGCAATACTGCTCATCCCCACAACTACAGATGGAAAAGAAACTGTGGAGGGCGGCTTCTCTGAAAGGTCAGGCTTACACATAGAAATGCCACTTGTGGACCCACTTAGACTCTCCTCAGGGATTTCTGACATTTGTGTTTCAAAAAACACAGTTTGTTCGACTGCCTTATTGGTTTTAAATTTTTTCACACTTCTATAGTCTGATTGAAAAGGTCTTTTATCATCACGAGAGGCACAAGATGCCTCACTGACAGCTGCAGAACCACCACTCAGAAATAAAGGGCAAAGCCTGAGTCTTTCCTTGCCGCTACGTGTGGTGAATGGTATGTTGCCAATTTTCTGTTTCTCTGCAAAAGTAGTAGTCTTTAGAGGTTTTTTTTTTGTCTTTACCCCTGTAAAATCTAAATTTTTTGATTTCAGGTTCCCTAAGGTTTTAAAGCCTCTACGCCCTTGAGCATCAGCTTTAGATAAAAGTGATGGACTTCCAGCCGCTGCAATGCTAGCATTTACATGTTGTTTCTGCTCTCCTCTCAGTTCATTCTCGTGATCCATATTACTTTATCACTATGAACTGGAGTCACAGAGCTTGTATACACACAGTGGGCTATGCCCTTTCACGGAGCTTGTATAATACACTCAGTGGGCTATGCCCTGTCACGGAGCTTGTATAATACTCAGTGGGCTTATGCCCTGTCACGGAGCTTGTATAATAGACACAGTGGGCTATGCCCTGTCACGGAGCTTGTATAATACACTCAGTGGGCTATGCCCTGTCACGAAGCTTGTATAATACTCAGTGGGCTTATGCCCTGTCACGGAGCTTGTATAATAGACTCAGTGGGCTATGCCCTGTCACGGAGCTTGTATAATAGACACAGTGGGCTTATGCCCTGTCACAGAGCTTGTATAATAGACACAGTGGGCTTATGCCCTGTCACGGAGCTTGTATAATACTCAGTGGGCTTATGCCCTGTCACGGAGCTTGTATAATACACTCAGTGGGCTATGCCCTGTCACGGAGCTTGTATAATAGACACAGTGGGCTATGCCCTGTCACGGAGCTTGTATAATACTCAGTGGGCTTATGCCCTGTCACGGAGCTTGTATAATACTCAGTGGGCTTATGCCCTGTCACGGAGCTTGTATAATACACTCAGTGGGCTATGCCCTGTCACGGAGCTTGTATAATAGACACAGTAGGCTATGCCCTGTCACGGAGCTTGTATAATACTCAGTGGGTTTATGCCCTGTCACGGAGCTTGTATAATAGACACAGTGGGCTATGCCCTGTCACGGAGCTTGTATAATACACTCAGTGGGCTATGCCCTGTCACGGAGCTTGTATAATAGACACAGTGGGCTATGCCCTGTCACGGAGCTTGTATAATACACTCAGTGGGCTATGCCCTGTCACGGAGCTTGTATAATAGACACAGTGGGCTATGCCCTGTCACGGAGCTTGTATAATACTCAGTGGGTTTATGCCCTGTCACGGAGCTTGTATAATAGACACAGTGGGCTATGCCCTGTCACGGAGCTTGTATAATACACTCAGTGGGCTATGCCCTGTCACGGAGCTTGTATAATAGACACAGTGGGCTATGCCCTGTCACGGAGCTTGTATAATAGACTCAGTGGGCTATGCCCTGTCACGGAGCTTGTATAATAGACCCAGTGGGCTATGCCCTGTCACGGAGCTTGTATAATACACTCAGTGGGCTATGCCCTGTCACGGAGCTTGTATAATACTCAGTGGGCTTATGCCCTGTCACGGAGCTTGTATAATAGACACAGTGGGCTATGCCCTGTCACGGAGCTTGTATAATACACTCAGTGGGCTATGCCCTGTCACGAAGTTTGTATAATACTCAGTGGGCTTATGCCCTGTCACGGAGCTTGTATAATAGACTCAGTGGGCTATGCCCTGTCACGGAGCTTGTATAATAGACACAGTGGGCTTATGCCCTGTCACAGAGCTTGTATAATAGACACAGTGGGCTTATGCCCTGTCACGGAGCTTGTATAATACTCAGTGGGCTTATGCCCTGTCACGGAGCTTGTATAATACACTCAGTGGGCTATGCCCTGTCACGGAGCTTGTATAATAGACACAGTGGGCTATGCCCTGTCACGGAGCTTGTATAATACTCAGTGGGCTTATGCCCTGTCACGGAGCTTGTATAATACTCAGTGGGCTTATGCCCTGTCACGGAGCTTGTATAATACACTCAGTGGGCTATGCCCTGTCACGGAGCTTGTATAATATACACAGTAGGCTATGCCCTGTCACGGAGCTTGTATAATACTCAGTGGGTTTATGCCCTGTCACGGAGCTTGTATAATAGACACAGTGGGCTATGCCCTGTCACGGAGCTTGTATAATACACTCAGTGGGCTTATGCCCTGTCACGGAGCTTGTATAATAGACTCAGTGGGCTATGCCCTGTCACGGAGCTTGTATAATAGACACAGTGGGCTTATGCCCTGTCACAGAGCTTGTATAATAGACACAGTGGGCTTATGCCCTGTCACGGAGCTTGTATAATACTCAGTGGGCTTATGCCCTGTCACGGAGCTTGTATAATACACTCAGTGGGCTATGCCCTGTCACGGAGCTTGTATAATAGACACAGTGGGCTATGCCCTGTCACGGAGCTTGTATAATACTCAGTGGGCTTATGCCCTGTCACGGAGCTTGTATAATACTCAGTGGGCTTATGCCCTGTCACGGAGCTTGTATAATACACTCAGTGGGCTATGCCCTGTCACGGAGCTTGTATAATACACTCAGTGGGCTTATGCCCTGTCACGGAGCTTGTATAATAGACACAGTGGGCTATGCCCTGTCACAGAGCTTGTATAATAGACACAGTGGGCTATGCCCTGTCAAGGAGCTTGTATAATACTCAGTGGGCTATGCCCTGTCACGGAGCTTGTATAATACACTCAGTGGGCTATGCCCTGTCAGTTGTCACGGAGCTTGTATAATACAGTGAGTAGTAGAGTACACATACACACAGTGGGCTTATTATGCCCAGTCACGGAGCACACACAAGGGCTTATGCCCAGTAAAGTCACAGAGCACTGCCTACTCTAATCTATCTAACACTAGAACAGACAGCGCACTAGCTAACTACCTAACTACGCGTCACGCGAGAAATGGCGCCGACTGCCGGGCGCCGCGCCTTTTTATTGAGGCCGAACGTCACTCGGCTCTCGCGAGAATCCGACGCCGGACGGGTGACGTTCGGCCTCGAGGTGGAATCCGAGTCAGGCGGGAACACCCGAACTTGCGTTCGGGTGGACTCGGATTCCACCTGTTCGGAGCGGTTCGGATTCCTCAGAATCCGAACCGCTCATCACTAATAAATTTACAACAAATGTACGACTTTGTATTCTGACATTATTGTAAAAATGGGTTACATTTAATCCGGGCCCACAAGCCAACAACGTTCAACCTAAAAAATTACACATTGGAAAAAAGGGCTCGTTAAGGAACGTTGAAAACATTACCTAAGGAGGAAAAATCACCTTGCAAACACAAAATGAGGCACCAAACCTAAACATGATGACATTATTGTTACAATAGTCCAAAAACAACACATTGCGGCCAAAATACCCCCCCACAAATGTACGCTAATTGATTGTGTAATCCAGACATTAGCAGCTATGATTTCCACCTGCGTTCGGTTTTGTGCTATCCAAAAAAACTGCTTTTCAAACACATACCAAGCCGGTTTTCAATCCAACACTAATTGATTTTCTGATAAGCCGTGATTAATCGATGCAACATCGTGGAGTGCCGGGACGGAGGAGAAGGCCATCGCCACTGTGGTCGAGTTATCCAGACCCTAAGCTGTGCGAGCATTTTGAAGGGAAAGAGGATCATCCAGTGACGTATGAGTTGGTACGAACACATTTGACGTTCGCATTTGTTAATGTATGTACGCCCAAAAAACGCCTCGCCACGCCTGCGTTTTTCCATCTCCTCCCCCGTCAACACCCAAAAACGCCCTGTTCTGTCAATCACATTTGACATGTCACTTCCTGTACGCTATTTGACGAACGAGACAAAAAAAGCTCGCAATCTGCCGTACGCACATGCGCAGTGTAACACCGACGCATGCGCGGTTAGGCAACATCGGAACGCAACGAGCATACTGCTGTTAACGAGCGGCTCTGAATCAGGGCCCTAATTACCTCCATCAAATTTTTAGGTATTAGGAATTTTTAGGTATGATGAATAGGCCCCCCAGAATGGCCCGCTGTCCCCATAAACTAGTATGGGGACAGAATTCACAAAGCTCCAAAAATACAATATTTTTGAAGCTTGACTGCAGGAGCATTCGCCATCTTCAGATGGCGTTTGACTCCGCTCGCGGCTGGAAACCCCCTTCTTCCCTTTCGGATCCCTCCGCCCCACTCCGGCTCCTTCTGCCGGATGTCGGGGCTCTTGTGTGAATGCGTGACCTGAAGTTCATGCAGGCACCCTTGTCTCATTGCTCCGAAATGAGCAGTGAAGCTACTTGCGGAGACAGCTAATTTTTGGATCAGCTGTCTTTGCGTCGGAGCAATGAAGTGCTCCGGCCCTCATGGCGAGTTAGTATGTTAATTATCGGGGTCTGCTCAGACCCCAATAATTAACATAATGAATAGACCCCTAAATCTAGTGTCACTTCTCACGGAATGCAAAGATTTATGTAACACTCTACTGTCGGTTTAAGATGAAGTGTATGTGTACCAAGACACGTTCCATCATGCTCTAGCCATTTAGTAAAGTCCCTATGACAAAACGCAGCGGGGTCTTGTAGCTGAATGCAGGTAACCTTTTATTCTCAGTGTGTGTCAAGTCTTTCTTTGAAACATGAATTCTACTGGCAACTTTTATACCTTTAGGGATAGCTCGTAGAAGCAATGTTCACTTCTTTTTTTTTTTAACTATCCTTACAAAAATGGGCAGCTTAATGTAGCATGCCTTATCTAACAATGGGCCTGATTCAGAGCCGAATGCTCTGACCAGAGCGCTCGCTCTGAATCAGGGCCCTCCTCCATGAAAATGGAGTGGCCTCCTGGCCGCTCGCATAGCTGTGGGTGACCACCCACAGCTTATGCGAGCGTCCATGATGATGGTCGCGATGGTCTTGACCATCGCGACCATCGGGCTTGCGACAGAGACCCTGTGGTAGGGTCTTGCTGCCGCAAGCCCAGGAGTGATTTTGGCTCTATCAGAGCCAAAATCACTCCCACAGACATCACTAGTGATGTCAGTGGGGCTGGCTTCAGACGGTAGGCGTTCCCATGGAAACGCCTCCGTCTTGCAGGCACGCCCCCTGGCACGCCCACCAAAGGGGGCGTGCTGTCAATCAATATCGACAGCACGCCCCCTTTGGTGCGAGACCCGGAGCGATGGAGAGCTCCCTCCATCGTGCGCATGTGCAGTGGGGGAACATCGACCCGCTTGCGAGCGTCCTGCGCTCGCAAACGGGTCTGAATGACCCCCAATGATCACATTCTCCCACACAGTAAGTCACTGCCATTCTCTTACACCGGATATTACTGCTATTTTCCTACACCAGATATTGCTACAATCCTTCCACAAGATATCACAGCTTTTCTCAAACAAAGGAAATGACCATAATTGCCCTACAGGAAATAATGCCCTTTCTACAGAAAGGGGATGGGGACTCAGACAAGGGCAGAAGTAGGGATGGCCATCGACCATCGATGGTTAACAACATCGATGGCTAACCACCAAGGGCAGATGGTTTTGCCATTGATGGCAGAGATCCAATGGTTCTTTGCCATCGAAGGCACAGAGCCACACGATGGTTCTTGTTTTGTTTTTTTGTCCCTGGTGCTGGGGCATGGTGATTGACTTGACCCCCTCCTACATGACCCATGAAGCTCCAACTCTAGCTCTGATTGGTCTGCTGTCCGGTGAGTAAGAGAGCAGAGACGACCATTGGTGGGTGAAACCATTGATGGCTTTATACCATTGAGGTTAACCATCAATGGTACCATCGATGATTAACCCACCAATGGCTATCCCTAGGAAGTAGACATGAGTCATTGGTAGTCAGTGGTTTATCCTGGCTACCACTCGACTGAGAGTATCATGCATGCCGGATGGATCCAATTTGTGTGCATAGCATGTAACGTGATAAGGTGAGTGTGGGCATGCACAAGAGCAGACATGTGCACATGAATTATGGAGAACTTTTTGTAGGTTACCTAAGTGTCTAATAATGTAAGGAATTGAGACCTCAACTAGAAAGTAAATATTTAAAGAATTGTATTCATCAATATAAAATGTATAAATTACTGTCGAGGAACCTGCAGATCTCTCACAGATTATGACTAGTGACAGCAGTGGCGTAATTAGGGGTGTTCGAGCAGGGCACATGCCCTGGGCGCCATGGCAGGCCCAGCAGAGGGGGGAAACGTCCGTGTGTGAGTCCATGGCCAGCATATCCTCTCTGCTTCTGTTCACATCTCCTCCCCTTCAGTCATATTCACATTTTAAAATACAGTCATAGCTGGGAATCGAACCTGTCCACTTCATGCGTTGCAGTATGAGCCACAGGGCCGGTGCTACCATTAGGCAACATCAGGCAGCCGCCTAAGGGCGCCGGCCACTGGAGGGCGCCACTGAGTGCCCACAAAGAAAAAAAATGAATGGCACAATTCATAGCTGAGTGACATATAATGAATTTGCGGCAGTATTATGAGGTACATTATAATTTTGGTGCTCTGCTGTGTGTAATATTCTATATAGTATATTATGAATTTGGGACACTGCTCTGTGGCATGTTATTTAACTCGGGAGACTGATGCGTGGCATATTATGAATTGGAGGAAGCAGGGGCGATTGGTGAAATGTTGCCTAGGCCACCCGGAAACCTTGCACCGGCCCTGCTGAGCCATCATGAGCCATCTGCTGTTATAAGGGAAGCCTCTGAATTCTAACTAAATCAAGCTACTTTACCTTCTCCTTAATTTAAAAGGGAGTAATAATTGGCAATTGAACCTGTCACCTTATGCTTTGCAGTCAGACAGCTTACCAATGGAGCCACCTGCTACCACTTTAAAAGCCTGTAAATTCTAACTACAGAGTATATCAAGCTACTACACATTCTTATTAATCCAAAATACAGTCAGCTAGCAACGTAAATTTTTGACGCCCGCGCACACAGTCGGGGGGGAGGGGCACCATTTTCCATCTAGCCCTGGGCGCCATATACCCTAGTCACACCTCTGAGTGACAGTCTTTCTTACGTTCCTGAATGACGCTACAGTCCAGAATGAAGCTACCAGTGAAAACTATGAAGCGCATTTTATGCTTCATATAATAATTTTACACCATATATCAATGAAACCAGGTTATTAATTCAACACATAAACAACAGATTAGGGAACTGATTCAGCAAGGATTGCAATTGCAAAGCGACACGCAGGCTATAGATATGATGTATGCACGCAGGCTATACATATGATGTATGCACGCAGGCTATAGATATATGATGTATGCACGCAGGCAGCTTTGCAATGCAATCCTTGTAATCATGCACCCGGTCTGTCCGAGTGATGTCAGTGGGAGAGATTTCGGCTCTGTTAGAGCCGAAATCTCTCTGGGGCTTGCGGCAACGAGACCCTACCACAAGGATCTCGTCGCAAGCCCGATTGTCGCGATGGTCTTGACCATCGCGACCATCTTCCTGGCCGCTCGCTATAGCTGTGGGTGGTCATCCACAGCTATGCAAGCGGCCAGGAGGCCGTTCTAAAAAAAAAAAGAATGGCCCTGATTCAGAGCTACCGCTCTGTCAGAGCGTCTGGCTCTGAATCAGGGCCTGATTACATTATTTATAAAACCAAGTGCTCGATTCAGACCCGCTCGCTAGATGCGTACGCTCGAACCCAGCACATGTAAATTTTGGCATTCAGGCGATCGCACGGCAAGGCATAAGCACGCCCAGGGCCGTAGCTAGGGTAGTGCGGCCGGTGCCATGGCGCAGGGCACCACAGGTCAGGGGGAGCTGTTTGGGACTATAAAATGTCTGTTTATTATCATTCTTGCTTGTAGCTTCCTCTTATTTCATCCCCAGCATCTCCTGGCCTCTCCTATCTCTTCCCTGGCCCTTCCCCATGAAGCCATGACCCTTTTTTGGGTGCATTATGTCCCTTTGAAAAATGAGGGGGGCGCCAATGCTCTTTCTGGCACAGGGCACCAAAAAGTCTAGTTACGGCACTGAGCACGCCCACTATGTCTTGGCGTGCGATCGCTCAGTGTATGCAGACGCCCACCAGCCTGTCTTAAGATGCCCACTTGCGCACATCATCTCCAGGAAGTGTATGCAACCATCGGTACATCGGGTACCGTCGGAGGTGATCGCAGCGCTTGAGGCTGACTATACCGTGCCACAAGCATCGCGAGCACTTCAGTGTAAAAAGAAGCCAGGTGACGTGTACTATGACGCTGCCTATAATTTATGAACGCCTCTGAAACGGCGTTGAGATGCTCAGGCACGCGTGCGTTCGCATCTCCACTCCCCCGTTTATAATGGCCAGCCCCTGTCACCACCCATTAATGGCTTCTCCTGTCACTCACTCTGCTGCGCTGTCTATGCGCAGCGAACGAACACTTCCTGATCTCTTGTTGCGGTTCACGCATGCGCACTGCTATGCGCACGCATACACGCAATGCGAACATCGGCCAGCTACGAGCGAACACATCCTAGCGAGCGGGTCTGAATCAGGCCCCAAGTGCTCTAAGCTTCACACAATACAGTTATGCAAATGCTAGTTTAAGCGTTCCTCCCGAGTACGAGCGTAAGACGGACCGAGCAACACTTGACACGCCCACTTCTATCTGAGCACTGAGCGGTTCAGCTGGCTGGTCTGTGCACTCCACCATCAACGATACATCGGGCCAACATCGACTGCTTGACCAAGCACTGGGTAGCGCATATTGAACTTTCTAATGTTCTCTAAATATGGCCACTGTGGCAGGAGTGCTGCGGAGAATGCAACTGCATGCACAAACACGCCCACAACACGCCCTCTTTTTGCACTCACTTTTGGTCTCCTCCCAGTATCCAGATTTGCAAATGCCTCACGATGGTCTTCTCATATCATGGCAATTTTGTACACCGTGGCGGTAGCTATCACATATGCAGTTCTAACTTGTACTATTTGCACAGCAGGAGCAAAACATCAGCCAACTCCAAAAACTTGGCATTGCCCTTAGCCCTGAATAGCTAATTACATATACTGTACTGTTTACATACTTAGCAATAAACAGTGTTGTAACTATACATTCTTCTAACCCTATTTTCCTTACAGCAGGCTGCGCACATCACAGCTTGTCAGTCACTGACTCAGTCACTGTGTACACGCTGTGTGGGTGGGCGCTGGAATGTACAGAACAGGTGCGATTTGTAGCTGTCTGCCACCTGCTTAAAGCTAAAGCAGCAGAAGTCTTCTAAGGTTTGTCTATTATTTTCAATTGGTACTGATTCAGAGATGGATGCTATGGCCCGTATTCAATTAGAAGCGAAAGGCCGAGATCCGTGAAAAAGTATCGCCGATTGCGACTTTTCGCCTGTCGGAAACTTATCTCCGTATTCAATTCCATCCGCTTTTTGTATACGCGGAAAGTCAATGCAATGTAATAGGCAAAAAAGATTCGCCTCTGAGTAGCAGGAGAAACGAAGTGCAATTTTTTTATTTTGGGGTGCAAAGGTGGGGAAACTACTCAGAACCCTTGGGACAGCCCCCCAAAGGAGAACTGCTTAAAAAAATTCCAGGAAAAAAACTTAAGAGCACCCCAAAAAAGTACTTTGAATTTGGGGGTGAAAAAGCACAAAGTGGGGGGGACAAGTTCACAAACT
This sequence comes from Taudactylus pleione, assembly GCA_031769625.1. Classification (NCBI taxonomy): domain Eukaryota; kingdom Metazoa; phylum Chordata; class Amphibia; order Anura; family Myobatrachidae; genus Taudactylus; species Taudactylus pleione. Next base: position 7,753,120 of record JAUIMM010000134.1, read on the forward strand.
AGAGAAATAAGGTTCTGGGGGTGCTCTAAGAAGGGGCCAAGTGTTTTTGGGATTGCAGGTGCTTTTATAAGGGAGGAATTTTACTTTTTATTAAAACTACACTTTAGAGATATTAAAAGATGCTAGCACCAATTTTCAGGTGCCCCTAATGTGCCAGGACTACTTATTTTCTCCTAAAAATACTGCTTTATGCCATTGTTCACCACTTGTGCAAAGACGCTAATTAGTGGCAATCGTGCAAACTTAAGTACCCCAAACAGTTTTATTAGGACTAATTGGGCACTACTACAGTGATCCCCAATGTTTCTGCATCTTTTTGAGGGGTTCAGGCTGATTTCCCCGATTCTGACAGCACTTTTCGCCTGTTCTAACATTGCATGACGCCATTTTCACGTCTTTTGGAATTGAATAGGACGAATAGTGGGTGTGCGCACGATAAGTTTCCGCTGCTAAAATACGTGATGTAGGCGAAAAGTCCGGCATGCAAAACTTTATCGCGGGTGCAAAACTAATTGAATATCGCCCTATGTCGATGTCGGATGCAGTGGAACAATTTTTCGCTACTGCGCATGCGCCCAAGCCACACTACGCACGTGCAGCAATAGTTTAGCGAGAATTTATACGCAAAGTAAGTGACAGGTTGTGAGCATTTGGGGGAGGTAATGGGGGGTGGCTAGAAAAACGCAGGCGTCACAGTTTTCTGGGCCTGCCACAGTGAGCCTCTGCAAAATCGTACGTAGCTGGAAAGGCCACATCAAGACGCTCATTCTGAGACAGCATAGAGTTGTTCATATTATCGATGTGTGACCGATGTTTCTGTTTTTGTATGTTAGTATGTGGATGTGAGACACTGGAGAGGTGCGTCTCTGCTCACAAGACACCAGCTGAGTCATTAGGTTATTTTTGAAAGTCCGCTGTGTACAGGATCGCAGCAGCGACTGGCATTGGGTGCATCTCTGGATCAGGCCCATACTCCACGCCATACTTGCCTACATTTATGCCCGGAGGAGAGATTAAGCTGACTGCTGGTGATAGGGCCAGTGCAAGGTTTCCTGGCACCCTAGGCAAAACTTCAGCCTTCTGTCTGCCCCTCACCACCAGCAATAGCCACTTCCTAACTCCTAATGGAGGCAGAGTCTTATAAATTCCACAGTGGCCACCCGCATAAAGTGCAACTGTGACTCAGTGGTGCCCCCTAGATCCTGGCGCCCTAGGCAGCTGCCTAATGGTAGGGCCAGCCATGGATGAGCCAGGTGCTTCTCTTCATTAGAGGTCATTTGGTGGTATTGTGCTCCCCTTCCTGCCCACTCCAGTAGGACATGAGCAGGATGCGAGAGGGTATCCTTGAGACTCCCTAAATATTTTGACATAAAAGTATGGTCCACTTCTACCTCCTTGAAATAATAATCAAATGATATATACGTACTAGTCAATTTTGGACACATTGTATCACTACATGGACTCCACAAGACCCCTGAAGGTGTCCTATGGTATCTAGCACCAAAGTCTTAGCAGAACATCCTTTAAATTCTGAAAGTGTTAAGGTGGCTCCTCCATTGCTCAGACTTGTTTTTCCAGCACACCCCACAGATGCTTGATTGGATTGAGATCTGGGGAACTTGGAGGTCAAGTCAACACCCTCAACTGTTTGTTATGTTCCTCAAACCATTGGCGAACAATTTTTGCCGTGTGACAGGACGCATTATCAGGGAATAACATTTCCATGAAGGGGTGTACTTGGTCTGCAACAATGTTTTGGTAGGTTGTACGCGTCATAGTAACATCCACATGAATGCCAGGATACAAGGTTTCCCAGCAGAACATTGCCCAGAGCATCACACTGCCTCCGTCGACTTGCCTTCTTCCCATAGAGCATCCTGGTGCCATTCCTTTCCTAGCTAAATGATGGACACGCACCCAGCCGTCCAGATGATGTAAAATAAAATGTGATTTATCAGACCAGGGAGCTTGGTTTTGCTTTTAAAATGATTGGCGCTTTAAAAATACGGAAAGACTCTCAGGAGTTCCCGCAGCGTCTTCAAGTCGCACCCTATTACATAAGCCTTCTTCTTCCATTGCCCCATGGTCTAGTTCTGATGCTCACGTGCCCATTGTAGGCGCTTTGGCGGTGGACAGGGGTCAGCACAGTCACTCTGACCGGTCTACGGCTATGCAGCCCCATACACAGCAAGCTGCAATGCACTGTGTGTTCTGACACCTTTCTCTCATAATCAGCATTAGCTTTTTCAGCAATTTGGGCCACAGTAGCTCTTCTGTCGGATTGGAGCAGGCGGGCTAGCTTTTGCTCCACTCGCATCAATGAGCCCTTGGCGCCCATGACCTGGTTCACTGACCTGATAATGACCTAGTTCATGAGCTGGTTCACTGGTTGTCCTTCCTTGGATCACTCTTGGTTTCACAAGACCTGCTGTTTTGGAGATGCTCTGACGCATGTCATCTAGCCCTCACAATTTGTCCCTTGTTAAAGTCGCTCAGATCCGTAGTTTGCCTATTTACCTGTTTTACCTGGTACCACCAGAACAGCATCAAATCTTGAATTCAACAAAGAGCTAGGTACATATCTTAGATATCCTGGTCCATGTTGCCATGTTGTTGCCATCACACAGTTCTTGCAGATTTGTTGGTGCACATTCACGCTGTGGATGACGGTCTTGATTCAGAGTTGTAAGCTAGTGCAAATGCTTAACAATTGCTAAAATATGCTAAAGCATCAGCCAGCGGAATCTGTATTGAGACACCCACCGGAGCCCTCACAGCTGCCCGCAACTGCGTACAGAAACGCAACATTGGACTCCTTGAGTGAATCTATGGTCACTCAGAATAGCCGCAGTAACTGAGACGATGGAGCTTTGTTCTCTGCATGCACGATCGCATTACACTGGCTAGTATACAGGGGCGGATCTAGACTGTTCTTTTAGGGCGGCAATTTAATGATTATTCTGACTCCTCCTCCTTCCTGTACTTCCCCTTTCTGGTCCCAACTCCTCCCCTTTACAGGTTGTTTTTTTTGCTACATTGGCTATTACAATTTATTTATGTTTATATATTCGCTGTGGGCCTGATTCAGAGCCGGACGCTCTGACCAGAGCGCTCGCTCTGAATCAGGGCCCTCCTACCTAAACTTGGAGCGGCCTCTTGGACGCTCGCATAGCTGTGGGTTACCACCAACAGCTTATGCGAGCATCCATGATGACCATCAGGCTTGCGACGAGACCCTGCGGTAGGGTCTCGGTGACCGCAAGCCCTGGAGTGATTTTGGCTCTATCAGAGCCAAAATCACTCCCACTGACATCACTAGCGATGTCGGTGGGGCCGGACCCAGACGGTAGATGTTCCCATGGGAACGCCTACCGTCTGGCAACCACGACTCCCGCACGCCCACCAAAGGGGGCGTGCTGTCACTCAACATCGACAGCACGCCCCCTTTGGTGTGAGACCTGGAGCGACGGCTTCCCCGTCGCTCCCCGGGTCTCGCGCATGCACACGACGGAGCTCCCTACGTCGTGCGCATGTGCAATAGGGCACCATCGACCCGCTTGCGAGTGCTCAGCGCTCGCGAGTGGGTCTGAATCAGGCCCAGTGTGTGTACATGTACTGTATAATGCAAAGCAGTCTATTCATCATCACTTAATTTCTACAAAAGTAGGTGAACATTAATATTTTCACCAGCATTTGTAGAAATTAAGTTTTCTGGCCATTCATCAAGTAGGTAAAGTAGGAGATATCACTTACCTTCCTCTTGCGGAATGGCCCACTGTCCCCATACACTAGTATGTGGACAGATTTCATCAATATGGGAGCATTCGCCGTTTTCAGTTGTAGTTTACCTTCATTAGCGGCTTGCAACCATAGGGAAGGAGTCCCGGGTTGCAAAGAGGGATCCTTTTAGGATCCTTCCGCCCCTGTCAAGCTCCTTCCGCCGGATGCCGAGGCTCATGTGCGCATGTGTGACCTGTAGGTCACGCATGCACACTAGTGTAGTGAAAAGGTTCACTGCTCCGAAAGGAGCAGTGAAGAGTTTCGGGGAGACAGCTGATTTTCAGATCAGCTGTCTCAGCGCTGGAGCAATGATGAATTCATCCAGCGCTAATGTTGAGTTAGTATGTTCAGACCCCAATAACTAACTTAATGAATAGACCGCAAAGTGTGCTAAATGCATTTATACAAAGTCAGAGTCTACAGTAGGGGTGCAGTGATGAGAGCAGAGCTGCCTGTCACCAGCACACTGCAGGGCACCCATCTCTTGGCATCTCCCCTCCAGGACATGTGCAGGCAGTTCCCTCTACACAATGCCTGGAACACACAACACAGTGAGCAGACCCTGCTAAAAGTAGGCACAGGAAGGCGCCATTAGGCATGTGCCAGCTCCGGAAGCATGCCCAGATCTGCAGCCACTTAACTTGGTGAGGCAGATCGGGGAGTACAACTACATGCTTCCGGGTTTGCAGAGAAAAGGTGTAGTGTGGACAGAAAAGTTGTAGTGTGGACAGGGAGGGAGAGAGAGAGGACAGGATGCTGATGCTACATGCCAAGCTTCTTTCTGCTATCTGCAGCTTAGCCACTCCATGAGCAAAACTTTCAGATGCCTGTCACCCGACCCACTCCCACCCACTGGAAAAGCCCACCGCACTCTGGGGGTCATTCAGACCCGCTCACGAGCACAGGATGCTCGCAAGCGGGTCGATGTTACCCCAATGCGCATGTGCACGATGGAGGGAGCTCCGTCGTGCGCATGCGCGAGACCCGGACAGCGACAGCCAAGCTGTCGCTACGGGTCTCACACCAAAGGGGGCGTGCTGTCGATGGTGACTGACAGCACGCCCCCTTTGGTGGGCGTGCCGTGGGCGTGGCTGCCAGACGGAGGCGTTCCCATGGGAACGCCTACCGTCTGGGTCCGGCCCCACTGACATCACTAGTGATGTCAGTGGGAGTGATTTTGGCTCTGATAGAGCCAAAATCACTCCAGGGCTTGCGGTCACCGAGACCCTACCGCAGGGTCTCGTCGCAAGCCCGATGGTCAAGACCATCGCGACCATCTTTTGGGGCGCTCGCATATGCTGTGGGTTGTCACCCACAGCTATGCGAGCGGCAAGGAGGCCGCTCCATTTTCAGGTAGGAGGGCACTGATTCAGAGCGAGCGCTCTGGTCAGAGCGTCCCTGTACCTGGATGGAATCCTGGATTGTGCAGGAAGTATGTGTCCTTTGGATAGGCTGAGAGCTGGCTGCACAATGTACACAGGACAGGAGTGACTTGCGGGATACTGCAGCTCGCTCTCATACTTAACCCCCCACAGCACAGACTCATCAGTCACACAGCAGACTCGGAGGGGCTGTACAGAGATAAATGGAGGGCACACAGACACAGCGTCTTCTTCAGTGCAGGAGGAGAGAGATCATGATCAAGGACGGACTGTGGTGCTAGGGGGGGCGATTGCTCCAATCGCCCCCCCTGGATCCGCCACTGCTATTACACGCCAAGAAAACAGCTCCGAAACGCCCGCCTTTTGGCCGTTACTCCCTGTAATCACCCACAAAAACGGTCTCTCCCTGTCAATTAATTGCGAGTGAATCCTCACAGCGAGCTTGATCGCAATTCATTCGCCGCATGTATGCGCAGTGCAGCTGTAGCGCATGCACAGACCTTCGATAATCACTCAGCTGTGTGAAAATCGGTATAGCGTTCAACTCTGAATCAGGCCCGTCAATCCTTATGTCAGAGGTTCCTAGACTCCGTCAGTACAGTCCAGGTTTTAAGAATATCCATGCTTGAGCCCAGATGGTTAAATTAAATTGACTGAGGTGCTGATTATGTCATCTGTGCTCAAGCATGGATTTCCTTAAAACCTGGAATCTGATGGCTGTGTTTGGGAACCTCTACCTTATGTAATAACCTGCAAGTTACAGGTAAAGGTGCGATTATGCGAGTTAGCCAGTAGACATAAAGCAGCAGGTTGATTTTGCCTTTTAAATTATTGCTGCTTTAAATCTACAGGCTTACTCGCCAGAATCACACACGTACCTGTAAGTCACAGGGTATTATATAAGAGAAAATATCTGTGATATGTTTGAGGTTATTTAGACATTTTAATAAATAGTAATGATACATAAATTATGTGAACACTGCTTTCTGCTTGATTACTGGGATTGACGGGCTTGATAAATAGGTCCCTATATATCTGAGTAACTGGAGCGATCTGTGCAGCAGTGTTGGTGTGCAATATAGCTACAGTATAGTATTAGAGAAGGGTCCCTCCACCATTCAGCATCTTAATAACTTAAGGGGTTGTGTAAACTTGTATGTTTGCAGGGCATCACCATTCCGCCCTCCAGCTTCTGTGGAACTACACATCCCAGCAATTATCTGGATAGAAGATCGACAAACAAATGGTTAACATGCAATAGGTCAACAGGAACAAAAGGTTGCAGGCTACAAAATTTTGACTGACAAAAGGTCGCCAGGGTTGAAAAGTTGATAGTTTCAAATGGTGGACATGCATTCCGCAGTATCGCCCCAGCTGACAATATCACCCGTCGGTCTTGCATGCAGGTCCAACGGATGATGTCGCTATCTATGCGCAGGAGGGCGCTATCTTCAGTGACGTAGCGGGTACACACTGGCCGTTGTGGACAATATGTCGTCCGATCCGCTAGATCGGACGACATAACGTCTAGTATGTAGCGGCATAAGGGCCCCATTTATTAACAAAGCTAAACACCAGAAGCATTTTTTTATTTAGAGTGGCAGTGACACAAACGAAAATGCCCCTCCGGCGAGTTGCAGCAAAGTCCTCCTTGTCGGCCGCGTCTTCCGCTTAGCTGCTAGCAGGGGGGCTGTGCTGAATGGGTAGTGTATAGATCCCCTTCAATATTTGTACCTGGAAGTGACATGCAGTGAGGGCGGAAGTTTCATGTCCATACATTCCACAAAAAGTAGAAATTTGTCCACTTGCGGGCTTGTTTCGCTCTCCACGCTTCGGGCACAGTGGCTCGCTTTGCTCGCCACAGGTTTATAATCCCCCCTTTATGCCCACGTGGATAGTAGGGAAATTACTTTGGACAATAACTGATGACATCAGGGTACAATTACTGAGGGGTTCTGACTGCTTGATAAGGGGTACATAATGAGGCCAGGGGTGCTGTTCTGGTTTTGGGGTGCTGGATGAGGCCAGGGGTGCTGTTCTGGATTTGGGGTGCTGGATGAGGCCAGGGGTGCTGTTCTGGATTTGGGGTGCTGGATGAGGCCAGGGCTACTGTGCAGGGAAAGGGGTGCTGTGTTGAGAAGGGTGCTGTTCTGTGAGGCGGGCAGAGAAGGGGCAGTATGTGGTGCTCTGAAGTGGGCAGCAACGGGATCAGTGTGTGTGCTGTATATATGTGTTTGTGTGTGTGTACATGTAGCTATATATCTCTCTAAATAGAGAGCGAGAGGAAGATGTAATAAATATGTCAAATGGGGGGCAAATGAATCACAATTTTATGTCCTCTGAGAAAGAAAGAAAGAAAGAAAGAAAGAAAGAAAGAAAGAAAGAAAATAAACACCTAAGAGGTAAGTGAAAACTGAGTATCATGTATGAAGAGGTGGGGGAGTGGGGGAGAGTGTCTTTAGAGTGTAGTGTGGTGGGATTATCTGCTAGGGGGCACCAGCCAAAATCTTGCCTAGGGCACCAAATTGGTTAGAGCTGGCTCTGTAATAACAAAACTGTGGCAGGGCATGCTGCCGCTGCAGGTGACGCTTTGGTTTTGCAAGCCCTACTGTTTCATTTACTGACCCACCGCCAGCAGGTGTAGCTGCGTTTTTTATGCACTCTGCTACGTGTATTGTCTGTGCTTCCAGCCCGCCCCGGCAAAATGTGCAACTGGCGACGCTGCCGGCAGGTGTCACTGTACTCTCTGCAGTATCTGACTCGCATAGGGTGTAATTGGAGACGCTGCTGGCAGATGTCGCTGTATGGTGTGAAGTACTATCAGAGCCGCAAAGGGAGTGCAGTTGGCGGCCTTGCCGGCAGATGTCGCTGTGTGGCGTGCAGTACCACTGAAGCTGCACAGAGGGTGCACTTGGAGGCGCTGCCGGCAGGTGACGCTGTGCTCTCGTTGTGCCGCATTGTTAGTGGCAGTATCCGGCGGAAGCGGTGACCGAGCAGTTCCCGGGACCGGAGCAGAGAAGATGCCGCTGGAGAACTTGGAAGAAGAGGGGCTGCCCAAGAACCCTGATCTCCGCATCGCGCAGCTGAAGTTCCTGCTTAGCCTCCCGGAGACTCGCGGCGATGTCAGGCTCCGGGCCGAGCTCATGGAGTCCGTCACCCTCAACAGTAAGTGGCCCCAGGGACCCCCATAGCTGTGTGTATGGAACTTGTCATGCGGGGTGTAGATGTGTGTAAAGAAGCTTGTCTGTGTGTAGGCTGGAACTACAAGTCCCAGCATACACTGCCAGCGGTGTCCACCTGTGACTGCAGGTACCACTGAACTACAAGTCACAGCATGCCCTGCCAGCGTCAACCAATATATGACTCTGCAGCTGTTGTAGACCTACAGGTACCAGCTGTGCAGCCACCAGTCCTGCTGGGACTTGCAGTGTTATGGTGGTAGGAGATGGCATGTGGGTTGCCCACCTCCCATACATTGGACTTGGCATTGCAGATATGGTACAGACTAGTGCACAGGCCTCCAAATAATACCCCTTTCACACACAGATTTGCACCCAGGATTTTTTCGAGACAGGCCGGTTCCTTTCCTTGTGTGAAAGGGTCTACCTGGGTCCAAACTGCTGGGGCCTAGCCCTAGACCCTGGCTGCTACCCTGGCCGCTACTACGGTTATTCCCAGGTCTGACCCCTGTTACCGGCGCCGGCGGGTTATTCAACCCGTGCTAAAAGTATCTCATTGGTGGTTCAGGAGCGCTGACACCCATTTATCATGACTCATCTTTGCCAGCCTGTAACAAGACGTCCACTTCTAATGACTTGCACATTTGGCAGGACTGACACGGGCTCTGTGTAAAAGGGGTTGACCCAGGAATAATCCGGCACCAAGGTGCAGTGTAGTGTGAAAGGGGTGTTGGATGCTGTGACCCGGGTCCAATCCTGAAAATAGAAGGGTCAAAGCCACGGCTTTTGTCTGAAAGTGGTATAAGTAATGCAACCCTCTTGCTGGGAATTTTATTGTGGGATGGATGAGCTGGTGGAGCAGACTATTAGCTGCTCCCAGGCTCTAACATAGGGATGTAGTTTATCAGACAGGCGGACGGGATGCCATGGGTCTAAATCCTGAAGGTGCAAGCCCGACACAGGATTTAAGCATCGAAATACCATTGCGTATCTTAATCCCGACGTCAGAATCTACACTGACGGCATCCCGAACTAGGTAAACCAGGACGACTTAGCTGTTAGCCGGGGTGGAGGGGGAGAGGGTGTTGAGGGTTTTTTTTTTTTTGGGGGGGGGGGAGGGTTAGGGTTAGGCACCCCTAGGAGGGAGGGTTAGGTTTAGGCACCCCTAAGGGGGAGGGTTAGGTTTAGGCACTAATAGTGTTCCCGCTAGGCTGTTTTAGTGGGGCGCGGCGCCCTGCCCTCATTCTGGAGGGCAAAAAGCGCCCTGCCCTCACAGCCTGCGGGTGACGTCTTCACCCGTGGGTCGCATTGTCCTGTGGGTGGGGAAATGTGCGGTGACCTGGGCACTGCCAGAGAACAGACGCCGGGCGTATGCGCATCTATTCTCCCTGTCGGCAGCGCTTGGGGGCTGCCCGGCGTGTCTGTAAGTGCCGGGCACGCCCCCAAGAGTGACGAAAAGGGGACGTGTCTTATGGACGCACCCCCTTTTCAATGGCCATGCCCCTTTTCGGACTTGCGTGCCTTCGGCGTGCGCATGGAAGTGCCATTTCTAGCTCCGACGCCCTGCCTGCCGCCGGAGCTAGAGTGAACACTACACTAAGGGGGGAGGGTTAAGTTTAGGCACTAAACGGGGAGGGTTAGGCTACAAGAAGGATTAGGGGGAGAAGGGGGGAGGGTCAGTATACTTATCCGACCCCTGTTGGTATACTGACCATCAAGATGCCTCTGTTGGTATTTTGAAAGGAGGCATCCCGACTGCCGGTATTACATACCCATTCCATAAAGTATATGTGGAGCTCTTGGTGTTACAAGAGTCTTATCCTGTGAGCACTGCAGCAGCAGCAGGCTAAACCTAGGAAGGTTGGGTTGCGGTTCCTGGCCAGCCCAATGTAATTTATATCATTAGGCAATATACAGAGGCCATAAGTGGCTGGTAGTATTGCACTTTCTTCCATTGCACAGTAAAACTTTCCCTTGGCCTTTAAAGCTTCAAGCATGCCCTGAAAACCACTGTTCAGTCAAGATCACCAAAATCCAGAACCAAACTCTAGCAATCCAGGCTCTTACCCAATAACCACCAGTCTGCACAGTTCACACAAATCTGTTCTCTTTCTAAACCTAATCACTCCCAAAACATTACTGTCTGACTTGATCATTTAGCCCCCAGTAACCACTTCTCCTGTTGGTATGGAGCAATATGTGGCATATAATCTAATTATGAAACTTCTGTTCTCCGTAGATGTTACACTCGTAGGCAGGGCCCTCTTTCCTCTCTGTCTGGTAATGCTTGCTTTATCTTCTCTTTGCTGATGCTATAGAAATAAATGTTTATAATGTCCTTAGGGGACAGCACAATGAGAAGCAATGTCTGCAGCTTGCCTTTTGGAATGGGCTGGAAACAGCGGCACATGGCTGGCACAACATCGCTCCTCCTGTTGCCTCACACTGCCTCGGTGTTGCGCAGCAGAAGTAGCGAGGCTGCTCTGCCCTAATTACCTGTGAGGTGCACAGTCGCTGCACATCTTGGATAGGTCTAGACTCTTCATGAGGCTATAACTGTTTGCTTGTCTATAAGCTATACACTGACACTGACTTATTGCCCTGCTGTTCGTTTCAGACATGGCTCCCTACTACGAGAGCCTCTGTAAGCAGGTGGATTGGCAAGTAGACACAGACCTGCTGAATAAGATGAAGAAGGCGAACGAGGAGGAGCTGAAGAGGCTGGATGATCAGCTGGAGGATGCAGAGAAAAACCTGGGCGAGAGTGAGATTAGAGACGCAATGATGGCTCGGGCAGAATACCTCTGTAGGATCGGCGACAAGGTGAGTTCTCCAAGGTGGTCTCAGGCTAGGATCCAAGACCTTTCTCAGTTATGCTCACAGATGACCCGCACTTTTACTATGTTGGAAACTTTAATATGGAGACTTATTCCATAGCAATGCCGGGGTTATTCGTGTAATTAGGATAACATGTTCTTTAGCTGCTGATTGGCCCTTGCATACAGTAATACTGATAACTAACTTCTAGGATAACCACAAACTCATGTTTACCCCCACAAAATTACCCCACTGGCTCATAGTCCTATTTCTGTAAGTGGGTGAGGATTATATCTGTAAAATGAATGCAGAACTGTCGGTGACCAATGGTGTGTATACACGTAGCGATTTTAAAGAATGATTTGATCGATAATGATATTGAAATCATTACCGTTATCGTTCAAATCGCTCATTTAAAAGGACCCTACCAACTTACCAGCAATATCATCCATCGGCCGTGCATGGCGGTCAACTTGCTCGATATCGGGCAAGTTACTATAGGGACCTGCGATCGTTGATCGCGGGTCGCTATAGTCGCCGGTAAGTGTGTGGTGTGCTGGGTGATCGATATCAATCATCCAGCACTGCAGGGAGGGTGCATGATGATCATCCAGCGAAATCGTATTGCTGGCTGATTGCTACACGTGCACATACCATAAGGACGTATTGGCCTCTCATTACTTATAGAATGACAGCTTTTACTGTTTGCTTGTCTGCTCTATGACTTGCCCCTCTACCCGGCGTGCTGGCAGTAAAATCCACCCGCCACCTACACACAGAGTGGGTGAATTCAGGCTAGAAACAGAGACCCTGCCTGATACTAATATTCATCAGCGCACCAAATGACTACCTCTATTGTGTGTAGGGGGCATGTAGTGTATAATCAGACTAGCTGTCCCTTTTGTAAGTAGTAAAATGCTCCCGTGAAGCTAATGAAAGAAGAGGGATTGGTACTTTCATTAAGGCGTCTACTATGTTTGTTCCTAGTGTGCTACTAAACTTAGCCGCATAATGGCATTTCGGAGATTGAGCTTGGCACGCAGGAGGTGTATGTCACCCCCCCTGCTGCATTTGTGATCCCATCACTGCGACCAAAGCCACAGGCTGGCATCACCGTCGCGTCCATTGGTTGCGATGGTGGACGGTGCCGGGCCGCCAGCCAACTGAGTGAGCCTCGGCTTACTCAGGCTGGCTGGCTTGCGAGGCCAGGAAACTGAGTCCGTGAACACAGCCCCTAGCCTTGCCACTCCCAGGAAACGGGGCGGACACGCCCCCATTTCTGGGAACGCCGGCTGACCCCGCAACGCCCCTTAAATGCCTCTGATTGTCAATAGAAGGGGCTGCGTGCGATCGTGCAGGACCTGTTCTGCACATTCGCAGAATGGGTCCTGCGCACGCGCAGATTCTCGATAATCAGTAATCTGCGTTCAGCATTGCACTTGCATGCAATGCTGATTTAGCCACTTAGACTTTCATCATTGACGCTCTTACAGCCTTTTCCTTTTATTTTACTGTGTGTGTTTTATGTGTGTGTGTGTGTGTTTTATGTGTGTTTGGAGCTGCCTGAGAGCTGTTTGCTCTAATTTATTGATTCTATATGTTGCAGGAAGGGGCACTTACAGCTTTCCGAAAGACCTACGACAAAACAGTGGCCCTTGGACATCGTTTAGATATAGTGTTTTATCTGCTGAGAATTGGACTGTTTTACATGGATAATGACCTTATCACACGGAACACTGAGAAAGCGCGCAGGTATGAGTGCCATGCTTTCAGGACACAAATCGCTGTCTGATATTTTTATAACTGGATGCAAGTCCAATAGGTATTTCTAATCCCATCACACCAGATGCCAAGCTGACTAGACCTAGCTAAAAAAAATAAAGGATTAAAATATTGTAATGAGTTATATTTTATTTAAACTTATAAATAAATGGTATTCCATCTACAATATAATTTTACTGTTAGATTTCAATAGAAATCACTTTGTCGTTTATATAGTTGTCCTCTGGTTGTCAGGTGCTGCTGATCTTAGAGTCCCCACTGGTGCTTTGCTCAGCTCTATAACGTCAGGGTTTGTTAGTGGAATTGTTGCATGTATTGAGGCTTTTTGCATTGCTACCCTGATAATAAAAGCTCGTATTTAAAATGAAAGCTGAACAGAATTGTACACTGAAGCAGACCAAAGGTATTTGATCACATAACCTATTTAGTTGGGTTTGCACTTGTTTAGTGTGTTTGTTTTCCTCTATGTGGAATGCCCCTTTTTTAAAAAAAAAAAAACATTGGCCCATTTAGAAACCTTGGGCCTGGTGCAGTGTGAATACTACGCCAGTTGTCGCAGTCGTGTGTGAAGCCGCGTGATTTTGCCACGTCTGGTTAGCCGGCATGGGTCCATTCTAATTTAGGCTGAGTACAGAAAAGTGTGTTTGCAAATACACGACGAGCAGGATAAAGACGCATATGCGCCGTATTACTTGTGAATGGTCAGGGACTGATGCAAATAGCGGATGACGATCGCAAGCTAACTGCTTATGATTGGCCGTTTGGGAATGCTTTGACGCATTCCCAAACCAGGCATAAATGATGCTTTTGTACATATGTGTTAGCAGACAATGAGAAAAGAGGATAGTCTCTGCTTTGTTTGTTATAGGCTTTAGTAGTTTTACATATGCCTGGTTACCGAATGCATTTGTTTCAAATAAAAGAAATGGTTAAACGCATGGATGTAAGTGCAGTATAAGTGTCCTGTGTAAGCCAGGCTCAGACACTTCTGTTATTTGTATGGTCGCAAAAGCAGCTTTTTAAGGGACGCCAATTGTGCCAGCGATGCCAGGTTCAACTACAGCACCCTACTGTACATCAGGCTCATTGCCTGGCTGTTAAACAATGTAGTCTTTTCTACTTCAGGGTCCATAGGGTATCCACAGGATACCTTGGGGTATAGGTGTGACGTCAGTCGCAGGGCACCAAAGAGTTAAGCTTTCAGCCTCCCAGGATGCACTAGGTCCCCCTCCTATACCCCGCCCCCGGGCCAAGGCACCTCAGTTTAGTTTGGTGCCCGGCCGGAGTCGGGTGCACCTATTGGAGTGGGGGCTAGAAGAGCCCCTGAAGCTTTTTCTTCATGCAGCTGTGGCTGCACATCTGGATGAACAGCATGGACAGTCAGTCCTGACGTCCATGCTGTCTTCCCTACACCCCGCCGGTACCAGAACGCCGGTACTGATCCGGGGATGCTGGTGGGCGTCTGGGGTCACAGCTAGCGGTGACCCCAGATGCTCCGGACCATGGCCGGATTCAAGGGGGACAGAGGTAAGCAGCGGGGTCCCGTGGTGGGTCCCCGCTGATCACATGGTCCTAAGTCCCCAGGCAGGGGGCTCCCTGGGGACTGGCTGCAGCGTGGAGCCAGGCGACCAACCTGCGCTTCCACTACCCCCTGGGACAGCGGACCGCAGCAGAGCGGTAGCGCTGCGGCGTCCCAGGGGTTAAATGCATGCCAGGGGAGCGCGCCTTCCCTGTCTCACAGCCGGCGCCTCCCCCGCTGCACACAGCCCTCTCTGCACTGTGCTGACTGGTCCTGTGTCAGCGCTCCTCCCCCAGGCCAGCTTCTCTCTGCTCCTCGGCGGCCATCTTCTCTGCAACGCATGGTGAACGCTGCTGGAAGTCTGGAAGGAAGCATCGTGGTCTGGGTCCCCCCGCATACCTCTCCTCCGCTGTGGCTCAGGTCTGTGTATGCAGCGCTGTGTCCTACCAGGCCCTGTGTCTGTGTAGTTGAGTGATCAGCGCTGTTAGTGCAGGAATTGTTATTTCTCTGCATTGTATGTGACTGTGCTAGCGCTGCCTGTAACTTTTCTTCTCTAAACTGTCAGCTTTATTACTGTCCCTGTTCTTTCTGCTAAAGCCCTTGCGGTGCGGTGCTGCAGGGTGGTCTCTCGCCTATTTAATACTTAATTGGTGAGAGAGGTCACATACGTGGTGCCATCATGTCTGAAAGTGATTTTCCCCTCCGGCTACAGTGTACCACGTGCAAAGTACCGTTAGTGGAGGGGGAGGGTAGCGCGGAGGGCCTTTGCCGGCAGTGTTTGTCCATGGCGCGGCCTATTACGGTTACAGCACCGGTACAGGAGCCGCCCTGGGCTTGTTTCGCTCAGGCGTTAACAGCTTTAGTGGGCCAGTTAGCTCCGCAGCCCGCGTTTACTCCGATGGGTTTGTCCCAGCAGTCTGTGGTGTCGTCACCCATGCAGGGGTTCCCACGACAATTGGTGGTACCCCACAGTCTCCCTATTTCCCCGCTCCCGGGTTCTCAGGAGCCAGCGTGGGTTAACTCCCTGACGAGTTCTGTACAGCACTTGTCGGATGTGTTGCAAGGGGAGTCTGTGATGCGGCCTCATAAAAGGCCGGTGGCGTCTCTGTCCGCTCCTTATGAGGATGACGAAGGGACGTCTGATGATGGGGAGATTCTGGATCCTTACGATCAGGAACCTCTCCATACTAAGGACGCTGATGCTAAGTCCAAAGTATATATTCCTGGACTTATTCGGGCGGTCCGCACAGCCTTGGTGATTGAGGACGAAGTTCCCCCAGCGGCTAAATCTAAGTATGCCTTTTTCAAAGATGTGAAGGGCGATGCCACAGTCTTTCCTCTTTCGGGTCAGTTGGTGGACCATTTAGAGGAGGCGTGGAAACAACCTGGCAAAAGATACCAGCCGCAGAGACGCCTGGCGGTGGCTTATCCGTTCGCGGATAATTATTTTGCTAAGTGGGAATCCCCTCCACAGGTGGATTCTCACGTGACCCGTCTTGTCCGTAGTGCCACATTGCCGATGCCATCCATGTCCTCCCTTAAGGATGCTACGGACCGCAAGGTAGAAATCTGCCTGAAGTCCGCTTATTCCCTTGCAGGGGGGGCAGCACGGCCGGCTATGGCCATTTGCTGGGTTGCCAGAGCGATGGAGCGCTGGGCGGATTCATTAGAGGCTTCTTTTGAATCCGACTGTCCGGCCGAACAGGCGGAGTTGATTGGCAATCTCCGTGATTCGGCCACCTACATCAACGAGGCGGCTCTAGACATTAGTACTCTGGTGTCTAGAATTTCTTCAGCAGCGGTAGCTGCTCGTCGCACCTTGTGGCTGCGATCCTGGAAGGCGGACGCAGATTCCAAGAAAGGTCTGGAAGCGTTGCCGTTTACCGGAGAAGTTCTCTTCGGTCCGGATCTGGATAAGATTGTGGCCATGCTGGCGGCAGCCAAATCTGCTTGTCTCCCGTCGGCCGCTGCTCCTTCTGGTTCTGGACCATCGTCCTTTCGTCATCTAGGGCCCAGGGCAGGCCCAAACCACAGTCGTTTCCTCGACAGGCTGGCCCTAAGAAATCGGTCAAGCCCCGGAAACAGGCATGGAGTACCAGACGTCCGGCCCCCAAGCCAGATGACAAGCCTGCGGCCTGACGGTCCGGGTCTCCCCTTGGGGGATCCCAGGGTGGGAGGCCGCCTGCTGCAGTTCTCCCGGTGTTGGTCGTTCACTACGACAGATACTTGGGTTCTGGAGGTGGTCTCCCACGGGTACGCCCTCTCCTTCCGGCACAGACCCCCGGCTCGATTCTTCACCACGGGTCTACCATCAGACCGGAACAAGGCTACGGAGCTGCGGAAGGTATTGCACACTATGCTCCAGGCTGGAGTTATAGTGCCTGTTCCATTCTCCCAGAGGGGCCAGGGTTTCTATTCAAATCTATTTTTGGTACAGAAACCCAATGGGTCATATCGTCCGATTCTCAACCTCAAAGCACTCAACAAATCTTTGCGGGTCCCGAAGTTTCGGATGGAGACCCTACGGTCCATCATTCTGGCGCTGGAACCTGGGGACTACATGGTGTCATTGGACATACAGGACGCTTACCTGCATGTCCCTATTCTTTTGCGCCATCAAGAGTTCCTTCGGTTTGCAATCCGCAGCGACCACTTCCAGTTTCGGGCGTTACCTTTTGGCCTGGCGACAGCACCACGTGTTTTCACCAAGGTGATGGCGGTCATGGCGGCTTCTCTGCGGCTGCAAGGAGTCCGCATGTTGCCGTACTTGGACGACCTGTTATTGGTGGCAGGATCTCCAGAGCTCCTGTTACACCACTTGGACCTGACCATTGCACTGCTGCAACGGCACGGCTGGCTAATCAACTGGCAGAAGTCCACTCTAATCCCGTCTCGGAGGATTCAGCATCTTGGAGCCTTATTGGACTCGGGACAGCAAAGGATCTTCGTGACGGAGGACAAGATCTCTGCTTTACAGTCAAGGGTGCGCAGTTGTCTGCACAGCCGCCGGGTGTCCTTACACTCGGCGATGAGGTTACTGGGCTCCATGGTGTCGGTGTTCGACATGGTGGAATACGCCCTGTTTCACTCCAGACCTCTGCAGCACCTGATCCTGTCCAAGTGGAACGGGCTGACTCAGTCTCTGAAGTCCCAGACGATTGTGGTCACCCAGGAGGTTCGCCTGTCCCTTGCGTGGTGGTTAAAGACGACCCACCTCAACAAGGGACGTCTGTTCTGGGTTCCAAATTGGGTCCTGTTGACAACGGACGCCAGTCTTCGGGGCTGGGGAGCAGTTTCGGGTCCACACTTGTTCCAGGGCAGGTGGACGCCGACAGAAGCGGAGCTTCCAATAAATATCTTGGAACTCCGTGCGGTCTTCAATGCTCTCCTGCAGGCACAGCGGTTTCTCCAGGGTCACCCGGTGCAGGTCCTGTCGGACAATGCTACCACCGTGGCCTACATAAACAGGCAAGGAGGAACTCGCAGTCGGGCGGCTCTCGTAGAGGTCTCTCGGATCCTGGTTTGGGCGGAGCGCAATCTTCCGGCCATATCAGCGGTCTTCATCCCGGGAGTGCTAAATTGGGAGGCGGACTTTCTAAGTCGCCAGGACGTTCATCCAGGGGAATGGTCCCTGCACCCGGACGTTTTTCGACTACTGGTGGACAGGTGGGGTCTTCCAGAAATCGACCTCATGGCGTCCCGGCACAACAACAAGTTGCCGGTGTACGGGTCTCGCACAAGAGACGAAGGGGCGTCTCTGGTGGATGCTCTGTCCGTCCGGTGGACGTTCAGGTTCGCATACCTGTTCCCTCCGGTCTCCCTTCTTCCACGGGTAATCCGGAAATTCAAACAGGAAGGAGGGACGCTCCTGTTGATAGCTCCCGCGTGGCCCAGACGGCACTAGTTCTCAGACCTTCAGGGTCTGTCCGTGGACAGTCCTCTGCGGTTGCCGCTACGACCGGACATTCTGTCTCAGGGTCCTTGTCTTCACCCGGACCTGACTCGGCTGTCTTTGGCGGCGTGGCTGTTGAGACGGCCATGCTGAGGTCCCGGGGGTTTTCCAGCTCTGTGGTGCGTACCATGTTACGAGCTCGGAAACCGTCTTCCGCGAGGATATACCATCGCGTGTGGCATACGTTCTTCCAGTGGTGTCGACCGAGAGGTTATGCACCGCGGGAGTTTCGTCTGTCTCGGATTCTCGCCTTCCTGCAAGCGGGACTAGATCATGGGCTTCGCCTTGCTTCTTTGAAGGTACAGGTTTCGGCCCTATCTGTCTGGTTTCACCGTAGGATTGCTACAATCCCGGATGTGCGCACCTTTATGCAAGGTGTTCTCCGTATTCAGCCGCCCTTTGTTCCACCTGTGGCGCATTGGGATTTGGCTGTGGTCCTGAGGGCTCTCCAAGGACCGCCGTTTGAACCACTGGGCTCAGTGGATATTAAATGGCTAACAGCTAAGACTGTTTTCCTTCTGGCCGTTGCTTCGGCCAGACGTGTTTCTGAGTTAGGGGCTCTTTCTTGTAGACCCCCTTTCTTGGTTTTTCATGGGAACAGGGCAGTGCTCCGCACTCGGCCCGAGTTTCTTCCCAAAGTTGTTTCCCAGTTTCATGTTAACGAGGAAATAGTTGTTCCGGCCTTTAACTCACCGGGTCTTTCCGTGGGTGAGACCTCTTTGGATGTTGTGCGGGCCTTAAGGACTTATGTTGACCGCACTTCTTCGTTTAGGAAGTCGGACGCTTTGTTGTCCTCTATGGCTTCTGTAAAAAGGGTTGGCCTGCTTCAAAGCAAACTTTGGCAGCCTGGATCCGTATGGCTATTTCTGAAGCTTATCTTCATGAAGGCCTACCGGTCCCTCCTTCTCTGAAGGCTCATTCCACTAGGTCTGTGGGTCCTTCGTGGGCAGCTCGACGTGGTGCCTCGGCAGTTCAGATCTGCAAGGCTGCTACGTGGTCTTCTGTCCATACCTTCGTGAGGTATTACAGGTTTGACACCTTCGCCTCTCAGGATGCTTCCTTCGGGCGGCGGATTCTCCTTTCTGCACAGGAGCGTCCCCACCCTTAAAGGATACTGCTTTGGGACATCCCCAAGGTATCCTGTGGATACCCTATGGACCCTGAAGTAGAAAATATGAGATATGGTAAGAACTTACCCTTGTTATCTCTATTTCTACGAAGTCCATAGGGTTCCACAGGACTCCCGCCCTGTCGCACCTGTGCTGCAGATGGGCTTTGCTCTGGTCACCGGTTTTCCGTCTCCCTCTGGTGAGAATGTAATTCTTGTATGTGTCCAGATCTTTGTTCTCTCTCTTCCTTCTCCTCCTAAGCCTATGGCTTGGTTAGTAACTGAGGTGCCTTGGCCCGGGGGCGGGGTATAGGAGGGGGACCTAGTGCATCCTGGGAGGCTGAAAGCTTAACTCTTTGGTGCCCTGCGACTGACGTCACACCTATACCCCAAGGTATCCTGTGGAACCCTATGGACTTCGTAGAAATAGAGATAACAAGGGTAAGTTCTTACCATATCTCATATTTTTTCTTATAGTTACCATTAGGTTTACTGGTGCACTTGTAGAAACGTGTGTTGTTGTATAATTGTCCCCCCCCGACACTGGGTACTGATCACCCCAACAAGAGATTTACATTAGTTGTTCCAGGTGTCTGTAGCAAATAAATTATTTCTCATTTGTCCCCACAAAGCCTCATTGAGGAAGGAGGTGACTGGGATCGCAGGAATCGGCTGAAGGTCTATCAGGGACTGTACTGTGTGGCTATTCGAGACTTCAAACAAGCAGCTGAACTCTTCCTGGACACCGTTTCCACATTCACTTCCTATGAGCTGATGGATTACAAGACCTTTGTTACATATACCGTCTATGTCAGTATGATAGCCTTGGATCGGCCAGATCTGAGAGAGAAGGTAACTGTCCATGATAGGAATGCCGTGGGTTACAGTCAGATGGTATAACGGATGTCATACTGGTACCTGATAATGTGCACAGCAGGGGTGAGGCCTAAAGCCGGCTTTACCATAGTTAATAGTGTTCATTCTAGCATCCTGCGCCTGTCACATCCTGTGCAGTTCCTCTTTCCTGCCTGGGGTGTCGCTCTCTGCTCTGGTGCTTCTAGCACACTGGTCTGTATCTCAGCCGTTTGTTGCATCAGTTGTGTTTGTGTGCTAGAAGCACCAGAGCAGAGAGCGACACCCCAGGCAGGAAAGAGGAACTGCACGAGTTGTGACAGGTGGAGGGTGCTAGACTGAAGACTACAGTTCAGTGACCATAGCTAATTATGGTGGACTTGGCTATATGTGATAGAGGTTTCCCACTTCCTCTCCGGAGTCTGTGTTTGCATCCATCATCCCGTCATGTCAGCAGCTCAGTTTGATTAAGGGCAGATTAGTTCAAGATTACTGTGGAGCATCTGACACTTCAAATATATTATGTTCTAACAAATAACTTTAGCAGTACAGGGCAGCTTATCGTTTTTCTTTGTACATTTCATTAAGTCTGTTAATTTGATTTAGTTTGGAGTCTCTAATATATCATCTTTCCGCCTTGCTTACATAAGATACAGCATATATTGTGTGTGTGCGACTCTTGTCTGTCCCCGTGGGCGCTGGGGGAGCTTATTGCAGTAACATCCATTCCGGTTATTCCAGGTCATCAAAGGTGCAGAGATCCTAGAAGTGTTACACAGTCTGCCTACAGTCCGGCAGTATCTCTTCTCATTATACGAGTGTCGTTACTCTGTTTACTTCCAGTCACTGGGTAAGAATTTACTCTCCGGAATGACAACTAAATTGTGATAAAAAGAATCCCTGATGTAAAGTTTTGTTTCAGCAATAAAACAATACAATATGTAATTCCTAAACCACCAATTACCCCATGTAAGACTGTCGGTAAGCGTTGGCATAAAGCTACAAGTGTGCTTTGTTCTCTTTGCAGCGGCTGTGGAACAGGAGCTGAAGAAGGACTGGCTGTTCGCCCCCCATTACCGATACTACGTCCGAGAGATGAGGATTCAGGCGTACAGTCAGTTGCTGGAATCGTACCGCTCACTGACTCTAGGTTACATGGCTGAAGCTTTCGGGGTCGGCGTAGAATTCATAGACCAGTATGTTCCTCATTCCTATTACCAGTACCCTATGATTTGGAAAATCTACTTTGAGTTCATAGCACAAATAAGCTTTAAACTTTCCAGATCCCTCCTAAATTGGGCCGTTGCAGAATATATAAACCAAACCTGCTTTAACTAGATGTTGTCTGGTGGGCAACGAAAATCAAATTAATACAAGATATATGTATAAAAAAATAATTGTTGGGTAGTATAATTTTAGTAGTGTCATAAATATCTATATAGTAACCAGCTGTCATTATTGAGATAATGTGGTTCTTGCCAATGTGCAGGATTTTCCCTGGTGGGTAATGAGACACTTATAGACTTCTCATCCTCTGCCATAGACAGATTGAAGAGGGGCCAACTGGACACATAGGGGGCGATTTGATTATTTTATCGGGTGCCTTAACTAATGGGCGCCTGAATGGAGCAATTCAGTTGCTGTTCTGTTGGGGCGCCCATTCTGCGGGTAGGCACATTTCTGCTCGCCACCTCCTGAGGTTACAAGCTGGAATGTCCGGGAAGTCAGCACATTGGGTGCTCAAAGCAGTACTTTAGATGGGTTTAGCCGTATTGCGCAGCTAATCCCGCTGCTGCCGGGCCCGCACACGCAGTACGGGCGCCCGAACAGAGCAGTAATGGACTTTCTCCGTCGTGCGCCAGTTAGGTAAGACGCCTGATAAAAGAATTGAATTGCCCCCATAGACTGAAGTAGGGCACACTGGAGCTTGCACAGTGCGGACTCCACCTTTGTATGTAATGGGGTCACAATATCTGTGAGATGTTACAGCATAGTAAGGGAAACTTCACGGCTCTGTGTGTTACGTAATTTCTGCAGCCTTAGGCTGGGTACACACCTGAACGATATCTGCCCGATTTGGCCAATTCGGAAAGACAAATCTGGCATATGGTGTAGTGTGTGTGCCCGATTTACGCGCGCCCGCGGCTGCATGCCATATCGTGTTTGGCCAATCACACAATATTGCATGTGAGACTGTACATATTAATGAAGGACGGAACAGTGATCGTTCCGTCATTCATTAAATCTTTTGTGTGTGTACCGGCAATCGTGATGTCCAGGGTGAAGGCAAATCGCCCTGAACATCGGCACCATTGCCGGTCATTTAGCTGTGTACCCGCCCTTAGTTTTGGTCAGTGGAGACTTCAATGTTAATCTCTTCCAATGTGTGTGTACTGCTATCTTAGAAGTACTCAGTGGGCTGATTATGCAAATATACAGTAAGCCATTAAATACCACCCCCCCCCCTCTGCGGATAACCTCTTGATCTCATGGGTTTGGAGAGAACAGCATGAAAATCTACTGGTGCTATTCAGCCTTGGGTTTATGAAACCGCAGGGGGCAGAGCCAGGTAGAGAACTAGTTTAGGTTTTCTAACTTAATGTTTAAAATAATATAGGGTTATAATAGTCAGATTAGACTATTAGGGGGTTTATTTTGCCTATTTAAGAGGAAAATATCTTTCAGCAGTTCTCATAGTATATTTCCTTTTTGTTTTACTTGAAGGGAGCTCTCCAGGTTTATTGCGGCTGGCAGACTACACTGCAAGATAGACAAAGTGAATGGAATTGTAGAGACCAACAGGTAATGTGCGGGTCATGGGCAAATGCATCTTACTTATAAGTAGTGTTTGTTCCTCTAAATGTGTCTAGTAGAACAAGCCGGCGTAAATACTACTGCGTACAGAGAGGGGGATGCCGGTAGCACATTGTAACAGACTGCGCTTGCACAGTAGTGAGTATACACAACCTTCTGTATCTCTCTGTGCAACTCTGAGTCGAACGGATCATGGCTGCTTCTCTGTGTCTGTAAAACTGGCGTAACTGGGTGTTAGCTGGGCGGCAACATTGGGAACGCACACAAAACAGCAGTCTCCTGCTAGTGTTGTGGCCATGTAGCCAGAGTTCAGTGCTATTTACTTAGGGATGCCTGTGTACATACAGGTCACTTGCACCCAGCATGAGGTAGGTGTAAGTGCTGATGGTAAAGACGCTGGGTACACCTGCAGATGGGGCAGCGCAACTATGTGCATGAAACGGCGTATTATCAAATTAACTGACGGCTCCAAATCTGACTGCAGCGGCCGCTTTGTGTGCGACAAGGAATCAGGCCCAGGAGCTCGTTTCTTTGCGTCCGTATATATAAAAGCGCATTTGCTGTGATCTCCTTTTTGTATCTCTGTAATGTAAATATTAGGAGAGAAGTGTATATAATAGAATGGTTTCAGAAATGTGTTGCATTGATATGTTCTGACTACATCCGCTCGCAGAGCTTCCCGCAGCCTCTCTGTCATTTTCCATGTTCCAGACTTTGCTCATCTGTTCTCAGAGCTTTCTGTCCGTCTTAATTGTGTGTATTCTCGCACATGAATACGATCGACAGACTTGTAGCCACATAACAGGGCGCGGATCAAGATACAGGGCACATCTGCGCTTAAGAGGGGTGGGCTCTCAGGGGACAGGCACGGCCTCATGTCACTCTCCTCTTTGCATCACTTTAGGGGGCATGCCCAGCACTCGCGAAGATGCTGAGCTGTCCCCTAAGCTCTCCCTACACTGATTAGATGACACGCGCATGGCATCTATTCGCGCTCTACACAGTGCTCCAGGGAGAGGTGCAGCGGGAGGCGGGGCACCGCGGCTCCGGCATCGTCAGGCTATGATCAGCGGTGCTCCTCCATAAGGGCTGGGTGCATTGTAAAAATGTAAACGGCCTACCGGGAACATTAGCTGAGCACAGTATGATGTCATTGGGCACGATTCTATTCTATGCGATGTGAATAGCGCCGGGACTGAGCTCTTCAATACACCGTTCTGCCAAGTCCGACTAGGATTTCTTCTTGCATCCCCCCGGGGATGAGAGCAGAAATCCGACAAAAGTCCCGGCGCGAGGCTGTTTTCTGCCCTTAGCGCCGGGAAAACAGCACTGCGCCGGGAAGTTAGGTCGGGGAATGCCCATTATCGTGCCTTAAACAGGGTGTTTAGTCGCGTGAACGGGCATTCTCCGACTAAACACCGCGCACCATTGAATAGCGCCGGGAGCTATCTCCCGGCGCTATTCGCATTGCATAGAATAGAATCGTGCCCATTGTTCATTTTGTAAACTCAGTTGGCCTGGTGGAACGTGGAAGAGCGCCAGCAAGTCAGAACTATGTCATTTAGCTCATAACCTGCACATAACATAAATGTTTCTGCCCAGCACACGTCTGTTTTTGTGCGTTTGTGAGGAGAAAGCATTTTGTTGATTGCGGTTAGATGTGACTGAGCTGCCTCACCAATGTTTCAGTGGAACTTATCATTTATTAATTAACCGTTTCTTATATAGCGCAACATATATACTGTTGCGCTTTACAATTTGAAACATTAATAGAACAAAACTGGATAGTAACTGACAGACATAAAGGTAGGAAGGCCCTGCTCGCAAGCTTACAATCTATAGGGAAATAGGTGTTGATACACAAGGATAGGGGCTACATATTGCATATTGGTTCAGCAGATTGCAGAGGTTATTGGTGAGCTCTATGATCCAGTCACACAGGAAAGTTGGCCTAGGGTCAGGAGGATGTGTAAATGTGATCTGTATATTATAAGAAGGGAGTTACATAGGGAAGCTATAATGGCAGGGGCGTATTTATAATGGGTGCAGGGTGTGCGGGGCACACGGGCCCCTGGGTCCAGGGGGGGGCCCGCACCGCACACCCTGCCCCCGTAAAACTTACCTCTCCGGAGTCCCACGTCAGCTCCCGTGTCTGCGCCTGTAAATGACCGCTGTGGCCATTTTCTTATCGTTTGCACATGCGCAGTACAGGGAAAATGGCCGCCGCAGCCATTTTCCCGGTGACCTGTGCATGCGCTATAAACTCTGTGCGCACACTAGTGCCCCAGAGTCTATAAGTGCGGCGTTGGCCGCGCACCGCTCAGTGTGCAGCCGGACGGAGAGGAGGGGGCCCGTGTTGGAGACTGCACACAGGTCCCTTCCTCTCTAGAAACGCCCCTGTATAAAGGTTATAAGTAATAAGCAGCCCCTACGTCCCTCCTATCGTGGAAGGACACATCTCTCCCGTATAAGAGCAGTACATTTGCTTTTATAGACAGCAGGAGCTCTACAGAGGTTTAGAGTTAATGAAGCAGTTTTTGAATATAACTATTACTAAATGCAGCGCAATGATCTTCTTTTTTTTTTTTCCAGGCCGGATAGCAAGAACTGGCAGTACCAGGAGACCATAAAGAAAGGCGATTTGTTACTGAATAGAGTACAGAAGCTCTCCCGTGTAATTAATATGTGAAGAAACACTCTTTTAACTGGGCTGAATGAGTCAAGTGCTGAAGACCTTTACGTTGTGTATAAATATCTCGCTACTTAGTATTTCAGAAGATGATTGTGTAGTTAGGGTTTTTACAGTTTTACGTTATGTAAACAATCCAGGATGTATAAAACAAAAATAATAATTAAAAAAAAAAAAAAGAGAAAATCAGAGGACCTTTGCAGTTGTGTGGATGCGTTTTCTTTCTTGGCGATTACAGATTATATCACTTTAAGTGAGCAATATTTGTTATTTTGAAGCTTGATAAAAATGGCTGGGCTACTACTTTCACCCAACAGCCTGGGGGGGCGCGCAGAGCTGGGACCAGAACCTGAAGCCATGCAGGTGGCAGTCATTATGCAGCCCCTCTCTGATGCCTCATCTGCACCTATACTCTGTAACAGTGAGGAATAGCGATCTCAGAAGTGGTAGAATTTATTTGTAGTATAAATATAATGCCTTATACAGCTATTTTGAAAACACACACTTATTAATGTAATGTAGCTAAAATGTTTTAATTTTTTTTGTTTTATAGTGTGAAATTGGTACTGAACCCCTTAGTACTACTTATTTCTTTTCTTTAAAACAGTCAATGAATAAAGCTCAGGTTCTTTCAGAATATCCCTATGTGAATACCTGATGGATGGGGCAGTTCGTTCTAGTGTCTCTGATGCTGGCCTTTTTCCGTGAAGGTTTATAAAATACGGATTCAAGGGAAATGGCCACATTTGCACAGAGATCTGGTATTGGCAGGGTGGGAGGCTGGGCACATATACTTCACCACTGAAGGCTTTTGCTAAATGTTTTCTTTAACTCTGTATGGTCATAAACATAACTTGCAGTTTTTGCTGCAAAGAAAAATGCTGGACAAATAGTATTTCAATGCCATGGGGGATAACTTAGAAGTGGCACAGATTTTACTGCCTTCTGGCCCCCTGGGGCCTTCAGCCCTGGCATAGGTTTTGAAGTAGTCCCATTTTCATGACTGAGCTTTGGATTTAGAAGATCTTTAAATCATTATGTGAATATTTATTGTCCTCAAGCAGGAATTAACCAAATACTGCAATTTTGTGGTACAGTCAGGTCCATAATTATTGGGACATTGACAGAATTTTCAGATTTTGGCCTCTATTCACCGCCACAATGGCTTTGAAATGAAACAAACAAGATGTGATTTAACTGCAGACTTTCAGATTTAAATTGAGGGAATTTACATCCAAATCAGGTGAACGGTGTAGGAATTACAATGGTTTCTATATGTGCCTCCCACTTTTTATGGGGCCAAAAGTAATGGGACAAACTAAACAATCCTAAATCTAACTTTCACTTTTTAATACTTTGTTGCAAATCCTTTGCAGGCAATTACAGCCTGAAGTCTGGAACGCATAGACATCACCAGACGCTGGGTTTCATCCCTGGTAATGCTCTGCCAGGCCTCTACTGCAAATGTCTTCAGTTCCTGCTTGTTCTTGGGGCATTTTCCCTTCAGTTTTGTCTTCATCAAGTGAAATGCATGCTCAATCGGATTCAGGTCAGGGGATTGACTTGGCCATTGCATAACATTCCACTTTTTAGCCTTAAAAAACTCTTTGGTTGCTTTTGCAGTATGCTTCGGGTCTCTGTCCATCTGTATTGTGAAGCGCTGTCCAATGAGTTCTGAAGCATTTGACTGAATATGAGCATATAATATTGCCCGAAACACTTCAGAATTCATTCTGCTGCTTTTGTCAGCAGTCACATCATCAATAAATACAAGGGAACCAGTTCCATTGGCAGCCATACATGCCCACGCCATGACACTACCACCACCATGCTTCACTGATGAGGTGGTATGTTTTGGATCATGAGCAGTTCCTTTCCTTCTCTTCCCATCACTCTGGTACAAGTTGATCTTTGTCTCATCTGTCCATAGGATGTTGTTCCAGAACTGTAATGGCTTTTTTAGATGTTGTTTGGCAAACTCTATTCTGGTCTTCCTGTTTTTGTGGCTCACCAATGGTTTACATCTTGTGGTGAACCCTCTATATTTACTCTTGTGAAGTCTTCTCTTGATTGTTGACTTTGACACATATACACCTACCTCCTGGAGAGTGTTCTTGATTTGGCCAACTGTTGTGAAGGGGTTTTTCTTCACCAGGGAAATAATTATTCTGTCATTCACCACAGTTGTTTTCCGTGGTCTTCCGGGTCTTTTGGTGTTGCTGAGCTCTCCGGTGCGTTCTTTCTTTTTAAGAATGTTCCAAACAGTTGACTTGGCCACACCTAATGTTTTTGCTATCTCTCTGATGGGTTTGTTTTGATTTTTCAGCCTAATAATGGCTTGCTTCACTGATAGTGACAGCTCTTTGGATCTCATATTGAGAGTTGACAGCAACTGATTCCAAATGCAAATGTCACACCTAGAATCAACTCCAGACCTTTTACCTGCTTAATTGATAATGAAATAATGAGGGAATAGCCCACACCTGTCCATGAAATAGCTTTTGAGTTGATAGTCCCATTACTTTTGGCCCCTTAAAAAGTGGGAGGCACATATTGAAACTGTTGTAATTCCTACACCGTTCACCCGATTTGGATGTAATTACCCTCAAATTAAATCTGAAAGTCTGCAATTAAAGCACATCTTGTTTGTTTCATTTCAAAGCCATTGTGGTGGTGAATAGAGGCCAAAATCTGAATATTCTGTCAATGTCCCAATATTTATGGACCTGACTGTATGTCATAATTAATATTGCCATGAGTAACTTGTGTGCCTGGTCCTGCAGAAACGGTGAACTAGGAGGAAGATTGATGCAAACTAATTTGAGGTGTTCTGCAAGGCCCAAAGTTGACACTTCAGTCACAAGTTCTTAGTCCCCCTTGGATAGTGATTTCACGGTTCGCCCCTCAAGAGATAACTTTCCTCAGGGAGTGTACAATGCAGATGTCGGTCTTCTATATGGTGCCTTGCATGGGGTACTCATCTGTGGTCACTGCCTGCTGGTCTCCACTTATATGGAGCTAATTATTGAAATCGATGGGATCAAAACAATACCCACTGACCACAGGTTTTTTGTGCTGGTTGAACCAAAATCCAAATAGCAATGTTCCAGTAGAGATGGTGCATAAAGCAAAATCGCGGTACAGACAGTGCTGTTCTGTGACCCATCATCCGGATGTTCTCTCTGAAGATGACCATGGTTGAACCTCACAGAATGGAAACTTACCTAGAATTCACTCAACCATTGTTTGCTTTATAACAATTGCAGACCCTGCTCTTCTGGAAGATCTAGCTTATTAAAGGCTCAGATGGGGAAAAGAAAACTTTTACATAGTAACATGTACATTGTTCCATATTCCATATTTGCATAGAAATCATTACAATTGTTCTTGTCCTGTCATGGCAGGGAGGAGGAGTTTTTTTTTTTTTTTACACAGTGCACAGCTCAGAAGGATGTTCTGAAGCTTCTCAGCACCATGTGACTGTGGTGGACATGTTGGTGCATGGCCCACTGCTCATTACAAGCAGCCTGAAGATATAAATCAAGTATCAAAAACCTTATGCTTGCCACAGTGTCCTCCAGACCCTGATTGGCTGTTCCTTATCATTAAGATGCTCCTGATTGGTGTCCTGCTACTAACCAGCCGACCAGCCTGATTTCTCCTTCATCCGCTGAGGGACACTGGAGTACGTTGGGGTATAGATGGTGGGTGAAGTCTGGGACTTTAATCTTAGTTGATTTGAATATGGCTCACCCCCCCTCTATACTCCACCTGCCCTCATTTTAGTTTGTGCCCAATGGAGCCGGGCGTTTTTTTTTTTTTTTTTTCTTTCAGGCTGCTCATTTTTTCTTTCTTTAGTAGTCCGGCAGGCAGACTCCTTGCTACCGCAGTGCTTCTCTGAGCGCAGTGTCTGCTGACGCAGCACCACCGCACACCCGGAGGCTCGCGGGAAGTAGGATTTGTCTTGTGATGGATCGTCAGCACAAGCTGCAGTTGGTCGTCATCTCTGCATATGGTAGGAGATCCCTGGGTGGCTATTTGGGGGGAGGCTGCTATCGAGGAATGCCTAGTCTGCTGCAAAGTTTCCACTTCAGCTATTGATTGCAGGGCCCTTCTGGCTGCAGGCATGGCAGGTGGACGCTGAATCCAAGCAATCCTTAGATGCTCTGCCTTTTTCGGGAGAGATTTTGTTTGGGCCTGAGCTGGACAAAATAATTTCCCTGTTTGAGGGTCCCGAGGTCAGTTGTCCTCTGCCAGGGGTGAAAAATCAAACTGCCCTCCTGTTGCCCAGGTTACAGACCTTCCTAGAAGCCTTTTGTATAATGGGTTAACCACCACATGAATGTCGTCTTTGTTTAAAAAATAAATAAATAGGTTTCAAACTTGTTTAGATATATGGTATGATCTCTGTAGGGTGCATAATAGAAATTGTAGGCCCTCCTAGAGTAATCAGCCTGGTCCCGATGAACCAGAGATCCCAGGGTTTTTATTTAAACCTGTTTGTAATACCAAAGCTGGACAGCTTGGTGCGACCCATACTCATTTTAAAATATCAATGTTCATTTACGTTTCCAGAAACTCAAAATGGAATCCATGTGATTTGTGATCGGGAGCATGGATCAAGGAGAATATCTGGTATCTATAAAACAATCTGTATGCCTATTTACACATTGCCATAGGGGATCCACATCAATCCTTTCTATGTCTTGCGATCTGCTTTTGGTCTCTCTTTCACCCCAAGGGTGCTTACAAAAGTGATGGTGGGAATGATGTCTTACTTTCAGTCCTTGGGAGCGACTATCGTCTCTTAATTCCATGATCTCCTGATAAAGGCCCCTTTATTGATTCTTTATTCATAGCCTTCTAGTGCATCAGACACTCCTCACTCATGGTTGGATTGTGAATTTCAAAAAGTTCAATCTGACCGTCTTGGAGACTGCTTTTTCCATGGAATGTGTTTCGACATATCCTTGCAGGGAATTTTTATTTTTCTGCCAGACAGGGTCCTGGCTATCCAGTCTCCAGTGAAAAAAAAAAAAAGGCGGTCTCTGTCCACCCTGTGTATACGTCTTTTGTGGAAGCTCGTTTCCTCCTTCCACAAAAGACGTATGCACATGGTAGGCAGGTTCCATGCCTGGGATCAATTAGACCTGCTCTCCAATTGGGACAAGTTTCATTTTCATGTGTTTTGAGTTACTCGTGATTCCCCTCAGGCCCATCAGTCCCTTCTCTGGAGATCGGATTCCAAACATCTCCGTGTCGGTCACCCATTTATGATCTGGGATTGGATGTTAGTCACTATGGATGTCAGTCTCTGAAGCTAGGGCTCTGGGTTCTGTGGTATGAGTTTTAAGGAGTTTGGTCTCAGCAGGAAGTGTTGCTTCACGTCAATGTCCTGGAACTCAGGGCAATTGTCAATGCTTTGTCAGTAGCTCAACAGCATCTACAAGGATGCACAGTAAATGTCCAGTTGTACAATGCCATGGCACAGAGTCACGTACCAACCATAGCAGCCGTGTTCTTTCCTGGGGACGAAAATTGTAATGCAGATTATGTCTGGATCTTTGCCCCAACATTTTACAGGCTTTGGTAGCCTCAACCACACGGTCTCTCTTTACTGCTCCAGAATGAGAGACTCGGCGGATCTGGCAGCAGATGCTCCAAGTCTTTCATGGTCCTTTTGTCTAATATACCAGTTCCTGCCATTTCTGCTCTTCCTTGGGTTCTGAAATGCAACAAGCAGGAACAGGTGTTTGATCCTGGTGGCTCCAGATTGCCCACAGCGGTCGTGGTACTCCGACCTGAGAGGTCTTCTGATAAGACGCTTGGTCGCCTCTGCTACTTCATCCAGACCTGCTGCAACAAGGGTTATTTAGACAAGCCATCTTACCTTGAAAGAAAAGTATATAACCGCTCTGGCACGGGAAAATTGTAAATAATTTAATATATAAATGAAATAATATACCAAGAGAAATATCAATTAAAACAAGAGTACAATAAAAAACATACGACATATACACAGTACAATGTATGCATAAGATTAAGAAAAAATTGGTTAAACTAGCTGGTGTGTAACTGGTCGTAATGTTTGTGCTGAGTGGGAATCGCTGGAAAGGCAATCACTGCATAAACAAATTCCAAAATGTCAGAATCACATAAGGACACACCTGGCTAGTTTGTAGCTGTATGCTGTAACGTTGTAACCGCTAGCCTGCAGTTAGAGTATCCTTACAAATGGCCACAATGAGACCAGTCTGAAGCTTATATTCTAAGTTATGAATGGTTTGTAGGCTCAAGGTGTCACCCCATCGGGCGCACACTATAGTGGAGAAAAGTGAGTACTGACTGGTCACAGGATTCCACACAGCGTTCTCTCTCCGGCTGTAATGTAAAGATACTAGCCGGATCGGATATCAGTCTCTGTGTCTTGCAGCTAAAGAATTGGGTTCCAAGGCTCACTGTCCGGCTGCATGATCGTAGGTGTCTGCAGGAGGCCAGGGTTACGAGGAAGCTAAAAGGATTTACCGGGTGGAGTGGTAAGTGCGGTCGCGTCTTGTAAAGCTAGTCACATGGGGATCGAAAGGCTGCAGATGCTGAGAATGCTTGCAGGAGCAGGTTACAAGTCAGAGCACAAGGACAGGTAAGTCCAGCAACGCGTTTCGTCCCATTCCTGGGACTTTTTCAAGCTAAATGCCCATGGTAATGGCCTTCATTTTAAATAGTGAGCTTAATAGGTTCAATCACACAAAATTGGTTGCCAGGAATAGCAAATCATAATATACTTCCCTAATTGTCCATTTGTCAGCACATGTTTGATACCTGTAAGTTGGTGCAAATCTAGAGGAATACATAAAAATGTGTGTATGTATGTATATATATATAATACATATATATATATATATATATATATATATATACCCATATGATTTAATGGCCATATACAACAAACACAAAATATTAAAAAATATATATTAAAAACAATAATCTGTAGATAGGCAAAATAAAGTATTACAATTAATAATGAAATAAATTATCAATCACAATCTCCTGCCGTTACATTAAATAGAACAATATTATATGACGAATCTGTTAATTATACACATATAAGAATATTAATATTGTGTTATATTAAATGTATTTACACAGGAAGATTGAGTTAATACAATTGTTGAATAAATAGATTAATATTCACAATCTCTTATATAATAAATAAAACAAAACAATGTATGGCAAATCCATAAATTGTACACGTAAATAGAAAAGATGATAATTAAGTATGTTAAATAAATATATTACATTAAAAACTAATATACACAATAGAAAAATGAAGATATAAAAATAATATAGCAATATAATCTTTTAGAATCCAGAGGAAACTGTTAGAGTGAAAGAACAACATTGGTATTGGTAGAAAAATTGTTATTGTATTTTAATGTGAATTGAGATATAGTTTATTTGGTATAATAACTCCTAAGTCTAGATGAACAAGGAGTAGATAGAGTGAGGTGACAAATAAGAAAGAAAAATAATATACTACTTGGATATAAAGTTCTTTGTTAGATATATTTTGATTGATTGTTTGATATTTATAGCCTAATATGTGCATGAGAATGGACAAATGCACACAAGGTACAATTATATAAAAACAATATAAATCAGGTGGAAGAGATCCCGAGACATATAGATCATTGGAAGGTAACCAATGGTAACAATGAGGAAACCCAAGGTTAGAGGATGATACTAGAGATGGGTGGCGGGCGCCGTGTGCCGTCTACTGACCGGACAGTACATGTGGACGGCAGACCGCAGCTGCCAGCCAAATCAGAGTACCAACCAAGCAAGAGGAAATGGGGAGGGGGAAGACAGAAGAGGAGAAGACCAAGGCATCAGTCAACGAATTCAAGGGCTTCATTGAGCCCATCTGGTGACAATGTTTGTAATTTAAAAATCCATTCTGATTCTGCTTGGCAGTTTCCTAAAACAATCTCCCCCCCTCAAGGTAGGTTTGACGACATCGATTCCTAAAAGGGAAATTTCTGATGGGTCACAATTGTGATGTTTAAAAAAGTGTCAAGATACACTATGTGACATCAGTCCTTTCAATATATTATTTTGATGTTCTCGAAACCTCTCCTTGAGGGGCCTCGTTGTGCGCCCAATATATTGCTTTGGGCAAGTACATCTCAACATATAGATTGCCAAACAGATTATACAATTAATAAAATATTTTATGGTGTGTTCTGTTTTATTAGCCACTGAGACAAAGGTCTTAATCCTATTTTGGATGTAGCCACAGGTGAGACATCTAGGACAGTTACAACAATAGTATCCAGAGGGTCTGTCTGGAAGCCAAATAGAAGTAGTCTCAAGAGATTTTGACATGGGTTTTAACATACTGGGTGCCAAAAGACTACCTAAATTGCGATTCCTCTTACATACAATTTTCGGTTTGGGTTTAATACATTTGGACAAGATTGAATCACTCAATAGCAAGTTATAGTTTTTATTTACTATGGAGCATCTTCATCTAGAGTCATTATTAAACTGTGATATTTATTTATTATTATTTATTACCAGTTATTTATATAGTGCACACATATTCCGCAGCGCTTTACAGAGAATATTTGGCCATTCACATCAGTCCCTGCCCCAGTGGAGCTTACAGTCTATATTCCCTAACACATGCTCACACACATACACACTAGGGATAATTTTTGCTGGGAGCCAATTAACCTACCAGTATATTTTTGGAGTGTGGGAGGAAACCGGAGCACCCGGAGGAAACCCACGCAAACAAACTCCACACAGGGCCATGGTGGGAATTGAATCCACGACCTCAGTGCTGTGAGGCAGTAACGCTAACCATTACACCATAAACAAAAGGGATGAGGAATCCACATCTAACTCTGTTGCAGAATTAACCTTAAGTCTAGGGATTTTGGAACTTTCCTCTTTGGTAGGGGCAGATCTAATAGTAGTCCTGCTTTTTTCGAGAGCATGTTTTCTTGCTTCCTACACTAAATAGGAAGGATAGCCCCTTTCTAGGAAGTTGGTTCCCAATTGATTGGCATGGAAATCAAAGTCCAACTCCCTAGTGCAATTCCTCCTGATTCGCCCCATCTGACTTTTAGGTATGTTGTTAATCCAGGGCCGGTAGTGGCTGCTCCCATAATGTAGATAGGAGCAGCAATCGACCGCCTTGGTGTAAAGAGTAGAAATTATCCTATTTGGCGGAGAGAGTGACATCAATAAAATCAACTGAACTGTGACTAAAGGTGGAGGTGAAGTGAAGATTCATGTGATTGGTATTAAGATAATCTGTGAATTTACTGTTGAGTCTAAATCCCCATCCCAAATAAAAATTAAATCATAAATAAATCTGCCATAGAAAACCAGACTCGCCCTGAATGGTCCACTCCAGATAAATTGATCTTCGAGTGTGCCCATATAGAGATTGGTGAAGCTCGGGCCGAATCTGGTTCCCATGTCAGTACCAAGGGTCTGAAGGAAATAAGTGGAATCAAACAAAAAATAATTGTGAGTTAAAATAAATCATATTGATGCCAATAGAAAGCTACGTTGTCCCTCTGAGACCGCAGTATCTCTCATCAATATATTCTCTATAGCATGCAGACCTCCCTCATGTGGAATATTGGTGTATAGGGCCTGTACGTCCAGGGTAAGAAATCCATACCCTGGACGCCAGCTAATGCTTGCAAGTTTATTGAGCAGATGCATAGTGTCTCTTATATGCGATCTCAGAGAGACAACGTAGGTCTGAAGGAAGTGGTCAACATAAAAAGATAAATTAGATGTGAGGGAATTAATACCGGAAATAATAGGACGACCTGGGGTTGTTGTGAGTGATTAGTGAATTTTGGGTAAATAATAAAAATTAGGAGTGACGGGATGATGTGTAAATAAAAAATGTCATTCTTTCGTTATCACTCCCTCCACCAGAGTATTAGTCCAAAGTGTATATAGTTCCATTTTGAATTCTGTAGTCGGATCTCTAGGTAGTAGTCTATAATAAGTACCATCGTGCAGTTGTCTATAGGACTCAGCCATGTAGGCCTATCTGTCAAGGATGACGACCCCACCGTCCTTGTCAGCAGACTTAATGACGATGGAGACGTCATCCTGGAGAGATCTGAGAGCCTTCCTCTCACTAAATGTAAGATTAAGTTTCCCCAAGTCCAAATGAGGTTTTTTCGTTACACAAATTTTGAAAAGCTTTAAATGTTTTATTGTAGAACAACTGAATCATTGGACTTTTTTGGTGTAATTGAAAAAACTGATTTTTACCTACATTTTTTGGTATTAGGATATAAATTTGTAGTAGAATTATTAATATTAAATATGTCTACTAATTCTTCATTATGCAAGTCACCACTCTCTTCCTTTAATGTTTCCAACATTGATAGACATTCCATATCATCCATTTCAAGTAGGTCGTAGCGGTTGTGTATTGGTATTTTCCACTCTGACTCTCTCACCCGAAAATCCTGATTTCTAAACCCACCAAGTTTGGATCACGCTCCTGTCTCCAATCTAGGTGTACCTCTGGAGGGAAAAAGTTTGGATTGTGTAAGTTCCTCTAATTGTGTTCTATGGGACGGGGAATTCATACTAGGTTTGTTTATCCTCTCATCCCCATGATAAGATCTCTCTTCATTTCTTTTGTCATTCAAAAGCCTTTTCCTTTGAAAATACATATTTTTCTTATTAAAAAATGATTGTTTCCTGATAGGACCAGGATTCTCATTCCTGAATAATTTACGTTTCTTAATCTCAATTAGCTCATGTTCATAAATCTGAATACTCCGATGCAGTTCACTTTCTCGCTTTTTAAACTCAGGGTTTGTTTTAAATTTTAAAAGATTATTTTTAGTTTGTTCAATCTCACTCGTCACCCTCGCGACCTTCTTTTCTCTGTATTTAATTAGAAGTTTTATCAGTAATATTGAGCAACATTTTAATGTTTGATCCAACTCGACAGTAGCTCTGGATCATCTAAAATAGAGAAATTCTTATAGACTTATAGGCCTTTAGGAATCCTATCAAGATCAATATACTTTTGCAAAAAAATACTATCCCACCAGTGTCTACTTTCTGTCTGAAGGAGTGTTCCTAGTTCCAGAAAGCCTCTATTCATATCGGGTTCAGGTATATCATCAATACCTTCATTATCAAAGGTAGACAAGTATTGCTCTCTTTTAGTTTTTAAATCATTAAACCAAGTAAATTCCATTGGAGTAGGTAACAGGTGTATAATTAGCAGGTAAGGAAGCAATTTGAGAAACAAGAAAAACTGAAAAATTTACCCAGTGCTTAATTAACACACTGAACCTACAAGAAAGACCTGCAGCAGTTAATAAGGAAGGGGAATAAATTGCAACCCCACGGACACTGAAAGAAAAGTATATAACCACGCTGGCAAGGGGAAATTGTAAATAAATTTAATATATAAATGAAATGATATACCAAGAGAAATATCAATTATCAATTAAAACAAGAGTACAATAAAAACACATACGACATATACACAGTACAATGTATGCATAAGATTAAGAAAAAATTGTTTGAACTAGCTGGCATGTAACTGGTTGTGTTGAGTGGGAATCGCTGGAAAGGCAATCACTGCATAAACGAATTCCAAAATGTCAGAATTGCATAAGGACACACCTGGCTAGTTTGTAGCTGTATGCTGTAACGTTGTAACTGCTAGCCTGCAGTTAGAGTATCCTTACAAATAGCCACAATGAGACCAGTCTGAAGCTTATATTCTAAGTTATGAATGGTTTGTAGGCTTAAGGTGTCACCCCGTCAGGCGCACACTATAGTGGAGCAAAGTGAGTACTGACCGGTCACAGGATTCCACACAGCGTTCTCTTGCCGGCTATAATGTAAAGATACTAGTCGGATTGGATATCAGTCTCCATGTCTTGCAGCTAAAGAATTGGGTTCCAAGGCTCACTGTCCGGCTGCACGATCGTAGGTGTCTGCCGGAGGCCAGGGTTGGGAGGAAGCCAAAAGGATTTACCGGGTTGAGTGGTAAGCGCGGTTACGTCTTGTAAAGCTAGTCACATGGGGATCGAAAGGCTGCAGATGCTGAGAACGCTTGCAGGAGCAGGTTACAAGTCAGAGCACAAGGACAGGTAAGGGCAGCAACGCGTTTTGTCCCATTCCTGGGACTTTTTCAAGCTAAATGCCCATGGTAATGTCCTTCATTTTAAATAGTGAGCTTAATAGGTTCAATCACACAAAATTGGTTGCCAGGAAGCCGTCTTACCTTGACTACATTTATTGGCATGGCTGTTGAGGCTGCCATCTGGATGGCGAAGGCTTGCAAGTCGGTCCCGGCAAATCATTATCAAATCATTACCACCGCATCTGGCAGGCTTATGTAACTTTGTGCAAAAAGAATTAATTTCCTCCTCCTTCCTTTTAGTCTCTTCCATCTTCTTTTGTTTCTACAGGTGGGTTGAGATGTTTCTCTGCGTCTGGGGTCCTTGAGGGTATTGGCGCTATCAGTCTTTATTCAGCGTCGACTGGCGACCTTACTTGCTGAGATATGGTGCATACACACGGTCAGATTTTTCCTTCAGATCTGAAAGATAATGATTTAAAAATTGTTCAGCCGTTCATATCTGAAGGAAAATCTGACATATCTGACATGCCTGAACGATGGACGATGAACGATGCGCGTTCCCGTTTGTCAGATAACGATATCTGACTTCTGATGTGTTTGCAGTCAGACTTGGACGATTCCATTCATTTTAATGCAGTAAAAAATCGTTCAATCGTTCAAAACTTTGGTAAAATCGTTCAATCGTTCAATCGTTCATCTGACAAATCTGACCGTGTGTATGCTCCATTACGTTTATGCAAGGGGTCCTCAATGGAGCCGTTTCCCCCTCCCACCGCTCTTTGGGACCTGAATCTTGTCTAGTATTTTTTTTACAATCTGCTCTACCAGAAGAGTACCAGAGCTAAGGGCCCGTTTCATAGATGTATGTAAGCCCATTTCCGGGGAGTGCCGAGGCCAGGGTCTGCATCGTAGAATGCAGATTTCCTGGCCTTGCAAGCGGGCAGGAGATGGCCAGTCTGAGTAACCTTAAACTTACTTAGATGGGGATGCTGAAATTATTGTTACTGATAATTGCACTGATGAGCCGATGCTGCGTCTTTGGACACGGCACTCGGATCGCAGATGCTGACAGGTGTTTTTTTTTTTTTTTTCCTTTAGACGCCTCCTGCAGCATTAGCATAATTAATGCTGCGTCCATCTCTGAAACAGTTTGTTATCCTGTCACTCTCCCTATTTGTTTATACTTGAAATCCGGGCGGAGCTCTGTACCAAATCCTCCTCTTGCCGATGGTCATACCACATTGATCAACCTATTCTGGTTCCAGTTCTTCCCAGTGGAAGTACTTTGTCTGTATTTTGGTCATCCCTTGGATGTGGTATGGGACCTTCGATTTTACATTTCCTGGACTTACAAAAAACTGAGGACTTATTTATCATCTATGATTCCCACAAGGGGGGTTGGCCAGCCTCGAAGCAAACGTACCATTTGTATTTAGGCGGTTATTCATCAGGCAGGTACACACTAAACTATGTGTGTACCCAGCAACAGCAAATGTGAAGGCAGATATATATCGGGCTGTCCGTGCACACTGCACAATATGGTGTATGACTGCCCGATATATAATTCCTCTGCCGCATCCAGAAGCATGGTGTCGGCTGCCGGATATTCAGACTGGCCTGCCCTGCAAACAACGCCATGGAGCTTGCAATAGTGTGTACACACAGAACGATTTGCCATTCCCATTCGTCACAAAACGACAAATTGTCCAATATATCGTCTAGTGTGTACCCGGCTTTACATTACTAGCAGCCAGCTGGTGCCTTCCATGGTTTCGGCTTTATTGTTGGGTTGCTCTTCGGCAGTGCGTCATGGGGCCTCTAATGCTCCGATGTGTTGGACTGCCACCTGGTCTTCCGTGCACACCTTTGTAAAACTGTTACCATTTTGATACCATTACATCCAAGGAGGCTAGTTTTGGGGCGCTGGGTGCTTCATGCAGCCACTGCATGCACCCTTCTGTGAGGACTGCTTTGGAATGTCCTCTGCATACTACAGTGTCCCCCAGTGGATTTTTGGAAAAGACCATTTTTCCGATTCCATGGAGAACACTGGACGCCTTCCCAGTGCTTGCTGTGTATGGTTGCATTTTGCTTGGATTATGCTTGATAGTTATTTGCTGTTTGTAGTGACCTGTTCCTCACTTAATTTGGGGGCAGTGCTCATTTTCTTTTCCTCCTCCACTTGGGTTTTGTTAAACATAACTCAGATGCCGGCTAGAGGGAGAGAAGCCATGCTCAAATCTACTAAGATTTAAAGTGCTATGCCCCACACACCAGTGTCCCCCATGGAATTGGAGAAATGGACTTTACTGGTGAGTGCACAAATCCTATTTTTGAATCATTTGGGCTCTGTGGAACAAAACTCATCCTATGTGGGGGTTTTCTCTTTATTTTAATTCAAAACTTGAACCAGGAGAAGTCAGAAGTTTAACTAAAATGGCACCAGTTTAATTTACTATTATCACAGAATCTATCACTTAAGCTGCATACACACACAACGATTTTTTTAATGAACGATTTGAGTAAACGATTTGTCCCCTTGAAAAAATTTACTAAAATCGTTTACTAAAGTTGTTCATTTACTAAATGTCATGAACGATTTTTATGAACTACAAACGATTTTTGCATATTCCCTTAATGAAAATCGTTGAGTTGACAAGTCTGACTGAACGACAAACTACAAACGACAAACTACAAACGTGAACGCGCATGAACAATAATCGTTCATAGTTTGACTCAGAAAGTGAACGATTTTTGCCATCAATTATCGTTAAACGATATCGTTTAATGATAATCATTAAAAAAATCGTTGTGTTTGTATGCAGCTTTACAGTTTACTTTTTTTTTTTTTTTTTTTTTGGAGGGGGGGTTAATTAATGAATGGTTGCAGTTATCTACTGTGTCACAACCACATATATTTTCTCAGCAATTTGTGGTGTTTGGCAGCAATTTTTTCAACTTACTGCTTGTTACATTTTGGATTCATAATGTGATATCCTATAAAAATAAGACCAATCTGGAAAAGAGCATAGAGCTCAGTGCCATTTTGAATAAAGTTTATTTAAATAAAAAAACAAAACAGCAGTTTGAGGAGTGACAGTTGGAGCGGCTGTGACGCCATGGAGCAGAGACGAGCAGCTGATAGAGTGTAAGCAGAAGGGAGAGGCACAGCAGTAAAAGAGAGTCAAATTAAGAACTGTAAGGTGTAAAATTGTGAACCCGTTGACACCCCCAGCCAAGAGAGGGCACTGCAAGTGTCAGAGACAATAGAGTTGAAAGACTTTGTACCAGTGCTGATTTGCTGAGGGAACACTGTCCCAGCAACGTCCATTGGGCTGGATGAGATAAATCATTTAAGTATATATATATTTAGAAATCTGCTCCATTGCACAGGACATTATCCTATAGATGCTATACCTATACAGCAGATTCCATAGGAAAAAGTTCCAGTTTGTTTGATACAACCATCTTTAATACAAGTGCCAAAATATTTTGTTCATTGCTAAAAAGGAGTTTTACACCCTGAATCCCACAGCATAACAAGATAATTGAGCCCCAACGTGCACATAAAGACCTCTTTAGTATCCTTGGCCACACCAAAGTTATCTTGAACTTTAGTAATGTGTCTGCATAGATTGATTATATTGGTTTATTTTAGTTACATAATAATAAGCTAAAATATTATTATATATTTTCCATATGTGTGATGACATTAATGTGTATATAGTGTCTGTGATTTCTTTAGATTGTGTGTTTAAATTAGCTGAATCCATTCTCCCTCTTCCTTACCATAACCATTACCTATTCCAGGTTGTGGAATAAACGGTTTTATTATTTCATGCAAAGCCCTGTCTGCCTTTCTTTGTGACTATCTGGGGAAACCCTGCCTCTCTGCCAGGGGTAGGTTATAGGGAAAAGCTGCTGCCAAACGAAGAATACCCTACCAAAGTAACTCCGACCTGTACCTACATCACAACATTTGCACCCTTATCACACCAGGGTATTACAATAACATTGGGAAGTCGTAAGAGGCGTTATTACAATTCATGGTTTTGTGTCAATTTTGTCTTTATTACGTCTGGTTTAACGGTCTTGCAGCGAGTTAGCTTCGGCTGTCTGCCAAGGGCTGTGGTTTGTGACTTTCCAGCTAACAAATAGAAATGTCTGACGACCATTTTCATCTGTTTTCTGGCATTTAGGAGCAAATTGCTGATTATCAATTACTCCCATACGTTACCAGATATTCATTCCAACCAATCAACTAGTTGGATGGTTGGACAGAATATCTTTTCGTGTGTACCCAGCTTTAGAAAGAGTCCTAAATAGTTCAGGAACCAGATGGCAGATTATCAAAGAATAGGTGAAAATCAAACCAAAGTGCAAACACAAAACCAAAAATGGTGTATATTGGAAAGATTCCTGGACTGCACACCCTGGATACATATATAATGGGAGGTGCTACCTAATGAGACTAAGTGCAGGCACAGAAACAGACAAATCTCAGGGGCACAACTACAAATTATTGATAATATATAAATGCAATAAAATTTTGCAATCAATAGAGGTTTTTAGCATAATCATGGCCAAGGTTATGGGCCTACCCACCATATCAGTAACCTCTTTAGGTTAAATTGTTTATCATAGAACTGGAATTATTTTTTTTATTTCTGTGTAAGTATTTAATACTAGTTAGCAACCTGTCAAGTACAGGACATTGTCGTGTCCGCTCAAACGGGTCACTTTTCGGCCATTTCTGCTCGGCAGCTCGGGGGGGCTACAAGTAGAAATGTCAGCGCCGGTGTCTGTGCTTGTCCGAATGGAGCAATAATTGAAATGTTCCGGGTGCCATCTAGTGCATTCTGCTGCATGGCATCGCTATCGATATCCCCAGATTGAGCGGCATGTACAGCCGACTGGGGATATCGTTAACGACCCGCGGGAGCGCACATCGTTCGCCGGTGAGTACATACACACTGGACGATATGAACGATATATCATTATCATTCATAGTCCGGCCCTTTATAATATATATGATATACACCTTTTTTTATGGATTAACTGTTTGCACTATTCATTTGATGCATACACAATATCTGACTCCCTTTTCTGTGATTATTATACCATCATTTGTAATTGTTACACGGGTAAATTGGACATTTTCATATACAATGAACAATTGCCTTATAATGAAGCTGACTGACTCTTTTTGAAATTGGATTTATTGAGCTAAATCGGTCTGTGCAATATAACAGAAGCTCCCAGACTTTGCTATTAGCGTCCAGGTTTTAAGGATATGCATGCTTGAGTACAGGTGACTTAATTAGTACCTCAGTCAATTTGATTTATCCATCTGGACTCAAGCATGAATATCCTTAAACCCTGTACTCTAATGGCTCAGTTTGGGAAAAGGGGTCATCCTGTCCCAGAGTCTGTACATACTGTAAACCCAAGTTGCATCGTCTTCTAGATCAATTTAGCACATGGCACTTTTTACATGATTGGTCGTTCCAATTGATCAAAAACAGCCAAATTGTGTAAAGAAAAATTGCACCGTGTATGGGCACCTTAACACTCGCAGTCTCAAGCAGCTCCTCCTCCCTACGTTTACTGACTGGCCAGGGAATGCTGGGAGTATCAGTCTCTCCCAGCGGTCTGTGTGCAGGGGAAGGCGGGCCCAGGAGACGTCCGGGCCAGTAGCAGCTGCACTCCTTCCTCCCTGCACAGGTGCTAGGTGTTTACCCACCTTTACAGTTGCCTCTGTTCAAGTCCCAGGCCAGACCATAT
Organism: Taudactylus pleione; assembly: GCA_031769625.1. Lineage (NCBI taxonomy): Eukaryota > Metazoa > Chordata > Amphibia > Anura > Myobatrachidae > Taudactylus > Taudactylus pleione. The sequence continues at coordinate 7,796,929 of JAUIMM010000134.1, forward strand.
TTTTTATGCAAAGTGCAAACCCTCCCAGAACGTTATCTCACACACTGGTGCTAGGGCAGCATTTTTCAACTAGTGTTCTGCGATCGGGTTGTTAAGTGTGCTGCGAGGTCAAATCTGCTGGTCAGATCTGCTGTACTGCGGACCGGGCAGCGATTAGCTCTTCTGGGAGTCTCGGGCGTGCCCAGGCCATCACCTATGCAGACACGATGGTGTGACATCACAGGTCACGCATGCTGCGTTTCCAGTGAGCCAGCCCTGCATCCCCTAGAGAAGCCCTGCATGAAGGCCATCAGCACCCCAGTCAGCCAGCCTCCCTCACCAGCCAGCCCCACGGCCACCAGCTCCATCAGCACCGCCAGCCAGCCCCACGGCCACCAGCTCTACCAACACCCCCAGCCAGCCTGCCTGCACGCTGCACTCTGCTGACAGCTCTGCCGATGAGGGACAGGTAGGGGAGAAAAAATTGTATTTATATTTTATGTGGGAGCAAGTGTACTTTGTTTTTTGGGGGCGCAATATGAGTTTTATTTTCTTTGGGGGCCTGCAATTTCTTTTTTGTTTCTGTGGGGGCCAATGTAGTGCGTTTTATTCCTGTGAGGGCCAATGTATGTGTGTTTTATTCCTGTAGGAGCCAATGTATGTGTGTTTTATTCCTGTGGGGACCAATGTTTGTGTGTTTTATTCCTGTGGGGGCCAATGTTTGTGCATTTTATCCCTGTGGGGGCCAATATAGTGTGTTTTATTCCTGTGGGAGCCAATGTATGTTTGTTTTATTCCTGTGGGAGCCAATGTATGTGTGTTTTATTCCTGTGGGAGCCAATGTATGTGTGTTTTATTCCTGTGGGGACCAATGTTTGTGTGTTTTATTCCTGTGGGGGCCAATGTTTGTGCATTTTATCCCTGTGGGGGCCAATATAGTGTGTTTTATTCCTGTGGGAGCCAATGTATGTTTGTTTTATTCCTGTGGGAGCCAATGTATGTGTGTTTTATTCCTGTGGGAGCCAATGTATGTGTGTTTTATTCCTGTGGGAGCCAATGTATGTGTGTTTTGTTCCTGTGGGAGCCAATGTATGTGTTTTATTCCTGTGGGGGCCAATGTATGTGTGTTTTATTCCTGTGGGGGCCAATGTTTGTGCGTTTTAATCCTGTGGGGGCCAATATTGTGTGTTTTATTCCTGTGGGAGCCAATGTATGTGTGTTTTATTCCTGTGGGGGCCAATGTATGTGTGTTTTATTCCTGTGGGGGCCAATGTATGTGTGTTTTATTCCTGTGGGGGCCAATGTATGTGTGTTTTATTCCTGTGGGGGCCAATGTATGTGCGTTTTATTCCTGTGGGGGCCAATGTATGTGCGTTTTATTCCTGTGGGGGCCAATGTTTGTGCGTTTTATTCCTGTGGGGGCCAATATAGTGTGTTTTATTCCTGTGGGAGCCAATGTATGTGTGTTTTATTCCTGTGGGGGCCAGTGCAGTGTGTTTTATTCCTGTGGGAGCCAATGTATGTGTGTTTTATTCCTGTGGGGGCCAATATAGTGTGTTTTATTCCTGTGGGGGCCAATGTTTGTGCGTTTTATTCCTGTGGGGGCCAATATAGTGTGTTTTATTCCTGTGGGAGCCAATGTATGTGTGTTTTATTCCTGTGGGGGCCAGTGTAGTGTGTTTTATTCCTGTGGGAGCCAATGTATGTGTGTTTTATTCCTGTGGGGGCCAGTGTAGTGTGTTTTATTCCTGTGGGAGCCAATGTAGTGTGTTTTATTCCTGTGGGAGCCAATGTAGTGTGTTTTATTCCTGTGGGGGCCAAAGTAGTGTGTTTTATTCCTGTGGGGGCCAATGTAGTGTGTTTTATTTCTCTGGGGCGAATGTATGTGAGTTTTATTCCTGTGCAGGCCAATATGTATGTTTCTTCATTGGTCTCGCATGCCGCATCACTGTGCTAGGGTATAGTGTTTATATCCCTACCATAGGTGTTGGCTTTATAGATAGGACACTTACTGCTTTTCTTGTGCTGTATGCAGGGTGCTGCAGTGGGTATGCTAAATATTGTGACTTGTATAAACAGAGCTAGAGCTCAGGTTACAGCACCAACAGGCCACAAGTTCACAATATTGCTATATTACCTAGCGTAATATATACTGTGTACTATCAGTATTCATTTATTCTACAGATCTGGTATACTTCTGCTAAAGTGCCTATTTCTGTAGTTCCTCACAATCAGGCAGTTTCCCTTTAGAGATGATGAAGCCACATATATAATAATATGAGGTTTACATGTCAGTGCACAGCCTTCCCCTCAAGCCACTCTATGTGCCCCTCCTGGAATCTCATCACACTATCACAGGCTTCTATCTGGTCTGCTCACCTGTGTGTAACTCCCTCTTTAGCAGGCAACACTAATCTCCAGCCTAAATGCTCCACCGCTGTTGCTACTGTACCTGCAGTACGGACTACAGGCAGGTCCATTTTAAACACTATCAGAAAGAGCTGTTCCCTTTCCTTTCTTAAGCGCCGATGAAAGATTGGTAGTCGGGCAGAACCTTAGACCCAACCTCCTGGTTCGTTCATGGGTTTCTAGTAACCTTTATTGTTTTTTTTGGGCCACTACATCTACCTAAAGGAGCCAGATGGGACTGCTCAGATGTTAAGTGTCTGACTTTAGCTGGGTACACACTGGGTCATCTTGATGGCCGATTCACGTAAGTATACACAGGTACCGATCGCTGCTCGACAGGTTGTCCTGAGGTCACAGCTGGGCAAATTTGAGTTTGCCCGCCAAGCTGTGACATCAGTCTCTGCAATAAGTGTACGGGCGCCTGGCGGACCGCTCGTACACACAGCCTGATGCACTGATATATCTGCAGACATATCGGCCATCTGCTGTGCTGCACAGCCTGAGCGATATGTATGGTCGTCAGTAGCGTATCTATAATGGGTGCAGTGTGTGCGGGGCACACGGGCCCCCGGGTCCAGGGGGGCCCCGCACCGCACACCCTGCACCCATATTATTTTAAACTTACCTGTCCGTGGTCCCGCGGCAGGTGTCAGCGCTGCTCAGAACACCGGAAAATGGCCGCCGCGGCATTCTGCGCATGCGTAGTAGACTCCGGGCACACTCTATTGCCCGGATCTACTAATGCTCCGGTGGCTGGCCAGCTTCCGGCCACCGGGAAGAGAGGAGGGGGCCCCACACGGGGAGTGCACACGGGCCCCCTCCTCTCTTAAGACGCCCCTGATGGTCGTTATATCATTTCCACCACCTAACTTACATCAGTCATATGATTGGCTAGGTGAATTTTAAGATGCTATGCCATCAGTTATACTACATATATATTTAGACACTCTGGGCCTGATTCAGACCCGCTCGCGAGCCGGTCGATGGTGGCCCAGTGCGCATGCCATTTTGCAATGTGTGGGTTCCCGCTCTCAGGTCTCCTGACTGCAATTCACACTCCAGGGCACACATGAGTTTCCCATTTCCCAGAGTTCTTCCTGTTCCAGACTTATACTACAAGACGCATACTAGCTCATACTACAGAGTGCATACCACCGTTTATAGGGGTGTTTTCACTACCTTAGGTGTCATGCCCATTAGGCATGTTGCAATGCATGCTGGGATTTGTAGTTCAACAACAGCTGGAGGGACGCTTATTGCCCACCCGCGCCCTACGGGATAGGTTGCATTTGCTTTGTTGGGGCCATGTCCTAACATAACGGGAGTACAATTTACTCTCCAGACTCCACAGTGCTCAGATGACGCGTCCCTTACAGATTCCCCTATCTGTCAGCACCTCACGGCATATACAAGTGCTGACACCTCACAGCGTTTTCTACACACATATATGTAATCGCTGTTTTGTGTGTGTTTTATACAAGGAAAATAAAGGCGACATAGGTCCTATACACTGCTCTGACTAATGTTACATTGCCTTCTAGCGCACTTCTGACCTAATAACCCATTCGTTTCAGGTGCATACTATTTGCTAAGGCCTGTATTAATATTTGTTTGGCTGTTTTTCCTTTATTGCCTGAGATACATTCCAGCAGACCAGTCCAACTTTTATCCTATAAGGTGTTCAATTTGCATTACATCTATTTGCCTACTGGGTATGTGCCTTCCACACTACTCACGTGGATTAGGGAGCCTTTGGTTCACATAGGGGTCTATTTACTAAGCCTTGGATGGAGATAAAGTGAACGGAGATAAGGTACCAGCCAATCAGCTCCTGTCATTTGTCAAACACAGCCTGTGACATGGCAGTTAGGAGCTGATTGGCTGGTAGCTTATCTCCGTTCACTTTGTCTCCATCCAAGGCTTAGTAAATAGACCCCATTGTGTTAATTACTCAGGTGCAGTCTGGTGCAACCGCAGCCACTCTGATTATACTGAGTCCCTTTGCAGGCTTTTTCTATCTATTGTCGTTACCTAACCTTCTTTACCTAACTGCCAGGTTGGTGATGATGCGTGACCTGTAATGCTTCTTCTACAGACTGCGGTGGTTGAATAGCATGCTGTGGTCCTGTAAGATCTTCTCTGCGATAAGTATCTTTTGTTGTATACATGGGCCACGTCGGAAATTGGGATTTCTCCCTCTAGCGTTATCCCTATTAGTCAGTGGCTGGTCAGTCATTCCTGTACCAGTCTGAACAGTTGGGCCCTTGGTGAAGTGGATCAGTTTGTCCTTCTGGTCGAGTTCACCATATACAGCCTCAAGATCTTTTGACTAGGCTGTGGTCTGAGCCGTTTTGAGTTACCTAACCACTCACCAGGCCAGCGAGGACGCAGTCCTCTAGCTTTGTAAGCCAATCTCATTCTTGTCCAACTCTTTTGATCTCAGGATATTAGCCTTCATTGTGTGTTTGGTGTGCCACAGACTATTCCCCTGCTATTGCTGAGGGGCCTCCCTCTGTTGGGGTTTATGACTCTCTCTTATCCGTTTTCCTGAGATGGTGTAGTTTTCGTGAGGGTGGTTTGTGCCCTTTACTCTCTTCCTCCTAGGGTGAGAATATTTAGGGAAATGCTACCTGACCTTCAGAGTGGGCAGGTTCTGCTATGGTAAGAAGACTCCAGAGCTTCTTCCTGTAGATGTGTTTTCCACCTCTGCCCCTGCTTCCTACAGTTCTCTGCTGGCTAGGATGGTAGGTGGATTGGCTATTCGGGTGACCCCAGCTACAGCTCACAATACTTGGTACAAGGACCTTTTGCCAGCTGTCGGTAGACCAATCATCCCCTTGGAATTTTCTCTGGGCTAAACTTTCTGTCCAGGGCCTAGGCCTACACTTGAAGCTCACTTGAACAGCTTAATGTGGTGACTGTTGCAACAACCAGCGTAAAGTCTAGGTTGTTTTTTTTCGGATGCAGAGTGCACATCGGAATTTGCGCCAGGAGACTAGGGTTACCGAGAGGCTATTCTTGAGTGATGTGTACCTACCTGGTTTGGTGCTCAGTATGGAATCTAAAAGCCTTCTGGCTGTTCTATTGGGTTAAGGTCTCCGTCTCTCTTTTGTCATGGAGTACATTTTTGTACTTCTGGTCTGTTCAATCGCAAGATTGCTCTTAGGCAGGCTGTTCAGTTTTTCCTCCAGGTGGTGCTTCAGGTTCAGTCTGCTGTCCGTACCCTGGTTACCCCGTGTGGTTTGCTTCTTGTGTTAGGGGCTATTTCACTTTTATCCATTCAAGCCCTAGCTTCGGTGGACCTCTGCTGGCCCTCGGGACAGCAGGTGTTACTTCTTGCTCTCTCGCCTGCTCATTGGGTTTTCTCTTATGGGTGTTGTATCACATTGATTCCTGCAGGACTCGTCAATCCTTCACAGCAGTCGTGATTGTTTTTCTTCTGCGTCTTCTCAATTTCATATCAACCTGGAAATCGTGGTGCCCCCTCTTCTGGAGAATGGGTCACTGTGCTCGTGTTCCTTCCTCACTTCTCTGTAAGCGGAGCGAGCCCCCTCTTGGGCTTCAGGATTTCCAAAGGTCAGATTCATTTATTTGTTCATCCAGTTTTCCCTTGTTTGAACAAGCCAATTCCGGACTTGGTTAGAGTGCATTATATTCGGTCAGTGGGTGCTTCTTGGAGGGTTGAGCGGAGTTCCTCTGTGGAACAACGCCGCCAGTCCCCTGCATGGTCCTCTATGCATATCTTCGTTCATGTTGGACTTATGGCCTCTAGAGATACTAATCTTGGTGAAGGGCGTTCCTCACAGCTTTGGGACGTCCCATGGTTCCAGTGTCATCCATGGATGAATGAGAAAATAGGATGGATTTTTGTTCTTACCTGTAAAATTATTTTCTCTGAGTCCATGAGGGACACAGGATGCCCACCCTTATGCCCCTGTCTAGCTAGGAGTTACATGTACTTAACAGGTCACGGGGTTGTTACCCTTTTTTTGTGACTGACTTCTATGTACCTGCTCTTTTCCCCCTCTCCTCCTACTCCCTGAACCTGGGCTTTGTTAGTATTAACTGACTACAGGGAGTGGGGTATAGTGGAGGAGCATGTGCTGCTTCAAACTTAACTATTTGGTGCCCATAAAGAGCAATGTTCTCGAGAGACTTCTATGATGACGTAATCACATGATCGGGAGTGTATGAGATTATATGAATGGTTTGCTTGCAAGTTGCCAATAGTAGTTTGTTAACAGGTGTCCCCAACGCGTTTCAGCCTATAAACGGCCTTTGTCAAGGATGACACTGTGTAGTGTGGGTTGGTATTTATGCTGTCAATCTCCAATCAATTTGTGGTGGGTGTGGCTTTCACCAGTGCTTTGGTTTGCATCTCATTAGCTACGTTTGAGTAAGAATTTTGTAATGCATCAATTCTTCTTATATAAGAATCTGTTACGTCATCTATCACAGTACTTATAGTTAGACATACTACATTTATCCAATCTTGGTAATTCACTTGTGGCAGTGTTGGAATGAATAAATTAAATTAAATGAGTCTGAATCTTCCTGGGATTATATAGTAAAGGTTAATACCTTAATGATTGTGTCCCACATGTATGTTCATTAACAGATTAAATAAAATAACGATCAATAGCGGTTGGTAAACATTTCCAAACCACTGCTCTGGTATATATCAATACTAATACCAATACATTTTCAGGCATATCAATTGATGATGGTGTAGCGCTTGACATATTGCTCTTTATCTATAACTTTACCTCGCGGGATAGCACTTGTCGCTGTTAATTCTGTTATCTAACCGTCTATTTGGTGCCCAGGCTCCTCCAACTCCACCTATACCCATGGTGCCAGTGTCCCACATGGTCTCAGAGAAAAAGGATTTTACAGGTAAGAACAAAAATCCTGTTATTTGAATGAATACATTTTATCATTTAGGTTATAATCCTTCTAAAAATTTTACTATTTACAGTTATAATGTATGGACTTGTAATGTATGTTTTAGGTTTCCTCCACAACATTGGCACATTAGAATAGACCACTCGCAGATGATTACTTACTCTGAAATAAGAAAGCGTGTCTGTGTGCATTAGCCTAGTGATGTTGCCCCCTTCATATTTTTCCACAAATTATCCGGTAAGGGAATTCCAGAAATATGGTATATAAAGAGAACATCTAATGACTAATACTTTAGCCTCCTCAGGAAGGACTTCAAACGCGTTGGGTTGCCTTGAGGTTTGTTTCCATGGTCTTCCGCCTTTGGACATTAAAGACTACTTTGGGTGAGGTGGACGTGCTTTGGGTGAGCTCCGAGAATTTCCCGGGAAAGCACATCTGCGAGCCCTACTATCGTCCCAATGAGCAGGGACACCCTATTAATGCGTCCGGGTCCCCTTGTGAGCCTAGAGGTAGCCGGTGTCAGGTGATCGTGGTGGGGGCCTGTATGCTGAAATGGCAGCCATCTTGGGAGTACTCTACCCTGGAGTTATCTTTCATTCTATAACAGAGCACCAAGCCTCTGACAGTGAGGATTATTCTAACAGCTATTTTTTCTCTTTCTTTCTTATACTGTGGGCCTATTGGGGCCATAAAGAAGAGTCCCTTTACTAAGTGACTGCTCCAGTGTTATTTTTATTTAGTGTCACTACCTCCTTTGGGACATGTAGCTGATTGCTACATTTATGCCTCTTGCCGCCCACTTAATGGTCTAATTCATTGGAAGTAATTTGGAGCCCTTGCATGTTTATTGTGTGACCTTTCTGCTACCGTAGCTTTAATATTTTCATTCATCTTGTAAAATGGCACCTAAACGGCTGAAAATAGCTAAATCTGTATCCCAGGTCGCTTTTTTTTTAGGCCATCACCGCATGCTGTCAAGCCAAAGGGGCACGGAAGCAGCAGTCACCCAGAAAAAGGTCCCTTGTATCTCTACTGCAGATGCTCCATCCGCCTCTACTGGATCATCACAGCAGCTTGTAAGAGACAATGAAGCTTTGACGGTAGGCACCATGAAAATGCTTTTATCTCAATTTAAGGAAGATGCTGCAGCTGAGTTCCGTCTTACACTTCAGGCTTGTCAGCAATCTATAGACAACCTAGGGGGACGAACTGATCACCTGAAGACTAAAATGGGTGAGGTGGTGAGTTCGCATAATGACCTTATAACTATACATGATGCTCTGCAGAGTGAAATGACAGCTCTTAGGGAGAAAATCAGAGATTTGGAGGATAGATCTCACCGGAACAATCTTAAGTTACGAGGAATGCCTGAAAATATTTCTAACAGTAGTCTCAATGACTTTGCAGTGACTCCTTTTAAGAAACTCCTTCCTACAGCAGAGTCTTCGGACATTCTCATTGATCCTATTCACAGGCTTCCCAAAGCTAAGAGGGCCCCAGAGAGTGTACCTAGAGATGTGTTAATGAGGATGCATTATTTTCACATAAAGGAGGCTCCGCTAAAAGCTGCTCGTCCAAACGAAGAGTCAGCAGAGATATTGCAGAGCGCTCCAACTATTTGGAGCGCTCAGCTACACACTTTTTTGTCCTTGAAGAAGGCAAAGGCCGAAATGCGTTGGAGACAACCCACCCACCTTCTACCCCCAAGGCACAGCAAGATCCTGACCTCCGGAGTCAGAGCCACCCGTGCTGATCCTCACACCCGCTCTCCCGCCAGCCAGGCACGCGGCCCAGGCCACTGGCAGCCTCTGCAGCTACCGGCATCCCCATCCCGGGAGGCCACAGAGTGCATCCCAGACCGCCATCCACACCAGCGGTGATTTGACGCCCGCCACACACAGAGGTGGGTCACTCACCACCTGACCTCCAGCTGCTCACCATCAGTGAGCCACCACAGCATCGGGGCCAGCTGCTGTGCGGACACCGCATCCACCTCCAAACCCAACTTTGCTGACAACGCTTTTGCAACATCTGGGTTCCAGCCACCGAACCAGCAGACAAAGACAAGACAAAGATGCACCCGGCCACAAAGTGCACCACACGAGCAACCTACTGGTAGGTATACCACGGAACTAGAGACACTGCATCTCACTACCACCGAGCGGGACGCCGCTGACACGAACTTCCTATAACAGACCCCACTCTCTCAGACGGCTAGTGAAGACTGTAGACCATAGGTCCAGCAGGGATAACGTGCTGGTCAAGAACTGCACGGCAAGGAGCCCCCTGAAAAGGTCTACCCACCGGAGCCCAGCCCACCACACCTCTCCCACCAGACCCCATCCATTCCCCTCCCACCCCTCTGGCCCATATTGGGGGCAGCATTATGCCTCTCAATAAACGATTTGTCCCCAGCATTTTGTGTCTGTCATTTCTCACAGACACCACTCCCACCCACCACATCCAGCATCCATAAGAAGAGCGCACCTGACCTACTACTATAAACTCCATTATCAGGACCTGGTACTCCTGAAAGAAGATGCAGCACTTCATGAACCCCCCCCCCCCCCCCCCGCACACCTGCAACATACTCACTCCCTTACTCTCCCAACCCCACCAAACCCCCCCTCCCTCCTCACCGCACATTATCTCCGCATTCCCCCCCCAATCAGACCACACCACGGATGTGCGCAATCCATCCAAACCAACTTCAACTATTTGGAGACCTATCTCAAACTACCTTAGCTAAAAGGCGTTCTCTCCAACCTATCACTTCTGCATTGAGGAAAGCTAATATTTTATACCGTTGGGGTTTCCCCACAAAGTTACATATATTACGTAATGGTTCCATGGTTACTATCTCCACTCTGGAGGAGGGTGACAAGATCCTTTTTGAAGTGGAATGTCATTGGGACCTCTCCGAGATCTTCCCCTGATCGTGGAATTCAGCAGGGCTGGTCGGTTGGATAGTAATTATTTGTTCTATAATTTTGACTGTCTTCTGGTCTGTCTATAGAGCTAGCTCGCATGTATTTTTATTGTTCCTTTCATTAATGCCGGTTATTTTCATAATATATGAAGATCAATGCTAATAGTTCAGAAATGGTTACTGTACTAGTTTACAGGCATGTCATCGTTCCTTTCTATTTTACAAGGTTCAATATTTCTTTGAAGAGTTGAGTTGTTAATGCCTAATGCTTAGGAATGGTCTTTATGACTACGACTCAGATGGGCTGACAGTTTGGTCCCTATTCTAGGCCACAGTTTATATAATTTCAATATTAAACTGTTACTGTTGATGTTCTAGTTTTTATAAACAATGAAAGTTTCATTATTGTGTATAAGGGCGTTGGGAAACGATCCTCCATCCCACATTCCCACATTGTGCTGCCATGACTAGGCAGCCCCCTCTGGCCTCAAGTGGGGACATTTCAGTTCTCCTTTGTGTTTATTTTTTTTATCCTTTTTGATATTTGAGTGTCAAAATGACATTGCTGTATTTATTGTAGTTGTTGTCAGCACACTCTGGGCCTGATTCAGCTGAGAACTCGCAAGTGGGTCGATGTTGGCCCAGTGCGCACGACGGAGGCGGCTCGGTCGTGCGCATGCGCGAGACCCGGATAGCGACGGGCAAGCCGTCGCTCCGGGTCTCGCTACAAAGGGGGCATGCTGTCGATGTTGGTGGGCGGGCCGGGAGCGTGGCTGCCCAGACGGAGGCGTTCCCATGGGAACGCCTACCCTCTAGGGCTGGCCCCACTGACATCACAAGTGATGTCAGTGGGTGGACTTCTTGCTCTGTAAGAGCAAGAAGTCCACTGGGACTTGCGGCAACGAGACCCTACCACAAGGATCTCGTTGCAAGCCCAATGGTCGTGATGGTCTTGACCATCGCGACCATCATCCTGGCCGCTTGCACTAGCTGTGGGTGGTCACCCACAGCTATGCGAGCGGCCAGGAGGCCGCTCTAAAAATACAATAGGCGGGCACTGAGTCAGAGTGAGCGCTCTGAAAGAGCGTCCGGCTCTGAATCAGGCCCTGTGTCTGGGAATGCATATTTATTTTATATTAATATGGTAAATATTGTCTACGTTAATGCCAAGGGTCTTGACTCCCCCCATAAGAGGAAAATTGCTTTGAATTATTTTTATAGACTAAAGGCCCACATTGTTGCAGTTCAGGAAACGCACTTTCAACATTCTGCCTCCCCTGCCTTTTCTAATGATAAATTCCCTCATTGCTATACTGCCAGCGGTCCCTGTAAAAAAGCTGGAGTTGCTATTCTTTTAACTAGACAGTGCCCTTTTGTACTTTCAGAGCAACATTCTGATACCAGTGGTAGGTACTTGATATTAGTGCGTTGTTTAGAAGGGGTTCAAGTAATTATAGTTTCTCTATACACCCCCAACTCCCGACAGCTGTCATTTTGTAGGAAATTTTGTTAATCGCTCCAGAAACACAGTAAGCAGGGCCAGTTCTACCCATACGCATGGTACGTAGTCGAGTAGGGCGCCACATAGTGGAGGGCGCCTCAGCTGCGACCAGGCGGGCTGCAGGCAATCTGTGTCTGTGAGACAGCACTACACAGTGACAAACACACAGCCGCCGGCACCGGCACCTGTGTGTTTGTTTTAATTAGCAGCCAATGAGAGTCTGTCAGACTCTCATTAGCTGCTGCGCCCACTGCCGAAGCCTGGCCATCTTCTGGCTCCCGCAGTGGGTAATCTCCCATAATGCAGAGCGGCCTCGTCCGGGAGGACGGACTGAGGAGCGGATGGCGGCGGCGGCGGGAGCAGGAGACAGAGCGGGGATTCAGGTAAGTGGTTTTTTATTACATGTGTGTCTACTCAGGGGGGGGAGGGGGAGGACTACAACTAAGGGGTGGCCACTACTGAAAGCGGTGGTCCGCGGATCAGCCATACAGGTAGCTGCTAGATTTAAATGGCCATAGAGACTATAGTGGGCAGAATTAGAAGATGCTGCGAACAAATTAGAAGCAGCTCACAAAATCTGATCCAAATAATAAAGCTCTATTTAAAGACTTACTTTTAGCTCGTGAATAGGTAAATGCTCTCTCTCTGCAGGAAGGCCACCGAAATTTAGCCCGCCTTAATCAAAAGTTTTAAGTTTTTGGGAATCGCGCTTTTAGATTATTAGCTTGCAAATTGAGTGGGAGGGCATGGGAACGGGTACAGAATGTTTATAACAGCAAAAGAATTAAAACTTCAGACCCATATGATATAGCAAATACTTTGGCGGATTATTATTCAAGACTGTATAACCTGGGGGCAGACCCACACACTTCCCAACCTACAGTTGAGGGTACTGAAGGCTTTTTGAAGCATATTAATTTGCCTTGCCTTGACTCAGATACTTGTCTTGCCCTGGGAGCTCCATGGTCAGTTGAAGAGGTTGAAAAGCTATTGATGCTATGCCTATAGATAAGGCTCCTGGGCCTGACGGCTACCAATCCAACTTTTATAAAGCTTTCAAAGCTGATCTTGCTCCAGTGTTGGCATCGGGTATTCAGCGAACTTACTGAGAAGGTGTTATTTCCTAAAGAGATGTTGGAGGCGCAGATTGTTGCCCTTCCCAAACCATCTCCTACCGAGGTCCAAAATTACTGGCCCATCGCTTTGCTGAATACGGACGTCAAGTTTTTTGCTAAATTATTTGCCCTTAGGCTCGGTCTATTACTACCTTCTCTAATTAATTCAGATCAGGTAGGGTTTGTCATGGGTCGTCAGGCACCAGATACCACCCGACGGAGCACTGTGAACGTACTAAGGATCCTCGATTAATTCTCTCCTTAGACGTGGAGAAGGCCTTTGACAAGCTACACTGGGGCTACCTTCAGGCCGTTCTCAGACGTTTAGGGTTTGGTTGTAAGATTTTGGATTCTGTATTGGAGTTATACTCAGCTCTGTCTATGTTATTTGTTAACGATGTCTTTCTTCAGGTTTCAATATTACCAATGGTACCCGGCAAGGGTGTCCGCTCTGCCCTATAATTTTTGCATTGTCGGTTGAGCCTCTGGCTGAGGAGATTAGGGCTGCAGAGACTGTACGGTGTCCTAAGTGGGAGATGCTACTCATAAGATATGTTTATTTGCGGATGATATTTTGCTTTGTTTGCTTCACCCGCAAGATCCTCTTCCTGCTCTTCATTGTATTGTAGAGGCCTATTCCAAGGTTTCGTTTTATAAACTTACCAGCAATAAAACTGAAGCCCTCCACTTAAATATCTCTAGCGATATATTGGAGTCACTTAAGGTGTCCTATAAATATGCTTGGCAATCCTGTTCGCTGAAATATTTGGGTGTCCATGTGGCCAGGGATAAAGATATTATTGGGTGTAATTACAATCCTCTCCTTAAAGCGTTCAAAAGTTTCACAAAAGACTGGATGTCCCACGAAGTCTCTTGGCTGGGCAGGATAGCGGCCTTTAAAAATGGTACTACTACCAAACCTTTTATACTTATTCGTACAATTCTTAAGCTGCTTCCTAAATCCTTGGACAACAGATTGTATAAGGTTATTGCCAATTATGTTTGGAAAGGAGGCAAACCAAGGATTGTGAAGGGTACTCTGTCACTACCTAATTAGATGGCAGTGTAGCCTTTCCTGATTTAGAGAAATATCAATATTCTTGTCTATTGAGCCAGGCAAGCAGGGCCAGACTGGGACTAAAAATAGGCCCTGGCATTTTAAAGCACACAGGCCCACCTCGCGTCAGCACCTGGCTCCTGGCATAGACTCCTCCCCTTACTAATCCTGACTCCTCCCACATCTGATTCTATGCGCTTACACATATAATTAATATTAGAACATAAAAGTGTACATCATTCTCTGTATTAAAATACACACAAAAGAGCACATCCTGCAGGGGATTCATGCATGTGCCATATTTAAACATTTGGTATTTGGTTAATTCTGTTAGGTAAAGCTGGCGCTACGTTGGTATATGTCACACACAATGTAAAGTAAAGGCATTTTCCAATTGACCAAGGCCTAGCAGTTGTAGAGGATTAGATGGTGTAGGAATTTTTAGGGCAGGGAGCTGAGCAGAGGAGGACACGTCTGTGCCACCAAAGCAGAGCTGTTACTACACATTTTGATGCCCTGTAGACATAAAGAGCTTTGGTTTCCCCCCCCCGACACAAAAGAATATGGTAGTATGCGCACGTCGAAAAAAAACAGTGTGTTCGCTGAGAAGGGGCGTGAGCACACAATAGTACCCCCAATTCAAATTATTCCATACCATAGTGCCCCTTTGTCACATTACACTGCAGAGTAGTGCCCCTTACACCTAGTGATCGCCCTAAATTAAAAAAAAATGTGGGTCCCAGGGACCCCTCACTTTAAAAAAAAAAAATGGGGTCCTACTGAATACTGTCTGGGTCCTATGACAATTTATGCCTCACTGAGTGTAGCGCATAAAATAAGCACAGAACATCAGAAGGGGTAAAGAAATGAGGAGAATAGGGGGCACTTAGTACAAAGAAGACCAGAAGGGGTACAGACATGGGGAGAGGGGAACAGGGGTCACAGAGTTGGGAGGGCAGAGGACACGGGAGAGCAGAAGGGGTACAGACATGGGGAGAGGGGAACAGGGGTCACAGAGGTGGGAGGGCAGAGTACACGGGAGAGCAGAAGGGGTACAGATATGGGGAGAGGGGAACAGGGGGCACAGGTGGGAGGGCAGAGTACACGGGAGAGCAAAACATGTAGAGACATGGGGAGAGGACACGGGAGAGCAGAACATGTATAGAAATGGGAGAGGGGAACAGGGGGCACAGGTGGGAGGGCAGAGTACACGGGAGAGCAGAACATGTACAGATATGGGGAGAGGGCACAGAGGTGGGAGGGCAGAGTACACGGGAGAGTAGAAGGGGTACAGACACGGGGAGAGGGGAATAGGGGGAACAGAGGTGGGAGGGCAGAGTACACAGGAGAGCAGAAGGGGTACAGACACGGGGAGAGGGGAATAGGGGGCACAGAGGTGGGAGGGCAGAGTACACGGATGAGCAGAACATGTACAGGCATGGGGAGAGGGGAACAAGGGGCACAGGTGGGAGGGCAGAGTACACAGGAGAGCAGAACATGTACAGATATGGGGAGAGGGGAACAGGGGGCACAGGTGGGAGGGGAGAGCAGAACATGTACAGACATGGGGAGAGGGGAACAGGGGGCATAATGGAGCTGGAGAGCAGAATGAGTATAGAAATAGGGGGAGGGTTAGGTTTAGGTACGAAGGGTGAAGGGTTAGGTCTAGGCATGAAGGGGGGGCGGTTAGGTTTAGGCACTAATGGGGAGGGTTAGGGGGAGAAGAGGGGAGGGTAAGTATGAAAAGCTCAGTTTTTACCAAACAAAAAAATTTGGTGAAAAGTGAGAAAAATATAGTAAACAATATGTGTATATTAGGGGTGTGCACCGGCCACTTTTCGTGTTTTGTATCTGGATCTTTCTCAGTGTTTTGGATCTGGATTGGTTTTGCCAAAACCACCCTTCCGTGTTTTGGATCTGTATTTTTTTTTTTAAAAACAGCTAACATCACAGAATTTGTGGGTTTTTCTGCTCCTATGCTATTATTAACCTCAATAACCTTCATTTCTACTCATTTCCAGTCTATTCTGAACACCTCACAATAGTGTTTTTATGTCCAAAAGGTTGCACCGAGGTAGCTGGATGACTATGCTAAGTGACACGAGTGGGCGGCACAAACACGTGGCCCATCTAGGAGTGACACTGCAGTGGCAGACAGGATGGCAGTTTGCATTATGTACTGTTTGGGGCCTAGTTTTTCAAAGAAAAAAAAAAAAGAGGTGCAAGATGGAATTGTCCTTGGGCCCTCCGACCCACCCTTATGTTGTATAAACAGGACATGCACACTTTAACAAACCAATCATTTCAGCGCCAGGGTCTGCCACACGACTGTGGCTGAAATGATTGGTTCGTTTGGGCCCCCACAAAACAAGCTGGCAATTAATCTGTCCCTGCACAAACTGGCTCTACGGAGGCAAGATGTCGTCCTCATCCTCCTCATCCACCAATTCCTCACCCTCTTCAGTGTTGTGTACATCCTCATCCTCACAGAGTATTAATTAGTCAACGCTGGAATCCACCACCACAAGTCCCTCTGTACGTTCTGGAGGCAGAGTTGATAATTAATTTTTATGAACATCATCTTCTCCACGTTTTGTGGAAGCAACCTCCTACGCCTTACGCTGATAAGGTTCCCGGCTGCACTAAACACTCTTTCGGAGTACACACTGGAGGGGGGGCAACTCAGGTAAAATAGAGCCAGTTTGTACAGGGGCCTCCAAATTGCCTCTTTTTCCTGCCAGTACAGGTACGGACTGTCTGACATGCCTACTTGGATGCTTTCACCGATGTAATCCTCCACCTTTCTGTCAGTGGTGACAGTATCATATGCAGTGACAGTAGACATGTCAGAAATTGTTGGCACGTCCTTCAGTCTGGACCAGATGTCCAAACCGGCCCTTGACTTATGACACAGGCGCACGCTTGGCGATGCTGCTGTGTTGATTCACGTGCGGCTACTGCGCATACATTTCGCACACAAACAGAAAAAAAAGAATTGTTTATTTTTTGTGGAGCGCACTTTTGGGGCTACACCACCCTTTAACAGACTTATGGGACACAGGCGCACGCTTGGCGCTGCTCCTTTGTTGATGCACGTACAGTGCACACAATTCACAAACACAGAAATAAAATAATTTTTTATTTTGTTTGGAGTGCACTTTGAGGGTTACAGCACCCTTTAACGAACAAGCCAGCCGGCCCTTTACTTATGACACAGGCCCTTTATATAGAGCTCCCAGTAGTGGTGCAGTGATCCCAGTGGTAGTCTCCCCCCTATGCAGTGCCCCTAGTAGTAGTCCCCTCCCCTTGTAGTGCTCCTAGTAGTAGTCCCCCCTTGTAGCCCTTGTGGTGCCCCTAGTAGTAGTCCCCCCCCTTGTAGTGCCCCTATTAGTAGTCCCCCCATATGCAGTACCCCCAGTAGTGGTCCCCCCCGTGTAGTAGTAATCCCCCCACAATAGTACCCCTAGTAGTTGTCCCCTCCCTTGTAATAGTAGTTCCCCTAGTAGTAATCCCCCCACAGTAGTACCACCCCTGATGCAGTGTCCCTAGTAGTTGTCCCCCCCTTGTAGTAGTAGTAATCCCCCCACAGTAGTGCCAGCCCCCAGTAGACACACACATAATGAAAACACAAAAACACTTACCTGAAAGGCAGGGGAGGCAGCATGCAGGTCTTGCCCGGAATTTTGCCGAACTAGCTGCTCCCTGTTGCTAGAGGTACAGCTGCGTCTGGCAGCAGAACATGCGTCTGCCTCTAGCGTCTGGCAGCAGAACATGGCAAATGAAGACCTCTCAAATGTCAATGTGCTACGATGTCTCCTATGAGGCGGCGGCCATTTTTGGAGAGACAATTTCAATAGTACTGTTTCCATGTAGACTGACAGACCGGCCCACGCAGCTATCGGCCCTTCTGGCATTTGCCAGAAGTGCCCGATGGTCAGTCCGGCCCTGCAGGCAAGAGATTGGTTTGAGAGGGACACGCCTAAACCATGGGTTTTATGGGAGAAAGACATGGTGAAACCTTTGCCCTCTCTGATTTATTGTGGTTACAGGTTTCTGTACAACCTCCAGGAAACACCCTTACTAGATCAGCCCAATCCACCATATCAGCGTGGCATACATTTGTGTCAGCTGGTAAAGAAATAGCTTTGCCAGCACCAGCCCTGTCGCTATTTTGTATAGTCAACTAAATTGGGAATTTGCAGCTACACTATTGGGTTAGGAATGGGATCAGTTCTCTAGGGCACAGGTTCTCAAACTCGGTCCTCAGGACCCCAAACAGTGCATGTTTTTGAAGTTTCCTCACAGAATCAAGTGAAATAATTATCTCCACCTGTGGATCTCTTAAAATGTATCAGTGGGTAATAAACACACCTGTGCACCTGCTGGGTGACCTGCAAAATGTGACCTGTGTGGGGTCCTGAGGACCGAGTTTGAGAACCACTGCTCTAGGGGATATAATGTCTGATAATGGGGTTGTTCCCTTTTCTGACCTTCAGTGTAAGTACAATATTCCCAAGCAGGATTTTTATAAGTATCTACAGGTGCGTCACTGGATTCAGAGTTTCCTCCCTTCCCCAACATTACCTCCGTCTCCGCCCGAATATATTTTAGAGCGTTTTCAGTCTTCTAATCATAAGGGGGCATAACGTGGTGGTATAATCCGCAAATAACGGAAGGCAAGTCCAGTAAATAAGCTTGTCAAAGGAAATGGGAGAAGGATCTTTCGAAGACACTTGAGGAGGAAGACTGGGAGGTTATTTTCCGTACGTGTTTTAAGATGTCCCGATGTATTAATTACTCGGAAATGTTTATTAATTTACAGAGTATATTTTACCCCTGAAAAACAACACAAAATATGGTCCACTATCTCTAAATATTGTTGGAGGAATTGTGATTGTGTGGAAAGTATTTTTCATGTTTTTTGGTCATGTCCCCTTCTGCAATCAGTGTGGTCTGAAGTCTTTGTCATGATTGGTAAAGTCACGGGAGTGAATATACCGGTGGATCCTTTAATTGCCTTGTTTCATTGTTACTCTGGTAATATGATGCTGGGAGATAGCAATTAGGATATGACCCATAACATATCTAAGGCTGTTATTACGCAGCGAGATCCGCCACGGTACCTAGTCTGACTGCTATTGAGCACAAAGGTCCAAAAGCACTGTGATTTTGGGAATGTGGATTGTAAATATTCCACTTCTGTTTCATCTCCTTATATGAAGTGGTTCAGGTGGAATGAGTATAGGGAAAAACAAGGTCGCTTCTCCATCCAGAGCAGGAATATTGATATTGACCTTACTCTCCTTCAATCCCCCTACTTCTGACGTTCAGTCTTATTGTATTTTTATTTTAAACTCAGTATTATACTGTATTAGTTTGTAATACTGTATGTGTTGTGTTGTGTATAGGATTTTTGTACACCCATTTCTCCCTTTTATTTTTAATGTACCAGTTTATATTATTTGAATTCAATAAAAATCTAAGGAGTGATTATATTTATATATATATATATATATATATATATATATATATATATATATATATAAAAAACACTCCTTTGGATTCCTTGCACTAGAGGGACTTGGAGGCCTGGACCAGATACACACATTTCTAAGGCAGCTTGTCCTTTCTCTTCCTGTTATGAACATGTAATTGTATATTGCTTATACAAGGATTTAATTCTATTACAACGTGCCTACTTTTTTCATACCTATTAGTGCAAAGCCAATTTATATTCTATTAACCCCTATCTATAAACATATCACACTATTAGGATATACCTTCTTATGAGTACAAAATTAGCTTTCACATTCTTTTGTGCCATAGAACCATAGGTCTTCCTCCCCTTAGGACAGTCGTCCTGCTAATCTATCATCTGTCTTATCTACCACATTTGATCGTGTGGAGCACGACGGTCCAACAGACCTAAGTGACCCGCAAACTATAGCTCTACGCGTTCCGCTTTCAGGGCTCCATTGAGAATTTGCGATTTCTTGTAACTGTGTAGGATATGATCTATCTCCGTACATTAAAAAGTGCAAAGGAGTGCAGAAAAGTAACTAAACCAGTAGTAAATAATTTAATAAGTTGTACAGGAGGGTTTATTTATGTAAGGGGATGTGATAGGTCGTCAGAACACATTTTGCTAAATCAGTAATGTAGTCGGTTACTCACGCCATGCTGCCGGGTGCATACTTATGTCAATAGAATGAGCAACAGTGAGTCCCGTTGTAACAGTTTCATTACTCCTTTTACTAGTTTACAGTAACAACTGCCCCAACAGTTGTTACTGCTTCCATTACTGTACAATTTTACCTTCTATCAGTATATAAAGCATCATCCACTTTTTAGAGAACTCTTATTACAGTTCCACGTCTGGTAATGTTATTACTACAAAGCAGATTAAACGCAGCATGTAAAAAAATATGTTTGCATTTATTAATGGAGCTTTCAATAAGGTCTTTCATATAAATAATTTACTCTCAGATCCCTCAGCTGGGAATATTCGGTCTTGTCCCCACCATAGTGCCGATACAAAAGCGGATGATATTTGCAGCTCTGGGTCATAATATGGAAGATATTGAATCGTGCAGCATCTCCCTTTAGACATATATTGTAAAAAGCAGAGATCTGTATTTGTTAAACAGTCCTATATTTATTGCCTCATTAAGTAACAGGTTTGTTCAACAAACTAAATATCCTCTCATAAAGCAAAGCACAATTTGTTTTCTTATAAATAGTATAAATTATTTTATTTACATAAACTTGTTACAAAACAAATAACTATATATTTTCTTTTAAATATCCAAAGTAATTTCTATCCCATGACATTTGTTTGTTCATGAACTATACAGCAGCCAAAAGTCCAGCTGATCAGTTGCTCCTGATTATGTATACAAATTATCAAACTATTCACACATTTTACAGAGAAGAAACAGAGAGAGCGACTTGCTTTTCAAGAACTACATTCACATTGACAGCCTGTAGTGCTTGTGTAATCCTGTAATGCAAACCTCGTACATATCCTACATTACCCTCTTATTTATGGGGTTTTGGAGGTACAACTTTCATAGCTACTCCCTGACCTGTCAAGCACTTAACATGAGCCTCTTATCTACACACGGTGGATGTGCAGCCATTTTTGACCTGTAATATTTGTAAGGACCAGAGACGGATCATCCAACAGGCAACCTAGGTTAACGTGTTAAGGACCCAGGGGCCATTGATGGGCCCAGATTACTGGAATCTATGAATTTTCTTTTTTGACAAATGGAAGAGGTGAAAGTGGACCCAACCTGCAAATTGCCTAGGCCACATGGGGTCTTAATCAGGCTCTGGTAAGGGCACGGCCCTGCAATTCACTATGAACCAGTGCTTCATGAATATTAGTCATGAATTGTTTTAGTGATCCTGCTGGTCCCTAGAGAAGCTGCAAGGTCATGAATATTGATTTAGCCGGAAAATGGCCGATTCCACCGTGTGTATGTAACCGGTGTTACCAAAGGGACCAGAGAAATTTCTTGGCAAAGGGAACTCGGAGGAAGACCGTTAGATTACGACATTCCAGTCGGAAGTCTGACATATCATCAGGTTTCACGAGGTATCTAGCTTTATTTTTTATTTTTCGATCCAACTTTAAAATGAATTAAAAAAATAAATAAAAATTATTTTATTTTTTTGTAATCCATTCTTGATTAAATAAATCAATTTTTCTCCTAAAATGTTAACTACATTACGTACATACATGTCGGTCGTCAACCCTAGATATATTGTACCTGACTCATTACAGGTATGACAACAAATTTAACTTATCCAGCGCCAAAAGAGGCTGATCAGTGACTCGCTGGTCCCTTTGGCAATAAAGGTGTTAAGATGCTACCATGAATCAATTTACAATTATTTCATTCCCGGTATTACAAGTTTCAGACACAACAGTTAAAAAAAAATAAAAAAAATAAGAACATTCAAGTGTTAAGGAAAAACAAAATAGTACAAGCTTGGAAACTAGAACCAGGCACTTTCATTTCTCTGTAGGTTTTAGGTCTATAAATCACACACAAACGAATGTGCGCCCTTGTTCGCACACACAGGTATAGAACTAAAAAAAAAACCTATGACTTGTTATATAGCCGCTTAGCTACAGTAAGTTCAAATTTGTCGACTGTTTTAGGCAACTAATATAAAGCAATGGCGTACAACTTGGTATTAATCCACTCCATAGAAATCAAAATGGGACCCAGTCCTCACAAAATGGAGGAATCCCTTCGCATGGTAGAACGAGGCATGTTAGAATATCGGCTTGGCAGTGAATCACTTCAAATCATAAAAAGGTATTTTTTTTTTTTTTTTTATTAACAAATAAATATTAGATGATCTCAATTGTACCAAAACTGGATATAAGGAGAAAAAAAAACTGTGCAAAAATACATATTTCAGTATGTACAATCATTTCTTAACAAAATACGCTTTCTGAAATAGGGATACTTCAATTTTCTTTTATAATAGAAGAAATTCCAAAATAAAGATACAAAATGTAGGGTTTTTCTTTAAAGTAGGTATTTGATTTTTTTTCTTTTTGTTCATAGTAATTTCAGTTTCTTTTTTCAGGTTAAAAGAAACAGTAGGAGTTTTAAGTAATATCTTTATAATACAATCATTTTGCCACCAAATGAGACTGGTATATGCCTTTTCCTGCGAGACAGGTAAGAAACAGATTTTCCTGCAATGCGTACACCCCTCTATTGATTGCTTATTGGACAGTGGTTATGCTATATGCACTGCCAAATCGTAGGACAGCTAACATGGGAACATTTCTGTTGGAACAAACCTAAAATGAGTCACAAAGATTCTATACTGCCTGATAAGAGCCATATCCCAAAATAGGGGATAATAGGCAAAAATAGTAAAAATGTAAAAAACATACTGTGAAAGACATGATTCAGCATTTCGACTTTAGATCTGATAGCACAGTTAAAAAATATATATATAAAAAAAACCAAAAAAAAAACAGCTCTGAGGAATAATATTTGGGATTTCATTGCGTACAGCTTGAAAACCATATTTTGTGCTCCGCTTACTAATTGTGAGATGGAATAACAAATAAAGTCATTTGAAAATTACTCGTTTTGATGCTTAAATCCATTTTTTATATTGCACTTGATGTCAATGGCAGGAGGCACCAGATCAGCCAATATTCTGTGCAACATGGAATTATAAAGGGAAGTTGTTACAATGTAATAACAGTTTGTAACAGCCATAAACCAGAGGGAACTTTTCTTCTGAGCTCTTACCACTAAACAAGAATTACCTTTTTGGTTAGTAAAAAAAAATAAAATAAATAAAAATAAAAATAAAACATGCTGGACTGCACTGAATTTAATTAAACAGGCTCACTTGCCGATGATTCTTAGAACCATATTAATACCCAACAGCTGTTTGTGCTTCGTTTAGACCCTTTATCTAGATAGCTTTGCCCCATTCCTCCGGTATATCGTGCCAATTTAATGCAGTATGACAATGAACGGTTCTGTTCAAGATGGCCAATTAAACCGCATTTATAGTAAAGAACAGGGCTGTGGTAAGTATGGCTGGCAGGTGACTTTAAATGGCTACTTCCTAAAGGTCAGTGGTTCAATATGAAACCGCATTGAACAACCACTAATATATGCGTAAATGTTTTCCTGCAAGCTAGTGTTCTAAGACATGGTCCATTACAGTCTCACAGACGCTAGCTGCATTGTTCTTCCATAGGCTTATACACAGGAACTGTATTATGCATATTAAAACCATTTTACCCCACATTTACAGCTTTATCTGGAGTGGTTCTACTGCCCCAAATGCTTGGAACAGTGGTTTTCGGGATAATGGTTTCCCCCCAAAATGGAGCACCTTGCCTAAAATAAATAAAAGATCTACACTGCCTGGGATATCCCATCCCCCCCTCATTGCATTGTTTAGCTGTGCTCCTCACAGTGCCTGCAGGTATAAACATCTCCACCAGGTGGCAGCATTTACTGAACTTGCTCGGTTTTTTTTTTGGAACCTCTCCGCTTCAGATATCAGATTACATACCTGTATCTTAATTTATTAAAAGCTCCTAAAACTTTTACATATGTTTTTGTGAAAGTTACTGTTAGCTCTTTTATATAAGGCATCTTGTTTATTCGGTTTTGTTTTCTCACTTTTTTTTTTGGTAGATAGCAGAATAACTGCAGCCATTCTTCATAGACCTTTCTCTATACAGAACTGCTCTTAATATGTATTCCAGAAGGCTGAGCAGTTGCTGCTTCTATTATACAGTTCACCATTAGATGGCGCTGTGTTAAAATCTGCTTCCTGCACATAGAGGGTCTCCGGCTCTCTATGACTATAGCTGCCCATTGTACAACTGGTAAGTAGTTCATGTTAAATATTAGTAGCAATTAAACACGGAGGCCTTGACGACACTCTACCAAGGTTATGGTGTCATAGTAATAGCAGACAATGAATTGGAGCTCTGCTTTCTCCCACCGTTTGACCATGGATTAGTGTTCTGCAGGAAGTCTGACTCATGGGTCTATGTAGATCAGAGATATTCTTAGAGAATGGTCTAATTATAAATCACTCTAGGAGTGAATGTTTTACATATAAGTGGAGAAAGATCCCTATGAGAAACTTGCATTGCTGTAACAGATGGGAGACAAATATGGTTCCCAAGAAGCTGGCGTCATACAATTCATCACCCTTACCCACACGGTCATCTTTGGGAGAGTTTTTAGATTATTCTGACTGCCTTCTGTGTCATTTGGTTTTTATAGTCTGAAAATGTTACCAATACAATCAGAGCAGGTTTAGAATAAACCTTAAAAGAGAAAGAAAAAAATATTTCTCTTTTTTTTTTTTTTTGAAACTAAAAATTTTACATAATGTTTGACAAAATATTATTGACATTAAAACTCCTCACAGCTTCTTAGCACATGTAACCTGGAAAAAGGCTGGTCGGCCCATTCAAAAGTCGCTTATTTCTCTTTTTTTTTTTTTTGTAATTGTGCTATTTTAGTAGTTAATCACTGGAACATTGCTGTAAAAAGAATAAATCCATATTCCTCTCCTCGTGTCTACACCGATGGGCATCAGATGACAGTGTTCCCGTTAGAAAGTTGCAGTGTAGCTTCGCTCTCTCGCTCGCCCAGGCCGAAGGACAAAAAGCTCACGCTCAACGCAAAGAAAATCTCACAAGTTTGTAGCAAGCGGCTCAGTCCACTAACACTGATAGAAGCAGGCAATGGGACTCGCTGCTACAGACATGGCTTCAGGGAAATTCCTGGTCCAGCTGACGGTTCTAGAAACGCTCCATACCTGAGGACCTTGGGAAGGCTGAGAAAACTCAAAGGCATCTTGGAGCCCACAGAGCCAGCTGGCGGTTGGTGATTGTGACGATATTTGTCCAGTTTGTGTAACAACGACTGTCAGGGACGAGCCTTTGGCTGGAACACAAGAGAGAGACACTGAAGTTAAATGAAATGGGAAATACATACGACACTGACTCCATGAACAACAGTCACTGCTGTATGATGCATGGAGCCGACAAGTGCTTGCTGTTGTGTGAGCAACTCAAGAGTCTCGTGACCACTGTATCCTGCAGAAACCACCAATGCCCCATCTACGGAGCACATATAAACCCAAATGCAGCATTACGCACAGCAAACTATGATTTTTTTTTTATGAAGCAGGCATTACATCCTGGCATTTCAAGCACAGAATGTTATATTGTTTCTACAGATCCGCAATGCATGTCCCTAAAGACAAAACTGGCACATGCATCTGTTTCACAGCTATCAACTTCTTTAACCAGGTCCGTATTTTCACAATTCATGTGCACAGATTATTAACACTCGTATAGTGCCAGCAAATTCTGTTTCGCTGTACAGTTGGTATTAGGTATTGACAGGCAGGAGGGCGCTGCTTGCAGGCTTACGGTCTATAGTACAATAGGAGATTGATACATAAGGTTAGGTGGTATGTATTGAATATTGGTACAGCCAGACTGCAACGGAAATAAATGTTCAGGGGGAATTAAATTGTTTTATCGCGGCCTCAGCTTCTGTCTAAAGTGACGGCATCTATTCAATTGTTTTTGGGCACCCATCACTCATCTTGGATGTTGTGCCCAAAATGCAGGGTATTAGCCACGTAAAATCACAGTTAAGGTGTCCAAAAGCCAGAAGGCGCTGCAGTTAAGGCGCCCAAGAGCCCTAATTATCGCAGATTTCTGCCTGCACCTCAGGCGAGCAGAGATCTGCAATAAGTGAAAACAATTGAATAGCTCCTGGTAATTTTAGAAGCTACAGGTGTTGCAAACAAATGAATTCTCCTCTATGTGTACTAACAGCAATGTTAGTCTGCTGTAAGAGAAAGAGAACACCTTTTGTGTATGGAAAGAGAACACCTTTTGAGAAAGTGTGTAAAGGAGGTATTAATGTTGTAGCATTGCTTAAGGAGGATAAGTAGGTTATACTGGAATTGTAGAAGCTTGCCTGAAGAGGTGAGTTTTCAGGGAACACTTGAAGGTTTAGAGGCTAGAGGAAAGAGACATGTATGAGCGAGGGCCTTCCTCAGTCGGTGCAGCCCAAAAATGTCCTGGGAGCAAGTAATAAATGTGAATGGGAGATGCAGTTCTTGTATAGATCCGGGGGATTGAGTGGGGAAATATTTCGAGAAGTACATTAGAATAACTCTTCCCCGCCTTGAATTCACTTCTGCCAACATTTTTCTTTTTGACTTGAAGTGTTTTAGTTGTATTGAGGAATGCCTACATTTTCACAGCGATTCGTATGCATGCGTAGGGGCCCCAATCGCACTAGCGGCCTGCGTAGCCAGCAGCTCTACACACGCTGACAGGAGCCGTGCCTTCACCCACCACTTGCCCCGAGGTCATGTGGATATCAGGTAGGTTACTTCCGTTAGCTAGGGGTAATATTAATAGTTACATTTTTGAAAACTTGAGTTGATGTGGCAAGAGGACATCCAAGATGCAATCACAGACAGACAATCGGTAACAAAGAATACAAACAGCAAAGAAGAAGAGAGCATTTAATCATGGTCTACCATCTTATCCGTTAGAGGCAGGAGATGGCTGGTGCCTTAATTCGAAAACCCTTCTAATTAACTCTGTACATTGCAGACCAAATTTAAATAAAGAACAGCGCACACTGAAGCTGCAAAGGAAGCTGCTCAATAGTGAACACAAACTAATTGAAAATCAAAGAAAGCGCAGCTGTGGCACAACCAATGGCAGCGCTGACGTCCTCCTTATCTCCTGCACGGCCATTATATGTGCTAAACCCCGAACTACACAATGGGGTGTTATGCTAGACAGCTGGATCTGAGGTATGCTATACTTGCAATAATGTACGGAGAATGGCCCCCAAAAAAATAAAATATAATAGTTTCATTTGTATGCCATGTATTACAATGTACACACCAAGTATATTATTTTTACTATTAGACCCATTCCAAGCTTTCACGTGTACATACTATTTACCATAAAGCACCGCGCTAAAGGAATCTCTATTTGCTGATGGCAATGATCAAACTATGAATGTAGTAACGCAAACTTAGGTTATACTAATTTTGGAGCGAGTAACATGATAAGGATAGCAATGGTTTGGACGTTTTTTGTGAAACAGGATATTGTGCGTGAAAATGGAATCACAGCATGTAAACATAATTATTGAATGAGACACAGATGGGTTAGACAGTATTTTACATGTTACAGGTTTATTAAGTGGTTAAACATCTGTCCGATCAAAACGAAAGGGGTTAATAGCTGCTGAGCTCCCTGGGAAATAGCAGTTGCCATAGTGATCTGTGCACCCCACTCCCTCCCTCCCTCCTATCCTGTCAAGCTGATGAAGCTTTGTGCAATCAGCCATTCCTACTAGAAGGGGCACGGAAAGCATGGGTCATTGTGCTGTTCTCTTCTGCAGCATTTGTCATCTTATAATCATGACTGCAGTGGTAACTTATGCTATATTGGTGTACAAAGAGATTGCCATTAGAAGCAGTTTGGACATGAAACACAGCACTGTTTTATTATAGAGCTACAAAATAGTACTGCAGAAACACGTGTACTGACATGCTACCTAAGAAAAAGAACAAAAACAAACTCATGGGGGACGAGCCGGGAGGGGGCGCGCTCCATCAGCGTGGGGGACGAGCCGGGAGGGGGCGCGCTCCATCAGCGTGGGGGACGAGCCGAGAGGGGGCGCGCTCCATCAGCGTGGGGGACGAGCCGAGAGGGGGCGCGCTCCATCAGCGTGGGGGACGAGCCGAGAGGGGGCGCGCTCCATCAGCGTGGGGGACGAGCCGAGAGGGGGCGCGCTCCATCAGCGTGGGGGACGAGCCGGGAGGGGGCGCGCTCCATCAGCGTGGGGGACGAGCCGGGAGGGGGCGCGCTCCATCAGCGTGGGGGACGAGCCGGGAGGGGAGGCGCTCCATCAGCGTGGGGGACGAGCCGGGAGGGGAGGCGCTCCATCAGCGTGGGGGACGAGCCGGGAGGGGAGGCGCTCCATCAGCGTGGGGGACGAGCCGGGAGGGGAGGCGCTCCATCAGCGTGGGGGACGAGCCGGGAGGGGAGGCGCTCCATCAGCGTGGGGGACGAGCCGGGAGGGGAGGCGCTCCATCAGCGTGGGGGACGAGCCGGGAGGGGAGGCGCTCCATCAGCGTGGGGGACGAGCCGGGAGGGGAGGCGCTCCATCAGCGTGGGGGACGAGCCGGGAGGGGAGGCGCTCCATCAGCGTGGGGGACGAGCCGGGAGGGGAGGCGCTCCATCAGCGTGGGGGACGAGCCGGGAGGGGAGGCGCTCCATCAGCGTGGGGGACGAGCCGGGAGGGGAGGCGCTCCATCAGCGTGGGGGACGAGCCGGGAGGGGAGGCGCTCCATCAGCGTGGGGGACGAGCCGGCAGGGGAGGCGCTCCAACAGCGTGGGGGACGAGCCAGGAGGGGAGGCGCTCCAACAGCGTGGGGGACGAGCCAGGAGGGGACGCGCTCCATCAGCGTGGGGGACGAGCCAGGAGGGGACGCGCTCCATCAGCGTGGGGGACGAGCCAGGAGGGGACGCGCTCCATCAGCGTGGGGGAAGAGCCAGGAGGGGACGCGCTCCATCAGCGTGGGGGACGAGCCAGGAGGGGACGCGCTCCATCAGCGTGGGGGACGAGCCAGGAGGGGACATGCTCTATCAGCATGGGGGACGAGCTAGGAGGGAATGCGCTCCATCAGTGTGGAGGTAGCTAGGAGGGAACGCACCATCAGCGTGTGGGACGAGCCAGGAGGGGACGCGCTCTGTCAGCATGGGAAACAAGCCAGGAGAGAGCACTTTTCATCAGCTCTTTTTCAGCACAGCTACAAGAACAGGTAAGACAAGGTCTCTAATAACCTATCAGCACAATACATTTTTTTTTTTATTAGAAGTTAAGAAACCACGTAACCACTGTAGTAAAAAAAAAAAATAATTACAGGTTTGTCAGTACTTTGTGTGCATAGTACTTGGAAAGTGAATATCTGAGTGTGTAGTCTGGAGCCTGAACATTGAAAGCATAAAATATTTCTCACGTATTGTAAGAGACAAAAGTAAATAAGTACCTTATAGTGTACTACCGATACAACTACGACACACAAGCTTTATTCCCAGCACATAACTCCCATACGGGATGAAGTCATGTGACCGGAATGCCAGCTAAGGATTTATGACAGGTGTCAAGATACAGACGCCTGTCATAATGACGAAAAAGCATCCCGAGACCATTCATATGTGGCGTTGCTTCTCAGCCAAGGGAGAGGGATCACTCACAATTTTGCCAAAGAACACAGCCATGAATAAAGAATGGTACCAAAACATCCTCCAAGAGCAACTTCTCCCAACCATCCAAGAACAGTTTGGTGAGGAACAACGCCTTTTCCAGCACGATGGAGCACCTTGCCATAAGGCAAAAGTGATAACTAAGTGGCTCAGGGAACAACACATTGAAATTTTGGGTCCATGGCCAGGAAACTCTCCAGACCTTAATCCCATTGAGAACTTGTGGTCAATCCTCAAGAGGTGGGTGGACAAACAAAAACCCACAAATTCTGACAAACTCCAAGCATTGATTAGGCAAGAATGGGCGGCCATCAGTCAGTATGTGGCCCAGAAGCTGATTGACAGCATGCCAGGGCGAATTTTAGAGGTCTTGAAAAATAAGGGTCAACACTGCAAATATTGACTCTTTGCATAAATTTAATGTAATGGTCAATAAAAGACTGACACTTATGAAATGCTATCGGGATCGATGGTTGCAATGGGCAGCACTAACATCGCAGATGCTGGCAAGAGACGTCTCTTTCCTACAGAAGCCTTCGGCATGAACACCAACTGCGAGCCAGGCCATCTCCCACAACATTAGTGTCCAACCTCACTAATGCTCTTGTGCCTGAATGAAGGCAAATCCCTACAACAATGTTCTGAAATCTAATGGAATCCCTTCCCAGAAGACAGGAGGCTGGTATAATAGCATAAACGGGGACCAACACATTATTATCGCCCATGATTGTGGAATGAGATGTTCATCAAGCACATTTTGATTTAACCATCTGAGCTTAAGCATGGATATCACTAAAACCAGGACTGTTAGTGTGCCTTGAGGACCGAGATTGGGAATCACTGCACTAGGGGGTGGTTAGGTACTAAGGGGGGAGAGTTAGGTTTAGGGTGCAGGGAGGGGGAGGTTAGTTTTAGGCACCAGGAAGGGAGGGGTAGGGTTAGGATACCAACTGCAAGGTGTCTGTATCCTAACCCTGTAGAAATGCCAGCATCAGGATTCTGACCGTTGGGATCCCGAGCGCCGCCATCCTGTACCCAACCCGAATAGCAGTGCTCTGTTCTTGGAGCAGAATAGCGCTATATGCAATTACATATAATGCAGCCGCTAAAATAAATAACAATACATATAGGAGTAGAGGTGAGACAGGATTTTGGTGCAGGGAGTAGACGAGAGTCAGGAGCCAACAACGGCACGTGAATAATGTCATTACCATGCGTGCGCACCCCTGTGTGCCCCAACTCCTCCTCCAGCCATGGCGGATGACAGCGCACAGCATATGTCCAAAGGCAAATAAGAGGAAAGGTGCTGCTCTTTTATCCATATATGACTTCGCACTAAGAGCCGTATTCAATTTGATTCGCACCCGCGATACTTTTCCGTCTCCTGGACTTTCCGCCTACTTCATCTGTTTTGGAGGCAGAAAAGTATCGCGTGCGTCCTCGTATTCAATTTGAAAGTAAGCGTAAACGGGACTCGGCGAAACTGAAACAAGCGGAAAGTCATGTCAGATTTGGGGAAATCAGCCTGACAACCCCCAAAAGACATCGGGGATCACTATGGTACCCCCAGATTTGGCTTGCTGAAGGTGTTTGGTGTTTTTAAACGGACTCAATAGCTGTTAAATTGCGTTTTTGCATAAGTGGTGAAGGTTTTTTTTGCAGTAAATAACTTGTCCCAGCAAATTTGGGGTACTTGAAAATGGGGGACAACATATTTAAAAGTTGCTAAAGGTAAGTTTAAAAAATCATGAAAAATCCACCTGCTGCAAGCACCTGGAATCAAAAAAACACCTGGGGCATACTTGGGGACCCCCTGGAGTCTAATTGGCTAGTTTTTAACTTCGTCGCCCAACTTTTTTTCCCCCCAAAATGAAAGTGATTTTTTTTTGGGGTGTTCTTAAGTATTGTGTTTTTTGTTTTTTTTTAACGCAGTTTACCTTTGGGCGACGGAAGGCTGCACGGGGGTTCCCGCAACGTTGCACCCAAAAACCCCAATTCTGCACTTTTTTCCGCCTGCTATTCATAGGCGAAACTTTTTCGCCTATTACATTGCATTGACTTTCCGCCTAGGCGGAAAGTCTTTCAAATTGAATACGGCGATACTTTTCCACCTGGCGAAACTAATATGGGCATATAACTTATGGTATTTCATTATAAAAAAAATAAAATAAAAAAGGCAAGTTATTTTACATAGCTTGTGCTGTAAGAAAACATCATAGGTGGCTTTTAAATAATAGCCAAGCATAACAGCTTGAACTTGTACATGTCAAGGTTACATACTGTACAGTGCAAGACAAATACGTTCAGTGTCTGCTACAGTAATATTTACTTTTAGATCTGTTAATGATCGGGTGGTGCCAGACTGGCGTACTGGACTGGGAAAATGGCAGCGTTCAAATTGCTCAGTCAATGCTGACACAGTGGAGTGCGGAGCAGTTTAGCTTTGGAGCTGCCGCACGCGTTTCCTGAGCGTAATCGATCCGATTGGATGAGATAAGTATCATACCCACCCTACGTCCATGTGTCAGCATTTTGAGCGCAATAACCGGTGGTGCTTTTTAGCGGTGTTGTCAGTGTGATGCCACCCTTACTTGGATTTTCATTTTAGTGGCTTGTTAAATCCATTTGGGCAGCAGGTATTAATTCGCATTATAATCCTCTACTTTTAAAGGCATCAAAGTTTCCGCAGCAACTTAAAGGGTAAATACAAAGTAACAGTAAAACATGACAAATCAAAGGTACAGTAAATGTACAATGACAGACAAAATCAGGTACAACAATACATTATCTACCCTGTTGGTGACTTTTGTTTTTGCTTACATACATATAGTTGGACAATACAGGGCAATAAAACTGACAAACTAGGTAGCATGTGTACTGTAACTTGCATTGAATTAAGCGCAAACTGTGAAATCAATGGGTTTCCCCGCACATTAACCACAAGAGGGTGCTTTGCTCGTAGACTTTTCCTCGCAACTCCTGAAGCTGCGAGGAAACGTCCACTGTAGTTTAATGCGCACGTTAAACCCCGCTGATTGAATCTCCCGGCTAATTGGATTCCACCCGTAACCAATTTATTCTATATACCTGCCTGCGCACCAAAATTATTACTTAACGCCTCATCTATAATTAGGATGGGACACCCTGGTCTTACCAATTTTACATTGGGAAAAAAAAACTTACGGAACCTACAATTAATCAATAAATAAAAAATATCTATAATAGAAATAAAAAACCCGGAGAAGTTTGTTACCTGATGACGAAGTGAATTATTGGTCAACGTCGGCGTTCCTGAAATTCCACTACCGTGTTTCGAGTGAATGTTGTTTACTGGCGGCAGTTTGGCAACCTTACTAGATTTGCTGTTATTGGTTATGCTGCTGGGGCCGGCTGCGGACTTTCGCTTTTTTCCGGCGAACTTGTCCAGGGAGACGTGAGAGTGGGAAAAGGTGTTGTGCGAGTTCACAGCTTGGTCACCGCCTTGGTGAACGAACGGCCCGAGCGAAAGTGTGGAGTCACTGCTATTCATAACTACGCTCATCCGCTTTATAGATTCCGCAGGGTTTCCCGTTGGAGGACCCCTCCCTGATTGGTCGTGTTTAAGACTCACAGATCGATTGTTCACAAAATTGAGGCCGACACCGTGCGGACTGCCGTGGGACAAGGTTGTGCCGGGAGAGTGGTACGTGCCAGAGTTCACCACACAGTTTTTCCTAAAAGACTCAGTGGAATGAGAAGGGGGGTGCGCTAGCAGCTGGGGTGGGGAGTTCGTTTTCCTTTTCTTTCCTGAGCCGCTGCTGTTGCTACCGCAGTTGGTGCTGCTGGCAGGGGGTTCCTTAGGTTTCACAGCCTTGTTGGATTTTAACTTTTGAGGTTTGCTGGAGACTGGGCTAGGCGATGAGGAAAGCACTGACGGTGTGGATGGTGAAGAAGACACTTGTCTGGATTGCATACTACTGGCAGGGTCTGTTGCAGTGTGAGCGCTTTGTACAGTTCCTTGTGAAAGGACTTTGTCCACAGATGTACAGGGAGAGGTCACGGGGGCTGGGGGAGAGGTAACTGTGCTGGGCGAGAGGAAACCAGTGTTGTTCACACGCTGTAACACAGGCGCTGAATTCGTGCTGGTCCGGTGCGGAGCATGCATGGATGAACTGGTGGATGCTGGAGGGATTTTCCTAATAAAATACAATAGAACTCATGTTAATGGACCTTACATGTGTACATTTTTATCTCGTCATCCACTGCAGAAGACGATGATCTAACAGCACTGCCTTGTCTTGCATGTACAGTTTTGTTTAATCAAAAATGATAATCCAGAAGCTGGACCCTACATGTTGCTATATTGCCTTGAATATCTGTCACACTGCTAAACTCACTGACTTACATCAATACACTAACTACCCTTTTGCTGACTTTTTATTTTTTATTTAATACTTTTCTTCACTTTATAAAAACACAGCGATAGATTGATGTAATAGAAGTCACCTCTGAGTTACACATCCTCTTACCTTTACATGTCCTTTAGCGACTTAGGATACATAAAAAGTCCTATAAATTGATTTTCATGCTTCATAGTTCACAGAACTCCTTAGTAGCAACATTATAATAAGTCAAATGAGATACAATATAAAAAATGTGTCTAACTTATTAGAGGGTTCACTAAGCCATATATTATTCACACTAGGGGGTAATTATGTAATATAATACAAGTCATTTTAATATATGTATAATCTCCTGTACATATCTGTATAAACATTGAGCACTGATGTCATCATTTCATTGTTCATTATGAAAACCTGTGTATTAGAATTCACATCAATTTTGTGTGACCTGTATGAAAAGAAATTGAATTACAGTGGTTACGGAATGCCTTGATAACTACTAATATCCGGGCAGTGCTTTATGTTATATAAAATTGACACACAGACTACATTAGGCCTGATCCAGCGCAACACATGATGCCAGTGTTAACGTAGTTCAGCGATTGTTTTGCAACTGCGCATGCTTGAAAAATGTCTAAATAGTCCAACGGTGCATGCAGTTACACACAGGGTGCACACAGGGGCGCTGTTGTGATCAGGACAGACGGTATCAGAAATGTTGTGGAAAAGTGATGGGCGTTGGCCAGAAATGCATGCAAAAATTGTCCGTTCAATGGGCGTGTTATTTCAGTGTCCCGGGCGTATCAGTGAAAGCAGCTGCGATTACAGATGCAGGCATAGGGCCTCAGTTAGACCGAGAAACTGCACCTACCGTAGGGGCTTGTGCAAGTCTCGATGGTGCAAACGATGGTGGCGTGTAAGGACACACGGATCAATCGGCTTTATAGCATTACACAGATCCTGCAGATCTGGCTGCACGGTGTTTTCTGACAATAACGATGCAATGGGCAAGGATGGAACCGGAAAATATTTAGGACACATAGATACAACAATTAAATGGGGCAAGTTGCCAGTGTTGTTGTAGTCCAGTGACAGCAATTCCCTGTACTAAAATATAATTTATGGTATATTGCTTTGGCCTTTCCGATGGATGTCTGCAGAAATGGTCATCTCGGAAGATCTAATAAAAGAGGTCATCGTAATTGGGCTTGGGGTTACCATAAAGGAATAGAGGCGATATACTAAAGTATGGGACATCAAGGTTTGCCAGCTCCCAAAGACCATTACAAAATGCAACAACTAGTTGACAAAAGCAAAACAGTATGGGGAAGGGGACCGGGGAGCAATATACTTTAACGTTGCCTTATATCAGGGCTAGAAGGCTCACAATAGCAACTACAAAAATGAATCCTGATAAATGGAGAATGGAATCGGTGCGGAGAGGCAAAGACCTGCTCTTCATCTAACCAGAAGCTGCTTATAGCGCTTAAGGAACGCTACTCTGGAGAAGAGTGTAGTCTGCTGGTGTCACCATGAGTCCTGTATATGCGGACTGCCTAAGTCCTGCCAATTACATAGAGAGCAATGACTGCAGTCTGGCATGGGGGCATAGTTGCTGGTGCTAATAATCTGTGGGGCACAGTATGCCGATGAATCGGTGTTGTGCGGTCACGGGTATATATTAGAGGCAGCGCTGTGTTAGTGGTGACCCATACACTGTGGTGGCACAGGCTGGATTTAGGGGGCATTAGTGCCTGACAATGGACACAGCTGGGTGAAACATGTTGTATGTGTAATATATTTATAATAATATCACTAACGTTATGAATGCAAACTGCACACACCAATGTTTCCCAGAGAAAATTGCCAGCCCTAGGGCCTAACTTTCAGATACATTTGTCCAGGCCTGCCTTATATGACAAACACATTGGCTTTATACCTCTTTGAATAATGCCATTCCATCCTACATACGCTGCAGAATCAATACACTGCTTCTCTAGCAGTTTTACCATTCAGTAGCTCATTTATTACACAGGGGTTCTTAAATCGGTTTGTGAAGCAATAGACAATACTGTAATTAAAGTACTGTAAGTTATCTAGTAGATTCTAGAGTCCATATAGATCTGAAATAAATCCAATTTGACTTTGCGAGTGGAAGCACAGCTGAGGAGGGGTTTTTGTGAGAAAACAAAAAGAAATGCAGTTAATAATTCAGATAAAAAGAGTCAATCTCAGATGCCCAGACAGTTCAATTTCTGGGGATACACAAACAGTCCTTGAGCTCTGATAAAGTGCGTGTCAAGGGCTTCAATGCATTCACAATAAAGCACACTGTTCTAGTACACTCACTGAAGGCAGCCATGTTTGTGGTTTGAATCCATAGCCATGAGATAATATCAGCACATTAGTAATTGCCAATAGTCATTTGTGAACAGACGGGGTACAATGTCCTCAGTATTCGTCCAACCGCCAATATGGCTGCCTTAATAATAGCTTCACAAACATACAAACAAATTAGAGTTAACATACCTCCACATCTGAGAGTTAAGATGTTTGTCCACCATGAAGTTAAGTGCACATCGGATGTGGTCCCACCGCTTGTCAAAAACATAATATCCCCTCCCAATTTGTCTGCTACCAAAGGAGCAAAACTGTGAGGGAAGAAGGTAAACAGTTACTGGGGTCTACAATACTTTGACATTATTTAATGTTTTGTATCACCTTTTCAAAATTACTTCAAAATATGAAAACAATGGGGTCTATGTACTAAGCCTTGGAGAGAGATAAAGTACCAGCCAATCAGCTCCTGTCACTTTACAGGCTGTGGGGGAGATGTATTAACTGCCGAAGCAGCATCAGCGCACGTTATGTGCGCGGATACTGCTTCTCCCCCATGTATGATTGGGGGGGTCTATGATTGGCCTCTGTCATTATCAGCGCAGCTATCTACAAGATAGCAGCGTTGATAGCCTGAGCTATGTATAAACTATCAGTTCGCCTAACCGTTCCGTCCGCTGCAGCTGTCGCTATCGATGGCTGCAGCCTGGCGATGGCCTAACCCCACAGCAGGGACAGCGCTGTTCTTGCTGAGAGGGCTGCCGGCTCCACGCGGGATCTCGCAATACTTGTGAGATCGCGCACATGCTCAGTGGCGCCAGGACTAAGATACAGCGCATCAGCACTAGGCTGATGCGCTGTGGTCTCTAGGGGAGATCGCCGGAGGGGGGAGTGTAATCACTTCCCCTGCTCCGGCCGATGAGATGTTAATACTTCGCATCATTAGTGCTTCCTGCTTCGCCTCGGTAAAGAGGCGAAGCAGGAATCGTTATAGCAGCACGTTAAGTGCAGCTATAATACATCTCCCCCTGTGTTTGAAAAATGACAGTTTGGAGCTGATTGGTTGGTACTTTATCTCCCTCCAAGGCTTAGTACATAGTCACCAATGTTTTAAGCGGACCACCATCTCCCAGTTTTAAAACATGAAACAGAGGAGGCGATTCTTTTATCGACTTTGTCTCGATGTGCTATTACGGAACGGCACATTGCGTGCAGCAGCATTCAAGTTATTTCTTACAGACCATAGTGTTTTCCCAGGAAATATTCAAGGTAACGTAATGAGCAAATATGTGCGCAAACAAAAACAATACAAAGGCGCATGGAAAATGGTCTATTTAATATTGCATTAAAACACAATCTCACATACACTGGCCGGCATAGAAAATAGCATAAAAAAGAAAAATAATTCATAAAAACAAGATTATAAAAAGGCATATAGAATCAGGACAACTTAATTACTTTCCAACTTAACGGCCTATTTCAGGTATCAGTTTATCAATTGTGGCTACTTATATGGATAGTACAAAAAACACACACAAGTCTAAAGGTGCGTACACACTTGCCGATATTCTGGACGACTGAATGAGAACGATATTGTTATCGTCCACTATATCGGCCAATTTGTATGAAACAACGATGAATGATAACGATCAACGATGCACGCTCCCGCAGGTCGTTGGTGTTTGTCGTTCATCGCCCGAACATGCAACGATATTGTCAGGTTGTTGCATGTTCCTGCATGAGCCCGGCACTGAACGATATCGTTCAGTGTTTGTGCTCAATGTCGTTAACGACATTGGAGCACACCCCTGTCGGGGACACACTAGGCGATGTTGCTCATGAAGCGAATAGTCTCGTGTGTATGCCCCTTTAGATGACAGATATTTATATTAACCATAATATCAAAGTTGCTTCTAGGTCTCAATCAACTGTTTTGATCTCTGAAGCTGCATACACACGGTACGATCTGTACCACCAACAACTTGAAAGATATTCTTAAGTGAAGTCCTCCTGCCACATCTCTGAAAAGGCAAAGTTGACAATATCATCCAAGTTGGCCTGCATGCATGGACGATCATAGACATCGTTATCGTTCATGCGGAAACGCGAATCGTTGGTTGTTCACTGCATAAAAATGAACGCTATATCGTTGAACGTTATCATTCATAGATATCGTACCGTGTGAACGCACCTTGAGAGTCTATACACCAACATTCAAATTATTCCTTACAGACCACAGAGTTTTCACAGGAAATATTCAAGGTAACGTAATGGGCAAAGATGTGCGCAGCCAAACTTCGTGATATCTCGCCCCCGTTCTGGAACAGAGTAATCATGGCTGCCTCACAGTTACCATAAACATGTTCCAGCAATGTATTGGGTTCATGTTCTATCACCATTAAAGTGGCAATATAAAATATACATAATAAATCCAGATCCAACTCCAAATCTACTTTATCATACCTGCTCTGTTTTAGCTCAGGGATCAGAACCCAGCGCTACCCAAATAGTATATTCCCCAGCCACTATTGCCCATGGAAATTAGCTTTGCAGCAATACTCACAGCTGCTGGTCGAGGGTGATGGTCTGAATAATGACAGTCCAGTTTTTCAGCGGGTTCCTCTTTTTCATCCCCTTCTCCCTCATCGCTAGACAAGCGGGAGGTCGGCTCAGCCGCAGGAACTACTGGTTGAGGAGATTCGTGCACTGACGGCGAGCCATTTGGAACGTTACCACTGTGCTGCGCTGGGTAACCTGATGGCCTGCAGATCCAGCAAAGTAAAACAGTAAACGACTGAGCAAGGGTATGCATTGCTTTACAAGTGAGCAATAAGTACACAGGCACGCTCAGTACTACTCATATGAGTAAGACCAGACTCATCTGTATTATTGAAAATTCTGATTGCACACTCGTTGAACTGTTGCTCTAAACCAGTGGTCTCCAACCTTAATTGAGGTGTGAGCTACTTTAGAAAAATGAAACCTCCTGAAGAGCTACTAAAATTGTAGAGAAAAAAAATCTGGCTAATAACCGAACAATTGAAGGTCATTTAATGAAAGAAAAAAAAAAAAAAAGTTTCATAGAAAATAAAAATGCATTTAATTATTACAGCGATATTGTTGTAGTTTGTAAATAAAGTTTAAGCACAGGTACATTTCACTGTTAATTACCAGCTCAAAGGAGGTACATGCAGTAGAGGAGCAAAGGATATAGGCAAGGCTGCTTTGTGATTTTTTTCGGCAGGGCTGGGTGGGAGTCACTCGCCCTGCTGTAGCGTAAACGCGGTGGGTGGAACCATGGAGAGGCACGTCAGGTGATTGCTGTAGAGGCTGTGGCAATCACCTGACCTGCTTCCCTGTGGCTCCACCTATGGCGTCAATGCCACGGGGGAGCAAACGTCAGAGGTCACTTCCTCCTAGTTGACTCTGCAGTAATGCAGCTAGGTGAGCTACCAAAATAAAGACCGCGAGCTACAGGTTGTAGACCACTGCTCTAAACAATTCATTTTCAGTTTGTTGAGCTGGGTACACACTAAACGATGTGTGTAGCCAGCGATCAGACGGGCGAACCCCCGCCGACGTATCGGGCTGCCGGTACACATTAGGCAATCCGGTGCCTGACCGTCTGATATGTCGGCCCCTGCCGCATCCCACTGCATGGGGTCGTCAGCCGCATTGTCAGGTTGAGCTGCATGACCCCAAGGGAGCGCGCACCGCCCGACATAGTGGGTACGCACTGCATGATTTATGAAATCATCAAATCGTATAAAATATGGTCTAGTGTGTACCCAGCTTTAGTCATATGTTGATGAATACATTTCACTGCCAATTCTAATTCATCTTACAGTTATCCTGACCATGTTAACGAGCACAAACAAAAAGAGTTTCAGGAAAGGGTTCCTAAAAATGACATTTGTAGCCATCAATTAAAACAAAAGTAACATACTTATTTGCACAGGTCATTATCATTAAGTAAATGTTCAATTAAGTATTTAAATTACAATTCAATATGATCAGTGAGCTTTAGAAGTGTTATAATTCAGTGGGACATCATTTCATTCTCCTATATTTGGGAACCACATGGGCGTTCATTAAATCTGGTGCACAGGTGTTTCAAAAAATCAACAATGAGGTTTGTTTGTCACAGCAATCATTCAGATTGTACCCGTTATTATTCTAGCTGACGCACGTTATAAATTACTATAGGTTACAGTACCTGTACAAACTGTGAAACTATTATTATTAATGAAAGAATCAAGTTTTAAACTACACAAAACAAATTTTAGGTTAGTGTTTTCTAAACTCTGTCCTCATTGAACCCTAAAGCTGGGTTCACACTATGCGACTGTGTACCCAGCCAACGGGACGACGCAATGGAGCTATAAATCTCACCGTCCGTACTCAATGCATGAACCAGTGTACAACGGCGCGTTGTGCTGTTCCATGCTGCATTGTGTCATCTTATCTACTGTGCAGGACATCAGATGGGACGATGCAAATAAACAAATTGCGTGCTTGCGTGATCGACAGTACTCACTATGTGATCTGCGTGACATATCGTTCCAATCCACGTCGGAACATTAGATCGTAAGACAGATCACGTAGTGTGTACCCCGCTTAACAGTGCGTGTTTTCAAGGTGTCCTCAGGAATAATTAGTACCACCTGTAGATCTATTGTGCTAGTCAATTCACACACCTGTGCCCCAGCTAGATGATCTGGAAAAAATGCACTGTTAGGGTTCCATGAGGACCGGGTTTGAGAAACACTGTTCTAGGTATAGTCTTTGGTCCAGCACAGAGATTAAAATATTAGGTTAGGAGGATGAAGTGTGTTGGCCAACAGAACAGCTAGGTCAATTTAGAAACTAATCTGCATATTAATCAGTGCATGCTGCCATATTCCTTGCAGTATCTTACACAGCCAAATCATTGACAAACACAGCTTTAAAACCATGGCATAAGCACTTGGGTTTCTTTTCCTCGGCGTATACAAAAACAGTACCTTGGAAGACTGGGGTTGTGAGGCTTGGCCTTGCTAGGTACTGAAGGCTTCACTTCGGGGGCAGAGAGTC
Source organism: Taudactylus pleione (assembly GCA_031769625.1). Lineage (NCBI taxonomy): Eukaryota > Metazoa > Chordata > Amphibia > Anura > Myobatrachidae > Taudactylus > Taudactylus pleione. The sequence continues at coordinate 7,838,454 of JAUIMM010000134.1, forward strand.
CATGAGAATTTTGGTGAGATTCCTGGGAAGATTTTGAAGGTGAGGGATGCGGTTCCCTGAGCGCAGACATCTGTGGCTGCTGTTCAGCATGTCGGAGCAATTCTTTCTCCCTGGTTTTGTTTTTGTGCTCGGCTAACAACACATCAAAACCTTTCTTGCGCCCTTGTACTGCTCTCCTGTAGCCTAAGGAATGTGTCTGGAGAAGAAAGCACATTATAGTCACACACAAACTCTTCTGCACTGATACATGATTGGAGGAATATAGTTCGTAGGGAGGGAAATTAATTGGTTTGCCCATAGATCCAGTCTAAAGGCATGGGAGCTATTCAATTGTTTGCGCCGATTGCAGTGAGTGCCGTGGGCACCTACTACTTATCACGGATTTCTGTTCACAGCCTCCCAAGGTCCGAGAAGAAATCCTCCCAAAGTAGGGCATTTGGGCGCCTTAACCACATTTTGTTCTGCTTTATGTGGCGAAACCCCTACATTTCGGGCTTGATATCCGCGAGAGCGATGGGCTCCCAAAACAACTGAATAGCTCCCGTCACTTTAGATGGGAGCAGCCGTTGCGATAAAATAAGTTAATTCCACCATTCTAAAAAGATCACAGGTAAACAACTTAAAAGCTGCACTACCATCTAGGGCAACAATAATAACCTCTACCTAGACAGAGCCCCGAGGACTGTGCATTACTTCCAAGGCTCCGCCACTTCAGTTTTGTGAATTATTCCCACTGAACGTTACTTCTTAATCACATGGTAAGTGACTAGACATTTGGCATGACTAATACACCTGTGTGTAGTCTAATCACCACAGAGTGTACAGACTTCATTTCACAGTGCAGGTCACGACTATTCCCCAGTAATGATGGTGTCCTTCTCTCTTTAACTGTCTGTGCAGCAATAGGCACAACTATGGTTCTCTCCTTCAAATATAAAACGTGCTAGTTATTGTTACAGGCTGCCTGGCCTGTGCGGCTTAGACTTACCTTGCATGTCAGAGATCTAGTGCAGGGCTTCTTAGTCTCAACATCGAGAACTCCACAGTGTATATCAGGGTCAAACTCACGATCTGTAAAACGTGATTATATGACAAAATGAGAAAAGGAAAGTCGCAGGCAGCCTTCAGCAGTCTAAAACCTGTGTAGTGAGGTACGACTGATGAAAATGTATTACAAAAAACTATTATAATAGACGTCAACTCCAGAACCCACCTAAACAGTAAAACAAAAACTAAAAAACTACACATTGCATAGTAATAGCGAAGAGAGCTATACAGTTCCATCTTCAGCAATGAAATTACTTAACGTTCATTTAGAAGGTTTCCAATAGCCAAAAGTTTTGATACCAGGATAAAATATTATACATTTTTTTTTTTTTTTTTTTTAGACATCTTTGTATTATAGTGGATTGTAAACTATTTGCTATTTATCACTAGTGAAATAGATTTTTTTTTTTTTTTAACATAAAAAAATTCTATGACTAAAAGACCACTGTCTCAAATCTCTTTTCAACATTGTTAAGGTCCTGAAACTTTCTTCTGTGCATGAGGATAGCGATCTACTTAAATAACTTCCTTTCTGGATGGTACAGTGGACTGTAAATGCTACAAGGGAGAACGGGAAGGGGGGCAGGAAGGATGCAGTACAATTCTCTCAGCTGACGCCTGGCTGGTGGAAACCGCCGTCTCAGACGTCGTATCAGAATATCCCGTAAATGCTCAATTGGGTTTTAATCTTGAGACTAAGGGGAGAATTTATGAAGCAGCGGCTTCTTTAAACTGCTGTTTCCCAGAGGATTGCAGGTGAATATTTTAAATGGCACTTGGAGTCCGTGTAAAGCCCGGCGTGCTTTACACTGACTCCGGGTGCAGTTTTAAATATGTATCTGCAACCCGCTGGGAAGTCGCTGCTTCTTACATTCTCCCCTATGACCTTATCAGTTTCCTGCTCAAACCACTGGGTGACCGACAAGTACTCTGTGGATGAGGGCCGGCGTTGTGATTGTGGAAGACACCTGTCCTGTCGTGGAATAAATGATGTAACACTGGGTGACGATAAACATTGAGCACTAGTATGTAGTGATTAGCGCTCACCTTGCCATCGAAAGGAATAACTGTACCCAAACCATGCAGGGAAATGTGCCCCACAAGCTTACAAAACCTTCCAAACCTTTACTACTGAACACGAGCATTTAGTGCTGTACAGTTATTTTTTTAGTGACCCTTCTAACCATTCATCTAACCATATTACCGATTTGCTGTCCATTACCTGTGCTACCTCCCCCATGCAAACATGCACTGAGAAGTGTGATGAGTGGCGAGAGGTGAATGCATGGTGACCAGACTGCGGTATCCTACTCTGTAGAGTCCACGTCTGACTTTTTTGTGGAAACTGACAGCTTTTACCAAAGATTGAAATTTGCAGATATTTCATCTGCAGTTATGGGTCTGTTTATCCCGCCACTTTTGTTTTTATGGATGTAACTATGCTGTAGCGGGTGCTTCCCCCAACTGGGCCACCCCTTGCCCCTCGGAGCTCCATGCCAACATCCCCTTAGACACTGTTGCTTGTGTATCGCCAACAGGTTGCACTGTCTTGGTGAATGAAACACATGACAAATACACCCAACAATCACCCATCTTTCTAAAGTTAGTCTCCACTTGCCGCTAGGCCAGTCTGAATTGTATGCAACAAGGCAGACCAGCATTTTTATGTATGTCCTGACCTAGATCATGGGATGGAATGTGCCTAAGTAATGTGTGATTCACTCCTGTGCGGAAGCCCTTGCTTTCTGTGTACTTGGTGCTCATTGTACATTCACCTAACCAAAATATTAAGCATTGGATAGAACCCCCCCACCCCTTTTAAAAAAAAATAAAAATAAACGACTCTCCTATAAAACAAACACACATAAAGGAGCGAACACTTCACTTATTTTAAAAACAAAAGGATGAAACGTAAGAGGAAGTTAATAAGAAAGGAAAGTCTGAGAAATTCTTTTTTAAGGAAAATGTTGACTAGAGTAAGTAAATAATGGGATCCATTCCCAGAAGTGAATTGTGCAACCAGGAGGGGGAGAGAGGGGGGGGGTTTGGGAGGAGCGCCCACACCAGACCACACAGATGGCGGTCAGCGGCTAATCACCCAGCATCATTTCTCACCACAATAACTTTAGTTACTCTTTGTGAAGCTGAAAAATTACTCTATATATAAAATAGAAAAAAAAAAAAAAGAAACAACTGGTAATCCCATTACAAGAGCTGTGCAATACATAAAAGATTATACATACCTGACAATCTCTTGTGTAAATATTTCCTACAGTGTGTATCGTCCGGCTTCTTTTCCACATTCGGAGGAGTTGAGAGAATTCCTTTACCGTTTGGTATCTGTCCAGGGGAAGGCAAAGGTGGCTTTGGTATTGATTGCCAATTAAGGCCAGTCTTTACTGAGGAGCTGACAGAAGAGGAACAGGTAGAGCCAGCAGCAGATTTTAGTAACACGCCATCCATCTTTGGGACTGTGTGCATCTTCTCCACTTTAACAGAGGGTGTCATTCTGGTGGTGAGGACATGCAGAAATGGTCACTGAACCTTCAACAGTAGTTTCTTTTTATTATTGAACGTTCAAGTCATTACAGGCGATCAAATGCCTTAGGAAGTAACGTACAGATTGCTCTGGCCAAAACAAAGTTTACACAGACTCTAAAAATAAAAAATAGCTGTCCTTTCATATAACAGCAAGTCCCTGCTTAGATGGCACATCTGCAATTGTTCACGTAACTTCCTACAACACATTACATATACTATATCAGTGTTATTACACACGGTTCTCGTTCTTCACCACCGACCTCACTCGCACTTCTCAACGTTTAAAACTCCTAAAAATCGGACTCTCCTGCAAAATGGGGACCTGGGTGCATAATATCATGGCCGTGACCATACAGATGTGTCCTCACTCCATTTGCTGCAGTCGCGCCAAACAGCCCCTCTTGGCGCTTAGCCCTGTGAGACGCTGTTAGCGCCGGGCGTCTCAATTGCATCTTTTCTGCCGACAATGTATCTAAGCCACAATGCAATGTAACGAGGGCGCACCGGGAGACTGTGCGGATTACATTTGCTATGTGGCACACAGAAATACAGCCATGGCCAAAAGTGGAGCATGACACAAGTATTGGTTTTCACAAAGTCTGCTGCTTCAGTATTTAATGGTGGCAATTTGCATAGACTCCATAATGTAATGAAGAGTGATCAGATGAATTGCAATTAATTGCAAAGTCACTCTTTGCCATGACAATGAACTTAGGGCCTGATTCAGAGCCGCTCGTAAGCGGCCACTCGTTCGCTCCGAGTGATGTTTGCCCAACTGCGCATGCGTACGGATCGTTATACGCATGTGCAAACCAGGCAGTGCGGTCGAAATTCATGTGCTCGCAAAATAGCGAATGCCTGATAATTTGAGTGACAGAATGAGGCGTATGTGGGTGGTAACAGGGGAAGGTGCTTGAAAACGGGGAGTGGAGATCCGAACGCAGGCGTGCTTAAAGGTCAAAACGGGCGTTTTATGGGTGTGCATAATTAAAACAGCAGCGTCATTGACCACGTCACTGGGTTATTTTATAGCCAGAACTGTTCGCAAGATTGTGGTAGCAAAAACCAACCACAAGAATAGCGAGCAGTTCATACGCTGGTCGATGTACTAGATTAATCTAATAAATAGCGGACATGACGTAGGATGCGAGCGGCCAGGGGGCATATTTTTCCAAAAAACGACCGCAAGTTTTGTTCGCTCGTTCAGACCTAGAGGCGTGAACAGACCGCAAAGAGCGAACGGTTCATTTGAATAGCCACCCCTATTTTCTGGACGAGCGAGCACTAATTGCGTCCGACTCTGAATCAGGCACTTAATCTCAAAAACAACATTTCCACTGCAATTCAGTCCTGCCACAAAAGAACCAGCTGACATCATGTCAGTGATTCTCTCGTTAACACAGGTGAGAGTGTTGACGAGGACAAGGTTGGAGATCACTCGGTCATGCTGATTGAGTTAGAATAACAGACTGGAAGCATTAAAAAGAGGGTGGAGTTTGAAATCATGGTTCTTCCTCTGTTAACCATGGTTACCTGCAAGGAAGCACGTGCAGTCATCATTGCTTTGCACAAATGGGCTTCACAGGCAAGGATATTGATGCTAGTAAGATTGCACCTAAATCAACCATTTATCGGATCATCAAGAACATCAAGGAAAGAACTTCAATAGTTGTGAACAAGGCTTCAGGGCGCCCGTCCAGCAAGCACCAGGACCGTCTCCTAAAGTTGATTCAGCTGCGGGTCGGGGCACCACCAGTGCAGAGCTTGCACAGGAATGGCAGCAGGCATGAGACGAAGACTTTTGGAGGCTGGCCTGGTGTCAAGAAGGGCAGCAAAGAAGCCACTTCTCTCCAGGAAAAACATCAGGGACAGACTGATATTCTGCAAAAGGTACGGGTTTGGGGCATCTGGAAAAAAGCTTGTCCGGAGAAGGAAAGGTGAGCGGTACCATCAGTCCTGTGTCATGCCAACAGTAAAGCATCCTGAGACCATTCATGTGTGGGGTTGCTTCTCGGCCAAGGGATTGGGCTCACTCACAATTTTGTACACAGCCATGAATGAAGAATGGTACCAAAACATCCTCCAAGAGCAACTTCTCCCAACCATCCAAGAACAGTTTGGTGACGAACAATGCCTTTTCCAGCATGATGGAGCACCTTGCTATAAGGCAAACGTGATAACTAAGTGGCTCGGGGAACAAAACATCGAAATTTTGGGTCCATGGCGAGTAAACTCTCCAGACCTTAATCCCGCTGAGAACTTGTGGTCATTCCTCAAGAGGCGGGTGGACAAACAAAAACCCACAAATTCTGACAAACTCCAAGCATTGTTTAGGCAAGAATGGGCGGCCATCAGTCAGTATGTGACCCAGAAGTTAATTGACAGCATACCAAAGCGAATTGTAGAGGTCTTGAAAAAGAAGGGTCAACAAATAATGACTCTTTGCATAAACTTAATGTAATGGTCAATAAAAGCCTTTGACACTTATGAAATGCTTGTAATTTTACTTCAGTATACCATAGTAACATCTGACAAAAAGGTCTAAAAACACTGAAGCAACAAACTTTGTGAAAACCAATACTTGTGTCATTCTCAAAACTTTTGGCCATGGCTGTACAAGTGACGTATCAAATTAATCAGCACAGTCTCCTGGTGCGTCCTAGACGCATTGTATTGTGACTTAGACGCATTTCCGTCAAAAAAGCCCGGTGCTAGCAGAGTTGCATGGGACCTGGCGGCTCACTCACGCCAGGCAAGTCGCGCTGCGTGGCGTATTGAAGCTAGGTTAAGCAGGGTCACATCTGTATGTCAATGAGTGTTGCCAAGACCCAGAGTCATGCCCAGTACTTCAGAAGAAGTAGGCCATCCCGAACCCCCTTCACTAAAAACACCCTTGAATTGCACGTACAGCAGAGACATAACAGTCCGCGTAAATACACCTTCCGTCTTCTCACTTGGCAAACATGCTGACCTGCAAAGTAGTCACCTCATTCCAGGATTAGCGCGCCGAAGTCAGGACGTATGCTTACTGCCAGGCACACTCTTCTTTTGATATGTATTTCAGGTTGACAGTATAAAGATGGAATACCCAATACCTGTGGTACATTTGTTACTTACATTTTGTCTTGGGGTGCTTTGCTGTGCTGTACAGGATGCATCGACCTGTTATTTCCGCTTATCTGTAGCTTATCTTTGGGAGACTTGATCAGCTTGGAGTTGGAGGAGGCACTGCCACTTGCACCGCTGAACGTGCGAGTGCTTGTGCCGGCCGCTTTGCTTTTTGCTGAAGGCAGGGAGGAGTAGAGGGAATACACAGATGATGTCGGAGGTGTTAGTGGGGGCTTGCCGCAGGAACCATGTCTTCTTTCTGCAATGAAAGGAAAATGTCACCATAATAAACCAAAGGCTTATGTAATAATCAGGTACACTAGGGTAGGGAGGAGACTTAGAAAAACTTTACAGTGGAAAACTCCTTTAATTACTGAGGGCATAAAGACAAATGTTTATGCAAGATAACAAGAGATGCTTTAAGCCAGAGGTCTTCAACCTTGGCCCTCCAGCTGCTGTGGAACTACACATCCCAGTATGCACTGCCACCTTTTTGATATAACAGCATGCTAAAACTATGGCAGTGCATGCTGGGATGTATAGTTCCATAGCAGATGGAGGGCCAAGGTTGAAGACCCCTGCTTTAAGCTGTAACCTTGCCCTTCTATTCCACAGTTCATCCATATGTCTGATGGTCCCAGTTCCCGATGTTCTAACTCTGATTGGCTGCAGGTTTGACCTGGAAACAGTCTCAGGACGCAATTCAGAAAAGGCATGTCTAATGGAGCGTACACACGGTCAGATTTGTCAGACTTGTCAGATTTGTCAGATGAACGATTAAACGATCTGAACGATTTGAACGATTTTACCAAAGTTTTGAACGATTTGAACGATTGAACGATTTTTGACTGCATTAAAATGAATGGAATCGTCCAAGTCTGACTGCAAACCCATCAGATGTCAGATATCGTTATCTGACAAACGGGAACGCGCATCGTTGATCGTCCATCGTTCAGGCATGTCAGATATGAACGATTTTCCTTCAGATATGAACGACTAAACGATTTTTAAATCGTTATCGTTCATATCTGAAGGAAAAATCTGATCGTGTGTATGCACCATAACTCCGCCCCTTTCACACTAGATTATACAGGCTTTCAAGAAAATTTTTTTTTTAATAGCCAACACTAGTGAAATACACCTTAAAATGTCCTATCAGTGTAATTTCTAGTCATGGTTTTGGTTGCAGCAAATAATCCATGCATGAGAAATTAGAGCAAGAGATATATCTCCAGTACAGGCCTGACATCCAACTATAGTCCTATCATCAAGTGTCCCTGCCAATAAATTTGTATATTTATTGTTACAAGTCATTGACTTGTGAAATGGATTGAAATGTTATACAAATATAGCAGCAGGCAGTGAGCAACTTTTGAATTTGCATCAGAGTAAAGGGTCATTAAACGATAAAGCGGCAACCACAACAATTCACATTTAAGCTGTTCATGTGTTAATCTTGGCACAGTACATTATACATAGTACTTGTTTCACAACATTGCAGTACTGCGCTTTAATGCAGCAATTGGTGTATTGTAACTGGATGTGTAGTGAATCATATTTCGGGAATACATAATAATCCCTTTTGAAACTGTGACAAAGGGCCCAAGATTTAAGAGGGAGCCAATCCATTAAACTAGACAGGGCCTTAATGACACGGAGCGTAGATTTCTGTAAGGCATAGGTGCAGCAATGAGGTCTTGTAATGAATCTGCCTCCAGTAAAAATGCCTCTTTGGCTCAGTAGGTCTGAAACAAGACATTCAATCTATTTACATAAAATAAAAATAAAACGCTTGTAGGAGCCTTAAAACAGTATTTTCTACAGATTACATGAAAGCCATTATTGCTCAAACAAGCGCATATTGCAGAGAAGTTCATAAAATCTACAGATTGCATGTAGCCTCTGTGTCGGTCTGTTAAAATCCAGTCTGGCTTTATTAATGTGTTTGTTTCCTTCGGTAAAATGCTCTGGCGTATGCTGGGGCCATGAAAGTAAATCTATTCTTAAAATGTTTTCCTTCAAATGGGACAGATTTGCACAATAGGATCATAACCTTAAGACAACTAGATTTGCACAGGAGTGGTTCACTGTTCATGGTAAACACACACACATTATATTTATATATATATATATATATATATATATATATATATATAATATATATATTTTTTCTTTTTTTTTTAACAGTAAGTCGCTTATTTACATAGAGCCCTAAGCTCAACCCATCTAAGAAACACATGTAGTACTTCCTCGTGCAGATCCAGTTACAGAGCCAATGGCCCTAGCAACTGAATTTGTTGACAGCAGAAGGTAAAATAATCCATGTAGCAACGATATAAACAGCATAAGTGCTTGATTCTATGACCACCGTAATAAACTATAAATCTTTATGCAGTGCAAGAATAAGCCTAACGCAAAGCAAAGACGTGAAAATGATATGGCGCCCATTTTAGCCCAAGAGGTGTATACGCCAGAAATACGACAAGGTGGTGACCCACCCTAAGGGAAACCGCCCCGTGTAATATCACTCGGAGCCACGTCACAGTATTACAAGGACAACGACACTACGGTTTAGGACTGCATAAAACAAGTAATTTATTTGCTAAATCGGATAAATAAGCTTCGTATTTCAACTAACCATTGGCTAAGATTCCGTGGTGACACTAGGGTCTTATATTTATTTTTAAAAGAAAAACCACCATACATAAACTTATTTTGTTCCATGTTCAATGTGTGTGTCGGCTGCTGTAGAATACTTGTACAAGTCGTATTTATGTATTTGAATAGGGAAGCAGCAGGAATAGGACTTCTGTGACAAAGTTACAGCACCCCAGGGATGAAACATGGGACTTCCCGGGATAATAGGGAGCCAGCCCAATGGCCGCTTTTTGGGGCGAGAGACAAATGACCAACACTGAGATTTCCAGCTGGGAAAATGAACACACACAGTGAACCAGCCGGTGCGGATTTATCAGCTAATGGCAGAGAAAGAGGTCATTATGTGACGAGGGATGATATTGGCATGGAACCCTTAGCCCAATTTTGGCCCCTAGCCTTTGGGATGTATTTTGTGCCTAGATCATTGGGGCTTATTTACAAACACTGTTCTAGTAAATAGAATAATACATAAACATTTGCACTACAGGGCTCAAAGTCCAAATCTATAGGAAGAGGAGGATAAAAAGTAAATTAAAAAAGATACAATTCACAAAAAGTAAAAAAGTGCAATATAAAAAAAAATATATATATATATTCGTAAACTATAACAAATAAGCAGTAACAGGAGATGATTTAATGTCAGCCGTGTGCAATGAAATATGCTGGCACTAGATAAGTAAATGTTAACTTAATAATATGCCTCTATCAGAACACTTACGGATTGCTATTCTCTTATTACTGAAGCACCAGTGACTGTTTTGTCATTTACTATGGTAAACAATGATCTGCTCCGGCCAACAGATCAAGACCAGCATTCGTCTTAAACCCCGGAGCTTCCGGGAAAGCCTCGACGTCCGCCGGTGTTAGTAACAAACACAAGTCTGCATCTGCTTTTGAAGTTTGGGCCAAGCCACTCAAATGACATTTCAGAAAAGCTTATGTGGCCCCGCTCGTATGCGGTTAATCCCTCATTGCAAGATTATCCACTTTGATCAACGGTGTTTCTGGCCAGATGACTAACACGGGGCCAGCGGAAAAGAAAGAGCAAAGAAAAAGAAAAGACTGAAAATAGAGACGACGGAGAATGTGAAAGAATGTGACATGAGGGAGATAAAGAGACGCATGTATATACAATTTTTCCTGCATTTCCGTGTTGTGTTAGAGAAGAGCCATACCCACCTTCTGCAAACTCCATGCAGAGCTGGGCTTGCGGCCAATTTCAAACCGTGAGTTTAAAAGAGAGAGGAAAAAAAAAAAAACACAAAAAGAAACAAACAGGCTTCCACCCTCCCTGCAGCCCAGTATGTGACGAATGCTCACAGCAGCTCCCATTCACATATTTGTCAGTGTTCCGCTGCACGTTCTGATCCTGACAAGTGGGACCTCGCTGTCATGCATCTGGGGGCTGGCCACATACTCCTGCACAGGATCCATGTTTGTGCTTATGTAACATTTGCCAGTATTGTGAAGTGAAAAAAAAAAAAAAAAATCAGACGCACAGGTCCTGGCAGATAAAGAAGGAAAGAAAAAAAAAAAAAAAAAAAAAGGAGGGGGGATTGAGGGAGGAGATGAAAACGAAAACAAGGGGGTGTGACTTTTTATCCTGCTCAAACCTACAGAGCTGTTATCTTTCAGAAGCAAGCAAGTTACTCTCAGAGTGAGTACACGGCTCGCTGGATGAAGAGAGAATTTTTATTTTTATTCTTGTTCTGTCATACTAAGGGAAAACCGAGGATTAGTCTTTCACGATAAATCAAGTGAACAAATAAAATTATGCGAGGATATTAGAAAGTTAAAGCAAGCAGGCCTATGGTTATTTTAAACTAATAGCTAAAATAGAAGTTATGTAATACATAGTTTTCACATCAATAAAGGCATAATTCATTTATAATGCTGTGGCATATGTTAAAGTTACAGGGTTATTTACGAGCATGCTCTAATTCTGTACTTTCACCACAGCAACCAATCAAGAACTGGTTTTTATTATCTGCCGGTATAATTTAAGGTGCGTACACACTGGGCGATTAATGTGGACGACTGAACGATAACGATATTGTTATCGTTCAGTCGTCCACTTTATCGTCCATTTTTAACACAAAAACGATGAACGATAACGACGACACACGTTCCCGCGGGTCGTTCGTCATTATCGTTCATCGGATTAACATGCAGGCCAACCTGGCGATGTCGTCAGGTTGCTGCATGTTATGGAATGGGGAAAGAGCCTGGCGCTGAACGATATCGTTCAGTGGGTTTGCTCAATGTCATGAACGACATTGAGCACACTCCCTGTCGGGGACACACTAGGGGAGCATATCGTCTATTGTGTATGCTCCTTTAGACAACAAGAGCCAAAATCAAATTGGTTTGTAGGTTTTAGCTCACATTTGCACCTTTGAGCAAATGTTCGTAAATACATAACAAATGAGAGTATCAACTTCATCAGCAACTGGTGTGCTTGTTATCCACGTCACCGGCAGCTAGGCCCAGAGGTTCCTTGCAGTGTGGCAAACGGAATTAGCGCTGGACACTTTTGTGCCAATCTTACTTGTGATAATTATCAAATTGGCTTTTTATTGCCACATGTGTGGTCTCACAAACTAAAGCATTGGGTAGGTGGGTGGAGCCAACATACACTTTTTTTCCAAAGCTCCTGCTCTGGATTGTGAAAATCACCATAGGCCTGCAGAATTGTTTGGGACATCCCGGTATTACGCAGCCACACTTGGTGCATTTTGGCATGACACATGCGATAACCGTGGCACCCATTACTAACAGGCGCCCGCCGCCCACCAACACGGTAGCCACTGTTGGCTTGAGTGTGCCATCACAAGGCCCCATATGAACCAGGTCAGGACCCTGTATAACTGAAATCTGATTTGATGTGATTGGGTATATCAGAATAATCTGGTCATCTGATAATCCTCATGAGCAAGTGTACAGGTATCAGCCCACAAGGTAGTATGCTGTGGTCTGATTGCTGATGGGGCAACTCTGCAATCTGATCATTCAGCCAAAATGCCCGAATGACCAGATCTGGATATCCAGACAGCAAAGAGTCAGTGATCATTACAGTATGTGTGCCCACCATTACTGATGTGGTCATGATCTTACTACTTCACTCTATTGCCATCTGTTACCAGCCACTGTAAATATTTCGGGGAAAAGGGGAATGGACTGCAGACCCTAGCTCTTTCTAATGGGATGTGCTACCTAGCTGAAACTTGGGGGCATATTCAATTAGCCGCGAAAAGTCGGCAGATTTTCGCATGCCGGACTTTTCGCTGTCATCGCTGGTTTTACCAGCGGAAAGGTTTTGCGCGCGTCACAGGCGAAAAGTGCTGTCAGTTTTGGGGAAATCAGCCCGACACCCCCCAAAAGATGCACGGACATTGGGGATCACTATAGATACCCCAGAATAGGCCTGCTGAAGATATTTGGGATGACTTAAATGTTCTCAATAGCTGCTATTTAGCGTCTTTGCACAAGTGGTGAGAATAGCATTTAGCAGTTTTGCTTTTTTTCCCCAGCAAATTTGGGGTACATGAAAATGGGTGCTAGCATATTTTAAAGTTGCTAATGTAAAGTTTTAAAAAAACTTTTAAAAATCCACCTGCCGCAAGCGCCTGCAATCTCAAAAACACCTGGGGCATACTTGGGGGCCCCCCTGGAGTCTATTTCGCTAGTTTTTAAGTTTGTCCCCCAACTTTGTACTTTTTCGCCCCCTTTTTCAAAGTTATTTTTTTGGGCGTTCTTAAGTTTTTTTGTAACTTTTTTTTGACGGTTTACCTTTGGGGGGCTGTCCCAAGACTGCAGGGGGGGTCCCGCAAGTTTGCACCCCTAAACTGCACTTTTTTTCGCCTGCTTTCATAGGCGAATCTTTTTCGCCTATTCCAATGCAATGACTTTCCGCACCGGCGAAAAGCCTTTGGAATTGAATACGGGGATAACTTTTCGCCTGGCAAGATGACGTCACCGGCGAAAACTTTTCGCTGAAAACAGCTTATCGCAGCTAATTGAATATGCCCCTTAATATTACAACATAGAAAAAAGAAATGCCAGATGCACCATACAACCATTAATAATTATGCATAATATGCAAGGTTTTTGGCAGAAATTTGGCCAAAGTTATGAGCTTACCGTAACACCATCGTCATGGTAATCTCATCAGGTAAATCCCTAACACTATGGGGGTTCATGTCTGGGGCATGGGGCACCCCCGAACCACCCCAGGGCACCACACAAAATAAAATAAAAAATAGCAGTAAAGTGTTGGGTGAGTGAGAGTGGCTTAGTATTGAAAGTGTTAGAAAAAATGAAAAATAAATTGGTGAAAACGTAACAAACAAAAAACAAAGTGATATAAAGTGTTAAAAATAAGTGTTACGTGGTGATGCCACAAAGCGGTTCAGCCAGAGCAGTTCAAGGGCCCCCACGCCCCAAAATTCAGCCCATAACTGACTGGCTCCATAGTACTAAATGAATGTAGGTCTTACCTGTGGCTTTGTTATACAGACTGATGTTTTTAATTGGGGTCCCATCATTTACTGACTGCACAGACGCCTCTGACCCAGCATTTACTGACTGCACAGTCTGTTGAACAAAGCCACAGGTAAGACCTACATTCATTTAGTACTATGGAGCTAGTCAGTTATGGAGTGAATTTTGGGGCGTGGGGGCCCTTGAACTGCTCTGGCTGAACCTCTTTGGGACATCACCATTTAACACTTATTTTTAACACTTTATATCACTTTGTGTCTTACATTTTCACCCATTTATTTTTCATTTTTTCTAACACTTTCAATACTAAGCCACTCTCACTTACCCAACACTTTACTGCTATTTTTTATTTTATTTTGTGTGGTGCCCTGGGGTGGTTTGGGGGTGCCCCACACCCCAGACATGAACCCCCATAGTGTTAGGGATTTACCTGATGAGATTACCTTGACGATGGTGTTACGGTAAGCTCATAACTTTGGCCAAATTTATGCCAAAAACCTTGCATATTATGCATAATTATTAATGGTTGTATGGTGCATCTTTTTTTTTTTTTTTTATCAGCCACTGTAAGCGAAGGAAGGGTGACTGTAGAGTACGTCCAACAGGGTAACTGAAAACAAGCACTTTCAGATCATTATCTTGATTAACTTTAGATCTGAAAATTTCCTGAAACAAGGACACACCGTATGATTACTGAAAAAAACAAAAAAATTAAAACAACCGAGGGAAAATAATCGCAATTAAGTGCAAATAATCCAGACGCTTATCCTTCTACAGTATCCCCCATTCTCTGCCAACCTGCTCAGGCTGTGATTGGCCCCTTGGTCATCTACAGCAGAAAATCTGAAGGGGCACGTTCCTCAGCCAAAGTGTAGATACAACGCACAGCATAAAGGCTTCATATCAGATACTAGCAACAAATGTGCACTTAAAAAAACAAAACACATAAGTTTCATGCTTGTATGTAATAGCAAAGGTGTCTTCTATAAATGTTTAACGGGGCTTCTACCGCAGAAGGACGTTTTCTATCCATAGCATGACTCTAGGTACTGCAACAACATTTATTTTCAACTAATTTACCGCCAACACCAAGCTCAAGTAAATGTACTTATAATTGCTGTGGTACAAGGAAAATATGAGATATGGTAAGAACTTACCCTTGTTATCTCTATTTCTACGAAGTCCATAGGGTTCCACAGGATACCTTGGGGGTATAGGTGTGACGTCAGTCGCTGGGCACCATAGAGTTAAGCTTTTCAGCCTCCCAGGATGCACTAGGGTCCCCCTCCTATACCCCGCCCCCGAGCCAAGGCACCTCAGTTAGTTATCAAGCCATAGGCCGGAGGAGGAGAAGGAAGAGAGAGAAAAAAGTTCTGGACACATACAAGAATCACATTCTCACCAGAGGGAGACGGAAAACCGGTGACCAGAGCAAAGCCCATCTGCAGCACAGGTGCGACAGGGCGGGAGTCCTGTGGAACCCTATGGACTTCGTAGAAATAGAGATAACAAGGGTAAGTTCTTACCATATCTCATATTTTCTACTTCAGGGTCCATAGGGTATCCACAGGATACCTTGGGGATGTCCCAAAGCAGTATCCTTTAAGGGTGGGGACGCTCCTGTGCAGAAAGGAGAATCCGAAGCCCAAAGGAAGCATCCTGAGAGGCGAAGGTGTCAAACCTGTAATACCTCACGAAGGTATGGACAGAGGACCACGTAGCAGCCTTGCAGATCTGAACTGCCGAGGCACCACGTCGAGCTGCCCACGAAGGACCCACAGACCTAGTGGAATGAGCCTTCAGAGAAGGAGGAACCGGTAGGCCTTCACGAAGATAAGCTTAAGAAATAGCCATACGGATCCAGGCTGCCAAAGTTTGCTTTGAGGCAGGCCAACCCTTCTTACGGAAGCCATAGAGGACAAACAAAGCGTCCGACTTCCTAAACGAAGAAGTGCGGTCAACATAAGTCCTTAAGGCCCGCACAACATCCAAAGAGGCCTCACCCACGGAAAGACCCGGTGAGTTAAAGGCCGGAACAACGATTTCCTCGTTAACATGAAACTGGGAAACAACTTTGGGAAGAAACTCGGGCCGAGTGCGGAGCACTGCCCTGTTCCCATGAAAAACCAAGAAAGGGGGTCTACAAGAAAGAGCCCCTAACTCAGAAACACGTCTGGCCGAAGCAATGGCCAGAAGGAAAACAGTCTTAGCTTTTAGCCATTTAAGATCCACTGAGCCCAGTGGTTCAAACGGCGGTCCTTGGAGAGCCCTCAGGACCACAGCCAAATCCCAAGGCGCCACAGGTGGAACAAAGGGCGGCTGAATGCGGAGAACACCTTGCATAAAGGTGCGCACATCCGGGATTGTAGCAATCCTACGGTGAAACCAGACAAACAGGGCCGAAACCTGTACCTTCAAAGAAGCAAGGCGAAGCCCATGATCTAGTCCCGCTTGCAGGAAGGCGAGAATCCGAGACAGACGAAACTCCCGCGGTGCATAACCTCTCGGTCGACACCATTGGAAGAACGTATGCCACATGCGATGGTATATCCTCGCGGAAGACGGTTTCCGAGCTCGCAACATGGTACGTACCACAGAGCTGGAAAACCCCCGGGACCTCAGCATGGCCGTCTCAACAGCCACGCCGTCAAAGACAGCCGCGTCAGGTCCGGGTGAAGACAAGGACCCTGAGACAGAAGGTCCGGTCGTAGCGGCAACCGCAGAGGACTGTCCACGGACAGACCCTGAAGGTCTGAGAACCAGTGTCTGGGCCACGCGGGAGCTATCAACAGGAACGTCCCTCCTTCCTGTTTGAATTTCCGGATTACCCGTGGAAGAAGGGAGACCGGAGGGAACAGGTATGCGAACCGGAACGTCCACCGGACGGACAGAGCATCCACCAGAGACGCCCCTTCGTCTCTTGTGCGAGACCCGTACACCGGCAACCTGTTGTTGTGCCGGGACGCCACGAGGTCGATCTCTGGAAGACCCCACCTGTCCACCAGCAGTTGAAAAACGTCCGGGTGCAGGGACCATTCCCCCGGATGAAAGTCCTGGCGACTTAGAAAGTCCGCCTCCCAATTTAGCACTCCCAGGATGAAGACCGCTGATATGGCCGGAAGATTGCGCTCCGCCCAAACCAGGATCCGAGAGACCTCTACGAGAGCCGCCCGACTGAGAGTTCCTCCTTGCCTGTTTATGTAGGCCACAGTGGTAGCGTTGTCCGACTGGACCTGCACCGGGTGACCCTGGAGAAACCGATGTGCCTGCTGGAGAGCATTGAAGACCGCACGGAGTTCCAAGATATTTATTGGAAGCTCCGCTTCTGTCGGCGTCCACCTGCCCTGGAACAAGTGTGGACCCGAAACTGCTCCCCAGCCCCGAAGACAGGCGTCCGTTGTCAACAGAACCCAATTTGGAACCCAGAACGGACGTCCCTTGTTGAGGTGGGTCGTCTGTAACCACCACGCAAGGGACAGGCGAACCTCCGGGGTGATCACAATCGTCTGGGACTTCAGAGACTGAGGCAGCCCGTTCCACTTGGACAGGATCAGGTGCTGCAGAGGTCTGGAGTGAAACTGGGCGTATTCCACCATGTCGAACACCGACACCATGGAGCCCAGTAACCTCATCGCCGAGTGTAGGGACACCCGGCGGCTGTGCAGACAACTGCGCACCCTTGACTGTAAAGCAGAGATCTTGTCCTCCGTCACGAAGATCCTTTGCTGTCCCGAGTCCAATAAGGCTCCAAGATGCAGAATCCTCCGAGACGGGATTAGAGTGGACTTCTGCCAGTTGATTAGCCAGCCGTGCCGTTGCAGCAGTGCAATGGTCAGGTCCAAGTGGCGTAACAGGAGCTCTGGAGATCCTGCCACCAATAACAGGTCGTCCAAGTACGGCAACATGCGGACTCCCTGCAGCCGCAGAGAACCCGCCATGACCGCCATCACCTTGGTGAAAACACGTGGTGCTGTCGCCAGGCCAAAACTGGAAGTGGTCGCTGCGGATTGCAAACCTGAGGAACTGTTGATGGCGCAAAAGAATAGGGACATGCAGGTAAGCATCCTGTATGTCCAATGACACCATGTAGTCCCCAGGTTCCAGCGCCAGAATGATGGACCGTAGGGTCTCCATCCGAAACTTCGGGACCCGCAAAGACTTGTTGAGTGCTTTGAGGTTGAGAATCGGACGATACGACCCATTGGGTTTCTGTACCAAAAATAGATTTGAATAGAAACCCTGGCCCCTCTGGGAGAATGGAACAGGCACTATAACTCCAGCCTGGAGCATAGTGTGCATACCTTACGCAGCTCCGTAGCCTTGTTCCGGTCTGATGGTAGACCCGTGGTGAAGAATCGAGCCGGGGGTCTGTGCCGGAAGGAGAGGGCGTATCCGTGGGAAACCACCTCCAGAACCCAAGTGTCTGTCGTAGTGGCCGACCAACACTGGGCGAACTGCAGCAGGCGGCCTCCCACCCTGGGATCCCCCAAAGGGAGGCCCGGACCGTCAGGCCGCAGGCTTGTCATCTGGCTTGGGGGCCGGACGTCTGGTACTCCATGCCTGCTTCCGGGGCTTGGCCGATTTCTTAGGACCAGCCTGTCGAGGAAACGACTGTGGTTTGGGCCTGCCCTGGGCCCTAGATGACCGAAAGGACGATGGTCCAGAAACAGAAGGAGCAGCGGCCGACGGGAGACAAGCCGATTTGGCTGCCGCCAGCGTGGCCACAATCTTATCCAGATCCGGACCGAAGAGAACTTCTCCGGTAAACGGCAACGCCTCCAGACCCTTTTGGGAATCTGCGTCCGCCTTCCAGGATCGCAGCCACAAGGTGCGACAAGCAGCCACCGCTGCTTAAGAAATTCTAGACACCAGAGTACTAATGTCTAGGGCCGCCTCGTTGATATAAGTGGCCGAATCACGGAGATTACCAATCAACTCCGCCTGTTCGGCCGGACAGTCGGAATCAAAAGAAGCCTCTAATGAATCCACCCAGCGCTCCATCGCTCTGGCAACCCAGCAAATGGCCATAGCCGGTCGTGCTGCCCCCCCCCCCGCAAGGGAATAAGCGGACTTCAGGCAGATCTTCACCTTGCGGTCCGTAGCATCCTTAAGGGAGGACATAGATGGCATCGGCAATGTGGCACTACGGACAAGACGGGTCACGTGAGAATCCACTTGTGGAGGGGATTCCCACTTTGCAAACTAATTATCCGCGAACGGATAAGCCACCACCAGGCGTCTCTGCGGCTGGTATCTTTTGCCAGGCTGTTTCCACGCCTCCTCTAAATGGTCCACCAACTGACCCGAAAGTGGAAAGACTGTGGCATCGCCCTTCACATGTTTGAAAAAGGCATACTTAGATTTAGCCGCTGGGGGAACTTCGTCCTCAATCACCAAGGCTGTGCGGACCGCCCGAATAAGTCAAGGAATATATACTTTGGACTTAGCATCAGCGTCCTTAGTATGGAGAGGTTCCTGATCGTAAGGATCCAGAATCTCCCCATCATCAGACGTCCCCTCGTCATCCTAATAAGGAGCCGACAGACGCCACCGGCCGTTTATGCGGCCGCATCACAGACTCCCCTTGCAACACATCCGACAAGTGCTGTACAGAACTCGTCAGGGAGTTAACCCACGCTGGCTCTTGAGAAACTGGGAGCGGGGAAATAGGGAGACTGTGGAGTACCACCAATTGTCGTGGGAAACCCTGCATGGGTGATGACACCACTGACTGCTGGGATAAACCCATCGGTGTAAACGCGGGCTGCGGAGCTAACTGGCCCACTAAGGCTGTAAGCACCTGAGCGAAACAAGCCCAGGGCGGCTCCTGTACCGGTGCTGTAGCCGTAAGAGGCCGCGCCATGGACAAACAGTGCCGGCAAAGGCCCTCCGCGCTACCCTCCCCCTCCGCTAACGGTACTTTACAAGTAGTACACTGTAGCCGGAGGGGAAAATCACTTTCGGACATGATGGCACCACGTATGTGACCTCTCACACCAATTATAACTTAAATAGGCGAGAGACCACCCTGCAGCACCGCACCGCAAGGGCTTAGCAGAAAGAACAGGGACAGTAATAAAGCTGACAGTTTAGAGAAAAGTTACAGGCAGCAGCGCTAGCACAGTCACATACAATGCAAAGAAAATCAATTCCTGCACTAACAGCGCTGATCACTCAACTACGCAGACACAGGGCCTGGTAGGACACAGCGCTGCATATACAGACCTGACCACAGCGGAGGAGAGGTATGCGGGGGGACCCAGACCACGATGCTTCCGTCCATCGCTTCCAGCAGCGTTCACCATGCGTTCTGGAGAAGATGGCCGCCGAGGAGCAGAGAGGAGGCTGGCCTGGGGGAGGAGCGCTGCCACAGGACCAGTCGGCAGCGTGCAGAGAGGGCTGTGTGCAGCGGGGGAGGCGCCGGCTGTGAGACAGGGAAGGCGCGCTCCCCTGGCATGCATTTAACCCCTGGGACGCCGCAGCGCTACCGCTCTGCTGCGGTCCGCTGTCCCAGGGGGTAGTGGAAAGCGCAGGTTGGTCGCCTGGCTCCACGCTGCAGCCAGTCCCCAGGGAGCCCCCTACCTGGGGACTTAGGACCATGTGACCAGCAGGAACCCACCGCGGGACCCCGCTGCTTACCTTTGTCCCCCTTGGATCCGGCCATGGTCCGGAACATCTGGGGTCACCGCTAGCTGTGACCCCAGATGCTCACCAGCATCCCCGGATCGGTACCGGGGTGTAGGGAAGACAGCATGGACGTCAGGACTGACTGTCCATGCTGTACATCCAGATGTGCAGCCACAGCTGCACTGAAGAAAGCTTCAGGGGCTCTTCTAGCCCCCACTCCGACAGGTGCACCCGACTCCGGCCGGGCACCAAACTAAACTGAGGTGCCTTGGCTCGGGGGCGGGGTATAGGAGGGGGACCCTAGTGCATCCTGGGAGGCTGAAAAGCTTAACTCTATGGTGCCCAGCGACTGACGTCACACCTATACCCCCAAGGTATCCTGTGGATACCCTATGGACCCTGAAGTAGAAACAGTTTTTTTGTTTTTTTTCAATTGTCAGTGAGTCTTCATTGACAGGAGTTCTAAAGACAATTCAGGGGAAAATGTTCTTTCCAAAATCAATGGACTCTACTAGAACATGTAAAGGGTTTGCTTATAATCATTAGCGCATTTCAGAATGAATGTTGCCAAAGGGATATTTCATTTTACGTGTATCCAATGATATATTTGCAAACCCATCTTTAGAATACAGGTGAGGAAAATGACAAAACTAAAATGGCAATTTACATTTTTCTAAGAAAATAAAACCTGCTCAGTTTTGGGACTATTTAGACTACTGAAATCAATGAACTCTTTCTGTTACAAACCAGTCCTCACCCCTTTATAGAACCGTAGCTTTAGGTCAGCCGTGACAGAGGTGCTGTTTCCGATTATGCTGAAGGGCATGAAGGCAGAAATATTAACGCCATTGTACAACAGCTCCCTACAACAAAATGAGGAAAAGTTGGACAGCACTATTAACTCTAAGCCACTTCACAAGCAACCATCAGGGGAAGACAGGTTCCCAGGACAGCATAGGTAGATGAGCTCAGAGAGCCCAGCATCTAGGACACAGCACAAGGAGGCCCAGCATCTAGGACACAGCACAAGGAGGCCCAGCATCTAGGACACAGCACAAGGAGGCCCAGCATCTAGGACAACAGCACAAGGAGGCTCAGCATCTAGGACAACAGCACAAGGAGGCCCAGCATCTAGGACAACAGCACAAGGAGGCCCAGCATCTAGGACAACAGCACAAGGAGGCCCAGCATCTAGGACAACAGCACAAGGAGGCCCAGCATCTAGGACAACAGCACAAGGAGGCCCAGCATCTAGGACAACAGCACAAGGAGGCCCAGCATCTAGGACAACAGCACAAGGAGGCCCAGCATCTAGGACAACAGCACAAGGAGGCCCAGCATCTAGGACAACAGCACAAGGAGGCCCAGCATCTAGGACAACAGCACAAGGAGGCCCAGCATCTAGGACAACAGCACAAGGAGGCCCAGCATCTAGGACAACAGCACAAGGAGGCCCAGCATCTAGGACAACAGCACAAGGAGGCCCAGCATCTAGGACAACAGCACAAGGAGGCCCAGCATCTAGGACAACAGCACAAGGAGGCCCAGCATCTAGGACAACAGCACAAGGAGGCTCAGCATCTAGGACAACAGCACAAGGAGGCTCAGCATCTAGGACAACAGCACAAGGAGGCTCAGCATCTAGGACAACAGCACAAGGAGGCTCAGCATCTAGGACAACAGCACAAGGAGGCTCAGCATCTAGGACAACAGCACAAGGAGGCTCAGCATCTAGGACAACAGCACAAGGAGGCTCAGCATCTAGGACAACAGCACAAGGAGGCTCAGCATCTAGGACAACAGCACAAGGAGGCTCAGCATCTAGGACAACAGCACAAGGAGGCTCAGCATCTAGGACAACAGCACAAGGAGGCTCAGCATCTAGGACAACAGCACAAGGAGGCTCAGCATCTAGGACAACAGCACAAGGAGGCTCAGCATCTAGGACAACAGCACAAGGAGGCTCAGCATCTAGGACAACAGCACAAGGAGGCTCAGCATCTAGGACAACAGCACAAGGAGGCTCAGCATCTAGGACAACAGCACAAGGAGGCTCAGCATCTAGGACAACAGCACAAGGAGGCTCAGCATCTAGGACAACAGCACAAGGAGGCTCAGCATCTAGGACAACAGCACAAGGAGGCCCAGCATCTAGGACACAGCACAAGGAGGCTCAGCATCCAGGACACAGCACAAGGAGGCTCAGCATCTATGACACAGCACAAGGAGGCTCAGCATCTATGACACAGCACAAGGAGGCTCAGCATCTATGACACAGCACAAGGAGGCTCAGCATCTATGACACAGCACAAGGAGGCTCAGCATCTAGGACACAGCACAAGGAGGCCCAGCATCTAGGACACAGCACAAGGAGGCCCAGCATCTAGGACACAGCACAAGGAGGCTCACCATCCAGGACACAGCACAAGGAGGCTCAGCATCTATGACACAGCACAAGGAGGCTCAGCATCTATGACACAGCACAAGGAGGCTCAGCATCTATGACACAGCACAAGGAGGCTCAGCATCTAGGACACAGCACAAGGAGCAACACTGAGTGTGCATTCTATTTTAGCGAGATGCATACAGCAAGGCAGCACACCCCCGGATCCGCAGAGACTGCATGTACAGTGTAAAAATATTCATTCATAACCTAACGCACCCTTCAGGATGTGCAATACCCTGTAAATAATCAGTTGTAGAACTTTGGATGTATTCCAGTTATGAAGACTAAACACTCGCAAACTAATACATGAACCAGCCACCACTATTATACAGATATTTTTTTTATTTCTACTAAAACCATGTTAGTGAGAGATGGTCTCACTAGATTATATAGATATGTTAGATTATATAGTACTTTTAGGCCAGTTCCCCACTAGTGTTCAAACAATGCATCTAACATCTACTGTAACCTGCTCTTTTGGCACAAGTGCAATGAATTTAGAAAAAAATATATTCAATTCTATTCTGTGTGGCGTCAGAGTTGCAGGACTTAGGGCTCGGTTTTTTCCATATTTGTGTGTTAGTTCTCACTTGAAAAAGTCCAGCGATTGCTCTGTGGTCAACAGCGAATGGCCACAGGACGCTCAGACATGGAGTGCAGGCCCTTAGGGTTTGTTCTGATGCGCACTCTTTGATCTGACTGACAGTGGTAACAACCTGCTGCACAGCTGTCAGCACTTGAATTAAGCTTCCAGTAAGAATTTGTTGCAGGAAACGAACTTTAGGACCTTATGTAGCATTACGGTTTCCAACTGGTCATGGACAGAACACACACTAATTATATTTTAAATTATTAAGTCAAATATAAAATACAGATTAAAATATACCGTTACCTACAACTATCCAATCACTAGGAACTAGTGACATCTTTGAGTCAGGAGGAACTCACTGGAGGTCACTACTCCCTAGTGAGCGGATTAGTCTGTTGTCTCACGCATCCAGAAGATGGCTGCCTCCACTGCAGGCACGTGACACACACCAGTGTTCTCCCCAGGCTGTGTTCTGCGGGCACATCGCCCGGCAGTAACAGCCTGCCGCCCGGAACTTTTCCCCACTGACCCCCGCTGTGGAAGGCTGGCCTTTGAAGTGACCAGGGGCTAAAGAAGCCTCCGATTGCTTCAGAGGCCAGCGTTCCCAGTGATGCACTGTGCGGGTGACGTCATCCGAGACGTGAGGAGCATGACCCGCGCGCCTGCTGGACCAAGTTAGATCCAGTCAGCACGGGGCAGCAGCAGCGGCCAGCAAGTAAAGGTAAGTGCTGGGCTGGGGCCAGGACCAGTCTGGGGGCACTGCATAACGGACACTATTAAACCTGGGGGCACTGCATAAGGAGCCAGCCTGGGGGTATTATTTAAGTCTGGGAGCACTACTTCAGCCAGGGGGAAATCCAGGGGGCAATGCATAAGGGCAAAGTTAAACTACAGGTGGCAATGCATAAAGGGGAAAACTACAGGGGGCACTGTATAATAGGCACTTTTGACTGAGAGCCAGTGGGAGAGCAGCCTGAGACCTGTCGGGCTGGATTGGTAAGGGAGATACCCCTTTTCCCGATGCGCGTATAATTGCGAAAGCCCCCCCCCCGGCTACTTTTGGATGCTACCCGGCTGGAAACAATTTCTGGGGAGAACACTGCACATAGTTCAAATGCATGGAGCTCATTCACAAAAAATAGTGGGACAGAGTAACTGGTGAATTTGGTTAGAGGAGTTAAATCTATAGCTATAAGTCTGGGCCTGTTCTTAAGATGTCCAAGTGGTTGCTATAATCTTACACCCACAGTGTACAAGACATATCAGTGCTGAAATGCACACATAGCACGTAGCATACAGGCAAAGCACATTCATGTCACGGAGAGGCAGTGGATAACACAAAAAAGACTTGCGGGGGGTATTGAGACAATAGGAAGGGTCCCCCCTCTGTTCGCTGATTAATACAATGACTCATTCTCCTCCATACGAAACAAACATGTCACTCTGACACATACAATAGGCAGATATACACATCGCAAACGCGGTCAGGCCTGTACAAGAGCTGCTCACTTTTGGAAGTAGCCGTTCTAGCACGCTGCTGTTGTGGGCTCCCCCTGCTGGTTAGCCCAAGTAAAACAACTTCCACAGAACAAGTGCTACGTGCTTCAGTGGCACAGCTCAGTCAGTGAATATTAATATAAATATACCAGCGACAGCCAGATGCTAGTAATGGCTTGCATATCTGTACATGATGCCCTACACAGGAGACTCTCTGCAGACCCCAAAATTACTGTTACTCCTGACATGCCCTTAGATCACGAGCAATAAATATGTTACAAAGCAGCATAAACACAAAATCTCCTTCTCAACTATTACCTGGAAACAATTAAATCAGTCTCCAGAAAAACCCATAAGTTCAGTCCCTCCAAAAGGGATCCCTTTATTGTGTGTAGGGTCACAGGTCCACTACAAATTTACTAAGCAGCACTCTTCAAAGAGCGGTGGATTTAAAGGGGCAATAATAGTAAATACAAAGCATGCATGGTTTTGTATTTAGTGCCATTGCCCTTTTAAATTTTGAAACTAAAGACGCAGCGGTTTTAAAAAGCTTAGTAAATTCATCCCGTTATTTATTTATTACTAGTTATTTATATAGTGCATACATATTCCATAGCGCTTTACAAAGAACATTTTGTCCATTGTCCCTGCCCCAGTGGAGCTTACAATCTATATTCCCTACCACATGTTCACACACAAGGATTCATTTTTTTGTTGGGAGCCAATTAACCTACCAGTATATTTTTGGAGAGTGGGAGGAAACCATAGTACCCGGAGGAAACCCACGCAATGGGGAGAATATACAAACTACACACAGTTAGGGCCATGGTGGGAATCTAACCCAGGACCTCAGTGCTGAGAGGCAGTAATGCTAACCATTACGCCATTTTTAAGTAATGAAAATTATAATAGTAGTGCTAGAAAATTATGTTGCGCTTTAGAATTAAGAACACCATAGTAATAAAAACAGAGACTAGGTATTAACAGAGCTAAGAGGGTCCTCGTCACAATATTACAATCTATAGAATAACAGGATTTTAATAGCATATTAAGGACCTGATCAGAGGTGCACATGTCCATTGGCGGCCGCACGTCTGCGACTTCATGGAAATGCTGCTACAAACGCCTATCGGGGAGGTATGCAGTCAGGAAGCCGGCGGACCTAATCCCGACAGCCGGCTTCCCGACTGTCATATCCCGGCAAGGGTCTAAAGACAGGCGTCGATATGCTGACGCATGTCATTAGACATACACCGTGGGCGCGACGCTCGGCATCATGGGAGGTTAGGTTTAGGCTAGGGGAAGGGGGGGGGGGGTTAGGTTTAGGCACTGAGGGGGAAGGTTAGGGTTAGGCACCCCTAAGGTAAGGGAGGGTTAGGGGGTAGAAATAGGTTAGTATATACTTACCTTTGACGCTCGGTATTTCCTCTTCTGCCGGGATGCCGCTTTCGGGATTCCAACGCCCGGGCATGGGTCCGGCAGTAAATCATATACCGATTTGTGAGAGAAGAAAAGGATCTCAGAGATAGTAGTTTGGAGTCTCTAGGACAGGCATGTCAAGCATGTGGCCCAACAATGTGGGCCCAAATACATATATTATACGGCCCAGACCCTGCTGCGATCAGAGCTCAGGTCCAAATCGGGCAGTGTTTACTGTAACGCTGGTCTCAGAAGCGATCAAAGACTAAAGAAGCTTCTGATCGCCTCAGAGGCCAGCGTTCCCCCTGCAATGAGAGGAGCCTGCATCTGCTGTATCTACTTAGAACCAGTCAGCGGCAGCATCTACGCGGGAGCGCTGACTGCCTGGACTGGAGTGGTGCCCAGCGACCAGTGTGAAGAGAGGTAAGTACTGCACAGGGGAGTGGGGCCTGTTCTACACTGGGAGGGGGCACAGCACTAGGGGCATTACTGGGGGCACTATTAGGGGCATAACAAGGGGCACTATTGGGGGCATTACTGGGGCACTGCATAAGGGGCTCTAATGCAGGGGGCATTGCATAAGGGGCTCTAATACAGGGGGGCATTGCATAAGAGGCCCTACTACAGGGGGCACTGCATTGGTTTTTATTAATAATTAACCTTTCCAAATTGAATAAAATACTTTTTTTCTTGCGGCTCACACACTCTTAGACCTTGTATATTCGGCCCAGTTGGTATTTTGAGTGTGACATGCCTGCTCTAGGAGAATGTGGATTGTCCATGGTGATGTCTGAAGTCACCTGTGATGTTAGGGGCGGAGGATTAGAAATGAGGCAGCCAGGCAGATGCACATTGTGTGCGGATAGCTCTGCTTCATTGGATTTCCTATATACATTGGTGTATATCTGTTATAATGGAACCTCAAACCAATTATTTTCATTATAAAAGCTTGTACTGCTATGTTTTGCAGGATAAAAGCTAAAGTGAAAAGAAGTTAAACACATTTTACAAAATGAAGCAAAATCAATTTCACCATTTGTAAAAAGTAAATCTCAGAAGGCTGAGCATGGACTGATACAATATATATTCACCAAAGGTGACCAGTGGCAGCTTAGCACCTGCTGGAGTCGGCCTGCAGTATCCCTGCCAGAAAGTTTCTGTCACCCAACCTGGTAACATCTTTTTTTGCTGGACTGTGTGGGCAGGAAACTGCACTTCTGCCCTCAGTACACATCACTTCCAGGTACAGTATCTGAAGGGGAGCTAGTCTTTTCCCACTCACTTCCCATGCTCGGAATCACCTCCTGTCACCCACTGTGCCCACAACCACTTCCTGTCTCCCACTCACTTCCCATGCTCAGAATCACCTCCTGTCACCCACTCTGCCCACAACTACTTCCTGTCTCCCACTCACTACCCGTGCTCATAACCAACTCCCAAATCTCAATTACTGTGCCCACAACCATTTCCTGTCTCCCACTCACTACTCGTGCCCACAACTACTTCCTGTCACCCACTCTCTTCCCATGCCCAGAACCACTTCCTGTCTCCCATTTAATTACGTGCCCACAACCACCCCGTCTCCCACTTATGTCCTGTGCTCAGAACCAGCTCCCATCTCTCACTTACTGTGCCCACAACCATTTCCTGCCTTCCCATGCCCAGAACAATTTCCTGTCCCTCACTCACTCCAATCCCTGCGTCCTGAACGACCTCCTATCTGTCCCTCACTCCCATTGCTGTGGCAACAACTGCCTCCCTCCCCACAGCCCAAACTGCCTGCAGTCTCGCACTCACTCCCCTCCCTGCGGTGAGAGGAGTCTCCTGTCTTTCCATCACTCTAATCCCTGTGCCTGCCTACTGTCCATCCCTCACTCCCATCCCTGGGGCCAGCACTGCCTCCTATATCACAGGCAGTGTCATTTCCTGCCAATACTGTACATATTATCAAAGCAGTTTTTAATCAGCTTTTTACCTGCTAGTTTAACAGGCGCAGGAGAAATAAGACTTCTATCAAGAACTTTGTTGACCGAGATTTGTTGGTGTGGTCCTATACGTTACATGTAACATTTTAACAGCTTGTTTCTATACACAGGCATACGTGAGAATATTATAAACATAGATATATAGAGATCTCTCTCTATATCTATGACTAAATCTATCTACATGTCTACCAAAAGTACAGAGAACCATGTGATAAGGTCCCATATAGGTCAGATTTGGTTACACACACGTTTCGACAAACTTGAAACAGATCTGGTCACTTATCCTGTGTGGGCAGCCTAAGGTAATACATCTGTACAATTGGTCCAAAGGTGTGAAAACATGTAAATAATTATATATGGTCAGGCTAGTGATTAACACGGTATATGCCATAGAACATCTAAACCACAATCAGTACACGTCATCATAGGGACCAGAGTTAAAATGAAAGTTACCTTATGTAAAAGAGCTAAAACTTTTACAAAATATATTTTTACGTTTTCATGAACTTGCTTCAATGAAAGAGCTGACATTAAAGGTGCGTACACACTGGGCGATGAAGTGGACGACTGAACGATAACATTATCGTTCAGTCGTCCACTTTATCGTCCATTTTTAACCCCAAAAAGATGAACGATAACGACGACGCGTGTTCCCGCGGGTCGTTCGTCATTATCGTTCATCGGGCTAAAATGCAGGCCAACCTGACGATCTCGTCAGGTTGCTGCATGTCGGGGAATGGGTGAGAGAGCCCGCGCTGAACGATATCGTTAATGATATCATTCAGCGGCTGTGCTCAATGTCATGAATGACATTGAGCACAGCCTGCCGGGTACAACACTACACGATATCGCTCAGGGAGCATATCGTCTAGTGTGTACCCACCATTAGTGTTGAAGCAGAAAGCAGTTTTATCCTCTGCAAACAACATATCTAGTAAGTCACTGCTGTGAGCCCTTCAAAGATCAAAATGAAGGGTTGACATAGGACAATAGCTTGCAGACAAGTAAATAAGGTACAACATTGTCACATCTTACTTGCCATAGCGTATAAGATTTCAAAGTTTGTTAATTATACCAAAAGTCTTTCGTAAAGGAGCAACTTGCTCTTCAGATACAGTAGCCCTTTAAAGTGCCTCATTGCAAACATATCAGGTAATTTTGGGGACTTGATAAATTAAGAAAGTGTTAAATCCTCAAAGTATATTTCCATCTGTCAATGAGGCGACATCTGTAAACCATTAAAAAGGCTGGAAAAAATGTGGCATCTTTAATCCTGTGTAACAAAGGATTACAAAACTGCATGTTTTAGACAATCGTCCTGTTAACATACACCGTTCAGTGTTACCCCGAGATTACGCTAGCAGCACGGACAGATGAAGCAAGGAACGCTATTCTGCTTATACGCACGAACTGCATTGCGAATATCAGCGGTGCTATTTAAATGTGTGCATTCACATTGCATACGCAGCCTCACATAAGGACGCCCACTCCCCCTTACTCACATCCGTAACCTAGGGCAACACAGCGAAACTAATCGGTAACATCGAGTAACACTGGACCCATGCGCACAGTTAAGGAAGCCCAGACCTCACTCAGGAATTGCTAGCTCACGCTATGAGACCTCAGGAGGTGGCGGGTAACGCAGTGGATAATTTATGCACGCCCATGCAACAGCGTTGAAACGCACCGGCAAGCCTGCGTTCGAGCGACCACCCACCAGTCATCATCCACAAACGTCACTTCCTGTCAGTCACTCTGCTCTGCGTAGCCTCTGCAGAAGCAGTTCCCATCGCAATTGCTAGTTCGAGCATGCGCACTGCGAAGCATCCGCAGAGCGGATTAATCGAATGGTTGTGTGCGTATACGCAACTGCGTTCCTTGCTGAATCAAGCCCTCAGATCATTTAGTACCAAGTCCATAATGGGTCAGAAACGGATCATAAAGTGAAATCTGCAGGCTTTTAAAGTTATTGTGACAGCATTGGTCCATTCCTTGTATATAGTGTTCATTCTAGCACCCTGCACTTGTCACAACCCGTGCAGTTCCTCTTTTCTGCCTTGGGTGTCGCTCTTTGCTCTGGTGCTTCTAGCACACTCTGGTCTGGATCTCAGCCGTTTGTTGCATCCGCGGAGTCTGCTAGAAGCACCAGAGCAGAGAGCGTCAGGCCCAGGCAGGAAAGCGGAACTGCACGGGGTGTGAAAGGTGCAGGGTGCTAGAATGAACACTAGTATAGGAGTAAACCAAACCACAAGAACATTTCTGCACAGGTGTCTCACAGTCTGCCTGCATCGATCTAGAAGCACCTCCATCCTAGCATGGGATCCTGCGGCTGAGTATTAAAGTGGTATCGCTGAAACATTCAGTCTTGAATGAACACTACATTTATTTCATATAGATTATTCAGCTACGTTATAAAGAACCTTCCCTATATATTTAATGTTAAATAGGGCCGTAATTGCACGTCACAGGTGACCACTTACCATAATGTGACTGAAATGCTTGCGGCTTTATGACCTGATTACATTGGCTACATACGACCAGATAAAACTCATCGTAGGCTGGGCACAGTCCAAATATCGGCATGTCTGAAAAAGTAAGAGAGGTAACAATGTTTAGCATTAAAGAATCATGATGCCCTGTATACTGTACCCATCTATTAAACACAATGAGACCAAATTCATGAGGATACAGCGAAAATTCACAAAGACGTAGCGACAATACTAAGGCTTCATTCCCAATCATTAGTGATCGCTTACCGGGGGGATTGAAAAAGAACTTGCCTTTTAAATACTGGGTCTTTTTGAAGAAATACACCACTCTATAATATAAATAATATAAACCCACAATAGATTAAGCAATTATTTTATTTAAAATACATATCCAGGGCAGATATCAGACATGTCGTTAAGTGTTTTTTTTTTTAATGAATATTAATTATGTGTTTTTATGGCTATGGCAGGACACTGCAAGACGCATCCTTTTGTCTGAAGAGCTTACACTCTGCTGCATAGCAATTGCAAACATACTCTATTTCGGTACAAAATAGGCCAATTTCTATCATTTTTTTTTTCAAAATCAGCCAACCATTGTAATGTGTGTGTGCTCCAAAACGACTGGCTTTGATAAGAGTATATAGCACACATGCATACCATTCACGCGGCTGTTTGGTTTAGCGCCTGAATAAATGCATCAGCGGCAATTGGCCATACACATAAGTAGTCAAAAGGACGTAGGGCCTGATTCAGAGTTGTGTGCTATGCCGCTGTTTACGCAGTTGAGCGATTATCAGTCATCTGCGCATGCGTCAAGGTGCGATTGATAGTCAGGGAGCGTTTGGGGAAGGTAATGGGGAGCGTTGGCTAAAAGAGCAAGCGTGTCATGACCGTTTTGGAAGGAGTGTCATTTTCCGCATCTGCGATCTTGTTCGCAGTAAAAATAGTTCAGGTGTTTAATTTCTCGCGTCTATTTTGCGTGACAATAGAGTTACACAAGACTGCTAACATCGAATGATCTTCGTCCAATGATGTGCTGCTTCTTTGTACACAGATGATTGGATTGGCAGAGATACCATACATATCCCGGCGTCTGCGACACTCGCATATTTTCACACAGCAGCTGCAGTGATTCTCTGAAACAACATATCACATCTGGCCTGCAGCACAGCGGATGCCACTATATCTTGCAGATATCGGCAACACACCATCCGCCTGTACACCTGCTGCAGGGACCCGCTGGTGACTGACATCCCAATGCCCGCCCAGTTGTGATGTCAGCTAAGACACATTGAGCAGCTGACTGGTAAGTGTGTCTTGTTCTGTCCAATTTGCCACTCGGTCTGCAGATCCATGGGTCGGCGGATAGGTCGCTAAAGGCCAGTACAGTCCAGGTGTTTACCGGCCATTAGACCGTGTGAGTTAGTGATTGTGGGCTTAACCTTTTTTTTATAGGATCATAAATGGACTGGATCTTTGGCATACCTGACCTCGGCCTACAGATATATTGCAGAATTACACAGACATTCTTGTCATTGGGTGCTCAGGCTAAAGTACCTGATGACACATCCAATTTCACGCAAATACACATGGAGGTCATCAAGCAACCTACATTTCCGTAATCATAGGTAAAAGCCAATTGGTGCGATTGTACAAAAGGCTGCCCACACCCAAACATCACAATGCAAGGTCAGTAAGATAAAAAAACAAAATGAGCACGTTGGTAAATCTGCTACGGGTATAGGCCACTTTACACGTCATTATCAATAATTTATTTAGAGGTAACAGAGTGTTTGTGAAAAATAAGCTAGTTAAAACGGTTGTGTCAGCTGGCCCAAGTTTACCCCCACAGTCAATATTTACATATGTAGCCAGCAACAATGATCGCACCTCTGACAATGTCAATGCAGACTATACACACCGACAGTGAGGTCTAGTGATACTGGAATAGTTTGACATGTACTAAAGCTAGGTGGTAGGTCCCTAAGCGCACCCCAAAAAGTAGCTTATTTTTAGGTACCCCTTACCCAAAACAGTATATAAAAACAGAGTATGGTGTACTAAACCGGTTTGTCTTTGTGAATTGTATTATATAATATCTATGTCCATAGCGTTCCCGTTAAGCTGTTTTAGCGAGGCGCGGTGCCTTGCCCTCCTTCTGGAGGGCAAAAAGCAGCCTGCCCTCACAGCCTGCGGGTGCAGTCTTCACCTGCGGGTCGCAGTGTCCCGCGGGTGGGGAAAATGTGCGGTGACCTGGTCACCGCCCCGTCAGAAGCGCTTGGGGGCTGGCCGGCGTGTCCGTAAGTGCCGGGCACACCCCCAAAAGTGACGAAAAGGGTGACGCGTCTTATAGACACGCCCCTTTCAATGGCTACCCCCCCTTTTCGGGTGCCTTCTCTAGCTCCGGTGCCCTGCCTGTCGCCGGAGCAAGAGTGAATACTATACCCATATATACCATAATGAGATATCTTGGGAATGGGACCCAAATATAAACACAGAATGCATTTATGTTTCATATACACCTTATACACACAGCCTGCAGATAATTGTATACAATATTGTCAATCATTTTGTGGCTCAAATAAAGTTTGTGTACATTGAACCATCAAAAAAGTAAAGGTTTCACCAACTCAGTCATGATTAAAAAAACCTCTGTATTTTGGAATATTTGGATATGGAAGACCCAACTTGTGTAATAAAAAAAAAAATATTATATATATTTTATATTGATGCCTTGCTACAACCGTGCATTTTGAATCATCCAATGTATTTGCTGGATACCACGATGTTTATCAACAGGTTGCGGACATTGAATACAGTCCCCAGTGGTTGTCTACTTTGTAGTATAGATGTTTCCAACCTGTATATGGTGATCCCGAATGATCAGGGTTTATTAGCTATTAAAAAACTAATTGTAGATAACCCTTTGTATACTGGACCTAATGTCAATTTAATAGTGGAGTTGCTGTCCATGATTCTGACTATGATAGAATATGAATTTATATATAGACCCCGTTCTTTCTAATAATTATGTTGGTTCTAATTGTGTACTATTTTCCTTGCATCTATCGTTAGTGTAAGAAGGTCTTTATTTGTAATTAGACCTTGTTTTTAGAGTAATTAGGTATGTCCGAGTTTTACACTGCTAAGCATAATGAATAATGTACTTAAAAGTTGATTTTCATTATCCGTTATAATCATGGGATTTGTTCTTTGTGCTTGTTGGTAGCTACGGCAACGGACGCAGGATGTGGACGTCATCTGTGGGCGCTGCATGCCTGACGCAGGAAGCCGCGTGTGGAGGGTGAGATGGTGACTGTGTTTTGTGAACAGAGTGCCGCCATGAAGATGTTGTATATGGCTCCTTGAGGAGGAGACCTATGGAAGGCACCGGTCACACACATACACGACATGTCACCACAACCCCCACTGCTGCTGCCCCGCAGCTGGCTGGGGCCCGGCCACTGGGATGTGCTGGGAAGATCACAGATGAGAGATTTGTATTGCAGCTACCGTAAGCATTATCAGCAGCATGTCCCTGGGCTGGGGCACCTGTGCATATTTACACAGCCTCCATGCGCACCCCTCCCCAGCTGCCGAACATGGCGATGAGCTATGTCCCCTTTGTACAATGTGTTTCCTGTTGAGCTACCTCGCCGTGGTGCGCCTGTCCGAGAACAGCGCTGACTTCCATTGGAGGTGCTCCTTGTTCATCGAGAGCGAGTGGGTGAGCAGGAACATCACACTGGAGAGGGAGCACTTCACGGTGGAGGAGTGGTGGCCGGAGTCCACCTACAGGTTCAGCGTAGGGATGGAAATGTGATGGTTCCTGATCATCAATTTCTTATAGTTCTGATGGTAGTGTTTTTAACATTTGATGCACGGAAGCAATTTCATCTTGCCACAGCCCCCTGCATCTCCTAACAACCTACGCCATTTCACCACTGTCCCTTGCATCTCGCCACAGCCCCTGGCTTCTCACTACTGCTCCCTGCATTTCACCACAGCATCCTATATTTCACCAAATGCTGGACAGTTTTATATTTAAACTAGAATTAAGATTTCAGTTTGGACACTCCCCTCTGAAATCTAAATTTCTTTGCACATTTTAAATCTGCCCCACCCGCAGTGCAGCATGGTTTTACCAAAATGCATAGTTACTTGATTTTACTTGCTCTAGTCCCAAATATGAATAAGGCCCTCTGTCTGCCTCAGACGTGATCCTGCTCCAGTCCCTGACTCCCGCCACTCTCTAGGCTGCTGCTAAGCAACAGGGCACGTTGCTAGCTCCGATTGGCTCTCACTTTGCTGTTTCAGCACTATGGGCAGCTACTGTGTTTCAACTTGGTGTAAGATTCGATTTTTTTCTCTGTGACTTCTTCAGCAAAATCGTCAACTGTTTGAACCATTCATCTATGACAAAAGGGAGCCACACACCTAAACCAACCTCGACCAATGTTGGGTGAAAACCCCATCAAAATCCGTCCAGGTGATTAGCAGGAAAGAATGAACAAAAGACACTAGGACTTGGAACTTAAAATAATATTTGTATATATATATATATATATATATATATATATATATATATATATATATGTATATATATATATATATACACATACACACACACATACATACATGCATACACACACACTATTTACATACACGTATATACAGTATATAAGTTTAAATGACTGATACTTTCCCAACTCCACCAGGTCCTTGAAAAAGCATGAATCTGCACTCCAATGTATGAGAACAATCCTTAATGCATTTGTTTATGAGCAACAAAAGCCATCCAGTTAGGGTATCACCATGAAGCATAGGCAGTAGGGAATGCATAATATCAGATCCCAGCCTGACAGCTGTTTTGGTATATAACCACCTTCCTCAAGGGTCTGCCATAATTCATGCTACAGACAACTGGCTTTTATAGCTCCCAAACATAATTACATAGAGTACACTCACCTGCAAACACCCTCCCACCGCCATCAGCGGGTACCTCTGTACATATATAACAACCCTAACAATATACCTTCTGTGGCTAGTCAGGTAAATTATCTGTAGATTGTTATCCTACAACCATAAAGCCAACATGGACATACACTAAAACCTTTTTGCAAAAAAGTCAGCAATGGATGGAGAGGAACAGAAAAGGGAGCATCTAAAAGAGGGAAGTTTTGCACATATCAATCTGCATGATGTGGTTTGGCATGGCTTAAAATTGGTCACTGTCAATGTCGAAACAGAAGCCAATGGCAAAAGCCTCTATTCATCTTAAGCAATATGGGTTTAATGGGATTCGGAGGTGATGCCGGCTGTCAGTACAGCAGCATCCTGATGGTTGGAATCCCGACAGGGGAACGGTGAGTACTGTTCCCCTGTCCTATTTACCCACTAACCCTCCTTTTTTGTAACCCAATACTAACCCTTCTGTTAAGTGCCTAAACCTAACCTTCCCCCCGGTGGTGCCTGAACCTAACCTCCCGCCTTCCGCAGCCTAACCTCAAGTCCCCCTGGTGTGCCTAAAGCTAACCCTACCTCCCCACGGCAGATAATTACCTTGCCCCGGCCACCTTCCGATCAGGATGCCGGCTGCAGGGATTCAAACGTCGGCATCTCCAGTCATTTCGGAATTCCAACGCCGGTGTTCTGTCAGTGATCGGGATTCCAGTAGTCGGCATCCCGATCGTATGGATATTAACCGAATCCCGGTTTAATGCTGCCATTACAGTGGGTCAGGAGCGGAAGGTGGTGATATGGGTAAGCAATAGGAGTGAGGAGAGTACAAACACCCATATTACTGCCCATTACTACTTGGTGCCGTATTACAGCTGACATATACCAGTATTGAGCACTAGAATTACTGCTGACATAAGATGTGATTTACTGGCAATAATAGGCACTACTGATACTAGTGGCTTATTAATGAGCATTCTGCTTACACTTTGCATAATACTGGCGACTAGCAGTACTACAGGCATACTATTGGGAATTAGCATTACTGGTGGCCAATAGGTAGACATTAATGTTACTGCTGGCATATTATGCATGATGGCTTCATAATATAAGGCTACATAAGGGCAATACAGTAAAAGGATTTAATTAGGAAGTGCTATGATTGGTGTTTTTTTTGGCATATTACTAGACACTACTACTGTAAACCTAATACCACCCAGAATTATGTTGGTGGCTTAGTACTGGGCATTACATTGAACATATTATTGGTCAATGCTACTACTGATGAAATTTTATTAATCATAACGGATATTGGTGACTTATTATTGCCCATTACTATTACAGCTACATTTTACTACCAATGGAGGAAGGGGCTTCTATTATTTACTATGGGTGCGGTTTGAATAAGGCTGGCCTGGGTATTAGCGGGCCTCTGCCCTGGGTATCTCTGGGATGACGTTCACTTCGTTATACTGATGCCACAGTGCCTGTAAATGGCGCCTGACATTTCCTATAGTAAAAACACCACCAGCAGATACTTGCCCTCAGGTGGCTTACAAATACACTGGCGAAAATCCAGAGTACCCCAATAACAGTATTATAGTGTTCCACTACACGTCAACAAAAAGCACCAATCACTTACAAATGAAATATTATTAAAAATATACATTTTCTATAAATTGTAAGATTAATACTAATTAAGGAAAAAAAAAAAAATAGAATGTGCCCTTCAAGTTGTGCCAGGTCGCCCTTTACTGCTGTAATGTGTGTGACGAAAGACTTCTACAAAATACACTCGGCAAGTAGAGATGCCACTTGTGCCCATGACAGAATGCTATTTCTAGTGCTTTCATAGTCACTGAAAGTCTACTCCTATCTTACACTAGGGGATATTATATATTTATATTGCAGTGTATAAGCCATTTGAAGTGACAGCATCCTAGTATGAACAGCGGAATAGGTTTGTTTTGCATTAGGGCTAATAGGAGCAATCGATCTGGAAGAAGACTGCTGTTACAGTGTCAGGTAAGAGATACACTAAGCTGCAGGAACACCCACTTTGACCTACATGTGCAACAGCTGCAAATCTCACACACTCTCTCAGCACCCTGAAATGGGGGAAGGGAAGCTTTAGGCATTCCCACAGTGAGAGAAGCACAGGTCCTTATTCACTACCTACAAAGGGCAACGCTCCGAGCTAAAAGGGACAAACAATAGCATCAATCTGCTTCCATATGGTCCCAGCACAGTGGACTGGTGGCAGTCTGATCTAGTCAGGCACCATTCTACTACTGCAAAGTGACTGCCCCCTAACATCTCCGCATAAAGCACAACACTGGGAGGGGGGGGGGGGGGGTTAAACAGTTTTCATTTGAATATGTTCTCTGCAGTGTGAAGTGTGGTTTTTGCTGCAAGACCAAGCCTGGAGTGGTGGCATTAGCAGGTCACTTCTGAGACTACAGTACTCATACAGCTATGAATACAGACAAGAGCGAATGGATGGGCTTGAGGGCTATGGACTTGTGATTGTTGTTCTAAGGGGGGGAATGCAATTAGCCGTGAGGTTTACCCTGCAAGCTCATTGATAGTGCTGCCCGATTTAAATAGCTGTGGGAACACCGAGCGCTAATTAACAGCGGCAGGATTTTTCTACGCAGCCTCAGGAGCTGCAAGGAAAAATCTGCGATAAAATGCGTTTCTGCATTTTAACACGCTGGGAAATCCATTTGATCCGCACTTTATACAGAATCAATGGGTTAGCGAGCGTTAACCCCTGGTTTATCTCGATATACACAGATATATAGTGTTCCAACTAGAAAGCGGGCAGGGTGCTGGGGTTTGCCGGCTGGGAGCTTCTGTGCGCTCCTGAAAAGGGGGCTTGGCTGATCGGGGAGGGGGCGGATCCTTGTGACACCCCCTTAAATTGTCACACTTGGGGGCATGCCCAGCAGTAACGGAGGTGCTGGGCTTCACCCAAGCTCTCCCCTCATGGTGAATAGATTGCGTGCACATGCGCACGGCATCTATTCTGATCTATGACTGCAACTTTTCCCAACCGCGGGACACTGTGACCCGCGAGTGGGGAAGGCTCAGGGCATGCTGTTTTAGCAGGGCGCCAATAAAAGGGGAGGGCGCATTTTGCCATTTTAAAATTGAACAGGACCCGACGCCCCGCTAAAACAGACTAGCGGGAACACCAGAGATATAAATATATAGATATAATTCTACATACATACACATACGCGTGAAGTCTCCATTAATACTACATTGTTTCCATCCACAGTACCATAGGGTGAAGAACACAATAGGAGTGAGATTTCAACCTGAACTTTACACTTATTTTCATAAAACAAATGCAAAGAAAATTCCACATAGCTGCCCTCTAAACAAAACTAGACCAAGACAATATATAGATAATATACACAATGGATCTTTCACTAAAAATGGTAGTCAAAATGTTGGACCTAAATGTCATATATAAGAGTAATGGGTAATTCCCACATAACCCAACATAAATAATAATAAAAAAATCAGAAATCTTTACATTTCACTACATCTCACAAAAAAACTTTCAAATATACAATATTTGGAGAGAAAAATCCAGTTATGGGTTAATTATTAGCAGTTATTTTTTTAAATGTTATCAGTCCATTAATGAAAATGATAGGACTGGGTTCGGGATCCAGACGGTCACAATGTAGACGGTCAGAATACTGACAGCAGTCGATGAATCTTGGTAAGTATTTGAACCCATATCTTTACCCTTAAAGCAGCCTAACCCTAACCCATCCTTCCCGCAGCCTAACCCAAACCGTTTTATCCCGCAGCCTAACCCTAACCCACCACTCCCGCAGCCTAACCCAAACTGTCCTGTCCCGCAGCCTAACCCTAACCCTAGTGCCCAACCCTTACTGTTGGAATCTGTTGGGATTGTGACCATCGGATTGGGATACGGACGGTCGGGATCCTGACTACATCCCAAAATGAGATTGTTCCATTCAAACAATAAACGTAAACATCTATTTGGCTGTACTGTATATTCAACAACCTTTTATTTTACAAGTTCCATTAGGTATGAGCAGTTAGGGTCATTCAAGGAATGTGGGCTGTCTGTCTTATTGTGAGCATGGATGCAAAAAGAAGATTTTGTCTTACAGAACAAGGTATTCTAATGATGTTAAAGGAGTGGAGACTGTAGATATTTGGAGGTGTTCCCAACTTAGTGTAAGAAAATATTGGGAAGTGTACAAACACAAATAGTGAGGCGCTGCCTAAAGCCAATCCCAGTGTACAGTGTACAAATTTTAAAACACTTTAGATAGATGTCAATATACAAACATTCTGTTTATAAAGAAGACTATATAGATGTGCTGCCGTATATACTGGATATATACCCCAGGAGGATACTATCACCAAAAGGAACTAAAATAAACTAGATATTACGGCACAAGACTATATCATTACACTAATGTGTTAAATGAAATCTGTGTGAGTAACCTTCATAAAGTAAAAAAAACACATTTAATAG
Organism: Taudactylus pleione; assembly: GCA_031769625.1. Taxonomy (NCBI): domain Eukaryota; kingdom Metazoa; phylum Chordata; class Amphibia; order Anura; family Myobatrachidae; genus Taudactylus; species Taudactylus pleione. Next base: position 7,878,850 of record JAUIMM010000134.1, read on the forward strand.
GCACAATGTGAAATCTAAAATATATTCAACAAACACATATACAATTCAAATCATAAGAATAATAATACACCTAGAAAACATGTGCAAACACCATAGGGAAGGACCAGTCCCGTAATGCTAAATCACTGTGCATTTGGTAAACGAGGGGTCCATATACTGTATATAGTTACCGGTTACCACTCAGTCCTGTAGGGTGAAGGTAGTAATGTCCAGCAGGGTTAGAATATCCGGCAGCCTGTGCAGTCCCTTGCCTGTAGTGCACTCCCAATAAAAGTAGGTTCCAGAGTGGCTTCTCTTTATATTATCTGGTTCTTAGTTGGAATAAAGTATTTTTCCCAGAAATAGTGTGCAGTGGATGGTCCAGCAAATATAAGGCAATCCTCTGGTGGTGGGTCTGACACGTTTCCCTGTCACAGACAGTTTTCTCAAAGGCAGTGTCCTTCCCTCTGGTGTTTTAGAGTTTACCCTCATGCACAGGTTTTCTAGGTATATTATTATTTAATTAGGGGTCAATCCTATTAGCCGCGATGATCTCGCCGGTGTGAGTCATCGCGACAGTGGCCGTACTTTACGGCAGCCCGGATTCGCCTGATATTGCTCGCAGCCCCATAGGGCTCCGAGCAAAATTATGCGAATCCAGGCTCGGGTCGGGTAGCGAAGGGTGCAAGATGAAGTGCTGTTGCAATGGCACATCGCACCTAATAGGATTGACCCCTATATGCGTTTGTTGAATATATTTTAGATTGCACATTGTGCCTATTAAATGTGCAAGACGGAGGAGGCGATAATTGGACATCCGCCACTCATGCAGATAAACACATCTAAATAAAAACTACAAATGTTAAGTTGTGACACTTGAAATAAAAAGGCAGCAACTACTTTCTGCAATGTTGGACCCTATCCTACTTCCACTATCACTTTGTAGCTTCCTTGCTGCCTCCATTCCCCTCCTCACATCATAACATTGCACCTGCCACATGCAGCCCTGTTCTCAACAACACATCACTCCTCTGCTGATGTGCTCTGTGCTGCTGGGAGACCCTGCTCCTTCTACTACATAACATTGCACCTGCCACATGCAGCCCTGTTCTCAACAACACATCACTCCTCTGCTGATGTGCTCTGTGCTGCTGGGAGACCCTGCTCCTTCTACTACATAGCATTGCACCTGCCACATGCAGCCCTGTTCTCAACAACACATCACTCCTCTGCTTATGTGCTCTGTGCTGCTGGGAGACCCTGCTCCTTCTACTACATAGCATTGCACCTGCCACATGCAGCCCTGTTCTCAACAACACATCACTCCTCTGCTTATGTGCTCTGTGCTGCTGGGAGACCCTGCTCCTTCTAGTACATAACATTGCACCTGTCACATGCAGCCCTGTTCTAACCATCACATCACTCCTCTGCTTATGTGCTCTGTGCTGCTGGGAGACCCTGCTCCTTCTACTACATAACATTGCACCTGCCACATGCAGCCCTGTTCTAACCATCACATCACTCCTCTGCTTATGTGCTCTGTGCTGCTGGGAGACCCTGCTCCTTCTACTACATAACATTGCACCTGCCACATGCAGCCCTGTTCTAACCTCATCACTCCTCTCCTGATATACTCTGTGCTGCTGGGGATCCTGCTTTTCCAACTATACAACTCTCACTCTCTGGTTTCCTGCTGACTCAATTTCCCCCCCCCCCTCACATCATGTCACAGGTTCTGTCCTCACAGATATAACACTAATCTCCTGATGTGCTCTGTGCTGCTGGGAAACCCTGCTCCTTCCACTATACAACTCTCAGTTTGTCTTCCAGCTGCTTTCATTTCCATCCTCGCATTATGACACTGCTGGTCACATGCAGCCCTGTCCTCACGACATCGCCTCCAACAGAACTAACACTCTCCGCTCTTTACAAACTCTTTGATGATATAAGCACTTAAAACGGCTTGAAAGGAACCCAAAAGTGATGGCAAAAAAGTATCCATACCATAATCAAATGCATCTTAGAAAACAAAGTTTTTATTTTTACCTAAGAGAATTACAGTATGCATTTCAGCCTCAGGTGACGTGAAAGTCATTGTTGAGGTTTACCTATCTTTTATCTGAGTTTTTAAAATGACGCAGACATTTGAAAGATACAGTTTGCCACTGTCTGAACGGATTTATATAAACCCTAGTTCTGCAAGAAACTGCAAAGGAGGTACTTGTGGTCATTATGTCCTATCTCTAAGGTTAGTAGCTAACTAGGGACGCCTGAGCTCAGCTGAATAAGATAAAGACCGGAGGATGAGAAATAGGTCACTTGCCAAGTGCTTGTGGTTTGGTAATGCAGGAACTTAAGCTTTGTGTGTGCCATTCTCTGTTTGCCTGTGGTGACTGTTAACCTTTCTTCAATGAGCGATTGTTTACACGTACCATCTGGTAAAATAGGAGAAAAATGCATGAAAAACAACACGCTTTCCATGCACTTCTACCATTACAGACTATTTCATTGGCTGCAGGCGTTAATGCATGCAAAATAAGCTGCACCACATCCTAAGATTTTCTTAAAGGTGAAATAAAATTTTCCCAAACTACAAAGGAAATAGAAAACTCGATACTAATTTGATCTATTTTTTCACGAGCATGGCGTACAAAAGGGGAAAAAAAAGTATTGTCCAGATGCAAACAGGCTAGATTTACTGGAAAATGCTACTCTTAGTTCAATTTTATAGCAGAACGCTCACATGAGGGGTAATAGGAGAAGGGAGATGTTACAGAGCTCAGAGGAGTATTCAAAAGCCTCTCTGCTAACTACACCACATGCCATTTGACTGTGGTTGCCATGGTAGTCACGTAACACTATGTAAGATCTAAAAACACCTAATATTTTCATGGGACTTCTGCTTTAAGGGACCCAAATTCGAGTAGGCTTACGTGTGTTTGTTTTGGTAGCTTATCAAAATAAAATTATAATTATCACATGTAGTCAAAAAGTTTCCAATTCCTACCCATAAAAAAGCCTTGCAGATATTAATGCGTCACTTGGGTACACCATACCGACCATTCATATTAACAATACTGAAACAGGTTTACACGTAACTCCAGACTACAATTGAGACTGAAATAATATACGTGTGTTACGTTCTGTTAAACACTGGAAAATAAGTGATTGAAATGTTGTTTTTATTACCCAAGCCGCAGCTGCCTAACACTGAGCAAATAATGATCTGCTTTAATATTGACACTAAAAAGTACGTCTCTCTCGGCAGTCCCAGGGAACACATCTTCGGTTCCACGCATCAGGCTGCTGAGCAATAATTGCATGAGACAGTGTCATAGACCACAGTGGAGCATTCCGAATAGAGAAGGAATAAAGACTTTGACATTATGCTGGGGGCTACGAGAGCAGATTCTCCAGCTTATTGAAGTCACCAAACTACGCATTAACTCGGCTTATAATAAAGAAGCAATTAGCTGAAGATCTGTCCGGAGTGTGGCCTGATTTCTTGGCTTTGTACTGACTGCCACAATAGTAGCAATTTATTGGGTGTAAAAGAACGAGAATGTAGTCTGGTACTGCATTTGCTACTGATTTTCAGCAGGGATTTATATTTTGGATTCATATTTTGGACATAACTACGCACATATCACAGTCACACATTGGATGCAGCCTAGTCATTTCATGGGCTCAACAGATCGTCATCAGAATCAAGTTTAAAAGGACTGGTGACATCGTTGAAGCACATGGCATGAGAACTCTGCGAAATAATGCTAAAGAATTGTTAACGAGATCAGCTAAAACAAATATAAATAAGCAATTCAAAACAAAATAGAAAGAAAAAAATCCCCAAAGCATATGGTTATGCAAATGTTTGGCCCAAAAACATTATTAAGAGATATGGCAATGAATCTGGCTGATAATTTGTGCATGAGAAACAGGCATAAGAAGAAGACACTTTGGTTTGGCTGCCTATATGCCATTTTGTCACTAATCCAGAGCACTGGGATCATTTTCCGATTTCACCACATGCGGGTGGTAATCAGAATAATTCAAGTTGTGTAATGCTCGGCCAAGCGGTGGGATTAGCCTGTATGTGGCCGGCATAAAGCCTGATTTGCATGAGGGCCTCTTAGTGCACCTGGCAGATTAATCCACACTCGGGCCGGCAATGGTCATCCCCCGATAGAAACATTCCCATCTCATGCTATTATTTGTGTCAGCCTGCAGCTTTCTGTGTGCATGGCTACAGCATAAAGTGAAAACAAGAACATTTATTTAATTGGGATAAAGAGGGATCACAGGTGACTATTTCCCCCGATTCCATTTCAATGAAAGGATGTATGATCTACTAAATATGTTGTGGAGACTCTGACCTGTTTCATGCCCGATTTACCAACATGGCAATACTTCTATGTTAGGATCACTCCATTTAAATGAGCCCTAGTTAATTCATACTAGGCTGCATTTCCATAATACTCCAGCTCACTTACCAACCGCTTCACAAAGGGAGTGGTTCAATTATTTTGGGGCACCCGTAGCTCCTGTCTAAATTGACGGGAGCTATTCAATTGATTGCACGACCAGCCTTGCGCTGGTCACAATTCCGGCGGTCAAAATCCCGGCGCCAGATTCCCAACAGCAGTGAGAATCCCGATGGTAAGTATTAGGGTTAGTGGTCAGCACTAGGGGGAGGGTTAGGCTGCGGGAGGGGAGTGCTAGGGTCAGGCTGCGCAGGGAGGACAACAGTTAGGACTAGGCTGTGAGAGGGGAAGGTTAGGCTGCTGGAAAGGTGGGTTAGGGGAAGAGTTCGAATTTCCACTGTCATGATTACGCTGCCGGGATTCTGACCGCCTGCATTGTCTGCGTCAGGATCACGTACCCAACCCAGTTCAACCGTGCAAAGTGCCATTTAAGGCGTCCAAAAGCCAGGCACACTGCAATTAAGGTGCCCAAAAGCCAGACTTTGGGCGGCTTTAGTCAGGAAGGTGCGAGCAGAAATCCGCAATAAGCGATGGGCGCCCAAAACCACCGAATAGCTCCCGGTCACTTTACACTGGAGCTACGGACGCGAGACACAATTGAATTCCCCCTATAGCATCAAGACTTCCGACAATACACAGGCAGTATACTAGAATAATGACCTCATTAACTGTGGTACATACACATTACATAAAAACCGGCAAACAAGCATAGCTGTATGCCACCCATTTATTTTATATATAAACACAACACACCAAAAACATTAGAGAAAACATGTGTGACCCAAGAAGGAAATGGTGACCACAAATATAGGTTTTAGGAAAAGGATAACGTGCACAATATAACCTAATGCTAGCCAATGTAAGGACCATTTCTGAGAACGATCAGAACCACTGCAGCAGGAGAGCTGTGCTGTAAGATCGCAACGCCAAGGAGTAAGTCTCTCTCCTTTCAGTTGTCTTCCTGCTATCACATGCCCTAAAATACCCCTCTAGGATTTTTCTTTCTGGACAGAATGCTGACCAATGAAGGGGGGGAAAAATGTCACATGCTGATATACACAGTTATCTTTTATACATTAACATAATCAATGTTGCATTATAAGTACTGTAATATACTGTAATGCCCCTAATTCACATTATGCCACACAGATGGGCCCACAATTTACGTTATTACACACAGTAGTGCCCACAATTTAAGTTATGCCACACAGTATTGCATCATTTGCCATATAAATTGTCTAAGATCTCATGTCTTCAGAAGTTCCCTTTAACCACACCTGATTTTTTTTCTTTTTAATTGAAGGGTGTTTGTCATGTTGGACACATAATATATAAATAAAAATAATATGCTGAGATCGTACTAGGGTCACAAGTTAATTATTATACTACTGTGTCTGCACTAAATATTTAGAGAAATTACATCTAATCAAGATGGATAAATGCAATTTTAATGTTACATTATTAGGAATATCAAGACATGGCTTGATTGGCATTCCATTACGGTGATCAAACTGATAATGCACTAACTTACTACGTGCAGCTAATTTGCCGTCTCGCTCCTTCCTTGGGCTAGGAGTGTCTCGTCACTCAATTGCATTCCCCGTGGATAGCAGAGGCTGTAACTAAAGCCGCGTATCCACTTAGCGATTTAACCAAGCGATTGCACGATAACAACGTCGTTATCGTGCAATTGCTTGTTAATCGCCAGCAAATCGGGCATGTAAATGTCAAAAACGGCCAGCGATGCGCGTGCCCGCTGGTCGTTTTTGCCATCTATCATCGCCCGTACATGCTGGTCAACCTGACGATCCAGTCAGGTTCAGCATGTGCGGGGATGATGGATGTGCCTAGACTGAATGAGTGAACGTTCAGTCTAGGCACATCTCTAGACATAGAAACGACAGCAGGATTACAATGTCCATGTCTACAAGTGGCTTAAGCATCATGGCTCCCGGCCAGCTTGTGTGGGGTCACGGGTGGTGGGCGAACGGTGACAGTATGCCGGAGTCCCTGACCTGTGAGTGTGTGCCTCCTGGGGGCTGGCACCTTCCCCCCGTCCATCTCCTGATGCTCCGTGGTGGTTCCCACACTGTCTCTGTGGCCTGCTTCCTCCATAACAGTGCAGGGCGCAAGTCAGCAGTAACAGAACAGGCGGGGCGCATCTCAACATTTACAAAATGGGCAGGGCGATGTGACCTGCCAGAAAAGCCTAGCGTGAACACTACCCCTTGCTGGTGTAAACTTGCCCTTGTACTAACTTTGAACTGTCCTTGCTGCTCTGGTTTAAAAATTAGGCAAAGCGTAATTTTTATGCATTTGGACCTACCTCCCAAGATTTTATTACCGCTAGCCCTTGCTTCTGACTATCTAGGAAATGTAGTCATGCTTAAATCTCTGGGCCTGATTCAGACCCGCTCGCAAGCGGGTCGATGGCGGCCCAGTGCGCACGCGCGAGCCCCGGAGCGAGCGCAAAAAGCACTCGCTCCGGGACTCACTACAAAAGGGGCGGCTGTCGATGTTGATCGACAGCTCACCCCATTTTGTAGGCGTGGCGGGAGGGTGGCTGAGCAAACGGAGGCTTTCCTGCAGGAACGCCTGCCATTTGTGGGCGGCCCTACTGACATCATCACTAGTGATGTCAGTAGGTGGACTTCATGCTCTAATAGTGCAGGAAGTCCACTGGGGCTTGCGGCAACGAGACCCTAACGCAAGGGTCTCGTCGCAAGCCCGATGGTCGCGATGGTCTTGACCATCATCATGGCCGCTCGCATAAGCTGTGGGTGGCAACCCACAGCTATGCGAGCGGCCAAGAGGCCGCAACAAAAAATAAAAGCACGCGCCCTGATTCAGAGCGAGCGCACGCTTTTTGCGAGCGGCTCTGAATCAGGCCCTCTGTGCATAAGGTGGTAAATGTATTTATATTTTCAGATGTGCATATGTAAGGCGCATTTGGTGGGTCTAGCCATCATCATTACATATTACATTTATCGTCTCCAGTTAGATTGTCAGAAACTACTAGGATTTGGTTGCTACCCTTTAGCACCCTCACTCACTGCATTACAGAGTTTTGCTTTATTACCGCAGCCAGGGACGCATTTTAAGCTATATATCCAGTCCTGACATCAACAGCGTTATAATGGTTTCAGTCCAATCCACCGGAGTAGTGGTTGTCATGGACAGAAGCTGAATGCAGATAACGGCCCAACCAAAGGACTATGCAGAGCTTGGCAAAACAGGTTGTGTCAGCCAATGCAGCATACATTACCATTACTTCGGAATAGTTATGTGCCCCCCTGCTTCCTGGGAGGTGTAAAGGTGCATATCCACTACATGAGTGTAGAATGACTGTACGATTACAACATCGTAAACTTTCATCATACTGTGCATTGGATAACGTGCCAACACTGAACGATATGTCGTTCAGTGTGGGTACGCTCCCCCATCCCCAAACATGCACGACCTGACGATCTCGTCAGGATGGCCTGCATGTTCAGGCGATGACAAATGCCGACAACGACCAGCGGGAGCGCACATCGCTGCCGGGATAATTACTGCACGATTAATTAACGATTGAACGATAACGTTATGGTTTATTTTAATCGTGTAGTGGATATGCACCTTAAAGCTGGCCACACATCTAAAGATCTGTCCAACCAGCCAACTAGTTGGTTGGTTGGAATGAAAACCTGGTAAGGGATGAAAGCAAATGACAATCAGCAATTTGCTCCCAAACTACGGAAAATGGACAAAAACTGTTGTTTGAACAAATTGTTTAGATCAAACATTTAGCAAACTTGTCTGACACCATTTTCATCTGTTTTCTGGCATTTAGGAGCAAATTGCTGATCATCAGTTACTCCCATACGTTACCAGATTTTCATTCCAACCAATCAACAAGTTGGCTGGTTGGATGTATGTTGGTCTAGTGCAGTGTTGGCTAACCTTGACACTCCAGCTGTTGTGGAACTATATATCCCAGCATGCCCTGCCACAGTTTTAACATGCCCTAATAGCAAAACTGTAGCAGTGCATGCTGGGTTATGTAGTTCCATAACAGCTGGAGTGTCAAGGTTAGCCAACACTGGTCTAGTGTGTGGCCAGCTTAAGAGTCATGTCACTAGGATATTTAGGAAGACCTTTGGTAAAAAGTACTAGAATTATATAATGATGGATAGGTATGCTGCTATGTTAATATCTATTGCAACTCAATGGCTTAAATCAATAAAACTGTCCTGATAGCACCATGTATGGTACAAGAGGTTACCAGCCTATAAAGGCTCAGCAATTTCAGTATATACTGCAGGGTACAGGGCACTATAACAGATATCACTGAACCAGTCATCTCTGAAAATGTGGGTCTGATTCAGAGCCGGACGCTATTTGCGCTCGCTCGTTCAGAAAAAGGGGGTGGCTATTTAAATTAACCGTTCACGCCTCTATGTCTGAACGAGCGAACAAAACATGCGGACGTTTTTTTGTACAAAACGCCCCCTGGCCGCTCGCATCATACGTCATGTCCGCTATTTATTAGATTAATCGAGTACATCGAACAGTGTATGAACTGCTCGCTATTCTTGTGGTTGGTTTTTCCTACCGCAATCTTGCGAGCAGTTCTGACTATAAAACAACCAAGTGACGTGGTCGATGACGCTGCTTTATTAATTATGCACACCCTTAAAAGCCCGTTTTGACCTTTAGGCACGCCTGCGTTCTAATCTCCACTCCCTGTTTTCAAGCACCTTCCCCTGTTACCACCCACATACGCCTCATTCTGTCACTCAAAATAGCAGGCATTCGCTATTTAGCGAGCACACGATTTTCGGCCGCACTGACTGGCTCGTGCATGCGTATTACGATCCGTACGCATGTGCAGTTGGGCAAACATCGCTCGGAGCGAACGAGCGGCCGCTTACGAGCGGCTCTGAATCAGGCTCATTGTCCATCTGCACTGTGAAGCGCCGTCCAATGAGTTCTGAAGCATATGACTGAATATGAGCATATAATATTGCCCGAAACACTTCAGAATTTATTCTGCTGCTTTTGTCAGCAGTCACATCATCAATACATACAAGGGGACCAGTTTCATTGGCAGCCATACATGCCCACGCCATACAATCCGTACGCATGTGCAGATGTGCGAACATCGCTCGGAACGAACGAGCGGCTCTGAATGAGACCCTGTGTCTTATGTACACATCTAAAATCAACGTTTGGGTTTTAACTATTAAACTTGGTCTACTGGTTCCTGTGAAAGACTAACCTGATAGAGTATCGTGTAATACGTAAATACATCCCAAAAAACCCAGAACACATTTAACTAAACCAATTATCTTTCTAAACGCCAAAATATTTTCCCAAGAATTAAATATCCTAATGTCAAGAGGATTTACACATGTAAGGAAACAATTCTGTAGCCATACTTTTTAAAACAATATGGGACAGTGTTGTCATTTAATCACATTAGTCATATTGGGCCCTTAACAGAGGAGTGTCTCTGAATCTGCAGGAGTGCAAACTAAGAAAGAGAAAGTTTAAAGTATCAGTAGTGATAATACAAAACCAAAAAGGTATGAAAGTAACAAGTTAGTTCTCTGAAACCCACACCTGGGCTACATGATAGAAGAAAATAACACACATAAATGTTGAGTGTCAATTGCCACAATGAAAAAAAGAAAGAAAAAAAAACAACAACAACTACCTTTTCGGAAATGTTTTAAGCATGAATGGGCCGAGTGCACGTTTGTTAGACTGAAGACTTCAGTTGATGTAGGTTATCAACCAAAGTATCACGCACACACCGTGAGAGGTCATAAAACACTGTTGGTAAAATATAGAATTACACAATGTTGAGTAAGTTAACATGGCTGCTCTGAATTGCTGTATTTTTGCCGATTTTGCCGGTGGATGGCTACATAGGTGCGGGACATAATTTATGGCCTCAAGGGTGACTCGGGACACTTGCAAGGGTGCCTCAGGTAGGTGATCCAGCACCAAATCAAATTTTTTATGGTCAATGTAATGTGAATATGTGGACAAACAGAGGAGCAAACCTGTCCATCACCTCTATATAACTGACCCTAAGGATGACAGGTCAGCACAATTTACTTCACTGCATTTTTTTTTTTACATTTCTCAATAACAAACTTTTGGCTTAGAGGTGCCGTGAAAACAATACTGAGGTACTAGGGCGCCGTGATTCAAAAAAGTTTGGGAACCACTGGCCTAGGCATATGGCCACCATTTCATTTATCATTGGTCCCAGGATTTAATAATTTTTCCTCACTCCAGTAAACTGATCAAGGAATACTAGAATGTGATCTCTAAAGCTGGTCTCACACCTAAAGATTAACTTTACAACCAGTCAACTCGTTTAGCTGTTTCTACATATTACATAGGGCAGAAGCTCCTGAACGTATTTAAACAGACCATATACTTAGTAATCAGACATCTACAGTATATTGCACATTATGCTGGGCACACACTGGCCGATATATCGGCCGTTCAACTGAACGGCCGATATATCATGTGCCCATCGGTCAGTGTGTACAGGCGATATGTCTGAACGACGCCCATTCACAGACATATCTGCCATCGGCTGTGCTGCAAAGCGGACGCGATGTCTGCACATCGTGCTGTGTGTACGGATGGTCACACGGCACGACATCCATATGTATATATTTTCTGTAGAAATTTGCTGTATTTGGTATACATACACAATACTCTAATTCAAATAAAAAGCAAGCTGTTTTCCCAGGTCAGATTAAATCCGACTGGAACTTTTGAATGATTGCCAAAACGGGAGGGATCATCATAAGCCGCAATCCTCCCACCAGTTTTGTCCCATTCTGTAAGAGCCGTGGCTCTGAATAGGGTAGAGAGAAGCCAGGGAACACTGACATTATAATTTTTTTCACCATTTAAATCTGCTTTATAACATATTATTTCTTACATTACCACTCATGACAAAGGTATCCTTAAAAAAAAAAAAAAAAAAATACACACAATGGAAGCACATCACAGTGACCAATTACAAAATGTTGATGTTGTTCACATCACAAAGCAGGTGCCCGGCTGTGTGTATGGGCGACCTGCTGACTGCCCGTACACTTGCTGTTGGGACCCACCGATGCAGACATCTCAACTGGGCTTGCAAACTCGCACAGTTGTGATGTCAGCCCAGATTGGTAAGTGTGTACAAACTTGCCAACCAGACGCTCGTCCTAGTGTGTACCCAGCATAAACCACACACGCCCGGCCAAGTTGTAAGAGGTACTGTTGTTTGGGCAGAGTGAATTAAACCATTAATTTATAAAAGCTGGAATTATTAATTTATATAAATGGCCCTTAAAGGGGGAATTCAATTGCAGACGGGGCATGCAAAGTGCTGTTGGCACAATTGGAGCATTGGCACCTCATTGTCATGACCACTGCACATTTCCCTCACACCCCACTGAGGTGCATAGGCAACATAGTGATAATTGGGATACTGCAATTCTCAGGTACATTGCGATGACACATAACTCAGTGATGAATTCCCCCCTTAGGGAGAAATTCAACTGAATGCCATGTTGAATAGTGCTGGGAATGAGTGCTCGGAGCTATTCAATTGTCTGCATCGCTCCCAGTACATAGGACGGGAGATGGAGTTTACTGCCCCTAATGCCAGGGGTTTAGTCATGGTAAACTGCATTCTCCGACGTAAGCTCGCAACATTGCGGCATTAGTTTAGTCACGTGTTTACAGCGGAACCAATTCAATCGCCCAGGGCACTCATTTCCGGTGCTATTCAACATTTCATTCAATTGAATTCCCCCCTTAGGGAGTGATTTAATTCAGTGCGATGTTGAATAGCGCCAGAAATGGGTTCCCAGGGCTATTCAATTAACTGCGCTGTTAACCGTGACTAGAGGATTTCTGCTTGAACCCTCCTGAGTTGCGAGCAGAAAGCTGACTGAACTAGGACCGCAGTGCTGTTTTTGGGCTTAGCGTGTGTGCCAACAGCATCGTGCTATGAATGTAAATTGGAGAATGCAGGTTACCACGACTTAATACCCTGCTTTAGGCGTGGTATCCTGCATCTCCCAACCTAAGTGCATGGTGCGTTGGGGACAATTGAATAGATCAGGGAACTCATTCCCAGAGCTATTCAAATCGCACTGAAGTGAATCGCCCCCTTGGAGTCCAAAAGATGGGAATTTAATTCCAAGCGATGTCCGTCAAGTGCTGTGGTCAGGACAATGGCACATCGCAGCAACCAACATCAACAACTTTCCCCTCGCACCTCATAGTGGTACAGGAGGTGATTCAAATCAGTGGGAGTTGAATAGCACCAGGAAGATGGTCCCAGAGCTATTCAATTCAGAGCGCTATTTAGTTGGACACTTACAAGTAAAGTCGGAGAATACCAGTTTTCGCGACTTAACCTAGTTGTTTAGTCAAGAGAACCGGCATTCGCAAACCAAAGTGCCAGCCGCGAGGCTGTTAACGCAGCACTAAGCCAGAAAACGACCTTGCAGCCGGCACTTTAGTCGGCTTTCTCCTCGCACCCTTAGGAGGGTGCAGAAAAAAATAAATGTAGTCGCCCTAACAGCGCGCTGAACTCAAAAGCACCGGGAGCGCCCTCTCGGCGCTAACAGCACGCTGAATTAAATTAACCCCATTGAGTACTGTCTGTCTAATAGCAGGTCACACAATAAAATAAAACCAGCAATCTGTAAATAGCTTTGCAGTAATATCACTGCAGCTTCACCCAACAAAGCAACACAAAAGTCACAATCAAAGTAAATTAATGTGGAGTCAGAAACTGAAAGAGCAGGGGTCCGCAACACCTTACAAGCTACATGAACAGTATGAAAAAGCAAGAATATGGTGACTTAAGCTGGGTACACACCTAAACGACGGTGCGACCCAGTGATGAGATGAGCAATATAGCGATACATCGCGCTCCGTACACATTGCATGTCCCGGTTTAAGACAGCGTGATGTACAGTTACGTGCTGCAAGTAGCTACACTGTGTCGTTCGTTGCATCGACCCATCTGACGAGCTGCTCAGCAGATGGGACAATGCGAGCAATGAGGGATCGGGAGTGCTTACTATATGAGGTATACGATATATCGCTCCAATCTACGTTGAAACGATGGATCGTATAGTGTGTACCCTGCTTTACAGTACAAAATATTGCAGGACATGGACAACATTGCTGCATCAGCAGTCAGAATGCCCAAATAGGTAGCGGGGAGGCTAAACCCAAAGGTTTGGTGCTGTTTGCGTGTATGTATGTGCATGTACTGTAAGTATGCGGATTATGCTTCACCACAACAGTAAGGGTGGGTACACACCTGAACGACCGCCAATCGTGCCGGTCGTTCAGGTGAATTTGTCTTTACCCTGGGCATCACATGTTTGCCGGTACACACTTAAAAGATTTAATGAATGACGACTGTTCCGTCCTTCATTAATATGTACAGCCTCATATGCGGTATTGTGCAATTGGCTGTGCAGCACAGCCAATCACACAATATCGCATGCGACCGCAGGAGCGTGCAAATCGGGCACCTACACTGCACGATCTGCCCAATTTTTCGTCACGATTTGGCCAAAATCGAGCCAATATCGTTCTGGTGTGTACCAGCACAAGGTGTTCTGTACAGGGTCACATGCTAGCTCAGCTGCCTCTGATTGGACAGTAGTGTACCATTCAACAGCAGACAAGATTGCTTAGATGAGCCGACCAGTGAGCCCTCCTCCCCCCCAGCATTACATGTGTTCAGGATATCCCTGCCTGAGCAGCAGCACAGGTGGCTAGCAGTCCTCACTCACCTTCCCTGCTGAGTCTCATGGCTTCTCTCTTCTGGTCACTCTCCTTAGAAGTTTCCTCCAGCTCTAGAAGAGAGAAAGGAGGGGTGCATTAGTCGGGATCCCCATCCCCGGGTGTCCCCTTGCATCGCCCAGTCACCCACACTTACCGTCACCCCCGTGCAGCCTGGCGGCGTCCAGCCAGCTGACCCAGGACTGCCCCAGCATGGCCCCCGGGCTGGGCAGGGCCGCCATCGCCCTGCTGTCCCCTTGCTGTTGCTGCTGTTGCTGCTGCCGCCGCCGGGCCCCCGCTCTGCGCTGCTGCTCCCCGGCTCTGACGTCATCCTCCGGCCGCTCAGACATTCTTTCCGCTACAATATAAGAAGAAAGTGGTGAGCGGGAGGGGGAGGGGCCTGGGGTGCCCGCCGGTCCCGCCCTCCCGGCCACAAAGGGGTTAAACACGTGTGTACAGCGCTACTGCCTGTGTGTGCGACATAAAGTGACCCCCCCCAACACACACATATACCCCACCTGCCCTCAATTACCCGCGCAGTCCCGGATGTTAGGTCAGGCTCTCGGCCCCCAGGGGGCCACAGCGCGTCATCACGGCGCCCAATATCCCCCGAGTGACCCTGCCGGGGATTCCGGAGGCCAGAGCGGAATTACAGGTCTTCCTTTACCCGGCTCGTCCCTCCCAGCCCCCGCCCTCCCCTGACAGGAACTTCCCGCACACACACATGGGAGGAGGAGGAGGTATCTGCGAGACCAGCTGACAGCTCACACACATGTCACTATAGCATCATGTACATACGGTGTGTGCGAGACACGTTATTGTACGGGGCCAGCTCACACACGTCACTATATCATTACACCTGCATCATGTACATACAGTGTGTGACACGTTAGTCTATGGGGATCTGCATGTCACTACTACATCACGCAGGAAGAAAGTACTTAGAGCCCTGATTCATTACCGATCACAACTGCGATTACGCACCCAATCGGCCGATTGTTCCGTTCTGCGCAAGCATCGGAGTGCGCAAACCGGCCAGTGCGATTGCAGTGACTACGCAGACCCATCACAGAGTGATTGACAGGAAGTACCGTTGTTTTGGAGGGGACGGGGGTGGTCGTCGAAACTCAGGCGTGCCAGTGCGTTTGAACGCCGTTGCAGGGGCGTGCATAAATTATTCACTGCAATGCTGTACGCAGCCTGAGTACTCATAGCGTGCGATGAGGTTAGCAATTCCTGAGTAAGGTCAGAGCTTGTGCAAGTGTGCGTGAGGCTGTGATGGTACTCCATGTTACCGATGGTTTCGCAGCCTTGCTAAGGATTACGAATGTGTGTAAGGTAAAGTGGGCGTCCTTATGTTGTACTGCGACGGCATAGCGATCGCAATGGATTAGCATACAATCGCAGTGATATTGCGTGCGTTATTGCTACTGCAATCGCAGTTGCGATCCGTAATGAATCAGGTCCTTAATGAATACATGTTACTCACAGACTAACGAGCCTGTCACTGCACTAAATAGATAACATATACAGATTATGCACACATAATATACTTGGGACCTATCATATACCCAATATATGGTACAAATAGAAGTAACATAGGTGTAAACTTACTAAAATGAGAGTTTTTAGAAGTGGAGATGTTGCCCATAGCAACCAAGCAGAATCTACTTAACATTTACCTAGAAGCTTCTAGAAGATAATAGCTACAATCTGATTGGTTGCTATGGGCAACATCTCCACTTGTAAAAACTCTCACTTTAGTAAATATACCCCATAATATTGAAATAAATCTTTGTGTTTATCAGTAGTGTTTAGATAGATTAGATAGACAGATATGGGTCATTCCATGAAATATAGGACACAATACTTGAAAATTAAATTGTATCGCAGCAGATGCCAAGACATTTTCAATTTAATTTCTTTCTACTGATGAACTTAATATTAAGGTGCGTACACACGAAACAATATATTTCAACGATATGAGCAATAACGTTCAACGATATATCGTTCCGTGTGTATGCAATGAACGACCAACGATGCACGCTCCCGCTGGACGATAACGATATTGACTATCGTCCATGCATGCAGGCCAACCTGGACTATATCGATATCTCTCCATAGGGATCCGCGTTCCTTGATCATGGGTCGTTTGTGGTTTTTGGATGTGTGGATGAACAATATCGTTCATCCAGCACACCAGAATTTTTAAAGGGAGATCGTTCAGTGAGCACAATGGAGCAAGCTGGCAGCAACTGGAAATGGCCATTATCACCAAATGAAATATTTTATACATCTTCATAGTTAATCAGGAAGACAAACAGGCCTACATTGATTAATTCACGTGGATTCTACTGGTTTGAGTAATTTGTATCAGAGACCTTTGATTTGGGACAGAAATGTAACATGAGTCACATTGGTATGTAACATGAGTTAAATGTCAAAATTGATTTTTGATTTTAAGCATAGTTTGATTAGCATTCAGTTTTTGGTGTGTTAATCATAAGTTTAGGGTCTTATGTGTAATAGAACAATCATATTGTAAAAATAATTGTTGTAACATGAGTCAGGGATATAAAAAATAAAATGTAACTACTAAAGGTGCGTACACACACAACGATGTAAGTAATGAACGATTTTCGTTCAGTTTTTCCGTTGAAAAAAGTGAACGAAAATCGTTTTACTTTACATAATAAACGATTTTCTGTGTGTTGAAGGAAAAATGTTGCAACTTCTATTGAAAATCGTTCAGTTGGCCAGTCTGACTGAACTACAATCGACAAACGTGAACGCGCATGAACGATAATCGTTCATCGTTTTACACTGCACGATTATTTGAATGATAACGGCGTCGTTATAGTTAAATTGTTCAAAAATCGTTGTGTGTGTACGCACCTTTAGAGTGTACATTTTTTTCTGGTTCTAAACAGGACTACCTACCCATATATTATTGTCATCTTTTTTTGAGTTTCAGCTTAATTTTTGTGTGTGGTGCATTTAAACTTCTAAAAATTAACATGAAATGTAATGTGAGTCACATGGAATGATATATGTTGTAATAAACCATAAAATCTCTAGCATGGTTTGTATAAAGACCTGCAAGCACAATGTATGAGTCAATGTATGTGTAGAAGTTCCATAATACAATATGAAAAAATATGAGATATGGTAAGAACTTACCCTTGTTATCTCTATTTCTACGAAGTCCATAGGGTTCCACAGGATACCTTGGGGTATAGGTGTGACGTCAGTCGCAGGGCACCAAAGAGTTAAGCTTTCAGCCTCCCAGGATGCACTAGGTCCCCCTCCTATACCCCGCCCCCGGGCCAAGGCACCTCAGTTAGTTACCAAGCCATAGGCCGGAGGAGGAGAAGGAAGAGAGAGAACAAAGATCTGGACACATACAAGAATCACATTCTCACCAGAGGGAGACGGAAAACCGGTGACCAGAGCAAAGCCCATCTGCAGCACAGGTGCGACAGGGCGGGAGTCCTGTGGAACCCTATGGACTTCGTAGAAATAGAGATAACAAGGGTAAGTTCTTACCATATCTCATATTTTCTACTTCAGGGTCCATAGGGTATCCACAGGATACCTTGGGGATGTCCCAAAGCAGTATCCTTTAAGGGTGGGGACGCTCCTGTGCAGAAAGGAGAATCCGCCGCCCGAAGGAAGCATCCTGAGAGGCGAAGGTGTCAAACCTGTAATACCTCACGAAGGTATGGACAGAAGACCACGTAGCAGCCTTGCAGATCTGAACTGCCGAGGCACCACGTCGAGCTGCCCACGAAGGACCCACAGACCTAGTGGAATGAGCCTTCAGAGAAGGAGGGACCGGTAGGCCTTCATGAAGATAAGCTTCAGAAATAGCCATACGGATCCAGGCTGCCAAAGTTTGCTTTGAAGCAGGCCAACCCTTTTTACAGAAGCCATAGAGGACAACAAAGCGTCCGACTTCCTAAACAAAGAAGTGCGGTCAACATAAGTCCTTAAGGCCCGCACAACATCCAAAGAGGCCTCACCCACGGAAAGACCCGGTGAGTTAAAGGCCGGAACAACTATTTCCTCGTTAACATGAAACTGGGAAACAACTTTGGGAAGAAACTCGGGCCGAGTGCGGAGCACTGCCCTGTTCCCATGAAAAACCAAGAAAGGGGGTCTACAAGAAAGAGCCCCTAACTCAGAAACACGTCTGGCTGAAGCAACGGCCAGAAGGAAAACAGTCTTAGCTGTTAGCCATTTAATATCCACTGAGCCCAGTGGTTCAAACGGCGGTCCTTGGAGAGCCCTCAGGACCACAGCCAAATCCCAAGGCGCCACAGGTGGAACAAAGGGCGGCTGAATACGGAGAACACCTTGCATAAAGGTGCGCACATCCGGGATTGTAGCAATCCTACGGTGAAACCAGACAGATAGGGCCGAAACCTGTACCTTCAAAGAAGCAAGGCGAAGCCCATGATCTAGTCCCGCTTGCAGGAAGGCGAGAATCCGAGACAGACGAAACTCCCGCGGTGCATAACCTCTCGGTCGACACCACTGGAAGAACGTATGCCACACGCGATGGTATATCCTCGCGGAAGACGGTTTCCGAGCTCGTAACATGGTACGCACCACAGAGCTGGAAAACCCCCAGGACCTCAGCATGGCCGTCTCAACAGCCACGCCGCCAAAGACAGCCGAGTCAGGTCCGGGTGAAGACAAGGACCCTGAGACAGAAGGTCCGGTCGTAGCGGCAACCGCAGAGGACTGTCCACGGACAGACCCTGAAGGTCTGAGAACCAGTGCCGTCTGGGCCACGCGGGAGCTATCAACAGGAGCGTCCCTCCTTCCTGTTTGAATTTCCGGATTACCCGTGGAAGAAGGGAGACCGGAGGGAACAGGTATGCGAACCTGAACGTCCACCGGACGGACAGAGCATCCACCAGAGACGCCCCTTCGTCTCTTGTGCGAGACCCGTACACCGGCAACTTGTTGTTGTGCCGGGACGCCATGAGGTCGATTTCTGGAAGACCCCACCTGTCCACCAGTAGTTGAAAAACGTCCGGGTGCAGGGACCATTCCCCTGGATGAACGTCCTGGCGACTTAGAAAGTCCGCCTCCCAATTTAGCACTCCCGGGATGAAGACCGCTGATATGGCCGGAAGATTGCGCTCCGCCCAAACCAGGATCCGAGAGACCTCTACGAGAGCCGCCCGACTGCGAGTTCCTCCTTGCCTGTTTATGTAGGCCACGGTGGTAGCATTGTCCGACTGGACCTGCACCGGGTGACCCTGGAGAAACCGCTGTGCCTGCAGGAGAGCATTGAAGACCGCACGGAGTTCCAAGATATTTATTGGAAGCTCCGCTTCTGTCGGTGTCCACCTGCCCTGGAACAAGTGTGGACCCGAAACTGCTCCCCAGCCCCGAAGACTGGCGTCCGTTGTCAACAGGACCCAATTTGGAACCCAGAACGGACGTCCCTTGTTGAGGTGGGTCGTCTTTAACCACCACGCAAGGGACAGGCGAACCTCCTGGGTGAGCACAATCGTCTGGAACTTCAGAGACTGAGGCAGCCCGTTCCACTTGGACAGGATCAGGTGCTGCAGAGGTCTGGAGTGAAACTGGGCGTATTCCACCATGTCGAACACCGACACCATGGAGCCCAGTAACCTCATCGCCGAGTGTAAGGACACCCGGCGGCTGTGCAGACAACTGCGCACCCTTGACTGTAAAGCAGAGATCTTGTCCTCCGTCACGAAGATCCTTTGCTGTCCCGAGTCCAATAAGGCTCCAAGATGCAGAATCCTCCGAGACGGGATTAGAGTGGACTTCTGCCAGTTGATTAGCCAGCCGTGCCGTTGCAGCAGTGCAATGGTCAGGTCCAAGTGGTGTAACAGGAGCTCTGGAGATCCTGCCACCAATAACAGGTCGTCCAAGTACGGCAACATGCGGACTCCTTGCAGCCGCAGAGAAGCCGCCATGACCGCCATAGCGTCCTGTATGTCCAATGACACCATGTAGTCCCCAGGTTCCAGCGCCAGAATGATGGACCGTAGGGTCTCCATCCGAAACTTCGGGACCCGCAAAGACTTGTTGAGTGCTTTGAGGTTGAGAATCGGACGATATGACCCATTGGGTTTCTGTACCAAAAATAGATTTGAATAGAAACCCTGGCCCCTCTGGGAGAATGGAACAGGCACTATAACTCCAGCCTGGAGCATAGTGTGCAATACCTTCCGCAGCTCCGTAGCCTTGTTCCGGTCTGATGGTAGACCCGTGGTGAAGAATCGAGCCGGGGGTCTGTGCCGGAAGGAGAGGGCGTACCCGTGAGAGACCACCTCCAGAACCCAAGTGTCTGTCGTAGTGAACGACCAACACCGGGAGAACTGCAGCAGGCGGCCTCCCACCCTGGGATCCCCCAAGGGGAGACCCGGACCGTCAGGCCGCAGGCTTGTCATCTGGCTTGGGGGCCGGACGTCTGGTACTCCATGCCTGTTTCCGGGGCTTGACCGATTTCTTAGGGCCAGCCTGTCGAGGAAACGACTGTGGTTTGGGCCTGCCCTGGGCCCTAGATGACCGAAAGGACGATGGTCCAGAACCAGAAGGAGCAGCGGCCGACGGGAGACAAGCAGATTTGGCTGCCGCCAGCGTGGCCACAATCTTATCCAGATCCGGACCGAAGAGAACTTCTCCGGTAAACGGCAACGCTTCCAGACCTTTCTTGGATCTGCGTCCGCCTTCCAGGATCGCAGCCACAAGGGGCGACGAGCAGCTACCGCTGCTGAAGAAATTCTAGACACCAGAGTACTAATGTCTAGAGCCGCCTCGTTGATGTAGGTGGCCGAATCACGGAGATTGCCAATCAACTCCGCCTGTTCGGCCGGACAGTCGGATTCAAAAGCCTCTAATGAATCCGCCCAGCGCTCCATCGCTCTGGCAACCCAGCAAATGGCCATAGCCGGCCGTGCTGTCCCCCCTGCAAGGGAATAAGCAGACTTCAGGCAGATTTCTACCTTGCGGTCCGTAGCATCCTTAAGGGAGGACATGGATGGCATCGGCAATGTGGCACTACGGACAAGACGGGTCACGTGAGAATCCACCTGTGGAGGGGATTCACACTTAGCAAAATAATTATCCGCGAACGGATAAGCCACCGCCAGGCGTCTCTGCGGCTGGTATCTTTTGCCAGGTTGTTTCCACGCCTCCTCTAAATGGTCCACCAACTGACCCGAAAGAGGAAAGACTGTGGCATCGCCCTTCACATCTTTGAAAAAGGCATACTTAGATTTAGCCGCTGGGGGAACTTCGTCCTCAATCACCAAGGCTGTGCGGACCGCCCGAATAAGTCCAGGAATATATACTTTGGACTTAGCATCAGCGTCCTTAGTATGGAAAGGTTCCTGATCGTAAGGATCCAGAATCTCCCCATCATCAGACGTCCCTTCGTCATCCTCATAAGGAGCGGACAGAGACGCCACCGGCCTTTTATGAGGCCGCATCACAGACTCCCCTTGCAACACATCCGACAAGTGCTGTACAGAACTCGTCAGGGAGTTAACCCACGCTGGCTCCTGAGAACCCGGGAGCGGGGAAATAGGGAGACTGTGGGGTACCACCAATTGTCGTGGGAACCCCTGCATGGGTGACGACACCACAGACTGCTGGGACAAACCCATCGGAGTAAACGCGGGCTGCGGAGCTAACTGGCCCACTAAAGCTGTTAACGCCTGAGCGAAACAAGCCCAGGGCGGCTCCTGTACCAGTGCTGTAACCGTAATAGGCCGCGCCATGGACAAACACTGCCGGCAAAGGCCCTCCGCGCTACCCTCCCCCTCCGCTAACGGTACTTTGCACGTGGTACACTGTAGCCGGAGGGGAAAATCACTTTCAGACATTATGGCACCACGTATGTGACCTCTCTCACCAATTAAGTATTAAATAGGCGAGAGACCACCCTGCAGCACCGCACCGCAAGGGCTTTAGCAGAAAGAACAGGGACAGTAATAAAGCTGACAGTTTAGAGAAGAAAAGTTACAGGCAGCGCTAGCACAGTCACATACAATGCAGAGAAATAACAATTCCTGCACTAACAGCGCTGATCACTCAACTACACAGACACAGGGCCTGGTAGGACACAGCGCTGCATACACAGACCTGAGCCACAGCGGAGGAGAGGTATGCGGGGGGACCCAGACCACGATGCTTCCTTCCAGACTTCCAGCAGCGTTCACCATGCGTTGCAGAGAAGATGGCCGCCGAGGAGCAGAGAGAAGCTGGCCTGGGGGAGGAGCGCTGACACAGGACCAGTCAGCACAGTGCAGAGAGGGCTGTGTGCAGCGGGGGAGGCGCCGGCTGTGAGACAGGGAAGGCGCGCTCCCCTGGCATGCATTTAACCCCTGGGACGCCGCAGCGCTACCGCTCTGCTGCGGTCCGCTGTCCCAGGGGGTAGTGGAAGCGCAGGTTGGTCGCCTGGCTCCACGCTGCAGCCAGTCCCCAGGGAGCCCCCTGCCTGGGGACTTAGGACCATGTGATCAGCGGGGACCCACCGCGGGACCCCGCTGCTTACCTCTGTCCCCCTTGAATCCGGCCATGGTCCGGAGCATCTGGGGTCACCGCTAGCTGTGACCCCAGACGCCCACCAGCATCCCCGGATCAGTACCGGCGGGGTGTAGGGAAGACAGCATGGACGTCAGGACTGACTGTCCATGCTGTTCATCCAGATGTGCAGCCACAGCTGCATGAAGAAAAAGCTTCAGGGGCTCTTCTAGCCCCCACTCCAACAGGTGCACCCGACTCCGGCCGGGCACCAAACTAAACTGAGGTGCCTTGGCCCGGGGGCGGGGTATAGGAGGGGGACCTAGTGCATCCTGGGAGGCTGAAAGCTTAACTCTTTGGTGCCCTGCGACTGACGTCACACCTATACCCCAAGGTATCCTGTGGATACCCTATGGACCCTGAAGTAGAAAGGCAGAATTTTGACACTGCATTATTAGATAGATAGATAGATAGATAGATAGATAGATAGATAGAATATTCCTCTAGCAATGCATAGCAGCACTGCAAATACAAGGAAAAAAAAAGGCGGTGCTCCCAATTTCCAAATAGTAAAAAAGTGTTTAAATTCACATCATAGGTACAGACGAAATCAATGTTTCAAGGCCCACAGGCCTTTTCATCAGGACTGTATATAAACAAAACGTTCACATCGCAATGCAGGGTCACACCCGGGATTTTGCACACAGGTCCAATCCGGCTGAACCCCCTTTCAGACTTGCGGCCCGACCCGGCTTACTGTCAGGTCAATGAAGTCACCGCTTGGAGATGAGATAATCTCCAAGCGTTGGCTCTTCCGATGCTGTGAACGGTACCTTGATCGTGTCGAACATGGTTACCCATTCACACTGCATCACGAGCCGGGTTGAAACCATGCTTGTTACCAGGGTTGAACTGGGTTATTTCAACCTGGCCCTTTCACACTGCACAGTAACCCAGGTTGCTGCGTGGTTACGTGCAGTAACCCGGGTTATTGCTGGCAGTGTGAAAGAGGTATAATTTAGGATGACCAGGGTTACCCATTCACACTGCATCACTAGCCGCGTTGAATATCGGGAATCTGCGCGTGCGCAGGACCCATTCTGCGAGTGTGCAGAATGGGTCCTGTGTAGACGCACACAAACCCTTGAATGCCTTTGCCTGATTGACAGGCAGAGGCATTTAAGGGGCAGTGCGGGGGCATCCACCGGTCCCTGAAAAGGGGGCGTGTAAGCCCCATTTTCCAGGAGTGGCTAGCACAGGATCTGTGTTGATCAACACAGTGTCCTGGGCTCGCAAGCCGGCCAGTCTGAGTAAGCTGAGGCTGGCCGAAGGTCCGACGCCATCCACCATCGCCTACCGATGGTCGCGATGGTGATCCCAGCCTGCGACCTCTGTCGCAGTGCTGAAATCGCAAATGCAGCAGAGAGTGTCATACACCTGCTGCATTTGCATTATTGCAAGGATCAAAATTGCAAAGCTGCCTGTGTGCATATATCATATACTGTATCTATAGCCTGTGTGCAGCTTTGTAATTGCGATCCTTGCTGAATTATACAGGTCATGGGCATAGGTGTAAAAAATTGCGGAGAGGTAGTCCGGGTCCCTCAAATCCACAGGTCCATTGATTCTCCACAATCCTGGTGCTGCAGTGGTTCTAACTCCCTCCTTCCAACGCGTTTCGGTACTCCGTGTACCTTTATCAAGGCCTGGAGGTGTAGATGATTGGGCTCTCTTAAATACCCCTTTTGATTATGACTCCGCAATTTTTTACACCTATGCCCATGACCTGCATAATTCTGGTAAAGCAGCCACCTTATATTATAAACACCGGGATTGGATTTATATGTATTATATATGTCATGCATCTGTGATTTCTTGGTGACATAGTTATTTACATCAGAGTTACCAAGCTGAAGTTTTTATGTGTCATATGTATTGTGTTTTATACTTATATGTTCCATGTCAGGTGTACACCCTATGATTGTTTTCAATGTACCAGACATAGTTACATAAGTAATTCTACCATCTTTATCATCATCTATCATTAACTTTTTTGGTTAAAGAGGTAGCGCTTGTGTCAGTTTTTCAATCAATTTTTTAGTTCAAAGTTTATTAGTCCTTGGGGGGACTGAGAGCTGACTGTTAGCTGCTCACTTTCAGGTGTAGCGCTGTATAAGAATTCCCGTTTTTCTTGCTACTGTATCGACTAAAATCTGTCTGCAGACCACGCCACCTCTATATTCACATACAGCAAGTCTGCCCTCTGTTCACCTGTCTGATCGGAATGCCAGAAAGACACCATCCTATACATGAGCCCTAAACTGTGCTGCAGATCTGTCTGTGTGGCCACGTTACGCTTGAAATATTCGCTTAATCTTAGCAAATTTCTAAAATGGCACCACAATATATCGTACTTAAAGAATCAAAAACGAAAATTAGATTGTGCTGTTCCCTGTGGACATCTGTGTTGTGAGATCGTTAGTAAACTTAGGGCCTGATGCAGCTCGGATCGCAGCTGTGTAATCGCACGCAATGAAGCTGCGAAAATATGCTAATGTCTGCCACAGCTCAGCCAGCATAGAGACGCCTACAACTGCCTTCTCGCATCCGTAATACCTCACAAAGCTGCGTACACATCGGAGAACATTGGCCCCAATCGCACAATTACAGCAGGTCTGACCTGTCTCAGAATTTGCAAGTCTCGTCGCATGCAGTGAGTACTAAAGCTGCGTAGGCAATCGCAGTGGCTAATTTATGCACGCACATGCAACGGCCTTCCAACAGACAGACACGCCTGCGTTTCTCCAACTCTCCCCCGTCACCACCCCCAAACGCTCACGGCCTGTCTCTCTCTATGCGATGGATTCCACAGTGTGTCCGTAATCGCAGTGCGATCCGCGCGCATACACATGCGCAGTACGCAACAACGGCCGATCTGCGTACACTGTTGCAATTGCGATCCATGCTGAATCAGGCCCTGTGTGCACCTATACAATCTGATCATTAGGTCCTACAGAGGAATGTAGGCAGTTGTGCTATTTGGCCCTGTACATTGTAGAACAAGTTGCTCACATGCTTAACAAATTTATTACATAGGGAGTAGGATGTACTAAGCCTTGGAGAGATAAATGTACCAACCAATCAGCTACTAACTGTCATTTTACAAACACAGCCTGTAGAGCAGGGGTGGGGAACTTGTTTTCTGCGGAGGGACATTTTGATATATAATGGCGGGGCTAGGGACACAATCGCCGGTGATTACAGCAATGCCCGAAGGATCCTGAGGATGCTCTTGGGAGCCTGTAAGGGCAGCGGTGTGACTGTCTGAAGCTCCAGGCTGCACTGCTGCATAGATTCTGGCTGCAGTGTGCCATTCTAGGCACCCTGCTAGCCAGATGAAGCTAGCAGAAAAAAGCTCAGAGGGCCAGACCAAATGATTCCGTGGGCCTTATACGGCCCCCGGGCCTGAGGTTCCCCATCTCACCTGTAGAGTGACAGTCAGGAGCTGATAGGTTGGTACTTTGGGGGTGATTCAGTAGTGGACGGAATTGCAAAGCTGCACATGAGCAGCTTTGCAATTACGTCCTTGCTATTAAGTTAATGCAGCAGGAGGCCATGCCTTCTACATGAATTAATGATCCGAGCTGCGTCCACGGACGTGGCATCAGATCATCTATGTGATCCTTGGCTGGCTAAATGACCATGTGGTCAAGTAGGCCAGCCATCGCAGATGTCCAAAATAGGCCAGGAAATCTCTGTCTACCGACGGAAATCCTGGCCTCTTCCCATCGGGAATCTACGTTCAGCAGCGTACGGCTAAATGAGGCACTTTATCTCCATCCACTTGATCTCTCCCCAAGGTTTGATACATCTAGCTTGTTTTCCTAAAATTGCAACATAATGTTATCACATGACTTTACATTTGTATCACTGTGCCATGGAACATACTCTTGCTATTAAGTGTTGCACACTGCTGAGACCGCTTTAGCGTCTTTTGCTGTAGTCGCGTCTGTAACTTTATGCTAATGCTAGTATCAGCCCCTCCCTGGTGTACAAGTGTGTGTAAAGCCAGAGACACCCACTTTCTGCATCTTTAGATACAACAATTCTGCTTGGTGCGACTTTAGATGATACTATCAAACGCATCATCGGAACTTGCACCAGCCCCATGTTAGGTGCATATTCTCCGTCAGAGTATGGCCTCTAATGCAAGCGATTAAGCAACTAAGGGCCTGATTCATCACGGATCGCAGCTGCGATTACGCCCGCAGTTCTGCTGCGAAAATATGCTAAATGTTTGTAACTGCTCACCCGGCATAGAGATGCCCACTATCGCTTTCTCACAATCGTAAGACCTCGCAATCCTGCGTATACATCGGTAACATCGGCCCCTCATGCAGAATTACAGAATGCCTGACCTGTCTCAGAAATTGCAACACTTGTCGCACGCAGTGAGTACTCAAGCTGCGAATGCCGTCGCAGTAGCTAATTTATGCACGACCAGTAAACGGAGTACAAACGGAAAGAAACGCCTGTGTTTCCCCAACCACTCCCCCGTCACCACCCCCAAACGCTGACGTCCCATCACTCACTCTAGGATGGCTTTGTATCTGCGTACGTGATCGAAATACTGGCCTGCGCACTGCGGAGCATATGCATGCGCAGTACCCACCATCGGCCGATCTGCGTACTCTATTGCAATTAGTAATGAATCAGGCCCTAAGTTCGCAACCAGTTTTGTGACACTCCCAAAACACACCCAGAAGATGGTTAATTTAAGCAGCCGCTATAATTAATGGGCACCTGACGGAGAAATTCAATTGTTTCAGGCACCCATTATCTTGCTTGTCGTGCCCAAAAGTACCAAGTTTAGCCACGTATAGCGACTAGACCAGTCTAAAGTCCTGACCGTGATGCGAAAAGTACCATTTCGGCGCCCATACGGGACACATTTCTGCTTGGGAGGATGCGTCTGCAGTAATTGTGCCTAAATGGCAGAACAATGGAACTGCTGCCAGCGGGAGCCCAAACGCCAACTGAATCACCCCCGCATCTCAATAGCCACCTTTCAGTAAATGCCCAGGAACACCCAATACATTTCTGAGACCATGCGTTTCAATCACTACTGCGCCTCGGTGCGCAAACACCGCGGGACACATGCGCTGTGTGACTTTTAAGCGACTTGGACGCATTCGCACTTGGAAAACTTTCACCATCTGCATGAATATCGGCATTGTGTGCGTCTCAGAATCAGCCCCAGGATGTGAAAGAGACGCGGTGTGCGCGAACGTGCCACCTTTCCTTTCCTGCATTGGATGGTTTAGATCAGGACTGTCCAGCTGGTGGCTCGCCCTCTTAACCATTTTGTTTCTGGCCCCAACATTCTCTGGAAACGTTCCTAGACTAATTCATGACAAAATTGTTTTAAATAGTGCTAAGCCCTGGTTAATGCAGTTATAAAATATACGCCCATGAGCCATAACATGAAACAAACTGGTACGTGTCAAATTAACATCCACATGAATGCCAGGACACAGTTTCCCAGCAGAACATTGCTCAGAGCATCACACTACCTCCGTCAGCTTGCCTTCTTCCCACAGTGCATCTTGGTGCCATCTCCTGCTCTTCCAAACGATGCACATGATGCAATAAAGGCACTAGGTTGAAGAACAGTGGGTTTTGTAAGGAATTCGGCGTTATTGCTTCCGGCTTCACCTCGATAAGAGAATACACAGGAAGAGCTATAGCAGCACGATAAGTGCAGCTATAGTACATCTGCCCCTTGGTGCTCCGTACCTAAAATACACTATGCAGACAAAAGTGATTGGACACTGACAGCAAATAGATCAATGAAATTTTATTGACGTCAGTACTTTGAGGTAATCACTGCACGTGGGGGACCTACAGACACCCTTCTTGGCAAACTGTCCACAAGTTCCTGGATAACAGCAGGCGGTATGTTTTGCCATTCCGCCTTACGTACAGAGACCAACTGTGACACTGAAGAAGGTCGAGTCGGCCTAGAACACACCTGTCGCTCCAATTCATCCCAGAGGTTCTCAATGGGGTTAAGATCTAGACTCTGAGCTGACCAGTCCTTCCGGGTTACCGAATCTTCTGTATACCAGTCCAGAGTTTTTCTTGAAACATGACAGGTGGCATTATCATCCTGATAAAAACATTAATAGTTTCCATAGAACTGCCATAATGTAGGGAGCACAGGGTCATCGAGAATATCACTATTTTTCTCGTTTAATACCTTCACGAACACGTGTCTGCCGCAGGAGCACACCATTCCGCTTGCGCGGGGGTGTCCAATAACTTTTGTCTACATAGTGTAGAACACGTTGAAAGATGACGCTCACACTTCCCCATGCATTTCACTCCATGTTTAAAAAGGTGCTGCTTATTTTCGGACAACCCTTGCTTGTGAAGTACGCCCCCTCCAGGTACGCTTTTGGTAAGTCACAAGACCTGGAGGACCAAACGACTCCAAACTGATCGCACAGTAAATATAGAGCCTGAATGAATGGTTGTGGCCTCTGTATGATCAGGAGCTATACACATTATAGCAAGCCTGGACACAATGTTGGGAGCCAGATCCGCGTTCCCCGCCACCACCAATAATAAAACAAACATACAAAAGCTATACGGGTATGAAGTGACTAGCACAAGTAGCTTATTGCACTAGTCACTTCACGAGGATAATATAAGGCAGATGATGCATCCAATGGATAGTTAGGATAACACACACAAAAATCTCCAGTAATGGAGGGAAGTGATGCGGCTTTCAGCTCTCTATACAGATGCTAGTTACTATTAGTAGTAATTAATGGTGTGTTTCCAAGTACCTTCTGCCTTAGCCAAATTAACTGAAGCCATCCATTGAAATATATTGCAATTTAAAGCAAAATGACCCTTGGTTGACTCAACTGTAAAGTCAAACAGTGATGCTCAAAATTGGCTCCTGCTAGTAATATAATCAGTTTAAATGTCAATGAAATGCTGCCCAGGACCTTTACTGGGCATGTGCAGATCTTGTAATGCGAGATCGCTTGCAGTTTCCCCTAAGCCGCAGCATTATTGAGATGCGGCTGTTTGGGGGCTGCGACGGGGACCATTTCTCATAGTGGAGGCATGTCGCTTCCATTTTGTGGGAGTGGTGAGGCTAGTGTCTGCGCCTTCTGGTGCAGATTTACTGGCCTTGGCTATAGAGATGAATCGGCCATTAGGAGTATCCTTAGACTTACTTAGATGGACGATGCCATGACGGATGGCTGAATTGGTGATCAGATGCTGCATCCTCAGAAGCCTCCTGTGGCATTACCATATTTTGCATCACTGCTGCGTCTGATGCAAATGGCGTCCATCTCTGAATCAGGCTCTTAGCTCGTGCACGTAATGTGAAAGCAATTATGGCTCCGTGTATAAAGCTACTGCCTCTAGTCAGCGCTGCTTAAATACAGCCTCCATTATCCGACCTATGCACTTCCCAGTCTCTCTTTTCTTCATCTTCTATTTGTAATCTGTCATAATCCACACTTGTATAAACCGTTTCCGTTAGTTGAGAGTCCTTTCATGTGAAAGTGCTGTGATCTTCATGGCGTTACATTTTATAAACCTCACAACTTTGCCTTTTAAATCCAATTGCTCAACAAACCATACACAACCATAAACTGGAATTTATTGAAGGAAAAAAAATAAAATAATAGTGAAGATCTGTAGCACATGACATACTTGTTATAGCAAATGACACTTGCCAGCATGAAACGTAACAGTCACAATGAAGAATATTCTGTTTGCAAAATAAAAAAAAAAATCTATTTAAAAATGTCCACTGTTCACCAGTTGTGTTACAAATAAAGTTATAAACTACACCAATCATGCAAACTAACTGACGATACAGAGTAATAAGATATAGATTGATTATAGCCAGCAAGCATTTACTTAAATCCTACATATTATTAACTTCTGACAAATTCCCAGCAATGCTTTTCCTGGTTTAATTTGGTTATGAGGAGCACTGGGTATTTGTTAGTACACAGTGCTGTCGCACATCTTAGGGAAGTACAATGCCGAACGTAGTACAGTACATATTTAAAATGAATTAATCTATTTTTTTATGCAAAGCCAGGGTTGCTAGGCAACATAATTTCAACACAATGGCCTACTCTATCCCGATCTTACAGCAAAAACAGAACAATTATATGTGACTGTTGCGTGACGTGTGATAACATGACATGCTTTTTAAGCTTACACGTTATCCGCTGCTCAAGTATTGCACTTGAGTACCTGTAAAACACTGAGCAATAAAATAAATAGTAGCTGAACATTCAGAAATTAGAACATGAACAGAATGTGCTGGGTATGTCTGGAAAGCCAGAAAAAGAAATAAAAATCAGGGACAGACACAGACCCTTGTTAATACGGGTGTGAAACCAAGTACCACAAAGATTGCTAAATAGATCATTTAAATAAATGCTCTGTTGCATGGGTTTACAGGAAAGCTCTTATATGTACCGTATGTATGCATTATATATATAATATATATATATATATATATATATATATATATACACACACACACACACACACATTTGGGTTAATGTAGAGCTGTACAGAAGTGTCTTTTTTGTTTGCATAAAATGTGCATTTATGTACTGCACCTGTGCATACACATGATTTTGCTACCATCAGTATGAAGATTAAGTTACATTCTCCGCTCATGACTACATACACTTAGAGGGATGGAACGGGAAAGGAGGCAGAGTACAGTAAAGGCTCATCCAGGCCACCACAAGGCTACATATGCGTCTGCCAGGAGGTGTATCACTTCCAGGTGTTTGAACCCTAGTGCAAAATGGTAGTTGGCAGATGCTTTAGATTGGCTGAGTGCGTCTTGATTCCTCTGCAGGGATGCTGGGGGTTTGGTACTACTTACCTGGGCCAGCTGGAGGGGCTCAGGTCAGGGCTCATCGGGTAGTGAGAGATAGGAGACTGCTGTTGGGACCAAGAAGGCTACAATCTCTCTCTACCTGCAAGTGTTACAGAGGGTGGGCAATCGCACTGATCCCCTCGCCCCCTCTGGATATGCCCCATATTGTACATTTTAAGAACAAAACTGGGAGGGGCTTGGATATGCCTCCTCAATTTGGCCATGTCCAGTACCAGGGCCTGTCAATGCCCTCGACGGCCCTGTTTCTCCCACTGATATGGTTATACGAGTATGGCTGCTGCAATCTATTCACATAATATATCTGATATTTCTGATTGCCCACAACACATAAGCAGATGCCACTTCATTTCTTTCTATAAAGAGGGAAAACAATGGATGTTTGCATTTAATTAAACGTCATTATTTTGTTTATAATAACATATTATATGGCAAATGCGACTTTGGTATTTATTTATACCCTGGCCAGACTGTCTTATGTATACGTCAATAAATTACTACATTGTGCACAAATTGGGTACTGTAACTTTAGCATTCACTAGTAACATTGTCAGGCCTCATCCCCTGGTGCAAAAAACACACACACACACACACACACACACACACACACACACACACACACACACACACACACACACACACACACACACACACACACACACACATCAAACAGGAGCCAGACCCATACTTACCTACTCTCCCGGGAGTTATGGGAGGCTTACGATTTTTCAGGCAACCCTCTGCACCCCCGAAAGAGTAGGCAAATCTCCCGCATCCCGCCCATGTCCTAGTGAAGTAGGCAGGATGGGGAGATTTTCCAAGAAATTTGCGAGTTCATAAGGAGGGGGCAGGGCTAAATAATGCAAATCGCTTCATTTAGCCCCGCCCTACCTCACGGACCTGCAGGGTTTTCCTGTAAAGAGCGGGGCCTAATGACGGCTATAGACAGGATGACAGCAGCAGGTCCTCTATAGCTGCTTCCTGAAAAGTCGGTAAGTATGACCAGATCTTATCATCTTTACATGCATCCATTGTTTGTCAGATAAGCTACGAATTGACATCTCTTAAAAGATACACAGATAAACCACATATTTATTCATTTTTGGCACAAGGCCATCCACATACTTAATAGCACACTTTGGTGGTTTTTTTAGAAGGTATTGCACACAAGGCGCTTCTCATCTCTCCTCACAGATTTACACGCACTTCTGACAAGTGATACATTTTAGGACTTCAGCGGCCTAGTCTAAAGAAGACTTTATTGCTTTTGGTTTGACATATGTATTCTGGGTGTAATTACACAGTTTATAATTTTTGCATATTTAGTGGCAACATCTTAATTTTTTACCATAAACACTGGAAAAGTTGTCAAGGGGAGATACACTGTATATGCCCCATGTTCCTAGCTTCTGTCTGGTAGACAGTCAGCTAATTAGCAACCTTGATTGTCAGATCACCTGTGAGAGACTGATAAAAGGTGTATAAGTTTCTCTAGTCTGTCTCACTGCCTGGGGAGCAGGTTGAGGCCTGCAGACAAAGAGAGAGATCATTGCTTGTGAATGTAACTTGTAAACTAGGGGGTATGTTTACTAAAGTGATGATTTTTAGAAGTTGAGATGTTGCCCATAGCGACCAATCAGATTCTAGCTATTATCTTCTAGAAGGTGCTAGATAAATGATAAATAGAATCTGATTAGTTGCTATGGGCAACATCTCCACTCCTAAAAACCCGCACTTTAGTAAATATACCCCTAGGTCCTTCCACCCGGAGAGAGGGAATTTTATGCTAGTTAGAAGTTTGAGATACCCTATGGGGGCTCAAAAAAGACAAACTGAAACAATTAAAGTGCTTAAATTCAATGGGTTTAGATATAGGTGAAATAAATAGGATTTACAATGTGGGGAATGAAATGTGTATATGATGTTTGTGTAGATTAATATGGACACTCCCGGACCTGGAGTGCTGTAGGATACAAAGAATACATAGACATTTGCAACATGCCTACTGCAAACGTCTATGTATTCTTTGTATCCTATTTATTTCACCGATATCTATACCCATTGAATTTAAGCACTTTAATTTTTTCAGTTTAATGCCCGTATTCAATTAGTTTCGCACCCACGATACTTTTTCGCATGCCGGACTTTTCGCCTAACCCACGCGCGCCCCCGCTATTCGCCGTATTCAATTCCAAAAGACGCGAATATGGGGACACGCGAATTCAGAACAGGCGAAAAGTGGTGTCAGAATCGAGGAAATCAGCCTGAAACCCCCCCCCCCCCCAAAAAAAAAGATGCTGAACTTCGGGGCTCAATGTAGTACTGGCCGATTAGCCCTAATAAAACTATTTGGGGTACATAAGTGCGCACAATTGCCACTAATTTGCGTACTTGCACAAGTGGTGAAGAATGCTGTCTTTTTAGGTGCAAATAAGTAGTCCTGTTAAATTTGGGGTACCTGAAAATGGGTGCTAGCATGTTTAAATGTCTGTAAAGTGAACTTTTAAATAAAGTGAGATTGCACCCCAAAAAAATGCACCTGCAATCCCCAAAACACTTGGCCCCATCTTAGTGCACCCCCAGTACCTTATTTCGCTAGTTTGCGAAAATGTCACCCCACTTTGCACTTTTTCGCCCCCAAATTCAAACTACTTTTTTGGGGTATTCTTTGGTTTTTTTAAGGTTTTTTTTTTTACGCAGTTGTCCTTTGGGGGCTGTCCCAAGGGTGCAGAGTGGTTCCCCGACCTTTGCACCCCCAAACAAAAATTTTGCACTTCTTTTCTCCACCTATTCAGAGGCAAATCTTTTTCGCCTATTACATTGCACTGCGTTTTCGCGACAGGCGAAAAGTCGATATTCGGCGATACTTTTTTGCGGATCTTGGCATTTCGCATCTAACTGAATATGGGCCTAAGTCTTTTTTGAGCCCCCACAGGGTATCTCAAACATTGAAAACTGCTCACACTTAAGGCCCTATTTACTACAATCCACATTTAAAATGCAGATTGTAGTGTGATCTTTTCGCTTAAATTCGCATTGCGAATTTAGATAATATTAAAGGGATTTATTAAAAATCCCTTACATGGACAGAGCTTGCGATAAAGCTTTGTCCCTGCGAATTTGGAAAAAATACAGTGAGAAGGTGCCGCGCATGCGCAGAACAACTCATCTAACACCCCCTCGCCACCCTTACTTTCATTTACTTCCAGTGATAGCTGCTTCGGTGATGTCCTCTGGGGCTCATATCAGCTGGTCTCCCATCCTACACTGTGACCCTGGTCAGCTGTTCTACGCAGTTAGGTCGACAAAAGGATTTCCAGAAGGTGTGAGCAGAAATCTGACTAAAGTGCCAGCCGCGAGGCTGTTTGCTGGCTTAGCACACCCAGGTTAAGTCGCGAGAACTAGCATTCTCCGACTTAAGCTGTTATACTTGTACTAAACTGCAAAGTGAATTAAATAGCGTCGGAACCAACTTCCGTGCACTATTCACCTCGCTTTGAATTGAATCGGCCCCTATGTGTTTATGCGGATTGACACAAGATTACAAGTCTAAAACCAAACAATTGAGGAAAACGACATGGAGATACACACACATGGCGAGATAAAGCAAATATGGAACTTCAAAGCTGACCCGGAAACAAATGGTGGACCCTGGAAAGCATCAGAGGTCCTCTCACTTATTTTTGAAGGACTCTCCTTACACAAGACCCTCTTTCCTCCCCAGTAAGTAGACCCTGCGCTACAGTGCACAACGCCACAGCTGTTAAGCTGGATACACACTGACAGCTATATCTGTCCAATCTGTCTGGTGGAAAGGTAAATCTGGTCTGTCTTCCAGGGTTTTGGAGCAAATTTCTATTGGTATTTGCTCCCATACATTACCAGATTTTCCTTCCCACCAGTTAGTGTCAGAATAATATACATACAGGTATAGTACACATATCGATTGCATTCATTTCATTAACCACCCATACAGGAAGGACAGGACAAAGCTGATGCACACAAGCACATATCCAAATACCTATGCCAGTACAAGTTTTATAACTTTTCTAATTAGCAGGTTAAACAACTCCGCTGAGCAGCTACCACAAAGGATTTTTTGTTTTGTGTATTTTCTTGAAAAGCTGTGTGTGTGTGTGTGTGTGTGTGTGTGTGTGTGTGTGTGTGTGTCAACATGAAAACAATGACTGTGCAAACACAATTAAGATGTAAAACTACATAAAACCCACAAAAACAAATCTGTACACTAAAACACTGTTTTACTATTATTATTTACGAAACACAGATTTTTTGTTTTCTGCATACAATATAACACATGCAATGCAGTTAAGACTATTCCCATGCCTTTCTATGAGGTTTTGCAATATTCATGAAGTAGTAAATACATACCTATTGTGGCAAATACATTGCACTTTTAATATATTATCAGATATACTGTATTACTCAAATAAGCTAAATTATGGACATTCTAAGCCATATAATATTGAGATAATATACTGTACAAAAGTAAATATTGTCGGTATGTAATGTCTGTCAAGCACACAATGGGGGCGATTCAATTGTTTTTTGGGCACCGATAATTAATGGGCACCTGACGGAGCAATTCAATTGTTTTGGGTGGCCATTAATTAGCGCGCTTGTTGTGCTCAAAATCCACTGGGTTTAGCCACGTAAAGCGGCTAAATCCATCTAAAGTCCTAGTTAGGGAGCCCAAATTACGGACTTTTTACATATTTCTGCTCGCCACCTCGGGAGGCATCGAGCAGAAATGTCGCCGCCCGCTGCCTTGCCGCACAATCGGAGCAACAAAATAACAATGGAATTCTCCTGTTCTATCCTTTAGTTGATGGAAGATATATTTAATGTTTAAAAAAGCTTTAGGGGACAAACTTTTCTCTTGTTCCACTTTGTATTTGGGAAGGACAGTAAAGGAGGAATAGCGCAGCTGTGCCGGCCCCGTAGAAGAGAAATGGATGCCGTGTGCATGTGTGCGGCACCCATTCAGTGCAGGAACAGGGCGGGGGCAGCCCAGCTAATGGCGGAGTGCTGGGCTTGCGCCCAGCCTGATTGTAAACGGGAGGTGTGCCATTCGGGCACGCCCCCAAATAACGTCATTTAGGGGGTGCGGCCTATGGTAATTAGGCCACGTCCCCATTTCCGATCGCGATGGACGGAATTGCACAGACGCACACAAGCGGATGTGCCATTCAGTACATTTAAAATGCAAATACAGAAGGAGGTGTCAGACACCTCCTTGCTGCATCTGCGTGATCGCAGCCTGGGATCACCATCGGAACAATCGCTACCATCGGTCGTGATTGTTGTCCCTTCGGCCAGGCTGTGGGAGCTGAAGATTACCGCAGCCTGACCGAGTCTGGGCAGCTTGCAAGGCCAGGAAGTATGCCTGCAGCCTGTGACTCAGGCTGGGGCTGCAAGGGGCTGCGAGGCTCTGCGAGATGGGGGCTGCACATGCGCAGTCCTCCCACCATCGGAGATGTGCGCTAACCATCGGGTTAGCATGCATCTCTGAATCAGGTCCATCGTTACAAGGTTCCCACCTGTGTCTATGTAACATTGCACACTCTAGCAGTCAATCAGGTTATCTACATGGTTTTAAAGTGCATCGGGATTTCTTTTATACCTGTTTTAAAGGGGAATTCAATTATCCGCGATAAAACGTAAACTTTTTGTGCGCTAACTTATCAAACCTAACCGTTAATTACATTTTTTGCACAATTCAATTACAAAAGTTGTCTTCCAGCATTTGCGTAATAATTCTCGCAGGTTTTACACGCGATAAGTATAGGTGAAAATGGGGAAATCTGC
Source organism: Taudactylus pleione (assembly GCA_031769625.1). Lineage (NCBI taxonomy): Eukaryota > Metazoa > Chordata > Amphibia > Anura > Myobatrachidae > Taudactylus > Taudactylus pleione. The sequence goes on from JAUIMM010000134.1 coordinate 7,916,413, forward strand.
CTGTACCCCCCAAAAAAGGCAAACCTATATAGCAGTGATTCCCAACCTCAGTCCTCAAGGCACACTAACAGTCCTTATATAGGATAAGAGTATACAAGTCTATTAGTGTCCATAAAAAAAGTATTTGTGGTTCATAAACTGTGTCAAATGGCTGTAATGAGCATTTTTCTAACACAGCAAAAAAATGGTAGAAAGCGAGCGTTTTTTTGCAAAGTAAATGTTCTATTGGGGGTGCATAAAAATGCTATAAGTATATATTTGTGTCATTTTAAGCCACTTTTAAAATCTGCAAAATACACCTAGAACACTCACCTGCAATTTTAAAAACACCTGTCCCACTCATATAGCACCCCCATATACCTGTATATCAATTAACTATATTCCTGCACTTCGCACATTTTAACCCCAAAAAATTACATATCATTATTGGCCAAATGAAGCTAATTAAAAAATTATTTTAGCCTAATTAGTCATTAAGGAAGGCGTCTTAGTGATCCCGACATATATACCTTAAAATAGGGATTTTCCCCAACTTTTCACATGCTCAGGCAATGGTGAAGAGATATTTGCGTTAAATCCAATGAAGAATTATCAAGCGTTAACTTGCGAGCTAAATGAATAGAGTGATAAAAAAAAAATATCACTTTTACGCACTTTAATTGAATTCCCCCCTTAATAGATTTGTTTTCTGGTACCATTACCAGTAATATGTAAAATGTAAGCACAGTAGTGTTAATAATTTCCTTTAATGTTCCAACTGAGGCTGATCAACGGTGGTCAGTGCTTATTATTATTAATTTTTTTTAAAGAAAAAAAAAAGCATAAAAATAAAGTAAAAAAAAGTATTTCTAACCAATAAAAACATATAGGTGGATAGGTGCATTTCATAAGCACATATAAATAATACAGGGGGTTTCACGCACTACTAACCAAAAAGTTTTTTTTCATAACTTTTAAAGTAATTGACGTAATTTTGTGAAATGTGACGCAGACATACCTTGGTGTATAAGAAACACAAGGAAGTCATTGCAAGTGTTCGCCATTAGCATTCGGGCCGGCTGTTCACGCACACAGGAAGTGAAGGCCAGCTGATCACCACCCTAGTCAGCAGCGCAGTCCAAAATTCAAATAGAGGAGACACACCAACTGCCAGTGAGGATGGCACCAGTGAGGGTGGCAGTTGGTGTGGTTCCCCTATCTGAATTTTGGACTGCACTGCAGCCCCACCCCTGGAGCCGCCATTGCTAGTCAGTAGGTATTCCTGCTTCTGACAGTGGTGTTGTGTACTGAGGCATCCACATTCATCGTGTCTGTATGAAACGTGCCGATAAGAACCTTTATTGACTCAGTTTTCCAGTCTGGACAATAAATATGCGTTGTTCAGTTGTGTACCGGATCACATCGGCAAGTAACACACAGACACATGGTGGGGATGTGTCAAATTTCACTAAATTACGTCAATTACTTTAAAAGAAGAAAAACTTTAGTGCCAATAGCAAGTGAAACACCTTGTAGAAATAAAAAAGAAATATAGGATGGTAACTAATACATACTTCCCCCTGATCCTACCTTTATATCTCCCAAATAAACCTATTAAGCCTATAATGTGGAGTGCCCACTAGCCGCTGTAACCTAAGGGCTACTTTCCACTGAAAATTACCGGTGGAGGGTTCCCCTCCCCTGCAATTGCCGCCACACATGCATAATCAACAGACCGCGCATGGGCAGTAGCGTGCCAGGGTCCCGATAAAAAAGTGTAATGATTGCATTAGCCCCTGTCCCTGGATGTGATTATTAATACATCCTGGCCAATGGCGTTTTCATAACGGGTGCAGGGTGTGCACCGCACCCATATATAGTTATACTTACCTCTCCGCAGTCCACAGCCCAATGGCTTCAATGAATGTCCCTTACCCACTGAAATGCAATTGAGCATGCGCGGACAGCGGAACCCGGGAAGTGCGGCGCTAACACTGCACACCGGAGTTCTAAGTCATTATAAAGCAGGGTGAGTAGATGGTGACAGGCATTTGGCCTTGAAAAAGTCCCTTTATGAGAAGAAACGCGTTGGGGGGCATTTACAGACCCTTTCCTTTTTTTACATGTAGCTGAGATAGCTGTATTTCAGGTACTGTAATACAAGGCTATTTTATTTTGACCAATAAATAGTCATGTGCATTGGAGCCTGAATATTATTTAAGTCACACTCTTAGATCCCCTCCCACTCACATGCACGCATCCATCAGGAGAACTCGCAGACAAGTGTGGACCAGCAGCAACAGTTTTGGATAAGTAACTCTTCTTACCTATAATCATACTGCAACATAGTGTCATGTCACTCTGATACTGCGCTCCTGTTCTCTGAGGTAATGTGAGCGGGGAGGAGAAGGAAATTCACAACCATCGTGAGGAAGAATCTCATACCCATTCAGAACACCCAGCCGAAAGGTTTTTTGCCTAATAATTCACATAATTTGTGGACTACAATACTGACATCCCCAGTCCATCATTGTCCTGTAATAGCTGCCTACAGCTATTGCCTAGGAGTTTGGGATTTAGACTTTTCCATAAGACTCATATTTACAACACCAACAAGTTCCAGCCTCAAGTTATTGCCCACCTGACACCCTTTATACATTATATATTGACTCTGTTTAAATTTGTAAACTATACTGACTCTATCAGTATACCACATCACTGGCCAGTATTACTGGAGTATTTCCATAGAATTTATTTCTTCTTTTCATCACAGGGCACTTCCCTCCTTTATAAATTTCATTAATACATCCTGGCCAATGGCATATTTATAATGGGTGCAGGTGTGCGGTGCACACGGGCACACCCTACACCCATATATAGTTATACTTACCTCTCAGCAGTCTCCAGGGTGCTGCTCTGCGTGCCAGGCTGGATGTCCCCAGGAGAAAGGCGTGGGTGCCATTTTCCCGGAGACACACGCATGCGCAGTACATTCTGGCACCTCAACTCTCTTAGAACGCCCCTGATGCAGGCAGTACAGAATTTCCTATTGCCGTGAATAGCAGCGATAAGAAATTCTAATCACCAGGCCGAAATCCCGATAATAAATGGGACCCTTAGTAAGAAAAAGACCTGTCCTTTTCATTAAGTGTATCATAGACACAACCCCTGCAAGGTGAGTGTGAAATAACCTATTATTATGCTTCACGGCACCAGAGATATTCTGTATTTCCAAATTTCTCATCTGGGTTTTTTTATGGGAGACCCCCATTTTCTTCAGGCTGCAGTTCAGGATACCGGTCCATAGTTTCTATGCATGCTGATGTGATAGCAAAACTATTTATAGTATACCTTGTGCCGCATGTGTGTATCCCACAGAAAACTATTAAGGCCTTATCTGATTGGTTGCAAATAAACCAGTGTGACACCTGAGCTTAGGTGGGCCTGTCCACTACGCAGAGAAGGAAAAATCTATTTTGTGAGCCATGTATACAAGTCCAGCATTATGGATATTAGCCAGGCATTAATGCTCTACCTCATAATGTCACTGGCTCATATCAAATGAATACAGTCTACATTCTCGTTCATGTCACAAACTGGATACCACCCCCGTATCAAGATCACATGACTTTCATTCAGACTTCTGTACTGAAACATGTAAAAGAATTACCCCTATTCTGCTTTCTCAAATAAAGTTACATTATTATTTCTAGTAAGCTAGAAAGCTGCATATTAATTCAGTCCTCTCAGTCGATTAAAAGGTCATTTCATATTTACTGAGAAAACCTTGAAAAGTAGCGCTCCGTAATCTTCATTATAGGGGTGACGTACTACAGATGGTGTACTCATACATCTGGCCTCCTTGCGCGTTAAACAGCCCTTCTAGTTGCGCCATGCCGTGGCGTGATTTAGTAGAGTAGAGCATCTTTTCGCACAACTTTTTACCTTCAGATGTGTCTTATTCGCACAGCGATGTGAACAGGACGCACAAGAAGCTTCTGCTGATTACAATGATATGCGGCATGCCTATATTCTGTGTGCTACTGTGAGTGTATACGCATGCGGAATGCTACGTTACAGTGTCACAGCCGCTGATACTGTAACATAGCACTTGGCATGCAGATACACCCGCACTCAGAACATAAGCATGCCGCATGTTATAATCAGCAGTAGCTGCTTGTGTCCTATTCGCATCGCTGTGTGAATAAGACACATCTGAAGGTAAAAAGTTGAGCGAAAAGACGCTATGCGCTAGCAAGTCACACAGAGCTCCCGCGTTTTGTGTAGCACAACTTGTAGCGCACAGAGGACCGGATTCAGAGCCGGACGCTCTGACAGAGCGCTTGCTCTGAATCAGGGCCGGCCTTCTTGATTTTTAGAGCGGCCTCCTGGCCGCTCGCATAGCTGTGGGTAACCACCCACAGCTATAGCGAGCTGCCAGGAAGATGGTAGCGATGGTCAAGACCATCACGACCTTCGGGCTTGCGACGAGACCCTTGTGGTAGGGTCTCGTTGCCGCAAGCCCCATAGAGCTTTCGGCTCTAACAGAGCCGAAAGCTCTCCCACTGACATCACTTGTGATGTCAGTGGGGCCGGCCCCAGACGGTAGGCGTTCCCATGGGAACGCCTCCGTCTGGGCAGCCACGCCCCCGGCCCGCCCACCAAAGGGGGCGTGCTGTCACTCAACATCGACAGCACGCCCCCTTTGGTACGAGACCCGAAGCAACGGAGTGCCCGTCGCTATCCGGGTCTCACGCATGCGCACGACGGAGCCGGATCCGTCGTGCACATGCGCACTGGCCTACCATCGACACGGTTGCGAGCGCACAGTGCTTGCGACCGGGTCTGAATCAGGCACAGAGGCAAGATATATGTGGGCACATCTGTATGTGCTGTGTTTTGGGAATGGGGCGAGGATGACATAAGATCCCAACAACTGAGAGCGCCCAATTTGGTGGTGAATTCAAAAAGGTGTACTTGTCCCAAATCCTTGTTTGCCCTTACCTTTTAATGATGCATTCCTATGACAAGTTTGAGTAGCTACTGATCCGCTAAGTTTCCAAAAACAGCACCAGTTCTCCAGTTCTTTATTCTGTCTGTCGTTTGACCCTGCAGAAAGGACAGTGTGATATACACATATTTTACTATCCAGTAGTAGAGATGACCCTGTATTTAAATAATAAAACACATCCACACAAACTGATTTACAGTACAGTATAATCTTAGTCAAGGTCATAGCCAACACTACTAAAATATTGCTGCACAGAAGTCACATTGTCCTCTTACAACATGAGTACAGATTTGTCTGAAAACTTTTCTACGAGTACTGAACACGTAGAATCAATTTTCTGATGTAGCCAGAAATAACTACACAGAGTACTTTTTTTTTTTTTTTTTTATTAGAGACATGCGCTAAAAGTGAATATATATTTATATATAATCCTTCAGAGGGACCCCTGACAAATACTGGTGCCTCAATTGTGCAATGAGCAACATTCCAGAAGGAATCACAATTCCCTGAAGTCTGTCGGAGAGGAATGTCTGCTCTGCAGGGAAAACAGCAATGTCATAATGGAGCTTCATTTTGGGAAAACAAATTATATTGGTGTCTCAGGGGAAGGGGGCTTACAAATGATGGGGTGAACTAGGGAATGCTGTAGTCCCAAGTATACTGTAGAGCTAATTTAGAGTTATAAACTCTGTAGAGTTATAGCTAATTTATCCCCGACATATAAAAATCACATTGGTCCTAAACAATACCTGTCTGTTTAGGCCTATTTTGGCGTGATAAGAAACAACATACATATGATACACTCAATCCAATCACTGTAATTGTAGTATATTATATCCCAACTGTATCGACAGGACAGTTACGATTTGGGGGCTCTGTTCCAACTTCCTGATCAGGCCGGAAGGTATATCAAGTCCACTATGCTCTTTATGGGTGTGCGCTCTTAGGGGATGGTTTCCAACCAGTGTGTTGGAAACGCTGGGCACACCTCTATGATAATATATATATATATATATATATATATATATATATATATATATATATATATATACACACACACACACACACATAAGTATATGCTGCATGTTTCTAATTACTGGAAATGTGTCATTGGTATTGGTTCCTATACCTTTATCAGAGCATTGTTTACTGTGTACACTGAATATTTTATATGCTGTTTAATAAAATTAATAAAGTGTGTGACACATTTCAGATTACACTCCTCATTGTCATCAATATGTACACAGGTGATCTTTACAAGATAGACATACCTATGTAGGGGTTTCTATAGAGCACAGTATGTATATATATATATATATATATATATATATATATATATATATATATATATATAAATAAAACAGTGTGTCCTCTACTAATGAGAGCTGTGTCTGTGTGTTCCCTAGGTCTCTCCCCCAGCCCCCTTCAGTGAACAGCCATGATCCCGGTTGTGTCGCACTCACCTGGGGGTCGGGGTGCCTGTACTCCGGGGGGCAGGGTGGGGGGAGCGGCTATAGAGAGTGCGGGGCGGTGAGTGCGGCCTCCATGCTGTCTGTCCCCGGCTGCTGCATTGTGGGAGTCTGACCTCACTACTCGCCGACATGGGAGCCGTCACCGACGGTAAGTAGAGGCCCTGTCACTGCCAGCACACCCCCATGGCCTGAGCCCCGGCCTACCCGCTCAGTAGCTGGATAGCGGCCGCCGTCAGCTAGCTAGGCCGCAGAGCCTCGGCGTCGCGTTACTGTGTGCCCGGGAACAGATGGCATTTCCCGTCCGTCACTGTGATGGGGCGGTGACGGTAGACCAGTGTTAGCAGAGAGATACCATTAATCATGCTTATACCGGGCCTGTTTTCCCAGTATTAGCGCCATGTACAGCGTGCAGGTCTCTGACTGAGATATATTCAGAGTACAGCAGGTTCCTCACATTGCTATAATAAATGTAATAGTAATGATATATATGCCATTACTTATTCTGTGCTAATATAGTACCATGCTGCACTGTGCAATACAATGATGCTTATGCCATTAGCATGCTGCACTGCAGAATACATGGGTTACATTTCAGTAACTGGAATACATCAATGTGCATAGTTTTATATTTGTTGTATGTGTTTCACAATCTCTGCCCTGGGAGCTTGTAGTCCCTACTACCTTTCAGAGCATGGGGGGGGGATGTTGTTTGTATACCAGGGGACGGGATGCCGACCGTCGAAAGCCTGACCCGGGACAAAAGATAGGTGTAGAAATCCCAACGTCTTATCTGAATTGTAACGCCGGAATCTCGACCGCCACCATCCCGATCGAAGGTACATCTGGGAGTCCTAGCTGATAGCCGGAGGGGAGGGTTAGGTTTAGGCTTTTGGGGGGGGGGGGGGTTAGGGATAGGCACCACTGGGGGAGGTTAGGCTTAGGCACTATCGGGGAGGGTTAGGGGGAGAAGGAGGGTAGGTTAGTATACTTATCCGACCCTTGTCGGGATGCCGCTGTTGGCGTTTTGACAATAGGCATCCCAACTGCCGGTATTTCATACCCAACCCCATGGGGGCTTATGTGTACAACTTAAGGAGCTGAATCATATTGGGTGCGAGTTTGTTTCATGAAACGCGTACAGTGCACGAATGCGGGAATTGTATGCAAGATTCAATTAGAAATGGCGATTTGCAGTAGACTCGGCGAAGGTGTGCATCTTTTCTTCAAAATATGACCTGGGAGAAGTGCATGAAAAAGTGGGGAAACATTAATTCATTTACACAGCACCCATCTCTTACATAATGTTATCTATCCTGGGGGCAACATTTGTGTAAGGGATCATTGACTTATGTAAATAAATATATATGCATATATAAACAACAGGAGGTAACTTTACCACTTTCAGACAGAAAATAGCAAAAAATCTGGATTTTTCCAGAATTTTGCGTACCGGGTTGTTTTGCCATTCTCTGTCTGTATCCCTGTTCAGACAGAAGAGCAAATTACCCGGTCAAAAATTTCAACCCGGTAATTTGCTGATTTACACGGGTATTTCTTCTGTCTGAAAGGGTCAACCCGGGTCTAGAATACCGTGTCTCCGATCATGGTAAATTCCTGGGTCGAAGTCCCAGGAATTTAGACCCGGGTTGACCCATTCAGACAGAAAAAGGACCCGTGTAAATCACCAAATTACCAAGTTAAGATGTTTAACCTGGTAATTTGGATTTCTGTCTGAAAGGGGTATTCGTATGATGGAGATCCATCTAATGTCTGCTGGTAGCTGCTTTTGCTGAAGGAACTTATACCTCTTTTACACCAAAAGCCCAGGTCCGACCTGTGTTTTCAGAGATGGTTCCAACCCAGGTCAGACGCAGGTCAGACACCGTTTACACAGCACCATCGATCTGGATTATTCCCAGGTCAGCCCTGTTCACACTGAACCTGTGTCTGCCCTGCTAAACTTGTGATGTCATAAAAAGTGGGAGGTGACTGCTGCACAAACACCAATCAGCTAATTATAGGCGTGACACGGGTCGGATAACCCGGGTTGCACCGTTTACACTGCACCATTACCCAGGTCCATCCTGGGTCCAACACTGGTAGCTACCTGGGTTGGATTGCCGGGTCACTTGACCCAGGTTATTTATCAGGGGCCCGTTTACACTGAGCTGCGATCCAGGTAGACCCAGCAAATACCCAGGTTTTTGCTCTGGTGTAAAAGGGGTATTAGGTATCGATGCGTCCTTACTAATGGAGCTCTGTCAGATCCGGATACTTGTCCCGAGCGTCAAATGTCTTATATCTTCCAGATTTGACCACACATGATACCTGATTTTCATTGTATGTCAGCTTTAATGACTGCAACAGGTCTGTAGATACAATTGTGTCCACTGCCCAGAAATTAGATTATATGTTTTTTTCTATCAGACCAAGGCAATACAGTGCTCACATGCTGCCACAGGTGAAGTCAATGACTTGATTCATTTCTTATGTAATGTTCCATATAGAGCAGTGTTGGCTAACCTTGACACTCCAGCTGTTATGGAACTACATAACCAAGCATGCACTGCTACAGTTTTGCTATTAGGGCATGCTAAAACTGTGGCAGGGCATGCTGGGATATATAGTTCCACAACAGCTAGAGTGTCAAGGTTAGCCAACACTGATATAGAGATTTAAGACTGCATATTGGACACTCAGGACAATTTTATGTTTAGTTTCTGAACTATGGGCCTGATTCTGCATGGATCGCTATTGAAGCAGCGTAGGCAGATCGGTCGATGGTGCGTACTGTGCATGCGTATGCAGCGCAGTGCGCGTGTTAGCATTGCGATCACTCAAGCAGAATGAAAGCCATTGCAGAGTGAGTGACAGGCTGTGAGCGTTTGGGGGTGGTGACGGGAGAGTGGTCAGAGAAACGCAGGCGTGCCTGTCCGTTCAACGCTTTCCTGGGTGTGCATAAATTAACCACTGAGACGGCATACGCAGCTGGACTACTCACTGCGTTCAAAAAGACTTGCAGTTTCTGCATAATTCTGCATGAGGGGCCGATGTTACTCAGTGTTACCGATGTATACGCAGGACTGCAGGGTATTACAGATGTGACATAGCGGTAGTGGGCGTCTCTATGCTGGCTGTGTGACGGCTTTGCGATTGCATTCATTAGCATGCTGAATCAGGCCCTATATCTGGAGAGTTCAGAGATCCGGACACATGCAGGACTGTGGACCTGATTCAGAGCCGCTTACATGATATGTATGCAAATTGCGTAGGCTGTGCTATCGCACAGCAATGCATTAGCACGCCCAGTATTTCTTAGAGAGTGATCACATAGTGTATGCAGACACCCACCAGCCTGTTTTAAGACGCCCACTTGTGCACGTCATGTCCAGGAAGTGTATGCAACCATCGGAACATCGGATGCTGTCCGATCGCTTGAGGTTGACCATACCCTGTCGCAAGCACTGCGAGCATTTCAGTGTAAAAACAAGCCAGGTGACGTGTACTATGATGCTGTCTTATAATTATGCACACCTCTAAAACGCTGTTGAGCTGCTCAGCACACCTGCGTTTGCACCTCCACTCCCCCATTTTTAATGACCAGCCCCTGGTACCACCTACAAACAGCTTCCCCTGTCACTCACTCTGCTGGTCTGTCTATGTGCAGCGAGCAAATGCGCACTGCGATGCATGCACACAATGCATACACACTGCAGCAGCGAGAGTATGCATCTAAAGGCCCCCATACATCAGCAATTGATTGAAGCAATCGTGCAATTTGCAATCAATTGTGTATAAGAATCTTTCCCTTTTTCAATCGATTGTGGCAATTCTGCAATCGATTGAAAAAGGAAGAGATTTTTATACACAATCGATTGCAGATTGCATGATTGCTGCAATCAATTGCTGATGTATGGGGGCCTCTAGCGAGCAGGTCTGAATGAGCTCCTGTATCCTATAATTGCAGAGTGTAAATCCAATCTACCTGAGTGGAAAAAAAAAAAAAGAAGACTACCTTAATTCCACAAAACTGTACCAGTCTCATTTAACACACATGTCATGACCTACAGTAACCAAATCACTATAGTGCAGTGCTAGAATAAGCCCCAATTTTGGACTCGTGCAGTTTAGACGGGAGCTGAAAACAATTAAATCGCCCACTATGAATAATACAGCCCATTTCATAAGCTGTTATATACCTGCTTACACTTTAGAGCAGGGGTTCCCAACCACGGTCCTCAAGGCACACTAACAGTCCAGGTTTTAGGGATAGCCATACTTCAGCACAAGTGACTTAATTAGTGCCTCAGTTATTTTGATTTAACCATCTGTGCACAATCATGGATATCACTAAAACCAGGACTGTTAGTGTGCCTTGAGGACCGAGTTTGGGAATCACTGCTTTAGAGTATGTCCATGCACCTCTCAGCCATGCCTGGCACGTCAGAACACACGGACGGTTCTTGTGAACCGGCAAACAGCATTCTCGGAAATATTCACTCAGTCCATGTGGTGACTGCCTTTACTGTGCATAGTCAACAAAGTGTGCTCTACTAGAAGTGTTTTTGCAATTTAAATATCTTCCCTTTATAATTGTTTATAAATAGGTTGATAATAGGTTAATTGGATGTGCTGTTTCGTTGTCTCTTCTGAGTTATTATTACTAGTAGACCGGTGAACGTACACCTTTCAGGCAGAATTAATTCACCGCACCTTTGTATTTGATAGATGAAGTTATCCGCAAACGCCTCTTAATTGATGGGGATGGTGCCGGTGATGACCGAAGAATTAACCTTCTGGTGAAAGGCTTTGTGAAGTGGTGTAACTCAGGATCGCAGGAGGATGGGTGAGAGATTAAACACTGGCAGTCGAAACCTCGGCTCCAAGTAGAAGACTCTTTAACATATTTTACCCTCTCTTTGCAAATGGTAAAATCACAATACATTACAAATGGCGAGTTGGGGGTCTATTATCTCCAAATTGTTTGCTTAGCAAAAATGTGGACACAAACATTTCCATAATGTAAGACGGGTAAAACTGTGTCAGTGCATGCTGGGAAGTGTAGTTTCATAGCAGCTGGTGTGCCGCGTATTGTCTATCCATCTTACATTATGGAAAAGTTTGTGCCCACATATTTGCTAAACAAACAAAAGTAAGATAATAGACACAATGCCGCACATTGTCTACCCCTAATGTAAGATGTGTCTATGTGCATTTATCTGAGTTATTGTACAAAAGCTTAGAGAGGGGTAAACAGCTTGTGTTTACTGCTCCATGAGGTCTAATAGCCATGTGCTAACCTGACCATTCATTGCTATAAGCAAATAGTCCTGATATTTGTTTTTGTGACATCCTCATGTGCTATGATAAGTACTGTGTGTGTGTGATGTCATCTGCTGTTCTCTCATGAGATGCAATGCAGTCACTACCTTCAATAAGATTAGCATTATATAGTGTTCATTCTAGCATCCTGCGCTTGTCACAACCTGTGCAGTTCCTCTTTTCTGCCTGGGGTATCGCTTTCTGCTCTGGTGCTTCTAGCACACTCAGCTTATGCCGACCACGGTGTGCTAGAAGCACCAGAGAGCGACACCCCTGGCAGGAAAGAGGAACTAACTGCATGGGTTGTGACAGGTGCAGGGTGCTAGAGTGAACGCTATTATAGGCACCTAGAAAATGCTGGGACTGATTTCAGAGTTGACACAAGTAGGTTTTGCGGAAAAGTGTTGTGGTTTTTAGCACAGCGCATGCTCTATAGCTGAGCGTTCACATCTACGGGCGAGTCAGAGTTTTCTCATCTCCTCTTGTGACTTCATTAGAGTAACTGAGCGACAACAGAGTGAGGGCATATAGGCTGAGCTGCTGTCTATGCAGAATTGCGCGTACAGAGGGCCTGATTCAGAGCCGCTCGTAAGCGGCCGCTCGTTCGCTCCGAGCGATGTTCGTACATCTGCGCATGCGTGTGGGTCGTAATGCGCATGCGCCAACCAGTCATTGCGGTCGGAAATCGAGCGCTCGCAAAATAGCGAGTGCCTGCTAATTTAAGTGACAGGATGAGGCGTTTGTGGGTGGTAACAGGGGAAGGTGCTTGAAAACGGGGAGTGGAGATCCGAACGCAGGCGTGCCAAACGGTCAAAACGGGCGTTTTAAGGGTGTGCATAATTAACAAAGCAGCGTCATCGACCACGTCACTTGGTTGTTTCTTAGCCTGAACTGTTCGCATGATTGCGGTAGGATAAATCTACCACAAGCACTGCGAGCAGTTCAGATGCCTTTCGATGTACTCGATTAATCTAATAGCGGAGATGACGTAAGATGCGAGCGGCCAGGGGGCGTCTTTACAAAATAGCGAGCGCATGTTTCATTCGCTCGCTCAGACATAGAGGCGTCAACAGACAGCAAAGAGCGAGTATGCCATGATGATAATGGTTGTCACCTAAGCGAAGAGGTAAGGGGCCTGATTCAGGTGTGTCCACGGCTGCATCTTGACGATAATGCAGTGACTCATGATCTTCTTACTGAGATGACCGCTGGCTGCGGCGATTATCTGTCTCGGTGCGTCTTCAGATGCACCATCAAAGCTTGTACTAGCCTTATGGCTTGTGCAGTTTCTCCGTCCGAACGTGGCATCCTGTGTCTGTGCTACCACTGCCTTACCAGCCCAATGTTACCTCTATCTGACCAAGTGTATAGATAGGGGCTGTGTTCACATAAGTGCGTAAAACTCGGTATATGGACAAATATCTGCCCTTATTTCCGCGCACGCAGCGCTATGCTAAATGTGGCCAACTCGTCTGCAACTCTGCTTTGTGCAACTCTGGATTGGCCCCTTTGTGTGATGCTGAACTTGGGTTGCACTTTGTACTTCCAGGTATATAACCGTACTACTCCTCCTGTCATGTTACCATCTATTCCACAGATACGCCCAGTACCAGCGGATGCTCAGCACTCTGTCTCAATGTTCATTTTCCATGGGAAAAACTCTCTTGGTTCATGACATGAACCTACGTGAAATGGAGAACTATGAAAAGATCTACAGTGATATTGGTAATTTTGAACGTCAGATTATGCGCTCTTGTTACATACATTTCTTAGAATGAAATACAAGTTTATTCCTGTGACACTTTCTATCAATCATTAAAAAAAAATGCAGCTTTTGTGCCCAGCAACAGAATTTCCAAAACCTATTGAAATTAGAAAAAAAAGTGTGCGTGGTTTTACATTATATCTAAAATAGCATGCTGTATAGAATTGTCATTTAACGTATACCAAATGAATTGAAAATTAAGAACAGGGGCCAAGATATATCAACGAGTGATAAGTGATATTTTCATTATAACTCGTGACTAATCTTAAATGGTGCTCCACCCAATCAGCTCCTGTCATTTTTCAAACACATGACAGTTTGGTTGGAGCACCATTTAAGATCAGTAACGAGGGATAACAAGAATATCACTAATTAATAAATCTGGGCCAGAATGCTCATGTACTCTTGTCGAATCCACAGCAGATCAGGCTGTTTACACAATCCTACTGTAGACCTACTCGCAGATTCTACATCCAGTCCTCGCTACTCACTTGTCCAATTTTTCAGCAGACATCCAATCTGTATCTGCTGAAACAGTCTACTGAAAAACATACATTTGGCTGCATTAGAAAGGGGATTTATTAATAAAGAATTTAATTATTAATATTGGGAAGAGGGGAAGGTTGAGAATTAATACCCTGGTTATTGAACTGGGGACTGGATTTCAAGTTTCCGGAAAAAAAAAAAAAATGATGGGAGGTCCCCCCCACACAGGCATAACCAGCCCCGGGCTCCTTGAGCTGGCCCTGGTTCAAAAAATGCAGGGAGCAAAACTTCTAGAGTTCCCCCATATTTGATGAACCAGCACCAGGCTCTTGGAGCTGGTACTGGTTCTAAAAATATGAGGAAGAAAACAAGTAGGGGTCCCCCGTATATTAAAAACCAGCAACAGGCTCCACTAGCAGGTGGGGTAATATAACAGCCAGGGGACACACTTCACGGGGTCCCCCGGCCAAAGCACTCATCCCCCCTAATTAGTCATCCTAGCCCGGGGATTCCTGGGGAAGTGGGGGGGCCCCCAATAAAGGGGTCCCCCCTCTGCATGGCTCAAGCCCGGAGCTATCCCTGGCACCCATGGGCTGTGGGTGCCGAGTTGTTAGTCCATTATTAAAATTGTAGTATTGTCTTTTACAGGTGAAACTACAGGTTCCAGCTAGCCTCCCCCGCATGCTGGTACTTGAAGAACCACAAGTACCAGCAGGCGGGGCATTAAGGGCCCGCTGGTACCTATAGTACCCCTGTAAAATTAATATTAAAATGAAAACAAAACACAGACTGTTTAAAAATATTTATTTCACTGCACCCTCACCTGGAGGTGGCCTTTAAGCTCTTTTACATGGCTGCAGCCCATCTAGGACTTCCCAGCGTCTTCCATCTTCAGGAGCTCTTCACCGCTCCTCCTCCGCCTTCGGACTGACACCCACTGCCTCACGATGGCTTATATAATCTGGCGCAAGGGGGCGGGGCCATGACTGCTCGCTCCGGCCATCTTGTATTTCAAAAATGGCGTTGCGATGCCATTTTTAAAATAGGAAGCCTCCGAAGCCACACCGCCGCCAGCTACCACCTCCAGTAATGTACTGCTGCTGCCTCCCGCCACCGCCGCCTACCCTTGCATTGTCCGGCCGCCATGCCCGCATGTCCCGCTGCCACCATGCCTGCCGCGTCCCGCAGCAGTGGCGAACAGTGCGCTGCCACGCTGATGGTTTGTTGGGCTGCTGGAACCGGAGATTGGTCGCCAGCTCTGGGCTCCGCAGCCTACACACTACAGTATTGGTTGCCTGGTCGGCGGTCGGGTCTCCTAGTTTTTAAGCATGTTTACAAACCGGAAGACCCGACAGGCGACCAGGATCGGGTCTGCGGGTCGCTCGGCAGCTGGTACACAGTTGTCAAATGTCGGGCAGACCCGTCGGTCGGGAGTCAGATCTGCCATGGATTGAACAAGTGTGTACCCTACTTTAGAGTTAGGTGGCTGGGCCACAGGAGTAGGCACTAGAGAGTTAATCTGATTGGCCATGTCTCCCACTTAACCCCTCCTCCTTCCCTGAAGCCTCAGTTCTTTCCTAGTGCCTGTGAAGTGAGGCACTATGTATCCAGCTCCTTAGTTAGTTTTATTTTTTTTTATTCGCCTTTTTGGTCACCAGCCTCAGCTCCTGTGTACAGGGCTCAGGCAATGATAGCAGATCTCAGTATTAGAAGGTAGGAAACCCTGTCTGCCTCAGCTTTCACATGTGGTTAATGTCTGTGAAATTTGCGCACAGATCACCGGTTTTCTCACGGAAGGCTCCGTGATCTGGTGCGCAAGTAATCAGGGGAGAGGGTTCTCCCTCAGATAAACCAGCCACTGCCTACCTGCGAGTAGCCCCAGGCCTGGTGTGATAAAAGTCCAGACAGTGCCGCCTGCCTGTGAGCGGTCCCTGTGTCCGGATATTCCCTCTTCCCAGATCAGCATTCTTAGCCGGCAGTGATAAGCCAAGCCCCTCCTACTTGACGGAGTCCCGTCAGATGGGACGCTGAGGCGTCATTTCGCCAGACCAGTGCTGCAGCTTCGGTCACCCACAGACTGAGCGGGTCTGAGTGGTTGTCTGCTATGGGGGGGGAATATTTATTTATATTGGATTCCACTTTGGTTGCTTAAACCTGTCTAACAGCGTGGCTGGGAAAGGAGAGAGAGCCTCAAAGTCTAAACAGGGCTCTTCCTCCGCACTGTTTTATTCCTGTTCTAAATGTAATGCAAAATTGTCTACACACACAATTGTCGCACAGAACCAGGGGCCCTTTGTGCACTCTGTGAGCCTGCATTGCATGGCGAGCCATCCGGGGGGCACGATGCGGTAGTCGGTGGTCCTGGAGTTTGCTAAATTTAAGGCAGAGCTGATTGCAGATCTGACTAGAAGAATGGATCATCAGTCTGAGAATATTGATTCCTCTCTTCTAGGGGGTCAGTGGTATCTGTTGGCGCCCCCAGAACAGGAACCTTTATGGATCCATAATAATAAAAGATGCCTTTCCTGAGTGTCAGCCTTCATGGACAAGAATGCAGCTTCTTCTGGAATATATAGGAAGCATTTTAAATCCCCACAGTTTACTTTCCCTGGATAATCTGATTTGGATTCTTACCAGGAGGAAGGAGAACTTCTAGATACCAATTGGGAAAATCAGACTTGTTGAGAGGAGGATTCCCCAGCTAGTCTGGGAGTTCAGGATTTGATTGCTGCAGTCAGGCAGACTTAAAACATTCAGGAGGCAGAGGGCTCTAGGCATGTATCTCGTATTCTGTTTAAGAGAAAAAACAAACAAGTGGTCACTTTTCTGCCATTTTCTCCTTTGTGGATATATTGACAGAAGCTTGGTTAAAGCCTGACAGATGGTGGGAGGTGGAGACGTTCACTCTGGCTCCGATCTTGGCTGGCGGATCCGGAGTCCAAGTGCTCTCTGAAAGCTATCCCGTTTTATGGGGACATGCTGTTTGGCCAGGAACGCACTGAAATTCTTTCTCAAACAACTGGGAGAAAAGGTCGTATTTGCCGGTCTTACCTCCAATATCTAAGTACAGTATCCTAATTTCTGTCATTTTCACATGGCAGGGCATGGTAGATTTAAGGCTACCTCTTTTCAGTGTGGCTCCTTTCGAGGCAGAGTTTTCACCACTACTTGATGTCCAGGCGGAAAGTCTACTGACCAGCAGGCCACCTGACTGTTTAGGGGCTACCCCCTCCCTCCATTGGTAGGAGCCTGCTAACTCCAGTTTCGGGGTTGTTTGTGTCTATTGGGGCCGGAACTTTGGGTCCAGGGCATTCTGGACAGGGGTTACATTCAGGATCTGGCGGGTCCCAGTCCGAATCATTTCTTTGCTATCTTTGCTACTACTGTACTTCAATACTCTGTATGTCCAGATGCCATCAGCACGGCAGTGCTTTAGCTGTTAGAGTCAGGAGTTATTGTTCCCGTTCCTGTAGACCAAAGGGGCCAAAACTTCTACTCTCACCTATTCCTGGTGAGGAGACCAATTGGTTAGTTCCAGCCTATTCTAAATTTAAAACTGCTCAATCTTCACTTAGCGGTAACACACTTCAAGATGGAGTCCCTATGTTCTGTTGTCAGCTCCATTTTAGAAGGGGAATTTGTGGTGTACCTGGACGTCAAAGATGCCTATCTTCATGTCCCAATTTGGAGGGTTGTCAACAGTTCCGAGCTCTTCCATTCGGTTTTTACACAACTCCGACAGTGTTTATAATGATAGTGGCACACATGGTAGCCTTACTCAGGAAAAAGGGTGTTCCCATCATAACCTATTTGGATGATCACCTGATAAAGGCTAGTTTGGAGTTGATGCTCTTTCAGCACTTGGTAGTGGTAAGGGAAACATTGGAACCCCATGGGTGGTTACTATCCAAATTCCAATCTCGTACCATCTCAGTGGATTATCGTGTTAGGTCTCTTCTTCGATACTCGCATGCAGCGAGTCTATCTTCCCCCAGAGAAAGTTCAGGATCTCTAGTCTCTGGTCAGGACTGTAATTCAGCTACCACAAGTTTCGATCCTCAGGGGTAGGAAACTCCTGGGAAAGATGGTAGGGTCATTCAAAACAGTTCCTTTTTTCAGGTTCCATACTCATCCTATGCATAGCCAAATTCTGCCCTATTGGGTCCAAAGGAACCCTCGTTTGGACAAACATCTTTTCCGTTTGTCGCCTCAGGTGCGACAATCCAGTAGTGTAAACAGTCTCAGAACTCGTGCAAAGGCAATTCCTTCTGGATTTGGGAGTGGCACCTCCATCAGGAAGTTTTTCAGGCCATCGCAGATCGTTGGGGTATGCCCGATATAGACCTAATGGCTTCTCACCTCAACAAGAAGTTGCCAATCTACGAAACACAGTCCAGGGACCCTCTGGCGGCTTTTATGGACCCTCTGTTAGTTCCTTGGTTCTTCAGACTGACTGATTTCTTTTGCCACCTCTATCTTTGGTGGCCAGAGTGCTTCAGAATTTTTAACGAGAAGGTTTTCCGGTCAATTTCATTGCCCTGGATTGGCCACGTTGAACGATGAGATGATCTACTTCAACAAGGGCCTTGTTTTCACCCCAGTTTGTCTTGACTCACTTTGACGACCTGGTTCTTGAGACCAATCTTGAGAGCTCGGGGGGTTTGAGACCAGTGGTTTCTACTATGCTTCAGGCCAGGAAGCCAGTTACGTACGATTTATCACCGGGTCTGGCGCCTGAAAATTTTCTGGTGTGAACTTTGTCCCCTTTTGGCCAATGTCTTTCGTCTCCAGCGGGATTCGTTGGCGTCTCCAGATGATTTTCTAGATTGTCAACCTTCATGGACAAGATTGCAGCTTCATCTGGAATGTCATGCAGACTTTAGACATCCGGGTAAACTTGACTATAATTAATGCTGGGAAGCACCGGTCCCTGATGGTATCCCAGGAAGGGTGCTTTGGAAGTGTGCACAACAGCTAGCAGTACAGTGCTTCTACCTGTACCAAATTATATAATGGCTTCTGGTTTAAACGACTTTTGTCCCATAATGCTTTCTTCACTAATTTATAAATGTTTTGAGAGACTGGTTGTGGAGCATATTAGGAATGGCAGATCCCCAGAGGATGCCATTGTTACTGCAGGAAAAAAAAGACAGCGTTGGAAAGAGATAGGGGCAGGTACTCTCGGCAGCACAGAATAGAGATGTGGGGCTCCCTATCAAACTAATGCTGGTGTCAGGTGTAGCTTTGTATGAAACGAAGTTCATTCATCCAACTTTTTTAAATGGAAATGCAGGTTAGCTTAACATAAGTCAGATTTATGCTAAGCAAAATAGGTAACTGTACAGATGAAGCCTAAGTTATTATTAACCGGTTTAATTTTTCCCACTTGCAGAGAGCAATATTGCAGCTGCCCATGAAAAAATCGCAGAGTGCAAGAAACAGATTTTGCAGGCCAAGCGCATCCGGAAAAACCGCCAAGGTAAAAAACACGTCTTTATTGGTTCAGGGTAATCGTCATGGTAACCTGAGCTGCATTAGGTTTGATAGAGGGTCTAGCGGACATAGTCCAGCTATGTATGTATTCTGGTTACACTGTACAATACATCTTCTAAACTGGTTGGGTACGGGATGCCGACGCCTGTCTCTTGGTATCCTAACCCTCCTCCTCTCCCTAACCCTCCCTCCCCGGTGCCTAAACGTAACCCCCCCCCTCCCCTCCCCCTCCCCTCCCCCTAGTGTCTAAAGCTAACTTCCCCCTAACCCCTCGACTTACCTCTGGGATTCCAGCGCCGGAATCCCCGCGGTCGGGATTATGACCGCATCCCCATCTAAACAACTTTTTTAAAAAAAAAACATTTATATAACGTATGTCTTTTCTTCGTAATAATACCCTGAACATTGTGCTTGCTTTATTCTTGTGCCACTGTGGCTATTTCATTTTCATTTTTCTTTACTTTAGAATATGATGCATTAGCCAAAGTCATACAACATCACCCGGATCGCCATGAGACCTTAAAGTATGTACTCTACAATTGTGTGTGTGTGTGTGACAAATGTACAATATCACTGAGGCACTTTCACACGTGATTCAGAGTTATAATGGATCGTTGTTTCGGTAAATCCTGACTATTGTAATATTTATATGTGTGATATTTCAGGCAGCTTGAAGCCCTGGACAAGGAGCTGAAGCAGCTGTCTCACACTAAGGAGAGCGTCGAGGACAAGGTGAGAATTTGGGCTCGAGGAACAACTCCCACATCCCATTAGTCGCATGAACGTGGGAAGACTTTGTTATATATGCAGCACTCTATGGGTAGTGAAGTCAGTGCTATTATAAGACAACTGAAGTCTAAGGTTGCTGAGAAGAGGGGGGGGGGGGGTCATTGTCTGAACCTCATTTTATATAGACGTGTTTAACGCCACATTCTTCCTGTATAAATGAAGCCTCACATCACCACTTTAGACCTCACCAAAGCTCAGAGTGGAACACCACATATGGGGGGGGGGGGGCACTTGCATGAGAAAAATATAGCTATCTGCACTGAGTAGACCATAGTGATTATTCCTCTTTTCTCATTGTGAGTTTCTCTCGTCTTGTTATGTGTTTAAAACTTTTCGCACTTACTGCAGACACACATAGAAGTGAAATAATGTACAGTATACTGTTAGATAGACATGTATTCTGTGTGTTGCACAAATTGCTTTGTGTGGAAATGTGCTGACCACCTTTTGTTTTTATTTCAGCTGGAATTAAGGAGGAAACAGTTCCATGTTCTGCTAAGTACCATTCATGAGCTCCAGCAGACACTGGACAGTAAGTTTTCCGGTCACTATTTGACACAATCCTCTGCTACTCTGTGTGTGTGTGTGTGCGTGTATACATATAATTTATTTTAATTAATGTTTCTACTGAGTATAGCACCCAAGAAGAATACTAAACCCCAAAACTCCTAGCTGGATGATAATATGACTAAATCATTGGTTATTAGAAGAATCTATGGGGTATATGTAATAGCTTGCGGGCCGCAGGCATCAGCGAGTTCCGTGCGAGACTACCCGATGGTTTCAAGTAGCAGTCATTTAAAAGGCAAAATCAACCTGGCAATCAAGGTTGAGGTCTTGCCACAGATCTACTATAGGATTAAGGTCAGGAGTGGGCACTCATGGACATCTGATTTCTGTGTGCAAAATTAATTATAAGGTATCCATTTAGTCTGTGGCTGCATCAACTATACACCAAGCTCCCTCTGCAATCTGAGCTATTTGATAGAGGGTAAGAGGTTTTTGCCAACGATTTGTTTAAGATTCACAATTCATTTTCCCACTGATCCAGACTGCCAGTTCCTGCTGTTGAAAAGCTTCACCATTACCCAATGCTATTACCGCTATACTTCACAAAAGTGATGGTGTTACCTGACCGGCGTGTAGTGCCGAGTAGATGTCAGGTGTTGGCTTCCTAAGAGTGAGACAGCCATGGTATAGATCAGGGGTTCTCAAACTATTTTGCACTGGGACCCCGTCTGACAAAACATTTTTTTTAGAGGACCCCAGGAAGTTACCGCAAAACAATGCCCCTATATATTTATAGGTAACACAGATTTTTTAAGATCTGGGGCGGGATGCAGCAATGAGAGAAATGCGTTCAAACCCCCGAAAATGCTGTTGTTGGGGTTTTGAC
Organism: Taudactylus pleione; assembly: GCA_031769625.1. Lineage (NCBI taxonomy): Eukaryota > Metazoa > Chordata > Amphibia > Anura > Myobatrachidae > Taudactylus > Taudactylus pleione. Next base: position 7,938,126 of record JAUIMM010000134.1, read on the forward strand.
CGCATTTCTCATACTGTATGCACCAAGTGGTGGATAACGCCATCTTCAGATAACGCATGTGCTAAAGCCAATCGGATCCCTCCTAGCACCCTTAGCAGCGCATGTCACTCTGCGCATGCTCAGAATGACAACAGAGGGACTTCTGGGTCATAGACCCGGAAGTCCCTCATTTGCAAAGGACAGCTTTTACCAAGAGCGCTGTCCTTTGCGGTCACCTTCATGCATACCGATGTAATCAACACCGGCATGCATGTGAAAGGTGGCGTGATGCATCCCGCCCCTGTTGATTTTTCCAATTAAACATTTATGTATATAATTTTTTTACAGTCCACCATCTTGCTTATATATATTTATGCCCATTATATTTCTTATATATTTGTATGCTATAAAAAGGAACAAGGTGGGCATAAATATATATAAGAAAGATGATGGCGTAATAATATAGAAAGATGATGGGCATGGGGGGGGAATGATGATGAGGCATAAAATGTATGCACATTACCCCCCTTGCCCATCATCTTCCCTATATTTGTTTTAGGACCATCATCTTCCTTAAAGATTTTATGGCATACAGATATATAAGAAAGCTGATGGGCATAAAACAAATATAGGGAAGATGATGGACAAGGGAGGTTGTGTGGCATATCATGTATAAACATCAACCTACTTTCATTTATGACCCTAGTTCTACATTTTACTTTACTTACCATTAAAAATGGTTCTTTCTTTTTAACACTATATTTAAAGCTGCTACTCGCTGTTGCTAGGGCAGGGCAGTGACTCCGTCCTACAATTATACAGGCTGCGGTGCGGCTCTTTCACTGTGACTGACACCCGGGTGACGTCATGGCGCACGAACGTCGGGACGTCTCATGGGTGTCAATCCACAGTGCAGGGAGGAGGACCCGGCGGGGGACTGCTGATGCAGGTGTACCTCTGAGAATTAACATTGCAGTGACGCCAGGGAGTGGGACTGGTCCAGGCATTTTAACTTGCTTTGGGTGAGTTACGACCCCATGCTGAGAAGGGCGCGACCCACTCTGGGGTCGCGACCCACAGTTTGAGAACCGCTGGTATAGATACTACTCATTGGCAGTGAATGGCATAACCTGTTTGAGTAAACCTAAAAGGGGATTTTGAGTGGCAGGAAAATGGAGGTTTTAGATAAAGTGAGTTAGTTATGTTCTGTCTTTTGTTGAACAGTGTAGTAATCTGTTTTCTTACAAGCTCTCAGTTATTACCCTTATGTACTGTTTTTGTTGTAGTGTGTATCTGAAATTATTATTTTTTTCTAGACGATGAGAAGCTCGCTGAAGAATCTCAAGATTCACAAATGGAAACTCATACTCAGTAGAAAGTCTTGTGTGTCACATGTTTTGTGTAAGTTATTAAAATGTCAAAGTGGTGACCGAAAACCAAGCAGTGTCTTGAATGAGCGTTACCTATACGGCCAAAGTTTTGTTAACGCCTGTCTTACTCCGAGGCTGAATCTTGGATGTTCTAGTCTGATAACTTGGACACAATGCTAGTCACTGCTGTGCTTAGCTCACCTATTCTAGTAAGCTTTCCAATGGCGAAGGCAGCTATTTTGTGTACATTCTCATGCATATTTGTTCAGCCCAGAAAGTGGCTTCCTCCAGCATGTCAGCAGTGTGGAAGCTCTAACGGGTAGAAAAAGACGTGTGAATGGTTCTGTCAGTATCCTAGATTTTCATTGGAAATAAAATTTGCATTTCCAAAACGTTTTTATAAACTTTACAATAAAATGAATTACCTAATACTATTCATATTCTGTTGACTTATATTTTTTGTCTGCTAAATTTGACGTTTATTTGTCCTAATCGCTATTCCCCTTCCATATTCCGTTTTCAGTTATTCATTTCTAAGTTGGAATTTGCATTGTCAAATCTTCTGTAAAGGTTATTTTAAGACCTATAGACACACTTCTGCACAGAGGAAGCGGCAAGAGTATAATAGTAGGTATACAATCGGGAAGCTGGCTGCCTTAATACCAGCAGCCGGCTTCCCGACTGTCATATCCCGGCGAGGGTGAAATGCCAGGCATTTAGATGTAGACGCCTGACATTTCCCTTCGATCGGGATGCCGGGCGCCACGAGTGGACAGCTGCGGGGGGGAGGGTTAGGTTTAGGGCACCCGGGGGGGAATTAGTGTTAGGCACCCCCACCGGGAGGGTTAGGATTAGGCTAGGGGGAGGGAGGGTTAGGCACCCCCCCGGGGGACTTAGGTTCAGGCAGCGGGGAGAGGGGGGTTAGGGTTAGGCACTTCGAGGGAGGATTAGGGTTAGGCACTTGGGGGGGGGGGGGGTTAGGGTTAGGCACCCCTAAGGAGGGTTAGGGGATTAGGTTAGTCAATACTTACCTAGCGACGATCGGGATTTCCAGCGCTGTTGGGCTTCTGCTGCTGGGAACTCTGCTTTGGTCGGCCAGGCGCTGCCGGGAATCGAACCGCTGGCCATGCGGCCGGCGGTATTTCATACCGATTCCTAATAGTATAGTGTAGGCTTGGCACTAGTGTTCAATGCCAGTCTACTGCATCTAGAGCCAGCAGGCATGGAACAAATTTAGACTTGGGAGAAACTTATAATTTTGGCCTTTTATACTAAACTGGTGAGAATCTGCCGTGCATATGCAGTTTGGGTTTGGGCGAGTGCAGAGAACTACACTACATTAACAAGGGCAGTTAAAGCTCTCTTGCTTGGAAATACTGTTGAAGCTACATTTATATAAGAGAAGATTATTAGTGTGCTGTTTGAAATGGGAATTCTGATCACCATGTATAAACTCTAAGGTCCATTTTGACCAGGATTAACAGTTGAATTTCTTGACAAGTTTTTGCCTAAATCTAATTAACTATATAACTAATTAACAGATTGCTGTTTGCACTGTTGGGCTCAGTAGATACAGTTTGTGCACACACCAAATCTTATGTGTACATGCATTCTACTTTCATGTTACATAACCGATTAAGATCACTATTATTATACCACTAATATTATGACCTACACAAGACAGCCAATCAAATAGCCACTCTGGCAACCTAATTGCCAAGGTTTTAAATACACAACATTCTAGCACCACCATTCATTCTTGCATAAGACCCACTGAGGAAACCACAAACTGGCGGTGAAACGCGTTTGTAACTACTACTTCTCAGTCCACTAAATATACCATAAGCCTATTTTCATATTTATCCAATTTGAACATTTATCAATTTATTCTATTTATTTTTATTACAAAATATATATTTCTAATATACCATTGTTTTACTATTATTTGTTTTGCTTTTATCTATGAAATATGCTGATACATTTATTATTACATTCCTATTATTTGTATTTTATTATCTCACTGTTTTTTAGTCATTACATTTTTTGTGTTAGATCTTTAAACCTTATCCTACTTTGCTACTACTTTCTTTTATTCGAACATCCATTTGACATACATTATCTCTAGTTCTAAAGTATTTTACACTTGGATCATCTGCAATTTTTTTTATATAAATTGTATATTTTTGAAGGTAAAGGAGTTACAGAAATTGGAAAAAAAAAGGAGGGTAGACTTCAGAATCTCCGGCCCATACACGGCGCAATAAAGCAGCCGATCCTACTGATTGGTTTGATTTGGCTGCTATATTGCACCGTGTATGGGCCTGATGTCAGTCCGAGCGCCCCTGATCTTACTGCAGGATCAGGGGATGCGATGTGCGATCCCATGCAGCGCTATGCGGATGAGGGAGGGGGGAGCCGGCATATCTGGTGGTCGGCCACCCGATCGCACTGTGTGCGGGGACCGCCCGATATGTCAGACATCGGATCCCCCGTGTCCGCGCACGTTGCCATCGCACTGTGTATGGCCCGCTGATGTTGAAATGAAATAAGGCAGTAACACCAAATAAAGTACAGTATAATTGTGACAAACAGAATCACAATGCGTGGTCAGGGCCACAGGTGAGGGGGGAGTATGGGGAGAAGGATGGGGATGCTAGTAAGAGAAGGGATGTGGGTGAGCATCTGTATTTTCTATAATTGTGATATATTACCTGCATCTACTAGATTTATTTTACACTACTTTATGGAATAATTGTTACTAATATTATGCACCAGAAACAGCCCCCAGTAATAATATGCTCCAGACTCCCTCCCCACAAAATTATATATTCATATGCTCCAGACCCCATCCCCACATGACATAATATAATAATATGCTTCAGACCCCCTTGTAATAATATGCTCCACGCACACCGATGACTAGCCCCCCTCCCGCCCATCTCACCACACACGTGCACTGCACTAGACCACCCCCCTTAATAATATGGTCCACTCACACAGTGACAGTCTGCAAAAAGGGACAGGACCCGCGCGCTCTACACTGCATCCGGCCAGGCGGCTCTGCACCCCAGCACTGCTCAATTGCTGAAGATGGCGCCAGTAGACGGACCCTTCAGAGTTCTACTTGCACATGCGCAAAGGAGACCCTACGCTGGGCCGGCATTAGCAGCGATGAGTGAGTCATCGCTAGCGCTGCGCGGCTGCACTGTCAGATACTGACGGTGCTTCGGGCTGTGTGTACAGGGGGGCAATTGCCTCCCACCCCTGGATCTGCCACTGATATGAATTATAAAAGATAAAACGGGCATAAGTGGGCAAACCAACTGCTAGCATTTAAGTGTTATGTCATTAATAATTATACAGTATTTCTTAAGTAATTTCCAAAAAAAGAGAAAACACTTTTTGTTTTAACATTTTCAACATTTCTTGTTGCTGGATTATAGCTTTCCTGGTATATTACTCCTTTTGGCAAAATAAGGTCACTTTGATACAGAACTACTATAACTGCATACAGTAACTTTTGTCACATAGTGCTTCTCATTTTGAATAAATCTTTGTCCCGTGTAATGATGGACCTGACACACAGAAGTAGGTGTGCATAGTGATTTGGTGTTACTATTTTACCTTCTCCTAGCAACTTGGTCATTGTAACCAGTGCTTATAGTGGTCCTAGAGAAGTGGTGGATCTAACACCACCCCCCCCCCCCATGTGCTTTATCATTAAAGGGACAGCACGAGCCACAAAAAGGTTTGTGGTCTCCAAAGAAAGGGCGTGGTTTCCAATTCAAATGACACCACACAGTAGCACAATCTTGATTTACATTACACAACATAGTAGTGTTCCTTATTCATATATGACACACAGCAGTGCCCCTTATACACAATGCCCACAGTAGTGGTGCCCCTTACACATAATGCCCACTGTAGTGGTGCCCCTTATGTAGTGCCCCTTACGCAGTGCCCACAGTAGTAGTGCTCCTCATGCAGTGCCCCTATGCAATGCCCTCATTAATAATCCTCCTGTAATAGAGCCCCTCCAGTAGTAATGCCTCCAGTAGTAGTGCCCCCTGAGTAATGTCCCCAGTAGTAGTGCCCCCTGAGTAATGCTCTCAGTAGTAATGCCCCCTATAGTGAAGCCGAGTGCTGAGACCCTACCTTAGGGTCTCCTCGCAATGCCGATGGTCGTGATAATCGCGACCATCACCAGGCCGCTCACACAAGCTGTCAGTGGTCACCAACAGCTGTGCGAGCGGCCTGGAGGCCGGGGAAACAAAAAAAAAAAATGCTTTGATTCAGAGCGAGCACCTCTGAATCAGGCCCTAATTTTGAAGAGAAAAATTATATCTGCACACTCCAATGTATAGCGTGTTACAATCACATATAAGGCCCCATTGTGATTACCAACCAATAGTGTTCAGTAATGGGGGTGCAACCCTAATCCAACCAAGTTAGATTATGTTATGTGGGAAGAGCTAGGGGTTGTTTAAGATGGGCGCACATACACAAATATAATACAATAAAACTTGACTTTTATTATTGTAATAAAAATTCCATCCCCTAGGAATGGTACAGTGAAATATAAAGGTTAAGAAAAAATTAAGTTAAGACTAATAAGCCTACATACAGATTGGTGTATAAAGATAGTAAAATGAGAACAATTATTAAAAAAAAGCAAGGTCCACTCTTCTGGTCTCCTAGTATTCATGAGCCTAGTACTATATCAGACCGGAGCAAAATTATGTGGAATCAGTATATTAGTATACACATTATCATGGGACCATGTGGTGGACCCACTTGTTTCACTGTATTAACAGCTTTATCAAGACTGAAAGCTGCAGTATATTTTTCTCATAACGGCTGGGTTTATTTACAATACCACAACTACTTATATAGCATTTTAGGAATGCTACATTCTCCAGGAGTGCTCATAAATACAATGTAACAATGATAAGATCACAAACTATTGGAATAGCACTTGGATAATAAGTATCAACTTGCGAGTGTGAACTATAGAGGATTGATCCAGAAACATATCCTATATTAAAGGATATAATTATTAAGATTCTATGAGTACACAATATCTTTCTTAAGTGAACTTAACATCGCTAATTAAGCAGATTAGATATCATTATCGCAAATAGTGATTTCCACAACTCATGTAAACTTTGACCAATATGGAGTATTTATATATAGGCTGTTAGGTATATTGAATATACTGATACCGCATAATTTTGCTCCGGTCTGATATAGTACTAGGCTCACGATATACTAGGAGACCAGAAGAGTGGACCTTGCTTTTTTTAATAATTGTTCACATTTTGCTATCTTTATACACAAATCTGTATTTAGGCTTATTAGTCTTAACTGTAAGGCGCTGCGGAACACTTGTGGCGCCATATAAATGATGATAATAATAATAACTTAATTTTTTCGTAACCTTTATATTTCACTGTACCATTCCTAGTGGATGGAATTTTTATTACAATAATAATAAAAGTAAAGTTTGAATGTATTAATTAGGGACTAAGTAAGCTCATTGGAAACTTCCAATTGCTTAATTAGTCCTCAAGGGGGGGGGGGGGGCAGTTGGGCTCCTAGGGCAAGTCTTGCTGATTTTTTCTAAGATTAAGGATTTTAGGAAAATTCAGACTTGCTCTGGAGGTGCGATGAAAAAACCTCCCGGTGCTCATAATAGCAAAAACCCCGCCCCTGATTAAATAGCAAAAACCCCACCCCTGATTAAATAGCAAAAACCCCACCCCTGATTAAATAGCAAAAACCCGGCCCCTGCAGGTAAAACCCAGCAGGTGAGATCTTTTTGCTATTTTCGCACCTAATTAAATATGCCCTTTAGGGTTTACTTGCCAATTGGCAGAGATAATGCAAATATCACTAATAGAAAATCAATTATTGCCACAATTTAACATTGCTCACTGGCAGCGATAAGAGGTTGGCCCTGGGCTTGGAATACCAGTTACAAATTCAATAAAAATAGTTGTAGTAAAGTAACAGTAACCCATCTCATATGCTTGTAACATGGACCATTGATTTATTTGTACCACACTGCTTACACCTACAAATGAAAAGGGGCCCAGTGTAATGACTTTGTGATATAATTTATGAGGTAAATACATTATTCACATTGCAAATTTAGGCATAAAATATTTATCACATCCACATTAAAAATGCTGATTGTAATAAATATGCCCCTTAAAACTGGGCACGTTTCATGGCACCTTGCCGCTTTCTCAGGCAGTAGTGTTCCTTATTCTTTGTTCTATGCCTTAAATTTAGCGGCAGTCTCCCTGAAATCCCGCCCCCTTCCGTAAAATTGGAACCTGTTACAGAACCCCCCATTGATGCTCTAGCAGCGCAGTGACTGATTCCTGGCATGCCTATCTGTACAATACAGCACCACAGTACTTGGAAAAACGTGATCATGTCTTTAACATGTTACATTTGTTGGAATTAAATATTTGTAGGTCTGTATTCGAGGGTGAACTGTATTGTATAGAATTTTCTCTAATGACAGAGCAGCACAGTTTACCAAGAATATCAGAGGTTGCTCACTACATGATGCCATATTAATACATCCCACCCACAGCACCAAGTACTGACTACCGCAACAGCAACAATTTATTTTTCACTATTTTTTTTTTCCATCTCTTTACATAGCAAACACAAAAAAGAAAACCTAAGCTTTGCATTCCTAGGATGCATTTTGAGAAAGTCGTTCTGGCAGCTCCCAGCCAGCTAATAGAAACATTTTATACCTTGATGTTGTTTTAATTTGTTAAGTATATTTTCTAGATCCACTTTAAGTCATTTAGGAAGTGGTCACCTAATATTTCTGGTAAACAGTTTCTAGTGACCCCATAATGTAGCGCAAATAAAACTTCTCGTTACTCAGTGTTGGGGCGCCCCAGGAGCCAACAGCTGTGTATGTCGCACTAGTAACAGCAGCAGATACAAGGGAGACAAACATTTTTAAACTTGTATTTTTGTGTGTTCTTTTTGGAGATTCTCTGGAACTGTTTGGAAGACTGAAGGATCTCATCTCCCAGAGTCTCGCACTGACGAAGCTCCTCGTGTCTTTGTGCCAGGAGCTTGCTGGATTTTTCTGCAATCGTTTCGATAAGATCATCCACCTGTAGGTCAAGCAAAAATGTGAGATACAGCAATCGGTAGGACTACAGATCCAGCAGAGACAGTCTTGCTATACTGTAGTGCAGATCAGGGGTGTATCTAGGGATCCGAGCACCCCTGGCAATGTAATGGGCTGGTGCTCCCCTCCCCCCATAATTTTCTGAATAACTACACTATACATTAAAGTACTTAAAGTGTTTCCCCAGCAACCCCCTTTCTGTCTCCCCAGCCATCCCCCTATAGTGCCCCCAGTAGTAGTCCCCCCAGTAGTAATCCCCCCATAAAGTGCCCCCAGTAGTGGCCACCCCCCCATAAAGAGCCCCCAGTAGCACCCACCCCCATAAAGTGCCACCAGTAGCGGCCACCCCCTATACAGTGCCCCCTAGTAGCCACACCATTACACCAGAAAAAAAACCCCACAACTTACCTGATCCCTGCTCCTGCCGACAACCGCCGCTGTCCGCTCCTCCTGGCCCGCTCTGCACTATGGGAGAGACGTCATGATGTCTCTCCCATCACCTGCTGCAGGGGGAGCTGGAAGGCGGAGCTCATGAGTGAGCTCCAGCCGGCTCCCTCCGTGGACGCAGCAGCCAATGAGAGTCTGTCTGCCTCTCATTGGCTGGGTGCTATAACAAACACACAGCCGCCGCTGGCGGCTGTGTGTTTGTTACTGTGTAGGGCAGACCGCTCTCACTGCGGTCTGCCCTACACTTGTGGGGCCTGGGGGACTAGCGGTGGCTGCACCGCCGCTAGTTCCGGTCCTGGTAGTCCTGGCCTGATTCCACCCCTTGGCTGCTGGTGGCACTGCCAGACGGCGCCCCCCACATTGGAGTTTATGGAGAATAAACATCTATTTCGTTCAGTGGCGGAACTAGAGAGTGGTGGGCCCAGGTACAAGAATGTGCTTTGGGCCCTCCTATGCAGTGCCCCACGTAGTCCCCAGTAGTAGTCCCCCCTATGTGCAGTGCCCCCAGTAGTAGTCCCCCCTATGTGCAGTGCCCTCAGTAGTAGTCCGTGCTATGTGCAGTGCCCCTAGTAGTAGTCCCCCTTATGTGCAGTGTCCCCAGTAGTAGTCCCCCCTATGTGCAGTGCCTCCAGTAGTAGTCCGTGCTATGTGCAGTGCCCCCAGTAGTACTCCTATGTGCAGTGTCCCCAGTAGTAGTCCTCCCTATTTGCAGTGCCCCTAGTAGTAGTCCCTGCTATGTGCAGTGCCCCCAGTAGTAGTCCTCCCTATGTGCAGTGCCCCCAGTAGTAGTCCCCCCTATGTGCAGTGCCCCCAGTAGCAGTCCTCCCTATGTGCAGTGCCCCCAGTAGTAGTCCTCCTATGTGCAGTGCCCCCAGTAGTAGTCCACCTATGTGCAGTGCCCCTAATAGTAGTCCGTGCTATGTGCAGTGCCCCCAGTAGTAGTCCACCTATGTGCAGTGCCCCCAGTAGTAGTCCTCCCTATGTGCAGTGCCCCCAGTAGTAGTCCTCCCTATGTGCAGTGCCCCCAGTAGTAGTCCTCCTATGTGCAGTGCCCCCAGTAGTAGTCCCCCTATGTGCAGTGCCCCTAGTAGTAGTCCCCCTATGTGCAGTGCCCCCTGTAGTAGTCTGTGCTATGTGCAGTGCCCCTAGTAGTAGTCCCTGCTATGTACAGTGTCCCCAGTAGTAGTCCGTGCTATGTGCAGTGCCCCCAGTAGTAGTCCCTGCTATGTGCAGTGTCCCCAGTAGTAGTCCGTGCTATGTGCAGTGCCCCCAGTAGTAGTCCCTGCTATGTGCAGTGCCCCCAGTAGTCCCCCTATGTGCAGTATCCCCAGTAGTAGTCCATGCTATGTGCAGTGCCCCCAGTAGTAGTCCCTGCTATGTGCAGTGCCCCCAGTAGTCCCCCTATGTGCAGTGTCCCCAGTAGTAGTCCCCCTATGTGCAGTGTCCCCAGTAGTAGTCCCCCTATGTGCAGTGCCCCCAGTAGTAGTCCCCCCTATGTGCAGTGTCCCCAGTAGTAGTCCCCCCTATGTGCAGTGTCCCCAGTAGTAGTCCCCCCTATGTGCAGTGTCCCCAGTAGTAGTCCCCCCTATGTGCAGTGCCCCCAGTAGTAGTCCGTCTATAGAACAAACACACACAAAAAACACTTACCTGAATCCCCGCTCCTGCGCCCACAGCAGTCTGCTCCTCCGTCCTCCCGACCCGCTCTCGCTCTGCACTATGGGAGAGACGTCATGACGTTTCTCCCATCACCCACTGCGGGAGCTGGAAGGAGGAGCTCATGAGTGAGCTCCAGCCCGGCTCCCTCTGTGGACACAACAATCAATGAGAGTCTGTCTGACTCTCATTGGCCACCAAAACAAACACATCGCCACTTGGTAGTACGAGTGTACTACCCGGGGCCCGCGGCGGTGTTTGTTGTGTAGTGCAGATCGCACTCACTGCGTGGCCCGGGGGACACTGGTGGCGGGTACAGCGGCGCTGTTGGCTGCAGGGGCTATGGGCCCATGCAATACAGCAGACCCCGATGCAAGCCACCGGCTGCACTGCCGCTTGTTCCGACACTGATTTCGTTGGCAGGATCACAGGTTAGAGAAGTCTTGTGGCACTACATGGGCCAGTGACTCCATGACACAAGTCACTGACTGTAAGATACAACTTACACCAAGCACTGAGAATGTACCTGCATCTGTAGACTGCCCACCGTATACTCCGACTGGTGTTTCACCTTCTCCACAGCTTTCTTCTTCCTTCTCATCAGCGCAAAGTGTCTCTTTTTAGATGAATATGAGCCCTGTGCACAAAGATATCACAGAAGCAGATAATGATAAGTTATACAGTGGGGCAAAGAAAAACAGCTAAAAATACCACTTGTGGCCAACAGGTGGTGCTACATCCCCAACAGCTGTACTGTTTTGTTATATCAGGTGAATAATCTGAATGTGACAAACATTTCAAGTGAGCTGTCATGAAGAAGGTACATAGAGTACATCTCTATGGGGCTTTCGAGGCTCCTGGAAGTTCTGCATTCTGGCTACGCTTGTTCTGCCTTTTTCATGTCAGACCTCTCAGTGTTATGTACTATGTATGTGACACTGCCAGACTCATTGTACAGAGCTGCAGACTTTTGTGATACCTTGTAAATAAATGAGAACATTAATAAAATAATAAGTGTCTTAGGGATGGGGGCAAGGAATGTTGAAGGAGAAGCAGTCTATGAAAACTATAGCTGCTGAATATTCATTGATGACTTACACAGGTATATGCAGTGTCAGACTGGCCCACAGGGGTACAGGGGAAACCCCCCTCCTCTAGGGATCAGGTTCCAGACTGTGCACTTGAAGTATACATTATATGTTACATTTTACTGCACAGGACTGTGGTGTATTCTCTACAATGCATTGCTGTTATTAATCTGGTACATTATCATGCATGCACTAGCAGTATGTACGGTATATACAGAGCATTGCTGTTATTAATCTGGTACATTATCATGCATGCACTAGCAGTATGTATGGTATATACAGTGCATTGCTGTTATTAATCTGCTACATTATCATGCATGCACTAGCAGTATGTACGGTATATACAGAGCATTGCTGTTATTAATCTGGCACATTATCATGCATGCACTAGCAGTATGTACGGTATATACAGAGCATTGCTGTTATTAATCTGGTACATTATCATGCATGCACTAGCAGTATGTACGGTATATACAGTGCATTGCTGTTATTAATCTGGTACATTATCATGCATGCACTAGCAGTATGTATGGTATATACAGAGCATTGCTGTTATTAATCTGGTACATTATCATGCATGCACTAGCAGTATGTACGGTATATACAGTGCATTGCTGTTATTAATCTGGTACATTATCATGCATGCACTAGCAGTATGTATGGTATATACAGAGCATTGCTGTTATTAATCTGGTACATTATCATGCATGCACTAGCAGTACGTACGGTATATACAGTGCATTGCTGTTATTTGGTACATTATCATGCATGCACTAGCAGTATGTACGGTATATACAGAGCATTGCTGTTATTAATCTGGTACATTATCATGCATGCACTAGCAGTATGTACGGTATATACAGAGCATTGCTGTTATTAATCTGGCACATTATCATGCATGCACTAGCAGTATGTACGGTATATACAGTGCATTGCTGTTATTAATCTGGTACATTATCATGCATGCACTAGCAATATGTATGGTATATACAGAGCATTTCTGTTATTAATCTGGTACATTATCATGCATGCACTAGCAGTATGTACGGTATATACAGAGCATTTCTGTTATTAATCTGGTACATTATCATGCATGCACTAGCAGTATGTACGGTATATACAGTGCATTGCTGTTATTTGGTACATTATCATGCATGCACTAGCAGTATGTACGGTATATACAATGCATTTCTGTTATTAATCTGGTACATTATCATGCATGCACTAGCAGTATGTATGGTATATACAATGCATTTCTGTTATTAATCTGGTACATTATCATGCATGCACTAGCAGTATGTACGGTATATACAGAGCATTTCTGTTATTAATCTGGTACATTATCATGCATGCACTAGCAGTATGTACGGTATATACAGAGCATTGCTGTTATTAATCTGGTACATTATCATGCATGCACTAGCAGTATGTACGGTATATACAGTGCATTGCTGTTATTAATCTGGTACATTATCATGCATGCACTAGCAGTATGTACGGTATATACAATGCATTTCTGTTATTAATCTGGTACATTATCATGCATGCACTAGCAGTATGTACTATATATACAGAGCATTGCTGTTATTAATCTGGTACATTATCATGCATGCACTAGCAGTATGTACGGTATATACAGAGCATTTCTGTTATTAATCTGGTACATTATCATGCATGCACTAGCAGTATGTACGGTATATACAGAGCATTGCTGTTATTAATCTGGTACATTATCATGCATGCACTAGCAGTATGTACGGTATATACAGAGCATTGCTGTTATTAATCTGGTACATTATCATGCATGCACTAGCAGTATGTACTATATATACCGAGCATTTCTGTTATTAATCTGGTACATTATCATGCATGCACTAGCAGTACGTACGGTATATACAGTGCATTGCTGTTATTTGGTACATTATCATGCATGCACTAGCAGTATGTACGGTATATACAGTGCATTGCTGTTATTAATCTGGTATATTATCATGCATGCACTAGCAGTATGTACTATATAAATATATTTTAAGGGGCCTGAACCATGCACTCTGTCTCTGTGGAAGGTTGGCCACACCCCTTCATATGGGCATCTATCACTGCATTCCCCTGGTGGGCCCTTCGTGCTCCAGTCCGACACTATTTATATGAACATGAAAAAAGACGGCAGTCCATGAATTAAATCTGTCTGTGCAATTTTTCTGAACTCAATGCAAACTAGTAAAAGGTTCATTAAAAGTTGCATTACGTGTATACGGCAATATATCTGCTCAGAAATTCAGGGCAAAAAAATATGTCACCTGAATCTCCCAACAATGCCCAGAGAGCCACCCAAACTGCAAAATCTCGTTTAAATCATGCCCATTTTTAAATGAGACCTCTTCCATTTTCCAACAGGCCATGTCTTCTTGGACACCGACAACTGGGACTGACATAGTAAATCAGGATTTTCAGCAAGTACAAAACTTTGCATCAGTTTAATTTTGCTACTGATTGTAACTATTTGTATCGTGTACCAGGCAAATCACAATTGTACAACTTAAAAAAAAAATATGGCGCTACAGTTCACAAACTTAAGCATTCCTCGCTTTTACTGACATGGGGCAGATTCAGTTAGCTGCGAGGCTGCGTTGGAAGTTAGATGGTGGAGCTGTGGTCATATTCTTGAACATCATTCAGTACCAATAGTACCGGACCTTTCGGCTTGCGGTTTACCACGTTCTAATGCTGAGTGCACACTAGGACGATGGATCGGTCAGCAGACTGATCCTTCGTCCGAGTGGCCGTTTGGTAACTTGATATACACACTTACCAATTGGCCGCTCCATATTTCTGGTCTGACATCACAGCTGGGCTGGCATTTAAATTTGCCCGGCCAGTTGTGATGTCAGTGTCGGAGATTTCTGGGTGTTTGGCGAGTGATAACTGTCTGTACTGTACACCCTTCATGTGCCTGTCCTTGCATACTTGATTTATTTTAAGTGGATTCATAATAATAATGGCAATAATACACATTTTTAATATATTCAGGTATTAACTGTTGATTAAACTTACCAGTGTATTCCCCAGGCTTATAGCGTGCTTGTCACTGAACATGGAGAGAAGGTCTGACTCCCCTCTGATGTTACACAATGATGAAAATAGCAGGCCCATATTGTATTGTATTTATCTATATTCTGTATAATAAAATGTGTGTTACATTAAATATTTTATTTTGTACCATATAATGAGCCTTTGTATCTGGGGTTACTGTAGAGCATGCATACTCCAGGCAGATATTGTTATTCTTTATCTCAGTGTTTTTCAACCACTTTTTCAACCACTGTGAGCGCTCCTCAAGTGTGCCGCCGGAGAAGTAGAACCACGCCCGCCAATGCTGGATGCTGACAACAGAAGCCAATGGAGGAACAAGAGCGGTAAGTAAAAGGAATCCTTCCTCACTGCTGGGTGCGTGCGCAGTGTACAAGCAGACTCTGCGGTGTGCCGGGAGTCTGAGCCAAAGCTGCTTCCCTGCATGCACTCCTTCTGCCACTGTGGTCTTCCAGAGTCTGAGTGACAGCTCAGCTTCTGGCTACCAGGCAGCAGCAATGGGGACATCTAGCAAGGTGAGAGGCCGCATGTGAAGGGCCCAGGGGTTAGGCTCTGTGTACTCTTTCTGACTTGTGTGGTGCCTATCTGGCTATACAGTAGTCTGGCAATATCTATCACTATAACATCAATGATGGTTACTAGTCTGCTACTGCTGACACCACAGAGAACTTTAGGCTTTCCTTCAGGTGTCAGGACATTGTTTCTCTCTGTGTTTCTCGGCACAGGCTGTGCGTTGTGTGACATAATAGTGTGTAATGGGTATACATAGTAAGATGTTGGGTATGATATGCCGGTGTATGAGATGCCGACATCTCGATAGTGCAGAATCCCGACAGAGGGCCTGATTCCGACCCACACAGCGCTCGCATGCGGGTCGATGGTCCCCCACTGCGCATACGTGAGCCCCGGAGCGAGAGAGAAATTCTCTTGCTCCCGGACTCACTACAAAAGGAGTGGCTGTCGATGTTGATCGACAATCCGCCCCGTTTTGTAGGGGGGGCGGGGGGGGCTACACAAATGGAGGCGTTCCCGAAGGAATGCCTGCCATTTGTGGGCGACCCTACTGACATCACGAGTGATGTCAGTAGGTGGACTTCCTGCTCTATTAGAGCAGGAAGTCCACTGGGGCTTGCGGCCACGAGACCCTACCACAAGGATCTCGTCACAAGCCCGACGGTCGCGATGGTCTTGACCATCGCGCCCATCACCTGGCCGCTTGCATAAGCTGTGGGTGGTCACCCACAGCTATGCGAGCGGCCAGGAGACCGTCTTTAAAAAAAAATCGCCCTGATTCAGAGCGAGCGCTCTTTCAGAGCGTCTGGCTCTGAATCAGGCCCAGAGTGTAGTGAGTACCCTAACCCTGCTTTGGTGGTGCCTAACCCTAACCTCCCCCTGGTGGTGCCTAACCCTAACCATCCCCCTGGTGGAGCCTAACCTCCCCTTCCTGCACCCTAAACCTAACCCTCTCCCTGGTGGTGCCTAACCATAACCATCACCCAATGGTGCCTAACCCCCCCTTCCCGCACCCTAAACCTAGCCCTCCCCATCGGTGCATAATTCTAACATCCCCACGATGGTGCCTAACCCCCCCCTCCCCGCAGCCTAACCCTTCCCGCGGGGGTGCCTAACCCTAACCCACCCGGGGAGGTTCCTAAACCTAACCCCCCCATCCCCAGGCTAAGTTAATATCCGCAACCTTACATTCGGGATGCCATGTGGTCAGGATTCTTATATGTTCGGCATTGCGGCGTAGGCATTATGCCGGGCATCGGGATTCCGCCGTCGGTATATCGATGTCCGGGATTCCGTCCGCCGGCATCTTAAATGTATCCCCATAGTAGGAATGATGTTACAGCTTCTTAGGTTAGTATGGAACAGTCTGCATCTCTCATGTATTTGTGTTGATAATCACTAGTGTTATTGCCTAAGTGTGCCAATGGGCTGTATTATCTGCCTTATAGATCTATAACGTAAGATGGCAGCTGTTCTATATGATCCTGGATGATTGTATCTGAAAGTTAGTTCTTGAAAGAATCCTATTTTGGTTGTTGGATTGCTTGTCAGAAAAGTGGTGAACACTGCACCCCTGTGCTGTCACATGTTCTATGTCATTACCACATGCTGGGTGATATTCTGAGTAATACCTATATGTATATTTCAGAAAAATGAGGACATATATAAAATATATGTTGATATTTGTTATTCTATATTAGATTTGAGAAAAAAAAACCTGATGGTGTGCCATGGCAATTTTAAAATCTTATTCAGTGTGCTGCAAGTTGAAACAGGTTGAAAATCACTGCTTTATCTACATTTCAGATTTGAATCAGGAGATTTGCGAGCTAGTTACATCCATACATGCTGACTCCCCTAGAATGTCCGTAAAGCTCCAAGATATATACCGCACCTTTGATGTAAGTCGTAATGAAATAAAAAGGAATCATCCAGCCACCAGGTCAGCAGCGTACAGGGTCTCTGATGCTGTGCCGCCCCAAGCAATTGGCGCCCCTAGGCAAGTGCCTCACGTGCCTTGTGGGATATCCACCACTGCATCACACACCTCCCGCTTATGAACAAATTTATGCTATTAGACATTGGTTATTGGAGCCGACCCTAACTTTGCTGACCTGCCCTCTGCATCTCCCAGATGATGGGTCTATAAAATCGGCAACTTGAGAAAATTCATAAGCAGGCAACTTTTTTAATAAAGGGAAAAGAAGGGTTAACTTATACAGAGAGGTTACAAAAGGTTTGTCGGCCTTAGAAAAAAAAGTGGTGAGGCGACTCAATGAATATATAGAAAATATAGGGCCTGTTTCCGACCCGGACGCTAACTTGAGAACGCACGCTATGGCCGATAGTCGCTCGTCTGTGCATGCTTATGCGTCAATATGCGCATGCGCGAGTCACTCACTGCGCTTGGGAATTGTGCGCTCGTAGTACACAGACTGGACGCTACTTTGAGTGACAGTGCTGTTTGTGGGTGGTAACGGGAAGGTGCTTGTGAACGGGGGAGTGATGCTGCAAACGCAGGCGTGTCTGGGCGTCCAAAAGGCGTTTTATGGTGTGCATAATTAGCATGGAAGCGTCATTGTACACGTCACTTGGTTGTATTTCAGCCTGCAGTGATCGCAGTGTTTGCAGTGGGGTAGGGTCTACCTCAAGCGCTGCGTGCAGCTCCGATAGCTCTCGATGGTTCCGATTAATCACACCTTCCTGGAGATGACGTGTGCTAAGAAAGAAAAGTGGGTGTCTTTAGACCGGCGTGCGTTCGCTCTGCCGTCGCTCTCTAAGACACAGAGGGCGTCCTTACGCCAGACAGTGCGATCGCGGAATTTGCATACCCGGCCACTTTTGGATGCGAGCGATCGCGGCTTAGCGTCCGGGTCTGAATCGCCTCCATAATTCTTCACCCAGGTCATATATTGGTTGCACTTAATTACAACAGAGATCCAAGCATACAGAATCTAGGAGGACCGGACACCAACAGTTAAAGCTTTTGCTATCCCAGGATGCCCCGGTCCTTCCCCCCCTATACCCCGCCCACAGCCTGACGCAATCAGTTTGTCTTGGTGTCCGGCAGGAGCTGGATCACCGTAAGAACAGTGGGGCTGCTTTAAGCAGCCCAAGCTTTATGTTTTATTTTATTTCTTTTTGCTTCAAGAGAGCAAGCAGCACTAGACAGTCCTCTGTACGTCTCTGCTGCTCCTCCATCAGCCCTCCGAGGTTCCGCAACTCTGGCCATAGGCTTGGTACTTTCGGCGGGGCACCAGGGTCCACAGGTCTCTGGGAACGCCGGGTGAGGTCTCCTCACAAACCTCTCCTAGGAGCCAGGTTATGAGCGCTATTTCCTACCAGCTACTGCGGTCTGTGCAGTTGAATTTAGTGCCCATTGCAGTTATATTTATTTTCTGCATTGTATGTGACTTATGTTAGCGCTGCTGTTTGTGTTTTCTCACTCTACTGTCAGCTTATGACTTTCCTTTTTCTTTTATAGTAACCCTGGAAAAATGGTGTATAGGGAGTTCACTGTACTTCACATCTACTTGTATTTGTGAAGGCTCTCCCATACTGTGGGATTGCACGCTGCTCAGTGCCATATTGTGTGCTGTACTATCCTGCAGTTATGTCTAGCAAAGGCAAGGGTAGAAAGTAGGCTTCTGCTCCTATCCTCTTGCAGGTCCTGTTTAGCAGCCTTAAGATAGTCTATGTGCATCTTGTACACCAGGTCAGTCAGCCCCTCCAGCCTATGCTCAGGAAACCCCTGGGTTTCATTTTCACAGGTGTTGGCTACAATTGCGGACCGCCTGGCAGTCCCTGCACTAGTTCCCCCTATGGAGTTGCCACAACAGGTATAAGTGATACCAGTAAATCCTATGCCTCCTCCATGGGTAGACATGCTCTCTACCTCAGAGTCTAGAGGCTGCTTCTACAGCCTTTCAACAACTGTTGCAGAGTGAGAAACTCTTACCCAGTAAAACTACTAAGTGTGCTGTGCTATCCTCACAGTCTACACAGCTCTCACATTGTGAGGTGTCATCTGGGGAGGCAGAATACGCAGATCTCTCACTGAGTCCCCCTCGGGGGAGGAAGAGCTTCAGTCTAAATTGAATATACCTGCACTAGTGAGGGCTGTTAAATCAATTCTTGAAATAGAAGAGGCTGAGCCCACTCCTAAAGCACAAGAGACACTTTTTAAGAGATAGAAAGTGGTTTTAGCGGAATTTCCTCACTGATGAACTTTCTGAACTCATGAGCAAAGAATGAATACGCCAAGTAAAAAGTTTCAGCCCCCAAAATGCCTGGTTTCTTTTTACCTTATTCCAGCAGCTGATTGCGCTAAATGGGAAGCTCCCCCAGCAGTAGATTCCCATGTGACACGTCTAGTTAAAAGCTCTACTTTACCTATCCCTACGGCATCTTCCCTAAAGGACACAATGGATAGAAAGTTTGAAGGTTGCCTCAAATCTGTGTAGTCTCTTACAGGAGCTATTACTCATCCAGCGATGGCCACTGCCTGGGTGGCAAAAGCCATTGAGAGCTGGGCAGATGCTCCAAAGAACTAATTTCCCTCTGATGCTTCTCTGGAAAAGCTGTCCTACATCTCACACATCAGGGATGCAGCCTCTTATTTAGGAGAAGCGGCTTTGGATACTGGTCTAGCTTCCAAGGCATCTGCTACTTCGGTGGTAGCCTGCCGGTATCATTTGGCTTCATTTATGGAAGGCCTTACACGGATTCTAAGAAGGCCTGGGAATCACTGCCTTACACTGGGGAGATCCTCTTTGGTCCCGAGTTAGACAAGATTGTGGCTACCTTGGCAGCTTCTAAGACGGCTTTCCTGCCCTCAGCATCTGCACCAAGGCCTCGGATGTCATCCTTTAGGTCATTCCGTCCCCAGGGAAAAGCTAAAGGTCAGTCCTTTCCTCAGCAGTCGGCATCCACAAAGGCCTCCAAGCCCAGGACCAAGCAGGCCTGGGCTGCTAGATGTCCAGCTGCTAAAACTGAGGACAAGCCTTCAGCCTGACGGGGTCGACCTCCCCCTGAGGGATCCCAGGGTGGGAGGCCAACGTCTTCAATTCACCCAGTTCTGGCTTCAGACCACAACAGACATCTGGTACAAGAAGTGGTCTCTCACAGGTACGACGTCTCATTCCTGAGACGGCCCCCCCAGCAGTTCTTTTACACAGACCCTCCATCAGACCCAAGGAAAGCCCTGCTCCTCCAAATGGACATTCAGTCCTTGCTGCTCTCGGGGGTAATAATTCAAGTCCCGTCATCACAGCGTGGGAAGGGTTATTATTCCACCCTTTTCTTGGTTCAAAAGCCCAGTGAGTCTCATCGGCCTGTCCTCAACCTCAAGTCTCTGAATACGTTTATCAGGGTGCCCAGGTTTTGTATGGAAACTGTTACGATTCCAGGAGGGAATTGACTGCGTTTATGTAGAGCCGACTGATGACAGCCTTGAGGGCTGGAATGTGTTTTACTAGTCGTGGCCGAGGATTAAAGATATGATGCTGCTCTTAGGCTGTTGATGCAGCCTTGGGGCTGATTTGCTTTGACTAGTTGTGGCCGAGGGCTGGAGATGTGATGCAGCCTGTGGGCTGTTGGAGCAGCCTCGAGGGCTGATTGTGGCCTTTATAGTCGTGGCCAAGGGACTAAAGATGTGATGCAGCCTTTGGGCTGTTGTAGCAGCCTTGAGGGCTGTTTGTGGCCTTTATAGTTGTGGCCAAGGGACTAGAGATGTGATGCAGACTTTGGGCTGTTGTAGCAGCCTTGGGGGCTGATAGTGACCTGGAGCCCCAGGATAGATGCAGACTTTGGGCTGATGAGTCTAAAGTGGGGTATGCACAAGACTGTGGAGCTGCTACCAGTGCCGCCGGGATGACATTGGCGACTGTGTGCTAGATTGCTCACCTGGAACGCAGAGTTGCTACCAGTGCCGACGAGATGACACTGGCAACGGTGTGCTAGATTGGGCACCTGGAGCGCAGAGTTGCTACCAGTGCCGCCGGGATGACACTGGTGACGGTGTGCTAAATTGTGCACCTGGAACGCAGATTTGCTACCAGTGCTGCCAGGTTGACACTGGTGATGGTGTGCTGGGTTGCGTACCTGTGATGCTAAACTGCGACCAGTGCCACCGGGTTGACACAAGCCACGGGATGGCGTCAGATGCTTCTGAGGTAGGAAGTGCACCGTGCTGCTCAGATGGCACAAGCAGCACGAGTGGAAGAGACGCAGGTGGAGCCGCCTGGATGGAACAAATGGTAATAACAAAACACAGCAAGACTGGCTCAGGAATTCGACTGACAAAAAGGAGACTGGAAAACTGGAAGTACGAGAAATCTATCACCGGCATGGAGTGAAGGGCTGGCTGGAATTTAACAGAGACAGAGCCCAACCAGAGCAAAAATTCCTTAATGACTGACTACTGTGCACCTGGGCTGTGCACAGACAGGAGAATCAATTAGTGCACCTGATACTGCACACAGACAGGCAGTAATTAGTGCAGTGCCCCAGTAGCACTAAGGCTTGAAACTCAAAACAATATGATCTGCTTAACTGCAGATCCTAACATCCACTCGGTTGTCCTAGCAATGGAACCTAGGGAATTTATGGTGTCTCTGGACATTCAGGATGCTTACCTACATGTACTTATAGCACCTTCCCATAAGCGGTATCTCCGGTTTGCTGTTCTACAGCAACATTTCCAATTTCAGGCACTGCCCTTTGGGCTTTCAACAGCTCCGCAGGTCTTTACCAAGATCATGGCAGTTATGGCGGCCCACCTTCGACGTCAAGGGATCAGACTACTCCCATACTTGGATGACCTCTTGCTCTTAGCACGCTCTCCAGAGGTCCTTCACTGCCATTTTCAGATAACCATTGCCTTTCTACAAACATACGGCTGGTTGATCAACTTGGAAAAGTTTTCCTAACCCCTTCGCAAAGGATATTACATCTGGGAGCCCTTCTGTATTCTCAGGCTCAGAGAATCTTCCTGACAGCAGACAAAATCTCTGCACTGCAGCACCAAGAGTACCGCCGAGTGTCAATTCACTCAGAAATGCAGACCTTGGGGTCCATGGTATCCACCTTCAACATGGTGGAGTTCGCTCAGTTCCACTCCAGGCCTCTACAACACCTAATCCTCTCCAGGTGGAATGGGCTGCCCCATCTAATCAGATCCCAGATGATGGTCCTCTCTCCGGAAGTTCGCCTGTCCCTCTCCTGGTGGTTACAGACGTCCAGCTTAAGCAAAGGTCGCCCCTTTTGGATCCCAGAATGGGTCCTCCTCACCACGGATGCAAGCCTCCAAAGGTGGGGTGCAGTGATCGGCCAGCACTCCTTCCAGGGACCCTGGACTCCCGCCGAGGGGATCTTACCAATCAACGTCCTAGAACTCCGAGCCATCTACAGAGCCCTCACTCTGGCTCAGGACATTTTTTAGGGCAGGCCAGTACAAGTACAGTCCGACAACGCCACAGTGGTGGCCTACCTCAATCACCAGGGAGGCACTCAAAGTTGGTCAGCAATAGCAGAAGTGTCACGCATTCTCACATGGGCCGAGCGTCATCTCCCGGCCATCTCCACGGAGTTCATCCCGGGGACTCTCAAGTGGGAAGCAGATTTCCTCAGCCATCACTACGTGCACACCAAGTAGTGGTCTCTACACCCAGAGGTCTTTCAGCTCCTGGTGAACAAATGGAGCCTACCGGATGTGGACCTCATGGCCTCACGACACAACCACAAGCTTCCAGTGTACGGGTCCAGGACAAGGGATTCTGAAGCAGCCTTCATAGACACCTTGTCAGTGAAGTGGACCTTCCATCCTGCGTGCTTCTTCCCTCCAGTCTCCATTCTTCCTCGGGTCCTTCGGAAATTCAAGCAAGACAGGGGCAGTGTCCTGTTGGTAGCTCCGGCTTGGCCCAGACACCATTGGTACTCCGATCTTCAGAGCCTCTCCATAGACGCTCCTTTACCACTTTCTCAACGACCGGACCTGTTGGTTCAGGGTCCCTGTCTACATCCGGACCTGGTCTGTCTGTCTTTGATGGCTTGGCTCTTGAGACATCCCTCCTAATGTCCAAAGAGTTTTCTTGCTCTGTGGTTCAGAGCATGCACAGAGCGTGTTAGCTGGCCTCCACCCAGACCTATCATCGGGTGTGGCATACCTACTTCCAGTGGTGTGCTACCAGAAGCTTTGACACTCAGGTTTTTTTGGTTTCTAGAACTCTTGCCTTTCTTCAAGCTGGATTGCATCTTGACTCCGCCTGGCTTCTCTGAAAGTGCACGTCTCTGCTCTATCCATCTGGTTCCAGCGCAGAATTGCTCCACTACTGGATGTTCACACCTTTCTTCAGGGTGTCCTACGTATTCAACCCCCCTTTGTCCCTCCAGTGGCTCTGTGGAATTTTCCAGTGGTTCTCCAAGCACTTCAGGCACCTCCGTTTGAATCGCTGGAATCGGCAGAAGGGAAATGGCTCACTGCAAAGACTCTTTTTTCTTCTGATTATTGCAGCTGTCCCTAGGGTGTCAGATTTAGGGGCGCTCTCTTGTCGCTCCCCATTTCTGATCTTTCATTAGGACAGGGCTGTTCTGCGATACTCTCTACATTATATGGCAGGCATTGCAACATTCTGCATTGTACAGTGGGCACTGCAACAATGTCTGCATTACATGGCAGGTACTGCGACACTGCATTGCATGGAGGGCACTGCAACACACTACATTGTGTGGTGGGCACTGCAGCACTCTTTGCATTGCATGGCGGGTACTGCGACAGACTGCATTATATGGTGGGCACTGTGACACTGCATTATATGGAGGTCACTACGGCACTCTGCATTATGTGGTGAGACTGTGACAATCTCTGCATTACATGGCAGTCATTGTGACACACTGCATTACATGGCGGGTACTGCGACACTCTGTAGTATATGGTGGACTCTGTGATACTATACATTAAATGGGGGGTGCTGCGACAGTGCATTATATGGCAAGCACTGTGACACTCTCTGCATCATATGGTGGGTATTAATTGTCTCTGTATTATATGATGGTCACTGCAATGTTCTCTGCATTATATGGTGGTCACTAAAATGCTTTCCGTATTGTCTGGCTGTCACAAAAATGCTCTCTGTATTGTCTGGCGGTCACTAAAATGCTCTCCTTATTGTCTGGTGGTCACAAAGATCGCAGATGGAATGAGCAATTTTTAAACTACTGTGAATGTGTCATTTTCTGAGATATCACTCTGTGCATGCATCAGATTAGCAGGCCAAACTTGCATGGATCTGCATCAATGGGTGAACGCGAACAGTAACAGGTTAGCGGGAATATAACTGTAACTGGATGGGGAGTACTGAGTCACTGATACAACTCATTTTCATAAGGATGTCATGGGCATCACATTCATTTTATGAAGTTCAAGAGTGTGTGTGCGTGTGTCTGTCTGTCTGTGTCTCATCTACCTTGCCTCCGGCCAACTGGGATGAAGTTAAGCCACTGGAGGTGACTGCCTGGAAATTAGATCACTAGCTAAAAGGGAAATAACTGTCTAGGAGGGAGATGACTTGCTAGAAAATAAATCACTACCTAGGAGGGATATTACTAGCTAGAAAGTACATCACTGGTTAGGAGATCAGAACCTAGAAGAGTGAGTAGCTAGAAGAGTGAGCAATGGCTATAAGGGAGATCATTGGCTAGAAGGGAGATAATTGGCTAGAAAATAAATCACTGGCTAGAGGGGAGATCACTTGCTAAGAGGGAGGTCACTGTCTATAAGGGAGATAACTGGCTAGAAGATAAATTACTGCAAATCACTGGTTATAAGAGAGAGGTAACTGTCTTGGAGGGAGGTGACTTGCTAGAAGAGAAATCACTGGATAGAATCAAGATTATTGGCTAGAAAGGAGATCACTTGCTAGGGGGATTTCACTAACTAGAAGGGAGATCACTGGCTAGCAGGGAGATCACTGGTTAGGTGGGAAATTAATGGTTAGAGGAGGGATCACTGACTAGGAGGAAGATCACTGGCTAGCCGGGAGATCACTGGCTAGGAGGGAGGTCACTGGCTAGGAGGAGATCATTGGTTGGAAGGGAGATCATGGAGTTGCAACTTTCAGTCTTCATAGGATAAGCCCTCACATAGCTCTCCACTGCTTCCTTCTCAGCGAGTCTTGATGGCCTAAGAGCTTGGGAAAAAAGATCTAGGATGCAACAATGGCAGGAACTTGTTGCCAATTGCTGTCTTTCTCTCATATGTCAAGACACCACTGACATGCTCATTGATGCATGGATCTTTTCTAGGACAGGATTACAGGATGTTTGTTGGGAGCCATCTCTTAATTTAGGAGCAAGACCACCACCATGGACAAATTATTGTATGAAAAATGACTACTACTATCCAACCAGCAGGTTTATCTTTCTTTAGAAGATGAGAATTTAGAAGAAGTCACTTTGCTAGATGACAACAGTGAAAATAGTTTGAAAATGCTGCACAATGGCTTATTACATTAAATTAGAAGAGTTTTCTCAAGAGCACCACTCCATAGTAGCTTATTTTATGTATGGAAATCCCTCATCTACTGTTGCTATGATTTCATCAAGTGGTCTATAGGATGATGACTGTACCCCCAAGAGTATTGCACCACATTTCTCCTGCGAGAAGAAATGAGGTACCTCCAATCCAGTGAAAAAAGAGTAAGGAAAACATAAATTCCCACTAGATGGTGATAAACACTTAAAAATAGTGGAAAAAAATATAGCAGCAGTTCAAAAGAGACGCTCTGCTCTTAATTGGAGAATACAAAAGTATTGCACATTTTGCCACAAATGTAAAAAAATAAGTAAACTATTTGAAAATATATAAAAGTAATATCAAAGTGACATTGGCTTGTTCATAAATCTCTACATAGTAATCAACAAATTACTTTTAAAAATAACGACGATATGGAATTAATTGATTAATTTGTGCACAATAAAAAATGGTAAAATCTTATTAGTAGGTACCAAATAACATATATTCAGGAGAATAATAGAAATCTGCTGTGCATTCATTTGCCAATTGTCTCAGTGAAGTTTATTGCTGTTAGACCCAATGTGGGGTTAAAGGTGGGTACACACTGGAGCGATATCAGCCCAATTTGGACAAATTGGAATGACAAATTGGTCATATCGTGCAGTGTGTATGCTCGATTTGCACGCTCCAATGGTCGCATGCAAAATCATGCGATTGGGCGTGCTGCATGGCCAATCACACGATATTGCATGTGGTGCCGGGCATATTAATGAAGGACAGAACGAGTGATCATTCCGGCGTTTGTTAATTCTTGTAATGTATACCAGCAATTATGCGATGTCCAGGGTGAAGGCATATCGCCCTGAATATTGGCACATTTGTGTTACCCCAGAATCTGGGGGTATCATATCACGCAGTGTGACCTTAAGGGCGTGATAACAGTTATGTTAGTGTAATTGCATGAAATATAAAGGGGTTATTGTATAGAAGAAATGTGTGTGTGTATATATATATATATATATATGTGCTTTGTAAATGGTTAAACAATTGTAAGTATGTGCATTGATTTCCATCCCCTTTTTTTCGGACTTTGGTGCATGGCCCCGCCAATCAGGGATGTCTTAAGAGAGGAGGGGGCCCATGTGCACTCCTTGAGCAGGGCCCCCTCCTCTCTCCCCGGTGGCCGGCAGCCGACTGATGCGGCTAGCCAGCCACTGGAGCCTTAGTAGACTCCGGGCACTAGAGTGTGCCTGGAGTCTACTGCGCATGCACTAAATGCCGGAAAATGGCCGTGGCGGCCATTTTTACAGCGTTCTGTGCATGCGCAGTAGAGTCCGGGCACACTCTAGTGCCCGGAGTCTACTGCGCAGGCGCAGAACACCGGAAAAATGGCCACAGCAGCCATTTTCCGGTGTTCTGAGCAGCACAGACACCCGACGCGGGACCACGGACAGGTAAGTCTAAAATAATATGGGTGCAGTGTGTGCGGTACGGGGCCCCCCTGGACCTGGGGGCTGAATCAGGCCGCGTGTGGGTACACACTATACGATATATCATTCCAGCGCGTATTGGCAGAGGCGCCAAGTGAGGGGGGGGAGCGGGTACAAATTATCCGGGCCCGGGCTTCCTGAGGGGGCCGGGTCCGATGCCGCCCACCCCCCCTCCCTCACAGCAGCCCAGCACTGCTAAGCAACCACAGCAGTCTCCTATGCCTGTGGGGGAGAGCGATCACACTGATTGCACCCCCCCTGGCTTTGTGCCGGGCTGAGGGGGCTCAGAGCGCCCCCCTTGCCAGCGCGCAGTGCAGCTGAAAATTTTGTTTGCTTGTTGTCTAACAGCCCCAGCTAATGAAATTGAAAATATGCTGGTGGGACTTGGCTCTGGAAACTAGTGAACTGTGCGAGAAACTGATATTTGAATTGGAACAAGTGATTCTGTGACTGCAACTGGAGGTTTTGGCTGCTGGGCTGGAACCAGTGGTTATGTGGCTGGACACCGGGCTGGTACCAGTGGTTCTGGATGCTGGACTGGGATCAGCGGTTAAGTGGCTGGACACCAGGCTGGTACCATTGGTCTTGGATTGGGACCAGCGGTTCTGTGACTGGACACCAAGCTGGTACCGGTGGTTCTGGACACTGGTTTAGGAGCAGTGAAACAGGAACTGGACACGAGTCTAAAATAGTTATCCACAATAGTAGACTCAGAGATATCTGGCTGAGAAGCACAGAGATACTGCTCACGCTGAGAACTATGAGACATGTTTCACTGGCAATCAGCCATGACTGCAGGAAGTCCCTGTATAGTGATAGCTGAATGTGGATTGACCGGAGAACCAAGAACTGAATTCCCATTGGTGGCACAGGTGATCCAGATCAGTGGTTGTGTAGTGTGCCGCGGCGCGAGAACCGCCGGTCACATTATAGAATGGACCAGACAGCGCTGCCACTGAGCTCCTCTGGGAGGCTCAGACACTCCCGGGCTGTGCCTAGGTGCGTCGGTGTGACATTACAGGTTGCACATGCCGCGTTGCTTGTCTGCCCAGCCACCCAGCCAGCCCTTCCCGCCTCCCGCCAAAGCTAGTCATCCAGCCTCTCCCTCCCATCCACCGGTCACCCAGCCAGCACTTCCCTCCCGCCCACCGGTCACCCATCCAGCCCTTCCCTCCCGCCCACTGGTCACCCAGCCAGCCCTTCCCTCCCATCCTGTGTAGTCAGCAATGCGGTTTATTTTTTTTCTCTGTGGGGGCTAATGTATGTGTGTTTTATTTCTCTGGAGCCGTTGAATGTGGGTTTTATTCCTGTGGAGGCCAATTTAGTGTATTTTTTTTCCTGTGGAGGCCAATGTAGTGTGTTTTATTCCTGTGGAGGCCAATGTAGTGTGTTTTATTCCTGTGGAGGTCAATGTAGTGTGTTTTGTACCTGTGGAGGCCAATGTAGTGTGTTTTATTGCTGTGGAGGCCAATGTAGTGTGTTTTATTCCTGTGGAGGCCAATGTAGTGTGTTTTGTACCTGTGGAGGCCAATGTAGTGTGTTTTATTCCTGTGGAGGCCAATGTAGTGTGTTTTATTCCTGTGGAGGCCAATGTAGTGTGTTTTATTCCTGTGGAGGCCAATGTAGTGTGTTTTATTCCTGTGGAGGCCAATGTAGTGTGTTTTATTCCTGTGGAGGCCAATGGGTGTGGTTTTTTTTATGTGAGAGCCATTATATATGTTTTTTCATAGGTCGCGCATGCCGTATCACTGGATGGTGGGCCTGATTCGGAGCCGGACGCTATTTGCGGACGCTCATTCAGAAAAAGGGGCTGAATATTTAAATTGAGCGCTCGCTCTTTGCGGTCTGTGGACACCTCTATGTCTGAGCGAGCGTCCGAAACATGCGCTCGCTATTTTGTAAAGACGCCCCTTGGCCGCTCGCATCATACGTCATCTCCGCTATTTATTAGATTAATCAAGTACATCGAAAGGCGTATGAACTGCTCGCTATTCTTGTGGTAGCATTTTCCTACCGCAATCATGCGAGCAGTTCAGGCTAAAAGACAACCAAGTGACGTTGTCGATGATGCTGCTTTGTTAATTATGCACACCCTTAAAACGCCCGTTTTGACCGTTTGGCACGCCTGCGTTCGGATCTCCACTCCCCGTTTCCAAACACCTTCCCCTGTTACCACCCACAAACGCCTCATCCTGTCACTCAAATTAGCAGGCATTCGCTATTTTGCGAGCACACGATTTCCGACCGCACTGACTTGTTGGCGCATGCGCATTACAACCCATATGCATGCGCAGATGTGCGAACATCGCTCGGAGCGAACGAGCGGCCGCATACGAGCGGCTCTGAATCAGGCCCGGTGTGCCTTGGCAATTTTAAAATCTTGCATAGCGTGCCTCTAGTTGAAAAAGGTTGAAAATCACTGATCCAGACAAACATGGCGGCGCCCATACTCCAGAGTCGGCGGGATTTTCCACATGTGGAAAGTCAAAGCCGCCTGCACTATCCGTATACTGTGGGGACAAGCTACTGCAGAAACACTAGGAATGAGGCAGCAGTGGAGAACACCGGGCAGCAGACCCCCTGTAGATCGGCATTGAAGACCTGTCCGCACCTGGATGGGTACGTTTTGGCATCTGTGACTGGGGTCTCCTTGGTGCTGTGTGACAGCTGGGTGGCCACCACTGCGCATGTGATGGGCCTGGGTGCCTGCGATCAGCCGGAGGACAGTCTGGTAAATGAGATACACAGTATACTTGTGTCCTGAACTCAATACTTATTGATATATTGGTACATCTTTCACTGGGACCTCAAGCTGCATGCATGGTTATAGATATTGGACATTGCTACAGTTACAGTTAAGATCAATTACCATTTTCTATTTCTGAATTGTTTGTGTTAATTAATAACACTGTTATTCAATTATACATATAGATTTTAGTTTCTAATTGCATTTATGTTGACTGTGTGGTTATTTATTATATTATAGTATTTATATTATTGTTATCTTTATTCTTATTGTGGCAGTATCACGCTATGTAGCGATAGTGAGCCATGGATTCTGTGTGGCGTTGGAGGGATCCGCCCACACAGGGTAGAAAAACTATGTTTGACCACACCTAGAGGCTGCCCATTGGATTCAGTCCAGGGAGGACTGAGGCAGACCAGTCAGGCTGCCAGAGGAGAGTCCAAGTGGGACGCTGGCAGCTACAGAGCCCAGTCTGCCTGGAGGCCAGTGGTGGCCAGGCTTGGCCGGTGTCCAGACCTGCAGTCAGGCAGGGAAGACTGCAAATCTCTGGGGCTGTTTGTGTGACTGTGAAAGTCAGGCCAAGAGGTCAGTGTCCAGACCTGCAAGCCAGGCAGGGAGGACCACGTGGAGGCCCTATTTATACCTGTAAGAGACAGGACTGGAACTACAAGAAACTGTGTTACATTTGTACCCTATTACAGTCAGGGTTCAAGCAGTGAGGCAGTACCTTGCATGAGGGGCTAGGTTGTTTATCATTTTGTTCCTGAAATGCTGTCAGTAAAGCACCATTTATTTACATTTTAGCCTGCAAAGCTGCGTGTGGAGCTATATCATGCCCCTACTCACTGCACCACTGACCTCTCTACTGAGCTAATTACCCCAGATATATCACATTATGAAATACTTAATGTGTATTTAGGATGTCAATATTAATTTGTGTATCTACCATATCAGTTTGGATTTTTATTTATATAAGCGCAGAACCTGAATAATAATATCGGTTGTTTTTAAATTTGATCGTAGCCTTCAAGGCGGTCCTTCAAGCCATGGTCTCTAGAGGTTTTCTCCACAGGGGTTTTACTTCTCCTAAGCACTGAAGGATGACTCTTTGTGAGTCCCGAGACTTCCACCATCTTGGTCCTCGTATAGGACAAGCTTGTAAAAGCCACCAGCCCATATTTTCCTAATTTATAACGAAGAGTGAAAAAAAAAAATTACATTTTACTTGTGATTAAAACCATTAATGAATGTATTTTAATATATATTTTGCCTAATTCATTCTTTGTCTTATTATTAGTTTAAATGGTAAGTAATACAGTGGTTGGGAGGCTGAAAGGATGAAAGTCCAGCTTAGATAAGGAATAGTAAAAGGTGTTATGCTAGGTACTCAAGGGACGATCTGTTCAGCGAACGATATTGCTGAACGATCTCCCTCCCGGTGTGCTGGATGAATGATATTGTTCATCCACACACCAAAGATCGTTCTCCCATATGGAAAATGAACGATATCGTCCAGGTTGGTCTGCATGCATGGACGATATAGTTATCGTCCAGTGGGAGCGTGCATCGTTGGTCGTTCATTGCCTAAACATGGAATGATATGAATGATATATCGTTGAACGATATCGTTATTCTTCATATCGTTGAAAGATATTGTTCCATGTGTACGCACAAGATCTGTAGGCTGAGAAGGTAAAGACAAATATCAGGGCAGTAACCAGACCCGGCCCCAGCCAATTTGGTGCCCTGGGCAAAATTTCGGCTGGTCGCCCCTAGCAGATAATCCCACAAGCAGATATATACATACAATACTGTGTAAAAGTTTTAGGCAGGTGTGGAAAAAATGCTGCAAAGTAAGAAGAGAAATCTAAATCAATTCAATATTTGGTGTTACCCCTCTTTGCCTTCAAAACAGCATCAATTCTTCAATTCTTCTAGGTAGACTTGCACATAGTTTTTGAAGGAACTTTATAGTCACAGATATGTGATATTGGATCATTTTCCTCAATAATAAAATGAGCACGTCTAATATTTTTGTCTCAATTGTTTGATTTGGTTCTCTTTATCTAGTTTTAGGACTTGTGTGAAAATCTGAGGTAGTTTTAGGCCAAATTTTAGCAGAAATATAGACATTTCTGAAGGGTTCAGCCTGTCCTAACTAACTTACCTGGGACACTCAATGTTCTGCCCTTCTTTCTTGATGCTACCTTCCTGCTGCAGATACCTGGTCGCTGGTCCGATGGACGCTGGGCGACAGCTAATACGGAGGCAGAGTCGTGAGTTGTCACAGCTCTGCTCCGCAAAGGCCCATGAGAGAAGTGGCCGCTGCCATCTTCCTTGTCTCCTCATGTAGCCAGAATGAGCTCATTCTGACGGACCTGGCTGTCACCATGACCCCACAGTCACCTGACCGGTTGACTCCTGCACTGCCCGATCGGAGCTGAGCTACGATTGTGGCAGCGGGGGGCAAGGGAGTGGGGGAAGTTGCAGAGGCGATAGGCATTCCAGTTACCTCATAGATCAGTGAGATCCGTGCATGCTTCTGTGTGTAAAACAGTTGTAAAGTGTTAAAATGAAAAAAAAAAAAATGAAGTGGGGCAACCCCTTAAAAGCCCAAAATGCACCAGGCTTTTCTGAGCAGGTCCTGGTTGTGAAAATACGGGGGACAAAAGACGCTATGCCTAGGGTCGGCTCTGGCCGTAACTAGCTACGGATGACCTCAGAGGTTCTGTGGATAGCACCGTCACCCCCCACACCCTGGCCCTTGCTCCTGGCTCACAGGGTGTCTGGAATGGCACCCTTCAGCCAAGATTGCTGCTGCAGCACCCGTGGAGCATCCTGCAAAGTACATGCAGCCGATCGGGTGTCCTGGTCAGCGCTGCACTTACCGGAGCAGCCGGTCATGCCCCCTTCTGCATGACGGAATGACGCCATGATGTTGCACGCTCAGTGGGCGGGGCAGACACAGCGCAAACCGTGTCCTGTTACGGCTCTGACAGAGATGATAATAATGGGGTCTAAGCCTTGGAGAGAGATAAAGTACCAACTAATCAGCTCCTAACTCAGTTTTAGGCTGTGTTTGAAAAATGACAGGAGCTGATTGGTTGTCACTTTAACTCTTTCCACTTTATCTCTCTACAATCTTAGTGAATAGACCCCAATGACGGGTGTTTATGAAGAAATGATGAGAATGGATGGATGCCTTTGAGGAATATGTGCAAGGATTGCTAGTGAAACATTGCATTTGTACATCAGTAAGAGATTAATGAAAGGTAATAATAGCAATATAGTCTACATGTGATAAACTCCTGTTATGCAGATCTGCTGCTTACAGCATGAAGAATATGTACTTACTCTGTACTTGCTTTTATACACTTTCTCCTAATTTACTGCAATTTTAAAGTGAGTCGAGTGGAAGGTTTGCAGTCATATTGTCAACAATGGGAATACAGACTGTCATAAGGTCGACAGCAAAATGTTGAATGTCATAATGTCAACATGATCAAAATGTCAACACCATTAAAGGTCGATACTGACACGAGGTCATCATGGTCACCCGGGCAACATATATAATCATGTTGACACTTTTAAAACGTCAACAATGGAAAATAATGTCGACAAGATCACAATGTGACAAAGTTAAAAAGTTGTGGGATGTGCTAAAAAGCTTCAATTAGAAAATAGGCAAATGTTTTGCTGCATCTGAAACAGAGTCAATGCTTGTGTATTGCTGAGAAACACACAAACCCATCAGTCATTCTGACAGCAAGACAAGGAAACATATCAGAGAAAAAATGTGTCAGAATGTTTACAACAACCTCACATCCATGTTAGTGAACGTAACAATGACATTCAGCAAACAGCCTCAGAGCTCCCACCTAGGGGAAGAGGAAATCCATCAACAATCACAAAATCTATTTTTAAGGCAAGGAAGAAGGTTTTTTTTTAAAAAAAGATGAAGAGCCGTCTGTTTCTGTAACACTGAATTCACTTATATGGTTCCACCTGATTATCACCGGCCAGCCAGAATGATTAAAACTTACAATTAAAACACTTTCCTGCTCAAGTTCTGCTACAATGCCTGACCGCATGTGCAGTATTGCTTTGCTGGTGGAATGTAAGCGTCGTTTGTGCAAGATTCACAAGGGCCTAATGCTGAGTTGAACATAACTCGGTTGTAGATGCTCCCAGCTTGCGTACAAGAAAACAGATGTGTATACTCGCAGTTGTAGTCCGCCCACTTTTATCCATACACTTAGGGGTATATTTATCAAAGTTCGATATTGCGTTAGATTTTAT
Organism: Taudactylus pleione; assembly: GCA_031769625.1. NCBI lineage: Eukaryota > Metazoa > Chordata > Amphibia > Anura > Myobatrachidae > Taudactylus > Taudactylus pleione. The sequence continues at coordinate 7,972,479 of JAUIMM010000134.1, forward strand.
GTTCAATTTAGCTCACTTGAAATCGAATCAAATTGAATGTAGAAATCCCTGTAAAAATCCCACATTTACTAAAATTCGATTTTGGAAACCTTTTCTAATTCGAATTCGATTTGGTTCGAATTTGAATAGCGATTTCTTGTTCGATTTTGTATGACCGTGTCCAAATCAAACACCAAATCGAACACAAAATAGAAATTTCAAATCCCCAAAAGAATAGACCTGCTTCATGCTGGAATTTTTAGCATGAGCAGGTGTGAATTTCACAGATGCATGCACAGATCAGTGAGATCCGTGCATGCTTCTGTGTGTAAAAAGGTTGTAAAGTGTTAAAATTAAAAAAAAAAAAAATGATGTGGGGCACCCCCCTAAAAGCACAAAAAAACACCAGGCTTTTCTGAGCTGGCCCTGGTTGTGAAAATACAGGGGACAAAAGACTTAGGAGTCCCCCGTATTTTGCACAACCAGCACTGGGCTCAGGGAGCCGGTCCTGGTTTTGGAAACACAGGTGACAAAAGATGTATGGATCCCCCGTAGTTTCCAAAACCCGCACCGGATTCTTTCTAGTAGGGGTGTAATGCTACAGCTGGGGTAGCCTTTCACCGGGTCCCCCAACCAAAGCATTATATCTGACCGCTAGTCAGCCCAGGCAGGGAATCTCTGGGAAGGTGGGGATCCCCCAATAAAGAGGTTCACCCTTCCCAGGCTTGGGATGACAGCCTGGGGCTATCCCCGGCATCCCTGGCCGGTGGGTGCCAGGTTGATTGTGTATAAAAATAGATTAAATAACATTGTCTTTTAAAGGAGAACTGGAGGTCCCTGCAAGCCTCCCCCACATGCTGGAACTTGGAGAATCACCTCTAGTTCACCTGCAAAAGAAATATTAAAAAACTACAAGACACACACACACCGGGAAAGTAGAACTTTATTACACTCCCACTCACACATACTCACCTACAGTCCCTTCTCCATGTAGGCATCCATGTCTTCCTAAAACAAAAATACAAAGTCCCAAGCCATGGACACAAGTACCATCCTCTAAGGATGGTACTTCCCGAATGACAGCTGTGGCATTACGCCCCCGTTAGAAAGAGTCCAGTGCTGGTTTTGGAAAATACGGAGGACCCCTATATCTTTTGTCCCTCGTAATTCCAAAACCAGGACCGGCTGACTGAGCCCAGTGCTGGTTGTGCAAAATTTGGGGAACCCCTACATTTTTTGTCCCCTGCATTTTTACAACCAGGACCTGCTCAGAAAGGCTTGGTGCTGGTTGTGCTTTTAAGCGGGGACCCAATGTAATTTTTTTTTACATTTTAACACTTTACAATCTTTTTACACACAGAAGCATGCACAGATCTCACTGATCTGTGCATGTATCTGTGTAATTCATACCTGCTCATGCTAAAATTGCCAGCATAAAGCAGGTCTATTCTTTTGGGGATTTGAAGTTCAATTTTATGTAAGATTTGGTGTTCCTTTTCAAATCGAATATTACTAAATCAGGGATTTGTTTGTTGGTCTATGTTAAAGTACAAATGTTTTGCCGATGTTCAAGTTTTGAGTTGGATTCAGTTTTATGTTCGATTTGACATTCGATTTTGCCTATACCTGTAGTAAATCTCCTTAGGCAAAATCTAATAAAAACAGTTGCGCGCATGTGACCATGCTGTGTACATGGGGTCCGTTTCAGTAAGGATTGCTAATGCGATCGCAGCTGCGATTTCAAATGGAACACAGCAGCGAAAATATGCTATGGCCTGCCTAAGCACAGCTGGCATAAAGATGCCCCCTGCTGCCTTCTCACATGCATATGACGTCACTTACCTGCATAAATATCGGTACCATCGAGGCGAATCGGCCAGTCACGCACCTTTACAGCAGGTCTGACCTGCGGCAGAATCTGCACGCAGAGAATACTCCGGCTGCATATGCAAGCGCAGTGGCTAATTTATGCACTCCCATGCAACGGCGTTCCAACGGATAGGCACACCTGCGTTTTTATGTCCACCCCCTGTCACCACCCCCAAGCGCTCCCAGCCTGTCACTCACTCTGCGATGGCTTCCTCTGTGTGTCCGTAATCGCAGTGCGATCGCAGTGCAGCTTATGTGCATGCACAATGGCTAACAATCGCTCGATCTGCGTCCACAGTTGCATTAGCGATCCTTACTGAATCAGGTCTATGATCTGTACAACAGCACAAAATAATAAGGCACAACTGCGACCCTGGCGTAGCAAATTTCATTGGCAGCACATTTATTGGCACGGAGGCTGTGACATAGGGGTCTAGCTACTAAGCAGTGCTAAGAGACAGAGTGAAAAGTGATAAGGTGCCAGCCAATCAGCTCCTAACTGCCATCTCACAGGCTGTGTTTGAAAAATGACAGTTGGGAGCTGATTGGCTGGCACCTTATCACTTTTCACTCTGTCTCCTAACACTGCTTAGTAAATAGACCCCACAATTTGTTAGGGCAGACACACATTACAGGTGACAAGCAGAAATTAGTATCCATAACAAATTCATCTGCAAATGCAATTTTATATGTTGTAATAATCTTTCAGCAGGACCCATGTCAGGTACGTCGTCTCAAACATTAGGAGGTTACTTACGCAATGTTACCAAATAACCCCCAAAGACTGCAAAACAAACCATTTGTGAATATACGTTCAATATAAAATGTTGAACACAATGTGATTAATGTGCTGTAGGTTTTCCTGGTCTTTAATTAATAAGAGATGATAGAGGCAGCCTAGCGTACTTATTTAATAAGGCATCAGGAAATCAACGTGTAAACATGTTCATCTTTGCTTTTAGCAATTAGCCCACTTCAGTAACAACAGTTTTAGGAGCTAGATAGGTTTATTAAATATAATGAGCACTTTGTGATATTTTCACTGCTCATAGTTTAATTGTCCTCTAAGGTTAATTGTAGCCCTATTTGCATCATGTTTACAAAAATACAGACAACTATGGGCCTGATTCAGACCCACTCGCGAGCGGCTGTCCGCTCGCAAGTGGGTCGATGGTCTGCACAGAGCATGCGCACGACGGAGGGAGCTCCGTCGTGCGCATGCGCCAGACACGACGAGCGAAGGACTTTCCTTCGCTCGTTGTGTCCGATCAAAGGGGGCGTGCTGTCAATGTTGATTGACAGCACGCCCCCTTTGGTGGGCGTGCCGGGGGCGTGCCTCCCTGACGGGGGCGTTCCCACGGGAACGCCTCCCGTCAGAAGCCGGCCCACTGACATCACTAGTGATGTCAGTGGGAGTGATTTTGGCTCTGATAGAGCCAAAATCACTCCGGAGTTTGCGGTTGAAAACCTCAACCGCAGGCTCCGGCTCGCAATTTCGATGGTCGCGATGGTCTCGACCATCGCGGCCATCACAAAGCACGCTCGTATAGCCTGTGGGTGGTGACCCACAGCTATACGAGCGTCCAGGAGGACGCTCCATGAAAATGGAGCCCGGCCCTCATTCAGAGCGTGCGCTCTGCTCAGAGCGTACGGCTCTGAATGAGGGCCTATATTTGCTAAATGCATTTTTAGCACTCCAGCAAATCGCCAGCACAAGAACTATACACAGCCTTATCAAAAGTCCTTATATGTGTGCTCTGGAAAGTGATAAACTATCAGCTACTCAGCTCCTAACTGTCATCTTACAGGCTGTGTTTGAAAAATGACAGTTAGGAGCTGGTTGGTTGGCAGTTTATCACTCTGCAATTTATCACTTTCCAGAGCTTAGTACATCTACCCCAAAGGCTTGATACATCTCCCCATGGGTAACACAGAGGTAGACAATGTATTTCCCTTCGGGTGCTAGATGCTCAAGATTACAAGCCAAAAAAATGTCCAGAGTGCCACCACCATTACAGCATATAGAAAAACAATTGCAATAGAAGTAGATTGGTACTAAAATGTAAATGGTTTCTCTGCCCTTCATATTTGAAGCTAGTTTGCTCAGGTTAGGGGGATAATTTGTAGTCTGGAGACGAAGACATGCTTCAGAATTTTGTACTGTTATTCAGGACTGACTGTGGCTGGGCTCACTCACCAGAGGCCCAGGCTTCGCTGGATGTACAGGCCACATTTGGTTTCTTTCTATGGTTTAGAGAGTGACTAAAGGTGGGTGAATAGGAGGGGAGGAGCGGTGCAGCACACTAATGGAGAAGTTGCCCATAGCAACCAATTCGCTTTTATCTAACATTTTATAGAATGTACTTGATAAATGCTTCCTCAAAGCTGATTGGTTGCTATGGGCAACTTTTCCACTGGTTAACTTCTCCACTCTTTTCACTGCTTGATACATCAACCCCACAGAAGAATGAGGAGCACTTTGCGTGCCTCATGCCCACATAGCAGCACAGCCACTGGTCTCTAGGACACGCCGTAGCTCAGCAGGAGGCCTGACCTCCGACATGTGCTACTGCGTATGCGCGCCCTGCTGGCGTATCTTTCTTCCTCAGCGTTCCAGGTGACTGAAGGTGTCATCTGAGACCCCCAGCCATAGGGACCACATACAGTCCTACAGAGTACCTCAAGTGCCTTATGCCACCATTACTAAGGGGGCATAGCGCCACTGACCACTGGGGTATTTACCATCCGGCTACAATGCCCAGCAATAGCCTTACAGCCCAGGCTGACCCAGTATTGTTATTGTTCCTGTTAATCCCTGTGTCTCTATGCCACCTTGTTGTACTACCTGGTTAAATAAACCTGAAATCTGGTTAAGATGTACCAGGTGTGGGGTTGGGTATGAGATGCCAGCAGTCGGAATGCCGCTGGTCAGAATACTGACAGTGGCATCCCAACAGTGAAGATCCTGACAGCGGTAGATAAGTGTAGTACAACTATCCCTAACCGTAACCCTCCCTCCCTGGTGCCTAAACCTAACCTTCCCCTCCCCATACCCTAAACCTAACTCTTCACTGCTCGTGGTTTAATTGTCCTCAAGGTTAATTGTAGCCCCATTTCCATCATGTTTACAAAACATGTGATCTTTCCTGGTAACTCTGCCAATAAGTCACGTGCCCAGACGCAGTCCGCTATACTCTGCTAATAGACCCCATGGGCGCCACTCAATACAACCTCGGTTGCCACCTTGTGGCACTTATGCCAAGGGCTACCTAGGCTGACACATGGGAGTGGGGCTGACATCTGTTACTGATAAGTGACCGCAGATTTTGGCACGTTAGACTGTAGGGAGCAAGCGACCGACCAGCTGATAAGAGACATGAAAGAAAAGTACCTTCTGCAGCCCGGTAGGCAATGAGGTGACAGATACACGCCTCGTGGTTTTCTTGGAGCGCACGATGAGGTTGTCCGCCGTGATCTGCTCCGTCTCTGCCTCTACAACATTAACATCCAGTTGGAGAATTGCTTTCAAAGAAAAATAATCTTATAAGTAAATCTGAGTCGGTGACAGAAGTTACAATGTATTCGCTGGAAACGGTTATTTATATATTTCCATATGGTATCTTCTCTGGCTGATCGGCCAGCACTTTGGTAACGCCCTTCGGTAATATCCAAATGTGAGTAGCAGAATAATCGCCAGCGACACCCACACTGATTGCTGGTACAGGGGTGGTTGCATGTTAGATAATAGCATGAACTGTCTCTTTCTATGCTTTGACGTACAAGAGATCGCTGGGGGACAAGGGTTCGCATTTCTAACGTGTTGGGTACACAATGCCAGCGCTGATAATGCCGGTGTGGTCAAAATTCCGGCAGCAGAATCCCGACGGTGCAAATCCTGATGCATGCAGGTAAGTATTCTAACCATTCCCCTAACACTACCTCACCCCTCCCACAGCCTAACCCTAACCTTCCCCATTGGCAGCCTAACCCACCCCATACCGCAGCCTAAACCTAACCCTGCCCTCCTGCAACCTAACCCTCCCTTTAGTGCTTAACCCTAACCCTTTTCCTAACCCTAAACCTAACCCACTCCCTAAACCTAATACTCACCGTCGGGATCGCAGCTGTCAAGATTTTTAACTACAATCGGGACTCTGATCGTTGACATTGAGTGCACCGGGATGCCGACTACATCCCTTACTAACATTGCATCTAAGTACAATATTCTCACTTAATATCAACCAATCATTAGCTTTTATTTGTCTGGTGCAAATTAGACAATGAAAATAAGTGTCATATTTGTTGACATAACCAAGTGGAAATCAAGCATCTAAAGCATACTTGCCGACCTCTGGGCTGCACCCCCCCTCCCCCAGCTGGGAGGGGCCAGCCAGGTCAAGACTGCAGGGGGCATACAGAAGTGAGTGGTGTTGGGGGCGCGGGGACGCGACTGCATCATCGTGACCCTGCCCCCCCCCCGCTAGACAATGCTTTGCTTACTGACATTGTAAAGGAATGAGGGGGGCACAATAACGAGATTCAAAGCCAATCACGTCATCGGCCGTCTGTACTGCCCACTTCACTTGAGAAGTGGGCAGCCGGGTTTGCGGGCACCTCCGGGAGACTTGCCCGCTGTTCACCACCCGATTTTTGGGAGCCTCCCGGCCGTTCTGAGTGAGTAGGCAAGTGTGATCTAAAGGCATTGCTTGGAGACCATTTATTGCCAGGCAAAAGATGCAAGGAGATGCTGGACTGTTATGTTCACCGGATCATAAGGTAATGAGCCCCTTAACACAATGATCCTTTATCAGTTCTATTTCCCACATAGTAAGTATCAGAAAGTGGTGGCTAGTAGCATCTGCTAATGGTTGATTCTACTTCTTTTAATTGACCAAAATCACAGAAAAATGTTCTCTGATACAGCGATTTGTAGCTATTTACATTGATTTCTAAATAAGATAATTTCTGGACTGTTGGCTACATGTAGAAACCTCACTGATATGAATAGACAAGGCTGGCTGAACTCCCCAGCAGTGCTCATTTCTTTCCCACATCAACAGAGGTTCAGAAGGTCTTTCATTTCATTCTGCCAGTCCCAGGGAGCCCCTGCTTTGATCATGCAGCAGTGGGCAACGTTAGTGAACATATGTGTGTGGGGTGTTATATTTTATTTTATTTTTTACAATGCCAAAAATTAAGATTTTATCTTATATTTAATAAAGTAGTAAACAATGAGTCTAAAGTATCTTTCACGCAATTAAAGTTTTTTTTCAAATCATAGCAATGGTTACAGGTTTTGTTATAATGGATAGGGGTCTTAGGGACTCTGACCCATTAAAGTGGGACCACTTGACTGTCAAAATTACAAGGGTTCTAAATCGTGTTTATTACCCTAACACCGCCAAAGATTTTTCTTTTTTGTGTCCCCCAACTGCAAACAGCAGGACTGCATTGCAGTATGACAGGGGGATCCGACAGTTGTGAGTTTTGTGAATAACTGTGGGAATCAGCCAGGCTCAATACCGCTGGGTTTGGTCCAGGATCATGTGAGGATGATGTCTGATTGTTTACTTGTTTTTATTAGAGATGAGTGGTCCTGTATTGCCTTGGATCTTCTTGCCAAGTTCGGATCCCTGTACGATGCAAAATGTCATCTTTCACGGATAAACCTTATACTTCATGGACATCTGCGCAAAGATGTCCAAAAAGGATGAATTTTGCCTCGTTCTGAGATCTGAACTGAGCGGGAAGATCTGAGCCAAAACCTAGACCTCATGTCTAGTTTTTCTATAGAAATATATTGTGACAGAAACACTGGAAAGGGTAGATATATATGACCCAGGTTTTTAGCTTCTGTCTGGTAGACAGAAGCTGATTAGCAGCCTTGATTGCCAGATCATCTGTGAGAAGCTGATAAAGGGTGTCTGTCTCTGTAGTCAGTCTCTCGCTGCCTGGGGAACAGGTCACATGCCTGTTGAGAGATACTGTGCTTACTGAATGTAAGTGCTGTCTAAAGACTTCAGTTTTGTGAGAGGGGTGGTTGGTCCCTCCACTGTGAGAGAGGGAATATTTTTGTTTACTTAGAGCCAGACAGGACAGGATTTGTTTTGTTTATTTATGTGCTGCTAATAAAACTAGCTGTGGCTATTTGTACCAAGGCCCTAGACTGGTGTATAACTACTTGACTGCTGAACTATCTTGCAAATATATATATATATATATATATCAATTTATTTCTAGGAGGTTTGAAAGACTAATGATTAGTCGTTCACTCTTTAGTTGTTGCCCCCACCTCTCATGTCTTGTGCTTCACACTTTACACAGTTATAACAACTAAGTGACTTAGTGACTGTACTTAACACAATCTAATTTAGGTTTGTAAAAACAATGGTTCTTCTTACCAGCTTGCGACATCCTCCTCCCTGATCTCTTGGCTGTTTCCCGTGGTAGTGTTAGGTGCTGAATTATTTTAGGAAGCTGGTGCTGCTTTTGGGATAGCACTGGTGAATCTTTCTTGGAAAATACAGCACAGGGGAGTTTTGCAGATTTAACATCTTTTCCTCTGGACTGGATCACTTTGCCCAAGAAACCCTTCATTTTCTGCCCAATGCTTCTCTTTTTGTGATCCGGGGTTGTAAAAGATCCAGATTCACTGTCGCTGGACATTTCCTTATTTGGGACGAGGACATTTTGGTTCATTAGATTAGTGGAGACAGCTCCGTGCCACCTGAATAAACAAAAGTTGTACTGGTGCTATCATCATTAAGATACTATTGTAGTTACAATTTTATATTACCAAAGGCCCGATTCACTACGGATCGCTATTGCGATCATACTTGCGATTATGCACGCAGGTCTGCTGTGAAAATATGCTAACGAATACAATCACAAAGCTGCCACACAGCCAGCATAGAGACGCCCACTACCGCTATCTGACATCTGTAATACCTTGCAATCCTGCGTATACATCGGTAACATCGAGTAACATCGGCCCCTCATGCACAATTACAGCAGGTCTGTCCTTACTCAGAAATGGCTAACCTCGTCGCACGCAGTGAGCACTCAAGCTGCGAATGCCGTCGCAGTTGCTAATTTATGCACGCCCATGCAACAGTGTTCCAACGGACTGGCACACCTGTGTTTCTCCGACCACTTCAACGTCAACACTCCCAAACGCTGTCCTCCCGTCACTCACTCTGCGATGGCTTTGTATCTGCGTAAGTGATCGCAGTGCAATTGCAATGCTAACTCACGCACTGTCTGCGTACGCTGTTGCAATTGCGATCCGTAATGAATCAGGCCCCAAGCAGGCATTATGCTATGCTCTGAGGCATGGGAAGGTTGGAAACCTTTGTCCAGAGGGCAGATATAAGAAAGTACCCTAGCACCACTATGAGGGCCTCATTTACTAACGAGTTTTATCACCAAAACGAGTGATAAATGTCACTGTGTATGATAAATGGTGCTCCAGCCAATCAGCTCCCAACTGTCAACTGTTAGAAAAATGACAGTTGGGAGCTGATTGGTTGGAGCACCATTTATCATACGCAGTGAAATGTATCCCCCCCAGGCCCGGCATTGTCTGAGGAGCTGTGGAGTAGGAGCAATGTCCAGCGCTGCAGCATGATGCTGGGGCTCGCATAGTATTTTTTCAGTGTCTCTCCCCGGCCTGTGGTTTGTCTCAGCGGCCCTTACTATCTATAGGATTGATCAGTGCTCGGGTAATTATTATTGGCAGCATTACAGGAATTACCATTATTGTCTCAATGTTCACCCTCGTCTATAATACTGTAACAGGAATGGCTCAGCCAGGGGCAATTATCCTTGTATAGCAACTTCGTAAAATAATGTTTAGTTCATATTTACCAAACAGTGAAATATAGAATTTCAAAGGTGAAAAAAAAAAAAAATCATATTTACATAAATATAGTAAAAAAAAAAGTGTGATACATAACTAATTGGAATTTATTGAAAACATATTCAGCATTGAAGCCATTATTGGCCATTTTTTTCTCTTTAATTTTCTTGAAAATGTTTAGATGGTATGTCAGCATAATCATCAGACACTAGTATTTTTATTAGTTTATACAGCAGGAAATAGAGAGAATTTAAAGTATAAATAACATAAGAAACCTAGCATAAAAATATTAAATAACCAAGACATTTTCTTATTTTATTTGTTTTTTAGAAACTTAAGTTTGTTCTTCGATAAACCGATTGCTATCAGTTTCTCAGTCTATGGTAAACACTTCTAATATAAAATCACCCAAGAACAGATTGCACATTTTCAGTAATAGTATATAACTTTAGAAATATTTTTCATTTTGAACTTCAGTTACAATTATAATTTCATTTGAATCACGTTACTAATTTTGTTAGTGTTTATAAAGTGCCCTACATTTATAAGTGGCTACAAAAATCATCACATGCAATATATATAATCACCAGATGATGGACTCAGCAATATTACCCGTAGCCTTATATTAAATCTACAACTGATTGCAAATGAATATCTTTCCTTTTGGTTTACAGGTTTTTTATTGTCTACAATTAATGTTGTTATTATTAAAAATACAATAATGAGTCTGTGGGCTTTTCTAATTTGAGTTTTGTTGCAAAAAAGTTTAGTTCTGCAGATCTGCTATATAGGGAAGGAGGATATAGCATTAATACTTGGCTTCTACCAGGAGTTCCCCTTTAACATAAAATGTCTATTTTTCCCAGACTTCCTATGAACCTCAATTAACATAGGGAATTTTTGTTTTTCTAATGACACCTAAGTAAATCAACTGGCATCCTTTTTGTACTAAACAATGAGAGTGTGCTAGTTTTATTTTCCCAAAAAAATGGGAGCCCTATGAATGGTAAATTGTATTTTGTTGTCATTAGTTAGTAAAATAAATCAGTTATCTGTATTGTTAGCACAATTGCCAGCAATAATTACCTGATAATGCCTTTTCTCTTTGCTTGCATAGTGTTACATTTGTTAGGATGAAATGCTTTGTCTGTGTTTCCTTTCTTGATTAGTTGTAAAGACCCTGATGAGCCTGTCTGTCGTTCCATGGCTCTAGTCTCAATTTCAGCTTACGTCTAGTGGTCTGGCATAATCTAGAGCGATATCCGAGGTGTAACGTTAGTCCATTAAGTTTCCCAATGTGCTCTCCCAGCTGGTATTTGTAACTGTGAAATAATTTAACCAGTTTACTGATGACAATTCCCATAGTTCATGTCTACAGCGCTGGGATGTATTTGTCATTGGCAGTGAAGGCGTAAGAACTGTTCCCAAGCTTTCTCCAGTTTTAGTAGCCAGTGAAAGATTCATCAGATACTTGTGAAATTCCATTTACATCACTTCTCCGTTCTTCAGAGATGAATGTAGAAATACTTGAAACAATATGTATAATGTCAGTGAACACAGAGATCTCTATCTCCAATGAACTCACCGGTCTCATGACCAGGACAGTACAGTGCCATGTGCACAACTCTTATCTACAGCTCGAATTGTGGACAGATGCGGCCTATATATTTGACGAATATATATATATATATATATATATTATATACAGTCTTGAAATATAAAGGCCGCTTCTGTCCACAGCTTCCAACGTTTCAGTATTTATTTACCATCTTCAGAGAACAAATAAACAATAAAAGTGCCAATAGTACTCTTTTTCCACTGCCTAAAAAAAACGGGTAATTGCCTTGTCTACCCAGGACACGGCTCAGTGGAAATGGCCCCAATTAAAAAATCCCGGGTCTACTGACCCAGGATTTCTTCCCGGGTATCGAGCAGGGTTTTTAGCAGGTAAAAACCCTGCAGTGAAAACAGCTCTTACCCGGGAAGCCACTGATTGGTCCTTCTAGGGTGCTATAGAAAAGAAAAAAATCAGGTGCTAAAGAATGAATATGTCCAATCCTAAAACAAACTTTTATATAAATATAATACAATACATATACCAGAAAACACTATAAAATATAAAGAAATATTCAATTCATAGACAATGGTGTATGAATAATTAAAATTAAAATAAAAATCTTGTGTGTACACAGAATGGGTATATTCTAGCAATATATACCACTGCCTTTAGAAATAATCATAAAAGATGTAAACAAGTCTCTTGATGTCCCCAAGTCAGGGTGCTGGCTGCTGATGTAATCACCCGGAGACCAGAGGAGATGCCTGAATAAAGGATGTCATTCAAAATTTCATCAAATTAAATAAATAAATATATAAATAATAATAATAATAATTACATTAAATAAATAATAAATAAATCATAATAATAAATAATAAAGGATGTCATTAAAAATGTAATTAAATGTGGATGTCTTTAAAAATGGCCTAAATAAAGGCCATTTTAATGATATCCACAGGTTGTGCTGGACTTACCCGGGTTCAGTGGAAACGGAGGCGATCCGGGAAAAACCCGGGACGAGGGTACAGTGGAAACGGGGTCTAAGCTGGGTACGACCTTGCAAAATGCCAGATACAAAATCCCGAGACGGACCCAGGATTTTGGTGAAAAAGGGGTATAAGGCAGTCCCATTTTTACTCTGCTCAGATGACAACTATTAGCTGCCATTAATAATGTATCTCTTCAGTCTCTTTAGTGAACATGGATGTAGCATGGGCAAGGCTGTAGTGGGTGCAAGTAATGCCATTGTTATGGGGCCCACAAAGTTCTATCTACACCCCTGGGATATGGCCAGCCTTATTCTCAGCTCCTGCATGTTAAACACATGACCCTATTGAAAGTGGATATTATGTTCAATAAGTTTCTATGCAGGTGATACGATATACCTGTTCTTGAACTTAATAAAGACAATGGACCTCATTCAGAGCCGCTCGCAAAATGCGAGCGCTCACTCTTAATGAGGGCGGCCGCTTCCTCTTTAAAATCCGGTCTCCTGGCCGCTCGCTAAACTGTGGGTGACCAGGTGATGGTCGCAATGGTCGAGACTATCGCGACCATCAGGGCTTGCAACAAGACCCTTGAGGTCGGGTCTCGTCTCCCGCAAGCCCAAGGTAGCTTCCTGCTCTAACAGAGCAGGAAGCTACCTACTGACATCACTGCTGATGTCAGTAGGGCCGCCTACAAATGGCAGGCGTTCCTTCAGGAAAGCCTTCATTTGTCCGGCCACCCCCCCTCCCCGCCTACAAAACGGGGCGAGCTGTTGATCGACATCGACAGCCGCCCTTTTGTAGCGAGCCCCGGAGTGAGTGAATTTGTCACTCGCTCCGGAGCTAGCGCACGCGCACTGTGGCCGCTGCGCGTGCGCAGGGCCTCACCATCGACCCGCTTGCGAGCTCATAGGCACTTGCGAGCGGGTCTGAATGAAGTCCAAAAGGTCCTTAAGATTCCAAGAGATACTCTGCTGATGGTGGCTATGTATAGGGGCACTAACAGCACGCTGCGCTATAATCTGCTGATGGTGACTATGTATAGGGGCACTGACAGCACGCTGGGCTATACTCTGCTGATGGTGACTATGTACAGGGGCACTGACAGCATGCTGCACTATACTCTGCTGATGGTGGCTATGTATAGGGGCACTGACAGCACGCTGCACTATACTCTGCTGATGGTGACTATGTATAGGGGCACTGACAGCAAGCTGCGCTATACTCTGATGATGGTGGCTATGTATAGGGGCACTAACAGCACGCTGCGCTATACTCTGCTGATGGTGACTATGTATAGGGGCACTGACAGCACACTGCACTATACTCTGCTGATGGTGGCTATGTATAGGGGTATTCACAGCACGCTGCGCTATACTCTGCTGATGGTGACTATGTATAGGGGCACTAACAGCACACTGCGCTATACTCTGATGATGGTGGCTATGAATAGGGGCACTGACAGCACGCTGCGCTATACTCTGCTGATGGTGGCTATGTATAGGGGCACTGAAAGTACGCTGCACTATACTCTGCTGATGGTGGGTATGTATAGGGGCACTAAAAGCACACTGCGCTATACTCTGCTGATGGTGGCTATGTATAGGGGCACTGACAGCATGCTGCACTATACTCTGCTGATGGTGGCTATGTATAGGGGCACTGTGACAGCATGCTGCACTATACTCTGCTGATGGTGGCTATGTATAGGGGCACTGACAGCACGCTGCACTATACTCTGCTGATGGTGGCTATGTATAGGGGCACTGACAGCATGCTGCACTATACTCTGCTGATGGTGGCTATGTATAGGGGCACTGACAGCACGCTGCGCTATGCTCTGCTGATAGTGGCTATGTATAGGGGCACTGACAGCACGCTGCGCTATTTTCTGCTGATGGCTATGTATAGGGGCACTGACAGCACGCTGCACTATACTCTGATGGTGGCTATGTATAGGGGCACTGACAGCACGCTGCGCTATACTCTGCTTATGGCTATGTATAGGGGCACTGACAGCACGCTGCGGTATACTCTGCTGATGGTGGCTATGTATAGGGGCACTGACAGCATGCTGCTCTATACTATGCTGATGGTGGCTATGTATAGGGGCACTGACAGCACGCTGCGCTGTACTCTACTGATGGTGGCTATGTATAGGGGCACTGACAGCACGCTGTGCTGTACTCTGCTGATGGTGGCTATGTATAGGGGCACTGACAGCACGCTGCGCTATACTCTGCTGAAGGTGGCTATGTATAGGGGCACTGACAGCACGCTGCGCTATACTCTGCTGATGGTGGCTATGTATAGGGGCACTGACAGCACGCTGCGCTATACTCTGATGATGGCTATGTATAGGGGCACTGACAGCATGCTGCGCTATACTCTGATGATGATGGCTATGTATAGGGGCACTGACAGCATGCTGTACTATACTCTGCTGATGGTGGCTATGTATAGGGGCACTGACAGCACGCTGCGCTATACTCTGCTGATGGTGGCTATGTATAGGGGCACTGACAGCACACTGCGCTATACTCTGCTGATGGTGGCTATGTATAGAGGCACTGACAGCACGCTGCGCTATACTATACTGATGGCTATGTATAGGGGCACTGACAGCACGCTGCGCTATACTCTGCTGATGGTGGCTATGTATAGGGGCACTGACAGCACGCTGCACTATACTCTGCTGATGGTGGCTATGTATAGGGGCACTGACAGCACGCTGCACTATACTCTGCTGATGGTGACTATGTATAGGGGCACTGACAGCAAGCTGCGCTATACTCTGATGATGGTGGCTATGTATAGGGGCACTGACAGCACGCTGCGCTATACTCTGCTGATGGTGGCTATGTATAGGGGCACTGATAGCACGCTGCACTATACTCTGCTGATGGTGACTATGTATAGGGGCACTAACAGCACGCTGCGCTATACTCTGCTGATGGTGACTATGTATAGGGGCACTGACAGCACACTGCACTATACTCTGCTGATGGTGGCTATGTATAGGGGTATTCACAGCACGCTGCGCTATACTCTGCTGATGGTGACTATGTATAGGGGCACTAACAGCACACTGCGCTATACTCTGATGATGGTGGCTATGAATAGGGGCACTGACAGCACGCTGCGCTATACTCTGCTGATGGTGGCTATGTATAGGGGCACTGAAAGTACGCTGCACTATACTCTGCTGATGGTGGGTATGTATAGGGGCACTAAAAGCACACTGCGCTATACTCTGCTGATGGTGGCTATGTATAGGGGCACTGACAGGATGCTGCACTATACTCTGCTGATGGTGGCTATGTATAGGGGCACTGTGACAGCATGCTGCACTATACTCTGCTGATGGTGGCTATGTATAGGGGCACTGACAGCACGCTGCACTATACTCTGCTGATGGTGGCTATGTATAGGGGCACTGACAGCATGCTGCACTATACTCTGCTGATGGTGGCTATGTATAGGGGCACTGACAGCACGCTGCGCTATGCTCTGCTGATAGTGGCTATGTATAGGGGCACTGACAGCACGCTGCGCTATTTTCTGCTGATGGCTATGTATAGGGGCACTGACAGCACGCTGCACTATACTCTGATGGTGGCTATGTATAGGGGCACTGACAGCACGCTGCGCTATACTCTGCTGATGGCTATGTATAGGGGCACTGACAGCACGCTGCGGTATACTCTGCTGATGGTGGCTATGTATAGGGGCACTGACAGCATGCTGCTCTATACTATGCTGATGGTGGCTATGTATAGGGGCACTGACAGCACGCTGCGCTGTACTCTACTGATGGTGGCTATGTATAGGGGCACTGACAGCACGCTGTGCTGTACTCTGCTGATGGTGGCTATGTATAGGGGCACTGACAGCACGCTGCGCTATACTCTGCTGAAGGTGGCTATGTATAGGGGCACTGACAGCACGCTGCGCTATACTCTGCTGATGGTGGCTATGTATAGGGGCACTGACAGCACGCTGCGCTATACTCTGATGATGGCTATGTATAGGGGCACTGACAGCATGCTGCGCTATACTCTGATGATGATGGCTATGTATAGGGGCACTGACAGCATGCTGTACTATACTCTGCTGATGGTGGCTATGTATAGGGGCACTGACAGCACGCTGCGCTATACTCTGCTGATGGTGGCTATGTATAGGGGCACTGAGAGCACACTGCGCTATACTCTGCTGATGGTGGCTATGTATAGAGGCACTGACAGCACGCTGCGCTATACTATACTGATGGCTATGTATAGGGGCACTGACAGCACGCTGCGCTATACTCTGCTGATGGTGGCTATGTATAGGGGCACTGACAGCACGCTGCACTATACTCTGCTGATGGTGGCTATGTATAGGGGCACTGACAGGACGCTGCTCTATACTCTGCTGATGGTGGCTATGTATAGGGGCACTAACAGCACGCTGCGCTATAATCTGCTGATGGTGACTATGTATAGGGGCACTGACAGCACGCTGGGCTATACTCTGCTGATGGTGACTATGTATAGGGGCACTGACAGCATGCTGCACTATACTCTGCTGATGGTGACTATGTATAGGGGCACTGACAGCATGCTGCGCTATACTCTGATGATGGTGGCTATGTATAGGGGCACTGAGAGCATGCTGCGCTATACTCTGCTGATGGTGGCTATGTATAGGGGCACTGACAGCACGCTGCACTATACTCTGCTGATGGTGACTATGTATAGGGGCACTGACAGCACGCTGCGCTATACTCTGCTGATGGTGACTATGTATAGGGGCACTAACAGCACACTGCACTATACTCTGCTGATGGTGACTATGTATAGGGGCACTGACAGCACACTGCACTATACTCTGCTGATGGTGGCTATGTATAGGGGTACTGACAGCACGCTGCGCTATACTCTGCTGATGGTGACTATGTATAGGGGCACTAACAGCACACTGCGCTATACTCTGATGATGGTGGCTATGTATAGGGGCACTGACAGCATGCTGCGCTATACTCTGCTGATGGTGGCTATGTATGGGGGCACTGACAGTACGCTGCACTATAATCTGCTGATGGTGGGTATGTATAGGGGCACTAACAGCACACTGCGCTATACTCTGCTGATGGTGGCTATGTATAGGGGCACTGACAGCATGCTGCACTATACTCTGCTGATGGTGGCTATGTATAGGGGCACTGTGACAGCATGCTGCACTATACTCTGCTGATGGTGGCTATGTATAGGGGCACTGACAGCACGCTGCACTATACTCTGCTGATGGTGGCTATGTATAGGGGCACTGACAGCATGCTGCACTATACTCTGCTGATGGTGGCTATGTATAGGGGCACTGACAGCACGCTGAGCTATGCTCTGCTGATGGCTATGTATAGGGGCACTGACAGCACGCTGCACTATACTCTGCTGATGGTGGCTATGTATAGGGGCACTGACAGCATGCTGCTCTATACTATGCTGATGGTGGCTATGTATAGGGGCACTGACAGCACGCTGCGCTGTACTCTACTGATGGTGGCTATGTATAGGGGCACTGACAGCACGCTGCGCTATTCTCTGCTGATGGCTATGTATAGGGGCACTGACAGCATGCTGCGCTATACTCTGCTGATGGTGGCTATGTATGGGGGCACTGACAGTACGCTGCACTATACTCTGCTGATGGTGGGTATGTATAGGGGCACTAACAGCACACTGCGCTATACTCTGCTGATGGTGGCTATGTATAGGGGCACTGACAGCATACTGCACTATACTCTGCTGATGGTGGCTATGTATAGGGGCACTGTGACAGCATGCTGCACTATACTCTGCTGATGGTGGCTATGTATAGGGGCACTGACAGCACGCTGCACTATACTCTGCTGATGGTGGCTATGTATAGGGGCACTGACAGCATGCTGCACTATACTCTGCTGATGGTGGCTATGTATAGGGGCACTGACAGCACGTTGAGCTATGCTCTGCTGATGGCTATGTATAGGGGAACTGACAGCACGCTGCACTATACTCTGCTGATGGTGGCTATGTATAGGGGCACTGACAGCATGCTGCACTATACTCTGCTGATGGTGGCTATGTATAGGGGCACTGACAGCACGCTGCGCTATTCTCTGCTGATGGCTATGTATAGGGGCACTGACAGCACGCTGCACTATACTCTGATGGTGGCTATGTATAGGGGCACTGACAGCACGCTGCGCTATACTCTGCTGATGGCTATGTATAGGGGCACTGACAGCACGCTGCGCTATACTCTGCTGATGGTGGCTATGTATAGGGGCACTGACAGCATGCTGCTCTATACTATGCTGATGGTGGCTATGTATAGGGGCACTGACAGCACGCTGCGCTGTACTCTACTGATGGTGGCTATGTATAGGGGCACTGACAGCACGCTGCGCTGTACTCTGCTGATGGTGGCTATGTATAGGGGCACTGACAGCACGCTGCGCTATACTCTGCTGATGGTGGCTATGTATAGGGGCACTGACAGCACGCTGCGCTATAATCTGATGATGGCTATGTATAGGGGCACTGACAGCATGCTGCGCTATACTCTGATGATGATGGCTATGTATAGGGGCACTGACAGCATGCTGTACTATACTCTGCTGATGGTGGCTATGTATAGGGTCACTGACAGCACACTGCGCTATACTCTGCTGATGGTGGCTATGTATAGAGGCACTGACAGCACGCTGCGCTATACTATACTGATGGCTATGTATAGGGGCACTGACAGCACGCTGCGCTATACTCTGCTGATGGTGGCTATGTATAGGGGCACTGACAGCACACTGCGCTATACTCTGCTGATGGTGGCTATGTATAGGGGCACTGAGAGCACGCTGCGCTATACTCTGCTGATGGCTATGTATAGGGGCACTGACAGCACGCTGCGCTATACTCTGCTGATGGTGGCTATGTATAGGGGCACTGACAGCACGCTGCACTATACTCTGCTGATGGTGGCTATGTATAGGGGCACTGACAGCACTCTGCGCTATACTCTGCTGATGGTGGCTATGTATAGGGGTACTGACAGCACACTGCGCTATACTCTGATGATGGTGGCTATGTATAGGGGTACTGACAGCACGCTGCGCTATACTCTGATGATGGTGGCTATGTATAGGGGCACTGAGAGCATGCTGCACTATACTCTGATGATGGTGGCTATGTATAGGGGCACTGACAGCACGCTGCACTATACTCTGCTGATGGTGACCATGTATAGGGGCACTGACAGCATGCTGGGCTATACTCTGCTGATGGTGACTATGTATAGGGGCACTGACAGCACGCTGCGCTATACTCTGATGATGGTGGCTATGTATAGGGGCACTGAGAGCATGCTGCGCTATACTCTGCTGATGGTGGCTATGTATAGGGGCACTGACAGCACGCTGCACTATGCTCTGCTGATGGTGACTATGTATAGGGGCACTGACAGCACGCTGCGCTATACTCTGCTGATGGTGACTATGTATAGGGGCACTAACAGCACACTGCACTATACTCTGCTGATGGTGACTATGTATAGGGGCACTGACAGCACACTGCACTATACTCTGCTGATGGTGGCTATGTATAGGGGTACTGACAGCACGCTGCGCTATACTCTGATGATGGTGGCTATGTATAGGGGCACTGACAGCATGCTGCGCTATACTCTGCTGATGGTGGCTATGTATGGGGGCACTGACAGTACGCTGCACTATACTCTGCTGATGGTGGGTATGTATAGGGGCACTAACAGCACACTGCGCTATACTCTGCTGATGGTGGCTATGTATAGGGGCACTGACAGCATGCTGCACTATACTCTGCTGATGGTGGCTATGTATAGGGGCACTGTGACAGCATGCTGCACTATACTCTGCTGATGGTGGCTATGTATAGGGGCACTGACAGCACGCTGCACTATACTCTGCTGATGGTGGCTATGTATAGGGGCACTGACAGCATGCTGCACTATACTCTGCTGATGGTGGCTATGTATAGGGGCACTGACAGCCCGCTGCGCTATGCTCTGCTGATGGCTATGTATAGGGGCACTGACAGCACGCTGCACTATACTCTGCTGATGGTGGCTATGTATAGGGGCACTGACAGCATGCTGCACTATACTCTGCTGATGGTGGCTATGTATAGGGACACTGACAGCACGCTGCGCTATTCTCTGCTGATGGCTATGTATAGGGGCACTGACAGCACGCTGCACTATACTCTGATGGTGGCTATGTATAGGGGCACTGACAGCACGCTGCGCTATACTCTGCTGATGGCTATGTATAGGGGCACTGACAGCACGCTGCACTATACTCTGCTGATGGTGACTATGTATAGGGGCACTGACAGCATGCTGGGCTATACTCTGCTGATGGTGACTATGTATAGGGGCACTGACAGCACGCTGCGCTATACTCTGATGATGGTGGCTATGTATAGGGGCACTGAGAGCATGCTGCGCTATACTCTGCTGATGGTGGCTATGTATAGGGGCACTGACAGCACGCTGCACTATACTCTGCTGATGGTGACTATGTATAGGGGCACTGACAGCACGCTGCGCTATACTCTGCTGATTGTGACTATGTATAGGGGCACTAACAGCACACTGCACTATACTCTGCTGATGGTGACTATGTATAGGGGCACTGACAGCACACTGCACTATACTCTGCTGATGGTGGCTATGTATAGGGGTACTGACAGCACGCTGCGCTATACTCTGATGATGGTGGCTATGTATAGGGGCACTGACAGCATGCTGCGCTATACTCTGCTGATGGTGGCTATGTATGGGGGCACTGACAGTACGCTGCACTATACTCTGCTGATGGTGGGTATGTATAGGGGCACTAACAGCACACTGCGCTATACTCTGCTGATGGTGGCTATGTATAGGGGCACTGACAGCATGCTGCACTATACTCTGCTGATGTTGGCTATGTATAGGGGCACTGTGACAGCATGCTGCACTATACTCTGCTGATGGTGGCTATGTATAGGGGCACTGACAGCACGCTGCACTATACTCTGCTGATGGTGGCTATGTATAGGGGCACTGACAGCATGCTGCACTATACTCTGCTGATGGTGGCTATGTATAGGGGCACTGACAGCCCGCTGCGCTATGCTCTGCTGATGGCTATGTATAGGGGCACTGACAGCACGCTGCACTATACTCTGCTGATGGTGGCTATGTATAGGGGCACTGACAGCATGCTGCACTATACTCTGCTGATGGTGGCTATGTATAGGGGCACTGACAGCACGCTGCGCTATTCTCTGCTGATGGCTATGTATAGGGGCACTGACAGCACGCTGCACTATACTCTGATGGTGGCTATGTATAGGGGCACTGACAGCACGCTGCGCTATACTCTGCTGATGGCTATGTATAGGGGCACTGACAGCACGCTGCGGTATACTCTGCTGATGGTGGCTATGTATAGGGGCACTGACAGCATGCTGCTCTATACTATGCTGATGGTGGCTATGTATAGGGGCACTGACAGCACGCTGCGCTGTACTCTACTGATGGTGGCTATGTATAGGGGCACTGACAGCACGCTGCGCTGTACTCTGCTGATGGTGGCTATGTATAGGGGCACTGACAGCACGCTGCGCTATACTCTGCTGATGGTGGCTATATATAGGGGCACTGACAGCACGCTGCGCTATACTCTGCTGATGGTGGCTATGTATAGGGGCACTGACAGCATGCTGCGCTATAATCTGATGATGGCTATGTATAGGGGCACTGACAGCATGCTGCGCTATACTCTGATGATGATGGCTATGTATAGGGGCACTGACAGCATGCTGTACTATACTCTGCTGATGGTGGCTATGTATAGGGGCACTGACAGCACGCTGCGCAATACGTTGCTGATGGTGGCTATGTATAGGGTCACTGACAGCACACTGCGCTATACTCTGCTGATGGTGGCTATGTATAGAGGCACTGACAGCACGCTGCGCTATACTATACTGATGGCTATGTATAGGGGCACTGACAGCACGCTGCGCTATACTCTGCTGATGGTGGCTATGTATAGGGGCACTGACAGCACACTGCGCTATACTCTGCTGATGGTGGCTATGTATAGGGGCACTGAGAGCACGCTGCGCTATTCTCTGCTGATGGCTATGTATAGGGGCACTGACAGCACGCTGCGCTATACTCTGCTGATGGTGGCTATGTATAGGGGCACTGACAGCACGCTGCACTATACTCTGCTGATGGTGGCTATGTATAGGGGCACTGACAGCACGCTGCGCTATACTCTGCTGATGGTGGCTATGTATAGGGGCACTGACAGCATGCTGCACTATACTCTGCTGATGGTGGCTATGTATAGGGGCACTGACAGCACTCTGCGCTATACTCTGCTGATGGTGGCTATGTATAGGGGTACTGACAGCACACTGCGCTATACTCTGATGATGGTGGCTATGTATAGGGGTACTGACAGCACGCTGCGCTATACTCTGATGATGGTGGCTATGTATAGGGGCACTGAGAGCATGCTGCACTATACTCTGATGATGGTGGCTATGTATAGGGGCACTGACAGCACGCTGCGCTATACTCTGCTGATGGTGGCTATGTATAGGGGCACTGACAGCACGCTGCTCTATACTATGCTGATGGTGGCTATGTATAGGGGCTCTGATAGCACGCTGCACTATACTCTGCTGATGGTGGTTATGTATAGGGGCACTGACAGCACGCTGCGCTATACTCTGATGATGATGGCTATGTATAGGGACACTGACAGCACGCTGCGCTATACTCTGCTGATGGTGGCTATGTATAGGGGCACTGACAGCACACTGCGCTATACTCTGCTGATGGTGGCTATGTATAGGGGCACTGACAGCAAGCTGCGCTATACTCTGCTGATGGCTATGTATAGGGGCACTGACAGCACGCTGCGCTATACTCTGCTGATGGTGGCTATGTATAGGGGCACTGACAGCACGCTGCGCTATACTCTGCTGATGGTGGCTATGTATAAGGGCACTGTGACAGCACGCTGCACTATACTCTGCTGATGGTGGCTATGTATAGGGGCACTGACAGCACGCTGCACTATACTCTGCTGATGGTGGCTATGTATAGGGGCACTGACAGCATGCTGCACTATACTCTGCTGATGGTGGCTATGTATAGGGGCACTGACAGCACGCTGCGCTATACTCTGCTGATGGCTATGTATAGGGGCACTGACAGCACGCTGCGGTATACTCTGCTGATGGTGGCTATGTATAGGGGCACTGACAGCATGCTGCTCTATACTATGCTGATGGTGGCTATGTATAGGGGCACTGACAGCACGCTGCGCTGTACTCTACTGATGGTGGCTATGTATAGAGGCACTGACAGCACGCTGCGCTATACTCTGCTGATGGCTATGTATAGGGGCACTGACCGCACGCTGCACTATACTCTGCTGATGGTGGCTATGTATAGGGGCACTGACAGCACACTGCGCTATACTCTGCTGATGGTGGCTATGTATAGGGGCACTGACAGCATGCTGCGCTATACTCTGCTGATGGCTATGTATAGGGGCACTGACAGCACGCTGCGCTATACTCTGCTGATGGTGGCTATGTATAGGGGCACTGACAGCATGCTGCACTATACTCTGCTGATGGTGGCTATGTATAGGGGCACTGACAGCAAGCTGAGCTATACTCTGCTGATGGTGGCTATGTATAGGGGTACTGACAGCACGCTGCGCTATACTCTGATGATGGTGGCTATGTATAGGGGTACTGACAGCACGCTGCGCTATACTCTGATGATGGTGGCTATGTATAGGGGCACTGACAGCATGCTGCACTATACTCTGATGATGGTGGCTATGTATAGGGGCACTGACAGCACGCTGCGCTATACTCTGCTGATGGTGGCTATGTATAGGGGCACTGACAGCATGCTGCTCTATACTATGCTGATGGTGGCTATGTATAGGGGCACTGATAGCACGCTGCACTATACTCTGCTGATGGTGGCTATGTATAGGGGCACTGACAGCACGCTGCGCTATACTCTGATGATGATGGCTATGTATAGGTGCACTGACAGCACGCTGCGCTATACTCTGCTGATGGTGGCTATGTATAGGGGCACTGACAGCATGCTGCTCTATACTATGCTGATGGTGGCTATGTATAGGGGCACTGATAGCACGCTGCACTATACTCTGCTGATGGTGGCTATGTATAGGGGCACTGACAGCACGCTGCGCTTTACTCTGATGATGATGGCTATGTATAGGGACACTGACAGCACGCTGCGCTATACTCTGCTGATGGTGGCTATGTATAGGGGCACTGACAGCACGCTGCGCTATACTCTGCTGATGGCTATGTATAGGGGCACTGACAGCACGCTGCGCTATACTCTGCTGATGGTGGCTATGTATAGGGGCACTGACAGCACGCTGCACTATACTCTGCTGATGGTGGCTATGTATAGGGGCTCTGACAGCACGCTGCGCTATACTTTGCTGATGGTGGCTATGTATAGGGGCACTGACAGCATGCTGCGCTATACTCTGATGATGGTGGCTATGTATAGGGGCACTGACAGCAAGCTGCGCTATACTCTGCTAATTAAGTGGCTTAGTATAGGGGCACTGACAGCACGCTGCACTATACTCTGCTGATGGTGGCTATGTATAGGGGCACTGACAGCAAGCTGCGCTATACTCTGCTAATTAAGTGGCTATGTAAGGGGGCACTGACCGCACGCTGATGTACGCTGCGCTAAGCTATGCTGATTAAAGTGGTTGTGTCCAAAGACTCCAGACTTACAAATGGCTGTGTGTACAAAAAAAATGTTTAACTAAAAAGTAAAAACATTTTAAACAAAACCTTCAAGAAAGTTAAAAGTTTAAAAAAAAAAAACTTTTTTTTTTGGTGCTGTACCCCATGTGTATACCTTACATGCACTGTGACTCCTTGGGCCATACCCCCCTGTGTATACAAGCACTGTGACTGCTTGGGCATAAGCCCACTGTGTATACAAGCACCGTAACCATCTTGCGCTACCTTTCTGCCACTGCTGTGCGGTAATGTGTCATAGATGTGCTTTAAAAAACTGCCGTGTCTGTGCCGCTGCTCTGTCGCTTAATAACCAGCCAGCTCACTGCAACCTTTCGCCAATAATGGTGAAAACAATATTATAAGCTGTGAGGTGGTCTAAAACAACTGGAAATGACTGGAAATTAATGTTATTAAGGTTAATAATACTCTAGAAACAAAAAAAGCCCAATTTATGTGATTTTAGCTTTTTTTGTAATTTTTTGTAAAATATCCAAATCCAAATCCAAAGCCAGTCACCGCAGTTTGGCAAATCCAAATCCAAAGCTGGACGACTAATTAGAACCAAATCCAAATGGTCCAGCGCACACCCCTAATTGCAGGGTGTCCATCTGGATCGTCTAAAGGTCACCCTGCTAGCCAGAAGCTAGGGTCGTTGGGAGTTGATGGTGCCACCCACAGAGCCTTGCTCTCTGTGCGGCGGCACCGGTTGCACACTCCTAGTTTCAGCTCTGCATAAAGATATACAGGTTGTGGATGGTATCGCCAAAATGTTGTGCACCCCCGCCATGACTACCGCGAATTACCATAATCTATCTGTACATTGTACATCTGCCCCACCTGCAGTGCAACATGGTTTTGCCCAGGTACACAGTTACAGTACTTGTTTTTTTTGCTTTTCTCCTAACTCAGACCCATAATATCTCATATGCTATGAAAATATTTTTAGAGGTTAAAGCTAAAAAGGCTAATATAAACAGTGTTAAACAAAATATTTTATAATATAGCAGTGGCACACACAGGGGAGGTTTCTGAGTACCCAGAACCCTCCTGATGGACAGATTTTTTGTCTGTGATGGAGACTTTTCTCTGTTTCTATGATGGATAGCTCTGCAATGGTTAGTACAGTGGTGGAACTCCCGTAGACAATGGAGTCCATTGCCATCGGGCGCCAGCCCTGAAGGGGGCACCTGGCTCCATTGTCACACGGCCGTTCCATGTCCACCTGTTGCAGTGCTGAGGTGCCGCATGGAGGAGGAGCGCCGATGCTGATGGACACTCCACCTTCATGACCTGCTGCTGCCGGAGTGCTCTATGGTCGCGGACGTCACGTAGCATGTGACCGCCGTGACCAACCTGAGCACCATACGTGCACGCAGGGGGGGTACCTGAGTAAACAGAACCCCCCCCGGCCCGCCAATCAGTAACAAACATGGCGCTGGCGTGTGTTTGTTTTAGCAGCTAACGAGAGCCAGACAGACTCTCAGCTGCTGTATCCACTGAGGGAGCAGGGCGGAGCTCACTCATGAGCTCCACCTTCCGGCTCCAGCAAGGGTGATGGGAGAGACATCATGACATTTCTCCCATAGTGCCGAGCGGGAGGACAGTGGAGCGGATGGTGGCAGGTGCAGTAAAGGGGATTCAGGTAAGTAATGTGTGTGTTATATCTGTAAGGGGCACTGCATAGGGGGATCCACTACTGGGGGCACTACATAACGGGGCACTGTATAAGGGGCACTACTGGGGGCACTGCATAGGAAGGGCCCCTACTGAGGGCACTGTATAAAGGGCACTGCATAGGGGGACAACTACTGGGGGCACTGTATAAGGGGAACTACTGGAGGCAATGCATAGGGGGACCATTACTGGGGGGGCACTACATAGGCATGCACTGTATAAGGGGCACTGCATAAGGGGCACTATTGAGGGCACGCTATAAACGGCACTGCATAGGGGGACCACTACTGGGGGCACTGTATATGGGGCACTACTGGGGGAACTGCATGAGGGGCACTACTGGGGGCACTGTATATGAGGCACTGCATAGGGGGCCCACTACTGGGGGCTCTGTATAAGAGGCACTACTGGGGACACTGGATAGGGGGAACACTACTGGGGGCACTGCATAGGAGGACCACTACTGGGGGCACTGTATATGGGGCACTGCTGGTGGCACTGTATAAGAGTAACTGCATAGGGGGGCGGTGGCAGCTGGGGCTGGCATAGGTGCTGGGGGGTGGTAAATTTTAATTGGGGGGGGCACCAACATTTATCTTGCCTCCGGGCACCTGGGATGAAGTTATGCCACTGGGTGAGGATCTAATGTTTTCACACCATTGCACATTGTTTCCCTCCAAAATTATACTGATGTATTGGTGGGCGCAGGCAGGCAGGTATGCAGGTAAGCTCATTTGATTTGATTGGGAAAATGTCTGCTGGCATTCCCTGTAAATAATTTATTATTGTCAATTAATATAAGTAGGATTAGAAACTGTCCTTATCACAGGTATATAGGTGAGTATTACAGTGATTTTGAGATTATTTTTAATGTCAACTGAGCACATGATTTTAAATCACTTAGGGCCTGATTCACTACCGATCGCAACTGCGATTACGCATGCAATCAGGTGACTTTTGCGTTCTGTGCATGCATATGAATCTACGCAGACCAATTGCAGAGTGATTGACATAAAGTACCGCTTGGGGTGGTGATGGGGGTGGGTTGGCAGGTGCTCCAGCGCATTTGAACGCCGTTACAGGGGCGTGCATAAATTAGCCACTGAGATGCAGTGGCGTAACTTCATCCCAGGTGCCCGGAGGTAAGATAAATGTTGGTGCCCCCCCACCCCCCAAATTAAAATATACCCCCCCCCCAGCACCTATGCCAGCCCCAGCTGCCGCCGCCCCCCTATGCAGTTCCTTTTATACAATGCCCCCAGTAGTGGTCTCCCTATGCAGTGCCCTCAGTCGAGGTCCCCCTATGCAGTGCCTGCCTATGTAGTGCCCCCCAGTAGTGGTCCCCCTATGCAGTGCCTTCAGTAGTGGTCCCCCTATGCAGTGCCCCCAGTAGTAAGGCCCCTGTATTGCCCCCAATAGTAAGGCCCCTGTAGTGCCCCCAATAGTAAGGCCCCTGTAGTGCCCCATATGATGTCCCCAGTAGTAATGCTGCTGTAGTGCCCCCATATGATGCTCCCATTAGAAAGGCCCCTGTAATGCCCCCTATAGTGCCCCCAGTAGTAAGGCCCCTGT
The DNA here is from genome assembly GCA_031769625.1 of Taudactylus pleione. Classification (NCBI taxonomy): domain Eukaryota; kingdom Metazoa; phylum Chordata; class Amphibia; order Anura; family Myobatrachidae; genus Taudactylus; species Taudactylus pleione. Next base: position 8,000,856 of record JAUIMM010000134.1, read on the forward strand.
AATACCCCATGTAGTGCCCCCCAGTAGTAAGCCCCCTGTAATGCCCCCAGTAGTAAGCCCCCTGTAATGGCCCCTGTAATGCCCCCTGTAGTGCCCCCAGTAGTATGCCCCCTGTAATAAGCCCCCTGTAGTGCCCCTAGTAGTAAGCCCCCAGTAGTTAGCTCCCTGTAATAAGCCCCCTGTAGGGCCCCCAGTAGTAAGCCCCCAGTAGTTAGCCCCCTGTAATTAGCCCCTTGTAGGACCCCCAGTAGTAAGCTCCCAGTAGTAAGCCCCCAGTAGTTTACCCCCTGTAATAATCCCCCTGTAGGGCCCCTAGTAGTAAGCCCCCTGTAACGCCCCCTGTAATAAGCCGCCTGTAGTGCCCCCAGTAGTAATCCCCCTGTAATGCCCCCTGTAATAAGTCCCCAGTAGTAATCCCCCTGTAATGCCCCCTGTAATAAGTCCTCAGTAGTAATCCCCCTGTAATGCCCCCTGTAATAAGTGCCCAGTAGTAAGCCCCCTGTAATGCCCCCAGTAGAAAGCCCCCTGTAATAAGTCCCCTGTAGGGCCCCCAGTAGTAAGCCCCCAGTAGATAGCCCCCTGTAATAAGTCCCCAGTAGTAATCCCCCTGTAATGCCCCCTGTAATAAGTCCCCAGTAGTAATCCCCCTGTAATGCCCCCTGTAATAAGTCCCCAGTAGTAAGCCCCCTGTAATGCCCCAGTAGAAAGCCCCCTGTAATAAGTCCCCTCTAGGGCCCCCAGTAGTAAGCCCCCAGTAGTTAGCCCCCTGTAATAAGCCCCCTGTAGGGCCCCCAGTAGTAAGCCCCCAGTAGTTAGCCCCCTGTAATAAGCCCCCTGTAGGGCCCCCAGTAGTAAGCCCCCAGTAACGCCCCCTGTAATAAGCCACCTGTAGTGCCCCCAGTAATAATCCCCCTGTAATGCCCCCTGTAATAAGTCCCCAGTAGTAATCCCCCTGTAATGCCCCCTGTAATAAGTCCCCAGTAGTAATCCCCCTGTAATGCCCCCTGTAATAAGTCCCCAGTAGAAAGCCCCCTGTAGTGCCCCCAGTAGTGCCCCCCCCGCGCACGCACACACACATACAAAAAAAATAAAAATACTTACCTTAAACCCCGCTCCAGTCCTGCTGTTGTACGTCCCCGGCGCCCGCTCCTCGCAACTATGGGAGTGACGTCATGACATCACTCCCATAGTGCACTGCGGGACCCGGAAGCTGGAGCTCAGGAGCGAGCTCCATCCTCCGGCTACCGCCGGGGGGAGAGAAGGAGCCGGGCGCCTGCTGGTAACACACTTAGTGGGCCCCCGGCAAATGGAGGGTGCAGGGGGTATGACCGCGCCCCCTGTAGTTACGCCACTGGAGGTGGAGGGCCGATCAGCGGCGCTCCTTCTCCGTGCAGCTCCGAGTGACAATGGAACCAGGTGCACCCTTCAGGGCTGGCGCCCGGCGGCAAATGACTCCATTGTCTCTGGGAGTTCTGCCACTGCGGAGATGCCACCTGCAGCTTGGGCTTTTACTACGTGTGATAAGGTCAGACCTTGTGCAAATGTGCGTGAGGCTGCGATTGTACTCGATGTTACTGATGGTTTCAGTCTTGCTACTATTACAGATGTGCAGTGGCATAACTAGGGTATATGGAGCCCAGGGCAAATATAAAAATGGAGCCCCCCCATGTGCCCCCGCCCCAAAAAATGGGCGTGACCACTTAAAAATGGGACTTGTCAACATGACACACACCCCTATCTCGTCACTCTGAACATTCCTTTCAATATGCACCTTGATGCAGTGCCCCTTATACAGTCCCCCCTATGCAGTGCCCCCAGTAGTGCCCCTTATACAGTGCTTCCAGTAGTGGTCTCCCTTATGCAGGCCCCCAGTAGTGATCCCCCTTATGCAGTGCCCCATTTAGTGGTCCCCCTATGCAGTGCCCCTTATACAGTGCCCCCAGTATTGGTCCCCCTTATACAGTGCCCCCAGTAGTGATCCCCCCTATCCAGTGCCCCTTATACAGTACCCCCTGTAGTGGTCCTCCCAATTCAGTGCCCCCAGTAGTCCCCCCCCATGCAATGCCCCCAGTAGTGGCCCCCCGATGCAAGGCCCCAGTAGTAGCCCCCTCCCCAGTGCCCCCAGTAGTGGTCCCCCCTGATGCAGTGCCCCCAGTAGCAGTACCCCCAGGAGTAGTCCCCAGTAGTGGTCCCCCCCATTGCAGTGCCCCCAGTAGTAGTCCCCCCCCAGTAATAGTCCCCAGTAGAGGGTCCTGTCCCTCCGATGCAGTGCCCCCAATAGACAAACACGAGTAAAAGAAAAAAAAATACCACTTACCTGAATCCCCGCTCTGGCTCCGGCTCTTGTTCCCACCGCCGTCCGCACCACCGCAGTCCTCCCGGGCTGGCGTTCTCTGCATTATGGGAGACACGTCATGTCGTCTCTCCCATTACCCACTGCAGGAGTCAGAAGACGGAGCTCATGAGTGAGCTCCAGCCCGGCTCTTGTAGTGGGCGCAGCAGCAGCAGCCAATGAGAGTCTGTCTGACTCTCATTGGCTGCTGATTAACACACACATCGCCGCCTGAGCCCACCTCCCACCCTCTGCCTGGTGCTAATGGTTAAGCATTCAGGGGGAGGGAAGGGGCTCGGCTGTGCAGCACAGGATCGGCGCTGGGCACAGGGAAGCCTAGCGCCTGTCCTGAGTAAATGTGTAGTGCTGACCGCACTCACTGCGGTCGGCAGTACACTGGCTAACTAGGATGGGCCGGTACAATGGCCAGCGGCGCCCCCCCCACACACACCGCCAGTCCCACGGCGCCCAGGGCACTAGCCCTGCCCTAGTTACGCCACTGCAGATGTGTGTACGGTAAAGGGGGTGTTCTTGTGTTAGGCTGCGACAGCTTTGCGATTGCAATCATTAGTATATTTCTTTGCAGTGAGACTGCGTGCGTAATCGCATATGCACTCGCAAAAGCGATCCTTGCTGAATCAAGCCCTTATTCATTTATTATAGTATTCACACTTATTTCCTTTATTCACTTTTTTTGGGTCAAGGTTGTTGTTTTTGTTTCTATTTCGCTTTGATTACTTATATTATCTATTGTATTTGTCAGTAACAGAGGGCCTGATTCAGAGCCGGACGCTCTGAAAGAGCGCTCGCTCTGAATCAGGGCCGTCCCTCTGAATTTTAGAGCTGTCTCCTGGCCGCTCGCATAGCTGTGGGTGACCCACAGCTATAGCGAGCGGCCAAAAAGATGGTCACGATGGTCAAGACCATCGCGACCATCGGGTTTGCGATGAGAGCCTTGTGGTAGGGTCTCGTCTGCCGCAAACCCTGGAGTGCTTTTGGCTCTATCAGAGCCAAAAGAACTCCCACTGACACCACTTGTGATGTCAGTGGGGCCGGCCCCAGACGGTAGGCGTTCCCGTGGGAATGCCTCCATCTGGCCAGCCATGCCCCTGGCACGCCCACCAAAGGAGGCGTGCTGTCACTCACCATTGACAGCATGCCCCCTTTGTAGTGAGACCCATAGCGACGGCTTGCCCGTCGCTATCTGGGTCTTGCGCATGCGCACGACGGAGCCGGGTTCGTCGTGCGTATACGCACTGGCCCAACATCGACCTGCTTGCGAGCGCTCAGCGCTCGGGAGCGGATCTGAATCAGGCCCAGAGTACATAATAAAATATGTATGTTTTAAGATGCATACACACACACCACGATTTAGTAAATGAACGATTTTCATTCATTTTTTCAAGGGAAAAATGAACGAAAATTGTTTACTAAAATCATTCATTTACTAAATGTAATGAACGATTTTTTTGAACTACAAACTATTTTTGCATATTCCCTTACTGAAAATCATTGAGTTGGTCAGTCTGACTGAACTACAAACTGCAAACTACAAACGTGAACGCGCATGAACGATAATCGTTCATTGTTTTAACTCAGAAAGTGAACGATTTTTCAACGATTGAACGATAAACGATATCGTTATCGATAATCGTTCAAAAAATCGTTGTGTGTGTGTATGCACCTTCAGTGATACTTAATTTCCAAGATTTGTCCATGAGTGCCCTATAGGGAATTTTCCTTATGGTTAGGATTTTTATTCCATTCCAGTTATATATTGCCTGTATACTAATCGAGGAGCACCTCCTGACTACTGTGTTTTATTATACCAGGGTTCTATATATCTCATATTATTGACTACATTTACAGTAGGTCAGGATTCAGGAATATATGGCCAATATACTCGGTGTGGTTATAATTCCTCTTTTTGAATGATCACTTTTAGATGAAATTCCTCTTTGTAACAAGTTCTCATATCACTTGAATCCTATTCATCTTCCTTTACAAATGTATTTAATTGTATGTTGTTATACTTGTTGTATGTTGTTATACTTGTTGTATGTTGTTATATTCTGTAAATGTATTTGCTATAAACATTAAATAAACCTAAAGCTTAAAAGCAAACAAAACAACAAACAAAGATGTACAAACAGCCGGGTAATTAATCCACGGCTCTGCAAGAGACACTTGTACCAACAAATGTAGTTGCGCTTGGCTGGCTTCTCATTGTGTCGCTGCAGATTTATATTATTCACTTGTAGCCAACAGTAGGTTACAAACTATCAGTAACAAGACAGGACAGTAAAATAAGGTGCCCGCTTGCTATTTTGCTTGCTACTTGCCCATAAATTGCAGTATGTATGGATTCAGATCTGCACGCAAATGGCATTGCAGCTGCGATATCTCACGTATCGCAATTTGCAAAAATTTGGTAATGACTCCCCGTCCAGTGTTTAGCGACGCCCACTGACAGCTTCTCACATCCGACGTTCACACATTAAACCAGAAACATCAGATATAGATCAGACGGCCATCAGCCTCCTTTGTAATCCTCAGCTGTCGCAGACACAGCGGTCTACAGACACGCAGAGAGCTCTCCTGCTGTGAGCCCAGGCACAGTGGCTAATTTATGCATGCCCTGAAAACAGTGTTTAAATGTTACCGACACGACTGCGTTTTTCTAACCACCCCCCGTTACCTCCCCCAAACGCTGACTACCTGTCACTCACTTTGCAAGTGAATCGCAAGTGTGCGAGCGTAATCGCAAAACAAGCGCTGCGCGTGCACACTGCAGCTTACACTCATGCGCAATAGCTAACAATCGTTAAAACTGCGTAAATATCGGCATTGCATGCATATCTGAATCAGGCCCTTAGTCTGTAATCATCGTTTGACTGCGTTTAATCTGGCATTCTCCTTTTATGCTGGTATTTTGGCTGCTGGAACATTATCTGGATCTATTCAACGCAGGTGACATTACAAAGGATAGGGTGTCATTATAACAGCCAGGGTGTCATTATAAGGGCCAGGGTATTTTTTCTTTTTGAACCACTGTGCACAAGTGCAGTCTCAGGTCCTCATTCAGAAGCGCTCGCAAGAAGCGAGCGCTCGTTCTGAATGAGGGCGGCCGCTTCTATTTTTAAGTGCGGCCTCCTGGTCGCTAGCTAAGCTGTGGGTTACCACCCACAGCTTAGCGACCAACCGACGAGGGTGATTGTCGCGATGGTCAAGACCATTGCGACCACCGGGGCTTGCGACGAGACCCTCTGTTTGTAAAACCACCCCCCCACCCCGCCTACAAAATGGGCCGAGCTGTCGATCAACATCGACAGCCGTCCCTTTTGTAGTGAGCTCCGGAGCAAGAGAGTTTTTCTCTCACTCCAGGGCTTGCGCTCGCGCAGTGCGGCCGCTGCGCATGCGCAGGGCCTAACCATCGACCCAGTTGCGAGCACTCAGTGCTTGCGACCGGGTCTGAATGAGACCCTCAGTTTCTCAGGAGGAGTCATTCAAACATGTGAAATACTCCTCCAATGTGGCCGGGATGTAACTCGCAGGGATAGCCGTATTCGTTATTGATGTCCCTGTGAGTTACATTTATTCCATTCATGTAAATAATAGTTATTTCCGCTGCGATGTACATAAAAAAAAATGGCCACTTCAGCAATTATTAATACATATGCCCCTTAACCCTCATTGTTTCCTAATCAATGGGTAAATTGTAAGCTGCATTTTTGCTTTGTTGACTCTAGAAGGCAGCCTGACACAAATGTGTTATTTTTTTTAAACCACTTAACTTTTATACATCATATCAACAATATATATATATATATATATATATATATATACATACATACATACGTACACACACTATAAATGTATCAGTACACTAAATAAAAGTAAATATGCAAAAGAAAAATGGGCAGGGCATTATCACCTAACTATGGCCTCCAGGTATTCCTCCATACACATGTTAATAGAAATAATGACACTAGATTTATATCATCTATGCAATTGCCAAGAAACTCACTAGAGCTTCACAGTTTACTGTAAAATCTGTGGAATGAGTTTTGTGGTAGCACAAGTGTAAATCAGTCACAAAACTAGAACATACAGGTGCCTTCACAAAGACTCGTGGGTTGAAAACGTTCCGCAGCAGCTGATTAAGTCAGATTTTTAAGAGACCGCACTATCAGCCTTTGTATAGAAACCAGCGGGCGGCGTGCACGCCGAGGGGAGCCAATAGAGCCGGATCGTCAGACCTAGCAGACGAACTGCAGCGTTCAGCTTTAATATCATCTCAGGGACATGATGTTCTAGCTGCAGCACTTATCTGGTGTGTAATCAGAGGAAAGTCTGTATTTGAAGGGGTCCGCACAGGTCCGGTGAGCTCCTTGTTTTTTCATATGATATGCTGGCTGTTTTAGTGAATGGTGAAGAATCAATATTTTTAGCCATATATATTTTTTAGTAAAGAAATTGTGTTTTTTAAATTACATTCCCACATCTGTGAATGTTATTGGACACTGGGGAGAAATATTGTTTTTCTTGGAATAGATTTTTTTTTTGTGGTATACAAAGTATATAGTTTAGTCCTTTACTGGAGTCGGTTATACATAAATTTGGACTCTGATTGCTGTTGCAACGTGTGTTGCAAAACTTCCTTTTTTTAATTTTAAGGAACACTCTCCTACGTTGATAATAAGTTTCAAGTCTGCAAATACATTGTAACATCAGTCTGACATAAGTTGCAGCGCTGCTAAAATCACATCTATATCTGACTGAGAACATACAGCTATCTACAGTATGTATCATTAAAACGACATATTCACGTTATACCTTCATGCAGTGGTTCCCAAACTCTTTTGAATCACGGCACCCTAGAATATCAGCTTTGTTTTCACGGCATTCCTAAGTTTAAGTTTGTTATTGAAAAATTCAAAATAAAATGTAATAAAAGTAGTAAAGTGAAGTAAATTGTGCTGACCTGTCATCCTTAGGGTCAGTTATGTGGTGGTGGACAGGTTTTCACTTCTGTTTGTCCACACATTACATTGACCATAAATAATTTGATTTGGTGCTGGACCACCAACCTGGAACCATAACTGACCATCAAAGGAACCATAACTGATATAATGAGCCATTCGCAGTTTCACTGTACCGGCCGTGTGTACTTACACGTGCATGTCTTAATCTTTGAGACAAGCATATGCAAGTGTCCCGAGGCACCTCAGGGTGACACGGCGCACAGGTTGGGGACCACTGCCTTAATGCATACTTGCTGAGACACAGCCGGGCACTTCGGGGGGAGTGGTCGGGTTCCTACATCATTAGGCCCCCGTTAAGCAAACTGCCGTGAATCGAGGGACCACGAGGAGGGGGCGGGGCTAAATGACACATTTAGACATAATTTAGGCTTGCCCCTCCCATACGGAGCCGTGATTCCCAGGAATTATCTCCCCATCCTGCCCACTTTACTAGAAAGTGGGTGGAATGCGTGCGATCCGTATACTCATCTGGAGGTGTGGGGGGATACCTGAAAATTTGGGAGCCTCCCGCAACTTCTGGGAGTGTATGCCTTAATGGAAGCTATGTGAGAAGTTTCTACATCACAAAAATGAATGTGCCACCTGCCCAGAGAGGAAGCAGCCATTTTGTGACCAGAAACATTATTCAACCTTTCAATCACTAGGAGCTAGCTGCGACATGCACTGAATATTGGTTCGCCCCATGAGTTGGTTGCTTCCCTTTTGTGTATAGGTGACAGCTCCACTGAAAGTACAGGAAGTTGTGAAAATTTCACTTTGAGATGGCTGCAGAATGAACATGCGGGAGGAAGAACCAATCAGAGGTCACAATAACCTTGGCTGCAGCTTCTTATTGGTCCTCCTACCACCCCTCTGAAAATCATCACACAGCCCTAGTTCTAATAGGGGGTGTAGTAGGCATGGCCGGCAGTTCAAATCCTGACAGCGGCAGCCCGGCAAGGGTGAAGATCCCGATCGTTCCTAAGGTAAGTATCGCTAACCTAATTCTACCCCCTATCCCTAACCCTCCCTTAGGGGTGCCTAATCCTAACCTCCTCCCCAAGTGCCAAACCCTAATCCCCCCTCTAAGTGCCTAAACCTAACCCCCCCTTCCCCGCTGCCTGTACCTAAGTCCCCCAGGGGGGTGCCTAACCCTAACCTCCCCCCGGGGGTGAATAACCCCCCCCTTCCCCTAGCTTAAATCTAACCCTCTCAGGGGGGCACCTAGCCCTAAGTCCCCCTGGGAGCCATAATCCTCCCCCCACGGCTGTCCTCGCCCGGCGCCCGGCTTACCTTCGTTCGGTATGCCGGGCATCGGTCTTCCGGCATATGGTTAATGACAGGTGTCGAGTTTAATGACGCCTGTCATTAGTACCACGCCGGGATTAGAGAGTCTGGAAGCTGGCGGTCGGCATTTAGACCATCGGCTTCCAGACTACATCTCCTAATAGGGATAGCCATTGGTGGGTCAACCATTGATGGTCACTATCAATGGTTCCATTAGTGGCTAACCTCGATGGCATGAAACCATTGACAGGGGAACCATCCAATACTCACTGGGGCAATCAGAGGTGCTTTGTGGGTCACATCAAGGGCGGAGCTAGGCTCCGTGTCCTGGCGCCAAGTAGAAAAAAAAACTTTGGGGGACTCTGTATCATCAATTGGATTGATGGTTGATAGGCTTCCCTAGGCTGTGAGACAAAACATAGAGCCCGGAACAGCTTCACGGAGTAGCCCCCTTGGGCTACGAGGAGCGGGCAGAGCAATAATAATCTGGTAGCTAATCAAATTTCGTCTTTCTCAGTGTTGTGCATGAAATTTGTTGGTGGCGAGAATAGATGTAAAAGGAACCCTGAGTGCCTGTGATTTGTGTGATTGCACTTCTGAAGACAGAGCAGTTGATGACGGATTAGTATGGGAGTATAATGTGTCAGTAAGGAATTCTGAGGGAAGATATCAAGTTCCATCCTATAGGTTATGAATTCTGTATTAGGCTATTAAATGTGTGTGCTATAAAAATATGTTATGTGTTTTTGCTGCAGAATGGGCCTTATCCTTGTGAAAAGCTTGGTCCTGACATTTGTACTGTTCATAAAACACTTGTGTAAAACATTTATAGCAACCAGTTTCTACTATTTCCCTTAATCTTAAGTAAGCTATGAGTAAAGGAGGGCCGAGTGGCTAAGGACAGCAACATAGAGGTTGTTAACATTTCATATCGGAGTTTTTACCTGCGTTAAAGTCTGGTGCGCGTGCCCGCTTATCCCCCGTATTCAATATAAAATTAACGAAAACGGGAAACTCCGAAGTTGGATTTGCGTAAAGTTATGAATTTTTCCTTAAAATAATTGTAAGACCCCCCCTAAAGTTGTACAAAAATGGGGGAACACCATGGGTACCCCCGTTTTAGCCTTTAATTGAAAGTCGGGGATTTAAATAGCCGCAGCAGGTGTTTTTTTCCCGACATTGAAGAAGTGTTGCAGAAGAGCACTTAGGTTATTTTTTTCGTTTTTTTAAGTGGTCCCATCAAATTTGGGGTACATGAAAATGGGTACTAGCATATTTTTAAGTCCCTAAAGTAAGTTTTAAAAAATTCTGCATTTGTGCACCTGCCGCTATAATTCTATTCTAGAAAACACCTGCCACATACTTGCAGAATAGCCCTGAACCTATTTCCCTATTGTTAAATAATTTTCTACCATTTTTTTTTTTTCACCCCAATTTTAAATTATTTTTTTGGGGTGTCCCTATTTTTTTTTTTACTTTTTTTGACACAGTTCTTTTTTAAATGTAATTCTCAGGGGTGCAGGCTATTTTTTTTTAAGCCTGCACCCCTAAACCCCAATTCTGCACTTTTTTTCGACACCTATTCAATGGTGAAAAGTTATCACCGTTTTTTATCAAAGACTTGTCAAAACTGCGATAAGTCTTTGAAATTGAATAGGGTGTAAAAGTAAAACCTGCGATAATGACGTCATAATTGCGATATTAACGCAAAAACGATGTTATCGCACCCATATTGAATACCCCTGATAGAGTTATACCCCTTTTCCACTGCTGCAATAACCTGGGCTATTGCCAGGTCTACTCAGGTTGTGGCTCAGTGGAAAAGGGTCCCAAAAATATAACACGGGTCCAGTGACCAAGGAATCTAACCGAGGTAGCGACCAGGTTTGGACACAAGAGGGACCCGGGTTAAGGGACAGTGTAAACGGGTAACCTGGGTTGGACGACCGGGGTCTCATTTACAGAATGGGGAGATCCGGATTTCCTGATGTTATCTCCTTGTGTCGGCAGAAGAGTTCCACATGCAGTGTGAACAGCGCCAACCCAGTAATAGTCCAGGTCAGCGCCGCGGTTATGAAATTGGCCTGCCTTGGGTCTGACCCGGTTTGGAAGCATGTTCCAAATTCTAGGTCGGACCCGGGTTTTTGGTGTAAAAGTGGTATAAGTGAGGCTGGAGAGGCGTTTGGCCCTGGAGTAGTTTCCATGTTACTCATACTTGCCTACTTTTAAAAAAACATGTCAGGGAGATTGTGAAAGCAGCACCTATGAGCGCGGGGTAAAGTGGGCGTAAAGTACAGCTATATCTGAGAGGCGTGTACAGCTATATCTGAGAGGCGTGCACAGCTATATCTGAGAGGCGTGTACCGCTATATCTGAGAGGCGTGTACCGCTATATCTGAGAGGCGTGTACTGCTATATCTGAGAGGCATGTACTGCTATATATGGGAGGCGTGTACTGCTATATCTGAGAGGCATGTACCGCTATATCTGAGAGGCGTGTACAGCTACATCTGAGAGGCGTATGCAGCTATATCTGAGAGGCGTGTACCGCTATATCTGAGAGGCGTGTACCGCTATATCTGAGAGGTGTGTACAGCTATATCTGAGAGGCGTGTACCGCTATATCTGAGAGGCATGTACAACTATATCTGAGAGGCATGTACCGCTATATCTGAGAGGCGTGTACAGCTATATCTGAGAGGCGTGTACCGCTATATCTGAGAGGCGTGTACCGCTATATCTGAGAGGCGTGTACCGCTATATCTGAGTGGTGTGTACAGCTATATCTGAGAGGCGTGTACCGCTAGATCTGAGAGGCATGTACCGCTATATCTGAGAGGCGTGTACAACTATATCTGAGAGGCATGTACCGCTATATCTGAGAGGCGTGTACAGCTACATCTGAGAGGCGTGTACCGCTATATCTGAGAGGCGTGTACTGCTATATCTGGGAGGCGTGTACAGCTATATCTGAGAGGCGTGTACAGATATATCTGAGAGGCGTGTACAGATATATCTGTGAGGCGTGTACCGCTATATCTGAGAGGCGTGCACAGCTATATCTGAGAGGCGTGTACAGCTATATCTGAGAGGCGTATGCAACTATATCTGAGAGGCGTGTACAACTATATCTGAGAGGCGTGTACCGCTATATCTGAGAGGCGTGTACAGCTATATCTGAGAGGTGTGTATCGCTATATCTGAGAGGCGTGTACCGATACATCTGAGAGGCGTGTACCGATACATCTGAGAGGCGTGTACCCCTACATCTGAGAGGCATGTACCGCTATATCTGAGAGGCGTGTACCGCTATATCTGAGAGGCGTGTACCGCTATATCTGAGAGGCGTGTACCGCTATATCTGAGAGGCGTGTACTGCTATATTGGGGAGGCGTGTACAGCTATATCTGAGAGGCGTGTACAGATATATCTGAGAGGCGTGCACCGCAATATCTGAGAGGCGTGCACAGCTATATCTGAGAGACGTGTACAGCTATATCTGAGAGGCGTATGCAACTATATCTGAGAGGCGTGTACCGCTATATCTGAGAGGCGTGTACCGCTATATCTGAGAGGCGTGTACCGCTATATCTGAGAGGCGTGTACGGCTATATCTGGGAGGCGTGTACGGCTATATCTGAGAGGCGTGTACAGATATATCTGAGAGGCGTGTACCGCTATATCTGAGAGGCGTGTACCGCTATATCTGAGAGGCGTGTACTGCTATATCTGGGAGGCGTGTACAGCTATATCTGAGAGGCGTGTACAGATATATCTGAGAGGCGTGTACCGCTATATCTGAGAGGCGTGCACAGCTATATCTGAGAGGTGTGTACAGCTATATCTGAGAGGCGTATGCAACTATATCTGAGAGGCGTGTACCGCTATATCTGAGAGGCGTGTACCACTATATCTGAGAGGCATGTACTGCTATATCTGGGAGGCGTGTACAGCTATATCTGAGAGGCGTGTACAGATATATCTGAGAGGCGTGTACCGCTATATCTGAGAGGCGTGCACAGCTATATCTGAGAGGCGTGTACAGCTATATCTGAGAGGCGTGTACCGCTATATCTGAGAGGCGTGTATCGCTATATCTGAGGCGTGTACCGCTACATCTGAGAGGCGTGTACCGCTACATCTGAGAGGCGTGTACCGCTATATCTGAGAGGCGTGTACCGCTATATCTGAGAGGCGTGTACTGCTACATCTGAGAGGCGTGTACTGCTACATCTGAGAGGCGTGTACAGCTACATCTGAGAGGCGTGTACCGCTATATTTCAGAGGCGTGTACCGCTATATCTGAGAGGCGTGTACAGCTATATCTGAGAGGCGTGTACAGCTACATCTGAGAGGCGTGTACTGCTACATCTGAGAGGCGTGTACCGCTACATCTGAGAGGCGTGTACCGCTACATCTGAGAGGCGTGTACCGCTATATCTGAGAGGCGTGTACCGCTATATCTGAGAGGCGTGTACTGCTACATCTGAGAGGCGTGTACTGCTACATCTGAGAGGCGTGTACAGCTATATCTGAGAGGCGTGTACAGCTATATCTGAGAGGCGTGTACCGCTATATTTCAGAGGCGTGTACCGCTATATCTGAGAGGCGTGTACAGCTATATCTGAGAGGCGTGTACAGCTACATCTGAGAGGCTTGTACCGCTACATCTGAGAGGCGTGTACCGCTACATCTGAGAGGCGTGTGCCGCTATATCTGAGAGGCGTGTGCCGCTATATCTGAGAGGCGTGTACAGCTATATCTGAGAGGCGTGTACAGCTATATCTGAGAGGCGTGTACCGCTATATCTGAGAGGCGTGTACAGCTATATCTGAGTGGTGTGTACAGCTATATCTGAGAGGCGTGTACCGCTAGATCTATCTGAGAGGCGTATGCAACTATATCTGAGAGGCGTGTACCGCTATATCTGAGTGGCGTGTACCGCTATATCTGGGAGGCGTGTACAGCTATATCTGAGAGGCGTGTACAGATATATATGAGAGGCGTGTACCGATATATCTGAGAGGCGTGTACCGCTATATCTGAGAGGCGTGTACCGCTATATCTGGGAGGCGTGTACAGCTATATCTGAGAGGCGTGTACAGATATATCTGAGAGGCGTGTACCGCTATATCTGAGAGGCGTGCACAGCTATATCTGAGAGGCGTGTACAGCTATATCTGAGAGGCGTATGCAACTATATCTGAGAGGCGTGTACCGCTATATCTGAGAGGCGTGTACCACTATATCTGAGAGGCGTGTACTGCTATATCTGGGAGGCGTGTACAGCTATATCTGAGAGGCGTGTACAGATATATCTGAGAGGCGTGTACCGCTATATCTGAGAGGCGTGCACAGCTATATCTGAGAGGCGTGTACAGCTATATCTGAGAGGCGTGTACCGCTATATCTGAGAGGTGTGTATCGCTATATCTGTGAGGCGTGTACCGATACATCTGAGAGGCGTGTACCGCTACATCTGAGAGGCGTGTACCGCTACATCTGAGAGGCGTGTACCGCTACATCTGAGAGGCATGTACCGCTATATCTGAGAGGCATGTACCGCTATATCTGAGAGGCGTGTACTGCTACATCTGAGAGGCGTGTACTGCTACATCTGAGAGGTTTGTATAGCTATATCTGAAAGGCGTGTACAGCTATATCTGAAAGGCGTGTACCGCTATATTTCAGAGGCATGTACCGCTATATCTGAGAGGCGTGTACAGCTATATCTGAGAAGCGTGTACAGCTATATCTGAGAGGCGTGTACTGCTATATCTGAGAGGCATGTACCGCTACATCTGAGAGGTGTGTACCGCTATATCTGAGAGGCGTGTACAGCTATATCTGAGAGGCGTGTACCACTATATCTAAGAGGCATGTACCGCTATATTTCAGAGGCGTGTACCGCTATATCTGAGAGGCGTGTACCGCTATATCTGAGAGGCGTGTACCACTATATCTGAGAGTCATGTACCGCTATATCTGAGAGGCGTGTGCCGCTATATCTGAGAGGCGTGTACAGCTATATCTGAGAGGCGTGTACAGCTATATCTGAGAGGCGTGTGCCGCTATATCTGAGAGGCGTGTACAGCTATATCTGAGAGGCGTGTACAGCTATATCTGAGAGGCGTGTCATAACACTGACTTACATCCAACTGTAAACGAGCCCCAAAGCAGTTAGTAAGATATACTTGTTAATGAAAACACACTGATACTTTTCAGGTCCTGCCCATGCATTGTGTATTACAAGGTGTTCCATATAAGCAGCCAATACAACCCTTATATGAAAATACATGTAGCCATAGCGATAATTGTGCATTATAGCCAATGCAGGTAAATTACACTGATCATCCCATTTGAATGTATATAGCCCTGATTTCTTTTTTTCCGAAGTATATAACAGCTACATAATTGGGTAGGGTGCAATCAGGGAGATTGCTAGATTCTTCAGGGAGTCCCCCTGACAATGAGGGTGAGTAGACAAGTGTGATTTTTCTTAAGCGTTTACATATGAAACCCTCTCATCCACAATACAGAGAATTCTATTGGTCTGGGATGTATGTGATTACTCATTTGACAATGGTCCATTGTTCTAGGGCCCAGTCAGCATGTTATTGGTCTTGGACTCTAATGCTGGGTACACACTGACAGATATATTGGCCGATCAATTGATAGGTCAATATATTGGGTGCCCGTCAGCCAGTGTGTACCAGCGATATGTCTGTAAACTACGTAGTTCACAGACATATCGCATCGGCTCTACTGCACAGCCGATGGACAGATATATCTGCAGATATATCTGTCCATCAGCCAGTGTGTATGGGGGCGGTCTGCCAGCCACCGGTGCACATGCAGCATAGGCCGCGGGGACGGGGAGGACACGCCCCCAACCTACCCCCGGTCAGCGGACCGCGGCGAAAGAGACAGATGATGGTCGTTCAGTGTGTATGATCAACCATCATCTGCAGATCACTCGATCTGCAGATATATCATCCCAGTGTGTACCCACCTTAAGGGGCCCATTTATCAATAATCACATACTGCAGTCTGATCTGGACCCAATATTAGTGCCCATGATCGCATTGCAGTATGCGATGATAGCACCGGGATGTATTAAATAACAGAAGCCTCCATGGTACATTTTACTTAATATTTAAGGGTATCCCCCAAAAAACAGGAGAATTTACTGATGAAGACACCAATTATGATGTCGCCTTGTGGCACAACAAGTGACAGCATGCACGTAGCAAAGAATGAATGCATGAAATAAATATATAAATAACATAGCCACAATAAACATACAGATATTATTATCCCTGTTATTTAAGAAAATATAATAAATAATACATCTTTACTTTGTGAATTTCCCATTGTCCTTTTAATAGAATAATTGGTTTGTGTCAGCAAGGTGATCCTCCTCTGGTGAATGTCCAGTTTTGGAAAAGAGAGCCGGGGCCTCGGAACTGGGCAATGTCTTGTCACATTTCTTGAAAAACTGAACTGATTGTTAGCATGCTGCTACTTCATCTACTGCTTCATTTGTTTCACTTGATCTGATCTCCCTTCTATTACTGTGATGGCCTCTTTCATAGGGGTAGGTGTATTAAGCCTTGGAAAGAGAGAGAGTGGAGAAGGATAAAGGCCCTCATTCAGACCCACTCGCAAGCGGGCGCACGTACGTTAGGCGTACGTACAAAATTATTTAAATTCAATGGCTCGCTCGTATTTTCGTTCGCATCTAAAATTCCTCCCTAAACTCAGGCGACCCCTCCTCTAACTAACGAGCGTGCGAAATAGCGAGCGTACATCCCCGAAATGGCTTGAAGGGAACGCACGCACAAGTGAAACCGGAAGTGGCCTTGTCAGATGTCGATTACCTGCTCCTTTATTCTGCCTACCTCCCTCAATCGTATCATGCCAATCAATGTATCAATTAGCTTAATTGTTTTTTTTTTTCAACACAATGCAAGAAACTTTACTCTTGTCCGTGTTTGTGTTTACCCGCAGAATACGTACGGATGGAACATTCGCTTTTATTGTTCAAAAAACATGTGAACCACAATTAAACAATTGTTCTATTGCTGTGGATCCCCGCATATTTTCCGGGGTTCATTTCTTTATTTAAATTTGCAAACGCATGTCACTGCATCAAGCCTATCATAACTCTCCAGAGATTTCTGGCCCTGTTGAACACATGACTCATACACTAACCAATAAAATTGCTCCTGTTAATTTCCAAAATACATTAGCCAATCAGAAATTTTTTGCACACTTTAGCAAAAATGTTTTGTATGAAAAACTCCATTGCCATCATGAGAGCCTCCGCATTCACCAGGCGCGAGCTGCTGGTGCTTACGGAGGTGATGGATCGCCGTATCACCAGCCAGCCTCCACCCATCACCAACCGGCAGAAGCGCTCCACGTATGCGGAGGCACGGTCCCGCCTGCGGTCCTTGGGTTCACGCCGCAACATCGGGCAGCTGGAGCGCAGGTGGTCAGACCTGCAACGGCGAACGCCCCGCTTGCTGGCATGCTTTCGCATGCAGATCCTTGAAAGTAAGGGTTATGTATTGTGGTTTTCATGTTTGTGTTTGTGGGGCAAACTGCGTGTGCATGTTTTCCTGTCTGTCCTATTAATTATTTGTCCTCATATCTGCGTGTGCATGTTTTCCTGTCTGTCCTATTAATTATTTGTCCTCATATCTGCGTGTGCATGTTTTCCTGTCTGTCCTATTAATTATTTGTCCTCATATCTGCGTGTGCATGTTTTCCTGTCTGTCCTATTAATTATTTGTCCTCATATCTGCGTGTGCATGTTTTCCTGTCTGTCCTATTAATTATTTGTCCTCATATCTGCGTGTGCATGTTTTCCT
Source organism: Taudactylus pleione (assembly GCA_031769625.1). Lineage (NCBI taxonomy): Eukaryota > Metazoa > Chordata > Amphibia > Anura > Myobatrachidae > Taudactylus > Taudactylus pleione. The sequence goes on from JAUIMM010000134.1 coordinate 8,018,375, forward strand.
GTCTGTCCTATTAATTATTTGTCCTCATATCTGCGTGTGCATGTTTTCCTGTCTGTCCTATTAATTATTTGTCCTCATATCTGCGTGTGCATGTTTTCCTGTCTGTCCTATTAATTATTTGTCCTCATATCTGCGTGTGCATGTTTTCCTGTCTGTCCTATTAATTATTTGTCCTCATATCAGCGTGTGCTTGTTTTCCCTCTATTTCTGTTTTTTTCATTCTACTCCTATTTGCATGGTTTTTTTTGGTGGTTTTTTTTTTTTTATTTGGGCCCCGGATTTGCCCAGAAACTAACCTCAATTTGTTTGACATATTTTAGGAGGACAGCCAAGACTACGCCGTCACCGTCCGGCCAGACGGCGTTCCCGGCCACTATCCCCAACCCCCAGCCAACACTCCACCCCAAATATTTCCCCTATACCCCACTCCTCCCCAGCCTTCCAAGACCCTCTCCCGGAACTGTCGGGCCTCCTTCCCCTCCGTCCCACTTCCCCCTCTCCTCCACCCACCCCTCTTCCAATTACCCCCTCCCCGGAGTCCATCATTACCCCTCCCCGTTCTTTGGGGAATGAAGGCTCCTCCGAGGAGGAACATGGAGGGACTTCCGGAGCTCCCGTTTTGGCTCCCAGTATGTTTTTCTTTCTCATTTTTTTTAACCACAAACTGTTTGTATGTAATCATGTGTCGTGCCTTTATTCGTGCTTGTTTGGTTTACTTTTGGTGATTTAGCAGTTTGCCTTTACCTCTTCCTGCTGATTTCAACATACACATATCACACCTGTGTGAATTTGTACATAGGCCTTGTATTTTTGGCAGCACCCCCTTTTGGTTTTTTTTTTTTTTTTTTCGGTTTAGGAGTGATTTCGTTGTGTTTTTGTTTTTTTAATGTGGATTCCCTATTGTTTTATTAATCCACACACTTTTCTCACCCACAGAGGAACAGAGGCGTCGACAAGAGGTGGACGATTGTGTTGGCCAGATGCGCCAACATGTCATTGGCATTCTTGTGGGCCTTGACCGGCTGTCTGGCATCCTTCGCCAGTAGTTTTTTTTGTTTATTTTCGTTTTGTAAATAAATTTTGTAGTTCTAATATACGTTCTGGCTCATTCTTTTTTTCAAAAACAAAAATAGTTTTCCCTGACATAAGTAGACTGTTCCTGCAAGGATTTCCCTTTTTTAAAAGTTAGATTGTATTTTGTATTTGTATGTTAAACAGCCACAAGAAACACATAACAGTAACAATGTCATTTCCCTTTTTGGGTGTAGTGTCAATTAGATATTTCGACATTTTACAGGTTCCTAGTTGGTGTGCAAGCTGCTTAGGCCAATCTTCAAAATCCAAAGGTTTGGACAGGCTTCCTTTTGGTGTGGGTTGGGAACCTGCAAACATATTTCAGTTTACATCAACTGGTGTCAGTACTGGATTACCCCTTAGTCAAATGTAAGGTGTGTTAACCTGGTTACACTTGCTGTTAACGTCCAAAAAAAGGAAGACCATTTCACTCTCCAAACATTTATTCACAACATAAATGAGAAATCAAAGTGGTCAGTCCCCCCCAAAAAAACAGTGATAATCTCAAATACAACACATACAAATAAAATATTTAATTAAAAAAAACAATCAAGAACTGGTTGACGAAGGACCATGCCAACATGATTCCACAAACATGGCGTTGCGATATGGGTTCCAGAATATATGGCCAAAATCACCAGATCCAGGTTTGGTAAGGGTAGCAGGAAGTAGTGAGCGTTGGAGTGGCAAAGATTATGTGAACAAACAGAAGATGGTGAAAAAAAAAAAAATAAATTAGATGTTCGCAAACAAACACAAACACATTAGGTATAAACACTGTAGTTTGGGTCAAACTTACCTAAAAAATCTGGCCACCACATCATCGCGTATGGCCCCCCCACATACTGACCTCCGACCAACCTCGGGGGGGCCATCCTCAGGTAAGGCATCCTCTGGCTGCATTGGGACACCACTCCTTATGGCGATGTTGTGAAATATCCCACACAGGACCACAATTTTCGACACCATATCCGGCAAATACATGAGCTCGCCACCAGAGCGGTGGAGGCATCTGAATCGGCCTTTTAAAAGGCCGATACAGCGCTCCACCACTTGCCTGGTGGCTGTAAGTGCGGAATTATACTCACTTTGTGGGCCTGGTGTGGGAGCCAAATAAGGAGTGAGCAGCCAGGACATGCAAGGGTATCCACTGTCTCCTGTGAAAAATAAGAGACAACATCAGGAACACTGTGTATCAAGCTTAACATTGTTATGTACTAAAGGTCTCCACTTACCCAGAAGCCATGCATCACCAGCTTGTAGGTTGGTTAATTTCTGCCATATCCCTGATTGCCGGATGACGAAGGAGTCATGTGCACTTCCTGGTAACTTAGCATTCAGGGACAGGATCTGGAGGGAGGCATCACATACCACCATTACATTCAGGGAGTGATAGTGTTTCCTGTTTCTAAATATTGCCTCCAGCCGTGCTGGAGGCTGAAGTGGTATGTGAGTACCATCCACAACCCCTATGATGTGTGGGAAGCCAGCTATTTGGTAAAAATTGGCCTTGGCCACACTAAGGGCACCCATATCCAAAGGCATTTGAATAAAATGATGGAGGTGCTTGAAAAGTGCCTCCATCACTGCCCTCAGGATCCGGGAAAAGGAGGATTGGGAGATGCCCACCACTATTCCCACCGTTGTTTGAAACGATCCTGAGGCACAGAAATGTAACACCGCCATAAATTGCGTCAGTGGTGGTATTGCTGTTGGACTGTCAATTTGCCGCTCAAGATCACTTTCTATTAATGAGAGAGTGTCTATGATGATTTTGGGAGGTAGACGGTAGCGTCTTAAAACCTCATCATCGGGCATTCCAAAAAGGGTGACACGTGTTCGAAATATCTGGGGCCTTGCATGCCTACGATGCCTACGCCTGGGATGAGATTGAGGTTGGTCGGCTTCCGGGAGCATGGCCAGAACAATCCGCCCCAGATCAACCTGAAATTCAAAGATTTCAAAGTAAGGCTTTTGACCCACCCCAAAACTATATTAAAACAACTTAGCTTGATGATACCATCCATTGCTGCTTACATGCCGGGGTATTGTCATGATACGTCCAAACTGAAAATAAACAACAAAATTACTTGACACATTTCACTCTGTGCATTTTTGTTTATACATTTTGTGCTAGACCAAAGTTCAAATATGCCAAACACCCATTTAGCAAAACCTCAAAGCGACATTTAACACAGTACATCAAAACGGGTCGAAATGTTGGCTCAAAAAGCGAAAGCTAAACCACCAAAAAGTTAGAATGATTATTAAGCTGTTTAAAATGCGCTAATTAGTTCGCTAATACAAGTCACAAGAGTAACTACTAAAAATGCGCTAATTAGTTCGCTAATACAAGTCACAAGAGTAACTACTAAAAATGCGCTAATTAGTTCGCTAATACAAGTCACAAGAGTAACTACTAAAAATGCGCTAATTAGTTCGCTAATACAAGTCACAAGAGTAACTACTAAAAATGCGCTAATTAGTTCGCTAATACAAGATAAAAAATGGACTTACCAAGAGCAAATATCTAAGATGCAAAATCAAAAGGTCTTTGGGGTCGAAAATAAACAAAATCTAAAATAGAAGAAATTAGGGATCCAAAAATTACAAAATATACGAAACACAATGAAACAACAATTGAACAAAAGTTAGACTTCACAAAACTTACCAAATCAACAAACGAGGTCCCAAAAATATAAACCAACAAAGATAACGGAAAAAAAAACGCAAATCTAACCAACAAACGAATCTCCAACCTCCAACTCCTTTCTACGCAATCAATAAACTCCAGCCAAGATAACCTCCAACAATCCAAAAACGCCACCTCGACTTGAGACACACCAAGCCATAAATAGTGTTTCGTTTCCCGCACAAATTAAGGAGGGATCATAGGGCCGCACAATCAATGATGCGGCCGCAAAATAAGGACGCATGTATAAATACGTCACGAAAACACATTCAAATTCTGGTGTATTTCTTGTTTGGACCTCAGACATGGCGACAGACCAGGGAAAAAATGCACAAGAGTCAGGCGGTAAGTCTTTCATGCATTTTCTATCAACGATTAATTTGAAACATAAGATTAGGCAAGTTGTGATTTTGTGAATTCTGTAAATTTACACAAATAGGTGAGGAGGATGACATGGAAGAGGCTGCTGGGCCCAGTATTCTGGCCAAAGCAGCCAAAAAAAAAAGGCAGCCACATTTCACAAGAAAGGAGATGGAGGTTTTGATCCAGAAGTGTGTGGACATCCTGCCACAGGCAGACAGGAATATGAGTCTAAGCCAGAAGTGGAGAATGTGGGAAGAGGTAGCCGTTGCTGTCAATAGAGTGGGTGATTATGTCCGTCTAGCCCGGGATGTCAAACGGCGGTAAGTAAACCCTTGCCCCCCCTAAAAACAAACCCCATTTTAAACCAAAGGATAATGGCTTCCATTTTTCCCCACAGATGGGGCGACTTCAAATATCGCCTAAAGCAAAAACTCGCGGACAGGGCTAGGCATGCAAGGGGGACAGGTGGGGGTCCCACCCCTGTGTCATTGGAGTTGACGGATTTAGAAGAGCTGGCACAGGGGTGTGTGCAGCCTGTGGAGGTGTTTGGCGTGTCCAACATGGATACGGACATGCCAGACTTTGCGGCTCCTCATGTTGGCCCAGGTAAGTATTGTGATGTCACCAACTCTGAAATGCTATTGTGCCAATATGTAGATTCTAATGTGACTCTTTTCTCATTTTTCAAACAGAGACACAGGCGGATGAGTCTGCTCCAGAGGGAAGCCTTGGCCGCAGAATTTCTGCTGGCTCTGCAGGGGAGGAACCAGTACATCCGGCTGAGGACCCTGCAGAAGCCAGTCCAGGGCGTGCCCCCTCGCAGGCAGTGGGCCTCCTCACAGAACTCAATTTCAAATCGGATTTCCATACAGAGATTCTGCAGAGGATGGACGCCAGTCTGATACGGGTGGCTGAGGCCCTGGAGCAAAATGCTGCGGCCAACGTGACCATTGGTCAGGCCCTGGCGGAAAATACCAGGGCCAACATCCGCATCGCCGATGCCCTGGAGCAGCTCGTTCGCCAGCACATGGTGGAGCCGACCTCCCTTCCTGCCGGAACATCAGGATCCTCCACCTCTGGCACAACATCAGCCAATCCTCCAAATGTGCCTAGCCCTGTGCCTAGTCCAGAGGCCACAACATCTGCCTCTGGACAGGCCAGCCCGATGGCATCCCGGACCCGGTCTGGCGCCCACCCTCCCCCATCCAAACGGGCGAAAAAACGGTGACAGCAATGGCGACTTTTCCCACACTCCTTCTGTGCTTGGCTCATATTCCTTTCTGGTCAAAACTTCCCTCTCCTTTCTTGTGAAATGTTTTTAAGTTATTTTTGTACGTTTATGTTATCAGTTATTGATTATTTATTTTTGATAAAAAGTATCTTTGGCAGAAAAAAAAAAAAAAATATTATGCCAATTGGTTTGTGTTTAAACAATAAATTTATGATAAAAATCTGACATTGTATTGTGACATTATTGTACAAATGGGTTACATTTAATCCTGGCCCTAAAGGCAAAAAAGGACACAAAAAACCATTTCATTTGTATAAAAAAAAGGCCTCTTGAAGGAACGTTTAAAAAATGACATAACGATGCAAATTCCACATTAAAAAAAAAAAGGGGAGCTAATTAAAACATGATGACATTATTGTCACAATAGGCCATAAACAACAAATTGAGGCCAAAAAAAAACCCAAAAAATGTACGCCAATTGATTGTGTAATCCTGACATTAGCAGGTATGATTTCCACCTGCGTACGGTTTTGTGCTATCCCAATAAACTGCTTTCCAAACACATACCAAGCCGGTTTTCAATACAACACTAATTGCTTTTGTGACCACCCGTGATTAATCGCTGCAACATCATGGAGTCCCGGGACGGAGGAGAAGGCCATCGCCAATGTGGTCGAGTAATCCAGACCCTAAACTGTGCGAGCATTTTGAAGGGAAAGAGGATGTTCCAGTGACGTATGTGACGGTCCGAACACATTTGACGTTCGCATCTGCTAATGTATGTACGCCCCAAAAACGCATCGCCACGCCTGCGTTTTTCCATCTCCACCCCCGTCAACACCCAAAAACGCCCTGTTCTGTCAATCACATTTGACATGTCACTTCCTGTACGCTATTTTAGGAACGAGAGAAAAAAAGCTGGCAATCTGCCGTACGCACATGCGCAGTGTAACACCGACGCATGCGCGGTTAGTCAACATCGGAACGCAACGAGCGTACTGCTGTTTGCGAGTGGCTCTGAATGAGGGCCAAAGTTCCAACCAATCAGCTCCCAACTGTCATTAAACGCAGTATCTAAAATGACACTTCGGAGCTGATTGATTGGCACTTTATCTACATGCACTTTACCCTTTCTCCAAGGCTTAGTACATGAGTGTAAAACTTTCTGGACTTCAGCTTGTACAGATTTCTTCATGTCTTTCATCCCTTTAGGAAGGTATTGGAAATTCCTATGTGTTATAACGGTTAGGTGATCATCTTCTCAATCTGTCTGACAGCTCCTCTACTGGCTTTGTCCTCAGTAGGTGCTTTCTTTTTGGATAAGTACTGTGGCCCTGTTCAGAGCCGGACGCTCTGACAAAGCGCTCGTTCTGAATCAGGGCCGTCCCTCCTACCTTTTGGAGCTGCCTCCAGGCCGCTCGCATAGCTGTGGGTGACCACCCACAGCTACAGCGAGCGGCCAAAATGATGGTCGCGATGGTCAAGACAATCGTGACCTTCGGGCTTGCAACGAGCCCCTTTGCGGTAGGGTCTCGCTGACGCAAGCCCTGGAGTGCTTTTGGCTCTATCAGAGCCAAAAGCACTCCCACTGACATCACTAGTGATGTCAGTGGGGCCGGCCCCAGACGGTAAGCGTTCCCATGGGAACGCCTCCGTCTGGGCAGCCACGCCCCAGGTACGCCCACCAAAGGGGGCGTGCTGTTAATCACCATCAACAGCACGCCCCCTTTGGTGCGAGACCCATAACGACGGCTTGGCCGTCGTTATTCGGGTCTCGCACATGTGCACGACAGAGCCGGCTCCCTCGTGCGCATGCACTTTGGCAACATCGACCCGCTTGCGAGCGCTCAGCGCTCGCGAGCGGGTCTGAATTAGGCCCTGAACGAGTTAGGCATTCTGTAGGAAAGTTGCTTGGTTCGAGTGGGATATTTCATGAAAGGTTCTGTAGATTACGGCACATCTTGAGGCCAAGAGGGTAGATAGGGGCTTTTAGATCATAATCAATATGCTTGGTGGTTCATAACTTTATAAAGAATCAATCCTTCTGTAGTTTCAAATGCTGCCACAAGAGGGTGGAAAATCTATTTCCAATAATGTGTTGATAGTTGTTATTTGTTGAATATCCAGAAGATGGCAGCAGAGCAATGAATATAAGTCCAATATGAAGTATCTTCAGTAACTGCATGCTTGGAATGAAAGTAACAAAAGATGTGTAAGGCAAGATACTATGATAAGATAGAGGTCTGTGTAGCTTTTAAACGGCTGTTAGTTTTTGACTCAAGAAATCCCTCATGGTTGCTAATGGTTACTACTTGACTGACTTGACTATGACTCAGGAAACCACTGCAGGTGGGTTTCCTCAAAGATATGACAAAACCACCCGACAGAGGTGGTGGAACATGGGATAGACTTGAATCAGGTTAAGTGAGTCCTGTCGCTCACTGAAGGTGATGTTGTCATTATTTTATTTTATTTTTTAAATTTTTTTATTTATTAACAGTCATTAAATAAATAATGACAGTTTTTAGGGCCTGATTCAGCAAGGATCGCAGTTGCATAGACGCACGCAATCGGTCGATTAATTTGCATTGTGCATGCGTATGCATCGCAGTGCGCGTGCGTGAACTAGCAATTGCGATGGGAACTGCGTTTGCAGAGGCTGCGCAGACCCCGAGCGCAGTGATTGACAGGAAGTGCCGTTTGTGGGTGGTGACGGGGGGGTTAGTCGGGCGAACGCAGGCGTGCCAGTGCATTGGGATGGCGTTGCAGGGGCGTGCATAAATTATCCATTGCAATTCCATACACAGCATGAGGCCTCATAGCGTGACCTGAAGTTAGCATTCCTGAGTGAGGTCTGACCTGCCTTAACTGTGCATATGGGTCCGATGTTACCGATTATTTTGCTATGTTGCCCAAGTATACGGAAGTATGTAAGGGGAAGTGATCGCAATGCGATTGCAAACATTTGCATTTCACCACTAATAATAGCAACTGCGTTGTGTGCGTTCTAGCAGAATAGCGATCCTTGCCGAATCAAGCCCATAGTCTGCGGCGCTTTACTGAGAATATTTGGCCATTCACATCAGTCTTTGCCCCAGTGTAGCTTACAATTTATATTTCCTACCACATTTACACACACATACACTAGGGTTAATTTTTGTCAGAAGCCAATTAACCTATCAGTATATTTCTGAATTGTGGGAGAGAACCGGAGCACCCGAAGGAAATGCATGTAAGCAGGAGGAGAACATAGAAGCTCCACTCAGTTAGGGCCTTGGTGGGAATCGAACACCTCAGTGCTGTGAGGTAGTCATGCTAATCATTACACCATCCATGCTGCCCTTCCGGTCTGTGCTGTCCAACAAGCGGGAATCTCAGCTCAATAATCAGGTTGGTGCATTGCTGAGTTCAGGGGTGGACCTGATGGCTGGACCATCTTGGCCTGAAAGCTTAGTTGATAAACTGAACACAGAAACTTAGTGCTCACTGATGAGGTGTTACTTTGATTCTGGAGCCATTGAGGCCTAGGCAAACCTACACAGCCTGGTTGTGATGCTGTTTCTCTTCTACCTGAACTTAAAATACATTTTTGTATCCATGATGTTAGGAGGAGGCAAAAATCAACAGCTGGGCACTTTTTTTTTGAAGAGGGAGTCAACAATGGTGAGAGATTTTAAGATAGAGGAGGAGATTTATCAAACCTTCTAAAGAGGACAAGTGGATGTGTTTCCAATATCAACCAATCAGATTCTAGCTATCATTTTATAGAATATACCAGATAAATAATAGCTAGAATCCGAATGGTTGCTTCCTTGTCCTCCTTAAAAAGTTTGATAAATCTGCCCCGGAAACCCGAAGCTTAGCGAGAATGTGTCTACTCAATAGAGCTCCTTATTCACATCCCCTGTGATAGTATTTTTAACTATAATTTTTTTTTTAAAGTATGATTGACTAGGATCAGATCACCTATTGCATTCATAGTCATACCAAACCTGGGGGTCTATTTACTAAGCTTTGGATAGAGATAAAGTGAACAGAGATAAAGTCCCATCCAATCAGCTCCTAACTGCCATGTCACAGGCTGTGTTCGAAAACTGACAGTTAGGAGCTGGTTGGTTGGTACTTTATCTCCGTCCACTTTATCTCCATTCAAGGCTTAGTAAATCGACCCCCTGGTTACCAACAGATATACAGGAGATGAAGACTAGAACAACTTGTAGCCAATCAGAGATGTAGAATTTGCAGGGACACTGTGGTATGTAACACACACCTATATTGTAACAAACCTGGGCTTCTGTAAATACTTTATACTACAGAGGGAGACGTTTGTTGTGTCAGGGATGAGTTACTTTGAAAGCTGCTGTGATCAGGAAACACATTGGCAAATAAGTATATTTAGCAATATTTTCCAAAGTGTTTTGCTGTTCATTGTTATGTGTGAATCCAAAACAAACTGCATAGTGTATAGAGTTTCACTGGAAAAGGAGTGTCTCACTTTATATACCAAACCATTGGTATAATTACTGCATGTAACTGAGAATTGTAGACCCAAGGTCTGCTCTACAATACGTGAAGAATGCACCTACTACTGGCATCATTACTTTTCAGCATTTTTCAAGGTTAGTTCATATAATTTATAGGGAAAATCTTTCTAACCTCTGTCCTGGAGTTTTTTTGGCAATGTATCACTCTTGCCGAACAGGGGCAGGGGTTAATATGAGAGCAATTATTGGCGATTTGTTGGGGACATGAATTATCATGACATATATAGAATAATTCTGCACTTGTCACATTTAATGCACCCACTAATGATGCTGCTAATTACTTTGATGTCAATCTCTGACTGTTTGAGAAGATTAATACCTGCCAAAATATGTGGGTTGGAACCCATGCTTGTTTATTTCTGGAATGTTAGCTCATGTGACCAGGGTTCTATACCCAGTTTTTATCAGTTAGTATATGTATGTAAGTCTTTCATATTGGCCTCCCCCACAAAGCAGTGTGCCACACACTGGTATTATACGGTATCATAGACTGCCCAGGGGCAGAATGTTTTTCTAAACTCAAAGGTTTTGGGTTATTTTCTTAATAATTAACTGATTGCGAATGTTGCACGAAATCTATGTGTTAGCACTCGTTAACCCATGGTTTTACTGCATGGGATTAATTGAATATCTACGGGCGTGAAACCCCCCACGCGGCAATCCGTGCTGAATTGAATTATTTAACAGTCTGTGCTTGAAAAATGACAATTAGGAGCTGATTGGTTGGTACTTTTTCTCCCTCCACTTTATCTCTCTCCAAGGCTTGATACATCTCACCCTGTGTGTGAATGCGGGTTAAGGGCCACATACATCAGGCAGACATTTCCTCGATTCCCCAAACCGACTAGGTGCACCGATGGGAAATGGTGATCGGCGCCCATCAATGTTAGGGAAATTTCCTCATGTTAAAAATCCCAGATTTGACAATCCTGATCATATTTTGGTCGAGATTGGCGAATCAGGGAAATTCACATGTTGGATTTCCCCGGTCCCGATGCCCCGAGATCGGAGAATTGCGGCAATTCATCACTTATGTATGGGGGGCATTAGTGTAGATTTTGTGCTGCCTGCAGTGACCAGACTGGAAATAGTGAAGGTACTTACTGTACCTGACAGTCACTACACGTATAAGTCATTAGATCGCAGTTATTTATATAGCATCCATATATTATGCAGCACTTTAAAGAGAATATTTCAGTCATTGACATCAGTCCCTGCCGCAGTGGAGATTACAATCTATATTTTCTACCACATGTATACAGTATACACTATGATTTTTTATTTTTTTTTGTATCAGAAAGCAATTACCCTTCCAGTATATTTTTGGATTGATGCATGAAATCAATGCTAACACTAGGGGTAGCATACAAACTCCACACAGATTGGTTGTTGGTTGCAATGAAACCCATTACCTCAGAACATAATTACAGTAACTCTAAACTAAGTAAAATCCTTTTCACCCGCTTAGAAAACATTGGCATGGCAGCAAAGTGATATTCAGCTCCCCAAAGATACGGGCTGGCATTGGAAAGAGTCATCTTACTGTTTCGCAATCCAGTCCTGGAAGCCTTTGCAAGTGCATGACCTGTTAAAAAAAAATGTATAGAAGAATATATATTTTTGTATACACTTACTGTATCTTAGAAAAAAAACATTAGGAGGACAGCAGTGGTACTTGCATGGTGTGTTTGGCTACAGTCAAAATTAAATAGGCTTTTGCCAGAGAGACACAGTGATAGTGGTCACCCTGCCTGGGGTCTTTAATTAGAAAAAAGGAAAAATCCTACTGAAGCTGTGGTGAAACCAGGACCGACAATACACATTTGTTAGGGGCCCCCCATCCCCGCTTCCCTGCAGCCAGCCCCCTGTGAGTCCTTCCGGTGGCTAGCCCCCTGCGAGTGCCCCTCCGGTGGCCAGCCCCCTGTGAGTGTCTCTCCGGTGGCCAGCCCACTGCGAGTGCCCCTCCGGTGGCCAGCCCCCTGTGAGTGTCTCTCCGGTGGCCAGCCCCCTGCGAGTGTCCCTCCGGTGGCCAGCCCCCTGCGAGTGTCCCTCCGGTGGCCATCCCCCTGTGAGTGTCTCACCGGTGGCCAGCCCCCTGTGAGTGTCTCTCCGGTGGCCAGCTCCCTGTGAGTGTCTCTCCGGTGGCCAGCCCCCTGTGAGTGTCCCTCCGGTGGCCAGCCCCCTGTGAGTGTCTCTCCGGTGGCCAGTCCCCTGTGAGTGTCTCTCCGGTGGCCAGCCCCCTGTGAGTGTCCCTCCGGTGCCCAGCCCCCTGTGAGTGTCCCTCCGGTGCCCAGCCCCCAGTGAGTGTCCCTCCCGTGGCCAGCTCCGTCAGTGTCCCTTCGGTAACCAACCAGCTCCCCACAGTGCAGCACCAACACTTACCATGCCGCGGCTCCTCTGTCTGCTAGCAGTGCCATTACGATGTCACGACGTCACGCGCTGCACCACGATAAACAAAAATAAAAACTTTATTACACTGGCCACCGCCGGGGCAATAAAGCTACATTACTTCACAGACTGCCCATACGGACCCGGCCGCTACCTGCCTGCTGTGCCCCCCTGATCATGCAGCAGTACAGGCAGCGATCAAGAGAAGTATTATGTGTGGGCCCTTCCTGGGCCCCCTACAACCTCGGGGCCCGTCACAGCTGTGCCCCTTGTCCCCCCCCTGTCGCCGGGCCTGGGTGAAACCACCCACTATTGCCAGAAAAAAATAGTTTTTCTCCCTTATAAAAGAGATTAATTAACCTATATATAAAATGTGTACATAAGGGACAAAAAATATTTTTTTCTCTTTTGACCCAGGACAAAATCATTCCTTCCCTCCCTTTATTTTTATTTTTTTCCATCCATATTTTTATATTTAATTTCTGATATTTAAATGTAATATAAAATAGCTGTGACAGATGAAGTCATTCACCAAACTTACAATGCATATTGATGCAATACAAAGAGCATCCTGAAGCTGTAACTAACTGCAAGTTTTTGTCATCTATTATTTATTATTGGTGTCCTCAAAAGGTTCTCTTAAAGGGCTTTCCCACATTCTGGTGACTTTGTTTTGTCTATTATCAATGTAACTTTCATTCATATTTGTGTATTTATTTTCTGATATTTGAATGCTTATTTGTAAATGCAAATAAAAATGTAACTATAAAAAAAAAAAATGTGTACAAAAGTATTCTATGAATGACTCCCAGACTAGCAAAGCATGCAAACTACATTGTTGATAAAAAAAAAAACAACAAAAAATAAAAACATAATTTGCTAAATAGGTGCATATAAATTTTTTTTTTAGATTATACAGATGAAGAGCAGCGCTAACTTCCAATTTAAATGAAAGATGAGCGAATTAAAGAATAATATTATCTACAGTATTACAGAATAAATAATAAACTAGTAATATTAATTTCATATGTGTTTTAATTTGTGTTAATATCTATTTAATGTATTAATCACAATATGATAAATGTACTGTTACGCAAAATTGATAATTTTTGTGATAGATAATTTTTTATTTATTTATTCATAATCTACTAATTGCAATTTGGCACTGTTTTTTTATCTCTCTCTAACCTTCCCTGTGAGCTTGGTTTAGTATTACACGCTATAGCTTTTGTGAGACGTAAAGATGCACCTTGGAGCAAAAGTGAAGCACTTCTCATGTACAGCTTGTGCATGTATTTTAGTGTATTTAGGGCCTGATTCAGACCCGCTCGCAAGCGAGTCGATAGTCGGGCTCTGGGGCTCGCTACAAATGGGGCGGCTGTCGATGTTGATCGACCATCCCGACCATCACCTGGCCGCTCGCAAAAGCTGTGGATAGTCACCCACGGCTTAGCGAGCGGCCAGGAGGCCGGCTTTTTAAAAAAAAAAGCGGCCGCCCTCATTCAGAGCGAGCGCTCGCTTTTTGCAAGCGGCTCTGAATGAGGTCCTTAGTGTTACGTGTATCCTGCATATATGGTTCCTGTCATTCATTCGCTGCCACCATCGGTAAGTGTGTACGCACTTGACGATGCCAGCACCCCTGCCGAGACCCAACATCGTGCTGGGTACACATTGCTAAGTGTGTACCCAGCTTAAGGTATATTAAACTTCTCCAATGTTTGCCTGTGAACTACGAATTTACTGTAATATCTCATAAGTTAAATAGTTCAGTTATTCATCTGCGGAAAGTAAGCTAGAAGAATAAGGCACCTTTATTTTGCCAGGAATCAATCACCAATATTATGTCCCATATATAAAAGTTACGCTTGCCTCTCTAATTTGTTTATTTTTCTCCTCACTAGTGGTCTTCGCTGCACCAAGATTGTTTCTGCCCAACAACGTGACTCTCCCTGAAAATGCCCCTCAGAGCACATTGGTAGCCCGGATGTCTGCCACAACTGGTCCGTTTGATGACATTGCCGGAGCACCTTATATAGTGAATTCGAATCCTGTGGTGCATCCGTTCATCATTATTCCAAAAGCTGAAAAAAATTGGGAGGTATGGAGAATATAAAAATACAAACCAAGATTTCTAATTTAAATAACCCAAAACTATAAACATTTTCCCGAAAGCACACGACCGCATTTCACCAGCATGACAATAACCTGGGTAGCATCACACCATGTTTGCTTATTTTGTTGGAAGTTGCAGGAGACAACTCCATATTTCAGGGGGTTCTCCTGGTTCCCAGATGAGTAGGTAGCCCTCCCCTATCCGGCCACTTCTCTGGTGAACGTGTGATGACACAGTGCAGTGCAATATTATGCTGCAAATTGCATTGGCATTCATAGCACCGATCTTCCACCCTTTCTACCTGGACCTCCCTCTTCCCTAATCTCCCGGAAGGCACACTGTAAAAGTAGGTAAGTATGGAACTGCTCCTCCTCCGATGCCTACAATATAGGTCACAGATCCTCTACTTCTTACACTAGGTCCATGTGGTCGTGGAGGCTGAGCTAGCCAGTAGAGGCTGATTCTTACTCTAACAGGGAAATTACAATTGTGGACCCTCAGTCATAGTGAAAACTAGCACCCAGGCTAGTCAGTGCAGGGTGCCACTATAACATGGAAAATGGGGCAAAAAAAAATCTGCAAACCCTGTGGGTATCTTCTAGACCCTCCTCTCATTGTTAAGAGGACACATTGTTTCCCTGATGCCTATGATTTTAATGTTTTCTTGCTATAATGCTCTTGAAAAGGGATGTATTTCACTAAGGCCCTCATTCAGAGCTGATCGCAATTAGCGCTCGCTAGTTCAGAAAAAGGGGGTGGCTATTCAAATGAACCATTCGCTCCTTGCGGTCTGTTGCCACCTCCATGTCTGAACGAGCGAACAAAACATGCGGACGTTTATTTGATAAAAACACCCCCTGGCCGCTCGCATCATACGTCATGTCCGCTATTTATTAGATTAATCGAGTACATCGAACAGCGTATGAACTGCTCGCTATTCTTGTGGTTGGTTTTTCCTACCACTATATTGCGAGCAGTTCTGACTATAAAACAACCAAGTCACGTGGTCAATGACGCTGCTGTATTAATTATGCACACCCATAAAACGCCCGCTTTGACCTTTAAGCACGCCTGCGTTCTGATCTACACTCCCCGTTTTCAAGCACCTTCCCCTGTTACCACCCACATACGCCTCATTCTGTCACTCAAAATAGCAGGCACTCGCTATATAGCGAACAAACGATTTTCGGCCGCACTGACTGGTTCGCGCATGCGTATTAAAAACCATACGCATGCGCAGATGTGCAAACATCGTTCCGAACGAGCGAGCGGCCGCTTACGAGCGGCTCTGAATCAGGCCCTAAGTTAGTTATGATGTCATTTATTAGTTCTAATCTGTTGTATATTCAGTTCCTCAGCATTTAGGAGCAACTAAAGGCTGGTGGCTTAGAAAATCATCCTTAAATTAAACTGGGGGAGGAAACTCTGCATGAGAGGATATTGGGCCTGATTCAGACCCACTCGCAAGTGGCTGTCCGCTCGCAAGTGGGTCGATGTTGTGCACTGCGCATGCGCACAACACGGCGGGAGCTCCGTCGTGCGCATGCGCCAGACGCGACGAGCGAAGGACTTTCCTTCGCTCGTTGTGTCTGATCAAAGGGGGCGTGCTGTCGATGTTGATTGACAGCACGCCCCCTTTGGTGGGCGTGCCAGGGGCGTGCCTCCCTGACGGGGGCGTTCCCAAGGGAACGCCTACCGTCAGAAGCCGGTCCACTGACATCACTAGTGATGTCAGTGGGAGTGATTTTGGCTCTGATAGAGCCAAAATCACTCCGGGCCTTGCGGTTGAAAAACTCAACCGCAGGCTCCGGCTCGCAGTGGCGATGGTTGCGATGGTCAAGACCATTGCGGCCATCAAACTGCACGCTCGTATAGGCTGTGGGTGGTGACCCACAGCTATACGAGCATCCAGGAGGACGCTCCATAATTATGGAGGGCGGCCCTCATTCAGAGCGTGCGCTCTGCTCAGAGCGTACGGCTCTGAATGAGGGCCATTGTCTCCTTTGTGTACTCATACTCAACAAGACTAAAGTGCCAGGCCATACTCTTACCCCACCAGGAGTCCATAATGTAGAAACCTAGGAAAAGTTTAAAAGTTCCAACACAGTGCAGAATACATTCGGTGTGAAAGTTTAGTAGACAGGGCCTGCGAGTAGCCAGAGACATATAGTAAAATGTTGAACCTAGTTGCACTTTACCCCTTTCTTTAGTATGTGAGAGAGACCAATGTGAGATTAAATGTCCAATTAGGGCTTGTGGCAAAGATTGTGTCCCCCATCTATGTGTTGTAAAAATTAATCAGACATTAGATCCAGGAGTTTCTGCAAGTTGGAGAAAAAGTGATTAGACAATTGTGTTTTATCCACAATGACCACAACTTGAGAAATAATTTTTGCACACCACTGCCCAGGCCCTATTTAAAAATACTGTAAAATGTCATTACATTTTTTTTATTTCCATGTTGCCTAGTCCCAGCCTCATGCTCCTTTTCCCAGCCATCAACACCATTGTGCTCACTCTGCTGCCTTGGCTTTATTTAAAAAGTACATAAAAAAGTACAATAAACAAGTACAGAAGCACATTCCGCCAACATTAGTGACGACCGTTGCTGAACAATATACGTACAATCTCAGGCGTTTCCTTGCATACCCACAGATTCATTTATAATGTGTCCCACAGTAATCGGTGCCTTTTAGCATGGGTCTTGTAGCCAATATGAAGAGTTAGGGGGCTATTTATTTTGCCCTCCCTTTCCCTCAATTGCAACAACTCTGTACTGACGTGGCTATGGCCGTGTTACCATTATGGGGGAGATGTATCTAAACTTCGGGGGGGGGGTATATCAAAACTTGGAGAGAGATAAATTGGAGAGAGATAAAGTACCCACCAATCAGCTCCTGTCAGTTTACAGGCTGCGTTTGTAAAATGACAGTTATGAACTGATTGGTTGGTGCTTTATCGCTCATCCAAGGTTTGATTCATCTCCCCCCTAGAGAGATAAAGTGAAGTTGCCCATAGCATCTAATTAGCTTCTGTTAATCTACAGACTGTGGGGCTGATTCATTACCATACGCAACTGCGATTACGCACGCCATTGGCCGATGGTTGCGGTCTGCGCATGCATATGCATCGCAATGCACGTGCGCAAACTAGCTATTGCGGGCAGGACTCTGATCACAGAGGCTACGCAGACCCATCGCAGAGTGATTGACAGGAAGTGGCATTTGTGGTTGGTGACGGGGGGTGGTCTGGCAAACGCAGGCGTGCCACTTCGTTTTAACGCCATTGCAGGGGCGTGCATAAATTATCCACTGCAATGGCCTACGCAGACTGAGGCCTGATAGCGTGCGGTGAAGTTAGCAATTCCTGAGTAAGGTCAGGGCTGGTGCAAGTGTGCGTGAGGCTGCGATGGTACTCCATTGTACCGATGGTTTCGCAGGCTTGATAAACATTACGGATGTGTGTAAGGTAAAGTGGGCGTCCTTATGTAGTGCTGCGAGGGCATATCGTTCGCAATGGATTAGCATACTGTCGAAGTTGAACTGCGTGCGCAATCGCTATTGCATACGCAGTTGCGTACGGTAGTGAATCAGCCTCTGCGCCAGATAAATGATAGCTAGAAGCTGATTGGTTGCTAAGGGCAAATTTCCATTTTACAGGTTCACCCGGCTGGTTTGTAATAGGCCTGGTGCCACGCTACCCGTTTTTTTTTTTTTGGTTTATTGTAAAATAATTGATTTTATTGAAACATTTTTCATACAATATATAAAAAAAACTTGTGCATCCAACAGTTGAAATCCAGGGCATGTGTAGTGCAAATCATGTTATGCTAAGGGATTCAGCATATTCCTCTACATCAGCTGCAGGGCCTGATTAACAGTTCCAGACACCCTAGGTAGATACATCTGTAGCCCCCTCTGTAATGCTGCTGAACACAGGGCCTAATGCAGACCCGCTCGCAAGCGCATAGCACTCAACAAACATAACACAAAAAGCACTCGCTCCGTGGCTCACTACAAAAGGGGCGGCTGTCGATGTTGATCGACAGCTCGCCCCGTTTTGTAGGCGTGGTGGGGGTTGGCTTCACAAACGTAGGCGTTCCCATGCGAACGCCTGCCGCTTGTGGGTGGCCCCACTGACATCACCAGTGATGTCAATGGGAGAGCTTCCGGCCACAAAACCCTACCACAAGGGTCTCGTCGCAAGCCCGATGGTCGCGATGGTCTTGACCATCGCGACCATCATCCTGGCCGCTCGCAATAGCTGTGGGTGGTAACCCACAGCTATGTGAGCGGCCAAGAGTCCGCAACTAAAAAAAACAGCGCCCGTCCTGATTAAGAGAGAGTGCTCGCTTTTTGCGAGCGCCTCTGAATCAGGCCCACAGAGCACAGTGCGTTACACTGCTCGGGAAATCGCCATTCTGCACATTTGAGAGACACATTTGATATTGACATCTTATGATGTGTATAGAGTGTAAAGCAGACATTGGCTTCTGGGGAATGCGAGGAAGACTCGAAAGACAATCGCTCTTTAGGCTTCCCAGATGGCTCTCAAGCACAATGTACATAAAGTAAAGGTTTAGCAGTAAGTTACATGGGGTAGGATGTACTTGAACTAAAATGCCGTCAATAGGTTTCCCAGGTCATAAACTCAGAAGTCCTCACATCGCGAGGCAAAGCTCTTATCGGAAGAGCTGTCCCGAGTGGAATTATTTGTGATGAGCATTCATGTATATGACGTTAATAAACGCCACGGTGCATGCGATAAGGAGCGGGATTTATTGCATAGAATGTTCGAGACATGATACAGTACACCCCGTCCATGGTCACATACATACATCTGGTAGTCACTTTAAAGCTGGGTGCACAATCTGCCGACGGATTCGCCAATGGGCAGATCCACTGACACAGTGGCCGATCAGGTAAGCTATACAGACTTACCGATCTGCCGCTCGATGTGTGTTATCTGACATCACAATTGGGCGGACATTTGAATTTGCCTGCCACAGTTGAGCTGTAAGTCACTGGCGGTTCATGACCACTGTACCCACAGCCAAATGTGCCAATATATCTCCAGATATAACGTCCATCTGCTGTGCTGTAGAGCAGATGTAATATTTCTGTGAATGATGTCGTTCACAGACTTATCGAGGGTACAAACCCGCCGACACAGTCACGTTATATCGGCCAGTGTGTACCCCGCATAAGAACTTATTGTCATGTCTGAGAGTTGGTTTGGCCTGGAACAGACATGGGAGGCTGAAGAGGAGACTTGGGAGGTGGGAATAAACCTGGATGGCTGGAGCCAGGACCTCCTCATGTATTGCTGTGTGGAGGTAGAGGAGCTGCAGAGGATGATGGGCCCGAAGGCGAGGACAGAAATAGAATATCTTTAGTAAACAGCAGGTTGGAATGAGAACTGGAGATGATAATGCTGAATGAATAAGCAGAATCGGATTGGGACTGATTATGCTGGACAAAGAGCTGGATTAGTTTGAGACCGATGTTGAAGATTTGAAGAACTTGTTGAATTTGAATCCGATGATGAAGAATTGATGAACTTGATCGGTGTGAGACCGATGTTAAAGAAGAATTGAAGAACTTATTTGATATGAGTCTGATATTGATGAACTTAATCGGTTGGGACCGATGTTGATGAATTAAAAAACTTAGGCCCTCATTCAGAGCCACTCGCTAGCGGCAGTACGCTCGTTCCGAGCGATGTTCGCACATCTGCGCATGCGTACGGATCATTATACGCATGCGCGAACCAGTCAGTGCGGCCGAAATTCATGTGCTCGCAATATAGTGAATGCCTGCTATTTTGAGTGACAGAATGAGGCGTATGTGGGTGGTAACAGGGGAAGGTGCTTGAAAATGGGGAGTGGAGATCCGAACGCAGGCGTGCTTAAAGGTCAAAACGGGCGTTTTATGGGTGTGCATAATTAATACAGCAGCGTCATTGACCACGTCACTGGGTTATTTTATAGCCAGAACTGCTCGCAAGATTGTGGTAGCAAAAACCAACCACAAGAATAGCGAGCAGTTCATACGCTGGTCGATGTACTCGATTAATCTAATAAATAGCGGACATGACGTATGGTGCGTGCGGCCAGGGGGCGTTTTTAACAAATAAACGAACGTATGTTTTGCTCGCTCATTCAGACTTAGAGGTGTGAACAGACTGCAATTTGCGAACTGATCATTTGAATAGCCACCCCTTGTTTTTGAACGAACGACCGCAAATAGCGAACGGCTCTGAATCAGGCCCTTAATTGATAAGAGTCCGATATTGATGAATTGATGAACTTGATCGGTTGGGACCCATGTTGATGAATTGAGGAACTTAATTGATATGAGTGCAATGTTGGAAGCATCGGATGATGGTTGGGGGGTTTCGGCTGGAACCGATAGTGGCTGTAAGAACAAATCTCAGTGGCAAAAACCAGACTGGTGTGCAAGATGGTATAGGAGACTTGTTTACCAGATATAGGAACTGGATATCACGAACTGGGACCGTTCAGATACAGAGTACCTGGGAGCTCAGCACTGAGCTGTAACTTCAGCAAGAAGCGCCGTTGTACTGACAGCAGAGGCCAGTCCGGAAATGGAATTTATAGGGGAAGAGCCCCAGGGATTGGATGCTGCGATCAGCTGGTCTGGGAGCAGCACTCTGAGTGGAGGAAGAGCATCAGGTGACAGAGTCCAACATGGCTGCACCTATACTGTTGTTTAGGAGGAAACGCTGGTGTGCAGCCTGTGTGCCATCATGCTGGGAAGACATGTTGTGAGCAAGAGGCTATGGAGAGCCATCTCCATGCTCAGTAACAGGACTCTGAGCAGACGGGACAGGAGCATGACAGACAGACCTCAGCACCAGCCCGGAGCAATGTGCAGCGTGAGCGGACCTCTGTGCTAACCTGGACAGGCACTGGAGTAGTAAGAAAGTGGTTTTAATAGTCTGGAGTGTGACACTTATCACCTTGGAATGGTTTATTAACTAACAAGCGCCTTTAATTAAGCTGTATGGTCACAGCCAATATGGTATGGAATGGAGTACTTCTCTATTTTATACCCCAGCTGCCAACTTCGTAGCAACTCTCCCCTCCCCCCTTCAAGTCTTGGTGCCCTAAACTGCAACCTAATTAGCCTAATTGTTAATCAGGCACTGATCAGTCGTCCTGTGTGTTTCTGGTCAACAAGAATTTAATGCTATATATTTTGTATTTTAAGAGACAAATTAACGTGAGAAGTTATATTTGTAACATTTAGAAATTGACAGAACGTACCCCAGTATGATGAATTTACAACCTATCCATTACATTTTAATTGATCATCTTGGGAAATGGACTCAAAGTTAAGTTAGTTGAATCCACATATGAAAATAATCTCATACTGGAAAAACAAACCCTGTAGTGATGAAAAAGATAATTTGGAATTACATAAACTCTTTTTAAAGTCACTAATTTATAACGGGTCAACATATATTATGTTTAATGTGCAATTTGAAACATTTTGGAAGGGATACATAGCTTCTCCCTCTCTTTCTTTCTGACAATAGATAAAGATTTTTATTATTAATACGCAGAAAAGAAGGGAATATTATATTTATTAAATAAATTTAATAACAAATTCAATAATTATATTATGCTTCCTAAAACTTGATTTTATCACAGTACATCGAAAATGAATCAATTACAAGACCACTTTGTAACTATAGATTACTGGACCAGTTTGTAAATGTAGATTACAGGACCATCTTGTAACTGTAGATTACAGGACCAATTTGTAACTGTAGATTACTGGACCAGATTGTAAATGTAGATTACAGGATCATTTTGTAACTGTAGATTACAGGACCAATTTGTAACTGTAGATTACAGGACCATTTTAAAACTGTAGATTACTGGACCGGTTTGTAACTGTAGATTACTGGACCAATTTGTAACTGTAGATTACTGGACCAGTTTGTAAATGTAGATTACAGGATCATTTTGTAACTGTAGATTACAGGACCAATTTGTAACTGTAGATTACAGGACCATTTTAAAACTGTAGATTACAGGACCAATTTGTAACTGTAGATTACTGGACCAGTTTGTAACTGTAGATTACAGGACCATTTTAAAACTGTAGATTACTGGACCGGTTTGTAACTGTAGATTACAGTTTGTAATGGTAAGGTTTATTATTATAATTATTATTACAGGTTGAGTCTCCCATATCCAAATATTCCGAAATACGGAATATTCCGAATTACGGAATATTTTTGGTATGACTGAGAATGTGAGCCCTTTGCTTTCTGATGGTTCAATGTACACAAACTTGTTTTAAAGCACAATTTCATTAAAATACAGTATACAATAACCTTCAGGCTGTCTGTATAAGGTGTATATGAAACATAAATGAATTTCATGTATGTACATAAACTTTTTTTGATGCTCAAAATTATAAAAAATATTGTATAAAATGAGCTGCAGGCTGTGTGTATAAGGTGTATATAGAACATAAATGCATTCTGTGTTTAGTTTTGGGTCCTATACCCAAGATATTTCATTATAGTATGCAAATATTCCAAAATACGGAATAATCCGATATCCAAAATACCCCTGGTCCCGAGCATTTTGGATATGGGAGACTCAACCTGTATTAATAATAATAATAATAATAATAATAATATCTCACAATCTCTCTGGAGTATAATTTTGGTAAGCATAAACAAGGTAATTTGCATATTTTAAAGATCTTGTAGTGTGTCAAGGACCCTAGTAGGCATCCCAGAGTTTGGCCCTGACTAGGTCAGAGCCTATGACTGTATCACGCTGACTAGTATTACAGTAGCATCAGGACAGCAATTATGCTTATCCCCAAGCCCTGATGTAAATGAGGGGAGAGTCGAATATAATACAATGAATATTCTACCACTCAGCCTGGTATAACATACATGTTTCCACTGCCAAAACCTGTGGTAAATAAAGGGACCATGGGTCCTCAAACACTCTATAACAATTGTGCAGGCTTGACAACACAAACTACCACACAGATATATGGTCTCCACCTAATAATAGTTATAGCATAACCATAGCGACCTAATAGCTTCCTCAAAGGCTGGGTTCTGGAGCATACATGAAAATAGACTAATAAAAGAACAATTTATTTACAAAAGAAATCACAATGCTTCATTACAGAAATGGTATAAGTAAAAAGGGTTACAGATTACATAGACAAACCTGTTGCATTTTCAAAATAAATGGGAAGTTTACACAGAAATACATGCAGCTAATTCTGGCCAGGGGGAATGGCAGGAAATGCAGGTCCAGGTTTCAACTTAGAATTGATCCCCCAAGTGTGACACAGAGAAACATGCTCTTATACCTCTTATCAGCTTTTCCCATGCTCATGGTGAGGTCATGACTGACTTGCTGGCTTGCTAATTAACCCAGGATCCATACCAGGACATAACTTTTACACTAAGTACAAATAACTGTACATAATTTCCCCTGTGTAATAGCAATATGGATGTTTACATTAATCTCTATTATATAAGCTATTAAAATAAATTCATCATGATTGCTCCAGGATGTGTAATTGGCTAGATTTCTAATTTCTCCCAAACCATAAGTCTTAGTGGCTTTAAAATCAGACCAGTCCAGTGTACATACTTCAGGTATTTTTCTGTGATTTTGGGAACTCCTAGCTGTTATAGAAATATCAATTTTACCTCAGAAACAGATGAAATATGGTGAGGTCCTTAATCCCTGTTTATATTTATTCACACCTTGTGACCATATTGCTGTTTGGATACCCCCTTCTGTGTGGGGAGCCAGGTAAGCATGCTCCAATCATCTATATGCAGACATAGATGTAAGGGCTTTTGTCTACACATCCTGTCCAGGTAATTGCTTCATCATGCTTACAGGATACTATATATACATAGAAATTACACAACACCAGGTCATCTCAGACTTCCTGAGTATAATTAATACACCTATTGATCTGTGTGGGCTGAATTTTAATAGTACATCAAAAGAACATAACAAAATGCATTTAGATTACCTGCCATCAATTAACTCACATTTACAAAAAAACAGTTCCTACAGTATATTCAGGTATTATTTGAGCAATAGTTGAATAATTATTAAAAGAAGATATATTCCTCTCATTTTGTTAGACATTGATGACATATATGGTGGCTTTTAATTCTCACTAACATAAAGAAATTACTGTAGTATACTTTGTCCATTTTCACATATTTAGAAACTAGCATTTTAGACCCATCATTTTCCGGGTCGCTAACTATTGCGCAGAGACTTTTTTTCTATTAGCTTGGAGTACTCTCTGCAGAGATTTCTTTCCCCTACTCTCTTCCTCTGTTCATCCCATCTCCTATCTCCCTCATGTTCTTCCTCCTTTTCTCCCATGTCACCCTGTTATTTATTGCCGATTCACGTGACCTCCGGTGGGGAAGGGGTGGTATCGGGAGGTGCAATTTGTGGGACCTCCGTGGGAACTAGGACTTGCATGGCATCTACATTATGCTTAGTTTGACACTATTTTACCCACTACTTTCTGATGTGAAACTGCGCTTGTTGAAAGTACCATATAGAGAAACATGTAATGGGAGCCAATGTTAAAAGTTTCAAGGAAGTTGTACTGTGATAAAATGATACAGGGCACAATGTTAGTGACACCTATTAGCTCATCTGCTAAGTTGGTCCATTAAAGTCAGGTGAACAAAATGTGTAATCGGGAAGTTTTACTTCAAACAGCTTTAGGAAAGTGAAATGTGGGTAGAGGAGGTGAACTCACTCCACACCAGTTTGTCTCTGGACATAGATTGGTGACTACAGGGCAAGGATAGATGAATGTTGGACAGATCAAGCAAATCCTATGTTTGCAAATTTCCAACAAGGCAAGACACTAATCTATTATAAAGTGGCATATATTTTCCGTGTACACATTTTTTTCATGTATGACACTAAGCTCGGGGATTTGTTTTACTGATCCAGCACCAAGTTACACTTTGGGGTATGAATTGCTTAAGAAGTAACCTGGTCATTTTTATATCAGATAAACTGAAAAGTGTCTCTGGTATAAATTCTGGAGCCAAGTGGACAAGGTATGGCTTCAGTAGGTCCATCAGAGCTTTACGTAAGAGAGACAGATATCTGAGAAAGAGTTACTGAGTTGTTTGGGTATCACAGCTCAGGGCCTGATTTAGAGATGTACGTTCAACCGATGATGAACGTACATCTCCGATATTTTCCGGGTCTGCACCTATGTCAGTCGCAGTGCTGGGATTGCAAAAGTAGCAAGGAGGTGTCTGACACATCCTTCTGCATTTGCATCAGAGATGGACAGATTTGCACAGCCGCTAGCTCTGCAAATCTGTATATCTCTAAATCAGGCCCTCAGTTGCTTGAAGGAGTTTTAGTATATTAATCTAAATCAATGAATTTTTACTTATCTTTGACTCAATTCTTCTTTCTAGCTAATAACAACTAACACGCCAAAACTGAACTTTGAAGCGGTTCCTCTATATACCCTCCAAATTCTCATTAAAGACAGCAAAGGGACAACTGCGACCTCATCTATTGTTATCGAGATTTCAAAGGTCAACAAAGCCCCAGTCTTCACTGGAACCCTGGCTGAAAGAGGTACTACACAGCTTACCACACCAGGGGGCTGATGCACTAACCTTTGGAGAGTGATAAAGTTTCAACCAATCAGCTCCTAACTGTCATTTTTCAAACACAGTCTGTAATGTGACAGTTAGGAGCTGATTGGTTGGGAATACAGCCCATTCAAATGTTAAAAAGAAAAGGATCAAACAAATATTTTTGAAAATGTTGCTTACCGTAATTCTTACTAAACTCCACACATTTTAAATTTTTTTTATTTTATTGTCTTAAGTTTCCACCAATCGGCGTCATAAATATCTCTTAACTGTCTGCATTACAGCAAGTCAGTCCTGATTGGTGGGCCCCAGAGAGGTGTGGCTTCTCTGTGGAAATGGGTGGTGCATTGTTGACAAGTGGGAGTGGATTAGGGCATGTCTTGTAAAAGATAGGGATGTGGTTTGCCAGGGCCGAAACTAGGATTTTTGTTACCCGGGGCAAGGCCATAAATTGGCGCCCCCCATAAAAATACAACATAGAGGAAGAAAAGGGTGTGTGGTTTTGTGACACAATAATGCCCCTTATTACACATTATGCCACACAGTAATGTCCCTTATACATTAAGCCACTGTAATTCCCCTTACACATTATGCCACAGTAAATCTCCTTACACATTATGCCACAGTAAGGCTCCTTACACATTATGCCACAGTAAAGCTCCTTACACATTATGCCACAGTAAGGCCTCTTTTACATTAAGCCACAGCAAGGCCCCATCGAACCTTTTCTTACCTGCCAGTGTTGTGCGGTCCGTGAGCTCAGGGTGGCGCGGGACGGGGCTGACACACACTGTGGAACTGACAGTACTGCTGTCATTGTAATGTGGCTCCGCTCGCGAACCAATTGGAGCTCACGGACCGGCAGCCTCTGCTGATTGTCTGCCGCTCCGCGAGTACTGATTGGCTTGCAACCGGCACCACACTGACAGTGTCTCTGTGCCTCTGAAGGCCCGGATGCAGTTCCAAACCCACAAGGGCAGCAACTTAGCCTACCGGCAGCCTCTACCCAGCACTCCCTCAAGTCCGGCACACGGGTCACGTGTCCCCTTAGCCCCAAACCTCCTAGTTGCGGCCCTGGGTTTGCATATAACTGAGGCTGGACTTATTTTGTACCAATTTTACCTGCTTAAAAGTTGGGAGGAGTAGTCATGTGTAGCTCTAACTGGGAAACAAAACTTTGTTGTCTTCAGTGCATGCATCAACGCTATACTTTCAGGGGGGGCACTGACATTTGCACACTGGCACCCTGGTGTCTTACAAAGACCCTATCTAAGATGTTCATCTCATAAAAAGATGAAAAGGAAAAACAAAAATATAGGTTAAAGGCAAAAAGTTTTCTACAAAATGTAATGGGCGCCCGCGGAACTTGAGCCCAGCGGCACAAACAATTCAATAGCAAGAGACAGTTTCCATAGTTATAAAATAGATGAAACAAGGTCTGTTTATTTGTTTTGTGTGTTAAACAGTGAATAATATATAAAAAAGTAAAATAGTAAAATAGACTTTTTCTGTCCTTCATTAAAGGCCGCTTCATAATGTGCATTATTGCTGGTAATACTCTGGTAGCTGATGTTTTCTAGTGACGTCTGAAGTAAATTCTAAAATTAAATAATTGCTAGGAGCACATCTATCTTACTTTTCTTTCTTCCCACCAGATGCAGAGGTTTATATTGCTGAAAACACCATCGTTTCCACAGTCATTTACAAAGTGGCAGCTAAGGACCCGGATAATGACGTATTGCAGGTAATACTCTCACAAGTTCTAAAGCATTTTTGTAATGTCTGGAACATGACACTGTTGAGACTGGGAATATTTAATAAATAATAAATTGACATATATATATATATATATATACATAATACTGTCAATTGAATAAGAAAGGATGTAGTCAGGATGCCGGCGGTCGAAATGCCGACCGCCAGAATCCCGACACTGAAAGCCGGCATGGGTCTAAAGATAGGCATCTAAATACTGATGCCTATCATTAGCCCCACGCCAAAATACTGATACCTGGCATACCGAATGTAGGTTAGCCGGGCGTCGCGACCTGTTAGCCGCAGGGGGGGTTAGGTTTAGGCACCCCCGAGGGGACTTAGGGTTAGGCACCCCCCGGAAGGGTTAGGTTTAGGTTAGTTAGGCACCACCGGGGGGTAGGCTAGGGTTAGGCACCCCCCAAAAGGGCAAGGTTTAGGGTGCAGGGAGGGGGTGTTATGGTTAGGCACCATGGGGGGGACTTAGGGTTAGGCACCCCCAAGGGAGGGTTAGGGTTAGGGGGGAGATGGGAGGGTTAAATGTACTTACCAGCTGGCGTCGGAATTATGATGTGTCGGGCTTCCAGGGTTGGGATTTCAACCGACGGCTTCTATGCCATTGGCATTTCATACCCAACACGAATAAGGCATATAGTAATGGGATGGTTAAAAGCATATACTGTAGCGAGAGACCAACAGTCAATTTAAGATAATGAGGTGCAGTACTAATAACAAAAAAATTATAATAAAATGGAAGAATCATTCCACTGTATAGGTCGGATACATTGATTTGTTTAAAAAACTTTTTAAACAGTGTAAATAGAAATATGCAGTCACTGAAATAGATGTAAATAGTGGGTAACTGAGGTTGTCTGAAACTGTGTATTGTAATTCAATGTCCTCCTAAAAACAGGGGAATAACAAGATAATTGTTGGCCCCATAGCAAAAGTTTGTAAGGTTCCTTACTGTACCAACCAATGGTAAATAATGTATATAATACATGGAACTTTCACAGTTGTGGGCCCATAGCAGCTGCAGAAAACGCACCTATGGTAGTTATGCACTTGTTCTGGCAAGTTCCGAAAAGGGAAGCAGTTAGAAATTCTTACCAGAGGGGTATAGATGGAAATGCTGAAATAATGTTGGGTTTATTAAGTATTATTGGTTTAAAGGTGTTTTTTTCTCTATATATATTAGGTACAGCCATGGGGACCAGATTTGAACAGACTTTGTCTAGTGTATTCCAGTCTCAATCTAATATCTATCTTATCAATATTATTATCATTGATTTATAAGGCACCATAAGGGGTGTGGTAGAGACCTGGGGGGGGGGTTGCAGTGCTAGAAATATGTTACTGCAGGGATGGCAGAAATTTATTGTCACAGAGGTCAGCGGTGTTGGGGATGGGAGGAAAATGTGTTGCTTCAGAAGTCATGCAGGAGAGGGGGTGAATGTGTTACTATAGAGATGAAGTGGGGAGGGGAGAATGTGTTACTATAGAGATGAGGTGGGGGAAGGGGAGAATGTGTTACTGTTGAGATGAGGTGAGGATTGGGAGAATGTGTTACTATAGAGATGAGGTGGGAGACAGTGAGAATGTGTTACTATAGAGATGAGTTGGGAGACAGTGAGAATGTGTTACTATAGAGATGAGGTGGGGAGGGGAGAATGTGTTACTATAGTGATGAGGTGGGGGAGAATGTGTTACTATAGAGATGAGGTGGGGAGGGTAGAATGTGTTACTATAGAGATGAGGTGGGGAGGGTAGAATGTGTTACTATAGAGATGAGGTAGGGAGGGGAAGAATTTGTTACTATAGAGATGAGGTGGGACACGAGGAGAATGTGTTACTATAGAGATGAGGTGGGGAGGGGAGAATGTGTTACTATAGAGATGAGGTAGGGAGGGGAAGAATTTGTTACTATAGAGATGAGGTGGGGAGGGGAGAATGTGTTACTATAGAGATGAGGTGGGGTGGGGAGAATGTGTTACTATAGCGATGAGGTGGGGAGGGAAGAATGTGTTACTATAGAGATGAGGTGGGGAGGGTAGAATGTGTTGCTATAGAGATGAGGTAGGGAGGGGAAGAATTTGTTACTATAGAGATGAGGTGGGACACGAGGAGAATGTGTTACTATAGAGATGAGGTGGGGAGGGGAGAATGTGTTACTATAGAGATGAGGTAGGGAGGGGAAGAATTTGTTACTATAGAGATGAGGTGGGGAGGGGAGAATGTGTTACTATAGAGATGAGGTGGGGGTGGGGAGAATGTGTTACTATAGAGATGAGGTAGGGAGGGGAAGAATTTGTTACTGCAGAGATGAGGTGGGAGACAGTGAGAATGTGTTACTATAGAGGTGAAGTGGGGGAGTTGGAGAATGTGTTACTATAGAGATGACGTGGGGAGGGGAGAATGTGTTACTATAGAGATGAGGTGGGGAGGGGAGAATGTGTTACTATAGAGATGAGGTGGGGAGGGGAGAATGTGTTACTATAGAGATGGGGAGGGGAGAATGTGTTACTATAGAGATGAGGTGGGGTGGGGAGAATGTGTTACTATAGAGGTGAAGTGGGGGAGTTGGAGAATGTGTTACTATAGAGATGAGTGGGGGAGGGGAGAATGTGTTACTATAGAGATGAGGTGGGGGATGAGGAGAATGTGTTACTATAGAGATGAGGTGGGAGACAGGGAGAATGTGTTACTATAGAGATGAGGTAGGGAGGGGAGAATGTGTTACTATAGAGATGAGGTAGGGAGGGGAGAATGTGTTACTATAGAGATGAGGTAGGGAGGGGAGAATGTGTTACTATAGAGATGAGGTGGGGGTGGGGAGAATGTGTTACTATAGAGATGAGGTAGGGAGGGGAAGAATTTGTTACTGCAGAGATGAGGTGGGAGACAGTGAGAATGTGTTACTATAGAGGTGAAGTGGGGGAGTTGGAGAATGTGTTACTATAGAGATGAGGTGGGGAGGGGAGAATGTGTTACTATAGAGATGAGGTGGGGAGGGGAGAATGTGTTACTATAGAGATGAGGTGGGGAGGGGAGAATGTGTTACTATAGAGATGAGGTGGGGTGGGGAGAATGTGTTACTATAGAGGTGAAGTGGGGGAGTTGGAGAATGTGTTACTATAGAGATGAGGTGGGGGAGGGGAGAATGTGTTACTATAGAGATGAGGTGGGGGATGAGGAGAATGTGTTACTATAGAGATGAGGTGGGAGACAGGGAGAATGTGTTACTATAGAGATGAGGTAGGGAGGGGAGAATGTGTTACTATAGAGATGAGGTAGGGAGGGGAGAATGTGTTACTATAGAGATGAGGTAGGGAGGAGAGAATGTGGTACTATAGAGATGAGGTGGGGGATGAGGAGAATGTGTTACTGCAGAGATGAGGTGGGAGACAGGGAGAATGTGTTACTATAGAGATGAGGTGGGGGAGGGGAGAATGTGTTACTATAGAGATGAGGTGGGGGATGGGGAGAATGTGTTACTGTTGAGATGAGGTGAGGATTGGGAGAATGTGTTACTATAGAGATGAGGTGGGGGATGAGGAGAATGTGTTATTATAGCGATGAGGTGGGGGAGGGGAGAATGTGTTACTATAGAGATGAGGTGGGGGATGAGGAGAATGTGTTACTATAGCGATGAGGTGGGGAGGGGAGAATGTGTTACTATAGCGATGAGGTGGGGAGGGGAGAATGTGTTACTATAGTGATGAGGTGGGGGAGGGGAGAATGTGTTACTATAGAGATGAGGTGGGACACGAGGAGAATGTGTTACTATAGAGATGAGGTGGGGGTGGGGAGAATGTGTTACTATAGAGATGAGGTGGGGGTGGGGAGAATGTGTTACTATAGAGATGAGGTAGGGAGGGGAAGAATTTGTTACTGCAGAGATGAGGTGGGAGACAGTGAGAATGTGTTACTATAGAGGTGAATTGGGGGAGGGGGAGAATGTTGTACTATAGAGATGAGGATAGTCACATATGTTACAGGGAAGGGCATGGCTCGCTACCTATGTGACATGACAACATCCAATACAAGAGGTTGGCTATGTCAGCTCTGGAGGTGCATGGCCAGAAAGTCTATTTGGGTATTTTAACAATGCTGAGTGGCAAGGCTCAAATTACATTGCTACAAAGCTATTGTACTTTACATGTTTAAGCAAGTAACATTTTAATGTAGCCCCTTCAAATGAGCACTGTCTCCTGTGGACCAAAAAAGTTTGTACACCCCTGTTCTATAGTTACATCATTTTAGATTTATTACTAAGCTAATGCCAGGTTTGAATAAGTTTTAGTGGTTTTAGACTGTTATGCTGGTTACACACTAAATGATGTGTACCCAGCCCAATATTGTGAGCGGCGGGTCCCGGCGGGGGTTGCCAATGCCAGCAGCGACGTAATAACAGCAGGGGGGCCATGTTGCATTTGGCAGCATGGCCCCCGCTGACGATCTCACCTGTTGGATCTGCATGCAGGTGCGACGGGCGTTGCCGCTGACGACACATGGGATCGCGCATCGTCAGCGGCATAGCCGGTACACACTGGCCGATGTGGACGATATGTCCATCGGATGACATCGTCTAGTGTGTACCCAGCTTTAGGTTAAGATTGAGACTGTAGTAACTGCTTAATTTAGAATTTAGATAAGATATTCTTGAAGTAGCAGATTCATTCTGTTATCTTCCTATGAGACTTGCCCTTGATAAGTAAGCTTGTATAGGGCCCTTACTACCCAGATGCCTTTGCTAATGGTGTCCCCTTCCCCACCTGTGCTGCTAGACCACCTCTCTTGGCAAACTAATCCGCTCTTTTGGATTTCAGTACCATCTGTATGCGGATGATACTCAAATCTACCTATCCTCTCCAGATTTATCACCATCTGTATTGGTCCGTGTCACTGAATGTATTTCTGCCATTTCATCTTGGATGTCATCTCGCTACCTGAAACTTAATATTTCTAAAACAGAATTAATTATATTTCCACCGGCCAATAACAGTTACCAATCTGATCTCTTTATCACTGTTGATAACTCAACAATCCACCCCACCCCACAAGCTCGCTGCCTTGGTGTCATCCTTGATTCTGAATTGTCCTTTGTTCCCCACATTCAATCTGTCTCAAAATCATGTTACATACATCTAAAAAACATATACAAAATTCGACCATATCTCACAGAAGACACTACAAAAACTCTAATCCATGCACTCATTATTTCCCGCATTGACTATTGCAATAGTCTCCTTACTGGTCTTCCCAAAAACAGGCTATCACCATTACAATCCATTATGAATGCAGCTGCGAGGCTTATCTTCCTTGCTAAACGTTCATCGTCTGCTGCCCCGCTCTGTCAGTCCCTCCATTGGTTGCCGGTTTTCTATCGTATTCAATACAAAATACTGTTACTTACACATAAGGCCATTAACCGAATTACACCAACATAGATCTCTTCACTCATCTCAAAATATCTCCCAACCCGACCTCTCCGCTCAGCACAAGATCTGCGTCTCTCATCCCCGCGCATTACTTGCTCCCATTTACGGTTACAGGACTTTCTTCGGGCTGCACCCACTCTATGGAATGCCTTACCACACACAATAAGACTTACCTCTACTCTTCAATCCTTCAAGCGTTCCCTGAAAACTCACCTCTTCAGAAAAGCTTATCAGATTCCAGAACCGACCACATAACCTTCATAGCTTCCATGTCTTATCACATCCCCTCTCACAGTCCACACATAACCTCACATATTGTCTTTCTTTCACATACTCCTGACATTTTGCCGACATTCCTGTGTGACTGGATCATGCAGCCCACCAAGAAACTCTGCATTCTGGCCAGACCAAATTGCAATATAGATCACCTATCCTTATGTATCAATGCCTATTTCCCTATAGATTGTAAGCTTGCAAGCAGGGCCCTCTTACCTCTATGTCTGTCTGTTATTACCCTGTTTTCTTCTATCAATGTTTCCAATTGTAAAGCGCAACGGAATATCCTGCGCTATATAAGAAACTGTTAATAAATAAATAAATAGACCCATAACAAATGTTCTTTGTTCGCCTTTATTAAAATAGCTCTGCCTCATGTGAGACTGCAGTGTATGCATCGGCTATTATCTTATCAAAATGTTTCATTTTTTTGAGTAATGTATTGTAAGCACAGTTCATTTTAGCAACTGGCATAATCCTAAATTCCTAAATCAACCTATTAAATTACTGGCCAGTTCATCCCGCCTTTGTTTATCCTTGTGTAGTGCACAGAGCATATTAGTTAGTTACTAAGAAACTGTTTTGTACTTAGTACGTCGCAGCCTGGTAATCGCATAAATCAATAACTGACCATTATGTCATATGTTTTTTTCTATTATTATTATGGCAAAACCACTGAGTACATACACTTGCCTGTTGTGTACGACTTGCAGCTCATAATTGTAAGATTATAATAGCAAACCATTATTTATTATTATCAATGAAAGATATTTAATAAAGATATGTTATCAGTTGTGCAATTTGCAGGAATGAATTTCCTATATAACAAATGTTTATAGAAACAATAAAATTCAGAAAATTAAGCTAAATGTGCCCCCCCCAAAGCCAGATGTTGCCCAATAAGAATTAAAAAAAAAAACCATGTGGTCCAAAAGTGAAACGGCTGCTAAAACTCTAGTTTCCGCATATTTTAGTTACCGGGCCATTCATTATTAGAGGTCCGAGAGGACCCCCTGATATTCTCAAAGTTTTCGGAGTTTGCGGCAGAGAACAAGCGCCATCTTCAGACGACGCTTGCTCTCATAGCCCCACTCCTTCCTATGGGGAGGAGTTCCGGGGATGCGAAGAGGGATCCGAGTGGATCCCTCCACCGCCTTCTCATGGACTCCCCAGCGGCTGTGCACATGCGTGACCTTGGATCACGCATGCATAGCCGGGCCAGAGAAGGTAATTAATGCAGCTACATCTGTAGCCGCAATACTAACTGAGGGGACAATGGCTTTTCGGAGTAGCTGTCCCCACACCGGAGCAATGATGAATTACTCCAGTGTAATCTATCCACCGCTGCGAGTTTTATACTTAAGTATCCTTTGCAGCGAGATCAATACTAAATCATCGGAGGCCATACGGCCTTCGATGATGAATAGGCCCCGGAGTCTTTAGTTTTTATTATTTACATCCCTGGTGGGCAGGAATCATAACCTTTCTTACAACGAGCCACCCACTTTGGTGGTCTATAACATGATATCAGTTTATTGCTTTTACCACTTAGGGCCGTACTCAATTAGTTTCGCACCCGCGATACTTTTTCGCCTGCTGGACTTTTCGCCTACATTGCGTATTTTAGCCACGGAAACTTATCACGCGCATACCCGCGATTCGCCCTATTCAATTCCAAAAGATGCGAGATGGCAACCCGGTGAATGCAAACCAGGCGAAAAGTGCTGATAGAATTGGAGAAATCATTCTGACACCCCCTAAAAGATGCACTAACATTGGGGATCAATGTACATGCCCCCGAATAGCCCTAATAAAGCTATTTGGGGTACTTAAGGTGTGTCAATTTCTTCTAATTAGCGTCTTTGCACTAGTGGTGAAGAATGGCATCAAGCTATTTTTTTTGGTGAAAATAATTAGTTCTGTCAAATTTGGGGTACTTGAAAATGGGTGCAAGCATGGCTTAAAGTCACTAAAGTAAAATTTAAAAACACATAAAAAACGCACCTGAAGCAAGCACCTGCAATCCAAAAAACACCTCACCCATACTTGCAGACCCCCCAAAAGTCTATTTCGATAGTTTTAAAGTTTGTACCCCAACTTTGCACTTTTTCGGTCCTTTTTCAAAGTTCTTTTTTGGGTGTTCCTAATTTTTTAGTTTTTTTATGCAGTTATCCTTTGGGGGGCTGTCCCAAAGGTGCTGAGTGGTTTCCCCACCTTTCCACCCCAAAATTGCGATTTTGCACTTTTTTTCTCCACCTATGCAGAGGCGAATCTTTTTCGCCTATGACATTGCATTTTCGTGTACACGAAAAGTGTTTGCAACTGGATACAGATAAGTTTCCGCCTGGCAAAAAGTCGCAATCGGTGATACTTTTTCGCGGATTCCGACTTTTCGTGGCTAATTGAATATGGGCCTTAGCTGGCTAATATTTTTTCCAAAAAACGCTCTGAATTGATTTTTCTTTTTGTGATTCAATTAGGTCAAGAATGTCTATTTATAACTGATCCAACATAATTTTATTTAAAAAAAATATATATATTTTTTTTAAACACATAGCATCAATATTGATATTTACATATCGGTCATTAATATATCGGACCATCGATTATGTTTCCATCACAACATCGCAACTTTGCAGTTCCTCGGCAACTACTCTGAGCAACCGCCAGATATACACTGGGGGGCTGAGGGCTGCTTCATTTGCATTTCCCCAATGTCTGCACCTCTCTTCAGCTGCCGGGTGGGGGGTCCTGCTGTGCTGCCCGATAGGATGCAGAGGGGCCGGGCATTCCCTCTGCCATTGGTGGCTGCTGGCCGATTATCTCCCTGCAGCCGCCCAGCATGCGTTTCTGACTGGTCACGTATTTGTGACCATGTCAGATAATGCATGGCCTGGTGTGGTCGCAAATGATGTGACCATGCCAGGCAAGTGGTTAAGCATTATCGCCATACTTACCCATTCTCCCGGAAATTCTGTGAGACTCCAGAGTGGACGGTCTCACACATTTCACCCACTTTATAGTGAAGTGGCCCGGATGGAGAGAATAATGATGAAAATAATGTGATTCTGTGATAATCACATCATTCTGACGCATCTCCTTCATTATAGAGCCGCTATTCCCAGCATAATGACAACGCAAATAGTCCAGCCCCACCCCCATCAGCTGCCATCAGTATCTCCTCTCTGGGCTTCTCCAGGAGAGGAGATTTAAAAGTCAGCAAGTATGATTATCGCAAGTATTTCAAGTGTTATGTATATTATATATGAGTCAATGTTAGAGAAGAGAAGAGAAGAGATGGGGCTGTGAGATCCCTACTATATATGAGTCAATGTTAGAGAAGAGAAGAGATGGGGCTGTGAGATCCCTACTAGAATGCTTTCAAACATCATCGATATTATATCTATCTTCTGTTTCACACCAATAGATTTAGCAAAAGAGAGTTAGCACTGTACTTGCTTTATTTCTACCACAAGACTAAAGAAACAGCAACAACAATGAATACAAATCCTCTCATATCAATGTTTATCAATAAAATTTGTTTTTTGGACTTCCCTATTACAATTACCTGCGAATTGAATACTAATGTTTTGATCTGTTTACAGTACTCTGTCAGAACTACACCAGGAAACACAGGATTTCAGATCGACAGCGCGGGAACAATCACCACTGCGCAGACATTTGATTATGAAAGCAATACGAAAAGGTAACTGATCGTCCTTTGTCAGGCACCACACTGCAAAGGGTACACACCCATATACCGTCATAGAGCTGCTTTTTTTTAATGAATGCAGCATCAACATACCTCATAATACCTGCTCCTATTCCTTCCGCCTATGCCAGCCCTCACCACGCGCATTCGTTCACACATGTGGGGTCAGACTCGGCAGTGTGAATTTCCACCTACTAATTAACGGCAGAATCATCAGTGTAAGGGCTCATGGGGACAGGTACTTTTCGAATCAGCTTTGGTATTTGATGCAGCAACTTGCGGCAAGTCGGTTACCTAAGTAACGGAGTGTTTAGGGGCATACTGTGGAATTTGCCCCTAAGTACTTATAGTTATCAACAATATAAAGGTTATTTAGAGCCTGCCTCAGTCCTCTTTAAAGTCAAAGAACTCCTCAGCAACTTATTTCCTTAATTTTTTTTAATAATGAGTATAATACCCTATATATAATGCAATCATAATTATACTTTATTACTTGTAGTAGGTGTTACATGCAGCCTCAGACAGATAGCTATAGTATTATCTTAACAGTGGTGCATGCAGGGAGGGTTTCTGAGTACCCATATGGGCCGATGCCCGTAATTGGAGTCCCGCCTACTCACAGCATTGATTAGCATGTCTTTAGGTAGGGGGCGAGGCCAATTTAATGCGATTATATGAGAATCACGTCACTTTGGCCCCATCACCTCTTCATAGGCCCATGAACTGCAGTTTTATGTCGTGAGGGGGCGAAGTAGGGTTGCCAATTTCTGGATGCTGCCCAGTCTTAAATTAGTGGCGTATGGGAATTCCACAATGGGACCAGTCGACCACACTATTAGACTGGCCAGTCTTCTTTTCTACTCCTGTCCGGCCCATGGATGCAATACAGAGAAGGAGAAGGCGGGCTGCTGGGTGGGCTAGAGTAGAAGAGAGGGCCAGCCGGTGAGGCACTGATAGTGACATTATGGCGCTGCACCCCAATTGGCCCCACCATGGGATTCCCACTCCCTACAGAATATGAGAACAGCATTGCCTGAAAAGAAGCTGCAGGAGCTATGTGACTGCACACATTAGATACCTGAGGTTCAGCCGAGCCAATAAAAACATTACACAGAACTTGGGGCAGTGTGTTTGGGAGGAGGATGGAGGCAATGTATCTGGGAGGAGGATGGAGGCAGTGTGTCTGAGAGAAGGATGGAGGCAATGTGTGTGGGAGGAGGATAGAGGCAGTGTATCTGGGAGGAGGATGCGGGCAGTGTATCTTGGAGTAAGATGGGACCAGTGTTTCTGGGAGGAGGATGGGGCAGTGAATCTGATTGAAGGATGCGGGCGGTGTGTTTGAGAGAATGGGGGCAGTGTGTGGGAGGAGGATGGGGGCAATGTGTCTGTGGGGAGGATTGAGGCAGTTTGTCTGGAAGGAGGATGGGGCAGTGTGTCTGGGAGGATGGGGCAGTGTGTCTGGTGGAAGATGGGGCAGTGTGTTTGGGAGGAGCTTGGAGGCAGTGTGTCTGGGAGGAGCTTGGAGGCAGTGTGTCTGGGAGGAGCTTGGAGGCAGTGTGTCTGGGAGGATGGGGGCAGTGTGTCTGGGAGGAGGACGGGCAGTGTGTTTGGGAGGAGGATGGGGTAGTGTATCTGTAGTCTCCGTGTGGCTTGGTGGGGGCCCCCACAACTTAGTTGCCCCAGGGCCCCCACAAGCCTTAATCCGGCCATATAGAGATATATATATATATATATATATATATATATATATATTAGGGGTGAGCGGGTTCGGATTTCTGAAATCCGAACCCCCCCAAGCCCCCCCGATCCGAGTCCGATCCGAATCAGGCTCGACTTTTCCCGCCTGACTCGGATCTGAAATCGAGGCAAAACGTCATCATCCCGCCTTCCGAGTCTCGCGGGTTTTGGATCCTATATAAGGTACCCGCGTCGGCGCCATTTTCTCACTCGGCTGTGGACAGTGAAGAGGGAGGGTGGGAGTTAGGGCTGTGTAGTGTAGTGTAGTGTAGTGTAGTGCTGCTGTTGTCCACTACTTCAAAGTCCATAGGGGCTGGCTGTGTTGTGCTGTGCTGCTGTTGTTAATAGGGGCTGTGTCCACTACTTCAAAGTCCATAGGGGCTGGCTGGACTGTGTTGTGCAGTCAGTTCTCCATAGGGGCTGTGTCCACTCCAAAGTCCTGTGCAGTGTCCCAGTCCTAAAGGAGTGCTGTAGTGTTGTCCAGGGGGTGCTCTGTCCATCAGGGGTGCTCCCCCCAAGTGCTAAAAAAATAATATATTTTCTGTGTTTGTGAATTGTGTGCGCAGTAGCCGCACGTGCATCAACAAAGTAGTGCCAAGCGTGCGCCTGTGTCATAAGTAAAGGGCCGGCTGGCTTGACCGTTAAAGGGTGCTGTAACCCCCGAAAGTACACTCCAGTCCAAACCAAAAAAAAATTATTTTCTGTGTTTGTGAATTGTGTGCGCAGTAGCCGCACGTGCATCAACAAAGTAGTGCCAAGCGTGCGCCTGTGTCATAAGTAAAGGGCCAGCTGGCTTGACCGTTAAGGGTGCTGTAACCCCCGAAAGTACACTCCAGTCCAAACCAAAAAAAAAATTATTTTCTGTGTTTGTGAATTGTGTGCGCAGTAGCCGCACGTGCATCAACAAAGTAGTGCCAAGCGTGCGCCTGTGTCATAAGTAAAGGGCCGGCTGGCTTGACTGTTAAGGGTGCTGTAACCCCCGAAAGTACACTCCAGTCCAAACCAAAAAAAAAAATATTTTCTGTGTTTGTGAATTGTGTGCGCAGTAGCCGCACGTGCATCAACAAAGTAGTGCCAAGCGTGCGCCTGTGTCATAAGTAAAGGGCCGGCTGGCTTGACCGTTAAGGGTGCTGTAACCCCCGAAAGTACACTCCAGTCCAAACCAAAAAAAAAATTATTTTCTGTGTTTGTGAATTGTGTGCGCAGTAGCCGCACGTGCATCAACAAAGTAGTGCCAAGCGTGCGCCTGTGTCATAAGTAAAGGGCCGGCTGGCTTGACCGTTAAGGGTGCTGTAACCCCCGAAAGTACACTCCAGTCCAAACCAAAAAAAAAATTATTTTCTGTGTTTGTGAATTGTGTGCGCAGTAGCCGCACGTGCATCAACAAAGTAGTGCCAAGCGTGCGCCTGTGTCATAAGTAAAGGGCCGGCTGGCTTGACCGTTAAGGGTGCTGTAACCCCCGAAAGTACACTCCAGTCCAAACCTAAAAAAAAATTATTTTCTGTGTTTGTGAATTGTGTGCGCAGTAGCCGCACGTGCATCAACAAAGTAGTGGCAAGCGTGCGCCTGTGTCATAAGTAAAGGGCCAGCTGGCTTGACCGTTAAAGGGTGCTGTAACCCCCGAAAGTACACTCCAGTCCAAACCAAAAAAAAATTATTTTCTGTGTTTGTGAATTGTGTGCGCAGTAGCCGCACGTGCATCAACAAAGTAGTGCCAAGCGTGCGCCTGTGTCATAAGTAAAGGGCCGGCTGGCTTGACCGTTAAGGGTGCTGTAACCCCCGAAAGTACACTCCAGTCCAAACCTAAAAAAAAATTATTTTCTGTGTTTGTGAATTGTGTGCGCAGTAGCCGCACGTGCATCAACAAAGTAGTGCCAAGCGTGCGCCTGTGTCATAAGTAAAGGGCCGGCTGGCTTGACCGTTAAAGGGTGCTGTAACCCCCGAAAGTACACTCCAGTCCAAACCAAAAAAAAATTATTTTCTGTGTTTGTGAATTGTGTGCGCAGTAGCCGCACGTGCATCAACAAAGTAGTGCCAAGCGTGCGCCTGTGTCATAAGTAAAGGGCCGGCTGGCTTGACCGTTAAGGGTGCTGTAACCCCCGAAAGTACACTCCAGTCCAAACCTAAAAAAAAATTATTTTCTGTGTTTGTGAATTGTGTGCGCAGTAGCCGCACGTGCATCAACAAAGTAGTGCCAAGCGTGCGCCTGTGTCATAAGTAAAGGGCCGGCTGGCTTGACCGTTAAGGGTGCTGTAACCCCCGAAAGTACACTCCAGTCCAAACCAAAAAAAAAATTATTTTCTGTGTTTGTGAATTGTGTGCACTGTGGCTGCACGTGCATCAACAAAGGAGCAGCGCCAAGCGTGCGCCTGTGTCCCATAAGTAAAGAGCCGGCTGGCTCATTTCTTAAAGGGTGGTGTAACCCACAAAGTGCACTACTCTCCAGCAAAAATAAAATAATATTTTCTGTGTTTGTGTGCGCTTTAGCCGCACGTATATATATCAATATAACATAAATGGAGGACCAAACTTTCTCCGATAAAAATAAAATAGGGAAAGATCAAGAACCTCTTCCTCCTAGTGCTGTTGCTGCTGCTGGGAGTTGTTCATCATCCCAGAGAGGAAGTAGGAACATCACTACTTTTACTAAGCAATTGACCCTCCAACAGTCCCTAGCGATGAGGATGAAGTACGACAGCAGTCATCCTGAAGCAAAACGTATAACTGAGGCCTTGACTGCTATGTTGGTGTTAGACGTGCGTCCGGTATCCGACATTAGTGCAGTGGGATTTAGACAATTGATGGAGGTAGTGTGTCCTCGGTTCCAAATCCCGTCTAGATTCCACCTGCATCCTCAAAGCAGCAGCGACAAGCGTGCGTCTGTCTGTTAAAGGGTGGTGACACCCTCAAAGTGTTCTACACAAACAATTAAAATATTGTTCTTTTTTTTTCGGTCTTTGTGAAATGTGTGGGCTGTAGCCTCACCTGCATCCTTAAAGCAGCAGCGACAAGCGTGCGTCTGTCTGTTAAAGGGTGGTGTAACTCTCAAAGTGTTCCAAAAAATAAAAAACTATTTTTTTAATGTGTTTGTGACTTGTGTGCGATGTAGCCACACTTGCATCCTCAAAGCAGCAGCGACAAGCGTGCGTCTGTCTGTTAAAGGGTGGTGACACCCTCAAAGTGTGCTACACAAACAATTAAAATATTGTTCTTTTTTTTTTGGTCTTTGTGAAATGTGTGGGCTGTAGCCACACCTGCATCCTTAAAGCAGCAGCGACAAGCGTGCGTCTGTCTGTTAAAGGGTGGTGACACCCTCAAAGTGTGCTACACAAACAATTAAAATATTGTTATTTTTTCTGTCTTTGTGAATTGTGTGGGCTGTAGCCGCACCTGCATCCTTAAAGCAGCAGCGACAAGCGTGCGTCTGTCTGTTAAAGGGTGGTGACACCCTCAAAGTGTGCTACACAAACAATTAAAATATTGTTCTTTTTTCTGTCTTTGTGAATTGTGTGGGCTGTAGCCGCACCTGTATCCTTAAAGCAGCAGCGACAAGCGTGCGTCTGTCTGTTAAAGGGTGGTGACACCCTCAAAGTGTGCTACACAAACAATTAAAATATTGTTCTTTTTTTTTTGGTCTTTGTGAAATGTGTGGGCTGTAGCCGCACCTGCATCCTTAAAGCAGCAGCGACAAGCGTGCATCTGTCTGTTAAAGGGTGGTGACACCCTCAAAGTGTTCTACACAAACAATTAAAATATTGTTCTTTTTTTTTCGGTCTTTGTGAAATGTGTGGGCTGTAGCCGCACCTGCATCCTTAAAGCAGCAGCGACAAGCGTGCGTCTGTCTGTTAAAGGGTGGTGTAACTCTCAAAGTGTTCCAAAAAATAAAAAACTATTTTTTTAATGTGTTTGTGACTTGTGTGCGATGTAGCCACACTTGCATCCTCAAAGCAGCAGCGACAAGCGTGCGTCTGTCTGTTAAAGGGTGGTGACACCCTCAAAGTGTGCTACAGAAACAATTAAAATATTGTTCTTTTTTTTTCTGTCTATGTGAATTGTGTGGGCTGTAGCCGCACCTGCATCCTTAAAGCAGCAGCGACAAGCGTGCGTCTGTCTGTTAAAGGGTGATGACACCTCAAAGTGTTCTACACAAACAATTAAAATATTGTTCTTTTTTTTTTCGGTCTTTGTGAAATGTGTGGGCTGTAGCTGCACCTGCATCCTTAAAGCAGCAGCGACAAGCGTGCGTCTGTCTGTTAAAGGGTGGTGACACCTCAAAGTGTTCTACACAAACAATTAAAATATTCTTCTTCTTTTTTTCTGTCTTTGTGAATTGTGTGGGCTGTAGCCGCACTTGCATCCTCAAAGCAGCAGCGACAAGCGTGCGTCTGTCTGTTAAAGGGTGGTGTAACCCTCAAAGTGTGCTCCACAAACAATAAAAATATTCTTTTTTTTTTTCTGTCTTTGCGAATTGTGTGGGCTGTAGCCGCACTTGAATCCTCAAAGCAGCAGCGACAAGCGTGCGTCTGTCTGTTAAAGGATTACATCGGTGACAGCATCCAAGTAGGCATGTCAGACAGTCCGTACCTGTACTGGCAGGAAAAAGAAGCAATTTGGAGGTCCCTGTACAAACTGGCTCTATTTTACCTGAGTTGCCCCCCCTCCAGTGTGTACTCCGAAAGAGTGTTTAGTGCAGCCGGGAACCTTGTCAGCGAAAGGCGTAGGAGGTTGCTTCCACAAAATGTGGAGAAGATGATGTTCATAAAATGAATTATCAACTCTTCCAGGGAGACCAGCCTCCAGAACGTACAGAGGGACCTGTGGTTCCAGCAGGGACGAATTAATACTCTGTGAGGATGAGGATGTACACACTGAAGAGGGTGAGGAATCGGTGGATGAGGAGGATGAGGATGACATCTTGCCTCCGTAGAGCCAGTTTGTGCAGGGACACATTAATTGCCAGCTTGTTTTGTGGGGGCCCAAACGAACCAATCATTTCAGCCACAGTTGTGTGGCAGACCCTGGCGCTGAAATGATTGATTTGTTAAAGTGTGCATGTCCTGTTTATACAACATAAGGGTGGGTGGGAGGGCCCAAGGACAATTCCATCTTGCACTTCTTTTTTTTCTTTGCATTATGTACAGTTTGGGGCCTAGTTTTTCTAACTGCCATCCTGTCTGCCACTGCAGTGTCACTCCTAGATGGGTCACGTGTTTGTGCCGCCCACTCGTGTCGCTTAGCATAGTCATCCAGCTACCTCGGTGCAACCTTTTGGACATGAAAACACTATTGTGAGGTGTGAGGTGTTCA
This sequence comes from Taudactylus pleione, assembly GCA_031769625.1. NCBI lineage: Eukaryota > Metazoa > Chordata > Amphibia > Anura > Myobatrachidae > Taudactylus > Taudactylus pleione. The sequence goes on from JAUIMM010000134.1 coordinate 8,062,681, forward strand.
GAATAGACTGGAAATGAGTGGAAATTAAGGTTATTGAGGTTAATAATAGCATAGGAGCAGAGAAACCAACAAATTCTGTGATTTTAGCTGTTTTTATGCTTTTTTGAAAAAAAATACAGATCCAAAACACAAAACCCAGAACCCAAAACACGGAAGGGTGGTTTTGGCAAAACCAATCCAGATCCAAAACACGAAGAAAGATCCAGATCCAAAACCAAAACACAAAACACGAAAAGTGGCCGGTGCACACCCCTAATATATATGTGTGAACACAGCAACTGCTTCCTACAAATCCTGCATTTGCCCCTGCTCAATGCTTAGTATTGATGACTTAACACTTTTTTATTCTATCTCCATGCAGCTATACTATAGCAGTGAATATAAGTGATGGTGCTCTTTCAAAATCTGCAAATATAAAGGTCTACATCACCAATGTGAACGACAATGACCCCACGATGACATGCATGTAAGTCTATATCCTAGTGTAAAAATAGCCCACTCAATAACAATGAATACAAGTTGCAAAAAAATATATTAAGAATGTTCCCCCCAAAAATAAAAACCCCAAATTAATATTCCAGATAGTTCTACTCTTGAGGTTAAATTTAATTGTAAAGCGTAATCGAATATGCTGGCACTATATAGGTAATAATTTATAGATAAATTCAATGAGTTAGTTATAGCATACATTTAAACAAAGTTTTACTAAGTATAAATTAAAATAAATAGCACTACTTAAATCCTCTTATACAATCAATGCAGCATAATATTTCAAAAAAGAAAATGTGAAGTATCAATATTAAATAGTGAAAAAAAAGTGAAAACGACACATAAATTTAAAAACTACAATTAGTTATCGGTAATGCTGCTGATAACAGTTAAATAGAAGCCACTTTTTGAATTGTTTAATTCAATCGTATCAAACAGTAGAAGACCCACCAGTGAGACTGATGTAATTAGGCTACATTTCTATGGGATGTAGTCATTATGTCGACAGTCAAAAGGTCGACACCCTAATGTGGAATGTCATAAAGTTGGCATGGTTAAAATGTCAACACCTGCAAAATATCGACACATTTAAAATGTCGACATTAAGTTTTAGGGGTTACACTTAGGCTTAGAATTACCTGTAATTTTGTCTGTTGATCTTTAGTACCTGCTGACAAAACATACAGATAGAAAGGTGAGTTTTTATATTTTATATGGCAGATCCCCAGTTTTTTCTCTATTCAGTAAGAGAGAATACCAGTGAAAATAAGCCATATATTGTGGGTTTCAAATTTTTTTAAAAAAAATTGCTCTTGTAATAGAAAGTACCGCTCAACCTTATTCTGTTGTGCAAATAACATCAGTATATCAATGTACAGATGTGTCCACATTCATCTATCCTCCGTGCACTACAAGTCGCGTAATACATAACGCATGTGCACCATGTGACTCGGTAGCACCAAGCGTCTTTTCGTGCGACTTTTTACCTTTAAATGCGTGTTATTCGCACAGTAAATAGGTCGCTCAAGCAGCTTCTGCTGATTAAAATGATATGTGGCATGCCTATACTCTGTGTGCAACTATGGGTGTATCTGCATGTGAAATACTACGTTACAGTGTCAGCGGCTGTGACACTATAGCGTAGCGCTTCATATGCAAATACACCCACAGTCGCACACAGAATATAGGTATGCCGCATGTCATTTTAATCAGCAGAAGCTGCTCATGCATCCTAAAATGGCACAAAAATAAATTTGGCACTACCGAGTCACGCCACGGCATGGTGTGACTAGAAGGGATGTTTAACGAGCAAGTAGGCTAGATGTATGACACATCTGTACGCCTATAGGCCTGTGAAATAATGGCAAGTATACAGCAATATGAAATTATTCCCTTAAAATAGCTTTTCCAGTATCGGTAAAAGTGGGAATGCGACAAAGACAGAAACATCAGGGAACTCAGTGAGAATTGAACTGGAAGAGGAGCTTCCAGTTGGAACAACAGTGAACACATGCACAGGTGCTGACGCAGACCAGATGAATGATCTCACTTTTCTGTTGGACCCTGGAAATACCTACTTTACAATTCACAAAGGTGATATATTCTCCTTATAATCTACAATGCACCTCATTTATGAAGCGTAATGGATGTGCAGTAGAAGATACCTTTGTCCTAGATGGTCCATGCATTATGCATTAACACTCTCCACACTCGGAGAGGAGGTGGACACACTTTGCAAAAGTGTATACGTCGCATCAAAAGTCCACTTACGAACTTCCCCTTTCAGTAAATAGAACCAAGGAGCCTAAAGAGGACTTTAGAGGACTTGTGTGCAAGAGTAGTTCTTGCCCTCCCCTTATATATGACAAGAGAAGAATGGTGTTGGAGTATACATTTTTTGGCAAGGTGTAAGTGGGGCTTATGGCCTTCACGGGTTCCTGACTGCTGTACTGTCTGATGGAGGAGGACACTAGTTTTCACAGCAGCCCCATGTAGGAAGGAACTCCTGTGCAGTGAGCCAGTTCATGATGTAATTTGTTGTGTACAGTCATCTCACATCATGGTCCCAGTAGTGTGAGCTGAATTGTGCATATCCCTTTAGTAACAGTCCAGAAACTATGACCTGGGAGTCCCTCTGTGCATGTGTGGCCATCAGCCAGTGCATGTGCAAGCCGTTGGGGACCCTGGGAGGGATCCTATTAACGATATGAAGCCCATAGGCTTCTGTTAGGCAATGCCATCTAAGATGGTGTTACTTATCAGGACCAAGTTCCAGAAAGTTTCTCTAAAAGTTGCAGAATGGATCCAAAAATATTTAGGGGTAAATTTATTAAGGTAAGAGTATTTAGAAGTTAGATACATTGTCAATAGATGGCAGTATTGCCTAACTTAACAATAAATGAATTTTAGTAATACTATCTATAGATATAAATCTATATGACATCTCTCAAAGATTTATAAGATATGTCTAGGCTTAGAGACAATATATCCTTGGTATAAGGCAGTCTCTGACAACTAAAGCTGGCCACACATCTAAAGATTATCTGTCCAACCAGCCAACTAGTTGATTGGTTGGAATGAAAATATGGTAAAGTATGAAAGCAAATGACAATCAGCAATTTGCTCCCAAACGCCGGGAAAAGGATTGTTGTTTGAACAAATTGTTTAGATCAAAACCTGTCTGACGACCATTTTCATCTGTTTTCTGGCATTTAGGAGCAAATTGCTGATCATCAGTTACTCCCATACGTTACCAGATTTTCATTCCAACCAATCAACTAGTTGGCTGGTTGGACAGATAATCTTTAGATGTGTACCCAGCTTTACACCACTGTTCTCAATAGAACCATATAATCTCTTATCTTTCCTGTCATATAAATCAAAATTGAATACAAAGGATGAATACACTCTACTATAGCCTTAATTGGCTAACATAAGCTATTCTATATGAATACATTTCTAAGAGCTAGAATAGATAGATAAGGAATGAGGCCCTTCTCAGGCACAATGTGTCACACAGAATATCATTTCTTCTTAGCATTTGAACACAAAATGGGGTAATTCTTTAACATGATTTTTCACTTTAACAGGTGCTATGGGCAACATCTCCACTTCTAAAAACTCTCACTTCTGTAAATTTACCCCTTAGATTAGGAAAATGTATCTCATCTCAGAACTGCAGAGATGGAAATACCTGCACCATCTCTCTACACTCCCTTATCTCATTTAAATAATCTTGACCCACCAAAATGAAATCTCGGTTTCTGCACTACTCCCCAGAGCTAGGTGCACCAGTGCCTTTGCTATGTACATTGCAGGAATGTCCACGGCCTGCCGAATGCCTCCTATTAGCTGCTGATAACTTTTGCTCCTTCTCAAAGACGGCCAACTTGCACCACTGAGCGATGCATTTTGACAGATAACTAGGTGCACTTAAGCAAATCAAGGATCATGCCACCACCAAAGACAATTTTATGCTGCACTTGGACCATGGGTGTATCTATAACGGTTGCAGGGTGTGAGGTCTGCACTAATATCCTACATACTTACCTCTCCGTCCTGTAATCACCAGGACAATGGTGCCCATGAAGTTTGAAGTATATGCAGTAGAGAAATGACTGAGGAAATGGTGCCAACGCCATTTTATCAGAGATCTGTACATGTGCAATAGTCTGACACAGAGCCAGAAACTATTCAGCACATGTGCCAGGTGAGCGAGGGTGGTTCTGTACAGAGACTGCAAACGGTTCCCCTCCTCTCTTAATCCGTCCCTGACCTGGACCAATTTACACTTCATAAATGAGACCTATTGTATCTACAAATGTGATTCTCTTGTGATATGAAAGATAGCATAAATAGGAACATTTGGGTGCAAATATATCAGACACTTGCTTTCATTGTAGTTGTTGTAAGCAGATCATTGTTGATCGGTTGCTCTGGTCTGCTCCAGTGCATATTTTATACTTAAATGCTGTGTTGGCAAATATGCTCTAATAATTCATCTAAGGCAGAGGTTCCCAAACGCGGTCCTCAAGGCTCTCCAACTGTCCAGGTTTTAGAGATATCCATGGTTGAGCACAGATGACTTAATTAGTACCACAGTCAATTTGATTTAACCACATGTGCTCAACCATGGATATCTCTAAAACCTGAACTGTTGGGGAGCCTTGAGGACCGCATTTGGGAACCTCTGATCTAAGGCCATAAAAATAGATCCAATCTGGCAATCACCCCTCACCCATGCGTGACCCGATGTTTGCACATGGCAGCGATTCAAAATGTTACTTTACAAGGCTTGGATGCAATATTTATTAAATAAGCCCCCTGGAATGTGAGGTAAAATTGAAATACAGGGGTAAATATACTAAAGTGCGGGTTTATAGCAATGGAGATGTTGCCCTTAGCAACCAATCAGATTCTATGGGGTAAATTTACTAAGATGGGAGTTCTATTTAAGAAGTGATGTTGCCCATAGCAACCAATCAGATTCCAGGTATTATCTTCTAGAAGGTGCTAGATAAATGAGAAGTAGATTCTGTTGCCCACACAGATGCCATGTGTGGGCAACACATGGCATCTGTTCTCATGTGTTAGGACTGCCTGGGGGCTGCGCAGCATCTCGGAGATGCTGGGCACGCCCCCATAGTGACGAAAACGGGGGAAGCCGCGAGGCTCCGCCCTGTTTTCAGTAGACTCCACCCCTTTTGCGGAAGCCACACCTCTTTTTGGCCTCCTTGGGAGGATGAAAAGTTGGGAGGTATGGCAGCATCATTTCTTAAATAGAGCTCACATCTTAGTAAATTTACCCCTACTTATCATTTATTTAGTACCTTCTAGAAGATAATAGCTACAATATGATTGGTTGCTATGAGCAACGTCTCCACTTTTATAAACTCGCACTTTAGTTAATGTACCCCAGTCAGAAAACAAGACACCATAAAGATACTAAAACACACATGCTAACTCTTCTGTCAATATGCATGTTATTTTAGAAAATGTTATGATAAAAATTATTTACTTTAACCTTGTTCTCTAGTGTGACTATATTAAACTAATGTGATGGTGACTGCAAATCTTAAGGGTCCTATCCATTACGCGTTCAGTCCTTCAGGACGCCAGGTGCGATGCCCGCACTGAACGGCGTTCACTGAACGTCTTTCAGTGCAGATTCCCGACCTCCTATTTCGGAACATGGGGAACCTGACGATCTTCGTCAGGTTGACCAGCATGTTCCGTAGATAGTCGGGGTCGGCAAGGTCCCAGCGTGCACGTGCATCGCTGGTCCTTGCCGGCTATCCATTACACGACTTTGCGAACAATGTGACCAAAACCTCCTGGTTTTGGTCGGATCGTTCAGAAAGTCGTGTAATGGATAGGCCCCATTAGTCAAACCTAGTTAAAAAAAAAACCTAACTGTAGTTTAGCTGCAGCAAGTAAATCCACCTTATTTGTGGCGTAATATAATTTTTCTGGCCAGGAGATGGTTGTAGAGGAAGATCAAAGCCCCGAGCTTTGCTGGTTGTTCGTCTTTAGGTAAAAATACACTGATCATTTTATTGTGTGATAAAAAAAGAAAATAAATGATTTTTATCCAACAGAGACGGGAACAGTAATCATAATTTCCAGAATGGACAGCGAGGCGGTCGGATTTGTCAGCGTTCAGTCCTATACTGTGAAAGTATGTGACCGGGACAATAAGTGCGCCTCCATCTTAGTGACGGCAAATATTCTTCCAATTAATGATAACCCCCCATTCTGTGCTCCGTACTTGTACAGGTAAGTGTCTTAACCTGTGCTGTAATGTAAAATTGCTATTCCGTTACCAAGGAAGCTTGAGCTGCCAAAATAAAAACACATATATGTTTTTTTTAAATTTCAGGTGCGTTTTGTGAAAGTTACTCAGAGCAGTTTGCATATTCCTGACTATTCTGGCTTTTGTACAGTACATTGCAGTCAATAAAAACTACCTGCCCACATTTTAAAAGCGCTGAATGATGGAATGCATAGAAGTTGATATGGGCTATTTACTAACCATAAAATCTGACAGCGTACAGAATTTTTTTTTTTTTGGAGACGCGATTCTGCATCTCTCGTGTTTGCATGCGCTTGGTTCTGGAGCACGCGCTGTGCCGAAATATGCAAGATACGCTCTGCAAATGGATGCATCATGAAGCTCTGCATCTGCCCCAGTATATCTATTGAGCTTTTGTTTGTTTTTCATAAATAACACTTGCTATTTATATTTATACATCTCCAGGGACGGACTCACTAGGGGCTCAAGGTCAGCCCTGGCATTAGTCGCATGTGCTAGCGCAAAGAGGCCATGGCGTCAAAGCAGGGGGCGTGGCCTCGTCGCATGGCCCTGTCTCTCAGTATACCGACTGAGCAGTGCGCTGGTAGGTGGAGCTGCTTGGCCAATTTTCAATCCGGACAGGCCCATTGCACCATCATCCTTCTGGTATTTACCACAAGTGCCAGATGGCCAGTCCGGCCCAGTACATCTCCTATTTGTAATACATTTATCACTTATTGCTTTAAGTTTAAGATCACAGTTTATCAATGTTCTTCGTAAGCTGTGAAAGAGGGGAACGCATGGTTTCCCTTCTGCTTGGTGTCTCGTTATCACTATCACTGTTCAGAATCTTTTTTTTTTTCTTTCAGGTTTACAAAACCAGAGCCCATTATAGAAAACACAATTGTCGCAACCTTGAATTGTCATGACCCTGATGTCCCACCCAATGCCCTGGAATATCGCCCAAACAGCGGACCACTTGGGATAGACAGACTCTTCAAGCAGTTGGTGGACAACCCTCGTGTTATACAGGTGAGGAGACTGTGGCCCTGATTCAGAGCCGGACTCTCTGACAGAGCGCTCGCTCTGAATCAGGGCCGTCCTTCCTGATTTTAGAGCGGCCTCCTGGCCGCTCGCATAGCTGTGGGTGACCACCCACAGCTATAGCGAGCGGCCAAAAAGATGGTCGCGATGGTCTTGACCATCGGGCTTGCGACGAGATCCTTGTGGTAGGATCTCGTCTGCCGCAAGCCCTGGAGTGCTTTTGGCTCTATCAGAGCTGAGAGCACTCCCACTGACATCACTTGTGGCCAGCCACGCCCCCGGCACACCCACCAAAGGGGGCATGCTGTCACTCACCACCGATAGCACGCCCCCTTTGTAGCGAGACCCATAGCGACGGCTTGCCCGTCGCTATCCGGGTCATGCGCACGACAGAGCCGGGTCCGTCATGCGCATGCCCACTGGCCCAACATCGACTCGTTTGCGAGCGCTCAGCGCTCGCGAGTGGGTCTGAGTCAGGCCCTGTGCTAGCTCAAATCATATATCGCAATCCACAGCTTGATTTGGGATAAGTTTAGTATTCAAGTTATTGCAGCAATGCTATCGGCCACTCTGTGTACTGTAGGACCTATATCGATGGTTTGGGAGTTTTTGCAGCAATGCTATCGGCCACTCTGTGTACTGTAGGACCTATATCGATGGTTTGGGAGTTATTGCAGCAATGCTATCGGCCACTCTGTGTACTGTAGGACCTATATCGATGGTTTGGGAGTTATTGCAGCAATGCTATCGGCCACTCTGTGTACTGTAGGACCTATATCGATGGTTTGAGTGTTATTGCAGCAATGCTATCGGCCACTCTGTGTACTGTAGGACCTATATCGATGGTTTGGGAGTTTTTGCAGCAATGCTATCGGCCACTCTGTGTACTGTAGGACCTATATCAATGGTTTGGGTCCGGTGAGCGGGTTCGGTTTTACTCGGTTCTTATCGCCACTTTACCGCAATTTCGGCTCGATTTCATTCGCTATCCAAAACACGTGTTCGGCGATAGCCAATAAAAAGATTCCAGTAAAACCGAACCCGCTCACCCCTAGTTTGGGAGTTTTTGCAGCAATGCTATCGGCCTCTCTGTGTACTGTAGGACCTATATCGATGGTTTGGGAGTTTTTGCAGCAATACTATCGTCCACTCTGTGTACTGTAGGACCTATATCGATGGTTTGGGAGTTATTGGCAAATTAACCTGTTCCTTGACAGTTGCGGATTACCAACAGGGCAGCCAAGTGGCAGTCGCCCAGGGGTACCCACACACAGTGTGGCCCTGACATATAGCCATACTTGCCTACTCTCCCGGAACGGTCCGGAGCCGCCTGAAAATCGTCTGTACCACCCACCTGTTTCTGCTCCCCCATTCACTGCCGGAGTCCGATCCTTTCTTGTATAAGTGGCCGGTCTGAGGGGAGCCGATGAAGCGATTCACACTGAATCGCGTCATTGTGGACCTGCCCCCAGCTGCACAATGCCGTTAATCTCTGCATTGTGTAGTGAGGGCGGGGCTGTGATGACGCGATCTCGTAGTCACACTCTCGCCCTTCCCTCAAAGCCGCGTCATGCCCCCCCCCAATGTGCCAACCTTGTTGCCTCCTCCCGCAGGAGGCAGCCAGATTGCCAGCAAGTCTGCATATAGCTACATCACTAAGGTAAAAGGCACTGTGGCATATGTGAGCTGGGTGGGAGGGGGGGGGGGTTCTGTGTGGTGTGCACATAACATCGCCAGTATATCTTATTGACAATTTAACTGTTAAGGGCTCCCACATGCTATTTGCTATCAGGACACCCATGCGTTTTCCTCTACCAAGTAATATATATTGTTGGAATCAATGCAGTGTGGGACTTTCTCAGCTGTGACATAAGAACAGTGGTTCTCCCATCCTGTTGGGTGCTCTGTGGTCTCCAAGACTTGATCTAGAGCAGGATACCGACTTCGGCAGACAGCTTTGGAGCCCACACACAGTACAATCTTTATCCAGTTTGATTGAAAATGGCAAAATTAACCAACAAAATGAACCTGTGTTTGGCCAGTTAAAGGTACAGTAGGATCCTAGAGCTGGTCAATAGCTGGAGAGCAGGTGTCAAGAAGCAGGCAGGTATCACAGCCAAAATGAGTTGTCACACAGATATTAGGAGACAATATGATGATACTAAGCTTACATGCGGACAGATACTAAACATCAAGTTTAGAGAGAGAGAGATAAAAAGGTCCCATATGGGGACCATAATGTCAGTGTATGTCTCAATTTTAACTACTGGAGGTATGTAAAAAGTAAAAACCACCTTCAATACCCCTTTCACAAATACCCGTGTCTTGCCCGGGTCGACTCTAGACTATGTGAGAAAGGGGCCGACCTAGGACGGTGTCACCTGTAGTGTGAATGGCATAACCCGGGTCATGCCTCAAAGGTCCTGATTGGTCGGCACAGTGGTGATTACATCATCTCCAAGCGTCACTGGAAGACCCGAATCCGGTGTGAATGGTGATGACCCAGGAATAATCCAGGCCGCCACCCATGTGTGAACGAGGGTAAATACAGAAAACCACCGGCTTCAACCTGGGCTGAGTGTCCAGAGTCGTGTGTGTGTCTTCTCCCTAACTGGCAGGTAAATATATTTATTTCTTTTATTAGGAAGAATTCGTAAGATTGTCATCTCCTGGAATAGGTTGCTGGTATATGGCAGCTGACAAACCAAATATAAACTCCGTCACAGTTCAGATAATTTGCTGCAAGCAACTCCTCGCTGTTTCTTGCATCAGTAATTCACAAAAGTGTCAGTTTCACATAGAAAAACAAAACAAGTCACAATTTCAGTATTGTCTCTTGCACCCAACCTGTTCTTAGACAGGCTCTCTCTCAGAATGGCATATCGGTCTGATCCCAAGGTTTGGCAGCACTGAATGCCAGAAGCAACACCCTGTCATCATGGCTGCACAGCTGCAAGCTTTTAGCTAACGCTCCAGGCCAAAGCCAGAACTGAACTGGGACACCACTGAATAACGGGCCTATGCTCTAATGCTTTTTGCGTGTTGTACTATTATGTTACCAACATTCACAGGCTGCAGCAGAAATGCAGGAGAGCAATGAGGCAGAGTGTAATACAGCTTGTGGGTCATGGGAAATATGCATTTACATTTTTTAATTATTATCTTACCATTAGTATTACTATTTACATAGGTGCCAACATTTCAAAATAGTTTCCAGAGACATGCTGCTACTGAGCCGGTGCGTCTAATACATTCCGCATAATACAGTCTTAGCGGACCTTTCATTCCCATCGCGTCATGATTACTAAGTTTGATTCTAACATAAATTATTTGCATTTTAAATATTCCTGCTCAATAAATATTAACTTATAAAGCTAAGAAACAGGAAACCTTCCAGGGAGAAATATTATATTATCCAATTTTTATAAAGCACTGACATACTATGCAGTGCTGAGCATTAAGGGAATTATAATCCAAACGGGATGCAGTTAAGATACTGGCTGTTGGGATGCTGTCGTTCGAAATCCCGGGCGCCGGAATCCCAACCCGCGTCCAGAATACTGACGCCGGAATCCCTACATCACTTGAGATGCCGATGCCAGAATCTCGAGAGCCGGCATCCCGAACGTAAGTGTGGCGGGTTAGGTTTAGGCCGTGGGGGTGGGGGAGATTTAGGGTTAGGCTGCTGACAGGGGGGGTTAGAGATAGATACCACTGGGGGGGTGTTACGGTTAGGCACTAAGGGAGGGGGGTTATGTTTAGTGTTGTGTTGTGAAGCACACAGATGCGGCTTCATCCTTTGAAGCTCCGTGTCTGTGTGTTCATTGGCTGAGTGAGGTCAGGCCCCGCCTCTCAGCCAATGAACGGCTCCCTCCATTGAAGTTAATGGTGGGAGCCGCAGGATAAAATTTAGTAACCCTGCGGCTCCCACCATTGAGTACAATTGAGGAGCCGTTCATTGGCTGAGAGGCGGGGCGTGACCTCTCTCAGCCAATGAACGCACAGACACGGACATCTGTGCGCTTCATACGGGAAGGAGTAATCCGTCTGATTAGACCGATTACTCCTTAGTGCGAGGGTCCGGTTTTATCGTTTTATTATTTTAACCCACAACTTATTGGATCCACTTCAGTCAGGCTTTCGTTCCCAACACTCCACTGAGACAGCACTGACTAAGTTAGTAAATGATCTGGTCACTGCCAAGGCTAAAGGCCATTACTCACTTCTAATTCTTCTAGATATCTCTGCTGCCTTTGACACTGTTGACCACTCTCTTCTCATACAAACACTACAATCCATAGGTCTTCAAGACACAGCCCTTTCTTGGTTCTCATCCTACCTATCTAATCGGTTTTTCACTGTTCGCTTTTCTGATTCTACCTCCACTTCGCTACCTTTATCAGTTGGAGTACCACAAGGTTCAGTATTAGGTCCTCTGCTTTTCTCAATATATACCACTTCTCTTGGCAAACTGATAAGGTCTTTTGGTTTTCAGTATCATCTATACGCAGACCATACTCAAATTTACCTATCCTCCCCAGATTTGTCACCATCTGTGCTGGTCCGTGTCACTGAATGTCTCTCCGCCATTTCATCTTGGATGTCATCTCGCTACCTCAAACTTAATATATCCAAAACAGAATTAATTATATTTCCACCGGCCAATAGCAGTTACCAACCTGATATCTCTATTACTGTTGACAACTCGACAATCAACCCCACCCCACAAGCTCGCTGCCTAGGTGTCATCCTTGACTCTGAACTGTCTTTTGTTCCCCACATTCAATCTGTCTCTAAATCCTGTTACATACATCTAAAAAAACATAGCCAAAATTCGACCATATCTTACGCAAGACACTGCAAAAACTCTAATACACGCACTCATAATTTCACACATTGACTATTGCATTTTCTCACCAAACGTTCAGTGTCTGCTGATCCACTCTGTCAGTCTCTCCATTGGCTGCCGGTCTTCTACCGTATTCAATTTAAAATACTTACACTCACACATAAAGCTATTAACCAAACCACACCAACATACATCTCTTCACTTATCTCAAAATATCTTCCAACCCGACATCTCCGCTCTGCGCAAAATCTGCATCTCTCATCCTCGCGCATTACTTGTTCCCACGCATGGTTACAGGACTTTTTTCGGGTGCACCCACCCTGTGGAATGCCTTACCACGCACAATAAGACTTTCCACTAGTTTCCAAACATTCAAGCGTTCTCTGAAAACTCAACTCTACAGACAAGCTTATCAGATTCCAGGACCGCCCAACTAACCTTTTTATAGCTCCCTATCTAACTCTCTTCTTATAGTAAACACCTATCACATCTTCTCTTTCTTCAATTTAACATCCTCTTAACCCTAGGCCAACTTTCCAGTGTGATTGGATTATACAGCCCACCAAGAACATCTGCAATTGGGCTGGACCAATTTGCAATGTGTAGCACCTCTCCTTGTGTATCAACACCTATTTCCCTATAGATTGTAAGCTTGCGAGCAGGGCCCTCTTACCCTTATGTATGTTATGTATGTATGTATGTATGTATGTATGTCTTTTACAACCCAGTATAATGTTAATGTTGATTCAAATTGTAAAGCGCAACGGAATTTGCTGCGCTATATAAGAAACTGTTAATAAATAATAAAATAAATAAACCCATGGATGCCTACTGGAGAAGGGGACCACTGGAGGTAAGATAGGTGGGTATTGTGTGAGTGTGTGTATGTATGTATGTATGTATTAAAGTTATACTTTGTAAGGTGTGTGTGTGTTTCTTGGGACATTTCTTTACAGGTGAACTACAAGTCCCAGTGGGCCCTTAATGCCCCGCATGCTGGTACTTGTGGTACTCCAAGTACCAGCATGCAGGGGAGGCTTGCTGGGACCTGCAGTTCTACTGGAAATACAATGTTTATATCTATTTTTACACCACACCTACACAATCAATCCCGCCAACCACCACCCAGGGTGGCGGGGATAGCCCCAGGCTATCAGCCCAGGCTAGGGGTGCCCTGGAGAGGGAGACCCCTTTTTTTGAAGGGGTCTCCAACTCCCCAGGGATCCCTGGCCTGGGTTTGACTAACGGTCAGGGCTGATGCTGCGGCTGGGGGGGCCCGGTGATAGGGCTCCCCTGGCTGTGGCATCAGCCCCCTGTTAGAAAGGGTCCAGGGCTGGTTCTGGATCTTACAGGGAGACCCTACGCAATTTTTTCCCTGTAAATCCAGAACCAGCTCTGCTTCCCATAGGCCAGTGCTGGTTGTACTGCGTACAGGGAGACACTACGTAAATTTTTTCCCTGTACTTAGTCAACCTGAACAGTGTCGGCAAAGTCCAGGGCTCATTGTGTTTTGGGGGGGGTGACCTCGCGTTTTTTTTTTAAATTTCACTTTTTAATTGCTTTTTACAGTGAGATACATGCAGGTATCTCACTGATGTCTACATGTATCTGTGTGAATCCGACCTGCTCATGCTCAAATCGAAAGCATGAAGCAGGTCTATTGTATTGGTGATTTGAAGCAAGATTTGAAGTCCGATTTTGAGGACAATTTCAAGTCGAATGATAGTAAATAAGGGTTTTGTGTGTTGGGTTTTGTATGTAAAAGTACCAATGTTTGTCCGATGGTCGACTTGAGGGCGATTTGAGTCCAAAGTCGATTTGAAGTCCGATTTTACATGTGATTTGGCCTTTAGTAAATACGCAAAACCAAAATCAAATCCAAATCGAATGAAAATCGCACCTCAAATCACTCAAAATGCCAAATCGACCTTTAGTAAATTTACCCCCAGGAATCTTTCCTATTTTTCAGCAGCTACCAATCTAATGGAGAGGAAAGATGAGCTAATTGTCTTGAGACTTTAGTCTGTTGACATGTTGTACATGTCGACCTTATGGCTTCTGCATAATGACTGTTCAGATTGTGATTGTCAGCAAAACCTACCGCTGGCACCAACAATCAGAGTTAAAAACCCTGGGTCCAGCAAATGAGCTGAGCTGGTTCCTGTCAGAGCCGTAAGCAGACTTTTTGGTACCCTGGGCCATAAAGAGCATTGGTGCCTCCCCCCCCCCCATTTTTCAAATAGGTACATAAGATGCATGCCCGGAAAACAGGCGTGGGCTCATGGGGAAGGGCCTTGCCAAATTTCATTTGTCACAATGATGAAGGGGTACTGGTCCCTTTGTACCACTGTTATCCAGGTGTCACTGACAAATACAGTGTGAATCCAATGGCTGCAGTGATGATACTGTACACAATAATTATACAGTGTAACTCACCAGCTCTAGATGTAGGAGAACACTGGTGAAGCTGCATCTGCAGCAAGATTTGTCCATCAGAACAGCTGTGACAGGCTCAAACAGCGCCCTCTGCTATGCGGTGCCCTGTGCCGTGGCACATGTCGCATCACCCTAGTTACGGCCCTGGTTCCTGTAGATCTTTAAAACAACCCCGTCTTTGGTGTGATGACTTCTCGGCACTCCCATGTCATTTCCCACTGCCCATTATGTGTAACGCTTTTATGCGTGTGAGAAGATGATTATGTAGGAGGTAGGGCACAGGGCTGATCTAAACTGCAGCCGTCCGCATGCCAGAGATATTTCAAACCTAGGCTGGAAATAAAGAACAGTTGGCAACTATGTATTAGGATGATTTGCCAACATTTATATTCATGTTCATGTTCCTGATGTTGTTTAGCTCAAAATCAACATTTTAATTTATTTGCTTCTCTGCAGAATTAAAGGTTTATCAGAGTTCAGCAAAATTGTTTCAACAAAGCAAAGGAAGAAAATAAAACTACCATCAGTTATGGCTGCTTGCCGAGTTTTGTAGCAATTAATAGGGAAGGTGTGGGGGTGTGTATGGGACGGGAAGGGGGTATATTTTCTAATTCAATATTTGTCAGTTGCAAGCTGAAATTTCCAGCGCACAGTGACAGGTCATCAACGTTTGTTTAAGCTCTTTTTTTTTTATTTTAAGAAACTTTAGGAATGTTAATAACATTCATTTACTATTTATATTGTCATTTACAGACCGCAAATTTAAATAGGGTGTACAGATAACTGACATTAGATGCTGACATCTTGCCCATAAATCAACAGGGTAAGGATATTAGAAGGATGAGTTTTCAGTGTTGTTGAATGCCAAGAATTTAATTTTAATACCTCTAACATTATCATACCTCCCATCTGTTCCGATTTATGTAGGTGGGACAGTCCCAATCTGAGGGCTCTGGGCCTGATTCAGACCCGGACGCTAAGCCGCGAACGCACGCTATGGCCGATAGTCGCCCGTCTGCACATGCGTATGCATCAATATGCGCATGCTCGAGTCACTCACTGCGCTCGGGAATTGTGCGCTCGTTGTAAACAGACTCAGCGCTACTTTGAGTGACAGCGCCATTTGTGGGTGGTAACAGGGGAAGGTGCTTGTGAACGGGGGAGTGGTGCTGCGAACGCAGGCGTGTCTGGGCATCAAAACGGGTGTGCAGAATTAGCATGGAGACGTCATTGTACACGTCACTTGGTTGCATTGATCGCAGTGCTTGCGGTGGGGTAGGGTCTACCTCAAGCGCTGTGTGCAGCTCCGATGGTTCTCGATGGATCTGATTAATCATACACTTCCTGGAGATGACGTGTGCTAAAGAAAAGTGGGCGTCTTTATACCGGCATGCGCTCACTCTGCCGTCGCTCTCTAAGACATAGAGGGCGTCCTTACCCCAGACAGTGCGATCGCGGAATTTGCATACCTGGCCCCTTTTGGATGCGAGCGATCGTGGCTTAGCATCCAGGTCTGAATCGCCCCCTCTGTCCCTCCATACAACTTTGCTTTGGTATGGCCTTAAGGTACCAGTCATGATGGGTGTGGCATTATGGGGAGGTGAATTGGGGTACAGTATATTATATTGACGATCACCATGTTGACATTCATAATATTGACAACATAATATCGGCTTGGTCGACATGTTCATCATGCCGACACACACGGTTGACATGCAGCATGTCGACAATGTGGAAATGTCGACAAGCAATTTTAATCCTAACCTTAACTCGTCTATTGTCGACACGCACACATTTTCCATATTGTAGATGTCAACATGTAAGATGTCTACATTTTTAACCATGTCTACATCATAACATCCATCATTCTGGTGTTGGCCGTTTGAACATCGACATAGTGACTGCATACTACGCAGTGGCGTATCTATAATGGGTGCAGGGTGTGCGTTGGGTCCACATCACACACCCTGCACCCATTTCTTCAATACTTACCTCTTCGGAGTCCTGCGTTGGCATTAGCAGCGCTGTACAAATCACTGGCAAAACGGCGCACTGGCCATTTTCCTGGTGTTTTGCACTTGCGCAGTAGGGAAATCGCTGGGAAAATGGCGGCTGCGCCATTTCCCCAGTGACCTGAGCATGCGCAGTAGACTCTGGCAAAGCGCTAGAGTCTACTAGTGCCCAGATTCTACTGCTGCGCTCGGTTCACTGCCGGCAGCAGGGTAGAGAGGAGGGGCTCCGGACAGAGACCGCACACGGGCCCCTCCACTCTTACTACACCCCCGATACCAGGAATTGAGTGTAGGGTGGGCCAGCATGTCAGAAGTATTAGCCACGCCCCCTGATGCATTGCCACACCCTCTTCTCTTGTCCCATTTCACCCACAAGAAAATTTGGAATGTATGTTTTAGTATCCTTGCCATTACCAAATTGTGAGCTAAAGTCCTCTGTTATCAGTCTCTTCAGTCACTGAAAGGTTCCCTGCAGACAGGGAGCTCATCCAGACATCCACATGTTCAGGAAATAAACTACCGCTATGGTACCATCAGCTAGAGTTCCGGTATACACGCAGCAATAAAAATCTGCAGACAGTATGGAAATGATCTCTATAACATAATTCGTATATCATGTGGACTGCAATGAAACTGGGAGATTATTGGCAGGCTCCTAACTAACATTGCATTCCGTATAAAACAGTATATAATATATTTCCTGAGAAAAAACTCCTCTCGCAAAAGAATGCAGGAATCCTTTCAGAGCTTAAAATGGTTGATAACAGAGGATAATAGCTTGGAAAGATTTCAAGATACTGTAGAATCCTACATATCCACCCTCCATGACGCATATCACCAGGAATGTGTGCACTTAGGATACAACTTTTTTCGTAAAATAATAGCTCAAGTACCCCCCTCCACCTCCACCCCCACACTATTATATAACTGGAAAATGACATGTATAGACATGGATAGTGGCAGCACATATATTAGTGGGGTTCAGGCACCTACAAATCTGGCTCCTATGTGTGTAAATTGTATTCTGTTTTCTATTTGGAATGTGATGCAAATCCTTTCTGAAAAGGTTCTTGTCTAGACAAGTCTGTAAGCGGTGCCATGTGCTTGGGCAATTAGATCATTGTTTATCAAACTGGCAGAGCATTGTACCATGTGTGGGTTTCAAAACAATCAATATAGAAAAGAATTACAGGTTAAACAATGCCGTCATCATGTACCCGTCAATGCTGTTATTCAAAAAGGTTCCTGTAAATATTACAGCTATTAAGTGGTCTTGCTGAATAACTTCATTAAAGCCCTTGTAGGCACCAACTCTGTACTGAAGGAATAATTAAATGTTTACATGAAATATCTCAAGTTTGTCTAAATCCTTTTATGATCCTAATATAAGTTTTGCAGTTTTATGTTTTCCCAATGGATGATATTTTTGTATACAGTATTTTTATATAAATGTAGATTATTATAGAGTATTTAGTAAAAATATAATTATATCAGATTTAACCAATTCATCATGCCTCCTTTACTTATTTATCACTTTCAAAAAGATGCTCTTTTTGTGTAGACAGCTTTCCAGAAGTATGAAATACTTTTCTTGTTTCTCCGAAGCTCCCTGCCTACATGTTTCTCCGGGGCTCACTGACCCCATCCTCTGCCCAGTATGCCTGTTCCCACCTGTATCCTCTGCCCAGTGTGCCTGCTCCCACCTGCATCCTCTACCCAGTGTTACTGCTCCCACCCGTATCCTTTGCCCAGTGTGCCTGCACCCGCCCGCATCCTCTGCACAGTGTGCCCGCTCCCTTCCCGCATCCTCTGCCCAGTGTACCTGCTCCCTCCCCGCATCTTCTGCCCAGCGTGCCTGCTCCCACCCGCATCCTCTGCCCAGTGTGCCTGCTCCCTCCCCGCATCCTCTGCCCAGTGTGTCTGCTTCCACCCGCATCCTCTGCCCAGTGTGCCTGCTTCCACCTGCATCCTCTGCCCAGTGTACCTGCTTCCACCTGCATCCTCTGCCCAATGTGCCTGCTCCTTCCCTGCATCCTTTGCCCAGTGTGCCTGTGCCCGCCCGCAAGTCTGCCCAGTGTGCCTTCTCCCTCCCCACATCCTCTGCCCAGTGTGCCTGCTCCCGCCCGCATCCTCTACCCAGTGTGCCTTCTCCCACCCGCATCCTCTGCCCAGTGTGCCTGCTCCCTCCCCACATCCTCTGCCCAGTGTGCCTGCTCCCTCCCCACATCCTCTGCCCAGTGTACCTGCTTCCACCTGTATCCTCTGCCCAATGTGCCTGATCCCTCCCCGCATCCTCTGCCCAGTGTGCCTGCTTCCACCCACATCCTCTGCCCAGTGTGCCTGCTTCCACCTGCATCCTCTGCCCAGTGTACCTGCTTCCACCTGCATCCTCTGCCCAATGTGCCTGCTCCTTCCCTGCATCCTTTGCCCAGTGTGCCTGAGCCTGCCCGCATCCTCTGCCCAGTGTGCCTTCTCCCTTCCCGCATCCTCTGCACAGTGTGCCTGCTCCCTCCCCGCATCCTCTGCCCAGTGTACCTGCTCCCTCCCCGCATCCTCTGCCCAGTGTGCCTGCTCCCACCCGTATCCTTTGCCCAGTGTGCCTGCTCCCTCCCCACATCCTCTGCCCAGTGTACCTGCTCCCTCCCCGCATCCTCTGCCCAGTGTGCCTGCTCCCTCCCCACATCCTCTGCCCAGTGTGCCTGCTCCCTCCCCACATCCTCTGCCCAGTGTACCTGCTTCCACCTGTATCCTCTGCCCAATGTGCCTGATCCCTCCCCGCATCCTCTGCCCAGTGTGCCTGCTTCCACCCACATCCTCTGCCCAGTGTGCCTGCTTCCACCTGCATCCTCTGCCCAGTGTACCTGCTTCCACCTGCATCCTCTGCCCAATGTGCCTGCTCCTTCCCTGCATCCTTTGCCCAGTGTGCCTGAGCCTGCCCGCATCCTCTGCCCAGTGTGCCTTCTCCCTTCCCGCATCCTCTGCACAGTGTGCCTGCTCCCTCCCCGCATCCTCTGCCCAGTGTACCTGCTCCCTCCCCGCATCCTCTGCCCAGTGTGCCTGCTCCCACCCGCATCCTCTGCCCAGTGTGCCTGATCCCTCCCCGCATCCTCTGCCCAGTGTACCTGCTCCCTCCCCGCATCCTCTGCCCAGTGTACCTGCTCCCACCCGCATCCTCTGCCCAGTGTGCCTGATCCCTCCCCACATCCTCTGCCCAGTGTTACTGCTCCCACCCGTATCCTTTGCCCAGTGTGCCTGCTCCCTCCCCACATCCTCTGCCCAGTGTACCTGCTCCCTCCCCGCATCCTCTGCCCAGTGTGCCTGCTCCCACCCGCATCCTCTGCCCAGTGTGCCTGATCCCTCCCCGCATCCTCTGCCCAGTGTGCCTGCTTCCACCCACATCCTCTGCCCAGTGTGCCTGCTTCCACCCGCATCCTCTGCCCAGTGTACCTGCTTCCACCTGCATCCTCTGCCCAATGTGCCTGCTCCTTCCCTGCATCCTTTGCCCAGTGTGCCTGAGCCTGCCCGCATCCTCTGCCCAGTGTGCCTTCTCCCTCCCCGCATCCTCTGCACAGTGTGCCTGCTCCCTCCCCGCATCCTCTGCCCTGTATGCCTGCTTCCACCCGCATCCTCTGCCCAATGTGCCTGCTCCTTCCCTGCATCCTCTGCCCAGTGTGCTTGCTCCTGCCTGCAGCCTGTGCCCAGTGTGCCTGCTCCCACCCGCATCCTCTGCCCAGTGTGCTTACTCAAACAATAAATGTATTTGCAATTCTTGCATTGCAACATGGTGTGTCCGGGTGCAAAGTTACCTTCTTGTTTTTGCTTTGCCCCTGAATTAGCCCATAAATGTATGTGCTTTCATATAGAGGTGCAATATTACATGAAGTACAAAATTACATAAATAATTACCTTAATTTACAGCAGATTTAATTGGCGCTGTAGCTTCCAATTTGCATAATTTGTCAGATTTTCAAAATATGTGGGGTGCTAATATAGATGATTGCAGGCAGCCAAATAAGTACAAAATAAGAATAAATTGACATAACACCACTTAAAAAAATAAGCCATTTATTTTATGATTTTAGTTACATGATTTACTGGAATAATAAATAGATTTTAATGTGCATATACTTATATCAAAGCCCCATGTACAGTACCTGTGCCTCCTTACTCATTCTGCCAAACGAGCCCCTGCACAAGTGCATATAGAAATATAGAAGGCATCACCCACTTTAGGACAATTCGAACCTTCAGTATAGACATCTGTTGCATTGAAAACATGGGCAGAAGTCTAGATACTGAGTCATATTTGTTCCTCTGTAAATGATGGTAAGACTCAGTCATAAGCCATGTATTAAGTACATTGTTCTCCAAGACACAGGGGGAATGGTATTAATATTTCTTTATTTGTTTGCCTGTGTTACTAGGTTAGTGGTAAGTTGGTGTACGACACAGATCCAGTCACAACGTATGAGATGATGGTATCAGTCTCAGACTCGCCGATAACACCGCACACAGGTACAGTAGAATCTTATCTAACACTAAACATTGTCCTTTCTTATTCATAATATTGTACAGTGCGCATTGGGTCCTTCAATCATCAATCACCCAAAATAAATTAGAAATAAAACTGTTTTTACGTGGTATTTTACAGATATTTTTTCAATCACAGATTTCTTGGCCAGTTAAGCAGACAATAGGATCGCTTTGTCTTGTACACAGTGAGATCACATTTGGGGGACACTAAATGATAATCATCCCGTAATGACTACATTATGTGGAGAATTCATTTAAGTGCGGGATTTGCAGCGTGGGGAAAAACTCCAGGTTTCATGCCAGGAGCGATTCAATTATTCAGCATTTTCCCACACAGTAAACCCCGGGTTACTGTGTGCTGTTCCATGCAAAGTGCTGGATCCTATGGGTTTCCCTAAAGGTTAAGTTCATAATATGAATTTTAATGTGGATTAAAAGATCTACAGTAATTACATAGACAGTAAAAAGTTCAACACCAACTTGTAGACAGGCAATAGGTCGCAGGAATAAAAGGTTGACATGGTGAAAAGGTGGACGCACAAAAGGTCAACATGGATGAATATTGACAGGTACAAAAGGTCAACATGTTCAAGAGGTCGACATTGGAATGGTCAATACAAAAAATGGTCAACCCTTTTTTTTTCTAACTCTAATCTTCATCCTAACACTAACCCTCCCCTTGGTGCATAACCCTGACCCTCCCTCCTTGTGTCTAACCCTAACCCTCCGGTAAGTGCCTAACCGTCCATAACTAGTGCCTAACCCTAACCATCAGGGTAAGTGCCTAAGCCTAACCATTCCTCCTAGTGCCTAACCCTCCAGTAAGTGCCTAACCCTAACCGTCCATCCTAGTGCCTAACTCTAACTGTCCGGGTACGTGCCCAAGCCTAACCATTCCTCCTTGTGTCTAACCCTAACCCTCTGGTAAGTGCCTAACGCTATCCGTCCATCCTAGTGCCTAACTCTAACCGTCAGGGTAAGTGCCTAAGCCTAACCATTCCTTCTACAGCCTAACCCTAACCATCAGGGCAAGTGCCTAAGCCTAACCATTCCTTCTACAGCCTAACCCTAACCATCCGGGATTTTTCCACCACCTGTGGCTTAGTACACTGCCCGGTTCAATTAGCTGCAGGGTAAATCCTGTGCCTAATCGAATTCCCCTCTATGTGTGTTCTATTAAA
The DNA here is from genome assembly GCA_031769625.1 of Taudactylus pleione. Lineage (NCBI taxonomy): Eukaryota > Metazoa > Chordata > Amphibia > Anura > Myobatrachidae > Taudactylus > Taudactylus pleione. The sequence goes on from JAUIMM010000134.1 coordinate 8,085,016, forward strand.
GTGAACCCTCAAATTGGAACACAAATTCAAACAAACTCACTGGGCCAAATGTAATAGATCCTGATTTGGCAAATGTACCGATTTGTAGGCAATTTAGGATTAAAAGCAGCAATTTCTTGGAAAGCAAAACCAGCCTGGTTTTCCCATTTAAAACATTGTCGCTTTAAATGCTGCGGCAAAATCGACCCAAAAAACTGTACTGTTGTCAAATCGGCACCTATTACATTTGCACCACTTCCTCCAACAGAAAAGTCTCCACCCATAAATAGGACATAAATATAGATGACATTTTCAGATTCACTTTACAACATAGAACAGCACAAAAAGCAAATAAAGGAAAAAAAATAGCTGGTGTCGCTTTAAGGATAGAAGCAGCCAGTTTACCACTTGGAAAAGGACAATGAACATAATTACTTTTCCCCAATACTTTATTGTAATTGTTTCTTTTGCTAGCAAAGCGAACTACTAACAGGAACCAGTAGACCCCAGTGTTATTCTCCAGGTTCTGAAAATTGAATAACAGAAAAAAATAATAACATGCTTGGCAACCCCTACTCATATTAATGAATTGCAAATGTGCAGAGAAATAACTTTCCCTCTGAAGACTAATGCCGGTAGGTTTAGATGAATATTTTAGTGAAATAAAGAGAAAATAAATCCTACTGTATTTGAATATGTTACATATTCCCTTTAAATTGCCAACTTGATCACTCCATGTTACCATCACCTTCTGTTACTTTATATTATAATATATAATAGACACTATCTGTTAAATGATATAGTACTCCATTGTTATTGCTGCTTTATATTATTATAACCTCTGTGATAGGATCACTGGTAAAGTGGTCTGTGACAGGTACATTTGTCCCAGATTCCTGTCTTATGTGTTTTAAACCCCCAGGAGAAAGTCTGCAGTGTAGCAGGCTTGAGTCTCGGCTTTTTGAAAAGCCGGTTTGGGACCTGGGGGTTGTGGGTGAGAGGAGAGGGAGGGCTCCACCCACGGCCACTCCAGGTTTTGGTTCTCGCAGCCTGGTAACAGGCTTGTTAGTTTTCCACCTGAGAGTGGCCAATATAAGCCTAGTGTGTTTAGGGCTGAGTGTCTCACCTGGGAGAGCAGGCAGGGAGTTTGCTCAGAGACACTTGAAAAACCTATTTGTGAGTACTGTGCTGTGCTTTGTTGCTGGCGAGGGCATTAGGCCCTGCCAGGTTCTGGTAGTGAGGGAACTACCTGTGAAGTTAGTGCCCCGACAGGGCTAGGATTTATATTTATGTTTTCTTTATATTTCTGTCATTGTACAATAAAGACTGGCGCCGACCAGCTTGTACTTGCATCCAGACTGGTGTGCTGCTTCCCTGCTGCTGTGTGTGTGTGTAAGGAAGGAGTCCTCTACCCAGGAGAGGGACCCCCTAACCTAACTGTGTCACAAGATGGTGGAGAAGTTGCAGTGAGAGGAAAACTTTCCGTTTAAAAATTAAAGGGACAGACACCCAATTTGTGAGTGTGGAAATAACACTGTGTCCTTGGAGTCCCATAGAGGAGGCGTCAGCCAATGCTCAGAGAGGCAAGGTTCAGCTTCCAACCTACACCCCAGGACAAAATGGAGGACATTATTAAGGCCTTGCTTCAAGCTACAGCAGCTCAGCAGGAGACTAACAGACTTCAACAGGTCGCCATTGAGGAAACCCGCCAGGCCTTAGCGGAAAACAGCCAGGCCATAAGAGAAGTGGTACAGCACCTGGTCGCCCGGCCCAGAGATGTTAATGCTGGTCCTCCCACCGCCACTCACTCCGTACGAGTTAATGCTGGTCCTCCCACCGCCACTCACTCCGTACGAGCCAGTTACTTCCTCCAAAAGATGACTTCGGGCGATGATGTGGAGGCCTATCTCGCCGCATTTCAAAGAATGGCCGAGAGGGAGAGTTGGCCCAAGGAGCAGTGGGCAAGTCTGGTGGCACCTTTTTGTCTGGGGAGCCACAAAAAGCATATTTCGACTTATGCCTGGCTGATGCCAAGGACTATAAAAAACTAAAACAGGAGATCCTAACTCGCTTGGGAGTCACCACCTTTGTTCGTGCCCAACTAGTCCACCGCTGGGAGTTCCATAAGGACAAGCCTCCACGTTCACAGATGCATGACCTCGTCCATCTGTCCTCAAAATGGCTACAGCCCGAGACGCTGACGGGACCACAGATCGTGGAAAGGGTCGTGATGGACCGTTACCTGCGATCATTACCTGTGACTCTGCGCAAGTGGGTGAGCCATGCAGACCCTAAGTCCGCGGACCAGTTGGTCGAGCTGGTGGAGAGGTACATGGCGGCTGAGGAGCTGATGAGTATGCCCCACCGAGCCCCGTTGGCGCACCGGCGAACTCCCACAGACACTGGTAAGACTGTTCCAGGGGAGAAGGGTACTGGGCGGTGGAATGTACCTAAGACTGAGGGTGTAGAACCTGGAGACAGGCCTGCCAGGCCGGGAAGGTTCTTGCCCCGTAAACGACTAGACATTAATATGACTCAGTGTTTCCGATGTGGTGGCTTCGGCCATATTGCCGCTAATTGTGCACTTACAACTGAACCTATGCAATGTGATACTGCTCATGTCTACCGCAGGGGGTCTTTCTTTGCACAGATAGCCTGTATGGCTGACCGTCAGGCTGTGACTGGTAAGCACATGTGTGTACTCACTGTAGATGGCAACCGAGTAGAGGCACTGTTAGACTCTGGTAGCTTGGTGACACTTATAAAAGCTGAGCTGGTGAACCCCTTGCGGCGTGAGGGGAAAACTGTTGGTGTGACCTGCATACATGGGGATACTCGATATTATGTTACTGCCGAGGTGAACATCGAGACACCATGTGGTTCTGCTATAGTTTCTGTAGGTTTGGTACATGGTCCGATGTACGATGCAATATTGGGGAGAGACGTTGCTCACTTCTGGAAGTTGTGGGAAAGCCGTTTTGTTCCAGAGGTGAACAACCCCGATCCATTTGAGAAGGTTGTCGATGTAGTGGAGGAGGGAGTTTCTTCTGAGTCAGAGTTATTCCCTTTTTCTACTATGATTGGTGAACTAGAGAATGCGGAGCCTGACTGTGGCCCGCCAACTGATGTGCCTCCCATTGAGGTGGGAAGTGTTGTTGGGCCAGGTGATCGTCTGCCTGATTTAGAGGTCAGGTCTTTGCCGTGGAGCAGTTGAATGACCCTACTTTGGTAAAAGCCAGGGAGAATGTAAAAGTAGTTGATGGTAAACCCGTAGACCCTGATAGTTCTTTGTCCTATCCCCACATGGCAATGTGGCAGGATTTGTTATATCAGGTGACTAAGAAGGGGGAAGATGTTGTGGAACAACTAATAATTCCCAAAGCCTACAGAAGAACAGTGTTGGATCTGGCCCATGGTCATATAACGGCAGGCCATCTAGGGGTAGAGAAAACCACTGAGCGAATAATGCAGAGGTTTTTCTGGCCCGGGCTTCATAAAGAGGTATCTGACTTTTGCGCATCCTGCCCTGAGTGTCAGTATCATGCTCCCAGGCCACATTTTAGGGGTCCACTAGTTCCATTGCCTATCATAGAGGTGCCGTTTGAAAGAATAGCGATGGATTTGGTTGGACCCTTAATGAAGTCTGCCAGGGGACACCAGTATATTCTGGTCATAATGGATTACGCTACCAGGTACCCGGAAGCGATCCCGTTGCGCAATACGTCAACCAAGACCATTGCCAGAGAGCTAGTTCATGTCTTTAGCAGGCTGGGTATACCTAAGGAGATACCAACTGACCAGGGTACACCGTTTATGTCCAAAGTCATGAAAGAGTTATGCCGCCTGTTCAAAATCGAACAGTTAAGAACTTCGGTTTATCACCCCCAAACCGATGGACTGGTCGAGAGGTTTAACAAGACGTTAAAACACATGCTTAGGAAAGTGGTCGACAAGGATGGTAGGGATTGGGACTACTTATTGCCGTATTTATTGTTGGCCATAAGAGAAGTTCCCCAGTCCTCCACCGGGTTTTCACCCTTTGACTTGTTGTATGGGAGACACCCAAGGGGGTTACTAGACATTGCCAAAGAGACATGGGAGGGGCAGTCTAGTCCTTACAAAACGGTGATTGAGTATATTTCTCAAATGCAGGAGAGAATTGCTGCGGTAGTGCCGATAGTGAGAGAGCACCTGGAACAGGCTCAACAGGCACAGCAGAGGGTATACAACCGCAATGCTCGGTTACGCAGCTTTGCTCCTTTGGACAGAGTGTTAGTATTGGTTCCCACTGTGGAAAATAAACTTTTGGCTAAATGGCAAGAGCCCTTTGAAATCTTAGAAAGAGTGGGGCAGGTCAATTACAAAGTTTACCAGCTGGGGAAAAGAAAGCCGGAACAGATATACCATATAAATCTGTTAAAGCCCTGGAAAGATAGAACGGTACTGTCGGCCGTCCGAGACCCTCCAGTAAGTCCAGGGCCCTTAATTCCCGAAGTGACAGTGGCAAAAACCCTGTCGGCAATTCAACAACAAGAGGTCAAGGAGTTTCTGATTAGAAATAGGGTGCTGTTCTCTGACGTACCTGGGAAAACCTTGGTCATTAAACATGACATCATCACTGACCCAGGGGTTAAAGTTAATCTAAAGCCCTATAGGTTACCAGAAGCACAAAGAGAGTCGATGTCGAAAGAAATTAAAAATATGCTAGAGTTAGGGGTTATTGAAGAATCACATAGTGAATGGTCAAGTCCCATTGTGTTGATTCCAAAGCCCGACGGGAGTGTGCGTTTCTGCAATGACTTCCGAAAGTTGAACAGTGTTTCAAAATTCGATGCCTACCCGATGCCAAGAGTGGATAAACTGATTGAGAGACTAGGGACGGCAAGGTATTTAACCACTCTTGACCTAACCAAAGGGTATTGGCAAGTACCGTTAACCGAGAGCGCCAAACAAAAGACAGCTTTTTCAGCACTAGAGGGCTTGTTTCAGTACAAGATGTTGCCCTTCGGGCTACATGGGGCACCTGCTACCTTCCAAAGAATGATGGACAGGATTCTAAGGCCCCATAGACGGTATGTGGCTGCTTATCTGGATGACGTGGTCGTTCATAGTCCTGATTGGCAGTCTCACTTACCCAGGGTACAAGCAGTGTTGGACTCCATCTATAAGGCAGGTTTGACAGCCAACCCAAAAAAGTGTTGTCTAGGCATGTAGGAAGTAAAATATCTGGGATACACCATTGGCAGAGGCCTGATAAAGCCTCAGCTCAATAAAGTTGATGCCATACAAAACTGGCCACGGCCTCTGAATAAGAAGCAGGTGAGAGCCTTCTTGGGAATTACGGGGTACTACAGGAGGTTTATACCCAACTTTGCCACCATGGCAGTCCCACTGACTGACCTGACCAAAGGCAAACAAAAAGTCATGGTAGAATGGAGTCCTGAGGCAGAGAAAGCTTTTCAGGAGTTGAAAGTAGCGTTGTGTTCCCAACCTGTCCTGATGACTCCTAATTTTGAAAGGGAATTCATAGTACAAACCGATGCATCAGAAGTAGGTATAGGAGCGGTCCTGTCCCAGAACAAGGAGGGTGAGGAACACCCTATTTTCTATCTTAGCAGAAAGTTGAATGTACATGAGAGAAACTATGCCACAGTGGAGAAGGAGGCGTTGGCCATAAAGTGGGCGTTAGAGGCTCTCAGGTACTACTTGGTCGGAAGAAAGTTCAAATTGATCACTGACCATGCCCCTCTGAAGTGGATGTCTGAAAATAAGGACAGTAATGCAAGAATTACAAGATGGTTCTTGGCGTTACAAACGTTTACATTTTCAGTGGAACACAGGCCAGGAAGCCAGCTGGCCAATGCTGACGCGTTGTCACGCGTTCATTGTTTGGGGGCTTCAGTTGTTCCGCCCCACAGGTCGAAACAAAGGGGGGGATATGTGATAGGATCACTGGTAAAGTGGTCTGTGGCAGGTACATTTGTCCCAGATTCCTGTCTTATGTGTTTTAAACCCCCAGGAGAAAGTCTGCAGTGTAGCAGGCTTGAGTCTCGGCTTTTTGAAAAGCCGGTTTGGGACCTGGGGGTTGTAGGTGAGAGGAGAGGGAGGGCTCCACCCACGGCCACTCCAGGTTTTGGTTCTCGCAGCCTGGTAACAGGCTTGTTAGTTTTCCACCTGAGAGTGGCCAATATAAGCCTAGTGTGTTTAGGGCTGAGTGTCTCACCTGGGAGAGCAGGCAGGGAGTTTGCTCAGAGACACTTGAAAAACCTATTTGTGAGTACTGTGCTGTGCTTTGTTGCTGGCGAGGGCATTAGGCCCTGCCAGGTTCTGGTAGTGAGGGAACTACCTGTGAAGTTAGTGCCCCGACAGGGCTAGGATTTATATTTATGTTTTCTTTATATTACTGTCATTGTACAATAAAGACTGGTGCCGACCAGCTTGTACTTGCATCCAGACTGGTGTGCTGCTTCCCTGCTGCTGTGTGTGTGTGTAAGGAAGGAGTCCTCTACCCAGGAGAGGGACCCCCTAACCTAACTGTGTCACACCTCTTATAATATTAATGTATGCAAAATCATCAGTACAAAAATGTATAACTCTCTTGTCCATCTGAGCAATGCTGCTAATGCCATTATATGTACTAAGGCCCTGATTTAGTTTGGATGCGGATGCACGCAGCCGGTCGATGTTTGTGTTCGGCACATGCATCGCAGTGCGCAAGCCGGCCACTGCGAACGGCTATGCGAACGCAGTGGACAAGCATCGGCACAAAGAAATGATTGACAGGAAGCACCGTTTGTTGGTGGAGAGGGGCGGTGGTCATAGGAACGTGCCTGTGCATTTGAACGCTATTACAGGGGTGTGCATAAGTAAACCCCAGCGACGGCATACGCAGCCAGAGCTCTGCATGGCGACAGGAAGCTTCGCAGGCTGTGAGGCATGTCAAGCTGACCCACAACTCTGCGTATGGGTACGATGTTACTCGATGTTACTGATGTTTTCGCTGACTTGCGGATGTATGTAATAGGAAGTTGGCCGCTTTATGAGCTGGGGGAGTCTTGGTATAGTGCTGCGTTCATGCTGTAATCACAGTGCGATCGCATTCATTTGCATATTTTTGCTACGTATGGGTGCGTGTGATTGCAGATTTGCGATCCGTGCTGATACAGGCCCTAATGCCATCATACTTCAGGTTATTATTTAGTTGTGTTTGTGTGGGGTGGTAAACGCTTAGCAGCCAAAACTACACTTCTGTGGCCTGGACCAGCTCCAGCTGCCCCCACCCACAGCGCACTTTACATCATGATGTCACCAAAGAGGTGGCTGGGAGGTTCCTGGTGCCTCTCTAGGCAGCGGTGCACCTCTCCAGGCAGGGCAGCAGCCATGCCGTTCCCTCAGCCTTGTGCCCTGGGCAGTGACACCGGTTGCTTCCTGTATTGATGTCTCTGAAACGGTATGCAATCGGGAAGCCAACTGCCTAAATACCGGCAGCTGGCTTCCCGACTGTCATATCCCGGCAAGGGTGAAATGCCGGGTGTCTAGATGTAGACGCCCGGCATTTCCCTGACGCGGGGAGACCGGCGCCCGGCATCCCGATCGCAGTGATGCCGGGCGCCGTGGGCGGACAGCCGCGGGGGGGGGATGGTTAGGTTTAGGGCTCCTGGGGGGGACTTGGGATTAGGCACCCCCCCGGGAGGGTTAGGATAGGGGGAGGGAGGGTTAGGGTTAGGCACCCCGGGGGGGGACTTAGGGTTAGGCACCCCCCCCCGGGGGACTTAGATTTAGGCAGCGGGGAAGGGGGTGGTTAGGGTTAAGCACTTGGGGGGGAGGTTAGGGTTAGGCACCCCTAAGGAGGGTTAGGGTTAGGGGGGTTAGGTTAGGTTAGACAATACTTACCTATCCACGATCGGGATTTCCAGCGCTGTCGGGCTTCCGCTGCCGGGATCTCTGCTGATGTCGGGCTGCCGCTGCCGGGAATCGAACCGCTGGCCATGCGGCCGCCGGTATTTCATACCAATTCCCTCTGAAACATAATTGTGTCTTATTACTGTGTATGCTGGTAATAATAATGCAGGTATCAGCTTGCAAGGGTATTCAACGTGTGGACCACCAGCTGTTGCGGAGCTAAACATCTTAGCATGCCCTGCCCCAGTTTTAGCATGCCCTAATAGCAAAACTCGTGCAGGGCATGCTGGGATGTGTAGTTCCACAGCAGCCAGAGAGCCACATGTTGAATACACATGGGGGAGTATAAATATTTTGAACAAATTGTAAGTAAAGATTTTTTACCTGGCGTCCATCCTCTTGTCTCCTTATCACACGCTGTCATTGAGTTTACAAACCTGTCCACTGTTGAGAGCTTTCCGACTTTAGTCTTTAAGGGTTGGGTACGGGATGCCGGAGCTTGGAATCCCGACTCCGGCATCCCGATGGTTAGGATACCGACACCTATCGGGTAAGTATAGTAACCCTACCCCTAACCCTCCCTCCCCCACTCAGAGACTTGTGCATAAGTTAAAATGCTTTTGTTGATCCAACTTTGTAATCAGGGAAGTAGAGCAAGTCTGACAGTGCATATATATATATATATATGTGCCCCCTGGGCCCCCACAAGTTTGTTGCCCAGGGGCCCCCACAGACCTTAATCCGGCCCTGCACGAAGGTATGAGTTCCGTATACAGCGTGCAAATAAACCCTTTGGTGCTAGAGGCTGGGGACTCAACTGTAGTGAGGAGTCTAATATTAAGTCATGATATCACCGTAAAGTGCCGAATTTGCAAATATTGAAAAAAGGCTTTATGGGTGAATGGAAAATTCGCCGTGGATATCCGAAAATGTAGGGAAGGATGAGTTTTGTGTGATATCTTTCAACAATATGATTCCACTGTTTTGCCAGCAGGCAAAACGCACCTGGGTTACAACTCGGTCGGAATTGTTGGACAGAGGGACCAAGGAACTAGGGTGTGGAGATGTTTTGTGCCGGCGATTAGCAAAGTCCCAGATATCCAGGGTATGGGAGATATTAGGGTGATGTAGAGCTACTTAGGGATGGGTCAGTCTGGGGAGCTACAACAAGGAGGAAATGGAATGCAATTTCAGGGTATTTGATTCGATAGCTACCCACTCCCTCTTGGATTTGGGTCTGCTCCACAGCACACAATGCTCAAGTCTGGCAGCCATACCTGTATAATAAGATTTAAAATTTGGAACCCCTAGGCCACCTCTAGACGTGGGTCTCTATAGCACGGCCTGTCTCACCCTAGGGCATTTTGTTTTTACCAAATAAATAGCGATGAAATATATTGTAGATGTTTAAAAACATAAGGAGATACTGTGACTGGCAGGGTTTGAAATACTGTAGATATAAAAATCTGATGCCCCCTCTTCTCTTAAAGCCCTCCTGACTGTATTATTCACCCAAATCCATAAGGTTTTCTTTTTTCTTCTCTGAAGTAGTTCAAATGGGAAAAAATAACTAAATCCGGATAGAACATGGAGGTTTTGCCCCTAGTGAAGTCGCAATGCAAACTAATGTATGTAATGAACCTTGACAGGTCAATACAGGATCAGCCTCAAGAGAGTGGTTTTACCAATTTTCCAATTAGATTGCTATCCTGGCACCTAGTACCCTGGAGTGCCAGGCTGAGGTCCAGTGATGGGGCTGGTTTGTCACAGAGGGAAGGCCTACAAGTTTTTTTGCAGGCCCGATTTCCAACTTGACTGAGGCTGGATTCACATTAGGTTTCACATTAGGACTGTGGAATCCGCGCTGCAGGAATGGGCGGGTGGCTGGGGAGTGAGGAGACACATTGTGCAGCACTGACAGGGAAGTGAGCAGTGCCCTCCAGTGGCCGGTGCCCTTAGGCAGCTGTCTAAAGGTGCCCACACACATAGCGACATTTTACACGATCTGGCCAATTTCGACGAATCGTGACGACGAATTGGGTAAAAAAAGTACAAATCATGAGTTTATACTCACGAGCACGATGCCGATGCGCGTCCCCGCTCGTCGTACATCGCATCTTCTGATCTGCCGTGCTGTAGGGCAGATTAGCCAACCATGAACACGATGGAAGCCGATCATGAGGGTTTTTTCCCTCATGATGAATCGTACGATTCATCACACAATGCGGAATTTGACTGATAGAAGCCTGGACACGCCCCATCGCCATCTTGTGCAGCATCGTGTATGGAGCAAGACAGTCGCACATTGAGGAGCCTGCACACTGGATTCTTGTTTTGGACAATTTTTGGTGAGTACTGGTACAGTTTAAATACAACCACACTGACCACCAATATGTGCTCCCCACTGCCTACCAATGTGTGCCCCCGGGTAATAAATGCATGACCCAGCCACCGCCCGCCGTATTGAGGCGGGTGGTGGCTGGGTCATGCATTAAGCTCCCCCACTGCCCACCAATCTGTGCCCCCAGGTAATAAATGCATGACCCAGCCACCACCCGCCGTATTGAGGCGGGCGGTGGCTGGGTCATGCATTTAAGCTCCCACTGCCCACCAATGTGTGCCCCCAGGTAATAAATGCATGACCCAGCCACCACCCGCCGTATTGAGGCGGGCGGTGGTTGGGTCATGCATTTAAGCTCCCACTGCCCACCAATGTGTGCCCCCAGGTAATAAATGCATGACCCAGCCACCGCCCGCCATATTGAGGCGGGTGGTGGCTGGGTCATGCATTAAGCTCCCCCACTGCCCACCAATGTGTGTCCCCAGGTAATAAATGCATGACCCAAAACCACCGCCCACTGTATTGAGGCGGGCGGTGGCTGGGTCATGCATTTAAGCTCCCACTGCCCACCAATGTGTGCCCCCAGGTAATAAATGCATGACCCAGCCACCGCCCGCCGTATTGAGGCGGGCGGTGGCTGGGTCATGCATTAAGCTCCCCCACTGCCCACCAATCTGTGCCCCCAGGTAATAAATGCATGACCCAGCCACCACCCGCCGTATTGAGGCGGGCGGTGGCTGGGTCATGCATTTAAGCTCCCACTGCCCACCAATCTGTGCCCCCAGGTAATAAATGCATGACCCAGCCACTGCCCGCCGTATTGAGGCGGGCGGTGGCTGGGTCATGCATTTAAGCTCCCACTGCCCACCAATCTGTGCCCCCAGGTAATAAATGCATGACCCAAAACCACCGCCCACTGTATTGAGGCGGGCGGTGGCTGGGTCATGCATTTAAGCTCCCACTGCCCACCAATGTGTGCCCCCAGGTAATAAATGCATGACCCAGCCACCGCCCGCCGTATTGAGGCGGGCGGTGGCTGGGTCATGCATTAAGCTCCCCCACTGCCCACCAATCTGTGCCCCCAGGTAATAAATGCATGACCCAGCCACCACCCGCCGTATTGAGGCGGGCGGTGGCTGGGTCATGCATTTAAGCTCCCACTGCCCACCAATGTGTGCCCCCAGGTAATAAATGCATGACCCAGCCACCGCCCGCCGTATTGAGGCGGGCGGTGGCTGGGTCATGCATTTAAGCTCCCACTGCCCACCAATGTGTGCCCCCAGGTAATAAATGCATGACCCAAAACCACCGCCCACTGTATTGAGGCGGGCGGTGGCTGGGTCATGCATTTAAGCTCCCACTGCCCACCAATGTGTGCCCCCAGGTAATAAATGCATGACCCAGCCACCGCCCGCCGTATTGAGGCGGGCGGTGGCTGGGTCATGCATTAAGCTCCCCCACTGCCCACCAATCTGTGCCCCCAGGTAATAAATGCATGACCCAGCCACCGCCCGCCATATTGAGGCTGGCGGTGGCTGGGTCATGCATTAAGCTCCCCCACTGCCCACCAATGTGTGTAATATAACAAAAAAATAAATAAATAAACACGTATTTTACAAAATAATCACCATACATTACATTTAAAAACACACATTATTTAAAGCTGTGGGTCTTCTACTTTTCGGTCTCCAGCTGTTGTGGAACTACAGATCCCAGGATGACCTGTCACCCACCTTTGAAACTGTTTTTAGGGCATCCTGGGATCTGAAGTTCTACCACAACGACAGGCCCAAAGGTGGAAAACCCATACTGTCAAATAAAGAAAAACATTATATTACCAAGCAATGAACACATGACATTCCTGTAAAAGAAAACACAATTAGAATACCATAACAAACCTTTAAAAACCTGTAAAAAAGAAAATATTAAAACATTAAAAATGTGAACTATAACAACATTACATTTAACAAAACTATGGGCCTGATTCAGACCCACTCGCGAGCGGCTGTCCGCTCGCAAGTGGGTCGATGTTATGCACTGAGCATGCGCACGACGGAGGGAGCTCCGTCGTGCGCATGCGCCAGACGCGACGAGCGAAGGAAAGTCCTTCGCTCGTTGTGTCCGATCAAAGGGGGCGTGCTGTCAATGTTGATTGACAGCACGCCCCCTTTGGTGGGCGTGCCGGGGGCGTGCCTCCCTGACGGGGGCGTTCCCACGGGAACGCCTCCCGTCAGAAGCCGGCCCACTGACATCACTAGTGATGTCAGTGGGAGTGATTTTGGCTCTGATAGAGCCAAAATCACTCCGGAGCTTGCGGTTGAAAACCTCAACCGCAGGCTCCGGCTCGCAATTTCGATGGTCGCGATGGTCTCGACCATCGCGGCCATCACAAAGCACGCTCGTATAGCCTGTGGGTGGTGACCCACAGCTATACGAGCGTCCAGGAGGACGCTCCATGAAAATGGAGCCCGGCCCTCATTCAGAGCGTGCGCTCTGCTCAGAGCGTACGGCTCTGAATGAGGGCCTATATACACAAATATTTAAATGTCCTTTTTTTTCTTATTCATAGATAATGTCCATGGATTCTGAACGTGAATTCATTACAGGATTCATTGAAATCCTGACTTGAAAGAGTGTCTGTGGAAGATCAGTTCTCGGAAGTACCACAATAGGTCGCACAAGTTGGCCGCACTAGAGGGACTTTTGGTGTATACGAAAAAATACATATCTGATGCAGACCTGAAAACTGTACGGCAAAAGATTCAAAATCTCAGGACAGTGTACATCAAAGAAAAAAAGAAGGTGGATGACTCCAAAAAATCAGGAGCTGGCACAGATGAAATATATAGTCCTGCACTGTGGTACTACCATATGATGTCCTTCATCAGTGAACAAGAGCCTCAAAGGGAATCTATCGTCTTGATGGCTGAGCGTGAGGGAGAAGAGGAGGTTGCAGAAGTCTTGGTAAGTAGTGACACATTTTAAACCAAAATCCTTAATGTTTTTGTTGTTAAATCTAAAATGTCCAATTTAGTCAGTAGTTCACAGACAGTCCTCCTGCCATGGTACAGCACCTGGTCCATTGAAATAGGTCATGTAGTCCTCCCTCACTTCTTTGGCACGTGCAGTGGATGTTGTTGTAGTTGGTGGTGCAGACACAGATGTCAAATGTTCAATGTCCTCCAGGAGTCCTACATCTTCTGGTCTAGCTGGGACTGGTCCTCGTTGAGTAGAATTTCTTCTCAGAAAGTTGTGCAGCACACAGCACGCCATCACGACCCAGTCTATCTTCTCCACATGTAGATTGATGGTGGTGTGGAAAATGCAGAAGCGTTTGCGCATTATTCCAAACGCATTTTCCACAATGCGCCGTGCCCTGGATAGACGGAAGTTGTAGATCCTTTTCTCTCTGGTCAGGCCCCTGCGTGCAAATGGCTTCATCACATGTTCATGTAATGCAAAAGCCTCGTCTGCAACAAAAACGTAATTTAGGCCGTGCTTTGTCTGGACCAGTGAGGGCAAGGTGAGGCTTTTGCTGGCGAGTCTCTGGTAGAAAGCCGTCTTTTTGAAGGACCCACCATCCGAAGCACGGCCATTCTTGCCGACATCCACAAACAGAAATTCGTAGTTGGCATTCACCACTGCCATGAGAATGATGCTGAAGAATCCTTTGTAGTTATAGTAATATGATCCGGTGTTGGCAGGTGGGTTGATGCGCATGTGTTTCCCATCGATGGCACCTCGGCAGTTAGGGAAATTCCAACGTTGTTCAAAATCTTCCGCGATGCTGGTCCACTCCTCCACGGTGTTAGGAAACTGTAAAGATAGTAAATAAGGGATTAAAACATGACTATAATATTTTTTTATATCTTTTTTTCCTATATAGACTCCCACCCAACACCATGATTTATCATCCACACCAGACCTTAGTCTGCTCGGTGGTGACAGTGAGCCGGAGAATACCACACAAGTGGAAACTCCACTTCCACCTGGACCCTCATCTTCTCAACAACCCCAAAAAAAGAAAAAAAAACAAGGGAGAAAGGAGAATCTTACTGAACGTGAGGACAATTTTTTCCAAAACGCAGAACGGCTGCTGCAGAAACCCCCAGATACAATAGATGATTTCACAGCTCATGTGAAAAGCACATTGAGAAATATGGATACAGAAATCCAAATAAATTTTCTAAGGTTAACCCACGACCTGTTGAGTCGCTGTATGAGCAAAAATCTCACAAATTCTACATACATTGCAGATCCAATGCTATTTTCCCCTGCCCCAAATAGGTATGTCCGTCCCCCCCCTGCCCAGTTAGATATAACTCCCCCACCAAGCACCCCAAGCACCAGCACCACCTTGTATAATGCTCTGCTGGATGCAGCGGATGAGTAGCCCCAATATACAGAGATGTAAATTTTTTCTTGCTTTTAATGTCACCAAATTTTATGATTTCTAATAGGTGCTTGCTGCATGGGATAGGGTGGTGATGACGCCATTTGGACAAGGTCACTACACACATGGCACAAGTACACATTCCTGGAAGCCGGGGCCACAATGTGTACTTGTGCCATATGTGTATTGGCCTGTTCAAACTGGCATCTGACCCACCCTATCACATACAGCCGGCTACCTATTGGGATTCATAAAATTTGGTGATAATGTTCTTTTGTGAACTTGTTACAAAAAAAGGATATTGCACACAGTTTAGTGCACACTTTCAGTTGCCTGCAGGTCAGTGCACATTGTAGTAAATGAAGGATATTTTTTGCTTTATGTTGAGTAAAAAAAAAAAAAAAAAAAAATCTCTTTAAACAAGAAACCAATGTGTGGTGTTTTTTTTTAACTTACCTTGCAATACTGGTACTGTAGCACTTTTACGATGGCTTTGCAGGTCTCCAGAATGATGACGCCCAAGGACTGAGGTGAGATGAATGTCCCAAACTTCAGGTCTTCAAATGACCTTCCTGTAGCCAGGTACCTTAGGGTAGCCACCAGTCTGTCTTCAGCAGGGATTGCCCTCTGCCACCTTGTGTCCTGTCTCTGGATGTGGGGGGTCACCAGATGCAGCAATTCTTGGAAGGTGGCGTGATCCATGCACAGGTAGTTCCGATAGTCGTCCGGGTTGTTCTCCTTGATCTCCATCAGCAGGGACATGTGAGATTGGGTATCCCTTTGTAGAAGCCACTCCTGGGTCCAGCATGCTCTCATCCTTCTTCGCTGGGCCCTCTTCCTAATTTCCCGGACCCCAGCTTCAGCGACCAACACTCTATACTGATAGGGACGCATCAGTACAGAATTCAGGAACAGGATAGAATGCAGGTAGGCAGCACACACATGCAGGTAGAATAAACTTTGTAAAAGGCAAGCCAAATACAAAGAGCACAGTAGCAATGTACAGGATTCAGCCGGAATACACCTAGCCTCATCTAGTAGCAGAGCAGAATGTACAGAGTTTAAAGGGTGCCTGCTTTTTATACTCCCTAGATAGCCCCTCCCATTGTTATGGCTATTTAAATTTCCCACCAATAGTCAAGAGCCTGTTTTTTTTTTAAACTCACGATTTGTTATAGCCAATCTCACGATGCGTACGATCCGATAGATCGTGAGATCGTAAAACAGATTGGGTGTCTTTTTTCCAAAATCGTGATGACGACGGCAAGGGAGCTCCCGTGAAAGTTCATGAGGAAATTGGCCAAAAAATCGTATCGTGAGCACATCGGTATGTGTGTGGGCACCTTAACACTGCCTAATGGTAGCGCCAGCCCTGGCTGCAGGTCTCCATGTTATAGTGTCGCCATCCCAGTCTAGCATAGCTTGATGCTGGATGCTGCTTTTGCAAGGAAACCCCACAGTATTAGTCCTCCTGCTTTAGTGATAACAAGCTCAGAGGGAGAGTGCGAGCATTTTATTTTTTTACATTTTATTTAATAATTCTATTTTTAAATAACATTATTAATAATGTTGATAATATACGACAGTATATGCGCACATCAAGATACGCCCAGAGTGTATCTTCACGCAATTTTACACAAACGTTCCACCAGCAATAGCTAACTCCTCTAAGTGAGGCTCACAGTACAGTGATTTCATAGAGGAGACGTTTCTGATACATCTAAAGTTTATCTCTAACATTAGCATAACAGACAATGTGTTTCCTTCTTGAAACGTTTACTAACTCTGCTTTCCTACAGTAACTGCAACTATAATCGTCTCTGTGACTCCAGTGAACAACTTTGCTCCAGACTTTAATCCGACTACGTACACTTTCTCTGTGCGGGAAACATCTAAAGGTAGCGTATACCTGACACCTTCCTCACTACAGTACCTCTAGTCTGAGGGGTATATTTACTACAGTGCAGGTTTATAGAAGTAGAGATGTTGCCCATAGCAACCAATTAGATTCTAGTTATTCTCTTCTATAAGGTGCTAGATACATTTTAAGTAGAATCTGATTGGTTGTTATAGGCAACATCTTCACTTATAAAAACCCTCACTTTAGTAAATATAACCCTAGGACTACCTATCTAAAGGTGCCTACACACGGTACGATATTTCAAGCTATTTTGCCGTTTTCGATCGATTGGGATGACAAATCATTTAAAAACTGCCAATTGTAGGCACGATTACGATGCCGATGCGCATTTCTGCTGGTCGTTGGTCGTGGTCTGTGATCTTTTGAACACGTAGAAAGATCATGACCTGTCTTTTACGATTTGTCACACATCGTTCCGTGAGTGCGCACGAGGAAAGATTTCATGGACGACGAACGATTTGTCGTCACTTTTCCTGGCCACTCCCCTCCACCATTTTGCGCCAGCCAATGGAGGGACAGAAGATGCATCGTGAGGTTGTTTGCTGCTAAATGATATATCGTTAACGATTTGCAGTTGTTAACGACCCATCTATATATCATTTGATCGCTTGTACAATCGTTCCATGTGTATGCACAATATCGTTTGTCCGGGAGTGTTCATTAGTTCAAGAGAAATCGTTAACTGGATCGTATCGTTACCCATTTGCTCAGTGCGCATGCGTATAATTCGCAGTGCGCGTGCGCAAGCCAGTCTTTGCAATCTGATTTTGGTTGTTCGTAAGCCACTATCAGGTCGCTGCTTTGAGTGACAGATAGTGCCATTTGTGGGTGGTAACTGGGGAAGGTGCTTGTAAACGGGGGAGTGGTGTTGCAGACGCAGGCGTGTCAGGCCGCCAAAACGCCGTTTAAATGCTTGCATAATTAGCAAAGTAGCGTCATTGTCACGTCACCTGCATGTATTTCAGGCTGCACTGATCGCTGTGCTTGCAGCAGGTTAAGGCAACCTCAAGGGCTGCGAGCAGCTCCGATGGCTCTCAATGGCCCCGATTAATCCTACATTTTCCGGAGAACACGTGTGTTGCGAGTGGCAAGGGGGTGTCTATATACACTTGCGAGTGCACTTTGCCATAGCTCGCTAAAACATAGTGGGCATCCTTACGTGACGCACTGCGAGCACTTCATTTAAATTTCCGGACCCTTTTTGACAGCGAGCGGCTGCAACTTGCGAGCGGGTCTGAATGAGCCCCTTAGACCAGTAACATGAAATTTTCATGCAGCATAAACCGTAGGTTAACCAAGGGCTGGCTGGCTGCATAGAGACGTTGGTGGAATGACCACAATCCAGTTATGGATGGATCTTCTAACTATCAAACACAGGTGCATTATAGGGGAAGATGTATCAAACCTTTGAGAGAGATAAAGTGAAGTTACCCATAGCAACCAAACAGCATCTGTCATTTCCATAGCACAGCCTATAAAATTACATTAGCTGATTGGTTGTAATGGGTAACTAACTTCCCAACTCTATCTATTTTGAAGCTTGATACACCTTCTCTAAAGAGTGGAGAAGTAGACAAGTAGAGAAGTTGCCCATATCAATCAGCTTGTACCTATCATTGTATAGAATGTACAGTACTGGATAGATAAATGCTAGCTAGAAGCTGATTGGCTGCTATGGGTAATTCACCACATGTCCTCTTCCTCCACTTTTTATGAAGTCTGATACATTTTTGTAACAAAACAGCATCATCACTGTGCGGCTCCACCTATTCCTGTTTCATAAATGACCCTAAGAAGCTGTTAGACAAAAAGGAGCACATTTTAACGTAGGGGTTCTTAAACCTGTGCTACACAACACATACCCTGGGTCCCGACAGCATTTAGGTATGGGAAAACTTTGTGTTCTGCCCACTGGTAAAGGTATGCACTCGGGAAACCGGCGGACGTAAGCCCGACAGCCGGCTTCCCGACTGCTTTATCCCGGCGAGGGTTAAATGACAGGCATCTAATTCTAGACGCCTATCATTTTACCGACGCCGGGAGACCGGCGCCAGGCATCCCGATCGAAGTGATCCGCAGGGGGGGGAGGGTTAGGTTTAGGGCTCCCGGGGGGGACTTAGGGTTAGGCATCCCCCGGGAGGTTAGGGTTAGACTAGGGGGAGGGAGGGTTCGGGTTAAGCACCCCTGGGGGGGGATTTAGGGTTAGGCACACCCCCAGGGGACTTAGGTTTAGGCGGCGGGGAAGGGGGGGTTAGGTTTAGGCACTTAGAGGGGGGATTAGGGTTAGGCACTGGGGGGAAGTTTAGGGTTAGGCACCCCTAAGGAGGGTTAGGGGGGTTAGGTTAGTTGGTTAGTTTACCTGGGCACGATCGGGATTTTCAGCCACGTCGGCCTGCCGCTGTCGGGATTTGAACCGCCGGACTTCGTATGTATTACCTGGTAAACTAGTAAATAATTATTTTAATACTATTTTATACAATTTGCTTTAAAATATAAATACGTGTAGCCATCAGCAAAGTTATACCTTAACACAATGTTATTTTGATATTTAAAGATAATACCATAGTTGGACAAGTGAATGCTACAGATAAAGATCGCCCAAGCTGCATAACATATCAAATACGGGATGGCAACACTGGTGTTATTGATATATTTTGGATAAACCCAAAGACTGGAACCATACAGTTAGTGACCCAGCCAGATTTTGAGGATAAGGTATCGCACCGATTGACTATTGAGGCTACAGACTGTGACCCCATCAACCCACGTACAGCTCTTGCAACAGTGAGTAAAGTAATTGATGTGTTATTATGTGAATTCTATAAACTTGTGTAGTTACATGACTGATCTATATCAGTGGTTTCCATCCCAAACTCAGGGCCTGATTCACCAGTCTGCTGGTGTTTCTGGGCGGGGAGGGGGCAGTGACGGCCTTCGTTTCCCAAAACACAGTCATGTCGCCACCGTTGAGAGGCCAGGATCTCCGACGGCTTGCACAGATTTCCTGGCCCCTTTTTACCACCTGCGATTACCGACTTGCATGACCCCAAGGTCACTCAGCCGGTTATAGGGATTGCAGATGATCTGATGCTGCATCCTTGGATGCAGCTCGGATCAGTAATGCATGCAGGAGGTGTGATGCCTCCTACTGCAATAGCATATTACAGCCATCGCAGCTGCAAACATGTTAGCATCTGCAATACATATCTGTCCTCTGCTGAATCACCCCCTTTAGTCCTCAAAGCATCCTAACAGTACAGGCTTTAAGGATATCCATGATTGAGCATAAAAAGTGGAAAACATTCCAAATTATTGCATGAGGCAATATTAAAATGTAGATGAGATTTGGTTTACTGATTGTTATGTTTTTGATGTAGAGCATCTTACACTGTAGTGTATGAGATAAGTGGGTAAGGCTTGCTAATTGAGTACATATGACAAACAGACTTGAGAGAGTAGAAGTGCTTCAAACATGCTTTTGAGATTTAAAGAATACATCTCATCATCAAAATGTGTATACCTGAAAGTCCAGATGTGCATCGTTTGGGGTGGGATCCATAGGGAAGTCCATAAATCTGTTTTGGGAAGCAATTTACCATCATATATCCGATACATTCTATTGCAAATCACCTACTGTTCAGTTATAAGGACAATGTCAAGACGATCATTTATGAGTGGAAAAACTGTAACCACATAAACACTGTCACCATACCTCCCAATGGAGAATGGGATTGTTTTACCGGCAGTTTAGCCGCTGGTTCAAACCCCGACAGGGAGAGCCCGGCAGGACAGAATGCCGAAAACGCAGGTAAATCAATCTAAGTCTACCCTTTCCCCCCCCCCCCTAACCCGCCTTTAGGGGTGCCTAACCCTAACCTCCACCCGTTAGTGCCTAAACCTAACCCCCCACCTCCCTAAATCTAACCCCCCCAGGGGGAGCCTAACCCTAACCTCCCCCCACTAATGCCTAACCCTAAAACCCCCTTCCCCTAGCCTAACCTTCCCGGGGGGTGCCTAACCCTAAGTCTCCCCGGGGTGACCTAAACCTAACCCTCCCCCCCCCGCGGCTGAGTAGAATGGGCGCTCGTACTTTCCGGCGTCAGTATTATGACAGGCGTTGGTATCTTGACCCCTGTCATAACTCCTTAGCCGACATTCCCCCCAATGGTCAGAATTTTTTGCGGGACAGTACTGATTCGTGGGCGTTTCTAGACGAATCGGGGCAAAGTTTGGTTAACTTGGGGAAGGGCCTATTCCAGTGTTGGCTAACCTTGACACTCCAGCTGTTGTGGAACTATATATCCCAGCATGCCCTGCCACAGTTTTAGCATGCCCTAATAGCAAAACTGTAGCAGTGCATGCTAGGTTATGTAGTTCCATAACAGCTGGAGTGTCAAGGTTAGCCAACACTGGTCTATGGTGTCCCGATTTGGTATTTTTAATTGTGGGAGGTTTGACTTTTGTGACATCCTGTGTTTTCTTTTGCTCTAGTAGCAGCATATTAATTTGTGGGCCTTAGCAAAAATCTGGAATCTCTGTGGGTGCGCGGATTTTGCTGTTGCCAATTGACCCTTAAGGATGAGACTTTAGGGGTATATTTACTAAAGTGAGAGTTTTTAGAAGTGGAGATGTTGCCAATAGCAACCAATCAGATTCTACTTAACATTTATCTAGCACCATCTAGAAGATAATAGCTAGAATCTGATTGGTTGCTATGGGCAAAATCTCCAGTTATAAAAACTCTCACTTTAGTAAATATACCCCCTAGGTCTCCGCAAAAAAAAAAAAAAGTTTAGCCCTGCCAGTTTAAATGATATTTTGCCTACTTTAAATTCAACAGCCATTCTACAAACAGCAAAATATTAAACTCTACCATAAGTATTATTATTTTTTGTAGCTCTTGTGAAGTACTTCATTTTGCAGCATTCATTTATTTTTATTATCCCACAAATGACACTGATCAGATGGATGGCCTGGGAACAATTTATCTGTAAACCATTGTTCTATAACACAATGATGACCATATCCGTATTACACATCGCTCTCTCCATTAATATGGTATTTTCCATTCATTGCTATGACTATGGCTCCTGGTAATAATTGCTGCTTGAATTTCGATTTATAGATAGCTGAGGAATTCTAGTATGTAGGCTGAAACAAGCTTAGCAGTATCATGGACAGGAGAGAGCATTTTGAATGTTGCTGAGCTGTAAACATGTGTTTGCATGTCAGTCACTCAGGATATCCCTTGGCAGAACAATTGTAAAAGGAAGGTTAAATATTGATTTACTGAATATCAGTCAAAAATCTACAGCCTTGAAAATATTGATTTCAGAAACTCCTCACCTTTAAATTTATTTTTAAAATGCTATTTTGTGGTCCTCACCATAACTACGTAGATTGAGTGACTGGGATGCATAAAAAGTTAGAAAACGCTAGGGGACCAGAAGTACCAGAAAACCCTAGTGTTGTGTTGTAGCCAATGTATTAGGTATGAGTTTCATGACATAAAATGGCTTTAGCAATGGTTAACACTATTATATACAATCCCCTCCCCTACGATCTCCCCCTCCCTTTCAGAAACCAAAATCAAGCTTCTCACATTCACCTACAAAGCCCTCACCCAATTCTCCCATTTACATCTCTGGCCTCATATCCCTTCACACACTGGCTCCACAAACGCAACTGATTACTTCCTCCCACTCCCGTCTCCAAGATTTTGCCTGTGCTGCTCCCTTCCTCTGGAGCTCTCTCCCTATCTCTATCAGAATCTCCACCTCTCTACTAATCATGAGCTCTCAAGACCCACTTCTTCATTAAAACCTCCCAGCTCTCATCCTAACCCTGCTCCATGCTCCTTCCTCACTGACTACCCCATCTGTAAAGTAATGTGAAATATAACTACTTAGAATAATACCGTAACAAGTAATGAATACAAAGTATAAAGGTCACCACCAAAGTAGCTACTGAGAGCAATGAATGGCAATATTTGTATAGAGTCCTCTCACCCTGCCCTGTGGCAGAGCTCTGGCATGTTCTGTGGTGCATTGAATAATTCTTACAGACAGAACTGGTATTATATGAAATATGACATCCAGCTGTTTTGCTGCCTGTTGTGCATTGTCCCATTCCCACCCATTCCCCTCATTCCAGCTTCCCGCTGCATCTGCTATTCAGGTGGAAATAATTGATTGTATGATATTTGGAAGTCACAGTTGGGGATGGGGTCAGATTTTTCACTTAAGATATGTAAAAATGTAACGCTAAAACCCAGCCTTTATCTAATGCCAAGAGCATAGCAAAATTTGGGTGAGGGTCCTGCGAATTTGCTCCAAACTTCTGGACAGGGGGGAATAGGAGAGTTGGAGGGGTTGGGGCTCCACTGAGCAATACTGGGGCCATAATGATGCATTCCATGCATTTCTGATAGCACTGGTTTTATAGTATGAGGTGTACTCAGTGAGCAAAATCCCTGTATAAAGAGAGATGGGAGACCATCCAAATTCAGCTCTGAGTTTTAGCGTATATCTCCATGCCTGTTACTATAGTATGTAGATGTCATATTTTATTGAAGTGCTGTTCTGCTTCACTCTTCAAATACATCATTGGTAGTAATTATTGAATGTACACATATATCTCTTTTTAATTATTGCTTCCATAGTACAGTAGGTAAAGGTTTAGCTGTATTTTTTATTGGCACCTACTGTCCAATTAATTAGATGAATTCAATAATGCATAAAGTGGATTTCTGTTACAAGAACATAACTCCACAGTATACAGCTTCATAGCACATGTATCTGAATGAAGGGTCGATTGACAAAAGGTCGATGATGTAAATGTCAAAAGGCAATAGGTCGACAGGGGCAAAAGGTTGACAGATACAAAAAGTTGACTGACAAAAGGTCGACAGGTACAAAAGGTTGACAGGTTCAAATGGTCGACACAAAGAAAGGCAGACACATGATTTTTTCTTTTTAAATTTTTAAGGTTAGGGTTAGGCACAAGGGGAGACGGTTATGGTTAGGCACTAGGGGAAGGGTTAGGGTTAGGCACTAGGGGGAGGGTTAGGGTTAGACAATACTGGAAGGGTTAGGGTTAGGCACTAGGGGGACGGTTAGGGTTAGGCACTAGGGGGAGGGTTAAGGTTAGGCACCAGAGGGAGGTTTAGGCACTAGGGGAAGGTTTAGGATTAGGCACTAGGGGGAGAGTTAGGGTTAGGCACTAGGGGGACGGTTAGGGTTAGGCACTAGGGGGAGAGTTAGGGTTAGGCAAAGGGGGAGGGTTAGGCACTAGTGGGAGGTTTAGGCACTAGGGGGAAGGTTAGGCACTAAGGGGGGGGGTTAGGGTTAGGCACCAGAGGGAGGGTTAAGGTTAGGCACTAGGGGGAAGGTTAGGCACTAGGGGGAGGGTTAGGGTTAGGCACCAGAGAGCTAGGGTTAGGCACTAGGGGGAGGGTTAGGCACCAGTGGGACGGTTAGGGTTTGGTACTAGGGGGACGGTTAGGGTTAGGCACTAGGGGGATGGTTAGGGTTAGGCACTAGGGGGAGGGTTAGGGTTAGGCACTAGGGGGAGGGTTAGGGTTAGGCACCAGAGGGAGGGTTAGGGTTAGGCACTAGGGGGAGGGTTAGGGTTAGGCACTAGGGAGAGGGTTAGGGTTAGGCACTAGGGGGAGGGTTAGGGTTAGGCACCAGAGGGAGGGTTAGGGTTAGGCACTAGGGGGAGGGTTAGGGTTAGGCACTAGGGAGAGGGTTAGGGTTAGGATTATGCTTAAAATACTAAAAAAAAATCACGTGACAACCATTTTTGTGTCAACCATATCTGTGATGGCCATTTGTTCATGTCGACCATTTGTCCCTGTCGACCTTTTGTCTTTCGATCTCTTATACCACCCCCACAGCACAGTCTTACAGTGGCACAAAGTAAGTCAGGGTGGCACAGCTGTAGAGGACAAGCTTTGCAGCCCAGCTCAGACCTGCTATTGTTGCGGAACTGAGGTATTCTTATTTTATGCCCTGTTACCGATACACTGTTTCTATGGTTTTTGCAAGGTCACAGTTGACATAATAGAAGAGAACGATGAGGCCCCAGTGTGCAGACCATCCAGATACACTGCTGTCATCTACGACAATATCACCTCTGGGGTAAACATGAACAACTTCAGACTCAACTGCAAAGACAGAGACTCGGATGATACCTCCATGCGCTTTCTAATAGGATCAGGTATATAAAAGTGATGCACAACCTCCCACTGTACAATACCTTCACATGTCAATTCATTTGACACCTCGGAGAGCACATCAATGGTTAATCTTCATCTCTATTAACAATGTGTCTTTCTTCTGCCCCTTTATTTGATTTGTGCGACTCTACAAGATTAACCTGCTTTCTCCATTTAACCTTTTCATTTAATAAATTGCTTGTTTCATGCTAATTAACGTATAAACTAACTCAGCAAAGTAAGTGGACAATAGTCTGCTCTGTGTCATATTTATTGGGTTTGCACAGACTACTTTACCTTTTGGACCTGCCCCTTAATGGGTACTATTCATATTTCACATGGCATATTGTTTAAGTAATGGATATTTAATACACTGTTCTATCGGCCTCCTATCATGGGATGGGCACAGCTTGTGTACTTAGAATGTGCAAGTAGAACTTCACTGTAAGAAGCAATTGCTCCAAAACGAGTGAGTTAATCATTGGTCAATATGTATAGATAATGCCCTGATCTACCCATCGTCTTAACCAATTAACTGGCTAATATTTTTTTTATTCTAAAACTGTTCATAAATTATAATTTTTTAATCATTTAATTAGATCAAGTACATACTAAATTTTCCAAAACAATTTCTATATATATATATATATATATATATATATAAACAAAACTGGACCGGCACTTCAAAAATAAATTGTACAGCTGCTTGGTTGCCTTCAGAAAGAAGTAATTGCATGGACAAAAAACTGCGGCACTCCAAGTCTGATATGCATAGAAAAGTCTTGTATTAAATCATCCAACAAAGATTAGCCATTAGCCAACGTTTCAAAGCCCTCCGGCTTTTTTATCAAGGCATACATCAAGAAAACATTAACAAACACACACACGCGCTCTTACCTTAAGTAAGTGCTGTACCACGATGTTCTGCTGCATACCGGGGAGACGGGGCGTCACGAGCTCCTGGACGTCCCATGTAGATGACGTCACGGCAATGACGGGTTGTCATGGCAACCCGATAGTTGCCGGAAAAGCTGTCTCCCCGGTCTGCAAAAGCAGAACGGAGACAAATGTTAACAACAATCAGTTTAAATGAATAAATAAACCATGCTTTCTGTGCTATATTTCCAGAGCACAGACAGCACTAGCATTAGCAATAACAACGCATGGAAGTAAATTACGATATAGTTCTCTTGAATCAAAATCATCGAGTTAATATCGAATATATATAAAATACTAATCGCACTCATCAAAAGATATATAACAATGATAAAAAGAGGCCTACATCTAATGAAAAATCGAAAGGTAAGCTGAATGCACTATGACCTTGTAGATACACGAGGAGGACAGTGAACATAAAATTAAACATGAAAAATGAACATAATAATGATGAACTTTACGATTCACAGATAAAGCTGTGTGTAAACAAGCGGTCATGGACTTATGGTCTCAACATGTTCCAATTGATCTTTTCATTAAGTCCTGCTGGGGCAATAGTGCCCAGTTGGTGGATCCATTTAGTCTCTAAACGAAGCAGTTTGCCTGCTCTATCGCCGCCACGAAGTGATATAGGAACTTGATCAATGATCATGTGACGTAGGGAAGCAACTGAATAGTTTTGTTGTAGAAAATGTCTCGCTACCGGCTGGTCAGACGATTTTTTAATCAATGCTGCTTTAATCGAAGATCGGTGAACTGCCATTCTTTCTCTCACAGTACGTGTAGTTAGTCCCACGTAATATAGATGACATGGACATATAATTATGTAAACTACAAAAGATGATAGACAATTCAACACAAAGTTGATCTTGTAACACTTGTCATTCCGGGGGTGTTTGAAAGAATCGCCAATGATCATATGAGAACATGTGGTACAATGAAGGCATTTATAGCACCCAGGGGGCCTTTGTAGAAAACATGGCTTAGATGGTTGTTTTTGAGTCAGATTAGTGATATCAGTACGGACTACCATGTCGCGTATACTACGGCCTCTGGTATAACAAGGCATGGGTACTTTATCCTTGAAGCACGGGAGATCTTTGTCAGTCTTAACGATTGGCCACAGAGCCTTAGTGGCTCGCTGGACCACTGGACTTGTGGTCTGAAACTCCATCTTCCATGGGATCATGTTCTTTTTATCTTTAACCACTGGACATAGTAGTTGATCGCGTGGAATTTGTAAGACCTCATTTTTAGCTCTGTATAAGGACTGTAAGTTATAGCCCCTTGCTACAAATTTGTCGATGATGTGATCGATTTCGCATGCAGATTGACTCGGATCACTGGAGATACGGGCTACCCGCATCATCTGAGATTTAGGCAATCCACCTATAAGGGGTTTGGGATGGTGGCTACTGGAAAGAAGCAAAGTATTTTTATCTGTGGGTTTGTAAAAAACCCCTGTAACTATATTACCATTGACAATCGACACTTGTACATCGAGATAGTTCAACGTGGATCGGTCATATTGAAACGTGAACTTGATCGGTGAGTCTGTTGCATTCACCTGTGTCATTAATTGCAATAGAGCCTCCTCACCCCCTGTCCATAGGACAAACAGATCGTCGATGTATCGTGAATAAAGCAGAATATGATTAGATATAGATGTGTTGGAAAAAAACAACTTTTGTTCCTCCTGGAACATATATATATTTGCATAAGTCGGTGTGACGTTGCTCCCCATGGCGCAACCAGACAGTTGCTGGTAAAAAGCGCCATTGTACATGAAATAGTTCCTCGTTAAGGTCAGTTCGAGGAGTTTCATAAATAATTCAATATCAAAATCAAATGGCTGTTGTTGTAGCAAAAAGTTTTGCATAGCTGCCAGACCTCCTACATGTGGAATAGATGTGTAAAGGCTACTAATGTCCATCGTACACATGATCGTATTACTGGGTACACAGTCTATGGTTTTAAGTAGTATAAGGAAACTTGTGGTGTCTTTAATGTAAGACGGGTCTCACTGCACCATCGGTTGAAGAATAGTGTCTAAAAATTTAGAAATAGGTTGGTATATGGACCCTCTAGCCGATATGATTGGTCGACCAGGCGGACATGTAAGGTCTTTATGGATTTTGGGCACAGTGTAAATGATGGAAACAACTGGAAAATCCTCACTAAGAGCCTTTAGTAATTTTTCAGAAATAAGGCCTTCAATTCTAGCCATGGACAAAATTGAATCGAGCTCCTTCTTAAAGGGTTGAGTAGGATCATGTCTCAGACATTTATACGTGTCCCCATCAGACAGTTGTCTCTCCAGTTCATGGCGATACTGATCTAAATCTTGTATAACAATCGCTCCGCCTTTGTCGGCGGGGTGAATAATGATGTCACGGTATGAGCCCAAATCCTTGAGGGCGGATCTTTCTGCCTTAGACAAATTGGGTACCTGTCGGATAGGGGTCTGTATATATCTATGGACTGAATCATCGACAAGTCGCAAAAAGGTCCTTAATGAAGCATTCGATGATTGAGGATCGAATGTGGACTTGCTTCTTTTACTCAAAAAAGACTGATATGGTTCTATATCCGATGGTGTTAATTGCGACTGAAAATGTTCTTGAAGTCGCAGTTTCCTAGAAAAACGGTGCAGATCTATATTCCATGTGAAGTCGTTAAATACATTGGTGGGCACAAAAGTTAACCCCTTATTGAGCACCCGAGTCTCAATGGGTGACAGGGATCGTGATGAGAGATTATAGATTAGGTTTTCTTGCGGGAGTTTGGACCTCTTCGTCCTTGCATTTTGTTGGCCCCGGCGGGTGGGCGTCCTCTTGCCACGGGGTCTGTCACGACGTTGGTTGGCTCCCCTAAAGGGATTGCTTGAGGTTCCAAAGCCTCATCTGATCCCCTCGTTGTGAATTCACTATCGCTGGTGGAGGTATATACCTCCCTTGTTTTATTCTCATGTCTTTGTCGCCATCCCTGCCGGGGTCTATATGTCCCTGCTTGTGCCGATCTCGATTCAGTCCCTGTTAACCACCTATATACTTTGTTGTCCTCATAGTCATTTATGACTGTAGTGCGTTTATTCTTTTTGAACTTTGTAAGTAGCCTTTACACATCTATTCCACATGTAGGAGGTCTGGCAGCTATGCAAAACTTTTTGCTACAACAACAGCCATTTGATTTTGATATTGAACTATTTATGAAACTCCTCGAACTGACCTTAATGAGGAACTATTTCATGTACAATGGCGCTTTTTACCAGCAACTGTCTGGTTGCGCCATGGGGAGCAACGTCACACCGACTTATGCAAATATATATATGTTCCAGGAGGAACAAAAGTTGTTTTTTTCCAACACATCTATATCTAATCATATTCTGCTTTATTCACGATACATCGACGATCTGTTTGTCCTATGGACAGGGGGTGAGGAGGCTCTATTGCAATTAATGACACAGGTGAATGCAACAGACTCACCGATCAAGTTCACGTTTCAATATGACCGATCCACGTTGAACTATCTCGATGTACAAGTGTCGATTGTCAATGGTAATATAGTTACGGGGGTTTTTTACAAACCCACAGATAAAAATACTTTGCTTCTTGCCAGTAGCCACCATCCCAAACCCCTTATAGGTGGATTGCCTAAATCTCAGATGATGCGGGTAGCCCGTATCTCCAGTGATCCGAGTCAATCTGCATGCGAAATCGATCACATCATCGACAAATTTGTAGCAAGGGGCTATAACTTACAGTCCTTATACAGAGCTAAAAATGAGGTCTTACAAATTCCACGCGATCAACTACTATGTCCAGTGGTTAAAGATAAAAAGAACATGATCCCATGAAAGATGGAGTTTCAGACCACAAGTCCAGTGGTCCAGCGAGCCACTAAGGCTCTGTGGCCAATCGTTAAGACTGACAAAGATCTCCCGTGCTTCAAGGATAACGTACCCATGCCTTGTTATACCAGAGGCCGTAGTATACGCGACATGGTAGTCTGTACTGATATCACTAATCTGACTCAAAGACAACCATCTAAGCCATGTTTTCTACAAAGGCCCCCTGGGTGCTGTAAATGCCTTCATTGTACCACATGTTCTCATATGATCATTGGCGATTCTTTCAAACACCCCCAGAATGACAAGTGTTACAAGATCAACTTTGTGATGAATTGTCTATCATCTTTTGTAGTTTACATAATTGTATGTCCATGTCATCTATATTACGTGGGACTAACTACACGTACTGTGTGAGAGAGAATGGCAGTTCACCGATCTTCGATTAAAGCAGCATTGATTAAAAAATCTTCTGACCAGCCGGTAGCGAGACATTTTCTACAACAAAACCAATCAGTTGCTTCCCTACGTCACATGATCATTGATCAAGTTCCTATATCACTTCGTGGCGGCGATAGAGCAGGCAAACTGCTTCGTTTAGAGACTAAATGGATCCACCAACTGGGCACTATTGCCCCAGCAGGACATAATGAAAAGATCAATTGGAACATGTTGAGACCATAAGTCCATGACCGCTTGTTTACACACAGCTTTATCTGTGAATCGTCAAGTTCATCATTATTATGTTCATTTTTCATGTTTAATATTATGTTCACTGTCCTCCTCGTGTATCTGCAAGGTCATAGTACATTCAGCTAACCTTTCGATTTTTCATTAGATGTAGGCCTCTTTTTATCATTGTTATATATCTTTTGATGAGTGCGATTAGTATTTTCTATATATTCGATATTAACTCGATGATTTTGATTCAAGAGAACTATATCGTAATTTACTTCCATGCGTTGTTATTGCTAATGCTGGTGCTGTCTGTGCTCTGGAAATATAGCACAGAAAGCATGGTTTATTTATTCATTTAAACTGATTGTTGTTAACATTTATCTCCGTTCTGCTTTTGCAGACTGGGGAGACAGCTTTTCCGGCAACTATCGGGTTGCCATGACAACCCGTCATTGCCGTGACGTCATCTACATGGGACGTCCAGGAGCTCGTGACGCCCCCTCTCCCCGGTCTGCAGCAGAACATCGTGGCACAGCACTTACTTAAGGTAAGAGCGCGTGTGTGTGTTTGTTAATGTTTTCTTGATGTATGCCTTGATAAAAAAAGCCTGAGGGCTTTGAAACGTTGGCTAATGGTTAATCTTTGTTGGATGATTTAATACAAGACTTTTCTATGCATATCAGACTTGGAGTGCCGCAGTTTTTTGTCCATGTGTGTATATATATATATATATATATTTTTTTTTTTTCTAAACACATAACATTAATATTGATTGTTAACATGTCGGTCATCGATATATTTGCATTTCGAGGGCCAGGTGGTGGGTCCCGCTGTGCTTCCCCATCAGCAGTGATCAGCAGCCTGCAGACACTGGGGGAGGGTGCAGGGATGCAGAGGGGCTGGGAGATCCTTCTGCCATAGGTGGCTGCTGGAAGATAATCTTCCAGCAGCTATAGGTGGCTGCTGGAAAATAATCTTCCAGCAGCCACCCAGTGTGCGTTTCTGACTAGTCGCATTGTTTGCGATCATGTCAGGTAACGCACAGCCTGGCAAGTGGTTAACATATATTGTAACCTGTCACAATCGTGGGATTCAAAGACTGTGTTCCTGGACTGGGCCTTGGACCTGTATCACTTGGCGCAGACGCTCGCAGGAGGAGACGGTTTAATAAAGTTCCTCCGCATGCGAGGAAGCAGTGAACTAATAGGGAATTTGAGTACTGTTAGAAGTGGTGTAGTAGCTTGGAAGCCACTTGGAAAGACTGGATAGCCTTGTGTGGACGTTAGGAGCTGAGAAGCTACGTGGAGCGGCTGGATAGCCATGAGTAGACGTTGGTAGCTGGGTGACTATGTGGAGCGGCTGGATAGCCGTGGGTAGATGTTGGTAGCTGGGTGGCTACGCGGAGCGGCTGGATAGCCGTGGGTAGACGTTGGTAGCTGGGTGGCTATGTGGAGCGGCTGGATAGCCGTGGGTAGATGTTGGTAGCTGGGTGGCTATGTGGAGTGGCTGGATAGCCATTGGTAGACGTTGGTAGCTGGGTGGCTACGTGGAGCGGCTGGATAGCTGTGGGTAGACGTTGGTAGCTGGGTGGCTACGTGGAGCGGCTGGATAGCCATGGGTAGACGTCGGTAGCTGGGTGGCTATGTGGAGCGGCTGGATAGCCGTGGGTAGATGTTGATAGCTGGGTGGCTACGTGGAGCGGCTGGATAGCCGTGGATAGACGTTGGTAGCTGGGTGGCTACGTGAAGCGGCTGGATAGCCGTGGATAGACGTTGGTAGCTGGGTGGCTACGTGGAGCGGCTGGATAGCCGTGGGTAGACGTTGGTAGCTGGGTGGCTACGTGGAGAGGCTGGATAGCCGTGGGTAGACGTTGGTAGCTGGGTGGCTACGTGGAGCGGCTGGATAGCCGTGGGTAGACGTTGGTAGCTGGGTGGCTACGTGGAGCGACTGGATAGCCGTGGGGAGACGTCGGTAGCTGGGAAGCTACGCGGAGCGGCTGGATAGCCGTTGGGAGACTTCGGTAGCTGGGAAGCTACGTGGAGCGACTGGAGCACAGTGGGAAAGCTCACTAGGAAACTAGTTGCACTGGCAACTTGTGTCAGCATTGGGGAACCTTATGTAGTGGATGCTGGGAGCTGACAGGCTGAGAGAGAAGGAGAAGACTCCTCATTGGTGGTAGTGTGTCACATGGGCAATCCAAGATGGCCACGCCCATGGACTGGAGGACAGCGCTTCTCAGAAGAAGTCAGCAGAGACCAGCGACCAGCAGGAGCCAGCGTGGGAGCAGCAGAGCAGCGGGACCCTCCAGAGGACAGCGGAGACCGGCCAGAGAGAGAGGGAAGCAGCGCACAGCTCGGGAGCCGGAAGACAGCGCGGGTCAGCACCCGCAAAGGTAGGCGACGGGGTCTGATTCTGGGGTCTCCAGGGAGGCGTGTGACACAACCTCCACAACAAAAGATGGTCTGATAAAGGAATAACAGAAAATGAATAGTGCTTTTACTCTGAGATTTAGGAGAGTAATTGCCTTTTAATATACATATCAATATAATTTTAAGTATATAGTCTTAATAGTTGTCAGCCTTGTATTACCCAATAACGGCTACAGATCCATTATCCTGGAAACTAAACCCATGGTCTCAGGACTGATGGACATCTTTATTTTTTGTCTTCAGGAAACATTAATAACCACTTTGCTTTTGACCCCACTCACGGCTCCCACAATCCTAAACTCATCGTGAAAACCCCTTTTGATTTTGACAATGGGGCAGATAAGCAACAGTTGTACAACCTGGTGGTCCATATAATCGATGATAATGCTAAGAATGCCACGGTCAAAAATCCGCAGACAGGGACAGCGATGATAACGATAAGGGTGATACGGACCAATACACCACCCCCACCCACTACTGACTACTATGTAAGTGCTGCAGCAGACCGTATATTACTCAGGTATCCCAAACAGTTTCATGTACATTGGTCAAACCTTCTACAGAGGACAAGTGGAGGTGTGGCCCATAGCAACCAATGAGATGATAGCTACTATTTTATAGAGAACACTAGATAAATAACTATAATCTGATTGGTTGCTAAGGTCATGATCTCCATTTATCCTCTTTAGAAGGTTTAATGATTCT
The DNA here is from genome assembly GCA_031769625.1 of Taudactylus pleione. Lineage (NCBI taxonomy): Eukaryota > Metazoa > Chordata > Amphibia > Anura > Myobatrachidae > Taudactylus > Taudactylus pleione. The sequence goes on from JAUIMM010000134.1 coordinate 8,118,365, forward strand.
CCTCCAAGTTTTGCCTGGATTAAAGGAATTGATTGGAAGGATCTCAACTTGGTAACTGGTACTTCATTTGTTCTTGCCAATTAATTATCTGGTTTCCTTCTTACCTCCACTTGTCAAATATGTCCCTCACCCTTCCTCCCATTACCACATTTAACTCTCAGCATCACTCCCATTCTTGCATATGTCCCCCCCCCAATTGTCTTATTGACAATTGCAACATATACCCTCCCACTATTTTATTGCCATATATGCTCCCCCATTTTCCTTATGTGTGACTTATGTCCCAACCAGCCCCCCCCTTCCATGATTAATAGCTGCTGTGGTGTCCAGACACTTAGGGCTATGAGATGCTACAACACACTGGGGGCGGGATACATGATATGGCATTCGGGTTGCGATGCATCCCACCACTCTTCGCATGCATGCCGTCATTAATCAAGGAAAATGCAAAGGACCGCTCTCTCTGTAAGAAGGGTCCTTTGCGAATGAGGGCCTTCGGGTCTATAACCCAGAAGTACCTCTGGTGTCCCTCCCTGCGCCGCCAGTGGGGCGGCCATGAATAGAAACCCATAGGCTTCTACTGGGCAACAACATCTGAAGATGGCATTGCCCACCGCATCAAAGCCCCAGAATACATCGCATTCAGGGGTTTGACGCATATGAGAAATGCGGTCAGACCCCTGAAAACAGCATTTTCGGGGGTTTGACCGCATTTCTGACGTTAGTGCATCCTGCCCGGGGTGGGGGGAAGATGCACTAAGCTTTGGAGAGTGATAAAGTGGAGAGTGATAAAGTACTAACCAATCAGCTCCTAACTGTAATTTTTCAAACACAGACTGTAAAAGGACAGTTAGCAGCTGATTGGTTGGTACTTTATAACGCTCCACTTTATCACTCTCCAAGGCTTAGTGCATCTTAGCTGTCAATGTGTCTGATGGACGAGAACACCCTCCCATGGCAGCCTGGTTCCCTCTATTGCCCTGAGCCTCAGGCCGTAGCTTCCTCTGTCCATATTATAATCAGCCATGGGTCCTGAGTATGAAAGAGGAAGATCTGATGATTGGCCTGAGTTCCTGCAATGTTGCTGTAATGTCCCTTACTTCAATAAACCAGTCAGTAATGTATTTGAAAACCTACATCACCGGAATCCATATACACATCAAGAACCTATACTACCAATTATCCTGAGACTGTAAGTGTACAGGCCTAACTGAACACCAGAGACTCGGCTGTCCTCACCCCCTGAGCTAGTACCAGGGCTGCACCTTTCATCTACTATGAAATCAGAATGTTAGTTCATGGGGGCATATATATATGTTTCAAATCTCTGTATCTTTAGTAACTTTATTAAATCTCATTTTCAACAGAAGAGAAGAGGACTAACAATAGTAGACAAAGAAGTCAACACATATGACTCTTCTGCCTGGTATGTTCCCTTCCTCCTCACCCTACTGGGTTTGTTCCTTACCGCTCTGATTGGCTGGTCATGCCACCTGATATGGAAATACACCAATATAAAAAAACTGTGCCAGGGAGCTAGAAACAGGATGGCCAAAAAGAGGTGAGACCCAAGTATGAGTGTCTAATAAGTGTGTATGTGTGTGTGTTATATATGTGTATATAATATATATAAAGAAATTGAGTGACAAGTACTTTTCCTCCTCTGTATTGATAGAGTGAAGACTTACAAGGCAGGTAAGAAAGAGCACGCTCCTCTTTCTGAATCAGACATGTAGTCACTGCCGTCTATAGTCCTCTAATAATTATTTTTCTTCTGTTACACCGATAAGGAACTAAGAAGGAGAAGGTGGAAGTGATAACGGTGAGTCACCCTTAGATGTTTGTAATGTTACTTATTGTAGAAAACTATTTTAGTTATTATTACAGTGCTCCTCTCAATGTGAAATACGGCTTAGAAACGGGTTGGGTATGGGATCCCAGGGGTCAGAGTCCAGACGCAGGCATCCCAACAGGGTTAGGATACCGACACCTGTCGACAAGTATCCTAACCCTACCACTACCCCTAAACCTAACCCTCTGTCCCCGAAGCCTAAACATAACCCTACCCCACCTGCAGCCTAAACCTAACCTCCCCCACCTGCAGCAGTAACCTAACCCTCCCCCTCTAGAGCCTAACCCTCCCCCTTACTCCACTACTTACCATCAAGATACTGGTGCCGGGATTCTGATTGGTGTCGGGATTCTGGCGCCAGCTTTCTGGGTTCCGGGATTTAAACTATATCCCTTAGAAACAGTGTTACAACATTTTTTTCTACCTTCAAATATCAAATAATAGGCAACGAAACTTCACAGAGCCACTTGGAGCTATACAGAATTCTCTGAAGTTAAACCACTTCTAGTGCACCATGTACAGTATAGGCAGCCTGTAATAACCCTAGGTCCCATCACTCATATATGACCAGATAATCAATAAGCAAATAACAAAAAGGTAGGGGCATAGCAATGGCGCCCACACTCAAATCTACAGTAAGTGTATATAGATCAAATAATCACATAAAATACATGTATCAAATGGTATGCCATATAGTAACTAGATTATCCTGAGTAGGGAATTATTTTTAAACAGAGTAAATCTAAAGAAATGAACAGTTCTTAATGTGTACAGATAAAATTACCCATATACAAAGGGAAATGAAATAAACAATCACAATAATAGTTACCCTAAAGGCATCTGGATAAATAACATAAAAGTGGTAGGAAGAAAAAAACATACCAAATAGGTGTGCACTGGGACCCCCTGACCATCTGACCTTGGGAATTTCCCGAAATCAAATCAAGAGGTTGGGTAAAAATGCATATGATTCGTCCTCCGGTAGTGCTATGTACCACCATCACCTCCAACGCCTTTCGTCCTAATAGTGTATCTTTTTCAAGGCATGGTGGTCAGCGGTAAAGAGGAGCTTATATACCAATGGTGGGAGTGGGTTCCTGTTTCATCTGCTCAGACAAAAAGTGAATTGAGTGTACTAAATTGCTTATAATTTACACATCATTGGCGGCTTGGTAGGTAGGGGTTAATATATAAAAGCCATTGCTTGTTGAACCTAAACGTAACAAAGTTATCAGGTAGTTATGTTGACAGGGTTAAATGGTTGACGCAATTAAAAGGTCAACATTTAACATGTCGACACAAGGATTTTTTTATATTTTAACCAAACTCTAAACCTAACCCCTAACTGTAAGCCTAACCCTAAAAATCATGAAAAAATCATGTCGACCATTTAACCCTGTCGACCTAAATACATGTCTACGGAATGATGGTGAACCTAATAACTTTTTCACTGTCAACTTTCAGAATGTGTGGACCTTCTGAATGTTGAACTTTTTTATTATTGTAAACCTTTTAACCGGAAACAATAGAAATACTGTAGCTACTAAACAATCTCCATTGGTGCTTCCACATGTCCTGGATCCCCTGCTAAGATTTTGCGCCGAGTCGGTCGATAGCTATTTAGTTATAACACTGTTTGAAGCTTTGACTTTGCACATGGGATGCCTGCTTGCTACTGTACTTACGTCATGGGGTGGTAACATTGCTGAGCAGGCTACTGTGGCTTCTCTTCTCTCAAGGAAGGCTTGGTATAGGTGAGCAACACAGTCAAGCATTTTGTACAGGTGTATCATATATTATTTAATTTATTTTTCTAGGAAACAACAACATATGGAACAGTTTTTGACGGCGAGGCTGTGGATCCAGGTAAATCTTTTATTGGCTTTTTTTTTTTTACTTGAGAGATGACATCATGGTTTTGGAATGACATGTTCAACAAATGCGTGATGTCCTGGTGGTTACACAGTTTTGGTCATATACTGTAGAGTCTGATGCTGAGGGTTATATTTACTAAAGTGCAGGTTTTTAGAAGTGGAGATGTTGCCAATAGCAACCAATCAGATTCTACTTATCATTTATATAGCACCTTCTAGAAGATAATAGCTAGAATCTGATTGGTTGCTATGGGCAACATCTCCACTTCTAAAAACCCAGCACTTTAGTAAATATACCCCTGAGTGAAATGCAAAATGTTGCACCCAGAAGAAGAGTATTATGGGCCTGATTCATTACCGATCGCAACTGCGATTACGCATGCAATCGTGCGTTCTGCGCATGCGTATGGATCGCAGTGTGCATGCGTGAAGACTTCACTGCGATGGGACTGCAATCGCAGTGACTACGCGAACCCATCATAGAGTGATTGACAGGAATTGAGCATTTGTGGGTGGTGACGGGGGGTCGGCGAAATGCAGGTTTGTCAGCGCGTTTGAACACCGTTACAGGGGCGTGCATAAATTAGCCACTATGATGCCATATGCAGCTTGGGCTTTTTCTGCACGCGATGAGGTTACCAATTCCTGAGTAAGGTCAGAGCTTGTGCAAGTATGGATGAGGCTGCGATGGTACTCGATGTTGCCGATGATTTCACAGATTTGCAAAGTATTATGGATGTGTGTAAGGTAAAGTGGGCATCCTAATGTTAGGCTGCGACAACATAGCGACTGGAATCATTCGCATATTTTTGCAGTGAGACTGCGTGCGTAATCGCGATCCGTAATGAATCAGTCCCTATATGCTGAGTTCCAGCTGTAATTAAATGGTTGCAAATTTATGACAGTATGAAATCACAGCGGGCCCCATTCAATTGTTGCGAGGGCAGCGATAATTACTAAGCGTCCAGTTTTGCAATTCAATTGTTCTGGCCGCTCATTAATTAATGCCCTCTTCATGCCCTATTAGACATGGTTTAGCTGTGTAAAACAGCTAAACCCGTCTAAAGTCCAGGTTGACCACGGGTTTTTCGCACAATAGTGCTCACACCCTCCTGAGGGTGCGAGCAGAAATGTAGGTGTCAGCAGCTATCCCGATCGGACGGAGCAACGATTTAATTGCTCCGTCGGCCGCCGGCTAAACAATTGAAACACCCTGCCCCCCCGCAGACCCTTACTGTGAATGCGCCCACACTGCACTCGTTTTCCTTACGTCTAACAAACACTTTCCCCTTCAGCATCATTTGTAATGGTAAAACCTCCCCCATGCAGCAAAAACAAGGCTATGCAAGAAAAGCAAAAAAATAATAATTTTTTAAAAATACACATACAAATGCTCACAAAATGCAAATAGCAAGTTTTAAGAAAGTACGTATGTGCAGATGCTAATTCCTCAGGCCGATCCTGAAATGGGCTTTTCTGGGCAGCAAAGCTGCCGGTGATCTGTCTCGTGGAAGTGTACTATTCTGAGTCACACGTACATCAAAGGGAAGCTTGTTTATGAAAGATCGATAGCTCCCAGAATAAAGCTTTGCACGTGCCAACAACAGTGGGCGGTGTAGCTTCCCACTTAAAGCCATATGGATCCTAGTATTAGCCCTATGGATACTAACATTAGCATAAAGTAGTAAATCAGGCAAACACAGCCACTCTGCGTCCGTCTCAGAATCAAGACCATACTGTGCTGTAAAGATGAAGGGAGCACCAAAGGGATGAGGATGAAGATCACCAATATCCGATATATGCACCAGCCGCCAATCACACCACACTGTGCCGTAAAGATGAAGGGAGCACCAATATCCGATACATGCACAAGCTGCTAATCACCCCAAACTGTGCTGTAAAGATAAAGGGAGCACCAGCTGCCAATCACCCCACACTGTGCCGTAAAGATGAAGGGACCACCAATATCCAATATATGCACCAGCTTCTAATCACCCCACACTGTGCCGTAAAGATGAAGGGAGCACCAATATCTGATACATGTACCAGCTGCCAATCACCCCACACTGTGCCGTAAAGATGAAGGGAGCACCAATATCCGTTATATACACACCAGCCACCAATCACCCCACACTGTGCCGTAAAGATGAAGAGAGCACCAATATCCGATATATGTACCAGCCGCCAATCACCCCACACTGTGCCGTAGAGATGAAGTGAGCACCAATATCTGATACATGTGCCGTAAAGATGAAGGGACCACCAATATCCGATATATGTACCAGCTGCCAATCACCCCACACTGTGCCGTAAAGATGAAGGGACCACCAATATCCAATATATGCACCAGCTTCTAATCACCCCACACTGTGCCGTAAAGATGAAGGGAGCACCTATATCCTATATATACACCAGCTGCTAACCACCCCACACTGTGCCGTAAGGGAGCACCAATATCTGATACATGTACCAGCTGCCAATCACCCCACACTGTTCCATAAAGATGAAGGGAGCACCAATATCTGATACATGTACCAGCTGCTAATCACCCCACACTGTGCTGTAAAGATGAAGGGAGCACCAATATCCGATATATGTACAAGCCGCCAATCACCGCACACTGTGCCATAATGATGAAGGGAGCACCAATATCTGATACATGTACCAGCCGCCAATCACCCCACACTGTGCCGTAAAGATGAAGGGAGCACCAATATGCGATATATGTACCAGCCGCCAATCACCCCACACTGTGCCGTAGAGATGAAGTGAGCACTAATATCCGATATATGCACCAGCCGCCAATCACCCCACACTGTGCCGTAAAGATGAAGGGAGCACCAATATGCGATATATGTACCAGCCGCCAATCACCCCACACTGTGCCGTAGAGATGAAGGGAGCACCAATATCCGATATAAACACTAGCTGCTAATCACCCCACACTGTGCCGTAAAGATGAAGGGAGCACCAATATCCTATATATACACCAGCAGCTAATCACCCCACACTGTGCTGTAAAGATGAAGGGAGCATCAATATCTGATACATGTACCAGCTACTAATCACCCCACACTGTGCCGTAAAGATGAAGGGAGCATCAATATCCTATATACAGTATGCACCAGCTGCCAATCACCCCACACTGTGCTGTGAAGATGAAGGGAGCACCAATATCCGATATATACACCAGCCGCTAATTACCACACACTGGACCTCATTCAGAGTCGGTCGTACGCCACCGATGTGCGCTAAACTGCGCATGCGTAAAATTCGCAATGCGCGTGCGCAAACTAGCTATTATGATCAGAAATTGCTCTCTCCTTCAACTTGGCCAGGTCGTTAGTTTGAGTGACAGGATGAGGCGTTTGTGGGTGGTAACAGGGGGAGGTGCTTGTGAACGGGGGAGTGGAGATCCGAACGCAGGCGTGCCTGACTATGCAAACGGCGTTTTATGGGAGTGCATAATTAACTAAGTAGTGTCATGGCACATGTGACATGGGAGGTTTTTAAACTGACTTGATCGTTTGGCTTAAGAGAGGTTGTGGTCAACCTTAAGGTTAATGACCAGCTCTGATGGTTCCCGATGGTCTCGATTAATCCTTATATGCCCGGAGATGACGTGTAATGGGAACGAGAAGGGGGCGTATTTTTAGTCTTACGGCCGCATCCTCCCCTCGCTCGTCCAGCTAATGATAACATCTTAACGACGCAACTTGTGAGCGCTTCATTTGCATATCCGGCCCCTTTTACCTTAGGGCCGTGCAGCCGCAACGACCGACTCTGAATAAGGTCCACTGTGCCATAGAGATGAAGGGAGCACCAATATCTGATACATGTACCAGCCGCCAATCGCCCCACACTGTGCCGTAAAGATGAAGGGAGCACCAATATGCGATATATGTACCAGCCGCCAATCACCCCACACTGTGCCGTAGAGATGAAGGGAGCACCAATATCCGATATATGCACCAGTCGCCAATCACCCCACACTGTACTGTAAAGATGAAGGGAGCTCCAATATCTGATATATGTACCTGCCGCCAATCACCTCACACTGTGCCATAAAGATGAAGTGAGCACCAATATCTGATACATGTACCAGCTACTAATCACCCCACACTGTGCCGTAGAGATGAAGTGAGCACTAATATCCGATATATGTACCAGCTGCTAATCACCCCACACTGTGCCGTAAAGATGAAGGGAGCATCAATATCTTATATACAGTATGCACCAGCCACCAATCACCCCACACTGTGCTGTAAAGATGAAGGGAGCACCAATATCCGATATATACACCAGCCGCTAATTACCACACACTGTGCCGTAGAGATGAAGGGAGCACTAATATCTGATACATGTACCATCCGCCAATCACCCCACACTGTGCTGTAAAGATGAAGGGAGCACCAATATCCGATATATGCACTAGCTGCTAACCACCCCACACTGTGCTGTAAAGATGAAGGGAGCACCAATATCCGATATATGTACCAGCTGCTAATCACCCCATACTGTGCCGTAAAGATGAAGTGAGCATCAATATCTTATATACAGTATGCACCAGCCACCAATCACCCCACACTGTGCTGTAAAGATGAAGGGAGCACCAATATCTGATACATGTACCAGCTGCTAATTACCACACACTGTGCCGTAGAGATGAAGGGAGCACCAATATCTGATACATGTACCATCCGCCAATCACCCCACACTGTGCTATAAAGATGAAGGGAGCACCAATATCCAATATTTACACCAGCTACTAATCACCACACACTGTGCCGTAAAGATGAAGGGAGCACCAATATCCGATATATACAGCAGCCGCTAATTACCACACACTGGACCTCATTCAGAGTCGGTCGTACGCCACCGATGTTCGCTAAACTGCGTATGCGTAAAATTCGCAATGCGCGTGCGCAAACTAGCTATTATGATCAGAAATTGCTCTCTCCTTCAACTTGGCCAGGTCGTTAGTTTGAGTGACAGGATGTGGCGTTTGTGGGTGGTAACAGGGGGAGGTGCCTGTGAACGGGGGAGTGGAGATCCGAACGCAGGCGTGCCTGACTATGCAAACGGCATTTTATGGGAGTGCATAATTAACTAAGTAGTGTCATGGCACATGTGACATGGGAGGTTTTTAAACTGACTTGATCGTTTGGCTTAAGAGAGGGTATGGACAACCTTAAGGTCTACGACAAGCTCTGATGGTTCCCGATGGTCTCGATTAATCCTTATATGCCCGGAGATGACGTGTAATGGGAACGAGAAGGGGGCGTATTTTTAGTCTTACGGCCGCATCCTCCCCTCGCTCGTCCAGCTAACGATCCCATCTTAACGACGCAACTTGTAAGCGCTTCATTTGCATATCCGGCCCCTTTTACCTTAGGGCCGTGCGGCCGCAACGACCGACTCTGAATGAAGTCCACTGTGCCATAGAGATGAAGGGAGCACCAATATCCGATATATGCACCAGCCGCCAATCACCCCACACTATGCCATAAAGATGAAGGGAGCAATAATATCTGATACATGTACCAGCCGCCAATCACCCCATACTGTGCCGTAAAGATGAAGGGAGCACCAATATCCGATATATGCGCCAGCTACTAATCACCCCACATTGTGCCATAGAGCTAAAGGGAGCACTAATATCCGATATATACACCAACCGCCAATCACCCCACACTGTGCTGTAAAGATGATGGGAGCACCAATATCCGATATATGTACCAGCTGCTAATCACCCCGCACTGTGCTGTATAGATGAAGGGAGCACCAATATCCGATATATGCGCCAGCTACTAATCACCCCACATTGTGCCATAGAGCTAAAGGGAGCACTAATATCCGATATATACACCAACCGCCAATCACCCCACACTGTGCTGTAAAGATGATGGGAGCACCAATATCCGATATATGTACTAGCTGCTAATCACCCCGCACTGTGCTGTATAGATGAAGTGAGCACCAATATTTGATGACCTGCAGATGTTCCAAGTGTAATTCCGTGTTTTCTACGGTCAGCCTGCAAACACATTGCCTATGACAGAACCCACACACCCTGCCCTGATCCATCCATTCATTCAGAAGCCTCCAGAAATAGTTGTAAGCGGCAGGGAATTGTAAATCAGAATGGGCACAGTTCCTTACATACAGTACGCCCTTCTCAGCATGTGCAGATTGGATTTAGGCAATTTGCACTCCAACAACACTTGCTATACTCACGCTACATCAGCCCCATAGCGTACTTAAATAATATGTAATATAATTATTCACCACTACTGCATTAATGTTATGATATGATATACAAGCTATTGGATGTACAACTTTACATGTTGATGTGTTCAGAATCTTCAAACATAGTAGAATAAACAGAGTATTGTCTCTTAAATTCCCTGTAGAACCTAGGATCTGTGCGTCTCCCTTGTATTATTCTATACAGTCCTACTTACTATTCTGTAGAGACTTCAGCACTAGTTCCAAATACCCCTTGGCCTATTATCTATAATCCTGTCTACAGCCTCCACCCAGTTCTATAACCGTCCATTACATTCTCCCCTCTTGTGTTAGTCACAGGGAACACATACGAGTACAACACAAAGTCCGGCGCTAGAAGATGGAAGCCCACCCAAGGCATGGGAGAGAATGTGCAACTTTCAGATATTTCCACCGTGTCTGAAATCCTGAGGCCCAGAATCCCATCTGCTCCGGCTAACTGAGGGGAAGTGGATCTGGGGAAGTGGACATCTGTTTTCAGATCTGAGAAACTTAAGGGATATTCTAAATTGGTTATTTTATGATTTATTGTCTGATTTTTACTGCAAAATGAACACAGATAAATGGATATTCATCAATGTATATTAAAATGTAACATTCTTTTCCCCATCTACAATTCACGGCCACCTCTATATTGTAGGGTAAAAAATGTAAAAAGTAACAAGAACCACCAACTAAAATAATTTAGGAAAAGCAGCATTAAAGTAAAGGTACACCTATATGCTAGATACATTCCCTCATATAGTGTATATAGTGCTTACTGGCAGCTTCTGCCATCTTCCAGGAGCCAGGTGTATGCATCCCTCTATCTAAACCATTGCTATACCACCAGGCTCGTTGTGCTGAAGTCAGCAGTGTAAAATGATTAGTATTACTATTAAACCCTATTTGTGCTGCTCCATTCACACCTGGTGACGTTGGATTTATGACACAGTAGTGTCTGCTGGTCGGAGACCAAGGGCTGTACCAGGTCACCAGGCAGTGACCACATAGGTCTGTGTTTAAGTCACTGACCAAAATGCAGTGAACCCCTTGCTTCTTAAGAATTCTCCCAACCAGGGCCATCCCGTACCAGGGCTTAAAAGTGCCCTGTCCTGGCCCCGCCCCCTTAGCACCCGACATCATGACGTTGCGCTGACTTGGACGGTCCTGAGAGCGTTCCAGATCAGCTGCACACACGGCAGGGTGCCTGTCTGGAGCGTCTAAAGAACGCTGCAGCAGTGAGCCTGGTGTCGCCCACAGAGGCCTGCACTCTGGCGGCACTGGTTGCACACGCCTAGTTACAGACCCTGGTCCCAACCACAACTGAATATGTGTAATCTTATATGACTAGTGCATCCTCCGAGGTACCTGTTGTACAAATGTCTCATAATTACATGCTTTACAACTCGCTCCAGTGTGCTCTACTCATTTTAAGAGCCCCCCATGTTACGTTACAGTATGCAACACACATATGGAAACACAAAGCTTTCTGGTCTGGTCAGCCGTACACTAGTTATCTGTCAGAAATGTAAACAATTGCTACTTACTATCATTTTTCAAACACAGCCAGTGACATGGCAGTAAGGAGCTGATTGGCTGGTACTTTATCTCAGTTTACTTTATCTCCATCGAAGGCTTAGTAAATAGACCCCATAATTTACTTTAGAACGCAGACAGTTCTTCCCATTTTCTGAGTGACTTGCATGTATTCTTTTTATTGTTTTTTTAATATCGTGTTAGGTTTGTTACAGAGAACAGATCATTGCGAACGCCCTACACTAGAGACATGGATGTACTAATCTAAATAATTCACAAATCTCTAGTAGAAACCAATAATATATTCCTCTCCTTGCAGAACTTTCCCTTTGATATATAACTACAACCACAACCACTATCTATCTTTAAGAATTCGATGCAATCAAAGGGAAAATAGAGGGGCATATATAGTCCAGAATTTATTCATTAACCGTGTGAATTCAATAAAAAAAAAACAAGTGGAAACACTGCAAAATTAATTGGCTTTATTTAATATTAATTTAAAAATTAAAACATCTCTGAAACCAGAAATAATAAATTATTATGGGATCCTTTGAAAATTACATTGTTGTTATATTTAAAAAATTTATTTTTAACATACTGTATGTACAATACATGTTAACATACAACAGGTATAAACACACATAAATAATATTTGTATAGACCTACCTCTTTACTTCAGTGGATACATGGAAAGTGCTGCCTGACGCAGGATTCTGGAGAGGTAATTTTTTAAGAACATGGGTGCAGGGAGTGTGGTGTAGGCCCCCCTGGTCCCATTGGCCTGTGTGCACCTAACACCTTGCACCCATTATAGATATGGCACTGGGTATTACGCACTCCAGATCAGGCATACATGCTTTTTCATTGCTCTAGAGTTTTACTGTGACCATATTATGGCTATATCAGTTTGATGATAGGTACACTGTAAGACAGGTTTTCCCAAACTCGGTCCTCAAAGCACCCCAGCTTGTGCACAGATGATATAATCAAACTGCCTGCGATACTAATTAAGGGCCTGATTCAGCATGGATCGCAATTGCAAAGCTGCACGCAGGCTATAGATATATGGTGTATGCACGCAGGCTATAGATATATGGTGTATGCACGCAGGCTATAGATATATGATGTATGCACGCAGGCTATAGATATATGTACTAAAAAAAGGGCGGTTTGAGATTGCTGCGCTATAACTCTATAAGTCTCTGTGATGCTGCCTGGGGATGGTATAACAGGGGTTCACCTTCCATGTGTGTTGTAGTTGAAAAGTTGTAGTGTCCCTGGCGCTTCAATTGAGAACTTATAATAGGAATAAATTACATGAATCGTATTGTAAGTAGAATTTCTGTATTTATTTATAAGAAGGAGTTAAAAGATGCGTATCATGTATTTAAAACTATATATATATATATATATATATATATATATATATATATCACAGGTTATTACTAGTAGACAACATTAACACACTACATATATTGCATACTACATAAAACAGTTGTGATTTGATGCAGTCCCACTGTGGGGAGCTAAAATTATGAGGGAGATACGCCTATGGCGGTTTACTCTGTCCTCCTAAGTTTTATAGATATATGCTATATGCAGGCAGGCTATACATATGATGTATGCACGCAGGCTATAGATATATGATGTATGCACGCAGGCTAGAGATATGATGTATGCACGCAGGCTATAGATATGATGTATGCACACAGGCTATAGATATGATGTATGCACGCAGGCTATAAATATATGATGTATGCACGCAAACTGTAGATATATGATGTATGCACGCAGGCTATAGATATATGATATATGCACGCAGGCAGCTTTGCAATGTGATCCTTGCAATCATGCAAATGCAGCAGGAGATGTATGACACTCCCTGCTGCATTTGTGATCCCAGCACTGCGACAGAGGTTGCAGTGCTGGGATCACCATCGTGACCATCGGTGGTTGACGGACGCGATGGTGGACGGCGTTGGGCGGCCGGACAGCTGAGTAAGCCTCAGCTTACTCAGCCTTGCCGGCTTCTATAGATAGATAGATAGATAGTTATGAGATAGGTCGATAGATATGAGATAGATATGAAATAGATAGATATGAGATAGATAGATATGAGATAGATAGATAGAGATAGAAAGATAGATAGATAGATAGATAGATAGATAGATAGATATGAGATAGATAGATAGATAGAGATAGATAGAAAGATAGATAGATATGAGATAGATAGAGATAGAAAGATAGATAGATAGAGATAGATATGAGATAGATAGATAGATAGATAGATAGATAGATAGATAGATAGATAGATAGATATGAGACAGACAGACAGATAGATAGATATGAGACAGACAGACAGATAGATAGATATTAGATAGATATGAGATAGATAGATAGATAGATAGATAGATAGATAGATAGATATGAGATAGATAGACAGATATGAGATAGATAGACAGATATGAGATAGATAGATGTGAGATAGATAGATATGAGATATATATGAGATAGATAGATAGATATGAGATAGATAGATAGATTGATTGATAGATAGATAGATAGATAGATAGATAGATAGATAGATAGACAGATATGCACTCGGTGGTGGACGGTGCTGGGTGACCGGCCAGCTGAGTAAGCCCCTGCTTACTCAGCCTGGCCAGCTTGCGAGCCCAGCAGACTGCATCCGTCCACGCAGTCCCTGGGCTGGCCACTCCCAGAAAATGGGGCAGACACACCCCGTTTCCGGGAACGCCGACTGACCTTGCACCATCCCTTAATTGTCTTTGCCTGTCAATCAGACAGAGGCATTCAAGGGCTTGCGTGTATCTTAGCAGGACCCATTCTGCACACTCGCGTGTACTGCTGAATCAGGCACATAGGGCATACACTCTGTGCAATCTTACAAACCATGGAACGATATATTGTGCATCGTTTGGTGGTTAGATCGTTAACTATATAAGGCGTCCATACATTTATTCTGAAACCTTAACAGCTACGAGAAGCTGCTGAGAAGCAGCAACATCAATGAGTGGTTACAGGCTATAGATAGACAGAAGCGACATTTGATGGTCTGACACAGAGCCCTCCACTAGTATATGGTTATGGTGGCTTCTCGGGTGACGGGAAGAGGTGCCACGTATTGGGCGCCGTGACAGTACAAAATATTGTGGGCAATGGAGGAGGTGCCCCTTCAGTGCTGGCGCCTCCATTGTCTCCCATAGTTCTGCCCCTGGCCAGAATAATAATAAGATGCAAAAGTTATTTTTGTTTGCTTTCCTGTTATTATTGGACATTCAAACTTATTAGCTTCATTCTAGTACTCAGGGACCATGATTGTCTTTGCTGCCTGCCAAGTGCAATTGTGAATAAGGTAGGAAGTGAGAGCTCAGACTGTTCTCTTTCCACACTGGACTGATGCATGTAAGGCTGAGATATCAGACGCATAAGCAGCATCAACATTTTTTGCCCAAGGTGAATCTGTTGGCTGTTCATACATTAAAGATCGTTCATACATTAAAGATTGTCAGTCAGCATCTGATCTTTACCTCCAGTGCCATCATTACTATGCATTCATCTGGTGGCAGTGTCCTGGAAGAGCTGTGAGAGATATACAATACCTACAGTAGGTAACTGTTCCATTGAAAACAATCTCGGACATTAAGGGCCTGATTAGAAAGTGGGCGCTAATGCCATGCCTGGCTCCGACTTACTTTGGATTCGCAGCTGCGATAATCGATAATATGCAAATACTAGTTTCAGCTTTCCCCTTTGTGTATTTGCAAGTGCCGACATTGCAAGCCCTGAGAAGCCCACTTTCCATGCTCGCCTGCCCAGCAAACGTGGCGAGCTGTCACTCAACATCGACAGCTCGCCCCGTCTGCTACGAGACCCCTAATGACGGATCACCCGTCGTTAGCCGGGTTTCGTGCATGCGCACGACGGAGCCGGTTCCGTCATGCGCATGCGCACTAGAGCAACATCGACCCGGTTGCGAGCTCGTAGAGCTAGCGACCGGGTCTGAATAAGCTCCAAAGTACCAACCAATCAGCTCCTAACTGTCATTTTTCAAACACAACCTGTAAAATGACAGGAGTTGATTGGTTGGTACTTTATCTCCATTCACTTTATCTCTATCCAAGGCTTAGTACATAGACACCTTAGTTAGGACTGTAGGATATGATTAGGGTCCTTAAAAGTGTAACCTCATGGGACAACCACTGGCTGTTTATATCCTGGCTTCTGGATTAATTCCTCAGGAAAGAAAACTTTTCCATCACTTGCTTCTTACAAACTAAAATAATCTCATATATAATACAGTGTCTGCAGATATATAGCAATGCCAATTATATTGGCGATACAACAGATTTACGCTATTCCAGCAGTTGCACCAAGCTACATTAATTTTAAACTATTGAAGCCTCATTGAAATTGCTTCATAATGTAAAGTAATTGTTTGTCTTCACACGCTTCTGCTGTTCATTGCAAAAAGCATCAAACCGCCTCTAAATATAGATATAAAATATTACTGCCTCTATTATAATGTACAAAGTTCTGCAGTGTTTCCATCCTTATACAGTAGCAGAAGCTATAAAACATTCCTGATTTTATCGCCGAGGACCAAATGAGATCTTTTCACTGCTCTTTTGGACTCTTCTGAGCAACTTCATAAACGTTTTATTCATTTTCTTGAATTTTGTCCGGCAGTCTGCTATAGACAGGTATTTCTTGATTGCATCATTAATATACAACCCTAACATAGTTCCATTCTCATGGTGTTTCCTTTGCTATTGATTTTGATAGCATAGTTTATTAGCCATTGGGAGAGAATGCATCGAGACTTTAGCTGTGTTTTGCAGAGTTGATGGAAGGTGTGGGCAAAAGTGCTAAATACTGACGCTGCATACACACACAACGATTTAGTAAATGAACGATTTTGGTAAACGATTTTCGTTCATTTTTTTCAAGGGAAAAATTACCGAATATTGGCCCTCATTCAGAGCCGTACGCTCTGAGCAGAGCGCACGCTCTGAATGAGGGCCGGGCTCCATTTTCATGGAGCGTCCTCCTGGACGCTCGTATAGCTGTGGGTCACCACCCACAGGCTATACGAGCGTGCATTGTGATGGTCGCGATGGTCGAGACCATCGCGACCATCGAATTTGCGAGCCGGAGCCTGCAGTTGAGGTTTTCAACCGCAAGCTCCGGAGTGATTTTGGCTCTATCAGAGCCAAAATCACTCCCACTGACATCACTAGTGATGTCAGTGGGCCGGCTTCTGATGGGAGGCGTTCCCGTGGGAACGCCCCCGTCAGGGAGGCACGCCCCCGGCACGCCCACCAAAGGGGGCGTGCTGTCAATCAACATTGACAGCACGCCCCCTTTGATCGGACACAACGAGCGAAGGACTTTCCTTCGCTCGTCGCGTCTGGCGCATGCGCACGACGGAGCTCCCTCCGTCGTGCGCATGCTCAGTCCATAACATCGACCCACTTGCGAGCGGACAGCCGCTCGCGAGTGGGTCTGAATCAGGCCCATTGTTTACTAAAATCATTCATTTACTAAATGTAATGAACAATTTTTTTGAACTACAAACTATTTTTGCATATTCCCTTACTGAAAATCGTTGAGTTGGTCAGTCTGACTGAACTACAAACTACAAACGTGAACGCGCATGAACAATAATCGTTCATCGTTTTAACACAAAAAGTGAACGATTTTTTCAACGATTGAACGATAAACGATATCGTTATCGATAATCGTTCAAAAAATCGTGTGTGTATGCACCTTTAGGGGTATATTTAAGTGAGAGTTTTTAGAAATGGAGATGTTGCCTATTTCGAGACCCCTTCTGTCCCTCCAGTCCTCACTCTTAAGGTTTTGTTACCAACGATTTTATGAACGATTTTATGAACGATTTTCTGTCAGATTATCTGTCAGATATTTTAAAGTGTAATGAACGATTTTTTTGAACTACAAACGATTTTTGCATATTCCCTAAATGAAAATCGTTTAGTTGACAAGTCTGACTGAACTACAAACTACAAACATGAACGCGCATGAACAATTATCGTTCATCGTTTGACTCAGAAAGAGAACGATTTTTTCAAACGATTATCGTTAAACGATATCATTTAACGATAATCGTTCAAAAAATCGTTGTGTGTGCTTAATGGAGCGTACACACGGTCAGATTTGTCAGACTTGTCAGATTTGTCAGATGAACGACTGAACGATTGAACGATTTGAACAATTTGAACGATTTTACCAAAGTTTTGAACGATTTGAACGATTGAACGATTTTTGACTGCATTAAAATGAATGGAATCGTCCAAGTCTGACTGCAAACCCATCAGATGTCAGATATCGTTATCTGACAAACGGGAACGCGCATCGTTGATCGTCCGTCGTTCAGGCATGTCAGATATGAACGATTTTCCTTCAGATATGAACGACTGAACGATTTTTAAATCGTTATCGTTCATATCTGAAGGAAAAATCTGATCGTGTGTATGCACCATAACTCATACTTGCCAACTCTCCCTGATTGTCAGGGAGACTCCCTGAAATAGTAACAATCTCCCTTTCTGAAGAGTCTTGGACAGTGATTCCCAACCTCGGTCCTCAAGGTAGACTAGCAGTCCTGGTTTTAGTGATATTCATGATTGTGCAGTTGGTTAAATAAAAATAACTGAGGTACTAATTAAGTCACTTGTGCTCAAGTATGGCTATCCCTAAAACCTGGACTGTTAGTGTGCCTTGAGGACCGTGGTTGGGAACCCCTGGTCTAGGCGGTAAATTTACTAAGAATCGAGATTGGTTGAGTTTAGTTTTTATTTTAATCTCGATTTGCATCGCCGAATCTCGTGTGATTTTCCCGTTTTTCATATCTCAAATTTACTAAGAAGTGAGTTTAGCTGAAAGTGAGATGGCCAATGGTGAAGCAGATCGAGATATCTCCCCCGAGTTGCAAGTTAAGATGAGATTATTCACCCGAAATTGCAGTGTTTTCTCTCTGTAAATTTGTCCCAAGCTAGCAGCCTGCACATATCAGTGAGATATGTGAAGGCTGCTTGTGTGTAAAACCTGTAAAAGAAGAGTTACATTTTGTAAAAAAAATTATGTAGGGTCCCCCCCCAAAAGCATAACCAGCCCCGGACTTGTCAGCCTGTCCTGGTTCCAAAAATTACGGGGAACAAAACACTGTAATTTAGGAACCAGCACCAGGCTGCAGGGCCAGTGTTGGTTTAAATATAGGGGAGGAAAATTGCGTAGGGGTCCCCCTATATTTAAAACCAGCACCAGATCAAAAACGACCAGGGTGCAATGCCACAGCCAGGAGACCCTATTACCGGGTCTCAAGGGCCAAAGCATTCTCACCCCAAGCCAGTCAGGCCAAGCTGGGGATCTCAGGGGAGGTGAGGACCCCCTTAAAAAAGGGGTCTCCCCTCTCCTGAAACCCCAGGCTTGGTCTGAAGCCCGTGCCTCTTCCCCGCACCCCTGGGCTGTAGGTACGGGGGTAATAAAGTGTAAAATAGAAGTAGACTATTGTATTTTACAGTGGAACTACAGGTGGCAGCATGCCTGCCCTTTGGCACTTGTGGAACCACAAGTGCCAGCAGGCGGCTGGCACCCGTCCCTCCACTGTAAAATAAATAGTTAAATAAAGACACAACACACACACCTTATATAGTACAAGTTCATTACACACATAACCTCAATCACACATACTTACCGGTACCAACCAGTCTGTCCTCTTCTCCAATGTAGATATCCGTATGGAATGACCTACAAAAAAGATTGTATACTCACCTCCATCCTGGCGCTGCTCTCTGTAGCATCCAGCGTCTTGTTAAAACAACAAACTGATTTACCCGAACCAAGCCGAACATGTGTAACTATATGCTGTTACATATGCTGTACTTACACCTCGCAAAATGACAGATGACCGAAATCTGTAATTTCTCACGGGCCGCTAGCCAATCAGTGGCCGCTTTACATGTAGCGGCCGCTCATTGGCTGGTTCCACATGGGTCCCAGCCAATGAGCGGCTGCTACATTTGTAAAAACAAATTAACCCTAATTTAATTATTTACAGGCAGAAATATACACAAATCACAATGATTTTTGTATGTCTGTGCCAAACTCGCAGCTCAGGAGGTTGAGAGTTTGAAAAGTGCATTTGGCAGAGAGTTTGCTGTCATCTCGCCCGAGCTTGTCATCCCGATTCTTGGTAAATTTGAGAGATGCATCTTTCAGGTGGAAAGTACTTCCGAGTTGTCCGGATGGTGAGTTGATTTGAGTTTGCTATCTCACCCGACTTTCCCTTTAGTAAATTTGCGAGATGAAAATCATGCCTAAACTCTCCAGAGATTGTCATCTCAACCAATCTCAATTCTTAGTAAATTTACCCCTAGTATTCTCCCTGATTGCATTTTACCCCAATTATGAAGCTGATATATATATATATATATATATATATATATATATATATAAAAAAACATTATATTACATTCAAATGGGATCATTAGTATCATTTCCCTGCATTGGTTATACGGCACAAAGGGCCTTATTCAGCAAGGAATGCAAAGGAGAGACCGCACGCTGCGAGAATATGCTAATCAATGCATACGCACAGAGACAGCAGCACAAGATGCAGACACCCAGCCCTATATTAAGCCGCCCATCTCCCTTTACTCAAAGCCTGAGTACGCAAGATAGCGTAAACACAGTGGCATCACAAGGGGGGTGCTGGCCGCACCTAGGTGTCACCCACCGATGGGTGACACCAAAGTGCAGACTCCCCCTCAGTGACAGGAGCCGGGTGCTGCACTGTATAATTAAGTGCAGTACTCGGCTCCTAACACTGTGAGGGAGCCGGCACTGCAAACAAGGCAGTCACTCCGCACTTCCGGCACCCCCCTTCCCCACTGTCTGCACTTAATTATACAGTAACCATGGAGGTTCAGGCTGCCCCACCCCTTTCCCACATTGCCCTTGCCCGCGAGGCCATGTCCCGGTGTCATCGGCGCACGGCACTAACGCTCGCACAGCATCCCTCCCCACACCAGGTGACACCACGGGGAGGGACGCCACTGCTTAAACATCAGTAACATCGAGAACCATCAACCACATTTGCATAATAGTGGTTTATCAGACTTCGCGCAGGATCTTGGCAACTTCCCATGTGCACGGAGTCTCATCACTGCGTCCGTCGCCGCACTGGCTTAATAATGGACGCCCCTAAAATGGCGTCCCAACGCACAGGCACACCTGTGTTCGCCCGACCACCCCCAGTCACCACCCACAAACGGTACTTCCTGTCAATCGATATCAGAAGGGGTCTGCGTGCACGCTGCGTGTAGTCTGTGTACCCGCACTGGCTAGTTCGATGCATACGCGTACACAGTAAAAAAAACATCGGCCAAGTGCTTACGTTCTCTCCTTTGTGTTGCTTGCTGAATCAGGCCCAATGATCCCTATGGCTACATGCATTTTCTGTAAAGTATCAGTGTGTTTTCATCAACAAATAGATCTTACTAACTGCTTTGGGGCTCATTTACATTTGGATGTAAGTCAGTTTTATGACACGCCTCTCAGATGTAGCAGTTCATGCCCAGTTTACCACCGCTCTCATAGGTGTTGCTTTCACAATCTCCCTGAAATGCTTTTTCAAAAGTAGGCAAGTATGGATTTACTTACCTTATTCTATGTCTACTTGCTGCCCGCCACGGTTCCTCTGCTCGGTCTTCCAGTGGTGACGCGCGTGAACAAAAAAAACTTTATTGCACTGCCCACTGACGGTGCAGGGCATGCCTGGTAACTTCCAGGCTGGGGGGCAAACACCAGCAAGGTGCCCCGGCTCTTCTAAGAAAGAAAACTGTGACAGAAAACAATATAGATACAGCAGTATATATGTAAATTATATATATATATATATATATATATATAGTGTGTGTGTATATGTGTACATATATAAATATATGGAAAGAAGGTTAAGAAGACAAGCGCCTGATAGTGTAATATTGTTAGATAAATTGGCAACCAGTGCTCAAAATGAATGTGCGTACCAAAAAGAAATTTTTTAGGCTTATCTGGAATCCAAAAATAAATGGTCCAGGTTGGATGGAGTAAATGGGATGTCGTTGGCTGGATCACCTTACGAAGAGCTCATGCAAGCCCATGGGGGAGAAAAAAAATATATAGTGTAGTAGTTTCTTAAATGAGTGATGTGATTATATATCTAGAGGCTGCATACCAGATAATGCTATATTTATAGCCTGTAGTAAGTCTTTTATCCACGTATATCCTAGTACCCAGTTCCAATCCCTCTCAGGAACGTAAGTGATCAATATACACGAGCTAGATACAAATGATCCCTAGTCAGTACATTTTGACATAGGTTTTATTGGGTACAACAGTAAAGGAAAACATTACACAGAACATACAAGTGATAGTAAAAAGAATGGGATTGTGCTTATCTTTTAAAATGGTACCCAGTCCTCTTAGGCAAATGTCCAAAGGATAGAGAGCCTGGGTCAGCTGGCCTCAATGCGTTTCGTCCTCTGGGGACTTCTTCAGGAGTGGTAATGGGTCTGTGTAGTGCCTTCTATTTGTTCCCTGAATGGGGGGAGGTTTACTTCTAAAATTTGCGCCAAAAAACGGCAAAAACGGCATCTGCGCATGCACAGTGCATGGAGGCCATTTGGTATGACGTCACCTATGATGTTTGCGCTCTCCTGCGAGAGTATGGGGGAATTCGATTGCAGAAATGCCTCCGCATGTCGGTGGCTAGGGATGTCAGTCTGGCTGTGTTTCTGTGGGGCTAGATGTCATAAGCAAGGCCGCGGTGTCCGTTTGTATGTTGCGGCGCCCATTTTGTTGGTGGGATGAAAGCCTATACCAGCTAGGTGGTGGCCATTTTGTTGGTTTGAAAAAACACACTGGCCATTTTTAGATGCAAACATGGCCATCTTGTGGATTATCCGCAAAGTGACAAGTAAGTCAGTGGTTTGTGCACCTGACTTAATCAATAATGACAATAAATATGTTCTTACAATAAATTATCTGGAGGCAAATTACATAAGATATAATACGGGTATATGGGTATAAAAAAAGGGGGGGGAGAAGTGGTAGACCTATAACTCTAAACATTATGCAAAATTGACTTAATATAGTCAACTGATTAATACAGATATGCACATGTTGGACATTACATTGCCAATGTAATGTGGATGTAATGATAGCAGGGGTAGAATGAAAGAATAAATAGGAACCTAAAATAATCTACATAATATATATAAATATATATTTATAAGTATATACATTATATTTTAATATATGAATAATAATCTACATCCCATACTGTGCTCCCCTTCCCCTATCCACATCCCACACGCTGTGCTCTGCTTCTCCCATCCACATCCCAGACACAATGTTCCCCATCTACATCGTGGTTACTGCTTCCCTTCTTCAATTCAACATGCCTCACTGTGCTCGCCAATCCTTCCCCCTTGATCCCTTGTGCTCCACTGCCCTGCCCCTCCTCCTAATCCCACAGCTCATAGTAACCCCACCATCACCATCAGCCGCACCCCCCTCACTCACTTTGGGGTGCACCCACTTACCTTACATAGAACGTCGCCGGCTGGAAAAAGAAAGTTGCCCGGGGGAGCTGCTCGCTGCTGCTGGCTGCTGCTGGGCTGTACTGGTTAAGATGCTGGCTGAGCACTGAGGTGGGGGCGGAACTGCATGATGACTCCTCAGATCTCTCAGCCAGTGATACAAAGGGTCAGTTCAGACTCCTCGGACCAGAGAGAGATCCAAGGAGTCATCAGATAGCTCTGCTCCCGCCTCAGTGCTCAAACTGCTCAGCAGCTCCAGGTCCTGGTGAGTCGGTGACACCATGACTGTCAGTGGCAGCGAGTGACTGAAGAGAGATAGATGTAGGGCTGGCCGGTTCCAGGGGTCGCCTATGCCTGGGGCTGGCCCTGCATGTCTTTGCAGGGTGTGACTGCAGGAAACTAGCGGCCCCCCCAGGGCTTTAATCTTGCCGACCTGGGGGGCAGATGGTACTTGTCCCAGCCGGCCCATGGGTGCCGGGTACAATACAGTGATCAGCAGGAGTCCTGTACATGCCTGCACCCTGCTGATCACTGCAGCAGCGGCACAGTCAGTGGTTACACTTCAGGGCCCCCTAGGACCCCAGTTGTGCCCCTAGTCCTAGCAGCTTCATAGCTGGGTCCAGGAAGTCTGTATCGGAAGATGTAGACCCTGACCTCAGCATTCCCAGAAAACAGGGGCAACTTGCCCCCGTTTCCCAGAGTCGAAACCTGCACTGCCCTCAAATGGCCTGTCGATCAGGCTGCGGCTCAGGGGGCACAGCAGGCAACGATGCAGGACTCGTTCTACACATTCGCAGAACGCGTCCTGCATGCGCAAGCCATTGGGTTTGCGTACATCTCTGAATGAGGCCATCGGTGTGCTTGCCTCCTCTTATGCTCTAATTCTTGTTCTTTGTATAACTTTTTGTTTTGTCAAAGTACCATTTAACTTCTGCTCCATGTATAAAATGTTTCAGGGTATAATTTCAGCCTAGCAATAGGAAATTGCTTTGCAAATCATCTGCCTTTGTTTATATTATATAAAATAAATGTAATAACTTTCCAGATACATTTGTCAGTAGCAAGGAATTTGCAAAAACAACATTCAAAAGACCCTAAACTATAGAGAGATTAGATTCCTCTTATCTCAGCTGCTCAGGGCACAGTCTGATTTGCGTTAAATATTTGGTGACATTTTGTTCTGTTGAAGTGGAAATTCTGAGTTATCGTTCTATCCGCACATATTTATCAATCATTTATGTTGTACAGTTCTAAGTTGCTAATAATTATTATTTGTTTGCTTATATAACTAGCTCATGTCTAAAGGCCCCTACACACTAGACGATATTTTGAATGTTTTAGCCGTTTCTGACACATTGCAATGACAAATTGTTCAAATCGTCAAGTGTGTACGCACTATTCACTATTCTTATTTAGCTATGGACGGAATTGCAAAGCTGCTCGCAAGCAGCTTAGCTATTCCGTCTGTGCTGATATGATAATGCAGCAGGGGTCATCATGCCCCCTGCTGTATTATGTATCAGAGCTGCGTTGTCCAACGCAGCATCGGATACTCTGCGGAACATCGGCCGGCTAAGGTGACCCATGGGGTCATGCAGCCGGCCACCACAGATGAGAAGAAGAAGCCAGGAAATCTCCATCAGCCGACGGAGAACCTGGCTTCTTCCCTCCCCCCCCCCTCCCAACAGCGGCGACGCGCCTCCATTTCGGGAAACGGAGACCATCGCCGGCCCCTTCCCACCCATGCACGGCAGCAGACTGTCAATCACTGCCAGTCTGCTGCCAGTCTATGTGCGTGATCGCAGACCCGCTCTGCACATGCACAGAATGGGTCATGTGCCTGCGCAGATTACCGATCATCGGGAATCTGCATTCAGTGCACTACTGAATAAGGCCCTATGCGCGTTTCCGTGGGGTCGTTCATAGCATATTCAGATCTTTTGTACATGCAGGAAGATCTGTCACTCTCCCCTCAGATCGCGCAGTGTGCACTCTCTACCAAACGACCAGGCGATGTAGTTACATTATATAGTTAACGATCTAACGATTTGTTAGATTGCACAGTGGACTTGATTCAGACCCGGTCGCTAAGTTGCGTTCGCTCTGAGTGATTTTCGCCCATCTGTGTATGCGTATAATTCGCAGTGCGCATGCGCAAGCCAGTCTTTGCGATCTGTTTTTGGTTGCTCGTAAGCCACTATCAGGTTCGCTAGTTTGACTGACAGATAGTGCCGTTTGTGGGTGGTAACAGGGGAAAGTGCTTGTAAACGGGGGTGTGGTATTGCGAACGCAGGCGTGTCAGGACAACAAAACCCTGTTTAAAGGGCGTGCATAATTAGCAAAGTAGCGTCATTGTTCACTTCACCTGCATGTATTTCAGTCAGCACTTATCGCAGTGTTGCAGCGGGGTAAGGCTACCTCAAGGGCTGCGAGCAGCTCCGATGCCTCTCGATGTTACCGATTAATCAAACAATTCCAGGAGATGACGTGGGTTGCGAGGGGAAAGGGGGCGTCTTACTACACTTGCGAGCACTCAGTGCCGTAGCTCGCTAAGACATAGAGGGCATTCTTACGCCACACATTGCGAGCATTTAATTGAAATATCCAACCCCTTTTTGCCAGCGAGTGGCTGCATCTTGCGAGCAGTTTCCCAGGTGTTCAAGGGAAATCGTTCACAACATCGCATCGTTTGTAAGTAGTCTAGTGTGTACCCAGCTTAAGAAGGTGGAGATTACTCATCAGATATTAAAGAAAACTGTCTGAATTATTTTTTTTTGTTCATCTGTTGCACTGGCTCCCTATCAATTTAACATTGCAATAGGGGCCTTTGTAATAATAATGGAACGGCAGGGTGGGGGTGTGAGGCATTGAGGACAATATATACATCTGGGGGCATGGATTATGGATACAGGTATGTTCAGCCAGCTGTGTCAGATCTATGAAGTTATAGCTGGATTTAAGCGTATTGGTGCAACATGTGTTTTCATGCACTGCACATGCTCCAAACCAAAATTATACCTGCATTTAGAGTTACACTAATATGATCCTAACAACTGGAGAGTGCAGTATGGGTGTGCACATTTAAGGTAAGTGTGCCCCTTAAAAATGTGTCCTACAAAAGCTGGCCATACACCAGACCAACTTTCGTCCAGCCATCCAACTAGTTGATTGGTTGGAATGAAAATCCGGTAATGTATAGGAGCAAATGACAATAAGTAATTTGCTCCCAAACACCAGAAAACAGGGAAAAGGTCATTCAGGGAAGTTGGTTATCTGTTTGATTTAAACAACTTGTCTGAACAACAACTTTTATCTGTTTTCCGATGTTTGGGAACAAATGGCTGATTGTCATTTGCTCCCATACATTACCAGATTTTTATTCCAACCAACCAACTAGTTGGATGGTTGGAGGAAAGTTGGTCTGGTGTATGGCCAGCTTTAAGGGGCACATCCACTAGGCGATATTAATGAGCGATTTAACGATATCGTTATCGTTCAGTCGCTCATTAAATGTGCATGAATCGGGCACTATAATGTCAGAAACCACCAGCGATGCGCGCTCCCGTTGGTCGTTTCCAACATCAATCATCGCCTGAACATGCCGGTTAATCTGCTGATAACGACAGATTGGCCATGTTCAGGGATAAGGGAGGGTGCCTGCACTGAACGATATATTGTTCAGTGTGGGCACTGCACAGTTTAAGGAACGACTGAACGATAACGATATAGTTATCATTCAGTCCTTCACTAGTTGGCAAGTGGATGTGCGCCTTTAGAGTTGCAAGTATCTGTAAATATGACATTTTATGATGGGCATCCATAAGCATGGTGCAAATTATTTAAAAAAAAAAAAAAAAAGTAAATTTTATTTTAAAATCAAACCCAAAAACATAAATGAATGTTCTTTCCAAAACCACACCAGTTTCTAACAGCACAGGTTTGCAGAGAAGAAATGTTCAGCGCCAGGTTGGTAGCCTTAGATGGGGGGGTACCTTGGCTGTCTGGAGACATCGGGGCCAACCTCAACGTAAAGGGGGTGGAGCCGGCTGTGACGTGATGTGTGTATGAGGGGAGGGGGGGGGAATGTTGTAGGGGGTGGCTAATGTTGCTGTGCCTAGGGGCGGCCTGACCCATACATCCGCCGCTCTATATTCCTATCAATACCAAGTAGAGTCAGCAGACAAGAAGCTTGTGGTCCATCTTATATTCTTCATTTATTTATACTGTTTAATTTAACCCTAAATAAAACATTTTATGTAATAAAAATAGTACTTTTTAGTCCTTTGCCCTCTGTTGTTAGATAATATAATCTTGTTCTAATAATATCCATGTTAAAAAAAAATAAATGCCACCTTTAGGAACAGTATTAATCCCCTTTGTACCAATTCATGTCTCATCTAATCCATACTCAGCAGTTATTATGTAACCCGTACGAGAACTCAATGGAATTTCGTCGCTGGAGACCACAAAGCCGTTTATTATACCATCAAAGGGCTTTTGGGTATAAACTGAGCAGCTTGGGTTAGATTTGCTAAAGCTTCTAAAAATAAAAAATGATGGAAACCAATCAGATTGTAGCAATCATTCTCTATTGCAACCTAGAAAATGATAGACAGAATCGCTATGGGGCAACACCGCCACTTTGTACTTCCAAACTCACTATTTATACATATTTTATTTATAGGAGTTTATACAGATATCATTAATAATGTGCAATAATTCTGCATAATTTAAAGTCCGATTTTTGTCAATCCTGTATAGAGGCACATGCAGGATATTCACACCGAGGCATTGTAGCTCAGCCTTTATGTAATTGTCTATATATCACATTTGGCGACACTTTAACCTTCCCCCTGGATGATCTTAATTATAGGGTCACGGAGGCGGGTGCAGGGGGCGCAGTCACATGATATGTCATTTTAGCCTCACCCTCTGCCATGCAGTGCTCCATTACCCGGCATCGCAGAGCAGGGAGCAGTCACACAATGAAGCGATTTATTGCAAATTGCATCATCAAGCGCCGCCCACGCGGGTGTCCTGCTGTGCCAGAAGTAGGAAACACCTCTCCGCAAAGCTCCGAAATGTCCCGGGCATTCCGGGAAAGCAGGGTGGTATGAATACTGAACCTACAGGGCCTAACACCTAATACAGTCACAATTCCGGACGCTTACAGTGATGGGAAATCCCATGCGGACATCTGTCTGAGTCGGCTGTATCTAGGAGATGGCACCGCCCCCAAGCCCTCCACTTGCAACAGCATCTCTGTCATCAGCTTATGTATCAGCCACATTCTTGGTGCAGGAGATCCGGCTGAAATCCTATGGGTCTGTGCGTATGCTCATCTCATAATGTCCCTAAGTTCTGTCACCACGACTTGTCCACAGGACGCTTCTTCTATGTGAGAAAGCCTCATTGTTGCCCAATAGAAACCCAGTAATGCCCAAATGTGAAAAGTGGCTGGCAGGGTTGGACTGGCCCACAGGGGTACAGCGGAAATCCCCGGTGGGCCCCATTGCCTGAGGGCCCCACCACTTGCTCTAATTTCAGATTCCAGACTGTGCACTTGAATTACACATTATTACTCTATTAGAGGGTCAGTTACATGGTCTCTAATGTCTGGCCTCATCCTCTGTGGTAACTGACGACACCCCAAAGCATGGGCCCTTACCACTGCATTCCCCCGGTGGGACCTTCATGCTCCAGTCCGACACTGGTGGCTGGTATGCAACAACCCAGGATCGCTCATGATAGCTCTAAGTTGCAAACGTAGAGACATGTGCAGTTTCCTACAAATCATTGCAAGATCTATCAGCATTCAGAATTGTATGAAACTTGGAATCAGGCAGTGTATAACGCAAAAATGAAATACACATAGATGTCCTGCTGATGGGGGAGCTAGTGGAAGAGCTTGTCCAGTGCTTGAAATGTGAGTATTACTGTTTATCCTAATATTTCAAATATTATTTTTACTATGGATGGCCATCTACTATCAATAGTTAAGAACCATCGATGGTTAACTACCAATGGCTGGTGGTTTCACCATAGATGGCAGATATGTAATGGTTCTCCACCATCGATGACAGACTGCCAACCAATGTTTTTTCTTGTTCTCGACAGCACAGAGTTTTGCCCCACCCCCTGGTGGTCCCTCTAATCCCTGCTCCGATGCTGATTGGTCCGGGCCCACCACGCCCTCCCAGCAGCAGTGGCCATCGAGGGGTGCATACCATCAATGGTTCACCATAGATAGTTATGTGTCATCGACGGTAATCACCAATGGAACTGTCGAGGGTAACCATCAATGGGAAGTCCACTGATGGCCATCCCTAATTTCTACTCTACAGGGAGGATTCTGTGTACCCAGTAAACCTTCATCCTCTCTTCAACTCCTTCAGTTTCAGGCACAAGAAAGTGAGTAAGCTAATAAATATCAACGTAGGAGTTTTATGTATGTAAGTTAAGTTGCTGTTAGTACAATTACAATTGTCAATAATGATCCTATACACAAAAAATCTGAAAGAAGGATAACTGATAACACAAATGATGAAATTATCTCCATCAGTCATCATCCGTCTCGAAATCGTTCAGAAATGAGGACTCAACGGCTACAGCAAAGTTTGCCACAAATGCCATGAACTCCTTGAAATCGACTTGACCTTGGCTCCTTCTCTCCATGTTCTGCAGGATTTCTTTGTAGTGGCTGTTGCCGACTAAACACTTGAGGGAATAAAGAATACAACATAAAATATTATCCTCAATCCAGGGGAGAATAAGCTCAATACAAGAGGAAAACTGCACAGCTAGGAATTGTGAGTAATTGTATGCAAATTACTACTGCTTCTAGTTGGAAAAAATAACACACACTGGGGGTAGTTTAATTCACACACCTGTAGAAATAGGGAGAATATTTTGTTTATTTCTCTTTTTAATATATATATCTTTTATAGAATTTATTCTATTGCAAACCACCATTTATTAATTTATTTATGCCAAAAGACACAGGAAAAGCTTGAAAACATTGCATCAAAAACAAACATGCATTATGGGTAAAATCATTTACATATATTCAAATTGGGCTGTCTATACTGCATTATGCTTTTTAACAACTGATAGTTTAACTCTGCCATATAATTCACTGGTAAAACAGCCCTCATGAGTCCATTGCAATCTCCCACACAATAATAAAACCAGTCCATAAGGATCATGTCCTAATCCTGTCATAGGAATATCCACAGCCTATAATGTTCATGGTCAATTCCCCATACTGAGGAAAACAATGACTTATTTGTACTTACACTGGGGGTAGTTCAACTTACATGCCTGTAGAAATAGGGAGACAATATATATATATATATATATATATATATTTATACACTTTTTTTTTCTTTTAATATATATATATATTTATATTATTTTCAGTTATAACACTTAATACATGCAAGCACTGTTTATTAATCTCTATATGTCAACAACACAGGAAAAGAGGGCATCAATAACAAACAAGATGCATTGTGGGCAAGATAATTTGCATATATGCAAACTACCTTGCAAATAGACCATTGTGGTTGATGTGGTGCTTGCACTCTTTTCCTGCATGGTTGACATATGGGAATCAGTGAGTGGTGATTGGTATGTGGTCAGTATTGTGGGAGAAGAGATATATTAGGGAAAAAAAAAATAGTCTCTCTAATTTTAAATGTTTCTGATATAAAGGGACATATGAGAAGCCTGATACACATTAGCCATCAATGGAGGACACTGATAAAAGCAGAGGAGACAAGAGACCAGTGATCATTTGCTAATAATGTCGGGCGTTGCTGGAGTGCCATCCAGGCCAATAGGAAGATATGCCCCTGTTTCCAATTAACGTTTATTGATTGCTAAAATCTTCATATGAAAAAAAACATTTCACAGTTTCAAAAACAAAAATTGTAGCATTTAAAGCATATTATAAAAATATATAATATTTTAAATGACTATATAAAAAAATGTAAGAGTAAAAATAATAAAAATAATCATAAAAACGAAAATAACTAAAATAATCTCTCACATGAATCTGCATCGCTTTTCACGGCTATGTCATCTTCATGAAATGCAGTGCTCTAACTGTATCTCTGACATGTATGGAAGTCTGCAATTCCAGACTGCCTGATTTTGGTGGGACAGTCCCAATTTTTAGGCACTGTTCCGCCATACCAACCACTGGCCACTGTGTCCAACGGGAGGGTAAAGTCTGCCTCTCACCTGCTGCTCTGCTGCTGAGCAGAGCAGCAGTGAATGGATGCACCTCCATATATTAGGAAGAGGGAAGCAGCTCGAGAAGTGTTAAGGTGCGTATCCACTACACGACCTTACTGAGCGATTGCACGATTACGACATCGTAATCGTGCAATTGCTCAGTAATCGTCCGCAAATCGGCATTTAAATATCAATAACGACCAGCGTTGCGCGTGCCTGCTGGTCATTTTTGACATCTATCATCGCCCGTACATGCTGGTCAACCTGACGATCACGTCAGGTTCAGCATGTACGGGGATTATGGATGTGCCTACACTGAACGACTGAACGTTCAGTGTAGGCACATCACAGACTGTGAAACAACAGCATGATTACAATGTCGTAATCGCGCTCTCGTTTCTCCGTCTATTAGTGGATACGCACCTTTAGGCATGCCCTCAGTGTGACAAAAATGTGGGTATGATACAGGCCACGCCCTTGTACTGTGAGGCCACGACCCATACCACAAGGCCACGTCCCTTTCCCTCCTCCCCAATGTTGGGAGGTATGGCTATTCTGTTGCGAGACTACAACATAAGAGGATTTCACAGGCCCCAAAATGATATATTAGTACTTGTGTGATTCTCCGTACAATTAGACATGTTTGGGAGCTGTTTACCAATATGGTGTATTCGGGCGCTACTTAGGGATGTTTTTCTAAAAGCAGCTGCTATAAAGTGGGAGAAGTCACCTCCACATACAAGTAGGTGTCATATGAAAAAGCAAGCAGTGCTATAATAATATATAAGATGCACAACAATATATATCTCACAATGAAATAATATTTATTACAAAAAAGTGTATGAGTTTCAAAATCAATTAATTGACTATATAATGCAAGAACCAATGATATATACACTCGTTCCTAATTTGGTTGCTGGACTTGAATGAAACTACTCACTAGGACAGAAAGGCATGTGTGCACGCAGGAGCATAGTCCATATCTTGGGTCTCCCAAATACACACCGCTGGAGGAACAGTGCCGTATTCAATAGTGGTTGTTATCCCAATATAAAAGGGGGGTTGTAGATTCCTCACCAGTAAGCGATGTCTTGTTGGTAGAGTCCTTTATCATTTGCAGATGAAGATATGTCCAAGGATATTGGAGTAGTGGCTGTTGGAGTTTAAAGTCCAGTCCTGGTTCAAGCGTATTGATAGGTCCTTGATAGGTTTAAAATCCACAACTAATGCGTTTCGCTGCTGTTCTAATGCAGCTTTATCAAAGGTTTGATAACCAGCAACCAAATTAGGAACGAGTGTATATATCATTGGTTCTTGCATTATGTAGTCAATTAATTGATTTTTAAACTCTTATATACTTTTTTGTAATAAATATTATTTCATTGTGAGATATATTGTTGTGCATCTTATATATTATTATGGCGTTGCTTGCTTTTTCATATGACACATGTTTGAGAGCTGAATTAATCTAATGTTCAAAATATTAACAGACATCTGTAAATTGGCTTTCCTGTCCAGTGTTATGTATTATTACCACCAGCACCCATGACTGTTTCTATGACTGTTCAACCTCTGTGGTTTCTGCTTCTGTTTGCTGGTGGTCTGAGTCTACTACAGTTAGTGAGCATAGGTTGGTTACCTGTAGTCCTACTCTCAGCCTAAGGCTTTCTATGGAAACCAGTTGCAATAACCAGCATCAAAACAATTCATTTGATCACATCTAGAGTTTGCATTTGACTCTGATGAAATATGCACCATAATAATACTAAACCCCTCTCATTTTGTTTTTGCACTGTCTAGACTACTACTCAGTTTTGTTAATTTTGTTTAATCTCAGTTGCAGTATCTGTTGCTATGTAACTATAGTAGAAATATCATCAGGATCATAAAATCTGTCACTAATTAATTTTTACTTCAACGGCAGAGCTACTAGTCATTTGTTTTATACAAGAATAAATTCATTTTCTCTCTCTGCAGATTAATATCTCAACCTCTATATGTCTGATATGAATAACACACAAGAATACATATTACTATTCCACATTATGTATAATTAAGTGGATAGCCACATAAAGGTGAACTGATTCTTAATTAGTCTGGTCTCCTAAAATCTGGACACTTATTTTTTTATGAAAGTATTGAGCACTAATTATTTATTACATATTTTATTGTCTTCATAGAGTGCAATGGAGGGAATTATTACATACTGTATATTTAGTAGTAAATAAATACATACTGTAATATGCAATGTTAATTATATGTTAATGATTTGCTTTAGAGATGTGAGACACATAAAAAAAAGATATTGGGGGAGATGTACTAAGCTCTGTGATAAGTGATAAATTGGAGAATGATAAACCTACCAGCCACTGTCATTTTATAGGCTGTGTGCAGCCCCCAGGACCCAGAGGCCCATATGCACTGCACACACTGCATCCATTATAGATACGCCCCTGGATGTACCCATATGTATATCCCATTGGGCTTATCTCGATAGCTGTATAATTTGAACATCCAGCAGCTGAGATATCTGGGACATTGAAGACATTAAAGTATTTTTTGCTTGAATTGAGCTTATATCAAATATTGTGCATGTGAGCACTGGGCATTTTATACTCTGCTTGCCTGACCAACATTGTCTGAACGCTAATTGCTAAATGGCACACTCATTGGAGTACCATGCAATTAACCATCTGTTTGCCATATCATTCTACCTGTGGGATTATATCATCAGATGCATTAAACGTCTTTATGGTGGATGATGTGCAATGAATTTTGTTCTGCATGGTTAAGAACACCGATTCCCACAGCTTCTACGCATAAATTAAGTTTGGTTATATTTTTGAACTTTGAATTTTTCCTACAGTGTCATCTGGTTGTGACTCTGTAGTTATTAATGTTCTTATTTCCTTATAGGAATTGTATATACATTTTATTTTAGAATTGTACTCACTGACCGAGTGTTTATTATGTAACATATATGTGATTAATAAATTTAATTAGTTTGACCGACAGCGCTTCCTATATATCCCTATTATTTCACTAGATATTGTGGAGTTCAGTGTTCCCTCACCTAGGAGCTGGTATGCAGTCGGGAAGCCGCGGACTTAATCCCGCCTGTCATTTTACCAATGCTGGGAGACTGGCGCCCGGCCTCCCGATCGAAGTTGTGCCGGGGCACCGTGCGTGGACAGCCGCGGGGGGGGTTAGGTTTAGGGCCCAAGGGGGGATTTAGGATTAGGTACCCCCCCCTGGGAAGTTAGGGTTAGGCTAGGGGGTGGGAGGGTTAGGGTCAGGCACCCCCGGGGGGGACTTAGGGTTAGGCACCCCCCCGGGGAACTTAGGTTTAGGTGGCAGGGAAGGGGGGATTAGGTTTAGGCACTTAGAGGGGGGATTTCGGTTAGGTACTGGGGGGGAGGTTAGGGTTAGGCACCCCTAAGGAGGGTTAGGGTTAGGGGGGGAGGTTAGTTTAGTGAATACTTCCATGGGGACGATCGGGATTTTCACCCATGTCGGTCAGCCGCTGTCAGGATTCCAAGCGTCCGGCGGTAAATCATAACGATTCGAAGACGCTACAGTCTGTCATACAGGGTCATATCTATAATGGATGCAGGGTGTGCAGTGCCCACACCGCACACCCTGCACCCATATTTTGTAATGCTTACCTTTCCGAAGTCCTACTTCGGGTGTCACAGCCCTGCACAAAACACCTGGAAAATGGCAGCGCAGTGGGGAAACAAGTGCCCAGAGTCTACTGCTGCGGCCAGTCTGCTGCTGGCCGCCAGGGAGAGAGGAGGGGGCCCCGGACGGAGAATGCACACGGGCCCCCTCCTCCTCTCTTAATACGCCCCTGGGTAGATCTACAGCACACTAGGTGTCAGTCTGTATACGAATCGATCTCCGTTATGGTGATCAGAATAGTATATACAGGACTGACATTCATTCTGCTGGGGGATGGACCTGGTTGTCTACTTAAAGCTTCACCATACTGAAGCTGTGATCAGAGCACAAGATCCACTTGCTCCGCCCATGCTACACCCCTGCTTAGTGAGAGGTGTTTGGGAGGAGACAAATGCCATCACAGAGTTATGATGAAAATATAACCATCTTCTCCATTCAGTTGTTATTTGGATTGAGGAACTTCAGTCAGGACAGGCCAAGGATATCAGGGAATGTGGAGATTGAATTATAACAAAGCATTTGTTGGTGTGTTGCCAGGGCTGCTGCCAGCAATGATCGAGTCTCTGCAGTGACCAGACCAGAAGCAATGAGTGAGGCATCAATGGTCTATAGCAGAGCAGAAACCTTTTTGGGGATTGTGTGGCTCCAATACTGCAGAACAAAAGGTTTGTAGCCCGTAGAACCAGAGTCAATCATGGCAGGAATCCATAGAGTAGGACATAGTCTGATTGGCCCACAGGGGTACAGGCATAATTCCTGGTGGGCCCCACTGCTGAGGGCTCCACCCCCTTCTCTGATGTCAGGTTACATACTGTGCACTCAAATTATACGGGAAGTAGTTTAAATCCCGGCTGACGAGATGCCGATGCTCAGAATGCCGGTGCCGGAATCCCAACACTCGTAAGAATCCCAGGGCTGGCATCCTGACCGCCGGCATCCCGACAGTAAGTAGTGAGGTTGGGTGGGTGGGGGGGTTAGGGTTAGGCACTAGGGGTAGGGTCATGGATAGGCTGCGGGGGGGGAGCGTTAGGGTTAGGTGCTAAGGGGGGGGATTAGGGTTAGACCCTAGACAGGAGGGTTAGGTTTAGGCACTAGAGGGGAAGGTTAGGTTTAGGGTGCGGGGAGGGAGGATTAAGGGTAGGGTTAGGATACTTACCGTCAGGTGTCGGTATCCTAACCCTGTCGGGATGCCTGGCGTCGGAGTGCTGACTGCCGGGATCCCGAGCGCCGGCATCCCGTGCCCAGCCAATTATACATTGTTACTTTACAATGAAGTGCCTAAGTCATGGGGTAGCAGGATGTAAAGGTAATGGCAGTTGGCGTCACCTAACTGTGACATCTTGGAAGTGCCCAGACCTGTATCAGTGTAATCTGACATCTCATGAGTCATTTTGAACACCTTGAATGCCTCTAGATCTATTAGTCCATCCATCCAAGCTAACTGATCCTTTATAGCATTATCAAACCTTTTCCAAAACTGACAATACCTATCTGCAGAATGGGTAATATGTATCCCATGACGGAACTTGTGGTGTATTCCAGCACTATCTGTGACCTTGAGGTAGGAGGGCTTCCTTGCTTTGGCATATTTTATCCTTCGGTAATTGGGAAAACAAATTCAGATTATGTTACATCTTTTAAGGAAGGGTACGTCCCAAACTAGAGCTTCTCCTTTTAGCACTGTGAAAATCATGCCTACCTTGAGAAGTGTAATTGCAGATAATATTACCCCCAGACTTCTGCAGCATAGAGTAAAATTATTTTTATCTGCATATGTGCCAAATACCCTCTCTGTGTACCCTAGATAAAATAATTCCATTAATACCAGGGAGACCATTCTAATGGTCAGTATGGGCCTATACTACTTTTTTACTTCAGATTGATTAGACCTTTAATCTAGTTTAAGCTAATATTTTTTATCTGGTTATTGCACATTAATAAATAAATACATAAAGTTATTATGATCTTACGGGGTGTAGTGTTGGCATCTCTTTCCTTAAAAGCTGTCTGAGTTCCTTTGTTTCCAGGGAGAAAGGGTCACCACCTTTACTAGCATATTTATAGAATACTTTAATCAGGGCAACGATTGCTTTCTCCAACCGAGTCTGGGCCCCAAACTTGGGAACTCTGCAAGGGAAAAATGAGAAGACCAGTAAAGTGCATTTATTAAAACTACAATAGTAAAAGGTAAAGAAGACAGATGGTAACTTTATGTTACTTCCAATCAGAGATTATAGAAATTATTGAAACTCTTCTGCAAAATATTTGCCTCGTTCCACAGCTGGCTGAAAACTTTCCTAAGTTTTACCAAAAGAATTTGGCCTGAAGCAATTCCAGCCCTACCCCAACCACACACCGGAACGGAATGAATTGTCAGTCTTCCCGGATCTAGTCATAGATTACATTTCATGAAATGTGAATATAGAAATTCATTGTGGAATGACATTCATAGAACAACAAATGGAAATTATAACCTGAAACTTGCACAGCTGTGAAATTGCTGCAAATTTTGATTTACACAAAAATTTACCAAAATTTTAATTGTTGGGTCATCATGACTCAAGCATAGAAATTGATGTATGTGTGGGCACCATTTCTATATTCAATACAGACTGGGGAAGGAGATGAGAGACTCTTATTATTTGCGGCGAGTACCCAAACATAAAGATTCCTTATTGCCGCAAATCATGGCAATATGGAATCTTTATTCGAAAACCTGGTTTTGGCAGATTGGAGAAAACAAGGCACAAGACTGCCCCTGCTCAACATTCACCAACTGTTTCCCCAAATCCACCAGCTCCTTCCAGATTTGCACACTTTGTGTTCACTGCAGATGCTGCTGTCATGTCCCATTAAACCATGCACCCAGGGGAGCCAACAGGCCTGGGACAGCAGGAGAAGCATAACCGTGCCCTCAAGATATGTTTTTGCAGAGGGTCAAGGTATTCACAATGGTTATATGGTCATGCCCCAGATGCAACTAAATTCCCTAGTAACGGAGCACATTAGGTCTCTTGGTGGCCTTGCATGCACCTCCCCATAAATAGAGGCACGTTTGCTACAACATTGGTGTACAAAATGTTAAGCCATAAGTGTTTTCATATGCCTGTATAGAACGGCCCGGTGTGGATAAAACTATTCTCCTAAGAGAAAAGCTGACACCTGATGCACCTTCTCCCTGTAGTGATGCTATAAAAAAAAACCCTCTTATCTGTTAAGAACAATTCATTGTACCTTGTAAGTACTGATCATTACCATCCATATTAACCTCACGACCAGTAATTACAGTAGTTATATGGCACCAGACCCTTTCTGAACTTATCCCTTGCATTTCCTCCTATAATACAAATAGAACAGTGTTGAATAAGAAACAATAGGAATTTGCA
The DNA here is from genome assembly GCA_031769625.1 of Taudactylus pleione. Classification (NCBI taxonomy): domain Eukaryota; kingdom Metazoa; phylum Chordata; class Amphibia; order Anura; family Myobatrachidae; genus Taudactylus; species Taudactylus pleione. The sequence goes on from JAUIMM010000134.1 coordinate 8,156,832, forward strand.
GAGTGTTGCATATATTTTTTATATAAATACAAAATGGGCCTCACATACCGAGCACCAGCCAATGCTTCTGTATTTTAAAGCTACAGGCAACTTTAAATCAAGTGCATTAATATTTTGATTTGTAAGGTGTCACAGTGCTCCTCAGTGCCAGACAGTGAGGGAAACAGGACATGTCTAAAACAGGGACATGCAGCACAAGGTAGACCAAATTAACGGAGACAAGAAAACAAATGGTAGGGAGGGCCCTGCACATGAGGGCTTACAATCTAATGGGAAAGGCACAGCTGAGACAAGGTGCAAATGTGGTTCAGAGTGGGCATTGGGTATACATATATAAGCAGGGTGTCACTGATAGAGAGACAGAGGTCCATATGTGATATGTTGCAAATATGATGATTCCGGCGTGATTTTGGCGACATAAATTCAAATCTAGTGTCGATCTCGCAGAAATCATGTTGGGAACAGGAAATCGCAACCTATTACATTTACATATGGGCCAGAGTGTGTTATGGGAGAGAGTTTGGTTATAGATAGGTACGTCGGTGCATAGATGTGGCTGTCACGACTATTATCTGGGAAACTTTAAACAAGGCCTATGGGTTACGCAGAGATATGATTCCTGAAGGTCTTATCTCAAAGATATATATCATGGTTGACTATATCCTTACTGTACTGAACATACATGAGAACATCCCTGACCTGTCTCTCCAAGCGTAAGTGGAACAAAGTAATAATATCCATTCATCTGCACTATCCCAATCTTCTGCAACATCCAGGGGACTCCTTAATTGCAGCGGCAGGTTTGGGTTGCTGCCAGGCTACCCAATCAGCAGTGAACAGCTGCATGGGAGACACTGTGGGAGGGTACAAGGATGCAGAGGGGCTGGGAGGTCCTCTGAGATTGACGGCTGCTGGAAGATTATCTTCCAGCAGCCACTTACTGGGCATTTCTGGCTGGTTGCATCAGATGCGACCATGTCAGAGAAAGCCCAGCCTGGCATGGTCGCATCTGATGAAAGTGGTTAATAGTGCAAAATTTGACAGAACAGTCATTCTTGCAACTTGAAAAAGTGCCACCACCATGTTTCATGGTCAAGATAAGATTCTTATGTTGGGATGCAGTATTTTGTTTTTCTCCAAACATAACATTTCTCATTTAAGACAAAAAGTTCTACTTTAGACTCCACAGAACTTCCTTCCAGTAGTCTTCTGGATCCAACGACCGCACGATATGTCTTTCACCACATCGTGCATCGGCCGGGTACACACATCATCTAGTGCAGTGGTTGCCCACTTTAATTGGGGTGTGAGCTACTTGAGAAAAATGATATAGCTGAAGAGTTACTAACATTTTTGAAAAAAAAAAATCTGGCCAATAACCGAAAAGATAATTTATTAAAAATGCAAAAAAAGTTTCATAGAAACCAACAATGCATTTAAATAATACAGTGATAACGTTGCACATTTCACTTTTAATTACCCGACTCCAAGGAGGTAAGTGCAGTAGAGGAGCAAAAGGCAGGGCTGGACGGGTGTCACTCTCCCCAAATGCAGTCAACTTCTGAGATGTCCAGACGGTGTCTATCACGTATTGTGCCACCCTATGGCAATCACTTGATGCGCTTCCCCGTGGCTCCACCCAGGGCTTTGTCAGAGGTCACTTTCTCCTAGTTAGCGTGCCAGTACGTTAGAACGCCATTGCATGGGTGTGCATAAATTATCCACTGCGATGCCCTATGCAGCCCGAGGACTCATAGCATACGCTGAAGTTAGCAATTTCTGAGTAAGGACAGGGCTTGTGCAAGTGTGCGTGAGGCTGAGTTGGTACTCGATTGTACTGATGTTTACGCAGTCTTGCTAAATATTACGGATGTGTGTAAGGTAAAGTGGGCGTCCTTATGTAGTGCTTCGGCAGCATAGCGATCGCAATGAATTAGCATACTATCGCAGTTGAACTACTTGCGCAATAGCGATCTAAGCTGGATCGGGCCCATGGTAACTGCATCCCACTGTAAACACGTCTCAAATGAAAAAGTTTAAAGCACATTATTTTGTGGGATACAATTACCAGTTACCCCTTTATGTTTCACGTGAGAAATACGGGTCCCACTAATGAGGTTTTTGTTCTGTCCCCACTCATAAGCTGGCCAAGCCGTTGTAATGCCGTTAATAAATCAGTCTATGGGCTCACAGAACTATACCTTGCTGCACTTGCTGCTTAATAGCACTAAGATGCTCAGGCCAATCATTCATGGTTGCAACATATTTTTAATGACAAGTCAATTATCCACTGAGCAGACACGTTATTGAAACGAGTCCAAAGACTGGGGGTTCATCTTGTGATTAATAGGGAGCAACGGTCTATGAAATGCAATTAGAGGAGCATTTCTGAGTTACTGCTGATAAAATGTCATTGTACCCCTCCAACGTCCAGAGATGCCTAGAAAATACTATTCCATAAACAGAATTATTTTTATAGTCGGTCTTCTGTTTAATTAGATGCAAATATTAAGCAATTAAATAAATTATATATATATATATATATATATACAAAATAACAGCGGCACTCACAGGACTTTGATAAAGAAGACTCACGACACAGCAGGTCAAAGTTCAACGTTTCAGTCTGGCGACTTTTATCAAGAACTGAGAACAAACGATACAGTGCATACCTTTATACCAAGTGACATCCCATAGTGATCCTGTGTAGCGCTGACCACGCCGATGATGACGTCATCAGGGCGGGACAAAGCGCTGACACACTGACGTAGCCGCACTGAGCGTGGTTGCCATGGTGAGTAACCAGGGCAACCCACTGAAACAATACAAACATAGATATACAGCCACGGCATGCTGCACTCCCCACCGCTTAAACGCTGGTTGGAGAGAGAGCGCATGTGGCTCATGCTGACATGTTGCAGCGATGTTACACAGCCCAATAAAAACAGGCAGTAAAACAGTGCAATGGGCGGCATACATGTGAGAAACCAACAATAAACAATAAACAGAGTGACAAAGTGATACATGTGTATAACTAGACCAAGAATACCCCACAGCATAGCAAGGTACAATAAATACATGGACTGAATACATATGACATTGTGTGACAAGATATATAGTAATCATACATATGGGCGCGATCATGGACAACATCTCAAGGTACTAAACCTTCGGCCCTCAAGCAAGATGTATACATATATGTAGACAGTGAGCTCCTAAAGTGCGACAGATATATTAACCACTGCATGGCCATGACAATTCTAGATGTCCACGACACAAAGTAAAAAAGGGGGTACTAGCTATATTCATGAATAATGAATCATGTAAGCAAGTAGAGACAATGAACCAATCAGATGAATTGAATAAATTGATGAAACACTGTATAACTATTACTGGTCATGGCAAACCAAAATGCATGGTGAAGAGTGGTTCTAGCTATAGCGAACAAGTTGTGACACATGACAATGAGATACGGAGTAACAGTAATCACAGCAGAATAGCCAATTAGACCTTTAACGGATCTATAACTAGGTTGTAATCAGAGGTGAAATTGATCAAAAATCCCTCCATGATGCTCAAATAGACATGTCCAACAAACTGTTGAGATCCATCAACCGTGTAGATACATAGAAACTGTGGACAAGAAAAGCCGGCAAACACGAAGGAACAAGATTCAGTTAGGATAATTCCATGATACAGCACCAGGTCTTCCTAGGTGGTCTCCCACTCAAGTACTGGGCTGGCCTACACTGCTTAGCTTCAAAGATCAGACGGTATAAGGCGTATCCAGTGTAGTATGGCAGTAGCAAAGGAGAAAACGTATCCAAGTATGATAGGCCTGCGTATGCCGACAACCGAGACAACAATGTAACAATACACAGCAGATGGATCCAAAACAAATGTGGATCACAACATAGTAATGAGGACAACAATACCAGGATGATACAGCAATGCATACTGTTCAAGAACCCTAGTGAAAAAAAAGGTGTGGGTAAACAGTACCCTGTAAGTATATTGCTGCGCTGTGTGGCAACAGCACGCGATCTAACATGTCCCTTAAAGGAAGCAAGAAAAAGAAAGTTGTTCATTGAGACCAAGTGGTGATATAGTATTCATTTTATGTATCCAGAAAGTTTCAAGTTGTAACAATTTCTTCTCCCTATCGCCACCCCGCTTGTTGATGGGGACATGATCAATTAATTTATACACTAAGGTGGATAGTGAATGTCGAAGATTCTTGAAATGGCGTGCTACGGGTTGGTCAATTTCTTTTCCCTCCAATGCTTGACGAATTGCAGTGCGGTGTTGAGCCATGCGAATCCTGGCAGTACAAGTGGTTTTCCCAATGTACATTAGTCCACAGGGACATCGGATCATGTATACCACGTATTTAGATGTACATGTTAATATATGCTTAATTGGGAAACGTTTCCCCGAATGTGGATGTACAATGTCAGGGCCAGTTTCCATAAAACTGCATGTCGTACAACCAGTACAGCGGTAACAACCCGGTCTCCTGGATAAAAAGTGCTGTTCAGTGTTGATGGAACCAAAATTGATGTCATTGTGTACCAGCCAATCCTTTAGATTTTTACCACGTTTGTAGCCCAGCATGATCTTTGAGTTTTTTAATGACTTAATGGAATTGTCTGTGTTGATTATGGGCCAGAGGCGTTTGGCTGTAGAATTGATAAATTTGCTGGCTGCATTGTGTTGGTTAACAAATAACATTGTGTCCCTTTTATTGCTTCTTGACTTGTCGGTTTCACTTGTAACTCCATGTGCTGTTATTGCTCTGGCTTTAGCCATAGCCAGATCCTTGTGTCTGTATCCACGTTGTGCAAATTTAGATATCATGCAATCGATTTCTTGTTCGGCTTGTGAGGGATCACTGGTGATCCTAAGTGCACGTAAAAATTGGGAGTATGGTAGACTCTTTTTGAGTGACGTTGGATGATGGCTCTGTGCATGCAGTAAAGTGTTGCTGTCAGTAGGTTTATGATAAATGGAAATGTCAAAATCCGTTCCAGTCCACCGAATGTTTAGATCCAAGAAATGCATGTTACTGTGACTTTGCTCATAAGTGAAGGTGATGTATTGATGCATAGTATTAATCTTGGACATGACATTGCTGAACTCCACTTCGGTGCCCGACCACAATACCAATATATCGTCGATATATCGAACAAAAAAAATTAAAGACTTATTGAAATCCAGGTTGTTCAAAAACAGTTCTTTTTCTACAAAAAACATGTATATGTTGGCAAAGGAAGGGGCTACATGAGACCCCATGGCACAGCCTTTTTTCTGAAGAAAAAACTTATTATCAAAAAGAAAATAATTATTATTCAAAGTCTGTTTCAAAAGACACAAGAAAAAATCAATGTTGGGGCCCTGGTACTCTGGGTGTGACCTCAAAAAAGTTCCCATATACTCGCAACCTTCCAGCTGTGGTATGCTGGTGTAGAGTGAATTAACATCAATGGTACACAAAAGTAAATCATGTGGAAGGTTATTCAAGCTGTGTAATTTGTCCAAAAGGGTGTTTGAATCTTTCAAAAATGTTGGTTCAAGTGAGATGAGGGGTTGTAAGTAATGATCTAAATATTTGGATGTATTACTATAAAGACTGTCTCTGGCTGAGATTATGGGACGACCTGGAGGTGTGGAAATTGATTTATGGATCTTGGGCAGTGTATACAGTAATGGGACCAACGGTTTGTCTATGGTCAGATAATCTTTGATGTCTTTGGTTATATAATTCTGTTCGTAAGCCTGTATTAACACATCATCCAGTTGTTTTTTGAAGGAAACAGTGGGGTCATGACTGAGCAGACAATATGTGTTGACATCATTAAGCTGTCGATAAATTTCATCACAATACTGGGTTCTATCCTGGATAACGATGGCACCCCCTTTATCCGCTGATCGAATCACTATAGAGTTATCTTTGCTCAGAGAGATCAACGCATGATATTCTTCCTTAGATAGATTGTGTCGCATCGGGGTCATGCCCTTAAACTGTGTGCATACCTCCTGGTCCAACATTCTAACAAAACTCTTGATAGAAGCATTGTTTGAAGAGGGATCAAAAGAAGAGGTTTTTTTGAAATGTGAAATGGGTGTCGTTGTGGGAATGGCCTCTGAATTGCTAAAGAACTCCTTGAGTTTAAGACTCCTGTGTAATCTCCATAAATCCTTCTTCCAATGGAAGCTGTTAAATGTGCATGTGGGAATAAATGTTAGACCCTATTGCAATAATGAGGATTCTGCCATGGTAAGTATTCTGGAGGATAGATTCAAAATTACGTTTTCTTTTTGTACACCCTTCTGCCTCGACCCCTGTCTGCCACGTCTAGAGCGGGATCGTTTCCTTTTTGTGCTCGTGTGGCTACCCCTAAAGGGGGACGTTGTGTGATTGGAAATGGAATGGAGGGGAGATCTTGGTCACTTTGTGACGAATTAGCCCCACTGGATCCTTCTGTGTCAAAAGGTCGTCGAGGGTTCCTAAAGCGGTTTCTTTGGAATTTGGGATTGAGAGTTCTCCCTGTTGCCCAAGAATAAACACGTTGTTCCTGATAGTCAGTGTTGACTTTGGCTAGTTTATCCTTTTTATATTTAATTAGGTCCCTTTTATATTCATCTATTTGGGTACTCAGCTTCTCGAGCCAATTGTTAGAGCTATCATTGACAAGGTAGGACTTATGTGTGGTATCAAAGGATTTGATCTTATCGCGGATAATGCTAAGTTCTCTGCTAGATTCCTCTATAACTAAAAGAATGAGGTCAAGTGAGCACTTGTTTAAAACTGCCACCCATCTCCTACAAAAGTCGACATTATTCCGACCAATGGTCGGAACATTCTTAATCCTAAAACCTCTAGGAATTTTTCTTTCCTTGTGGTAATCCGATAATGTGACCCCGTGCAAGTGATAATCGATTTCTTTTTTCTTTAATTTGAGAATCTGAATATACAATTCCTCGGCTGATGTTGTCCCTGCAGTGTCTAAAAGTGTTTCTTTGAAGTATAAGTTTTCGGCTTCTGATTCGCTGAAGCTAAGAATGTCACCCAGCGGTAGCTGTATATTGAGAAACCCACTCCCATCTGTTGGTATACTAGTAGCACCCAAGTTGCTTTGAGACATCACTTTCTTAGTGACAAATGTCACGGAAAATACAGGACATATAAATGTAATAAAGATGAATCGCGTGTATCGTGATATATGGGATAGTATATAAATATGACACAATGTACGGGGTCCCAAAACAATACTCAAAAGCAATGGTCTATACCCTGTGTCTACATGTAAAAATATATGTATTTGCGCATTTCAAAAGAACACAAAGGCTAAATAATTCCTATAGCTGTGAGGACATAATTGAAAAAATGATCCACAAGTATGAAACATGAAAAAAGAGAAAAAGAATATTCCCTATTTATAGAATAGAGAAGAAAAGTAAACAAAAAAGGATGTTCTGATATAGCAGATACAGTCATGTAATTCAAGGGGTGCCTTGCAAACGACCGGAATAGGAAAACATCCCAGAAGTAAAATGTAGTACAAAACTGGCCGGCACTCCACAAAAACTTCAATAATTGCCCGGGTGCCATCCAATGGAAAAAATACCAAACATGTATACAAAATAACAGCGGCACTCACAGGACTTTGATAAAGAAGACTCACGACACAGCAGGTCAAAGTTCAACGTTTCAGTCTGGCGACTTTTATCAAGAACTGAGAACAAACGATACAGTGCATACCTTTATACCAAGTGCAATTAGAGGAGCATTTCTGAGTTACTGCTGATAAAATGTCATTGTACCCCTCCAACGTCCAGAGATGCCTAGAAAATACTATTCCATAAACAGAATTATTTTTATAGTCGGTCTTCTGTTTAATTAGATGCAAATATTAAGCAATTAAATAAATTATATATATATATATATATATATACAGTTCCGTAGTTGCAGGCACTCCTGTTCACATGTTACTGGCCAAGGTGCTCACTGATGAGAATGAATAGAGAAGCAGGGCAGTGTCACTCTCCGGACTTGACAGAAGACCATTACAAAGGCGTCAATTCTTCTGTCCAGTCCGGAGAGTGACACTGCCCTGCTTCTCATATATATATATATATATATATATATATATATATATATATATAATATTCATTATTGGGTTTTAGACACAATAATTATAATTATTTACCGCTGCTATTCTCGGCAATTAGAAATGATGTATCTATCCTGATAACGATGTGGGAGTAAACATCGAAATGTTGGTTATTACAGGGTACCGCCGTTCTGGAGTGTATGTTGGCGCCCCGTTAAAATGCTTCTATGGAGGGCACCTGGTTCATACATTTATCTTAAGGGACTGCCACCTGCAGTGTTCTATATATATATCACACAGGGGACCTTTGTGATATTTCCTATCCTTACTGCTATTTGCCCAGTGCATTCCTATAGCTGTGATTCCCACCTGTGCTTGCTGGAACTTGAGTTAACTACCACTGCCACCCCACATTGGGTATCTGAGTTTGTACTACATATCCCTCTGCCTTGGACTACAATTGTGGCTTCTTATTGCATGTGTTGTTACTCTGCTAATTCTGCATACATTCTGCTTTGGATTATGACCTCATACTGGACTGCTATATTACATAGCATATCTTGTACCTTGGAGCATTATTGTCATTACTGTGCTACACCTTACCGGTATGCTGCTGCTTGAATAAATCTGAGTTTATCTTCTATCCTGTGGACATTCATTACCTGCAGCAGGAGTTATACAGTTTTTCTGCATTAAAGTCCTGGCTCAGAGCTGTGTAATAACTAATCAGTTGCTTCTCACCTGTGTAAATGCATTGTGCTGCACTCCAGACCTCACATGTCACTGTTCTGGTTAAGCTCACATCCACAGTCTGCTTCCTATGCTGAGAACCCTACCACACCTAACTCCCGTATCCTGCAGTTAACCATTGCCCTGCCATCCTGCACCCAGGCCCGCTGAGAGCCACGGCGGGCCCGGGTAATAGGGGGCGTGGCCTAATCTCAGGAGGCGTGGCCACGCCCCCTTCCCGAGAAAAAAAAAAAGATTTGCAGCGGCGCTGGGGAGGGGGCGCTCTGGGCCCCCTCAGCCCTGCTCAAAGCCAGGGGGGGCGCGATCAGTGTGATCACTTCCCCCCACAGGCATAGGAGACTGCTGTACGAGCAGTCTCCACTGCAGCTCAGCACACACTGGGCCTGATTCAGAGCCACTTGTAAGCGGCCGCTTGTTCGCTCCGAGCGATGTTCGCACATCTGTGCATGCATATGGGTTTTAGTACGCATGCGCGAACCAGTCATTGCGGTCGAAAATCGTGTGTTCGCAAAATAGGGAATGCCTGCTAATTTGAGTGACAGAATGAGGCGTTTGTGGGTGGTAACAGGGGAAGGTGCTTGAAAACGGGGAGTGGAGATCAGAACGCAGGCGTGCCAAACGGTCAAAACGGGCGTTTTAAGGGTGTGCATAATTAACATAGCAGCGTCATCGACCACGTCACTTGGTTGTTTCTTAGCCTGAACTGCTCGCATGATTGCGGTAGGAAAATCCAACCACAAGCACTGCGAGCAGTTCATACGCCTTTCGATGTACTCGATTAATCAAATAAATAGTGGAGATGACGTATGATGCGAGCGGCCAGGGGGTGTTTTTTCCAAAATAGTGAGTGTATGTTTAGTTCGCCCGTTCAGACATAGAGGCGTCAACAGACCGCAAAGAGCGAGCGCTTAATTTAAATAGCCAGCCCCTTTTTCTGAACGAGCGGCCGCAAATAGCGTCCGGCTCTGAATCAGGCCCACTGTGTGCTGGGCTGCTGTGAGAGAGGGGGAGTGGCGCCGGGCCCCTCAGGAAGCCCGGGGCCCGGTAATCTGTACCCGCCCCCCCCCCTCTCGGTGCCCCTGCCTGCACATGCCTGTAGTAACTACTCCATATATAATCCTGCGGTCTTACACAACCGTGCGAGAACCATAACAGGGATGCTTTTATTTTGACGTTTCCAGGTGATTTCCAGCTAAATTTGTTCAATAAATATGCCCCTTAGTATGTAGAATAAAAAAAACTTCAGCTTCATGGAAGCTAGTGTCATACTCAAGTAAGCAATATCGAGTCGTGAAGTTTCTTCCTTATCAAAACATATTATTCTGTTCTGCCGCTTCAGCGCAGCTTCCACTGTTACTCAACAGAGAAGTAAAGCAGGATCGTTGCACACAGAAAATATTACAATATCTAATAACCTTCACCACAATAATGTTTTATACAATTTATTTAACTGGAAACTTCACTGGGTGGACTTTTTGCTTTGTAATAATATTACACTTATGCGGTTGTATTATCCCTATAATAAAACACTTCTATAGCTAAACAAACTTCTTATACTTACAACCAATTTAAAGCGTTACTCAATAACAGATCACAGTGTCAACAACATTTTACATAGAACAAGGCAGTTAATATATTCACTTTAACCTTGGGGCCCCATAAAGTGAGAGAAATCAGTTCAGTATGATAGAGCTCGGTGGTGCACTCGCCAGAACGTATTTCCTCCTTCTAGACTCTTTATCAGAGTTATGGAGCCTGCAATTTATATATGTTATACAGCACATACTGTGTTTGCTAAACTGTGCTGAATTAAGGACTAAAGTGTCTTAAGCTGGCCACACACATGGTAATCTATTTGTATTTTTTACCCGATTTGGCCGATTTCGATGAATCGTGATGACAAATCGTGTAAAATATGGGCAAATCGTGAAGTTCTACTCCTGATCCCGATGCCGATGTGCGTCCCCGCTCGTCGTACCTCGCATCTTCAGATCTGTCATGCTGTAGGCCAGATTTGCCAATCAGGGACATGATTTGATCCAAATTGTGTGTTTTTTTTACTCACAATGTATCTCACGATTCATCGTACATTGCAAAAGTTCATGGACAGGACCCTGGACAAGCCCAATCGCCATCTTGTGCAGCATCGTGGATAGTGGAAGACGGAAAGCACGATAGAGCCTGCAGGATTACCGCATGTTTGGTGAGTATTGGTACTGTATTTAATGCAACCCCACTGACCACCAATGTGTGCCAGCCACTTCTAAATGCATGACCCAGCCACTGCCCGCCTGGCTGGGCCATGCATTAACCTCCCACTGCCCACCAATGTGTGCCACCCACCTACCCACCAATGTCACGTGACACCTATAAAATAACCTTGCATTAAAAAATCACTCATACATTTTTAAAATTGATCAAAAAAAATTTAGTTTAACAACAAATATTTGAAAATTACAACAACAACGATACATATATAAAGTTTGTTTTTGTTGCTGTGATAAATTAGTTTATGATGTTTGAATATACCACCATAAACAAATGTATGTCAACAACATAAACAAATACATTGCAACAACAAAAATAAAACATATTACAATACATATAAAAACACAGAACATTCCTGTAAAAAAACAGATACAAATACACATAAAAACACATAACATTCCTGTAAAAAAAACTGATTAAAATACATATAAAAACACATAACATTCCTGTAAAATATAATATAAAAAAAACCCCAAAAAGTAAAATATACAAACATTTTGAAAAAGGTAAAAATATACATAAAAAATGTACAAAACAATTCACATTTGTAGATTATTAAAATGTCCTTATTTTTTCCTCCTAGCAATGTCCGTGGATAGTGAACGGGAATTTGTTACCGGTTTCCTAGAGATCCTCCAGGAAAAGGAGTGTCTTTGGAGGATATCCTGTTGACAGTACCACCACAAGTCGGCAAAACTGGCAGCTTTGAATGTCCTTTTGGAATATACAAAAAGGTTTCATTGCAGAAGCTGACCTTAAAGCAATACGGCACAAAATACAGACTCTGCGTACCGTGTATATCAAAGAAAAATGAAAAGTGGATGAGTCCAAAAGTTCAGGGGCTGGCAGTGACGACATGTACCACCCAACACTCTGGTACTATGACCTTATAAGTTTCATAAGCGAACAAGAGCCACAACGCCAGTCACTGGTCCTGATGGCTGAGCGAGAGGGAGAACAGGAGGTGGCAAAAGTGATTGCACCGTCTGAGGATTTGTTGGTAAGTAGAGACACAGGCCCTGATTCAGAGCCGGATGCTCTGACAGAGCGCTCGCTCTGAATCAGGGCCGTCCTTCTCTTTTTTTAGAGCGGCCTCCTGGCCACTCGAATAGCTGTGGGTGACCACCCACAGCTATAGCGAGCGGCCAAAGAGATGGTCGCGATGGTCAAGACCATCATGACCATCGGGCTTGCGACGAGCCCCTTGTTGTAGGGTCTCATTGCCGCAAGCCCTGGAGTGCTTTTGGCTCTATCAGAGCCAAAAGCACTCCCACTGACGCCTCCGTCTGGCCAGCCACACCCCCGGCACGCCCACCAAAGGGGGCGTGCTGTCACTCACCATCGACAGCATGCCCCCTTTGTAGCGAGACCCATAGCAACGGCTTGCCCATAGCTATCTGGGTCTCGCGCATGCGCACGATGGAGCCGGGTCCATCGTGCGCATGCGCACTGGGCCAACATCGACCCGCTTGCGAGCGCTCAGCGCTCGCAAGCAGATCTGAATTAGGCCCACAGTTCATAATTTTATTTTTGTTACTCAATCACAGTTGTCCAATATAGTCATTAATCTCACAGATAGCCCTCCTGCCATGGCACTGCACCTGGTCCATTGAAATAGGCCATATACTCCTCCCTTCACTTCTTTGGCACGTGCTGTTGATGTTGTTCCATTTGTTGGTGCAGACACTGTTGCAAACTGGGCAATCTCCTCCAGAGGTCCTACATCTTCTGGTCTAGCTGGGAGTGGTCCTCGTTGTGTAGTTTTCCTTCGCAGAAAGTTATGTAGCACACAGCATGCCAACACGACCCAATCTATCTTCTTCACACGTAGGTTTATGGTGGTGTGGAAAATGCGGAACCAGTTGCTGAGTATTCCAAATGCATTTTCCCCAATGCCCCGTGCCCGGGATAGACGATAGTTGTAGATCCTCTTCTCTCTGGTCAGGCCCCTCTGTGCAAATGGCTTCATCACATGTTCATTTAATGCAAAAGCCTCATCTGCAACGAAAACGTAATTTCGGCCGTGCTTGTCTCGTCCAGTGATGGCAAGTGGAGGGTTTTCTTGGTGAGTTTCTGGCAGAAAGCAGTCTGTTTGAAGGACCCACTATCTGAAGCACGGCCATTCTTGCCGACATCCACAAACAAAAATTCATAGGTGGCATTCACCACTGCCATGAGAAAGATGCTGAAGAAGCCTTTGTAGTTGTAGTAATATGATCCGGTGTTGGCAGGTGGGTTGATGCGGATGTGTTTTTCATCGATGGCTCCTCCGCAGTTAGAGAAATTCCAACGTTGTTCAAATTCTTCAGCGATGCTCTTCCACTCTTCCACAGTGTTAGGAAACTAGAAAAATAGAAAAATACGTTTATAGAAAAACATGACTTTAATATTGACTTTTTTTTTTCCTATATAGACTCCCACCCAAGATCCTGATTTATCCACCATGCCGGACCTAACATTGATCGGGGACAACGAGGTGGAAAACTTCACCACAATGACCACACCCATTGAACCAGGACCATCATCCTCCTCGGTACCACCCCAAAAAAAAAAAAGTTGGAGTTGTTTCTACAAAGAGCAGAAAGCATCCTTCAAAAAGCCGCTGATGCTATTGACGACTTTACTGCTCATATTAATAGTCAGATGAGAAAAATGAATGCAGTAACTTCCAAAAATTTCTATAGGCTTGTCTATGAGTTTCTCATTCGATCTCTCAACAGTAATTTGCACAACTCCACCTATATTACTGACCCTATGCTTTATTCCCCTGCTCTGAATGCCTATGTCAGCCCCCCCAGCCCAGTTGGAGATTACTCCCCCACCCAGCACCCCAAGCACAAGCAGGACCATTTACAATGCTCTGCTGGAGGTAGAGGAGGATTTGCCGCGTTACTCTTAATGTTTTTTTTTCTTCTTCTGTACTATCACCAAATTTCATCACTCCCAATAGGTGCAGGCTGTATGCTATACGGTGGTGATGACACCAATTGGACAAGGTCACTACACACATGGCACAAGTACAGATTGCTGGAAGCTGGGGCCACAATCTGTACTTGTGCCATGTGTGTATTGGCCTGTTCAATCTGGTGTCTGGCCCGCCGTATAGCATACAACAGGCTACCTATTGGGATTGATAAAATTTGGTGATAATGCTGTTTTGCACTGTTTATACACGTTCATGTAATATATTTAAAATTACATAGTGTTGATTTCTTGCCACACTAATGTTCGTGACGGCTATGCATATCAGTCTTGTTGATGCAGCCTTATTGGCTGTCACAGTTATATAAAGAATTAAATTGAACAAAAAAAATAAAAACTTTTTTTCTTTCGCAAGAAACAAATGTGTAGTGTGTTTTTTTTGTGTTTTTTTTTACTTTACTTACCTTGCAATACTGGTACTACAGCACTTTAACAATAGCCTTGCAGGTCTCTGGAATGATGATGCCCAAGGACTGAGGTGAGATGAGGGTCCCAAACTTCAGGTCTTCAAATGACCTTCCTGTAGCCAGGTACCTCAGGGTAGCCACCAGCCTCTCTTCAGCAGGGATTGCCATCCGCCACCTTGTATCTTGCGTCCGGATGTGGGGGGTCACCATAGTCAGCAACTCCTGGAAAGTGGAGTCATCCATGCGCAGGTAGTTGCGGTAGTTGTCTGGGTTATTGTCCTTGATCTCCATCAGCAGGAACATGTGAGAGCGGGTATCCCTTTGCTGCAGCCACTCTTTGGTCCAGCATGTTCTTCTCCTTCGTTGGGCCCTTTCCTGGATCAACTGGACCCCAGCTTGGGCTACCAGCACTTTATACTTATAGGGATGCCTCAGCACAGAATTCAGGAACAGGATAGAATGCAGTAGCACACAATTGCAGGTAGAAGACACTTTGTAAAAGGTAAAAGCCCAATACAAAGCAGAGCACAGTAGCAATGCACAGGTTACAGCTGATATATACCTAGCCTCAATAGTAGCAGAGCAGAATGTGCACAGGGTTAAAATGGTGGCTGCTTTTTATACACCCTGGCTAGCCCTCCCTTTGTTATTACTATTATTATTTAAATTTCCCACCAATCATGAAGAGCCTCTTCTCTTGTTTTGGGAAAGTCCAGATGAAACTCACGATTCATACGATCCGATGGATCATGAGATTGGAAGTCAAATTTGCAGGTTTTTGGACCAAATCGTGCTCACGACTGCCGGGGAGCTCCCGTGGAGAGTTCACGGCAAACCGCACACGATGTCAGTTCATGAGCACATCGCTATGTCTGTGGCCAGCATTAGTTTTGCATAGAAATAGTTGCAACACACTGATGTGATCTCAGTTGTTACTTTGTAAACATCCCAGCATTAGCAACAAAGTGTCATCAGTTCAGTATGATGGAGCTCGGTGGTGCGCTCACCAGAACGTATTTCCTCCTTCTAGACTCTTTATCAGAGTTATGGAGCCTGCAATTTATATATGTTATACTGCACATACTGTGTTTGCTAAACTGTGCTGAATTAAGGACTAAAGTGTCTTAGTTTTGCATAGAAATAGTTGCAACAGACTGATGTGATCTCAGTTGTTACTTTGTAAACATCCCAGCATTAGCAACAAAGTTTCATTAGTACTGTGCTCCAGAAAGTCTCTGAGAATATTATTACTGGAAAGTTTGCTGGCTCAAAAGATGTTAATAAGATTCTGGTGCTGTTGCTTGGTCAGGGCTGAACACTATACCCTCTCTGTGCTGACTGACTGGGTACTTCCATTACACTGCCCAGTCCTGGCTCCTCCTATAAGGCGGAGCTATTAGCTCTGTGCGATCAGCTGACTTACTCTCTATAGTCTTTTCTGGTGCTCTCAGAGGAACTGTTACATTATGGCAGTAACTCCTCACTCTGTGGTATTAACAACACTGTAATGGGAGGCGGCAAATAGTTGAGGCTATGCTTTGTTCAGCTAAAGGGTTATACTGTCTCTGGCGTTTTCCCTCTCTAATATGGACTTGGGCTGTGTGTGGATAGTAATGAAGGGCTACCGACCTGTACCGTACACTAACGCTGGCTCCGACTAATAACTGAGCGCTGACAAGATGTCCTCTTTATCTGTAGCCATTGCTCTCCCCCAACTGATTGGATACCTTCTTCTGCAGCCCACCGAGTGCCTGTCACAGGAGAAGCCCTCCGGTCATTGGGAATCCGGTGAAACACACAACGTGCAGCTCTGCTCCCACTGGCAGTCACCTCACCACAGCGCAGACACCAGCTGCCATTTTTCTCTAGTTCAAATCCTTGAGCCTGCTACAGTACTCATTCGTCCCCTAACGCCCACCACCGCTGAGGGGGCAGTGCAAAAAGTCCCTGAACCTTAATGAAACCAGTTAAATCATGCCCTTGTCGAAGCTGGATAATTGGCTAAGACAAGATCAGTTTAAAATTGGATCGCAGCTACGACATCTTGTGACTGGCCGCAAGACGCCATCTTGGAAATGAGATCGCAAGATGCCATTTTGCGAATGGCCGCCTAAGCGCCATTTTAGATAAACTCACACTTTAGTACATGTGGCGATATTACTATTAGCATCATGCGATTGCATCTTTCACCATTTCTTATACACATATTAATACGCACAATTGCACTGTTAACTAGTCGCATATTAGCGAATGCATAAGACCCTGTATGAAAACGCTGAATATTAGCTTCATGCACACGCATCTGCCCCAAGTTAACTAGCGTCTTTACATCAAACCCCACATACTTATATATTACATATTCACATACAAGGTTCCATAAGCTTTAAGGTATAAGATTCAAGTATGCACATTTACTATAATTGCTATGAAATAAAGATTATTTCGTAACTAAGATTTTATACGTGATAAGTAAGCCATGTTTGGTATTGTACTGATGCGTACTCTCTCAACAGTATTCCGGTAATATCGATGGAGAGATCGCAACATGCATTCTCAACTTATGGACCGCAGAGACTTCAAGCAACAAAATGTACATTATATGAACAACTGTTAGGATTTGTATGAGGTGGGAAACCAGAGACCTCCAGTTGTTAGAGACTGGACTGTGTCTATTTGAACCAACCTGTTACATGCCTTGTAACATATGCCCTCTCCTTTAGGACCAATGGTATTAGCAACAAACTTCTCTATTGTGTTGTTTATTCCTGGGGGGTATAAATATGTGTGCTCTGACCCTGGGTTCCTAGTCTTCGTGCTGAATGCTGATTGATGGGGGTTTCTTGCTGATGCCTACATCTGGACCAGAGAGCGCTGCGTATGTATAACTGTACGTGGGTCTGTATAATTTCTTTGCACTAAGATTATATGAGGATCATAGCGTGTAACTGCTGTACTTTTACTTGAATAATACTTTGTGCTTTGGAACCACAGGTTCTAGGTCTGGAGTCTTTATTTACTGTATGACTGCGTACTCAAAATAGCGTCATCCTTAGAGGTTTATAGGAAGGATATTAGAAGGTATAGGCAGGGGTATTTATAAGGTTCAAAGGCAGTATCATTATCCTATATTAGACAATGGCAGGAGTCACATTAATACTTTACATTTTCATAGGGGCACATCAGCGTGGGTAGGAACACAGGGTGTTGGTGGGGTGCCACACTATTGCTGTAATTCATTCTGCAGCGGGAGGCAGAAGGTAGCAGCAGGGAAAAGGCAGCGGGAGAGGGAGGCAGAAGGTAGCGGCAGGGAGAAGGCAGCGGGAAAGGGAGGCAGAAGGTAGCTGGAGAGAGAAGGCAGCAGAGGAGAGGGAGGCAGAAGGTAGATGGAGAGAGAAGGCAGCGGGAGAGGGAGGCAGAAGGTAGCTGGAGATAGAAGGCAGCTGAGGAGAGGGAGGCAGAAGGCAGCAGGAGAGAGAGGACAGGGAGAGAGAAGGGAGAGGGAGAGCAAGTCAAGGGTGAAGGCAGACGAAGGACTAACACTCATGGCTGTCAACCATGGCAACAAATGTACCCAGCTATCCACGTGGCACATAACACATCCTCAATTATTAAAGTGCACATCAAAATGGGTCCATCTGGAAATGTGCAGTAATGGACAGTCACAAAGTCTAACCTAATACCACTCTAAAGCCATCTGCGATCATTTTACATGTTTCATATTTTCTCCTAAAATACTGCTTAGTGTAGTTTTATATGTGATGTTTAATCACACTAGTAAGGGCACGCGTGTGGGACCCGAGTAACTTGAGCAGGCGCATCTCCAAGTTTTCAGGTGGGCACATGCCATCAACCGTCAGGATACTAGTACCTAGGCACATGCTCTAAGAGGAACCTTACTAGAGGATTGGTATATGAGAGATTGTCCGCTATACTCTCTCCTGCATGTATACTGATGCACTGAGGGGCCTATTCATCATAACTAAAATGGTCCTCTTGTTTCCACATTTTTAAGATAATGGACCATTCATCATCAGGGGACTGATAGGACCACCTGATATTAAGCAAACTCCAAAAACAAAGTTTTCGGATTTTGCCTGCTAGAACAACCGTCTATCTTCAGATGGCTCTTGTTCTCGGAGCCTCCTCCTTCCTATGGGAAGGAGTTCCGGAGATGCAAAGAGGGATAAGAGTGGATCCCTCCGCTGCCTCCTCACCACCTCCACAGTGGCTTTGCGCATGCTTGACCTCAGGGCGCAGAAGCCGGCAATGGGGACCGGTAAGTAGCGCAGCTACTTCTGTAACAGTGATACTAATCGCGGGGTCAGCTGCTTTTCGGAGCAGCTGTCTTCACATTGGAGCAGTTATGAATTGCTCTGGTGTTAAGTATCCCCCGCGGTGAGGTGAATACTTCATCATCGAGGGACATACAACCCCCAATGATGAATAGACCCCTGAGTGAGTTCATTGCAGACTGTCACCAGACTCTGTGGTTTCTTGAGAAGTCTTTCAAACTCGCACACAATTTTAAGAACACAAAAAAATGAATCCCTGAAAACCCATCATGTGAACTTCTTATTCTTACTACTTTCAGAGATGTCAATCTAGACATTTTAAGCCATATCCCTGATACATCCATGCTGTAATATGGTTTGATTCTCCCAAATCATGGCTTAAAATTGCTAGGGCAAAAACCAGACTGCTAAGTGTTGCGTCCAAGTTTACCAACCCAAGAAACTATTTGAACTCTTGACCATTACATATGGGAGTTTATACACAACTGTGGCATCCCAGGGGCCATGGAAACAGTTTCTCTTTCTCAATCAAGAAATAAATAAACCTGCTTAGCGTTATGAAGAAAGTAACTGCCCTGCCAAGAGAAACTGTTTCCATGGACAGGGCCGGTTCTATAATTATGCATGGTACACGGCCGAGTAGGGCACCACATAGTGAAGGGCGCCACGGCCGCAACCATGCTGATTTATTACTTAATCAAATACTGCCAATGGTATTAGCAACAAACTTCTCTATTGTGTTGTTTATTCCTGGGGGGTATAAATATGTGTGCTCTGACCCTGGGTTCCTAGTCTTCGTGCTGAATGCTGATTGACGGGGGTTTCTTGCTGATGCCTACATCTGGACCAGAGAGCGCTGCGTATGTATAACTGTACGTGGGTCTGTATAATTTCTTTGCGCTAAGATTATATGAGGATCATAGCGTGTAACTGCTGTACTTTTACTTGAATAATACTTTGTATTTTGGAACCACAGGTTCTGGAGTCTTTATTTACTGTATGACTGCGTACGCAAAATAGAGTCATCCTTAGAGGTTTATAGGAAGGATATTAGAAGGTATAGGCAGGGGTATTTATAAGGTTCAAAGGCAGTATCGTTAGTTGGGGGCTCCTAGTGAAGTCACTTACCCATTCACACGGCACTTACAGTTATCGATTTCTCACCAAAGGGTGGAGTGGTCACATGCAGGGTTTACCTGCAACCGCTCGGTGCTGAGAGATCGCTACCCATTTTCGTGTGAGCCAGGGACACTGACTAGAATCCAGGGACAAGAGAGGAAATAGTTTGTTTTCCTTTGTTGATAGAACCTAACATATAAAGGGGTGCCACAGTATTGAACACGCGGCTGAATCGCAGTTTTGCGCACAGTAAAGATGCACTTTTGTGTACACAGCTAAAGGTTGTCATACGGTTGTGTGGTAGTCACATTATTGTGTATGCGACTGGTCGCACAATAGCGTATACGTACTTCCGGTTGTGCTGCCATGTGTTTAAACAAAGCTGTTGAGGTTTACATTCTTTTCAATTGTTGTCAATATCTGGGTTAACGTGTATTTTGCTCTGAGCAGGAAAAAAGTGTGTAACAGTGAGTATTTGTTGGTAGGGGTAACTTGTTCCCTAAAGTTAGAGGTACCGTATGACCTTTAAGGGCTAAGTGCTAGCCGCTCGGTAAGCAGCTTACTGTTCTATACACAGTAGCAGGTGTACATGTTGTCTTTGTTGTAGAGAGGTGCATGGAAGTAGCCGACTTAAACTTCCATAGGTGTGGAAGTTGCCTTCTTAAATCTTATCCGGGTGTGTGGAGTAGCCTTCTTCAAATCTTCACAGGTGTGTGGGCACTGCCGTTTAAATCGTCCACAGGTAAGTGAAAGTATCTTGACCGTCTTTCACCAGTTTAAATCTTTATTGAAAAACGTAGGAGTTGTCTCAGAATGGGAGCCATACAAACAATAGAGAAGTTAGACAATGATGTGCTGCTAATGGAAGCGCCGTTTGGATCAGCCCGTCGTATTATGCATACTAAGTACGGTACTTATGCAATAAGGTATTGTGATGTATGATTTAAAATGATGATGAAGAGTGTTAGACCGTTTCCCAGAATTGGTAGTTTTGATAAAGATGTATTAGATAATGTCCGGGATCACATCAGTCTGATGCGCTCCTGAGAGAAAAAGGTCAAATATTATGAATGTTTAAAGTTGTGGCAGCATGAAAGGGATGCGTGGCTTAAAAATGCGCAAGCGACGCAAACTAGCGTTGCGAGCACATTGCCAGAGAGTACATCCATGACGCTGAAATGCAATGCGGGCGAGCCGCAAAATGGCGCACCTCGTGCAGAAAGGTAGCGTTGCGGAAGGTATTTCAAGCAGTTCACGCGCACCACCCCCACCTTATGTGGATGGAGGTGCAAGTACAGTTATCAAAAATACCCATAAAAATGTAACAAGCAATTTGTACCCTCTCTTAAGCAACTATAAAGAAAATGTTCATGATGTGGATGATGAGCCTATTATAATGTCTGCCATTTCCCATGCTGTACAAATGATAGATGCTATGCCACGACAATCACGAGTGGTGCCGCCATCTCCATCGGCAACAGCAAGGGAAGTGCTAACACCCACTGCACCCGTAGAGGAAGCTGTTAATACCATACGTAGCAGCAACAAATTAAACCACCAGCCAGGTAATAAGATCAAAGGTTGCAGCGCTATCGGTCTGCATCCCATTCGGACAATAACTGTTCCAAATGGAAATGCAGATGCGAACGGTGTAGTGCCTACGAGGGAAGTGGTAATGCATTGTCCTTGGACAAGAGCAGAACTAAATTCCATCATAAATGATTTCCCCGATCCCAAAGAGGAACTAGCCAAATGTCAAAGATTTTTGAGGAATTTGGGAAGTTCTCATGAGCCAACTAATAAAGATTGGCGTGTGGTGTTAAGGGCCTGTCTACCACGCAATACCGACGTGACAAAATTTATCACGGATTGTGTATTGGATGATGATGTTCCCTTAACGGACCAAGTAAACCAAGGTAACATTTCCCGCATTGTAACTCAATTGGGTATATATTTTCCGGTAGTAGTTAACTGGAACAAAATTTTCACCATAAAGCAAAAGGAGAATGAATCTGCAGAAGAGTATTGCGACCGGGCTCTGCAGGCTATTACCCAGTACACTGGGATAGAAGATATTAAAGATAGCACTCACCACAGGGGAAAGATAGTCACGGTACTCATGGACGGTCTTAAGGAAAACTTAAAGACTCGGGTTCAGACCTCACAACCTGGCTGGAGGGGAGTCACAATAATAGATACACTCTTAGAATCTGCCATAGAACATGATAAGAACATCTCAAAGAAGAGAGAGACCCAGAGCGAAAAACTAATGGCTGTCAGTATTCAAGCTCTGGAAGGAATGATGGTAACATCACAGCCAACAGACACACTTGCATCTACACACACACCTACACCTGAACAGTATATACCCTCACTAATCCCACGCAACAGCAAACACAGCCCTATTCTACTAACCCTACACAACTACAGGTCCCACACTACTCACAAACTTCATATCCCCCACAATACCCTTATCCTCCATATCCCTACCCATATCCACCACCTTTTTCCCCTGCTCAAACCTCACAACAACCCGTGTCTTCATCTGATCCACGAATATGTTTTAATTGTAACCAGCCAGGACATTTAAGTAGAACCTGCAGAGTAAAAAGGGTAGGACCCCCAAACCAGAGAGTACCTGGATATCCCCATAAGGGATATGCACAGAGACCAGTAAATATCCAGCAAGCACCTGCTCCAATTGTGGCCGTTAATGCTTTATTGGAGAATGGTAGCCAAAGCTAGGGGTCAGGTCATACCTGTAGTCTACAGATAGTCAGGTTAACAGGAAGTACTAGGGAAGAACCGGTCATGATGGGTGATGTAGCTGGTACTGAATATCCTTTTCTTGTAGACACAGGGGCGACCAGGTCAGTGATAAAATCTCCCGTTAATTTACAGGTGACCAACGAGACAGTACCAACAATGGGTGTAACAAGTAAAGTGCAACATTATCCTTTAACAAAGTCCACAGAGGTTACTATTGAGCCGTTGCATACTAGGCATTCTTTCCTTCTGGCTGCTGCGGCTCCTACTAACCTGCTGGGTAGAGATTTGTTATGTAAGATGGGATGTGTCATATATTGCATCCCTGATGGTGTATTTCTAGATATCCCAGAGAGAGTTGCGCATGAGGTGCGGGACATGTTGGACACTCCCCAAAGGATAATGTATCACTCTACCACTTTAAATGAAAATCCATCTCAGGTAGATCAAATGTTGTCCCAAATTCCAGATTCCCTTTGGACTAAGGATGAACAGGACACTGGATTAATGGCAAACGTAAGCCCCGTAATGGTAAATTTAAAAGGCGGTAGGCAAGCTCCAAAAATTCCCCAGTACCCACTAAAACAGGAGGTAGAATTAGGGGTTTTTCCAATAATTGAGCGATTACTGCAACAGGGAATTTTAGTTCGTACAGCTAGTGTAGCCAACAGTCCCATCTTCCGGTGAAGAAGAGTGGTGGGAGGGGTTATAGGCTGGTACAGGACCTTAGAGGTGTTAATAAGGTAGTAGAGAGCCAATTCCCCGTAGTGCCAAATCCAGCTGTCATTCTTATGCAGATCCCTCCAAACGCAACCCATTTCACTATCATTGACCTCTGTTCTGCTTTCTTCTCTGTGCCTCCCCACCCTGACTGTCAGTATCTATTTGCATTTACATACAGAGGTGTGCAATATACATGGACACGGTTGCCCCAAGGTTTCATAGACAGCCCCAGTATCTTTTCCCAGACATTGCACAACTGTTTACAATCTTTTCAACCTGCAAATGGATCTGTTCTAATTCAATATGTGGACGATTTATTGCTGTGTTCTGATTCGTTTATGTCATGTTTGAATGATACTAAACTTTTATTGCTTCATCTCTCGCATACAGGACACAAGGTGCCTAAGGACAAACTACAGCCGCGCCAATCCAGAGTAAAATATTTGGGACACTGCCTAACCCAGGGGTTAAGACATCTCACAAATGATAGAATCCAGGCCATACAGAACATGACACTGCCACAGAATCAACAGCAAATTCGTACCTTCTTGGGAATGTGTGGATACTGTAGAATGTGGATCCCAGGTTTTTCTGTTTTGGCCTTGCCTTTACAGGACTTAATCTCTTCCTCAAAGCCCGATTGTGTCATACACACAGAGGAATCAGAGCAAGCTTTCCTTAATCTTAAGGACAGTCTGACCAAAGCACCTGCATTGGGAATACCTGATTATGAAAAACCTTTTGATTTGTATTGTACGGAAGCCGATGGTTGTGCTGCAGGTGTCCTTACATAAAAACATGGTGATACCAGTAGGCCCGTAGCATACTACAGTGCCCAATTGGACACTGTGGCGAGATCACTCCCCACCTGTTTGAGAAGTGTAGCAGCTACCGCTTTACTGGTGAGTAAAAGTGAGGACGTAGTATTGGGTCATGATATGATTGTATACACTCCCCATGCTGTATCTGCTCTGCTGAACTCAGCTCAAACCAGACACGTCTCTTCGGCTAGGTTTACCAAATGGGAACTAGCTCTAATCGCACCTGCAAACATCACTGTTAAACATTGCAGCACACTGAATCCAGCAACGTATTTACCATTTGTACAACATGATGTACAAAGGGTGGAAGGAGATGAGTTGCTGGTGGAGGGTGAATTCAGCGGACATAATGATACACACGATTGTATGGAATATCTGAATCAGACCTTTACTGCTAGACCTGACATACACGACACACCTTTAGAGAATGTAGATGTGACTTTTTACACGGATGGGAGTTGTCATAGACAAACAGACACAGGTGAATTATGTACAGGTTATGCTGTTGTAAATGACACAGACATCATAGAAGCCAAACCTCTTGGTCCTCCTCACTCAGCCCAGGTGGCAGAGTTAGTAGCACTAACTAGAGCATGTGAACTGGCAGCAGGCAAATCTGCTAACATTTACATTGACTCAAGGTACGCGTTCGGGGTGGTGCACGATTTCGGGGCTCTATGGCGTCTGAGAAATTTTATGACAGCAGCAGGCACACCAGTTGCACATTCCCAGCACATAAAACATCTTTTAGAAGCAATCCAACTACCCAAAGCGGATAGGTGATGTTTTTCAAAATATGTGTAAGCTGATGGGTATTAATAGCCGGCTTCACACCCCCTACCGACCGCAAGCCAGTGCCAAGGTAGAGAGGATGAACGGGACTATTAAAAATAAGTTAAGTAAAATCATGATATTTTTAAAAAAATAAAAAAAAAAAATAATTTTTTTTTTTTTTTTTTAATTTTAGTTATGCAGTTATGATATTCGTAGAGTCCAAGGTATGGTGGTACTGAATTGTTCTGGATCAAATATTATTCCTATGTAGAAGTAGTTGTCACTCATATTGGT
Organism: Taudactylus pleione; assembly: GCA_031769625.1. Classification (NCBI taxonomy): domain Eukaryota; kingdom Metazoa; phylum Chordata; class Amphibia; order Anura; family Myobatrachidae; genus Taudactylus; species Taudactylus pleione. The sequence goes on from JAUIMM010000134.1 coordinate 8,182,142, forward strand.
TGATAGATATTGGTCTCTTTTAGAGTATTATCTTGAGCTCCTTGATGTGAAAAGTATTAGCTTGCAGTGATAATTGCTACATAACCAGATCTTCATGAGAGGTCTCCCAACTCATTACTGGTCTGGCCCAACCCTACTTAGTTATTATATTCCATACTTTCAACTTTTGTTTACATTGTTCAATATACTCCCTACAGTGTACTTCTACTCTGTTTACAAAAACTACCAGGTGCACCTATGCGAGAAATAAATATACTGATAAACAGTGAGTTAATCACCTGATAAACTAACTACCTACTATTCCTTATGTACACATACATAGGCACTTAGGCTGATATGATCCTTACCCTATATGATTTCCACTCTATATGCGTTTGTGCTATACGCTGTGTATACTGAGAATGGGATTTAAATGGAGACACCATAACAATCAGGACCACAAGCGGTTAACAAACTCATTTATTGCTGATGCCTGCAAACTGGCTCCCAATTAACAATTAAGGAGGGACAGAGCAAGCCCTTTAAATAAAGGACATCCTGCAAACTTCACATCCACACAGCCCTGACGAAGCCCGCACAATCTCTAGAGGGTGAAACGCATTGGCCACGCCCCCTTTACTCGCCGAGTCGCCGGACGGACCCCAGGAACAACTACACCAGCGGTGAGGGAATTGTGCACACCCTCCGCCGGAGCGACTGAAGAAGCAGCTGCCCCTTTCCAACTAGGCGGCAGCCGTTGTCTCACACAGGGAACCGGCGCCCTGCATCTAGAAGGAGGCTTTTCTCACATCTTTACAACTCTTGCAACCAGCCACCAGGCTGCCACTCAGGATGAGGTAGGGGGTGCATGCACTCACCAAACATTCATTTATCTACCAGACCCTACCCAACGTCCTCTATACCATCGTTATTAACCTGCAGATTGCTGAACTGTATTTCCGATGATTCTGTGACATCCCAACAATGGACAGTGAATCTACACCTGTGTCACACAAATTTCATCAACATATTTCATCAGCATTGGTACTAATATAGCTAGGACTGTTCCAACAGTCCCACTTTACCTGTATTACATTTTCCATTGGACGATATACTGTTTTTCTTTCACCATACCGTCAGACAATTGCGAATGCAAATTTTTATTGTGTATTTTAAATTGTGCAACATATTTTCCCATGTACACATTGTGCATTTTTAATTGTATATTTTGAATTGTGTAACACATTCTCATCTATACCTATTTCAGACCTTGTCATTTTATTATCATTTCACTACTACATTAAACTCTATCCCACTATGCTGACTCATTAGTCCAATATCTTTAGATCTAGTTACAATACTCAATAACAAGCTCTTACATTGCGCTACTTACTAGACTTACCTTTGTACTATCAGATCCCTTTCTTGGTGATATTGGGGAAACCACCAGTGTCTAGAGCTGCAATAGTAACTCACCTCCACACTCCTAGTTTTCAAGGAGCGCACTTACACCACTTCATTCATATAAGTAAAATCATGGCAGAGACTGGACTGGGTTGGCCAGAAGCATTACCGTTGGTCCTACATAGTATAAGGACCACTCCCAGACCCCCTCTAATCTGTCTCCCTTTGAAATACTGTTCGGTAGACAACCTCATTTGATTATAAGTCCACAGGAAGACTTGAAAGGTAACAACAAGGTAACTGTAAAGTATCTTATATCAATGAGTAAGCAGTTAAAACAACAGCAGCAGAAACTGAAATTGTTGTCCAATGATATGCCTGAAACTAACTGTCATGATGTTGAACCAGGAGAATATGTTATGATCAGAAATTTCTTGCGTTCAGGTTGTTTGACTGATCGGTGGGAAGGTCCGTACCAGGTGCTGCTGACAAGTACAACATCTTTGAAGGTGGCTGAGAGAGATACCTGGGTTCATTCCACTCACTGCAAAAAGGTCAACCAACCGGTGGAGAAACAAGTCGGAGACAAGGCTGATAGCGTGAACCTGTCGCTCATGAGCTTGTTCCAGGAGGATTGAAAGGTCATAGTGAGATACCTGAACTAAAAGAAATCTGCAGGTCTTGTTGTGACAATGGACGGGCCTGCTGTGTTCATTTTCATATTCTCTTTTAGAGTGTTCACCATCCTGGTCGGTTTGGGAATGTCCGGTTTCTGTGAAGGGGGACCGATTGTGGAGAAGGGAATTGATGGCAGTGCTGATAGAGTGGAGTCAGAGGGAGTGCAATGCCAATCAGGGGAATGTCTGACCAATCTTAGTACTGTTATTGTTAAGAGAGCTGTTATTCCGGATACTCGGGGACGGTGTGGAGGTTTATCGTCTGAAGATTCCTGTATTTGTGAGCTTTGTGGGTCCCTAGTTGATGAGAATTGTATCGAACGGTGCCAGTCTAAATATAACCCGTACTGGGGTGGGTATCCTTTAGAGGATTATTATAGCATGGTAGGCAAAGTGTTAAATCAAACTGATTGCTGGGTGTGTTCACATGTGCCACAAGGACAGCATAATGTAGGGTTGGTGCCATTTCCACTGAATATCATGGAAATTTTAGAATTACAGAAAGGGAAAACATTGGATGGAAAATTCCTCTCATCCAAACCACCTCATTTCAAACTCTATCAATTCCAAGTAAATAGATCACTTTTGTGTTTAAACATAACCAACCCCAATAAATCCGGGAGTTGGGAAGTGACAGGGATTATCAGACGATGATCTCACAAAGAGCTGATAATGAGTCTATAAACTATGATCTGTTATGCTCAATTAAATCTAGTGGGAGACATTTTAGGTACCGGTATGCACTGAGTTCCACCAAGGAAATTATTGGTAAGGTGCCAGATGGTTATTGTGCTAAAATAATACAGCCAGAAACTTGCATGTACCAGATGGAAGACCCAGAAATAGGATTGTTTGCAAGGGAAATGTGCTTAATGATAATGATGCATATCATTCCTTATGTTCTCCGTGATAATGTATATTTTATATGTGGAAGAAAAGCGTATAAGTGGCTCTCCCCGAGTTCCGAAGGTTTGTGTTACCTGGGAAGAGTAGTGCCAGAAGTTATGACCCTCACACATGTTGAAATGCTTGGTATACATAAAAACACACCGTCACCATATCTTCACACACAATATGAACACAGAGGCAAACAAAATATGATACCTGGTGACGTGCACAAAGCCACTCAGTTAATTAGTGAGACAACTGGCTTTCAAGTTTTAGTCGCATTGGATCCCACCAGAATCGCTCGGGGTACATTAAATTTTAGATATATTCAGGAACTTGCTAAATTGATAGATAATATCACCGAGATGTACGATGACACATTCCGGTATACAGGGAGAGAATTGCAAGCGTACAAGAAAGAACTGGTGCAACACAGGCTAGTGTTAAATTATTTAACTGCTGTTACTGGAGGGTATTGCGTAATGTTGGCCACCCAATTCGGAGTAAAATGTTGCACCTATGTCACCAATGATACCAGCGACCCCAAGGAGGTGATAGACCGAAAGATGGATGAAATTCTGCAGCTAAAATGGGAATTTTGTAAGAACCATAATGCTTCAGTGGCTGAAGTAGGGGAGAAGATAGAAGGATGGGTTTCATAGCTGAACCCAGTGAAATGGTTCTCAGGTCAAGGGGAATGGGTCCAGGAAGTGATCACCAGCATAGGCAAATTCTTAATCCTTATACTGATTGTCATCATAATAATTGGTATATGTGTCCGGTGTGTTCCTATTGTGTTGAAGTGTGGAAAATGTAAAAATAGAGTAAAACGAAAGAACAAAATTATGATGGTGGTCAGTATGAATACCGAGGTAAATACAGAACTGCATTACAACCCTGAACTAGGAAATACCATCATGTAATGTATTATATTTAGACATGCATAGAATGTATTATTGAAATGTTATTTTAAAACACCTCAGAAAATGTAAGGTCTCAAATTTCCCCTTTAAGACTGCCTTTATAGGACTGGTGTATCCCCACACCTTTCACATGATCTCCCAAGATCCACGGTGTGCGTATAATAGTAGTTTATGTCCCCACTCAGAGAAACATTATTGATGGATTAAGAACCACCTTGTGCCATCCAATAATAACACTAAATAGAATATAAATGTAAGTCTAAATAATATTTTAAAATCAGATTGTGATAGCATGTTGTTTGCTATCAAAGGGTGGACTGTCAAAGCTGGATAATTGGCTAAGACAAGATCAGTTTAAAATTGGATCACAGCGACGCCATCTTGCGACTGGCCGCAAGGCGCCATCTTGGAAATGAGATCGCAAGACGCCATTTTGCGAATGGCCGCCTAAGCGCCATTTTATATAAACTTACACTTTAGTACATGTGGCGATATTACTATTAGCATCATGCGATTGCATCTTTCACCATTTCTCATACACACATTAATATGCACAATTGTGCTGTTAACTAGTCGCATATTAGCGAATGCATAAGATCCTGTATGAAAACGCTGAATATTAGCTTCATGCACACGCATCTGCCCCAAGTTAAGTAGCATCTTTACATCAAACCCCACATACTCACACATTACATATTCACATACAAGGTTCCATAACCTTTAAGGTATAAGATTCAAGTATGCACATTTACTATAATTGCTATGAAATAAAGATTATTTCGTAACTAAGGTTTTATACGTGATAAGTAAGCCATGTTTGGTATTGTACTGATGTGTACACTTTCAACAGTATTCCGGTAATATCGATGGAGAGATCGCAACATGCATTCTCAACTTATGGACCGCAGAGACTTCAAGCAACAAAATGTACATTATATGAACAACTGTTAGGATTTGTATGAGGCGGGAAACCTGAGACCTCCAGTTGTTAGAGACTGGACTGTGTCTATTTGAACCAACCTGTTACATGCCTTGTAACATATGCCCTCTCCTTTAGGACCAATGGTATTAGCAACAAACTTCTCTATTGTGTTGTTTATTCCTGGGGGGTATAAATATGTGTGCTCTGACCCTGGGTTCCTAGTCTTCGTGCTGAATGCTGATTGGCGGGGGTTTCTTGCTGATGCCTACATCTGGACCAGAGAGCGCTGCGTATGTATAACTGTACGTGGGTCTGTATAATTTCTTTGCACTAAGATTATATGAGGATCATAGCGTGTAACTGCTGTACTTTTACTTGAATAATACTTTGTGCTTTGGAACCACAGGTTCTAGGTCTGGAGTCTTTATTTACTGTATGACTGCGTACTCAAAATAGCGTCATCCTTAGAGGTTTATAGGAAGGATATTAGAAGGTATAGGCAGGGGTATTTATAAGGTTCAAAGGCAGTATCGTTACCCTATATTAGACAATGGCAGGAGTCACATTAATACTTTACATTTTCATAGGGGCACATCAGCGTGGGTAGGAACACAGGGTGTTGGTGGGGTGCCACACTATTGCTGTAATTCATTCTGCAGCGGGAGGCAGAAGGTAGCAGCAGGGAAAAGGCAGCGGGAGAGGGAGGCAGAAGGTAGCGGCAGGGAGAAGGCAGCGGGAAAGGGAGGCAGAAGGTAGCTGGAGAGAGAAGGCAGCAGAGGAGAGGGAGGCAGAAGGTAGCTGGAGAGAGAAGGCAGCGGGAGAGGGAGGCAGAAGGTAGCTGGAGATAGAAGGCAGCTGAGGAGAGGGAGGCAGAAGGCAGCAGGAGAGAGAGGACAGGGAGAGAGAAGGGAGAGGGAGAGCAAGTCAAGGGTGAAGGCAGACGAAGGACTAACACTCATGGCTGTCAACCATGGCAACAAATGTACCCAGCTATCCACGTGGCACATAACACATCCTCAATTATTAAAGTGCACATCAAAATGGGTCCATCTGGAAATGTGCAGTAATGGACAGTCACAAAGTCTAACCTAATACCACTCTAAAGCCATCTGCGATCATTTTACATGTTTCATATTTTCTCCTAAAATACTGCATAGTGTAGTTTTATATGTGATGTTTAATCACACTAGTAAGGGCACGCGTGTGGGACCCGAGTAACTTGAGTAGGCGCATCTCCAAGTTTTCAGGTGGGCACATGCCATCAACCGTCAGGATACTAGTACCTAGGCACATGCTCTAAGAGGAACCTTACTAGAGGATTGGTATATGAGAGATTGTCCGCTATACTCTCTCCTGCATGTATACTGATGCACTGAGGGGCCTATTCATCATAACTAAAATGGTCCTCTTGTTTCCACATTTTTAAGATAATGGACCATTCATCATCAGGGGACTGATAGGACCACCTGATATTAAGCAAACTCCAAAAACAAAGTTTTCGGAGTTTGCCTGCTAGAACAACCGTCTATCTTCAGATGGCTCTTGTTCTCGGAGCCTCCTCCTTCCTATGGGAAGGAGTTCCGGAGATGCGAAGAGGGATAAGAGTGGATCCCTCCGCTGCCTCCTCACTACCTCCACAGTGGCTTTGCGCATGCTTGACCTCAGGGCGCAGAAGCCGGCAATGGGGACCGGTAAGTAGCGCAGCTACTTCTGTAACAGTGATACTAATCGCGGGGACAGCTGCTTTTCGGAGCAGCTGTCTTCACATTGGAGCAGTTATGAATTGTTCTGGTGTTAAGTATCCCCCGCGGTGAGGTGGATACTTCATCATCGAGGGACATACAACCCCCGATGATGAATAGACCCCTGAGTGAGTTCATTGCAGACCGTCACCAGACTCTGTGGTTTCTTGAGAAGTCTTTCAAACTCGCACACAATTTTAAGAACACATAAAAAAATGAATCCCTGAAAACCCATCATGTGAACTTCTTATTCTTACTACTTTCAGAGATGTCAATCTAGACATTTTAAGCCATATCCCTGATACATCCATGCTGTAATATGGTTTGATTCTCCCAAAATCATGGCTTAAAATTGCTAGGGCAAAAACCAGACTGCTAAGTGTTGCGTCCAAGTTTACCAACCCAAGAAACTATTTGAACTCTTGACCATTACATATGGGAGTTTATACGCAACTGTGGCATCCCAGGGGCCATGGAAACAGTTTCTCTTTCTCAATCAAGAAATAAATAAACCTGCTTAGCGTTATGAAGAAAGTAACTGCCCTGCCAAGAGAAACTGTTTCCATGGACAGGGCCGGTTCTATAATTATGCATGGTACGCGGCCGAGTAGGGCACCACATAGTGAAGGGCGCCACGGCCGCAACCTTGCTGATTTATTACTTAATCAAATACAGCCAACAGCTGAGGCAGACCGCGGGCAGACTGTCACTGTGACACTGTGATACCACCAGCTCCCAACTGTCATTTTTCAAACATAGCCTATGAGATGGCAGTTGGGAGCTGATTGGCTGGCACCTTATCACTTTCTTATCACTTTTCACTCTGTCACCTAACACTGTTTAGTAAATAGACCCCTTGGGGTCAGTACAACAAGTACAGCGTCCAGTTTTACAGAGATGGGATAAAAGACCAGGCTTGATGGAAATCCCCTTTTTCTTTATACTCATCACTTTTTCTAAAGATGACATGTGGAGGTGTTACCCATAGTATCCATCAGTATCCATAGTATTTCCAGGCCCGCTGAGAGCCGCAGCGGGCCCGGGTAATAGGAGGCGTGGCCTAATCGCGGGAGGCGTCACCACGCCTCCTTCCCGAAAAAAAAAAAAAGATTTGCAGCGCCGCGAAGCGTCGCTGCACGCTGGGGAGGGGGGCACTCTGGGCCCCCTCAGCCCTGCTCAAAGCCAGGGGGGGCACGATCAGTGTGATCGCTCCCCCCCACAGGCATAGGAGACTGCTGTGTGCTGCTGCTCAGCAGCCACGAGCAGTCTCCACTGCAGCTCAGCACACGCTGTGTGCTGGGCTGCTGTGAGGGAGGGGGAGCGGCGCCGGACCTGGGCCCCCGCCGGGCCCCTCAGGAAGCCCGGGCCCCGGTAATCTGTACCTGCTCCCCCCCCCCTCTCGGCGCCCCTGAGTATTTCCAACCAGATAATAGCTATCATGTATCTAGTGCATGCTATAAAATGATAGCTAGGATCTGATTGACTGCTATAGGATACGTCTCCATTTGTCATCTTTAAAAGCACCTACACACTGTCAGATATTTTGCATGATTTGCCGATTTCGACGCACAGGAACGTCAAATCGTGCAAATTGTGAGTGACCACTCAGGATCACGATGCCGATGCGCATACCCGCGGGTCATACATCGCATCTTCAGATCTTCCCTCCTGCTGGTACAATCTCGTTAATTATGCACTGGAAATAGTTTAGGACGCACGATAGGTCGTTAGTAGCTTGTTTGTCAAAATGAACACTTTATGAACGATATCGTCAGTCCAGGACTGCCAGGGAGCTGCCGGATGAGATCAAGGGAAATTGTTAACGACATTGCATCGTTTGTGAGTCGTTCAGTGTGTGGGCACCTTCAGTGTAAAACGGCAATACTAAATTAATGGTGAGACAGTGATGGGGGCAGGGCCGGATTAAGGCTTGTGGGAGCCCCGGGGCAACTAAGTTGTGGGGGTCCCTCCAATAAAATTGACACCTAGCCACTATGACCCCCTTGCCTTCCCACACAGTGCCCACACCTCTATGCCACACCGTGCCCGTCCCCCCAATATGTCCCACAGTGCACCCCCTCCCCCCAGTGCCCCTGATTACTCACCTCCCGTGTGGACAGCTAATTTCGAAAGGTTTTGGCTGTGCTCTGTTTTCTTCTGCATGCAGAGCGGCTCCAAGTCCCCTCATCAGCAATCAGCAATATGGATGATTTGTCACATGATGCTGATGAGGGGACTCTGGAGCCGTTCTGTTCTGTATGCAGAAGAATGCAGAGCCGCGGCAGCCCCCCTAATGGAACAGGTGCCCTTGGGTACCTCTTCTCGGGAAGGGTCACAGTGACCCTGTGTGGGGTCCCCTCTGTGTGTGAGGGCCTCGGGGCGATTGCCCCTGTTGCTCTCACCTTAATCCGGCCCTGGATGGGAGTGCCTGTTGGTTAAATGTATCAATGTTACATGTGTCCTTAATATATACTGCTGTGCATGTACAAAACACACTGTACTCAATAATAGAAGTGCATATTTGCATTGTGCCTCTTTGTTTCCAGTTTCTATTTCTAAGGCCTCTGAATCATTTATGGCCTGACTGAGAAGGAAAAGGTGTCTTACAGATTTACAGGAGGTATTATTTAGCTGTACAACATGGGTGTGACTGGAAAATAGACATGATGACATTTCTTCATTACATGACAACCATGCTGACCTGCCAAGTTCTTTATCCCTGATGGATATCAAAATACATTGCTATGTGAGCCCGAAAGCAACATTATCTATACAGTATACAGACAATAGAAATTCAGTGGCTTATAGTATCATTTACTCTGTAATATTTACAATCAGCTGGGCAGAGGTTCTAAAACTGCCATTACAGTCCAGGTTTTAAGGATATCCATGGCTGAGTACAGGTGACTTTAGTTAGTACCTCAATAAATGTGATTTAGCCATCCCTTCACTGCTGCGGGTTTTCCCACCCCTGTGTTTGTGCCATTTGTCATTGTTTGCGTTCATCGAATTTTAACATCAATATTACTGAATTTTTTTATGTAGTACCCACACAAATTATACTTTTTTTAATTTATTTATTTTCTGTCTTTCAGAAGACTTTGTTCTTTTAAGAAAATACCGTACCATTAGTCTTTTGCTCATTCTAACACATCAAACAAAAACTAGCATAAATTAACCAGTTTTTTTAAATTAATTAATTTATTTCAATTTCAAGAAAATGGGCAAATATGGTGCCCTGAATTTATGGATGCCAGGTTGGAGGAAACTCTCCTCCCTTCCCTGTACTCCACAAATATTCTGTAGTGCAGGGATTACTGCCTGGTGATCAGAATGATCGGCGGGCAATAGCTTTTGTGGGGGCACCTACTTTGAAAGAGGGGACCCCCATCTTCCTAGCAGAAATTTGGGATAGATTTGAAGTCCTTCTCCAAACATTTTAATGGTTTCTTTTTTTCAAACTTTTGTTTTTTCTTCCTTGGTTTGTGAGAGAACCCTGTGAATTTTTGTTTTATTATTTCAACGGGAACACACTTATAGCGGATGACAAGTGGTACTCTTCATCTTCCGTTTTATTGTACATGCGGCTGATGAGACCCTCTAGAGGTCTGCAGCGATGGGGTTAATCATTGATTCCTTATTCTCTCTACATGATGGTTTGGGACACTGGGCCTGATTCAGACCCGCTCGCTAGATGCGTTCGCACGCAGCCGTCAGCTGCCAAAGTATGCAAATCCCGCGATCGCCTGGTAAGGCATTAGCACGCCCACTATGTCTTGGCGTGCGGTCGAGGTGTGTATTTAGACGCCCCCCAACCAGCCTGTCTTAAAACGCCCACTTTCCCTTAGTAATACACGTCATCTCCAGGAAGTGTATGCAACCATCGGTAACACCGAGTACCTTCGGACCCGTATGCAGCACTTGTGGCTGACTCTACCCTACCACAAGCACTGCGAGTGCCTCAGTGTGTAATAATGTGATGTGCACTATGACGCTCCGTCTTAATTATGAATGCCTCTGAAACGGCGTTAAGACACTCAGACACACCTGCGTTCGCACCACCACCCCCCCGTTTCCATCGACCAACCCCTGCTACCACCCACAAACGGCTTGTCCTATCACTCAATCTAGCGAGGTTTCTATGTACAAGGGGCTATCACTTCGCGATCGCATGGACTGGTTCGCGCACGCACACTGCATCTTATACGCATGCGCAAATAGCAAACATCGGCGGGCTACGTGCGAACGCAGCCTAGCGAACGGGTCTGAATCAGGCCCACAGTTTTCTGTGTTTTACAGAATTTGTTTTGTTTAAGGTATTTATTTAGGTCTCCTATGGATCTATTTTCCCTGGAAAGACTTCATTCTTCCACCCAAATTTTTTAAGTCAAACACTTTGCCATGTTTTCCACAATGCCATCATGAATCGCATCATAACGGTCGTATACCTGCTGTGTGATGCTGCCATTCGCAGCATTATTTCATCGGGGGGGAAACCCATGGCAACACCAGCCACATTGCCACAATGCACTTGCCACTTGGGTCATTCCTCCGGACACTCCACCAAAATGGAGACCCCTAAAATCGGTATGTGTGGTTTTACCTTAGTTTGGATGATTTCATTATAATTTATGTAATAAGATATCTATTCACTTTTGTTCCCCCTAGTCTCCCACAAATTAGCAGGTGTTGTTTTTTGTTGAACTTTTGAGTACATATAAGGGTGTAAGTTTTGATTGATGCACCTAACACAGGTTGAAGTACGCTGAAATGTTATGCTGTACAATAAATTCTGCATAATATTTATTGAAGACCGGTTGAGCCTCCAAATGTGTTTTTGATTTATTCTTTATGTGCCAGAATGATCTCCCCCTTTTTTAGCCCTCTAGGCAGCAATACCTGCAAAGCCAAAATCCTACTTGGTGCCATCACAATAATGGTCTCTATATATGATCAGCACGTTATTTACCTTTTATATTTCATTAGATTGTTAATGTACATATCCTGTAGTTCAGTGCTGATGTCTGTGACAAATTCAATAAACTCCATAAAGTCAACTTCTCCATCACCATCCAAATCTAGCATTGCCATGGCGTCATCCTGTAATGGAAACGTCCAATGGTTACATAGAAATGGCATCTCATTAACATCTTGTATCATGCTGTACATCCCAGTGACTACATACTGTATAGGATAATGCACTTATCAAATGTAAGTTATAAAGATATGTCACCAAAAAGTTCAGTGAATTTTAAGATACTCCATAGAGATGTTGGGGCTACTTTATTTATTATGTTTACTTTGTATGGTGCCAACAAATATCCATAGGGGGATATGTACTAAGCTTTTGAGAGAGATAAAGTACCAACCAATTAGCTCCTAACTGACACTTTACAGGCTGTGTTTCAAAAATGCCAGTTAGGAGCTGATTGGTTGGTACTTTATCTCTGTCCACTTTATCTCTCTAAGGCTTAGTACATCTCGACCATAGTGTTTTACAGGGAAGAATACAATGATATGAACAAACAAACAATACAATACACAAAGGTTTATCACACAATATACATTGTAAAACAAAATAGTGAGATAATGATACAACTAGTGACAAGCTTACCCCCTTTAGGGCAGTAGGGGGTTTGATACATGCCCCTATCCATATGCTTGGTTTCAATGCTGTCATCATTATCCACACTCTTGCCATATCCTTAGAGCAAGAGATGCATCACAATTCTGCTTAGCCTCTCTGCCCCCCCCCCCCCACCCAGTGGCTAGCACATGCACAGGCTAATAGCCGCACAGGCGCTGTAGGAGTCCTCACAATGCAAAGGACAGCTATTATCAGCAGAGCTGTCTATTGTGCTTTATATTCACGACTATTCCTACATAAAGCGTTAATGCGTTGTATAATACATCCCGCCCTACAAGTGACAAATCATGTACACATTCTTAGCATAAGATCTAAAATGTATAATACATACAAGGGAGTGAATGGAATAGACAGAGCTCTTGGTATTTACCTGCCATTATTGTCCTACATTTCTCATTTACTTTCAATTTGAGAGAGGGGTGAGGAGGATCCTGCCGGTTAGAGTCTTTTGTGACTTGTAGTTTTCCAAGTAAACTGTATCACTACCATCATTATTCTCACCAGAACCATGGGCTCATATCAAAGAAATCAAGCAAATATTCAGGACAGTGATAATCAGAGGTTCCACAGATTTTCTTGGCATGGGATGTAGTTAAAAATAATCCCGAAAGTAGGGATGCCAGCGCTTAGAATGCCGGCACCAGACTCCCAACACCAGTCAGAATGCCGGTGCCAGTATCCTGACAGTAGGGGGAGGGTAAGGGTTACGCACTAGAAGGTGAGGTTAGGTTTAGGCACTATGGGGGGAGGGTTAGGTTTAGGCAGTGGGCAGGAAGGGTTAGGGAGAGGCAGGGGCGTATTTATAATGGGTGCAGGGTGTGCGGGGCATATGGGCTCCTGGACCAGGGGGGACCTGCACCGCACACCCTGCACCCATATTATACTTACCTCTCCGGAGTCCCACATCGGCGCAGGTGTCTGCGCTGTAAAAAAAAAGGCTGGAAAATGGGCGCCGCAGCCATTTTCCCGTCGTTTGCACATGCCCAGTACAGGGAAAATGGGCGCCGGTGACCTGCGCATGTGCTATAGACTCTGGGCACACTCTAGTGCCCAGAGTCTATTAGTGCAGCTCAGTGCGCTGCCGTACGGAGAGGAGGGGGGCCCGTGATGGAGATTGCACATGGGTCCCCTCCTCTCTAGAAACGCCCCTGGGGAGAGGGATAGGGTTAGGATACTGACCGACAGGTGTCTGTATCCTCCTAACAATGTCGGGATGCTGGCATCGGTATTCTGACCGCCGGGATTCCCGAGCACCAGCATCCTGTACCCATCCCCTTGACACAACTTAATCTAGAATATTTTGCCATCCAGATTCTTATAGGTTATTCTATTTTACTTTACATTGTTAACTTTTTTTATTTTTTTATCAATAGTTTCAAGATTGCCTTTCTGGAATACTTTAGTTTGTTCCAAATATTACCTATCAGGCCTATTCCGCAGAGCTTATCAAACAAATAAGCCTGGAATTGCTCCAAAACGTAATTAATTTGACTTCTTACTTAATCGATTAGCAAATTCTCCTATGATGCCAGTCATCACCAGCTCCCCCACTGTTGAGTTCAGGCTACAAGTCTAGAGTTGGGGAACCAGTGTTGAGTCAGTGATATGACTCTCAAATCATTGTTCCAGAGTATGTTGTGCTTTGGTTACAATTGATTCTGAGTCTGGCCTATAGGAATCCATCATATTCCTATTTCATACTAATAAAATAATTCCTCCAGAAAAGCACAAAAATGTTCTCTGGGTTATCATACTACAGTTTATCACATACTGGGCGGGCTGTACTAAGGGCAGAAATGCGTAAAATCCCCTGAAAATGCCATTATCTGGGGATTCACTGCATTTCTCATATGTACTAAGCACCGGAAGTCCCGGTGGGTAACGCCATCATTAGATGGCATTACCCAATAGAAGCCTATGGGCTCCTTTTTGGGACGCCCTCTGAGAGGGATCCAACATGATCCCTCCCAGCTCCCTCTGCGGCTAATGCGTCCTTCTGCACATGCGCAGTAGGACGCCAGAGGGACTTCTGGGTCATAAACCGGGAAGTTCCTCTATCGCAAAGGACAGATCTTACCAGGACAGCTGTCCTTTGCGATTTTCTAGGTACATACTGGCAATATCATCACCTGTATGTACCCGATAATGGGCAGTATGTACGGCGTCGCTGATGCGATGCTTAGTACATCCCATCCACTTACTTTAGCTAATTATATCCCCATTATTTAAAACAAAACCAGAAAATCCACATAACATAAGCAGGAAATATAAGTTTGGAGAATCTCTGCTTTCTAACACTATATGGCCTGGTAACATGACTTCAGTAAGACTTATATGTGTTAACATTGGTGGCAAATTAAATCTATGTTTGTGATTGTCCTTTTTTCACTGATATTTGATCAAATGCTGCAAGGTCATGACATCACCTGGGTGCTTTTAAAGTAGAAACCCTAACTGCATCTTATTTTGGTGATAGACCAGTGGGGACGACCACAGTGAGGTGCACCGAACAGGGCATCCTACAGTAAGTTACAAGCTGATCACATGACACACACAGTCCTAGTCTACCTCTTCTCCCAGGAACTTCCCACTGCTGCTGAGTCCTCTGACCACCTATGATAAATATTGTGTTGTGGTTATGGGTTTTCTTCCACTTTTAAGGCTCATACACACTAGACGATGAGCTGTATGAACAATATTGGTGAAAGATTTCCCTTGAAGTTTCTGTAGTGCAGGACAAACAATACTTGAAAGATATCTTTCAGTGAAGTCATCCTGCCACATCTCTGTACAGGCAATTCTTGACGATATCGTCAGATTGGCCTGCATGTACGGAGGACTAAAGACATCGTTAACAACCCGTGGGAGTGCGCATCGTTGGTCGTTCACTGCATACACACTGAACAATATGAATGATATATCGTTGAACGATATCGTATCATCCATATCGTTCATAAAACTCGTCTATGCGGCTTAAGGCAGCTGCTGAATACATAATTCAGTCCTGTGGGTAGTCTCCACCTGAGCATGATATTTCAATTCAATTCAATTTCAACTTTATTGGCCAAGCATACATACATACATAAATATACCAGGAATTAGTTCCGGATTAACACTCTCCCATAGAACTCACAACAACAATGCCAATCAGTCATACCACAATGCCAGCCCCTACCTCTCTACACCCTCATCTATTTAACACAAAAACTGTTCAGATGTCTAGAAGTTCTCACCCACTGCGACCTATACCGCCTACCAGAAGGCAACATTTGAAACAGATGACAGCCTGGATGTGCATGATCTGCCACAATGTTACCAGCTCGCCTACTAATCCTGGCTAAACATAGCTCCTGAAGAGGGGGGAGATCAATAACAATAATTTTTTCTGCAGCCCCAACCACTCTCTGTAGTCTGTTCTTCTCCAGTTCTGTAATAGAACCGAACCAAACAATAATTGATGTGTAAAGAACAGACTGGATTATTGTTGAATAAAAAAAGGACAAACCATTCTTGTGGCAGATTAAACTTCCGAAATTGACGCAAGAAATACAATCTCTGCTGAGCCTTCTTCACAATGGCGTCCACATTAGTTCCCCATTTTAGGTCCCGTGAAATCACTGAACCCATTCATCATTTAGATTAATAAAGGCCACATGGATTATACTGAAGCAAGAACAAGTTCAAAAGTTTGTGTCAAAATGCAGTTTCCATGTCTTTCAGAGACCGATCTAATAGCAACACCTGAAAGTCCCTGTAGTACAGCTGAAGAGAGGAAGCCCTTTGTGTCAGCAAGTAAGCAAATGCTAAATGGTGCTCAATAAGTGGCCAGGATATCTGGTAGATAAATGGAATCAATAAACAACGACATTAATACACATTTCCGCAGTGTAGCTCAGCCAATCCCTTGATGCTCATCCTCACAGTCTATTTTATGAACAAGATGAAGTTATCAGGGTACATGAAGAGAACAGCTTGGCACAATGACTTACCCGATAGCAGCAAGGTAATTCGCTGGTGAGTAATGTAGACAGTTCTGATCTGTTCAATTTTAAATTGTCTCCCTCCTCAGCTGAGTATTTGTGGAACACGTTCAGGAGGCTATAGACTGCAGATTCCACAGCGGCCATGATTCAAAGCTGGTTTATCTCACTGCTAAAGTAATTTCCAGCCTTTCACAGTAACTGTCTCTTCTAGCCCTATGTGTTGTCTCTTTATTTACATGACAAAAGTGGAAGCTCCATTGTTAAATATCTTCATTATTAATGTACTGTTGACACTCCCAATGTTCATTGTAAATCGTATGCCGCAGACTGTCCTGCACCACACCTAACTGCATGGCTCATATTACAATGGTCCATGAAATAATGACAGCGACGTCAATATGACCCATCTGGGAGAACTTGTCTACTGCGTAAGACTTTCTGACCAACTATTTCAGCGATGTAGAAGCCTTGTTTTATATAAGTGAATTAATTGAATCCATGTTAATTTTGCTAAATTCAGGAGCTCGCCAATAACTGACAAGTTATTAAATACCAAAATTAGGACAAAGTCCCACCAATGATCCACAGAAACTATGCCCAGATTGGCACAATGACAGACACATTCCAGTAATGCTAAGCCCATTACTTGACAGGTCATGTCCCTTTTAGGAAGTCAAGACAGTCCCCAACTGAAATCAGGACTATTAGGAGTTGTGATTCAGAGATGAAATAGGTCAGGTTGATATTTCTTTGATACTTGTATAGTTTATTGGTCAACAAACTCTCTGACATAACTGTCTGTAATTTAAGTATCTTGTACAGGCACATTGGACCCTGATGAGTCCAGTCAGTGGATGTGCTGGTGAGATGGGGGGGGGGGGCGCACGGAGTCTAAACATGTGTCCTCTCCTCTCATCACCGCCCCTGATCAGTACCTGCTATGGTTTCTCACCACAGCAGTCCCCATAGGTCCATAGGTTTCTATGGGGCTGTGAATTGGCCGAATGCATCAAGCTCTGGAAAAAGTAATTAAAATTTGCGGTGTAGGTCTTTAATTGACTGGGATAATTTACAAACAACAATCTTATGCAAGTTCTGTTTGAGGAATTCTTAATGTTCTCTAATAAAATGTAAGCCAAACCCTGTCATTCAGGGATACTTACTAATACTTTTTCAAATAATTTGATATAATATAGTTCTGATGAAGGGCCTGATTCAGCAAGGATCGCTGATGAGATCGCATACGCAGGTGGTCGTTTGTTGCGTACTGCGTATGCATCGCAGTGTGCGTGTGCGAAAGCCTCACTGCGATCGCAATTACTACACAGACCCATCGCAGAGTGATTGACAGAAAGTACCCTTTGGGGTGGGGACGGGGGGTGGTCAGAGACGCAGGCGTGCCAGTGCGTTTGAGCGCCGTTACTGGGTTGTGCGTAAATTAGCCACTATGATAGCATACGCAGCCTGAGTGCTGACTGTGGGGCTGATTCAGAGCCACTCGTAAGCGGCCGCTCGTTCGCTCCGAGCGATGTTCGCACATCAGCGCATGCATATGGGTTTTAGTATGCATTCGCGAACCAGTCATTGTGGTCGAAAATCGTGTGCTCGCAAAATAGCGAATGCCTGCTAATTTGAGTGACAGAATGAGGCGTTTGTGGGTGGTAACAGGGGAAGGTGCTTGAAAACAGGGAGTGGAGATCCGAACGCAGGTGTGCCAAATGGTCAAAACGGGCGTTTTAAGGGTGTGCATAATTAACAAAGCAGCGTCATTGACCACGTCACTTGGTTGTCTTTTAGCCTGAAGTTCTCGCATGATTGCGGTAGGAAAATCCAAACACAAGCACTGCGAGCAGTTCATACGCCTTTCGATGTACTCGATTAATCAAATAAATAGCGGAGATGACGTATGATGCGAGCGGCCAGGGGGCGTTTTTTCCAAAATAGTGAGCGCATGTTTCGTTCTCTCGCTCAGACATAGAGGCGTCAACAGACCGCAAAGAGCGAGCGCTCAATTTAAATAGCCAGCCCCTTTTTCTGAACGAGCGGCCGCAAATAGCGTCCGGCTCTGAATCAGGCCCTGTGTACAGGAAAGTTAGCAATTTAGAAGTGAGGTCTGACCTGCTGTATATGTGCGAGCGGCTCCGATGTACTTCGATGTTACCGATATTTTGATTGGATTGCAAGGTTTTACGGATGTGCGAGAGGGGAAATGGGTGTCTGCATATTGTCCGTGCGAGTGCTTTGCGATTGCGCATATTATCATACCTTCGCAGCAGAACTGCAGTCGCGATCGCATTAGCGATCCTTGCTGAATCGGGCCTTAAGTCCGTTAAGGGATCCTCTGAATGCGCATAGTCTGAGAGCTAGTACGTGTATACAGTTAGAAACAAAATAACCTTGTAACGTGAGGCAGCAAGCTAATTGCTATTGGGAATAGATTCTAAACAGGCTTATGGCATAAATGAGTCTATCAAATTGCACTGCATCCCCTTAGTGTCCCCTTGTACGCTCCTCACATAATTACCTGTAAAATAAGGTGACATATGATGATAACACAAATCGATCCTGAATTGTGAGGGTCACTAAATTATAAATATAATAAATGTACAGTAACAGAGAACTTCTGCAATATAGTACAGATGTAATGTCTTGTCTAACACATTAATCTTATTTATTTATCTCTATCAGGCACAACTAGAGTGTAAGTGTCTTAATCCCTCTTAGCCCACTTGTCCACATACACCTATCCTCAATTCGTAACAAATAGCCCCATTCGGCGTGCCAGCGCCACAGACTTTGAGACTAAGGACCTCATTCAGAGTCGGTCGTAGCGGCCGCACGGTCGTACGGCCAACGACCGCAAATTCCGATCGTATGGCAGGTCGATCGTAAACAAAGTGACGCCCATTCATTAGCACTGCACCTCCTCTAGCTACTGACTGATCTGATCGAACGAACGAAACAATCGTAGTCAGGCGCTGTCAGTCGTATGCTAATTATGTTCTGATGTTTGCGGCCGTATGTGTTGTTTTGATGGTCACGTCATGTTTTCATGGACTATCGATGAGCTTGTTATTAGCTTGTTGTCAATTATCTAATTAAGAGTGTTTAACTCTTGCTGTTCTTTAAAACGAGTTTTTTATCATGTGTCAATAAACTTTATTGTTCATTTCGTGGGTGTTTTCTCCGTTCTCTTTTTTTTCACACAATTTAAAAAACAAAGTAAGATTTATTATCTGTGAATGTACTGTTGATAAGTGTGTTAACTTTAAAAATGCATGTGCATTTTGCGTTAGGACCATTTGCACTCTTATGTTTGTAATTGCACACTGCGTGTTGTAGCCAGTCAAATGTGACCTTATTTTTCGGGCCAAATGATTAAAGGATTGGCCAATAGTGTTTTTTTTGGAAACTGAGTAAATATTTTAGCCAATCATCTTTTTTTAGCCCATGTATATTTCATGTTTTCTGAAAAATCGGCCATTGCCATCATGAGAGCCGCGGCCTTTTCCAGGAGAGAATTGCTGATCCTGATGAATATAATGGACAGGTGGATTACGTCCGCAGAGCCGCCCATTTCCAACCGCATAAAGCGGGCGACCTATGCGGAGGTGAGGCGAGCCCTGAGAAGTACGGGATACAGGCGCAATATAGCGCAATTAGAGAGGCGGTGGTCGGATCTGCGCCGCCGGTCACCTGTCCTTTTGATGAATTTGCGGGCGCGACTACGCAGACGTAAGTATGCGTTTCTATAAAAGTGATAATTAGTGGACTGTTAAAAATGTATGTTCCTTTTCCAATTATTTTAGTCAATGTTAAAAAACCCTCCTGTATGTTGTCCCTATTGTCCTGAATGTGTAAAGTGTACTTGTATTGTGTAGCCGAAATTGAAAACTAATATTTTTTTTTTTTTTTACGTTTACATTTTAGAAGCATAGCGGAGACAGAGAAGGGCACGCAGAAATCAAAGAAATGCAGGTGCCAACCTGCAGCCCTCACCCTCACATTCCCCATCTGCTCAACCCAGCCCTCCCTCCCCATCACCATACTTCCCCAGTAACCCTCCCTCCCTCTTCCAATACTCCCCGAGTATTCCTCCCTCCCCTGCCCACTCATCCCAAATATCCCCTCCCTTTGATATTTGCAGCTCTATTTCCCCTCCCACCATTCCCCCAACTCCAAGTTACTCCCCATCTCCTGCAGCATCTCCGGCAGCATCGACATCTGGAGTTGTGCCACACCACTCTGAGGGTATGTGTTTTGTAATATTTGTTTGATTTTTTTTGGTGCTGTTATCCATGTTTTTGTAAACATTTTTGGGCGTTGTTTTTTTTTTGGTAATTTCAGTATGGGTGTCAAAATCATTGCGTAGTAATGCTGTTTTTCAAAATTGCAACCTTATGTTTTGTGCCTGGGCCTTTTTTGTTATTGGGGACCACAAAAATGTAAGTCTTTTGGGCTTTTAAAAATGTTTTGTATTTTTTTGAATAAATGATTACATTTGGATTAGTATTTTAGAATGTTAAAAAACATGTCACACAACTTGGCAAGGTGCTAGGAACCAGACTACCCTTGTTAATGTTGTGTGCACTGTGTTTAAAATGTACTAAGATGTAACTTCATTAGGAAAAGTGATGTTTGCCATAACAAACAAACACATTGTATTTTAAGATTATCAAGAACATTCTAGAAGTGAATACATGCGTTGTGTTTTAAGGATATGGCCATCATGACTTAAGAATACACCTCCCATTATTTTTAACATCATCATAGGGGTTTTTGGCTTATGCCACATAGTTAGGGTTTCCAATTATTTTTACACCATAAAAGTATAAACATATTAATAGTGTTGTGTGGCTGAAACTTTCAAACACACCCTAACATCATTGTGTTTACCCACTTTTTGGTGCATTGAATAATGTGTAATGTTCAAATGTTTGTAATTTTTATTAAGTTTTTAAACTAAAAAAAAATATTTATGTCCACAGATCTAACCCACATCCTGAGGCAAATGAGGGAGGAGCTGCGAACCACAAGTGGACATTTAATGCAGGCCTACTGCTGCCTCCAACGCATTCTGGGGAGTTTGGAGCAATTTTAATTTTTTTTTTCATATTTGTCCATTTTTCTAATTAATATTATATTGCATTAAAGTTTTTGTTGGTAAAACATTTGTCCTCTTTTTTTGAACAAATTAAAGGGTGTAATTCTGCATTTCAAATACTTTGTGAACAAAGCTGGGTGCCTTTCCATAGTGTAATAAATGCAAAAATGTATTAGTAAACCTTAAGAACATTTGCAGTAATGTTGTTTCATTTATTTTAGGGGTTGGCATACATTATCCACCTAAAAATGGCTTTCATAAAAATAATAAAAAAAAACATTTGTATTTAATGGAAAAAATTTATTAAATAACAAACATGTTGCCAACAGGCTTTTATTCATAAAAAGAATTTCAGAACAGAATCACACATAAAAAATGTCCTCAGGGTTTTGCCAAAGAAAACATCTGGCTTAGTCAGACATAAACAACAATAGTAAAAAACAAACAGATTTTTGTATGGAAAACATACAAATTAATAAAAGAAAAGACAAGTGAACTAAACATGTTGGGGTATATCCGGGCTAAATTTGTTAGTTGTCCAAAAACATACAGGGTATTGCCAATGGGTTCCATTAGTTTTGCAGTTTTGGAAAGTGTTGTGATTTTGTTGGTAGGAAAAGAAAAAAAATTAGGTACACATTAAAAACATTTGCACTGAGTGTTAAAAAAACAAACAGGTAAATATTCTTACCTAAAAAACCGTGAAACAACATAATCACGTCTGGCCCCCTGACAGCATCACAACACCTTCCTCCGGGGGGCCATCCTCTAGCAAGGCATCCTCTGGCTGCATGGGTACTCGACTTATTATTGCAATGTTGTGTAAAATCCCACACAGGACCACAATGCGAGAAACCATATCTGGCGAGTACATGAGTGCACCACCAGAGTGATGGAGACACCGGAACCGGCCCTTTAAAAGGCCGATACAGCGCTCCACCACCTGCCTGGTGGCAGTAAACGCGGCATTATATTGAGTTTGTGGCCCTGGTGTGGGAGTCAAATAAGGAGTCAGCAGCCAGGGCGTGCAAGGATATCCACTGTCACCTGATGGAAATGGGATACCAAAAGATACATAAATTGACCATGAAAACATGTTTACACTATTACTATAGCTACATACTGGATTTTTACTTACAAAGAAGCCACGCATCACCAGCTTGCAATGTGCTTAATTTTGGCCAAATCCCTGAATGCTGGATCACATACGCATCATGGCTGCAGCCTGGGAATTTGGTATTCAGGGAGAGGATCTGGAGGGAGCCATCACATAGCACCATTACATTTAGGGAATGGAAATGTATATATATATAAATATATTTGTTCCATGCATGCAGGGGCTGAAGTGCTATGTGAGTGCCATCCACTACCCCTATGACGTGTGGAAAGCCTGCAATTTCAAAAACTTCTGCTTTACCACATCAAGGGCTTCCGTATCCAAAGGCATACTAATAAAATGTGCTATATGATTGAAGAATGCATTTAGCACATGCCTCAGGATCCATAAAAATGAGGGCTGGGAGAGGCCACCCACCAGCACCACAGTGGTTTGGAAGGACTCTGAGGCGCAGAAATGTTACACCGCCAACAACTGTGTAAGTGGTGAGATTGCTGTTGGAATATGAATCTGACTTTCTAGATCATTCTTTATTATTGAAAGAGTGTCTAGGATAATATTTGGAGGCAGGCAATAAGTGGTTACAACCACATCATCAGGCATTCCAAAAAGGATGACACGTGTTCTATATATCTTGGCCCTTGCACGCCTCTTATGCCTACGCCCAGGAGGAGGCTGAGGAAGGTTGGTGGGGGGCAACATGGCCACTATCAGCTGTCCCACATCGCTCTGTCAAGTTACATTTATTTCAAAAAATGGTTTTAGAGAATGGTTTTTGATTATTTGTTCAAAAATACTTAGCTTTATAATAATAGTGCATATTCTTAGAGGGTCGGGCAGTGCCATCTTCGGAAATCCCTACAGGTGTATTTGTTGTACGGTTGATTTTTTAAGGGAAGAAAAATATTTTTTTTAATTTTTTTATTAAAAACCACTATTACTACTATTATTGTTAAAACAAACCTTAACTTTTAAATTGGTCAATATTAATTGTTAAATTTTTTTAGACATTTCCCAAATACAAAAAAAGCATTATTAAATGATAAAAACGACACAAAAAAACCCATCAATTATAAAAACAAAATTTTAGGTTTGTATAAATAGACACTAACCTGATTCAAGTACAAAATGGACTGTTAAACACCTTAAAATTTTTAAAAAAATACAGATTAATTTTAAAAAAATAATGTACTTTTTTATAGGTTTATAGAACAAAATTAAAATAAACAAAAAATGCAGTAGGCTGGCACACTTACTTGAGTCTTCTAATAACATTGTTTTTTTAAGGCTACAAAAGCACGGCCACCCAAACACAACAAGTAACCGGGTTTCGTAAATGTCTGCACCAAACAAATTTGTAAACAAAAAACCACCATCACCAAAAAAAAACCACCACCAAAAAATAAAAACTAAATAAAACCAGCACCCAAAAAAAACCTAAAAAAAAAAAATCCACCACCAAAAAAAAATAACAAATAAAACCCCCACCAAAAAAAACAAAAAAAAAACCACCAAAAAATAAAAACTAAATAAAACCACCACCCAAAAAAAAATAAATCCACCACCAAAAAAAAGTAACAAACCCACCACCAAAAAATAAAAACTAAATAAAACCACCACCCAAAAAAACCCACAAAAAAATAAAAAAAAAACACAACACACAACCAACACTCAAACAACACACACAAGCACCTCTCAAACAACACACACAAGCACCTTTCAAACAACACACATAAGCAACACTCCAAAAACACACACAAGCAACACTCCAAAAACACACACAAGCAACACTCAAATAACACACACAAGCAACACTCAAACAACACACACAAGCACTTCTCAAACAACACACACAACCAACACTCAAACAACACACACAAGCAACACTCCAAAAACACACACAAGCAACACTCAAACAACACACACAAGCAACACTCAAACAACACACACAAGCAACACTCCAAAAACACACACAAGCAACACTCCAAAAGCACACAATCACCTCTCAAACAACTCCAAACAATGTAACCACTAACAATCCCTTCCTGCACCACAAATCACTCCAACTCCAACACAAGTAAGGGAACATTTGGCTTTGCCTTAAATAAAGAAAAAAAAACACAATTATTGAATAATGCAGGAAAGGTGTGCATTTGTAGTTAGGCAAATAAGGATGCACGGGTAACCAATCCAGGGATGCACTCACATCTAGCCCAACCCACGCAGTAATTACGGAATACAGGAAAGGTGTGCATTTGTAGTTAGGCAAATAAGGATGCACGGGTAACCAATCCAAGGATGCGCTCACATCTAGCTCAACCCACGCAGTGATTACGGAATGCAGGAAAGGTGTGCATTTGCACTTAGGCAAATAAGGATGCAAGGGTAACCAATCCAGGGATGCGCTCACATCTAGCCCAACCCACGCAGTGATTACGGAATGCAGGAAAGGTGTGCATTTGTACTTAGGCAAATTAGGATGCACGGGTAACCAATCCAGGGATGCGCTCACATCTATAAAAAAGTCTGCACAAGCAGTATTCTTCATGCTCTCTCACAGGTTTGAAAAATGTTAAACGAGGAGCATGGTGAGCAGAGGCCAACTGAGGCAGGTAAGCGCGAATCACATTTTTGAAACAAAACAAGAACAGTTCATATTTCCAAAGATATACTTTTTTTATTTTATCTAATTTTAAAAATGTTGTAGGTGCTGGGAATCCAATTCCACCACTAGAGGAGGAGGAGGCGGGCCCAAGCAGGCCAAGGCCAAGAAACCCTCCGTTTTCACGGATTGAGCTTGAGACATTGGTGACCATGACAATGGATAACCTTGTCCATGCCCCAAGAAATATGGGGGCTGGAGCCAAAGACAGGATTTGGGAGGCAATATCCAGGGCTGTTAATGCTGTGGGGACAACCCACAGAACCATGAAAATCGTTAAAAAATGGTAAGAAAATGATATTGTGAGTGTACTGAAGTCAAAAGCTTGATCTTATTTTAAAAAACTAACCCTTAAAAAATGCAAAATCATATTGATAGCTGGACGGATTTCAAGTACCAACTAAAGAGGAAGCTACGGAGTAGGGTGGACCATGCTGCGGGGACAGGTGGTGGTCCCATCCCTGGGGAGCTGGCCTTGATGAGGTTGGAGACGTTGGCTCAGGGATGTGTGACGGAAGAGGAGATAGTCGGCGTGTCCACTATGGACACTGACATGGCCGACTTCAACGCTCCACATGTGCAAGAAGGTACATTTTTTTTGGAAGGCAAAAAGTATAAAGCTCAAATGTGTATGCGTTTTTTTTTATTAAAAAAATATTAATGTTTTTTTTTTCTAATTCCAGACTCAGAGGAGGTAGTGCCTGCTCCTGACGTCAGGTCTGGGTCCAGCACAGATGGAGACTCTGCAGGGGAGGATCCAAGTACTCCATCTGGGGACCCTGTGGAGTCTACTCCAGGGCAACCATCAGACCAAGCAGTGCCTCTCCTCACCAGGTTGGTCTCCCAAACTCAGGAGAACAGATGTGTTCTTCTGAGGATGGAGACTACTCTGGTGAGGGTAGCGGTGGCCCTGGAAACCATTGCTGGGGCCCTAGATCCAATACCCAGGAGCAGGCCAACCCACCTGCCATGATGGAGCGAGACTCCCTTCCTCCCAGGACCACCACCTCTGGCAGCCCAACAGCCACCCCCGCAAGTATGGAGAGCCCTATGCCTAGGCCAGAGGAAATCCCATCTACCTCTGGCCAGGCCAGTCGTCGTGTTACACGCCAGTCGGCTGTCCGTAGCTTACCTCTTCCTCCGAGCCGGCCCAAATGACGAAAGTAGCCCTGGATATCTCCTCCCTCACCTGTTGTCCAGTCCTCATATTTCTTGTCACCAATGTCTCAAGCTTTTTTTTTTTTTATTATTTTAATTATATGCAAGTGTTGCCGTAACAATTGTTATTTAAATTGTGCTGAAAGGCAAATTTCAAATAAATAAAAATGTTTAATACCAAAAATGTCTATCTTTAACTATATCAATGTATACAAGGTATATGATGTATACAAAGTATGGTATCTGAAAAGGCTGCTACGCAAAACACAATGCTAGATGTTTTAAAAACTGTTTTACAAAAAAAATGTTTAAAAAGCACAAATAAACATTTGGGTTACGATTTCCCTAATGCACGCGCAAGTGAAATCAGTTACAAGGTAATTAGCAGTGTTAATAGTTACAATGCAGCAATCTTAGCTGCTTGGTTTGTGTGGTTCCAAATAGAAACGTCGCAGGTAACATCAGATTAACGATTGTACTGTTGCGGCTTACGGAGGCTTCTTGCCTACCTTAGCCTGGACGATCATCCTGTTCGTAGAGTGACGTTGTCATGCATCCGCAATTCTTGGTCGTACGAAGCATATAATTTATGCACTCCCCTAAAACGCCTGGAAACGCTGAAGAACGCCTCCGTTTGCAGACCACCACCCCCGTATACTCCCACAAACGATCTTTCCTGTCAATCAACTTTAGCAATCCACTTCCGTGTCGGAAGCCCTACGACCGACAGTATTTTTCATCGGTAGAGCTCGTACGCACATGCGCACAGCTAGCTGTGCGCAGGCGCAGAAAGAAAAACTTCGTATGCGTACGACCGTGCGGCCGCTACGACCGACTCTGAATGAGGTCCTAAAGGTGCCCATCCACTAGACGATTTATGTGAACGATTGAACAATATTGTTATCGTTCCATCATTCATAAATCGTTTGCAAATCATTTGCAAAAATGTCTAAAACGACCAGTAATGCGCGTGCACGCTGGTCGTTTAGACATCTATCATTGTGCAAACATGCTGGTCAACCTGACGACAATGTCAGGTTGAGCATGTTTGCAGATGATTGATGAGCCTGCACTGAACGACTGCTCATTCAGTGCAGCCTCATCACAGACTGACAAACGACTGCACGATTACATTGTCGTAATCGTGCAGTCGTTTTCATGTCTGCTAGTGAATGGGCATCTTTAGGCACCAACAGGGCCGTAGCTAGTGTAGTGCAGCCAGTGCCATCACACAGGGCACCACAGGTCAGGGGGCGCTGTTTGGGCCTGTCAAATTTCTGTTTATTATCATTCTTGCTTGTAGCTTCCTCTTATTTCATCCCCAACATCTGCTGGCCTCTCCTATCTCTTTCCCATCACTAATACTCACAAATTACAATGCACGGGTTCCCTAGATACTGGCGCTGGCTCTGTGTGCAGCATCTGCGTGCGACACAAACATGGGTAAAAAGACTAAACACAGAGGATCGGTATAAATCAGCCACACCATGCATCGTGTCACACATCGTTGTGCTTAATCACAATTCACATTTTAAATGCGGATGTGATAAATATTTTATGCCTTAATCAGTAACGTGAAAATTTACATTTTCATGCAAATTTATTAGCAAGCTCTTGCGGGGAGATGGGCTCTGATAAGCACCTGACCCAGCACAGAGACGGAAGCAGAGTGATAATGTGTTATCCAGAGGATCCCTTTCTGAAAGAAAACCTGGACCAGTAGCCCATATACTGCAATAGGCTAATTCCATCTTCAGATGTCATTAGCTACAGTATCTGGCCAAAGTAGGTAAATCCAACTGCAGCAGCCCCCATAGAAACTAGAGATGTGCGCTGACCCTTGTGTTTTGGTTTTGGATCTGGATTCATCTTCATGTGTTGGTTTTGCAAAATCATCCTCAAGTGTTTTGGTTTCGGATCTGGGTTTTATTTTTTAAAAAATTTACAAAAAGTTTTTTAAAAATCATAATTTTTGCAATCCAAAGCCCGAAATTCAGATTTAAATTCCAAATTCGAAACCGCGGGAAGATCAGAACTGTGACTCGGATTTATTCGGATCTCCTCAGGAGATTAGTACCACGACTCGGATCTGTCCGGATTCACAAAATTTGCAAGGGTTTGGATTTCTGGAAAACGGAACCGTACATCTCTAATAGAAAGCTATGGGGGCTGTTTTACTGTCGGAAATGGAGGGGGGCGTCACAGATATTGGAGATGTCTATTGTGATTCCCCCATTTTAAATCCAGGCGATCCTTAATATTTGCTTATACCTCCCGAAAAAGGGTGTTTTCAGGGTACATCCCACAAATATTAATTGATAAATAGGCCCCTTAACACCATTTCATTTGCAACAAAAATACTAAGTGCCCGGGACATTATAAGCAACTTTTTATGTGGCTAGAATGCAAATAAGATGCTAAACTTAGGCAAAAGTACAATCGCTACTCGTGGCAGGACATCTAAGTTGTGCCAAGCGTTTTGCGACATATGGCGCAAAAAGTATAGGTGAATGAGGACACATATGTAGTAAATTTTCAAGGATTAGTGTAGCCTATAACCAATGTATACAGATGTACCAATCCCACTTAATATCCCGACGCTGGCATCCCGACAGGGTTAAGAAACCAACACCTTACCCTACCCTAAACCTAATCCTCTCCCCTACAGTCTAAACCTAACCCCCCCATAGTGCCTAACACTAACCTCCCCCACCCCGCAGCCTAACCTAACCCCCCCCATAGTGCCTAACCCTAACCTCCCCCACCCCGCAGCCTAACCTAACCCCCCCATAGTGCCTAACCCTAACCTCCCCCACCCTGCAGTCTAACCTAACCCCCCCATAGTGCCTAACCCTCACCTCCCCCACCCCACCGCCTAACCTAACCCCCCCATAGTGCCTAACCCTAACCTCCCCCACCCCGCAGCCTAACCTAACCCCCCCATAGTGCCTAACCCTAACCTCCCCCACCCCGCAGCCTAACCTAACCCCCCCATAGTGCCTAACCCTAACCTCCCCCACCCTGCAGCCTAACCTAACCCCCCCCATAGTGCCTAACCCTAACCTCCCCCACCCTGCAGCCTAACCTAACCCCCCCATAGTGCCTAACCCTAACCTCCCCCACCCCACAGCCTAAACCTAACCCTCCACCACTTGTGCCTAACCCTAACCCTTCCCCTAACCCCAGGGCCGGATTGAGGGCCACATGGGCCTGGAGCTGAAAATGACCAAGGGCCTATTATGACTTATGAGAAGCAGAGGTATGACCAGTGCTGTGTGGGTGTTGCCAGTGCCATGTAGGCATGTACACCCCTATACCCAATGTTTCCCTAAATATGTAAAAGAAAAAAAATGCTTAATTTTGTGAGGTAAATAGAAATACAATTTTACTACTTATGATTTATGGCTGACCATGTGGAGAGCAGATGGCCAGTCATCATCATGTTGTCATGACAATGGGCCTATTTTTATGTGGAGGCCTGGAGCTGTAGCTCCATCCGCCCCATTGTTAATCTGGCCCTGCCTAACCCCGCAACTTACCGTAGGGGTGCCACGGCCGGGCTTCTGACCCATATCGGGATTCCGCTGCCTGCATTGTGAGCGCCTGCATCCAGGCTGTCGGGAGTTCAACTATCACTTGTTCAGCAATCACAAAGTATAACCTATAATAAAGCCTAAATAATAGATGTCATTCGTAGTGACTCAATAATGTATTCTGATAGTATTAATAATATACAAATAGGGGCTAATTTTTTATAAAGGTGTGCACAGGGGAGTAGCGAGGGTGGTTCCAGTGGAGCATGAGCTCCGGGTGCCAAAATGGACAGAGGGCGTCATCCAGGTTTACGGAATTCATGGGGCGCTGCACAGTATGATGGCTGCCTGTTAGTTTTATCTTGTTTGTGTGCTCTATGGACCTTATTCAGACCCGGTCGCTAAGGCGCGATCGCTCGCTTACAAAAGGGGCCGGGTATGCAAAATCCACGATCGTACTGTGTAGTGTAAGGACGCCCTCTATGTTTTAGCGAGCTACGGCAGTGAGCGCATGCTGGTGTATAAAGACGCCCCCTTTCCCCTCGCAGCACACGTCATCTCCAGGAAGTGTATGATTAATCGGTAACATCGTGAGCCATCGGAGCTGCTCGCAGCCCTTGAGGTAGACCCTACCTACTGTGACCAGTGCTGGCTGAATTTCAACAAAGTGACGTGTACAATGCTGCCTCCATGGTAATTATGCACACCCATAAAACTCCGTTTGAACACCCAGACACGCCTGCATTTCTAGCGCCACTCCCCTGTTCACAAGCACCTTCCCCTGTTACCACCCAAAAATGGCACTATCTGTCACTCAAAGTAGCGCTCAGTCTTTGTGCTACGAGCACACGATTCCCATCACAGTGACTGGCTAGCGCACACGCGCTGTGACTTATACGCATGCGCACTGTGCAACAATCGCCCGTCAGCGAGCGATCGCGCCTTAGCGACCGGGTCTGAATCAGGTCCTATATCCTAAATAAGTTATGTATCTGAGATCCGTTTCTACATTTCATGTTCCCTCAAGCTGCCCATATTGTCTCCCCTCTGGGCCTCCCTCCTCTGCGATCATCTTCTGTCACCTCCCTTTTCCTGTCAGATTGATTACATTCATTTCTCACCTCTTTAATTCCCTCCCTCTCTACCCTGTGATTGGCCCTTTGCCTCTCCCCTCTACTTTCTTATTGGCTTCTATCACCTCCCCTCTCTTATCGACTCTTTGCCCCTCCCCTCTCCTTTCTTATTGGTTACTGTCACTGGCCCTCTCCGATTGGCATTGCCCCTCAACTCTCATTTCTTATTGGTTTCTGCCAGCCCCCCTCTCTAAAAGTCACTTTCCTCTCCCCTTCCCCTGTTTGATCCCCTCCCTCTCTCCTTCTCTCCTCATTCATTCATTGTGCTCCAATGGACTTAAAAGTGACACATCTGAAATAAATTCCTAAGCATCATTTATAAGGTATGAGATAAAAAAAAAGTCACTGCTTTGCTATTAAAAGTAATGGAGGTGTTCCCACGCATGACCACAAAGTGTTATTTGAAAGGCCTTTTATAATAATAATAATGGTGGTAGACAGAACATGACATGGTTAGTAGTACTCACATTAATATAGGTGCAATGTACATTTGTGAAGTAGGAGCATAGCTGAGAAGGGAGCTTCCCATAGGTGTTCCCACTCCAGTGATAGCTGCTTGGGGCAGTAATTGCAATCGTTAACTGTGCACCCTGTGGAATTTCACTCTAGCACATGTAGTCTGTCAATATAAGTTACATGCTCAGAATATATAATACAATCTCCTCTATTGACTGATAACAATGTTTCAGAGGAGATAAAAGTCAGATCCTAGGTGCTATACATAAGTAAAGCAGTGCCAAAGGAGCCACCCCTTAATGTCAGATTCTATTCCCCAATGGGACCTAAATTCCCCATCACTTCAGTATTCCCCCGAGAACCCGCAGGCTGGCCATACCCCACTGGCATAGTTCAGTACAGTGACGGGGGGGGGGGGGGGGAGCTACTATGACATGCACTTTCTCTGGGTGTCATGGTTCCATGTTACTCCTCTGGATGTGCGTTTCCATACTTTACAGTTGATACGAGGATGGGCTAACATACAGTAAAGGTGTTTCCACATAACTGCTACACAGTTAGATATGGGTACAAAAAGGAGTTTTGCCACTTAGGAGGCGGACCCCTTGTGGGTGCAACGATACACAATAATGGCTATCCAGAGTCGTAACAAGACTTTTGGTGCCCTGTGCCAGAAAGAGCATTGGCGCCCCCCTCATTTTTCAAAGGGACATAATGCACCTAAAAAGGGCCATGGCTTCATGGGGAAGGGCCAGGGAAGAGATAGGAGAGGCCAGGAGATGCTGGGGATGAAATAAGAGGAAGCTACAAGTGTGAATGATAATAAACAGAAATTTGACAGGCCCAAACAGCGCTCCCTGACCTGTGGTGCCCTGTGCGATGGCACCGGCTGCACTACCCTAGCTACGGCCCTGTGGCTATCTGCACCACAACACAGCCACTTCTTATTGGCTGATTGCATACTTACACCTGAAAACAATGGGCCTGATTCAGCAAGGATCGCAATTGCAAAGCTGCACGCAGGCTATAGATATGATGTATACACACAGGCAGCTTTGCAATTGCGATCCTTGCAATAATGCAAATGTGCAGCAGGAGGTGTATGACACCCCCTGCTGCATTTGCGATCCCAGCACTGCGACAGAGGTCGCAGGCTGGGATCACCATCGTGACCATCGGTGGTTGATGGTCACGATGGTGGATGTTTAACCAGGCTGGCCGGCTTGTGGGTCACTGGGCTGGCCACTCCAGGAAAACGTGGCGGACCCTCCCCGTTTCCGGGAACGCAGGCTGCCTCCGCACAGCCCCTTAAATGCCTCATTCAAGAGCTTGCGTGCGTCTTAGCAGGACCCATTCTGCACATAATCGGGAATCTGCGTTCAGCAGTGCACTGCTGAATCTCAGCCCAGTATCGCTTAAATCTTTAGTGTCACAGTTATATAATATTTTAGTCATCGATTTGCATAACTTAATATCCAGTGGACTACTGCAGGAATGAAGGTTCTCATTTGATTTATAAAAGGTAAAAAAAAGGTGTTTGTATTTAATTTAATTTGTATGTTGCATTTGTATTTGTCTTTAGTAACATTTTATATTGATACAGAACTTTTGCATTTAGGAATGACTGTCCAGACAATATTCTATCTAGGTTAATGTGAATTTAGGATCTACTAACAAAGAGCGTGATTCAGAGATGGAGGTAGTGCCAATATTTACGCAGTTGAGCGATGTACTGCTATTACGCATGCACGAAAAGACAAGAAATCTCTTACTGCGCATGTGCGAACCAATAAGTGTGATACCGTTCAGAATTGCATACGTGTCACAGTGCGCCAGACACTGTGGGGTACTTACCGTGTCCGGCAGCACTGGTCTGTCAGGCAGCGTGCGGGGAGTCCCCTGGTGCTCGCTGCCGATGCATCCGGCTCCTTCCGGGAGCTGTGACAGACGGCCACGGCTCTCCTAAGAGAGTGCGCGCTGACCTGTATAGAATTTAAAGGGGCAGGCGTGCCAAACGTAAAGTCACATTTGGTGCGGGATTTGATCTCCTTTCTATAAGAGGGAGTCTCTGGCAGCACAAAGGTGCCAGAGTATAGGCTCCATTACCTTACTCCAGCGTCCCTGTGCATATCCTGTTATTTGTTCCTGACCTTGGCTTGTTTGTGACTCCGATTGCGTCTGACCCCTGGTACTGCGTTTGATATCTGGTTCTGATCTCGGCTATCCTCTGTGAACAGCATATGTCTACTTGCTCCTGATATGGCCTGTCAACTACGCTGAAAGTCTTCTCTGTTCCATCCAGAGTTCACCAGCACCTGTACAGGGAAACCCTTCCTGAGGGCCGCGACCTGTGTGCCAGGTGTTCATACCTTCTTGCGAGGGTCCCTGGTGAATACCGCCGGCATGTTAGACTCCGAGCTTCAGGAATAGGTCACACCAATTCCTCAAATACGGGTTGCATCCACGATCTACCCGAGAATTGTGACAGAATACTTTGGCCAAAAACATGGATGCTGCTGGTAATTTGTCACCACGTGACCTGTTTGAGAACCTCCTCGCCAGAGTCGAGAAGCAAGAACAAGACCAGGCTCAGATTATGCAGTGTTTGCAGGCACTAATGCAATGAGTCGGTGTCGCTCAGGCACCTCCGGTACAACCAGTTCCATCGCCTATGGCAGTGATTTTCAACCTTTTTGAACTCGCAGCACACCGAACAAGATTTTAAAATTGCCAAGACACACCATCTGTCCCCCATGGAGAAAAACACTCAAATTGGTCCCCATGGGGGGAAAAACACATTCATAAGCCTCCCCAGAAAACAAAATTAAGCACATTGGCCTCCATATAAAACAAAAATAAAACACATTTGCCCCCATTTAAAAAAAAAAAACAATCACACTGGCCCCCACAGAAGGCAAAATAATACACTGGTCCCCCAGACAGCAAAATAAAACACACTGGCCCACAAATGATAAAAAAAAAAAAAAATCACACTATCCCCCTCAGAAAGCAAAATAATATACATTGCTCCCACATAAAAAAAACACAATTACATTGGCCCCCACAGACAGCAAAATAATATACATTGCCCCCGCATGAAAAACACAATTACATTGGCCCCCACAGACAGCAAAATAATATACATTGCCCCCACATGAAAAACACAATTACATTGGCCCCCACAGACAGCAAAATAATATACATTGCCCCCACATGAAAAACACAATTACATTGGCCCCCACAGACAGCAAAATAATATACATTGCCCCCACATGAAAAACACAATTACATTGGCCCCCACAGACATCAAAGCAATATACATTGCCCCCACATGAAAAACACAATTACATTGGCCCCCACAGACAGCAAAATAATATACATTGCCCCCACATGAAAAACACAATTACATTGGCCCCCACAGACATCAAAGTAATATACATTGCCCCCACATGAAAAACACAATTACATTGGCCCCCACAGACATCAAAGTAATGTACATTGCCCCCCTACCTGGAGCTCCCTTTCCCTTGATAGCGCTAGATGCTCTTTTTCTGGGCAGATCTGACACCTTCAGTCCATCTGGTGCAGGCTTGCAGCAGCCTGTCACATTTACTGCTCATCAGCAGTGAGCAGTACTGTGCAGGCGGGGGCAGCGATGCGGTGTGCGTGGCCTATGATGTCACGCGACCGCGTCTCCATTGGTACGACTCGGGTAGCAACTGAGCCACCTGGAAGAGCTCAGCGCTGCCCGAGCACAAAGTTAAAAGTTAAGCTGCGGGGGGCATCTCCGGGCGGCGATTCTCTCGTGGCACACTTAGGGACTGCTCGCGGCACACTGGTTGAAAATCACTGGCCTATGGTGACTGTACAAGCTGCAGGTGCTTCCGCGCCATTACAGGTTCCGAACCTAGCAAAGTACGATGAGGATCCCAAAGGCTGTCATGGATTCCTGAACCAGTGCTCAATTCAGTTTGAATCACCAGACGGCAAACTTCTCTTCCAACAGGACGAAAGTGGCTTACATGATCTCGCTTGAGTCGCTACTATACGGTCAGGCATTGGCTTGGGCCTCTCCATTATGGGAAATGAATAATCCTCTGGTCAACAACAGCGCAGAGCTCCTGACAGCTTTTTTGAAGGTCTTAGATGAGCCTGTGCGAGTATCCTCCACAGGGTCGGCTATCTTGCAGCTGAAACAAGGAAATCAATCTGCAGGACCATATGCTGTGCAGTTTCGAACCCTTGCTTCAGAGTTGGGGTGGAACAATGAAGCCTTGGTTGCCACATTTATGCAGGGACTGTGGGATCAAATTAAACATGTCCTTGCATCCAGGGAATTTCCAACTTCTTTGGATGACTTGATATTCTTGTGTATCCGGGTAGATCTTCGCCACAGAGAGAGAGCACGAGAAAAGGAACAGTCTCATCGCTTTACCTTTAAGCTCGCTCCACGTTTTACGGCACCAGATGAGCCTCCAGAGGAACCCATGCAGATTGGGAAGTCTGGCCTTCCTGACGCAGAAGGTGAAAGGAGGTTCAAAAATAAACTTTGTTTGTACTGTGGTGAACCAGATCATCTTCTCTCTGGCTGCTCAAAGTGACTGGGAAATGAGAAGGCCTTACTGATCGAGGGGTGGTCAGATTAGGTGCATTTCAACACACCCTAAAAGACAATGCTGCTTCCCAGTTCTCCATCAATGTAACTTTTGTCGTGGGAAATTCCTCTGAAGACCTCAAGGCCTTTTTAGACTCTAGAGCCGATGGCAATTTCATCACAGCTAAGAAGGTTCAAGAGTTAGGAATTTCAAGTGTGCCACTGCACTTCCTACAGCTACCATTCATTCACAGATGACAGAGATCACCATGCAAATAGGTGCTCTTGATTGAGAGTTGATAACATTCTACATTCTCCCGTCAGCCGAGAGTCCGGTAATTCTGGGTCGGTCTTGGCTCTGCAAGCATGCCCCTGTTCTAGACTGGGAAGAACCTCAAATCCTGTGGTGGAGGTCCCAATGCTGTGGGTCCTGTTTATCATCTGTTAAGCCTCCACACCGTGCCATTCGATGATATTTGTTGTAGGGAGCTAAATTTCCGGAGACAGTATATACCGATCATAAGAACTTGATCTCAAGATGGCCCACTGTTTAAAATACCATCAGTCTAGATGGTCATTAATATTTGATCAGATTAATCTGGTGATTACCTACCGGCCGGGTAATAAGAATATCAAGGCTGATGCTCGAGCATTCAGTTCTGCTGAGATGGATGAATTAAAGGACAAGCACATTCTAAACCCTGCTTGCTTCGTGGCTTTTACCAACAAGGTCAAGATTCCACCAAGGAAAACATTCGTAGCACCTTCCGGTCCAAATTGCTTCAGTGGGCACATTCTTCACGTTTTAGTGGGCATGCAGTAGTCAATAGAACTTTAGAATTAACCCTCAGTGGGTATTTGTGGTCGACTGTCCATCAAGATGTTAAGGACTTCGTGGCAGTCTGTCATATTTGTGCTCAGCTCAAGGTTCCTCCGCACTCTCCATCTGGTCCCCTTTTGCCACTACCAGTGCATGATTGTCCTTGGACTCACATTTCCATGGACTTCGTGATGGATCTACCTTCATGCCAAGGGTTCAATACTATTATGGTGGTGGTGGATATATTCTCCAAGACTGCCCACTTTGTTCCATTAAAAGGGCTTCAGCACCAAAATCGGCGGAAGTGTTTATTGGAGAAAATTTTAGGTTGCACGGGTTTCCTAAAGACATTGTTTCCGACCGAGGGGTACAGTTTACCTCTAGATTCAGGAGAGCATTATGCAGGTGCTTTGGCATCAATTTCAGCTTCTCTTCGGCCTATCATCCCCAGTGTAATGGCCAGACAGAGCGAGTAAACCAAGAATTAGAGAAGTTTATTCGGATGTATGTTTCTACCAATCAAGATGACTGGGTTTCTCTGTTGCCTTGGGCCGAGTTTTCCCACAATAATCTGTACCATGAAGCATCAGGGCATTCTACATTTTTTACTCAGTATGGTCTGCACCCACTGTTACCTGAGTTACCAGGTCTTCTGTCAGTATCACTGCCAGCTGTGCATGGTACAGTGAATTGGTTTTATAATATCTGGAAGGAGGTAAAGAGGAATTTGTGCAAAGCCTCTTCAAGGTATAAACTGTTTGCAGACAGAAAGAGGAGGAAGGGTCCGGTGTTAAGTCCTGGTGATAAAGTCTGGCTGTCAACCAAGCATCTGAGATTGGGAGCAAACTTCATGGTTGGAACTCTCAGATACATTAGTCCTTTTCAGATTCTTCAGGTGATCAATCCAGTGGCCGTTTCTCGGCACCTTGCAGTCCTCTTCCTGTGATTTCAGTAGACCATCAGAAATATGAGGTGAAACAGATATTTAATGTCACACGCCGGCCTGGAGACCCCAGAATCAGACCCCGTCACTTACCTGTGCGGGCGCTGACCCGCGCTGTCTTCCGGCTCCCGCGCTGTATGCTCCTTCCTCTTCTCCCAAGGCAGTCTCCGCTGTTGTCCTCTGGAGGGTCCCGCTGCTGTGCTGCTCCCACGCCGGCTCCTGCTGACCGCTGGTCCCCGCTGACTACCTCCAGGAAGCGCTGTCCTCCGGTCCATGGGCGCGGCCATCTTGGATTGCCCATGTGACCCCACTACCACCAATGAGGAGCCTTCTCCTTCTCTCTCAGCCTGTCAGCTCCCAGTGTCCACTATAAAAGGATCCCCAATGCTCACACAAGTTGCCAGTGCAACTAGTTTCTTAGTTTAGCTAAGCAAGCCTTCCCACTGCGCTCCAGCCGCTCCACGTAACCGCTCAGCTATTAACGTCTACCCACGGCTAACCAGCCGCTCCACGTAGCCACTCAGCTACCAACGTCTACCCACGGCTAACCAGCCGCTCCACGTAGCCACTCAGCTACCAACGTCTACCCACGGCTATCCAGCCGCTCCACGTAGCCACTCAGCTACCAACGTCTACCCACGGCTAACCAGCCGCTCCACGTAGCCACTCAGCTACCAACGTCTGCCCACGGCTATCCAGCCGCTCCACGTAGTCACTCAGCTACCAACGTCTACCCACGGCTAACCAGCCGCTCCACGTAGCCACTCAGCTACCAACGTCTACCCACGGCTATCCAGCCGCTCCACGTAGCCACTCAGCTACCAACGTCTACCCACGGCTATCCAGCCGCTCCACGTAGCCACTCAGCTACCAACGTCTACCCACGGTTATCCAGCCGCTCCACGTAGCCACTCAGCTACCAACGTCTACCCACAGCTAACCAGCTGCTCCACGTAGCCACTCAGCTACCAACATCTACCCACGGCTATCCAGCCGCTCCACGTAGCCACTCAGCTACCAACGTCTACCCACGGCTATCCAGCCACTCCACGTAGCCACTCAGCTACCAACGTCTACCCTCGGCTATCCAGCCGCTCCACGTAGCCACTCAGCTGCCAACGTCTACCCACGGCTATCCAGCCGCTCCACGTAGCCACTCAGCTACCAACATCTATCCACGGCTAACCAGCCGCTCCACGTAGCCACTCAGCTACCAACGTCTACCCACGGCTATCCAGCCGCTCCACGTAGCTTCCTAGCTACCTCGTTACTGCCGCATTCCTCAAACTCCTGTCAGTTCGCTGCACCCTCTCATGCGGAGAAACTTCATTAAGCCAAGTCTCCTCAAGCGAGCGTCTGCGCCAAGTAATACAGATCCAAGGCCCAGTCCGGGAACACAGCTCCTAAATTCCACGTTTGTGACAGTTTGCACTGGCCAGATGGACTCGGCAAGTGGTCAAGGATCTGGGATAGAAGCCTCGCAGGATGTACTATCCCGTCTGGAACGACAGGAGACCTCTCAGGCTCAGCTGATCCAATTTATCCAAGATATGTCGTCACGCCTGGACATCATTCAGTCCTTACTGGCTCATCCCGCTCCCGCTGGCTCCCAAGCCGCCTCTCCTCCTGTGGTGTCACCTGCTCCTCCGGTTCTACCTCCTGCTCGTCTTCAGCTCTCCCCTCCGAGCAAGTTCGATGGCAACCCCAAATTATGCAGGGGTTTTTTAAACCAATGCGAAATCCAATTCGAGCTACAATCCGCCAACTTTCCGACGGCCAGAACCAGGGTGGCATATATCATCTCTCTACTCTCTGGCCAAGCACTCGATTGGGTCTCGCCCCTTTGGGAGAAGTCGGATCCCCTGCTCTCCAACTACCCCGAATTTGTTGCTACATTTCGCAAAATCTTTGATGAACCCGGAAGAACCACTTCCGCATCAGCTGATATTCTACGCCTCCGTCAGGGCAGCAGGACCGTCGGCCAATACGTAGTCCAGTTCCAGACTCTGGCTTCAGAACTCAATTGGAACGAGGATGCCCTCATCGCTGCCTTCTGGAGTGGCCTTTCTGAAAGTCTCAAAGACGACCTAGCTTCCCGTGACCTTCCAACCAGTTTGGATGGGTTAATCTCTCTCTGCAACAAGGTGGATCTCCATCACAGGGAGCGTGCCTTGGAAAGAGGCAGATTTGATCGTGGAAGGCCACGTCCAGTTTCCCGCTTACCCTCTCCTCCTCTGGGCGAAGAACCCATGCAGGTCAACCGCTATCATTTATCGGCTGAGGAGCGGCAGAAAAGGCAGAGGCAGAACCTCTGTATGTACTGCGGATCTCCTCAACATTTAGTTAAAACTTGTCCCATTCGTCCGGGAAACGCCTCCTCCTAACTTATGAAAGAGAGGTTAAGTTAGGAGTTGCCATTGAATCACAAAGGAAGTCTGATTCCACCATCCAGGCTCATTCAAAGTGTCCTCAAGGTTCCAAAGCTGTATTAGCTCTCCTGGATTCCGGAGCGGCAGAGAACTTTGTCACTACTGAATTTGTCCAGAAGCATCAAATCCCCATGGAAGCGTTGCCTCGAGTCATCACTTTAACCGCCATCGATGGTAGTCGCATTTCTAGTGGAACCATCACCCATCGTACAACACCACTTAAACTTACCATTCGGGTGCTCCATTCCGAACAACTATCCTTCCTAGTGATTCCCAAAGCCTCTCATTCTTTAGTCCTCGGATTACCCTGGCTACAGAGACATTCACCTCAAATCGATTGGACCACCATGCAAATAACCTCCTGGGGTTCCAATTGCTTCAAAGGCTGCCTTCAGCGGAAAGTACCTATCAGATCTTCCGTTGTACGGGATTCTACAGACCTGCCCAAAGCCTACGATGGGTTTCAGGACGTCTTTAGCAAACAGAGCACAGACCTGTTACCTCCCCATCGTGATTGGGACTGTCCCATAGATCTGATTCCCGGGAAGAATCCTCCTAGAGGCCGAACCTACCCTCTATCTCTCCCTGAGACTCAGGCCATGTCGGAGTACATTACGGAAAACTTAAATAAAGGCTTCATTCGACCTTCCACGTCTCCAGCAGGGGCTGGATTTTTCTTCGTAATAAAGAAAGACGGTGGCTTGTGCCCGTGTATTGACTACCGGGGTCTTAATGAAATAACTATTAAGAATCGCTACCCTCTTCCTCTCATTACAGAGTTATTTGATAGAGTCAAGGGAGCCACAGTTTTTTCCAAACTCGACCTAAGAGGAGCCTATAATTTAATTCGTATCCGTCCAGGCGATGAATGGAAAACGGCCTTCAACACCAGGGATGGGCACTACGAGTATCTCGTTATGCCCTTCGGCCTCTGTAATGCTCCGACCGTCTTCCAGTTTTTCATCAATGAAATCTTCCGGGACCTCTTGTAGAAGTGTGTGGTCGTTTACTTAGACGACATTTTGATTTTTTCTCAAGACCTCCAAACTCATCGAGACCAGGTCAAACAAGTCCTTCTGAGGTTGCGGTCCAATCAACTGTTTTGCAAATTAGAGAAGTGTCTGTTTGAGGTCAAACTACAAGCCATTCTTGATTGGTCTCTTCCTTCTTCCTTAAAATCCATACAAAGATTCCTAGGATTTGCCAACTACTATCGCAAGTTTGTAAAAGGTTTCTTGACTCTGGTAGCTCCGATTACAGACCTCACCCGCAAGGGAGCAGATCCAACTATATGGCCCGTCGAAGCTACCTCTGCATTTCAACTTCTTAAGCAAGCCTTCACCTCCGCTCCCATCTTAAAGCAACCAGACTCCACCTGGCCCTTTATCCTGGAGGTGGACGCATCCTCTGAAGGTGTCGGTGCAGTGCTCTCCCAGCGATTTAAAGATGAAAAACTTCATCCCTGTGGTTTCTTTTCCTGGAAGTTTTTGCCTGCAGAGAAGAACTACACCATTGGAGATCAAGAGTTACTCGCCATGAAACTAGCCCTCGAAGAATGGCGATATCTTCTAGAAGGAGCTCATTACCCCATTACCATTTTTACTGACCATAAGAACCTCCTTTATCTTAAATCTGCAAATTGCTTGAACCCTCGTCAAGCCCGGTGGGCAATGTTTTTCTCCAGATTTAACTTCAAAGTCTCCTATCGCCCCGGTTCACAAAACCTCAAAGCCGACGCACTCTCCCGTTCCATGACGAGCAACCCTGATCTACCCATGGAACAGCCCCAACCAATCTTGAATTCAGCTTTCTTCGCCTCTACCCAATTGTCTTCTATACCACCGGTTGGGAAGACTTTCGTCGCTCCGGAACTCCGCAAGAGGTTACTGCATTGGGCTCATGCTTCCCGGTTCTCTGGTCACCTGGGTATGGATAAAACCCTAGAATTTATCTAGCGGTCCTATTGGTGGTCTTCGATGAAAAAGGACGTCAGGTCTTATGTGTCTTCATGCATCAAATGTGCCCAACACAAGATACCTCGGCGGGTTCCACACGGTCAACTCCAACCTCTTGCAATTCCATCTAAGCCATGGACTCACCTATCTATGGATTTCATCTCTGATCTTCCTCCATCTCGGGGCCACAACACAATTTGGGTTATCGTGGATCGTTTTTCTAAAATGGCTCATTTCGTACCACTTACTGGGCTTCCGTCTGCACCTCTACTCGCCCAGAGCTTTATAAAAGAGATCTTCAAGCTCCACGGCCTTCCTCAAGAGATCATCTCCGACAGGGGAGTACAGTTCGTAGCAAAGTTCTGGAGGTCACTCTGCTCAGCCCTTCAAGTAAAACTCAAATTTTCTACCGCTTATCATCCCCAGACCAACGGTCAGACCGAAAGGGTCAATCAAGACCTGGAACAGTTCCTGCGCACTTTTGTCTCCTCCTCCCAAGATAACTGGATTGAACTTCTTCCTTGGGCCGAATTTGCCCACAATAATCATCATCACACGTCCACCAGCTCAACTCCTTTTTTTACAGTTTTTGGTCAACATCCTCCAGTGCCAGATTTCCCTCTTCTTCCCACATTAGATGTGCTTGCGGCCAAAATGTCCCTTCAATGGTTCTCCAACATCTGGGAAAAGGTTCATTCCTCTCTGACTAAAACATCAGCCCGGTACAAGAGATTTGCTGACCGCCAAAGACGAGCGGTTCCAAATTTCCGACCTGGGGATATGGTCTGGCTCTCTACCCGAAACCTAAGACTCCGAGTACCCTCGATGAAATTTGCTCCGCGATTCATTGGTCCATTCCCAATCATCAAAGTCTTGAATCCTGTGGCTTACAAGTTAAAGCTTCCTCCATTTCTTCGCATTCCAAGTTCTTTCCATATTTCTCTTTTAAAACCACTAGTCTTAAACCGATTTCAGAAGGTCCTGCCTAAAGCTTCTAGTGTTCAAACACAGCAGGGAAAGGAGTTCGAAGTTGACAGAATCTTAGATTCCCGTTGTCGATACAACCGTCTTCAATACCTCATCGACTGGAAGAATTATGGTCCGGAGGAACGAATCTGGATAAATGCCTCCGATGTCCATGCACCCCGTCTGGTCAAAGCGTTCCATGTGAAATTTCCTCATAAACCAAGAAAGTGTCCAGTGGCCACTCTTGAAGAAGGGGGTACTGTCACACGCCGGCCTGGAGACCCCAGAATCAGACCCCGTCGCTTACCTGTGCGGGCGCTGACCTGTGCTGTCTTCCGGCTCCCGCGCTGTACGCTCCTTCCTCTTCTCCCAAGGCAGTCTCCGCTGTTGTCCTCTGGAGGGTCCCGCTGCTGTGCTGCTCCCACGCCGGCTCCTGCTGACCGCTGGTCCCCGCTGACTACCTCCAGGAAGCGCTGTCCTCCGGTCCATGGGCGCGGCCATCTTGCATTGCCCATGTGACCCCACTACCACCAAAGAGGAGCCTTCTCCTTCTCTCTCAGCCTGTCAGCTCCCAGTGTCCACTATAAAAGGATCCCCAATGCTCACACAAGTTGCCAGTGCAACTAGTTTCTTAGTTTAGCTAAGCAAGCCTTCCCACTGCGCTCCAGCCGCTCCACGTAGCCGCTCAGCTACCAACGTCTACCCATGGCTAACCAGCCGCTCCACGTAGCCACTCAGCTACCAACGTCTACCCACGGCTATCCATCCGCTCCACGTAGCCACTCAGCTACCAACATCTACCCACGGCTAACCAGCCGCTCCACGTAGCCACTCAGCTACCAACGTCTACCTACGGCTATCCAGCCGCTCCACGTAGCCACTCAGCTACCAACGTCTACCCACGGCTAACCAGCCGCTCCACGTAGCCACTCAGCTACCAACGTCTACCCACGGCTATCCAGCCGCTCCACGTAGCCACTCAGCTACCAACGTCTACCCACGGTTATCCAGCCGCTCCACGTAGCCACTCAGCTACCAACGTCTACCCACGGCTAACCAGCCGCTCCATGTAGCCACTCAGCTACCAACGTCTACCCACGGCTATCCAGCTGCTCCACGTAGCCACTCAGCTACC
Source organism: Taudactylus pleione (assembly GCA_031769625.1). Taxonomy (NCBI): domain Eukaryota; kingdom Metazoa; phylum Chordata; class Amphibia; order Anura; family Myobatrachidae; genus Taudactylus; species Taudactylus pleione. The sequence continues at coordinate 8,226,312 of JAUIMM010000134.1, forward strand.
AACGACTACCCACGGCTATCCAGCCGCTCCACGTAGCCACTCAGCTACCAACGTCTACCCTCGGCTATCCAGCCGCTCCACGTAGCCACTCAGTTGCCAACGTCTACCCATGGCTATCCAGCCGCTCCACGTAGCCACTCAGCTACCAACGTCTACCCTCGGCTATCCATCCGCTCCACGTAGCCACTCAGCTACCAACGTCTACCCACGGCTAACCAGCCGCTCCACGTAGCCACTCAGCTACCAACGTCTACCCACGGCTATCCAGCTGCTCCACGTAGCCACTCAGCTACCAACGACTACCCACGGCTATCCAGCCGCTCCACGTAGCCACTCAGCTACCAACGTCTACCCTCGGCTATCCAGCCGCTCCACGTAGCCACTCAGTTGCCAACGTCTACCCACGGCTATCCAGCCGCTCCACGTAGCCACTCAGCTACCAACGTCTACCCACGGCTAACCAGCCGCTCCACGTAGCCACTCAGCTACCAACGTCTACCCACGACTATCCAGCCGCTCCACGTAGCTTCCTAGCTACCTCGTTACTGCCGCATTCCTCAAACTCCTGTCAGTTCGCTGCACCCTCTCATGCGGAGAAACTTCATTAAGCCAAGTCTCCTCCAGCGAGCGTCTGCGCCAAGTAATACAGATCCAAGGCCCAGTCCGGGAACACAGCTCCTAAATTCCACGTTTGTGACATTTAACTACAGGATTTCTAGGGGATTTGTTCAGTTCCTGGTAGATTGGAGGAGTATGGCCCTGAGGAACATTGTTGGGTCAAGGCCTCAGACATTCGTGCACCTCAACTACTTTGGAAATTCCATCAGAAGTTTCCTTGTGGGGTGTTCGGTGCCCACTCCTAGAGGAAGGTGTAATGTCACAGTGCGCTCGACACTGGGGGGTACTTACCGGGTCCTGCGTCACTGTTCTGTCAGGCAGCAGATGTTGAGTCCCCGGCACCCGCTGCTGATGCACCAAGCTCCATCCGGCGGCTGTTACAGGTGGCCGCAGCTCTCCTAGGAGCGAGCACACCGACCTGTATAGAATTTATAGGGGCAGGTGCGCCAAACGTGAAGTGCGGGATTTGATCTCCTTTCTATAAGAGGGAGTCTCTGGCAGCACACAGGTGCCAGAGTATAGGCTCCATTACCTTACGCCAGCGTTCCTGTGATTATCCTGTTATCTGTTCCTGACCTTGGCTTTGTTCGTGACTCCGATTTCATCTGACCCCATGTACTGCGTTTGATATCTGGTTCTGACCTCGGCTATCCTCTTTGACCTGCATACGTCTGCTCCCTGGTACCGTCTTGTCCATTTGGTTCTGATCCAACCTGTCGACTATGCTGAAAGTCTTCTCCGTTCCATCCAGAGTTCGCCAACACCTGTAAAGGGGAACCTATCCTGAGGCCCGCGACCTGTGTGTCGGATGCAGCCAAGTCCATCTTCTTGCGGGGGTCCCTGGTGCATACCGCCGGCACATTAGACTCCACACCTCAGGAATAGGTCACGCCAAATCCCCAAATATGGGTTGCACCAACTATCTACCCGAGAATTGTGACAGTACGGCATCGCTAACACTTGAGAACGGGTTTGCGATCACTGGACGTTTCAGGGTGGAGACTGGGAGGTGACCTAAAGTGATCGCAAAATGGTCCGTTTCGTGGGCGTTTTATGGGCGTGTCTGGGAACGCTGCTGCATTCTCGTTTGCAAATCCACAGCTTCAGAGGCCATGTTTAGTTGGATGTGAATAGGCCTTAGGCTAAAGCAAATATGCAAATGTCGATAGTGCGACCGATACGGCATCGATGTTGGTGTGTTTACAATCCCCATCGCAAATGCAGAGACCACGCAGCCTGAAAGCAGGCGTCTCACTGCTCATACACTCCATCGCACTGTCCGGCACAAAGGGGAGGCTGAGATTAGCATTTGCATATTCCCCCGACTGCTATTGCGAGAGCGACTGCGAGCACATTAGCATTTCCAACCATCTCTGAGGGCTCACTGACATGTCACATCTCTACACTATCTATATGATATTGTGGGTGAGAATTCTGTACACCTGATACAAATGCTACTGTTTTTTTTTCACATACATATGGTTGAGCCCCAAAGTATTTTAAAAAGGTGAAATGTTTTATTTTCACACTAGAAAATAACATTTTACATGCTGTGATGCTGCAGTAAGAATGCTATTGTTTTATGTTTTCATGTTACCTAATGTGTTTTAGCCATTAGAACAAATACTGTAAGTTTTCATATACACAATCACATTCAATATTACACATACCCATGCTTGGTAGTGGGCTGTCACTCTGCATCATTAAAGCACCCAAGCTAGTGTAGATGTCACTGACAGGATTGGAGGACAGACAGACTGGACTAGGAACAAAAATGAAGATAGAAGTATCTCTGCCCTTATCTTAATGATATTGGGGCCTATTCATCATACGGAGTCCGGTGTATAGTCACACTGTTTGGAAATCACCAGAGAGGTACATATAGTCACGATCACTGTGCACAAAACGGGGGTACAGCACTGATGCGTTTTGCCCCGCAATAAGGGGACTTTATCAAACAGAGACTCTTTGATAAAGCCCCCTATTGCGGGGCAAAACGCATCAGCGCTCTACCCCAATTATGTGGACCTAGATGGAAAACCTATGAACAGAATTAAGCACCAGCAATATCTCCACTACACATCATTATTCTCAGGATGTCCGTGAACAATTATTACTGAACTTTTCATTACTCCAGGCTTACTTGATGTGTTTGTAGAGCTCAGTATATACAACAGAGACCATTATTAACATTCGGAGGTCCGCAAACCTCTTTCTTTGTTTCACTTTTTTTAATATAAAGTCAATTATATGTAATGTTCTAAAATATTTTTATATATGGAATTTATATTAAATATGTGTATTTGGCATAAGTATTGGAATCCTGACTGATATTTTCTGCCATCTCACAATATCACTAATAGTAGCGCACGCCGGGGGATGTTTCTGAGCACCCAGAAACTGCCCCTGATGGACCAAATTCTTTTTTCTGAGACGGAGACAGCCTTTTCTCCGTCTCTGCACCAGTTGCAGGCCACCCCACGATCGGAGCTGTCCTGGCACTGCCTTACAGTCCTCCCAGAGGGAGCATTGTAGAAGCAGCAGAAGGATGTCCGCAGCAGAGCAGAAGTGGACACTCTAAGAACTGTGCCACTATGGGAATGCACTGGAGTAAAGGGATGACAGCAGCTAAGTGCTAACAAAAAGGTACAAGGGTGTTCTGGGGCTTGAGGGTGTGTGTGCTGTTGCTGTCTGTGTGACAGGGTGTGTGCTGGTGCTGTGTGTGACAAGGTGTGTGCTGCTGCTGCGTGTGACAGGGTGTGTGCTGCTGCTGTGTGTGATAGGGTGTGTGCTGCTGCTGTGTGTGACAGGGTGTGTGCTGCTGCTGTGTGTGCTGCTGCTGTATGTGAAAGGGAAGGGAAAGGAATGATTGGGGAATATAATTGGGGAATATAATTGCTTTGTTGTTTATGTTCTGTAAAACCCTACTGGTTGGAGTGACAACAGTGGAAGAATTTCTATCTACATAACATCTCCCCACTCTCCCTGTCCAAAAAAATAATCGCAGGTCTGACTCTCCTTCCCTGTTTGTCTGACATGTTATTCTGGTCTAAAGTTGCATGGTGATGTTGTATATATGCATATACATATGTATGTGTGTGTGTATGTATATGTGTGTATGTATATATATATATATATATCTTTTCTGCCTGCTCCCATCTTGCCCACCTCATTAACCTCTCCCTCTCATCAGGCACTGTTCTGCATTCAAGCATGCCCTTGTCTCCCCCATTCTTAAAAAACCTACCCTTGATCCTAACCTTCTTTCTAACTACAGACCCATCTCTCTCCTCCCTTTTGCCTCCAAACTCCTTCAGTGGATTGTCTACAAACGCCTTACCACTTTTCTTTCCTCCCACTCCCTCCTTGACCCTTTTCAATCTGGCTTCCGTTCTCTCCTCTCCACTGAAACTGCCCTCACGAAAGACAGCAATGAACTCCTTGATGCCAAATCCAAGGGCCACTACTCCCTTCTAATTCTCCTTGACCTTTCAGCTGCTTTTGACACTGTGGACCACCCGCTCCTGCTGCATTTCCTTCACTCCCTTGGTCTACGTGACACTGCCCTCTCCTGGCTGTCATCCTACCTCTCTGACCGATCTTTCTCAGTTTCCTCTCATGACTCCTCTTCCCCCCACAGCCTCTTACAGTAGGTGTTCCCCAAGGTTCTGTTCTTGGACCTCTTCTATTCTCCCTCTATACTTCCTCTCTAGGTGACCTCATCAGCTCTTTTGACCTCCATTATCATCTCTATGCGGATGATACTCAAATCTACATTTCCTCCCCTGATCTCTCCCCCTCTCTTCTGACTCGTATCTCCAACTGTCTCTCTGCTATCTCTTCCTGGATGTCCCAGCGATTTCTTAAACTTAATATGTCTAAGACAGAGCAGATCGTCTTCCCACCCTCCCACATAACCTCACTGCCCACTATTTCTTTATCAATTGATGGTATAACTATCTCATCTAGTCCCAAGGTGCGCTGTCTTGGAGCTATCCTGGACTCATCCCTCTCCTTCAAATCACATATCCAGAACCTCTCACAGTCTTGTTGTCAAAAATATTTCTAAGATCAGACCCTATCTCACCCAGGATGCTACAAAAACCCTCATACACTCACTGGTCATCTCCAGACTGGACTACTGTAACCTCCTCCTATCTGGCCTCCCCAAATCCCATCTCTCTCCTCTCCAGTCTATCCTTAATGCTGCTGCATGGCTTATCTTCCTCTCCAAATGCTCTACATCTGCCTCCCCTCTCCTACAAGCCCTCCACTGGCTCCCCTTCCCTTTTAGAACCCAATTTAAGGTTCTCACGCTCGCTTACAAAGCCCTCACCCAATCTTCCTCCATATACATCTCTGATCTCATCTCCCTTCACTCTCCTCTCCGCTCTCTTCGTTCAATGCCAGCTGATTACTTCCTCCCACTCCCGCCTCCAAGATTTTGCCCGCTCTGCTCCCCACTTCTGGAACTCTCTCCAACTCCCCATCAGACTCTCCACCTCTTTGCAATCCTTCAAACGGGCTCTCAAGACCCATTATTTCATCAAAGCCTTCCAGCTATCATTCTAACTCCCTGATACATACACCTTCCTCCCCATCTGTGTCACCCCTGTTTGTCTTCCCCTCCCCTTTTAGAATGTAAGCTCTTATGAGCAGGGTCCTCTACCCTCTTGTACTTCTCTCTACTTTAGTTTCATCTACTTCTTACTCACCACTAGGGCACCTAACACTTGGTTGCTTATGCTCTGTTGCTTATCTGGGTGTTATGGTCACTAATGTAGCAATATATTTTATCCATGTCCTGGTGCTGTATTGTATTGTTCTGTAAGTCGCTTGCCTACAACTTGTTTATGTGCTTTGTTAGGCGCTGCGGAACATTTGTGGCGCCATATAAATAAATGATAATATATATATATATATATATATATATATAATGAAATCATACTTCCCAACTTTTTCATCCCTTGAAGAGGGACACTTCGCACGAGCGCACCACTGAAAAAGGGGTGGGGCTTCACTAGAATGGGCGTGGCACCCCAGAAATGGGGCAGAGCCTCGCGACAACCCCCATTTGTGTCATTATAGGGGGCATGCCCAGCACTCCGAGATGCTGGGCAGCCCCCAGGCTCTCACTACACAGGTGAACAGATGATCAGTTCACCTTCTGCGGCAGCCTCGGACTGGCCCAGCGGGGAGCCGGGGAAATCCCCGGTGGGCCCCACTGATTCTAGACACGCCCACTATTAAAGGAGAGCGGGGCTTAGCCTAGGTCCCCTCCGCCGCCATTTACTATAACCTTACTATAGCCGGCTGCAGTTGCTACTGCAAGCGGCAGGTTCCGTCTGACTCATTGTGGTCAGTCACCGAGGTGGAAGGGACTACGTTTCCAACAAACCCCTGCGGAACTTCCCTTTGATGGATCATGGATGATACAAAGGTTGCTGGGTGTTGTCGTCGGCAGGAGCAGGGAGTGACCAGCGGCATACAACAAACTCGGCAAGCAAGAAGCATAGACAGGTGCACTCCTCTCTCTCAGTGTATACAGCAGGCTCCTCCCATCTGGCCTCCTCCATCCCCTGCACTCAGAGACCCGACAGAGCTGCTGCCAGAGTCAGACTACAGTAATTCAAGTGAGTGTGATCTCCTCATTAAGCTGCCGGACCATTGCTAACTTCTTTACTGGTGTGTGTTTGCTGAGACTGCATGTGGGTTTGCTGAAACTGCATGGGGTGTGTGTGCTGAGACTGCATGGGGTGTGTTTGCTAAGACTGCATGTGTGTTTGCTAAGACTGCATGGGGTGTGTGTGCTGAGACTGCATGTGTGGTTATGTGTGTGTGCTGAGACTGCATGGGGTGTGTGTGCTGAGACTGCATGTGTGGTTATGTGTGTGTGCTGAGACTGCATGGGGTGTGTGTGCTAACTGCATGTGTGTTTATGTGTGTTTGCTGAGACTGCATGGGGTGTGTGTGCTGAGACTGCATGTGTGTTTGTGTGTGTGCTGAGACTGCATGGGGTGTGTGTGCTGAGACTGCATGTGTGTGTGTGCTGAGACTGCATGGGGTGTGTGCTGAGACTGCATGTGTGTTTATGTGTGTGTGCTTAGACTGCATGTGTGTGTGTGCTGAGACTGCATGTGTGTTTATGTGTGTGTGCTGAGACTGCATGTGTGTTTATGTATGTGTGCTGCGACTGCATGGGGTGTGTGTGCTTAGACTGCATGTGAGTTCATGTGTGTGTGCTGAGACTGTATGGGGTGTGTTTGCTGCGACTGCATGGGGTGTGTGTGCTGAGACTGCATGTGATTTCATGTGTGTGTGCTGAGACTGCATGGGGTGTATGGGCTGTGTGGGCTGAGACTTCATGTGTGTTTGTGTGTGTGCCAGGAGACTGCGTGGGGTGTGCATGTGTGCCGGGACTTTGGGTGTGCTGGGACTCTGTGGGTATACATGAGTGCAGGGACTCTGCGGGTGTGCATGTGTGTTGGATCTCTGTCAGTGTGCATGAGTGCTTGGGACTCTGTGTGCGCAGATGTGTGCTGAGGTTACATGTGTGTGCGCCTTAACAGCACTCAGTCATTAAGACTATGCCGTCCTGCTGGAGCAGTTATTTCATCATGCACATGGCAACCCTGGCATATCAGAAATTGGAAAAGTAAAATAAAATGTCCAATCTACCTGCATTTAAAGAAATATGTATTTTGTAACAAATTACACTTTCTTCTGGTTTACTGTATTTAAAGAGGAAAAGTGGCACCGTTCACATCCCTTATATATTGATTCTCAGACTAGAATAGGGTGGTAGTGTGTTGTGTTTACTTGTGCAGTGTGCTCGTGCAAGTGTGGGCTTACTTGTGCCCTGCCTGTACGGGCATGGGCTTACTTGTGCCCTGTCTATACGGGCATGTAGATACCTGTGCAGGCATGTGGTTATTTGTTTGTACACTTGTCTTTGAGCAGTTGACTAATTTCTGCACACCCACCCAGAACCAGCAATGATGTCCCGCTCCACTGAGGTGTGAGGTCTGGGGAGGAAGACAACAAGGAGGGGAGGGTCCAGATAGCCACAGCTGCACCCAGCAGAGTGAATGGCATAGAAAACATCTTAAATTAAGCCAAGGCTAGTAGTTTGGTATACAATCGGGAAGCCGGCAGCCGGCTTCCCGACTGCTTTATCCCACCGTGGGATAAATGACCGGCATCTATATCTAGACGCTTGTCATTTCCCCGACGCCGGGAGACCGACGCCCGGCATCCCGAGTGTTTAGGTTTAGGGCACCCGGGGGGGACTTAGGGTTAGGCACCCCCCCCGGGACGGTTAGGGTTAGGCTAGGGGGACGGAGGATTAGGGTTAGGCACCCGTAAGGAGGGTTAGGGTTAGGGGGGGTTAGGTTAGATTAGTTTATGCTTACCTTAGCGACAATCGGGATTTCCAGCGCTGCCGGCCTCTGCTGTTTTGTCGGGCTGCCGCGATTCGAACTTCCGGCCATACGGCAGCCGCGATATCATACCGATTCCAGTAGTTTTTGGGGAATCAGCACTTATTGTGAAATGTTTCAGTTTAATATACCTGGTTGCTAAGAAAAAATCCATGTCCTGCTGCATGGGCACTACTCTGCCGGGAAAAGGGTCCGTGATTGCCCCCCAACACACCTCCCCCTGGATCCTTTACTGTTCCTACTATCCCTGATCCTATTCCTGGTTGCCAGTAATCTGGCCAATCTCCTCAATTCCCTCTCCCCCATTGTTGTACACATTCTGTAATGTTCGATCTGTGCAACAACCTGACCTCCATTCATATTTTTTTCATCTTTAGTTTCCTAAAGTTATCTCTGCCCACACCCCTCCAGTTGATGGCCACACCTATGTAATGGCTGGTCACGCCCCTTCAGTGGGCCCCTTCTGTTGCATTTCCCTGGTGGGCTCTTCATGCCCCTGTCCGACACTGTTCTGCGGTGTGTGCTCTTCCCAACTTCCCCCCCACCTCGGGACACTGCGGCCTGCGGGTGGGACAGCGGGACAGTCCCAGAAAAACGGGACTGTCCTGCTCAAAGTGGGAGGTATGATGTATGATATATATATATATATATATATATATATATATATATATATGTGTGTGTGTAGTTGCTTCTTTTTTTTTTTTTTTTTTTAAATCAGCCATTTGGAAACCCCCCTTTAAAATTCCTGCAACTGCCCCTGACTAAGATAAGTGCAGAGATACTTCTATATTATTGCTAGGTGTTTGAGCAATCACAAGCTTATAATAAATCTCTTGCTGCTGTATTAATTAATATATGCATGTGAAGGACAGAACATTTTTGCTATTTGTGTATATATATACTCATATGAATCTAATTAGCGCCGGAGATTGTTTTTTTTGTTTTTTGTTTTCTTGTAGACTGGACTGGGACCCAGACTCACTGACAGGACAGACAGACACATGCAAGACTGAGGGATACACACACTGACAGTGCTAGTAGACCGGTTCACAGGTCAGACAGACACTTTGACAGTACTAACCCTCTTTTCCCTGTGGATCAGGCATCTACAGACTCGCCTCCTCATTGAGATGTGTCCTGGGAGTCTCCTGATGACTTAGAGGAGACGCTCAGCACTCAGTTGGTCTGATCTGCACTCTGCAGAAGGAAGTTGTGTAACTGATGTATAGAAGTGATGTACTCAGCAGTTGCAATAATTCCTTAATATTAATCTCAAAGTAATACTAGTAACTTTTCTATTTTAAAAATGTATATTTGGATAAATCAGACTTCAGACATGTACAGTACATAAGATATTTTAATGAATTAAAGTACGGTGTACCTATAATTGGGAGCTTAATCTACATGTGGAATGAAAAAGTACTTTCAATGTTTCTTCTCCACAATAGTGAACATTGGCTCAGTGTTTTATTGGAAACCAGGAGTGAACGCCCCCTTATCCTTAGTGTTGTCTCAAAAGTGTATTTCCCAAGCACAAAGGGGTGGGGCTGTAGGTTTGCTGTGATGTCGGCATGGTGGGTGGAGCCTTATTCGTTGCGTTTCATTTGGTGTTCTTAGTTTGTCTGATTTCCTTGAAGAGGTCAGACATCAGAGTCACACTAAGCAACAGGACCATGAAATCTTCGTAGTCCATTTGTCCTTCACTGTCTTGTTCCAGGTCTGTAATTAGCTCTTTGTACTTTGGTTTTGTATCTTGGCCCTGTAATGAAGAAAAAAAAAAAAGCTTTTTAATTTATTTCATTAATCCAATTCTCTAAACAGAACTCGTATTACCCAGCTGAAAATAAGATGACTGTTTTGTAATACGCTACGATATTGTAACAGCAATGTAAGTAAGAGAGTAGATGTACAGTAGTCTTCCTGGCTGTCTGATAAGATATGTTACAGTGAATAGGAAAGCGAGGAGGACGGTGTAAAACCTTGAAGACTGGCTCACAAGTAGATTGGTTAGAAAACTAAGGCCCTCATTCAGAGCCGTACGCTCTGAGCAGAGCGCACGCTCTGAATGAGGGCCGGGCTCCATTTTCATGGAGCGTCCTCCTGGACGCTCGTATAGCTGTGGGTCACCACCCACAGGCTATACGAGCATGCTTTGTGATGGCCGCGATGGTCGAGACCATCGCGACCATCGAAATTGCGAGCCGGATCCTGCGGTTGAGGTTTTCAACCGCAAGCTCCGGAGTGATTTTGGCTCTATCAGAGCCAAAATCACTCCCACTGACATCACTAGTGATGTCAGTGGGCCGGCTTCTGACGGGAGGCGTTCCCGTGGGAACGCCCCCGTCAGGGAGGCACGCCCCCGGCACGCCCACCAAAGGGGGCGTGCTGTCAATCAACATTGACAGCACGCCCCCTTTGATCGGACACAACGAGCGAAGGACTTTCCTTCGCTCGTCGCGTCTGGCGCATGCGCACGACGGAGCTCCCTCCATCGTGCGCATGCTCAGTGCATAACATCGACCCACTTGCGAGCGGACAGCCGCTCGCGAGTGGGTCTGAATCAGGCCCTAAATCTGTTTATTACTTCATACAAAAGTTGTGGCAGTGATGTGTCCTGCGGCCATTGTGCACATGAATTTGGTTATATACTGAATACAAGGCTGCGTTAAAAAGAGGATGTATATTATATTGATTATGAAGTTAGGTTATCTTCTCGGCATGGGACAGTGTGTCTGATTCAGAGGTGGGCGCAATGCTGATGTCTGTGGAGTTTAGCATCTTGCACTGCGCTAGCATCTAAGTTGCAATGGTTGCTGAGAGGATTTTGATGCAGAGTGATGAAAGTGAGTGAGCATTTGTGGGAGGTAAGGGAGGTAGGAGGTGGTGAGTCACACATGCAGTCGTGTTGCAACCATTTGGGTGTCATGCTTCAGCCTGACATTGTTAGTATGCAGTTACAGTACAGTGGCTCTGGCAAGTGACTTCCGACGGACGTTCTGAGCAACCTTAGAATTACTCGGAGGTGCAATGGTGCGACCAATAGTGCCTCTGTGTACTCAAGCAGCGCTTCAGAAACGCTGCCGATTGGTGTCTCTGTACAAGTCCTAGCAGCTGCAGCATACGCAGTACTTCCAACATCGGCCAACTGCGTGCATTTCAGCATTGGGTGCAGTTAGGGTCATGGGCGTTGGAATGGGGGAGGGGTCGTTCCTACACTGCACAGAGGAGGTGGTGTAATGTGCGGTCTTTAAGTTAAAACACTGCACATTACATCTCCTCCGTGCGGTGCAGGGGTTGTCCAGCCTATTGCTATAAAGCACAGCCGCTGACCATCCGCGCAGGTCACCCACCACTCAGTCAGGTAAGGGAGGAGAGAGAGAGAGAGAGAGGGAGGAGAGAGAGAGAGGGGGAGGAGAGAGAGAGAGAGGAAGGGAGAGGGGAGAGGAAGGTGGGGGGGGGCTGTCTGTGATATTTCCAACATCCAGACCACCTGGATGCAGGGATGTCCATCGATGGTTTCCCATTGATGGCCAGAAACCTTCAACAGAAAGTCATCTATGATTAACACCATCAGCTGCCATTATTTTGCTTGTTATATAAATCCCACAGCAGCGGGAAAGGTATGTGCAGAGACTATAGGCAGCGAGTGCATGTGTGGAGAAAGGAGAGATGAGAGCAGAGTGTCAGAGAGAGGGGAGGGGGGGGGGGGGGGGGGGGGGGAGGCCGGAACAATTTTATGTTTCCCCAAAAATAAAAATCGTTCCGATGCCCCTGGTTAGGGTGTACCTCTGAGTGAGGCCCATTACCTCCACTCTGATTGCTTTCTGGTCAGAAATATCCCCAGTAACCTCTCTTCTCTGTGGAATAAGAAATAAAGTAATGTATACGGGACATGAAGAGGCGTTATACTGTATACCGGGCATGGTAATGTTTTACACCCTGCGAATGTGACTGTCTTCCATTGGGGAAATACTGTAGGAGAACTCTGGGCCTGATTCAGAGCTGCTCGTAAGCGGGTGCTCGTTCGCGCCGAGCGATGTTCGCACATCTGCGCATGCATATGGGTCGTAACACGCATGCGCCAACCAGTCAGTGCGGTCGGAAATCGTGTGCTCGCACAATAGCGAATGCCTGCTAATTTGATTGACAGGATGAGGCATTTGTGGGTGGTAACAGGGGAAGGTGCTTGAAAACGGGGAGTGGAGATCCGAACGCAGGCGTGCCTAACGGTCAAAACGGGCGTTTAATGGGTGTGCATAATTAACAAAGCAGCGTCATCGACCACGTCACTTGGTTGTCTTTTAGCCTGAACTGCTCGCGTGATTGCGGTAGGAAAATGATACCACAAGAATAGCGAGCAGTTCATACGCCTTTCGATGTACTCGATTAATCAAATAAATAGCGGAGATGACGTATGATGCGAACGGCCAAGGGGCGTCTTTACAAAATAGCGTGCGCATGTTTCGTTCGCTTGTTCAGACATAGAGGCGTCAACAGACCGCAAAGAGCAAGCGCTCAATTTAAATAGCCAGCCCCTTTTTCAGAACGAGCGAGCGCAAATAGCGTCTGGCTCTGAATCAGGCCCTCTGTTCTATGTTGGTCATTTTGTGCACAATAAGATGTATAGGATGCATTAATTTGCTATAATACCCGCCCTAAATAACACTGCGCTAGGCTTTACTTTTGTTATCTAAAGTAGTGGTAAAGGTAAAATACCTGCGCGAAGTTCTGGAACTGTGTTTGCAACAAATCCTTCGCCCCAGCTTTGCTGATTTTTCCATCGATGTCTGTGTGTGAATTATACACAAGGACTGTTGTGGCTATAGCCTTCTCTAGCTCAGACCCTTTCCCCAGTGCTAGGAAGGAGACAAGAGATGATAGGAGACAACGTCAAACTGCAGATTTCTGCTCATCTATTTTTAAGCGGTTTAGAGGAAAGTTGTCACATAATATGTAATTATTTAGCAAAATATGTCAATCAAATTGTATCAATTGTATAGCACTAGTTAGTTCCAAAGTCACGTCAGTATTTTATGTCATATACATCAATGCACTGCCGCCTAAATTATTTCACTTTGTACCACTCGGAGACTATGCAAGGAAAACTTTTTCTATTGTTTAACGGTCTTATTAGCATAATAAACTCAATTTCCACATCTCATTATTTTCTGCGTTACAGGGCCTTAGAAAAGCCTGACGTAACTAATGACACTGTGATGTGCAGTCAATCATTTCTGGATTTTACTTTTTCTTTTCCTGAGGTCCTAATGTTCCTTTCAGTGAGTCCACACTCCCTTCTCCCACCAAATGTTCCCTCGCTATACACTTTTCAGGATTTTACAAATGGCTTTCCCTGAAAAAATAGGTTTGATTACCTTCCTGTATATCCTTAAGGCAAATTTGATATCTACAGGGGCTGATGTATCAGGCGGTGAAAAGAGTGGAGAAATGGACAAGTGGAGAAGTTACTTTTGGCAATGGGCTGGCAGTGTCCCCTATCAAAGTCTTGAGTTGATGGTGATGGGCTGGTAGTTGGCCCCCACCTAAGCTTTGAGTTGTTGGTGATGGGCTGGCAGTTGGCCTCCATGTAATCTGTGAGTTGTTGGAGATGGACTGGCAGTTGGCTACCACCTAAAGCTGGCCATACATCTACGGCTCTAATTCCCTGTTCTGCCAATCCACAACACTCACATTGGCCCCATCAGGAAAAAGAAACACACACACTGGCCCCCGTGGGAAGAAAACACACACATTGGCCCCCACAGGAAAAAAAACACACACATGAGACCCATAGGCAAAAACATACATACATTGTTTGCCAAGGGGAAAAAAAATACATACATTGGTCTCCACATGAAAAAAACCCATACACTGGACCCCCACAGGAAAACAAAACACACACACATAATGGAATAAATTGCTTTTTACTAAATGTCGCTGACATCATTAAATGGCCACAAGCCCTAAAATTCAAGGCATTTTATATAAAAGGTCTGCTATTAACATTCACCAATAAATATGTAAATGTTTTAGTAATGTATCAAAATGTAATACATAGGGGGAGGGGCCCTAGATTTCACACCCTAAGCACAAAGTGAGGTGCTACCTAGAATAACTTATATTTTGATACAAGCAGAAAAAGAGAAAAAATGCAAGTGCACACTTTAACTATGCTAAACCTAATAATAGTAATACTACTAAAATGCATCAAAGAGGTTCTTAGCATAATAATGGCCATAATTATGGGCCTGCCCACCGCATCCAGGTAACCTCTATCAGGCAGGTCCCTAACACTCCTATGGAACCAATACAGGGCACAGGACCCCCATAAGTACTTATGTAAGACTTAACACATAGGAGTTTCTTTATAATTCTTTAACTATCATTTGTAATCTCACACTAGTGTGATGCCATGGGGCGGTTCGGCTGGGTTGGCCTGGGGGTCCCATGCCCTGTGTTGGTTCCACAGGAGTGTTGGGACCTGCCTGATAGAGGTCACCTGGATGCGGTGGGCAGGCCCATAATTATGGCCATTATTATGCTAAGAACCTCTTTTGATGCATTTTAGCAGTATTATTATTAGGTTTAGCATGGTTAGAGGGTGCACTTGCATTTTTTCTCTTTTTCTGCTTGTATCAAAATGTAAGTTCTTCTAGATAAAGCTGTATTAATGGAGGAAGCAGTGACCGATCTGGCTCCTCTATCTCATGTATCTGTGTGGTCCTCCTTCCCCCACCTCCCGCCTAACCCCCCCGCTACCCCTCTGCACTGATGGCACGTGACATCACCGGCACTGCTGATTCCAGAAAATGGAAATTAAAATAGCTGCCAGTGATCTGCGCTAGGCCACGCCTCTTGCAATAGAGGGCTTGGCTATGAACCGGCTGTGGCCATCGGGTAATTTCACTGAATCCCCCGGCGGCCCAGTCCTGATACGGTGCATAGGACCATTCTTTCTGTGCCATAAAGCTGACCCTTTTCCCCGCCAATATATGTCTCTATGTCTTCATTGTAGTTATGTTTTTTTCTCTATTCACCTGGTGACATCAGCCAAACGTAATTGTGGTTATGTATATATCAGTCCTACAGTATATCTAGGGGTGCTCTTCTGTCATCTAATGTCATAGTAAATGCATAACACCATTACTAAAGTTCCTTAGGGAGCAGACTTACCCTTAATTGAGGATAGTTGTTTGGAGATTGGAATAGTAGTACTGCAGTGAAAAGAGAAGACGTTTGCTACAATCAATAACCCATAGTGAAATTAAAGGAAAAAAAAATCCTATAGCATAAAATATAATGAATGTAATTAATGCCGATTCTTAGATCTGTATGCAAAAAATTTCTATTATACATAAACACTTTGGGCCTAATTTGCATGCAAAGCGATCTGCAATATTTCACACTGCGCATGCGTCCCGGACCGTCATGAGTGCACTTACGCATGTCTGGGAATGTCAGAGTCGGCTGCACCTCCACTTGTGACTTTATGCAAATGCCGCAGCCGACTGGCTTCCTACTGATACACCCACCGGCTGCTTCGCTAATCCGCCACTGTGCATAAAATGATGCTCCATCGGTCATTGCACCTGCATCAGTCACACCATCTGGCATTGCACCCGCCCTATGGAGGCACAGAATGTCTGTCTGAACATGGCTGCCGAAATCAGCGCAACTGCGAAAAAGACGCAGTCGCTGACCGCGACACGCCCGCGTCTGATTAGCCACCCACCTGTTACTACACAGGAACTCCCTAAATTGCCTGTCTCTGCATCCAAATTCGTTCAGCGACCTCCAGGCGGTAACCATCGGGACACATGCGCAGTGAGACTGAAAACATCAGCCATTTGCATCTGACATCAACGCTGCGTCCACGTCTGAATTAGGCCCGATAGTGATGACTTACAGTTTCCCATATGGATGAATTGGGGTGGTGCATTTGCAAAGATTGTCCGACTCCGAGATCCACATTTTATCTCCGTGCAGGTAATGCAGTCACAGCTGTGGCCGATATGCGAGTGACTCTGAATCAGGCCCTTTATATAATTTTTATATATATTATTTTGTTTTTTAACGGAAACAAATGTGAAAATTAATGATACACTAAAGAAACAATTATAAATATCATATTTATTAACAATTTAACTTTTAAGCTTTGCAATTCCGCTTATCTTATTGCAGAAGGAATTGTCAGACACATCCTTGCTGCATTTGCGAGATCCATCGCAATCACCGCGACCGCAGCCTGACTAGGTGCTGGTCAGGAATCTGCAGACCCTGGCGACATGCACCCGTTTCCAGGAACGGTGACCAGACACGCCCCCATGTCAATCATGTTGCAGATTGGGGGAGGGGGGGGGAGGTCTGTGAGCATAATCGCAGGGCCCTGCTCTGCAAATGGGCAGAACGGGTCCCGTATAGATGCAGACCCGGAAATATCGGAGATGTACGATCATCAGCGAATGAACATACATTTCTGAATTAGGCCCTAAGCGATAATATTTCAATAAGGTCTTGAAAATGTTAATTGTTTTCATTATTTCTAGTTCTATTTATGCCCTATTAATAATATTTGGCACCAAATTCTATTTACACTGAAAAGGCTAGTAAAATAATGGACATGTGGCAATCACTTGGGTCAATAGTCGATAAATTAACATTTGTCGAACCCCCGACATTGGCTGTTTTTTTAAGTGTAGGTTATATGTTTGTTTTTAAGGTGCTAGAAAAACACTTACACACACATATATATATATATATATATATATATATATATATATATATATATATTAAAAAAAAAACAGTGGACCTGGAAAGTAGCGCCTAACACGTGTACATAAGTGTATACATAAATATAGTAAGTGTAAAATATAAATATTTTTCTGGATTCGTATATTTGAAGTAAAGTGCTAAGTGACCATGCAATTTGTAAAAATTCTAAATAAATAAGGTGAGAAAACTTGTTTGGAGAGATATTACAATTAAATTTTTTTATTTCATTATATGTTTTTTATTTTTCCTGAATGTTATTGTTTTTATCCTTATGTCTTAAAATAAATATATATTTTTATTTATATTGAGCTGCCAATTTATTAGGAACCCTTATTAAGCATTAGCACTAAGCACTTTTTTGTAACCTGAACTAAGATTGTAATATCTCGCCAAACAAGTTTTCTCACCTTATTTATTTTTTATTTTTACAAATTGCATGGTCACTTAGCACTTTACTTCATATATATGAATCTAGACAAATATTTATATTTTACACTTACTATATTTATGTATACACTTATGTACACGTTTTAGGCACTACTTTCCAGGTCCACTGTTTTTTAAATTCATCCACAGACAGATCGCCACTGTCTTACACTCCTGGACACAGCTGCCACTTTTTTAAAGAGGGTGTATCATACGTTTAGCTGAGACTCTTTTGACTGTCAGCCATCTCTACAGATATATTAGCAGTGTGGCGCAGGAATTTCCTATTTGTGTGTATATATGTATATATGTGTGTATATATATATATATATATATATATATATATATATATATATATTATATATACTATTTTTTTTTTCCAGTCCTATAGTGCTAGTTAATTTTCACTCACTTTCTATGTATTTCCTGTGAATAAGATATCTTGGGATGACAGCTCATCAAATCTCACCATTTTTGGTGAACACATCATTAAAATGTTGTGTATTTTTAGCTTGCATCTCCTTCCAGTATTACGAACTTACTGACTTGAAAATATTTGTGGTTCTGCTGAGAATAACTTAACCGTGCTGCCAACCTAAGGGCCGGATTTCGGGTATAGAACCAAAATCTTTCTAGGGTCATGTTCCCCCAGATTAAATGCATTTCATTGGTGCGAAACAGCTAAGCGAATACTTGGCTGGACAAAAATAGACTGTAGTGCGCAGCGCAAAATGAATTTTCCACAACAGTGTGGTGCTTGAGCCAATTTTGCATTAGCATGTTATTACAGCACAAAATGAAACCGTATCTTTGCATTACTGCAAAAAATTTAAACCTCACATGCATCATTTGCCGAAAATGGCTATATCATGCATACTTGGGGCAGTATCCAATTAGGTGCGAAAAGTCCCGTACTTTTCGCATGCCGGACTGTTCACCAATATCGCTGGTTTTCCATGCGAAAAAGTATTGCGCTCGTCCCTGCTTATCCCCGTATTCAATTAGAAATCAGCAAAAACGGGACCCGGCGAAACTCTAATATGCGAAAAGTATTGTCAGATTTGGGGAAATCAGCCTGAAACCCCCAAAAGATGCACTGACATTGGGGATCACTATAGAACCCAACGAATAGACCTGCTGAAGGTATTTGGGATGACGTAAATGATCTCAATAGCTGCTATTTACCGTCATTGCACAAGCTGAATATTTAGCAGTATTTTTTGCAGAAAATAAGTAGTTCCAGCAAATTTGGGGTACACGAAAATGGGTGTTAGCATATTTTAAAGTTGCTAAAGTGAAATTTTTAAAAACTTAAAAAATACACTTGCCGCAAGCACCTGCAAACTTAAAAACACCTGGTGCATTCTTGGGGACCCCCTGGAGTCTATTTTGCTAGTTTTTAGGTTTGTCCCCCAACTTTGGTATTTTTCGCCCCCAAAATAAAAGTGCTTTTTTGGGGTGTCCTTAAGTATTTTTTAAACTTTTTTTGACACAGTTAACCTTTTGGGGGACTGTCCCAATGATCTTGGGTCGTTTCCAGACGTTTGCACCCCAAAACACCAATTCTGCACTTTTTTTCGACGCCTATTCATAGGCGAAACTTTTTCGCCGAGTCCACTGCATTCAGTTTCCGCACCAGCAAAAAATCTTTGGAATTGAATACGAGGAAAAGTTTTCGCATGGCGAAATGATGTCACCGGCAATACTTTTTCCGCAGAAACGGACTTTTCCACTGTTAGCGTGGAATGCTTAATGAGATTATTAAATGCTCTATCTATGTGTATGTCGCTTTAAGAGTGATTTTAAGAGTTACATAAGTTTGAAGTTTCAGAAAAACATGTTATTCACCAGATGGCCTGGAGTAGAGAAGATAAAGTACTATCAAGGGTGGAGACCCTTGGACAGTCTGAAGATAACAAGATAGAAGATGTTGACGAAGATGGCAGGCGAGGAACACGACAAGAATATGCGTCATAATGTCATATGTTTATCTGTCCAGCTAGTATTGGGGGTGCACAAACAAGTTGTTTGTGCACATGCATAAAGCTGACTCATGGTGACTAACCTTTTCAGACCCCTATAAATAAAGCCAGCACTCGTACTGTTCCCCAGAACGGTCTACGCAGTGCTATGATGTGTAACTACATCGCTGTCTGTGTCTGATTTGTTCTCCAACCATGGTTGTCTGTTTGTCTGCTTGCTTTGTCTTGTAACATAAGCTACTGCTGATTCCAGATACATCGAAGGAAGTAGTACAGATCTCAAAACTATGCTCACACCACGTAATTAAATATGGCCCCTAGTATGCATGCTATGGAACATGTATGTACTTTTATGTGTGTAAAATGCTAATATTTAATGATCATGTATGTATAAATACTTTTATTGTGCAACAGACTACATGGGATGTTCTGCGGTCGGGATGTCGGCGGTCAGAATCCCGGCTCCAGAATCCTGACCGCTTACATCCCAAGCTTAGGTTAGGGTAGGGGTTAGGAATAGGCACTACGCAACCCTGTTTGGTAGCAGTGCTATCCCTCTGTCCAACCTGGGCCACCTCCAGGTTGTCTGTTTGTCTGCTTGCTTTGTCTTGTAACGTAAGCTACTGCTGATTCCAGATACATCGAAGGAAGTAGTACAGCTCTCAAAACTACGCTCACAACTGGTTGGGAAAAGATTAATCTGGAAACACTGACAGATCATCTCCTGCCTGCCGAGGGATAAGTTGAAAGCAAAACCGGTGAGTATATGAATAGCTTTGCCATTTGATGCAACTGTGTACTCGTTTCTGCTATCCCTCTGGCAGCTGGGAGCGTTCAGTGGTAAAGATAAAAACGCTTTTCGACCGGGTTTACCCAATGTGTTTGCAATCTACTGTTTTATGTGTGTGTGTACGCTTAGACTGTCTTTTTTCCTGCTCACTCTCACGTTTCCTCATCCAGTATCCTTATGTGTGCTGCGCAGACGGGGTTTTGTAAGTAACTAAAGATTAAAAGTGCCAATTTGTGGCATTTTTCCAGTATAACCTCTCATATGCAAAGTGCAATATGTGTTAACATTTTAAAGTTATGATTGGGAATATATTTTTTAATGGGGAAATGGTCAGCGGGATGGTTAGAGATAACTTTTAGAAAGTGTACATGCAATGTTTTGATGTTTATGTTTTTAAATGAGAACTGCTAGAGAATACAGTTTAAGTAATTAATAGATCAAAAGAAACAATTGACATTAATGCTTATTAGAAGTTATGTAGGAATTGCAGTATTGATGAAATGTTTTGTTTAAATTTCATTGCACCAACTGTACATATTGCTGGGTAAAGTTAGCTAGAACAAACGCACTTGGAAAACCCACAATGCGTATTGTAAAGAGAAGACAATACCACCACCAAAGCAAGGGAAGGGGAGCCTTGAATGGCCACATAGTGTGTCCATACACTAACCTTAGAGGCAGAATAGCTGCTCACATAGAATCTAGTCTTTTGTCATAACAGTAGCACCAACTAAAGTTAACTAAAGTACACTACATTAGAAGTGGGGTGTAGCATACCCCTAGATAGATGCCTTCCTTGAAGCGTGCACGATAAGTTAGAAACAAGTACAGGATATGTACACGGTAGGATATACCGGAACGGCACCGTGACTACTTAGACGTGGGAGCGTGGAGCCGGTATAAAAGCAAGTGGGGAGTGGTCGCACCGGGTGGGCTGTCTTGGCTCCGGGCTAAGTATCCGGATGAGAGGCACCTCATGCGTTGCTGACTAACATCCCACAGCTGCAATCAAAAGGGTGGCAGCGCCCGATGGGTTGCCTCTGTAGATTTGTCCAGGATCGGTGGTCGGGACGGAAGGGTTGGCGGCACCCATGGAGCTGCCTTGGCTCTGGGCTAAGTATCCGGACGAGAGGCGCCTCATGTGTTGCTGACCTTATTCGATCCCTACACCGGTGGTCTGTTGAATTATCCGGACCAGAGGCACCTCATGGGTTGCTGGCTACCCTGCGTGTGTCCATGCCAAACCCCAAGGGGGTAGGGACGCAGGCAGAGATAGAAATCACTGGTCCAGTGGTGAAGCGACTGTTAGAGTATATTGTGGCTGTTGATTTGGTCTGCAGCAGTATACGCTGGTAAAGGCGGCCAGTGCATTGCTGTCTAGGAAGAAAACTAAAAGTAGGGAACCCGATATTTCGGACGAACCCCTAAAAGTAGGGAACCCGATATTTCGGACGAACCCCTAAAAGTAGGGAACCCGATATTTTGGACGAACCCCTAAAAGTAGGGAACCCGATATTTCGGACGAACCCCTAAAAAGCAGGGAACGCGACACTTTGGACGACCCCCAACAGGTAGGGAACTCGATACTTCGAACAAACCCCTACACACCATAAACATGGGAACACAAATTAGTAGGGAACCCGTTGGTTCGGATGAACTCCTACAGATTCTGACAGATAAGGAAGGTACTAAAGCTTTAAAAGGAATATAGGCCATATTCCAGAAAGCAGGTTTTGCCCCCAAGGGCACTTTAGATTATGACAAATGGTGCAAGTTTGAAAAAAATAATAAAGCTTGGATATGCAAGCATAAACACCAGAAAATAGTCAGATTATGGAAAGGAGCATGAATATCACAGTGTGGCAGACTGTGAGGTAAATGCTCCATATACCCCTTCACCACAATGCATTTATACCACCAGCAAGACACCCAGATGTACAGCGATACAAGCGTTACATAGAATTCCCCCCCCCCAATAAGACTGTGGGCCTGATTCAGAGCCGGACGCTCTGAACGAGCGCCCGCTCTGAATCAAGGCGTTTTTGTTTTTTTTTGGGTGTGCCCTCCTGGATGCTCGCATAGCTGTGGGTTACCACCCACAGCTTATACGAGCGTCCATGATGATGGTTACCATCGCGACCATCGGTCTTGCGACAAGACCCTGCGGTAGGGTCTCGGTGACCGCAAGCCCTGGAGTGATTTTGGCTCTATCAGAGCCAAAATCACTCCCACTGACATCACTAGTGATGTCAGTGGGGCCGGACCCAGACGGGAGGCGTTCCCATGGGAACGCCTCCGTCTGGCAGCCACGCCCCCGGCACGCCCACCAAAGGGGGCGTGCTGTCACTCACCATCGACAGCACGCCCCCTTTGGTGCAAGACCCGGACCGACACCTTGGCTGTCACTATGCAGGTCTCGCGCATGCGCACGACAGAGCTCCCTCCGTCGTGCGCATGCGCACTAGGGCACCATCGACCCGCTTGCGAGCGCTCAGCGCTCACGAGCGGGTCTGAATCAGGCCCAGTGTGCAAAGTCAGTGATGAGGGGAAGTCAGTCACAGCTTATGGAACGGAAAATTTAAACCCACAGAAAGGTCACTTAGAACAAGCATTATACACATAATAGTTGTTTTAAACAACGTAAACAGTAATTGACAAAGGTTAAATATATATTTATCTGGCAGTACTCTATATGTATAAGAAAGGTACCTCTATTAGAATGCAATTGCATAATGTTGAATATTCCTATGAGCAAACGGTAGTCTGTCTCCTCCAAATGTTGCTAAAGAAATTGATTTAAGAAGCGGCTAGTAGAACCAGAGAGCGGGGGAGTGACTAAGTCACGTCAACAGCCAAGCTGTTGATATAAGATAAGAAATTATTAAAAGTTTTTATGGCTGTGCACATCACATTTAATATATGAATGCACGACCACAAATAAGGAAGGTATGTCACTTTATGCATTCTTTTAGATATAGCACAGATAATGCAGATTTATGACAGGAATGCAGAATAAGAAAAATGTTTTAATTATAGAAAATGTAAAGTATGTACAGGATTAATATTTTATTAAAGAATGGTCGACCAAAGAGAAAGTAAACGTTTATAAAGTTAATGTTCAAGGTTTAAAAATATTAGAAATTTTTGAGCAGAAAGAAATTTATTTAGGATATATTGTACAGATGATAGCTATGGTCTGTTTAGCTGTGTGCTGCTAAAGGATATTTCAGATGATCGCAAAGTCACGTTATGAGTTATAGCTTAGAAGCTCATTGTATTTTTAGGACTTTTGAATTGATAATCTGAGATATAGAGATAACAGCTACATCTGACAATATCAGAAAGCAAGAGATTGCAACCAGAGCTAATGGCAGGGTCAGAGAAAGCTCTAGCTGATATGACAGCAATAAGCACGCGCACACCAGAACCACCACCAGATGAAGTGCCTCCAACATGTCCTACCCAAGACCAATGTGTTGTTGATGAAGCAGGACACTTGGAAGGAACTCAAGAGCAACGCAGACCCTGGGCATTGTCCGCTTTGTTCGCGCCAGACCCTGTAACAAGAATAACCAACTGATAGAGGCGACAAACGACATGGAGACCATGGTTGATGCAGAGGCTCGAGCAGTAAAGCAAAAAGGGAATCTCGCTCCAGCAGCACCTAGCATCGAGCAAGGTCAAGAGGAAAGCATAAAGCAATACTGTGATCAATCCACACAAACACCTGAAGAAGATTTCCTCATGACAGATCCACAACGTGAAAGGAAGTGTAAGACTTGATTATTGAAACTATATGGACAATCATATCCAATAGAACCAGAAGCAGGAATAATGGAAGTTACCTCTGTACTTCAAGTAATGGAAAGTATAGAACACAGAGAGCGAGAGAAGAACCAAAAACAGAGAGGAAGGACCGCAGCACAGAAAATTACAGTGCATGTGGTACAAGATGGGACAAGATGGAAAGATCCTACTGAAAATATCAAGAGGAGGATTTCTTTGCATACTAAGAAAATGATGAAAATGGGATTATGTTTTTTCTGCAAGAAACAGGGTCACATAAGAAGAGATTGTGATGAATATAAAAGATGGCAGGAAAAGCAAAATAAAACCCAAGCATAGGAAGTAGGCGCTCCCTTGTACCTCCCATTTTATACTGCTGACCAATTTCATCAAGACAAGAATGAAACAAAGAGAAATGAAACAATTACTTTACCCACTGGTCAGCAGTGTGAAGGTTTAATGAAGAAACTGAAGTCAAGACCTTATACAGTAATCAAAATATTTGGTCAAGAACGAACCAAGCACCTGTCCGCTGCAAGATTAACCAGGTATGAAGTGGCTTCGTTAAGCACATCACAAGTTCTCAATCCAGTAACTCACCTTCCTATCAATGATTCATAAGAGGGGAAATGAGCCTGTGAAATAATCCCTCAAGTAGGAAAAATGACAGATGAAGTTGAATCATGGGATGAGGAAGAAGGTACTGAGATTACAGATGAAGACAGATCAAGAAGAGGAAGAAGTTGTCAGAAGTTGTCAGTAAAGGTAGTAAAGAAAATATACATACTTTTTTCCCTCATCATGATTGTTTAGCTCTTATGTAAGTTAAAGTTAGGGCTCTTCATCATGTAATGGACACTCCTTTACAGAATCTTGAATGTAGATGGCTCCAGATACTATGTTAACGGGAGCATACACACAGGATATACAGACACTTAAATACAGACATCTTAACTTATACAGCACTACCTCCATAGTGCTCAGCACAAGAAGAAGAATTGTGTGCACTCGAGGAAGCTTGAATCTTGGCAGAAGGACAAACAGCCAAACCTCTACAGAAATCCCAGGTATGAGATCCACAAAGTTGTCCCTACCTGAAGAAACCAGAAATTATATCAAGCATGCAACTTTGATTAATCAGCTATTCATTGCCCTTGAACTAACATCAGAAAGAAGCAATTGAAAAGATACAGGCCCCTACCAAGGAACAGACACCAGAAATAAAGATCAATGCTATTGCAGATACAGCAGCAAAGAAAGCAGTATTGCAAGACCCAGTAACTGTGTACCAAGTTCAAGAACAAGAAGCTTCAGTCCATGAGGACACTTTACAGCACATCCAGGAACAGGTTTCCAAGGGAGAGAAGGAATCGTGGATAAAACATAGGAGCCGTAAAAGAATGAACAAGGTATATGAGCAAAAAGGACAACAAGGGTGTCTACCAAGGGCTTGGTATCTAATCATGTTACAAATAACGCATGAAAAGATGAACTGTTCAAAGAAAGCCAAATTGTGTGGCAGCAGTGGATGGCACCAGAATTCAATGCAGCAGCTTGCTGGATGTATGAAATCCAGGACAAAAAAAAAAAAGCAAAGACCTTACAGAAACATACCCCAAGGCCACTCTAACCTTTTCAGAAGCTGCAGAAAGATTACCTACAGCTATTTAAGAGAGGGCCTTGCACATCAGTATAAAAAGTAATAGGAACAGGTAGGCCCTGATTACAATGTCTACCAACAGTTTTGTTCTCTATTAGAAACACCTCTATAAAGACACATAAGCTTTGATACAATACCTAAGACGGTGTTACTTGCCTCAGCAGTTACAGCATAATCATGGGAATTTAAGTGCCTATGTACAAGCAATATGTAAAGCTTTAACTAACTTCCATTGTCAAGTATTCCCTTCCCTTCCAGATCCAGACTCTGATAACAGTACTCATTTATTGAGTCCAGGGGACTGGATCTATTTCAAAAGACATGTGAGAAGGGCACGTGAACCTCGATACGATTGTCCATTTCAGGTGCTACTGACTACACCTACTGCAGTAAAGCTGGAAGGAAGAGACACTTGGGTTCACAGCATCGCACCGTAAGAAGTTAACAATGGAGATAGAGTGATCAAGCAACTTACTACACAACTAAAGAAGATGAGCAGAAGTGCTCTTGCTTGAGTGAAATAACTGAAGACCAAGAATTCTGAATTAACCCTCGACACATGAAGGTATAGTCCTCCTGCATTATACTCAGTGTTACTGTTTGCTCCAGGTACCAATCTTGGGGGCCGCGACCTGTTCACTTGGTGCAGCAAAGCCCATATCCCGCTTGGAGGGGTCACTGGTGAATACCATCAGGTGGACAGACTCCGTGCCCTAGGAGAGGTCTCGTTAACACCTGGGAGTTACATATGAGGGGGGCCTATGCTCTAATCCCCGATGTCCAGATACCTGATTCCTCGATCTTTCCTCCAGGCATGATTGACCTTCAGGCAACAGTAAGAATAGTTCCTATGATAAACACCAATGATATGTGCTGAATGATATTTGCTCTATCTATATGTGGTCCTTAGGATTACATATGGATAACATAGGCACTATAAGGTCATATGCTGGTTATCGTAGGTAACTGATAGACAGGAAGCAAAAGTCATAAAGGCCAAAGAAAGATGAGGAACAACAAGAACATCAAGAGGCTCCAGAAGGAGTTACTAAAGAAACATGGACATTTCTACTGAAAGATAGATCATTTGATAATAAGAGGGATATGTTAGCGTGGAATGCTTAATTAGATTATTAAATGCTCTATCTATGTGTATGTCGCTTTAAAAGTGATTTTAAGAGTTACATAAGTTTGAAGTTTCAGAAAAACATGTTATTCACCAGATAGCCTGGAGTAGAGAAGATAAAGTACTATCAAGGGTGGAGACCCTTGGACAGTCTGAAGATAACAAGATAGAAGATGTTGACGAAGATGGCAGGTGAGGAACACAACAAGAATATGCGTCATAATGTCATATGTTTATCTGTCCAGCTAGTATTGGGGGTGCACAAACAAGTTGTTTGTGCACATGCATAAAGCTGACTCATGGTGACTAACCTTTTCAGACCCCTATAAATAAAGCCAGCACTCGTACTGTTCCCCAGAACGGTCTACGCAGTGCTATGATGTGTAACTACATCGTTGTTTGTGTCTGATTTGTTCTCCAACCATGGTTGTCTGTTTGTCTGCTTGCTTTGTCTTGTAACATAAGCTACTGCTGATTCCAGATACATCGAAGGAAGTAGTACAGATCTCAAAACTATGCTCACACCACCTAATTAAATATGGCCCCTAGTATGCATGCTATGGAACATGTATGTACTTTTATGTATGTAAAATGCTAATATTTAATGATCATGTATGTATAAATACATTTATTGTGCAACAGACTACATGGGATGTTCTGCGGTCGGGATGTCGGCGGTCAGAATCCTGGCTCCAGAATCCTGACCGCTTACATCCCAAGCTTAGGTTAGGGTAAGTTAGGATTAGGCACTACGCAACCCTGTTTGGTAGCAGTGCTATCCCTCTGTCCAACCTGGGCCACCTCCAGTATAAAAAACTCCCATTGGCTGGCACAGTGGCGCTTGGAGGTGACATCATCTCCAAGCGACCACTGCTGCCTGACGGAAGAACCGAGTCACTGCAAGACCCAGGTCCAGTGTGAAGAGTGATGACCCGGGACTAACCCGGGTCGTCACCCCTGTGTAAAAGGGGTAGCCTGGCTTCAAACTGTGCTTGGTGTCCCGAGCCATGTTGAAGCCAGGACTTTAAGTCTAACAGTGGTATTAGGGGTATATTTACTAAAGTGCGGGTTGTTAGAAGTGGAGTTGTTGCAAACAATCAGATTCTAGCTATTATCTTCTAGAACAGGGGTTCCCAACCACGGTCCTCAAGGCACACTAACAGTCCATGATTTAAGGATAACCAAACTTGAGCACAGGTGACTTAATTAGTACCTCAGTTACTTTAATTTAACCATCCGTGCTTAAGCACGGATATCACTAAAACTAGGACTGTTAGTGTGGACTGAGGTTGGGAATCGCTATTCTAGAATGTGCTAGATAAAGTTAAGTAGAATCTGGTCGGTTGCAACAACTCCACTTCTAAAATCTCACACTTTAGTAAATATACCCGTAAAAGTGATTCAAAGTGCAGTTATTAAAAAAAAACACATTTTGTAGTATTGTGTTTACCAAACACCCATCTTTAAACAAATCAAACTGTACAATGTGTATTTTATTTAGTCCATTAACTATTTATTAACATTTCCTTACATCGCACCAATGTATTCTGTTGGGCTTTACAATTTGGTAGCTAGTTACATGACCAGGTTTTCCCACTATAATAAATGCTTTCATGATATTGTATAATTATTTAATTATTTTAACGTAGATTGTTCATCATTTTCATACACGTAATTACTGGCCATTGCCTTTCTACAGCGACCTCCTAGTATGTTAATCAACTAAAATGACGTTTCCCTAAATAATTACTACATTACTATGAACTAAATGAAAAATGTCATTTAAATGACTGTTTCGAATGTAACTATCAACTTTAAACAACAAAAGCTTTTCTTTCCCATTGCCCGTCTCATCCTTATCACACACACCATGGGCCAAATTTACTAGGGTGAGAGTTTAGAAAATGTGAGAGTTTAGCAATAACCTGTCACATTGGTGGAGTTTTATCTTCAAAATGGGAAAACATCTGGATGAGAGTTTAAACCGTGAAAGTTTTTTGAGTCTGCAAAGATGCGAGTTTGCATGTTCTCGGAACCTATTACATTAGCCAAGTTTAAAAAAACTCTCACATTTTCTAAACTCTCACCCTATTACATTTGGCCCCATATGCCAGAAAACAGGTTTCCGGTACTGATCAAAGTTGACTAATTTTCGCCCTGTTACTTAAATACAGTTTTTTTTATTCTGTTGTAAACTGTTCCAGTATCTGACCAGTTCATCGGGATCAAACTGGTGGGAGGTGACTATTTTATTGTATACACAGTGAGAATAGGGAATTTTCCAGTGGTTAAAGTCACTATCCTTAGGTGGGGGTACAGGTAGCACTCCCAATTTTTCTAGACAGATGCCAACAAACACATCCTCTAAATGAAGTAATTTAATGGTAGTGGAAACGTTAAGTATTTTCTCTGCCAGGTCTCCGGAGAACACGTAGCCAGTTCCTGAGCAAAAGGTAGGATACCGTTTACCCGGGTACAAATCTGGTGACATGTACCATTTACTATCTTTATCATGGATCGGTGAAAGATCTCTCATTATATGCCCAGTAAAGTATTCTGTTCTTGGTGGTTGATCTGGTTTCAGTAGTTGATTGATTAAATATTCTATATTAACAAACATGTCGCTGTCTGTCTTCATGACATATGGGACATGTGGACAATACGTTGCTACCCATTCCAACCCCATAAGAGTCTTAAGTGTTAGGTTGTTATAAGTGTCCATAAAATCCTGTTGTATGAGGTCATGATACTTCTGGCTTTCACCCACTAGAGCTTGTTCTTCATCAATACTCAGGTTAGTATCTTTGCCTAATAAAAATAACCTCACTGTATGGACCCCGGGCAAAATGTCTTCTCTTCCCCATGTTTGTCTGATTGCGTGACGAGCTTCTTGCTGCCATCTTTGTACTGTTATGAGCAGAATTAGAAAAGGAAATTTCTGCTGACATTTCTCAGGCTCGTTAATGATATATTTGTAATGAAGAGTATCCTGAGATGTTTCAGGGTCCTCCAACAGCACGGAGTCATTTGTTTGGCTCTTCAGTGGCTGAACATGAACAAAACTGCCTGATGGGCGGTTATTTGAATGAAAGAATCTCCTTGGCAACAAGCTATAATTATTACCGGTGAACAAGATGAAGACCAGGAAAGACCAGATCAGAAGTCCCAACACAATGCCGGGGAATACCAAGCCCTTGGAGCTTTCTGTTGACCAGTAGTGGAATATTCTCAGGGAAAGCATGATGGAAAGAATCACCTTGAGATTTCACAGCGATTTGCTATTATAAAGCTTCAGGCCTGGAAACACAATACAATTCCACTGAAGAGTAATTCTCATTTTATCCATACAATTGCCATGTAAACACATCTTAAATAGAGATGTGCGGGTTCAGTGTTATTTGGTTCTTATCGCAAAATTATCGCAAGTTCCGATTAGTTCGGATTTCTCTGGTTGGTTATCCGAAACACGTGACAGCCGGGTAGCCAATATGATGCCGTTTTTGAGATCCGAACATATCTGAGTAAAACTGAACCGCACATCTCTAATCTTAAATAGCCTTTGCGTTCTTTTAGCAGCTGCCACAATGAGCAATGCATCTAAATGGCCAAATAAATGATTTCAAAACCTCTTGTAATTAAATTGACAATTATTTCCAAATATATTTAAGATACTTTATTACCCCTTTAATCTTTCTGAGGTACATCTTGGGGTACACGTGCAATAGGTTTACCACCCAGGTTGTATTATATCACACTTGTGCTGTTCTAGTGGATTTCGGACATGAAGGGCCACCCATGGGAATGCAGTAATAGAGGGCAACACCTAAGGGGTGTGGCTAGCCACCATAGAAGCTTGGCTAACAATGAGAGTGCATGGTCTGGCCCAGGGCTTAAAGTGGTCCTGGAGAGGTGGTGGAACTCACAACCCCACCACAGTAGTCTGACAGGCCAAAACAAATGTGAAAACTGTTCTCTACACACACACACACTATTGTGTATAGGAAACGATAAAGTGAATGGCGGGGGGTCTGGGTGCCGCCTAGGCCCCAGAAGTTTTTGATGACAGTGTGAAATACATTTTAGATGCTTTCTTTTTAGCACTCCTGCCATAAACTGAGACTACAATGGTAGATCATTTAAAAAGAAAAAAAAAGTTCTATATTATCAGTATTATTTTTCTGCCGTGCCTCTGAGTTTTGTTATGGGGTCTCTACAAACTACTCTTTTTTTGCAACCCCTATGTATTCCCTTCTCTTGATTCTTTCCTTACCTATACACTATGCTGGTTTCTCTGAAATGAGGGACCTCTGAAGAAATTGAGACTCCCTATGTAGACAGAGAGTGGCTCTCTGTCTGTAGGACTTCTGTGCAGGGACTTGGTGGAGGTGGAACTACAGTGGGCATTGCAAGAGGGGCATTACTACTACTAGAGTCTTTCCATAAGGGACACTACTACTAGGGACATTGCATAAGGGTGTCACGCTGGGAGGCCGGTTTTTGAAAGCCGAGGTCTGAGGCTGCGGGAGGAGGCAAAGGCGAGGGGCCTGGACGTATGATCTCCGCATCCACAAGTCTTGGTCATTGGCTAGACCTAGTCAATGATGCGGAGTCTAACTCACAAGGAGGTGTTCGCCAGTGACCCCTCCAAGCGGGATATGGGCTTGTGCGGCTCCCTGTCAGCAGGTCGCGGTCCTTGGTGACCAAGGCCTGCAGGGAAAAGAGAATCAAAAACACCCGTGGCCCAAGGGTAATGCCTGGAATAGGCACGTGGGGAGTGGGATAGAACTCCTGGCTGGAGAAAGGCACTTGAGGTGCTGGCTAGAGAGGTGTGATTTATCGGTAGGCTGAGATAACAGCTGGATATCCCACAAAGTATATACCGGATTGCCGGCCGGAGATCATGCACTAGGGTGCAATGAGACGAAGGGTTAACCTGCACACAGGCTGTGATGGTGAAAGCACTGTGATGAGATGAAGGGTTAACTTGCAAACAGGCTGTGATGGTAAAAGCTCTGCGATGAGACGAAGGGTTAACCTGCACACAGGCTGTGATGGTGAAAGCACTGCGATGAGATGAAGGGTTAACTTGCAAACAGGCTGTGATGGTAAAGGCTCTGCAATGAGATGAAGGGTTAACTTGCACACAGGCTGTGATGGTAAAAGCACTGCGGTGAGATGAAGGGTTAACTTGCACACAGGCTGTGACGGTAAAAGCACTGCGGTGAGATGAAGGGTTAACTTGCACACAGGCAGTGATGGTAAAAGCACTGTGGTGAGATGGAGGGTTAACTTGCATACAGGCTGTTGATAGTAAAGGCACTGTGGTGACATGGAGGTTAAACTTGCACACAGGCTGTTGATAGTAAAGGCACTGTGGTGAGATGGAGGTTAAACTTGCACACAGGCTCTTGATTAGTAAAGGCACTGTGGTGAGATGGAGGTTAGCTTTCACACAGGCTGCTGATAGTAAAGGCACTGAGATAGCTCAGAAGCTCTGGAAGAAACACACTGGAAGCACGGGAACCTGGAACGAGACTCCTCTAGTTACACTAGCGGCGACAATGATTGTTCAGGCAACTTCCTGGAGCACAGGAGCCACAGCGTCAGCTGACCAGCCGGGCCACTCAGGGAAGGAAGTACTGACATAGGGAAAGTGTCATGGCAGCGCCCATGATGGAAACTGTGATCCCCGCTCACCGGGTTGCCTGATACCACAGCTACAGGGTGAATGCTCAGCTCCTCCCACGTCGACGCGCCAGCCGCCCGACTGCCTGGGAGGTCAGAGGAAGCCGGCGGGACGGTAAGGGACAGCCGATCCCCGGCAAGGGGCATTACTATAGGGGGCATTGCATAAGAGGCATTGCTACTGGGGACATTGCATAAAGGGTATTACTACAGTGGGCATTGCAAGAGGGGCACTACTACTAGGGGCTTTCCATAAGGGACACTACTACTTGGGGCATTAGGGTGCATATGGAATGGAAAGGAATGTTAGCAGCATGACAAAAACGGTGGTGTCATTTGACATGCCCCCATTCTCAGTGGCCTTGCACCTTGTGGCATGAGACCATGTCCACTTTTTCGACGTGCACGCATACTTGAGGGGGGGGGGGGTCCATTTTTTAGCTTGCCCTGGGCTTGAAATACCCTAGTTACACCACTGGCTACCACATAACCACCCTGACTTGTGGGAGTGTCATGGGAGTGGAATCAAAAGCTCTGTGCGGTTCAGAGTCATGTGTACGGGGAGGGGAATCCTGTATCAGACGGATCTCTTGCATCTAACATGGGGATGGTGCAAGTGCGGATAAAATGATGATGGTTCCGGGAGCTGTAGAGAAATCAATGAGCACCCGCACAACACTCCGCATTAGTTGAAAGGATTCTGGCATTAGCATAAAGTAGACCATCAGACTACCACTGCTGCCTGTAGCTACATCTATTTTGCGCATGACAACTCAGGATAAGCCCCATAGTGTCGCTGTAACACTGGATTTATTTTCAGCCACTATTCACTAACTGTCTGGTTGCTAATTAATGTAGTTAAACTGCTGATCTATAAATTTGCATTGATTAACTTCCATGCAGGGACTAGCTATTATTGATTTCCCGTAAAAACAAAATATAATGAACCTCTGGTGAGCCGACTATGATGTACGAGATCGGGGTTAGGTTTCCAAAGACCATTATGTGCATTAGCTAGAAGCGTAATGGGATTAGAATCTAGAGCTGATCTGAAGGCACTAGTGCTACTATCAGTGCAGGTTTGCTCTATTATAACAGAGAGGTTGATATCAGCTCCAAAATGCTACTTAGAATTCTGCGTTCCAGATATGTTGTAGACCATTTGCTTATTATCAGTGGCATAACTACTAATTATAGGGCCTCATAGCCACATTTTGCACCCCCCAAGAATTGTTCTTAGCATGCACAGAGACCACTGCATGTACTGTAGAGACTCCTTTTGACTTTAGTTTCCACTATAAGATAATATGTTGCACATGTTATCTACCCATTAGCAAACACTGGCGCTGCAATAGGCACTTACCATTTTTTTAAAACAAAAACATCTACACATTCAGACTACGCATTTTGCACAAACCACTCTCCAAACTGCCCATAATTGTCCACTTTTGTCAGAACATTACCCACTTTCCTGTAGATGACTGCACGATTTCAAATTGGGACATTTTGGAGGTATTTGGGAGGAAAGGATAGGGAAGTCATATTTTCCTAACCTGTCGGTGGGAGACATTAATGACAACATTGCTCTAGGCCCTATTAAAATAAAAGGAGTGGGGTTGTATCTAGACATCCCAGTGTGCACTAAGGCCCAATAACAATAAAATACTCTTCTTTGATATAGTGGTTGGCTTGAGATTTGAGGTGTCATAGATGGCCACATGCTAATCCAAACGTGCTGGGAAACACAATACACATCTGTGCGGCTTCACCCAGCAGGTGGCTCTGATCTGATCCTATATAATTATAGTATTTATCAAACATTCTAAAGAGTACAAGTTGAGGTGTCCATAGCTTCCATTTTATTGAATGGCGTTATGATGTGATTTGGCAACAGTGTTGCACAACTAACAAGAATCAGATATAGAGGTTTAACAGGGTGAATTTATACCAATGTATTAGTGATTCACATGTAATATTGGTTCTAATTGATTTGTGTGTATATTTTAGTCCTAATTTTATCCTACCATTAACCCTTTAAGTTCTGTGTTTTCATTGAATTGTCTTATTTTTATAATTATTTATCCCTATTTTATTTTAGTGATTCTTCCCTTTTTTTTTAGTTATTTATTTATACAATAAATTTGTCTTAATTTTTTAAGATTTTAGTGGTTATTCGGGACCTTTCATATTAAACTTCATATCACTTATGTAGGATGTCCTTTAGAGATGGCGCTCCTTAAACGTACTTGTATATTTATACACCAGGCTATGGTCTGGCAATTGTTAATATTTCTGGTACATTGAATTCCTCAAACACTGTGCAAGCCAGTGCCAGCTGGGTGGAAGCTAAATGAAACATTATGTGCCAACACATGTATAATAAGTTCTGAAATAAATAAAACATTTTGGAAAAAAACTATTTACATAATAAAGCCAAATCTATAAACCTGTTTTTTTTTTTTAAACTATATCCATAAAGTAAGTCATTAAGGGCATAGCTATAGTAGGTGCAGAGAGTGCGGCTGCTTTGGGGCTCCAGGTTGCCCCTGGGGCCCACCACTCTCCCTGCACCGAGTTACACTGTTATCTCCTGAGCCCCGGCTTTTCTATTCTTACCACAGTGCTGCTGCAGGGCATCTGGACCCAGAGCTGATCTAAGCCATAGACATCTCCAGCTGCTGCCTGCATGTATTGTGATGTCACAATGCAGGTCACAGCCCTATATAAAGGATGCCCAGCTACTGGCAGCCATTTTGTGGCTAAAGCCATCTCCAGCTGCTGCCTGCATGTATTGTGATGTCACAGCCCTATATAAAGAATGCCCAGCTACTGGCAGCCATTTTGTGGCTAAAGCCATCTCCAGCTGCTGCCTGCATGTATTGTGATGTCACAATGCAGGTCACAGCCCTATTTAAAGGATGCACAGCTACTGGCAGCCATTTTGTGGTGACATTTTGTCCTACATTGATACTCTCTGAGTAGTTCCTGCTTTATTTAAGAGACTTTGGACAACGACTACTGATATGGACTTGGGATTACATCTTCCAACAAGGTCCTGAACAGCAACATCTTCAGAAAAGAATCTGAATAACATCTTCAAGTAAGGAATATATAACATTTTTGGCCTGTCACCTTTTACCCTTCGGACACTTCCCTTTATCTTATCTGCAGTGTTTAATTTAGAAACAATGGATAAAGCAATTATTCATCTGAGATGAAGCTGCATGATTAAAAATAGGTACACACTTTCCCAATCCAAGATCCAACTTCAGATCTGGCACAATCCTACTGGAGACCTGGACGCAGATTCAACACCCAGTATATGCCTACACACCTGTCCAACTTTGCAGCAGATCTCAGGCAGTAGGTGCAGAGAATGGGGCTGCTACAAGTCTCAGGGCACCTCGGAGTGCTACTGCAGGGCATCTACTGTCACTGGCTCCGCCTCAGTCTCTCCTCACTTACTGATTTATTAGTGAATCATGGACTTCTTATATACCATATTATATTAAAAACATTTAGGATTAGGGAGACTATATGTTTCAGATTGTAAATTATCTGATATTTACTCTATCAAACTCCATAATAATTTGCACAGGGGGGGGGTGTGCACTTTTGCTATGGGCCCCCATGGGGCTTGCTACACCCCTGTATGTCAAGTGCCTATAATGTACTAAAAAGATTTCAGAAAGATGAAGGCAGTGACAAGCCTTTCATTTCCACTGTTTTATTGTATGGCATACTCTGTGTCAATAAGATATACATCATTATGGGACATTTATTACAAAAACGGGTGCACTCATAGTAATTAATTAGATTCTGTTATTTTCCTAGTACAGTATAGAAACCAAGAGAAAATACCTGATTAATTGCTAAGATTTGTACCTGTCCACTAGTTTTCTGAAATATTTCACATCACTCTTCTGACAAAGGTGCAATATAACACACATGAAGGAGCATATACTATGCATTAACCGCAATGAATTAAACTAGAGTACATAGTAAGGGTTAAAAACACAGATGTTCCGTTATAAGCATAGTTAAAAATATTTGGACTATAAATGAGCTGTACCTGTACCTTATGTAAGGAGCAAATAATTAAATAAACAAGCACATTTGTTTTATATATATATATATATATATATATATATATATATATATATATATATGAAAATATATAATAAAAATTAAACAAAATATAAAATATTAAGTAGATAAAATGACAGTTCTCTGAAAAAAAAAAAAACCAGATCTTTTCTCTACAAAGAAATAATGGCCTTTTTAACAGTTAATTAAAACACCTGTATAAATGTTTTTGTTTTTAGTCTATAACGTAAGTAAATTCTCCCATTCATGAATACAGATTATGTATTTGACATTAGTCGTGCCTGCGGTTCCAGCTGGGAATAAAACATTGAATTAGTTCTGTGAGTGCCTACCAAGAAATTGCACAGGAATACTGTGCAGTACTGTACGAGCAGTCCCCACAATAATGTATTATTCCCTATATTACAGTACCTCTTTGGCATGTTTCAGCAAAGGATGAAGCTTTCTCTAGGGTCTACAGTAAATTCTTGCACTTGCAGTAAGAGAATAATTCATCTGTGATCCTCATCCTACAGGTGTTTTCTGAGTATTGCTGGGTCATTTTGCTAAGCAACTTCTGATGCAAATTGCATTGATCAAACAAGGTGCAGAGAACACATGAATTGTATTTGCCAAGGGTGTCCAACGTTTATTCAGTTCTCTTTGTGAAATTTAACTGCGTGTCTGCACACTAGGATATTGTATTACAAGATACTTGCCAATAATTTTGGTGACTGGCAATGAACGAATGTATTGTTAATAATGAATATGGTTCTGAGATTGTGAATTAAATTCATTTTCAGCTCAAGTCATGTTTTGTAACTCTCAAGGATATAACAAATAGCAACACTTTTTTATATTGAAACAATTCTCATTATTGTTTGAGATAACAACTGTGATATTCTTATATGCTAGATATGTGTGATAATGTGACACCTGTACCACTCCTAACTCAATGAAGATTCTTGGTTCACTCACTAGTTAAAATTATAACTTGCCATACATGTCACCATTCAAAGTTCCTGGCCAATAACTTGTTGGTGCACTTTAGGTTCTCCGTAGTAATAGTCGGAACTAGGTGCCCCCTCAGTTACATATTTAATACACTCATTACAGAGGCAATGTAGTCGCTGTTACTATCCACACTCATTAAACATGCTCTGAACTACTCTACTCCGAAACTATGGATTTGCTCCTGTGGTGTATGCAGCTTTCTTAAATGATAATGCATAACTTATTGCAGGATTATACTGAGTAATGAGAATAATAATTACAACCGGGCTAAGGGAAATGTATATCACCAACCATTCAACTCCAAAATATCATTTTGCCAGCAAAATGTAAGTTAGAAGCTGATTGGATGGTGATATATATCTCACAATTTTATCTCACATCAAGCTTTGATACATATGCCCCTAAGGGTTCTATTTAATATTATTATTTTTACTAAATCAAATAGGAAAAAGGATGTTTTCACACCCATTTCACATTATTTTAGTATCACATAAATGTATTAAAGGGCAACTGGAGTTGTTTTCGTGAAAAACTACTCCAATCCCTTCACATATTTTAGTATACAGGTCGCATTTCCCATACTTGTAATGGGAAATTCGAACTGCCTGAAATTAACTAAAAATAAATAATAAAAAAGTGGGTTTATATAGAAGTGAAAATGTTGCCGATAGCAACCAACCAGACTCTAGCTATTATCTTCTAGAAGGTGCTAGAAAAATTATAAGTAGATTCTGATTGGTTGTTATAGGCAACACCTCCACTTTTATAAACACGCACTTTAGTAAATATACTCCTAGATCTCTTGACTGACACCCTCAACTCCTCCTTTCCACAATCTGACCTGCATCAGCGCCCCTCCATCTGGCCTCGCTGCTCGCAGGTCACAATCTCTGAGGTGAGATAAAGCTGCCTGGCTTATTACAGCAACAATAATATCTAACAAAGCTACATATGTCAGCGTTCACTTTAATAAAGGTTCACTATAACTTCTTTGAGTTTACATAAAATAAACAAAAGAGAGAGAACTAAGGGTTGTTATCTCATGGGCGCACAAGAGTAGATATATTAAAATATAACTTTTATTATATTTAATTTAAAAATTATCCCATATTAGGGACTTGAGCAGTGAAATATAAGGTTAAAGTGATAAAAAAACAACCACCAATAAGTGAAAAGAAATAAATGATATGAAAAAATAATAATAAAAAGCAAGGTCCACTATATGATTTCTGCTAATGCTAAATACTGCCTTAAGAGTATATCCTTTACTGGAATATATGAGGATCCAATAGGTACCTTATCATAAGCCTAATTGGCTGAGGTTATCCACTATGGTCTTAGTATTAAATATTTAAATGTGGTTCCTAGCACCAATTGCCTCCAATCAATATAGGAATGGTTTATCTATTAATAATTTGTGTCCGCACAGACCACAATCATAATATTCTTCTATGATGGAGAGAATATAATTGATTAAATTAATTTAAGAGTATGTATTTACTCCAAATGTAACTACAAGGCAATACTTATTTTAATTTAACTAGCTGAATATTAGTATTGTCTACTTCATACACTCAGAATATACCCCACATATTAGAGCGACAATTGCATTTATAGAGCAGCACATCCAATTTTACTGTTCTCTATTAGTGATAATCAATTCAAGGCTGCTAATCATAAATCGCAACTGTGTGTCACTAATGATACCTAATATGTGCCAGTTTTATTAAAATACCAGGTCGTAACAGATTGTAACAAATTGTAACAATAAATCAACAGCTAGTCAGATAAAGATATTGTTACAATTTGTTACAATCTGTTACGACCTGGTATTTTAATAAAACTGGCACATATTAGGTATCATTAGTGACACACAGTTGCGATTTATGATTAGCAGCCTTGAATTGATTATCACTAATAGAGAACAGTAAAATTGGATGTGCTGCTCTATAAATGCAATTGTCGCTCTAATATGTGGGGTATATTCTGAGTGTATGAAGTAGACAATACTAATATTCAGCTAGTTAAATTAAAATAAGTATTGCCTTGTAGTTACATTTGGAGTAAATACATACTCTTAAATTAATTTAATCAATTATATTCTCTCCATCATAGAAGAATATTATGATTGTGGTCTGTGCGGACACAAATTATTAATAGATAAACCATTCCTATATTGATTGGAGGCAATTGGTGCTAGGAACCACATTTAAATATTTAATACTAAGACCATAGTGGATAACCTCAGCCAATTAGGCTTATGATAAGGTACCTATTGGATCCTCATATATTCCAGTAAAGGATATACTCTTAAGGCAGTATTTAGCATTAGCAGAAATCATATAGTGGACCTTGCTTTTTATTATTATTTTTTCATATCATTTATTTCTTTTCACTTATTGGTGGTTGTTTTTTTTATCACTTTAACCTTATATTTCACTGCTCAAGTCCCTAATATGGGATAATTTTTAATTTAAATATAATAAAAGTTATATTTTAATATATCTACTCTTGTGCGCCCATGAGATAACAACCCTTGGTTCTCTCTCTTTTGTTTATTCTCATATAGTATGGTTGTAATAGGGCAGCACCCCCACGTTTAAGAATTTGTCGATATATATGATTTTGGGGCCATTTATATAATATCTTACAACAATTTATGCAGAGTGCAGACATATCCTCTCTCTTCTTTTTGTACGAATTAGTTTACAGAAAATACAAGAATGCATACATATATTATTATATTTTCAAATATAGGCAATATTCTTAGAAACCGCCCGTGTCACCCTATACAAATGTGATTGAACTTTAACCAGGGGTTACACCATATAACATTATTCTGAACATGGTCACTAACACCCTACACCATGGCAATCCTTCTCGCCGTAAGGACCATACTCAGGGCCGCAGAAACTTCCAGCGGGTCCAGGTGCTTGGGGTGTGGCCACAAAAAAGGGCACAGCTGCGCTCTCTCATTCAGCAGTTAGCGAATTGGGTGGGGCTTGGCACAGCTTAGCAGGGGACCTGGTCATGCCTCCCCTGCACTCACTCCAGAGCCCCAGGCCGAGCCTCCTCTCGGTGACCCTGTAGGCTTGGTTCCTCTGAAGCTCTATTGTCTCTGTAACTTGGTAATGGAGCATTTAAAATTGCCAGTGTTTGTCAATTAATACTAATGTTTGTCTTAGTACTTGGGAGATTTGGCGAACACCAGTTGCCTCCTGAGTGCAGCCTTTATTCACAGTAGTGGTTTTATGTCATATTTGTGGGAAATTAAATAGCCCTGAGGGCCTTATAGTGAGCCAAATATGACAATTTAATCACTATTTCTAATAAATGTCATGAGTTTTCCGTTTGTACACAAGAAATGCTATTGTTTTCCTGCTTTAACGTAACTCTGTATAAGACGTATGTATCACTGCATATATTATTCAGTGACACTGTAGCAGTTATTCTAGACGTGGGTGGGACAATTAAACACACAAGTGCGCTCCCTCCAGAACTGTACAGGTAGGAGAGAGCCAGCGATCACTAAGACCCGCTGGGACTTAGGGGAGGTCTGACCTCTGACCTCTCTGCGTGTCTTTACTCCTTAGCACCCATAAGGACAGCTCGGACCAGGATAGTCTAAACTCCAAAGAGCCCTACAGTGCCCTGCTGTATACCTGCAAGTACACTATACCACCAGTGCAACCATTCACCGGTATAAGACCAGCGATCACACCTGGCGCACTGTAACGTCCAGCAATACCCTGAGCTCTAGGCTGCCACAAACCATGTATTACACCTACCGCTGTTACACCTGTGTAATTTCCTGTGTAATATACTACCTGTTGTTCTACCTGATACATAAATCTGAGAATTGGTTACCACCTGTGGACTAATCGCCACCAGCACAAACTGCTGCGTTATTTATTTATGGACAGTTACTTATATAGTGCCATATTTAGTTATGCTTTATAATTGGGAGCAAATAGTAATAAAACAAGTTTGGGTAATAGCAGCTTACATTCTATAGGGAAATAGGCATTGATACATAAGGATAAGTGGTACATATTGCATATCAGTCCAGTCAGATTGTAGTGGTTCATGGTGGGCTGTATGATCTAGTCACACAGGAATGTTGGCCTATGGTCAGCAGGATGAGAAAGTGAAGATTGAGTGAAAATGTAAAGTTGTATGGACTGTATAGAGGAGATGTAATTGGATAGGACAGCTTCTGGAGGTTACGTGGGTGGTTCTGGGATTTGATAGGCTGCCTGAAGAGATGAGTTTTCAGGGAATGCTTGAAGGTTTGGAGACTAGAGGAAAGTCTTATTGTGCATGGGAGAGCATTCCACAGAGTGGGTGCAAGTCCTCTAACCGTGAATAGGAGCAGGTGATGTGTGAGGATAAGAGACACAGATCTTGCGCAGAGAGCAGAGGTTGAATTGAGAGATATTTTGAGACAAGCGAAGATATAGATGCTGGTGTAGTTTGGTTAATAGCCTTATGTGTAAGTAAAAGTATTATATATTGAATTCAGTAGAATACAGGTAACCAGTGGGGGGACTTGACAGAGCGGAGCAGCAGACAATTAATGTTTTGCAAGGAAGATCAACCTCACAGCTGCATTCAAAATGGATGGTAGTGGTGAGAGTCTGTTTTGAAAACCAGTAAGAAGTCTATTGCAATAATCAATGCAGGCGATAATGAGTGCATGAAGTTTTTCCAGTGTTATGTGTAAGATATGGGCGTGTCGTGGATATGTTTTTTTAGATGTATGTAACATGATTTGGAAACCAATTAAATGTGAGGAGCAAGGACAGTTCAGCGTTAAGGCTAACACATAGGCAGTGAGATTGTGGGGAAGGGTTGATTGTTGAGTTATCAATAGTGATAGAGATATCTACTATTGGCGGCTGGAAAGATTATTAATTCTATTTTGGAAAGATTAAGTTTTAGGTGGTGAGATAACATCCAAGATGAAATTGCAGAAAGACATTTAGTAACCCGGACCAATACAGATGGTGACAAAGCTGGGGAAGATAGGTAGCATACAAAACCAGTGAAATAGCTATTTGATAAGTTGGATGAGAACCAGGGGCCTGATTCAGAGTTGGGAATAGAGAGAGATAGTTCTCTCAACTGATCATCTTGGTGAAACCATGTTGCACTGCAGGTGGGGCAGATTTAAAATGTGCAGAGAGATTTAGATTTGGGAGGGAGGTGTCCAAACTGACATCTACATTGTAGAGTAATAATAAAGCTGTGCAGTATTTGTGGGCTACATGTAAAAGCAGCCAGAATTGACCCTACATGCAAAAAAAAAAAAAATTTATTTACACCCCTTGCATTGCAACATGGTTTGTTCAGGTACACAGTTAAGTGCTATCTCTCTTTATTCCCAACTCTGAATCAGGCCCAGGGACAGGACTGGGCCTGAAAACCTAGGGATTGTAGTGTTTGTATGAGAAGAGAGTGGTCAACAGTGTCAAATGCAGCAAAGTAGAAGTGAGTAATGGCCTTTAGACTTAGCAGTGATCAGATCATTGACTACCTTAGTCAGTGCTGTCTCTGTGGAGTGTTGGGATCGAAAGCCTGACTGAAGTGGGTCCAATAAGATGTGCAAGTATCAAAAGTGTCGGAGGCAAGTGTAGGCAACTTTCTCAAGTAGCTTGGAGAGCATGGGAGCTGGGAGATGTAATTTGAGAGAGTTTGGGTCAGAATTATGTTGCTGGTTTTTTTTCAGAATAGGAGTGATCACTGCACACTTGAATACTGATGGAAAAATACCAGTAGTGAGAGAGAGACTGGGCAGAGCACAGTAGACAGAGCTCTACTTATTTGTGAGGGTATAGGATAAAAAGGAGAGGTAGTATAGTAGGAAAGTGAGAAGAGTGCAGATACTTCATCTTCATCTTCATTTGTGGGATCAAATGAAGAGAATGGGCCAAAGGGTTCAGGGACGAAATTGAGCAGGCCATGGGCTGAGGAAGAGCATACTATTTCACTTCAGATCTTATCAATCGTGTCCTTGGAATAGGAAGCAAGATCTTGTGCACTGATAGTAGCTGGTGGGTTGGGTGAGGGAAGGTTAAGAAGGGATTTAAATGTCGCTTGGGGTTAGAAGCGTGCAGAGATGAGAGATTGTATATATGTTTGTTTAGCAGTACCCAGAACCTTTACAATAGGAGTGGTAGATAGTCTTAAGGAGGTACGAAATTGATGTCCCTGACATTCTACTATATGGTTAAAGTGTGATACAGCAATCTCAGGAGTTGCGAATGTAGACATTGGTGAGCGTAGTTTTTGCAGAGAGGTGGGAAATTGTTGTAAATGAATACCGTTAATATTTCTGTGGGTTAGAGGAGGCTTGGAAGATTTCAGTGACACTGAGCTTCAAGTAATGGAGCAGAGCCTGTAGGTGATCTATGCGAGAGAAAAGAGTGTTAGTGCTGGGGTGCAGTTGCTATGGGGCCTGCAGCACCTCCGGGCCCTCCTCCTCCTATAACCAGCTCACCTCAGTGGCATTACAGAGAGAGAAGCTGCTGATCCCTCCTGCGAACTGCTCCTTAAGGTGGGTACACACTTATGCGATTGGCAATTGTGCCGATATCCAGGCACACCCTGGACATCGGATGACTGCCAGTACACGCTGCAGCGATTAATGAAAATCGGAATGATTACTCCTACCGTCCTTCATTAACATGCATGGAGCTGCATGCAATATCGTCAAGTTTGGTGTGCAGCACAACATGCGACCGCTGGAGTGCGCATATCGCGCAGAGTGTATGAGTTGCCGTTCCGATTTGGCCAAATCGGTATAACATCGCTCTAGTGTGCACCCGACATAAGTCAAGGCACACTTCAGCTTGTGATTAGGAAACAGTTTGCTGCAGGGATCATCAGCGCTGCGGGCACCTGTCAGACTGACCAGCAGCAACTCCAAAACTCCCCCATCCCTCATCTGATACGACTGTCCTCACTGATGCTGGCAGGAGGCGTGGCTGTGCTGAGCCTGATAAGATATCCCGAACCACTGCCACGCCTCCTCCCAGCATCACTGAGGAGAGATGGAGCGTCGGGCTTAGGAGGCGTGTAGTGCATACCTCCCAACATGACCCTCTCCAGGAGGGACACAATGCTCTGGTCCTGGATTCCCTGGTAAGAGGCGGGGCTGCAGCACAGCTCAAAAGTCAAATAGGGGAGTCACACCA
The DNA here is from genome assembly GCA_031769625.1 of Taudactylus pleione. NCBI lineage: Eukaryota > Metazoa > Chordata > Amphibia > Anura > Myobatrachidae > Taudactylus > Taudactylus pleione. The sequence continues at coordinate 8,270,892 of JAUIMM010000134.1, forward strand.
ACTGTCATTTCACACACTGCCAAACATCACTGGCTGGGACTCACTGGCAGTTGGTGTGACTCCCCTATTTGAATTTTGTACTGTGCTGCAGCCCCACCTCTGGAGCCACCACCAATCATAAATGACCAGGGAAGTCCAGGACCAGAGCATTGTGTCCCTCCTGGAGAGGGTATTGTCGGGAGGTATGGTAGTGTGTGTGTGGGGGGGGGGTATAGCTAGACATATGGAGGCCAGAGTGGGGGGTATAACTAGACCTATGGGGCCCCTTGGAAATGTTGCTATGGGGCCCCCATAGCTCTAGCTATGCCACTGCTACCTGGGACGGATCAGGCCTAACAATTGACATTCATTCGTGCGTGCGATAAGAGGGGGCATAGCAACGATTGACAGGAGTGCCACGAGTCACAGGGTTGTGGTCTTGCAATATTTCCCGTCTTCAAGTTCCCGTATACGACTACACAATCTAACATCATGACGTCCTATTGCTCCCCTGAATTAGAGAAAGCAGAGTGCCGGAAGGCAGAGCCGCACCATCCCAACAAGCAATCAGCCCTTTTGGCATTTGCTGTGATTATTACACACACACATGCATCCCTATCACAATATTTCTATCAGTAATACAATAATATCTTCCATTTTAATTAATTACAACCCCTATTATTCACAGTACACGGGGCCATCAGGACGTGGTACTCTGGTACTGGTGGGTTGGCGTATCCACCAGAGGGGCACGGCTACTCTGTCATGTAGGCAGGCATAGCAGAGGGAATGTGGTTATGGCTTCTCTACACTAAAGCCCATGATCCTCTGGGGTCCATTCAAATCTGCACAATGTCGGTGATACTGTGCATATCCATAAGGTACATTTGTTAGCCCCTAAATCACATATTTTAATATGCAGCCTATGGGGCTTGCTCTCAGGGCTAGTTCTTCTGATGTTAGGATGTTTTTTAAAAAAGTTCCTACCATGCAGACTTTGCCAGGTATAAACCAAGGCTTGACAGAAAGATAGACATTTATGCAGGGCCATCTGTTCCATTGGGCTTGTTGGGCAGTTGCCCAAGGGCCCAAAGCTTGTAGGCGCCCACCAACCCGCCCCCCTGCAGCCACGGCCAGTTGGTAAATTTGTGGTAATTTTATAAGACGGCCGCCATCCCCCCCGTGACGAGTACTCAGCTCAGTTTCACTTCATCCGCCGGCTTCAGACCAGTCAGACAGAGTCTCTCTACATGTGTGGGAGGTCTAATGGGCATGCAGGAGGGTTTCATTTTATTGACCATTTAAATTTTTTTCCCGTGAATGGGTGGGTAGGGGGCCCCAGTGCATTGCTCTGCCCAGGGCCCACACTGCTCTTAAAACAACCCTGCATTTATGTGTCATTACACATAATGGATCATTGGTTGAAAATAATTATTTTCATCTGTCTATATACAAAGGTACACTTCCAGCTTTCTTAAACGCCTAACGAGAGTGGTGTGTAGGCGTGTTCATTCAGGTGAGCAGACTGGACTACGTCTAAACACCTTGCAAAAGCAAGATAGCTTGCAGTGAGTTTCATAAACTATGGGGAAGCAATCAGCTTCTAGCTAGTTTATCAAGTACTTTCTATGAAATGATAGGTAGAAGCTGATTGGTTGCTATGGGTAGCTTCTCCTCTTGTTCACTTCGCCACTCTTTCGAAGGTTTGATACATCTCCTCCTATGTCTTCGTCTCTCCTCTCGCTCATAACAATGAGGCCAGTTGAGCAGCACACAGATGGCTGGCAGGATTAGATGTTTTCTGAGTAAGGCATGCTGATACTGGTGGGTATTATTAAATAGGGAGGATCGCCTTCTTCACCTCCTCTTTCATTGCCAGTGGAGTAAAAAGCATCTTAATTAGCCACCTGACAGCGTCATTACTCAGATAATTGAGAAGTATTACAAGAAGTTTAGACTGTGTGTATATTTCCCTCCCCGGCTCCAGCAGAATGGGAAATTACATGCTATTGTAGTGACAAGGCAAGCGCGCATTACTGGTGTCCATCAGCACCAAGTCCTTAATTACTGATGATACAAAGGATTGTTATTTTCTTAATCACTCACCCGACATTCGACATATGTTAAAAATATTTTCTCCATCTGTTCCATGTTCAGCGTTTGGAGCGCCCAGGATGTAATTTTCTGGTTTTGTGGACCGAAGTGATGAATACTGGCTGTTTTTTATCACATCTGGTTTTACTGACCTTCATTTTGGTCAATTTACTATTGGGAGAATTGCAATTCTGGGTTACAAATGTTTACTGACTGTCAAAGTCTGGCAGTATCTATTTCATATATCAGTAATAATATAGGTGAGTAGAAATATTTTGAAAAAAAGAGTACAGAGAATGACTGTCGCTTTCTTATCACATTTTAGTTGTAACTAGACAGAACTGTCTCACACCTCCCCCGAGGCACAACGCCACTCAGCACGCCTAACTATTCTAGAGTGCCAGTTTCACTGCAGTGCAAGAGGAGACTGTGCCAGAGAATCAGAAACAATCAGCATACTGGGCACAAATACATCTGGATACTTTTCTCAGCAAAGCTAGGGAATGATTGGTAGATTTATTTTTTAAATAATCAGTCACTTGTAAATTCATTCTAAAGAACTTACTGCTACTTTACTCTGTTGACAAATCCTCTTTAATGCTCCGTACACACGGAGCGATAAGCCAGCGATACGATATCGCTGGCTGATCGTCCTGCACCCTCCTTGGTGTGCTGGATGATCGATATCGATCACCCAGCACACCACCAACTCACCGGCAACTATAGCTATGGTAACTGCTCGATATCGAGCAGGTTGGCCAGCATGCACGGCCGATGGACGATATCGCTATCATCCATACGTGCCCGCGCATCGCTGGTCGTTGGTGGGTTGGTAGGGGCCAAAACGATTTTAACGGTATGAACGAAATCCTTATCATTCAAAACGTTAATTTATATCACTCCGTGTGTACGGAGCTTAAAGCTGGGTACACACTAGAGTCCGATGTGCCCGATATGTCACTCCGATCCGCCGGATCGGACGACATATCGTCTAGTGTGTACTCAGCATTAGACCCCTTAGATGCCCCTGATTAAAATTATTTTCTCCAGATGTTGCTATTGTATTGAACAGATTGATTGTAATTTGTTGTGTCAGAAAAACATGTCAGTTCTCAGTCAATATTTAACATAGGTGATTCAGCTGCGGACGCAGGAGCTATCGCAGCTGATAACATGTTAGCAGCTGTGATAGCTGTAATATGGTGATGCAGTAGGGGGCATCACGCCTCTGGCATGCATTACTGATCTGAGCTGTGTCGTTAGACGCAACATAGGATCATCTGCGTGTACCTCGGCCGGCCGAATGACCATAGCCGATGCCCAAATGAGGCCTGAAAATCTCCGTCTGTCGACAGAGATCCTAGTCTCTTTCCACCCCCAACAGCAGCGACACGCCTCCGTTTTGGGAAAACCCCTCCCAACCCACAAATGGCAGCATACTGTCAATCATTGACAGTCTGCTGCCACTCTGATTATCGGGAATCTGCGTTCAGCATTGCACGTAAATTGCACCTACTGTACGTGCAATGCTGAATCACGCCCATGTATATCATGATTGGCAGCAGTCTCCTCTACTTGCACCAGATACGAGGGGGGTAGAGAGATTGCACTGATCGCACCCCCATCTGGATCTGCCCCTGGCTAAGGGGCAAAACGCCAACCCCATTTTTTCTTTATGTCATGGGGTGTGACCACTCCTCCTTACATTAGCCATGCCCCCTTGCCATTACCCAGGCCCGACCAGGCTCTCTACAGCCCTGGGGGCTTCACACTAAAATATGCAAATATGGGGTGAAATCAGAAGGAATTGTGGGAAATTGAATGTGCTGTTGTGGGCGTTGTAATGGTATTATCAACAAAACGCGTGATTCATTTAACCCCATAAAGTAGACCAGTGGTTTCCAAAGTGGGCAGTAACAATAGGGGGTGATAAGGGGAAAGTGGGTACCGGAGGTTGCCCATACCCAACTTGTTGTTTGCTTTTTAAAGGTTGTATTCTGGTGCTTTCTCGAAATCTAATGGTTGATGAGCTTAGTTTGCAGCTGTCAGTAGTGGGGAAGCTATAATGGGTGCAGTCTGTGCATGCACACGGGCCCTATAGAGAACGAGGTCCTTGCTCCACACATACTGCACCCAGGGCAGATACCTATCTTGCCACTGATGCCATATTTCCGGTGATATCTTCAGAAATATGGTGCCGGCTCAGAAGATAGCAAAGGCTCTATCACTGTGCCAGGTTTTGTTATCTTCTGCACTGACACCATATTTCAGAAGACATCACTGGAATTATTGGACTGCAGGCAACCAAGTAATCTGGGGTTGGAGGTTGCAGTAACAATTGCACAAAGGAGACCCCCTTGGTTTAAACCGTCCCTGACCGTCAGCTATCTCATATTCAGTACAGTCAGTGCAGCAGTTACAATTGTGAATTGTCATGTGATGGACAATTATTTGTATTGGTTATTGATATTCTTGTAAATTAGTTTATGTACCGTATATTTTTGGTGAGCATTGTGGAGCTTATTCAGAGGCGGCCGTACGGTCTACAACCGCTCGGCCGCCTCGATGTTTTGCCAGTGCGCATGCGCATGAGTGAGCCGGCTCCCTCGTGCGCATGCGTGAGACCCGCTACGACCGACAGCGCTGGTCGTAGCGGGTCTCTTTCCAAAGGGGGCGAGCTGTTGATGTTGACTGACAGCTCGCCCCGTTTGGAAGGCGGGCCGGGGGGGGTGGCAGCCCAAACTGAGGCGTTCCTATGGGAACGCCTGCCATTTGGGGGAGGCCCCACTGACATCACTAGTGATGTCAGTGGAGAGCTTCCGGCTCTGACAGAGCCAGAAGCTCTCCGGGGCTTACGACAAGTGAGACCCTACCCTAGGGTCTCGTCATAAGCCCGATGGTCGCGATGGTCTCTGACAATCGCGACCATCACCCGAGCGGTCGTTAGAGCTGTGGGTGTTAGGCTGTGGGTTAACGACTGCAACAGAGGCGGGCGGTGAGGATGCAAGTGGCCGCCCAGTTTCTGAGCGACCGCTTGCATCCTCCGACCGCCTCTGAATGAGGCCCTGTGTGTGCATGTAAGATAAGTATTTATATAAAAACGAGGGGGTATATTTACTAAAGGTCCATTTTTAATTGATTTAAAATTTTTCAAAATTGTTCAACATCGATGATTTGTTTCTGGGGGTAAATCGCACATTTACTAATACTTAAAAAACTAATTCAAAAGTTGACTGTTAGGAAATGTGTGATCTAACCCCAGAAACACATCGATTTTGATCGATTTTAAATCGATTAAACTCGACCTGATATGCCCCTAGATGTCTCATAAATTCCACTCACCTTTATGATTAAAGATGCGTAACAATATTTTTCATGCCATATTCTGTATATCCATATTTTAGATACAAGATTAGCTCAGGTCATACGTTTCTTTCTGTGTGCATAAATGTCACACACTCAACAATCCGAATCTTGGTTTTTAATAACATTTTTATTTAAAGAGATACTGGTGCTACCAGGGGCTAGCTGGCAAACTTACTCTGCTGGCCTATTCTTGTAAGATAGTTTCAGGCAAATAATGCAGGGTTTGACATATCAAAGGACAAAAAGTCCCTTCGCAGGTGAAAACGGATATTTTGCAGGTGAAAGGGTTTGCTTTTGATTTAGGCTAAGGGGTAAATTTACTAAGAATAGAGTCTGGTTGAGTTAGCAATCTCTGGAGAGTTTGGGCATTTTTTTCACTCGCAAATTTACTAATGTAAAACTCGGGAGAGAAATCTCCTTTGCTACGGGAAAATACTGTAGAGTTAGCAAATTCTCTTCAATTCACCATCGGCTAACCTCGAGAACCTTTTCACTAATGCAGATAGAATTCGGGAATTTACCAAGATGAGAGTTTCTAAACTCTCATGAGAACGGACAACACTCCTGTAAAAATTTGTGTAATCAATTCACCTGCCTGTGATCTGCGAGTTTGGCAGAAACATACACAGATCAGTGTGATCCATGTATGTTTCTGTCTGTAAATAGAAAAAAAAGGGTTCATTTTTTTTTTTTAAATGACATGGCTTGCCCCCCCCCCCCCAAAAAAAAGCATGTCTTGTCAGCCAGTCCTGGTTCCAAAAATTAGAAGGAACAAAATGAGTAGGGTTCCACAGTAATTTAGGAACCAGGCTGCAGGGCCAGTCCTGGTTTTAATTATAGGGGGAAAATAAATGCGTAGGGGTCCCCCTATAATTAAAACCAGCGCCTGACCCAAACCGACTGGGGTGTAATGCCACAGCCCGGAGACCCTATTGCTGTTCTCACCCCAAGCTGGTCAGGCCAAGCCACGTGGAACCAGCCAATGAGCAGCTGCTACATGTAAAGCGGCTGCTGATTGGCTAGCGGCCCATGAGAAATTACAGATAATTTTGGTCATCTGTTATTTCGCAAGGTGTAAGTATATGTAACAGCATATACTTACATCTGTTCAGGTAAGTCGTTTTACTGTTTTGCAAGACCCTGGATGCTACGGAGAGCAGCGCCAGGATGGCGGTGAGTATACAATATTTTTTGCAGGTCATTCCACACAGATATCTACAATGGAGAAGAGGACAGACCGGCTGGTACAGGTAAGTATGTGTGATTGATGTATGTGTGTAATAAACTTGTACTATCTAAGGTGTGTGTGTTACGTCTTTAACTATTTATTTTACAGTGGAGGTACGGGTGCTGGCTACCTGCTGGCACTTGTAGTTCCACAAGTGCCAAAGGGCAGGCATGCTGGCACCTGTAGTTCCACTGTAAAATACAATAGTTTACTTTGATTTTACATTCTATTACCCCTGTACCCACAGCCCAGTGGTGCGCGGAAGAGACCCAGGCTTCAGACCAAGCCTAGGGTTCAGGAGAAGGGGGACCCCCTTCTTGTGGGGGTCCCCACCTCCCCTTTCCGGCTTGGGGTGAGAATGATTTGGCCTTGGAGACCTGGTAATAGGGTCTCATGGCTGTGGCATTACACCCCGGTCAGTTTGGGACCGGTGCTGGTTTTAATTATAGGGGGACCACTACGCATTTTTGTCCCCCCTATAATTAAAACCAGGACTGGCCCTGCAGCCTGGTGCTGGTTCCTAAATTACGGTGTAACCCTACTCGTTTTGTTCCCCGTAATTTTAGGAACCAGGACTGGCTGACAAGTCCGGGGCTGGTTTTGCTTTTGGGGGGAAGGATGACCCTATGTAAAAAAAAAATTTTCTTAAGTAACCCGTTTTTTACAGTTACAAAACACAAGCAGCTTACACATATCTCACTGATATGTGCAGGCTGCTTGCTTGTGAGAGTTTTGCAGAGAGAAGACACTGCAATCTCGGGTGAGTAATCTCCTTCCAAACTTGCTACTCGGGGGAGAAATCTCGTTCTGCTTCACCATCAGCCATCTCACTCTCAGCTAAACTCACTTCTTAGTAAATGTGTGAGTTTCAGGAGCCTCAAATCACCCGAGTTTCGGCGATGCAAATCGAGTTAAAAAAAAAAAAAAACTCGACCAGACTCGATTCTTAGTAAATTTACCCCTAAGTATTGACAGAGGCACTACCTGCAGTAACCCCATAGGATCAATGTGGTGGTGAATTTGCCACTACCAATATTACCCGAATGGCTGGCTGTCAGCCCAGTGCATCCAATAGTGATTTGTTAGGGGTGTGTAAGCTCCCCTGCAACACAGCCCATCTGCTAGTACATATGTTATATTTTGGAGATTGCAAAATGTTTTCACAATGTAGATATTTTAGTCTAAGCCAGTTTCCCAAACTCCGCCATTACAGTCCAGGTTTTAAGGACATCCATTTTGAGCACAGGTGACTTAATTAGTACAGTATCTCAGTCAATTTGATTTAACTATCTGGATTAAAGCATGGAAAACCTTAAAACCTGGACTGTAATGGTGGCGTTTGGGAAACTGTAGTTTAAACTATGACCATCAATAATGGTCTCTTGACTTAATATCATGGAAAATTACCTTTATTATTACACTACTGTGCTTTAAACACCAGCAATTTAAACAGAACTGCGTAATAGGAGAATAAAGCTATGGGCATATTACATACAATAATATACTGAAGCAATAGGGATTGTGCTAGCCATATGTACCAAAATGTTTTTCATTTATTTATCTTTAAATCTGTCTTCATCTTTGCTACCCACCCTTCCCTAGTGCTATGGGCATTGTATGAAGGAATATACAACATTCCCAAAATATAAGCCGTATCTTGTCACTCCCATTTTCATCACTCTGGGGGCATGCCCAGCACTCCTGGCGATGCCGGGCTGCCCCCAGAGACTCTCCCTGTATTAACGGCCCCTCCTCAGTGACCGGGAGACGGGAGCTGCTCAATAACATCGCAGTGCAATAATATCATAAGAATACAAAAAAATATATATCTTATAGACTATTCTAGATAAATGACAATTAGAAGGTGATTGGTTGCTATGGGCAACTTCAGTTTATGTCTCGAAGGATTGATACATTTCCCAGAGCTCGTAACTGCATATCATGTTTCTGCTTCATTGATGTCCCTGCAAAAAATGTATTCCTAATACTGAACGTGCTCCCATCGCATATACTTACTGATGGAAGACACTCATTTGACTGAATCAATATTCATTATAATGGGCCTGACTCAAAAGCAGATGGATTTAGAACATACTTGCATACTCTCCCACAAGGGCCGGGAAGTTCCCGAAAATCGCGTGGGGCTTCCGGCTCCCCGGAAACGTGGGCAAGTCTCCTGGAGCTGCCCACCACCCGCTGCCTACTTACTGGGTGAAGTGGGCGGTCTGGGCGGCAAATGACGCAATTCACTCTGAATCATGTTATCATAGCCACGCCCCCCACTGGACAATGACGGTAATCTCTGCATTGTATAGCGGGGGTGGCCATGTTGACGCAATCGCTCCTCCATGCTCCTCACATTGCCTCCTGTGCTGCGCTATGCCCCCATAACGCACCATATGTCATGCCACGCCCCTACTGTGCCAACCTGGCTGCCAGAGGATGCATAGCGGAAATGCATGGAGAGCCATACAGTTTTGATAGGGGTTCATGGGCGGCAACCGGGGTGTGTGGCCTTTGTTGGCGGGTGTGTCGTTAAGCATATTGGGGGGGGTGTCAGCCGCTACTGCACCTCCGTCTCCATCTGAATCAGGCCCAATATAACATCCATTTACAAGGTGCCAGCGACATCACAGGCATGAGATAAACTGAATGTAGAGAGGCCCAGTGTTGTGACCTAGGTAAATATTATACAGAGAATGCAAGATATACTTTCACCTAGAGTAAATAGTAAATTGAAAACCTATAACTTGTTCACGGGATCAATGCTTCAGCCCATAAGGTGTAACTTGTGTTAAAGAAGAATCGAGGAGATAGGAACCCAATAACTTTGAGCAATTTTGTGTAATTTCTGAGCTGTCTGAAATCATAGTGGATTGCCGAGTGCTTTCCCCTGAAGATTGGTTCAGACTACAAAATGGCTGCCAGCAATGTGAGTGCCTGCAATGAGTGCCCTGCTGAGTGTTTTCTCCTGAAGATTGGTTCAGAGCACAAAATGGCTGCCAGCAATGTGAGTGTCTGCAATGAGTGTCTTGCCGAGTTCTGTCTCCTGAAGATTGGTTCAGACTACAAAATGGCTGCTAGCAATGTGAGTGCCTTGCCGAGTGCTGTCTCCTGAAGATTGATTCAGACCACAAAATGGCTGCCAGCAATGTGAGTGTCTGCAATGAGTGCCTTGTCGAGTGCTTTCTCCTGCAGATTGGTTCAGACCACAAAATGTCTGCCAGCAATGTGAGTGACTGCAATGATTACATAAGCCAAGTGCTTTCTCCTGAAGATTGGTTCAGACCACAAAATGACTGCCAGCAATGTGAGTGTCTGCAATGAGTGCCCTTGACGTGATAACATCTGAACTCTCCATTTATATATCGCTTACCTGTTCTTCAATGTAGAAATACAGTTTTCAAATATATTTCTTGCAATGAACTCAATAAAGACTATGTACATTTTATGCAACAACTTTATTTGGGTCAAATGCAATTACAATATAGATTGTCCACTTAGATCCATAAATTGTTTACATAATATGTGTATATTAAGAAGTACAGCATTTGTGCTTGTATTCTGCCAAAAATACAGCCGAAAGTACAATAAATCAGTGCACTAGGTAGTAGATTACAGCAAATATAATAAACACTATGCCCTCTGAAAGTCTTAAAAATGAGTTGATTATATGTATTCTTACCTCCTTAAATTCATAAATATAGTTATGGGTATTTAAAAATATCATAAACCCCACATACAGGATTCCTACCAGCTGGCAGGAATAAAACCTGTATTGTCATGAAAACACGCCGGAGCCCCTTTGAACGCGTAGATATTCTCCACACAGAGTTGGCAGGAATTTCCCAGCATGACTGGGATTTTATTATTATTATATGAATTATTGTAGATCAGACACAACAGCATCCTATTCTGAGAAACAGCCACAACAATGTATTGCATCAGCTACAGTATAAAATACACCTAATGTTCATTTAGCACAGTGTTACACTTGAGATAATATTTCAGTAATAACCCATAGTCGTCTGCTGACTGACCTCCCTCCCACGGTCCAAGTGAAAGTGCAGGGCGGGTGTGACAATGACGCCACAGCGAATCACGGCGGAGATGTATCAAATCAACTAGAGAGGCCTAGGTGGAGAACCAACCAATCAACTACTAGCTGTCATTTTTATAGAATGTACTTGCAAAGATGATTGGTTGCTATAGGTATCCTCTTCACTTGTCCCCTTTTTAGAAGCTTTGATCCATCTCGCCCCAAGTCATCAAGGACTGGCCCCGCCCACTTCAGATGAAAGTGAATCGCTATACCGGAGGGTGATCTACTCTGCTGAGAGTCCGACAGCATGTGTTAACCGATGTTTCCTATAAAATTATATTTAAGATTGTAAACATTTACCACAGAAACTTGGTCCCCAGTTCCAACACACTCTCACAGCCTATTACTGTACACTGTGAGACAAATAGGTCCGTACGAGCTACTGATATATTGGTAACAGTACAAGACGTCACATTTGTTCCTAAAATGTCATAATACAAAACAAAATATCTTAGAACAAAGCTGAGATATTTGCTGATGGTTTCACATGCATAAAATGATAATTACAAGACTAGGGAGGATGGAGGTCTCTACATATGTCATAATTCCATTAATAGTATTTTCTATGTAGGTCGGGGGGGGGAGCACACTGCAAGTTTAAATCACTGATATAAACAAAACGACAATATATTATTTTTTTCTTACGTTTTCAAAATGTTATAGTATATATGGCTACAGCAAAGCTTTTATCTCATGTCACTGTCATGTTGCATGAAGTTACAAACCGTAGTATAGGATCATGCCCAAAATTGTATATAAAACAAGAAAGGGACATCTGTCAGAGAGAAGGAGCATGCAGGGCTTGTGGGAAGTAATACTATTGTTAGCACAATGAAATGTGTGTTTTTGTCACGTAGTAAAACATCTAGGCTTACAAAATGCACTTACAATTATACACACAAAACACAGTAATTTTGTATACTATAGCTCTTCACCAGTTCCTAAATGCGTCTGAACAGCACAATCCACCAGCTGCATTCGTCTCACCTCTAGACGCTCTCAATTATACATATTCTGGGTCATTCCTACTAATAGTATATCTTGTCAAGATGTTTGTGGCCAATAAGGTGGAACATGTTTTTGCTTATTCATATTAAATCTGATTGGCAAAAGATGTCGGGCCAGTTTGGTTATACCGAGCCTGGTTATAGTTTTGCTGGCCAAGTCCGCCTGGTTGCCCAAAGTTGGGTTGCTGTACAAACCCTCCCTGTTGTTGGTTATATGGGGGACTTGGTCCATAGGAATCTTGATTGTATCCGCCTTGGCTTAAAGACTGGCTGCCAGACTGTTTTTCTATTGGTTCTTGGGGATAGCGTTGCCCAGAAGCGTGCCAACCCGTCTCCTTGAAGACAAACCAGATGTTTCCAGCCCACAGAATAAAGTTCAGGAAACCAAAGACCTAGATGTAAAAAGTACAAAAGTGATGACTTAAAATAGTATTGACAAAGTAACAATTATAATTATGCACAAGGAGTGCATATATACAATGGCTTGCAAAAGTATTCAACCCCTTAAAGTAAACAGTTTGGCTGTATTACAGATTGCACTTACACAGATTGTTTCATACAGTATTTTTTATTATTTTTATAATTTAAGTAAATTTTCATACTTATAATTCATTATTTCTCTGCAGATTTATTTTTTTAAATTGCTGTAGTTGCACTTATTACTTTTTTTTTGCAAGTTCATTCTTATTAGAAAATTTTCAGTATACCAGAAAATATCAAACAGCAGTACACCATAGTATAAGTATAGAATAGAAAGTACAAAAAACATAATACACTATGATAGAAAATATCAGTATTCCAAAGAAAGAAAAACATAAAAGAAAGTAGAGAAAAAACAAACAAAAATAGTTGACAGAGAGAAAGGAAAAGTTGAGGTAGAGAGGGTAGGAGGGAGCAGGGTAGTTAATACCGGAATATAGCACATAGGAGACTGAATCCTAGTATCTTAGCAGAGAGATAGGACTTAAGTTACACGTGTCAGGGATTTATACTTATCTGATTCTGAATTCCAACCAGCTAAATCAAATTGTGGAGTAGATATGAAATTTATAGGGCGATTACATAATAATGTCATCCATGGACCTATACAATTCAATTCATTTAAATCAGTCCACAAGGGCTGGGGGTGAGGTAGATCTCCAGCGCATCGGTATTACAGCCTTAGCAGAACTATTAAGGTACTTCAATTGCGATTTTTTTTTTTGTACACAGATAACGGTGATTTATGTAAGTTTAAGAGACAAAATTCTGGTCCATCTGGAACATCTGAACCCAATATTTCATGTTTCACCGAAACCACCTCATCCCAAAACACCTTAAGAACAGGGCAGGACCACCATATGTGGAGGGGGGTTCCCAAATCCGCCCCACATCTCCAGCAACAGGCCGACACACCAGAGTACATTTTGGATAAGATGGATGGGCATCGTTACCATCTGGAAATCACCTTAAGATGAGTCTCAAGGGTAAGGATATTGGTGGATGAGGTGGATCGCAAAGGATATTCACCTCAGGGTGCACTCAAAATAGAAATCAGGATCAGTATAATACATTAATAGTTTTTATTAAAAACATTAAAAAACATATAAGAAATAATGCAGTAAAACCGCTCAAAAGTGTAACAATTTTCTCATATCATTTGCAATTCTTATCATTAATATCATATGTGAGTAATCAGCAATTCCACTCATACAAGTGGATTATTATCCTTCCAGTATTGCGTTTATCCAGATCAAGCAAAAAAAAAAAAAAGGTCTCTAGTCCCAGTTAGGGTTAAACAGCTCCTGACTATGTAAGGATTAAGAAGCCTCTGTGCAAATTTCAACTTTAAACAGTTCCACTCCAGTGGTGAGTATAATCTCCAACCAACACTCTCTGCAGCCAGCCGAAAGGAAGAGTCTGCGGCAGCTATTTCAAAAGACAGTGATGATGTAAAAAGCTCAGTCTCGGTATAATTACCCAGCTCTCCTTACACTGCTGATTGTAGGAGCAATGCCGGTCCAATTGTAATGTAGAAGCCTTACTATTCCACGGACTTGGAATGCTCTGTCTGTGTATATCCAGGTAGCAGACGGATGTTCCTTTTATGGTCTCACCTCACACAGCGGATGGTCATTCTCATTGCGGGGAATGTAGCGTGCAGCAATAAACAAAGTTGCGATCTGGATAATTCAAGTAACAGGTCTCTGGCGTGTTCTCCATCACATGACGGTTTCCTCAAGAGGGCAGTGTAATCTGGTCTCTACTTTGGGTATCTTAAATACCCCACCTCATTTATCTTAGGCTAATAGAATTGCTGATTAGAGATTTAGAACAGATGTATCCTGGGGTCACTTATCATATTGTATTTTAACACTTCATATATAATTCAAAAAGTTTAAAATAGAGAACTAATCAAACAATAATAAATTCAGTACATGATATACACCACTTTTAATAAGGGTTACTATATAATTTAATATGTATTTACTTTATTCCTGAAGACAGAGATGAGTCACTCTATAATAAATTCCTTACAATCCACATTTATCTAAAAACAACATAATTCTGAAAGAGCTCTGTGGCTCAGAAAACTAATGCTCCGCACAGTGTGTGAGTGTCCTGGGTTCAAATCCCAGAAAGGCAGACTACCCATTTTGTATTTTACATTTTTGCTGTTTATTTCCTTTACAGGTTCAGATGAATTGATTGTCCTAATTAATTCTTTATCTTGTTGAGTTCAAAAGTAATATTTATTGTTTGAGGCTTTTTTCCTTTATATAGGGTACTATCTTGTATCCTATAATACTCTATACAGGTTGAGTCTCCGATATCCAAAATGCCTGGGACCAGGGGTATTTCGTATTTTGGAATATTTGCATATCATAACGAAATATCTTGGGAATGGGACCCAAATATACACACAGAATGCATTTATGTTATATATACACCTTATACACACAGCCTGCAGGTCATTTTATACAATATTTTAAATAATTTTGTAGCTCAAACAAAGTGTGTGTACACATACATAGAATTCAGTTATGTTCCATATACACCCTATACACACAGCCTGAATGTAATTTTATACAATATTTTTAATAATTTGTGCCTTAGACAAAGTTTGTGTACATTGAACCATCAAAAATCAAAGGTTTCATTATCTCAGTCAAGCCAAAAAAATTCCGTATTCCGTATTTCGGAATATTTGGATATGGGAGACTCAACCTGTACAAAACCTCTAACCCATTAATAGGACAAAATCAGAATACATTCCTATAATACTTTATACAAAACCTCTAACCCATTGATTGATCGAAAACAGGATACATTAAAATATATTAGATCACATAGCATTCTACCTTTATACAAAAGATTAACCCCGTAACTAGCACAAGAAATCATACAATATCCATTAATTAGAAAAGACTCCCATAATTTATATACTGTTCATTTCAAAATTTTCGTTTAAACCGCCTGGTGTTAGAGTCCCCAGTGCAAAAATCCAAAAGGCATCCTTCCTTGTTAACTGTCTATATCTGTCCCCTCCTCTCTTTGTAGGTGGAATTTGTTTGATGCATTGTATAGATAGAGTATTAATATCTCCCCCATGTTCTTGCACAACATGGCGAGACACACTATGGAGTGTGCTTTTCTTAAGGACATTTCTTCTATGTTCTAAAAACCTACGTTCATTGTTCTAATAGTACGTCCAACGTATTGTTTTCCGCACACACATGAGATTAGATATATCAATTGTCGATCTATTTATGTGATATATCTATCTATAGTGAATTTCACATTCGATGACATAGAACCAAATTCATTACCTATTTGTATTACAAAGTTACAGGTAATGCATGAAGTTTTCCCACAGCCATTTGGTTGTGCTGATAACCAACCTCTTGTGGTTTGTTTTTATATCTAACAAAGAAACTCGGGGATAGGTAATTCTTTACATTTTTAGCCTTCCTGAAAATTAATACTGGATCCTCACTCAAATGTGGTGCTAAAATTTTGTCCATTTTTAATTGAGAATAATTTTTCTTCGCGATATTTTTTATTTGGTTGGAACAACCATTAAAGTTAGAGATAAATGACAGATTAAATTGAGAGTCCAGTCCTTCTTTTTTATTTTTCACTTTCTTGGATAAGATCTCGGATCTATCGGTGGATTCTACTGTTCTAAAAGCTTCATATAATAGATCATCTGGATAACCTTGTTCCTGTAGGGCTCTAGTTAAATCTTTAGCTTGTTCACAAAAGTCGCTTTGATCTGTGCAGTTACATTTGATCCTTAGATATTGTCCCCTAGGGATATTACTTCTCCATTTTAGATGACGGCAACTAGAATAATTTGGGTAACTATTACAATCTACTTCCTTTTTAAAGGTCTAAGTGCAAATGCAGTTGTCCCTGATCGAGAGGGCAATGTCCAAAAAATTGATATGTGTGGGGTGAATTGTATGTGTAAATGTAAGACCATATGTGTTATAATTGAGATTAGAAACAAATGAAGAAACTAAATCTAAACCCCCATCCCAAATAATAAACAAATCATCTATGAATCTGCCATAGAGCACCAAGTTCCCCTTAAATGGACCCCCCACACGTACTCCTCCTCCAGGAGTCCCATGTAGAGGTTTGCAAAACTCAGGGCAAACTTGGTGTCCATGGCAGTGCCAAGTGTTTGAAGATAAAACTGTGATTCAAAAGAAAAATAGTTGTGTCAAAATAAATGTAATAGAATCCAGAATAAACTCACATCATCTATTCCCCAAGTCCAAATCAAGATTCATGAAGTGACGGATGGCTCCCACTCCACCCTCATGTGGAATGTTGTGTACAATGACTCCACATTGCAGGTCATTAGTACATATCCAGCTCGCCACTCCACACCACCCACTAGTTGTGGGCAGTATCTCTGATATAGGACCTGAGGGAGGTGACGTGTGTCTGTAAAAAAGATCTACAAAATTATGATAAATTAGTTGTGAGGGACCCTACACCTGAAATAATAGGACAACCAAGAGATGACGTGAGTGGTTTCAGTATTTTGGGGAGGTGATAGTAGGTAGGAATAATCAGATACAGAGAAAAAATAAAGTATAATTCATCTTTGGAGATAGCCCCCTCGGTTAGGGCCCCATTCAAGAGTGTCTTAAGTTCATCTAAGTAGCTCTTAATTGGATCTGAGGAGAGTTTTTTATAAAATGTTTTTCTTCAAACACTTGGCACTGCCATGGACACCAAGTTTGCCCTGAGTTTTGCAAACCTCTACATGGGACTCCTGGAGGAGGAGTACGTGTGGGGGGTCCATTCAGGGGGAACTTGGTGCTCTATGGCAGATTCATAGATGATTTGTTTATTATTTGGGATGGGGGTTTAGATTTAGCTTCTTCATTTGTTTCTAATCTCAATTCTAACACATATGGTCTTACATTTACACATACAATTCACCCCACACATATCAATTTTTTGGACATTGCCCTCTCGATCAGGGACAACTGCATTTGCACTTAGACCTTTAAAAAGGAAGTAGATTGTAATAGTTACCCAAATTATTCTAGTTGCCGTCATCTAAAATGGAGAAGTAATATCCCTAGGGGACAATATCTAAGGATCAAATGTAACTGCACAGATCAAAGCGACTTTTGTGAACAAGCTAAAGATTTAACTAGAGCCCTACAGGAACAAGGTTATCCGGATGATCTATTATATGAAGTTTAGAACAGTAGAATCCACCGATAGATCCGAGATCTTATCCAAGAAAGTGAAATATAAAAAAGAAGGACTGGACTCTCAATTTAATCTGTCCTTTATCTCTAACTTTAATGGTTGTTCCAACCAAATAAAAAATATCGCGAAGAAAAATTATTCTCAATTAAAAATGGACAAAATTTTAGCACCACATTTTAGTGAGGATCCAGTATTAGTTTTCAGGAAGGCTAAAAATGTAAAGAATTACCTATCCCCGAGTTTCTTTGTTAGATATAAAAACAAACCACAAGAGGTTTGTTATCAGCACAACCAAATGGCTGTGGGAAAACTTCATGCATTACCTGTAACTTTGTAATACAAATAGGTAATGAATTTGGTTCTATGTCATCGAATGTGAAATTCACTATAGATAGATATATCACATAAATAGATTGACAATTGATATATCTAATCTCATGTGTGTGCGGAAAACAATACGTTGGACGTACTATTAGAACAATGAACGTAAGGTTTTTAGAACATAGAAGAAATGTCCTTAAGAAAAGCACACTTCATAGTGTGTCTCGCCATGTTGTGCAAGAACATGGGGGAGATATTAATACTCTATCTATATAAGGCATCGAACAAATTCCACCTACAAAGAGAGGAGGGGACAGATATAGACAGTTATCAAGGAGGGAAGCCTTTTAGATTTTTGCATTGGGGACTCTAACACCAGGAGGTTTAAATGAAAATTTAGAAATGAACAGTATTTAAATCATGGGAGTCTTTTCTAATTAATGGACATTGTATAATTTCTTGTGCTAGTTACGAGGTTAAACTTTTGTATAAAGGGAGAATGGTATGTGATCTAATATATTTGAATGTATCCCGTTTTCGATCAATCAATGGGTTAGAGGATTTGTATAAAGTATTATAGGAATGTATTCTGTTTTTGTTCTATTAATGGGTTAGAGGTTTTGTATAGAGTATTATAGGATACAAGATAGTACCCTATATAAAGGAAGAAAACCTCAAACAATAAATATTAGTAAGGCTTCTACATTACAATTGGATCGGCATTGCTCCTACAATCAGCAGTGTAAGGAGAGCTGGGTAATTATACCGAGACAGCTTTTTACATCATCACTGTCTTTTGAAATAGCTGCCGCAGACTCTTCCCTTCGGCTGGCTGCAGGGCTGCAGATAGTGTTGGTTGGAGATTATACTCACCACTGGAGTGGAACTGTTTAAAGTTTAAATTTGCACGGAGGCTTCTTAATCCTTACATAGTCAGGAGCTCTTAGCCCTGACTGGGACTAGAGACCTTTTTTTTTTGCTTGATCTAGATAAACGCAATACTGGAAGGAGAATAATGAATCCACTGGTATGAGTGGAATGGCTGATTACTCACATATGATATTAATGATAAGAATTGCAAATGATATGAGATAATTGTTACACTTTTGAGCGGTTTTACTGCATTATTTCTTATATGTTTTTTAATGTTTTTAATAAAACGTATTAATGTATTATACTGATCCTGATGTCTATATGAGCGCACCCTGAGGTGACTATCCTTTGGGATCCACCTCAAATACTATCTGTTTATTGTTAAATAGTAATATTAGAGCTATTTGCTGGGTAGCAGCTCTCTAATATATTTTATATACACACAACTACATTTATAATATTTAATAGTGCCTGATTGTTGTATATATATTTTTAAGTACCACTATCTGCCTGTGTCTGGCAATATATCTGCCAACCACAGTGCCAGTCAGATAGATCCGATTGCTCAGTACATTACAAACAGAACCTGTGCTCATCGCTTGTGCCCTGTGACACGATGAACTGTGTACAACCAGCTTTATTCAGATGAACAAAATAAATACATAAATCTTTATACTGGTAGATACATATAATGGAGCGTACACACGGTCAGATTTGTCAGACTTGTCAGATGAACGACTGAACGATTAAACGATTTGAACGATTTGGACGATTTGACCAAAGTTTTGAACGATTTGAACGATTGAACGATTTTTGACTGCATTAAAATGAATGGAATCGTCCAAGTCTGACTGCAAACCCATCAGATGTCAGATATCGTTATCTGACAAACGGGAACGCGCATCGTTGATCGTCCATCGTTCAGGCATGTCAGATATGAACGATTTTCCTTCAGATATGAACGACTGAACGATTTTTAAATCGTTATCGTCCATATCTGAAGAAAAAATCTGATCGTGTGTATGCACCATAAGAATGAGTAGAACAAGAAACTTTGTGTCCTTTTGTAAAGCAAAGTCTCCAGTGCAGTGTACAGCAAATTCACTCTAATGACCCTGCCTTTATTAAATAAACGTGGTGTTAGCATTAATTCCCCCCCCCCCCCATTGCATGAAAATGTTTAATCTCTGCAAGATAACGCCCAATTTAATAAAGCGTTTACCAGCTTTGTGGCACCCTGTGAAGACGGTGTGCAGTGTCACCTTTCAAGTTCAAATTGAATTTGGTGATAAATGAAGATGAGAGTACCTTCCTCATATATTATTCATCTTCCTGGTATCTGTCACAGCAGTGGCATTTATATTCAAATCATTGAGTGTCACATGAAAATGTAATCTCAAATTATTTCTAGATTAAGTTTCAAGTCTTATGTGTTCTGAGGGAATCGTAATTAGGTAACCTTGACACGGTCAGATTTATTGTGTCTAAACCAACCGCACTCTCCAACTGTGGGGAAGGGCTTTCCCTGAATTGTTAGAGCTGCCTCAAAATGTGTGTATTGTAAAGTTCTATTGTGTGTTCTTTTAGATTTATATCAACTTGTGGAAGGTTCCTTGCTAAATATAAAGTAGCACAATACAGTAGTTACAGCAATAAATGTCATTATAGTCTTGGGAAAGTACCATCTATTCACACACTGCATTCTATTCAGTTCTATCCTGTGGGAAAATGTGACTCAATCATTTTTCTTGTGCAATACAACAGTAGAACCTTGTGATACCACCGTGCAGGCAGTATTTGGATGGATGCTATTGTCGCCAGACCTTTAAAAAAAGTTTCAGTGACAATTCTAAGAACATTTACTGGCAGCTGTTGGAAATGATGTGTGCAGGTGTTAATACTGCGGAGTTATGTAGGGACACACCATTGGATGACTTAAACTATGAGCAGCCCAGTTACTTAACCAGTGATGTTGGTTTATTGAAGTATAGTAGGTACAGCTGTACTCGGGCGTAGAGAGGCCGGGCCCGGGTGAAAGGAGGGGGCGTGGCCTATCCACAGGAGGCGTGGCCACGTCCCCTAAGGATTTGTTTACAGGCATAGGAGACTGCTGTGTAGCCACGAGCAGTCTCCCACTGCAGCCCAGCACACAACAGCCTGTGCTGACCTGCTGTGATTTAAGAGGGAGGGGGGCTCATCAGCTGGTGAGTGTGTGCTGCAAACAGGTAGTGGTGCAAGGATGCTGAAACAGCTTTTATATGCAGTTACTATATGCGTTCCACTGCTAACCTTCCTCTCCCGGAATGGCTCGCTGTCCCCATACACTAGTATCACAGATATCTCCTGCTTACCTTCCTCTCCCGGAATGGCCCGCTGTCCCCATACACTAATATCACAGATATCTCCTACTTACCTTCCTCTCCCGGAATGACCCGCTGTCCCCATACACTAGTATTATTATTATTATCCTTTATTTATATGGCGCCACAAGGGTTCCGCAGCGCCTTACAATGTACATAAACAAATGAGCACACAAGAAAACAGTTATTAACAGTACAAACAATGCAGGACAGATACAGGATTAATACATTGCTGCATAACACTTAGATAAGCAGCATGGTGTCAGCAACCAAGGGTGTGGTACGGTTGTATATTAAAGTATAATCAAGTGAAGGAGAAGCACATGAGGGAAGAGGGCCCTGCTCGTGAGAGCTTACATTCTAAGGGGAGGTGGCAGACAGACTGGGGTGACACAGATGGGCTGGATACAAGGGTGACAGTATTATAACATTTATGTAAAGGTTAGTTTAAACTTAAGAGGAAAGGACAATGAGTTGATCCAAATTTCACCAAGCCTCAAGATTTAGGGCCACAACCAAGGTCCATTAGAGGGGTCAATTTGGTGCGTCGTTCGGTATGGCATAGTTGGGGTGGATAAGCAGATTGCATGAGGAGGTCAGGGTGGATGTGAGCAGCATTGGGAATCCAGGTACAGGCACAATCCATATGCATGGTGGTAGTGTGGTGGTTTTTAAAAACCAGTCCTAATAGCAGGAATAGTTGTTTTGTTAGTTTCTCCTTCTGTTCTCCTCCTGTTTAACTCCTGAATAACTCCGGCTTCAATTTAAAAATTCTAGTTTACACTTTAAATGAAGCACTTAAAATATAAGCACTCTTGCAAACGCAGCCCTGGCTTAGCAGCCCAAAATGTAAGTAATAAGTATGGCTGAAACCAGGTGTCCACACTGATTCTACCCCTCCCCAAACAGTAAAGGGTCAGCAAGCAAATAAACAAATGGTGAGAGGACAACCCACAAACACAGATACAGAGTAAATTCCTGCCTTGGTACAGATTTTAAAACTATATGAAATTCTCTATAGTTAGATTACCTAGCAATCTTAAAGGCTGTGTAAAAGAAACACCAAGCAGGAAGATATGCTGGGAGCAGTAGTTAGATTACCTAGCAATTTTAAAGGCTGTGTAAAAGAAACACCAAGCAGGAAGATATGCTGGGAGCAGTAGTTAGATATCTCCTGCTTACCTTCCTCTCCCGGAATGGCCCGCTGTCCCCATACACTAGTATCATGGATATCTCTTGCTTACCTTCCTAAATGGCCCATTGTCCCCATACTGTACACTGGTATCATAGATATCTCCTACTTACCTTTCTCTCCCGAAATGGCCCGCTGTCCCCATACACTAGTATCACAGATGTCTCCTGCTTACCTTCCTCTCCCGAAATGGCCCGCTGGCCCCACACACTGGTATGAGGACAGAATTCATCAAGCTCCTAAAATATATTATCAGAGCTTGCCTGCGGGAGCATTCACCATCTTCAGATGGTGTTTGCTCCCGCAATCAGCTCCTTCCCTATGGGACCCTTGATGAAGTCATAGACGGATGAAATGCGTTGGGTGCTGTTCTTCTTACCTCATGAACTATTTTTGCACCTTACTCAGATAAGCATTGGGCTTTTTATTTATTTATTGTTTGCTGATGCTGCTATGTATTGAACCTTTTAATATAGATTTGATAGAAAGTGTATTGATAATCAGAGAAGAATTTAACTTTTTGTCCTATTTATTGTATGCTGATGTTGCTATATATAGGCATATAGAAAGTATATGAGCTATTTTATTGCTATAGATGTTTATCTCATCTGAATTTGCACTGCACATTGCACTTTTTTCACATTATTTATATGTCTGGTGGGCACCCAGCAGGGGTTAACCCAGGAATATTGTGTTTTTATTTTATGTAGAAATAAATAACATATATTTTTATCTTAAATTATTGTGGCTGATATTGTATTTATTTATTTATACTAGATAAAGCACTTTGTTACACATTGCACTTTATTACACACACACACATGGTGTTACAATGGTTTTGCATATGTTCATATAACAATAAAACGCCATTCGCTGCAAACCAATCTCATTGACTATATTAATTTCTAGCATATAATCAAATGCTATAACATCATTGGTTTAGCTGACGCCCATAAATTCAGGGGAGTGCGGTTGGGAACAGAGGACCTGAGTCAGACCCGCTCACTATGATGCGTTCGCTAATAGCTGGCCGATTTTTGCACTGTGCGCATGCATACGCATCGCAGTGCGCGTACGTGAACCAGTGCGAGAGATCGGGAAGCACTCGCTCGATGCACATAGACAGCCCAGCAGAGTGAGTGACAGGAGAAGCCATTTGTGGGTGGTGACAGGGAATGGCTATTAAAAACGGGGGAGTGGAGGTGCGAACGCAGGCGTGCCTGAGCGTCTTAACGCCGTTTCAGAGGCGTGCATAATTAACAGGCAGCGTCATAGTACACGTCACCTGGTTGTATTTCACACTGAAGCGCTCGCAGTGCTTGCAATAGGGTATAGTCAACCACAAGCACTGTGTTCGCTTCCGATGGTACCCATGTAACGATAGTTGCATACACTTCCTGGAGATGACGTGCGCAAGTGGGCGTCTTAAGACAGGCTGGGTGTCTGCATACACAGGGTGATCGCACAGCGGCGATATTATCGCACTCACGATAATATCGTCAATATCGTCAATTTTTCTGCAAAATTATCGCACCCGCGATAAATTATCACCAATTTTTCGCCAACCGGAACAGTTGACTTCCAGCAAACAGCAGTAATAGTTGTTTAAATGTACATGGTATTTAAGAATTGTAAACTTCAGTATACTTGCCACCTGGATATAAAGCTTTGTATGGATATTTTCCTTATTGAATAGGGACTCCAGAGTGTTGTTACTAGATCCGACAATAGGAATGTATGGCCAAGTACACGGAAGTCATGATGTAATCGCTCTACCCACTACGTGGGGAGCTTGGATCTCTGTGTAGCGGCTTCTTCTGACGCCACCATAAAGCGCACAATTCCAAGTGGTATTCTCCTTTGGGAACTTGAATCTTTGATCCCACGGAGGTAAGGCTCAAGTAGCGGGCAATATGAGTTTAGATCCGCGGTCACAAAAATGGTGGTATAACAGCTCTACCCGTTGGAAGGGGAGCCTATTTCTTTTCTATTGCAATTCAGCCCGACAATTGAAGTCTGCTTAGTCAAGGGCTATATCCAAAAATGTCTCTTACTTTGGACTGCGTTCTTTGCTGCAATACAATGTGTGTCTGGTCAGTGAGGAGTAGTGAACGGAAGTTCACCTTTGCGTTTCAACGCCTCCTGGCGTCCTTATCTGCAGAGAGAAGCCCATAGGCTTCTATAGGGTAATGCCATCTTCTGGTGCCTCGCATTCCAAGGCTTGGTGCATATGAGAACCGCATTTCTCCCTTTGCTGCATCCCGCCCATTTGTCAAATATGTCCCTTATACTGGGTACACACTGGTAGATATATTACCCGTACCACTGAACAAGTGATACATCTATAGTGCATTGCCGGGTGTGTACAGCGTTTGTGTCTGTGAACGAGATAGTTCATAGGCATGTCCAATCTGCTTTGCAACACAGTCAGTGCCGCCCGACTATTACGCATGGTACGCAGGCGTGTAGGGTGCCAGGCACCCTGCACGACGCAGAGCATAAAACCCCGCCCGCTCGAAATAAAGTTAGGGGTGAGGGAAGGGAAAGGGAGGGGAGAGGAAGGCACACGATAAATGCGCAGCTTCCCAGCTGTAATCAGTTCTGTCCATCCCTGAACACAGCAGATGGCCGAAATATCTGAAAGATATATTGTCATCTGCTGGTGTGTATGGCCGCCAATCGCCCATACACATGCTGCAGGGACCCAGCGGTGAGTGACAGCTCAACTAGACGGGCAAATTTAAAGGGAAGCAGTAAATATCCCGACTGTGGGGATTCTGGCAGAGAGAATGCCGGCACCGGCATCCCGACCGCCGGAATCCCGAAGGTAAGTAGAGGGAGGGTTAGGTTTAGGGTGCGAAGAGGGGGAGGATAGGTTTAGGCACTAGGGGGGAGGTTAGGGTTAGGCACCGGGGAGGGTTAGGGTAGGGAGAGGGGGAGGGTTACCGACAGGTGTTGGCATCCTAGCCCTACTGAGATGCCTGTACCTATCCCAATTCAGATGCCCAACCAGTTGAGCTGTGAAGCCCAGCACATCGGGAAGATGATTAGTGTGTAAACCTCAGATAGGCCGACCCATCAACCTAGTGTGCGACCAGCCTCAGCTTCCTTTAATTTATCCTACTCTTTCAAAATTGGCCCTGGGAAATTGGGAATACACTTCTGCTACTGTACAATTATCTTATTTGACCTTTGAAGTCAAAGACAATATCCCCAAGCCACGGTATCTTTGGGAATGTTTCTGCAATGAAAATACAATCGGTACAACAAAGCTTACAGCATTCTGCTCAGTCCTCCTGTCACATGAAAGCAACTCACCACTGAAGTATTTAGACTTGACATGACAGGACTACGCAGGGACATACACTTGTTGGCTGGCTGTTTACAGGCTGATATCAGTAACAGAACTTCATCAGGATCTGTAGCCACCTTAACATCGGAGAGTCCTTTAGCCCAAGAGGACGAACTAACCAGCCACAGGAACGAAAAAACCACGGTAACGATAAAATCCTAGAAAAGGGGAGAAAAAAGAGAAATTATAACTTTTCTAATGTTTTAAAAAAAATCATCCACAATAAATAGCATCAATTGGAAATGAACTGAAGTAGAACTTTTATTTTGTACAAGCTGTAATGCTCGGCGTAGCCTGACTTTTAATTATTTATTTATTCTTCTGTATTCAGCCCCTACCACCTTTCTCTCCTTATATCCCCCCCAACCTCAACCTAGTCTGCTGGTGGCCCGTCTGTGGTGCTGAGGTGCATGAAGGTCCCAAAAGTCGTCAGGTATGTGTATGAGTGTGTTTGTGATAGGATCATAGGACTGTAAGCTCCAGGGACTGATGTATGATTGTACAGTACTGGGGTATATGTTGGTGATATATTTGTAATGTATAATAAATAACATTGAGGACCTCCATAGATAGTAATATTGTGAGTCACGTACATAGGGCTCTAGTTGATAAACTTAAAAACAGCTTTTCTCTAGCATTATAACTGGAGAAAAGTACAGATGTGTCCATACATCTTACCTCAGTGTGCTACAAGTCACGTTAAACATTATGCGTGAACGCCATTAGACTCGGTAGCGCCGAGCGTCTTTTGGTGCTACTTTTTACCTTCAAATGTATCCTGTTTTAATGCGAGCAGGACGCACAAGCAGCTTCTGCTGATTACAATGCTATGCGGCATGCCTATATTCTGTGTGTGACTGCGGCTGTATCTGCATGCAAAATGCTACGTTACAGAGTCAGTGGCTGTGACACTGTAATGTAGCATATCGCAAGCAGATACACTAATGTTGTTAATGTTATGGTAAGCTGAGCCAACCTGTTTGGAGAAATATAGGGGTCTATTTATTGTGCCTTGGATGGAGATAAAGTGAACGGAAATAAAGTACCAGCCAATCAGCTCCTAACTGCCATGTCACAGGCTGTGTTTGGAAAATGACAGTTAGGAGCTGTTTGGTTGGTACTTTATCTCCGTCCAGGGCTTAGTAAATAGACCCCATAGTATGTTTTATATGTCTATGTAATGTCTTTATATCGGGTGTTTCTAAGAATAGAATATGCTGTCTCCTCATTGCTCCCTCGCTGTGTCAGGAAGGGCAACTGGGAGCTCCCTGAGCGAATATAATGACTTCTATATGAGCAGTGCACCACTCACATCAGTAGGACAGCAGAAGCCATTTATCACTGAAACTTCTAATGTGCTGGAGACTTCAGATAACCGCATTACCTGAGGCTGCTTAGCATGTGTGCAGCGGTCACTGCAGTGTATGTATGGTACACTGTGCACTGTATGGCTGATTTCCTGTCACTGGTAAGAGGCACAGTGAAAACAAATTACCTTTATTACATTTATAATATAGTAT
The DNA here is from genome assembly GCA_031769625.1 of Taudactylus pleione. Lineage (NCBI taxonomy): Eukaryota > Metazoa > Chordata > Amphibia > Anura > Myobatrachidae > Taudactylus > Taudactylus pleione. The sequence goes on from JAUIMM010000134.1 coordinate 8,298,004, forward strand.
TATAATACTCTAAGGCCAAACACTTCCTTTGCTTATTCCTAGCACAGGAGGTATCAACCAATCAACATCAATTCTAAACTACAACAATATACTGCATGTAGCCAGGCAGACCATTTCATGTTGCACACATGTCCCTTGTTGTCCCTCTCATGCAGAAACAAGGCGCACAAGCACATTCTGGCACTGTAAAACCAAATGAGTAGCTCTATGCTGGCCAAAGACCAATACATACAGATGTGTCCACATACATCTATCCTCCGTTTGCTACAAGTCACGTTGCACATAACGTGTGAGAGCAGTGTGACTCAGTAGCACTGAGCATCTTTTTGTGCGACTTTTTACCTACAATTATTTGCACAGTGATGTGAATAGAACACACTTGCAGCTTCTGCTGATTAAAATAATATGCGGCATGCCTATATTATGTGTGCAACTGCGGGTGCATCTGATGCAAAATGCTATGTTACAGTGTCAGCTGCTGTGACACTAACGTAGCGTTTCACATGCAGATACACCCGCAGTTGGACACTGAATATAGGCAAAGCTTCCAACATTTGAAGAAGGTGAATATGGACATCTCAAAAATAGGAGGCATGACCTATCAACAAGGCGTGACCTATCAACAAGGGTCGTGGCCTCACAGGAAATGCCTGTCGTGGCCTCACAGGAAATGCCCCCCATGTCCATCATGCTGTGGGCTTGCCCAGTGATTCGGAAGCTGCTAGACAGCCACCTGTAAAGGGCACACTGGAGGAAGGCACGTAGAGGGTATCGCTGGAGAATGTCTGGTAGAAGATACACTGGAGGCTAACACATGGAAGGTACACTGGAGAATTACACGTAGGGAATACACTGGAGAATTGCACATAGAAGGATCACTGGAGAATGACACGTGGAAGATTCACTAGAGAATAACTTCTAGAAGAAACATTGATGAGTGCCACGTAGGAAATACACTGGAAGATTACTTGTAGGGAATACACTGGAGAATTGCTCACAGAAGGTTCACTGGAGAATAACTCATAGGAGGTACACTGGGGAATATCACTTGAGACTAAAGAAAGTGTATTGAGTGCACTTGTGATCCAGACGAAGGATAGGGTACTGAGGGCACTAGTATCCAGATCCAGGATAGGGTACGGAGAGCACTTGGGATCCAGATGCAGAATAGGGTCCAGAGAGCACTTGGGATCCAAATACAAAATGGAGTACTGCGTACACTTGTATCCAGATGCTGAATTGGGTACTGAGTCAATTCACAGGAGACCAGCACGGAAATAATAAAGATATAACACTAGAGGCCAGCGTGTGAGCTGAATAACTAGAGATCAGCATGTGAGCTAAATGATATAACACAAAGGATCAGCATGTGAGCTAAAATAATTAACTCAAGGGATTAGCGTGTGAGCTGAATAATAAAACACAAGGAATCAGCATGAGAGCTGAAATAATATATGACACTAGAAATCAGTGTAAGAGCTGGACACCAGAAATCAGCATGAGAGCTGAACACTTGAAATCAGCATGTGAGCTGAAATAATTAACACAAGGGATCAGCGTGTGAGCTGAATATAACACAAGGAATCAACATGAGAGCTGAATATATGACACTAGAAATCAGCGTGAGAGCTGAACACTAGAAACCAGCATGAGAGCTGGAACAGGAACACATAACACTAGAAATCAGCATGAAAGCTGAACACCAGAAATCAGCATGAAAGCTGGAATAAATGACACTAGGGAGTAAATGTACTAAAGTGAGAGTTTTTAGAAGTGAGTTTTAAAAGTGATGTTGCCCATAGCAACCAATCAGATTCTACTTAACATTTAACTAGCACCTTCTAGAAGATAATAGCTAGAATCTGATTGGTTGCTATGGGCAACATCACTTTTAAAACTTACTTCTAAAAACTCTCACTTTAGTCATTTTACCCCTCGAAATCAATGGGAGAGCTGAACACCAGAAATCAGTATGAGAGCTGAACACTAGAAAACAGCATAAGAGCTGGAATAAATGACACTAGAAATCAGAGTGAGAGCTGAACACTAGAAATCAGCATGAGAGCTGAATGAGCACACTGGAGATCCTAGGTGGAGAAGCACCGAAGAATATCTCAGCATGGAGCCTGGAGCGATGTAATAGCCACAATCACTGGAGAGTGAATAAAGTTGAACAGGTCACTTCCTGTTACCTGGAGTCCTGCTTTATACCCCTAGGTAGCCGTCCATTGGAGGAGAGAGTCAGCTGAGAGCTGGCAAGGCTACCACTGGATGAGGGACTAGTCAGGTGATAGAGACCAACATGGCTGCGCCCATGACCACCAACACGGGACCAGGATGCACACATGGAAGTCCTAGCAGACCTCGGGGAGAATACTCAACATGCCATTTGCCACCGAACCCAGCGTCTGAACGTCAGGAAGATCAGGGGAGATGCCGGTACAATGGTGAGTAGCGGCCGATCCCAGGCCACATCCTGACACAAGTGCACCATGAAAAAGATCCCATATGTCCAGGTGATCTACGTGTCTATAGCAGGATGGTTGGGGGTTTAATATGCATATTTGGTAATTGTTATTGGTTTATAGCTCGAAAGGGAATTCCCATTTGATTTTTAAATGGGAAGACGTTTGTATCCAATTGAACCGAGCTAGTACTTTTATTTTGTACTAGCTGTAATGCTCGGCGTAGCCTGGCTTACATTTATTTATTCCTCTGTATCCACCTCCTATAGCTTTCTCTCCTTATATCCCCCCCAACCTCAACTGCTGGTGGCCCCTCCATGGTGGTAGAGAGATGCATGGAGGAGCCGCCGCCAGCCATGATTTCTCCCAGCAGCGGCACAACAGCCAATGCTTTTTTTGTAATTGTCACAATGGCTAAAAAATACGCTGACTATAGCTCTACTGCTGAGAGGTCACGTCTGCTGACGGTTCCTCCTGTCAACACGTTTGGCAATGAGGGATTGGGCCACTAGGTGTCCTCCCGGACCATTGGCACTCTAGACATTCTCCTATATAGGCTTTGCCCAGGGCCGGCTCTGCTCTTGGTGTACATCTATTGTATGTGTTACCCTTGCTTGCAAATTATGGAAAGCAGGAAAAACAAAGGCATTTTGTGCTTCCATTGTTGGTGCTTTCGTGGGATTTAACACTGATGGACCACAGAAATATCTCTAATATCTTCTGTGGTCCTTCCATATCTGACCGCAAAGCAGTCCCCATAGGTGGAGGGGCTTCTATGCAGTTGAATTTAATGAGCTTGGCCCCGATAGCTAACGTCATCTGAATATGGCATTAGCGTTAGTCTATAGTACCCTATAACCCATACAGACTTTTAATATCTCCTCTGCGGGTGATTCCCGGCAATTATCTCCCCATCCTGCCCACTTCTTTATGAAGTGGGCTGGATGCGAGAGATCCGGACACACTTCCGTGGGTGCGGGGCTACCCGAAAATTCAGGAGCCTCCCGTAATAACCGGGAGAGTAGGTAAGTTTTCTAAAACCAACTGTAACGGGGAAGGTTTTCGGCAAGGGATCCGGAAAATCCCTCTCCATCACCTCCACTGACGCATATGCTGGCTGACGGCCACGCATGCACAGTGAGCCTCAGGACTTGAAGCAGAGCGATAGCGTAACCTATCATCACTCTACTCCCAGATTTTCGGCAGGATGGGCTCTTATTGTTGCCCTTCTCCCATCAAGAGCTGTTTGCTAAATTCAAGTGAAAATTAAAATGTTTACTTTGTGAATTTAGGTGTTAAAAATGTATCACATACGTAGTAAAAATGCAGATTGTGATAAATATGCCCCTTAATACCATTACCTAAAAGTATCGACATTGAAGACTACTGTGCATTTAGAGCATAAAAATAAAAAGCACACGCCATGCAAAATATATTTATTTTCTGCTCTTAGAATTGTATATACTGGTGAGAATTGCGCATCCAATCTTTTTCTGTCTGCAACATGAGCCCATTCTATTATCTATTAAAGGGATCACTGTATACTCCAGTCCGCCTCATGCTTTTAGCTTTGGCTAAAATGCTGTACTCCTCAGATTCCATATCATTTCTTTAACCTGATAAAACAAATTAAATATTTATCCGAGCAAGCAAGTATTCTACATTGTTCACACCAACCAGCGGATTACTTTAATTACCAGGCCAGGAGTTTTACAATTCACTTACATCAGAATGAAATCAAACTCTAATGTGGTAAGGGAGCATAAAGTTAATAAACTAATGAATTCAGCTCGGATGGCATTCAGAGAAGATATCGAAATAAACTTTGATACGTTTTAAAGATACACCGCCTTCTACCGGCATAACGTTTTGGTACAAAGTGATAACCTTTAAATCATAAACACAATAAACATTAATTTTGCATTGTTTTTATGTATTTTGTTTGGCTACAAAGAAAATATAACAGAAAAATGTCATGGAATGAAAACTTCTAACTTGAACGTATTAAGGACATTTTGAATAAAACTTCCTAGATCAGAGTGAAATCTCTTCAGGGAAAAGATGAATAACTGGCAGATTGTAAAATGCTAGAAAATAAATACACTAATCTGCCTATGTACACAGATAACAACTGCAAAATATACACGGTAATCTCCAAAGTGGATTTATGAACCGGTAGAACACTGTATCTGGCCGAAATAGGATACGCCATAATTAGAAGTCCCTCGATTGCGGAGACAATTATGATTTTTATTGCAGAGTATCGACGTGCTAAGAATTCAATTAGCAGTGGCAATTATGAAAAAAATGAAGCTGAAAGTGGCAGACCAGTAATGTATCTGTAGTTGTGCACAACCAAAGTAAACTTAAAAGTTAATAGAAAATAAAAAAGATTTTTATTTGAAAAAAATGTTTTTAAACATTATTGCCTTTAAAAATACCTTACTCTACATAATTTTGGTTTGTGAGATGACATTAACAAAACAGCTATAACAATACTTGCTAAATAGATTTCCCCATACCTTCCAACCAATGGCGGAACACCAGCTGGTAGAGGAGATTCCGAGGTGAGGGGGCCTCCATCCATCTGAGGCCCCTGCTCTGCTCATGACTGCTCCCTACCCAAATTTTGCTAAGGGGCCTGGCTTTGCACTTTCCACACATGCTCTCTATTGGGGTAAGACCATACTTGCCTACTTTTGAAAAAGCATTCAGGAAGATTGTGAAAGCAACACCTATGAGCGCGGCGGTAAATTGGGCGTCTACTGCTACATCTGAGAGGCGTGTCATAAAATTGCCTTACATCCAAATGTAAATGAGACCCAAAGCAGTTAGTAAGATCTACTTGTTCATGAAAACACACTGATACTTATCAGAAAATGCATGCTGCCATAGGGATCATTGTGCCTTATTATAAGAAATGCAGGGAAATTATACTAATGATCCCATTTGAATGTATATAGCTTCATAATGGGGATAAGGTGCAATCAAGGAGATCTTCAGGGAGACCGAGAGCTTGCTACTATTTCAGGGAGTCTCCCTGACAATCAAGGAGAGGTGGAAAGTATGGGTAAGACTGGAAACTTAAGGCCAAATGACGCCGACAAAACATGCAAAATTTTACATGCAAATGAGGTGAAAAATTTTTATGGAAAACTTGAAAATGTCACTAATTTCTATTTGAAAAAAAGACATCTGTGAATGCTGGTTTGATATACAAAATGGCTGCTTGCACTATGTATAGACAATAGGCAGCTTATTGCACTCCATCTGGGACACCGAGAGGGGGGGAGCAGGTACTAATTACTTGGGCCCAGGCTTGTTGGAGGGACTCGGCGGGGGACCGGGTCTGCCGCCAAACCCACTTTCTTACCTGTCAGCAGCAGAAGTCTCTCTACCCTGCCCAGCACTCGTAACTGTATGCTGGCTTTGATGGGTCCGTGGATACTGCTGACGCTGAGCAGCAGCAGTCTCCTCTGCCTGCATGATGTGCGGCCCCCCCTGGCCCCTGGTTGAGGGGCACAAAGCAACTGCTTTTTCATATATTTTTTAAGGGGCATGGCTCCACAGTTAGTCCACGACCCTACAGTACCCGTCCCCGCTCTCTACAGCTCTGCACTCTGACATGTTTTGGATATTATTACAGTACTTCCATATAAATCTACTTTGTGCTCAGAATTGACTATGGTCCTATGCTACCACCCATATTCTTTTCATATTTCCTAATTGCTTATCCCACACCTCCCAACATTAAGAAGTGCAGTACCAGGACTACTTAAAACTAATTTCCGATCCATCCAAACATGCCCCCATCTGTCCTAACAAAACAATTAAGTGAGTGCAGAGGGGTTAAAGTGTAAAGCTGGCCACACACTAAGCCGACTTTCAACCAACCATCAAACTAGTTGGCTGGTTGTAATGAAAATCTGGTAACGTATGTGAGTAACTGATGATCAGCAATTTGCTCCTAAATGCCAGAAAACAGATGAAAATAGTCGTTCAGACAAGTTTGTTAAATGTTTGATCTAAACAATTTGTTCAAACAACAGTTTTTGTCCATTTTCTGGCGTTTGGGAGCAAATTGCTAATCATCGGTTACTCCCATACTTTACCAGATTTTCATTCCAACCAATCAACTAGTTGGATGGTTGAATGTAAGTTGGTCTAGTGCGTGGCCAGTTTAAAAGTGTAGTATTGTACACGAGATTAGAAGAGGCAATAAAACTAGAGATGAGCGGTTCGGATTCTGTGGAATCCGAACCGCTCCGGACATAGGGGATCCGAGTCCACCCGAACCCTGTTCGGGTGTTCCCGCCTGACTCGGATCCCCGTTCGGGGCCGAATGGCGGCCGCCTGATGTCGGATTTTCACTAGAGAATCCGACATCAGGGCTCCTCGAGTGTAGGGCAGACCGCTGTGATAGCGGTCTGCCCTACACAGAACAAACACACAGCCGCCAGCGGCAGCTGTGTGTTTGTTACAGCAGCCAATGAGAGTCACACAGACTCTCATTGGCTGCTGCACGGAGGGAGCAGGCTGGAGCTCACTCATGAGCCCCGTCCTCGTCGCGTGGCAGCAGAGCAGACGGCGGCTGGAGCGGGGATACAGGTAAGTTTTTTTTTTATGTGTGTATGGGGGCCTGCTAATGGAGGGCCTACTACTGGGGGGGGGGCATACTACAGGGGGCCTGCTACTGGGATGCCTACTACTGGGGGGGCATACTACAAGGGTCCTGCTACTGGGGGGGGCATACTACAGGGGGGGCATACTACAGGGGGCCTGCTACTGGGGGCCTACTACTGGGGGGGCATACTACAGGGGGCCTGCTACTAGGGGAGCATACTACAGGGGGCGTGCTACTGGGGGGGTACACTACAGGGGGGGCATACTACAAGGGGCCTGCTACTGGGGAGGCTACTACTGGGGGGGCATACTACAGGGGGCCTGCTACTGGGGGGCCTACTACTGGGGAAGCATACTACAGGGGGCCAGCTACTGGGGGGGCATACTACAGGGGGCCTGCTACTGGGGGGCATACTACTGGGGGCCTGCTAATGGGGGGGCATACTACTGGGGGCCTGCTTATGGGGGCATACTACTGGGGGGGCATACTACTGGGGGCCAGCTAATGGGGGGCATACTACTAATGGGGGCACTGCATAGGGGGCCCTACTACTAAGGGGACTGCATAGGGGGCAGCATTACTGTGTAAGGGACACCACTGCTGGGGGCATTGTGTAAGGGACACTATTGCTGTGGACACTATTGCTGTTGGCTAAGTGGCACTACTACTGTGGGCATTGTATAAGGGGCACTACTACTGTGGGCATTGTATAAGGGGCATTACTACTGTGGGCTTTGTGTATAAGGGTCACTACTGTGGGCATTGTGTAAAAGGGTCACTACTGTGGGCATTGTGTAAAAGGGTCACTACAGTGGGCATTGTGTAAAAGGGGCACTACTGTGTGTCATAACATAAATACTACTTTATGGTGTAATGTGAATCAGGGGCACTATGTGCTGTGTAATGTGAATAAGATTGTGCACTGTGACTCCTAGGGCCGTAGCCCACTTTGTAAACACTTTGTAAACAAGTACTGTGATCTGCTGGCCGTACCCCACTGGGTGGGTGCACTACTTTTCATTTCTGCCACTGCTGTGTGGCAATGTGTCATAGATGTGCTTTATACTGTGGTGTCTGTGTCATTGTGCCGCTGCTCTGTCGCTTAGTAACCAGTCAGCTCACTGCAACCTTTGGCAAATAATGTTGAAAACAATATTATAAGCTGTGGGGTTTTCTAAATTGACTGGAAATTAATGTTATTGAGGTTAATAATACTGCAGGAAGAAAAAAAAGACCAATTTATGTGATTTTAGCTTTTTTTTGTCAATTTTTGTAAAAAAAATCCAAATTCAAATTCAAATCCAAATCCAAAGCCGGATGACGAATTAGAACCAAATCCAAATCCGGCAAAAATGTTCCGGCGCACATCCCTAAATAAAACATAATATATGCAGTAGCAATAAAAAGTATAATGTCAAATACCATTGAAATTGCTACAAAAAAATCATATGCGCATACTGTATGTGAGCTAAAAATAAAAATAAGTGTTAAAAATTTAAAAGGCACCAATGTCCACAAGACATCTCATTTCCTCTGAAGACACGGCCTGAGGAACGCATCAGGAGTGTGTTCGTACCAATAACACTGCTGTATATTCTGGAATCATTATCCTGCTGACAGTCGTGGGGCAGCTGCAGAATACCCCCTTTATCCCTATCTTTTCCACCCAAATCCTGAGGCTATAGATGGACGGACTGTCTCCCCCCCCCTTTTACAAGCCACCGGCTGTTTGTGTGCAGATGCCTGATGTACACAGGAATACCCAACACCTTTTCGGTGTCTCCCGAGTGAGCTGGGGAAGAAAGGAAGGAGGGATTCTACTTGTGGGCAGCTTCAACCTTGGTCATCTATTAATTTTTAATTATAATTATTATTTTTAGCTCACATATGTGTATCTGATTTTTTTTCAGCAATTTCAGTGGTGTTTGACAGTATACTTATACTTTATACATATTGGACGGGATGTACTACAGGGAAAATGCGGCAAAAACCCCGTTTTTGTTTTTTTTACCGCATTTCCATATGTACTAAGCCCCAGCCACCCTATTATCTGTACGGATGGTATCCCATACCCGACGATTTGCCGCCCTCCAGACGCCCAGCACTGGCCCTCACTCACCTGAGTCTCCTGGTCGCCGGCCCGTGCTCCTCCTGGGTCCTCCACCTCCTCCAAATCTTCTTCCGGGTGCAGGGAGGAGGAGCCCGAGGCTTCCTGCACAGGTCACCAGCAGGAAGCTCCTGGGGCTCGTAGGGGGCGGAGTCCCACAGAGACCCCCTCACCAGGCATCGGCTGCTTCGCAAAGAGCAGCTCTTGTCTTGTATGTTAATTACTTCTTGGTTATTTGATTGGCACCACAATATTAGTGAGCAGCATTAGGATTATTTCATATTTAGGTCCTGAGGTGCCTGTTTTTCCCATCTGTCTAAACCCTGCACATCCTTCCCAATAGAAACTCCGCCCATTTCTGTATAAGCTCCACCCCTGTTGAGGTGTTTAATACTCCATTTAGGATGTTGAATCTATAATGTCTGACCAGAGCTGGAATTAGACCACCATGTGGCCCTAGACACCACACTGGTTTGGTTCCATTCCCATGCCCCCCTTTTTTTTTCCAAAGAAAACAACACATAAAAATGGGATTGAGTAATCCGCACCCCTCAGTGGCCGCTGCTATCTAAGCTGGAGCCGCCCTAGGTTGCCTATTGAACTGCCCACATGTGATGAAGCCCACAGAATGATTAGGTAATGGGTCCACTTTAAGTATGGTTGCCATCTGGCTGGAATAACTGGTGAAACATGGAGTTTAAGTAATTAGAAAGGCAAAACCATGACAGAGATGGGAAGAATATTTATTTTTCCAGGAGAGGTGGCGCCAATAACTATAAGCGGAGATTGGGAGTGTTATATGGTGATTATCCTGAACTGACACACGATATTCCATTTACATACTCTGTAACATCTGCAGTGCAGAGATTACGATCACAATTAACAGCTGTCGCCACAAGTAACAGACAATAGAGAACAATACAAAGGCAAGCGCTCAATAGAATAACACTTATTCCAGGAAATCTCACTGGTAATTAAAGGCTTTTTTTCAAACAACTAAAATAGAACTTGTCTTCGAACATTTAATATATCCTTAGAGCAATGTTTGTTTAAACAAGGACATTTTACTTGCATTTTCCAAGATAATAGGGAACAATGATTACAGTTTACAGACCAGAGGATGTCACACTAGAGAAAGCCATTTAAACAACATATAAACTGATGTCCCCCAAAAAGTTGGACTTTGAGAAAAGTTTAGCATTATCCCCACGGCTTTCAATCTGAATTAAGACCTTGAGGCTTGTTAAATAATGTGGTTCCCAAATGCAGAGCTGGTACAGCGATAATAATAATGATAGTAGTAAGTAATTATAATAATATTAATTTTATTTATGTAGCGCTTTTCTCCATAAGGACTCAGGGCTCGATTCAGAGCCGTTCGCTAGATGCTTACGCTCGCACACAGCGTATGCAAATTCGGCTAAGTGACGGCATGGCAGGCGATCGCACGGCCAGGGATGTCCTGGCGTGCGATCACTTTGTATATGCAGACGCCCACCAGCCTGTCTTAAGACGCCCACTTGCGCACGACATCTCCAGGAAGTGTATGCAACCATCAGTACATCGGGTACCATCGGAAGCGAAAGCAGCGCTTGAGGTTGACTATACCATACCGCAAGCACTGCGAGCACTTCAGTGTGAAATACAACCAGGTGACGTGTACTATGACGCTGCCTGATAATTATGCACGCCTCTGAAACGGAGTTGAGACGCTCAGGCACGCCTACGTTCACTCCCACGTTTTCAATGGCCAGCCCCTGTCACCACCCATAAATGGCTTCTCCTGTCACTCACTCTGCTGGGCTGTCTATGTGCAGTGAGCGAACACTTCCCGATCTCTCGCTCTGGTTCGTGCACGCGTACTGCGATGCGTACGCATGCGCAGAAAGCGGAAATCGGCCAGCTACGAGCGAACGCTTCTTAGCCACCGGGTCTGAATCAGGTCCTTGAAGCTCTTTACAGAAATCATGAACATTATACAGAGGTTTTAAACATACTTGCCTACTTTGCTGACCCCTCCTCCCAGAGGGAGCAGCCAGGTCGGAAGAGAGGGGGCGTTGTTGGTCCAGAAAGTGGGCGGGCCAGGGGTGGGGCAGCACATACCGCTATGCAGTGCCAAGAAATCAGGCATTGTAAAGCGGGGGATGGGGATACGATGATGAGATTCACCGTGAAGCGCACATTGCCCCATCCCCCCGGATCGCCCACTTGTGTTCTATAAGTGGGCGGCCAGGGGGGGATAATGAACGGGTGGAGGGGGGCCACAGGGGTTTACAAGGGGCGGAGGCCGGCACGGTTGGTGCTGGCGATGGAGGGTGGTACGGGAGACTTGCCTACTTTTTTGGGTAGCCGGTAGCACCACCTGATTTTCGGGAGCCTCCCGACCATTCCGGGGGTGTAGGCAAGTATAGTTTTAGATTGGCGGGAATTACAGAAACCAATAAACATAACACAGGGTTTATGCAGCCATTTTGGTTAATAAATTCAAATAATTATCTATCCTACCCATGAAAGTACCAGGTGAGGCAGCCATCTTAGACACACTAAATAGGTGACAGTGGTCACAATAGATTTGTAAGCTTGCAAGCAGGGCCCTCTTACCTCTATGTCTGTCTGTTATTACCCTGTTTTGTTCTATCAATGTTTACAATTGTAAAGCGCAACGGAATATGCTGCGCTATATAAGAAACTGTTAATAAATAAAATAAATAAATAGGCAATGTCTGTAAGAGATGACCATACCTCCCAACATTGAAGAGGACAGTGCAGACACTGTGAAATAATGGCTGTGGCCTCATGATGCGCAACGCCACACCCTCTAGCGCTCACTTTGGGGGCGTGGCTGCGCACATGCCCCCATACTCGTTATACTGGGGGCTTGTCCACAGCTCCAGGAGCTTCTGGGCAGCCCCCAGCCTCTCCTGGCACAGTGCTGATGACGCACGCATGTGCATCATCCATTCAACACTGCTCTGCTATGCCATTTTCTAGTTAGTACAAAAAGTCAAGGCTGGACTAAGCAATAATACAAGTTTATGGGTCTGGATTCTGCAAGAAGAAAACTCTCCGCTATAAAATATACAACATGCCTTCACAGCTCTCCCTGTCTGCCTGATGTCCAGACACATGTCTTCCCCACCCCCCCACGCAAGAGGAAAAGGTCCTGAACTGGATCCACCCCTGTCCTGTGTGCCAGATTACCTCTCTAAACTACCTCAAAATATAATTGAAGAAAAAAAAAATCATCCTAAGGAGTATTAATGTTCCTTTTTATCTTTCGCCAACAAATCATGAAATGACTTTTTCTTTTGTCTTAAGTAAAATAAGAACTTTTTAACTAACACTTACTTTGCTTAAAAGTCATTATAGTTTCTCTACTTTGGCCTCTCTGTAATTGACCTACATCATCTCCAGCTAAATGTAATGTTCCATCAAAAGCAGGAAGAGGTAAGATTGAAAAGGTTACATCTGACGAGGCTTTTTTTTTTCAAAGTACTTCACCAGTCAACTGTTCCCTTGGAAACTTCCAACGTGTCTTGCCTAAAGGCTACCCATGTCCAAACCTTTTTTAATCCTGTCCGTAATCCTTGTCACTGCGCTGCTCTGAGATGGGCAAGTCGCACTGAACCCGACAGAGCATCAAATATTAAGTCATAGTTTCAGAGACAAACTCAAAACACAATGACATCTTCAGCCTCCGCTGATGGCACATAAATAGTCTGCCCGGATGTAAGAAGACGGATCCCATCACAAGAATATTTTTATGCCGTAGTTGACTCCTTCGCCCTCTTCACTAAATTGTCACTCTATTGTGAACACCCTAATTTTAGCCTGTTTTTGTAAGGTAAAATTTTTGCTTCAATTTAACAATGGATGTGATCCTGAGAGTAAATGTAAGCCTGAACCCATAAATTATCTATGTTCCTTTGTTGATATGACCTAAAATTAGAGTTCCCAGAGAACCGACAGTAACCGAATTTAGGGATTCCGAGCTAAACCGAGTAGGAGTTTGGAATCACCTTGGGGTTCCGAGTCTAACTGAGTCACGGTTCGGTTCTGCAGTCAGTTCGGAAATCTGATTTAGATACCAAACTCCGATTTTGGATTGCATGTAAACAGGTCCAAATTACATGATTTTAGCTGTTTTTTGTATTTCTTTCTATTTTTTAAATACAGATCCAAAACCAAAACATGTGAGGGTGGTTTTGCAAAACCAAAAACACAAAGATGAATCCAAAACCAAAACACTGGGTTCCACGCACATCTCTACCTAAAATGTACTCTTTCTTTAATTGTAAATTTTCATCCGACATTCAATGTCTTTGTGACATCTGTACTTGTTGATTGTTCCTACAGCAGTGCTTCAGGGAAGGGTGTGTGACCGATGCCGCCATTCAGACGCAAGGCCCAGGGGGCGATATGGTTGCTGTCCTGAAGGCACCCCACATCACACTGTTTTACCTTGCAGTATGCCAGGAGAGAAAAAAACCTACAGCCTGGAAGGCCTCTTTGCTTCCACGGTACCGCCTGCATCATGTCATGGCATCATGTGTGCAGGGGGTGGGGGTGCTGGACGAGGGCGCAGTCGTCCTGCTACGGCACTGTCTTGGCTTGTCCTGATTTTTCCAGGAGAATCCCTTTTCATTAGAATACGTTAACTTGCAATGCTTATTTTCCCGTAGTCAGCATACCGGCGTGCGGGATGCCGACGGTCTGAATACCGGTGCAGAAATCCCGACAGGTATCAGTATCCCGACTGCCTGGATCGTGAAGGTAAGTATCGGGGTGTTAGGGGGAGGTTAGGGTGCGCGGTTAGGGAATAGGGGGAGGGTTAGGCACCGGTGAGGGGGTGTTAGGTTTAGGGTTGAGGGGAGGGGGAGGTTAGGTTTAGGCACTACGCGGAGAGGTTAGGATTAGGCACCGGGGAGGAGGAGGTTAGGTTTAGGCTCTAGGGAGGGAGGTTAAGGGTAGGTACCGGTGAGGGAGGGTTAAGGTTAGGGTAGGGGTTAGAAAAAAACTTCCTATCTTCGCTATGGGTGTCGGGATTCTGGCTGTCGGTATTCTGACCAGCGGCATCCCGGCAGCCAGGATTTCATACACAACCCATTTAGACACCTAATGAACCCATACATGCCTACCCTCCCGGTTTTCGCGGGAGGCTCCCGATTTTTCGGGTAACCCCCCGCACCCCCGGAAGGGTAGGCATTTCTCCCGCATTCTGCCCACTTCCTAGTGAAGTGGGCAGAATTAGGAGAATACCCACGGCAATCGCAGGTCTCCGTGAAGGGGGCCGGGGCTTAAGCTGTGATTCTGCATGAATCACGGCATTTGGCCCCGCCCCCTATGTAAATTGTGCCCAATCATGGCAATTTTCCCGCGAGGGGGCGGGGCTTAATGACGCGAATCATCAAGCCCCGCCCCCGTCGGCCCCCTGCTGCATCTCTGACCCGGGCTTCTCCCGGGAAGAGAATGTTAAAGGTAGGCAACCCTGAATGAACCTAAACTAACATGATAAGGGGCAGATTTATCATATCCCGTGTATTAAACGTGGATGGGATATTACAATATCGCCTAAATTCGCAACATGAAAATTTTAATTTTCACTTGAATTTGGTAACAATTTCTTGCCGGGACGCGGGCTCCGAGAAGAGCTATTAGCAGAGATGGTGGTGACAGCAGGTGATAGTGTAAACTGTCACAATGAGGTGCATTCTGAATTTTCTGGGAGCAGTAGTTCTCCACATGAATTGATACACAAGAGTATAATATAACTGTCCAGAATGTGAGTGATGCTGATTAGATGTATAACGCAGTAGTTGGTGCTGGTTAGTCCACATATGGTACAGCTTAACTAGTTTTTAGATTTATTATACTGTATATCAGGTAGAACAACAGGCAGCATGTGATACAGGTACAGCACATACTTGCCTACTTTTGAAAACTAGTTTCAGGGAGAATACAACCCATAGCACATGGTGCCCGTTGGTGAGCCGTTGAGGGAGTGTGTCATGCTTTACCGATGGGTGTATCTATCGCCACACAGGGGTGTGTCCTGTAGCGGAAGGTGAAAACTAAAGTACTAAGTGCAGCAGGCTGCCAGGGGGGTTTGTGTATGGATGGCATGTGCAGTCACAAGAATTTACAAATTTACGTGATCACGGCCACTGTGTACAAGTCCGAATCGGTCCCAGTATGCGACACTGATTGACTAAACCAAAATGAGTCCTTAAAAATATATATTTTTAAAACCTTCCCTGTTTGAGCAAACAGAGGACAGTGCCAGCCTATACATGCAGGGGACAATTACAGCCTATACACACAGGGGGCAGTGCCAGCACACACCCTGAGAACGGGCATTCCTGCTCCGAACATCCTCCTCGCTATCACTCTCCATACCGGAGCTGTAACAAGTGAGTCAAAGCCGTCCACAGCCAGGCCACGGAGCTGCTCGCTAGCTGGTCCAGGTCCATGTGCAGGGCCCTGGCAGCCCGTCCTCTCTGCACCGGGCCAGCAGTTCCACCAGTCCGGACAGCTGCTGCCTGACTTGCGGCTCCACCTGCTTGGCCTGGATCACAGTCATGTCTGGGTCCCACTCCCCCAGCCAACTCCCTCTCACACACATTAACCTCAGCCCTACCACATTCACATACCTCTCCCACATTCACATATATACCCCAGTCACCTCATTCTCACATATATACCCCAGCCCTGCCCCAGCCACCTCACTCTCACACATATACCCCAGTCCTGCCCCAGCCACCTTACTCATATATATACCCCAGCCCTGCCCCAGCCACCTCACTCTCATATATACCCCAGCCCTGCCGCAGCCACCTCTCTCATATATACCCCAGCCACCTCACTCTCATATATACCCCAGCCCTGCCCCAGCCACCTCACTCTCATATATACCCCAGCCCTGCCCCAGCCACCTCACTCTCATATATACCCCAGCCCTGCCCCAGCCACCTCACTCTCATATATACCCCAGCCCTGCCCCAGCCACCTCACTCTCATATATATACTCCAGCCCTGCCCCAGCCACCTCACTCTCACATATATACCCCAGCCCTGCCCCAGCCACCTCACTCTCATATATATACCCCAGCCCTGCCCCAGCCACCTCACTCTCACATATATACCCCAGCCTTGCTCCAGCCACCTACCCTACACATATATACCCCAGCCCTGCCCCAGCCACCTCACTCTCATATATACCCCAGCCACCTCACTCTCATATATACCCCGCCCTGCCCCAGCCACCTCACTCTCATATATACCCCAGCCCTGCCCCAGCCACCTCACTCTCATATATACCCCGCCTTGCCCCAGCCACCTCACTCTCATATATACCCCAGCCCTGCCCCAGCCACCTCACTCTCACATATATACCCCAGCCCTGCCCCAGCCACCTCACTCTCACATATATACCCCAGCCCTGCCCCAGCCACCTCACTCTCATATATATATACCCCAGCCCTGCCCCAGCCACCTCACTCTCATATATACCCCGCCCTGCCCCAGCCACCTCACTCTCATATATACCCCAGCCACCTCACTCTCATATATATACCCCAGCCCTGCCCCAGCCACCTCACTCTCACATATATACCCCAGCCCTGCCCCAGCCACCTCACTCTCATATATACCCCAGCCCTGCCCCAGCCACCTCACTCTCATATATACCCCACCCTGCCCCAGCCACCTCACTCTCATATATACCCCAGCCCTGCCCCAGCCACCTCACTCTCACATATATACCCCAGCCCTGCCCCAGCCACCTCACTCTCATATATATACCCCAGCCCTGCCCCAGCCACCTCACTCTCACATAAATACCCCAGCCTTGCTCCAGCCACCTACCCTACACATATATACCCCAGCCCTGCCCCAGCCACCTCACTCTCACATATATACCCAGCCCTGCCCCAGCCACCTCACTCACATATATACCCCAGCCTTGCTCCAGCCACCTCACTCACATATATACCCCAGCCTTGCTCCAGCCACCTCACTCACATATATACCCCAGCCCTGCCCCAGCCACCTCACTCTCACATATATACCCCAGCCTTGCCCCAGCCACCTCACTCTCACATATATACCCCAGCCTTGCTCCAGCCACCTCACTCACATATATACCCCAGCCCTGCCCCAGCCACCTCACTCACATATATACCCAGCCCTGCCCCAGCCACCTACCCTACACATATATGCTCCTGCCCCAGCCACTTCACTCTCACATTCACCTACCTCTCTTACACATTCATACCCCAGCCACCTCCCTGTCACACATACACCACAGCCCTGCGTCTGGCCACACTCACCTCTCTCTCTCTTTCTTCCCTGGTAGTGCAGTGCAGCAGCAGGTGGGGTCTGCCTGGCTCCAGTCCTCAGCTTCTATCATGTTTAAGGCTTGGAGCCGGAGGTGCATGTGAGCCCGTGGGCGGGGCTGCCGGCTGCTCGGAGAGACGAGCAGCAGCACTGTAGTGTCAGGTGCTCTGGGACTTAGTGCAGGAAACGCTACTACACAGGGAGCTGTTCCCGCACTGGCACCCGGGGGAGGAGCTGTCACTGTAATGATGCACCCTCCTCTCCCTGCTGGCTGTATTCTGCGATAGCCCCCGCCACGTCCCACTCGGAAGCGCGCATGCGCAGTTCATATTTTGGGCAGTGGAGACAAGAAAATCCGGGGGATTTATTTAGCTTTGCAGGGCAGCGGGAGACTGCACAGCGACCCGGGAGTCTCCCGCAGTAATCGGGAGGGTAGGCAACTATGGTACAGCAGCGGTAGATGTAATACACTGTTTGTGGCAGCCTGGAGCTCAATGTATTGCTTGCATTATAGTGCACCAGGCGTGATAGCTGTCCTGACACGGGCAGATAGTAGCACTGATGGTATAGTGTACAACGGTGGTGGTATAGTGTACTGTACTTGTGGGCAATCAGCAGAGAACTGTAGGGCTCTTTGGTGTCAGAGGGGTCTATTTAATAAGCCCTGGGTGGAGAAAAAGTACCAACTAATCAGCTCCTTTCAAACACAGACTGTAACATGGCAGTTAGGAGCTGATTGGTTGGTGCTTTGTCTGTATCCAATGCTTAGTACATAGGGGGTCATTCAGACCCGGTCGTTAGCGCCGATGCGCTTGGACCGGGTCGATGGCCCCCCACAGAGCATGCGCACGACGGCGCCGTCGTGCGCATGCGTGAGACCCACTACGACCGACAGCGCCGGTCGTAACGGGTCTCGATCCAAAGGGGGCGAGCTGTCGATGTTGATTGACAGCTTGCCCCGTTTGGAAGGCGGGCCGGGGGGTGGCAGCCCAAACGGAGGCGTTCCCATGGGAACGCCTACCGTTTGGGGGAGGCCCCACTGACATCACTAGTGATGTCAGTGGAGAGCTTCCGGCTCAGACAGAGCCAGAAGCTCTCCGGGGCTTACGACAAGTGAGCCCCTACCCTAGGGTCTCGTCGTAAGCCCCGATGGTCGCGATGGTCTCTGACCATCGCGACCATCACCAGAGCGGTCGTTAGAGTGTTAACCCACAGCCTAACGACCGCAAAAGAGGCGGGCGGTCAGGTTGCAAGTGGCCGCCCAGTTTCTGAGCAACCGCTTGCATCCTCCGACCGCCTCTGAATGAGGCCCATAGACCCCTGTGACTCATGGGGAGTAAATACACGCGGAGATGCTGTTCATGCGCAGTAGTGTATGACAGAGTTCAGACTCTCTTAACTGAGTCTTGTTAGGTTATAGTGACCACTGGCGCTCACCTACCTGGACATTGCTGGAGGGAGGCAGCACAGGAGCGCACTCCTTCCAACAAGAGCCCGTTCCGGCAAAGAGCTGGAAGCAGCAGAGTGATAGCTTCAATTATCACTCAGCTTCCGGGTTCGGCACCTGTGCTTATTCTGTGCATACATCTCTGTGCATCCGTCATTGGGGGCAGGCGGGGAGGGATTGCCGGTAGCCCATAAGCTACTGAAGGCTAACTCCATCTTCAGCTGGCATTAGTAGATGGGGCCAAACTCCAGCATGTGATAGTACAACCGACAGCAATGCGACATGCGGGCTGTTTTGTGGTAGGAAAAGGAGGGACTGTGGCAGATATTGGAGATATGCTACTGCACCTCCTTCTTAAATCCTGGGGATGCTTCATATTTGTGGGTACCCCCTGAAAACAGGTGGTAAGGGGCAGGGAATATTCTGCAATTATGCTTTAATAAATATGGTAATGGAATTATAGGATGGCTATTAAAGACTGTGTAAACTTCATATCCAAAAGTGTCTTGGTTCTTCATTTCAAAATGACAGGAGACCTATAGCAAGGTACAGTATACTGGTTTATACCTCCTCACAGAAATGCTCCAGCTTACTTATACTTATCAGATACTTGCCTATTATTATTTGTTTGCTTCAGGTCACATGACACATGGGTTAAGGTCAGTATTTTAAAGAACTTAGGGCCTGATTCAGAGCCGCTCGCTAGATGCCATTGCTCGCACGATGTGTATGCAAATTGCGTAGACAGTGCACCCGCACAGCAATGCATTAGCACGCCCAGTATTTCTTAGAGCGATCACATAGTGTATGCAGACACCCACCAGCCTGTTTTAAGACGCCCACTTGTGCACGTCATGTCCAGGAAGTGTATGCAACCATCGGTACATCGGGTAACATCCGATGCTATCGCAGCGCTTGAGGTTGACCATACACTGCCGCAAGCACTGCCAGCACTTCAATGTAAAAACAAGCCAGGTGACGTGTACTATGATGATGCTGTCTTATAATTATGCACACCTCTAAACGCCTTTGACATACTCAGGCACGCCTGCGTTTGCACCTCCACTCCCCGTTTTTAATGGCCAGTCCCTGTTACAACCTACAAACGGCTTCTCCTGTCACTCACTCTGCTGGGCTGTCTATGTGCAGCGAGCGAATGCATTGTGTTGAACGTGTATGCGCATGCACACAATACATACACAAGCGCACAATACATACACATGCGCACAATACATACACATGCGCACAATGCATACACTGCATACCATCGGCAGCAGCGAGAATGTGCATCTTAGTGAGCGGGTGTGAATCACGCCCTTATTTCCAAATGCAAACTGTCTCCTGCTTCTACCATTGTTTGTCTTTTAGATTTACTTGTGTGCTTAGACTTGTTGTCACTCCGGCTTATCCCGAATCTGTTGGGTGTCAGCTTCCTCCTTACCCTGAGACTTTCCTGTAGCATTTCTCAGTACAAGACATTCCTAGCATCGCGCTTTTCATCGTACAACAGAACGTTATCCAAGAGTCTCCTGATCATCCAGGTGGTTTAAAATTCAGTGCAGTTGTCCTTTAATGAAACGTCCTTCTTTTTCAATATTGACCAACGGAATAGAAAAACGTATCTTATTCTATGTATATTACTGACAGACTGGCTTGCTGTGTTATTATAATTATTATTCTTTAATTGTGTGGCGCCACAAGGGGTCCACATTGCCTTGCAATGTACATAGGGCCTGATTCAGCACGGAACGCAGTTGCTTATACGCACAAAATCGGTTGATTGTTGCGTACTGCGCATGTGTATGCATCGCAGTGTGTGAACTAGCAATTGCGTTCGGAACTGCGATTACAGAGCTTACGCACACCCAGAGCAGAGTGATTGTCAGTAAGTGCCATTTGTGGGTGGGGGGTGGTTGGGCGAACACAGACATGCCAGTGTGTTGCAAAGCTGTTACAGGGGCGTGCATAAATTATCCACTGCGTGGCCGGATTCAGTATGATTTACCGCCGGCCGCATGCGGCTACCTGGCAGGGGTGAAAATCCAGATCGTCCAAGGCGAGTATTTGCTAACCCTATTTTACCCCCTAACCCTCTCTTAGGGGTGCCTAACCCTTACCTCCCCCCCCAAGTGCCTAACCCTAATCCCCCCTCTAAGTGCCTAAACCTAACCTCCCCTTCCCCACCACCTAAACCTGTCCCCCAGGGGGGTGTCTAACCCTAACCTCCCCCCGGGGGTGCCTAACCCTAACCCTCCCTTCCCCTAGCCTAACCCTAACCTCCCGGGGGGCTGCCTAACCCTAAGTCCCCCCCGGGAGCCCTAAACCTAACCCTCCCCCCCCGCGACTGTCTGCGCCCGGCTTACCTTCGATCGGTAAGCCGGGTGTCGGGCACCCGGCGTAGGTAAAATGAGAGGTGTCGGGATTTCGATGCCTATCATTTAACCCCTTGCCAGGATTAGACAGTCAGGATGCTGGCGGTCGGGATTACGTCCGTCGGCTTTCCGACTGCTTCCCGCGTAGCCGTATGCAGCCATAGCACTGATAGCGAGCGTGGCTGTTAGCAATTTCTGAGTGAGGTCAGGGCTTGTGCAACTGTGCATATGGGTCCAATATTACTGATTGTTTCGCTATGTTGCCCTAGTATACGGATGTAAGCAGGAACGGGCTGGGGCTGTATTTCAGCCTGTCCTGTATGCTGCATTGTATAGACAAGGGCCCTGATTCAGAGCCGTTCGCTATTTGCAGTCGTTCGTTCAAAAACAAGGGGTGGCTATTCAAATGATCCGTTCGCAAATTGCAGTCTGTTCACACCTCTAAGTCTGAACGAGCGAGCAAAACATACGCTCGTTTATTTGATAAAAACGCCCCCTGGCCGCTCGCACCATACGTCATGTCCGCTATTTATTAGATTAATCGAGTACATCGTACAGCGTATGAACTGCTCGCTATTCTTGTGGTTGGTTTTTTCAACCGCTATTTTGCGAGCAGTTCTGAGTTAAAAAAAAACAAGTGACGTGGTCAATGACGCTGCTGTATTAATTATGCACTCCCTTAAAACGCCCGTTTTGACCTCTAAGCACGCCTGCGTTCGAATTCCACTCCCCCGTTTTCAAACACCTTCCCCTGTTACCACCCACATACGCCTCATTCTGTCACTCAAAATAGCAGGCACTCGCTATATAGCATACAAACGATTTTCGGCCGCACTGACTGGTTCGCGCATGCGTACTAAAAACCGTACGCATGCGCAGATGTGCGAACATCGCTCGGAACGAGCGTACGGCCGCTAGCGAGCGCCTCTGAATGAGGGCCAAGGTCCTGTATGCTGCATTGTATAGACAAGGTCCTGTATGCTGCATTGTATAGACAAGGTCCTGTATTCTAGAACGTTCATAGGATATTCTCTTCCTACCCTTTACGTTTCAGTTGGATGAAAGATGGCGAACACAGTGGGAGCAAAGCCAAAGAGAATTAGTATCCCCTATCTATGTAGCAGTGGCGTCACTAGGAGGGGGCAGGTGAGGGGGGTAGACCGCAGCGGGTGTCACCCACCGAGGGGGAGACACCAAAATTTTGGCTCCCAACTCAGAATCAATGCAGTATCGCTACAATCATACCTCTCACCCATCCTGATCTTGTCAAAATAGTCCAGGTTTAAGGAGAATTTCAGGATACGGTCAGAATGTCCACCAATATGTCAATATGTCGGCATTCTAAAAATTCAACATGGTTAAAATGTCGACAGGTTCATCATGGTGGCGCCAAAAATGTCGACATACAGGGTTTATATTTTGCTTATTTTTAGAGTTAGGTTTAGGGGTTGGTTGTCGACCTAAAGTCCATGTCGACATTCATAACCTTGTGACATTCTGGTGTCAACCTTCTGAATGTCGGCTATAGAGATATACAGGTGCTTCCACTGGGCGCAGTAATACAGTGACTCTTTTTGGTTCCGGGTATGGGGTGTAGGATACCCTACACCCCAACCGATATGATGCATCCATGCTCGCAGTGTGTCGCTGCTGTGCTCCCTGTCCCGATTCCCAATCTCCAAAATGAAACGTCTTAGGCTTTGCCAAATATGACAGAAGCTTGGCTTCTATACCTCGTGCATAGGGGATATGGAGTACAAATCAGTAATCACCACCTTCAGGTGACATTTATACCCCCTCTCTAATGCATTTATCCAGCATTTATCTAGGAGAACAAACAGGCATGACATATTTTAAATGAGAAAAGTTGCAGATCCTCTTTAAATTCTATTTGCTGGATTCTCAGGTGCTGCTCTCTGAGTTTGCCTCATTAAAAGGAAATCCAACATTGTTTCCTCTGTTTATCTGTGTATGTACAGTATATGGAGGAGTAATGTTGTATTTTCTGTCACAATACAGATATAAGCACATTGTTCACCTGAAGCAACGTTTATAGTGACTGGAAGACTCACAATTAGGGGACCCCTGTTGTTTTCCCGATACTTATTCTGGAAGAATATGTAGACAACCGTGGCTGCCAGCGAGTAGAGAAAGGCGAAGACAGCGATGGTGACAAAGAACTCAGCTGAAGATGAAAAGTCCCCTCTCAGCGAGAGATTCTCTCTCCTCTTCCCTTCACATGTGGGGGCATCAAAAGCCGCCTGATGCAACCTAAAATAAAAACACAAGATAACTCCGAGGGCAGACATAAACCGGGTGTGGAACACAGATGCTTTATGACAGCAAATACTGTATATTTATTTCCATATTTAGATCACATAGTATGTAAATGTTGTATAAAATGTACGTTGCAGGGACTTTTCCAGAGGTAACCAGGATACTCTCTTTTATTAGGGTGATGTTTTATCTATATGCTAGTCTTACAGAGAACTTTTAGGCTACGCCCAGATTAACGTTTTTCTGAAATGTTTCAGCCAAAGGCGGAACAAGGTGTCACATACTTGGCTTCTTTACCGGAACTTCTGGGAGACTCCTGAATCTCCGATGGCTCTCCTGGATGCCCTGAAAAGTGGGCAAGTCTCCAGGAGCTCCCTTGTGGCCACCCGGTGCCGTCCATTTCTCAATCGGTCTGGGCATCTTGTTAATGCGATTCATGCTGAATTGCGTCATCATGGCCCCGCTGGCAATCATGGTGTGCATGGCAAGGTGGAGGACCACCGTCATGCCACCCGCACGACCTACCTGGCCTCCCTTCAGAAAAGGGGGGGAGGGTACCGGCCATTTTCCCATTACATAACTCCCCTTTGAGCCGGAGCGCAAGGTGGTAGGGGTGGTTGAATGGGGAAGGGGGGGGGGGCATTACTGAGACAAGCGCTGCTGGGGGGATGTGTGGCTAGTGCTGCTGCTAATGGGGGCATGTGTGACAGGCTGCTGTGGAGGTCAGGTGTGATGTCATATATGGACCATTTTTTTTATTATCATTATTTTTCTTCTATTTTCTACAAGCAGATGTAGGCAGACACTGCCCACCTACCTCTGTGACATCACAAGTTGGAGAGAAGTTGGCTGGACTGCTCAAAAAGTTGGATCAGTGTATGGAGTACCGTTGGACAGTTGGTGTTGAATGGTTTGATGAAGATCTTTCAGTGTATGGTCACTCTTACTGAGAAGAGAGACTCATACCCCTTTCACACTACAAGCAATAACCCGGGTTACTGTGCAGTGTGAAAGGAACAGGTTGAAATAAGCCGGGTGGAGAGACCCGGCATCTCAACCCTGGTCACGAGAAGGGTTGAACATGCGTTCAACCAAGCTCGCGGTGCAGTGCGAACGGGCAACCCGGGTCAAGCTCGCGGTGCAGTGCAGACGGGTAACCCAGGTCGATGCGACCTGGGTCCCATTCACTGCATAGGAAGAGCCAGCGTTTGGGGATGAGATTATCTCCAAGCGCCGGCTCACCACGTGATTTAATCGATGAGGCATTATTACCAGATCAAGCCGCCAGCCTGAAAGGGGTCTAAGCCGGGTCGCACCCGGGATAGGCATGTTAACAAAATCCAGAGTGCGACCTGGCATTCTGATGTGAAAAAAATATTAGCAGGGGTTAAAGTGGTGGGGGAACGCAGTTCCGTCCTTCTATTTGGAAACGGAAACAGTTCCGCCTCTTCCGATCCACCTCAACCCGGCGCCGCAGGGAGGATCCATTTGCCGGGTGCCCGCTGAGATTTTGTTACCAGCAGATGCTCGGCTCCCTCCCCGCAGCGCCAGCTGTAGCTCAATCATGAGCTCCGGCTCCCCCCACGGGCACTATGGGAGAGACGGCATGGTGCCTCTCCCATAGTTCAGCGAAGCAGCCAGGCAGACTGGAGGCAGCGGACACAGGAGTGGGGCGGGGCTTAAGGTAAATATTTTTTTGTGTGTGTAAGCGGCTTTATATTGGGGGCATAACTTCTGGGGGCATTTAATCAGGGCATTACTATTAGGGAAACTACTACTGGGGGCATTACTATTGGGGGCACTACTACTTGGGGCATTACTATTGGGGGCACCGCTACTGTAGCATTTACTCATGGGAATTACTATTGACGGACTACTACAGGGGGCATTACTATTGGCACTGCTACAGGGGGCATTACTTCTACAAGGAGCATTACTACAGAGGCACCACTCCTGTGGGCACTACTACTGGGGTCACTGAATAAGGGACACTACCACTGTGAGCACTGCATAAGGGGCACTACCACTACTGGGGGCACGGCATAATTGGCATTACCACTGTGGGCACTGCATAAGGGGCACTACCACTACTGGGGTCACTGCATAAGGGGCACTACCACTACTGGGGTCACTGCATAAGGGGCACTACCACTACTGGGGGCACTGAATACTGATGGCATTGCATAAGGGGCACTACTGCAGTGGGCATTATTTATGTGTAAGGGGCTCTACTCAGGGGCGTATCTACAATGGGTGCAGGGTGTGCGGGGAACACGGGCCCCTGGGTCCAGGGGGGCCCCGCACCGCACATCCTACACCCATAATATTACTTACCTCTACGGAGTCCCACGTCGGCGCGGGGTTCCGGCACTGTAAAACGACTGGAAAATGGCTGCAGCGGCCATTTTCCCGTCTTTTGCGCATGCGCAGTACAGGTGCCCTGTGCATACACTATAGACTCTGGGCACACTCTAGTGCCCAGAGTCTATAACTTCGGCGCTGGCCACGCACAGCTCAGTGCGCTGCCGGCCGCCGGGCAGAGAGGAGGGGGCCCATGTCGGTGACTGCACACGGGCCCTCTCCTCTCTAGAAACGCCCCTGGCTCTACTGCTATGGGCATTGTATAAGGGGCACTGCTACTGTGGGCATTATGAGAATTAGGGGCACTACTACTGTGGGTATTGTGTATAAGGGGCACAAATGTGGGCATTGTGTAAAAGGGGCACTGCTTTGTGTCATACATGAATAAGGGACACTACTATGTGGTGTAATGTGAATCAAGATTGTGCTGTGTGGCTTAATTTGAATTGGGAATACTATTGTGTGAACACGCCCTTTCTTTTAAAACCACGCCCCTTTTTAAAAACCCATCGGGGAGGGGGGAGGTGTGAGTTCCACCACTTCTCTAGACCACTTTAAGCACTGGGTATTAGAGATATTAAGGACTGTTTGTTCCTGTGTGCAGCAAGTGGTTAGCAGATTAGCTGCACTTGTATTAGAGAGGGATCAAATTAAGTAGTTCCCTGAAAGGTTGATAGGCATTTATTATTTTCGGGTTTGCTGTGCATTAAAACACATTTATGTTAAAAAAAATGATTAACTCCCATTCACTTTAAAAATATCAGGCTAGAAAAATAATGTATGGCATTAATACATTTATTTCTGTATTCTTCTCTTACATTGGTGGTTGCCCCCTTTATGTGGAGTGTAAGGCAAAAAGAAATAAGCCTTATTGCCAGCAACAGGTCTTATATTAGGAGCTGATTGGTTGGAGCACCATATAAGATTACTAATTACTATGCCCTCTCTGGCAGGTCGTAGCATGATTTTATGTTGACGGACTTTGCTGCATTAATCGTTACCTCTTTATCTTAATCTCTATTCATGTTTTCAGATTGAGATGCCTATTTATTAAGCCACAATTGTGAAGAATTGACCACATGATTACAGCATTTTTATTGTTTTATCGTGGCTATTTAACAAAGGCTGAAATCAGGAGGCGTCAGTGATATCTCCTGCGTCCAGCTATGCCCGACAGTCCCCATAATTCTAAATACAGACTGCGGTCTTCGCTGCCACGCCCTCCTACCAGAGGCACTGTCCCGGGAAGAATAAAGCTGGGTACACACCTTATGATGATGCAACCCAGCGATGTATCCTGGAACTATAGGACTTTGTTCATGGAATCGTCCCATCTGATGTGCATCACAGCAGATGGGACGATTCAATGAACAACGGCCGGGAACGACAGATCGGGCGTACACACTATACAATGTGGACGGTATATCGTTCCGATCTGCGTCGGGAAGATATATCGGATGTTATATTGGAAAGTGGGTACCCAGCTTTCAATGATAACTTGCCCTGTTAATTAATCTATCATAGCTGTAATTGTCAGCGTTAACAGATTTTAATTAATGTGAAAGAGCTGGGGACAATATAAATAGACCTCAATCTAGAACTTTTGTTGCAGTCAGTTATATACAGTACATGAACAGTACTTATGTAATACATTTTAAAATATGGCCTATTCATTCTTAAAACAGGTAACGCGTTAATTGGCAGTCAGAGATGATGGATCGGAGTTCTTATTTGGAGATATTGATGTGATGACTGCAATTGTTAAGAGATGTAAAGAATAAGATGTATGATACCAGCAGTCAAACTCCCCATTTACCTCGGGACAGCATTAACGATTACCCAATGCCTTCATGTAAAATCTCTTAATGTACTCAGGGCAATTACCAGTGACCGCATATTAATATTTCAATATTTCAATAGTGACATCTCTCTAAAAAAAAAACACTGATATCAGTATGAGTCACCAAACAGACATCTATTTGAATTTTAAATGAGCTTGGCAAATGGCACATTCGGCTGGGTGAGGGTAACATTACATAAGTGCCGCTAGTTATATAGAACAGGAAAACAGAAGGTTTTCTAGAATAATTACATTTATTAAAATTTACCAAACAATTACATTGCACCTATCATGTTTCTTGTTCAGTCTTTAAAGAGAAAGCAACATATGATAATGTAATTACAGCACCTTTTCCCTCTGCACCAGCTGGCCCATGTCGGCATTACAATTTAAAATTGAAACTTTTTTTTCCCTTTTATCAGAATTACATGAAACAAACTACAGCATTTAGCTGAAGAGAATATTCTTCTACACTGTCATTAGCAACACTCACATATTTACAATTACTAATGATTTTAATGCAAGTACTATTCCTGTATGTTTTTAACAGGCACATATTAGAGATAAAGTGGACAGATATAAAGTACCAACAAACAGCTTCTAACTGTTATTTTTCAAGCGCAGTCTGTAAAGTGATAGGAGCTGATTAGTTGGTACTTTATATCTCTTCACTCTATCTCTCTCCAAGGCTTAATACATCTTCCCCAAAGAGAGGTCTGGCCAAGATCTGCCATACTCAGAATCGGCAGGAGATATACAAAAATACATAAATTCACTTTTGTGTATGTGCTGTATGCTGAAACTCGCTATTTGCATCCATGTCAAGAGATGCATCTGATTCTGAATCAGCCCCACTGACTTACCCTAATAATTATTCAGTCAATAATTTAATCAAACCTACTCTAAATCATCCACTGGTATCATTTTCTGCACATATACATAGGAAACATGCTTTGGTTATATTGATGCCTAGGAGGGATACATCACCCCCATGTGTTCTTTATGTCACTAACACCTTAGATGTTCTTGCTTAAAGAAGATTGCAAATGTATGCAGGGGTCTACACAAACATGTATTTGGAAAGTATTGCTTTGATAAATCATGTTTAGTATAACGAGAATATACTGAACTTGTATTGGCCTAAATATTTTGGCAAATTGTGTAGCAAGAGAGCTCAGGTTATCTTTGAGTACAAGTAACAGAAAATATGCTTCCTACAGATGTGTCCTTACACATCTTTGCTGCAATCACGCTGAAAAGACCCTCTCAGCGTGCCAGGTCTTGTGAGACTCCGCTAGCACCGGGCGTCTTTTTTTGGCCAAAAATGCGTTTATGGGCCGAATTCAATTAGCCGCGATAAGCCGAGCTACAATGTTTTCGCCGCCTTCGCCTGTTTTTAGGCTAAACTTTTTCCCTGCGTGCTCCCGCTTTTCTCCTTATTCAATTCCAAAAGATGCGAAAAGGCAAACAGGTGAAATCATCGGAAAGTGAAATCGTCGGAAAGTCCCTAAGATTTTGGGGAAATCAGTCTGTACCCCAGAAAAAGCTGCACTAACATTAGAAATCAATATAGAAGTGTCCTAATAGCCCTAATAAAACTGTTTTGTGTTCTTAAAGTGTCAGAATTGGCTTTTATATGCTTATATGCACAAGTGCTGGAAAAATGATAGAAAGCAATCTCTTTTTGGGAAAATAAGTACCGAGGTCAAATTTGGGGTACATGAAAATGGGTACTAGCATATTTTGATTTCTCTAAAGTGAAGATTGAAAAAATCTTAAAAATACACCTGCTGCAGCCTCGTGCAATCCCAAAAAACACCTGTCCCATTCATATAGCCCCCCAAAATACCAGGCCCCCCACTTTTTACAAAATTTCCAACACTTTTTTCGCCCCAAAAATGAGATGTAATTTTTGGGGTCTTCTCAAATGTTTTTTTAAAGTTTTTTGGACTGATTAGTCATTAGGGGGGGGGGTGTCCAAAGGGTTCTGTGCCAAATCCCCACATTTGCACCCCAACATAGAGATTTTGAACTTCCAATTCGCCTGCCTGTACATAGAGAAAACTATCCCTCTAGCCTTAAGGCAGAATCCCCTCTATCTTAGGATCATTGATGCTCAGTGCATGCTTGGACATGTAGTCATTACAGACAATATCATTACCTGAATGTCAAATAATTCCCTGAACACTTTTTGAGGGTATTGAACTTCTTAACTAGCAGAACGGAGTGGAGGTAATGCCTGGTGGTCCTATGGTTCATTATGCAGCTGTGTAATATTTTTACAAAGCTGGCCCTGGCTGAGGACCTGTAGTCACTTTCCCGGTAATCACATCTACCACCAAAATACCTGGGAGAGAGACTTCACCTGGAGTTATGGAGCTACTACATAATACTGTATACTGTATTACAAAAACAGTGATTCCTTTTTAAATACATCTGTCAGGCAAATAGAATATTTATAATGATGCTTATTAATTCTGCTTCTACTTAAATATCCAGGGTCATTGAATTTTCTAGTATAATTCTATTCTTTGTCTTCACACCTCCATTATATCCAGATGTTCCCTGAAAGGCCTGCAGAGGTCTCGGCATGTAGCCTTCATTGAACCAACACTTCTGAAGAAGATTCTGAACAGGAATGATATATTACTAACAGTGTCAAAGCGTTATTGCCACACAATGAGTAAGAAGTGCCCTTTCAGAATTTTAAGATACCTTATATCACATGTACTTATGTGATTGCTTTTATTCTTCAAGTAAAGTTCATTACTCTACCATATGTCATGATTGTACGCCCCTGGCTTTCTTCTATCTTCTTTTGTAGATTTGTAAATTACCCTTGTTGCCTTTAATGCCATATAGTAAGTAACACTGTATCGTGTATGTGATTTCTTTTTCCATACTGTTTACTTAAATATTCTAATCATGTTTGTTTAATGTAATATATCAAAGCGCTTGAAAACCCCCTATTGGTTCTTATAAATGTTATATAAATTGGGCAAAGAACACATTCTTCAGCACAATGCTTAAATAATAAATAGGGTATCAGAAGTTTGCAAAATTCTTTATTTTAAAAAATGCTTAATGAGCCGGGAAATATCAGCCGGGGTATGCTAATACAGATGTTAATATATAATTCATGGAGGACCGTGCTTCCCCAGCAACAGTTTGTGAAAGTAGAGCAAATACTATTTATATATCAGATGCAGAGACCCTGCTCATTTTGGCTGGATACCCACTGGTGTTAGGAAAATGCCAGTGATACCGCATGTCTGACATGATCACATTTGACATGCAGGGTTAACCAGTGATTGCACTTGTGGCTGAGAGCGAGTCATTGTGGGACACTTCACCAACCCCCTTGTGTTGACTTGCAGTGCACAGGACCAACTGAAGTATGCTTGCAGCACGTCTCCCAGCTGAGGAAGCAAGCGCAAGTGGGCATGGGGTCTTTGGAACCAAGAGGGCAGGGGCTTATCATTAATGGGTGCAGGGTGTGCGGTGCACACGGGCCCCCCTATAATATGGGTATGGGTGTGCACCGCACACCCATATTATGTAAAACTTACCTCTCCGCAGTCCCGCGTCGGGTTTCCCAGCGCTGCTCAAACGCCGGAAAATGGCAGCCGCGCCATTTCCCCGGCAATCTGCGCATGCGCAATAGACTCCGGGAACACTCTAGTGCCCAGAGTCTATTTATTCTACGGTGGCCGGCCAGCCGCGTCAGTCGGTTGCCGGCCGCCAAGGTGACAGGGGGGGGCCAGTGACGGGGGATGCACACGGGCCCCCTCCTCTCTAAAGACGCCCCTGCAATAGGGCCATGCTCGCATACATAATTTTGTATTGCAAGAAAGTAGAGATGAGCGGTTCATTTCTACTCGGTTACGTTCCAGAATTGAAAGACGGCATCTTATTGGCTACCAGGCTCTCCCGTGTATTGGATAGGCAATATGATCAATCCAAACTTGCGCCTATTTGTCAAAAAGAACCAAGTAGTACCGAACTGCTCATCTCTACAAGAAATGACAGCACTTATGTATATTTATACAGATTGGTTATAGTGATGGGTAAAGGGTGTTGCCAATTACCATATTCATCTGGGACACAGCATAAATCGCAGGTGCCCCATATGATGGACCCCTGCCAAATACTTATCTCAGACTAATAGTCTGAGACTGGCCCCTCATCTGGCACACCTGCCATTATTGAGTTACAGGATCCATTCATACCAAAGACCCTTGCTTGTGGCTTGGCTATACACCATGGGCTTAGGGCTTGCAAAGTGCCGACATTAGCAGCAGCCAGATTTATTAGCTCATGCTAATACGAGTATCCAGCCGTGAGTAATCCGTCCATCTTCATGCGTATAGCCGCGCCGCACAGTTTTTCAGTTCTCATTCGTTATGGCACTTACACCCAATGCTCGGTGCAATAGATCTGTCTGAAACAGACGTTCCAAATCCATCCCCAACAGTCACTGAAGTATGGCTATACATTCAGTGGTGTTCCTAAGTCTGGAGACACCCAGTGCGGCACTGTATAGACTTCACATGTGTGCGCAAAAGGGGCTTGGTCTCGTGTCCGCGAAGCCATGTCCCATATTTTGTGCCATTATGGGAGCATGACGAGTACTGCAGGGGGCTTGCCCAGCGCTCCGGGAGCTGCTGGACAGCCCCCAGCTTTTCCCGGCACAGTGGGGTATACGCGTGGATCACTGCTGACCGGTGACACCATCCGATCGGGTGACACCATATTAGAAGGGCAGCTGTGCTATTTTGGTATCACCCGATCGGATGGTGTCACCCAGTGCGGCCGTTGACACTCCCAGGAGATGGATCTGTTCAGTATGTCCACACAGGAGCCGCCCAGTTGCTGCCCAGAAACTTCTATTTCACGGATGGAGAGGAGTGGCCACACAGGGTGCGTATGCATGTGCAGTCTGCTGATAAGCGTGCAATGCATTCGTTTTTGGACTTGCGTCCATGGACGTATCTATAGTGGGTGCACATGGGCCCTGGATCTAAGGGGCCAACACTACACACCCTGTTCTCATTCGCAATTCTTGCATCTCCATCAGGGAGATCTGCGCATGCGCACTACAGAAATCACAGGGAACAAGACGCCTGTGCCATCTTCCTGGGGATCAGCGCATCTCCAATGGTCTAAACCATCGATGGTATATAACTGCATAGTTTGATACCATTGATGGGTCATACCACCATCACCATCGATGGCAGCCGCCCCAATGGCCATCCCTACCGGGAGATGCCTGGAGAGGAGACACAGCTGGACACTTTGGGGGCGGAGCCAGGCTACAATATCATTAGCCCCTCCCCCACTCATACGAAGCCGTGATTCCCGGCAATTAACCCCAGGAAGTGGGCGGGATGCGGGAGATCCGGATTCTCTTCTGGGGGTGCTACCCAAAAATTCAGGAGCCTCTTACAACAACTGGGAGAGTAGGTAAGTATGCATTACAACCTGGGCCTAATGTAACTGGGTGAGAGTTTAGCAGTAACCTCTTACATTGGTCGAGTTTTATCTTCAAAATGGGAAAACATCTGGATGAGCGTTTATATCTTGTGAGTTTTTGAATCTGAAAAACGTGCATTTTTGAGTCTGAAAAACTTGCATGTTCTTGGACTCTATTACAATGGCTGAGTTTTAAAAGTGTGAGAGGTTACTGCTAAACTCTCACCCTA
Source organism: Taudactylus pleione (assembly GCA_031769625.1). Taxonomy (NCBI): domain Eukaryota; kingdom Metazoa; phylum Chordata; class Amphibia; order Anura; family Myobatrachidae; genus Taudactylus; species Taudactylus pleione. The sequence continues at coordinate 8,331,533 of JAUIMM010000134.1, forward strand.
TTACATTTGGCCCAGTGTGTTTCTAAGTTTTAAGCAACTTATTTTAGGCCTAAGTCCTATTTTAATTATCAGTATTTTAATTCCAGTAAGTTGCAGTGAACGGCATAAGGATTTTAATTAGTCAAAATCATTTTTGAGTTTTCCTTTAAGTTCCCATATGAAAGAAATATATTTCTGAATTTGTATATTGGTCTGCACCAGCCATCCTCATGTCTGGAAGGAAGATTAGCCAGCAAATGGAATAAAAACTAAAATTTAAAGTATAATTGTGTCCCATAAATCTAGTGCTATTCTTACTGAGGTTCTGCCCTTGCCTTATAGCTAGAAAAGTATGATAAATAAGCCTTTGTTGTGACAGAGCACCAGCAGCAGGATCTCATTTACCAAACGACAAAAAAATGTATTTTCCTCACAAATTGCATGTTCCTATTCTGGGGCTCGTTTTCTGAGGTTGAATTGAACTGTTTATTTCTGTTTATCGAGATTTAAGATGTATGGGGCCGTTTAGTATTCAGAAAATAAAAGCCTAGAATTTATCACCTGATGATCATAAATCCTGCATATGTTAGGAAAGGCTGACAAGGGAAACAATGTACAATTTGTCTGTGTACTTTTGCTTCAGGGAAATGACTTATTATCCTTATTACTATGGATAAAATGCCTGGTGAAATGAAAGGTATTTGCATAGGTTGTAAAATACACACTTGTAAGGTAATTGCATAATAACAGAAGCGTCGTGTGTACACAACTGTCAGCCAGTTTTCACAGTAGAATGGCTACAGAAAGAGCTTGCACAGATGGCCATTAATATCGCTTTATCACCAAAATCCCGGGTCTGACCCGGGATTTGGAACATGGTTCCAAACTGGGTCAGACCTGGGACAAACCCCTTCTCCACCGTGGCATTGATCCAGATTATTCCCAGAACGACGCTGTTCACGGTGCAGAGCCGGCACTTGGAGATGACATCATCTCCTTGTGCCAGAATGTGGCTCTCCCTGTGCTGTAAACGGACCCGGGTCGGACAAGCAAGGTTAACCATTTCCACTGCAGCCACCTGGGTCCTTCATGTGTAAAACCCTGCTAGGTACCCGGGATGAATTCCCAGGTGACTGGACCCGGGTGGAGCCGTTTTCCACTGACAAAAATCCCAGGTTGTTGTGCGTTCATGTGCAATACAGTAACTTGGGAATTACAAGTCAATGAAAAAGTGGTATTATTCTGCACTTTAGCATATTAACCCACTAACCCATGTTTTGCCATAGACATGAATGTGCATTAGATATATGCTGCACTACCATTTGAATCTTAAATGACCTCCTCTAACTCCCTCTGTTTTACCTGGTTCATGCTATTCACCCCTGCAGTACACATTCTTGGGAACAGTTCCACTGTAATGCAGCACACACACCCTGTAATGCAACGCCCATGCCCTATAATGGAGTACGCGATTCAAGTACTACCAAGCCTGCCAAGGTAAGCCACCTGCCTCCATGGAACAGCTTTGACATAATGGATGTAAAGAATATTGCTAAAATTACTAAAAATGTTGCGTCCCACCACCTGTGATCTGGACCCTGCCTCATCCGAGCTTGTCATAGGGTGTGTAGACACGATTGGCCCTGTATTTGCAAAAATAGTTCAATGCTCTTTGCAGACAGGTATTTTTCCTGAACCACTAAATGAAGCAATTGTTAGGCCACTTCTACAAAAACCTAATTTAGACCCCGACTGCATGACCAACTATAGACGGGTATCAAACCTTCCTTTTCTAGGAAAGGTTATTGTGAAAGTGGTGGCAAATCATCTAGAAACCCAGTTGTCAATCCATGATTTTTATGGTCCATTCCAGTCAGGATTCAGGAGAAGACATAGCACTGAAACAGCCCTGGTATGTGTGCTTAATGATCTTCTGATGGCAAGAGACAGAGGTGATTGTTCATTCGTAATTCTTCTGGATCTCTCTGCAGCATTTGATACCATGGACCACAGAATTCTAATTGAGCGCCTAAAAAATGTCTGTGGACTGGATGGCATAGTCTTTAGCTCGTTCAAATCATTTCTCACCGGCAGGTCACAGAGAGCTTCTTCTGGATTATCCTCATCATCTCCAGTGCCACTGCCATGAGGTGTCCCACAGGGTTCTATACTATCTCCCATGCTTTTTGCAGTATACATGCTACCACTGGGTGAAATATTCAGACATCATGTCCTGGTCTACCCCTGCTATGAAGATTATACATAACTGTACCTGTCCTTTGCTCCAGGTACTGGGAACCCAATTCCAACCCTAATGGCTGTCTAGCCAAGCTCCAGGAGTGGATGAGTGCCAGTTGGCTGAGACTGAATCCTGATAAAATAGAGGTCCGTATGATAGGTCACAGGACAAAGCTGCAGCATAGCCAACCAACAGGACTTATGATTGGGGGTTCAGAACTTAAAAACACTAAACATGTGAGGAATCTTGATGTTGCCCTGGATAGTGGCTTGACATGTATCAGCCACAATTAAATCCTCATTCTTTCATCTGAGGAACATAGCCAGAATCAAGCACTTAATTCCCTTAGAAGATCTGCCTAAAGTCATACATGCATTTATATCATCATGCCTAGACTACTGCAATGCCCTCTACCTTGGTCTCCCAGCAAAACAACTGCACTGCTTGCGGATGGTACAAAATGCAGCTGCCAGGCTATTAACCAACCAGCCCCGTTCCAGCCACATAAAACCCATTCATGACCAGGGCCCAAAGTACTTGAAGCTGTTTCTGATCCCTTACTGTCCCACTCAATTACTGCGATACATTGACGATGGACTATTAACAGTACCTACAATTTCCCGTAATGCATTTGGTGGATCTAGCTTTCAGCTTTGTGGCTCCGACTGTATGGAACTCGCTTCTCGCACAGTTCGAGAAGCCTCCACTCTAGAATCCTTCAAAAAAAGACTCGAGATTCACCTATTCACCCAAGCATTCCACTAATGTCTCTAGCTTGCTTTGTATTTTATGCTGTAAAGGCAAATGTAAAGCACTTTGAGTCATCTTAGGACAAAAGAAAATAATGTTATATAAATAAAATTATTATTATTAATACAAGAACTTTCTTGGGCACATATCACTTGTAAATCATCACACATCATTGGTCATTCATGTAGCCATAAGTAGGCTAGAGTGGCCATTTTCTTGTAACACACATCCTTCTGATTCTACTCAACAGTGTTTCCTCCATGATTGTTGGTTAGTGATGACGTCATCGCTGTGTTACGCCCACATGAATATTTCCAGTAGGGATGGCTATCTGTGGGTTAACCATAGATTGTGCCATCGGTGCCTAACTTCGATTGTATAAAATTATTGACGAGGAACCATTGATGGTTTCACCCATCGATTGACATCCCTGCTGTGGGGAATGGCAGGTGGGTGACCAATCAGGAATAGGGGCGTAGCTTAGCGGACCACCCGTCCACCATCCCTTCTTTACTTCTGACCTAGGGTTGTTGTTTAGTGGTTTGGTTTGCGCTAATCTTTTTGCCCCATCTTGTTGTTTTATTTAGTTTCAGGGTCTGCACTGATTGGTGGGAAACCGTTCAGCAGAAGTAGTTTAAATTGTAAGATTGAGAGGCAACTTTTCTTTAAATTAAGTCAAGGTGTCCTGCTCTTGAGAGTGGACCTGGCTGCAGTGTTTCCATTTTTGGAGATTTTGTCCCGTTTTCCTGGTTTGCAGCAGGGTTTCCACATTTGGATTTTTTTCCCTGGTTTTTCCCAGTTTGAAGCATGCTGTTTACAGGGATTTTGAGTTCCAAGTCAGTACCCATGTACTGGTCTGACGGGTCATAGTGGTTGAGTCAGAGGTCTACTCATATGGAAATCTGGCAATTTTAAGGTATAGTGTTTCCACCTTTGCATTTTTTTCCTGGTCGGATAAAATGACTTCAGTTTTAAAAAAAATTTCTGTAGGTAGTTTTGTTAGCTCTCCTGCTATGTAATTATCACAGCATTATAAGAAAATGAACATTTGAAAGTGGAAACAGTGCCTGGGTGTGTCCTTGAGGAGCATACAGTATGGCTCAGTAGAGGTGAGTTGTTTTCCCACAATGCAATTTGAGTTTGGGGAGGGTTATGTCCCTGTAATTATATATCACCTTATGTCATTTTAACTGCTCCTCAAAAACTTTCTCAGTCATCCTTTATTCTCATTTAATAAATTTCAATAAACTAGTGACCTTTAACCGCCAACTATGCAGTAGTGTTGTTATTTTGGTGGTTGGTAAGATGGGAATGCCGTGTTATGTACGTAGCCAGGCATGATTTGAGCTCATCAGCCCATATGTTGCTTATTGTTCCATCAAGCTTACATATGATAAGACTTTCCATTAAATAATACATCTATTCAGTAAAATAAAATGTTCACATTAATAAGGCATCCAACATTTTCACGCATGTGCAAAGCCGCTGGGGAGGTAGTGAGGAGGAGGTGGAGGGATCCGCTCGGATCCCTCTTCGTTTCTCGGGAACTCCTTCCCATAGGAAGGAGCGGGGATCCGTAAACAAGCGCCGTCTGAAGATGACGCTTGTTCTTGGAAGCAAACTCCGAAAACGTTCAGTTTTCAGAGTTTGCTGAATATCGGAGCGGATAAGAAATATATCGGAGCGGATAAGAAATGAATATTATCAGGTCTAAAACCGACATCAGACGCCTGATGATGAATAGCCTGGTAACTTAAATATAGTTACCGGGCCATTTATCGTATGATGAATAGGCCCATACTTGCATATTTATCTTAGACACATGTTTTATTGGGGGTACTGACAAATATTAAGTACAACACAGATGTGATGTATGTACAGAGAACTGCTGCAGATATCGGATGGCGTCAGTCAATGTAACCTATTGGCTATAGATTATAACATTTTACTGGGAGAGGGGCCTGTAGGATGACCACACATGGGCACTAGTGTGGCCGGTCCCTGAACCAGGAAGTACAGTGAAAGCATTAACACAGTCACTTTGCTTTTACACAACTCAGGGACGGGCTCCCATCGGAGCGGATAAGAAATTAATATTATCAGGTCTAAAACCGCTAATCAATAAATATGCCCCATTAGGGGAGATAAGATGGGATTTTACTGTAACTTTAAACAGTCACATTGTAATTAAGTGAGGATGGAAGATAAACTGGTTTAAATAATGTGAGCTGATCAGTGTCGTGTAATGAAAGTCCCACCAGTTGGTGGGAAATTAATTATAGCAAGCTCTTAAGCACTGCGTGCTCCTAATGGGAGTCATTCATCAAGCCTGGAAGGCTCAGGACATAGGTTGCACTCCCAGCCTTTGTGTTTATCAGAGGTTATTATGTGCTAAAGGAGTATGAACACATTGGGCGGTATCCAATTAGCCCCAAACATAGTTCAGGCGCTAATGGATAGCCGCGATCGGCGAAAAACTGTGATTATCCCCATTTTTCTACATTTTTTTTTTCACCCTATCATATTATTTTGATTGAAATAATAGGATAATTTTTCCGAAAACACATAGGACATGTGATAAGCTCGCGGACGTATGTGTTTTCGCCATTTAGGTGGTGAAAAACCGGCACTTATAGTGGATTATTTTTCGGGACACATCAAGTCGCGAAAAATATCCACAATAAGTGCCAGTGTCAGGCGGCACTTCGGGGCTAATAGGATAGCCCCGCCGTGATCAATTAGCAGCACTACTTTAGCGCTGCTAATTGGATACCCCCCTTAAACATGGATGAATTCCAACCAATTGTAAAGTGACTAGAATAGTAGGGAGATGTGTGCAAGCGGTGCTGTTGCCCAGGGTGCTGGGGTACAGCACCCGGGGATGGGAATGGCACCTGCATCTGTCTAGTAGGGTGCCTGGGACAGCACCCTGCGGCCAGTGGGGTGTCCAAAGGATGCTCTGGGCACGCACCCTGCAGTTTGAGACCTGTCCGGGTAGTTCTACACTTTCTCCTGACAGCAGCCTCACGTGACGACGACATGACGTGGACGGCACAGGCCTACTTCTGCAGGGCTGCCTATATAGCTCACAGTATATATATATATATTAGGGGTGAGCGGGTTCGGATTTCTGAAATCCGAACCCCCCCGAGCCCCCCCGATCCGAGTCCGATCCGAGTCAGGCTAGACTTTTCCCGCCTGACTCGGATCTGAAATCGAGGCAAAACGTCATCATCCCGTCATCCGAGTCTCGCGGGTTTTGGATCCTATATAAGGTACCCGCGTCGGCGCCATTTTCTCACTCGGCTGTGGACAGTGAAGAGGGAGGGTGGGAGTTAGGGCTGGCTGGGCTGTGTAGTGTAGTGTAGTGCTGCTGTTGTCCACTACTTCAATGTCCATAGGGGCTGGCTGTGTTGTGCTGTGCTGCTGTTGTTAATAGGGGCTGTGTCCACTACTTCAAAGTCCATAGGGGCTGGCTGGACTGTGTTGCGCAGTCAGTTCTCCATAGGGGCTGTGTCCACTCCAAAGTCCTGTGCAGTGTCCCAGTCCTAAAGGGGTGCTGTAGTGTTGTCCAGGGGGTGCTCTGTCCATCAGGGGTGCTCCCCCCAAGTGCTAAAAAAATAATATATTTTCTGTGTTTGTGAATTGTGTGCGCAGTAGCCGCACGTGCATCAACAAAGTAGTGCCAAGCGTGCGCCTGTGTCCTAAGTAAAGGGCCGGCTGGCTTGACCGTTAAAGGGTGCTGTAACCCCCAAAGTACACTCCAGTCCAAACCAAAAAAAAAATTATTTTCTGTGTTTGTGAATTGTGTGCGCAGTAGCCGCACGTGCATCAACAAAGTAGTGCCAAGCGTGCGCCTGTGTCATAAGTAAAGGGCCGGCTGGCTTGACCGTTAAAGGGTGCTGTAACCCCCAAAGTACACTCCAGTCCAAACCAAAAAAAATTTTATTTTCTGTGTTTGTGAATTGTGTGCGCAGTAGCCGCACGTGCATCAACAAAGTAGTGCCAAGCGTGCGCCTGTGTCATAAGTAAAGGGCCGGCTGGCTTGACCGTTAAAGGGTGCTGTAACCCCCAAAGTACACTCCAGTCCAAACCAAAAAAAAAATGATTTTCTGTGTTTGTGAATTGTGTGCGCAGTAGCCGCACGTGCATCAACAAAGTAGTGCCAAGCGTGCGCCTGTGTCATAAGTAAAGGGCCGGCTGGCTTCACCGTTAAAGGGTGCTGTAACCCCCAAAGTACACTCCAGTCCAAACCAAAAAAAAAATGATTTTCTGTGTTTGTGAATTGTGTGCGCAGTAGCCGCACGTGCATCAACAAAGTAGTGCCAAGCGTGCGCCTGTGTCATAAGTAAAGGGCCGGCTGGCTTGACTGTTAAAGGGTGCTGTAACCCCCAAAGTACACTCCAGTCCAAACCAAAAAAAAAATTATTTTCTGTGTTTGTGAATTGTGCGCAGTAGCCGCACGTGCATCAACAAAGTAGTGCCAAGCGTGCGCCTGTGTCATAAGTAAAGGGCCGGCTGGCTTGACCGTTAAAGGGTGCTGTAACCCCCAAAGTACACTCCAGTCCAAACCAAAAAAATATATATTTTCTGTGTTTGTGAATTGTGTGCGCAGTAGCCGCACGTGCATCAACAAAGTAGAGCCAAGCGTGCGCCTGTGTCATAAGTAAAGGGCCGGCTGGCTTGACCGTTAAAGGGTGCTGTAACTCCCAAAGTACACTCCAGTCCAAACCAAAAAAATATATATTTTCTGTGTTTGTGAATTGTGTGCGCAGTAGCCGCACGTGCATCAACAAAATAGTGCCAAGCGTGCGCCTGTGTCCCATAAGTAAAGAGCCGGCTGGCTCATTTCTTAAAGACTGGTGTAACCCACAAAGTGCACTACTCTCCAGCAAAAATAAAAAAATATTTTCTGTGTTTAGCCGCACGTATATATCAAATCGATATAACATAAATGGAGGACCAAACTTTCTCCGATAAAAATAAAATAGAGAAAGATCAAGAACCACTTCCTCCTAGTGCTGAAGCTGCTGCCACTAGTCATGACATAGACGATAACATGCCATCAACGTCGTCTGCCAAGGCCGATGCCCAATGTCATAATAGAGGGCACATACAATCCCAAATGACAAAGTTCAGGAAAATGACCTTGAAAAAAACATTTAAATCAGCTGAAGAGAAACGTAAACTTGCCAATATGCCATTTACGACACGGAGTGGCAAGGAACGGCTAAGGTCGATCCCTAGTATGTTCATGACTAGTGGTTCAGCTTCACATGACGATGGAAGCCCTCCTCCCACTAAAAAAATCAAAAGAGTTAAGCTGTCAAAAGCACAGCGAAGAACTGTGCTTTCTAAGAAGATATCACAAATCCCCAAGGAGAGTCCAAGTGTGGTGGTGGTTGCGATACCTGACCTTCCCAGCACTGGACGGGAAGAGGTGGCTCTTTCCACCATTTGCACGCCCCCTGCAAGTGCTGAAAGGAGCACCCACAGTCCACTTGCTGATATGCAAATTGAAGATGTCACTGTTGAAGTACAACAGGATGAGGATACTGGTGTAGCTGGCGCTGAGGAGGAAGTTGGCGAGGAGGATTCTGATGGTGATGTGGTTTGTTTAAATCAGGCTCCGGGGGAGACAGTTGTTGTCCGTGGGATGAAAAAGCCCATCACGGTCATGCCTGGGCAGAAGATAAAACATTCCACCTCTTTGGTCTGGCAATATTTCTATCCAAATCCGGACAACAACTGTCTTGCCATATGTACCTTATGTAAAGGTGGAATAAGTAGGGGTAGGGACGTTAACCACCTAGGAACATCCTCCCTTATACGGCACCTGCAGCGCGTTCATAATAAGTTACTGTCAAGTTCAGAAACTTTGGCTAAGACCGTAAGCAGTCCAGGGACACCTAAATCCCGTTGTCCTGTTGTATCCAAGCACCTGCAAACCACACCGTCAACTCCCTCCTCGTCAATTTCCTCCTTAGTCAGGATCGGAAGTAGTCCTGCAGGCCATGTCACTGGCATGACTGACTCTCCTATCCCGGATTCCTCCGGAGGATCCTGCATTGCTACGCCTCCTGGTGCCGCTGCTGCTGTTGCTGCTGCTGGGAGTCATTCATCATCCCAGAGAGGAAGTAGGAACACCACTACTTTTACTAAACAATTGACCCTCCAACAGTCCTTAGCGAGGAGGATGAAGTACGACAGCAGTCATCCTGAAGCAAAACGTATAACTGAGGCCTTGACTGCTATGTTGGTGTTAGACGTGCGTCCGGTATCCGCCATTAGTGCAGTGGGATTTAGACAATTGCTGGAGGTAGTGTGTCCCCGGTTCCAAATCCCGTCTAGATTCCACTTCACTAGGCAGGCGATACAGAGACTGTACAGAAACGTCAGAAAAAGTGTCCTCAGTGTCCTGAAAAATGCCGTTGTACCCAATGTCCACTTAACCACGGACATGTGGACAAGTGGAACAGGGCAGACTAAGGACTATATGACTGTGACAGCCCACTGGGTAGATGTATCACCTTACGCAGCAACAGCAGCAGCGTCACCAGTCGCAGCATCTCAGAAACGCCAGCTCGTTCCAAGGCAGGCTACACTGTGTATCACCGGTTTCAGTAAGAGGCACACCGCCGACAACCTCTTAGAGAAACTGAGGGAAATCATCGCCCAGTGGCTTACCCCACTTAGACTCTCCTGGGGATTTGTGATATCTGACAACGCCACCAATATTGTGCAGGCATTACATCTGGGCAAATTCCAGCACGTCCCATGTTTTGCTCACACAATAAACTTGGTGGTGCAGAATTTTCTGAAAAGCGACAGGGGCGTGCAGGAGACGCTTTGGGTGGCCCGAAAAATTTCAGGCCACTTTCGCCATTCAGCGACTGCGTTCCGAAGACTGGAGCGCCAGCAAACACTCTTGAACCTGCCCCGCCATCACCTGAAGCAAGAGGTTGTGACGCGGTGGAACTCAACCCTCTATATGCTTCAGAGGATGGAGGAGCAGCAAAAGGCCATTCAAGCCTATACATCCACCTATGACATAGGCAAAGGAGGGGATATGCACCTGACTCAAGCGCAGTGGAGAATGATTTCCGTGTTGTGTAAGGTTATCCAGCCCTTCGAACTTGCCACACGTGAAGTCAGTTCAGACACTGCCAGCTTGAGTCAGGTCATTCCCCTCATCAGGCTTTTGCAGAAGCAGCTGGAGAAAGTGAAGGAGGAGCTAAGACGGAGCGATTCCGCTCGGCATGTGGGACTTGTGGATGAAGCCCTTCATTCGCTTTGCCAGGATTCCAGGGTGGTCAATCTGTTGAAATCAGACCACTACATTTTGGCCACCGTGCTCGATCCTAGGTTTAAAGCCTATGTGGTGTCTCTCTTTCCGGCCGACACAAGCCTGCAGAGGTGCAAAGACCTGCTGGTGAACACACTGTCAGCTGAAGCGGAACGTGACACGTCAACAGCTCCTTCTTCATTTTCTCCCGCAACTGGGGTTGGCAGGAAAAAACGTAGGTATCCTAAGCAACCCGCTGGCGGTGATGCAGGGCAGGCAGGACCAAGTTTGGACATCTGGTCCGGACTGAAGGACCTGGCAACAATTTCTGACATGTCTACTGTCACTGCATATGATACTGTCACCATTGACAGAATGGTGGAGGATTACATCGGTGACAGCATCCAAGTAGGCATGTCAGACAGTCCATACCTGTACTGGCAGGAAAAAGAGGCAATTTGGAGGCCCCTGTACAAACTGGCTCTATTTTACCTGAGTTGCCCCCCCTCCAGTGTGTACTCCGAAAGAGTGTTTAGTGCAGCCGGGAACCTTGTCAGCGAAAGGCGTAGGAGGTTGCTTCCACAGAATGTGGAGAAGATGATGTTCATCAAAATGAATTATCAGCTCTTCCAGGGAGACCAGCCTCCAGAACGTACAGAGGGACCTGTGGTGGTGGATTCAAGTGGGGACGAGTTAATACTTTGTGAGGATGAGGATGTACACACTGAAGAGGGTGAGGAATCGGTGGATGAGGAGGATGAGGATGACATCTTGCCTCCGTAGAGCCAGTTTGTGCAGGGACACATTAATTGCCAGCTTGTTTTGTGGGGGCCCAAACGAACCAATCATTTCAGCCACAGTTGTGTGGCAGACCCTGGCGCTGAAATGATTGGTTTGTTAAAGTGTGCATGTCCTGTTTATACAACATATGGGTGGGTGGGAGGGCCCAAGGACAATTCCATCTTGCACCTCTTTTTTTTCTTTGCATTATGTACAGTTTGGGGCCTAGTTTTTCAAACTGCCATCCTGTCTGCCACTGCAGTATCACGCCTAGAGGGGTCACGTGTTTGTGCCGCCCACTCGTGTCGCTTAGCATAGTCATCCAGCTACCTCGGTGCAACCTTTTGGACATAAAAACACTATTGTGAGGTGTGAGGTGTTCAGAATAGACTGGAAATGAGTGGAAATTAAGGTTATTGAGGTTAATAATAGCATAGGAGCAGAAAAACCTACAAATTCTGTGATTTTAGCTGTTTTTATGCTTTTTTTCAAAACAATACAGATCCAAAACACAAAACCCAGAACCCAAAACACGGAAGGGTGGTTTTGGCAAAACCAATCCAGATCCAAAACACGAAGAAAGATCCAGATCCAAAACCAAAACACAAAACACGAAAAGTGGCCGGTGCACACCCCTAATATATATATATATATATATATATATAATATGAGATATGGTAAAAACTTACCTTTGTTATCTCTATTTCTACGAAGTCCATAGGGTTCCACAGGATACCTTGGGTATATGTGTGACCAGGGCCGCCATCAGGGGGGGACTGCGGGGACTCCAGTCCCGGGCCTGGACAGAGAGGGGGCCCGGGTAGCAGTGGTGTGAAATGCAGTGATGTGCGCTACCGCACATCACTGCTGGAATGCAGCGGGGGCAGCCAAAGAACTAAAGAGACTTGGTGGCATTTAATACATAGAGACGTCCGCAAGCCAATCACAGCAGCTCGCGGAACGGCAGCCAGCCAATCAGCAGCGGCCGTTGCTGATTGGCTGCAGTTCCGCGAGCCAATCACAGCTCGTGGAACAACATCCAGCCAATCAGCAGTGGCCGCTGCTGATTGGCTGGATGTTGTTCCACGAGCTGTGATTGGCTCGCGGAACTGCAGCCAATCAGCAGTGGCCGCTGCTGATTGGCTGGCTGCCGTTCAGCAAGTTGTGATTGGCTTGCGACCGGCTCCATGTATTAAATACCACGAGACTCTTCCTCTTCTCTGGCAGCTGCCGGTGCATGCATTCCACCAGTGACAAGCGGTACCGCACATCACTCTGCGCTGGCTGTCCTCTGAGCTCCCAGAGTCACGAAGATGGCAGAGTGTCCAGGTAAGTATATATATATATATATATATATATATATATATATATACAGTGTGTGTGTATATATATATATATATATATATATATATATATAAAATCACACACATAAATGTGGGTAAGTGCTGTTATATTACTTGCTGTGCTGACACCTACATGCTTTTAATTTAAAATAGCTACGCAGCACCAACAAGTCTAGTTACGGCTTTGTTTGTTTGTGTATGTAACATATATATATTTATATATATATATATATATATATATCTATGTATATATATATATTATATATACACATACACACACACACAATACATCTTGTGCTTAGATATAATAATTTAAAAACATGCAAATAAAAATGTCAGCACAGCAGATAATATAACAGAATTTACGAACGATTAATCTGTGCCCCCAATAGGTCCAGCCCTCCCTGTCTCTCACCCCCAAAGTAGCTCCACTCACATCCACAGCTCCGCCCACTTCTGCCCCGTATCGCGGGGGAGGGGGGCCCTGCCTAATTTGTCAGTACCGGGCCCCACCATTTCTGATGGCAGCCCTGGGAGTGACGTCAGTCATCGGGCACCATAGAGTTAAGCTTTCAGCCTCCCAGGATGCACTAGGGTCCCCCTCCTATACCCCGCCCCCGAGCCAAGGCACCTCAGTTAGTTATCAAGCCATAGGCCGGAGGAGGAGAAGGAAGAGAGAGAAAGAAGATCTGGATACACACAAGAATCACATTCTCACCAGAGGGAGACGGGAAAACCGGTGACCAGACCAAAGCCCATCTGCAGCACAGGTGCGACAGGGCGGGAGTCTTGTGGAACCCTATGGACTTCGTAGAAATAGAGATAACAAAGGTAAGTTCTTACCATATCTCATATTTTCTACTTCAGGGTCCATAGGGTATCCACAGGATACCTTGGGGATGTCCCAAAGCAGTATCCTTTAAGGGTGGGGACGCTCCTGTGCTGAAAGGAGAATCCGCCGCCCGAAGGAAGCATCCTGAGAGGCGAAGGTGTCAAGCCTGTAATACCTCACGAAGGTATGGACAGAGGACCACGTAGCAGCCTTGCAGATCTGAACTGCAGAGGCACCACGTCGAGCTGCCCACGAAGGACCCACTGTCCTAGTGGAATGAGCCTTCAAAGAAGGAGGAACCGGCAGACCTTCATGAAGATAAGCTTCAGAAATAGCCATACGGATCCAGGCTGCCAAAGTTTGCTTTGAAGCAGGCCAACCCTTTTTACAGAAGCCATAGAGGACAAACAAGGCGTACGACTTCCTAAACGAAGAAGTGCGGTCAACATAAGTCCTTAAGGCCCGCACAACATCCAAAGTGGCCTCACCCACTGAAAGACCAGGTGAGTTAAAGGCCGGAACAACTATTTCCTCGTTAACATGAAACTGGGAAACAACTTTGGGAAGAAATTCAGGCCGAGTGCGGAGCACTGCCCTGTTCCCATGAAAAATCAAGAAAGGGGGTCTACAAGAGAGAGCCCCTAAATCAGAAACATGTCTGGCCGAAGCTATGGCCAGAAGGAAAACAGTCTTAGCTGTTAGCTATTTAAGATCCACTGAGCCCAGTGGTTCAAACGGCGGTCCCTGGAGAGCCCTCAGGACCACAGCCAAATCCCAAGGCGCCACAGGTGGAACAAAGGGCGGCTGAATGCGGAGAACACCTTGCATAAAGGTGCGCACATCCGGGATTGTAGCAATCCTACGGTGAAACCAGACAGACAGGGCCGAAACCTGTACCTTCAAAGAAGCAAGGCGAAGCCCATGATCTAGTCCCGCTTGTAGGAAGGCAAGTATCCTAGACAGACGAAACTCCTGCGGTGCATAACCTCTCGGTCGACACCATTGGAAGAACGTATGCCACACGCGATGGTATATCCTCGCGGACGACGGTATCCGAGCTTGCAACATGGTACGCACCACAGAGCTGGAAAACCCCCTGGACCTCAACATGGCTGTCTCAACAGCCACGCCGTCAAAGACAGCCGAGCCAGGTCCGGGTGAAGACAAGGACCCTGCGACAGAAGGTCCGGTCGTAGCGGCAACCGCAGAGGACTGTCCACGGACAGACCCTGAAGGTCTGAGAACCAGTGCCGTCTGGGCCACGCGGGAGCTATCAACAGGAGCGTCCCTCCTTCCTGTTTGAATTTCCGGATTACCCGTGGAAGAAGGGAGACCGGAGGAAACAGGTATGCGAACCGGAACGTCCACCGGACGGACAGAGCATCCACCAGAGACGCCTCTTCGTCTCTTGTGCGAGACCCGTACACCGGCAACTTGTTGTTGTGCCGGGACGCCATGAGGTCGATCTCTGGAAGACCCCACCTGTCCACCAGCAGTTGAAAAACGTCCGGGTGCAGGGACCATTCCCCCGGATGAACGTCCTGACGACTTAGAAAGTCCGCCTCCAATTTAGCACTCCCGGGATGAAGACCGCTGATATGGCCGGAAGATTGCGCTCCGCCCATACCAGGATCCGAGACACCTCTACGAGAGCCGCCAGACTTCGGGTTCCTCCTTGCCTGTTTATGTAGGCCACGGTGGTAGCGTTGTCCGACTGGACCTGCACAGACGACCCTGGAGAACCCGATGTGCCTGCTGGAGAGCATTGAAGACCGCACGGAGTTCCAAGATATTTATTGGAAGCTCCTCTTCTGTCGGCGTCCACCTGCCCTGGAACAAGTGTGGACCCGAAACTGCTCCCCAGCCCCGAAGACTGGCGTCCGTTGTCAACAGGACCCAATTTGGTACCCAGAACGGACGTCCCTTGCTGAGATGGGTTGTCTGCAACCACCAGGCAAGGGACAGGCGAACCTCCGGGGTGAGCACTATCGTCTGGGACTTTAGAGACTGAGGCAGCCCGTTCCACTTGGACAGGATCAGGTGCTGCAGAGGTCTGGAGTGAAACTGGGCATATTCCACCATGTCGAACACCGACACCATGGAGCCCAGTAACCTCATCGCCGAGTGTAGAGACACCCGGCGGCTGTGCAGACAACTGCGCACCCTCGACTGTAAAGCAGAGATCTTTTCCTCCGTCACAAAGATCCTTTGCTGTCCCGAGTCCAATAAGGCTCCGAGGTGCAGAATCCGCCGAGACAGGATTAGAGTGGACTTCTGCCAGTTGATTAACCAGCCGTGCTGTTGCAGCAGCGCAATGGTCAGGTCCAAGTGGCGTAGAAGGAGCTCTGGAGATCCTGCCACTTATAACAGGTCGTCCAAGTACGGCAACATGCGGACTCCCTGCAGCCGCAGAGAAGCCGCCATGACCGCCATCACCTTGGTGAACACACGCGGTGCTGTCGCCAGGTCAAAAGGTAACGCCCGAAACTGAAAGTGGTCGCTGCGGATTGCAAACCTGAGGAACTGTTGATGGCGCAAAAGAATAGGGACATGCAGGTAAGCGTCCTGTATGTCCAATGACACCATGTAGTCCCCAGGTTCCAGCGCCAGAATGATGGACCGTAGGGTCTCCATCCGAAACTTCGGCACCTCTTGTTGAGAGCTTTGAGGTTGAGAATCGGACGATACGACCCATTGGGTTTCTGCACCAAAAAAAGATTTGAATAGAAACCCTGGCCCCTCTGGGAGAATGGAACAGGCGCTATAACTCCAGCCTGGAGCATAGTGTGCAAGACCTTCCGCAGCTCCGCGGCCTTGTTCCGGTCTGATGGTAGACCCATGGTGAAGAATCGAGCCGGGGGTCTGTGCCGGAAAGAGAGGGCGTACCCGTGGGAGACCACCTCGAGAACCCAAGTGTCCGTCGTGGTGACCGACCAACACCGGGTGAACTGCAGCAGGCGGCCTCCCACTTTGGGATCCCCCAACGGGAGGACCGGAACGTCAGGCCGCAGGCTTGTCATCAGGCTTAGGGGCCGGACGTCTGGTACTCCATGCCTGCTTCTGGGGCTTGGCCGATTTTTTGGGGCCAGCCTGTCGGGGAAAAGACTGTGGTTTGGGCCTGCCCTGGGCCCTATAAGACCGAAAGGACGATGGTCCTGAACCAGAAGGAGCCGCGGCCGACGGGAGACATGCCGATTTGGCTGCCGCCAGCGTGGCCACAATCTTGTCCAGATCTGGACCGAAGAGAACTTCTCCGTTAAAGGGCAACGCCTCCAAACCCTTTTTGGAGTCAGCGTCCGCCTTCCAGGATCGCAAC
Source organism: Taudactylus pleione (assembly GCA_031769625.1). Lineage (NCBI taxonomy): Eukaryota > Metazoa > Chordata > Amphibia > Anura > Myobatrachidae > Taudactylus > Taudactylus pleione. The sequence continues at coordinate 8,348,057 of JAUIMM010000134.1, forward strand.
CACAAGGTGCGACGAGCAGCCACCGCTGCTGAAGAAATTCGAGACACCAGTGTACTAATGTCTAAGGCTGCCTCGTTGATATAAGTGGCCGAATCACGGAGATTACCAATCAACTCAGTTTGTTCGGCTGGACAGTCGGAATCAAAGGACGCCTCCAATGAATCCGCCCAGCGCTCCATCACTCTGGCAACCCAGCAAATGGCCATAGCCGGCCGCGCTGCCCCCCCCGCAAGGGAATAAGCGGACTTCAGGCAGATCTCCACCTTGCGGTCCATAGCATCCTTAAGGGAGGACATGGATGGCATCGGCAATGTGGCACTACGGACAAGACGTGTCACATGAGAATCCACCTGTGGAGGGGATTCCCACTTAGCAAAATAATTATCCGCGAACGGATAAGCCACTGCCAGGCGCCTCTGCGGCTGGTATCGCTTGCCAGGCTGTTTCCACGCCTCCTCTAAATGGTCCATTAACTGACCCGAAAGAGGAAAGACTGTGGCGTCACCCTTCACATCCTTAAAAAAGGCATACTTGGATTTAGCAGCTGGGGGAACTTCGTCCTCAATCACCAAGGCTGTGCGGACTGCCCGAATAAGTCCAGGAATATATACCTTGGACCTAGCGTCAGCGTCCTTAGTATGGAGAGGTTTCTGATCGTAAGGATCCAGAATCTCCCCATCATCAGACGTCCCTTCGTCATCCTCATAAGGAGCCGACAAAGACGCCACCGGCCGTTTATGTGGCCGCATCCTAGTCTCCCCTTGCAACACATCCGACAAGTGCTGTACATAACTCGTCAGGGAGTTAACCCACGCCGGCTCCTGAGAAACCGGGAGAGGGGAAATAGGGAGACTGCGGGGTACCACCAATTGTCTCGGGAAACCCTGCATGGGTGACGACACCACTGACTGCTGGGACAAACCCATCTGTGTAAACGCGGGCTGCGGAGCTAACTGGCCCACTAAGGTTGTAAGCGCCTGAGCGAAACAAGCCCAGGGCGGCTCCTGTACCGGTGCTGTAACCGTAAGAGGCCTCGCCATTGACAAACACTGCCGGCAGAGGCCCTCCGCGCTACCCTCCCCCTCCGCTAAAGGTACTTTACACATAGTACACTGTAACCGGAGAGGAAAATCACTTTCAGACATGATGGTACTAAGTATGTGACCCCTCTCACCAATTGTATTTTGAAGAGGTGAGAGACCACCCTGCAGCACCGCACCGCAAGGGCTTAGCAGAAAGAACAGGGACAGTAATAAAGCTGACAGTCAGAATACAAGATACAGGCAGCAGCGCTAGCACAGTCACATACAATGCAAAGAAAATCAATTCCTGCACTAACCAGCGCTGATCACTCAACTACACAGACACAGGGCCTGGTAGGACACAGCGCTGCATACACAGACCTGACCACAGCGGAGGAGAGGTATGCGGGGGGACCCAGACCAAGATGCTTCCTTCCAGGCTTCCAGCAGCGTTCACCAGGCGTTCAGGAAGATGGCCGCCGAGGAGCAGAGAGGAGGCTGGCCTGGGGGAGGAGCGCTGCCACAGGGCCAGTCGGCAGAGTGCAGAGTGCACACAGCGTGCAGCGGGGGAGGCGCCGGCTGTGAGACAGGGAAGGCGCGCTCCCCTGGCATGCATTTAACCCCCGGGACGCCGCAGCGCTACCGCTCTGCTGCGGTCCGTTGTCCCAGGGGGGTAGTGGAAGCGCAGGTTCTTACCTGGCTCCACGCTGCAGCCAGTCCCCAGGGAGCCCCCTGCCTGGGGACTCTGGACCATGTAACAGCGGGGACCCACCGCGGGACCCCGCTGCTTACCTTGCTGTCCCCCTTGAATCCGGCCATGGTCCGGAACATCTGGGGTCACCGCTAGCTGTGACCCCAGATGCTCACCAGCATCCCCGGATCGGTACCGGCGTTCGGGGTGTAGGGAAGACAGCATGGACGTCAGGACTGACTGTCCATGCTGTACATCCAGATGTGCAGCCACAGCTGCATGCAGAAAAGCTTCAGGGGCTCTTCTTAGCCCCCACTCCAACAGGTGCACCCGACTCCGGCCAGGCACCAAACTAAACTGAGGTGCCTTGGCTCGGGGGCGGGGTATAGGAGGGGGACCCTAGTGCATCCTGGGAGGCTGAAAGCTTAACTCTATGGTGCCCGATGACTGACGTCACACCTATACCCAAGGTATCCTGTGGATACCCTATGGACCCTGAAGTAGAAATATATATCTATCTGATAACTACATATACAACACTGCTGCGTTTAATGGCTTACTGTGATCGCTGGTCCTGTATATGCTGGAATTATGACACACAATACAGTTTGTATGATGCACATATTAAAGCTGGATAAGTGCTAATTATGGCCCTCATTCAGAGGCGCTCGCAAGAAGCGAGCGCTCGTTCTGAATGAGGGCGGCCACTTCTATTTTTAAGTGCGGCCTCCTGGTCGCTAGCTAAGCTGTGGGTTACCACCCCAGCTTAGAGACTGACCAGGGTGATGGTCGCGATGGTCAAGACCATCGTGACCATTGGGGCTTGCGACGAGACCCTAAGGTTGGGTCTCGGCAGCCGCAAGTCCCAGGGAGCTTCCTGCACTGATCGAGCAGGAAGCTCCCCACTGACATCACTGCTGATGTCAGTGCGGCCACCCTCAAAACGGTAGGCGTTCCTTAAGGAACACCTCTGTTTGTGAAACCACCCCCCAGTCCCGCCTACAAAGCTGTCGATCAACATCCGGCCCTTTTGTAGTGAGCTCCGGAGCGAGAGAGTTTCTCTCTCGCTCCAGGGCTTGCGCACGCGCAGTGCGACCGCTGCGCGTGCGAAGGACCAAAACATCGCCCCGGTTGCGAGACCTCTGCAATTCGCCCTGGCATGCTGTCAATCAACCTCTCGGCCACATACTGACTGACGGCTGCCCATGCTTGCCTAATCAATGCTTGGAGTTTGTTAGAATTTGTGGATTTTTGTTTGTCCACTTGTCTCTTGAGGATTGACCACAAGTTCTCAATGGGAGTAAGGTCTGGGGAGTTTCCTGGCCATGGACCCAAAATTTCGACGTTTTGGTCCCCGAGCCACTTAGTTATCACTTTTCCCTTATGGCAAGGTGCTCCATCATGCTGGAAAAGGCATTGTTTGTCACCAAACTGTTCTTGGATGGTTGGGAGAAGTTGCTCTTGGACGATGTTTTAGTACCATTCTTTATTCATGGCTGTGTTCTTAGGCAAAATTATGAGTGAGCCCACTCCCTTGGCTGAGAAGCAATCCCACACATGAATGGTCTCAGGATGCTTTACTGTTGGCATGACACAGGACTGATGGTAGCGCTCACCTTTCCTTCTCTGGACAAGAGTTTTTCCAGATGCCCCAAACAATCTGAAAGAGGATTCATCAGAGAAAATAACTTTACCCCAGTCCTCAGCAGTCCAATCCCTGTACCTTTTGCAGAATATCAGTCTGTCCCTGATGTTTTTCCTGGAGAGAAGTGGCTTCTTTGCTGCCCTTCTTAACACCAGGCCATCCTCCAAAAGTCTTCGCCTCACTGTGCGTGAAGATGCACTCACACCTGCCTGCTGCCATTCCCGAGCAAGCTCTGCATTGGTGGTGCCCAGATCCCACACCTGAATCAACCTTAGGGGACGGTCCTGGTGCTTTTGTGCAAAGCAATGATGACTGCACTTTTTCCCTTGCAGGTAACCATAATTAACAGATGAGAACATGATTTCAAGCTCCACCCTTGTTTTAAAGCTTTTAGTCTGTTATTCTAACTCAATCAGCATGACAGAGTGATCTCCAGCCTTGTCCTCATCAACACTCTCACCTGTGTTAATGAGAGAATCACTGACATGATGTCAGCTGGTCCTTTTGTGGCAGGGCTGAAATGCAGTGGAAATGTTGTTTTTGGAACTAAGGACCTGATTCAGACCCACTCGCTAAGGCGCAATCGCTCGCTCTGAGCGATTTTCGGCCATCTGTGCATACGTATAATTTGCAGTGTGCGTGCGCAAGCCATTCGTTGTGATCTGATTTTGGTTGCTCGTAAGCCACTATCAGGTCGCTGCTTTGAGTGACAGATAGTGCCGTTTATGGGAGGTAACAGGGGAAGGTGCTTGTAAACGGGGGAGTGGATGTGCGAACGCAGGCGTGTCAGGCCACCAAAACGCTGTTTAAAGGGCCTGCATAATTAGCAAAGTAGCGTCATTGTACAAGTCACCTGCATGTATTTCAGCCAGCACTGATCGTTGTGCTTGCAGCAGGTTAAGGCAACCCCAAGGGCTGCGAGCAGCTCCGATGGCTCACGATGGTCCAGATTAAATCTTCATTTCCTGAAGATGACGTGTGTTGCGAGTGGCAAGGGGGCGTCTTTAGACACTTGCGAGCGCACTTTGCCGTAGCTTGCTAAAACATACTGGGCGTCCTTAAGCGACGCAGTGCGAGCACTTCATTTAAATAACCGGACCCTTTTTGCCAGAGAGCAACCGCAACTTGCGAGCGGATCTGAATGAGTTCCTAAGTTCACTGCCATGGCAAAGAGGGACTTTGCAATTAATTGCAATTCATCTGATCACTCTTCATGACATTCTGGAGTATTTGCAAATTGCCATCATAAAAACTGAAGCAGCAGACTTTGTGAAAACCAATACTTGTGTCATTCTCAAAACATTTGGCCATGGCTTGTAGAGTGTTTTCTACTCATATTAATATGTATATTTCATAGCCACCACAAAGACCAACTGTAATGTTATTATAAGTAGGGGTGTGCACCGGACACTTTTCGTGTTTTGTGTTTTGGTTTTGGATCTGGATCTTTCTTCGTGTTTTGGATCTGGATTGGTTTTGCCAAAACCACCCTTCCGTGTTTTGGGTTCTGGGTTTTGTGTTTTGGATCTGGATTTTTTCTTAAAAAATAAAAAAAACCCGCTAAAATCACATAAATGGGCCTTTTTTTGTTCCTACGCTATTAATAACCCCAATAACATTAATTTCCACTCATTTCCACTCTATTCTGAACACCTCACACCTCACAATATTGTTTTTAGGCCAAAAGGTTGTACCGAGGAAGCTGGATGACTATGCTAAGCGACACAAGGGGGCGGCACAAACACGTGGCCCATCTAGGAGTGGCACTGCAGTGGCAGACAGGAAGCCAATCAGCGTTATGGTGCCCATTTGCATGTAGCACGAACCCGGGAGATCCGTGCTACATGCATCTGTGTGATTGGCACAGAGCAATGACAGGTCCGTGAGACCCGTCTGTGCTGCTGTGGTAAAAAAAAAAAAAAAAACCTGTGTAAAAAAAGAAAAAAATGGCGTGCACCCCCCCAAAAAAGAGCAACCAGCCCCGGGCATTAGTAACCCAGTGCTGGGTGTGCTTAAATACAGGGGACAAACGACGTAGGGGTCCCCTGTACTTAAGCACAACCAGCACCGGGCTAGTCAGAACCAGCGCTGGTTGCCAAAATACGGGGGACAAACGACGTAGGGGTCCCCTGTATTCTGCGCAACCAGCTCTGGGCTCTGATCCGGTCCTGGTTCTGGAAATATAGGGGACAAAAAATGAGTAGGGTTCCCCTGTATGTTCCAGAACCAGCACTGGACTTTTTCTAGCGGGGGGCTGATGCCACAGCCAGGGGAGCCCTTTCACCGGGCCCCCCAGCCGCAGCATCAACCCTGACCGCTAGTCAGCCCAGGCCGGGGATCCCTGGAGAGCTGGGGACCCCCCCAATAAAGGGGTCACCCTCTCCAGGGCACCCCAGGCCCAGGCTGATAGCCCGGGGCTATCCCCGCCACCCCTGGTGGCGGTGGGTGGCGGGTTGATTGTGTGGTGTGGTGTAAATAAAGAATATCAAACATTGTCTTTACAAGTAGAACTGCAAGTCCCAGCTAGCCTGCCCCGCATGCTGGTACTTGGAGAACCACAAGTACCAGCATGCAGGGCATTAAGGGCCCACTAGTACCTGTAGTTCACCTGTAAAAAAAATGTTTAAAAAAACACAGGACACACACACCGTGACAGTATAAGTTTATTAAACATACACACACACACACACACATGTACACATACTCACCTATGTAACCTGTAGCATCGGTCCACTTGTCCGGTAAAGTATCCCTAGGGGACCTGTGAAAAAAAACATACTCACCATCTCCTATGCGAGGTTCTGTCCTCTTCGTTCCAAAGTAGGCATCCCCGGACTTGGCAAAAAAAAAAAACGAAAACGCGATCCACGAACTTAGTACCGTTCTATAGAACGGTACTTCCCGAATGAGAGCTTAGCGGCGGGGTATCACCATGGAAACCCCGCTGCTAAGCGTTCATTGGCTGAGAGAGGTCATCTCCCGTCTCTCAGCCAATGAACGGCTCCCTCCATTGTAGTCAATGGTGGGAACCGCAGGGTAAACTTTAATAACCTTGCGGCTCCCAGCATTGACTACAATGGAGGGAGCCGTTCATTGGCTGAGAGAGACGGGAGATGGCCTCTCTCAGCCAATGAACGCTTAGCAGCGGGGTTTCCATGGTGATACCCCGCCGCTAAGCTCTCATTCGGGAAGTACCGTTCTATAGAACGGTACTAAGTTCGTGGATCGCGTTTTCGTTTTTTTTTTTTTGCCAAGTCCGGGGATGCCTACTTTGGAACGAAGAGGACAGAACCTCGCATAGGAGATGGTGAGTATGTTTTTTTTCACAGGTCCCCTATGGATACTTTACCGGACAAGTGGACCGATGCTACAGGGTTACATAGGTGAGTATGTGTACATGTGTGTGTGTGTGTGTGTGTGTGTGTGTGTATGTATGTTTAATAAACTTATACTGTCACGGTGTGTGTGTCCTGTGTTTTTTTTAAACATTTTTTTACAGGTGAACTACAGGTACTAGTGGGCCCTTAATGCCCTGCATGCTGGTACTTGTGGTTCTCCAAGTACCAGCATGCGGGGCAGGCTTGCTGGGACTTGCAGTTCTACTTGTAAAGACAATGTTTGATATTCTTTATTTACACCACACCACACAATCAACCCGCCACCCACCGCCACCAGGGGTGGCGGGGATAGCCCCGGGCTATCAGCCTGGGCCTGGGGTGCCCTGGAGAGGGTGACCCCTTTATTGGGGGGGTCCCCAGCTCTCCAGGGATCCCCGGCCTGGGCTGACTAGCGGTCAGGGCTGATGCTGCGGCTGGGGGGCCCGGTGAAAGGGCTCCCCTGGCTGTGGCATCAGCCCCCCGCTAGAAAAAGTCCAGTGCTGGTTCTGGAACATACAGGGGAACCCTACTCATTTTTTTCCCCTGTATTTCCAGAACCAGGACCGGATCAGAGCCCAGAGCTGGTTGCGCAGAATACGGGGGACCCCTACGTCGTTTGTCCCCCGTATTTTGGCAACCAGCTCTGGTTCTGACTAGCCCGGTGCTGGTTGTGTTTAAGTACAGGGGACCCCTATGTCGTTTGTCCCCTGTATTTAAGCACACCCAGCACTGGGTCACTAATGCCCGGGGCTGGTTGCTCTTTTTTGGGGGGGGGGCACGCCATTTTTTTCTCTTTTTACACAGGTTTTTTTTTTTTTATTTACCACAGCAGCACAGACGGGTCTCACGGACCCGTTAGTGCTCTGTGTCAATGACACAGATGCAAGTAGCACGGATCTCCTGGTCCGTGCGTGCATCTGTGTCATTGAAATACACAGCAGCACAGACGGGTCTCACTGACCCATCTGTGCTCTGTGTCACTGTCAATCACACAGATGCATGTAGCACGGATCTCACGAGTCCGTGCTACATGCAAATGAGCACCATAATGCTGATTGGCTGAGAGCCGTGACAGACGGCTCTGTCAGCCAATCAGCACTTTGCCCATTAAAGGCAAAGGCATTTTTTTTTAAATGGCCGCTCGAGGCAAAACCTCGAGATCCGACAGCAGATCTCGAGGTTTTGCCTCGGGAGAGGGATCCGGGGCAGACAGGGAGATCCGAGCTTGGGCTCGGATCGCCCCGGATCCCCGAAGTTCGGGTGGGTTCGGTTCTCAGGGAACCGAACCCGCTCATCCCTAATTATAAGTAGTATTACCTGAAAGGGTAAGCTATGGCAATGTCAATGCGGAGGTCGCTCTGGGTTCTGTTGGCGCAGTCCACGCTGACTCTCAGTTGTCCGGAATAACCACCACATGTTGCAAACGCAAAGATTGCAAAAAGCTGTAAAACAAAAAAAGCAAAAAAAAAAAAGCAATTAAATTAACATATTTGTGTGAAATAAACAAAAAAATATATTTATTTATTATATTTATAATAAATGCCAGTGGTTGTCTATTTCTTTTATGTTTATTTCAAATAAAATTATGGGGTAAATGTAATGGCCTGCGTGATGCAGGTATCAAAAACCAGGGTGGTTATGACTTTTAAATGATTGCCCCATTAAGACATCAGGCAGACGCGCTGGGAACAGATGCCTGCATTGCACAGGCTATTACATTTACCCCTTTGAGTGCTAGGGGGTAAATTTACTAAGATGGGAGTTCTATTAGGATGTGATGTTGCCCATAGCAACCAATCAGATTCCAGGTATTATCTTCTAGAAGGTGCTAGATAAATGAGAAGTAGAATCTGATTGGTTGGGCAACATCACTTCTTAAATAGAACTCCCATCTTAGTAAATTTACCCCCTAGAGTCACTGGTCTATAATGAATGCCCCATGCTTACTGGAGGCGGTAAGAATAATCTTACTGATCCCCCAGGCCAGCGTGGAGGCAAATGTACATGTGGTCAATTACTCAGGCTTCCAGTGCCACTTTCTATAAAACAAAATAAATAAATACAAGGTTTAAAAAATAATCCCCCAATAAAAGTTTAATCAATATGTATTTTTTTTTATTAATTCAATAAAGGTTATAACTAGCTGGGGGACTTTTAAATCAGGTAGAAGCTCAATCCCCTGTGAAAATACCCTGATCTAGGACTTATCTCCCTACAATTAATTCCTTAGACCAGAGGTTCCCAAATGTGGTCCTCAAGGCACCCAAGCAGTTCAGGTTCTAGAGATATCCATGGTTGACCACAGGTGGCTAAATGAAATTGACTGAGGTACTAATTAAGTCACCTGTGGTCAACGATGGATATCACTAAAACCTGGACTGTTAAGGTGCCTTGAGGACCGCATTTGGGAACCTCTGCCTTAAGGTGCATACCCACGGAACAATCTGTACCACCAACGACTTGAAAGATATCGTTCAAAGATATCGTTCAAAGATATCGTTCATAGATATCGTTCAAAGTTCTTTCAAAGATCTTTCAAAGATACTGTATCTGTCAGTGAGTCATCCTGCCACATCTCTGAACACGCAGCAAAATTTACGATATCGTCCAAGTTAGCCTGCATGCATGGCCGATGAGATATCTTTATCGTCCATGCGGGAACGCGCATCGTTGGTCGTTGGTCGATTGTTCACTGCCTAAAAATGAATGATATGATATCGTTATCATTCAGGAAAATCGTCCCGTGTGTATGCAGCATTAGACTGTGGAATAATGGGCCTGATTTAGAGATGGACCCTAATGCGATCGCAGCTGAGTTTTGATACGCAGCGCAGAAGGGAAAATATGGTAACGTCTGCAAAGATCACCTGAGCATAGAGAAGCCTTCTAACCTGCGTGCGATGACACATACATGCGTAAATAACGGTACCATCGATGCACATCGGTGGCCATCTTGCCCCTGCAGCAGGTCTGACCAGCCACATAATCGGGAGCTCTAATTTCATGTAAAGGGCTCTCATGCTGTGTATGCACTGGCATAGGCTAATTTATGCACGCCCATGTAATGGCGTTTAAACGGACAGGCACGCCTGCGATTTTCTGACCACACCCCCGTCACCCCCCCCTAAACGCTGACTACCTGTCAATCACTGTGCGATGTATTCCGATGTTCATCCGTAATCTCAATGTGAACGCAGCGCATGTGCGGTGTGGCTTATACGCATGCGCAATAATAAACAATCGCTCAATCTGCGTACGTAATCGCCATTGCGGTCATCTTTGAATCAGGCCCAATGTCATGTTGCAAGCACAGAGATTGGAGATGTTGGAATATGTGTGTACAACCGGCAGTGATATGGCAGAGTGTAGGTACAAACAAGCGGGTGCCCTGAGTCAATGAACATACAGGTCACCAGCCAGTGACTATATGTGGGTAACGACGGACGCAAGTGGTACCTGTGTCTCTAGGCATTGTGGATCACCTGTAATACCGGGTCTCTCCAACCTAAGTGGAAGAGGTCCGCCTTCTAATGTGGCACTCTAACACAGTAACACGATGGCGCCGCACAAGCGCGCAAGTAATGTCGGCTGCCATCTTGGTTAGGAACATGAAGCCTCCCTGTAGGAACCAATGTAGTATGTGCAGTAGCGCTCTCCAGCTTCAACGGGAGAAAGTTGGCGAAGCTGGCGTGTGATGCCCTTGGGGGTGAGTGTGATGTTTGTGTTAGTAAACAAATTCAGACACATTTCTCAGCACATTTCAGCAGTTATCATCTATGCACGGGGGAAGTGAATGTTGCATAAGATAACTGAGGTTCGGATAGAACAGAGGGCACATAAACCCCTAGGCAGGGATGCGTGGGGTTAATAAAGTGCTAGCTTTTTCATGGTGATGTAGGTGCATGGTTGGGGGGGGGGGTAGATTTGTGGAGCATCACCCTTTAATGGGGTACAAGATGCCTAGCAGGGACAAATTTCATTTATAGAGTGTTTTTTGTTCGTTGTGGGGAGGTTTTAGAGAGTAGGTTGTATGTTGGCGGGCACGTTCCATCATTGGGAACATACGTGGCGGGAAAGAATGGCAGTATCTATAAAGCGTCCACCTTGCTGCAGTATGAGCGGTGCGCCTCCTTCAATGCACTGGTTAGGCTGATTTTACCCTACTGGGGTCAGCGGCATCTCTCGTCGGAGAGGGCTAAAATAGTGCATTGGGATGGGGCTGGATACCGTCTCACTTGCCAGAGAGGGATATCGGCCCTTGCAAGTTTTATATCACTATTACACTTGAATTGGGATATTGGCCCGTTCAGTGAGTGTTTTTACATCCTTGCATAAGTCAAGTGTGGGGCGTCAGGTTACTGGCCGTTCTTTCTTATGCCACCATACTCTGATTGTAAAATAAATAAAGCTGACCATATATTTTTTATCGCATATATACTTGGTCTGTCTCTTTATTATATTTAAGCTTGGTTTAATAACTTTGTGGTTGCACGCATTATCTGCCGATAGGGAGTTTATTGTTCCCATTGGATTGTTTTAACAGGGTACCGCTCCCTACTCATTTTACAAATTAAGATATGTGCCCTTCCTGTTTCCAGAGTGCTATGAGTTCTCATCTTCAATCCTAACTGTGGGGGTTGTGGCCTAGCCAGGGAGGTCACTGAAAGCACTTGGCGGGCACAGCTTTTAACTGCCGCGGGGCTCTCACCTGAAACAATCACCCCTGGCAGCTCCTCTGTGTCCTGGAGATCCCCATGGTTTGAGTTTAGACTCTGAACCGCAGCTGGAACTAGAGCCGTGGCAAACAGTACCTACCAATATTTGGGAGCAAGGATTCTGGACCTTTTGTACCATCGGTGTGCGCATGGAAAATCGGCATATCCTCACATCATGGGTGTGTTTCCGGCACTATTTAGATGCTGATGTAGGGATGGAAATCGGAAGCCCGCCATCAAATGATGGCTGGGCTTCCGTCAGCGAAATTTTCGATCCAATGGTAACTAACCATCGCATCAAACTATTGATATGATTTGTGTCTGCTTAAAAAAATCTCTTTGCACAAGGGCAAAACCCTTGAAGTGTGGTTGGCCGGGGATAGGACTGGGGTTGGACCGGGGGAGGGAGCTTGGAGGCAGGATTGGGGGTGGGGCTCGAAGAGATTCCTTTGTACCTGCTGCTCCCGACACTCGGGTGTCTCCATTTAGGCATGGCTGCCACCCGCAGGTCGTGCTTAGACTCCTGCAGGAGGTAATTCCTGGCAGCCAGCTCCTCTGTACCCAGTCACTGCCCCCTACAAAAAAGCGACCATCAGAACTCCATAAAATCTTTACCATTCGATGGCATCAAACATCAGAAAGCTGCCATTGAATGGTAAAAACACTACCATCAAATGAAAAACATTGATGGTTTGAAACCATCACAATTCAATATCCATCCCTATGCTGATGCTATGCAGAGTATCAGTGAGAGAGTCCCACCCAAACCTTTCCCCCAGTGGGACACAGCAGCCCAAAAGTGAGATGGTGGGACAGTGCCCAAAAAGCAAGACTGTCTCACCCGAAATCAGCACGGTTGGGGGATCTCTATGCGGTTTACTGCCTGCATTAGAGATCCAAACCCCACCGAGCACTGTACCTCGCTGCTGTCATAACAGCACTCGCTGCTTCTATATGTTCCTCTCTGGTGACAACATTCTTCTCTGCTGAAGGTAGCCCCACACTGCTACATACAGGTTTGCAAAGCTGATTTGTCCGAATGGGCTCTGAAGGGGCAGGTGGGGTATCTAAATGGGCACTGAAGGGACATGTAATGTGTCTAAAATGGACACTGAAGGAGCAGGAGGGGAGTCTGAAGGGGAATGTGGGATGTCTGATAGGGCATGTGGGGTGTCTGAAGGGACATACGGGCCACTAAAGGGGCATGTGGGGTGTATGAAGGGGCACTTAAGGGGCATGTTGTGTGTTTGAAGGGGTACTGAAAGGGCATGTAGTGTAATGTGTCCAATGGGGCACTGAAAGGGTATGTAGTGTGTCTGAAGGGTGCATGGGCACTACAGGGGCATGTGGGTGGTATGATGGCATGGAGTGAAGGTTGAGGAGTATTGCAGGGTTAAATGGGAAATATTTTAATATTATATATAATACTATGCCACACATTAGTGCCCACAAGTCATTAATTCTACACAAACAGTTTTAGAGTCGCATCCAAAATTTTGCCTTTTAAAATTATAATGTGCCATCATCAGTGATCAGCACCCTACCCAAACATTGTAGAGTGAACACTATTTGCTAAGCATAAACATTTATTATTGCTTGTATATACTCTTTAAACGCACTCATCACATTACAGCTTTTGCTGTGCTGTGGTTTTTACATTTGTCACGGATAATTTAGGATTGATGTTCAGTGTTTACAGCTGTCACATCATGCACTGCGGGAGATGATTGGAGCTTGCCCTTGATGCACATCAATCTAACATATTAAAGTTATTATATCACTCTTTTTTTATTTTATTTTGCAGTGTTCAGAACAAAAAATCCAGGGTTTTTGTTTACAATTAATTATCGAAGGTGCTGAGGTTTAGGCAAATGAACAAATGACAGAATTCTGATGCATAAGGTATTATAGTAAAGCATACGCATTGAGTACCAACATTGTGCCAGATGGCAAATATGAGTTACAAGAATGATTGCAATATTAGAACAAAAATAAAAATTCATATATAAATGCAAAAAAAACAAGTATTTACACTTCGAACCCTAACTGTGCAATTAGAATGCGAGTGTTTACAACAAGATCCCATGTAGTATGCAGTTGCCGGGGAGAGGGTATCAGATGTGTATAAGGGGGGATGGGGGTCTCTCCAGTACATGTTGGATATGAAATACCGGCAGTCAGGATGCCTTCTGTCAGTATGCCGACAGCGGCATCCCTATGTTCGGTATCTCAACAGGGGCTGGGTAAGTAAACTAAACCTCCCCATTCTCCCCCTAGCCCTCCCTTCTTGGGGCCTAAACCTAACCCTCCCCACCCTGCGCCCAAACCCTCCCCATTAGTGCCTAAAGCTATCCCTTCCCCCGTTGTGCCTATATCTAACTGTCCCCCTTAGAGCCTAACTATAACCCCCCAGTTCGTCAGGATTCCGGTGTCAGTATGCAGGCTGGCGTCGGGATATAGCCGCCTATGTTTAGTCCCGAGTCGGGATTCTGATGCCGGGATTTATACAGATGGCATCCCCACCGTTGGTATTAAAATGACATCCCCTCTAGTACAACAAGTAATTTTTCAGTGACTGTCTAATCACCTTCAGGAGTTCCAAAACATTAACTGGTCCACAAATTAAAATACTTTCATCATCTACAGATTGGACACTCCTCTTTCGGGGCACTGAGGAAGGGTCATTACAAAGAGATCAAGATGCTGTGGTGATGTATAGCAACTGCCGAGTAAGGATGGATGGACATTGGGTATTGATACACTGTAAATATCGATATTTAGGGCGCAATATTGGTCTGATTTCCAATTGTTAGTGAAGTATTCTCTAGCGTTTCATCAACAAGGAGATGCTCCAGTGCACATGCGCAAATTTGACCCCAAAAAAGAGTGATTTTCCCCAACAATAATCGCATTATATTTATTCACTGGTGACAATCCCATATTGATCCAAAAGTTCGATGGGACTTTCCAATTATCCAACCCTACAGCAAGGGCCTCTGGATCCACGAGGTGAACAGGTCTCTTGGTGGACTTGGCTATATATACAAATAGAAAAAACAGGGATTGTACAGAACATGGAGATTGTTTATAAACATTGCTGCATCAGCAGTCATAAAACTCAAATAGGCCGCAGGGCGGGAAAACCCAAAGGTTGGGTACCATTGTAGGCAGTGCGGAGGATATGGTGGTAGAAGCAATGGAAGAAAAAGCATATGATGGAAGAGGGCCCTGCTCTTACAGCATACTTACATACTCTCCAGGTGGTAGCGGTAGCCTCCCGAATATTTGGATAGCCCCCCACACCCACGGGAGAGTGTCCCGAACCCACTTGTTAGTGAAGTGGACAGATTGGGGAGATAATTGCCGGGAATCGCGGCTCAGTATGGAGAGGGCGTGGCTAAATGATGCAAATTACATTATTTAGCCATGCCCCCTCAGTACAGTCCCACGATTCACTGCAGTTTCCCACGATGGGGCGCGGCCTAATGATATAGGAGCCTAGCCCCCACCCTCCGAAGTGGCCAATTGCATCTCCTCTCCACGCTTCTCCCAGAGAGGACATATATAAAGTCAGCATGTATGGCTTACAGTCTAAAGGAGGGGCAGACAGACAGGGGTGACACAGAGTGGAGAGACAGTGAGCAAGGAGCAGCAAGTTAGGATGAAGGCTTTGATGAAGAAGTGGGTCTTGAGAGTCCGTTTAATATTTTGTAGAGAGGTGGAGAGTCTCATAGGAAGAGGGAGAGAGTTACAGAGGTGAGGAGCAGCATAGGGAAAAATCTTGGAAGCGAGAGTAGGAGGAAGTCATCATCAGGGGCATATCTACCCATTGGCCAGGATGGCACTCGCCAGGGACGCCGACCAAAGGGGGGGCGCCTTCCGGCAGTGTCACCAGCAACCAAGAGGTGGACAACCCCCACAGTCCCCCGGCCCCACAAGTTTAGGGCAGACCGCAGTGAGAGTGGTCTGCCCTACACAGTTTACAAACACACAGCCACCAGCAGCGGGTGCGTGTTTGTTATAGCAGCCAGCCAATGAGAGTCAGACAGACTCTCATTGGCTGCTGCGTCGTCCATGGAGGGAGCCAGCTGGAGCTCACTCATGAGCTCCGTCTTCCGGCTCCCCCCACAGCGGGTGATGGGAGAGACGTCATGGCATCTCTCCCATAGTGCAAGAGAAGAGCCGGTACTCGGAGCAGACATCGGCGGTCGCTTAAGGAGCGGGGATCAGGTAAGTTGTGTTTTTTTTTTCTTCTGTGTGTGTGTGTGTAAGCCTTGCACAGCAGGGAGGGGGGGGCACTGTATAGGGGGTGGCTGCTACTGTGGGCACTATGGGGGGATGCGCACTACTGGGGGCACTGTATAGGGGGGGCAGCTACTAGGGGCACTTTATGGGGGGTGCCCACTGCTGGGGGCACTGTATGGGGGGGCAGCTACTGGGGGCACTATATAGGGGGGACTACTACTGGGGGCACTATATAGGGGGGACTACTACTGGGGGCACTGTATAGGGGGACTACTACTGGGGCCACTGTATAGGGGGGACTACTGGGGGCAATGCAGCATAGTGGGGGCTACTACTGGGGACACTGTATACGGGGGAGTACTACTGGGGCAATGCAGCATAGGGGGGATTACTATTGGGGGCAAGGGGGGCGCCAGTCCTTTACATTGCCAGGGGTGCTTGGAACCCTAGATATACCCCTGGTCATCATCTGGGAGGAGAGAGAGTAAGCTCCTAAGTCTTCAGCCAAGGAGAATATGGGAGTTTCCTAACAACCCCTCAAGAAAAAGAACAGTCAAAACAACTTCTCTGTAGCTGACCAGCATGTAGAAGAGGAGGAGATGACAAAACCACAAACATCGGATGGTAAAGTCTTCTTTACTCAATAATGAGCTATATGCATAGATAAGAGATTGTCTATTAGCAATCACTTTACTTCTACCACATTGCAGGGATGGGCTCCTATTGCAACCCCTGTCCCTGCATGTGTTTCATGGTACATTGGAGCAATTTAAATTATTGGGAACCAATTCCCCATAATAAATATGCCCCTAAGGCAGACCTGTTAAACTCTTACATTGATGTGAAAAAATTTGTCACAAAACTGACTTTGAAAAAGTATTTTTTAAAGGATGCTATGAAGTTAGGAATACTAGTCCTAACCATACTTGCCGACTATCTGGCTGCCCCTTCTGGGAGGGAGCAGCCAGATCGGCATGACTGGGGGGGCATGGCCAGCAAACGGGTGAGGCCGGCCAGACGACGAGTGTTTGCAGGCGGGGCAGCGGAGCCACACAATCTCGTCATTTTGGCCCCGCCCCCGCTACACACTGCCAATATTACAGGCAGTGTGAACCAGGGGGCGGGGCCAAAATGACGCGATTCCTCGTGAATTGCTTCACCACTACCCAACCCCCCCCGCTGCTGGGGTTTTACATGTAATTGCGGGGGGGATAAGAGGTGTCGGCGGCATCCGGGAGGCTTGCCTGTCTTCCCGGGAGGTCGGGTGCGGCACCCGATTTTCGGGAGGCTCCCGACCAAATCGGGAGGGTAGGCAAGTATGGTCCTAACCCTGCTCCATAACTACTACTACTGACAACGAGGAAGGTATTAGAATTGAGAATGGAATACAATTACACTCTGGACTGATAAACAATTCAACATTTTTTCCATCCTATTTGAAGTTAAATTTCCTGGACATATATGAAGCATTAGTAAAAGAAGATTTTGAAAAACTTTGCAATAGGAACAAAGGTAAACAACAAAAACACAAATAATGGGCTGAAGAATTTACCAAACAATCCGAACATCATAATCAAAGGCAGGGAGATAATTATATTGTATACAAAAGAGTATTTGATTAAAGCCACAAGACTTCTATATGCTACTGAGGGGTAACTTTACTAAGAGTTGTGTTTGGGTGAGATTGCATTCTCATGTGAGTGTAGCTTGTTTTCCCTACTCGCAGATTTACTGAGGGCAAACATGTGCAGACTTGCAGGATACGAAAACAAAACTCACACTAGTTTACAAAACACAACCAAATACACCATCGGCCAAACACGCAGGTACTTTCCATAGGAAATAACACAACTTTACCAAGAATCGAGTTTTGAAACTCGCACAGGAAATTACCAAACTCTTACCAAAATAGACTTTTCAAATAGACTACCTCCTGAGATGAGTGTCGGCATGTGTTCACAGAGGTTTCAAGTTGCAATTACTGAGAGCACAATGATGATTCCTATAAAAGGGGATAAATTAGCTGCATTGATTTGTGTGAAGCAAAAATGGCAGAATATACTACCAGTGCTATTCACTGCATGTGGCTGGGATTTCAGTGGCTCTACCACCAGGCTGGAAGGACTCGGAAGCAAGAAACTGAGCAAGCTCATGAGGTAATGCAGGTACCACAAAGGCTGCACAGGCCACAGTTTTTTAGGAGGCATTTGAACCTGAACACAAGGTCATACAGATGAACCGTAATAACATATTCCATCTGTATGACCAAGTCAAACTGGACCTAGACCAGTGGCGGGCTGGGCTGGGGGGCAGGGTGCCATGTGCCCCCCGGGCCGCTCTATTAGTAAGCAATGTGGGCCGCCCACCTCCTCCTTGCATAGGGCCATGGAGGTGGACCAGTCAGTGTGCAGCTCAGCTGCTTCCGCCGCGGCTGCGTCCCGATTTTGACTGTCGGAGGCAGCCGCAGTCACGTGCTATTGTGGTGTGTACTACAGGGCTACGGAAGCCCTGTAGGTACATAATGCACAACAAGGCTGCCTACGGCAGGCACCAACCCCGGCCGTCCCGTCGGCGTCGCGCATAGGCGGGCACCGGCTGTACACAATGAGCGGCGCCGGCAGGGGGAGGAAGGGTGGGGCCGCCCGGTTATGGGGTCGCAGGGCAGATATGGGGGTCGCAGGGCATCAGCAGCGCCGGTTAATTTGTCAGTGTATGAGTGACACGGCCACCCTGCTGCTATTGGCCGTGTCACCCAGGACCCCTCCCCCCGACCCAACAGATTTATTTTGTGCAAAATAAAGATGTGTTTTATTTCAAAAATGGGAGCCGTATTTTTAGTAAGAGGCTCCCATTACTAGTGAGTTAAAAATAAATAAATAAGCGGCCCTTCAGCTTTGAGACAACACATCCCAACATGCCCTGCAACAGTTTGAATACAAGACTCCTGACAAGGCATGCTGGGATGAGTAGTTTACCAGCAGCTATAGGGCAGCTTATTATAGCCCACCCCTGGTAGGACATGGAACTGCCAAATAGGCAGGGCCATTGAAAGTCCACCCTTGGCTGCACCCTGAGAATGAAAGGAAGTGGAGAGAAAAATAAGCAGGGGAAGAGGAGCTGAAGGAAAGAAGGAGAAGAACCCAGTTAAAAGAAAAGAAAGTGGAGAGAGAGAAAAGCAGAGAAAAACAAAGAAGAAATAAAGGTAAGTGTATGTTTAGTATGGATTTTATGCTCTTATTTTTCTTTTGAAAAAAAAATATGGTGGGAGGGAATTCTTGTATGCAATATTTCTCACTCTACACTGACCGTTGGGGAATATGTACATGGTGCTGCTAAGTGACAAATGTGCTTTAACCAGCGCTATTTTACGTATGTTAGTAGCACTATTATACATAAGTGTACGTGTAAAATAGCGCTGCTAACATACATAAGTGAACGTGTAAAATAGCGCTTCTAACATACATAAGTGAACGTGTAAAATAGCGCTGCTAACATACATAAGTGTATGTGTAAAATAGCGCTGCTAACATACATAAGTGTATGTGTAAAATAGCGCTGCTAACATACATAACTGTATGTGTAAAATAGCGCTGTTAACATACATAAGTGAACGTGTAAAATAAAGCTTTATTATACCAAACACCTCCATTTAAGGATGCGCCGTTACTTATGGGCCAGTGCCTTGGACTTGCCCCCCAGGCTAAAAGTTGCCAGCCAGCCCCTGACCTAGACCCTGACTCAGTAAGTTCCCACTCTGCCAGGCCTGCATAAGCTTCTGGCTGTCTTGCACTTTCTGGCTACTGGTAATTTTCAGTCTGTGACTGGTAGAGTTCTCGCGATATCCCAGCCAACATTGTCATGGTACCTAACTCAGGTAATGGTGGCATTTCAGCCACTAATGGATACCTGTATCTGCACTCACAACCGCTGCCCAGATGGCATTCTTGCAGTGGTTCGTTGTGCTGGTAGCCTTTCGTTCAAACAGCATGTTGTGGGATTTCATGACCTCCTGCACAAGGGCCATGTTCTCCTCCACGGAGAATTTCACATTGCACCTCATCTTGGTCTTGCTCCTCTTCCTGGGTGCCTCATCACTGCTGCCTGTACTGCTCAATAAAGCCTCTTGAGCAGCAACCTCCTCCACCTCACTTTCTGCCAACCTCTTCTCATGCCCAGAACATATTCCTGTGCCCCTCCATATACAGACACAAAACACACACACACACACACACACACACACACAAAAAAAAGACAAACTAACACAAACCTTCTCTCCTACTACCACCACACACACACAAAAAAACACTGACAGGACAAAAGATAAAAACACAATAAAGAATGACATAAAGATTAGACAAACAGATAAATAACAAAACAATAAATAAGCACAAAACAATTTCCACAAACAAAGCAGCAATCAATTCCCCTAGCCAAAACCTCTCATATACCACTAAACACACTCTTCACTGTCCCTCTGCCAACTCCAACCAACAAAACCCTCAAAGGTCGGGCTGTTTGTGGAATTTTTATATGCTTGGGCAGTATATACATCACGTGACTGCTTCAACCAATCAGAACATGTTTCTAGGTTGCTACATACATTCTCATGCATGTTTTAAAAACTCATTCATTCTCTCTCGTGTTTTGCCAAGAACTCACATAACTAACACCTTTGCTTTTACCATCAAAAAACACGATTTTGCAAAACTCACTTCTTGGTAAATATGAGTTTGCTCTGGAAAAACTTATGAGTGTCCGTGGGAACCTGTTCAAGTTTAATCCCCCCAAACTCGATTCTTAGTAAATTTACCCCTAAGACATACAAGATATTGCCAAATGACCCTACTACCACCGTAAGCAAAGAACTAAAGGGACTATTGACCAAAGCACATAAAAAATGGAAACCTAAATAACAAGGAACTGGAATTTCTCAATGTGATGTTGCCAGAAAAACCTTTATTCTTTTACTTACCCAAGGTACATAAGGATGTCATTCACCCACCAGGACAGCCAATTATTTCAGGGATAGGATCTCTAACTTCAGAAATATCTATTTATGTGGATTGCATTCTATAAAATAGTAAAGGATACCTTCATATCTAGGGGATTCCACCCAGATGATCCAGATTTTTAAATCTTTTGAATGGGAGAAAGGTTTTATTATGAGAACCACATATGCGCCATCCCCGTACACTTCCATTATTCATGATCAACGATGGGAATCTACGAAACACTTTTAACCCAGAACAATCACCTATGCCAGGAATAAATAGATTTTTATCATTGAGAGCATCAACTTCATTTTTAACACACAATTAGTTTACACTTTATAAGGCGTTTAATGTACATCTAGAAGGCACTGCCATGGGGGCCAAGTGTGGACCAAGTTATGCAAAGTTATTTATGGGTTTCAAACTTTCTAGCAATCCAAATATATCAACTAGAACCCATTTAGTGCAGACTTGGCTCTAAGGCGAAGGTATATACTGTAGGTGATTTTTTTATCTGGAGAGGGGATGATGAATCCTTGAAACATATACCTAAGCTATATAAAAATATTGATAATAACCTCAAGTTCACCTCTGAAGTTAGTGACTTTGAGTTCTACATCGGGAACAATCAAGACAAAAATTATTTTCAAGGAAGTTGAAATTAACAATTATTTATTACCAACAAGCTGCCATGGCCTTATATGGATCAGGTTCATTCCCTGAGGACAGTTCGGAAGATTAAAAAAAGAATTGTAGTGACAATACAGTGTTTTGTGGACAGACTAAATTTATAAGAGAAAAGTTTATACAAAGAGGATATGAGGAAGAAAACCTGGAGGAATCATTAAGGAAAGTTACATAATTAAAGCAAGTGAAGCTTTTGGAAGAGAAATGGAATGATGGTAAAAACAAGACTGTGCCACATCAGCAACTTATTTTATTACACAATACTCCGAAAATGCCCCTGAAATAAGGAAAATAATATACAGGCAATGGAACCTTTTATTTAAGGATCTCACTCTTAAGAATACATTACCAATCAAACCCAATGTTATTTTTTAAAGTGCACCAAATCTAAAACATAGCTTGGTGCCAAGAGTATCCAAACAGAAGACAAAAAAAGCCAAAATCAACCTAGTTTAGCTTAAATTTTTTTTTGCAGACTTACTGTGATCTCACAGATGCCTGCATCTCACAGACTATTACATCTCCCCCATAGTGTTTCGAATCATTTCTTGGAAAAATACAATTTTGAGAGAGTTCTTAAGGTTTTCTGTTGATAGTTTCCTGCCATCAATGGGAGGTACCAATATCACCATTTATGGAAACCAGCAATGGCGAACCATGCAATGTCCATCTCTAGGCTGTGCCTATCCGGCAGCCAATGAGAGCTGTCAGGTGAGGGAGGAGGGGCCTAGCTCCAGCTCTCTACTGCGCCTGTGCTAGATTGACACAGTAGGTAATTATATAAAATAGATAATTTTATTATATATATTTTATTTATATATGATAAGGGGCAAATTATATTCTTTATTCTAATAGAGGGAATATAATTTGTAACATTTTATTTATGAGAACAATAAAAAAAAAACCATATACATCAACAATAAAAAAAAATTATTATGGGTCGACAAGTATTCTTTTTACCCTAGTACCCAAAACTCCAGTGGACTTGACCGATAACGGCATAGCATGGGCTTATTGGTCAAATGAAAAGAGATGCACTTTTTTAATTATTTTGTTCCCAACTCATTGCACTAGATTTTAAACACGTCTCACGCCGCTGGTAGCTTGGTTTATCGCCCTACAAATCACCAGGTATTAAATCCACTGATATGGAGACAAAATTTGCCACATTTCGGATTCTATCAAATTCTGCCCCAGCCTCTAAACCGCCATAAGAATTCGAAGGCTGCCTCTGATCGACTGTCATTTTTGCTTTACCACAAGTCTAGATCTGTAATGCCAGGTACAAACTAGATGATGTGTGTACCCAGCGATCTATACACACTGCATGATCTGGTGTACAACCGCCCGATATATCATTCCCCCAGCGCATCCAGAAGCATGGTGTTGGCTGCTGGATCTGCAGATTGGCCTGCTCTGCAGACAGATTTGAAGATACGATGAATGACGCACGGGAGCACTCAATATTGCATACACACTGGACTATGTGAACGATTTGTCATTCCGATTCGCCTCAAAACGTCAAATCATCCAATATATCGTCTAGTGTGTACCCAGCTTAAGAATGAAATAACCATAAATTATCAACATTGTTTCAGATCTGCTGGGGGTAAAAGGTTAAAATCCAGCGTTATATCATCAGAGCATCATTAGAACTTCAGTTTTACGCAAAAGCTACTTTTCTCAAACACACCTCTGATGAATTCATGCTTAATCTAATTTCTGTCTGCAGATATGTAATTGGATCTTAGAAAAAGAAACAAATCAAACTGTAGCGTGTCCAATGGAGGTAACGGACTTATCAAAAACCTTTAAAGGTAACTGCTGCTTTTCCAAAAGTAAATTGCTGGAAGAGCATTAAAGCATTACCAAAATCTGAGCTTCTCCCCTCCAGAATCTGCATTCCACTAGTTCATATTAATTTTGAAGCCAAGTATTAAAGGACTGTATAAGTCTCTAGAGCTTTATCTGTAGCCATGATTCATCAAATCTGTCTTAGATGTGTCTATGGGGCCTGTTCATCAACACTAAAATAAAGTTTTTAAGGACATTTTCCTTAAATAACGTTATTTTAGTATTCATGAAGCCACTTAGCACAGGAGATAACACTGATATCTCCTTGCTAAGTCCCTCTGCGTTAATGTCCACACTTCCCATACACTAGTATGGGGATATGGAAATTATGGTATTCATCAAATTCCCAAAATTATGTATTTTCTTAATTTGATGGAGTTACTATTCGCCACTGTGAGGTGGCAAATAGCAGGACAGACTTACCTGCTTCCAGCTTGGCAGGTCCCCTGGCGTCTCCCTCCGGCGCTCTGATGCGTCCTCTGGCTCCGTCTGCTATGCTGACATTGTGTTCTACCAGCAGAACACAATAAAGTTTAGAAAAAAAATATATATTTTTTTTTTTCTAAACTGCACTGTGGGCTGCTGGGAGACCACATGACAGACCAGCAGGACAAAGCCGGAGGCTGCTGCGCGGGCAGGTAAGTGTGGGATGGGGGGGGAGGTGAGCGGAGGGGGGAAGGGGGGTTGGGGGGGCGCACACAAACTTACCGCAGCTGTAAGTAGTGCTGGCATGCGTTGGGTTTACGATTGTAACAGCGCATGCGCAGCACGGATTCCAGCTGCGGTAAGTTAGTGTAGAGAGGGAAAACTATCTATTTCCCGAAAAGCTGTCATCGCAAAAATGACAGCTTTTCAGAATAGATAGTTATAGGGAGGAGGAATGATGAATTCCTCCGGTAATTAGGTAGAACTCAATGCGAGTTCTAAACCTAATTACCTCCCTCGATATTTTAGGTATGATGAATAGGCCCCTATATCTGCATTACTGTATATCTGCAATGACAGGTCTAAGGCTGTTAAGATCAATGTAAAATGTGTGGAAATGTCTGATGGTGACCAGATATGGGATCGGTATGATTTACCGCCATTCAAATCCCGACACAGGAAGACCGGCACCAATGAAAATCCCAACTGCGCTAAAGGTCAGTATTAACTAATCTAACCCCCCTAGTCCTCCTTTAGAGGCGCCTAACCCTAACCTCCCTCCCAAGTGCCTAACCCTAACCCCCCTCTAAGTGCCTAAACCTAACCCCCTTTCCCCGCTGCCTAAACCTAACCCTCCCGGGGGTGTGCCTAACCCTAACCCCCCCCCTTCCCCTAGCCAACCCTCCCGGGGGTGTCTAACCCTAAGTCCCCCCGGGAGCCCCTAACCTAATCCTCCACCCCGGTGCTGTCCGCGCCCGGCTTACCTTCGATCGGGATCCCAAGCGTCGGGTTCCCGGCGTAGGTAAAATGACAGGCGTCAGGATTTCTATGCCCTTCATTAGACCCTTGCCGGGATTAGACAGTCGGCATCCCGACTGCATACCCCAGATATGCCATGCTTCCCAAGTGTCCCAATGTCGGCTAAATAGTCTCGATTTAAAGGTCTGTCTCAACTTCCCGATCTGAACAACATTGTTGGAATCAGGTATGACATATGCTGCAATATCTCTAACAATATGGGAAAATTGGCCCAATAATTGTAGTGTGTGCTGTTCCCACACTGAACCTTACATAGGGCCTGACTCTGAGTTGCAAGCAATGAAATGAGCAAATTTTTGTTACTGTGTATGCAGAAAAATTTATAAAATCCTCTACGGCATATGCGTTACAAAGAGTATGCGCACAAAGGCTCTGCTGCGTTAGTGAGGACGCTATCAGAAAACTGATGGGCATTCCTGGGCAGTGACTGTGTGGTGACTAGAAATGAATGCAAAACCTCTCCATTCGGCGGGCGTGTTATGGGAGTGTTGTGGGTGTGTCAGAGAAAGCAGACGCGCCCACAGTTGCACAGCTGCAGGCAGGGCCGCCATCAGGGTGGGACTGCTGTGACTGGATCTCAGGCTCAGACACTCGGGGGGGCCCACTCCTACTCCCTGCCGCCACACAAGCCCAGTTAAGCCCTCCCACTCTGCCTCCTAACAAAGCTGCGGACACTCTGGAAGCCCACCTGCTCCTAAACCCTGCCGCTGCCAATGCACAAGCCCAGGGATGCCCTCCCGCTCCACCTCCCATATAGCAGTACAGCGTACCATTAAATACTTGGCAGCCGGTATGCCGCACCATCCATAGCCATTATGCAGGAACTGCTGCTGCGCTGCTGAGCAAGACCATGGAGCTCGACAACGTGACAGTACTGTCCTCCTACCTGCAGGACTGCTGGGAGCGCGATGCTGACCTCGTGACATCACGTCACGCTCCTGCCCAAGAGAAGAGCCACGGTAAGAAAGGGGGTCACAGGCTGGAAAGACAAGTGGGCAGGAGGCTGAAAAGACAAGGGGACGGAAAGTGGGCAGGAGGCTGGAAAGAAAAGGGCAGGAGGCTGGAAAAACAAGGGGCAGGAGGCTGGATAGACAAAGGGGGTGGAAGGCTGGAAAGACAAGTGGACAGGTGGCTTGAACGACGAGGGCATGAGACTGGAAAGACATGGGGGCAAGAAGCTGGAAAGACAAGGTGGCAGGAGGCTGGAAAGACATGGGGGCAGGAAGCTGGAAAGACAAGGTGGCAGGAGGATGGAAAGACAAGGGGGTGGAAGGCTGGAAAGAAAAGGGGGCGGAAGGCTGGAAAGAAAAGGGGACAGGTGGCTTGAAAGATGGGGGCAGGAGGCTGGAAAGATGAGGCAGGAGGCTGGAAACACAAGGGGGCAGGAGCCTGGAAACACAAGATGGCAGGAGGCTGGAAAGACAAGGGGGCGTAAGGCTGGGAAGACAAGGGGGGGCAGAAGGCTGGAAAGACAAGGGGGCAAAAGGCTGGAAAGACACGAGGGCCGGACGCTGGAAAGACAGGGCGGAAGGCTGGTTAGACAAGGGGGTGAAAGGCTTGAAATACGGGGTGGAAAGGGGGCAGGAGGCTGGAATGACAAGGGGGCAGGAGGCTGGAAAGAAAAGGGTCAGAAGGCTGATAAGACAAGGGGCAGGTGGCTTGAATGACAGGGACAGGAGGCTGGAAAGACAAGGGAGCAGAAGGCTAGAGTACCACAAGGCAGGTAGCTCAGGTGACATGGGCAGGATGTGACACAGAGATCAGGAGACTAGAATTACACGTAGTAGTAGGCTTGAATGACACAGTGAGCTGGAGGTGAAACAGAGCTGGAGACACAGGGCAGGAGAGATACAGGAGACTAGAGGGGATATGGGGCAGGGGCATGGAGATGACACAGGGAGCCGGAGGCGATATGGTGCAGGAGGCTGGAGAGACCCAGGTGACAGAAGGGGACATGGATTAGGAGGTGACACAGGGAGCAGAAGGCTGGAAGAGACACAGGGCAGGAAGCTGGAATGTTGCAGGGATCTGGAGGTGACACAGGGAGTAGGAGGCTGCAGGAAACATGCGGCAGGAGGCTGGAATGAAGCAGGGATCTGGATGAAAGATGGGGCAGGAAGTTGGAATGTTGCAGGGATCTGGAGGTGACACAGGGAGTAGGAGGCTGAAGATGACATGGGGTATATAGCTGGAAAGACACGGGGATAGATGGGACATGGAGCAGGAGGCTGGAGTGACACATGGGCAGGAGGCCGGAGGGGACACAGGTGAGTCGTCTGGTTGAACCTTTGTTGTATGATAATGACATTAGTTATATTCCTACACAAACAGGCATCTTTTGCGGACAATGGGATTTCCTACATGAATAGTGAATACCAATTGAAGAGACCGTCTACCAAGGAAAGATCAATTTCTTCAGAGGTCCCCCTTCGCAGAGAAACCGCCATATACTGTAGGTAAGGTCAGGTGTATTTTTTATTTCGTATTCACATGCTGTGCCTGTGCCAAATATATTAGAATTGCAAATAGTACATGTTCCAGGATTTTGGAATTGCAGAGAGTGAGAGTCCAATGAGCTGCAAAACAAAAGATGTGGAAAAGCAAATCCACAGATGACATGTTTTGTGTTGCAGATCATTGCTTTGTTCTCTCTCTACAATTCCAAAATCCCAGCACATGTGCCAGGTGCAATTCTATTTGGCACAGGTACTATGCAAACAGTCCGGTCACAGTGATCCCCCTTCTCATCCTGTCCAGTGCCCCCCCATCCAGTCCAATGCCCCCACCATCTCACTGACTCCCCCATGCCAGTGTCTACCCCCTTCCCTGCCCAACCAGCCCACTGCCTCCATCTAACTGCCCCAGCCAGTCCAGTCACAGTGTCCCTCCATTTCAGCCCAGTGTACCCCTTCTCCAGCCTAGTGTTCCCCTCTTCCACCACCATCTCACTGCCCTCTTTCCATCCAGCACAGTGCCCCCTATGTATCACCCACTGCCTCTCCCCATTATGCTCTACCTGTCACCTACTGCCTTTCACCATCTACCTGGCAGCACCCACTGCCTCTACCTGTCACCCACTGCCTGTCACCCTATCCCCGGCATCATCCACTACCTCTCTCTGACACTCTATCCTTGGCGTCACCCACTCCCTCTCTCTGTCACCTTCTCCCTGGCATCACCCACTGCCTCTTCCCGTCACCCTTTCCCTGGCGTCACCCACTGCCTCTTCCTGTCACCCTCAATCTCTCCATCACCCTCTTTCTCCTGTCACCCTATGCCCTCTACAAGGCAACACCCTCTCCCTATCACCCACTGCCTCTTCCTGTCACCCTAGCCCTGTCACTTACTGCTTCTCCCCATCACCCTTTTCTGTCACCCACTGCCTCTCTGTCTCCCACTATCTCTACCCATCACCCATCTCTCTTATCACCCACTGCCTCTCCCTGTCATCCTCTACGTTACCCACTGCCACCCCCTGGCGTCACGCTCTGACTCCCCGTCACCCATTCCCTGGCGTCACCCATTGCCTCTCCAACAAAGGTGTGGCTTGTGGATACAGCATTCCCTTTGAGGCCATGTCCCTTGTTGTGAGGCCACACCTACTTTACCAGGGGCACGCACATAAAAACCCCCTCCCCTTCCATCATGGTGCCCCCTCTATCATTTTGTTCTGCATCCACCCCTGCATGTGGGTCACTTCTCACCCAGCTGTCCAGGGCCGCCCTCCTGCTCCACCTACTACCTATGTCGTGCCTGTCCTGTACAATAAAGTGGTTATTGTTAGCCGGCGCATCATAACGTCACGCAGCGCCACTGAATAAGAAAGGAGCCGCGGCATGTGAGAACTGGGGAGCAGCTAGAACAGAATAAGAAGATCGAGGTAACTAAGGTAAGTGTATGGGGTTGTGGGGGGTGGCCTACCTTTTTTGGGCAGTCCTGGGCCCCATAATTTCTGATGGCAGCCCTGGCTGCAGGCATAGGAGGCCCTAGTCAGATGGAAGTACTGTACCTGCCATAGAGCTGGTGCAAGTTTTGATGGCGCAACGCGATGGTTATGTTTAATGACGCGCCAATCTATATTACTGCATGTACAAACACTGAAAGTGGGCGTCTCAGTACCTGCACATTTGGCCTCAGAGATGTACACAAGGGAAGGACTTGTGGCAGCATTTACAAAAAGTTGCAGACAGGCGACGGCCAATAGACGCTACTATGTGCTAGGTCATATAACAGGGTTACCCCTAATTGTGTTTATATGGGGTGCAACCTGTAAACTACAATAGTACTTGGGGAAATTACAATGAGCACCATTCTCTTCCTTTATTGCTTTTCTATATTGATAAATCTGGTTAAAATACTGTAAGATCACTATCAGCTGTGATTGGCATCATCCCCTGACTGCTTTAACCGGGCAATGTGACTCTGGAAGATACCTGTCTGCTCGGCCCCAGCACCAAACAACCAGATCTTATATTATTTGTCCACTTACACATATTATCAAATTGGATGCTGATCCTGATGCTCAGTAGAGAGGTATGATCGTAGTGCATACCTGCCCACTCACCCGTAAGGGCTGGGAGGCTCCCGAAAATCAGGTGGCACTCCCGGCCACCTGGAAGAGTGGGCAAGACTCCCAGAGCATGGCCGCGTCTGTCCTGCAGAGCGAAGTGGACTTTCCAGGCGGCTGATGGCGCAAACTGCGTCATCGTACCCCCTCCCCCAGCTTTACATTGACGGCAATCACTGCATTGTATATAAGGGGGCGGGCCATAATACAGTGATCACGCCATCAAACTCCCCCCCCACGGCCCACCTGTGCAGTACCACGTCCCCACTGTGCCGACGTGGCTGCCCCCTCCCAGAGGAAGAAGCCACAAATTAGGCAAGTACGTCGTAGTGTGTGAGGACTGCAACGTCAGGAAGGGGAGAGTGTTCAAGTAAATATCATCAATCTCGCTAAGGCATGATTTTTTTTTTTTTTTTAAATATTCATTTAACATTATTTGCAACAGATTCCAGTTACATTTCCATCCCAACCATAGTTAGTTGAGGCTTTCATCACCAACATATCAGTTAAGAAGGATATACACTATACAATATATCGCTCCGACGCGGATCGGAGCGATATATCGTACACATTCTATAGTGTGTATGGCCAATTCTTCGTTTACGATGGTTGTTTATCACATCGTTCCATCTGCTGTTCCATACGGCAGCTGGGATGATGCAATGAACGACGCCATGCAGTTACTTACAGCATTTAAGCATACATCATACACCAGATTGAGCAGTGTGTATCATTACATCGCATCCTTCCATCCCTGGGTTACAATATTGTATGGTGTGTACTAGTGATGAGCGGTTCGGATTCTGAGGAATCCGAACCGCTCCGAACAGGTGGAATCCGAGTCCACCCGAACGCAAGTTCGGGTGTTCCCGCCTGACTCGGATTCCACCTCGAGGCCGAACGTCACCCGTCCGGCGTCGGATTCTCGCGAGAGCCGAGTGACGTTCGGCCTCTATAAAAAGGCGCGGCGCCCGGCAGTCGGCGCCATTTCTCGCGTGACGCTTAGTAAGGTAGTTAGCTAGTGCGCTGTCTGTTCTAGTGTTAGATAGATTAGAGTAGGCAGTGCTCTGTGACTTTACTGGGCATAAGCCCTTGTGTGTGCTCCGTGACTGGGCATAATAAGCCCACTGTGTATGTGTACTCTACTACTCACTGTATTATACAAGCTCCGTGACAACTGACAGGGCATAGCCCACTGAGTGTATTATACAAGCTCCGTGACTGGGCTTAGCCCACTGAGTGTATACAAGCTCCGTGACAGGGCATAGCCCACTGAGTGTTTTGTACAAGCTCCGTGACAGGGCATAAGCCCACTGTGTCTATTATACAAGCTCTGTCACAGGGCATAAGCCCACTGTGTCTATTATACAAGCTCCGTGACAGGGCATAGCCCACTGAGTCTATTATACAAGCTCCGTTACAGGGCATAAGCCCACTGAGTATTATACAAGCTTCGTGACAGGGCATAGCCCACTGAGTGTATTATACAAGCTCCGTGACAGGGCATAGCCCACTGTGTCTATTATACAAGCTCCATGACAGGGCATAAGCCCACTGAGTATTATACAAGCTCCGTGACAGGGCATAGCCCACTGAGTGTATTATACAAGCTCCGTGACAGGGCATAGCCCACTGTGTCTATTATACAAGCTCCGTGACAGGGCATAAGCCCACTGAGTATTATACAAGCTCCGTGACAGGGCATAGCCTACTGTGTCTATTATACAAGCTCCGTGACAGGGCATAGCCCACTGTGTCTATTATACAAGCTCCGTGACAGGGCATAAGCCCACTGAGTATTATACAAGCTCCGTGACAGGGCATAGCCTACTGTGTCTATTATACAAGCTCCGTGACAGGGCACAGCCCACTGTGTCTATTATACAAGCTCCGTGACAGGGCATAGCCCACTGAGTGTATTATACAAGCTCCGTGACAGGGCATAGCCCACTGTGTCTATTATACAAGCTCTGTGACAGGGCATAGCCCACTGAGTGTATTATACAAGCTCCGTGACAGGGAATAAGCCCACAGAGTATTATACAAGGTCCGTGACAGGGCATAAGCCCACTGTGTCTATTATACAAGCTCTGTGACAGGGCATAAGCCCACTGTGTCTATTATACAAGCTCCGTGACAGGGCACAGCCCACTGTGTCTATTATACAAGCTCCGTGACAGGGCATAGCCCACTGTGTCTATTATACAAGCTCCGTGACAGGGCATAGCCCACTGAGTGTATTATACAAGCTCCGTGACAGGGCATAGCCCACTGTGTCTATTATACAAGCTCCGTGACAGGGCACAGCCCACTGTGTCTATTATACAAGCTCTGTGACAGGGCATAGCCCACTGTGTCTATTATACAAGCTCCGTGACAGGGCATAGCCCACTGAGTGTATTATACAAGCTCCGTGACAGGGCATAGCCTACTGTGTCTATTATACAAGCTCCGTGACAGGGCATAGCCCACTGAGTCTATTATACAAGCTCCGTGACAGGGCATAGCCCACTGTGTCTATTATACAAGCTCCGTGACAGGGCATAGCCCACTGTGTCTATTATACAAGCTCCGTGACAGGGCATAAGCCCACTGAGTGTATTATACAAGCTCCGTGACAGGGCATAAGCCCACTGAGTATTATACAAGCTCCGTGACAGGGCATAAGCCCACTGAGTATTATACAAGCTCCGTGACAGGGCATAGCCCACTGAGTGTATTATACAAGCTCCGTGACAGGGCATAAGCCCACTGAGTATTATACAAGCTCCGTGACAGGGCATAAGCCCACTGAGTATTATACAAGCTCCGTGACAGGGCATAGCCTACTGTGTCTATTATACAAGCTCCGTGACAGGGCATAGCCCACTGAGTCTATTATACAAGCTCCGTGACAGGGCATAAGCCCACTGAGTATTATACAAGCTCCGTGACAGGGCATAAGCCCACTGAGTATTATACAAGCTCCGTGACAGGGCATAAGCCCACTGAGTATTATACAAGCTCCGTGACAGGGCATAGCCTACTGTGTCTATTATACAAGCTCCGTGACAGGGCATAGCCCACTGAGTCTATTATACAAGCTCCGTGACAGGGCATAAGCCCACTGAGTATTATACAAGCTCCGTGACAGGGCATAAGCCCACTGAGTATTATACAAGCTCCGTGACAGGGCATAAGCCCACTCAGTATTATACAAGCTCCGTGACAGGGCATAGCCCACTGAGTGTATTATACAAGCTCCGTGACAGGGCATAGCCCACTGTGTCTATTATACAAGCTCCGTGACAGGGCATAGCCCACTGAGTGTATTATACAAGCTCCGTGACAGGGCATAAGCCCACTGAGTATTATACAAGCTCCGTGACAGGGCATAAGCCCACTGAGTATTATACAAGCTCCGTGACAGGGCATAGCCTACTGTGTCTATTATACAAGCTCCGTGACAGGGCATAGCCCACTGAGTCTATTATACAAGCTCCGTGACAGGGCATAAGCCCACTGAGTATTATACAAGCTTCGTGACAGGGCATAGCCCACTGAGTGTATTATACAAGCTCCGTGACAGGGCATAGCCCACTGTGTCTATTATACAAGCTCCGTGAAAGGGCATTGCCCACTGTGTGTATACAAGCTCTGTGACTCCAGTTCAGTAAAGTAATATGGATCATGAGAATGAACTGAGAGGAGAGCAGAAACAACATGTAAATGCTAG
Source organism: Taudactylus pleione (assembly GCA_031769625.1). Taxonomy (NCBI): domain Eukaryota; kingdom Metazoa; phylum Chordata; class Amphibia; order Anura; family Myobatrachidae; genus Taudactylus; species Taudactylus pleione. The sequence goes on from JAUIMM010000134.1 coordinate 8,381,030, forward strand.
CATTGCAGCGGCTGGAAGTCCATCACTTTTATCTAAAGCTGATGCTCAAGGGCGTAGAGGCTTTAAAACCTTAGGGAACCTGAAATCAAAAAATTTAGATTTTACAGGGGTAAAGACAAAAAAAAACCTCTAAAGACTACTACTATTGCAGAGAAACAAAAAATTGGCAACATACCATTCACCACACGTAGCGGCAAGGAAAGACTCAGGCTTTGCCCTTTATTTCTGAGTGGTGGTTCTGCAGCTGTCAGTGAGGCATCTTGTGCCTCTCGTGATGATAAAAGACCTTTTCAATCAGACTATAGAAGTGTGAAAAAATTTAAAACCAATAAGGCAGTCGAACAAACTGTGTTTTTTGAAACACAAATGTCAGAAATCCCTGAGGAGAGTCTAAGTGGGTCCACAAGTGGCATTTCTATGTGTAAGCCTGACCTTTCAGAGAAGCCGCCCTCCACAGTTTCTTTTCCATCTGTAGTTGTGGGGATGAGCAGTATTGCCGAGGACATAGAAATTGAGGATGCCACCGTGGAATTGCAAGAGGATGAGAGGAATATATGTGCAGCTGACGCTGGCACTAATGAGGATGTTGAGGATGAGGATATTATTTGTATAAGTCAGGCACCAGTGGAAGCAGCTCTTGGCCAAGATAAGAAGGCCATTGCCATGCCTGGGCATAGAAACAACAAATCCACATCTTTTGTGTGGAATTACTTTTACCCAAACCCTGACAACGTTTGTCAAGCCATTTGTAGCCTCTGTGAGACCACAGTTAGTAGAGGTAGGGACGTTCAACATCTAGGAACCTCTACGCTATTATGTCATCTGCAGCGAGCTCATGACAGGTGTTTGATAACAGAAATTACTGCAAAAAAAATAACAACAAGCAGTCCAGCATTAGCTAGATGCCTTCTCTCTACTAAATCCCAGCACCTGCAATCTCCGCCGACAACACCTTCCTCCTCAATATCCTCAGGAATGATCAGTGGTAGTACAACATCCAATTTGTTAGTGCTAAGTCACGGTGACTCCTCCAATTTCCAGGACACCTCAGAAGAAACTGAATCTTTGAGCGCTAGGCCTGCTGCTGCTGCTGCTGGTGGATCTTCATCCCAGAAGTGGACCAAGAAGACTACTAGTAGTATACCAAAAAAACAATTGACTGTTAAAGAATCTCTTGCAAGGGGAAGCAAGTATGACAGCTCTCACCCTGTCGCACAGCGATTCACTGACGCCATGACAGCTATGCTAATATTAGATCTGCGTCCAATATCCTCAATTAATGCAGTGGGATTTACACAGCTAGTTGAGGTCATGTGTCCCCGGTACCAAATTCCATCTCGGTTTCATTTTACCCGAAAAGCCATTCCTCGGCTGTACCAGGACGTTAAACAGAACCTAATTATTGGTCTGCAAAATGCTATTGTACCCACTGTCCACTTAACCACAGATATGTGGACAAGCGGTAGTGGACAAACTAAAGATTACATGACTGTGACGGCCCACTGGGTGGGTGAATCGCCTTCAGCAGCAGCAGTATCTAACAAACAACACCAGCTCATTCAGAGGCAGGCAACTCTGTGCATCACCGGATTCAATAAGAGGCATACCGCTGACAACCTCTTAGAAAAACTAAGAGATGTCATAGAAACATGGCTTACCCCACTTGGACTCTCCTCAGGATTTGTGATTTCTGACAATGCTACAAATATAGTGAAAGCATTACAGCTGGGTGAATTCCAACACATCCCCTGTTTTGCTCACACAATAAACTTAGTGGTGCAGGGTTTTTTAAAAAACGACAGGGGCGTGCAGGAGATGCTGTCTGTGGCCCGAAAAATTTCGGGACATTTTCGGCATTCAGCAACAGCGTGCAGGAGATTGCAGCACCTGCAAGAGCAGTTTAATTTGCCCTGCCATCAACTGAAGCAAGAAGTGGTAACGAGGTGGAACTCAACCCTGTATATGCTTCAGCGGATGGAGGAGCAGCAAAAAGCCATCCATAGCTATACGACAAGTCATGACATTGGGAGAGGAGGGGGAATGTACCTTACCCCAGCACAGTGGAGAGTACTTTCTGTCTTGTGCAAGGTGCTCAAACCATTTGAAGTTGCCACTTGTGAAGTGAGTGCTGACACTGCTAGCTTGAGTAAGGTGATTCCCCTGATTTCGCTTTTGGAAAAGCAGCTGGAGAAATTGAAGGATGATATTAAACAAAGTGATTCCGCAAAGTATGCTGGACTGGTAGATCAAGTCCTTTGTTCGCTTCGCCAGGATCCACGGGTGGCCAAGATCTTGAAATCTGATCATTATATTTTAGCAACCATTCTTGATCCTAGGTTCAAGTCATATGCTGTGTCTTTCTTTACAACTGACCCAGATCTTAAAAGAACCAAAGCGCTCCTGGTGAGCAAGTTGGCAGCTGAAGTGACACATGGCACTACGATGACGTCTCCTCCTTCGGTTTCTCCAGCAGCAGCCAGAAAAAAATGTTTTTCCAAAAGACCCAGTTGGTGATGCAGATAAGTCAAGTCAACATTTTGACATCTGGTCGGGTCTAAAAGATTTGCCCAACACCAGTGACACCTCTACCGCAACTCCATCTAATACGATTACCATCCAAAGAATGGTGGAGGATTATTTTCAGGACACCGTACACGTAGACATGTCACAGAGTCCCTTCGAATATTGGAAGAAAAAAAAGGCAATTTGGAGACCCTTGTATAAACTGGCTTTGCATTATTTAAGCTGCCCACCCTCCAGTGTGTACTCGGAGAGAGTTTTCAGTACAGCCGGGAACCTTGTGAGTGAACGACGAAGGAGGCTACTTCCACAAAATGTAGAAAAAATGATGTTCATTAAAATGAACTGGAAATTTCACGAGGAAAACCTTTCCCACCAATCACGTCACAGTACAGATACTTCTGTAATGGTAGATTCCAGCGGGGATGAACTGATATTGTGTGAGGAATCGGATGATGTACACACTGATGAGGGTGAGGTTGGCAATGATGGTGACATCATGCCACTGTAGACCTGTTGCCTTTAGTAGATTGGAAGATTTTTTTGTGGGGGCCCAAACAAACCAAGCACTTCAGCCACAAAGTGGCAGTACCTGTCGCTGAAATGCTTCGTTTGTTAAAGTGTGCATGTCCTTTTTAAGATCCAACATAAAGGGTGGGTGGGAGGGCCCAAGGACAATTCCATCTAGCACTACCTTTCATTTCTGCCACTGCTGTGTGGCATAGTTTCATAGATGTGCTTTAAACTGTGGTGTCTGTGCCACTGCGCCGCTGCTCTGACGCTTGGTCACCAGTCAGCTCACTGCAACCTTTGGCCAATAATGGTGAAAACAATAATTTAAGCTGTGAGGTGGTCTAAATTGACTGTAAATGACTGGAAATTAATGTTATTGAGGTAAATGTATCAGATTCCTAATCCCCCACCCCACTAGATCTTCACCATCTCACATGAGAAACAAACCCACAACCTACCCAACCTTACAGTAGATTATCCTTTCCTGTACTGATGGTGAAATCACCTTTCCTCTATTCATAGTACGAAAATTCCTATAGACAATTTTTTTTATGTTAATGAGGTCACCTGTAAGTAATAGACCTGTCTTTTCTAATCACTCTATGGGCCTGATACGGTTTTGGACGCTAATGCTGGCGCAACTGCAGCTTTTTTTTTTGCAGCATGACCACAGCTTTATGCTAATTCCACAGCTGACTCATACAGTGACGCCCTTTGGATGCGGAGCTATTCCGCCACTATGATTAAAAAATCGCACCATCGGACACACATCAGTCGCACCAGCGGACATTGCACCAGCACTATGGACGCACAGAATGTCCTTCTGAACATGGCCGCCAAAATCAGTGCAACTGCGGGAAATGCTGCAGTCACTGGCCACGACATGCCCACCTCTGGCCAGCCACCCCCATAACCTCTCAGAAATGGCCACTTACTGAATTCGATCTGCGTCCCCTGGCAGTAACCAGCAACTGCATGCGCACACTGAAATTCGATCTGCGTCCCCTGGCAGTAACCAGCAACTGCATGCGCACACTGAAAGCAGAAAGCCGTTTGCCTCCGATGCCACAACAGCGTACACCACTGAATCAGGCCATTCGATTTCCGTTAATAATGCACTTGCCCACCTATGAATCCTCTTGAATTCTATGTTTTACTTATAGTGAGGTGCAAGATTTGTACCCTATATTTAAGATGTGGTCTAACTAGTGATTTATACAATGGTAATATTATGTCTGCATCATTTGCATTAATCCCCCTCTTTGGGCATCTTAGAATTCAATCAATCTATCATCTAGTATTTCTGAGTCATTTCCCTATTTATATTCCACCTAAAGTACCTGATACAGTGCTGCACACAGTCGCTGCCGCATCTTTTTTGTGTAGCAGAGGCGGCGATAATATGCAAATGATACTTTTTGCCTTCTGTCCACTTTACTAGTGTGCACCTGAATGTGCAAGCACTGAAACGCCCACTTTCAGCGTAGCCGCACAGTGTAAAAACGCCAGTGATTCATGACTCGCCACTATCGGTGCACCATCGCCAGTTACACATGCCCTATGGCACATGTGGTCTCTCCACCTGGACATGGCCTCTGTGGCAGCGGCTCTGCGTATGAGAACGCAGCCGTTTTCAGTGCACTAACATGCCCACGCGACAGATTGTTTTTGTGTACAAATCAGGAACGGTCATTATTTTCCCTAGCCATCTACAATACCTGCGGTCCCGTACGCAACAATGCATTTGTGCGGACACACAGGGTAACGCATGCGCTGTAGGGGTTTTCAGAATACTGCAGTAGCAAATAATCGCTCAGCGACATGATCATTCGCATTGCGTGCAGCAGTTATCGTGCACGGATCAGGCCCAGATATAAAGTACCAACAAATCAGTGTCTAGCTTACATTTTACAGGATGTGTTTGAAAGATGAAAGAAGCTGACTGGTTGGTACTTTTGGGTCTATTTACTAAGCCTTGGATGGAGATAAAGTGAATGGAGATAAAGTACCAGCCAATCAGCAACTGCCATGTCACAGGCTGTGTTTGAAAAATGGCAGGTAGGAGCTGGTTGGCTAGTACTTTAACTCTGTCCACATTATCTCCATCCAATACTTAGTACCAGCTACCAGCCAATCAGCTCTTAACTGTAATGTCACAGGCTGTGTTTGAAAAATGGCAGTTAGGAGCTGGTTGGCTAGTACTTTAACTCTGTCCATATTATCTCCATCCAAGACTTAGTAAATAGACCCCTTTATCTCTCACAAATGTATATCTCTCCAAGCTTTCATAAATATTAATATTACCAGAAATAGTAATTGTTGAGACTTTGAGCGTGCCTGGGTGCTGGTGGGCACCCCCTCCAGCGACCATGCCCCCTTGTATACATTACTATAGTGCGCATTTTGGAGATCTTGATCTTGCCATTGCATGATAAATCTATACCTCCCCATAGATGCTTTTGTAGAACACTATTGGACAAATGGGCTTTGAGCATGTTTTATCATTCACACCTTTCTTTTCTACTCTTCCTAAACATATGATATCCTTCCCAATTCACTACATGGTTATGACTTTAATTCAAATAGACCCACTACATAATTATTCTCTTCTTCATCCGCATTAACTGTAGTTCACCTATCTTGTTTGGAAGACTCCTGGCATTTTTCACCATACAATTAATATTTTACCAGCCTCATTTATTTTTACACACCTTCTTTTCGCCTCTTCTAAACCCTTTACCTTAGTTCTCCCCATTCCCTCAACTGTGTCCTGGGCTGCTGTGAGGGGGGGGGGGTGCGGCGCCGGACCCGGGCCCCCACCGGGCCCCTCAGGAAGCCCGGGCCTGGGTAATCTGTACCCGCTCCCCCCCTTCTCGGCGCCCCTGCCCGTGGGGGATGCCTAACTCTAACTTCCCCCAGGGGGTGCCTGATCTTAACCCCCCTTCCCCTAGCCTAATCCTAACCCTCCCGGGAGGTGGGGGGGGTGCCTAACCCTAAATCCCCCCGGGAGTCCCTAAACCTAAACCCCCCCTCCCCATCAGCTTATAGGTCCCGACGCCTGGCTTACCTATGTTCGGTATGCCGGGCGTCAGAAATTCAGTGTGGGGCTGATCATAGGCGTCGGTATTTAGACATCTATCATTAGTCCCATGCCGGATTTTCACAGTCGGGAAGCTCTCTTTCTCTGTAGCACAGTACCTGATAAACTGAGAAGTACTTTATATAATCTAGTTTAATATCTGTATATTTTATCCAACCATGAATACCCTATTTCATGAGGGGGCTCTGGCATTAATGATATATATAGGGCATGTGGGGGCTCTGGCATTATAAAGTGGCATGAGGAGGCTCTGTCTGGCATGTATAGGAACATAAGGGGTGCTCTAATGCCATATACTAGGGCATATGGGGCTCTAATGGCATATTTGGGGACATGAGAGGCTCTGGCATATCTGGGCATGTGGGGCTCTGATGGTATATAAGGTGCATGAGGAAGCTCTGAGAAATAAAATGTTTGTAACCTTTCTGCAGATTTGGTCACTCCCCCTGGCTACGCGCACTGTCTGTGAATCTGAAAATGGAAAGACAGTAACCCTACCTCTAAGTTTCTCCCCCCTCAAAAAAAAACTAATCACTGACATGTTTCTATGCCCCCAATGTCCACATATACCAGCTCATTTAATGATGTCACTATACAAAACAAAATAATGTATTTATGGATTGTGCACATAGTAAAGACTATAAATGAAATGCTGATTATCTTATTCGTTTCATCAGGGATATCTATGCTCAGTCCCTCAGAAATAAACTTGCTGTCTCTGAATAGACTTTTATGGCATACATATGGGACTTGTGGGATATGCTGTGACACTGCTCCGAAATGACCCTTAGAGAGATCAGCCACTTAATTGATGCAGATAAAACCCAGCCCTGTTTATTACAGGGAATAGACACTTCTGGGTATAATGTACTTTTAAACCGTGTTTACTCAAAATATTAATAAAACAAAAACTTTTTCCGATCTCGGTAACTGCTGTTAAAATGTCTCTCTCATGAAGTCAATTACCAAACATCAATACAAATCATTAATACACTGTACTGGTGAAATTAATATGCCATCCACGTCACGCTGTTATGTGATGACAGGAACCATTTTTACGGTATCAGGCAGCAGAATAGTGCCATCTCATTAACTTCCAACCAAGACTTATTACTGAGCAAATTCCATTCTGATGAGTTTCCTGACTGATATAAGGGTCTTTAAATATACATTTATAATAATTTCTAAGCTCACTGAATTCTGTCATTGAGAGGACTGATGGGAGTTCCCAGCACTTGCCAATAATTTTTTAAAGCCCTCCGGGCAGGCGCAGCTGTGCGGTACAGGCGGCATGAAGTGAAAGAGAAAAAATGTAATTTGAAATTTTCATTTTTGGTTTCTTTATGTTATTCACTTGTTTGTACCTTTTATACATTTTACCTTGTAGAGTGCCAATATCGCCCTCTATCGACAGGTTTTAGAACTTTTTTTTTTTCACGGAATACTCTTCACCATGCCTTGAGTACTATGGGCATGATTCAGACCCACTCGCAAGCGGCTGTCCGCTCGCAAGTGGGTCGATGTTGTGCACTGCGCATGCGCACGACGGCGGGAGCTCCGTCGTGCGCATGCGCCAGACGCGACGAGCGAAGGACTTTCCTTCGCTTGTTGTGTCTGATCAAAGGGGCGTGCTGTCGATGTTGAGTGACAGCACGCCCCCTTTGGTGGGCGTGCCGGGGGCGTGCCTCCCAGAAGGGAACGCCTACCGTCAGAAGCCGGACCACTGACATCACTAGTGATGTCAGTGGGAGTGATTTTGGCTCTGATAGAGCCCAAATCACTCCGGGCCTTGCGGTTGAAAAACTCAACCGCAGGCTCCGGCTCGCAGTGGCGATGGTCGCAATGGTCAAGACCATCGCGGCCATCAAACTGCACGCTCGTATAGGCTGTGGGTGGTGACCCACAGCTATACGAGCGTCCAGGAGGACGCTCCATAATTATGGAGGACGGCCCTCATTCAGAGCCTGCGCTCTGCTCAGAGCGTACGGCTCTGAATGAGGGCCTATGTTCACTATATTTCATTGTATTGTGCCTATTAGAGCTACAGACAGCTCTGAATATAGAAACTTTAATTATGACACAAAAACTAAAAAAACAAAAATTAAGTCCTGCACTGCGAACAATTCTATTTATGCCCACTCAATTATAGGTACCAATATCAAAGACAAATATATTCCTTGTCCCTGTAGATAGCTATTTCCAACTCGCTGTTGCCTGCGGTTTTATCCACAATGAAATCGCTCCTGCCAACATTATTTTTATTTGAGGTGTTCTAGTTGTATTGCTTTGCATAGGGGCCCTGTCGTGGGACTGGCCCATGTGCCTCGCAGCGCTATACAGACACCAATGTCACTGTGTGCCCTGTGCACAGACTGCTATGTAGCCTATCCTATTCACCCTCCACTCACACCAATGTCACTGTGTGCCCTGTGCACATACTGCTATGTAGCCTCTCCTATTCACCCACCACTCACACCAATGTCACTGTGTGCCCTGTGCACATACTGCTATGTAGCCTATCCTATTCACCCTCCACTCACACCAATGTCACTGTGTGCCCTGTGCACATACTGCTATGTAGTCTATCCTATTCACCCACCACTCACACCAATGTCACTGTGTGCCCTGTGCACAGACTGCTATGTAGCCTATCCTATTCACCCACCACTCACACCAATGTCACTGTGTGCCCTGTGCACAGACTGCTATGAAACCAATCCTATTCACCCAGCACTCACACCAATGTCACTGTGTGCCCTGTGCACAGACTGCTATGTAGCCTCTCCTATTCACCCTCCACTCACACCAATGTCACTGTGTGCCCTGTGCTCAGACTGCCATGTAGCCTATCCTATTCACCGTCCACTCACACCAATGTCACTGTGTGCCCTGTGCTCAGACTGCTATGTAACCTATCCTATTCACCCACCACTCACACTAATGTCACTGTGTGCCCTGTGCACAGACTGCTATGTAGCCTATCCTATTCACCCACCACTCACCCCAATGTCACTGTATGCCCTGTGCTCAGACTGCTATGTAACCTATCCTATTCACCCACCACTCACACTACTGTCACTGTGTGCCCTGTGCACAGACTGCTATGTAGCCTATCCTATTCACCCACCACTCACCCCAATGTCACTGTGTGCCCTGTGCTCAGACTGCTATGTAGCCTCTCCTATTCACCCTCCACTCACACCAATGTCACTGTGTGCCCTATGCACAGACTGCTATGTAGCCTATCCTATTCACCCACCACTCACACCAATGTCACTGTGTGCCCTGTGCACAGATTGCTATGTAGCCTCTCCTATTCACCCACCACTCACATCAATGTCACTGTGTGCCCTGTGCACAGACTGCTATGTAGCCTATCCTATTCACCGTCCACTCACACCAATGTCACTGTGTGCCCTGTGCTCAGACTGCTATGTAGCCTATCCTATTCACCCTCCACTCACACCAATGTCACTGTGTGCCCTGTGCTCAGACTGCTATGTAACCTATCCTATTCACCCACCACTCACACTAATGTCACTGTGTGCCCTGTGCACAGACTGCTATGTAGCCTATCCTATTCACCCACCACTCACCCCAATGTCACTGTATGCCCTGTGCTCAGACTGCTATGTAGCCTCTCCTTTTCACCCACCACTCACACCAATGTCACTGTGTGCCCTGTGCACAGACTGCTATGTAGCCTATCCTATTCACCCACCACTCACCCCAATGTCACTGTGTGCCCTGTGCTCAGACTGCTATGTAGCCTCTCCTATTCACCCTCCACTCACACCAATGTCACTGTGTGCCATGTGCACAGACTGCTATGTAGCCTATCCTATTCACCCACCACTCACCCCAATGTCACTGTATGCCCTGTGCTCAAACTGCTATGTAACCTATCCTATTCACCCACCACTCACACTAATGTCACTGTGTGCCCTGTGCACAGACTGCTATGTAGCCTATCCTATTCACCCACCACTCACCCCAATGTCACTGTATGCCCTGTGCTCAGACTGCTATGTAGCCTCTCCTATTCACCCACCACTCACACTAATGTCACTGTGTGCCCTGTGCACAGATTGCTATGTAGCCTATCCTATTCACCCACCACTCACCCCAATGTCACTGTGTGCCCTGTGCTCAGACTGCGATGTAGCCTCTCCTATTCACCCTCCACTCACACTAATGTCACTGTGTGCCCTGTGCACAGACTGCTATGTAGCCTATCCTATTCACCGTCCACTCACACCAATGTCACTGTGTGCCCAGTGCTCAGACTGCTATGTAGCCTATCCTATTCACCCACCACTCACACCAATGTCACTGTGTGCCCTGTGCTCAGACTGCTATGTAACCTATCCTATTCACCCACCACTCACACTAATGTCACTGTGTGCCCTGTGCACAGACTGCTATGTAGCCTATCCTATTCACCCACCACTCACCCCAATGTCACTGTATGCCCTGTGCTCAGACTGCTATGTAGCCTCTCCTATTCACCCACCACTCACACTAATGTCACTGTGTGCCCTGTGCACAGACTGCTATGTAGCCTATCCTATTCACCAACCACTCACCCCAATGTCACTGTGTGCCCTGTGCTCAGACTGCTATGTAGCCTCTCCTATTCACCCTCCACTCACACCAATGTCACTGTGTGCCCTGTGCACAGACTGCTATGTAGCCTATCCTATTCACCCACCACTCACACCAATGTCACTGTGTGCCCTGTGCACAGACTGCTATGTAGCCTATCCTATTCACCCACCACTCACCCTAATGTCACTGTGTGCCCTGTGCTCAGAATGCTATGTAGCCTCTCCTATTCACCCACCACTCATACTAATGTCACTGTGTGCCCTGTGCACAGACTGCTAAGTAGCCTATCTTATTCACCCACCACTCACACCAATGTCACTGTGTGCCCTGTGCACAGACTGCTATGTAGCCTATCCTATTCACCCACCACTCACACCAATGTCACTGTGTGCCTGTGCACAGACTGCTATGTAGCCTATCCTATTCACCCAGCACTCACACAAATGTCACTGTGTGTCCTGTGCACAGACTGCTATGTAACCTATCCTATTCACCCAGCTCTCACACCAATGTCACTGTGTGCCCTGTGCACAGACTGCTATGTAGCCTATCCTATTCACCCACCACTCACACCAATGTCACTGTGTGCCCTGTGCACAGACTGCTATGTAGCCTATCCTATTCACCCTCCACTCACACCAATGTCACTGTGTGCCCTGTGCACAGACTGCTATGTAGCCTATCCGATTCACCCACCACTCACACCAATGTCACTGTGTGCCCTGTGCACAGACTGCTATGTAGCCTATCCTATTCCCCCACCACTCACACCAATGTCACTGTGTGCCCTGTGCACAGACTGCTATGTAACCTATCCTATTCACCCACCACTCACACTAATGTCACTGTGTGCCCTGTGCACAGACTGCTATGTAGCCTCTCCTATTCACCCTCCACTCACACCAATGTCACTGTGTGCCCTGTGCACAGACTGCTATGTAGCCAATCCTATTCACCCACCACTCACCCCAATGTCACTGTGTGCCCTGTGATCAGACTGCTATGTAGCCTCTCCTATTCACCCACCACTCACACCAATGTCACTGTGTGCCCTGTGCACAGACTGCTATGTAGCCTATCCTATTCACCGTCCACTCACACCAATGTCACTGTGTGCCCTGTACTCAGACTGCTATGTAGCCTATCCTATTCACCCTCCACTCACACCAATGTCACTGTGTGCCCTGTGCACAGACTGCTATGTAACCTATCCTATTCACCCACCACTCACACCAATGTCACTGTGTGCCCTGTGCTCAGACTGCTATGTAACCTATCCTATTCACCCAGCTCTCACACCAATGTCACTGTGTGCCCTGTGCATAGACTGCTATGTAGCCTATTTTATTCACCCACCACTCACACCAATGTCACTGTGTGCCCTGTGCACAGACTGCTATGTAGCCTATCCTATTCACCCACCACTCACACCAATGTCACTGTGTGCCCTGTGCACAGACTGCTATGTAGCCTATCCTATTCACCCACCACTCACACCAATGTCACTGTGTGCCCTGTGCACAGACTGCTATGTAACCTCTCCTATTCACCCACCGCTCACACCAATGTCACTGTGTGCCCTGTGCACAGACTGCTATGTAACCTCTCCTATTCACCCACCACTCACACCAATGTCACTGTGTGCCCTGTGCATAGACTGCTATGTAGCCTACCCTTTTCACCCACCACTCACACCAATGTCACTGTGTGCCCTGTGCATAGACTGCTATGTAGCCTTTCCTATTCACCCACCACTCACACCAATGTCACTGTGTGCCCTGTGCACAGACTGCTATGTAGTCTATCCTATTCACCCAGCACTCACACCAATGTCACTGTGTGCCCTGTGTATAGACTGCTTTGTAACCTATCCTATTCACCCACCACTCACACCAATGTCACTGTGTGCCCTGTGCACAGACTGCTATGTAGCCTATCCTTTTCACCCACCACTCATCCCAATGTCACTGTGTGCCCTGTGCATAGACTGCTATGTAGCCTCTCCTATTCACCCTCCACTCACCCCAATGTCACTGTGTGCCCTGTGCACAGACTGCTTTGTAACCTATCCTATTCACCCACCACTCACACCAATGTCACTGTGTGCCCTGTGCACAGACTGCTATGTAGCCTATCCTTTTCACCCACCACTCATCCCAATGTCACTGTGTGCCCTGTGCATAGACTGCTATGTAGCCTATCCTATTCACTGTGTGCCCTGTGCACAGACTGCTATGTAGCCTATCCTATTCACCGTCCAATCACACCAATGTCACTGTGTGCCCTGTGCTCAGACTGCTATGTAGCCTATCCTATTCACCCTCCACTCACACCAATGTCACTGTGTGCCCTGTGCTCAGACTGCTATGTAACCTATCCTATTCACCCTCCACTCACACCAATGTCACTGTGTGCCCTGTGCTCAGACTGCTATGTAGCCTATCCTATTCACCCACCACTCACACCAATGTCACTGTGTGCCCTGTGCTCAGACTGCTATGTAGCCTCTCCTATTCACCCACCACTCACACCAATGTCACTGTGTGCCCTGTGCACAGACTGCTATGTAACCTATCCTATTCACCCACCACTCACACCAATGTCACTGTGTGCCCTGTGCACAGACTGCTATGTAGCCTATCCTATTCACCCACCACTCACACCAATGTCACTGTGTGCCCTGTGCACTGACTGCTATGTAGCCTATCCTATTCACCCACCACTCACACTAATGTCACTGTGTGCCCTGTGCTCAGACTGCTATGTAGCCTATCCTATTCACCCACCACTCACACCAATGTCACTGTGTGCCCTGTGCACAGACTGCTATGTAGCCTATCCTATTCACCCACGACTCACACCAATGTCACTGTGTGCCCTGTGCACTGACTGCTATGTAGCCTATCCTATTCACCCACCACTCACACTAATGTCACTGTGTGCCTTGTGCTCAGACTGCTATGTAGCCTATCCTATTCACCCACCGCTCACCCCAATGTCACTGTGTGCCCTGTGCTCAGACTGCTATGTAGCCTCTCCTATTCACCCACCGCTCACACCAATGTCACTGTGTGCCCTGTGCACAGACTGCTATGTAACCTCTCCTATTCACCCACCGCTCACACCAATGTCACTGTGTGCCCTGTGCACAGACTGCTATGTAACCTCTCCTATTCACCCACCACTCACACCAATGTCACTGTGTGCCCTGTGCATAGACTGCTATGTAGCCTACCCTATTCACCCACCACTCACACCAATGTCACTGTGTGCCCTGTGCATAGACTGCTATGTAGCCTTTCCTATTCGCCCACCACTCACACCAATGTCACTGTGTGCCCTGTGCACAGACTGCTATGTAGCCTATCCTATTCGCCCAGCACTCACACCAATGTCACTGTGTGCCCTGTGCATAGACTGCTATGTAGCCTATCCTATTCGCCCAGCACTCACACCAATGTCACTGTGTGTCCTGTGCACAGACTGCTTTGTAACCTATCCTATTCACCCACCACTCACACCAATGTCACTGTGTGCCCTGTGCACAGACTGCTATGTAGCCTATCCTTTTCACCCACCACTCATCCCAATGTCACTGTGTGCCCTGTGCATAGACTGCTATGTAGCCTCTCCTATTCACCCACCACTCACCCCAATGTCACTGTGTGCCCTGTGCACAGACTGCTATGTAGCCTATCCTATTCACCCACCACTCACACCTATGTCACTGTGTGCCCTGTGCATAGACTGCTATGTAGCCTATCCTATTCACCCACCACTCACACCAATGTCACTGTGTGCCCTGTGCATAGACTGCTATGTAGCCTATCCTATTCACCCACCACTCACACCAATGTCACTGTGTGCCCTGTGCACAGACTGCTATGTAGCCTCTCCTATTCACCCAGCTCTCACACCAATGTCACTGTGTGCCCTGTGCATAGACTGCTATGTAGCCTTTCCTATTCACCCTCCACTCACACCAATGTCACTGTGTGCCCTGTGCATAGACTGCTATGTAGCCTATCCTATTCACCCACCACTCACACCAATGTCACTGTGTGCCCTGTGAACAGACTACTATGTAGCCTATCCTATTCACCCAGCTCTCACACCAATGTCACTGTGTGCCCTGTGCACAGACTGCTATGTAGCCTATCCTATTCAAGTGAACATGAGCCCAAAGCACCTCTACCCTTTTACCGGCTGCACGCATGGTGCCACACCTATCTCTTACATTGATGATGTCGATAAATTTTGTTTTCGTTATTGCTCAGCTTTACCCTGACGGATTGGACTAGGAGCTTCCACTACAAAATGATGCAGTTTTAATGCAAATCAGTTCAGTAGTTTTTGCGCCAACTTGGAACAAACAGACAAACAATGTTCTCATTATATCAGTATAGATCAGTGATTTTCCTCTTTTAAATCAAGGCACACTATACAAGATTTTAAAATTGGCAATTACCATCCGGCGATTTGGCGTATGCAACCTATGAAAAAACAAACTACATTGGCCCCAGCAGGATTAAAACACACTACATTGGCTCCCACAGGAACAAAACACACTACATTGGCTCCCACAGGAATAAAACACACTACTTTGGCTCCCACAGGATTAAAACACACTACATTGGCTCCCACAGGAATAAAACACACATACATTGGCTCCCACAGGATTAAAACACACTATATTGGCCCCTGCAGGAACAAAACACACTACATTGGCTCCCACAGGAACAAAACACACTACATTGGCTCCCACAGGAACAAAACACACTACATTGGCCCCTGCAGGAACAAAACACACTACTTTGGCTCCCACAGGATTAAAACACACTTCATTGGCTCCCACAGGAATAAAACACACTACATTGGGCCCCGCAGGAATAAAACAATCACATTTTTGGGCCCCCACAGAAATAAAGCAATCTCATTGCCCCCCCCAGAAATAAAGCAATCACATTGGCCCCCCCCAGAAATAAAACAATCACATTGGCCCCCTGCAGAAATAAAACAATCACATTGGCCCCCCCCAGAAATAAAACAATCACATTGGCCCCCTGCAGAAATAAAACAATCACATTGGCCCCCACAGAGAAAAAAAACACATTGCTCAGCAACTGAAAAAAAAAGCAGATTGGCTCACACTGCCTCCGGGCTGGAAGCACTGGTTCGGTCACTGGTACAGGGTAGGAAGGAAGTGCCGGCTCAGTCACTGGCGCGGTTTGGGCAGATGCGCTGGCTCTGTCACTGTCGCGGGGTAGGAAGGAAGTGCCGGCTCAGTCACTGGCGCGGTTTGGGCAGAAGCGATGGCTCTGTCGCTGGCATGAGCAGGAAGCGCTGGCTCGTTCACTAGACCAGGCGCGCAGGCTTGCTGGAGGCAACGCGGCGTGCGTGACCTGTGATGTCACGCCGCTACGTCTAGACAGGTGATGGCCCGGGTGCGCCTGAGCCGCCCAGAGGAGCTCAGCGGCAACCCGGAACACACTTCACAAATGCCCACGGCACACCGGTTGAAAACCGCTGGTATAGACATTCAATTAGATTATCCTGACAAGGTTGACAATTAAGTATTTAATTAGCTTGTTTTTTTTCCAGGGTTACCTTGGAGGAAACTTCAGAATAATATTTAAACAGCTGATCTAAGTCATATGTGAGGGGTGCAGCTTAAACTGTAAAACTGGGTACATACTATAACGATGGATCGGTTGGCAGATCGATCCGCCGTCCGAGCGGCTGATTTGTAATCTATACACACTTACCAATTGGCCGTTCGATGTGTATGATCTACATTACACCGACCAGTTGAGATGTCAGTGTCGGCAGTCCCTGTAGCAATTGTGCAGGTTGTCGGCGGGTTGGACCCGTACACACAGCCCGAGGCACCAATATATATTTCAAATGCATCGACTGTGCTGCAGGGCCGACCTGAAATATCTGTGATCGAGAAGTTCACAGACATATCGGGTATACACACCTGCCAATGCACTCGCAATATATATCGTTCATCGATTGAACAAACAATATATCGACAAGTGTGTTAATGAAGATATAAAGAAACAAAAAAAGAAGAGTATATAAAGCACACTGGAGGGAAAAAATTGCTGTGATGTAAACTCAATTACAAAGTATTACGTCACTTTATTGAATTATAGATCCCTCAATAAAAATTAAAACTTAACATTTACTAATACTTTTAAAAGGGGGGGGGGGGGGGTTAGTCCACCAACCAATATCATAGATAATCAAAATATTTTTAGAATTTATGTATTTATTAAAAAAGTGCAGTGTGAAAACAGAAGAATTATTAGTGAATTAAAAAGAAACGCAGCCAAAGTGTATGTGTGTATATAACTTTAATTATGGCCACTTTGTACCTTAAAAAACTTTCCAGTCTAGTATAGTTAAAAATAAAGTGAAGTATCACCTATATTTATTGCAGGGCATTTGGAGTAGAATTCGTAAAATTCTACTCCAACCCCTAAGTATCACTTATTTTTAGTAAGCAGATCGCATTTCCCATAATTGTAATGGGAAATGTGATCTGTCTGGTAGTTACTAAAAATAAATTATGAATAAAATACCTAGGGAAGCCTTGTGATAATAACGCTGGAGGTGGCGTTATCCAGGGTCTTCCCAAGTTACCGGACTCCTACTCTGCTCTAACGGGGAGAGCAGAGCCGGGAGTCGGTCCCAGTAATCAGCTGTGTGATCTAAACAGACTGCAAGCTGATTCACTGCAAAAAAAAAAAAAATAGTAAAAAAAAAATTTACTTACCTGACTCCAGGGACCGGTGATCGGGGCTCCGGGTGATGTCCTCCCTCCAGTCAGCTGGTCTCCCATGCTGCACTGCAGCCCGGTCATCAGGTGATCGGGTCCCAGTGCAGTATGGGATATCACCTGACCGGAGGCATGGAAGACATCACCGGAGTCCCGGATCATGCAGGTAAGTGGGTCCGCGATCATGGGGGGCAGAGCTTAGCACCGGGGGGCAGGGCTTAGTGCCGGGGGTTGCAGCGGCGGCAGGTCGGCGCATGCGCGGGCACTTTGTCACGGTATTTTTTCCGAAAATCCCATCCGACAAGTGTGAGGATGGGATTCGCAGGGACAGAGCTTTCTCGCAAGATCTGTCCATGCAAGGGATTTGTAGTAAATCCCTGTGATATTGACTGAATTCGCAATGCGAATTCAGTCGTTAATATCACACTACAATCTGCATTCAATATGCGGAATGTAGTATATAGAGCCCTATGTGGCATATTTTATGAAACGGGCTCAAACAAACTGATTTTCTTTTTCGGCTGATTAAAAAAAAAAAACAGCCACACAGGAATAGGAGTAGCCTTACAACTTGCCAGGTCAGTTAGATGTCAAAGAAAACATGCATGAGCCGGATTATAGCCTTCCGTATCTGCACTGGAACTGGAAGTCCAGAAACTGTTTTCCAGGTCTAGATGCTGCAAAATTGAATAGAGTTAAGGGTCAAACCAATAAGGTGCAAATTGCGAGGTGCGAGTTCAGTTTTCTCTTCGAATTTGCATAGCGAATTCATTTTGCAATCCAATTAGCAACTTGCACTAAACCAGTCAGAGTGAATTCGCATTTTTCCATTCACAGGTTAAAATGTCGGGACACCGTACTGAACACTTTGGACACTCCCCCCCTAACGACAAATTCAACAATTTATAGTTTCCAATTAGCTTAATTAGTCCAATAATTTCAAAGCCAGGGGGGAGAAAATGAGGGGAACATAATTTGAGCACAGGATCGTATGGCTGATATAGAACAGTTTATAAATGATCCACAATAATGTTGATATGAACCTTAATCAGGTCACAAATCACAATCACAATAGCACAAGTGGAGGTCATCCCACAAGAGTACATGCATATATGTAGAATAACTAGGGAGAAAAAGGGTACTCTCATTGTTTGGGGGCACTCAATTGAAAAATTTCATATGAAACATAAAATATAACATTTATTTTGATATGTATTAAAAAATGATAACTGCCAACATTCACACCTGAAAAGCAGACCATTGCAATAACAAATAGGTTAAAAGAATAATTTCACGTACAAGAAAGCTGGTGAAATATAGCAGGGTCATTCAAAAATAATGGTATAATAACCAATTAATATTTAAGATATACCATAATCACGGTATCATAACCAATAAATTCTCACGGTATATTATAATTAGAGGTACACAAATCAGCCATTTGACATCATTAAAAAAACCTTCAGTACTTTCCTAATACTCACAAACAGCCTTCTATACGGTCCTGCTAAAGAAATAATCAATTTTGGGGGGTCCAGGATGGTGTCCCCACTTTTTCATGCATTTCTCTCACATCGCATTTGGTAGTCCACTGCGAGTAACGCAAACAGACATTTTTATTTTGGACAATGAGAATTCTCGAAGGCGGGTAGTCGTCAAGTTTTATGAAACAAACTCGCTACTCGCAATTCACACCTCATTGGATTGACCACTTAGATGGAAAAAAAAGGTAAAAAATAGAAAATAATAATAAATATAATAATAATAAAAAGAGAAAAAAATGCTTTATTATAATAATAATAATAATAATAATAAAGCATTTTTATCCTGTGGGCACTTCAGATACTGTAACACAGTCCTGAAATAGCTTTAGCAATTGGAGAAGACTCAGGTACTTGTACCACCGATGTCCATTATAAGGCTTGCAATAGCCAGTTAACACTCTAAAACCTGTACAAACATCCCATTTTCACGATTTAAGATTATGGGGCCTATTCTTCAACACTAAAATAAAGTTTTTAAGGACATTTTCCTTAATTACCATTATTTTAGTACAGGTTGAGTCTCCCATATCCAAAATGCTTGGGACCAGGGGTACTTTAGATAACGAATATTCCGTATTTTGGAATATTTGCATATCATAATGAAATATCTTGGGAATGGGACCCAAATATACACACAGAATGCATTTATGTGCTATATACACCTTATACACACAGCCTGCAGGTCATTTTTACAATATTTTCAATAATTTTGTGGCTGAAGCAAAGTTTGTCTACATACATGAAATTCATTTGTTTCATATACACGTTATACACAGAGGGCCTCATTCAGAGCCGGACGCTCTGACAGAGCGCTCACTCTGAATCAGGGCCGGCCTTCTGTTTTTTTAGAGCGGCCAGGAAGATGGTCGCGATGGTCAAGACCATCGGGCTTGCGACGAGACCCTTGTGGTAGGGTCTCGTTGCCGCAAGCCCTAGAGTGCATTCGGCTCTAACAGACGAAAGCACTCCCACTGACATCACTTGTGATGTCAGTGGGGCCGGCCCCAGACGGTAGGCGTTCCCATGGGAACGCCTCCGTTTGGGCAGCCATGCCCCCGGCCCGCCCACCAAAGGGGGCGTGCTGTCACTCAACATCGACAGCACGCCCCCTTTGGTATGAGACCCGGAGCGACGGCTTGCCCGTCGCTATCCGGGTCTCGCGCATGCGCACGACGGAGCCAGCTCCATCGTGCGCATGCGCACTGGGCCACCATCGACCCGCTTGCGAGCGTATAGCGCTCGCGGGCGGGTCTGAATCAGGCCCAGAGCCTGAAGGTAATTTTATACAATATTTTTAATAATTTGTGCCTTAGACAAAGTTTGTGTACATTGACCCATCAAAAATCAAAGGTTTCATTATCTCAGTCATGCCAAAATAATTCCGTATTTCGGAATATTACGTATTTCGGAATATTTGGATATGGGAGACTCAACCTGTATTCATGAAAAGACTTAACACAGGAGATATCACTGATATCTCCTGGTTAAATTCCCCTGCGTTAATCTCCACACTTCCCATACATTAGTACATTAGTATGGGATATGGAAATTATGGTATTCATCAAATTCCGAAAATTATGTATTTTCGGAATTTGATGGAGTTACTATACGCCATTGTGAGGTGGCGTATAACAGGTAACACTTACCTGTGTCAGCGTGTGCAGGTCCCCCAGCGTCTTCCTCCGGCGCTTTGGTCCCTCCTCTGGCTCCGGTGTCTGCTAGGACACTGTGGGCCTGATTCAGACCCGGACGCTATTTGCGGCCACTCGCTGGCTAAAAGGGGCCGGCTATTTAAATCATGTTCTCGCACTGCATCGCGTTAAGCTGCCCACTAAGTAATAGCGAGCGGCCGCACTATGCGCTCACACCTGTATAAAGACGCCACTTTGCCACTCGCAACACACGTCATCTCCGGCAGTTGTAAGATTAATCGGGAACATCGAGAGCCATCGGAGCTGCTCGCAGTGCTTGTGGTAGGCTTTCCCACCACAACATTGCGAGCAGTTCTGGCTAAAATACAACCCAGTCACGTGTGTAATGACGCTACTTTGCTAATTATGCACACCCATTAAACGCCATTCTGACGGTCGGATACGCCTGCGTTCACACATCCACACCCCCGTTTGCAAGCACCTTCCATCTGTCACTCAAAATAGCGGCCCGACTGCGGGCTACGGGCGAGCACTTTCCCATCGCACTGGCTGGTTTGTGCAGGCGCATTGCGACTCATATGCATGCGCAGATTGCAAAAAATCGCTCAATGCGAGCGAGCGCAGCATAGCGTCCGGGTCTGAATCAGGCCTTGTGTTCTCCCAGCAGAACACAATAAAGTTTAGAGAAAAAAAAAACTTTTTTTTTTTTTTCTAAACTGTACTGTGGTCTGATGGGAGAACACGTGTCCGAGCAGACACCGGAGCCGGAGGCGCTGCAGCGGGCAGGTAAGTGCGGGTCAGGGAGGAGGGATGCGGAGGGGCGAGGGACACACAAAATTACTGCAGCAGTAGGCAGTGCTGAGCATGTGCTGGTTTTATGAATGTAACGGCGCATGCACAGCACGGATTCCAGCTGCGGTAAATTAGTGTAGATTACAGCTGCGGTAAGTTAGTGTAGATTACAGCTGCGGTAAATTAGTGTAGATTACAGCTGCGGTAAATTAGTGTAGATTACAGCTGCGGTAAATTAGTGTAGATTACAGCTGCGGTAAATTAGTGTAGATTACAGCTGCGGTAAATTAGTGTAGAGAGGGAAAACTATCTATTTCCCGAAAAGCTGTCATCGCAAAAATGACAGCTTTTCGAAATAGATAGTTATAGGGAGGAGGAATGATGAATTCCTCCGGTAATTAGGTAGAACTCCATGTGAGTTCTAAACCTAATTACCTCCATCGAATTTTAAGTTATGATGAATAGGCCCCATATTGACATGCGATAAATGAACCACTAAGGATGTGCAAAGCTAGTAAAACCATGCAGTGTAGTGTGGAACATTTGTATAATAACATCTGCTGATGTCACTTCCTTTTTCACATATCACTTCCTGTACAGCACTGCAGAAAGTGACAATATGAATTTCCAGCATTTTGAAGTGTCCCGTCTTTCAGGAACTGAGGAAGCAAATAGTGCACTGCAAAATTGTTTGATCCAATGCGAAAGACAGTGTCCATCTAAAGTCGATGGATTCACGGATCTCTATCTACGCTGAACTTTCTAGCAGGTCCTAGAGCATACTGTAATCTCCAATCAGTTCACTTCAAATGTTTTAGAATTATTAAAAATACATGAGACCCTTTTCAGCTCTTTTTAAGCTCCGGTCCATAAAGTGACACCAGCTGCATTAATGTTAATGGACAATTGATGTATTTGAATCACTAGTACATTTTCAAATCACGTTAACAGATATATAGGTTACCACGACACATTGCAGAACTCTGGGATTGCTCTAGAACAGTGTTATGTGGCAGAGCATTCTAATGGAGTGGTGTTCTGGTGAGTCTACCTGCCCTAAACCCCTACTCCTAACCCTCCCTCTAGTGCCTAACCTCCCCCCTATAGCCCAACCCGAACCTCCCCCTAGTGCCTAACCCTCACGTACAGCAGCCTAACCCTAATGTTGACATTCTAACAATGTTGACATCTTAACTGACAACAATGTGGTGTCTACATTATGATTTGTCGACCTTGTTATTGTTAACTTCCTGACTACATCTCAGAGAAAACACAGGGATGAGCTCGCATTACAATGATCTGACTCCTGATGTAATTAAGAGATTGTATGACTATGAGAACGGTGGTTCCCGGAAGGTACAGAATGATCTTACAGGCTGGTGAAGTTAGAGCCTTGTGATAACGCTACACTACTAAACTGGAAGGATAAAAATGGAGTATACTGCAAAATATGTTTGTCAAACCAGAGCTGGATTAAGGCTTTGGGGCAGACCTGGCCGACCTGTGGCTCTCCAACTGTTGTGAAACTACAAGTCCCAACATGCTTTACCAGCTGGAGAGCCGCAGGTTGGCCAGGTCTGCTTTGGGGGTTCTGGGGCACTTAAGACTGATCCTCGCTTTCCACTATAATATGCAAAGGGCCCCATTTATCAAGGATACATAACCCCTTTAGCACTCACTAAAGGGGTTATGTCATCCTTTCAATATTTATCAAACAGCGGTAATCTAAGATCGCCGCTGTTTGTCAATGCATCACTCTTGCCATCTTTAGATGGTGGGTACGATGTGGTCTTTGGACCCGGCAGCAGCCTTTCTGACTTCAGCGTAGCCTTCCAGGCACTGGCGGGTCCCAGCCGGGTTAAACAGTCATGCACATGCACAGACTGACGGTCACGCTTGCGCATAACATCGAAGCCCGAGACAGACTTCGCTGGACCTAGGGATGGAAGCCCGGCATTGCATGGTCTACCGACATCAAATCCAGCGATGTGATGGCAACTGGTCATCACATTGCAACCGTTCCATAGTATAACCATCGTAATGGTTATACCGTGCGCATGCACAGCAGTCATAACTTTGTGCATGCGCATTTAAGTTCAAAAAGGGGTGGAGCCTCTGGGAACTTGTGTGGGGCCACAAGTTTATAGGTTGGCACATGCAAGAACCATGCATAGTTACATGGCATAGCTCATCAAGTTCAACCTTCTATGAAGTTATCATGTGTCATCAATCCATAAGAAAGCAATGCAAATCACCCAGCAATTTAACCTCACATGTGGGATAAAAATATATCTTGACCCCATAGATGCGATTAATTTCCAGGATAACATCACCCCAAAAAGTTTTGTATGCTCATTTGAAATATTGATACCATTCACTGTAAGTCATCCTCCAGCCATTCACGGGGTGTGGTATATGAGTTCGACACCCTAATCATAACTGCAACCTACCCCTAATAGTAACGTTCATATATTAATAATGAAGGCTTGCATGTCGACATATTGACAATATGATCATGTAGACATTCTGACCGAAAAATGCTGACATTCTGAACCATTGCACATTACAGTGCCGACATTCTGAATGTCGACAATGTGACTGCATACCATTTCACATCCACCCAGTAATTCTGCCTTGCTGCCTCCCCATGTCTGTGGATTTCACAGTCTATGTAGCCTGAGTCAGTGAAAAATCCTTTTTGCCTGTACAGTTTATTGGTGCTGAAAAGTTTTTCCTTCAGTTCCATCACTGTGGATATCCCCCATCCTCACATGCACAGTAATGAGGGTAAAAAGGTTTTCCTTTGAATGACTAAGAAAAATAATAGTATTTAGTTTACAGTAATGCACTTCAAATTGACACCAAAGTCTGATTCTCTCCTCTAGCATTGCAGATATGTTATGTGAGTAATTAATATCATCCTGTTTACAGACTACAAACATTCTTGGAGTTGATTAGCACCGGTTACAGTTTCTGGATAATTGCAAGGCCAGCTCAGCTCATGACATGAATAAATATATCTACTCACAGCAGATGCTGAATACTAGTAATACTCCGGCCAGCCATTTATCTGAGTGACTTACCAACACTCCTGTACCATCATCAATTATGAATAAGGTGTACAGCTTTTGCAGTATAAATATTTAGTGTTACACTGAGCAGTTAAAAATGTGAAAAAACTTGGAAAAAAAAAGAAAATACTTGATTTCCTGATGCTATATAAGAGATTAGTTTTAATCTTGATATTTTTTTCCCAGTTGATGTTTTCAACAGGTGCTACCAAAATTTAAAGATGTTTACTTTGACCCCCCCTCCCCCAAATAAAATAAATAAATTAACCTAATACGTAATGGATAACAATTGATTAAAACAATACATCAATTGTAAAAAAAATATTAGATCTGCCACACAAATGACATTCAAGGCTATTGACAGTCTCAGCACACATCCAGGCTGTACAGATAAATAGACAACTGTCTTCTAACTGGTACAGTAGATACTGACAGTCTATTCCAACAGCAGCACACAGCAGTCATACCACTAATTCCAGTCAGTGAACGTAGTCCCCAGTCTATAGTTTCTTGCACAGTGAGCACATCTGAAGACAGATGTTTGGGGCGCTCAGCCCTGTGCACTGGAAGGATGAAGAACGACTGGGCGCATTTAGGCAAAATAACATTATTGCCTTTTGCAGAATAAAAAGACCACTGAACCATACTTCATCCTCTTGTCGCTATATATATATATATATATATATATATATATATATAAATATCTGCATTGATTTCGATGGGATAATGAAGGCTGTTGCTGAACAGAGGTTTTCTGCTGAAATCCAAAAGACAATACAGTGGCTTATAGGGCTCTGTAAGGATACGTATGCATTTCAGTGCTACAAACTTTATTACTAGCCTGCTGTATACAGACCAATGATATGTCCACTTACTGCAGTCTGCAAGCAAGCTGAGCAGTAGGAACGATTGCAATACTGTAGATGATTGTGTGATTTTATTTAATCAACATGATTTAGAAATAACACGTGTCAACGTAAGAGGAAAATAAATAGATACAAAATGGGGAACAAACATAAATACACAATATTTTCAATATGCAATCATTGTATAATCTAAAAAAAAATAATGTTATACAATGTGCAAGGATTTTATTTTCCTTTTGTTAAGGGGGATTAAAGAATTAGAATATATTTAGACAAAGCTTCAAAGCAATCTCGGTGTAAATCACCGGGGAATCCCTACAGTCTGAAGAAATTCTACTTTACTTGGTTCAATATTTTAGTCTGTGCCCTAGAACAGACAATTCATTCATTAGAAGCACATTAATTATATCGGACGCATCAAATATCAAATCTGCATAACAAGCCTGGAAAGAGAAATCAATCAATTTCTGATTTCTTTTTTTTTTTTTCATAAATAGAATTATTAATATACATAAAGTGGTAGCATTGGATACATTTTATCCAGATAAAAAAATTACATCATATTAAATTGTGTGATACAATTATCTAATTTAAAAATAAACACTAATAGCTGAAAATGACTTAAAAGCGGAAATAAAATAAAAGTATTAAAAGAAATAATAATAACATTTTTTATAAAATAACTACAATCAAAGCATAGTCTTGTGCAATTCATTCATTTAACTTACCGGAGCGAATATCACCATACACATTTACAAAGGAATTTATAATCCAACTCTGTGCTCTGGAAATAAAACAGAGGTTGTTGCATACTAAACTGTACAAGGTAGCCAAAAGCTTCTGTGTAGGCACTTCCAGCTGCCTGTCCTTTCCATGGAGCTCAGTAAATCAAGAGATGAAATCAATGCAGAGAAAGTGAGATGTTAGCCCAAGCAAGAAAACAGCCCCAGATTCCCTTCCTGAGGGTTGGCAGGAATTGTCATAACATTGGAGATTACTGTGTAAAGCCAATTGTCAGGCTGGGGATCTATGCGATACTTTTACTTGCTGCAGAAACCCTCTTCTGTGTTTGGAGGCTTAGCTGTACTCTACGTTAGAGCCAGGTTCATAGTATAAGGCAAGAACTGAAATACATTTCCTTTGTATAGATTCAGAAATTCATTCAGAGAGGAGGAGACATACTGGGTGGTGTATTAAAGATGAACTTTTTTTTTTAGCCTTTGGGATATCATGTTTTTTAATTATTTTGGAAAATAATATTATAATGTGGAAATATCTGGGAAGAACTACTGGGATATAAATATATTATAGGGAATGCTTTTTATTATCCAGTATCCTGTTTACATGAGTAAAATAAAATAAATAATTCAGGGCCGGTTTTAGACCATGTAGAGCCCAGGACAAAAATTCCCCACCCCCCTCCCTGATAAACTCGGCTGTAGAGTGATAGTGGAGGCAATCACTATGCTTTTATGTTTTGGCCTGGACAGTATCCTCTCAGGTGGAATGTCGCGGATGGCGAACCATGATATATCCCATATCGCCACAGATAGCGGTGATAAGGGATGTAATTTAATAGGGCGAATTTGCGATGCTTCGTGTCTATGCCCCCATGTACACTGCACAATACTTTTTAATGCTAAAAGCATACTTGCTTACTTTTGTTTTGTTGTTGAGATGCACCTGACAACTTTAGGGACGGGTCTGGGCTAGTTATGTAATTAGGCCCCGCCCCTACAAAATGGCAGGAATCGAGGGTTTGTGTCGCATCATTTAAGCCCCGCCCTCTCCCTACTGAGACTGCAGTGGGCGCAGCGTGCCAGATACCATAGCGAGGCTGAGCTGCTCCTCTGACTGTGCTTCTCACGAATGTAGGGTGATGTCTCGAGGCATGCCGTCATCACACCCAACATTCTGGGAGTAGAGAGAAGGAGACCGGATTGCACTTTTATATTCTGGTGGCGGTGGGAGGATATGACCTTAGCAGTCAGTGATTGACTGTTCCAGTCAGTACAGCTAACGTCCTCGGCTGCCAGATTAGACAGTGACGGCTGCGCCTTGGGGAATAGACCTGCCAGCCCGTCCCTTGATCTCTTAATTAGAGATGAGTGATCTGGTTTGGACAGTATGCATTTTAGAGAAATACTGCCAGTATATGTTGTCCAGGCAAACCCCCAATAGTGGCTTTTTAAGGCCAGGCACTCAAGGGCAGTGGTGTAACAACCATTATGGCAGAATGCATGGCAGCTACAGTAGTACACCCAAGTTATCCGCAGCACTCCCCTCACAACAGAGCAGAATCCCTTTTAAGCGGTACATACCCAGGGGGCCCTATGTTGTAATGCTCTAACCCAAGCTCATGGGCAATTGATCAATGCAAGTCCGCATTGTGCAGCGTTTGTATTGCGATTACGCTTGTAAAGAGGAATCATCCGCAAACTGAGTGACAAGTAGTCAGCATTTGGAGGCGGTGTCAGGGGGTGATTAGAAAAACGCAGGCGTGTCAGACCATTTAAACACTGTTTCCTGGCATCCATGTGAAACCCTGGTTTAGGGTTAAAGAAAAATAATTTAAATGTATACTTTTGTAATATACATTTCATAGCATTCTGAGGTAATTTTAAATATGTACTTGCTTAAATAAATAAGTTATATGTGTGTGGAGATGTCGCTTAAATAAATAAGGTATATGTGTGTGGAGATATCAAAGCACATTAAATTCATACTGTACATGTTTATGTACAGTACATGGTTAAGTAGTGTGCATTATACAAGAAAGTGCCAGAACTGGTAGGAAGGAGCTGCAGTCAGGTAGCCCATGTTTAACATGGGCGGAGTGATACATGCAGGAGTGAATTGGTTCCTGTCAGGAAAAGAGAGTCCGGTTAGAGGGAGGTATATAACAGCTGTCAGCAGCAGCTGACAGTTAGTCTGGAGTTCTCCTGCTTGGATGCCCACCTCTCTGTGGCCTGGGCAGCGGAGCCATTGTAGGCTGCTGGGCGCAGGGGGGGTGGAGCCGGAGAGGAGGCATCGGTGGCAGCTGTCAGCGGAGGAGGCTTACCACTGACAGCAGGCGGATCGTCGCGGCAGAGGTCCCGGCAGCGTAGCATCATGGCCGGCTACAGAGATTGCAGTCCCGTGCGGTAGAGATGCACAGAGGGACCAGCGGTGGCCAAAGGCTGTGATTGTGAGCATCCCGGCGGCTCTGCGATGCTGAGTGGCTGTCAGCTGAGGAGGCAGAGGCGGACACTGGTGAGATGAGTCGCAACAGCAGGGGGGGTTGTGGCCTGATGGTCTCCCCCTGTGTACAGCCAGCGGGTAGTCATTCCGCTGGCTACCTCCGTGTAAAGCATCACCTGACAGTGGCTGTGTGTAGAAACAATGCACTGCACATACATGCAGTAGTTAAGCTTTGAACAGACCAGTTCTATCACAAGTTAAGGCATAGGAAAGAAGGGGATTCATTTAACAGTATATGGAATGTAATAAATTAGAGCCAGAGATAAATAGTTTAATGGATTTTATCTCCAAGCCTTTGGCATAATATAAGAGATAAGAAAAGAGTCGAAGGAGGATAAATAATTTTGGGATTCTACAGACTGAGTTCATCTGTCCCACAGTGTGAACAGGCGTTTAGGAAAGTGAAGGAGCAGTTGATGAATACCCCTGTGCTGGCTTATGCAGACCCGTCTAAACCTTACGTTTTGCACATCGACGCTTCACTTGATGGTTTGGGAGGCGTTCTCTATCAGACCATGGTAATAAAATGCGCCCAGTGTTTTACATCAGTAGAGGACTTACTTCTAGTGAGAGGAACTACCCAGTACACAAACTAGAATTTCTTGCTTTGAAGTGGACAGTTGTGGACAAGCTGCATGATTACTTACTGTATATGGTGTGACTTTCGATGTGCACACCAACAACAACCCACAGACTTATATCCAGACCACGGCTAAGCTGGATGCCACTTAGCCGATATTAAAATATCGATCCAGAGTCAGCAATATTGATGCAGATGCCCTTTCCAGCATTATTCATGATCCCGTAAGATCTGAAGAAAACTGGGTAGAAGTGTCCTCCCTTGAGGTTAAGGTATTGTGCCAGTGAACTTCAGTGAGGCAATCAAGTGGGCAATATGTGATTTTTTTGGGAGCTGCAGATAATGCCCTTCCATTGGCCTATTGTTGGTTATCTCAGCTAGAACTAGGGGATCTACAAAGGGTATCCCGGAGTGATTTAATACAGGCCCAGAAAGAAGACCCCTGTATCAGAAGAGTTCACAGAGCTGTAGAAGAAGGGCATAGATATCCACCCTCAAGTGAAGGTCACACTGGGGTATGGGGTTTCCGAAATCAGTATAAAAAATTCTGTATAAAAGCTGGAATTTTAAACCGAAATACAACAACCAACTGTTCACAATTTACACTGGATAGTTTAAATAGGGTTTTCCCAAGTAGGCCCTGACCCTACCAATACTTGGGTGGAGGCACCAATTTAGATAGGTTCCCCACTTAACGTTGGGTTAAGGATGGGTAAAGTAGATTACCAGTACATAGGAGTTAGTAACCTGGTGACCCTTTAGTGGTAAAAGGGGGGTTACATTTGCTTTACCCTGGGGATTAGTTACTTGTCTTTACCTATAACCACAGAGGGATGCTCTGCGGGTACAGCATTGGGCATCCTCTACACTTGTAGTTTACACTATTTCTTCACCCCTTGTCGCTATCTATAGGGTCTTTGAGATCCCCATATAGTGTAAAACTCCAAGTGTAGAGGATGCCCAATCCTGTATTAGCCAATGCGTCCGTGGTTACAGCAGAAGAGCCCTCTGTGTATCTGGAGACCCGCCATGTCTGTGGCAGCTTAGACTTACTCAGAAGGCTGATGGCCATCTGGTCTGAGATCGATGTTTCTAATTTTGTGCATGAGCGCCAGATGTGAAATGCTTTCAGAAGGCGTCTCTAGGGACGGTGAGTGAGTCATGACTCATTAGCATATTTTGCAAATTGCGATCTGTGAGAGATCTTAGCTGCGATGGCATTTGCGTGTGGATCTGAGTCAGGTACACGTGCAAATGCCGATATTCACGTATATTGAGCGATTACGGATCACGGATCGCAATTGCGAAAATAGGCTTATGACTCACCTGCCGTCCAGGGCTTAGAGACGCTCACTGAAGGCATTTCATATCCGCTGCGCGCGCACACAAAACAGGAAACATCAAACGCAGATCAAGTGGCCATCCTCATTCTGCGTAAGTCATACATGCCGCAGACATAGCGGCTCTCCAGACACGCAGAGGGCTCTCCTGCTGCGAGCAAGGATGCAATAGCTAATTTATGCACACCCTGGAAACAGCGTTTAAACGCTACTGACACGCCTGCGTTTCTCTAACCACCTCCGTTACCTCCCACAAACGCTGGCTACCTGTCACTCACTTTGCAAGTAAATCCTCTGTGAGCGTAATTGCAATTCAATTGCTGCACGTGCACAATACGGCTTACACACATGAGCAATGGCAAACAATCGCTCAGTCTGCATAAATATCGGTATTGCGTCCATCTCTGAATCAGGCCCTATATCAATAAGCATGTCACGGTATAAGCAGCTTTTCGTGTACACGATAATATTTTATTTTCATGCTATGAGTATGTACTCAAGTTCATTGATTAAAACCAAGATCTACCTATAATACATTCACGTTATTGAGTGTTTTATGTAAAGACAAAGTAGTGCAGCAGCTGGTATGAATTAACTTTAATCACTTAGAACATTTCAACCTATGGCCCTCATTCAGAGCCGTTCGCTATTTGCGGTCGTTCGTTTAAAAACAAGGGGTGGCTATTCAAATGATCCGTACGCACATTGTAGTCTGTTCACACCTCTAAGTCTGAACGAGCGAGCAAAACATACGCTCGTTTATTTGTTAAAAACGCCCCCTGGCCGCTCGCATCCTACGTCATGTCCGCTATTTATTAGATTAATCGAGTACATCGACCAGCGTATGAACTGCTCGCTATTCTTGTGGTTGGTGTTTGCTACCACAAATTTGCGAGCAGTTCTGGCTATAAAATAACCCAGTGACGTGAACAATGACGCTGCTGTTTTAAATATACACACCCATAAAACGCCCGTTTTGACCTTTAAGCACGCCTGCGTTCGGATCTCCACTCTCCATTTTCAAGCACCTTCCCCTGTTACCACCCACATACGCCTCATTCTGTCATTCAAAATAGCAGGCACTCGCTATATTGCGTACCAACGATTTTTGGCCGCACTGACTGGTTCGCGCATGCGTACTAAAAACCGTACGCATGCGCAGATGTGCAAACATCGCTCGGAACGAGCGTACTGCCGCTAACGAGCGGCTCTGAATGAGGGCCTATGTTCCTAAACATAAAATATAATTATTTATTTAATGCGGATCAACACATTGTTATGAAAACAACTCACCTCCTGTAGATGATGTGTTTATATTTATATACAGTATAAAGCATGTTTATTTCATAAAATATTCCCCTTTCCCCCCACCCATATCCCTATGCAAATTATTCAACATGTTCATGGGCGACATCCAGACTTCATACATGACTTGATTGACAAGTAATGCCACTTCTGACACCACAGGAGGGGTGAGTGATTCTGTGTAAATTGATCTGGAGCAATTCATTAATAGTGTCTGAGCGACAGAAGAAGGCAGGAAAAGAAATGTGTTTATAGAAAGAATATTATGAACTGGCAAAGTCGGCTGGGAAGGAAGGAACCCCTTTACGGATCCCTGCTGCAAATTATGGTAAAATTGTCGAAATCAATTGAAAATTGTCGGATTCTCACGAGAGTTCGGCTCTACATAAGGCGCTGAGGGTCTCATTCAGACCCGCACGTGAGCGCAGGACGCTCGCAAGCGGGTCGAGGGTGCCCTAATGCGCATGCGCACGACGGAGGGAGCTCCGTCGTGCGCATGCGCGAGACCCACATAGCTACAGCCAAGCTGTCGCTATGGGTCTCGCACCAAAGGGGGCGTGCTGTCGATGGTGAGTGCCAGCACGCCCCCTTTGGTGGGCATGCCGGGGGCGTTGCTGCCCAGACGGAGGCCTTCCGTCTGGAGCCGGCCCCACTGACATCACTAGCAATGTCAGTGGGAGTGCTTTTGGCTCTGATAGAGCCAAAAGCACTCCTGGGCTTGCGGCAGCGAGACCCTACCGCAGGGTCTCGTTGCAAGCCCGATGGTCGCGATGGTCTTGACCATCGAGACCATCATCATGGACGCTCGCACAAGCTGTGGGTGGTAACCCACAGCTATGCGAGCGTCCAAGAGGCCGCTCCATTTTTAGGTAGGAGGGCCCTGGTCAGAGTGTCCGGCTCTGAATCAGGCCCTGAGACCGGTACTCCATTTCTCTCCCAATGCTTGCAGGCATGGAACAAAGAGTTTGTCCCCTACATCGTTTGTCCCCAGTATTTTGGCAACCAGGGCTGGTTCTGACTAGCCCCGTGCTAGTTGTGCTTAAGGATGGGGGACCCCTACATCATTTGTCTCTCATATTTTGCACAACCAGCACTGGGTCACTAAAGCCCGGGGCTGGTTGCTCTTTTGGGGGAGGGGTCACGCCGTTTGTTTTTTTACACAGGCTTTCATTTTTTAAACATAGCAGCACGGACGGGTCTCACTGATCCCGTCCGTGCATCTGTGTTTATTTTTTTTACAGACAGTTGCATGCATCACGGATATCCCTGATCCGTGTAAGCATCTGTCTGCTATTCTGCAAATCTTTAGATCGTGCACAATAGATCTTGTGACACATGGTGCAACTTTGCTGCACATCGTGTCCTGGAGTGTCGGGGAGCTGCCGGGGAGAGTTCAAGGGAAATTGTTCACGATATCGCATTGTGAGCACATCGCGTAGTGTGTAGGCAACTTCACAAGTGGCTGTGCTGGCAAAGTGACTGTGTATAGGGGGCACGCTGCACACTGATGTATACTGCGCTATACTCTGCTGATTAAAGTGTTGAGACTCACAAGTGGCTGTGTGTATGAAAAAAATGTTTAAAAAAGATAAAAAAATCTTTCAAGAAATGTAAAAGTTTAAAAAGAATTTTTTTTTTTTGGTGCTGTACCCCACTGTGTATACAAGCACCGTGACTCAATTGAGCAATAGCCCTCTGTGTGTATAAGCACCGTGACTCAATTAGGCAATAGCCCTCTGTGTGTATAAGCACCATGACTCCTTGGGCAATAGGCATCTGTATATACAAGCACCATGACTCTTTGGGCCGTAGCCCTCTGTGTATACAAGCAACGTGACTCTTTGGGCAGTAGCCCTCTGTGTATAGCCCTCAGTGTATACAAGCACCGTGACTCCTTAGGCCTTAGCCTAAGGAGCACTGTGACTCAGTAGTGAGTGGCAATTTTTCATAGATGTGCTTTAAACTGCGGTGTCTGTCGCTTAGTAACCAGCCAGCAGCCTTTGGCCAATAATGGTGAAAACAATATTGTGAGCTGTGAGGTGGTCTAAATTTACTGTAAATGACTGAAAATTAATGTTATTGGGGTTAATAATCTAGGAACAAAAAAAAAGCCAAAATTATGTAATTTTAGCTTTTTAGTGAATCTTTGTAAAAAAAAAATCCAAAACCAGTCACGGCAGGTTTGGTAAATCCAGATCCAAAGCCGGATGACAAATCAGAACCAAATTCAAATCCAAATCCAGCGAAAATGGTCCAGCACAAATCCCTACTGCCGACTGCCTTTACCGACTATTTAAGAAGTATTGCAGCAGCACATATACTGCAACAAGCCTCTTATCATCACTGCCATCCCAGGAGAGCCATTTAACGCAGGAGTATAGCTATATAGACTTACCGCTGCCAGACAGTAGTGCTGTGAAACTGAATATTGCTCATCTGTCCCTGCAAACTCTTCTTAGTATATTATGGTGATGCCTGATTGTGTGAAAGTCAGCCTTAGCAAGGTAAATTAGTGAAAAGACCCCTAAACGCCTAAACCTTGTACAAGGTGATGTGTAAACTGAAGGGCCAAAAGTCACGGGTTAGATGCCTAGGGGTAAATTTACTAATAATTGAGCTTGGTCGAGTTTTTTTTTTTAACTCACTTTGACTTGCCGAAACTCGGGTGAGTTTCCCGTTTTAGATGAATGTGCGTAATAAATCTTTACTATTCACTGTGTGTGTGTTATGTCTTTTTTTAATAATTTATTTTTCAGTGGGGGTACGAATGCCGGCCGCAGTTCTACAAGTGCCAAAGTGCAGGCACGCTGGTACCTGTAGTCCCACTGTAAAATACAATAGTTTACATCTATTCTTCACTTTATTACCCCCGTACCCACAGCCCAGGGCTGCGGGAAAGAGCCCCGGGCTTCAGACCAAGCCTGGGGTTTGGGAGAGGGGGGACCCCTTTTTTGGGGGGTCCCTACTTCCCCTGAGATCTCCGGCTTGGTCTGAGTGGCTTGGGCTGATAATGCTTTGGCCACGGAGCCCCGGTAATAGGCATTACAGCCCGGCTGTTTTGGGTCCGGTGCTGGTTTTAATTACACGGGGACCCCTACGCAATTTTTTTTCCCCTATAATCAAAACCAGGGCTGAACCTGCAGAAAGGTGCTGGTTCCTAAATTACGGTGGAACCCTACTCATTTTGTTCCCCGTAAATTTAGGAACTAGAACTGGCTGGCAAGTCGGGGCTGTTTAGGCTTTTGGGGGAGGGACCCTACGTCATTTTCTTATTTCAAAAACACTTTATATTAGGTATTCAGGCAGAAACAAATGCTAATCACACTGATCTGTGTATGTTTCTGCCAAACACGCAGCTCAGGAGGTGGTCTATTTGAAACATCAATTTATCAGTGAGTTTGCAAACTCACCCCAGATTGTAAACTCAATTCTTTGTAAATTTGCGAGTTGCAACTTTTTCATGTAAAGTACAGTACTTCCTAATACTTTACTTTACTGAGAAGAGAAAACTCACTTCCAAACTCACTATAGTTTGGTCTCAGTAAATTTGCGAGTATGAAAAGTAGGCTAAACTCGCATGATTTTGCAAACTCACAAAAACTCGATTCTTAGTAAATTTACCCCCTAGTATCGTGTCGGACGCCCTCTAGCCCGGCGAAGTGCAGTAACTTGACATGGCATCTATTCCACAAGTGGACGGAAGACCTCTGAAGAGATGTTGAACCATGCCATCTGAACAGAGACGCCAAGAGGGGGGGCAGGTACAAATTACCCGGGCCCGAGTTTGCTGCAGGGGCCCAGCGGGGGCCCAGCACAGCTCCCCCTCCCTCTTAAATCACAGCAGCCCAGCACACGCTGCTGTGTGCTGGGCTGCACTGAGACACTGCTTGTGGCTGCTAAAGCAGCAGCCGAAGCAGTCTCCTATGCCTATGGGGGGAGTGATCACGCTAATCGCGCCCCCCATTGGCTGTGCGCTGGTCTGAGGGGCACATAGCGCCCCTCTCCCCAGCGCGCAGGGCTGCTCTGCGGCGCTGAAAAAGTTATTAATCTGTTTCATTTTTTTTCGAAGGGAACGTGGCCACGCCTCTCGCTATTAGGCCATGCCCCCTGTCACCTGGGCCTGGCGTGGCTCTGGTCACCCTGCGTCTGAATAGCTTCCTACAGCTCCCTAATATTTTTAGGTGAAGGATCTTGGGTGCGAATGGACCTCTCCGCCATGTCCCATAAATGCTAGATTGGGTTCATGTTGAGCAACCATTGCGACCATCGGTTGCGTTGGTGTTCCCAGCCTGCAACATCGGTCGCAGCGCTGGGATCGCAAATGCAGCAAGGAGGTGTCTGACACCTTCTGCATTTGCATCTGAGATGGACGGATTTGCACAGCCGCTTGAATCAGGCCCAGTGTGCGATGCAAACCCTTTATGGAAACATATCAATTAATGCTATGATGTTTCAGTGTTAGTATTGTATGGTGCTCACTAAACAATAATTGTCTTTATATCTCATAGCTTAAATTAATTATCAATGAGCATGCTGAAGGCTTGCATGAAAACTACATAACGTTTATAACATGCAATAAATCCTTGCATCTAATTTATAACGCGACAGCAAATTAATCTAGATATTTTATAAGACCTTTAATATTTAGACCATTTGTCCATTGTAGTGGTTCACAAGGGGGGTGGGGGTCAGAGTAACCCTGGGAAAGCCTGTTTAAAAACCTCATGTTTTTTCATGTCTGGTTAAAGGGCAAGTGACAGATCCAGCTTAAGCTACAGGCTTACACAGGTCCATAGATAAACACACTTAGCTCAAAATGAAATATCTCCATTGCCCGCACCTTTGCTGGGGCTCTAAGCTAGCAGAAAGCCTAATTACTGTCAACAATACTTAAACTTGTGCCAACGACTGGCCTTCAGTTGAATACCTGTATAAATACATTTTCCAGCTTGACTCCCACGTGAAAATCATTAATTTCACACAAGTTATTGGCTTCTCTACGAAGCTTGTCAATCACAGCACCAGCCACATTCCCTAGCAGGAGGATGAATAGTGTTAGAACTGCTTTTTTTAATATAGATGTACTCAGCACAGCATTAGAAGTGACTTGAGAAACTTCTCCATACTTCAATGATGTGTGACTGTTCGTATGTGGTAGGGATCCTCAGGATGCTTCGGGCATTGCTGTAATCACTGGCGATTGTGGCCCCACCTTGTGTGACATCACTCGGAGGGGCGTGGCCTGCACCGGGCCTGCGAATAATGTTATATTTCTCAAAATGGCCCTCAGTAGAAAAAAGGTTCCCCACCCCTGCTGTAGACAGAGAGAGAGAGATGGACTGTTGGCTTGATTCAAGATGGCATATTTTACTGCCTTATTCTTTTTTTCTTAATGATGAAGAATCTATTACTTTTTTACTGATTATTGACACAATTAATGATGGTTAGCCACTGTGTTCTGCACCCACACTAGATAGAAGTCAGCAGCTAGCACTTTGCTTCTAGGTAATCGTTGGAGCAGAGCTCTATCCTGGCAACCCAACTTTGACACAATGCATCTGGAAAGTACTCACAGCGCTTCACTTTTTCCACATTTTGTTATGTTACAGCCTTATTCCAAAAAGGAATAAATTAATTTTTGTCCTCAAAATTCTACACACTATACCCCATAATGACAACGTGTAAAAAGTTTTTCTGAGATTTTTTTCAAATTTAATAAAAAAACAACAACAAAGAAATCACATGTACATAAGTATTCGCAGCCTTTGCTCAATACTTTGTTGATGCACCTTTGGCAGCAATTAGAGCCTCAAGTGTTTTTGAATA
The DNA here is from genome assembly GCA_031769625.1 of Taudactylus pleione. Taxonomy (NCBI): domain Eukaryota; kingdom Metazoa; phylum Chordata; class Amphibia; order Anura; family Myobatrachidae; genus Taudactylus; species Taudactylus pleione. Next base: position 8,418,771 of record JAUIMM010000134.1, read on the forward strand.
TGTGGCCACAAGCCTGGCACACCTATCTTTGGGCAGTTTCGCTCATTCCTCTTTGCAGCACCTCTCAAGCTCCATCAGGTTGGATGGGAAGCGTCGGTGCTCAGCCATTTTCAGATCTCTCCAGAGATGTTCAATCTGATTCAAGTCTGGGCTCTGGCTTGGCCTCTCAAGGACATTCACAGAGTTGTCCTGAAACCACTCCTTTGATATCTTAGCTGTGTGCTTAGGGTCGTTGTCCTGCTGAAAGATGAACCTGTCACCCCAGTCTTAGTTCTAGAGCGCTCTGGAGCAGGTTTCCATCCAGGATGTCTCTGTACATTACTGCATTCATCTTTCCCTCTAACCTGACTAGTCTCCCAGTTCCTGCTGCTGAAAAACATCCCAACAGCATGATGCTGCCACCACCTTCACTGTAGGGATGGTATTGGCCTGGTGATATGCAGTGCCTGTTTTCCTCCAAACATAATGCCTGGCATTGACGCCAAAGAGTTCAATCTTTGTCTCATCAGACCAGAGAATTTTGTTTCTCATTGTCTAAGAGTCCTTCAGGTACATTTTGGCAAACTCCAGGTGGGCTGCCATGTGCTTTTTACTAAGTAGTGACTTCCGTCTGGCCACTCTACCATACAGGCATGATTGTTGGATTGCTATAGAGATGGTTATCCTTCTGGAAGGTTCTCCTCTCTCCACAGAGGAATGCTGTAGCTCTGACAGAGTGACAATAGGGTTCTTCTTGGTCATCTCCCTGACTAGGGCCCTTCTCTCACGATCGCTCAGTTTAGACGGCCGGCCAACTCTTCAAAGCAGCAGATATTTTTCTGTACCCTTCCCCAGATTTGTGCCTCGAGACAATCCTGTCTCGGAGGTCTACAGACAATTCCTTGGACTTCATGCTTGGTTTATGCTCTGACACGCACTGTCAAGTGTGGGACCTTATATAGACAGGTGTATGCCTTTTCAAAATCATGTCCAAACAACTGAATTTACCACAGGTAGACTCCAATTAAACTGTAGGAACATCTCAAGGATGATCAGTGGAAACAGGATGCACCTGAGCTCAATTTTGAGCTTCATGGCAAAGGCTGTGCATACTTATATACATGAGATTTATTAGTTGTTTTTTTTTTAAGTTTGCAAAAATCTCAAAAAAACTTTTTACACATTGTCATTAAGAGGTATTGTGTGTAGAATTTTGAGGACAAAAATTAATGTATCCCATTTTGGAATAAGGCTGTAACATAACAAAATGTGGAAAAAGTGAAGTGCTGTGAATACTTTCCGGGTGCACTGTATATGCAAGCAGCCATGTTTATGACCGTATTGCAGGTTGGGATGGAATTTTCTTACCACAACTGCATTTTATATGCGGTTGTTGGTAAATATGCCCCATAGAACCATATTGGCTTTGTACCTTATCACTAGACCTCCCATGCCTTTACTAGCATTTCTAGGAATGGATATCATGGCTGTTGGTATGTAATTTGTCATAGCTTCTTCCTCTCTGTACCGTCCCATTATTAACATGTGGTTTGCACAGTGGTACCATGGCCCACTTACTTGTGCTTGAACCCAAATTCCCCCCATTTTCCCACAATCATTATTAAAGTCACTGACTGTTACTGTGTATACATTAGTGGGCTAGTTATTAGCCAACTATAGTCGATGTCTGATTCTTACATATTACACAATATTTTCTGACTTTTGAGGGTGAGGTCCAAGTGAAAAGAACATGGTGAAGTGAATCATGGCATCAAAGGGCAATGACAGCGAAATTCGTCTACAGACCGGGGTGGGCTCCAGGAGGGTTCCCAGCCTTTTTTTCGGGGTTGGGTACGAACACTGACACAAGTAGGTCAGTGTCCTAACCCTAATCCCTAACCCTCTGCCTAACCCTCCCCCCTCGCAGCCTAACCCTCCCCTTAGTGCGTGACCCTAACCCCGAGATTCTGGAGCTGTTATTCTGAGGGCAGCTTCCCGACTGAACGGGCTGGTGACTACATCCCCTTTTCTAGGAGGCCCTGAAGTTCAGGAGTTTCCCGGACATTCTGGTAGAGCAGACAAATATGATTTACAGGTGTCAGCATTAATATTTCAAGGAGGACCTTCAAATGCTTTCAACCCAACTGCTGTCTTTCTAGACAACTGTATTGTATTATGCAGTACCCAACAATGGTTAATTTGCATCACGTCCAAGCCATGCTTTGTGACATAAGGCCCCCATACACTAGCCAACAGTTTGCAGGATCCTGCGATCGGATTCGGAAATGCCGACCGGCGGCCATGGATGTTCTGCGATCCATTGGAGGATTGGTGAAATCATACATGTTAAATTTCACCGATTTATAGATCACGGTCATATTTTGATCGTGATCAGCAAAACAGTGAAATCCAACATGTATGATTTCACTGGTCCTCCAACCCGGCATCTCTGCATCGTGATAATCCGTTGCTAGAGTATGGGGGCCATTAGTGTATGATAATATACCGATGACCAAGCTCATTTTGTCCAGGTGAATGAATCGTTGCATGATGGAGGAGAGTGGACTCTGCAACACAATAAAACATTTTTTATCTCCTTTTGTTAGGGAAGCCCATATACTGTGCTCCCTTCTCACTATAATTTCTCCAGTCAAGCCATTATTCTGCTTTTTAACACTATTACCATGTCATTCACAAGCTATTCCCAAAGACATAATCACTATAATTACTGGTGACATCTAATTAACATTCAACTTTCTTCCTGCAGCATCTCCAGCTGAAAATGGCTAGTATTTCGATATAAAGCTAATGCATTGCTTTGCTCATTTGTACAGCAACAATTTTATGGATTAACTTTATTTTTATGTTTTTGCCTTATTTAACTTCCCTGATATTGATAATAAATAAGACTTTTTTTTTTTTTTTTTGCATTTGGAAGTAATCCCTAAGGCGTCTCATTAAACCTACTCTCTTACGGAATCAGCAGAGGATTTATATATGAAACCCACGCAGGGGCCTCTACACAGAGCCTAAGGTTTCTATATTAATGCAATGAATTATGAATTTTAAAATTAATTATCTTACTGCTATAGTTTTCAGATGTTGGATCTCAGATCCAGCCCCCACATTGTCAGATACAGGAGGACTAGTCTCATACAGTAGCACTGAATAGAGAGGTACAGTAGCTCTATGTTACCCACCTGTGTAGGCTGTGCAGAAACACAGGGGCAGTATCCAGCCTCTCCTCTCTCTGAGCTGTATTCTCGTGATGAAAGAGTTAAATGTTGATTTTAACGAGAATCCTATCCTGCAAGGCTTCATTAAGGATTCGCTGTTGTTTGCAGCATAGAGCAATCTACAGTATTTTTTCAATCCAATTATTATATATTTTTAACACTTTACATTCCAGAAAAGACAACTCAGAGGAAACTTTTTTTTGTACTGGCTGACTTCTTGGTCCTGGCCCCAAGGGCATCATGTTATTCCTAATGCCACACATATCCCTCGCCACTCAACCACTACAATTGTACTGTGGGCCTCATTCAGACCCACTCACAAGCGCTATATGCTCGCAAGCGAGTCGATGGTGGGGCATTGCGCACGCGCGAGCCCCGGAGCGAGTGAGAAATTCACTCGCTCCGGGGCTCGCTACAAACGGGCCGGCTGTCGATGTTGATCGACAGCTCGCCCAGTTTTGTAGGCAGGTCGGGGTGGTGGCTGGCCAAACGGAGTCGTTCCCGAAGGAATGCCTGCCGTTTGAGGGCGGCCCTACTGACATCACTCGTGATGTCAGTAGTGAGCTTCCTGCTCTATTATAGCAGGAAGCTCACTGGGGCTTGCGGCAGACGAGACCCTACCACAAGGGTCTTTTCGCAAGCCAGATGGTTGCAACCATCGCCTGGCCTCTCGCAAAAGCTGTGGGTGGTCACCCACAGCTTAGCGAGCGGCCAGGAGGCCGGTTTATTTTAAAAAAGCGTCCGCCCTCATTCAGAGCGAGCGCTCTCTTTTTGCGAGCACCTCTGAATGAGTTCCAGTGTGTGCAGGAGACCCCAGATGTAGGGAGAGAGTGAGTAAATCTCCGGAGAGTACTTAACTGCTACAAAGTGGATGGGGCCAAGGTGCACCACATATCACGCCCCACCCACCTCAGCAGACACCTAGTAGCAGAGGTATGAGGCAGTGCCATCATGCCCGTCATCCAACTTGTACCCAAGTGGGCAGAACATAATTATCCCACCCACCTATCCTGCAATCTATGTCACCACCCCATCTCTCCTTGGGGGATATTTATCAATCCTTCCAAAGCATAGAGGAGTTGCCCATAGCAATCAATCTGCTTCTATTGTAGCTAACATTTATAAAGTACATTCTATAAAATGACAGGTACAAGATGATTGGTTGTTATGGGCTACTTCTTCACTCTGTAGAAGGCTTCGTACATCTCCCTCATGACTTTTATTCCCTTACTTCCTGATCTTTTTTTCTGTTCCCTACTATTTAGTGGCAAGTTCAAAGATCCAATACACATATACATACATGGGTACTGTAAATATAATAAAATATGCACAAGCATCAATCCAAGGACATATGGTTCCTCCATTGTGCCAGCTTTGTGCAGAACGGTACAGTAATTGCACTATAATTGTACCTAATTCCTGATGGAAGATATCATCTAGTTACTCCCTTTTAGGATCAGAGAGCCCTTCTGCACATGCGCTGCTGTCAGCCAGCACATGCATGAGCCACAGGGGACCCTGGAAGGGATCCTATTGGATCCCTCTCAGGGAATTATCTGAAAAGAAAGCCCTAAGGCTTCTATTAGGCAATGCAATCTATACATGGCATTACCTATTGGGTGCAAGCTACGGTAATGATACAAAGATAGGCAGTATAACAAGCGCTCGCTTCCGTCGCAAGAGTCCAAAACCAGGCTCACCACACCATATGCTATCCAATATAAATATAGGTTGGCCACCAAGCGCTGGAATCTGTTTTTATACTCAAATAATGAGAAGTTTTATTGGTAAGTATATATTATAAATTGAATGTGAAGGTGTAATCCTCTAACTAAGCTCTCACCTAAAACAGGTGAAGGCGGTTCTTTGAAAAGTATCTTTAATTTTCGCTACACCATCAACCAGAAATCTTAAAATCTTCACTGAAGAAACTCTTTGGTGTACCCCTAGATGGGGAAGGTACTACCACCAGGCATGGAAATCAACCTCCAAAATGTGCAAACATAGAGAAGAAGACTGTCATAGTGGTTAAAAGTTAACAAAAATGTTTATTGCACAATACATAAAACAAGCAGCAGGGTTACTTCGTACCGTTTGGAGCCTTCCGAGAAGGGCACACATATGAGAACGTTGTGGTGGCAAAAAGCACCCGGGTTCACCACTTCCCTTCAAAGCCTGGACCTTCACAGGATCTCCTACGATCACCAAAAGGGCGCACAACTCCTCCACCTCCTGGACTCTCCCATCTCCTGGACTTCCTCAGTGGTAATGAGGGGTGACAACCAGACGAAACGCATTGGGTATTTCTAGATGATCACACTCAGATAAGCCATTTTTTTCATTATTTGATGTACGGGCATTTTCTATATTATATATATATATATATATATATATATATACACAATATATATCACCCCCTTTGCGAAAGTTCTAGTGCAACCAATTTCCTTCAGAAGTCACATAATTATACACCTTTGCCCCAGAGGCTGCAACACCACTAAGCAAGAGGCATCACACCATGAAAACCGAGGAGCTCTCCAAACAAGTCAGGGACAAAGTTGTTGAGAAGTACAATTCTGGGTTGGGTTATAAAAAAATATAAAAAAGCCATTACTTAGTGATAAAAATAAGAAGACACGATCTGAGTTTGCCAAAAGGCATGTGGGCGAATCCCCTATGTATGGAGGAAGGTGCTCTGGTCAGATGAGACTAAAATTGAACTTTTAGGCCGCCAAGGAGAATGCTATGTCTGGTGCAAACCCAACACATCTCATCACCCCAAGAACACCATCCCCACAGTGAAACATGGTGGTGGCAGCATCATGCTGTGGGGATGTTTTTCAGCAGCAGAGACTGGGAAACTGATTCGAGTCAAGGGAAAGATGGATGGTGCTAAATGCAGCGATATTCTTGAGCAAAACCTGTTACAGTCTGCCTGTGATTTGAGACTGAGACGGAGGTTCACCTTCCAGCAGGACAATGACCGGAAGCATACTGCTAAAGCAACACTCGAGTGGTTTAAGGGGAAACATTTAAATGTGTTGGAATGGCCTAGTCAAAGCCCAGATCTCAATCCAATTGAGAATCTGTGGTTAGATATGAAGATTGCTGTTCACAGGCGGAAACCATCCAACATGAAGGAGCTGGAGCAGTATTGCCTTAAGGAATGGGCAAAAATCTCAGGGGCAAGATGTGGCAAGCTCATAAAGACTTATCCAAAGCGACTTGCAGCTGAAATTGATGCAAAAGGTGGCTCAACAAAGTACTGACTTTAGGGGGGTGAATAGTTATGCACGCTGAAGTTTTCTGTTATGTTGTCCTAAATGTTGTTTGAATCACAATTTAAAAAAAACACAACTTCACAGTTGTAGGCATGTTCTGTGAATGAAATGATGCACACCTTCAAACAATCCATTTTAATTCCAGGTTGTGAGGCAACAAAACATGAAAAATGCAAAGGGGATGAATACTTTTGCAAGGCACTGTATGTTTGTTTTTATCTTGTGTATGTTTTTGGAGTTCCATTAAAGTTTATGAAAAACCATACGGTGGATGAATTCGTGTGAACCTGTGGGAAAACGTTGAGCTAAGCATATTTACTTTTTTATTTGGTGCGGGTCCACTTATTAGTTGTATTCAGGGCCTGATTCAGACCCGGTCGCAAGCGCTGAGCGCTCGCAACCGGGTCGATGGTGGCCCACAACGCATGCGCACGACGGAGCAGGCTCCGTCGTGCGCATGCGCGAGACCAGACTAGCGACGGGCAATCTATCGCTCCGGGTCTCGCTCCAAAGGGGGCGAGCTGTCGATGTTGAGTGACAGCTCGCCCCCTTTGGTGGGCAGGCCGGGGGGTGGCTGCCCAAATGGAGGCGTTCCCATGAGAACGTCTGCCATTTGGGGGCGGCCCCACTGACATCACGAGTGATGTCAGTGGAGAGATTCTGGCTCTGTTAGAGCCGAAATCTCTCTGACGCTTGCGGCCACGAGACCCTACCACAAGGGTCTCGTCGCAAGCCCGATGGTCGCGATGGTCTTGACTATCGCGACCATCATCATGGCCGCTCGCAATAGCTGTGGGTGGTCACCCACAGCTATGCGAGCGGCCAAGAGGCCGATCCAAAAAAAACAAAACACGGCCCTAATTCAGAGCGAGCGCTTTGTCAGAGCGAGCAGCTCTGAATCAGACCCTCAGTTCACATTGGTGGCATTTGCACTTTATTGCACTAGGAGGCGCCTTTGTCATTTATTTTATTTCAGATCAGAGGAGGTGGTGTGGATCCAGACAAGGAGCTTTTTGCCGTCCTTCATATGGATTTTCCTATGCACTTTTATGAATAACTGTTGGGATTTAATTCCCTTGGACTGAGGTGGACTTTTTTTCTTATATATATATATATCTATATATATATATTTATATACACTTTTTAAGCGCCAAGTGTTTCTTTTAGGCTAAGTTGCCTTATAGAGAAAAAGATCTACTAATAACATCCATTAGACACCTAGACACATATGCAAAAGTTATTGGGCGAGATGTACTAAAGGAAAAATGCGGTAAAAACCCCGTTTTTGGTTTTTTTACGGCATTTCCATATGTACTAAGCCCTGGCCACCCTTTTTTGGGTACGGATAGTAACACCAGAAAAACCTGGTGATACCCTTTAGAAGCCTATAGGCTTCTTACCGCACCCCGCTCCCGATGGTTCGCCGCCGCCCTGCCGTGGGCCCCCACACACCTGCCCTCCATTGTCGCCGGCCCGCTCTCCTCCTGGGTTATCCGCCTCCTCCTCCTCCTGTACCCGGAAGAAGATTAGGAGGAGCCCGAGGCTTCCTGCACATGTGACCAGCAGGAAGCTCCCGGGTCTTGGAGGGGACGATTAGTAAGGTTGCGGTGACTGGTGGAATGGTCACCGCAACCTTAGTACATCCCGCCCATTATACCCTAACAGGGGTTGAGGTACGGCCTGGGGCTTTAGATCAGCCCTGGCAGTCCACCCTGTGCGCGGGTCTTAGGCTCGTTAGCTCACGAAGGGGGCGTGGTTAAGTTTCAAAGGGGCGTTCCACAAGTCACAGGGGCCTGGCCTCGCTGCACGCCCGTCTCCTCCCGACAGAGCAGAGCGCACCTGCCCATCACGGCCACCATCCCTTCCCTCCCCCCGAGCTCATATCATGCATTTGCCAGAAGTGCCAGGTGTATTTGTATTATCCAGTTAGATACAAAACTCAGATCTGAAATATTCCCTGGATAGGCTGCTATACGTGTGACTATCTACCAAGCAGAGGATCAGGGAGTCGCTTGAAGACTTGGGGGCCTATTCATCATCACTTAATTGTCACAAAAGCAGGTGAAAAAGCACATTTTCACCTGCAATTGTGACAATTAAGTATTCGGGCCATTCATTAAGAAGGTGAAGCAGGAGATATCACAGATAACTCCTACTTACCTTCTGTTTGCGGAATGGCTCGCTGTCCCCATACACTAGTATGGGGACAGAATTCATCAAGCTCCAAAAATATTATATTTTCGGAGCTTGCATGCGGGGGCATTCGCCATCTTCAGATGGCGAATACCCCCGCTTGGGGTTCGCAACCCGCTCTTTCCTATGGGAGGTAGGTCCGGGTTGCGAGAAGGGATCCTTTCGGATCCCTCCACCCTTGTCCGGCTCCTCCGCCGGACGTCGGGGCTCTTGTGCGCATGCGTGACCTGTAGGTCGCGCATGCGCACCGCCGTCACTGCTCCGACAGGACCAGTGAAAAGATTATCTGCTCCGAAAAGGAGCAGTGAAGCCGCTCGCGGGGGCAGCTGATTTCGCATCAGCTGTCACCGCGCCAGAGCAATGAAGAATTGCTTCGGTGGCCGCGGCGAATTAGAATGTCCGTTCGGACCCCGATAATTAACATCATGAATAGGCCCCTTGATGTGGTGAGTCATGCATAGCACAGTTTGGTATTACAGAAGAGGATATACTTAATATGCTATGCTTAACACCAAACAATATATACTTTTCATGTATGATACAGTGAAATGATGCTCTTATTTTAGCGTAAAAGTGAATTATTAGCATGTGAGCTAATAATTGTGCTTCCCACATAAAATCAAGATGCTCATCATATGAATCCCTTTGTCCAGCACATACAGGGGGTCATTCAGACCCGCTCGCGAGGGAAGGTCGCTCGCAAGCGGGTCGATGTTGGGCGAATGCGCACGACGGAGGGAGCTCCGTCGTGCGCATGCGCGAGACCCGGCGAGCGACGAGAAATACGTCGCTCGGGGTCTCGCACCAAAGGGGGCGTGCTGTCAATGGTGAGCGACAGCACGCCCCCTTTGGTGGGCGTGCCGGGGGCGTGGCTGCCAGACGGAGGCGTTCCCATGGGAACGCCTACCGTCTGAGTCCAGCCCCACTGACATCAGTAATGATGTCAGTGGGAGTGATTTTGGCTCTAATAGAGCCAAAATCACTCCTGGGCTTGCGGAAGCGAGACCCTACCGCAGGGTCTCGTCAAAGACCATCGCGACCATCATCATGGAAGCTCGCATAAGTTGTGGGTGGTAATAGCTATGCGAGCGTCTAAAAGGCCGCTCCACATTTAAATAGGACGGCCCTGATTCAGAGCGAGCTCTCTGGTCAGAGCGTTCAGCTCTGAATCAGGCCCACAGTACGTTCACAAAAACATACAGTGTGCCCCACACAAAATACTCCTTGATAGGTTCATCATGCCACCAAATGACCTCATAATGAAACAACTTAGGACCTGATTCAGACCCGCGCGCTAGATGCGTTCGCATGCTAGATGCGTATGCAAATTCAGCAAGGCAGGCGATCGCACGGCAAGGCATTAGCACGCCCACTATGTCTTAGATTGCGATCGCTTTGTGTATGCAGACGCCCACCAGCCTGTCTTAAGACGCCCACTTGCGCACGTCATATCCAAGAAGTGTATGCAACCATCAGTCACACTGAGTAACATCGGATGCAATCGCAGCACTTGTGGTTGACCATACCCTGCCGCAAGCACTGCAAGTGATACTACCAAGTGACGTGTACAATGACGCTTCCTTTTAATTATGCACAAATCTGAAACAGCTTTAGGACGCTTAGGCACGCCTGCGTTCGCACCTCCACTCCCCCGTTTCTAGTAGCCAGCCCTTGTCACCACCCACAAACGGCTTCTCCTGTCATTCATTCAGCCGGGCTGCCTATGCGCAGCGAGCAAATGCTTCCTGATCGCTCGCAGTGGTTCGTGCAGGCGCATTGCAATGTGTACACATGCGCAGAATGCAAACAATCGGCTGGCTGCGGGCGAACGCATCCTAGTGAGCGGGTCTGAATCAGGTCCTTAGTCCCATCATGTCAACATATAGCTTGTCATGACATTCTATAATTTAATCCGGCAATGGAATAGTCTTATAAAGAGGATTATTCATTATCAAGGATTGATTTATTCAACATAATTAAGAATCCAAGTCGCAATGTGTTGGGGCGATAGATACTAAAATTCCGGAGCAAGTCAATATTGCTCCTGTGCAGGGACAGCTGCTGTGATGAGTATACCTACCACTGCTGACTCTGACTAATTAATAGCAGCGGAATGTTACGCAACAGTGTTAGTGAGTTCATGCTTGTGCACTGCTGGATGAGACAGGAGTGGAAGGAGAGGGGCTCCGGGAACCAATGTATAGCGTAGGTTCCTACAGCCAAACTCGAAAACGTATAATTTTCAGAGTTTGCTGAACACAGGTTCGGCGACATCGAGCCCCTAAAAATTAATTGGCCTGCTACTAGTGTGTAATGGACCACAAGACAATCATGAATAGGCCCCAGTGCCACCACATATTTCCTAATGCTTCTACAGTTCTAGGAAAACAGTGTATAGTGAACTGGGCGTGAACACAATATTGACTCCACAGGGAGATAAGAGCAATAGCAGATTTATTCAATATAGAAATAATAATAATAATATACAAGTATCATACAAAGTATCAGTAAAATAATTGAGCATACCAGTCTCTGGTGGTGAGTGTCACCTTAGGTAAAAAAGCAGCAGGAGATCCGGAATATACCCTTGTGGCTCGGGCCGTGACCTACGGCGATGCGGTGGCGTGACATCATACTCTGCAGTGACTTAGTCTTCTGTGGGGAGCTGGGGCAAATGTGTGTTATTTTTTCTCTAGTGGGGGACAATGTGTGTGTTTGTTTCCTGTGGTAACCAAAGTGTGCATACTTGTCTACTCCCCTGGAACGGCCGGGAGGTTCCAGAAAATCAGATGGCCATCCCGGACACTCGGATAGTGGGCAAGGCTCCCAGCAGGCTGCCACCCACTCGCGTACCCCCCCATAGCCGGGGGGCTGATGACATGATTCACGCTGAATTGCGTCACCATGGCCCCACCCCCAACTTCACAATGCTGGTAATCTTGGCATTGTGCAGCGGGGCACGGCCACCATGACGCAATAGCGCGCTCCTCCTCCAATGCTGCGTCATGTCCCTGCCATGCCCCCTTACGTCGCACCCAGAATATTGGCAATTATGGTGCGTGTTTTTTTTTTCTGTGTTGGCCAACATGTTTTATTTTTTTTTCCAGTGAGTTTTTTTCCTCTGGGGGAAATGTATGTTTTTTTCCCATGGAAACTCTGGGGTCTATGTACTAATCTTTGGAGAGAGATAAAGTGGATGGAGATAAAGGGCGAGATGTACTAAGCATCGCATCCGCGATGCCGTACATACTGCCCATTATCGGTTACACACTGGTGATAATATCGCTGGTATGTAACTAGAAAAACACAAAGGACTGTCCTCTGCGATAGAGGGACTTCAGGATATATGACCAAGAAGATGTTCTGGCGCCTTTCTGCGCAGCCATTTTCCCAGTGACTGGCACATGTGCAATAGAGATGTTAATAGGACGCCAATTTCCCGGAGACCCGCGCATGCGCAATAGATTATGGCACCAAATGAAAATATACCACGCTGGCAGAGAGGAGGGGGCCCGAACTGAGGCCATGGTTCACGCAGAGCTGCAGCAGACTGTCAGTGATTGACAGTCTGCTGTCGTTTGTGGGCGGTGATGGCCGTCGTTTCCCAGAACGGAGGCATGTCGCCGCCATTGGGGGCGATGGAGATTTCCTGGCCTCTTTGTTGGATCTATGGCGGCTGGCTTTTGTAACCCCATGGATCACTCAGGAGGCCGATGTGATCGCAGATTATCCAATGATGCGTCCTTGGACGCAGCTCGGATCAGTAATGCATGCAGGGGGCGTGACGCCTCCCGCTGCATTACAATATTACTGCGTTCTCTGCTGGATCACCCCCCGAGTCTGCACATGGGCCCTATAATCTCTTAAAATGTCCCTGTACCTATGCTACAAGTTGTTTGTTCTATCCCCTTGTGTCACCTTATCAATAATAGATAATAATAATAATGATCTCAGACTAGAATATCGGCATACAATATTTTGCATTGACTAAACGTAGCTTTAGGCTTCATGCCTAATACAAAGGAACTATAAAAAGCAGGCTGGCTTTCTGCAATGCATTTACAGGTAATTCTTACATTATGCAGGTTTAAGAGATCAAAGAATTCTTATATTTAAAAAAAAAGAAAAAAGTTTGATGTTACTCATAGATGTCTTAATGCAAAGGCTCTTTCAGCCAGTCAGTTCCACTTAATAACTGATAATTGCTGTTATAAAGTCTAACCTTTCTCTAGCTAAGTGATCTGTGGCACAGAGAAGGATTTCACTTTGAATTATTGTGTATTCCGCTAATAGTAGTAATGAGGGATGATCATGTTCCTGCACAAAGAGCAGGAGGGAAATATCTCCTTAATATTGATTTAAATGCCGCATGGAGTGTCATTATTCTGTGTAGAGCATCTATCCTGCAGCCCAGTGATGAATAAAATAGGTGCACACAGACATTTAAAGGGAACCTATAATGTTTTTGTTGCCTGTACTTATAAATATCGGTTAGTGTCCCGTTCAGTTGACCCTACTAAGTCCCACGTCCTTCAACGACAACCTAGAAGGTGTTGGTATCATTAAGCTAAGTAATACAACAGTGGAGTGAAAATAAATGTTCATCGATGGGAGCTGATAGGAAGACAGGGATATAGGAAATATACAAGGAGCCATGGCAATAACCAGCCAATCAGCTTCTAACTGCCATGTCACAGGCTGTGTTTGAAAAATGGCAGTGAGGAGCTGATTGGCTGGCACCTTATCACCGTTAACTTTGAATGTCTTTGGGATAATACACAACAAGCTATTTGGACCCACCACGTGCTAACTTGTAACATAGAGTATACTTGCCGACTTTAAGTCCCCTCAGGGAGAGTCCCAGAGAGGGCAACTAACATAAATGGAGGAGGGGTTGTGGGTGGCACCAAATTTTCATAATTGTGGCCACTCCCCTAGCTGTTTAAAGCTGCACTTCATGGCATTTTATAGTGGGGGTGGAGCGGTATTGTTGCCCCCGTTCCCTGCTGTTCAAAGATGCAATTTGAAGCATTTTACTGTGCGGGTCAGGGATAAGATGACAGAACTAAGGGCCTGATTCAGACCCGTTCGCTAGCAAGCGATCGCTCGGAGCTAGCGATGTTTTGCAATGTGCGCATGCATCGCAGTGCGCAAACTGGTACGAGCAATCGGGAAGCGTACGCTCGCCCAGCATAGACAGCCCAGCTGAATGAGTGACAGGTCAAGCTGTCTGTGGGTGGTAACAGGGGCAGGCCACTGGAAACGGGGGAGTGTAGGTGTGAACGCAGGCGTGTCTGAGCATCTTTCTTATCATCGATAGTTTTTATTAAAGATTTTTTCCACAAACAAAATACTGAAAATAAAAATTACAGAAAAAAGAAAACATGAGAAAGGGAGGGAAGGAATCAGACAACACTGTCAACATATTAATATCACAAAATATACAGCGATTACACATATACTTATAGAATATCAAATATAAAATACCTTTAATAATACCAGCAATTACCCCATATGTGGAAAAAGACCACTCAGACTCAAAAAGAATCAAGAAGCAAAGTGGCACCCTCTCCATCAGTGACAGATTCATGCCATTTGAACCACCTAATCGATGGGGAAGAGGCGGCAAAGGAATAGGGAACAACTAACGTTACCATTTGGAAAGCAAACTGAACTTTACATATAATTTTATGTATAGACGGGAAAGATGGAGACTTCCAATTTTGTGCTATGGCTGCTCTGGAAGCTATCAAGATATGACCTAGAACATGACTATCCGACTTAGACAACTCTGAGGGATATATCACTCTGCGATGGCTTTCTATCTGCGTGAGTAATCGCAGAGCGAGCGCAATGCTAATTCAATGCACGCGCACTGCAATGCATACGCAGTACTCACTATCGACCGATCTGCATACGCTGTTGCACTTGCGATCCATGATGAATCAGGCTCTGTGTGTATCTATACATTTGATGTAAACTACATGTATCTTAGGAATCTCTAGATATGTGTAAGGACTAAAGGTGCGTACACACTAGGCGATCAGGAAAGACAGTACGATTACGACATCGTAATCGTACCGTCGTTCCTGATCCCCTGTTGTGTCTGCACTGAACGATCAGTCGTTCAGTGCAGGCACTGTCCATCATTCCTGAACATGCCAATCTGTCGTTATTGTCAGATTGTGCTGCATGTTCGGGCGATGGACAATGTCGGAAACGACCAGCGGGAGTGCGCATCGCTGGTCGTTTCCGAAATAGAAGTGCACGATTTGTGCACGATTACTGAGCGACTGCACGATTACGATGTCGTAATCGTGCAGTCGCTCAGTAATATAGCCCAGTGTGTACCCACCATAACAGATGCCAGGGGTAAGTCATAGAGATGGGATTTGGATTACACTTAATACACCCAAAGGGCCTGATCCACAGGTGGACGTTAGTGCAGTGGCGACTGCGTCTCTTTCCGCTGCACTACTGTGACTTCCTCCTAATGCCGCAGCCGATGGACTTCGTAGAGAGACGCCCACCTGCTGCGGCACTAATCCACGTCTCCACTTCTGCGTCAGGTCCACAGTCTCCGGGACTTCTGGTATGTTACGGGGCCATTAGGAAATTGTACACCGCGTATCCATGAGCTGTTCCAGTTTGTACCTTCTACAGAATAACAATTCTTTATTGCATTGGTGGTGAAAGTCTATTCAGAGCATTATTTGCTGTAATGGTAATTTGCCTGGCTAAGGGCCCTGAGGCCTGGCACTTTATTTTGGGCAAATGCCCTTATTGATCTAACTAGCCCATGCAGGATCCCGAAACATGCAGGTAAGTAACCTAACCCCTAACCCACCTTTCCCGCAGCCTAACCCTAACCCCCCCCCACGCAGCCTAACCCTAACCCACCTTTCCCGCAGCCTAACCCTAACCCCCCCCGCAGCCTAGCCCTCCCCCTAACCCACCTTTACCGCAGCCTAACCCTAACCCTCCCCCAAACCCACCTTTCCTGCAGCCTAACTCTTCCCATAACCCACCTTTGCCGCAACCTAAACCTCCCTCTAATTCACAACCTAATTTAACTTCCCTAGTACCTAAGCCTCCTCCTAGTACCTAACCCAAACCCCTAGCCTAACCCTAATACTTACTGTCAGGATCAGTGCCATATCAGGATGGCAGTGCGCCCCGTGCTGCACTGCCGCCCCTCTCTCTCCCCCTGGCCCACTCCTCCCCCTGAGCGCATACCTTTTGCTGCCAGGGGATGGGTGTAGGGCGGGGCTCTTCATCGGCGTTGTTCTGCGAGCGCCGCGCAGAACTGCAGGAGGTCTCTTCATGCAGACCTCCGGAGCCGGGCAGTTTGTGGCCGGTGACCTTGGAGGTTTCCGCCCTGTGCGGAGGCACCAGTCGCACCACCCTCCCGACAGCCCTGGTCAGGATTATAAAGCCAGGATTATGACTGCTGTCGGGATTCCCACCGCCAGCATCCTGACGCCGGGATGCTGACTACATCCCATTATAGGAAGGCAGACCGTGTAACTAATATATTAATTCTTTACAGCTCTTTTATTTTTCCCCCCCAAAGAAATGTTGCACAATAGCTCCTCATTTGTGCCTTAATGAAGCCCTCTCCGTAAGCCGACTGTCACTATTTTATATGTCACATTAATACATTTTAATGCTTATTACGTTGATTTTTGTACATTGTAAATGCGCTTCCCAGTATAAACTCTGCCTAGAGCGTGCAAAGGGCATCCTGTTGTAAGTAATGGCCAGCGCCCAATTACTGCCACATTAGAGGATGTGTAAGATCCGATTATAACAGGCACTACCATTTAACTCTTCCCTACCATCCAGGACGTGTCACTTTCAGAAAATCGCTGACCCAACAACTGACCTATGTAACATGAAAGCAGCATCAGCACTATAACACGCACACATTGTACCTCATTCACACCCGGTCGCAAGCGCTGAGCGCTCGCAACCGGGTCGTGCTCGCAACCGGATCCATGTTTAGGCCCTGCGCTCGCGCAGCGTGTGCACTGTGTGTGCGCAAGCCCCAGAGCGAGAGAGAAATTCTCTTGCTCCGGAGCTCACTAAAAAAGGGGCGGCTGTCGATGTTGACCGACAGCTCGACCCGTTTTGTAGGCGTGGCGGGGGGGTGGTTTCAAAAACAGAGGCGTTCCTTAAGGAACACCTGCCGTTTTGTGGGCGGCCGCACTGACATCAGCTCCCTGGGGCTTGCGGTTGCCGAGACCCAAACTTAGGGTCTTGTCGTAAGCCCCGATGGTCGCGATGGTCTTAACCATCGCAACCATCAACCTGGTCGGTCACTAAAGCTGTGGGTGGTAACTAGAGATGAGCGGTTCGGATTCTGTGGAATCCGAACCGCTCCGAACATTGGGGATCCGAGTCCACCCGAACCCTGTTCGGGTGTTCACCGCCTGACTCGGATCCCCGTTCGGGGCCGAACGGCGGCCGCCTGACGTCGGATTCTCACTGACATCAGGGCTCCTATTGTGTAGGGCAGAGCTCTGTGATAGCGCTCTGCCCTACACAGACACAAACACACAGCCGCCAGCGGCAGCTGCGTGTTTGTTACAGCAGCCAATGAGAGTCACACAGACTCTCATTGGCTGCTGCACGGAGGGAGCCGGCTGGAGCTCACACATGAGCTCCGTCTTCCGGCTCCCTCCTCAGCGTGTGACAGCAGAGCGGACGGCGAGGGAGCGGGGATTCAGGTAAGTTTTTATTTTTTTACTTGTGCAAGGGCTGGGGGGGTCTGCTACTGGGGGGGTCTGGTAATGGGGGTGCGGGGGGCCATACTACTTGGGGGGCCTGCTACTGGGGGGGCTATACTACTGGGGGGGTCTGCTACTGGGGGGGCTATACTACTGGGGGGGTCTGCTACTGGGGGGGGGTCTGCTACTGGGGGGGCCATACTACTGAGGGGCCTGCTACTGGGGGGGTTATACTACTGGGGGGGTCTGCTACTGGGGGGGCATACTACTGAGGGGCCTGCTACTGGGGGGGCAATACTACTGGGGGGGCTTACTACTACTGGGGGGGCCTACTACTGGGGTTGGCCTGCTACTGGGGCAGCCTACTACTGGGGGGGCCATACTACAGGGGGGGCTACTACTGGGGCAGCCTACTACTGGGGGGGCTGCTACTGGGGCAGCCTACTACTGGGGGGGCATACTACTGGGCGGCCATACTACTGGGGGGGCTGCTAATGGGGGGCATACTACTGGGGGGGGCCTGCTAATGGGGGGCATACTACTGGGTGGCATACTACTGGGGAGGCCTGCTAATGGGGGGCATGCTACTGGGGGGCATTCTACTGGGGGCACTGCATAGGGGACCCTACTACTAAGGGGACTGCATAGGGGGCACCACTGCTGGGGGCATTGTGTAAGGGACACCGCTACTGTGGGCATTGTGTAAAAGGGGCACTACTGTGGGCATTGTGTAAAAGGGTCACTACTGTGGGCATTGTGTAAAAGGGGCACTATTGTGTGTCGTAAAATAAATAAGAGACACTACTTTATGGTGTAATGTGAATCAGGCCCTATGTGCGGTGTAATGTGAATAAGATTGTGCACTGTGACTCCTTGGGCCGTAGCCCACTATGTAAACAAGTACTGTGATTCTGCTGGCCGTACCCCACTGGGTGGGTGCACTACTTTTCATTTCTGCCACTGCTGTGTGGCAATGTGTCATAGATGTGCTTTATACTGTGGTGTCTGTGTCGTTGTGCAACTGCTTTGTCGCTTAGCAACCAGTCAGCTCACTGCAACCTTTGGCCAATAATGTTGAAAACAATATTATAAGCTGTGATATGATCTAAATTGACTGGAAATTAATGTTATTGAGGTTAATAATACTCTAGGAAGAAAAAAAAGACCAATTTATGTGATTTTAGCTTTTTTTGTCAATTTTTGTAAAAAAATCCAAATCCAAATCCAAAGCCAGTCACCGCAGTTTGGCAAATCCAAATCCAAATCCAAAGCCGGACGACGAATTAGAACTAAATCCAAATCCAAATCCGGCAAAAATGGTCCGGCGCACATCCCTAGTGGTAACCCACAGCTTAGCTAGCGACCAGGAGGCCGCACTAGAAAAGTCAAGCGGCCGCCCTCATTCAGAGCGAAGGCTCACTTCTTGCGACCGCCTCTGAGTGAGGGCCATTGTCTTATTAATTACAATGCCGTAGTAAGGGCCTCATTCAGAGATGGACACAGTTGAGCGATTATCGCTAATCTGCGCATGTGTCAGGTTGCATTTTTGTTGTCGGTCGCAGTGAGAATTCATTGACAAAGTGATTGACAGGCAGGGACCATTTCCGGGCAGCAATGGGGCGGGGTGTTTGATGACTAAAATGTTGTGATCGTTTTTGGGGCGTCTTTACCTGCGACTTCGATCTCCTACGCAGTAAAAATGGCTCAAGCATCTCAGTACCCCCAACAATTCTGCGTGACCACAGTCAGAAGTACGATATTAGACTGATCTGAAACCGATGCTGCGTCTTTGCATGCAGTTGCTTTGATTTGAGAAGCAGACGGTGGGCGTCTCAGTACAAATCCCAGCGGTAGCTTTTAGCTCAGCCGCTGCTTACAAATTCTCATTTGTGGAAGCATTAGTTCTTGCCGTCTGCTGTACTGCTCTGTGGTCTGACTGCTGATTCGTTTCTTACTATGCAATCATTACTACCTTACTACCATCGGGAGGCGACGGAGAGGGAGCCTCAGACTCCCTCTCCAAAAACAATAGCAAATTAGTAGCCCATGGGCTACTATAGAGTAACACTTATCACATTTCGAAGACTGGTAAATTCGGCGGCACAACAGCAGCCCTCATAGAAACCTATTTGTGGATGCAAATGTAGGGACTGTGGCCGATATTGAAGATATCTGCTGCGTTGGTTCCCTCCATAGTACATATGGGGGATAGTACATAGTACATCTGGGGGATAGTACATCTGGGGGAATAGTACATGGTACATCTGGGGTGTAGTACATCTGGGGGATAGTACATCTGGGGGATAGTACATGGTACATCTGGGGTGTAGTACATCTGGGGAATAGTACATGGTACATCTGGGGTGTAGTACATGGTACATCTGGGGTGTAGTACATGGTACATCTGGGGTGTAGTACATGGTACATCTGGGGGATAGTACATCTGGGGGGTAGTACATGGTACATCTGGGGGGTAGTACATCTGGGGGATAGTACATGGTACATCTGGGGTGTAGTACATGGTACATCTGGGGTGTAATACATGGTACATCTGGGGGATAGTACATCTGGGGGGTAGTACATGGTACATCTGGGGGGTAGTACATGGTACATCTGGGGGATAGTACATAGTACATCTGGGGGATAGTACATGATACATCTGGGGGATAGTACATGGTACATCTGGGGGATAGTACATGGTACATCTGGGAGATAGTACATGGTACATCTGGGGGATAGTACATGGTACATCTGGGGGATAGTACATGGTACATCTGGGGGATAGTACATGGTACATCTGGGGGATAGTACATGTTACATCTGGGGGATAGTGCATGGTACATCTGGGGGATAGTACATCTGGGGGATAGTACATAGTACATCTGGGGGATAGTACATGGTACATCTGGGGTGTAGTACATCTGGGGGATAGTACATGGTACATCTGGGGGATATTACATGTTACATCTGGGGGATAGTACATGGTACATCTGGGGGATAGTACATCTGGGGGATAGTACATAGTACATCTGGGGGATAGTACATGGTACATCTGGGGTGTAGTACATCTGGGGGATAGTACATGGTACATCTGGGGGATAGTACATGGTACATCTGGGGGATAGTACGTGGTACATCTGGGGGACAGTACATGGTACATCTGGGGTGTAGTACATAGTACATCTGGGGAATAGTACATCTGGGGGATAGTACATGGTACATCTGGGGTGTAGTACATGGTACATCTGGGGGATATTACATGTTACATCTGGGGGATAGTACATGGTACATCTGGGGGATAGTACATCTGGGGGATAGTACATAGTACATCTGGGGGATAGTACATGGTACATCTGGGGTGTAGTACATCTGGGGGATAGTACATGGTACATCTGGGGGATAGTACATGGTACATCTGGGGGATAGTACGTGGTACATCTGGGGGACAGTACATGGTACATCTGGGGTGTAGTACATAGTACATCTGGGGAATAGTACATCTGGGGGATAGTACATGGTACATCTGGGGTGTAGTACATGGTACATCTGGGGTGTAGTACATGGTACATCTGGGGGATAGTACATGGTACATCTGGGGTGTAGTACATGGTACATCTGGGGTGTAGTACATGGTACATCTGGGGGATAGTACATGGTACATCTGGGGTGTAGTACTTGGTATATCTGGGGGATAGTATATACTATAGTACATCTGGGGGATAGTACATGGTACATCTGGGGGATAGTACATACTGTAGTACATCTTTTGGAATAGTACATGGTACATCTGGGGGATAGTACATACTGTAGTATATCTGGGGGATAGTACATACTATAGTACATCTGGGGGACAGTACATGGTCCATCTGGGGGATAGTACATACAGTAGTACATCTGGGGGACAGTACATGGTACATCTGGGTGATAGTACATCTGGGGGATAGTACATAGTGCCTGATTTAGACCCACTCGCAAGTGGGTCGATGTTCTCCCACTGCGCATGCGCCGCCTCCGGCGTGCACATGCGCGAGCCCCAACAAGCGACGGCAGCTCCGTCGCTCACTACAAGACGGGCAGCTGTCGATGTTGATTGACAGCTCGCCCCATTTTGTAGACGGGGAGGGGGGGTGGCTGCACAAACGCAGGCGTTCCCATAGGAACGCCTGCCGTTTGTGGGCGGCCCTACTGACATCACTCGTGATGTCAGTAGTGGACTTCCTGCTCTATTAGAGCAGGAAGTCCACTCGGGCTTGTGGGAGCCGAGACCTTCCCGCAGGGTCTCGACGCAAGCCCGATGGTCGCGATAATCGTGACCATCGCCAGGCTGCTCGCACTAGCTGTGGGTGGTCACCCACAGCTTTGGGGGATAGTACATGGTACATCTGGGGGAATAGTACATGGTACACCTGGGGGAATAGTACATGGTACATCTGGGGGAATAGTACATGGTACATCTGGGGGATAGGACATGGTACATCTGGGGGATAGGACATGGTACATCTGGGGGATAAGACATGGTACATCTGGGGGATAGGACATGGTACATCTGGGGGATAGGACATGGTACATCTGGGGGATAGGACATAGTACAACTGGGGGATAGGACATAGTACAACTGAATTGCATGCAAAAGTGCAGACAGCAGCATTTATTGGCGATTGCCCATCGGCAACTCTGTGCAAATGCCACCACAAGCTCCTTCGCTTGTGTACCTCCGTGCAAGGACAGAGATGCCCACTTTCAGTATCTCGGCATGCTGTAATACCATTTGGTGTGTAACCATTGAAACCTGCACCAGCCCTACAGCAAGTGCAATTTGCCCTGTCTGACCATGGTCTCCAATGCTTGCATCTATGAACACATCCGCTTTCACTGACCGCCCACGTCACTCCCATAATCCGCCCACTGTACTATTAGTCACCGCCCAGGAACGCCCATCACTTTTCCACCAGGTTTCCGATACCGCCTGACCCGAACGCAACAGTGTCACAATCTGGCACTAGGAATACCTCTGCTGAGGTCAAGAACCGGGGGGTTAGGATAGCCATGAAGCAAAGATGGGGGTGACAGACTAAAGGCCTCATTTATTAACGAGTTTTATCACCAAAACGAGTGATAAATGTCACGGAGTATGATAAATGGTGCTCCAGCCAATCAGCTCCCAACTGTCATCTGTTAGAAAAATGACAGTTGGGAGCTGATTGGCTGGAGCACCATTTATCATACACAATGACATTTATCACTCGTTTTGGTGATAAAACTCGTTAATAAATGGGGGCCTAAGTCTTCTAATTGCGGCCAAACCCAGGTTTGGCTAGACCTGCCCAGAGGTGCGGAGTCTAACTCACATGGTGGTTTTCTCCAGTGACCCCTCCATTGGGATTTGGTTTTCGCTGCACCAAGTGAGCAGGTCGCGGCCCTCTGGACAGGTACCTGGGAGTGGCAGAAGACCGTAACAAATATAACGAGAAGGTCACTAACACTGGGAACACTAGAAATAACACAGGGAGACTGGGGATGGATAACACTAAAGAGGCACTAGAAGCACTGGGAGAGGATGATCCAGAGATAGGCTTGCTCAGGAAAACACAGGAAATATCCTCAGAGCTGAACTTGAGACACAATGGAGCTCTTGACATAAACTGGTAAAAGTACACGGGAGTGAGTACACGGGAATACACTTGAGATGCGTGGGAGGAGCAGGGATGAACTTGTACTGTGATCCGGGTACACAAAGATGCACTGGGGGTGCGGGGACAGAATTGTACTGAAACACAGAAACAGAGGCCCTGATTCAGAGCCGGACGCTCTGACAGAGCGCTCGCTCTGAATCAGGGCCGTCCCTGCTCCTTTTTGGAGCAGTCTCCTGGCCGCTCGCATAGCTGTGGGTGACCACCCACAGCTATAGCGAGCGGCCAAAATGATGGTCGTGATGGTCAACACCATTGCGACCATCAGGCTTGCGATGAGACCCTGCGGTAGGGTCTCGCTGCCGCAAGCCCAGGTGTGCTTTTGGCTCTATCAGAGCCAAAAGCACTCCCACTGACATCACTAGTGATGTCAGTGGGGCCGGACCCAGACGGTAGGCGTTCCCATGGGAACGCCTCCGTCTGGGCAGCCACGCCCCTGGCACGCCCACCAAAGGGGGCGTGCTGTCAATCACCATCGACAGCACGCCCCCTTTGGTGCGAGACCCTTAACGATGGCTTGGCCATCGTTATTCGGGTCTAGCGCATGCGCACGACGGAGGCGCCTCCGTCGTGTGCATGCGCACTTGGCACCATCGACCTGCTTGCGAGCGGGTCTGAACCAGGCCCAGAGTACACAAAGATGCTCTGGGAATGTACTGGAGGAGCAGAGATGAACTTGTACTGAGGTCCGGGTAATGAGTACACAAAGATGCACTGAGTATGTACTGAAGGTGCAGAAATTAACTTGAGACAGACATAGGAACTGAGGGCCTGATTCAGACCCGGTCGATGGTGGGATACTGCGCACACGCGAGGCGCGCTTGCGCAAGCCCCGGAGCGAGAGAGAAATTCTCTCACTCTGGGGCTCACTACAAACGGGGAGGCTGTCGATGTTCCCGAAGGAACGCCTGCCGTTTGTGGGAGGCACCACTGACATCACCAACAGGAAGCCGGGAACACTGAAGAAAGTAAAACAGCCTCTGGAGAGTTCTGAGGGGCGGTGGGGGTCCTGAGTAGCATGTGAGGAGTTCTTCTGAGGAGCATGTGAGGAGTTCTGAGTAGCATGTGGGGAGTTCTTCTGAATGGCATGTGGGGAGTTCTGCCTGGCATGTGGGGAGTTTTGAGTAACATGTGGGGAGTTATTCTGAGTTGCTTGTGGGGACTTCTGAGTGACAAGTGGGGAGGTCTGAGAAGCATGTGGGGAGTTCTGACTAGCATGTGGGGAGTTCTTCTGAGTAGAATATGGGAAGTTCTTTTGAGTAGCATGTGGGGAGTTCTTTTGAGTAGCATGAGAGTAGTTCTTTTGAGTAGTATGTGGGGAGTTTTAAGTTGCACGAGGGGAGTTTTGAGTAACATGTGGGGAGTTCTTCTGAATAGCATGTGGGGCGTTCTGAATAGAATGTGGGGAGTTCTGAGTGGCATGTGGGGATCCTGAGTAGCATGTAGGGAGTTCTGACTAGCATGTGGGAAGTTCTGAGTAGCATGTGGGGAGTTCTTTTGAGTAGCATGCGGGGAGTTTTAAGTTGCACAAGGGGAGTTTTGAGTAACATGTGGGGAGTTCTTCTAAATAGCATGTGGGGAGTTCCTCTGAATAGCATGTGGGGAGTTCTTCTGAGGACCATGTGGGGAGTTCTGCCAGGCATGTGGGGAGTTCTTCTGAGTTGCATGTGGGGAGGTCTGAGTGACATGTGGGGAGGTCTGAGAAGCATGTGGGGAGTTCTTCTGAGTAGCATGTGGGGAGTTCTTCTGAGTAGCAATTGGGCAGTTCTTCTGAGTAGCATGTGGGGCAGTTTTTCTGAATAGCATGTGGGGAGTTCTGAGTGGTATGTGGGGGTCCTGAGTAGCATGTAGGGAGTTCTGACTAGCATGTGGGAAGTTCTGAGTAGCATGTGGGAAGTTCTTCTGAGTAGAATATGGGAAGTTCTTTTGAGTAGCATGAGAGTAGTTCTTTTGAGTAGCATGTGGGGAGTTTTAAGTTGCACGAGGGGAGTTTTGAGTAACATGTGGGGAGTTCTTCTGAATAGCATGTGGGACGTTCTGAATAGCATGTGGGGAGTTCTGAGTGGCATTTGGGGGTCCTGAGTAGCATGTAGGGAGTTCTGGCTAGCATGTGGGAAGTTCTGAGTAGCATGAGGGGAGTTCTTCTGAGTAACATGTGGGGAGTTTTTCTGAATAGCATGTGGGGCGTTCTGAATAGCATGTGGGGAGTTCTGAGTGGCATGTGGGGGTCCTGAGTAGCATGTAGGGAGTTCTGACTAGCATGTGGGAAGTTCTGAGTAGCATGAGGGGAGTTCTTCTGAGTAACATGTGGGGAGTTCTTCTGAATAGCATGTGGGGCATTCTGAATAGCATGTGGGGAGTTCTGAGTGGCATGTGGGGGTCCTGAGTAGCATGTAGGGAGTTCTGACTAGCATGTGGGAAGTTCTGAGTAGCATGAGGGGAGTTCTTCTGAGTAGCATGTGGGGAGTTTTAAGTTGCACAAGGGGAGTTTTGAGTAACATGTGGGGAGTTCTTCTGAGGAGCATGTGGGGAGTTCTGCCTGGCATGCGGGGAGTTCTTCTGAGTTGCATGTGGGGAGGTCTGAGAAGCATGTGGGGAGTTCTTCTGAGTAGCATGTGGGGAGTTCTTCGAGTAGCATGTGGGGAGTACTGAGTGGCATTTGGGGGTCCTGAGTAGCATGTAGGGAGTTCTGACTAGCTATAAGTTGCATGAGGGGAGTTGCAAGTTGCATGTGTCCTGAGACATCCCCTTGTCAGCGCGCCTCACATTCATTATATTGAGTAGATTTCCCTGAAGAATTTTCAACAGTAGCTTGTGCCTGCAACTATATCTCAGACCGTAGCTGCCAGTGAGAGCTTTAATATGGTTATTCACTGCCCTCTAGTGATAAAAGCCGACACAACAACCCTACAGTTAATGTACTGAACATCTTGTCAAAGTGGAAAACAACTCATTCTGCACAATAAAACAAAAAAATGCTATCTGCTGTACAAATAAATGACAATTATAAACTGATAAGCATATTATTAAATAAAAATAAGAAACTGGTGACAAACACTATTTTGAGAATTCAAACATATCAAGGAAGATTACATTTAGATCGGAAGAATTTATTGTTTGAATAATGATTTTTACAATCAACTGTATGTGAAGATTTCTGGGAAGAAATATGTAATTGACTGCCATAAGTTGTAAGTATGTCTGCTACTGTATTAATGAGCTGTCAGCATAATAATAATTGTTACTGATAAAGTACAGCTAGTCTAATATAAATACGATAGAATTACAGAAATTACATAAATGATGATAATAATAATAATAATAATAATAATAATAATAATAATAATAAAGCAGCTATAGGACATGCCTGCCATCTGGTGGATGTTATCATAACTGCAGTTGTGCCTGTGCTAACTATTCGCATCGCTGTGCGAATAAGATGCATTTGAAGGTAAAAAGTCGCACGATAAGACGCTCGGTGCTACTGAGTCACACGGAGCTCCCGAGGTATGTGTAGCGTGACTTGTAGCGCATAGAGGATAGATGTATGTAGACATATCTGTACTAACTAAGGCCTCATTTATCATTGATGCATAACACCTTTAGCACTCACTAATGGCAATGGGGACCCGACAGCAGCCTCTCTGGCTTCAGAAAAGCCTTCCAGGCACTGCCGGGACCATGCCAGGTTAATCGGTCATGCACATGTGCAGACTGACCATCGCGCATGCACATGATGGAGTAGCCCATCGCTGGCAGCAGTTGAGTGGAGAACCCCGTCCGACGAGGAGGACGTCGCTGGACCTCACCGGTGAGGTAAGTAATGATGAATAGCAGAGGAATATTCCTTTGTATCAATGGAATACTAAACAAAATATGCCGCTGGTATTTAGGATCGTTGTTAAATGGGGCCCTGAGTCACCTGTGCTCAAGCATGAATATCCTAAAAACCTGTACTGTAATGGTGAAGTTTGGGAAAAAGGGAAAAATTTGCATAAAAAGACTCTCGGCGCTACCAAGTTATATGTAATGCGACTTGTAGCACACGGATAGATGTATGTTGTGGACACATCTGTAGATGAACCCTAAATGTAAAAGTCCGTTGTGTGTGTCGCTCACTGTGGTAAGATTAAACAGGGCTGTTATGAGCGGCCATGGGTCCAAGTACTGGAGGGGGCATGGCCAAATTGAGGTGGTGTGGCTATGCACCCCCCTCCCCACATTTTTTTAAAAAGTATGCTGCAGATGGGGTCAGTGTGATGTCCCCTCCCTTTCCCCCGTAACACTTCCTACCTGCTCACTATTGCTAGCCAGTATATAGCGGCAGTGGCACACCGGGCAGGGAGAGAGAGGAGACTGCTGCTGCTCAGTGACAGCAGCCTCCCTGGACCCTTAGCAGTCCAGCTCACAGCAGCGTGTACTGGGTTGGGGGGAGAAGCTGCTGCCGCTTAGGAGTAGCAGTCTCCTCTCTCTTCCTGACCTATATGCTGCATACTTGCCGACAACCAGCTCCCTCCTTCCGGGAGGGAGCTGATTGTCGGCTAACAGCGGGGGCGTGTCTGGACAGCTGTGACACATTGGGGGTGGGGCCGTGTGATCACGTCATCGTGGCCCCACCCCCTCTTCACAACGCGGTTATTTTCGGCACTGTGAAGCAGAGGGCGGGGCCACGATGATGCAATTCAGCGCGAATCGCATCACAGGCCCTCCCCGCTGTGGGGATTACTAGTGTATTCTGGGGGGAAGTCGGGAGGGTTGGGGAATGTCAGGAGGCTTGCCTGCCTTTCTGGGGGGACGGGAGCGGCACCCAAAAATTGGGAGGCTCCCAGGCCAAATTGGGAGGGTAGGCAAGCCTGATATGCTGCTGTACAGCAGCCAGCAGTACGGTACTGCCAGTAGCACTACAAAGGGGACAATGTCCTCAGCAGAGCCGTAAATAGACATTTTGGTACCCTGTGCCAGAAAGAGCATCGGCGCCTCCCCCAATACTTTAAAAAGGGCCAGCGCATGGAGGCGTGGTCACACAATAATACCATTTCAAATTACACTACACAGCAGTGCAACCTTATTCACAGTACACAGTACAGTAAAACCCCTTATTCACCTTATGCCACACAATTGTAATATCCCTTATACACATAATGCCACAGCGTATTAGTACTCCTTACGTACAGTGGTTCTGCAGTTGCGACTGACATTCTGAGCAGCTATAGGGTTGGTCAGAGATTCGATGGTGCAGCCAATGTTCTTTGCGGCAGATCTGAGAAGCCGCTGGTGGACATCCCTTTACAAAAGACGGCTCCAGCTGTATTTGCGTATCTTGTCAGATCTGCTGCGACATAAGACTCAACATAGACCTCTGAGTAAGGCCCTCTGTCCCTAAAGTTCATTTGGACAGACCACAAAATGAAAAAGGCCACTGCTGGTGAAAATGACAGAAAGAAAAAAAGCAGAAACCGAACCTACATACATGGTAGTCAGGAGGCCGAATGCCAGAAATAACAGAATATGTTGGACAAGAGGATTAAATAAACCTGTCCCAACATGTTGATGGGCCAAGCTCAGTAATCCTTTCCCATTAAGCTGCAAACAAAGTTCTACAGTACTTTCAGAAGTCCTTACAAACCATACTTACCTACTTTGAAAAAGCATTTCAGGGAGAATGTGAAAGCAACACCTATGAGCGCGGCAGTAAAGTGGGCGTGTACTGTTACATCTAAGGGGCGTGTCATAAACCTGACTTACATCCAAATGTAAATGAGCCCCAAAGCAGTTAGTAAGATGTACGTGTTGATGAAACCACAATGATACACTTCAGAAAGTGCATGTAGCCATAGGGATCATTGTGCCTTATTACCAATGCAGGGAAAATATACAAATTATCTCATTTTAATGTATATATCTCTGTTTTTTTTTAATATAACAGCTTCATAATGGGGGTAAGGTGCAATCAGGTAGATTACTAGACTCTTCAGGGAGATTGCTGCTATGTCAGGGAGCCTCCCTGACAATGAGGGAGAGTATGTTACAAACTTGCTAAAGTTCAGTAATCCATCACCCCAGATCATAAGGGGACTACTCAGCTGTCACTGCAACATCAATATGGGAATTAAAAGTGTTAAATTATTCCCAGTTCAGTATGTACTAGAAATGTAACATGTTTCAAGATGTGAAAGAATATATTGCTCAGAAGTATATAGCTACATATATAGTAGGGGTTGGATAAGGCATCCTGGCAATCAGAATCCCGGCAGTCAGAATGCTGACAGCAGGATCCCTACAGTGAAAATGCTGGCAAATTTTGGTATATAATTTTAGGCTAACTCTATCCAACCCTCCTGCAGCCTAACCCTCCCCACCCTGCAGCCTAACCCCAACCCTCTTGTAGCCTAACCCTCCCCACCCTGCAGCCTAACCCCAACCCTCTTGTAGCCTAACCCTAACCCCCCCTCTGCCAGCCTAACCCTCTCGTAGCCAAACCCTAACCCTCCGCTCCTGCAGCCTAACCCTCAACTCCCGCAGCCTAGCCCTAACCCTCCCCTCCTGCAGCCTATCCCTAACCCTCCCCTCCCGCAGCCTATCCCTAACCCTCCCCTCCTGCAGCCTATCCCTAACCCTCCCCTCCTGCAGCCTATCCCTAACCCTCCCCTCCCGCAGCCTATCCCTAACCCTCCCCTCCTGCAGCCTATCCCTAACCCTCCCCTCCCGCAGCCTAACCATCCCCTCCTGCAACCTAACCCTATCCCTTCCCTCCCGCAGCCTAACCATACCCTCCTGCAGCCTAGCCCTAACCCTCCCCTCCCGCAGCCTAACCCTCCCCCCCGCAGCCTAACCATATCCCTCCTCTCCCGCAGCCTAAGCATCCCCTCCTGCAGCCTAATCCTAACCCTCCCCTCCTGCAACCTAACCCTATCCCTCCCCTCCCACAGCCTAACCATCCCCTCCTGCAGCCTAGCCCTAACTCTCTCCTACCTCAGCCTAACCATCCCCTCCTGCCAGGGATGGACTGGGGCTGTATTTCAGCCCTGACATTCCGCCTTGTACTTGCGTGTGAAGGGGGCGTGGTTAAATTCAGAGGGGCATGCTCCAACTCACAGGGGCTGGCCTCGCGGCACGCCCCCCGTTTTTCCCCGGCCCAGCACAGCAGCCACCAGCCCATCCATGCCTCCACCCCTTCCATCTCTGAGATATTACAGTGATTCCGGAGCCGTGGGGTGGAGGGCGGGGGACTCTTCATTTCCCCCTCCTCAAGCCGGTCCTTAAGCCATCAGCCCTTCGGGTATATGCCAGAAGTGCCCAATGGCCAGTCCGGCCCTGCATCCTGCAGCCTAACCCTCCCCTCCCGCAGCCTAAAGGTGCCCATACACGGTGCGATGCTGCCAAAAAAGTGGACGTGGTCACATGCCACAAGGGACGTGGTCACTGGAAAATGGGGGCGTGTCAACATGACACACCACCGTTTCTCGCAACTCTGGGAACATTCCTTTCCATATGCACTTTAATGCCCCCAGTAGTAGTGCCCCTCTTCCAATGCCCACTGTAGCAGTGCCCCTTATGCAATGTCTCCAGTAACAGTGCCCCCTGTAGTAGTGCCCCTTATATGGTGCCCAGGAGTGCACCCTTATACAGTGCCCCCAGTAATGCACCCTTATACAGTATCCCAACAGTGCCCCTTACAAAGTGCCCCTTATATGGTGCCCCCAGTAATGCCCCTTATACAGTGCCACTAGTAGTGCCCCCCCATGCAGTGCCCCCAGTAATACCCCTTATACAGTGCTGCTAGCAGTGGCCCCCATATGCAGTGCCCCCAGTAGTGCCCTTTATATAGTGCCCCCCTATGCAGTGCCCCCAATAGTGCCCCTTATGCAGTGCCCCTTATATGGTGCCCGCAGTAGTGCCACTTATACAGTGCCCCCAATAGTGCCCCTTATGCAGTGCCCCTTATATGGTGCCCCCAGTAGTGCCACTTATACAGTGCCCCGAGTAATTACCCTTATACAGTGCCACTAGTAGTACCCCCCCATGCAGTGCCCCCAGTAATGCTCCTTATACAGTGCCAATAGTAGTGGCCCCCCATGCAGTGCCCCCAGCAGTGACCTTTATATAGTGCCCCCTCTATGCAGTGCCCTTATACAGTGCCCCCAGTAATGCACCCTTATATAGTGCCCCTTATATTGTGGCCCCCGGTAATGCCACTTGTCCAGTGCCCCCCTAATTACCCTTATACAATGCCACTAGTAGTGCCCCAAATGCAGTGCCCCCAGTAATGCCCCTTATACAGTGCCGCTAGTAGTGGCCCCCCATGCAGTGCCCCCAGTAGTACCCTTTATATAGTGCCCCTCTATGCAGTGCCCTTATACAGTGCCCCCAGTAATGCACCCTTATATAGTGCCCCATATATGGTGCCCCCAGTAGTGCTACTTATACAGTGCCCCAGAAATGCCCCTTATACAGTGCCGCTAGTAGTGCCCCCCCTATGCAGTGCCCCACAGTAGTGGTCCCCCTGTGCAGTACTCCCAGTAGTGCCCCTTATACAGTGCCCCCAGTAGTGGCCCCCCTATGCAGTGCCCCTAGTAGTGCCCCCCCCCTATGCAGTGCCAGTGTCCCTTACATATATAGGACAGACAGAAATAACAAACACACACAACACTTACCTGAATCCACGCTCCTGCCGCGCCCGCCGCTGACTGCTCCTCCATCCTCCCGGTCTGCTCTGCACTATGGGAGAGACGTCAAGACGTCTCTCCCATCACCCACTGCGGGAGCTGGAAGGCGGAGCTCATGAGTGAGCTCTAGCTCGGCACTGGCAGTGGGCGCAGCAGCCAATGAGTGTCTTTCTGACTCTCATTGGCTGCTGAAACACACACCGCCGCCGAATAGTACGAGTGCGTGTGTTACTGTATAGTGTGTGGTCCACACTACACTGACTTGAAACCGGGGTCCCGGACCGTGGACAGCGGCGCCCCCCCCCAGTCTGATGGCACCCAGGGCACGTACCCTGCTTGACCTCCCCTAGATACACCACTGTTTGCGATCCCAGCACTTCGACCAAGATTGCAGGCTGGGATAACCATCGTGACCATCACCAACAATGGTGGGCGGTACCAGCCAGCTGAGTAAGCCTAAGCTTACACAGGCTGACCGGCTTGCGAGGCCAGGAAACTGCATGTATGGATGCAGACCCTGGCCTTGCTACTCCCGGAAACGGGGGAGATTCGCCACCATTTCAGGGAACGCCGCAATCCCCGCCTCCTAAATGCTTCTACCTGTCAATCAGGCAGAGGCATAGCAGGGGCTGTGTGTGATCACGCAGGACCCGTTCTGCACATGACCATTTTGCATTAATTTCTAGGCTAGCCATCTCCCAGTCACCGCACAGGAACCCCCATCCTTTCCACCACATTTCTGATACTTTCCAACCTAATCTCAGCGGCGCCCTTGCTCCACAGGACTTTTTAGAAACTCTCACGCATGCGCAGTTGCAAACAAACACACTCAGCTACTGGAACATCTGCATCACGTGCGGATTGCGTGCGGCCCTGCATCAGGCCCCATATACTTTTTACCTGGTGCACATTAATGGACCTACTGGTGCTATAAACTGGGTGCATTATACAGATAGTTCTCCTTTCATTGGACTGAATCTAGCAGATGTCTGACACTGACATATAGCAGCAGTTTATCGCTCATTATCAGAATTCACAGAGGGTATATGCATATGAATACATGTAAATGAATCATTTGGGGATTTGTTCTAGGCACATGTAGTATTTTGGCTGTGAAAAGTCAACTAAGCATTTATATCCGAGATTACATGGATTAAAAGTCACGGGGCTCACGGTCAAAGAAACTGGTCTTAAGGCAAAGTTTGATCAAATTGTGAAGTGTAAAGAGAAGACAAAAGGCCTGATTCAGAGCCGGTCGCTATTTGCAGTCGTTCGTTCAACAAAAAGGGGCTGGCTATTCAAATGAACCGTTCGCTCTTTGCGGTCTGTTGACACCTCTATGTCTGAATGAGCGAACAAAACTTGCGGTTGTAATTTTGAAAAAGATGCCCCCTGGCCGCTCGCACCATACGTCATGTCCGCTATTTATTAGATTAATCGAGTACATCGAACAGCGTATGAACTGCTCGCTATTCTTGTGGCTGGTGTTTGCTACCACAAATTTGCGAGCAGTTCTGGCTATAAAATAACCCAGTGACGTGGTCAATGACGCTCCAGTATTACACACCCTTAAAACGCCCGTTTTGACCTTTAAGCACGCCTGCGTTCTGATTTCCACTCCCCGTTTTCAAGCACCTTCCCCTGTTACCACCCACATACGCCTCCTCCTGTCACTCATATTAGCAGGCATTCGCTATTTAGCGTACAAACGATTTTCGACCGCACTGACTTGTTCGCGCATGCATATTATGATCCGTACGCACGCGCAGTTGGGCAAACATCGCTCAGAGCGAACGAGCGGCCGCTTACGAGCGGCTCTGAATCAGGCCCAAAAAGCATAATCCCAAATAGCCCAGTAATCATGGTCCAGAAGGGGAAGGAATGAGCAATTTTGGGATAATTTGGGCATAGTTTGATGAACGGGGTTGGGGCTTATTAGCTAAATAAAATTGTTAATATGACCCCATCTGGCAATGGGTTGGGAATGGATAGCCACCGTCGCAGTCCAATCAGTTGTTTTAACTATTGGGCTTAGCGGAACTCCAATCTCCAGGATGCCAGATGTGGAAGAGACGAGGTTGAAGGAGGTTTTACATCTCACTGGAAGTAGTTTCTGCATCTACTGTGGGAGGCAAATGGTCTGTGCCTTTATCAACTGCAATCATGCCATTTTTATATATTAGTACAATGGTTCTCAAACTCAGGGCCTGATTTAGAGCTGAACGCTCTGACCAGAGCGCTCGCTCTGAATCAGGGCCCTCCTCCATGAAAATGGAGCGGCCTCCTGGACGCTCGTATAGCTGTGGGTGACCACCCACAGCTATAGCGAGCATCCATGATGATGGTCGCGATGGTCTTGACCCTGCGGTAGGGTCTCCCTGCCACAAGCCCTGGAGTGATTTTGGCTCTATCAGAGCCAAAATCACTCCCACTGACATCACTAGTGATGTCAGTGGGGCCGGCTTCAGACGGTAGGCGTTCCCATGGGAACGCCTCCGTCTGGCAGGCACGCCCCGGCACGCCCACCAAAGGGGGCGTGCTGTCAATCAACATCGACAGCACGCCCCCTTTGGTGCGAGACCCGGAGCGATGGAAAGCCCGTCGCTCCCCGGGTCTCGCGCATGCGCACGACGGAACTCCCTCCGTCGTGCGCATGCGCAGTGGGGAACATCGACCCGCTTGCGAGCGTACTGCCACTCGCGAGCGGGTCTGAATGACCCCCCCAGTCCTCAGGACCTCACACAGGTCACGTTTTCCAGGTCAACCAGCACGTGCACAGGTGAATTCATTACTCATTGACACATTTTGAAAAATCCACAGGTGGAGCTAATTATTTCACTTGTGATTCAGTGAGGAGAACTGGAAAACATGCACTGTTTGGGGTCCTGAGGACCGAGATTGAGAACCTGTGTATTAATCAATGTTGGTGAGACAGGGCGTGGTGGTGTGTCACGAAACAGGGGGACTCTATTGTACTTGAGGCTATGTCAATTGATGTGAGGTAGGGATTGCCATCGGTGGGTTAACCATCGATGGTTAACATCGATAGCACAATTGTGCTTGACCTCGATGTTATGAAACCATCGCACACAGATATACAAGTGTCGCATATCAAATTCATCAGCACAGTCTTCTGGTGCATCCTAGTCGCATCCAGGGATGGACTGGGGATGTACATCAGCCCTGGCAGTCCGCTCTGTGCACTTACTCGCAAAGGGGGCGTGATTTCGTTTCAAGAGGGGCGTGCCGTGAGTCACGGGGGCCTGGCTTTGCGGCATGCCCCCCTCTCTTCCTGGCCCACTGCCACCACTCTTTTCCTTCCCCGGAGCTAATACCCTGTATCCGACGGCGTTGGGTGGAGGACAGGGGTACTTCCGCCCTCCTCGAACCGGCCCAGAAACCATCAGCCCTTCTGTCAAATGCCAGAACTGCCAGCTGGCCAGTCCAGTCCTGGTTGCATCGCAGTGCGACTTAGATGTATTTTCAGGGTCAAGGGACCCCTTGTTTTTCTGCAGGTCCCTACTCTAGCATATATGCCCAGCACACCATTACATTGCAGTTAAATGTACTCACCTCCCAGACACAGAGGGACACCTCTATACAGGGTCTGGCTGTGAGCCACACCCAACTAGGCCTTTTATAGCCTTAATTGAAAGCTGCCATGATAGCACAAGGCAAAAGTTTGAAACAAAACAGAAAAGAAATATGCCTGCGCTCGGCTTTACCCATATCATAAATGGTACCAGCAGCGTGGCAATATTAATGCCATAAATGTATACAAAACAGAAAAACTTTTGCTATCGGCGCTAACAATAATATACTGCAAATCTATGTGTGTGTAGCAAAAGTATCTCCGTAGATGTATTTTCGACAAAAAAAGTTGCGAAAAAGATGACCGCCACTGGCAGAGTCTCTCTGGACCTGGCGCTACCGCAGCAAAGATGTGCAAGGACACATCTGTAAAATGACTTTTGAAAGCCGACTTCTCAGAGGTGGTACGAGAAAGTGATGGAAACAGAAGCATTAGCCCAGTACTATGCGAGCCATTCTCCATACAATCCAAACTAATCCTTCTTCTATCCCTTTAACATCACAGAACTTATTTAAAAAAAACGCTTTCTTTTCTGAGAAGCGGCCTCTGCTACTTGCTCCAATCTGCATAAATTGATAGTTTGATACTTTTTCAATATGAACATCTGCAACTGTGACAAAAAATTACAGTATATGCAATTAGAGGAATTGTTTTCACATAAGTGCCGAAGGCAGGCGAGTGTTCATCCCAGACGTTTCCATCCGCAGCAGTAACAGCTCTTCATAAAGAAAAATATTTCGGGAGTTTGGTAGAAGAGTCTGTTTAGGGGCTGCAGCTACGTTATACCGATAGGCACATTGGTAACATCATATTTTCAGGGCTCTCATAAGTCTCCCTTTGGCCTAAAAGAGAACTGTATATTACCTTAAAATAGAAGTATCATATCATCTTATAACAACATATAACCAACACACAGAGCCGATGACAACGGTGTTTCCAACATTACGGCATTAGTCATCATTAGTATCGAGGCTTACATCAGCGCAATGGCTGCAAAAGAACTGTCAGAAAGAGACGTCCCATCTCCACTGAATGAGCAACTGAGGACAGCCAACAAGCCCATGACAGTCCAATGAGACAGATAAGTTCTGTGCAATCCCATAGTCACCGCCCACAATCACTCATTTAAAGGTAGTGTGGTCCGCCGACAGATGGACCAATCCGAAGGCGCTGGTGAACTCCATAATTGTGCTTAAGTCTGATTTGGCGCGGTCGCAACGCCCTATTTCACGAAAAAACAGGTCCGCCCAAGCTCTGTCCTACTATATGCAAAAACTCGCCATTAGCGTCCGTGAACAGAGATCGATGCAACTTAGAATCAAACCTTATTTCTGAAAAATTGTTTAGAAACTACAGTAGTATCACTAAATTGCATTTAAAGCTAAATGAAAGTATGTATAAAATACAGCCATTAAAGTAATGTTATAAAGAATTATTATATCTTCCAGCATCCTTTCTCCTGTTGCATGAGTAAGTGTTTGCAGTTACACAGGCTAATTACTGACGCATTTCACTTACAAAGTGATTTTCAATGCAATGGGGAAAACAATGTACTTAAGCACTTATATATGTTGTACTTGGGCAAGGATTGGACTCAGTATTGCTTATTAATATAGATGTGGTTTGCATAGTTTGTCATTGCTTATATTATATAAAGGATATATCAAAGTGCTGTAATATATCCAATCACCAAGAAAAAAGTTGAGTAGTTTCTCAGTACAAAGAAAACTTGGATGGGATAGTTGTGGTAACATGTTCTTCATACATATTGAGTTGACAAATCACATTACTAGCTGTGGAGAGTTTCAGAGTGCGCAAACACTGATCTAAGTGATATACTGCATGTCTCTGGAGGTGTGTCAGTAATCGCCCCATCGTCTGACTCAGTAAACTTTATGTGACATTTGTTCCTATGAAATTAATGCTGTGATGAGCAAAGACATTCCTTACTGCTACCCAGGGCTGCCATCAAGGGGGTACTGTCAGGACTGGAGTCCAGGGCCCGAACACTCAGGGTCCGCCTGGTGTCTGCTGCTAAACACACGCCCGCCTGCTACTACCCCCCTGTAGTGAAAGGCCCAGAGGGGAACCGCTCTTACCAGTACGTTGCAGGCCCGCAGCCGTCCGCGCAAGTGGCCACCACTATCCCCCTGGCCGGGCCCCCCCCTGCTGTACAATACAGTAACTGAGTAAGTGATTCGTTGTGAGTCACTTCTCACCCAGCCTCAACCGCGCGTGACGTCATGAAGTCATACCGCGCCATGAATAAGAGAGAGAAGCCGCGGCCGGCGGGTGGGTGGGTAGAGTGAGGAGGCGGCGTCCGGAGCATTGAGGCTGAGACAGAAGAAGGAGCGAAATAGGTAAGTTAAATGTATGTATGTGTGTGTGTCTTTGTCCTTTCTCCCAGACCCGGGCCAGGCCATTTTGATGGATGTGTAGTCAATTTCTGACAGTGGATACAGTTGATGGGACTGAGGGAGAAGGGATGCGGGCCCTGCCTTTTTTGTCAGTCCCGGGCCCCCTAATTTCTGATGGCAGTCCTGCTGCTACCACACTGCTTCCAATACTTGCTTATCTGCACTTTGAACATACCTGCAGTCACGCAAGGGTCAAGACTACAGTACCTCCATCACCCAAGTACCTTGTTTCCCACAGAAATTAGGAGTGTATTCATGACAGGGGGTCCAGGAGAGAGAGGGGTAGAACCTCCCATCAATACCCCAAGAGAAAAAAGCCAACAATTGAGTAAGACATCTTCAGCGACGGAAC
Organism: Taudactylus pleione; assembly: GCA_031769625.1. Lineage (NCBI taxonomy): Eukaryota > Metazoa > Chordata > Amphibia > Anura > Myobatrachidae > Taudactylus > Taudactylus pleione. Next base: position 8,456,906 of record JAUIMM010000134.1, read on the forward strand.
CCGCCGGAGGAGCCGGTATCGGCAAGTGCATAAACACTTGTCGATGCGGGCAGCGACGGCTGGGGCCATGCTGCATTCGGTAGCATGACCCTCGCTAACATCATCCCCCATCAGCCCTGCATGTAGAGCTGACGGAGGACGTCACTGATGACCCACGGCAGTGAGCATCGTCAGCAATATAGTGGTTACACACTAGACAATGTGCTCAATATGTTTGTCTGATCCGCCGAATCTGATAACATATCGTCTAGTGCGTATCCGGAATAACAAAGGAAGATTGCTGCCTTTTTATACTTAGAAATCACCACCTTGAGAACCAGAGCAAGGCTAAAGAACCATTCCTGATTCCTGAAGAGAAGGTTCAGAAGCCTCAAAGGAGGTCTGCGAGGACTCATCCACATCCTTTATACCCAATCTCTGTAAGACTAGTTATGGTGGTTGCCAATCGAAAGCGATGTGACATTCTGGCATTGCTGCTGTCATGCTGGCAGTAAAAGTGAGATAGCCCTGATTCCACTGGGCTGTGCCCAAGCAGGATTTTGCAGTTTGATTGCTCAACTGATCCTTAAAAGTGCTACAGATAATTGCCTGGTTGTGAAAACACATTCCCATGCCCACAGTATTGGGTAGGCAATAGAGTGAAAGCTGTAAGCTCTGATTTGGTGCAAGGTTTGTCACCAGGTAACTCCAGGTACATTCATCAGTTGGGGCCTATAGGTGTCCCCAATATTGTGATAAAACCTTCAGTTAAATGTTTTGAATTGATCAACAGTGTTATCATTTACTATTTTCACTAAATTCAATCAATGTATGACTTAATAGCTCATTTATTATTGACTAGCGGTTGCCGCGACTACGCCCACGATGAAATCGCTTCTGCCAACATTGTTTATTATTTGAGGTGTTCTAGTTGTATTGCTTTGCAGTTGCACAGGGGCCCTGTCGCAAGGGTGGCCCACGTGACCAGCAGCGCCACACAGACTTCACCCAGCACTCACACCAATGTCACTGTGTGCCCTGTGCACAGACTGTTATATAGCCTATCCTATTCACCCACCACTCACACCAATGTCACTTTGTGCCCTATGCACAGACTGCTATGTAGCCTATCCTATTCACCCACCACTCACACCAATGTCACTGTGTGCCCTGTGCACAGACTGCTATATAACCTATCCTATTCACCCAGCACTCACACCAATGTCACTGTGTGCCCTGTGCACAGACTGTTATGTAACCTATCCTATTCACCCAGCCCTCACACCAATCTCACTGTGTGCCCTATGCACAGACTGCTATGTAGTCTATCCTATTCACCCACCACTCACACCAATGTCACTCTGTGCCCTGTGCACAGACTGCTATGTAGCCTATCCTATTCACCCACCACGCACACCAATGTCACTGTGTGCCCTGTGCACAGACAGTTATATAGCCTATCCTATTCACCCACCTCTCACACCTATGTCACTGTGTGCCCTGTGTACAGATTGCGATGTAGCCTATCCTATTCACCCACCATTCACACCAATGTCACTGTGTGCTCTGTGCACATTCTGCTATGTAGCCTATCCTATTCACCCACCACTCAGACCAATGTCACTGTGTGCCCTGTGCACAGACTGCTATGTATCCTATCCTATTCCACTCACACCTATGTCACTGTGTGCCCTGTGCACAGATTGCGATGTAGCGTATCCTATTCACCCACCACTCACACCAATGTCACTGTGTGCCCTGTGCACAGACTGCTATGTAACCTATCCTATTCACCCACCACTCACACCTATGTCACTATGTGCCCTGTGCACAGACTGCTATGTAACCTATCCTATTCACCCACCACTCACACCAATGTCACTGTATACCCTGTGCACAGACTGCTATGTAGCCTATCCTATTCACCCACCACTCACACCAATTTCACTGTGTGCCCTGTGCACAGACTGCTATGTAGCCTATCCTATTCACCCACCACTCACACCAATGTCACTGTGTGCCCTGTGCACAGACTGCTATGTAGCCTCTCCTATTCATGTGAACGCGGGCCCAAAGCATCTGTTCCCCCACCCCTTACCGGCTACGCGCATGGTGCCACACCTATGTCTTGCATTGATGATGTCAATACATTTTGTTTTTGTAATTGCTCAGCTTTACCTTGACAGATGGAGATGAAACAAAGTGCAGGTTATTTCTATGAGTTTCCACTACAAAATGATGCAGTTTTCATGAAAATCGGTTCAACAGTGTTTGCATCAACTTGGAACACACAGACACTACTTTCTTATAATACTAGTATAGATGTTTGAATCCATTTCATTTTAGATTAAAGGATTCCTTGTGATATGAGCTTTTTCCATACTGCAACCCGATGAGAGTATAAATCAATAAGGGAACAACGGGTGGCTGTTATTGGTGGAAGATCCTCTCCTTGGCTCTAGAGGTCTTACACAACCGTGTGTGAACTGTAACAAAACTGAAGTATTCCCCCTCCGGTTGATCATCAACCCCTGGGTTGAACATTGAGACTTAAAATTAACTGTAGATGGTATTTGAATGGGACATGGAATCTCTGGTACACCCTTCCCCTTAAATATTCCGCAATAAAGGCTGTGGCCATTTATGTCTCACAATACAGTGTTATTTAGTTATTGTACATGTACGATGACCCTCACAGGCTTTATCATGGTTAAAAGTGGCTAGGTGCATACACAATCTGCAGTTATAAATGTGACTGTGAGTTTTACTGTAAGGGGCCTATTTATCACAATTCACATTTTAAATGGAATTGTGATGTAATAATATCTAATATTGAAATGAGATATTAATCGATATTATCACCCGAATTTATCATAATAAAGGTGTCGGAATAGAGCATGCGGGAAGCCTCACAGTCTCTATGATGTGTCCGCATCGGACTTTCGCAATACTGAAAGCCTTCACTTTCCCGGGACAGACTCTGCACATTGCCAATTAGGCAGCGCAGAGTATGGAGACGGAGTATGCACCCTGTGTCTATTAAGAATATAAGTGTTTATAATAGATAAAAAAATGAAACAAAGCTTACCTGTACACATGGGTCTCTGGTCGGTGGGCTGCTGTTGTAACTCGATCAGCTGAAGCTGTGTGGTCAGCAGAGCTGTCGGTCGGGATGGCTCACTGCAGCTGACCACACAGACTGCTCAGCTGATCGGGTTTTACAGAAGCAGCTCACCAATTAGAGATCCCTGTGAGCAAGCAAATTTTGTTTTATATATGTTCTATTATACCCCTTTCAGACATACCGAGATACCCGGGAATTTGGCCTGCCTCTGCCAAATTCCTGGGTTGCCGCGTGTGTCTGAAAGCTACCTACCCGGGAACGCGCTCTCGGGTAGCCGACCCTTCAATCGACCAGGGAATTTCCCGGGACTTAAGTCCTGGGAAATTACCCTGCTTATGTCTGAATGGTGCTACCCAGGAATTTACTCCCGGGCTGCACCAAGCAGCTTTTACATTGAGTTAGCAGCACAAAGCGTCCTATAGGATACTCAGCCCTGCTGCTTTGAGTTGGCAGCGCTGCTGCTCACCACCCCTGCCTGGTGGCTGTGTACAGAGATCCCCAGCAGGATGCCGGGGACACCCGCCGGCGCCGGAGATCACTGGCAGGTCTCTGACACAGCGGGCCGCCCGCACTCCCACTGGACCATCAGGGCAGATATAAATAATTTAATAATAATAAAATAAAATGGCTGCAGTAATTGGTCGGCTGCTTGCTGCATGATGATGACATCATCAGCGGCAGCCGGAGAGGGGATAGGCTAGGAAGGGCAGAGGAGAGGCAGGTAATATTAAAAACTAAAAAACCCGGCTTATGTCTGAAAGGGATCTACCTGGGAATTTCCCAGGTAGACGCTGTAGTGTGAAAGGGGGGTCTCGAGCAAATACCCGGGAATTTGTACAGGAGAAATTCCCGGGTCTGAGCAGGAAATTTCCCGGGTCGTATATCTGAAAGGGATATAATAAACACCTATTTTCTTTTAGAGATGTGCGCAGACCCGTGGTTAGGTTTTGCCAAAACCACCCTCAAAGGTTTTGGTTCGGATTCGGTTTTGGTTTTCTTTGATAAGAACAGCTAACATCATGTAAATTGGGCCTGTTTTTGTTCGTACAACAATAACATTAATTTCCAGGCAATTTTGACCACCTCACAGCACCTGAAATCACGATGGAGGGACGTAAATGTAATCCAAAACACGCATACGAGTTTGAAATTGTGAGAAGACCTAAGTCAGGACTCGTTCTACCTAAAGTGATGCCGAACTTGGACTTGGTTCGAATTGGAACCCCTAAGTACGACTGTGTTCAGTTTTCTCAAAAACCGAACTGGTCTTCTCTAAAGGCTCATTTCCAAAAGCCCTTTGGTAAATTGACGTGAAAATAAAATAATGTGAAAAGAGCGTTAAAATACCAGTTTTTACATTATTTCAGTAAAAAATTAAAAAATATGCCCCTAAGAACGGGAGGAGAACCTTAAGAAGCTTCTTTATGCTTGAGAACAAGCCTGAGATCTGTATGGAAATCCATGAGATAGTTAATGTGTTTAGCACCAGGAGAAATGCTTCATGAATTTATCTGAACCGAAGCCTGCAGCCAGCAGCCGCTTCATACGGCACGATTATTACTGGTTCCCTGCAGACTGATCTCAGCGTTTGTGACGCGGAGACTTAGACACCATCAGTACAAGACAAATAATATAATTTTTGACCCTGCAAAATTTATAATCATATTTCAGCTGTATTTTATTTTAATTGATTTTGTTAAATATACATATTTAGAAATGTGTATGTACAATTCAGCAGCTATAGAGTAAACCTACTGAAAATCAGTTTGAAGTAGCTGAAAGCATACGGGACCAGAAATTTGTTTAGGCGTCAAATGCACATTACAAATACCAGCACCTTGGCTGGTTGAGACTATTTCAGTAAATAAATTAATGAACAAGGTAGCCAATCATCTGTAAATTCACTGTCTTTGACAAAAATGAATTGATCAAAATGTCATTCTTAGGTAAAGGCCCCCATACACCTACCGACCGGTCGCCTGATCCTGCTCTTCCGAGAATAGCTTTCCTTTTGCAAAGAGGAGAATGCGAAAAGATCTATAGATGGCGTTGCCCACCGGGTCCAAGCTCCGGAAAGTAATGCATTCCGGAGGTTGGTACATATGGAAAATGCGGCCAAAATTGTTGGCTGCATTTTCCATTTGGTACATCCTGTCTATGGGGAGATATACTAGCCTTGGAGATCGAAAAAGTGGAAAGAGATAAAGTACCAACCAATCGGCTCCTAACTGCCATGTTACAAGCTGTGTTTGAAAAATGACAGTTAGGAGCTAAGTGGTTGGTACTTTATCTTACTCCACTTTATCTTTCTCCAAGACTTAATACATCTACCCCTGTCGGTTTGTAAACATATTATCTACAATGCTTGCCCAACATTATTAGTATATAGTTCTACTTTTAGATCTTTTTGATATACTGGAGTATTGTAGTTCAAAATACTAGGGGTCAGCACATTGTTTTCCGATCCTGATTTGGAACTGTGGGCCTGATTCAGAGCCGGACGCTCTGACCAGAGCGCTCGCTCTGAATCAGGGCCGTGCTAGTTAAATTTGGAGCGGCCTTTTGGATGCTTGCATAGCTGTGGGTTACCACCCACAGCTTATGCGAGCGTCCATGATGATGGTCGCGATGGTTAAGACCATCGCGACCATCGGGCTTGCGACGAGACCCTGCGGTAGGGTCTCGTTGCCGCAAGCCCTGGAGTGATTTTGGCATGCACACTTGGGCACCATCGACCCGCTTGCGAGCGTACAGCGCTCGCGAGTGGGTCTGAATGAGACCCTGTATACGTTCTATATTTTTGTGTTTTTTAACTAGTACCACAAGAAGTGCACACCACCTTACAGAGTAACATAAGATTATAGAATCACATACAGTATGGCCCTGCACTGGAGAGCTGGTAGTCAAACAGAAGTTCACAAAGAAAGGGACAGATAGTCTTTTCCAATAAGCAATGTGGATAAAATAAGTCACACAAGAGACCAGATCCACCAAGCCTGGCCCAATGGAGTAGGAAAGACTGCTCCTGCCATTCCAGGCCACTATTACTGGACAGCACAATATCACTGTACAAGGTACACATAAAGCAGGGGTGGGGAACCTTTTTTCTGCCAAGGGCCATTTTGATATATATAACATTATTCGCGGGCCTGGTACAGGCCACGCCCCCTCTGTGTGACGTCACACGGGTCAGGGCCACAATCGCCGGTGATTACAGCAATGCCTGGAGCATCCTGAGGATGCTCTGGGGAGCTGTAAGGGCAGCGGTGTGACCATCTGAAGCGTCTTAAGGATGCTCCAGGAGCCACTGCTGCTAAGATTCTGGCTGCAGGATGCCATTCTAGACACCCTGCTAGTAGATGAGGCTAGCCGAAAAAAGCTCAGAGGGCCGGACCAAATTATTCCGCAGTTCCCCATCCCTGACATAAAGAAAGAACGTTTTGCTTTTAACACTCGATTGTTCCCTTCAACTTTTAAGATCCAATAACAATAAAATCTAACTTAAAAAATATGGGCTTCATTTTCTTTTTTTTTTGTGCAAAATCTTTGCCCACAAATGAAAAAAAAAATCAAAAACATCAGAGAGATCAATAATTATTTTTAGCAGCAGAAAACGTAATTACTAGTCATCGGTTCTAATCGCTTTGCTGATTTGACTCTAGAGCAAGTGGCTCCATCATCGCAGGATAATTGAGTGATAATTGCACATCTCTGCATGTTTCAAACAATGCACCTGCTGGGAGCCGAAACACGTCAGAAAGCAGGAAACTGCTGCAAATGGTCTGACTGTGTCTTTCAGGACACACTTATCAGAATGAAACGCAGACTAACAGGACAAAGATTGCAAAGCTGCTTTCTGATGATTAATCCCTAATTATTATCATTGCAATTGCAGCTCCCAAAAACAGACGGCAGCTCGCTGATAGAAAAACATGTTAAAGGATACAGTATTTTCACCTTTATAGCAGATATTTTTAAACGTTACCCGCAACCCATTTTGCTCTCCCTTACATGTATTATTAGGTTCCCTCCCCAGTGACGCCTACCTCTGCATTTTTGGGCTCTATGTTTCCATATTTCCCGACTTTTTGACTTTGACAATCAGGACAGTGAACGGGCCACATCTGAATTTAATATCGGCATTGTGAAGAGGGGGCGGAGCCACGATGACACAATCACGCCCCCATGCTCCGCCCCCAATGACGAGTTGCTGCCAGGTCCCGCCCCCTTTGACCGCGCCAGGCCCCCCTGCTCTGTAAGCCCGACAGTTCCCTCCCGGAAGGAGGGAGCTAAATGTTCGGCAAGTCTGCTTTACACTAGACACCCAGTCAATTAGGGGTGTGCACCGGCCACTTTTCGTGTTTTGTGTTTTGGTTTTGGATCTGGATCTTTCTTCGTGTTTTGGATCTGGATTGGTTTTGCCAAAACCACCCTTCCGTGTTTTGGGTTCTGGGTTTTGTGTTTTGGATCTGTATTTTTTTGAAAAAAAGCATAAAAACAGCTAAAATCACAGAATTTGTAGGTTTTTCTGCTCCTATGCTATTATTAACCTCAATAACCTTAATTTCCACTCATTTCCAGTCTATTCTGAACACCTCACACCTCACAATAGTGTTTTTATGTCCAAAAGGTTGCACCGAGGTAGCTGGATGACTATGCTAAGCGACACGAGTGGGCGGCACAAACACGTGACCCATCTAGGAGTGACACTGCAGTGGCAGGCAGGATGGCAGTTAGAAAAACTAGGCCCCAAACTGTACATAATGCAAAGAAAAAAAGAGGTGCAAGATGGAATTGTCCTTGGGCCCTCCCACCCACCCTTATGTTGTATAAACAGGACATGCACACTTTAACAAATCAATCATTTCAGCGCCAGGGTCTGCCACACAACTGTGGCTGAAATGATTGGTTCGTTTGGGCCCCCACAAAACAAGCTGGCAATTAATGTGTCCCTGCACAAACTGGCTCTACGGAGGCAAGATGTCATCCTCATCCTCCTCATCCACCGATTCCTCACCCTCTTCAGTGTGTACATCCTCATCCTCACAAAGTATTAACTCGTCCCCACTTGAATCCACCACCACAGGTCCCTCTGTACCTTCTGGAGGCTGGTCTCCCTGGAAGAGCTGATAATTCATTTTGATGAACATCATCTTCTCCACATTCTGTGGAAGCAACCTCCTACGCCTTTCGCTGACAAGGTTCCCGGCTGCACTAAACACTCTTTCGGAGTACACACTGGAGGGGGGGCAACTCAGGTAAAATAGAGCCAGTTTGTACAGGGGCCTCCAAATTGCCTCTTTTTCCTGCCAGTACAGGTATGGACTGTCTGACATGCCTACTTGGATGCTGTCACCGATGTAATCCTCCACCATTCTGTCAATGGTGACAGTATCATATGCAGTGACAGTAGACATGTCAGAAATTGTTGCCAGGTCCTTCAGTCCGGACCAGATGTCCAAACTTGGTCCTGCCTGCCCTGCATCACCGCCAGCGGGTTGCTTAGGATACCTAAGTTTTTTCCTGGCAGCCCCAGTTGCGGGAGAAAATGAAGAAGGAGCCGTTGACGTGTCACGTTCCGCTTCAGCTGACAGTGTGTTCACCAGCAGGTCTTTGCACCTCTGCAGGCTTGTGTCGGCCGGAAAGAGAGACACCACATAGGCTTTAAACCTAGGATCGAGCACGGTGGCCAAAATGTAGTGGTCTGATTTCAACAGATTGACCACCCTGGAATCCTGGCAAAGCGAATGAAGGGCTTCATCCACAAGTCCCACATGCCGAGCGGAATCGCTCCGTCTTAGCTCCTCCTTCACTTTCTCCAGCTGCTTCTGCAAAAGCCTGATGAGGGGAATGACCTGACTCAAGCTGGCAGTGTCTGAACTGACTTCACGTGTGGCAAGTTCGAAGGGCTGAAGAACCTTGCACAACACGGAAATCATTCTCCACTGCGCTTGAGTCAGGTGCATACCCCCTCCTTTGCCTATGTCATAGGTGGATGTATAGGCTTGTATGGCCTTTTGCTGCTCCTCCATCCTCTGAAGCATATAGAGGGTTGAGTTCCACCGCGTCACAACCTCTTGCTTCAGGTGATGGCGGGGCAGGTTCAAGAGTGTTTGCTGGCGCTCCAGTCTTCGGCACGCAGTCGCTGAATGGCGAAAGTGGCCAGAAATTTTTCGGGCCACCCAAAGCGTCTCCTGCACGCCCCTGTCGCTTTTCAGAAAATTCTGCACCACCAAGTTTATTGTGTGAGCAAAACATGGGACGTGCTGGAATTTGCCCAGATGTAATGCCCGCACAATATTGGTGGCGTTGTCAGATATCACAAATCCCCAGGAGAGTCTAAGTGGGGTAAGCCACTGGGCGATGATTTCCCTCAGTTTCTCTAAGAGGTTGTCGGCGGTGTGCCTCTTACTGAAACCGGTGATACACAGCGTAGCCTGCCTTGTAACGAGCTGGCGTTTCTGAGATGCTGCTACTGGTGACGCTGCTGCTGTTGCTGCGTAAGGTGATACATCTACCCAGTGGGCTGTCACAGTCATATAGTCCTTAGTCTGCCCTGTTCCACTTGTCCACATGTCCGTGGTTAAGTGGACATTGTGTACAACGGCATTTTTCAGGACACTGAGGACACTTTTTCTGACGTTTCTGTACAGTCTCGGTATCGCCTGCCTAGTGAAGTGGAATCTAGACGGGATTTGGAACCGGGGACACACTACCTCCATCAATTGTCTAAATCCCACTGCACTAATGGCGGATACCGGACGCACGTCTAACACCAACATAGCAGTCAAGGCCTCAGTTATACGTTTTGCTTCAGGATGACTGCTGTCGTACTTCATCCTCCTCGCTAAGGACTGTTGGAGGGTCAATTGTTTAGTAAAAGTAGTGGTGTTCCTACTTCCTCTCTGGGATGATGAACGACTCCCAGCAGCAGCAGCAACAGCAGCAGCGGCAGCAGTAGGCGTAGCAATGCAGGATCCTCCGGAGGAATCCCGGATAGGAGAGTCAGTCATGCCAGTGATATGGCCTGCAGGACTACTTCCGATCCTGACTAAGGAGGAAATTGACGAGGAGGGAGTTGACGGTGTGGTTTGCAGGCGCTTGGATACAACAGGACAACGGGATTTAGGTGTCCCTGGACTGCTTACGGTCTGAGCCAAAGTTTCTGAACTTGACAGTAACTTTTTATGAACGCGCTGCAGGTGCCGTATAAGGGAGGATGTTCCTAGGTGGTTGACGTCCCTACCCCTACTTATTTCACCTTTACATATGGTACATATGGCAAGACAGTTGTTGTCCGGATTTGGATAGAAATATTGCCAGACCAAAGAGGTGGAATGTTTGGTCTTCTGCCCAGGCATGACCGTGATGGGCTTTTTCATCCCACGGACAACAACTGTCTCCCCCGGAGCCTGATTTAAACAAACCACATCACCATCAGAATCCTCCTCGCCAACTTCCTCCTCAGCGCCAGCTACACCAGTATCCTCATCCTGTTGTACTTCAACAGTGACATCTTCAATTTGCATATCAGCAAGTGGACTGTGGGTGCTCCTTTCAGCACTTGCAGGGGGCGTGCAAATGGTGGAAAGAGCCACCTCTTCCCGTCCAGTGCTGGGAAGGTCAGGCATCGCAACCACCACCACACTTGGACTCTCTTTGGGGATTTGTGATATCTTCTTAGAAAGCACAGTTCTTCGCTGTGCTTTTGCCAGCTTAACTCTTTTGATTTTTTTAGTGGGAGGAGTGCTTCCATCGTCATGTGAAGCTGAACCACTAGTCATGAACATACTAGGGATCGACCTTAGCCGTTCCTTGCCACTCCGTGTCGTAAATGGCATATTGGCAAGTTTACGTTTCTCTTCAGCTGATTTAAATGTCTTTTTCAAGGTCATTTTCCTGAACTTTGCCATTTGGGATTGTATGTGCCCTCTACTATGACATTGGGCATCGGCCTTGGCAGACGACGTTGATGGCATGTTATCGTCTATGTCATGACTAGTGGCAGCAGCTTCAGCACTAGGAGGAAGTGGTTCTTGATCTTTCTCTATTTTATTTTTATCGGAGAAAGTTTGGTCCTCCATTTATGTTATATCGATTTGATATATACGTGCGGCTAAACACAGAAAATAAATTTTTTTTTGGTTCGGACTGGAGTGTACTTTGTGGGTTACAGCACCCTTTAACGGTCAAGCCAGCCGGCCCTTTACTTATGACACAGGCGCACTCTTGGCACTACTTTGTTGATGCACGTGCGGCTACTGCGCACACAATTCACAAACACAGAAAATATTTTTTTTTTGGTTTGGACTGGAGTGTACTTTGGGGGTTACAGCACCCTTTAACGGTCAAGCCAGCCGGCCCTTTACTTATGACACAGGCGCACGCTTGGCACTACTTTGTTGATGCACGTGCGGCTACTGCGCACACAATTCACAAACACAGAAAATAATTTTTTTTTAGGTTTGGACTGGAGTGTACTTTCGGGGGTTACAGCACCCTTAACGGTCAAGCCAGCCGGCCCTTTACTTATGACACAGGCGCACGCTTGGCACTACTTTGTTGATGCACGTGCGGCTACTGCGCACACAATTCACAAACACAGAAAATAATTTTTTTTTTGGTTTGGACTGGAGTGTACTTTCGGGGGTTACAGCACCCTTAACGGTCAAGCCAGCCGGCCCTTTACTTATGACACAGGCGCACGCTTGGCACTACTTTGTTGATGCACGTGCGGCTACTGCGCACACAATTCACAAACACAGAAAATAATTTTTTTTTGGTTTGGACTGGAGTGTATTTCAGGGGTTACAGCACCCTTTAACGGTCAAGCCAGCCGGCCCTTTACTTATGACACAGGCGCACGCTTGGCACTACTTTGTTGATGCACGTGCGGCTACTGCGCACACAATTCACAAACACAGAAAATAATTTTTTTTTGGTTTGGACTGGAGTGTACTTTCGGGGGTTACAGCACCCTTTAACGGTCAAGCCAGCCGGCCCTTTACTTATGACACAGGCGCACTCTTGGCACTACTTTGTTGATGCACGTGCGGCTACTGCGCACACAATTCACAAACACAGAAAATAATTTTTTTTTAGGTTTGGACTGGAGTGTACTTTCGGGGGTTACAGCACCCTTAACGGTCAAGCCAGCCGGCCCTTTACTTATGACACAGGCGCACGCTTGGCACTACTTTGTTGATGCACGTGCGGCTACTGCGCACACAATTCACAAACACAGAAAATAATTTTTTTTTGGTTTGGACTGGAGTGTACTTTCGGGGGTTACAGCACCCTTTAACGGTCAAGCCAGCCGGCCCTTTACTTATGACACAGGCGCACGCTTGGCACTACTTTGTTGATGCACGTGCGGCTACTGCGCACACAATTCACAAACACAGAAAATAATTTTTTTTTAGGTTTGGACTGGAGTGTACTTTCGGGGGTTACAGCACCCTTAACGGTCAAGCCAGCCGGCCCTTTACTTATGACACAGGCGCACGCTTGGCACTACTTTGTTGATGCACGTGCGGCTACTGCGCACACAATTCACAAACACAGAAAATAATTTTTTTTTTGGTTTGGACTGGAGTGTACTTTCGGGGGTTACAGCACCCTTAACGGTCAAGCCAGCCGGCCCTTTACTTATGACACAGGCGCACGCTTGGCACTACTTTGTTGATGCACGTGCGGCTACTGCGCACACAATTCACAAACACAGAAAATAATTTTTTTTTTGGTTTGGACTGGAGTGTACTTTCGGGGGTTACAGCACCCTTAACGGTCAAGCCAGCCGGCCCTTTACTTATGACACAGGCGAACGCTTGACACTACTTTGTTGATGCACGTGCGGCTACTGCGCACACAATTCACAAACACAGAAAATAATTTTTTTTTGGTTTGGACTGGAGTGTACTTTCAGGGGTTACAGCACCCTTTAACGGTCAAGCCAGCCGGCCCTTTACTTATGACACAGGCGCACGCTTGGCACTACTTTGTTGATGCACGTGCGGCTACTGCGCACACAATTCACAAACACAGAAAATAATTTTTTTTTGGTTTGGACTGGAGTGTACTTTCGGGGGTTACAGCACCCTTTAACGGTCAAGCCAGCCGGCCCTTTACTTATGACACAGGGGCACTCTTGGCACTACTTTGTTGATGCACGTGCGGCTACTGCGCACACAATTCACAAACACAGAAAATAATTTTTTTTTAGGTTTGGACTGGAGTGTACTTTCGGGGGTTACAGCACCCTTAACGGTCAAGCCAGCCGGCCCTTTACTTATGACACAGGCGCACGCTTGGCACTACTTTGTTGATGCACGTGCGGCTACTGCGCACACAATTCACAAACACAGAAAATTATTTTTTTTTGGTTTGGACTGGAGTGTACTTTCGGGGGTTACAGCACCCTTTAACGGTCAAGCCAGCCGGCCCTTTACTTATGACACAGGCGCACGCTTGGCACTACTTTGTTGATGCACGTGCGGCTACTGCGCACACAATTCACAAACACAGAAAATCATTTTTTTTTAGGTTTGGACTGGAGTGTACTTTCGGGGGTTACAGCACCCTTAACGGTCAAGCCAGCCGGCCCTTTACTTATGACACAGGCGCACGCTTGGCACTACTTTGTTGATGCACGTGCGGCTACTGCGCACACAATTCACAAACACAGAAAATAATTTTTTTTTTGGTTTGGACTGGAGTGTACTTTCGGGGGTTACAGCACCCTTAACGGTCAAGCCAGCCGGCCCTTTACTTATGACACAGGCGCACGCTTGGCACTACTTTGTTGATGCACGTGCGGCTACTGCGCACACAATTCACAAACACAGAAAATATATTATTTTTTTAGCACTTGGGGGGAGCACCCCTGATGGACAGAGCACCCCCTGGACAACACTACAGCACCCCTTTAGGACTGGGACACTGCACAGGACTTTGGAGTGGACACAGCCCCTATGGAGAACTGACTGCACAACACAGTCCAGCCAGCCCCTATGGACTTTGAAGTAGTGGACACAGCCCCTATTAACAACAGCAGCACAGCACAACACAGCCAGCCCCTATGGACTTTGAAGTAGTGGACAACAGCAGCACTACACTACACTACACTACACAGCACTAACTCCCACCCTCCCTCTTCACTGTCCACAGCCGAGTGAGAAAATGGCGCCGACGCGGGTACCTTATATAGGATCCAAAACCCGCGAGACTCGGAAGGCGGGATGATGACGTTTTGCCTCGATGTCAGATCCGAGTCAGGCGGGAAAAGTCGAGCCTGACTCGGATCGGACTCGGATCGGGGGGGCTCGGGGGGGTTCGGATTTCAGAAATCCGAACCCGCTCACCCCTACAGTCAATGTTGCGCTTATCTGCTGCTGGTACAGTATGGTTGGCGTTCAGGACGCATTAGTGGGACACGCCTCCCAAATGCCTTGAAATAAGGACAAATCCCCAAATCCTAATCCCTGGGTCGGCATTACAGTCGGGACAGAGGAGGTATATGTTTCTATCAGAAATCCACAGCAAAGGGCCCAGTGTACTAATGAACAGAAACTGTGTGTGTCATCCCGACTTTCTCATCTCATCATGGTGCACCGTCAGGCAGATGACATTTGAGTCTCTTGGTACTGGGACTGTAACTAACTTCAGCCTGGACTGGCATGGTGACAAAAGCAGGAGGCAGGGGTGTCCCCATAATTCTGAGGACCTGATAGAATCATAAAACCCATCTGCACAGAAGTGGGGGCCCTTATAATTTAAGTCAGGGGGAGTAAGCATGGGGGGATAACTAAATAAATAAATAAACTAAATATGTACCTTTAATTGTATTTTTCATTATATTTTTGAAAGGGGGGGTTACAGGGTCTTTATGAAATATCTTAGAGATCCATGGATGAGTCTAGTGCTACAGCAGAAAAAGCCTATCAATTTATGTCACGATGAAAGCATACATCTCAAGAATCTCTATCCGGAAATTAGAATGATTTAGACAAACAATAGATGGCTGGCCAGTAATGGTAAGTGAATGGAGTGGGAGAAGCAAGGGTATAGCTACAGTAGATGCAGAGAGTGACGCTGCTCCGGGGCCCGGTCCTCTCCTTGCACCAAGTTACATTGTCATCCCCTGAGTCCCGGCTTTTCTATTCTTACCACAGTGCTGCTGCAGGGCATCTGGGCCCAGAGCTGATCTAAGCCATAGACATCTCCAGCTGCTGCCTGCATGTATTGTGATGTCACAATGCTGGTCACAGTCCTATATAACGGATGCCCAGCTACTGGCAGCCATTTTGTGGTGGTATTTTGTCCTACATTGATAATCTCTGAGTAGTGCCTGCTTTATTTAAGCGACTTAGGATAATGACTACTGATAAGGTGTTGGATTACATCTTCCAATAAGGTCCTGAACAGCAAGATCTTCAGGAAAAGTATCTGAACAACATCTTCAGGTAAGGGCTATATAACAAGTTGTTGCCTGTTACCCTTCAGACACCTCTCTCCATTTTATCTGCAGTTTATAATTTAGAAACAATGAATAAAGCAAATTATTCATCTGATACGACGCTGCATGACTTAAGATGGTTACACACTTGTCCAATCCTCCGGGGATCCAAGTCCAGACCAGACTGTTCACACAATCCTGCTGAAGACCTGGATGCAGTTTCAACATCCAATAAATGCCTACACACCTGTCCAATATTGCAGCAGATCTGAGATCTGCATCTCCTAAAACAATCTGCTGAAAGGATTGCGTCACCGTACACACACTTCCAATCTTTGGCAGACCAGTTGCCACTCACAGACAAGAAGCTTAGCTACAGTAGAGAATGAAGCTGCTATTGGGCCCAGGCCACCTCTCTGGCCTTGCACTAAAATACACTTCCATCTCCTAAACCCAGGTTTTTCTATTGTCACCAGAACAATGGTGTCACTGGCCCACCTCCGTCTCTGCTCACTAACTGATTTATAAGTGAATCATAGTCTTCTTAAATACCACATTATTTTATAAAAAGTTAGGATTAGGGAGACTATATATATTTTTTTTACAATTTATAATACTTACTGATCCAGGCCATGCCTAATGAAATTCTTTTCTACTGTACAAGCAGGGCCGGCAACAGAACTGTGTCTGAACTTCATTCTCTACCCTGTGTCTCTCATCCTCATTCTACCACCCTGTGTCTCTCAGCCTCATTCCCCAGTCCCTGAGTCTTTCAGCTTAATTCACCAGTCCCTTCGTAACTCAGCTTCATTCCCCAGCCGGTGTCTCTCAGCTTCATTCTCCAGCCTCAGCCCAGCCCCTGTGTCTCCCCAGCCCTGAGTCTTCATCTCCAACCCCCCCCCCCTTCATCTGAGGCCTCCCACTGCTGGACTCGTGCTTCTCTAGCTGAGTCCAGTCAACACTTACCTGCTGCCTGCTCCTCTTCCCTGGTGACTTGGGTCCAGTTCCTCTCTGATCCAGTAGTGCGACGTCATGACATCACATACACTGTGCGGCCTCCCTCTCTGCCCATGTCCTGCCTACAGTAGAGGCAAAGGAGGTCACATGAACTGGGATCCCAAGATTCCTGAGGGAGCCGGGGCTCGGTACAAGTGTCCCCTTTGTACCCCCCTGTTGCCAGGCCTGCCTAGAAGAGAAATTTGTGTGTCCATTGGTGTGAGGAACAATCACAAACACATCTGCAAATATAGCAAACTGAACTGAATATAGGGCCTGATTCAGACCTGCTCGCGAGCACACAGCTCTCGCAAGCGGGTTGATGGTCCCCCACTGCGCATGCGCATACCGGAGCTGGCTCCGACAGGGGCATGCTCGAGACCCGGCCAGTGACGGGCGCTCTGGAGGTGGGCAGGGGGGGTGGCCGGCCAAATGGAGGCGTTCCTTCGCCGTTTGGGGGCGGCCTGAGTAATGAGCTTCCGGCTCTATTAGAACCAGAAGCTCACTGGGGCTTGCGATGGACGAGACCCTAACACAAGAATCGTGTCGCAAGCCCGATGGTCGCGACCATCACCTGGCCGCTCACAAAAGCTGTGGGTGGTCACCCACAGCTTAGCGAGCGGCCAGGAGGCCGGATCAAAAAAAAAAATGCCGTCTGATTCAGAGCAAGCGCTCTGAAAGAGCTTCCGGCTCTGAATCAGGGCCATAGGGCCTGATTCAGAGCCGAACGCTCTGACCAGAGCGCTTGCTCTGAATCAGGGCCCTCCTCCATGAAAATGGAGCGGCCTCCTGGCCGCTCGTATAGCTGTGGGTGACCACCCACAGCATATGCGAGCGGCCAAAAAGATGGTCGCGATGGTCAAGACCATCGCGACCATCGGACTTGCGATGGGGACCCTGCGGTAGGGTCTACCTGCCACAAGCCCTGGAGTGATTTTGGCTCTATCAGAGCCAAAATCACTCCCACTGGGGCCGGCTTCAGACGGTAGGCGTTCCCATGGGAACGCCTCCGTCTGGCCGCCACGCTCCCGGCACGCCCACCAAAGGGGGCGTGCTGTCAATCAACATCGACAGCATGTCCCCTTTGGTGCGAGACCCAGAGTGATGGAAAGCCCGTCGCTCCCCGGGTCTCGCGCATGCGCACGACGGAGCTCCCTCTGTCGTGCGCATGCGCAGTGGGAAACATCGACCCACTTGCGAGCGTACTGCCGCTCGCGAGTGGGTCTGAATGACCCCCATAGTCAGGTCAGTTAAGACCACATAGATACATTCGTTATCGCACACCCATATTAAGTGCGTGCGGCACCTGTTCAACTCTGCTCCATTATGCAGAGCAATTATGCCACTGTGGGACAAAGCTGTCGTGATTGGGAAAGTGGGGCATACCTCATATATTGGGAATGTCTTGCCTAACTTGATAAGGACCTTGTATTTAGGGCCCAATTCAGACCCTCTTGCTAGGCTGCGTTCGCCCGCAGCCTGCCGATGTTCGCAATCTGCGCATGCGTATGCCTTGCAGTGCGCGAACTAGTCCATGCGAACAGGAGGCGTTTGCTCGCTGCGCATAGCCAGCTCGCTAGCTAAAGTGACAGGAGAAGCCGTTTGTGGGTGGTGACAGGGGATGGTCGATGAAAAACGGGGGAGTGGTGGTGCACACATCGGCATGCCTGAGCGTCTTAGCGCCATTTCAGAGGCGTGCATAATTAAGACGCCAGTGTCATAGTACACGTCACATGGTTGTTTTACACACTGAAGCACTCGCAGTGCTTGCGGTAGGGTATGATCAACCAGAAGTGCTGCGTTCGCTTCCGATGGTACTCGATGTTACCGATGGTTGCATACACATCCTGGAGATGACATGCATAAGTGGGAGTCTTAAGACAGGCTAGTGGGCGTCTGCATACACCGTGATCGCACGCCAAGACATAGTGGGCGTGCTAATGCCTTGCCGTGCGATCGCGGATTTGCATACTTTCGCTGCGTGCGAACGCATCTAGCGAGCGGGTCTGAATTGAGCCCTTACTGTCAAATACTAATCATATATTGTCAATAATTGCAATTATAACAATTTTCTGGATTGCCCCAATGTGGACTGTAGTCTTCTCCAATTTATCAAGTTCTTAAAAGCAAGCTTTTCAAAGCTTAGGGGGTCATTCAGACCCATTCGCGAGCAAAGGACGCTCGCAAACGGGTCATTGTTGCCCCACTGCGCATGTGCACGACGGAGGGAGCTCCATCGTGCGCATGCGCGAGACCCGGACTGCGACAGCCAAGCTGTCGCTCCGGGTCTCGCACCAAAGGGGGCGTGCTGTCGATGTTGATTGACAGCACGCCCCCTTTGGTGGGCGTGCCGGGGGCGTGCCTGCCAGACGGAGGCGTTCCCATGGGAACGCCTACCGTCTCACGCCGGCCCCACTGACGTCACTAGTGATGTCAGTGGGAGTGATTTTGGCTCTGATAGAGCCAAAATCACTCCAGGGCTTGCGGCAGCGAGACCCTACCGCAGGGTCTCCGTCGTAAGCCCGATGGTCGCGATGGTCAAGACCATCGCGACCATCATCATGGACGCTCGCTATAGCTGTGGGTGGCAACCCACAGCTA
The DNA here is from genome assembly GCA_031769625.1 of Taudactylus pleione. NCBI lineage: Eukaryota > Metazoa > Chordata > Amphibia > Anura > Myobatrachidae > Taudactylus > Taudactylus pleione. Next base: position 8,476,060 of record JAUIMM010000134.1, read on the forward strand.
TGCGAGCGTCCATGAGGACGCTCCAAAAAAAGGTAGGAGGGCCCTGATTCAGAGCGAGCGCTCTGGTCAGAGCGTTCAGCTCTGAATCAGGCCCTTAATCCCTCTATTGCTAACACCATTTCTAACTTAGCATCTGTAGCATATTGGCTACTTTTTAGTATATACAGTATTCAGTGGAGAGGGATCATCAGATGCCACTTTGACATACTGTAATTAAGCCAGGTCCAATCTCGGCAGTACGTGTTAGCTCAGATATTTAATACTCAGAGGAACGGGATCTTATTGGATCTACTATCTCAGCAAGATACTCTTTATAACATGGCTTGAAAAATCTTTCATTATTGCTGCGATAAGGAGTAATACTGTCACACTGATAAATAAGCACCTTACGGTTACATTTCGCAGATGAGAATGTTTCACAGGATAGATTTAAAAACTTTGCTCATGTCCACTGCTCAGGAACGAGCCCTGGGCCCGATTCTGTACCGCATGTATCTCTTAGCACGAACGCAAATTTTTACATACAGCGCATGAGCAGGAGCAAATATACTAATTTTTGCTTCTGTCCGTCCGTCCTATCCTGATTCTGATGGAACTTGGCCGGATCTGTCTTTTCATGAAATGGGATGTTTTGGGGAGGGAACTGGGCGATCACACATAACATGGGTGTGTATCTAAAGCTCTGTGCGATTCTAAGTCCTACGTAGGGATAGGCCTATTGCAAGTACAGATACTAATGGTGTTTGCAGCGGCTGGCGTAAAAACAATGGTCAGCACGGGTTTTCGCTTGCAGGCGCACAGACCCCGCATTAGTTGAATGGATTTGCGCATTACCATAGGCAGTAACTCTGCCTTCAGTTGCTGACCGTAACTACAGACACTTTGCTTGTGACTCAGAGGAGTCATGATTGGACGGTTCTGTACATATATTCCATAAGTGACAGTATGCAACTAGCGGAGGTCTCAGTCTTTTCCGCCTATTGTGAAAGTCTGTTCCTATCATGTGTCGTTCTTAAGTAGTTAACGTTTTGGAATAACTTCAGTATAAAATTACTATGAGAGAAGTTAATTGCAATCCAGATCTTATTTCCAAGATGCCTTTGAAGTAGGCAATAAATATTTGTTATCAGATGGGGCCTATCATTTTCTTTTTATGAAGCTACATGTCTTATGCTAATTCCATTAATTAAAATCTCCAGTGTGTGATTAAGTGACATGGCAAAACTCCTGCTGTTAGTAGATATAGCACACTGCGAAACCCCAGTGTTTTATTGAATTTTATTTCTAAGCTGTACTTTGCATATAGTGTTTGTGACAGCTCTGTGGACATGCATTTAATAACAATAAGAGATTCAGAGGCATATTTATCACAATCCGCATTTATGATTAATATTTGTCGCCCAAATTCGCAATGTGAAAATTAATATTTTCATACAAATTTACTAAAATCTTCTTGCCAAGAGGCCTATGGGCTACTTTCTGCACAATTCATTACTTGTCATTCTCACATGTTAATGTCTACGGGTTGGGTACGGGATGCCAGTGCTCGGGTTCCTGGCGACAGTTAGGATACCGACACCTGTCGCTAGGTACCCTAACCCTTCTCCTTCCCCTAGCCCTAACCTTCCCTCCCCGGTGCCTAAAACTAACCTTCCCCTCCCCGCACCCTATACCTAACCTTACCCCCTAGTGCCGTAACTAGGGTGGGCTAAGGGTCCAAGTGACCCAGGTGCCGGACTTGAGTGGGTGCCGGGGAAAGGCTGCCGGGAGGCTAGTTTGCTGCTCTTGTGGGTTTGGAGCCGCATTGCAGCCTTGAGAGGCACAGAGACACCGTCAGTCTAATGTGGTGCCGGTCGCAAGCTAATCAGTGCTCGCGGGCTGGCAGCCAATCAGCAGAGGCTGCCGGTCCGTGAGCTTCAGTTGGTTCGTGAGCAGAGGCACATTACAATGACGGCAGTACTGACAGTTCCCCAGCGTGTGGCAGACCTGTCCCGCCCACCCCGAGCTCACCCACCGCACGGCCCTGGCAGGTAAGAGAAGGGAGATGGGGCTTTACTGTGGCTTAATATAAAAGAGGCCTTACTGTGGCATAATGTGTAATGAGCCTTACTGTGGCATAATGTAAAGGGGGCCTCACTTTGGCATAATGTGTAAGGGGCATTACTGTGGCATAAATGTATAAGGGGCATTACTGTGGCATAATGTATAAAGGGCATTACTGTAGCTTAATGAATAAGGGGTATTACTGTGGCTTAATGTATACGGGGCATTACTGTGGCATAGTGTGTTGTAAGGGGCATTACTGTGGCAGAATGTGTTGTAAGGGGCATTACAGTGTTGCATAATGTGTTATAAGGGACATTACTGTGTGGAATTATGTGTTGTAAGGGGCATTACAGTGGCAAAATGTGTTATAAGGGTCATTAATGTGTGGCATAATGTGTTATAAGGGGCATTACTGTATCACAAAATCACGCACCCTTTTTGTCCTCTATGTTGTATTTTTTTTGGGGGGGCGCGAAATTATAGCCTTGCCCCGGGTGACAAAAGTCCTAGTTTCGGCCCTGCTAACCCTCCCTGTAGTGCCTAACCATAACCCAACCATGCTACTTACCTTCGGGATGCTGGTGGTCAGAATCCGGCGCCAGGATTCTGACAAATACCCTTTGCCGGGATATTGACCGCATCCCATGTCTATCACCGGGTCTCAAACCCAGAAGTTATCATCGGGACAGCTAGATATTGTTGTTCTGTCCTGGCAAGAATTATTGAAGAATACCGGTGAACACAACAGCAGGTAAGTACGTGGTACGATAGACGTTAATGATCGCATTAAAAATGTGGTCCTTAATACTTCTCGTCCATTGTCTGGGTGTTGGTAGTTACCAGGATGGGAAGATTAGGTACTTAACGCCCACCCATCCCCATCCCTTTAGATTTTTTCTGTAGTGCATTGTAAGCCTGGCACCTCATGACATCACTGTGGATCACAGCGATGACATCATAATAGCCCAGCCTGAATCATTGTGCATCAGCAATAATAAATACTGGTGGGGACTTGGTAAGTATTTTTTTTTACTTACTTTCAGTGCTGAAGACTTCTTAGCACTGGAAGAGGTTAAACTGAGGCCTGGCCAGGCAATAATTGCAGGGCAGCATATCTCCCAACTTTCCAGATTAGGACGCAAGTATTTCCTGTTTGCCATGTACAAACAGCGCATGCATGTTTGTTCCAATAATCCAACTTGGAAGGTATGAGAAACAGTAGACCAAAAATCGTACTGTACAGTAGCTGCCGCTAAACTTGCATTATGAAAGTGAATTAATCAGTCAAAGTAATGAAAGTATTTGCAGCCCTCCTGATACATTAGTTCATATTGGTGGCTCCTTAAGTATCAAAATGACAGGGCTGTATTGAGGGTGGCATGATTAATACTGCAGCCCAAAGCATAAGACTGGAGGGTCAGCAGAGCTGCCTGTTCCAGGTCCCTGAAGGCTCCCGACTCTCTGTTTCCTCTAATGATGCTGATAGCACAGTGGCGCTGGCGAGAAACAGAGAAAGAACAGTGGCAAAGCCAAGTATAGGAAGTGAAGGTGGCAAAGAGAAAGAGAAAGGTTGGGCCACTACATGTCCAGTACTGGACACATAGCTTTGCAGGTACGATGCATTAAATTCTCGAGGGACATGAGGTTACATTAAGTAATCTACCCTGGTGTGTTTATCATTCAGCAATTACTGTAGTTATAGGCATGACAACACAGACAGCTGAACAGGGATACGGTCAGAACACTGACTGCCGGAATCCCGAAGGTAAGTACTGGGGTTAGGAGAAGTGGTTAGGGTTAGGCACTATGGGGAGGGTTAGGGTTAGGCTTTGGGGGCGGGGAGGTTAGGTTTAGGCTGCGGGGAGGTTAGTTTTAGGCACTAGGGGGGAAGTTAGGTATAGGCACCGGGGAGGGAGGGTTGGGGTTAAGTTAGGCTTACTTATTTGGGGGCATCGGCATTCTAACCAGGTCGGGATGCCGCCTTCAGGATTCTGACAGCCGGGATCCCGAGTGCAGGCATTCCGCTGAACACATTATACTGCTTGTTGATTGGTTCTTGCTGTATGTTTGGAGATAGAACAATATATTTGTAGAGCACTAAAACTTCTTATAGATCAGTCAGTAAAACTTATATTAAAGAAAAGAACAAAAGCAGAGCGCAAATGCATTATTGTGAGTCATGCGCCTACTTTTTTGCAAGTGCATTAATTATTACAGGTAAGAGCATGGACTTCAGCTCTGAAGATGGCATTGCCCACTGCATCAAAGCCCCGGAATGTATCTCATTCCGGGGGTTTGATGCATATGAGAAATGCGATTTTCGGGGGTATCTTACCGCATTTCTGATGTTAGTGTATCCTGCCCTAAGAAAGGAGAGGGCCTGTGTGCAAGCTCCGTGCGGCCCCCCTCCTCTTGAGCGGCGCTATAGACTCTAGCTTTGATGCGTTCCTGTATAAAGCAGTGTAAAGTGTGGAGAAGTGAACCAGTGAAGAAGTTGCCCATAGCAACCAAACAGCTTTGACATACTATTTAGCAAGTGCAGTCTATAAAATAATAGGTAGGAGCTGATTGGTTGCTATGGTCCACTCCACTGGTCCACTTCTCCACACTTCTCACTGCTTGATACATAAACCCCATAGGCTACTGCACAAGGGGAAGGGTATGTTAATCATAAATGGCCCTTGGTGGGAAGGATTTGTCTGTTTATCAAAGCATCAAGGGGAGAAGATCCCTAAATCCAGCGACAACATCAGAATTCAATCACTGGGTATCGATGATAGTGGCTTCTCCTGCAATAGCTTCCCCAGGCAAGGCTTACATAGAAACATAGAATGTAACAGCAGATATGAACCCCTTGGCCCATCTAGTCTGCCCTTTTTAACGTTTCGATAACCACAACCCTACGTGATCCTTAGTTCTTTGTAAGCACTTTTAAATTGCTGTACTGTCTTAGCCTCTGACACCTCTGATGGGGGGACTATTCCACTTATTTTCCCTACTACTGATGTGCGGCTTACTGGTCGGTAGTTACTAGCCTATTCCTTGCTTCCGCCTTTGTGCAGTGAGACTACACTCGCTCTTCTCCAGTCCTCTGGAATTACTCCTGTAGCTGGTGACTGGTGGAATATTTCAGTTACCAGCACCCATTTAAGCTATGTTTGTATCCTTGGATGTATCCCATCTGGCCCATGGATTTCTCCACTTTCAGTTTTGATAGTCCTGCTAGAACCTTTTCTCCTCTAAATGTACTTTGTATCTGCCTCAGTATTATGAAAATCCTGGCAATGAGATGCAGTTTATTTACCGGCGTCCGGAATCCCAACTCTGTACTACAGATAGGCGTCTAAATACCGCCGCCTATCTTTAGCCAGACACCGAAATCCCGACGCCCGGCATACCAAATGAAGGTAAGAGGGGACTGTTAGCTCGTAGCCGTGGGAAGGGGGGATGGACTAGTTTTACTCACCCCCGGGGGGACTTAGGGGTAGGCACCCCCCAGGGAGGGTTAAGCTAAGGGAAGGGGGGGTTAGAGTTATGTACCAATAAGGGGAGGTTAGGATTAGGCACCCCCCCCCGGGAGGGTTAGGTTTAGGGTGCTAGGGTTAGGCATCACCAGGGGAGGTTAGGGTTAGGCACCAACGGGGGAGGTTAGGCTAGGGAAAGGGGGAGTTAGGGTTAGGCACCAATAAGGGGAGTTTAAGGTGATGCACCCCCGGGAGGGTTAGGTTTAGGGTGCTAGGGTTAGGTTAGGCATCACCAGGGGAGGTTAGGGTTAGGCACCAACGGAGGGAGGTTAGGGTTAGGCACCACTACGGTAAGGGTTAGGGGGAGGGGAGGGTTAGTGTACTTACTAGCCCCAGTCGGGATCCTGACGGTTCAGGCTTCCAGCGTTGGTATTCAGTTCATCGGCAATACCGATTCCCTTACAATTTACCTGTGGTCCCTTCCCTTCTCCTTCTGTAATGAATACTGAGCAAAAATATTTACTTAGATTATCTGCTATGGCCTTGTCTCAATCCACCAGACTCTCAAACTCTAGCTTACGTCTTATTATTCCTCCATTAGTTTTTCTCCTTTCACTTATATTAAAAAACAAAAAAGGTTCTGCCCCTTTACCTACTGACTGGGCCATTTTCTCCTCAGCCTGTGCACATCTGGTCACCTTCTTGGCCTCCCTCCGTCTGATAAGATACGCCTCTTTGTCTTCATTATTCTGAGTCTCCTTATATTTTCTAACTGCCATCTTTTCTTGCTGTCACACTACTTGATACTTCTTTTGTGAACTATACTGGCTTCTTTTTCCTTGTGCTGTTCCTAACCCTTTTGATACAAAGGTCTGTTGATTTTAGTATTGTACTTTTAAATTTTTCCCATCTCTCCTGCACTCCTTCCAAGTTCCTCCAATCTGCCAATGAATCGCTTACACATCTCCCCATCTCTGCAAATGTCAGCCTTCCTAAAATCTAACACCTTTGTTTTTATGTGGCATGAGTCAGTCCCTGGAAGGGATCTAAATAGCATCATATCCGCAATGCGGTATACAATGCCTCTTATTGGGTACATACCCGGGTTAATTTCCCCGGTATGTACTAAGAAATGCGATTAAAATCGCAAAGGACAGCTCTCCCAATAAGACTGGAATACATCGCATTCCATATGGGAATGCGGTAAAACCCCCGAAAATTGTTTTTTCGGGGGTTTTACCGTACTTTTCAGTTTAGTACATCTCATCCCGCCCCGTTTTTATACTAAACCGTACTGCTTGATGGCCACTGGACTCTAGGTTCTCTCCAACATTTGCATCTGATATCTTGTTACCATTTGTGAGTATTAAACATGACTGATATTGCATCTTTGCGAGTAGACTGCCTCGCCAGTGAATAATAAGATGGTACAGCTGTCTTCTAATGTTGTCACCATCCCAGGGTATACAGACTATCGTTTCCTGTAATTTAGTGGGAAGCGTCCATTTAGGGACAGGGGGAGGTAGTTACTGGGCTCCCCCAGTGTTTTGGACAGCACATGAGGCAAGTTAAAGTACTTCTGGAAAGGGGATCCAGTAATAACCAGTGGCGTATATATAATGGGTACAGCATGTGTGGTGCACATGGGCCCCTGGGGTAAGAACCAACTGTGTGCCAAGCAGCATCTCCCCCCATTGCTTCCAGAAGATATTTTCAGGTAATATATTCAGAAAGGCGGCGCAGGAGATCTAAAGACTCTGCCGCTTTCCAAAATATCACCCAAAAGATGGCTGCCGGCAGTAGGTATAGGGGAGCCCACTGCAAGGAGGGTAGGAGGGGGAACGTCACACGCGTTAATATGCTTCTGATAGAAAAGTAATTCTTTGTATTATTGTCATTGTTTTCTGAATCTGCCCCTCTAGTGGGCAATGGTGAAAGCAAACCCTATTGCCAAGAGACATTATTTGCAGGCAGTAGGGCTTTTTACTAAATTCTGAAGGTGTGTACTCTTTCCTTTACAGCTGCATAAATTGGTCTTGTGTTCTATGTTACTTTCATGTGTATGTTGTGCATCTGTATAATGCTAACAAACAGGTCTCATCATGACAACATTGTAGTATTATGATTACTCTATAACAAATGCTTGTATACTTTGCAAACTTAGGACCTCATTCAGAGCCGCTCGTAAGCGGCCGCTCGTTCTTTCCGAGCGATGTTCGCACATCTGCGTATGCGTATGGGTTTTAGTACGCATGCGCGAACAGTCAGTGCGGTCGAAAATCGTGCGCTCGCAATATAGCGAATGGCTGCTAATTTGAGTGACAGAGTGAGGCGTTTGTGGGTGGTAACAGGGGAAGGTGCTTGAAAACGGGGAGTGGAGATCCGAACGCAGGCGTGCCAAACGGTCAAAACGGGCGTTTAATGGTTGTGCATAATTAACAAAGCAGCGTCATCGACCACGTCAGTTGGGTGTCTTTTAGCCAGAACTACTCGCATGATTGCGGTAGGAAAATGCAACCACAAGAATAGCGAGCAGTTAATTCGCCTTTCGATGTACTCGATTAATCTAATAAATAGCGGAGATGACGTATGATGCGAGCGGCCAGGGGGCGTTTTTGGCCACAGGGCCTGATTCAGAGCCGGATGCTATTTGCACTAGCTCGTCCAGAAAAAAGGGGCTGGCTATTTAAATTGACCGTTCGCTCTTTGCGGTCTGTTGACGCCTCTATGTCTGAACGAGCGAACAAAACATGCGGACGTTATTTTGTAAAAAACGCCCCCTGGCCGCTTACGAGCGGCTCTGAATGAAGTCCATATTTCTGCAATCGTGCTTTAAACCAAGGAATAGGTCATTTTTGGGTAATGCATATAATAACAATAGAAATTAATAGCATCATATAGTGTTTTTCTTTAACAAACATTACTGTGTGTATATATATATATTTTTATGTATATATATATATATATATATATATATATATATATATATATATATACAGTATATGTACTGATAAGTTCAAAACATTATAGGAAGCCTTACAATTTCAAATCCATAGTTAGATACATGAGAAATGAATGTATTCCTTATCAGTCATGACAATGGAAGTCTTAACAAACACCACAAAACAATTGTCCATACATTGTGGCTCAAACTGTTTCCTGGTTGGTGTATGAATTATTTGTCACACAATTACGGTGTAACCCAATGTAGTATAAAGTAGTACAACAATTAGCCCTACAGTACAGAGTTGCAGGTGAAAATGATCTCTAAGAAGATACAATGGAGGAAGATTAAAAGTTGCCTAGAAGAATTAGCCGTACAGTGAAAGGGAAACCGATAGGGATGAAAGTAAAGGTAACATATGAAGCTGGATGAGCGCTCATGTAGAAAAAGTGGCAGATTCTACAATGGATGGAGGAGGCGCCTGTCATTACCACAAAGAAGAACTTGCAGTGTTTTAAAGAGAGGCTTATTTATACATACAGAGGGTGAAATGTACAGCCTATGGGCTGCCACTATAAAAATGCTTCGCCAGACAGGGATGTTGGGATCGCTCCCTTGCAGCCTATGTTTGCACATGTGCTTCCTGATGGCTACACATGCGGACTAGGTAATCCAGATCCAAATCTGGCTATCACTTTACTTTGCAGTCTTTGTCGGGACAGGCACTTATCAGAACCACTGTCCCGGCATATGTTTGTAATAAATGGCTCTAAAATAAGTTATTACTGCAATATGCAGCAATTAGTGATGAGGCTTTGTGAGGCTGAATTGCAAAGAGTCAGAAACTGAATAACCTATATGATAACATATAGGATAACTCAAAATTCTTTTCAGAGTAACTCAATGGGTAGTTTTAGTGCTGATGACGGAGGACCACTGACTGGCTATAAAGCCTTCAGACTGGACTCCAGGAAAATGGCTGCTTCCATTTTGCCTCCCACATGGAATTAAGATGATTTATAAGTAATTTTGGATACTTGTTTGACATTGGTGGATATCACAGCCTATGTAGCGGGCGATGGGAGAGATGTAATGACATCTCTCCCATAGTGCACTGCAGAGAAGGCCGGGAGGTGCAGATAGCGGCGGTCGTGTCAGGAGCGGGGATTCACGTAAGTTGTTTTTTTTTTCTTCAGTGTGTGTAAGCCTGGCACAGGGGGAGGGACTACTAGGCGTCACTGTACAGCTGGTGGCCGCTACTGGCGGCACTTTATGGGGGGGGTGGGGGTGGCCGCTACTGGGGGCACAAAATGGGGGGGGGCGCTACTAGGGGCACTTTATGGGGGGGTGGCAACTACTGAGGGCACTGTATACGAGGGACTACTACTGGGGGCAATGCAGCATATGGGGGACTACTGCTGGGGGCACTGTATAGGGGGGGCTACTACTGGGGGCAATGCAGCATAGGGGGATTACTACTGGGGACTCTGTATAGGGGGACTACTACTGGGGGTAATGCAGCATAGGGGGTATTACTACTGGGGGCACTGTATGGGGGGCGGTGGCCGCTACTGGGGGCACTGCATAGGGGGGACTACTACTGGGGGCACTGCATAGGGGGGTAGCTGGAGAATAATTTTAAGTACTTATTTAATGTATAGGGTAATTATTCAGAAATTATAGGGGGAGGGAGTTTGCCAGGGGCGCTCGAATCTCTAGATACACCGCTGTCACCCAGTTATGCACAATATCACATTGCCGCCCAGTTATGTACAAGATCACGTTGCCGCCCAGTTATGCACAATATCACGTTACCGCCCAGTTATGTACAATATCACGTTGCCGCCCAGTTATGTACAAGATCACGTTGCCGCCCAGTTATGTACAAGATCACGTTGCCGCCCAGTTATGTACAAGATCACGTTACCGCCCAGTTATGCACAATATCACGTTACCGCCCAGTTATGCACAATATCACGTTGCCGCCCAGTTATGTACAATATCCCGTTGCCGCTGAGTTATGTACAAGATCACGTTGCCGCCCAGTTATGTACAAGATCACGTTGCCTCCCAGTTAAGTACAATATCCCGTTGCCGCCCAGTTATGCACAATATCACGTTGCCGCCCAGTTATGTACAAGATCACGTTGCCTCCCAGTAATGTACAATATCCCGTTGCCGCCCAGTTATGCACAATATCACGTTGCCGTCCAGTAATGCACAATATCACGTTGCCGCCCAGTTATGTACAATATCACGTTGCCGCCAAGTAATGCACAATATCCCGTTGCCACCCAGTTATGCACAATATCACGTTGCCGCCCAGTTATGCACAATATCACGTTGGCGCCCAGTAATGCATAATATCCCGTTGCCACCCAGTTATGCACAATATCCCGTTGCCGCCCAGTAATGCACAATATCCCGTTACCGCCCAGTTATGCACAATATCCCGTTGCCGCCCAGTAATGCACAATATCACGTTGCCACCCAGTTATGCACAATATCCCGTTGCCGCCCAGTAATGCACAATATCCCGTTGCCACCCAGTTATGCACAATATCCCGTTGCCGCCCAGTAATGCACAATATCACGTTGCCGCCCAGTTATGTACAATATTACGTTGCCGCCCAGTAATGCACAATATCCCGTTGCCGCCCAGTTATGCATAATATCACGTTGCTGCTCAGTTATGCACAATATCACGTTGCCACCCAGTTATGCATAGTATCACGTTGCCGCTCAGTTGTGCACAATATCCCGTTGCCGCCCAGTTATGCACAATATCACGTTGCCACCCAGTTACGCACAATATCCCGTTGCCGCCCAGTAATGCACAATATCCCGTTGCCACCCAGTTATGCACAATATCCCATTGCCGCCCAGTTATGCACAATATCACGTTGCCGCCCAGTTATGTACAATATCACGTTACCGCCCAGTAATGCACAATATCCCGTTGCCGCCCAGTTATGCATAATATCACGTTGCCGCTCAGTTATGCACAATATCCCGTTGCCGCCCAGTTATGCACAATGTCCCGTTGCCGCCCAGTTATGCACAATATCCCGTTGCTGCACAGTTATGCACAATATCCCGTTGCGGCCCAGTTATGCACAATATCACGTTACCACCCAGTTATGCACAATATCCCATTGCTGCCTAGTTATGTACAATATCTCGTTACCGCCCAGTTATGCACAATATCACGGTTATGCACAAAATCACGTTGCCACCCAGTTATGCACAATATCACGTTGCCGCCCAGTTATGCACAATGTCACGTTGCTGCCCAGTTATGCACAATATCCCGTTGACGCCTAGTTATGCACAATATCACGTTGCCGCCCAGTTATGCACAATATCACAGTTATGCACAATATCCCGTTGCGGCCCAGTTATGCACAATATCACGTTACCACCCAGTTATGCACAATATCCCGTTGCTGCCTAGTTATGTACAATATCTCGTTACCGCCCAGTTATGCACAATATCACGGTTATGCACAAAATCACGTTGCCGCCCAGTTATGCACAATATCACGTTGCCGCCCAGTTATGCACAATATCACGTTGCTGCCCAGTTATGCACAATATCCCGTTGCCGCCCAGTTATGCATAATATCACGTTGCTGCTCAGTTATGCACAATATCACGTTGCCACCCAGTTATGCATAGTATCACGTTGCCGCTCAGTTGTGCACAATATCCCGTTGCCGCCCAGTTATGCACAATATCACGTTGCCACCCAGTTACGCACAATATCCCGTTGCCGCCCAGTAATGCACAATATCCCGTTGCCACCCAGTTATGCACAATATCCCGTTGCCGCCCAGTTATGCACAATATCACGTTGCCGCCCAGTTATGTACAATATCACGTTACCGCCCAGTAATGCACAATATCCCGTTGCCGCCCAGTTATGCATAATATCACGTTGCCGCTCAGTTATGCACAATATCCCGTTGCCGCCCAGTTATGCACAATGTCCCGTTGCCGCCCAGTTATGCACAATATCCCGTTGCTGCACAGTTATGCACAATATCCCGTTGCGGCCCAGTTATGCACAATATCACGTTACCACCCAGTTATGCACAATATCCCGTTGCTGCCTAGTTATGTACAATATCTCGTTACCGCCCAGTTATGCACAATATCACGGTTATGCACAAAATCACGTTGCCGCCCAGTTATGCACAATATCACGTTGCCGCCCAGTTATGCACAATATCACGTTGCTGCCCAGTTATGCACAATATCCCGTTGACGCCTAGTTATGCACAATATCACGTTGCCGCCCAGTTATGCACAATATCACAGTTATGTACAATATCTCGTTGCCGCCCAGTTATGCACAATATCACGTTGCCGCCCAGTTATGTACAATATCCCGTTGCCGCCCAGTTATGCACAATATCCCGTTACCGCCCAGTTATGCACAATATCACGTTGCCGCCCAGTTATGCACAATATCCCGTTACCGCCCAGTTATGCACACTATCCCGTTGCCGCCCAGTTATGCACAATATCACGTTGCCGCCTAGTTATGAACAATATCGCGCTGCCGCCCAGTTATGCACAATATCCTGTTGCTGCCCAGTTATGCACAAAATCACGTTGTCGCCCAGTTATGCACAATATCCCGTTATCGCCCAGTTATGCACAATATCACGTTGCCGCCCAGTTATGCACAATATCCCGTTGCCGCCCAGTTGTGCACAATATCACGTTGCCGCCTAGTTATGCACAATATCACGTTGCCGCCCAGTTATGCACAATATCACGTTGCCGCCTAGTTATGTACAATATCTCGTTACCGCCCAGTTATGCACAATATCACGGTTATGCACAAAATCACGTTGCCGCCCAGTTATGCACAATATCACGTTGCCGCCCAGTTATGCACAATATCACGTTGCTGCCCAGTTATGCACAATATCCCGTTGACGCCTAGTTATGCACAATATCACGTTGCCGCCCAGTTATGCACAATATCACAGTTATGTACAATATCTCGTTGCCGCCCAGTTATGCACAATATCACGTTGCCGCCCAGTTATGTACAATATCCCGTTGCCGCCCAGTTATGCACAATATCCCGTTACCGCCCAGTTATGCACAATATCACGTTGCCGCCCAGTTATGCACAATATCCCGTTACCGCCCAGTTATGCACACTATCCCGTTGCCGCCCAGTTATGCACAATATCACGTTGCCGCCTAGTTATGCACAATATCACGCTGCCGCCCAGTTATGCACAATATCCTGTTGCTGCCCAGTTATGCACAAAATCACGTTGTCGCCCAGTTATGCACAATATCCCGTTATCGCCCAGTTATGCACAATATCACGTTGCCGCCCAGTTATGCACAATATCCCGTTGCCGCCCAGTTGTGCACAATATCACGTTGCCGCCTAGTTATGCACAATATCACGTTGCCGCCCAGTTATGCACAATATCACGTTGCCGCCTAGTTATGCACAATATCACGTTGCCGCCCAGTTATGCACAATATCACGTTGCCGCCTAGTTATGCAGAATATCCCGTTACCGCCCAGTTATGCACAATATCCAGTTGCCGCCCAGTTATGCACAATATCCCGTTACCGCCCAGTTATGCACAATATCACGTTGCCGCCCAGTTATGCACAATATCACGTTGCCACCTAGTTATGCACAATATCACGTTGCCGCCCAGTTATGCACAATATCACGTTGCCACCTAGTTATGCACAATATCACGTTGCCGCCCAGTTATGCACAATATCACGTTGCCGCCCAGTTATGCACAATATCATGTTGCCGCCCAGTTATGCACAATATCACGTTGCCGCCTAGTTATGTACATTCATCCATCGTTAGATGCTCTAAGCGCTGCTTGTGCAGTTTGCTAAAAATCATGAGATGTGCCCGCGGAATTGGTATGATATCCCGGCTGTCGCATGGCCGGAGTTCGAATCCTGGCAGCGACAGCCCGACAAAAAAGCAGAGCCCGGCAGTGGAAGCCCGACAGCGCTGGAAATCCCAATCGTGTTAAGGTAAGTATCAACTAATCTAACCTAACCCTCCTTAGGGGTGCCTATCCCTAACCTTCCCCCCTGTGCCTAACCCTAATCCCCCCTCTAAGTGCCTAACCCTAATCCCCCTTCCCTGGAGGGGTGCCTAAACCTAAGTCCCCCCCGGGGGAGCCTAACCCTCCCTCCCCCTAGCCTAACCCTAACCCTCCCGGGGGGTGCCTAACCCTAAGTCCCCCCCGGGTGCCCTAAACCTAACCCTCCCCACCCGCGGCTGTCCGCTCGCGGTGCCCGGCATCCGCTGGATCGGGATGCTGGGCGCCTGTCTCCCGGCATCGGGAAAATGAGCGGCGTTTAGATATAGACGCCGGTCATTTATCCCACGGCGGGATAAAGCAGTCGGGAAGCCAGCTGCCGGGATTCCAGCAGCCGGCTTCCCAATTGTATACCGTGCCCACATACTCTACATGCTAAATGCCTACTGAATGAATGCCAGTTCCCATCATCTTCTCATTTTCTCTGGGCTGTATAAATTTATGAAATTTTGCTGCAAAGTCCCGAAAAGTAACATTCCTTATCGCATCATGTAGGGGCTGATGCTGCGCTGGGAGCAAAGCAAAGAAAAAAAGGGGCACATCTGTACCTAAGCAAAACCATGTTACACTGCAGCTGGGTCAGATTTAAAATGTGCAGAGATTTAGGGCCTGAATCAGAGGGGGACACAGGTGAAGCCAAGACTGGGACTTTTGCCGCAGCCACAACTGCATCTTCATGTTAATGCCAAGTGTCAGTGCAACTGCTTCTTCAGACAGAGGACCTCATTCAGAGCCGGACGCTATTTGCGGACGCTCGTTCAGAAAAAGGGGCTGGCTATTTAAATTGAGCGCTCGCTCTTTGCGGTCTGTTGACACCTCTATGTCTGAGCAAGCGTCCGAAACATGCGCTCGCTATTTTGTAAAGACGCCCCCTGGCCGTTCGCATCATACGTCATCTCCGCTATTTATTAGATTAATCGAGTACATCGAAAGGCGTATGAACTGCTCGCTATTCTTGTGGTAGCATTTTCCTACCGCAATCATGCGAGCAGTTCAGGCTAAAAGACAACCAAGTGACGTGGTCCATGACGCTGCTTTGTTAATTATGCACACCCTTAAAACGCCCGTTTTGACCGTTTGGCACGCCTGCGTTCCGATCTCCACTCCCTGTTTTCAAGCACCTTCCCTTGTTACCACCCACAAACGCCTCATCCTGTCACTCAAATTAGCAGGCATTTGCTATTTTGCGAGCACACGATTTCCGACCGCACTGACTGGTTGGCGCATGCGCATTACGACCCATACACATGCGCAGATGTGCGAACATCGCTCGGAGCGAGCGAGCGTCCGCTTACGAGCAGCTCTGAATTAGGCCCAGAGGCCCTGATTCAGAGCTGGACACTCTGACAGAGCACTCGCTCTGAATCAGGGCCGTCCTTCTTGATTTTTAGAGCGGCCTCCTGGCCGCTCGTATAGCTGTGGGTGACCACCCACAGCTACAGCGAGCGGCCAGGAAGATGGTCGCGATGGTCAAGACCATCGCGCTTGCGACGAGACCCTTGTGGTAGGGTCTCGTTGCCGCAAGCCCTGGAGTGCTTTCGGCTCAAACAGAGCTGAAAGCACTCCTACTGACATCACTAGTGATGTCAGTGGGGCCGGCCCCAGACGGTAGGCGTTCCCATGGGAACGCCTCCGTCTGGGCAGCCACGCCCCCGGCACTTCTACCAAAGGGGGCGTGCTGTCAGTCAACATCGACAGTACGCCCCCTTTGGTACGAGACCCAGAGCGACGGTTTGCCCGTCGCTATCCGGATCTCGCGCATGCGCACGACGGTTATGTAGTGCAACTAAATGCAATTATACATTTCCTTTAATATTCATACTAGACATATAATATTCATACTGATGATGTGCGCGGGAGCGCACATCGTCAGTGAGATAGTGGGTGCACATGAGACAATGTGCCAGTTGTGTCGGTCCGATATGGCGGATCGGACGACATACTGTCTAGCGTGTACCCAGGACCCAGGATTAGAGTTGGGAGGGGCGTGTCCTAGCTATACTCTAAATTGCAGTGTAGAAATAAAGCTGAGCAGTACAAAGAGACATAAATGGTTTAATACACATATATATTTACTACTATACAATGCTGTATTAAAGTCAGTAAAATAATGTTCCGCGTTAATTCTACATATGACATTAACACAGTAAAACCATCACTTGTTTTTTGCTCAAGTCCCATAGAGGGGATGTTGTTTCAATCCCGGCCGTCGGGATGCCGACATTCAGAATGCTGGTGCCGGAATCCCGACACCAGCCAGAATCCCGGCGCCAGCATCCGACGGTAACTAGTGGGATTAGGCAGAGGGTTAGGGTTAGGCACTAGGGGGGAGGTTAGGTTCAGGTTGCGAGGAGGAAGGGTTAGGGTTAGAGGTAGGGTTAGAATACTTACCGACAGGTGTCGGTATCCTAACCCTGTTGGGATGCTGGCGTTGGGATTCTAACCGCTGGGATCTTGAGCGCCGACATACCGTACCCAAATCCCATAGAGATACAAGCAATAAATAATCCAGGTAATACCCGACGGAACCTTGCAGATAATTGAATCTGCCTCCTTATTTGTCTCCCCCTAAACAGAGCAGCTTCTCTCACTTCCCAGTCAGGCTACATATTATACTGGTCCCATCCTCTGTAATGCTATGCTAGGGATTGGCTAGTTAATGGGAACACCTCTCTTCTTTAATAGATGTGACCTGCACCAGTGAATTATCAGCTGCCATGTTTAGCTCTCGTTACCTATCACTGCACTTAGCAGTCAAAGATCACTGTGGCGTGAAAATTGAAAATCCAGAGGCGTAGCCGGCTCTCCCAGGAGCTCAGGAGTACTTGCCAAAATTCAGGAGCCTCCCAGACATTCCAGGAGAGTAGTTATGTACGGATTACTGGCATAGGAAGTAAGTTTAGATAGGCCTCTAAATGACCTAACAAAAATATCCGTAGGGAGGCTAAATAAAAAAAATGATAGAACCAATAAATTTGGAGAGTATTTTGGAAGTTATAGTGAATGCTGATAGGAGGTTATGATGTCAGAAGATGCGCAGTGAATGTTACAGCGGCAGGTTCGATGCATGCGAGCGGTGCTGTCGCGCATGGCCCTTGGGGAAGCACTGTCGATGCCCCCTGTATCTGGCTAGCAGGGTGACTGGAACCCTGTTCCGGGCACGTACCCTGCAGTCTGTACAGCAGCCAGGAGCAATCTCAGGATGTTGCAGTGCCATACTTCCCGGTGCTGGTGGCCACGACCTCTCGACGCGACATCATGCTTGCCGCACTGTTACTGCACTGTATAGCAGTCACTAATACCTTTATTATTTTCTCATTTTTTAGCAGCTTCTGCTCATGTAGATATGGGTGGAATTCAGCCCGTGATTGGCTTGTTTTTTTTTCTGTCCGTATAAACTGAATTGTTCCTGTCACATTTATTTAAATTAAAATGGAAAAGCCTTTGAGGAAAATGCATTAATAGGGCATTGAAAACAGAGAGATCTGACAGCCGAGTACAGATGCTGTGTGTACAGCAATACAGAACAGAATCACCTCAGTGTTTGAACTATGACTGACTGAAACACTGTCTGTTAGTTAATTACATTTGTGAAGGCACGTCAGCTTACATTAGTAATGTTTATCACATAAGATGTTACAGGACGGCAGCTTTTAGTCTAATGCAGCTGTGATTGTACATGAAATTCTCAGGTTTATGTCAATGTAATAAAAATGCAAACACCGAATCTACTGTAGATAACTTTTTTTTACACTTACATTTTATTGATTTTCAAAAATGTACGGCTTATTGGGGGTGGGCCAGTGAGGAACAAAACGTACGGCATATTGGGGGGCAGTGCCGTGAGGAAGAAAATCTACAGCATATTGGGGGTGGGACAGTGAGGAAGAAAATGTACAGCATATTGGGGGTGGGGCAGTGAGGAAGAAAATGTACGGCATATTGGGGGTGGGGCAGTGAGGAAGAAAATGTACGGCATATTGGGGGTGGGGCAGTGAGGAAGAAAATGTACGGCATACTGGGGGTGGGGCAGTGAGGAAGAAAATGTACAGCATATTGGGGGGTGGGGCAGTGAGGAAGAAAATGTACGGCATATTGGGGGTGGGGCAGTGAGGAAGAAAATGTACGGCATACTGGGGGTAGGGCAGTGAGGAAGAAAATGTACTGCATATTGGGGGTGGGGCTGTGAGGAAGAAAATGTACGGCATACTGGGGGTGGGGCAGTGAGGAAGAAAATCTACAGCATATTGGGGGTGGGGCAGTGAGGAAGAAAATGTACGGCATATTAAGGGTGGGGCTGTGAGGAAGAAAATCTACAGCATATTGGGGGTGGGGCAGTGAGGAAGAAAATGTACTGCATATTGGGGTTGGGGCAGTGAGGAAGAAAATGTACGGCATACTGGGGGTGGGGCAGTGAGGAAGAAAATGTACGGCATACTGGGGGTGAGGCAGTGAGGAAGAAAATGTACGGCATACTGGGGGTGGGGCAGTGAGGAAGAAAATGTACAGCATATTGGGGTTGGGGCAGTGAGGAAGAAAATGTACGGCATACTGGGGGTGGGGCAGTGAGGAAGAAAATGTACGGCATATTGGGGGTGGGGCAGTGAGGAAGAAAATGTACAGCATACTGGGGGTGAGGAAGAAAATGTACGGCATATTGGGGGTGGGGCAGTGAGGAAGAAAATGTACGGCATACTGGGGGTGGGGCAGTGAGGAAGAAAATGTACGGCATATTGGGGGGTGGGGCAGTGAGGAAGAAAATGTACGGCATACTGGGGGTAGGGCAGTGAGGAAGAAAATGTACGGCATATTGGGGGTGGGGCAGTGAGGAAGAAAATGTACGGCATATTGGGGGTGGGGCAGTGAGGAAGAAAATGTACGGCATATTGGGGGTGGGGCAGTGAGGAAGAAAACGTACGGTATATTGGGGGGTGGGGCAGTGAGGAAGAAAATGTACGGCATATTGGGGGGTGGGGCAGTGAGGAAGAAAATGTAGATAATAATGTAAATCAAACTGTACAATGCAACTTTTGAAACATTTAAAAATGATTCCATTAGTCCACATACACCTACCCTCCAACATGACCCATTCCATTAGGTACAAAACACTCTGCTCCTGGACTTCCGACCTAATACATGATTGCAGTCACCTGTGTTGAACTAGGTAATTGATGAGACAGGTGTTTCAGCACAGGTGTCTGCAATCATCAATTAAGAGGGAAGTTCAGGAGCAGAGCAATTTGTACCTAATGGAATGGGTCATGTTGGAGGGTCTGCATACATCAACATGAATTTAATTTATATATACAGTGGCGTTCCGGTGCGGGGAGGGACAATATGCGCGCGGCACCGTTGAAAAGGGGACATGGCCCCGTGGACAGGGGTGTGGTCACGTGGGGAGTTTGCGTGGCCTCGCGGCTGAACCCCCGTGGTCTCGTAATTACTGGGGGGCAGGGGGGGGCAGAGGTGCAAACTACCCTGTGTGGAGTGCTGGCCGGCTCCCTCACCGTTATCAGGAGCCGAGTGCTGCACTTATTATACAGTGCAACACCGGGCTCCTGTCACTGAGGGGGAGCCTACACCTTGGTGTCACCCCTCGGCAGGTGACACCCGGGTGCGACCCACACCCCCCTTGTGACGTCACTGTGTATATATATACACATACAGTCAGGTCCATAAATATTGGGACATTGACAGAATTTTCAGATTTTGGCCTCTATTCACCACCACAATGGCTTTTAAATGAAACAAACAAGATGCGCTTTACCTGCAGACTTTCAGATTTAATTTGAGGGTAATTACATCCAAATCGGGTGAACGGTGTAGGAATTACAACAGTTTCAATATGTGCCCCCCACTTTTTAAGGGGCCAAAAGTAATGGGACTATCAACTCAAAAGCTATTTCATGGACAGGTGTGGGCTATTCCCCGTTATTTCATTATCAATTAAGCAGGTAAAAGGTCTGGAGTTGATTCTAGGTGTGACATTTGCATTTGGAATCAGTTGCTGTCAACTCTCAATATGAGATCCAAAGAGCTGTCACTATCAGTGAAGCAAGTCATCATTAGGCTGAAAAATCAAAACAAACCCATCAGAGAGATAGCAAAAACATTAGGTGTGGCCAAATCAACTGTTTGGAACATTCTTAAAAAGAAAGAATGCACCGGAGAGCTCAGCAACACCAAAAGACCTGGAAGACCACGGAAAACAACTGTGGTGGATGACAAAAGAATTATTTCCCTGGTGAAGAAAAACCCCTTCACAACAGTTGGCCAAATCAAGAACACTCTCCAGGAGGTAGATGTATATGTGTCAAAGTCAACAATCAAGAGAAGACTTCACAAGAGTGAATATAGAGGGTTCACCACAAGATGCAAACCATTGGTGAGCCACAAAAACAGGAAGACCAGATTAGAGTTTGCCAAACAACATCTAAAAAAGCCATTACAGTTCTGGAACAACATCCTATGGACAGATGAGACAAAGATCAACTTGTACCAGAGTGATGGGAAGAGAAGAGTATGGCGAAGGAAAGGAACTGCTCATGATCCAAAACATACCACCTCATCATTGAAGCATGGTGGTGGTAGTGTAATGGTGTGGGCATGTATGGCTGCCAATGGAACTGGTTCCCTTGTATTTATTGATGATGTGACTGCTGACAAAAGCAGCAGAATTAATTCTGAAGTGTTTAGGGCAATATTATATGCTCATATTCAGTCAAATGCTTCAGAACTGATTGGACGGCGCTTCACAGTGCAGATGGACAATGACCCGAAGCATACTGCAAAAGCAATCAGAGAGTTTTTTAAGGCTAAAAAGTGGAATGTTATGGAATGGCCAAGTCAATCCCCTGACCTGAATCCGATTAAGCATGCATTTCACTTGATGAAGACAAAACTGAAGGGAAAATGCCCCAAGAACAAGCAGGAACTGAAGACATTTGCAGTAGAGGCCTGGCAGAGCATCACCAGGGATGAAACCCAGCGTCTGGTGATGTCTATGCGTTCCAGACTTCAGGCTGTAATTGCCTGCAAAGGATTTGCAACAAAGTATTAAAAAGTGAAAGTTAGATTTAGGATTGTTTAGTTTGTCCCATTACTTTTGGCCCCTTAAAAAGTGGGAGGCACATATAGAAACTGTTGTAATTCCTACACTGTTCACCTGATTTGGATGTAATTACCCTCAAACGAAATCTGAAAGTCTGCAGTTAAATCACATCTTGTTTGTTTCATTTCAAAGCCATTGTGGTGGTGAATAGAGGCCAAAATATGAAAATTCTGTCAATGTCCCAATATTTATGGACCTGACTGTACATGCAGTACATACATCCATACTCATTTTGCAGTATGCCAGCTATGTTATTAATCTGCTGTTCCCGCGCACTTCTGCCTGCAATACACTGACTGCTTTATATATATATCTCTATGCTACCCCAACATGGTCCCCTCTACCCCGTTCTTCCATTGCTCCCTTGTCCTCTTGGGGTTTCAGCCATGTGTTCTGATTATTTTTCTTTTCTCTTTCTGATCTGTCATTGCCCACTGTCTATTACACTTGCACAAATTGTACATCCTGCCAAATGTAACTCACTGTGTGTAGTGTGCCCCAGGTGGCTGCCTAGCCTGGTACCCACATGGGTAGGATGAACAACCCTTGGAACAATTTATTCAGTGGTTATCCTGTTAGTTTCCATGTTATCCTTATCTTCCTTCCTGTCTTACTTCCATGTCTGTGGGGGCCCTTATTAAATGTGACGAACTGGGGGTATGCGCAATGGGGATCTCAGTAGTGTCAGTGCCCACAGTAGTGGTTCTCTTTATGCAGTGCACCCAGTAGTAGTGCCCCCAGGAGTGGTGCCCCCTATGCAATTTTCCCATTAGTAATGCCCCCAGTAGCCATGCCCCCTGTAGTTATGCCCCAAGTAGCAATGCCCCCTGTGGTAGTGTCCCCAATAGTAATGCCCCCCGTATAAATACCCCCAGTAGTAATACCACTGTAGTTGTACCCCCAATAGTAATGCCCCCCAGTAGTCATGCCCCCTGTGTGTGCCCAATAGTAATGCCCCCTGTCTAAATGCCCTCAGTAGTAATACCCCTGTGGTAGTGGCCCCACTAGTCATCTCCCCTGTAGTAGTACCCTCTGTATAAATGTCCCCAGTAGTAATGCCCCTGTATTAGTGCCCCTAATAGTAATGCTCTCTCTGTAGTAGTGCCCCAGTAGAAATGCCCCGCTTCAAGTAATAGAGCCCCCAATAGTAATGCCCCCAGAAGTGGTGCCCCAAATAGTAATGCCCCTGAGTAATGCCCCTAGTAGTAATCCCCCCCAGTAGTAATGCCCCCCAAGTAATGCCCCCAGTAGTAATGCCCCCAGTACAATAGCCGCTTGCTCTAACAAAAAGAGCTATTGCTTACCTCAAGCCCCTCTCCCACTGCCGTCCACGTTCAGGCCGCTCGGCTGCTCCTCTGCACTGCGTGAGCCGGAGCCCTCCCGTCTCCGGCTCCCGCTGTGGGGAGGGAGCCAGGCGCCCGCGGGCGTCTGGCAAATGGTGCCTCCCTGCGGTGCCGGGGTTAGGTTGGCCGGAGGAGGCGGAACTGGTTCCGTCTCCTTCGGTTCACTTTAACCCCTTCAGGTGTGGGGGCCCTTCGGGTGTGGGGGCCCAGGGACCATCGCCCTTGTCGCCCCCCCCCTGTTGCTTACCTCATACATTGTAACCTACTTAGTGCACCCTAGAAGGCTGGCTCACCTGGTATGGGAGTATAAATGCGAGACCACTTACGTGCACTGAAGGTAAGAGGGTGTGCTCCCCTAACTCAAATGGCCCCACCCACTCCGCGGGACACTGTGGCCTGCAGGTGGGACAGACCCTGATAAACGTGACTGTCCCAACCAAAGTGAGGCGGTTGGGGTTTATGTGAAGTAGCCTACCAACCTCCCAACCTTCTGTAAGACGGAAGAGGGACCTTTGCCCGAACCCCCCAAAAGGGGGCATGGTCTTGCTGGCAATGCCGGCCTGTGAGCCATGTCCGTCCCCCATTTTCAGCACGCGGGGGTTTGCCCAGCACTCCGGGAGCTGCTCAGCATGCCCCATGTCCCTCTCTCCACTGAGAAGATGCAGCATGCATGCTCATGGTATCTATTCACCGCTTGCTCTGAGAGGGGTACCCAGGTGAGAGGGGGCAACACCCCCCCTCCCTCCCACTACCACTGTGGGACACTGAGACCCTCCAGTGAGACGATAGGACTTTGCCCAAAAATGTGACTCTCCTACTCAAATCTCTACACAGGATAAGCAGCGCTAAGGATCTCAGAGACACACTGGGACCAGTTTTCTGTATTCTAGAGGTGATCCCCATAACACCGGAGTTCACTTCCATTGCAGGATACCGATACCATCCGGTAATGAACTGTGCAGACATTTTTGCTAACTGTTTGATGCAACTTTTAATAAACTCTCATTGATACTGGGCAGATACATTAGTAATATTTATATACATCTAGATAATTTTCAGCATTAGTTATACTCATTAAATAATATATTGTATGTTTCAATCGTTGTTATTTGTATGGTAAGTTTTAATAATTGTTTTAGGATTTTGGAAATTGAGAGAAGCCATTCCATATATCTACTGCAGTCGGGATCTCGGCACCAGAAGCCCGACCACCGGTATCCCGACGGTAAGTAATAGGGTTAGGGGGAAGGTTAGGCTGTAGGGTGGGGGGTTATGGTGCATACACACGGTCAGAATTTGTGTCAGATCTGAACGATAATGATTTTAAAAATCATTCATATCTGAAAGAAAATCTGACATGTGTACCTGCAAGGATGAACGATGCGCGTTCCCGCATGTCAGATAACGATATCTGACATCCTCTGTGTTTGCAGTCAGATTTTGACAATTTAATTCATTTTAATACTGTCTGAAATTGTTCAAATCGTTGGTAAAAATTGTTCATCTGACCGTGTGTACTGTATGCACCATTAGGGTTAGGCTGCGAGGGTTAGACTGTGGGAAAGGTGGATTAGGGTTAGGGGTAGGCAATTTCCCTTTTGCATCTGGACTCCCGCACCCAACCCACTTATACACATGTATACATACTGCCACAAAGTCATAAACATATACACATACATACAGCCACACATTTACATATGGATGTAGTGAATTTACCGACGTCGAAAGCCTGACTCGAGATTAAAGATAGGCGTCGAAATACCTATCCTTAGCCCGATGCCGAAATTCCGGGTGGCTTAGGTTTAGAGTGCGGGAAGGGGGGTTAGGCACCACCAGGGGGAGGTTAGGGTTAGGCACCACTAAGGGAGGGTTAGGGTAGGGAGAGCGGTGGGTTAATATCCTTACGAGCCCCTGTTGGGGTGTTGAACCTTCGGGATGCCGCTGACGGGATATGAACCAGCGGCTACTCAGCCGCTGGTATTTCATACCCATTTCTTACATACATGTAGTCACACACTTATACACATATACTGTACATGGTGTCTACCCTCCTCCCTCTTGCCTTACATCATCATTTGGCACAGTGGGCCTGATTCAGACCCGCTCGCGAGCGTTATGCGCTCGCGAGCAGGTCGATGTTTGGCTAGCATGTGCGAGACCCGGCTAGCGACGCGCGGTCTGTCGCTCCGGGTCTCGCACCAAAAGGGTGCGGCTGTCGATTTTGATCGACAGCTCGCACCGTTTTGGAGGCAGGCAGGGGGGGTGGCCGGCCAAATGGAGGCGTTCCCGACGGAACGCCTGCCGTTTGGGGGTGGCCCCACTGACATCACAAGTGATGTCAGTGGTGAGCTTCCAGCTCTATTAATAGCCAGAAGCTCACTGGGGCTTGCGGGAACGAGGCCCTACCGCAAGGGTCTCGTCACAAGCCCCGATGGTCGCGATGGTCGAGACCATCGCGACCATCACCTGGCCGCTCGCAGTAGCTGTGGGTGGTCACCCACAGTTATGCGAGCAGCCCAGAGGTCGCACCAAAAAAAAAAAAAAAAAACGCCCTGATTCATAGCGAGCGCTCTTTCAGAGCGTCCGGCTCTGAATCAGGCACAGTGTCTGCAGCTGCTCCTGCCTCCTCCCCTCTTGTCACTCTTAGGCTGCTGCTGCTAGCACAGACTACTCTAGCTGCACACAGTCAAGTGCCCCCTTCCCTGCTTGGTCTCCACCCTCCCTCTCCTTTTCAATTTCTACAGCTTGCAATGCACTTTTGCACTGCAGCCGTGGACAAAGCTGGGGGGTCCCCTAAGAGCGGGAGTCCTGGGGAAACTTGCCAGCTGTGCACCCCCGCTCAATTCTGGTCTGACTACAGGGGTGAGTGGGGGAATGTGTAACTGCACAGTTGATGAGCGGATATGTTACAGAGGAGGGTTAAAAAATGTGGGTACCGGGATGTGCTAGTATAGAGGTGTGGAGAGCCAATTGTGTTACAGGGGTTGTCCTATGTAACATATCCACACCCACTACATGGCATGGACACCCCCCTCTGGTGGCAAACTGCAGTGGTGCACACATGAATCTTTTTTAACCATGCTGAGAGATATGGCATAACTGCAAAGAGGCAGGGGCACTAAGGGACAGATACAAAGTTCGGAGGTCACCCCCCTCAGTTTCTTCTAATGTGGGTCGGTCGATGTCTCGGAAGCCCCTGCAAAGTGGCAATTTTTTGTTGTTGTCAATTCTACACATTTCACATGTTTAAAATATTTTCTGTTTTTATTGCAGAACCTTCAAGTGTTTGTTGTCTCCCAGAGCAAACCTTGGATTGAAAAGGATTGTGCTGTTTTAGATTGACTAGCATCATTTAATGAATGATACCCTGTCATGTTTATTATTAAACAATTCTTTCTTGGTAGCAGAAATGTTCCCATTGTAATTTTAACGCTTCATTGGCAAATCTAATTTAGTGTGCTGATAATAATAGTTATACATTTCATATGTAATTATTTATACAGGTGGCAAGGCTTTGCGCTGGCTATGCTGAGGTACAGCCTCTTTTTAGCAATTCAAACATTTTCATAGCACAGAGAAATGTATATACTAAACATATGTTTAAGTTATGCTCTCTGTGTCTGCTAGGGGCAAGCAAAGGCAGTAGTGCCTCCTTCCCCGTTCCTTGCTGACTCGTTTGAGTTGTTGGAATGATGTAGCTCATATCTCTAGCCACGCCCCTCATCTATTGTAACTTATTTCCACTAAATAAGATTGACAGGATAGCTCTGTGAGGAGACAAAGAAACTTCAGGAACACAAGAGAAACATTAGTATTTTTTAGAGATGAGCAGGCCTGGTTCTCAGAAAACTGAGCCCACCCGAACGTCGGGGATCTGAGGGGATCCGAGACACAGCTCGGATCTCCCCGCCCTATCCGGATCCCTGTTCGAAGCAAAATTTCGAGATCCCACTGTCGGATCTCGAGGTTTTGCCTCGAGCGGCTATTTTCAAACTCTCAGTGAATTCAATGGGCTTACCGCTGATTGGCTGAGAGAGCCGTCTGTCACAGCTCTCAGCCAATGAGCGCTGGCCCATAGACTTCAATGGGCACAGGGAAAGGAAGGAAGAGTCCGCCGAACCCCCCGCACTAGCACCTCTTCCCCCCCCGCGACACTGCCAGCACCCCCGCAATGCAGCCCCCCACACTGAGGACACCACCAGCATTCTCACACTGCCGGCATCCCCACACTGTCGACACTGCCAGCAACCCCGCACTGAGGACACTGCTGGGACCCCCGCTCTGCTGACACCACTGGCACCCTGCACTGAGGTCACTGCCGCCCCACGAAGACACCATCAGCACTCCCACACTGCCGGCACCCCCACACTGTGGACAACGCTGCACTGCCGACACCCCTGCACTACCGACACTGCCAGCACCCCCGCGCTGCTGCCCCCTGTACTAATGTCACCATCAGCACCCCCACACTGAGGACACCACGGGCATACACGCATTGCCAACACTGCCAGCACCCCCGCATTGCTGCACCCGGTACTGAGGACACCATCAGCACCCCCACACTGCCGACAACACCAGCACCCACGCACTTAGAACACCTCTGGCACCCACGCACTGCCAACACTGCCAGTACCCCTGCACTGAGGACACTGCTGGCACCCCCGCTCTGCCGACACCACTGGCACCCTGCACTGAGGACACTGCCGCCCCATGTACTGAGGATAAAGTCACCACCCCACACTGCCGGCACCCCCGCACCGAGGACACCACCAGCACCCCCATACTGAGGACACCGCTGACACCCCTGCACTGCCGACATTGCTAGCACCCCAGCACGGAGGACACCGCTGGCACCCCCACACTGCCGTATGCTGTACTGAGGACACCGTCAGCCCCCCTGCACTGCCGACACTGCCAGCACTCCCACTCTGAGGACACCACCGACACCACACACTGCTAACACCACCAGCACCCACACACTGAGGACACCGCTGGCATCCCCGCACTGCCGACACTGCTGTCACAGTAAGTGCACTATTGGTATATCCAACCCACACTGTATCCAACCCGCACTGTATCCAACCTGCACTGTATCCAACCCGCACTGTATCCAACCTGCACTGTATCCAACCCGCACTGTATCCAACCTGCACTGTACCCAACCCACACTGTATCCAACCTGCACTGTACCCAAGTAACCCAACCCACACTGTATCCAACCTGCACTGTACCCAACCCACACTGTATACCGCACTGTGGGCCTGATTCAGCAAAGGAATGCAAGTGAGAGAATGCACGCACTCTGCCAATGTTTTCGCACTGTGTGGTGACAGGGGGGGGTGGTTGGGCGAACGCAGGCGTGCATGTGCGTAGGGATGCTGTTATAGGGGCATGCATAATTAAGGCAGTGAAGCGGCATACGCAGCCAGACGACTCGATGCACGCAGGAAGTGGCCAAAATCCTGCACGACATCAGGTCAACCTCTACTGTGCGTATGGTTCCAATGGTTCTCGATGTTGCCGATGTTTCCGCTGTCTTGCGGACTACTCAGGCTTTGAGTAAAGGGAAGTAGGCGGCATTGTGTAGTGCTGGGCGTCTGCATCTTAGGCTGCGGTTGCCGTGCGTATGCATCGATTAGCATATGCACATAGCGGCCAAGTGCGTACATGCGCACAATTGCGTTCCTTGCTGAATCAGGCCCAGTATTGGACCTGCTCTGTATCGAACACACACTGTATCCCGCACTGTAT
Organism: Taudactylus pleione; assembly: GCA_031769625.1. Lineage (NCBI taxonomy): Eukaryota > Metazoa > Chordata > Amphibia > Anura > Myobatrachidae > Taudactylus > Taudactylus pleione. Next base: position 8,504,830 of record JAUIMM010000134.1, read on the forward strand.
CCAACCCACGCTGTATCCAACCCACAATGTATCCCGCACTATATCTGACCCACACTGTATCCGCACTGTGGGCCTGATTCAGACCCGTTCGCTAGGCTGCGTTCACACGTAGACTGCCAAGGTTTGCAATGTGCGCATGTGTACAAGATGCAGTGCGCAAACTAGTCCATGCGATCGGGAAGCGTTTGAACCCTGTACATAGACGGCCCGCTACAATGAGTGACAGGACAGGCCGTTTTTGGGTGCTGACAGAGGGTGGGCGATGGAATCGGGGGTGTGGTGGTGCGAACGCAGGCGTGTCTGTGCGTCTTAACGCCATGTCAGGAGCGTGCATAATTAAGACACAGCGTCAGCGTACACGTCACATGGCTGAATTACACACAGCAGCACTCGCAGTGCTTGCGGTAGGGTATGGCCAGCCACAAGTGCTGCGTATGGGTCCGATGTTACTCGATGTAACCATTGGTTGAGTATACTTCCTGGAGATGACGTATGTTACGAAGGGAAAGTGGGCGTCTTATGACAGGCTGGTGGGCGTCCGAATACACATTGTGAGCCTGATTCAGAGCCGGACGCTATTTGCGCTCGCTCGTTCAGAAAAAGGGGCCGGATATTTAAATAGAGCGCTCGCTCTTTGCGGTCTGTTGACACCTCTATGTCTGAACGAGCGAACGAAACATGCGCTCGCTATTTTTTTAAAAACGCCCCCTGGCCGCTCGCATCCTACGTCATCTCCGCTATTTATTAGATTACATCGAAAGGCGTATGAACTGCTCGCAGTGCTTGTGGTAGCATTTTCCTACCGCAATCATGCGAGCAGTTCAGGCTAAAAGACAACCAAGTGACGTGGTCGATGACGCTGCTTTGTTAATTATGCACACCCTTAAAACGCCCGTTTTGACCGTTTGCCACGCCTGCGTTCGGATCTCCACTCCCCGTTTTCAAGCACCTTCCCCTGTTACCACCCACAAACGCCTCATTCTGTCACTCAAATTAGCAGGCATTCGCTATTTTGCGAGCACACAATTTCCGACCGCAATGACTGGTTCGCGCATGCGTATTACAACCCATACGCATGCGCAGTTGTGCGAACATCGCTCGTAGCAAACGAGCGGCCGCTTACGAGCGGCTCTGAATCAGGCCCTGTAATCGCACGGCAAGACATAGTTTTGTTAGCGATCGCAGGATTTGTATACTTTGGCAGTTGACAGCTGCGTGCGAACGCATCCTAACGAACGGGTCTGAATCAGGCCCTGTATCCCACACTGTATCCGACCTGCACTGTATCCAACCCACACTTTATATTGCACTGTATCCAACCCACACTGTATCCTACACTATCAGACCCGCACTGTATCCAACCCGCACTGTATCCAACCCACACTGTATAATTCACTCTATCCGACTTGCACTGTATCCAACCCACACTGTATCCCTCACTATATCAGACCCGCACTGTATCCGACTTGCACTGTATCCAACCCACACTGTATCCTGCACTGTGTCCAACACTATATCCGACCTGCACTGTATCCAACCCATTGTGTATCCCGCACTGTGGCCCTGATTCAGAGCCGGACGCTATGAAAGAGCGCTCGCTCTGAATCAAGGTGTTTTTTTTTTTTTTTGGAGCGGTCTCCATCGCATGCGTGAACCAGGCACTGTGGCCGGGAATCGTGTGCTCGTAGTACACAGACTGGACGCTACTTTGAGTGATAGCGCCGTTTGTCGGTGGTAACAGGGGAAGATGTTTGTGAACTGGGGAGTGGGGCTGCGAACGCAGGCGTGTTTGGCCGTCAAAACTGAGTTTTATGGGTGTGCATAATTAGCAAATAAGCGTCATTGTACACGTCACTTGGTTGTATTTCAGTCTGCAGTGATCGCAGTGGGGTAGGGTCTACCTCAAGCGCTGCGTGCAGCTCCGATGGCTCTCGATGTCACTGATTAATCACACACTTCCTGGAGATGACGTGTGCTATGAAAGAAAGGTGGGCGTCGTTATACTCCGGTGTGCACTCACTGCCGTCGCTCTCTAAGGCATAGAGGGTGACCTTTCACCAGACAGTGCGATCGCAGCATTTGCATACCCGGCCCCTTTTAGCTGCATGAGAGTGCAGCTTAGCGTCCGGGTCTGAATGAGCTCCAGTATCCGATCCGCACTGTGGGTCTCATTCAGACCCGCTCGCAAGCACTTGAATGCTCGCAAGCGGGATGATGTTTGGCCCTGCACACTTACTACAAAAGGGGCGGCTGTCGATGGTGATCGACAGCTCGCCCTGTTTTGTAGGCGGGGCGGGGGGTGGCTACACAAGCGGAGGCATTACCGACGGAACGCCTGCCGTTTGGGGGCGGCCCCACTGACATCACTCGTGATGATAGAGCCGAGAGCTCACTGGGGCTTGCGGCAGATGAGACCCTACCACAAGGACCAGTACTTTATACACAGTGAGCTAGGCACAAGGAGTCACAGTGTTTGTATACACAGTGGGGCACAGCCACTTTAATGAGCAGAACAGTGAGTGCGCAGCATACAAGTGAAATGGTGCCGAGTCCTGGTCATGGCGCTTTATATAGAAACCAACTCTCGTGAGAATCTGACGTCTGGAGAATGAAGTTCGGCCTCGAAGTGGGAACCGAGTCAGATGGGAACACCCTTGGGTGGACTCGGATCCCCGGTGTTTGGAGCAGTTCAGATTCCACAGAATCCAAACTGCTCATCTCTAGTACACACTTGTTGATATATCGTTTGTTCGATCAACAAACGATATATAGTGAGTGCATCGGAAGGTGTCTACACTTAATATGTCTGTGAACGAAGACATATCATGTCGGCCCTGCAGCACATATGGGTGACTCGCCAACCGCCCGCACATTTACTGCCGGGGCCGACAACACTGACATCTCAACGGGTAAATTTAAATGCATGCCCAGACACATAGGGCCTCATTTATCAACGAGTGATATTCTTGTTATCACTAGTTACTGATCTTAAATGGTGCTCCAACCAATCAGCTCCTGTCATTTTCCAAACACATAACAGTTAGGAGCTGATTGGTTGGAGCACCATTTAAAATGAGTAATGAGTGATAACAAGATTATCACTCGTTGATCAATGAGGCCCTCAGAGAGGCCGATTGGTGAGGGTGTATAGCTTAAGAATCGGCCCCTTGGACGGCGGATTGGTCTGCTTACCAATCCTTCGTTAAACTGTATCCTGCATAAGACAAATCAGTGCCCAAGAAAGCTTCCCCACCCTGTTCTGTGAGGCACTCCACAAGGTGGATATCAGTGTCTCCAGGGCAGCAACCTTCCACATGGGTTTCGGCGCCATTTGCACCTCCCTCAGTAACGCTCTGATCAAACAAAGCTCAATTTCTCCGTTTCTCAGTCACCGCCATCTCAATGAGACCCTTCTTATTGAATCAATATAAACCCAATGGTAGGTAGCAGTCATAATCATGGTGCTAAACATTGCATTTAACTGCTATCCCAATTACAGTTCTATAAACTACACAGGATGGCAAAGCGCAATGAAGCCATACAAAGAATTTCTGCAGTTTAGTACATGGACACTACTAGTCTTGCTACGTTTCTGCATACTTGGCTACTACTAAACACACTTTTATAGGCACAGAAAATACTCAAGTGCACGTTTTTGCCTGTACAATAAAGCTTGCAAATGCCAGAGCCATATGTTTCCAAGGTGATAAGCTTTTCATTTTTTTTTGCAGAAGACTTCTGAAATAGAGCATACATAGATTAATCCTCCCTGGAGAAGCCAGCTTCTTTGACTAATTTCCGTACATTTAGATGCAATAATTAGACTGTTGATATATTCAGTGGTTTTTCCTTTATTCGGATCAGACCCAGACTGGAACCAGAGATCTGAGCAGGGGCGTCTTTAGAGAGGAGGGGGCTCGTGTTCATCGCCGTCATGGGCCCTCTCCTCTCTCACCGGCGGCCGCCATTTTCCCGGCTATTTCCTCACAGCGCAAGCGCAAAACACTGGAAAAATGGGCGTGGTGGACATTTTTCAGGCGTTTTGAGCAGCGCTGAAAGACCCGACGCGGGATCTCAGGTAGGTTATAGATAATATGGGTGCAGAGTGTGCGGTGCGAGCCCCCCTGGACCCGGAGGCCCGTGTGCACCGCACACCCTCCACCTATTATAGATACGCCCCTGGATCGGAGGATTTTCTTGTGTGTGTGACTGTGTGTAGACATGGCAACCACTGAGTCGCCCACTTTCAATGGTCTCCAACACTTCAGTATCGGTGCACCATTACAATGACTATAGACACTTGCAATGCCCCATGGCTGAACTCTCTCCAACCATGGCCTCTGTAGCTGCGGCCCTGTGTTTGAGAACACAGCCAGGTTCAATGACACGCCCTTGGCACTCCCATAACACGCCCATGCGACAGACCTTTTTTTAGCATTCACTTGATGCCACCTCCCAGTCACCTCCCAGAAATGCTCATGACTGTCCACCGCCAGCTCTGTTACAAGCGACTCCGTCCACAACAGCGGTCTCTGCGTACACTCATTAGTATGCATGTGCCGTAAGGGTTTCTCTGACAAATAATTACTCAGATGCGCAAACATCGAAACTGAGAAACTGAGACCACCTCTAAATCAGGCCTTCAGTTTGGAGATGCGATTTGTCCTTCTGAAGGTGGGAGAACCAAGAGCTAGGACCCGATGGTGAAGGATAAGATTTTTGTTACATTAGAGAGCTGGATTCTGCCAGATATAAATTCTGTACTACTGAGAGAGACACTGAAAGCCCTCCCACCTCATTTCTTCGAGAGGTGTCACCACCTCAAGACCCCTCTCTGCTATTTTGGTGTCACTCCTTCAGATGAGGTCAGCACCCCCACAAGTGACGCCACTAATATCTACCCAGTTCTTCTCCCAGTTATACCCTGACTAAGGGCATTGTTTAATTAAAGAAAACATCGGTAAGGAGGTAACCACAAATATTAAGCATCCCCAGGAATCCCCAGGAATTAACCGATATCTGCCGCAATTCCTCCATCTACGAGCGCAAAGTAGCACCCCCTGGGACCCGGTAGCTTATGCCATCTGAGCTACTGTAATGCAGATTTTTTTCGGAAAGAGACCTGGAGGATCCCACTGCGTTGGACCCGGATGATGCGTGCGACAGACATCCGCTATGCATGCATATTATATGGGGTGGATCTGAACCAATCCTAATAACAAAGATAAGTTGCAGGCTCAGACATAGAACCAGTAGAAGGAAAATGTCCTCTTCCATGAAAGCGTTATAGACAGCAGCTAAGAATGTGTTTGTGAGAGAGAAAGATCATAGAGCCCTCAATTATCAACGCGTTTATCATATACAACGAGTGATAAAACTCGCTGCATATGATAACGGTGCTCCAGCCAATCAGCTCCCAACTCTCATCTGTTTGATAAATGACAGTTGGGAGCTGATCGGCTGGAGCGTGCCGTTTACGCAGCAAGTTTTATTACTCGTTAAACTTGTAAGTGATAAAACTCGCTGCATATAACGGTGCTCCGTTATTGATAAATGACAGTTGGGAGCTGATCTGCAGGAGCATGCCATTTACGCAGCAAGTTTTATTACTCGTTAAACTTGTAAGTGATAAAACTTGTCGATAAATAAGGCCCTCTGGCCCCCATTTAACAACGAGGCATAACCCCTTTAGCTCAAGTGGGGATTTACAGCGCTCTTGGTCTTTTCTGTGAATTGTCCCTAGCTGCGTCACTAGTAGAGGTATCCCACCCTCTCTGAGTAATGATTAAATGAATATTAGTGGTGCCCTCTGGGCAATATTTGATATGCAGATGTAATTGAATGAAAGTGCCACTATGCTGGTAATTAAATTGCACAGTGTCCCGCAAGTAAATTCCAAAGTCCCGACTCTAAAGCTGTAAAACTGTAAAACTGTAGGCAGGGTGTTCTTAAAAAACGTTGTTAAATAACTGGCTGGATGGTCTACATTGCTTGTCCCTGGCAGGGATTCAGTATGTCAGAAAATACTACTGTCTCTCATAGAGGAATGTCCTTAGATAGTCCCAGCGATTATGGCCAGCATGCACACATACACTCTTTCAGCTCCACAGGTGCAGAGGAGGAAAAGGCGATTCTAATACCTTGAAGCATACTGTAAGAACACCCATCCTACAGATATCACAACATATTAATCGCTGGGACTAAGGACATTCCTCTATGAGAGCAAGACAGTCATAGCAGCTACGTTGCTGCAAACAGTTTATGGTGACTCAGTCTGGGTACAGACACAACAAGGAAGTGTAATGCCTTGTCCAGGGATGAACACAACATAAAGCAGTCGGCGCTCATAGATGGGGAGATGTTGATCTACCACTAGCAGCTCTCTCTGGAAGTATCCCCACTTCCTAAACAGACATAAACAATATTAAGATAAAGCGCTCTGTGGCAATGGGTCTACTATATAAAGTAAGTTGACTTTCTGTAGTCCCATATATTAAATATGTCAGTATTTAGTACCAAAACTGGTTAGCAAAAAATTGGGGCTGTGTGTTCAAAAATGGATTAGTTTGGTGAGAAATGTCGTAGGAAAAGACAGCTCTCTCTATATATTTATATATATATAACACAGTCTGCTTATATTACCAAGCTGGTGGGCAATAACTTGAGGCTGGGTTTTCAGGACTAGAATTTTATACGTCTGGAGTTCAAGTGTGGCATGAATACCAATATGATGTAGCCAAGACATAAAACAAAAAATAGTTCATAACCATCTCCGAGACACTACTAACAATATAAGACAGAAGACCATCGATGGGAATAATGTGAAAGAGGGATTTTATCATTGTGGAAGGTGCTCCAATTGCAGGTTATTGGGGTACACAAACACGAGACCCATAAGTGTCATAAAATCTAACCAAACTGACAAAGAGTATAGGATTAGAGATACACTATCATGTGACAGTGATAACCTAATATATTTGCTCGAATGCCCATGTGGGTTACAATATGTGGGACGTACCATAAGAACCCTTAGACAAAGAATTTATGAACACTGTTGGAACATTCGAAGGGGCTTGGAGAACCATAGTGTTTCAGAACATCTCTCACCAAACTAATCCATTTTTGAACACACAGCCCCAAGTTTTTGCTAACCAGTTTTGGTACTAAATACTGACATATTTAATATATGGGACTACAGAAAGTCAACTTACTTTATATAGTAGACCCATTGCCACAGAGCGCTTTATCTTAATATTGTTTTTGTCCAGGGATGGTCACAGCTCGCTGCCCAAAGCTAACGCCACTGGGGAGGGGCAAAGCATATTGTTGCACCTGGGCCCACCACTCTCTAGTTACGCCACTGCCCGTTACACCTCTTTAGTCGTAGCTGAAGATGCAACTGAAAATACGTACAACTCTGTATCACCTGTATGTGCGCCCAGGTGTGATAATGTGACCATGGCCCCAGCACTTGGGTCTTCCAAAAAAGAAAGTATGATGTTGGGATGTTGAGGTTCTTTTAGAGTATATTTTTCACTCTTGAAAGGAATGGTGATGTCCTTTTGACGTTGGACGACCGCACTTGCTGTCCTTGGAGTATTTCAAGTTTGCTATCACTGCATCACTGAAATTACAGTGTGCCCACTGACTACATATAATGGAAACTAGTGACAGTGCCCCATGACTTAGTTATGTCACTCTGTCCTAGTAAAGTGATAGGCTGAATAGTGATTGTCTCAGTCCCCAAAATGACTGCCTCATAATTAATAAATTATATGATTTAGCCTATAAATAATACATTACACATATACAATACAAATATAAAAATATCCACGATTCCCTTCCTAAGTGACTGTGTTGTGTGAGAAATCATCGAGTGACATGAATCATCAAGCTGTGAGTATTTGCTAATATTACACCTCTGTGCAGTTTTGATTAGACACAATTCACACTAACTCATCACAGTCCTTAAATGATGTGCAGTAAGGCGCACACAGATATCTGACTTAATATGAAACGGCTTGAATAGGGCTGTCCAAATACATGGGCTTGAGGAGGGTTGGTCAGATGCTTGGGCTTGAGGAAGGTTGGTAAGATGCATGGCCTGAAGAGGGCTGGTCAGATACTTGGGCTTAAGGAGGGTTGGTCAGTTGCATGGGCTTGAGGAGGGCTGGTCAGATACTTGGGCTTAAGGAGGGTTGGTCAGATGCATGGGCTTGAGGAGGGCTGGTCAGATGCATGGGCTTGAGGAGGGCTGGTCAGATGCATGGGCTTGAGGAGGGTTGGTCAGATGCATGGCCTAAGAAGGGCTGGTCAGATGCTTGGGCTTGAAGAGGGTTTGTCAGCTGCATGGCCTGAGGAGGGCTGGTCAGATGCATGGGCTTGAGAAGGGATGGTCAGATTCATGGCCTGAGAAGGGCTGGTCAGATGCTTGGGCTTGAGGAGAGTTGGTCAGATGCATGGCCTGAGAAGGGCTGGTCACCTGCTTGGGCTTGAGGAGGGTTGGTCAGATGCATGGCCTGAGACTGGCTGGTCACATGGTTGGGTTTGAGGAGGGTTTGTCAGATGCATGGCCTGAGGAGGGCTGGTCAGATGCTTGGGCTTGAGGAGGGTTTGTCAGATGCATGGCCTGAGGAGGGCTGGTCAGATGCTTGGGCTTGAGGAGGGTTTGTCAGCTGCATGGCCTGAGGAGGGCTGGTCAGATGCATGGGCTTGAGGAGGGTTGGTCAGATTCATGGCCTGAGAAGGGCTGGTCAGATGCTTGGGCTTGAGGAGGGTTGGTCAGATGCATGGCCTGAGAAGGGCTGGTCACCTGCTTGGGCTTGAGGAGGGCTGGTCAGATGCATGGCCTGAGACTGGCTGGTCACATGCTTGGGTTTGAGGAGGGTTTGTCAGATGCATGGCCTGAGGAGGGCTGGTCAGGTGCTTGGGCTTGAGGAGGGTTGGTCAGATGAATGGCTTGGGGAGGACTGGTCAGATGCATGGTTTGGGGAGGACTGGACAGATGCATGGCTTTGGGAGGGATGATCAGATGGATGGTTTTAGTGGGGTGATGTTTACATTATGCATTTTGACAATCAAACTGAATACAGGAGTTATTTTAGGCATTTTCAACCTATTTCTTATGTTGAATTCAAATATTGGACATGCAAATGACATCAGTCAATTTTGTTTCCAAGCAAACACACTGTTCTAAATCTAAATACTGCTATGACCATATTGGCTCTCATTCCACATAACCAGGCTCACAATTAAAACGGGTACATTTACATGGTGGTGGCGGTTTTGACTCCACAAAATAAAACAGCAATCATTTTAAATGCACAACCAGGCCTGTAAAAGCAGCCGCACAGTAAATCTAGTCCAGAAACACCTGTCTAAATTGCAATATTGTGTTTAGCCAGGACAAGCATCTCAGGATATGGGTAGGGGAGGTTCACCCTAAGGAAATTGATTCAACTAAAGAGGGGTCAAATTATACAGGCTGCTGCTCTGTAACCGAGCCACCAAGACAATGAAATGTAACATGTGTGGCTAGATGATGGAGAGGGGGCTTGTTTTCGGCCCACACATTGCAATTTCTAACCAATCCCCAATATCTCAAGCATCATATGTGAATAATGTTTTGCGTCTATAACGTTCTTTGAGGAAATACAGCCCTACACGGAACGCAGGTTTGGCCACATGATGACCCTTGACCTATGCATGAGGTAACAGGTCAACCAGGAAACACAAAGGGCTTGGACTATTGTATCTGGTCAGTTTAGTGCTCCATGTGTGTGGTACATTGATACAAATCTGGTATGTCAGCGCTCCACATTACAATTTTGAATTTTTTTTTACCATTTTGCACTTTCAAACTGACTTTGAAGTTGAAATAACATGACAATAACAACAAATAATGGGGAGATGTACTAAGCCTTGAAGAGAGATAAAGTGGATGGAGATAATGTACCAACCAATCAAAAAAAGATTATATATGTTCTAACAAGACAGTAGTAAAGGCGCAATACAGGCACTAATGTGGTTATATATAATTATGAGCTGCAAGCACACCGAGATTAAATATGTTTAGTAAATATATCCTGTGCCAAGGATGCGAAGACCTAATGAACAATTACATATTAAGAATGCCATTAAAAGCCGATAAAGCAACATGGAAAAATAAAAGCCCAAAGCACTGCATACAAACGACAGAGACAAACCAAAGGCCATCCAAGCACAATAACACAGACTACTGCAAAATCAAAATATGATGAGTTCATTTTTTTTAACTATATGCATATACACAATGGTAAGCTATAAAGCAAATGCCACATATTTACATTTCAAGGATTTTCACAATTCCCACATCCAAACCCCCTAGATATCCAGCACATCCCGAGCTAAGAAAGTCTGATTAATGCCATATGACATGCTCTGAACTTTCCGTTCAGCTGTGTTCTGCGGGACTTCAGCCCTACTGGCGATGCAAGTCATGTGACCTGCAGATATCATCACTGATAAGCATCAGAAGAATAAACAGTGACATTGTTCAGCCAGCCAATTATATCCCTTCTTCATTGTTCTGCTATAACAGACACACCGCTGAATCGTAATTATAAGGAAGGCAAATACGGCGAGCACCCAAATTCCTTGAGTCCAGTGACACTCATCTATAATTAGACGCTTGGTGATTTAAAAAAAAAAAAAAAAAAGCAAGAGGAAATCGTATACAGAAAGGCTGAGGGTGAATCACAAATATCTATCTATCTATCTATCTATCTATCTATCTATCTATCTATCTATCTATCTATCTATCTATCTATCTAATACATATCTATTTCTAGTCTGTACACATGTGGTCATGTGTTACACTGTCACATTACAGTAGTCTTCTGCTTTGTGGCAGAAAGCACTGTGACAGGTTTTACACCAGCGGACAAATTCTTTTATTGAGCTAAGTATTTCCCAAAATAAACAGGAAATGCAATAAAATCTCCCTACACCATTAGGCTACAGGGCCATGATATGGACAGGAATCTGTCAGCAGCTGATATCTCCAAAATAACATAATCATCTTGTAAATCCATGCATTAAATTAACAGACAAGAAAAGGAGCAGCGATGAATGGGTTGGGTATGGGATGCCCGTGCTCAGGATTCCGGCGATCAAAATCCCAATGCCAGCATCCCGACAGGGTTAGGAAACCAACACCTGTAGGTAAGTGTCCTAACCCTACTTTACCCCTAAACCTAACCCTCCCCGCAGCCTAAACCTAAGCACCCCCCCAGCCTAAGCCTAACACTCCCCCCCAGCCTAACTCTAACCCTCCTCCTAGTTCCTAACCTCAACCCTCTCCCTAGTGCCTAACCCTCTCCCTAGTGCCTAACCCTCCCCCTAGTGCCTAACCCTCCCCTAGTGCCTAACACTAACCCTCTCCCTAGTGCCTAACCGTCCCCCTAGTGCCTAACCCTCCCCCTAATGCCTAACCCTCCCTAGTGCCTAACCCTCCCCTTAGTGCCTAACCTTAACCCTCCCCCTAGTGCCTAACCCTCCCCCTAATGCCTAACCCTCCCTAGTGCCTAACCCTCCCCTTAGTGCCTAACCCTAACCCTCCCCCTAGTGCCTAACCCTATCCCTAACCATCCCCCTAGTGCAGAGGTTCACAAACTTTTTTGAATAATGGCGCCCTAGTGCATCAGTATTGTTTTCAAGGCACCCCTAAGCTAAAAGTTTGTTATTGAGAAATTCAGAAAATAATGTAGTGAAGTAGTAAAGTAAATTGTGCTGACCTGTCATCCTTAGGGTCAGTTATGTGGTGGTGGACAGGTTTGCGCTTCTGTTTGTGCACATATTTATATGACATAGACCATAAATAATATGATTTGGTGCTGTATCACCAACCTGAGGCACCCCTGCAAGTGTCCCGAGGCACCCCAGGGTGTCACGGCGCACAGTTTGGGAACCAATACCCTAGTGCCTAACCCTAACCCTCCCCCTAATGCCTAACCCTAATCCTCCACACCTGCCCCATGCACCTGCCCTCCACACCCTAACCCTCCCCCTAGTGCCTAACCCTCCCCCTAGTGCCTAACCCTCCCCCTAGTGCCTAACACTAACCCTCTCCCTAGTGCCTAACCGTCCCCCTAGTGCCTAACCCTCCCCCTAATGCCTAACCCTCCCTAGTGCCTAACCCTCCCCTTAGTGCCTAACCCTAACCCTCCCCCTAGTGCCTAACCCTATCCCTAACCATCCCCCTAGTGCAGAGGTTCACAAACTTTTTTGAATAATGGCGCCCTAGTGCATCAGTATTGTTTTCAAGGCACCCCTAAGCTAAAAGTTTGTTATTGAGAAATTCAGAAAATAATGTAGTGAAGTAGTAAAGTAAATTGTGCTGACCTGTCATCCTTAGGGTCAGTTATGTGGTGGTGGACAGGTTTGCGCTTCTGTTTGTGCACATATTTATATGACATAGACCATAAATAATATGATTTGGTGCTGTATCACCAACCTGAGGCACCCCTGCAAGTGTCCCGAGGCACCCCAGGGTGCCACGGCGCACAGTTTGGGAACCACTATCCTAGTGCCTAACCCTAACCCTCCCCCTAATGCCTAACCCTAATCCTCCACACCTGCCCCATGCACCTGCCCTCCACACCCTAACCCTCCCCCTAGTGCCTAACCCTAACCCTCCCTATTGCCTAACCCTAACCCTCCCCTTAGTGCTTAACCTCCCCCTAGTGCCTAACCCTAACCCTCCCCCCAGGGGCGCCGAGAGGAGCGGGGGGGAAGCGGGTACAGATTACCCGGGCCCGGGCTTCCTGAGGGGCCCGGCGGGGGCCCGGGTCCGGCGCCGCCCCCCCCCTCACAGCAGCCCAGCACACAGCGTGTGCTGAGCTGCATTTGGAGACTGCTTGTGGCTGCTGAGCAGCAGCCACAGCAGTCTCCTATGCCTGTGTGGGGGAGCGATCACACTGATCGCACCCCCCCTGGCTTTGCGCCGGGCTGAGGGGGCCCAGAGCGCCCCCCCTCCCCAGTGCTTCGCGCCGCTGCAAATCTTTTTTTTTGTCTCTCGGCAAGGGGGCGTGGCCACGCCTTCCCTATTAGGCCACACCCCCTATTACCTGCCTCCCCCTAATGCCTAACCCTCCCCCTAGTGCCTAACCCTAACCCTCCCCCTAGTGCCTAACCCTCCCCTTAATGTCTAACCCTAACCCTCCCCCAAATACCTAACCCTAACCCTCCCCCTAATGCCTAACACTCCCCCTAGTGCCTACCCCTAACCCTCCCCTAGTGCCTAACCCTAGCTCTAACCCTCCCCCTAACCCTAATACTTACCGCCGGGATGCCGGCAGTCAGGAAGCAAACAGTCAGGAGGCCGGCGCCGGTGTTGGAATCTTGGTGTCAGCATTCTGAGCGCTGGCATCCCGACCACCGGAATATGAACTACATCCCGTCACTAATAGTTGATGAGTCACTACCCACAAATAGTCCCTAATAATCCTATCTGGGAGTGACACAGCAGGGGCACCGGGACGAATTCATATAAAAACATCGCCCAACTGCGTAAATATCGGTGAAGCATACAACTCTGAATCAGGCCTAGTGCCATGACCTCCACACCTGCAACATGCAGCTGCCCTTCACACCCACCCATGCACCTGCCCTCCACACCTGCCCCATGCACCTGCCCTTCACATCTGCCCCATGCACCTGCCCTTCACACCCACCCCAGGCACCTGCCCTCCACACCCGCCCCATGCAGCTGCCCTCCACACCGGCCCATGCACCTGCCCTCCACACCGGCCCATGCACCTGCCCTCCACACCGGCCCCATGCATCTGCCCTCCACACCGGCCCCATGCACCTGCCCTACACACCGGCCCCATGCAGCTGCCCTCCACACCGGCCCCATGCAGCTCCTCTCCACACCGGCCCCATGCAGCTGCTCTCCACACCGGTCCCATGCAGCTGCCCTCCACACAGGCCCCATGCAGCTGCCCTCCACACCGGCCCGATGCACCTGCCCTCCACACCGGACCCATGCAGCTGCTCTCCACACCGGCCCCATGCACCTGCTCTCCACACCGGCCCCATGCAGCTGCCCTCCACACAGGCCCCATGCACCTGCCCTCCACACCGGCCCCATTCACCTGCCCTCCACACCGGCAACATGTACCTGCCCTCCACACCGGCCCCATGCACCTGCCCTCCACACCGGCCCCATTCACCTGCCCTCCACACTGGCCCCATTCACCTGCCCTCCACACCGGCCCCATGCACCTGCCCTCCACACTGGTTCCATGCACCTGCCCTCCACACTGGCCCCATGCAGCTCCTCTCCACACAGGCCCCATGCAGCTGCTCTCCACACAGGCCCCATGCAGCTGCCCTCCAAACCTGCCCCATTCACCTGCCCTCCACACCAGCCCCATGTACCTGCCCTACACACCGGCCCCATACACCTGCCCTCCACACCGGCCCCATTCACCTGCCCTCCACACCGGCCCCATGAAGCTGCCCTCCACACTGGCCCCATGAAGCTGCCCTCCACACTGGCCCCATGCAGCTACCCTCCACACCGGCCCCATGCAGCTGCCCTCCACACCTGCCCCATGCAGCTGCCCCCCACTGTATCCTCAGGAAGGCATTTTTAAAATGTCAGTAACTATGCTCTATACTTATTGAGGACGCCTGTCTCTGCTTTCAGCACAAGGAATTAGCAGCTATTAGCAGAATGCTAGAATGACATCATGAAGCTGCATATATTTAAAGTGTGTTAGATCGGATGGACGGACAGATAAGAGAGGCAGTGGTGTTGATAGATATGTAGATTTATACATAGCTACACACATATGATATGTGTATATGGGGGAGATGTACTAAGCTCTGGAAAGTGATAAATTGGAGAGTGATAAACTACCAGCCACTCAGCTCCTAACTGTCATCTTACAGGCTTTGTTTGAAAAATGACAGTTAGGAGCTGAGTGGCTGGTAGTTTATCTCTCCAATTTATCACTTTCCAGAGCTTAGTACATCTGCCTATATATATATATATATATATATATATATAGAAGCAACAACTCCGGCACTCCTTCACGCAGTGTAACTTGGACAAACAGCCCACACCTTGCTCCGGTACCTTCCTTATTAGGAGGACAGCACCCCCAATACGCAATGTACAAAAAGATAGGCAGCACTCGGAGACTGAATAAGACTCGTGAAACCCTCAGCCGAGGGACTTTTAATCAATCATAGGTCGACGTTTCGGGGTCTTGCACCCCTTCTGCTGTCCTGAGGAAGGGGTGCAAGACCCCGAAACGTCGACCTATGATTGATTAAAAGTCCCTCGGCTGAGGGTTTCACGAGTCTTATTCAGTCTCCGAGTGCTGCCTATTTTTTTGTACATTATATATATATATATATATATATACATATAATGATAGATAGATCGATCGATAGATAGGAGCTAAATACACTGCTTATATTGTTTTAAAGTGAATGAAATATCCCAGCCTAATTCACTTCACACAGGGGATGGGGAAGGTGCCTTGTACTCGACAAACCATTATGAAGTAGTACTCGCACACCCTAACAAGCACACCCCTATATTAGACATACAAGCGACTTACAGTATACACAGATGTCACATTGTGCATCACCTTATTTATCATAATAATACATCATATGGACATGACAGCGAGACAAGTGCTGAAAGTGACCCCTCCACCCCATCCACCTTCTGTTTTGGGTGGGTTAGGGCCCCCAAAGGAAAAAAAAAAGGGGGGATACAGTATTTTGCTGCTCACCCATTCCAAGATGCGAAGGAAAGCCAAGGGTTCTTTCACTGTTCGGAAGGAGCCTGATGCTAGGAGCTTGGGAAACAAGCAGAATGGTCAGCACTACAGTAGAAGATACTTTGTAACACTAGACACAATAAAATGAGCAATCACTCCCGTGCAGCACAAGCTCTTACCTGGTTGAAGATGTCCATTCTGCCCGTTCTCCCTGCAGACAAGTTGAAATGTTTCTATTACAGAGCCAGAGTCTCAGTTGCTTCAACAATGCACCCAGGAAGGCAGCGATCATCGCACACTTCTATCCTACATCGCCAGCAACACAGTGAGAGTTAACAGGGAGAAAAACACGTCCCTCTGGGTCCTAAAGACAGCCATGTAAGCACAGGGCTGGGGAAAATGTATTCACGCTACATGCATATCTGGCTTCTGACTTTATTAAGTTGCTTAAAAATAATACATGCAGTCATGTCTTTACATATGATGATTTTTTTTTTAACTAGTTGTACCCAACATCTTTCAGTGTACCCCTTAGCATGAGGGAGGGGGGCAATGCATGCACTAATGTGGTTAAAAAAACTCCTTTAAATTACAAGTCATATATACTGTACGGAATGTAGTCGGCATCTCGACGGTCTACCTAACCCATACTGTACAATGCATCAATAATTTAATATAATAATTCAATATGATCGGCTATTGCAGCCCATACACCAAAAATCACAATGAACGATTCCCTGAGCCCACGTTATTTTCCTCTATTTAATGGTTCTCTGATACACAAGTGACTGGCAAATTCCAACATGTTGGAAATCCTAATTTGCCAATTCCGGTCGAAATCGGCAATCGGTGAACCCCATACATTGCAGAATTTTTAACACAATCTTCGTCAAAAAGCGGAATTGGCCCAATTGATTGGTGACGTATAGGCCTCTTTAGGCCGAGCCACGGTAACATCAGCTTTCATTATAATAACACCCATCTTACACCCATAACAGGATTATTATTCTGGGACTGTCCATGAACTGCCTCCTTATGAGATTCTTGCCTGGACATAACGGAGCACATCCTTACTATATAATATACTGGGATTACATACGGACTATGGGCCTGATTCAGAGCCGAACGCTCTGACCAGAGTGGTCGCTCTGAATCAGGGCCCTCCTCCATGAAAATGGAGCGGCCTCCTGGCCGCTCGCATAGCTGTGGGTGACCACCCACAGCATATGCGAGCGTCCATGATGATGGTTGCGATGGTCTTGACCATCGCGACCATCGGGCTTGCGATGGAGACCCTGCGGTAGGGTCTCGCTGCCGCAAGCCCTGGAGTGATTTTGGCTCTATCAGAGCCAAAATCACTCCCACTGACATCACTAGTGATGTCAGTGGGGCCGGCTTCAGACGGTAGGCGTTCCCATGGGAACGCCTCCGTCTGGCAGGCACGCCCCCGGCACGCCCACCAAAGGGGGCGTGCTGTCAATCAACATCGACAGCACGCCCCCTTTGGTGTGAGACCCGGAGCGATGGAGAGTCCGTCGCTCGCCTGGTCTCGCGCATGCGGGGGAACATCGACCCGCTTGCGAGCGTCCTGCGCTCGCGAGCGGGTCTGAATGACCCCCTATACTGGTACATTATAAAGAACCTCCTCCCCACAGATTACAAGTTTGGGACTATTGCTATACAGTGAGAAGTCTTGCACGGAAACAATGCAATTAATTTAGACATACAAATTCATAATAACAAAAGGAATATACTCAGGGAGCAGAAAAGATGTCCCCGGGAGAATAGGCACGGGGGCCATTTTCCCGGAGACCCGCCCATGCGCAGTAGATTCTGGCATGAAGCCTGACTTTATTAAGTTGCTTAAAAATAATGAATGCAGTCATATCTTTACAGATGATGATTTTTTTTTTTTTTTAACTAGTTGTACTCAACATTTTCCAGCGTACCTCTTAGCATGAGGGAGCCTGGCAGGGGAAATACATGTACTAATGTGATTAAAAAATACTCCTTACAACTTTACAAGTCATATATACTGTACGGGATGTAGTCGGCATCCTGGCGTGTGGATTCCGACGGTCTACATACCGGCACCAAAATCTCGACAGTTCGGGATCCTGGCACCAGCATCCCCACTGTTGGCAACCCGAAGGTAAATATCGGGGGGGTTAGGGGGTGGTTAGGGTGCGTGGTTAGGCACTAGGGGGAGGGTTAGGCACCGGGGAGGGAGTGTAAGGATTAGGGTGCGGGGAAAGGGCGGTTAGGCTTAGGCACTAGGGGGGGAGGTTAGGGTTCCATAATAGGAATGCCCCAGAGCGCACCACAATTCTATATATTTGGCAAACAGGAAGCAGGGGTACCTCCATATGTGGAGCAGCTAGGGACATTCCCCCATAAGACCTAGAGTGCTGTACTCCAACCTCTTATACATCTTTTCTGCGCATGCACAGGTCACCGTGAAAATGGCCGCCGCCATTTCCCAGTGATTTCTTGGTGCTCTGCAGCGCCGGTCCGGCTCTGCGGAGCAGCACATCGGAATCTACGGAGAGGTATTTATTAACTGTGGGTGCAGGGTGGGCGGTGTCGGCCCCCCATGGATCCAAGGGCCTGTGTGCAGCGCAAATCTTGCACCCATTATAAAGATGCCTATGCCTGCACCGTTTCCTCAGTGATCTGCACATGCATAGTAGACTCTTGTACAGTGCCAGAGACTACTTGGTGCATGCGGTGGTGAGAGAGGAGAGGGCCGCACACGGGCTCCCTCCTCTCTAAAATTGTCCCTGTAACAAAGTGATGTTGCCCTAATGCCGACCCTGCTGTGGAGAGAGCAGCCATTTTGAAGAGCATTTAATATACTGTATACAGTATGGGGTGAGCAAATGAGACTGGGGCAGGATGGGTGCTTGTGGCATGTGCTTTGGGTAGGGGGCAGGATCCTCCCAGGGTTAGGGGAAGAGGCCAGCGCCTGCTGGTGCTGCTGGGTGGGAGATGTTGGGGGACCAGCTTGGGCCTGAAAGGGGTAGCCGTATGGGGCCTGCGTGGGAAGGGCAGTGCGGGGGAAGCCTGCGGGGGGTAGGCGGTGCGGGGAATAGGCCATGCTAATCTTCAGTGTTGGGTTAGCGCACATGTCTGAATTAGCCCCTATGTCCCAGATGATAAAGATGCATAATCTAACCTGGGAAGCATATTTACGGTATTTAAGGAAAATATTAATCAACTTGTGATAATCCCTTTTTCTGACAGTTTTACTGGATAAAGGGGTTACCGCCTTTCTTTCTGACATGTATGACAGGCATTCCGTGGAGAAACCAGACATTTCTCCAGCAGCGTCACTGTTATCGCTCAAAACGCTGCTGCCACAGCGCACTATGGCGACAATGATGTTGTCAACTTATCAAGCTATGAAAAGTTCAGCTCTTCATCACTTGGCAAAAACATAATGCCATCTCAGGATATGCTTACCTACAGTGCCACCGCTGACTCCAGGTGCGCCTTCTAAAGTCGCGTTGATTAATGTGTACATGCGACCTTTTGGCTCCTGTGTATGCAGTTAAAATAAAAAGTAACCGTGTGTGCTGCACATGCACTGCCTTATATGGCCATGTATACACAATAGCGCCACGCACTGACAACCACATATATCACCTGCGCTATGCTGATGTCATACAGAGGTACATAAATCGCCATAAGGGTTTGTTACCGCAAGACTTCTCTGGCGATTTAAATAATAATACACTGTAGCAATAAATCAAATGTTGCTCAGTCTGGAATGGGTATGAAATACCGACAGTCGGGATCCTGGTGGTCAGAATCCCAAAGCCGGGATCCCAACAGGGTTAACATACAGACACAACAAAATTACAGGGGGGCAGGGGTGTTTTGCGCACGCCAAGGGCGTGCAAGTTTCTGGAAAAGCGGGTGTGGCCTCTTAGCAAGGGGCGTGGACTCACAGGGAATGCCATACCCACGAGCCACGTCCTTGTTTTCATCATGCTGAGGGCATGGAGTACATACAATAGCTAAGGCCATAACATTTTATGTCCTACCTGCCAGTTGATGGTCTAAGCTCCGTTGCTAGTTGTCTAAATCTTGGAAAATAGATGGGGAATAAATACCTGCATTTAAAAGTGTTAAAGAACTTAAATCCCTCCCCCCGAATCTGCAACTGCCAGCCAACATAAAGCATTAGAATGCATGGATCTCTCTCTTTGTTCTCTCTCTCCCCATATCTATATTACTGCCCCCTCCCCCCATATCGCTCTGATTGCCCCCTCCATTGTTGTCTCATTGACCTTGCATATCTCCCTGACTGCCCCCTTCATAGCGGTCTCATCTAGCCCCCCCTGCATATATCCCTGATTGCCCCCTCCATAGCCGTCTCTCACGGCCAGTTCCTTTCATATAACACTGAACCCCTTCGCAACACACACTGACCCCTTCACAGCTCACTCATTGACTCCCTCAAACAGCACCCACTGTCCCTTTCATTGCCCACCACACAGAACTCCCCTCTTCACTGCCACCTCACAGCACTCTCCTCCCCTGTCCACCACACGACACCCCTCAGCCCCTATAACAACCACCTCACATCACCCCCCTCGGCCCATCCAATGTCCACCTCACAGCACTCCCCACTCACTAGCACCCTGTGTGAAACATTTTTGAGCATCCCCTTCAGCTATATCCATAATTAATAGTTTCAGTATATTTAATATTCAAAATAAAACACACATTGACTACCACAGGGAAATAAAAAAAACACATTGCCTCTCACAGGGAAAAAATAAAAAACATTTGCCCCCATAGGGAAAAAAATTTGGCCCCACAGGAATACAACACAGATACTGGCCCCCACAGGAAAAAAATAATATACTCCAGTCCCCTCACAGAAGTCTGACCTAACCTGTCAGTAGCAGAAGCCATGGGCGGCACAGGTCTGGTGTTTGGCAGGATGAGAAGTATTTGGGTTCAGGTCTGGTGGATGACAGGTGTGCGGGGACAGGTCTAGTAAGTGACTGAGTGAGTGTGCAGGGACAGGTCTGGCAGGTGACTGAGTGTGCGGGGACAAGTCTGGCAGGTGACAGAGTGAGTGTGCGGGGACAGGTCTGGTAGGTGACTGGGTGAGTGTGCGGGGACAGGTCTGGTAGGTGACTGGGTGAGTGTGCGTGGACAGGTCTGGTAGGTGACTGGATGAGTGTGTGGGGACAGACCTTGTAGGTGACTGTGTGAGTGTGCGGGGACAGGCCTGGTAGGTGACAGGGTGAGTGTGCGGGGACAGGTCTGGTAGGTGACTGGGTGAGTGTGCGGGGACAGGCCTGGTAGGTGACTGGGTGAATGTGCGGGGACAGGTCTGGTAGGTGACAGAGTGAGTGTGTGAGGACAGGTTTTGTAGGTGACTGGTTGAGTGTGCGTGGACAGGCCTGGTAAGTGACTTCTTCATTACAAACCTCACAGCGTCCGTCCCCACAGGCAGCACCAGCAAACTGCTTACCTTCAAACTAACGCCCCTGCAATAGCGCCCGCAGCAGCCTGCCCTGACGTGACACTGCTGAGGAAGTGGGAAGCTAAGGGAGGCGGAGCTTTTCGGCTGCTCAGACTGTGTTATAAGTGTAAGAAATGCAGGACACCTTCCCCCTGTGTTCTAGCCAGCTCCCCTTCTGTCTCCCCAGCAGCCAACTTCTGTGTCCTGGTCCCAGCCAGGTCCCCTTCTCTGTCTCCAGCCCAAGCAGCTCCTCTTCTGTGTCCTCAGCCAGCACTCCTTCTGTCTCCAGCCAGCCCCCCTTCTAGATCCCCAGTCAGCCCCTCTTCTATGCAGTCAGCCCCAGCAGCCCATCTGTGTCCCCAGCAGCCCCCCTTCTATGCACTCAGCCCCAGCAGCCCCTGTGTCCCCAGTCAGCCCCCCTTCTATGTACTCATCCCCAGCAGCCCCTCTGTGTCCCCAGCAGCCCCCTTCTATGTACTCAGCCCCAGCAGCCACCCTCATCTATGCACTCAGCCCCAGCAGTCCCCTTTCTATGTACTCAGCCCCAGCAGCCCCCTTCTATGTACTTAGCCCCAGCAGCCCCTCTCTGTGTCCCCAGCAGCCACCCTTCTATGCACTCAGTCCCAGCAGCCCCTCTCTGTGTCCCCAGAAGCCCTCCTTAATGCACTCAGCCCCAGCAGCCCCTCTGTGTCCCCAGAAGCCCTCCTTAAATGCACTCAGCCCCAGCAGCCCCTCTGTGTCCCCAGCAGCCACCCTTCTATGCACTCAGCCCCAGCAGCGCCTCTGTGTCCCCAGCAGCCACCTTTCTATGCACTCAGTCCCAGCAGCCCCCATTCTATGTACTCAGCCCCAGAAGCCCCCTTCTATGTACTCAGCCCCAGCAGCCCCCCTTCTATGTACTCAGCCACAGCAGCCCCTCTGTGTCCCCAGCAGCCCCCCTTCTATGCACTCAACACCAGCAGACCCTTCTGTCTCCCCAGCAGCCACCTTCTGTGTCCTGGTCCCAGCCAGGTCCCCTTCTCTGTCCAGCCCAAGCAGCTCCTCTTCTGTGTCCTCAGCCAGCACTCCTTCTGTCTCCAGCCAGCCCCCCTTCTAGATCCCCAGTCAGCCCCCATTCTATGTACTCAGCCCCAGCAGCCCCTCTCTGTGTCCCCAGCAGTCACCCTTCTATGCACTCAGCCCCAGCAGCCCCTCTGTGTCCCCAGCAGCCCCCTTTCTATGCACTCAGCTCCAGCAGTGCCTCTGTGTCCCCAGCAGCCACCTTTCTATGCACTCAGCCCCAGCAGCCACCCTTCTATGCACTCTGTGTCCCCAGCAGCCCCCGTTCTATGTACTCAGCCCCAGCAGCCCCTCTGTGTCCCCAGCAGCCCCCTTTCAATGCACTCAGCCCCAGCAGCCCCTCTGTGTCCCCAGCAGCCACCCTTCTATGCACTCAGCCCTAGCAGCCCCTCTGTCAGTCCCCCTTCTATGTACTCATCCCCAGCAGCCCCTCTGTGTCCCCAGCAGCCCCCTTCTATCTACTCAGCCCCAGCAGCCACCCTCATCTATGCACTCAGCCCCAGCAGTCCCCCTTCTATGTACTCAGCCCCAGCAGCCCCCTTCTATGTACTTAGCCCCAGCAGCCCCTCTCTGTGTCCCCAGCAGTCACCCTTCTATGCACTCAGCCCCAGCAGCCCCTCTGTGTCCCCAGCAGCCCCCTTTCTATGCACTCAGCCCCAGCAGTGCCTCTGTGTCCCCAGCAGCCACCTTTCTATGCACTCAGCCCCAGCAGCCACCCTTCTATGCACTCTGTGTCCCCAGCAGCCCTTCTATGTACTCAGCCCCAGCAGCCTCTCTGTGTCCCCAGCAGTCACCCTTCTATGCACTCAGCCCCAGCAGCCCCTCTGTGTCCCCAGCAGCCCCCGTTCTATGTACTCAGCCCCAGCAGTGCCTCTGTGTCCCCAGCAGCCACCTTTCTATGCACTCAGCCCCAGCAGCCACCCTTCTATGCACTCTGTGTCCCCAGCAGTCACCTTTCTATGCACTCAGCCCCAGCAGCCCCTCTGTGTCCCCAGCAGCCCCCTTTCTATGCACTCAGCCCCAGCAGCCCCTGTGTCCCCAGCAGCCACCCTTCTATGCACTCAGCCCTAGCAGCCCCTCTGTGTCCCCAGCAGCCCCTCTTCTATGTACTCAGCACCAGCAGCCCCTCTCTGTGTCCCCAGCAGCCCCCCATCTATGTACTCAGCCCCAACAGCCCCACTTCTATGTACTTAACCCCAGTAGACCCTCTCTGTGTCCCCAGCAGCCCCACTTCTATGTACTCAGCCCCGGCAGCCCCCCTTCTATGAACTTGCCCCAGCAGCCCCTCTCTGTGTGCTCCTTCTACTTACTCAGTCCCTCTCTGTGTCCCCAGCAGCCCCTTCTATGTTCTCAGCGACAGCAGCCCCTCTGGGTCCCCAGCAGCCCCCCTTCTATGTACACAGCCCCAGCAGCCCCTGAGTCCACAGCAGCCCCCCTTCTATGTTCTCAGCAACAGCAGCCCCTTTGTGTCCCCAGCAGCCCCCCTTTTCTATGTATTCAGTCCCAGCAGCCCCTCTGTGTGCCCCTTCTATGCACTCAGCCCCACTCTGTCCCCAGCAGCCGCCCTTCTATGTATCTCAGTGACAGCAGCACCTTTCTGGGTCTCCAAAAACCCCTCTCTGTGTGCCCAGCTGCCCCCACACTCCCACATTTTCCTTATAGCTGCTCACGTGAAGCGACTCCTCGTCTCAGTGGCGTGGTGCAGCGTGACGTCACGATGTCGCACACGCCGGGTCTTTAAGAAAAAAAATATATATATTTTGCACGGTGGCGGGGCAGATCAAAGCAGCTGCATGGCACGGGGATGGCTGACAGCAGCAGCCGTATCCTGGTGGTGGCTTTGCAGCTGCAATAGTAGCGAAAAAAATATATTATTCTCCTAAACGACAGGGGGGGGGGGGGGGGATGTGCCTGGGTGCCCCCCCCTGAATCTGTAACTGTTTGTTGGTAGAGATGAACGGGTCCAGTTCTCTGAGAACCGGACCCTCCCGAACTTTGTGCTCGGGTCCAGGATCTGAGTCCGGCTCGGGTTTTCCCACCTAACTTGGATCCCAAAACGAGGCAAAACGTCATCATCCCACTGTCGGATCCTCACGGGTTTTGGATTGTATATAAGTCCCTCCACTCTTGCTGAGTCCCGGGCTGTCAGGGCTGTGCTTTGTCCAAGGAGGGCTGTGTTCTCCAATACAGGGGTGCGCTGGGCTGGGCTGTGTTGTCCAATACAGGGGTGCACTGTGCTTGGCTGTGTTGTCCAATACAGAGGTGAGCTGTGCTGGACTGTGTTGTCCAATACAGGAGTGTGCTGTGCTGGGCTTTGTTGTCCAATCCAGGCAGGGTGTGTTGTGCTCTGTCCAGGGGGCTGTGTTATTTATCATTGCTTTGCTAATCGAGGGGTGTGCAGTCCTGTCCATCAAGGGATGTGCTCTCCAGGGTTGTGCTGTCCATCCAGTGTGCTGTCCGTCCATGGGCTGTAACAAAAAAAGAAAGTAACTAAAAGTTTTTTAAAAATAATAAGTTAAAAAAAGTAAAAAAATAATGTTGTGCTGTACTCCACACTGTGGCGCTGTATGCCATACCCCCCCTACCAGTGTATACAAAACACTGTCACCCTGCCGACCATACTGTGAGTGACGCTGTAGGTTTATCATACTGCAGTGTATAATTCGTAAAGTGAGTTACACTGTTGGTCAGTAATACTGCAGTGTAATATTATTCATACAAGTATTGTGACACTGTAATTGGAATCGAAGCGTAATATTCAACACGTATTGTGACACTGTTAGTGGTAGCACAGTGTATTCATAAAAAATATTGTGACACTGTAAGTGGAAACGCAGTGTATTATTCATAAAAGATATTGTGACACTGTAAGTGGAAACGCAGTATAGCATTCAACATGTATTGTGACACAGTAAGTGGTAGCGCCGTGTATTCATAAAAAATATTGTGACACTAAGTGGAAACACAGTGAATTATTCATAAAAAATATTGTGACACTGTAAGTGGAAATGCAGTGCAATATTCAACACATATTGTGGCACTGTAAGTGGTAGCACAGTGTATTCATAAAAAATATTGTGAAACTGTAAGTGGAAATGCTGTGTAATATTCAACACGTATTGTGATAGTGTAAATGGTAGTGCAGTGTATTCATAAAAATATTGTGACACTGTAAGTGGAAATGAAGTGTAATATTCAACACGTATTGTGACACTGTAAGTGGTAGCGCAGTGTATTCATAAAAAATATTGTGACACTGTAAGTGGAAACGCAGTATAATATTCAACACATATTGTGACACTGTAAGTGGTAGCACAGTGTATTCATAAAAAAAATTGTGATACTGTAAGTGGTAGGGCAGTGTTTAATTCATAAGAAATATTGTGACACTGTAGGTCATTGATACTGCAGTGTAATATTTAAAATTGGTACAACTTGACGTGTGTGCTGTACCCCACTTTGTTCGTGTTTGTTGATATGGAAAATGATCAGTTGAGAGGAGAGCAGGAACCACATACTAGTGCTGGAGCTGCTCACAGTGCCACCAGTCATGACGATACTAGTCCATCTACATCATCTACTAAAGCCGATGCCCAAGGGCATACAGGGCTTAGGTCAGGGCATCTAAAATCAAAGAACCAATCTTTTACATTGGTAAAGAAAAAAACTTCAAAGGGAAAGTTATCTGCAAAAGATATAAAATTGGCAATATGCCTTTAACCACACGAAGTGGCAAGGAAAGGATAAGACCTTGGCCTTTATTTATGACTTGTGGTTCTGCCTCTTATGATGATGTAAGCCCTTCTCCCTGTAGATGTTTAAAAAAATTAAAATCATTTAGGCACAGAAACCAACTGTGCACTCAGAAATGTCACAAATCCCTAGGAGAGTCTAAGCATGTCAACGGGTCCCATGTGTGAGCCTGACCTTTCCAAAACTGTACTCGAAGAGGAGCCTCCTTCCACCACTTGTATGTCCTCTGCAAATGTGCGGATGAGCAGCACAAGTCAACATGCTGACATAGAAATCAAGGATGCTTCTGTGGAAGTGCACCAGGATGAGGAGGAAATTTGTGTAGCTGACGCTAATAAGGATGTTAATGAGGATGCTGATGATGAGGATGTTGTTTGTGTAAATCAGGCTCCACTGGAAACAGTTGTTGCCCATGATAAGGAAAAGCCCATTGTCATGCCAGGGCATAGAACAAAAAAATCCACTTCTTATGTTTGGAATCATTTCTGCCCAAATCCGGACAATTGTCAAGCCATCTGTACATATTGTCATGCCAGAGTAAGTAGAGGTAGGGACCTTAGTCATCTAGGAACCTAATCCCCATTACATCATCTACAGCACATCCAACCAACGTGTTTGCAAACTTCAGAAAGGTTGGCTAAAAAAGTAACAACAAGCATTCCAGCATCAGCTAGCTCTCTTCTCTCTGCTAGATCCAAGCACTTGGCATCTTCACCATCAACACCTTCATCAACAATATCCTCAATAATGATCGGAACTAGTCCTGCATCCAATTTGATAAGGCTAACTCAGTCCTTCCCTATCCTGGATTACTCAGAAGAATCCTTGAGCGCTATGCCTGCTGCTGCTGGGAGTGGATCTTCTTCCCAGAAGGGGATCAGGAAGACTACTAGTAGTAGTTCAAAAAAACAACTGACTGTTAAACAATCCTTTGCAAGGGGGAGCAAGTATGACAGCAGTCACCCAGTTGCACAGCAGATCACTAACACCATAACATCTATGCTGGTATTAGATGTGCATCCGATATCCGCCATTAGTGTAGTGAGTTTTAGACAGTCAATTGAGGTCCTGTGTCCTCGCTACCAAATCCCATCTAGGTTCAACTTCACTAGAAAAGCAATTACCAGCCTGTACAGGGACTTTTAAAAACTTAATTAGTGTCCTCCAAAATGCTGTTGTATTCACTGTCTACATATCCACAGATATGTGGACAAGTGGAACAGGACAACCGCAAGATTACATGACTGTAACAGCCCACTGGGTGGGTGTCTTGCCTTCGGCGGCTCATTCAAAGGCAGGCTACTCTGTGTATCACCGGTTTCACTAAGAGGCTTACTGCTGACAACCTCTTAGAAAAATCAGGGAAGTCATTGCAAAATGGCTTACCCAGCTTGGACTCTCCTCGGGATTTGTGATTTCTAACAATGCCACCAATATTGTGAGAGCATTACAGCAGGGTGAATTCCAACACGTCCCATGTTTTGCACACACAATCAACTTGGTGGTGCAAAATGTAAAAAAAAAATGACAGGGCCATGCAGGAGATGCTCTCTGTGGCCCGCAAAATTTCTGGTCATTTTTGTAATTCAGGAGGTGCATGTAGAAGATTGCAGCACCTGCAAGAAATGTTGAATTTGCCCTGTCACCAGCTGAAGCAAGAGATAGTTACAAGGTGGAGCTCCACCCTTTATATGCTTCAGTGGATGGAGGAACAACAAAAAGCCATCAAAATCTACACAACAAACTATGACATAGGAAGAAGAGGGGGAATGTACCTTACTCAAGCTTAGTGGAAAATACTTTCTGTGTTGTGCAAAGTGCTGAATCCCTTCAAAGTAGTCACCTGTAAACTGAGTTCAGACACTGCCAGCTTGAGTCCGGTAATTCCCTTATTAGACTGTTGGAAAAGCATCTTGAGAAACTGAAGGAGGAGCTGAAACGAAGCGATTCTGCTAGGCATGTCAGACTTGTAGATCAAGTGCTTTATTTGCTGTGCCAGGATCCAAGGATTGTCAGGATCTTATAATCGGATCAATACATTTTGGCGACCGTGCTGGATCCTCGGTTTATTTCTTCCCAGTAGACACAGATCTGAAGAGATGCATAGAGCTGTTGGTAAGGAAATTGTCAATTCAAGTGGCATGTGATGCAGCGATGGCTCCTCCTTCAGTTTCTCCAGCAAGTGCAGCTGCCAGGAAAAAACTAAACTTTCCCAAAAAAAGACCCACTGGTGATGCAGATGAGATGCAGATGAGTCAACACAACCAAGTTTTGACATCTGGTCAGGTCTAAAAGAATTGCCTACAATTAATGAAACCTTTACCTTGACTCCATCTAATACGGTAACCATTCAAAAAATGGTTGAGGACTATTGTAATGATAGCATCCAAATAGGCATGTCGGACAGTCCATTTCACTACTGGCAGGAAAAAAAGGCAATTTGGAAGCCCTTTCACAAACTGGTTTTGCTTTATTTGAGCTGACCACCCTCCAGTATGTACTCTGAAAGAGTTTTCAGCACAGCCGGGAACCTTGTCAGCGATCGGCGTAGGAGGCTACATCAAAATGAACTACAAATTTCACAAGGAAGACCTTTACCGCCAATTACATCCAAAAATTACAGAGGCATCTGAGGTTGTAATGGTGGATTCCAGTGGGGACGAATTAATTTTGTGTGAAGATGATTACACACTGATGAGGGTGAGGAATCGGATGATGATGGCGACAACATCTTGCCTCTGTAAAGCCAGTTTGTGCATGGAGAGATCTTTGCCAGCAATGTCAGCTGCTCATTGGTATCTTGTTTTGTGGGCACCCAAACTAACCAATTGCTTCAGCCACAATTGGCAGTCCCTGTCGCTGAAGTGATTGGTTTGTTAAACTGTGCTTCTCCTGTTTACTATATACAGCATAAGGGTGGGTAGAAGGGCTCAATGACACCTCTTTTCTTTGCATTATGTGCTGTTTGGGGCATTGCTGCCTAACATTTTTAATGTTGTAGTTTATTAACCTACCATCCTATCTGCCACTGCAGTGCCACTCTGAGCCATGTTGGAAGCTGAACTGCCACTTGTTAGTGCCCCCCAGTGCTGTTGCTTAGCTTATTCAGCCAGCTAGCTCGATGCAACCTTTTGGCCTAAATTGGATGAAATCAATATTGTGACCTGTGAGGTGGTCAAAATTGACTGGAAATAAATGTTATTGAGGTTAATAATACTGTAGGAACAAAAACAGTGCCAAATTATGTGATTTCAGCTGTTTTTATGATTTTTTATAGAAAAAATACAGATCCAAAACCAAAACACGCAAGCGTGGTATTGTAAAACCAAATCCAGATCCAAAAACCTGAAGGAGATACAGATTCAAAAGCAAAATCAAAACATGGGGGTCGGCGCACATCCCTACTTTCCCCTCTCCCTACCCTAACCCTCCCTCTTTGGTGCCTAACCCTAACATCCCCCGTAGTGCCTAAACCTAACCTCCCTGCTCCCCGCACCCTAAACCTAACTATCCCTCCTAGTGCCTAACCCTATCCCTCCCCATAGTGCCTAACCCTAACTCTCCCCCCACCCCGCTATTTACCTTAGGTATCCCGGCGGTCAGGATGCTGGTGCAGGGATTCTGACCAGCGTCGGTATTCTGGCAACTGGTAATGTAAGCGTCGGCATCCCGACCGCCAATCTACCACCAAATTAAGGGGTCTATGTACTAAGGGCCTGATTCAGACCCGTTCGCAAGCAGCCACTCACCCGCAGGGCGGGCGAACGAGAATATGCTAATCAATGCCTTCGCACGGGTGTTCGCCCGTAACAAAACTGATGCCCCCGATATTCTACAATGCTCCTCCTATAGTTAGCGAGTGACAGAAGTTAGCGAACGAACCACTCGGTAATTTTTTGGGGGGTTTGCGCTCGCAGGGTTTTTCCCTCCTGCAGACGTGATGTTTCGATTGTCTATCGGTTTATCACAGCATATGCTAAGCGAATGATTTCAATAATGTAATTAATTAACATAAGTGTTGTCCAAATGTTTTCCTTAATAACAAAAAGACCATACCATACCACAACCTGGACGATCATCCCGACCTGAGGCCTGCTCGCAGAGTGACGTATTACTACTTCCGCTCTTCGTTCTCTCTCGCAGCAGTTAATATATGTACACCCCAAAAACAGCACGCGAACGCTGTGGCACGCCTGCGGTTTTAGAACACCCCCCCCATCAACTCCCACAGACGGCCCTTTCTGTATGTCAACTATCGGAAGTCACTGCTCGCAGTCCGTACGAGCGAACGTATCTGATCGCAAACACTCAGTCGCGCATGCGCATAATGGTGCATGCGCAATTGCAGAACATCGGCCAGGAATGAGCGAGTGGCTGCTCGCAAACGGGTCTGAATCAGGCCCTAAGTCTTGGAGAAAGATAAAGTGGATGGAAATAAAGTACCAACCAATCAGCTCCTAACTCACTTTACAGTCTGTGTTTGAAAAATGACAGTTTGGAGCTGATTGGTTGGTACTTTATCTCCATCCACTTCATCTTGCTCCAAAGTTTAATACACAGAATGAACAGGAGAGTTTTGGAACACATTTTTCAAGTTTTGGTTTCATGATATCACATACTATGAATGAAAAAAAAAAATGTCTGGGTGTTTAAATTCAGAGTGATAAAATATAAAATGCTATTCCCAACACTCACAAGCAATGACTGGGGAATATTGTTTTGGGGCATTTTGAGAATGGAAGAACAGCTGTTACAATTTAAATTAAAGGACAGCGTATGCGACACAGATGCTTTCTAATAACATGGATGTGAATGGGCCATTGAATTGGACAGGTCTGCCTGAGCTGCCCTTGGTCATTTCCTAGATGGAGAGTGTGAGTGCTTCACTCGCACATATTACTGCCTGAGAACTTGCAAAAACAATCGACCAGCTTCAAGATAAAAAGAAATACTAAAATAAAGTCACACCATGAAAGTACAATTTTATTTAAACACACATGCACACTCACTGACACACATACTCACCTAGTAACCCTGAAGCCATCATGTCCCCTTGTCCAGTAGGTATCCATAGGAACCTGTAATCTAAAAACCATACTCACCTCTCCTACTGTATGCGATGATCTTGTCCTCTTCGGTCCCTGCAGGCATCCAGGGGGTTAAAACAAAAAAATACAAAAAACCTGAAACCATGCCGGACAGGAGGAAAGGTAAGTGTTTACACATACCCTTCCTCCGCATGAATGACTGGGGCCCACGTGTGCCCAGTCATTGCAGGAGCCGCCCGCCAATCAGCAGGCGTCTCCACCGGAGCTGCCCACTGATTGGCTATGCACGATCAGCCAGGCTCCTCCATAGACTTCAATGGTGTGAAATCTCCATTGAAGCCTATGGTGGGAACCACTACATTGTATCCAATGATGTACAGTAACCACAAGGTTCACCTCAAGTAACCTTGCGGTTAGGTCGGTAACACTTTACTTTTTGACATGGCCGTGTGGGGATGCGCTTAACTTACCGCAGCCCAGAATGCAGGCCGCCGAAATCCGAACGCTGGAAGTCTGACCTGGTACTAGAGATAGGCATCTTAATCCTGAAGCCTATCTCTAGCCAGACGCCGAAATCCTGACAGCATTCATCCCGAATGAAGGTAAGCGGGGACTGTTAGCCGTGGGGGGGGGAGAGAGTTAGTTTTAGGCACCCTCGGGGGGACTTAGGGTTATGCACCCCCTGGGGAGGGTTAGGGTCAGGCTAAGGGAAGGGTGGGTTAGTTTTAGGCACCACTGGGGGGAGGTTAGGTTTAGGTACGCCCCACGGGGAGGGTTAGGCTAGGTGGAAGGGTTGGTTAGAGTTAGACACCACTGGGGGAGATTAAGTTTAGGCACCCCCAGGGGAGAGTTAGGGATAGGCTAGGAGAAGGGTGGGTTAGGGTTAGGCACCACCGGGTGGACTTAGGGTTAGGCACCCCCAGGGAGGGTTAGGCTCAGGGGCTGGCTGGCAACTTTTAGCCTGGGGGGCAAATGCATGCAGGCGGCCCTGGCAGAGGGGTAGCGTGTAGCCCGGGTGCCCGAAGAACATGCGTGCTACAGCGCCCCCCCCTCAAGTGTTCCAGGGAAGAGGCGGGTCCATATGGGATTAATGTAAAGTAAAAATAAAGATTAGAAACAGCCCCGTCGTGGTGCCCATATGCAGTGCCCCCCTGTGCCCCAGGAGAGGATCCCCTTATGCAGGCCTCCAGTAGTGCCCCCAGTAGTGATCCCCCTATGCAGTGCCCCTTATACAGTGCTCCCCGTAGTGGTCCCCCCTGTGCAGTGCCCCTTGTGCCCCCAGTAGTAAGCCCCTTATATAGTGCCCCCATTAGTGGTACCCAGGGCCGGATTAAGGTCTGTGGGGGCCCATGGGCAACAAACGTGTGGGGGCCTCTATCAATAAAAGTTATATATAAAATGAAGGACAGTACACACATAGGAACAGGAAGGGGAGGACTGTATATACACAGGGGGACAGGGAGGGGAGGACTGTATATACACAGGGGGACAGGGAGGGGAGGACTGTATATACACAGGGGGACAGGGGGGGAGGACTGTATATACACAGGGGGACAGGGAGGGGAGGACTGTATATACATAGGGGGACAGGGAGGGGAAGGACTGTATATACATAGGGGGACAGGGAGGGGAGGACTGTATATACATAGGGGGACAGGGAGGGAGGACTATAAACACAGAGGGATAGGGAGGGGAGGACCCTATATAAACAGGAGGAAAGGGAGGGGAGGACTGTATATACACAGGGGGCCTGTGATATAGGCCTGTGATATACTCGTATGTCACCTTTTTCCTCCTCCTGCTGTGGCTGCTCCCTGTCACTCCGCTACATACTCTGGCTGCCCTCCTCGTGGTCCTGGCCGAAGTCTTTGCTCTGCTCTCTAGGCGGATCTGGTTCTGAGTCATAGAGAGCGGCTGCACATTAGTCTGAGCCGCCAGCCCCACCTCCTGCTTCTCCGCACAGGACACGAAGCTGAAATCACCCCGTGACTTCTGGACTGCCTGAGCGACCAGCGCTGTGGCTGCTGCTGCTCAGCTGTCTCTCCACGGCTGGGCCCGGCATTAGCTGAAGGGAGCAGGGCCCAATTGGCAGGCATACCCTATGTAGGCGCTAGCAGCAAGCATCTCAATGAGGGGGAGGAGCTGTAGGGGCAGAGCTACACAGTGACACACCGAATGCCAAGCTCCACAGTGCAAAATGCCGGGAGGGGCGGGGTTTATTCGCGGTCCCCAGCAGGCTACGTTTAAAGAAAAAAAAAAAGGTTAATCAGGGGGATGTGGCCGGGGACAGTGTGTGGGGGCCCCCTATACGTGGGGGCCCCAGGACGACCGCCCCTATCGCCCTGCCTATAATCCAGCCCTGGTGGTACCCCCTATGCAGTGCTCCTTATATAGTGCCCCCAGTAGCAGTCCACACCCCATGCAGTGCCCCCAATAGTGGTAACCCTTATGCAGTGCCCCTTAAATAGTGGCCCCAGTTGTAGTCTCCCCCCTATGCAGTACCCCCAGTATTGCCCTTTTTATAGAGCCCCCAGCAGTGGTCCCTCGATGCAGTGCCCCCAGTGGTAGTCCCCTCCCCCCTATGTAGTGCCCCTAGTAGTAGTCCCCTCCCCCCTATGCAGTGCCCCTAGTAGTTGTCCCCTCACCTTGTAGTGCCCCTAGTAGTAGTAGTCCCCCCTTGTAATAGTAGTCCCCCCCTTGTAGTGCCCCCAGTACTAGTCCCCCCAGTTGTAGTCCCCCCCTTGAAGTGCCCCCAGTTATAATCCCCAGTAGTGGTCCTCCCTTGTAGTGCCCCTCCCTGTAGTGCCCCCAGTAGTGATCTCCCCCTTGTAGTACCCCCAGTAGTGGTCTCCCTCTTGTAGTGCCCCCAGTAGTATCCCTCCTTCTTGTAGTGCCCCCAGTCCAGTAGTGGTTCCCCCTTTGTAGTGCCACCAGTAGTCCCCCCCCTTGTAGTGACCCCAGTAGTAGTAGTCCCCCCCTTGTATTGCCCCATTAGTAGTAGTCCCCACCTTGCAGTGCCTCCAGTAGTGGTTCCCCCCTTGTGGTGCCCCCAGTAGTGGTCTCCCCCTTGTAGTGCCAGCCTCCCCCCCAGTAGACACACGTAGTAAAAAAAAAAAAAACACCTGAATCCCCGCTCCAGCCGTCGCCATCCACTCCTCCGTCTGTCCTTCCCGGGCATTATGGGAGAGACGTCATATGATGTCATGATGCCTCTCCCATTGCCCACTGCGGGTGCCGGAAGATGGAGCGGCTCCTGCAGTGGGCGCAGCAGTTAAGGAGAGTCTGACAGACTCTCATTGGCTGCTGCTTACAACAAACACACAGCTGCCGGAGCCGGTGGCTGTGTGTTTGTCACTTGTGTAGCGCTGACCGAACTCCGTCTGGTCAGCGCTACACACACGGTGCAGTCTGTGTCACAGTGACACAGACTGCCCGCGGCTCGCATGACGCTGCTGCCCGGGGGGCACATGGCACCCTGCCTCCCGGCCCAGCCCGTCACTGGTTAGGCTAGGGGAAGGGTGGGTTAGTGTTAGGCACCACTGGAGGGAGGTTAGGTTTATGCACCCCCCATGGAGGTTTAGGGTTAGGCTAGGGGAAGGGTGGGTTAGGGTTAGGCACCACCGGGGGTAGGTTAGGGTTAGGCACCACTAAGGGAGGGTTAGGCTTAGGGTGGGGGAGAAAGGAGGGTTAGGGTACTTACCAGCCCCAGTCGGGATCTCCACTGTTCAGGCTTCCAGCGTCGGATTTACGTCCGCCGGGAACACATCCGGCAGCATTACATACCGATTCCACTATATTTTACCTTCATGGTTCATACTGGAAAAAATGTAGTGTTTAGTAGTCCTTTAAACTAAAGTTTATATTTTGGGTTTCCCTAACATCATTAGAATTAACATATAAAAGTCGGGTTTATTCTTTGTTTTCATATTTTTGTTTGAGCCAGACTTTCAGTGTTTAATGCTTTATAGTGTCTTTCTTACATCCAGCTGGAGCACCATAGTGGAGATTTACTTATTGCATGGAATAAACATGCCTTAATCTGTAGGCAATTAGCTCGTGCTTAAAAAAAGATGGGATCATGATGGGAGCTGAATTACTTGCGAATGACAAGGCACTCCTTACTTACCAACAGCAGTATGGGGACCTTGACAGTAGAAAGGAAAGACGTGAGCTCTTATAATTAAACTTTTTATGTGATAAGTATCCACTTTGTGCTGCCTGCAGGAATATGATAAAAGGTTGAACATCTCTGAGATGTGGATTAGCAAAAGCTTTATACCCTAGCACTGGAACATGGAGTACGACGATTAAGGCTTCTGAATGTATCAGACAGATATGATCTTTTGAAGAACCGCAGAAAGGTCAAATTGTTTCTTTCATCAACTGTAATGTGTTTTTGGCATTCATCGCCAACATAAAGCCCAATCAGAAATTCTGAGCAATGTGTTTGCTTCTGCTAATCCTCCCGCCGGGCTGCCAATGCCTGATGCTGCAATCCTTTTCTCTACAGAAAGTGGCCCTGGGCTGTGGGGCTATCCCCTTGTGCATCCTCAGATCTGTGTCTTCATCTCTAGATCATGTCTTCAAGCCTTCTGTCCTCACAAAATCTCTACCAGAGACATTAATTCATAAAATGAGTCAGTTTGCTGTCTAAATGCTGCCATCCCCCCATCTCGCCAGCGCAGTCACTGAGTAGACGCTGTGCTAGAGTCTACAGGCCATTCGCAGGTCTCCGGGAGCATGGCGCCCTTGCCTTGTATCTGGTGATTTCTCTACTGTGCATTGTCAAATCTTCAGAAAAATGGTGGCCACGCTATCTTCCAAGTAACTTCTGCAGCAACAGCACCAGATTCTGGAGAGGTAAGTGTAATGTATTGGTGGAGGGGCACCACACATCCTGCACTCATTATAGATACGCCCATGCTTGTAACACCAGGGGTGAAACAGTACATTAAAGAGCCCCATAGAAATATTTCATTAACAGCCCAGTGTTGATGCTGTAGCTTTCTCTGTTCTCAAAGGGCCCCACCAGACTGGGGTTTTACTACTGTGGTACCCTCATAGTTATGGGATTACCCCTTAGTGAATTAGGGGGGCACTTAGGTGACCCGCAGCAACTATCAGTTTTTTCATAAGATTATACAGCACCATTGGCCCCATAGGCAGTTATAGTGAACTCTCACTGACCCTGCTCTCCCTGGACCTTACTGAGCATGTGCAAACAGGGGTGAAGAAAATGGCCCTTGGTCAGTAACCCATTTTAGCGGGAAAAATACCCCCCATTCATTGGTAGCCTGGGTGACTGGGCAGAGAACTCTGGAGGCAGTCTGTTGCTGGGGGTCTCCCTGTCCACTCAGAGAATCTGGACAAACAGGGAGGAGAGAGAGGGGAAGCTTATAAAATAGCGACCCCTGAGGGGGTGAGGTGGTTGTTGGGATGCTGTGTGGAGTCCCTGTTGGATCTACTTGTTGGATTGTGGTAAGGGTGTGTGTTACCCTCTTCTTTACCAAGGATTATACAATACTGTACTCCGTAGCAGAGAGGAGTTCCCCACTGGAGTGTTATACCAAGCCCCCCTACAAGTGCCTGAGGTGTAATTAAACCCACCCTGAAGGCTAAAGAAACCCGCTGAGCCTACCCCTGTTGCTTCTCCCTATTGTAATCATCACCTGTACCTGGCAGCCACTGCACCCTGGGAGATTATTCCGAACTGCTTCACTGGCTGATAGGAGTGGTGTGCTAACCTGGAGCGAGCCGCTCCGTCGCTAAGCATTGTCGCTAAGGACCCCTGGGAGAGCTGAAGGTCCTGAGGATACCATCTGCTGCCATCTGGCCGCAGAAGTGCCCGCTGACCGGAGCGCTGTACCCAAGGAGCTGCCTGCTGGATCCGGAGGAAAAAAAGCCTGTACTGCCACTTTGCCACTGCGGATCGGAGGGATGCCCACCTGGAGGAAGATCGTCGCTGAGGACGGCTTGTGAGAGGACCCGCAAGCTGCGGGAACAAGAGAGGACAGCCCCTTAGCAAATTCGCAAGGACCCCTCAGCTGCAGAAGCTGCTGCCGGATGGAGCCCTGAGGGTGGAACCTTAACCTGAGACCGCTTCAAGGAATGCCTTTTCTGGAAACCGTGATGCAGAGCTCTGGTGCGGTGCTTTGCATCTCGGAGCTCTGCTGGATGTTGCAGGGGCTGAATAGCCACAGCTAGAGGTGAGACTATACCAAACCTCCCTATACTCACTCTTACCCCTGCCTTTCCATAGCTCCTCTCTTGCCTCCAGTTAGGTCCTCACCCTCCGCATTCCTTTATCCCATCCTGGGCCCAGAGTTAGCTGAGGGACCATTCACCATTTAGACAGCCCTGACTAGGCTGGGGATAAAGTTTTAGTTTAGGGGCCGGGACTAGTAGTTAGTCTGCTTATATAGCTGTTTATGGGAAGTTAGGGATAGCTTTGCCCCCTTTCTTGTTTGGTGTATTACTCTGCTCCATTGTGAACCTCCAGCTCATGCTGGGAGGGGACGTGACTTGGTTAATTGCGTCAGCTCATGTCTGACGCAATTGCAATTACTGTTAATGCTGGTTTGATTTATTGTAATGTGGCTCAAGTGTTAGCAAAGACTGTGTTTAAATGCTACAATCTGCCGGTGAACTACTGCTTCCAGCATAGCCTATGTGTATTTCCTATTTTTACCAGCAAAGGCCAAGTGTTAGCAAAGACTGTGTTTGAATGCTACAATCTACCAGTGAACTACTGCTTCCAGCATAGCCTATGTGTATTTTCCATTTTTACCAGCAAAGGCCAAGTGTTAGCAAAAACTGTGTTTAAATGATGCAATCTGCCGGTGAACTACTGCTTCCAGCATAGCCTATGTGTATTTTCCATTTTTCGCAGCAAAGACTGTGTTTAAACGCTACAATCTGCCGGTGCTTTACTGTTTCAAGCATAGTTTGTGTTTCCTCGATTCCTCGGTTCTTAGTAACAAAAAGTTGTGTGACAACTGTGCTTCCTTTTGTTGACCTCTACTTGCCAGCTGGGGTCACCGGTAGAGGACAGGGAGGTGTAAAGTAAAAACGTTGCTTTTGTAATCTGCAAGATTGTATTCTGCTGATTGTTTACATTTTATGATAAATGTTGTTTAACCTTTTGCAATAATAAAATTGCATTGTACCTTCCTTCCTGAGTGGTCACTGTGTCTGCAAAAGGGGGTTATCACTTAGGCTTGCCTCTCTGTCATGGTGTGTCCTATCTTAGCAACGGGGAGATCGGCCACAAAAGCATACCGAACACACCTGAACCTGGGGCTCAGTACCAGATTAAGGTCCACATGGGCCTGGAGCTGAAATTTATGAAGGGCCTACTTGTGAGGCTGCAAGGGGGTGTGACTAGTGCCGCAGTAGTGTGACTAGTGATGTGGGGGTGTGGTCTGCACAGAGGGTGTGGTATATGGAGAGTGGGGTGACTAGCGCCTACCTTTAAAAACCCTGTATCTTCCTCCCCTCTTTGCTTAATGTGATAGTCTACAAATGAATGTGTTAATGTTACTGTAATATGAAAAAATAAAAATGGCACTTAATGATGATGTAAATGTAAAACCCCTCTACCATGCGGGTTACTTAGTGATATCATGAATGGGAAATCGTTCTATATGCAAAAAGAGAGACCTTACCTTACTAATAGCTATAGGGACACATGTATTAAAATATGTGGTCTGCCCCTGAAAATTAAGAATCCTAAATGCCGCAAATTGTGGCAATAGTCTTGTTCCGCTCGGATAATCCATTTTAATCGCTTGGACAAGGGCTCTGATAAGAGCCCAACCCAGCAATGAGGAAGAAGTAAAGTGAAGTATCTGCAATCATATTACTTCTATCTACAAACCCCCTTGTGGCTACAGGAAAGCCGCACATGCGCAGCAATCGCAAAGGTGCCGTAGATAGAAATAATGTAATTGCGGATGCAAAATGCTTTGGGACATCCTGTAGCCCACCAGAGAGGGATTATAAAATCCCTTTTTGGAAGGACAGCCCCATAGCAGGTGAAGATGGTGTTAGCCCATGCAGACAAGATCCACAAAGCTTTGTGGATCTTGTTAAACTATGGGCTTGCATGCTGAGTGAGCAGGCGGATGGAAAACAGGAGGTATCTCCAATATCTCCGGCTTTTCTCTTTTGGAAAAATTCGTATAGCATTTTGGGACATACTGCAGCCCACCAGAGAGGGATTGCAAGATCCCTTTTTCGCAGGGCAGGACAGCACGGTTGCTGCTGGAACCAGCAGATGGAGATGTCTCCTCCTTTCCTCTTTGGAACAGCTGATGGATATTTAATTCCGCCCTTAAACATTGCACTGGGCGGCAGGGCCGCCAAGAGCCAAGGCGGGCGTCGGTAATAGGGGGCGTGGCCTAATCTCGGGCGTGGCGTGGCCACGCCCCCTTGCCGGAAAATAAATAAAAAAAAATATTTGCAGCGCAGCGAAGGGGGGCGCTCTGAGCCCCCTCAGCCCGGCGCAAAGCCAGGGGGGGCGCGATCAGTGTGATCGCTCCCCCCCACAGGCATAGGAGACTGCTCGTGGCTGCTGCTCAGCAGCCACGAGCAGTCTCCAACTGCAGCTTAGCACACGCTGTGTGCTGGGCTGCTGTGAGGGAGGGGGGGACGGCGTCGGACCCGGGCCCCCGCCGGGCCCCTCAGGAGGCCCGGGCCCAGGTAATCTGTACCCGCTCCCCCCCCTCTCGGCGCCCCTGCTGGGCGGGTATGGAATGCCCTAATCATCCCCCTAACCACAGTACTTACTTTCAGATGCCGGCGGCGGTATTCTGACAAGTGTTGGGATTCCGGCGGCCGAAATCCCCGCGGTCGGGATATTGACCACATACCCATTCTAGAAACTGCAATCTCGGCATATTTTAAGAGCAGAACTGATTAAACTATATATCTCTCTAGTGTAGTGAGAATATATTAAACCTGGACACCACTGTGAGAACTAAAAAAGAAAGTTATATTTATATTACTT
The DNA here is from genome assembly GCA_031769625.1 of Taudactylus pleione. Lineage (NCBI taxonomy): Eukaryota > Metazoa > Chordata > Amphibia > Anura > Myobatrachidae > Taudactylus > Taudactylus pleione. The sequence continues at coordinate 8,544,958 of JAUIMM010000134.1, forward strand.
TATATTTATATTATATTGACTTAGAATTTATATTTATATTACTCAGAGCGGCACTATGGGCATATAAAAGATGTTCAAAAACTAGCCTGAAGAAAGGAGCAAACGTCCTCTGAAAAGTTCAACTTAAGAAACTTAAGAGGCCACCTTTTATGTGTCCAGAGTGCCAGTCGCTGATCTCCAAGGACTTGTTAGCGCCGCTCCCCGGCAGGATTGCTCTGCGGTAACGGTCTGTGGGGGGAATTCAATTCAACGCGATGTTGAATAGCCGCAGGAGGGAGCTCTCGCAGCTATTCAATACACTGCCCTGTTTGGGCATGCTAAGGATTTCTTCTCGCACTCCACTGGGGATGCGAGGAGAAATCCGACAAAAGTGCCGGGCGCGCAGCTATTTTTCAGCTTAGCGCAGCGCTAACAACCGACTGAACACAGAGCGTAGCTGATTACTTTTAAACTATAAAGTTTTCATACCCATTACAATTGTGTGCCCCTTTTAAGTTCCTAGAATACACAATACCAGGCTGGGTGAAGCCCTTAAGAGAAGCACCACTTTGAAAGAGTGGAAGTCATGAACTAAGGCAAGCACTAGTGCTCTCATTGTGCAATTATCCATTTTACACACACACACACACACACACACACACACACACACACACACACACACACACACACACACACACACACACACACACACACACACACACACACACACTATGTGTATACATACACACACACACCACATATACTGTACAGTATATACACTTATATTGACATACTACATATACAATATTTACTCATATATTTACAAATATATATATATATACATACAGTACTATGTGTGTGCATATATATATAGAACCGAACCCGCTCATCCTTAATATATATACATATATACACGCACACTTATAAATGGTGTGTGTATATATTATATACACACACACAGTATGGGCTCTATTTACTACAATCCGCATTGGTAATGCAGATTGTAGTGTGATATTACAGCGTGAATTCGCATTGCGAATTCAGGCAATATCACAGGAATTTACTACAAATCCCTTGCAGGGACAGAGCTTGCGATAAAGCTCTGTCCCTGCTAATCCCCTTCGGAGCCTTATCACGGTATTTTCGTAAAAAATACAGTGATTAAGTGCCCGCGCATGCGCCGACCGATCACCGCTGCTACCCCCCAGGCGCTAAGCCCCGCCCCCTGGTGCTAAGCCCCAGCCCCACGATCGCGGAGCCCCCGGCGACCCCCCCTCCCCCCGTGACCCCCCTCTCACTTACACTTACCTGCATGCTCCAGGCCTCCGGTGATGTTCTCCATTCCTCCGGTCAGGTGATCTCCCATACTGCACTGGGGCCCGATCACCTGATGACCGGGCAGCAGTGCACTGTGGGAGACCAGCTGACCGGAGGGGAGTCATCACTGGAGGCCCGATCACCGGACCCTGGAGTCAGGTAAGTAATTTTTTTTTTTACTATTTTTTTTTTTTTTTTACAGTAATCAGCTTGCGATCTGTTTAGACCACACAGCTGATTACAGGGACCGACTCCCGGCTCTGCTCTCCCCGTTAGAGCAGGGCAGGAGTCCGGTAACCGGGGGAGACCCTGGATAACGCCACCTCCAGGTGGCGTTATTATCACAGGGCTTTCCCCGGTATTTTTTTCACATTTATTTTTAGTAACTATGGTCAGATCACATTTCCCATTACAGTTTTGGGAAATGCGATCTGCTTTACTAAAGATAAGTGATACTTAGGGCTTGGAGTAGAATTTTACGAATTCTACTCCAATTGCCCTGTAATAACTATAGGTGATACTAAAATAATGTGAAAAAGGTGTGAAAACACCCTTTTTAACATTATTTTAGTAAAAATAATGTTGATAAATAGAGCCCTATATGTAATTCAATCTTGCCAGTACCTGCAAACTGATGTTCAGCAACACTGCAGCAGCCGGCAAGACTTCTCAGACTTCTGTTCTTTGTCCGTGATCACATCAGCCAATCTGACACCTCAGGGGTACAGTCTCTGGCCGAGCAGCCCTCACGGAGATCACTCATAGTATGCGGCCGGACTGCTGCATTCATTGTGGGCGTGGCCACGGACCAGAGACGATTCTATCCACTACCCCGGAGACAGAGTGGCACTTATGTGACGTCACACGGCGCCGGCCCTGGGACTCAGTGTATGCAGCGCAGGGGGGGGGGGACGGGGGTTAGTGAAGCCAGTATTTTATCCCTGGTGGCAGGGTAGAGGTGAGGAGGGGGGGTTGTGGCCCGCGGTTGGGGGGGAGGGGGCTTGGATGACCACTAGATTACTTCTGTAGCAGGAACAAAAAATCCTTTCTACAGCAGCACAGAAGATGCTGTGGGCCTATTTTAATGGGGGGCTGGAGCTGTAGCTCCATCCGCCCCATTGTTAATCCGGCCCTGCTGGGGCTAGTGGTGCATCGCTATACTAATTCCAGAGCATCACACTACAATTTGTGGACAGGTCTAATGTCCTGTTAAGGGGCATTTTAAGAGAGAAGAGGATCCGTGCGCAGTAGATTCTGGTTTGGTGCCATAATCTACTGTACATACGCAGGTCTCCAGGAAAATGGTGCCCTATTCTCGGGGACATGTCTACTGCACAGAGCAGCACTCTGGAGACTGCAGAGAGGTGTGCCCTGCACACACTGCACCCATTATAGATATGACATTGGTTGGGTTAATAAAGTCTATCCATTCAGGTATGAAGTACTTGATACCTCATGGCTCAGTAATAAGGCTGAATATTAGTTCAATCCACAAAATGGCTGTTTTTAAAAATTGACCTGACACTTGTACACAGTAATGCTAAATTTGAACTGAAAACAAATGGGTGCCAATTCTCTGCTGGCACCGGTGGCAGCTGCACAAAAATAGAAATGATCTATAGGGTTGATTCAATTAGTCACGAAGACCACGCTAGGTTCCACTTCTGTCAGGACACAAGAACAAGGCTACAATGGGCACAGGCTCACCAACACTGGACTGTTGAAGACTGGAAAAACATTGGGTCTCAATCAGACCAGCTCGCAAGCGCCTGAAATTCTCTCGCTCCGTGGCTCACTACAAAAGGGGTGGCTGTCGATGTTGACTGACAGCTGGACCCGTTTTGTAGGCATGGCGGGGGGGTTGCTTCACAACCGCAGGCATTCCCAAGCGAACGCCTGCCGTTTGTGTGCGGCCCCTCTGACATCTCCAGTGATGTCAGTGGGAGAGCTTCCGGTTCTATTAGAGCCGAAAGCTCTCTGGGGCTTGCGGAAGACAAGACCCTACCACAAGGTAACCCACAGCCTAGCGAGCGGCCAGGAGGCCGGATAATTTTTTGATGCGGCCGCCATCTTTCAGAGCGAGCGCTCGCATTTTGCGAACGGCTCTGAATGAGGTCCATTATCTGGTCTGACACATCTAGACTTCTGCTGCGACTGGCAGATTGTAGGGACAGAATTTGGTACACCAAATCCATGGACCCATTCTGCCTTGTAGCAACGACTTAGGCTGGTGGTGTCATGGTGTGAGGGGCGGGTGCGGTGCAATGCCTGCTGCCGTGCAGGTGTACGTCTGTTACTTACCTTGCGTCGCACCCTCTCACCTTCAGGCCGTGTGTTGAGCAGACGGTACTGGAACCTCCGAATAGAACACGGACACGATGACCTAGGGGGAAGGAGACGAGGTGAGTACCGTCCTTCCTCACGTCGACCGACGCGCCCTACCGAACCGGGGGATAAATTCAGGTTTTAAGTGAAGATCATCATTGGCACTTTTGGCCTCAGATCCCGAATTTTCACCTATCGGTACTCACGCACCAGGTGAAGATCCGTCCTTGCACCGGGTTGCAAGGTTCACCGTCCGCCCAGAAGGAAGGAGATAGATAGTGACAAACAGGGAGAGACAGTACACACAGTTATTCCTCACCGTGTCCACTTTTGCTCTTCGTCCGCTCACTCGCCTACAGGTCCCTGTAAGGAGATACACAACACAGCCGTGCAGGGCCTAAACCTATGTCAAGCAGCTACACATACTAAAACGGCATCACCCTCAACCTACAGTGTGTGTAGTGCGACAGATATAACAAAAACTAAACATTTGCCCTGCACGGAACACCAAACACAGACTAAATACACAAGAGCAAAACACAGTGCTGTCCCTTTAAATGTCTGCTACCTATCCAGAGCTGGCCAGCTCCTCTTCTCGGTGACTGGGGAAACCACTACCTCATGGGTGGAAGCCGTACAGCTCTCCACCACTGCTCACACCTTTAATCATCTATGCGGGGGGCTACCTAATGGGCTCAGGGCCCTGGACCTAGCGCCCAGGATCTTACCAGCGGCTCAGGGTTTATGCCTGCCTACTGCGGGGTACTCAAGGGACTTGGGCCTACTGCCCAGAGTCCCGCTCTATTTTGCAGCTCAGGCCTAGTGGCCTGCCTAACGGTGGGCTCTGGGCCTAATGCCCAGACCACATTTTATGGGGCTCAGATATAGGGCCTAGTGCCCTCCTGTATGGGTACAGGCCTACGCCTGATTTATGGCCACGGGCCTAGTGCCCGCCTACTCGATCATTTAGTGGCCTGGGCCTAGTACCCAGGCCACTCACACCTTATTACGGGCCAATCCTTTTATAGGGCCTAATGCCCACTACTGTCCCCCGGGCCTTGTGCCCGACTAATTGCCCACGGGCCTAGTGCCCGACAATACTCCACGGGCCTAGCGCCCGACAATCCTGGCGGTCTAGGGAGGGGGGTATATGGTGGGCCTCACGGAGGGCCTACCTGCTACGTTGGAAGAGGCTGCGGGGGGGAGCTTCGTGACACTCTTTTACTTCCCTCCCCCGCAGTCCTCTCCGGTCAACAGCCGCATTCTTCGGCCGCTGGCCCGTCCTGGCCAGCGGCGCCGCCTCTTCTTCTCTTCTTCCAGCCGGCGCCGCTTGTCTTCTCTCTTGACAGCGGCGTCTTCTGGCCTCTTCCGCGGCCGCCGCCCCTGTTGCCGCGCCGATCTTCCACTCTTCGGGAGGTCTTCTCTCCTCCCTCTCCGCCGCCGAACTCGCTTTTCCCGCTCTGCGCCGTCTAATACAAGACGGCGCGAGTGGGCGGGGCTATGATGTGGCGAACCGCGATTGGCTCGTCGCGTCCGCCTCTGATTGGCTGCTGGCCCGCGAGCCAGGTTTGGCTCGCGGCCAGAGCCAAACGCCCGCCGCACAGTGCACCGCGCCCAACGCCTGACCGGCGCTGGGAGCAGGTACTCTCTCCCAGCGCCGGCTACCCGCCGCTTCTTGGCTGCCGGGCACCAAGCTCCGCTGAGCTTGCGCCCGGAGCCAAGCTTCTCCCGGCGCCACAGTACCGCCGGCACTGGTGAAAGGGACCAGGCGGTCCCTTCACCAGGTGCCCGCGGTATCTGCACCGACGCTAGGGACATTACTGTCCCAGCGCCGGCAACGGATGTGTCCCGCAGAGGACACATCCCCCCTGCCTGCCCCTGCACCTCAGCTGATGCTGGGATCAAACACGTGATCCCAGCACAGCCTTCCACATATCCCCCCCCCTTTTTCCTTTGTAGTCCCTACAAAGTCTTCCTCCATCTCCAACGTCCGCGGGTCAGGGTATTCTATGGTCCCTCCAGCGAGGATCTGTTCAAGGGCCCAGCCGGGACCGACTATGACCCCACATTCCTTCTCCATTGGCTCTGGGCTCTCCATCTTCATACCTCCTGACTTCACTCTGCGGATCCTCTGTGGGAGTGGCAACTCAGAAGTGCCACTCACGATGGGCCACCATGGGGAATTTTCTTCTAAGGGTGCCGCAGCCACCCACTCTTCTTCCAACTTGTCTGGGGCATCTTCAATGAATTCAGGGTGTGGCACTAACCACCACCCAATAGTCGATTCCTCCGGGGCATCCTCTTCCTCCCGGGTCTCCGCCGACATTTTCCATGAGTCTGGACTCTTCTCCACAGACTCCTGCAGCAAGCGACACTTTCCTTCTTCAGCGTACTCCACCTCTTCCGCTGACATCTCCGGGTATCCAGGTCTCGGACTCTTCCAGCATGGGGAGATCCTAGACTTCTTTGCCACTGGGTCTTCACGCTCTTCCTTATAGCGTGGCATCTTCACCTCCCAGTCATCCACATCCGTCCTCTGCGGGCAAGGATCCTTCTTCACTGGGACCTCTTCGGAGCATAACAGTGTCACTGCCTCTTCCCAGGGACACTCATGGGCCAAGTGTCCCTGCCGCCGACACTTCCAGCACGGGGGTGCTGTTGCCATCTTCATCACAAAGGGGTCTCTACCCTTCGGCTCCTGCTCAGGAACAATGGGCACCTGCGAACGTACTTCCAGCAGGCTCTTCTGCTACACTTCCCTGGCTTCTTCTATCCACTTCTGGGCTCGGCCATCCAAGATCATCCGGTTTTCGTCCCACGGACAATCTCGAAGCTCATGCTCTGGATCTCCACATCCTTCACACCGGAATTCTTCATCCTCCTGGTGCCACTCTTCATCACGTGGACAGCTATTATGCTCATGCCCGTAGGTTCCGCAGAGCATACACCAGAGTCTCTTCTTCACAGAGTTCTTCTGACCACATCTCTGGACCGCTTGCTGGGCCATCTGTGTGATCTCCAACGGGGACATTTCTTCCTCTTCTGTCGCCCTAAACTCTCTCCAGGGACATTCGCTGGCAACATGTCCCAGCCGCTGACACGTCTTGCAGGGGGTCACAGCTGATTTCTTGCGCCCCTTCTCCCGGCGCTCTTCCTTGCCGCGCTGTACCGACCGCTGCACCATCTTCATGATGTCTTCTCCCGACACCGTAATCCAGTCACTCTTGTCCTCATACGCCCGGGGATGGTTCCACTCCGGAGCTGTCCGTAGGGGGGTCCTCTTGCCGGTGGTCCACATCGTGTCCGTGATCCTGCCGACTACGCCAAATGTGAGGGGCGGGTGCGGTGCAATGCCTGCTGCCGTGCAGGTGTACGTCTGTTACTTACCTTGCGTCGCACCCTCTCACCTTCAGGCCGTGTGTTGAGCAGACAGTCCTGGAACCTCCGAATAGAACACGGACACGATGACCTAGGGGGAAGGAGACGAGGTGAGTACCGTCCTTCCTCACGTCGACCGACGCGCCCTACCGAACCGGGGGATAAATTCAGGTTTTAAGTGAAGATCATCATTGGCACTTTTGGCCTCAGATCCCGAATTTTCACCTATCGGTACTCACGCACCAGGTGAAGATCCGTCCTTGCACCGGGTTGCAAGGTTCACCGTCCGCCCAGAAGGAAGGAGATAGATAGTGACAAACAGGGAGAGACAGTACACACAGATATTCCTCACCGTGTCCACTCTTGCTCTTCGTCCCCTCACTCGCCTACAGGTCCCTGTAAGGAGATACACAACACAGCCGTTCAGGGCCTAAACCTATGTCAAGCAACTACACATACTAAAACGGCATCACCCTCAACCTACAGTGTGTGTAGTGCGACAGATATAACAAAAACTAAACATTTGCCCTGCACGGAACACCAAACACAGACTAAATACACAAGAGCAAAACACAGTGCTGTCCCTTTAAATGTCTGCTACCTATCCAGAGCTGGCCAGCTCCTCTTCTCGGTGACTGGGGAAACCACTACCTCATGGGTGGAAGCCGTACAGCTCTCCACCACTGCTCACACCTTTAATCATCTATGCGGGGGGCTACCTAATGGGCTCAGGGCCCTGGACCTAGCGCCCAGGATCTTACCAGCGGCTCAGGGCTTATGCCTGCCTACTGCGGGGTACTCAAGGGACTTGGGCCTACTGCCCAGAGTCCCGCTCTATTTTGCAGCTCAGGCCTAGTGGCCTGCCTAACGGTGGGCTCTGGGCCTAATGCCCAGACCACATTTTATGGGGCTCAGATATAGGGCCTAGTGCCCTCCTGTATGGGTACAGGCCTACGCCTGATTTATGGCCACGGGCCTAGTGCCCGCCTACTCGATCATTTAGTGGCCTGGGCCTAGTACCCAGGCCACTCACACCTTATTACGGGCCAATCCTTTTATAGGGCCTAATGCCCACTACTGTCCCCCGGGCCTTGTGCCCGACTAATTGCCCACGGGCCTAGTGCCCGACAATACTCCACGGGCCTAGCGCCCGACAATCCTGGCGGTCTAGGGAGGGGGGTATATGGTGGGCCTCACGGAGGGCCTACCTGCTATGATGGAAGAGGCTGCGGGGGGGAGCTTCGTGACGCTCTTTTACTTCCCTCCCCCGCAGTCCTCTCCGGTCAACAGCCGCATTCTTCGGCCGCTGGCCAGCGGTGCCGCCTCTTCTTCTCTTCTTCCAGCCGGCGCCGCTTGTCTTCTCTCTTGACAGCGGCGTCTTCTGGCCTCTTCCGCGGCCGCCGCCCCTGTTGCCGCGCCGATCTTCCACTCTTCGGGAGGTCTTCTCTCCTCCCTCTCCGCCGCCGAACTCGCTTTTCCCGCTCTGCGCCGTCTAATACAAGACGGCGCGAGTGGGCGGGGCTATGACGCGGCGAGCCGCGATTGGCTCATCGCGTCCGCCTCTGATTGGCTGCTGGCCCGCGAGCCAGGTTTGGCTCGCGGCCAGAGCCAAACGCCCGCCGCACAGTGCACCGCGCCCAACGCCTGACCGGCGCTGGGAGCAGGTACTCTCTCCCAGCGCCGGCTATCCGCCGCTTCTTGGCTGCCGGGCGCCAAGCTCCGCTGAGCTTGCGCCCAGAGCCAAGCTTCTCCCGGCGCCACAGTACCGCCGGCACTGGTGAAAGGGACCAGGCGGTCCCTTCACCAGGTGCCCGCGGTATCTGCACCGACGCTAGGGACATTACTGTCCCAGCGCCGGCAACGGATGTGTCCCGCAGAGGACACATCCCCCCTGCCTGCCCCTGCACCTCGGCTGATGCTGGGATCAAACACGTGATCCCAGCACAGCCTTCCACAATGGTGTGGGGAATGTTAGACCCCAGAATAATTATTGAGCATCATTTGTATTTTGCAGCCTGCATGAGTTGTGTTGCTGATCTTGTACATCCATTTATGGCCACAGTCTACCCATCCTCAAATGGCTACTTACAGCAGGATAAAGCACAATGCCATGAAGCTGGTTCCACGGACATGACAATGAGTCCAGTATTCTCTGGAGGCCTCTACAGTCACCAGATCTCAATCCAGTAGGCAACCTTAGGGATGTGATGGAACAGAAGACAATCAGAATGAATATGCAGACGACAAACCTGCAGTAACTGCAGGATGCGATCATGTCACCATGGACCAGAATCTCTATGGAATGTTTCCAGCACTGTGTGTTGAATCCATGCGATGAAGAATTCAGATTGTTCTGAGGGATTGGGTAAGGGATGCCGGTGCTCGGGATCCCAGCGGTCAGAATCCTGACGCCAGCATCCCGACAGGGTTAGGATACCGACACCTTTCAGTAAGTATCCTAATCCTAAATCTATCCATAACCCTCCCTCCCTGCAGCCTAAACCGAACCCTCCCCCCATAGTGCCTAAACCTTACCTCCCCCCATAGTGCCTAAACCTTACCTCCCCCCGTAGCCTAAACCTAACCCTTGCCCCTAGTGTCTAACCCTAAACCCCCTAATGCCCAACTATTTAACGTTGGGAAGCTAGCGCCAGGATTCTGACTGGTGTTGAGATTCTGGCACCTGCATTCTATTCTGGGGGGCATAAGGGGCACCACCCAGTACTAGAAAGGTATACCTATTACCTAATAAAGTGGCCAGTGACTGTATAGCTCCAGCAAATGGGACGTCCCTCTGTTTTGTTATATGTCACCACTTAAAGTTGTTCTGATGTCACAGTTCAGGCGGGCCATTCTGTGTGGGTTTACTACTGGGCTACTGAGATGGCCAATTATTGAATGATCTGCGACGGCGGCTGCGTATTTGTACACGCTTGGATCAGCGAAGCTGCTGGTGGGCCGCGTCTCAGTATATTTCCAGCCAGCTACAGCATTAGCATATTTCCGCACAGCAGATGCGTGTGGGATCACTGCTGTGAATGCATTATAGTGTATATCTCTAAATAAATCAGGCCCTTATGGAGATGTCCGTGATATATTCCATTAGGTGATTAGGTGAGTCAGGTTCGTTTGATTACTGCCTGCAAAGCAGGATGGGTAGCTTGCAGCCTATCGGCAGCAATATGGCAGATAGTCGACGTAACAACACGGCAAATTAACTTGTTTTGGTGTTTAGTGGTGGATGGGATGTTCAACAGGAGGAGGAGGAACCTGGGAGAGAAAGGAATCTCTAGGCTCAAGTGAAAGGACAAAAATAGTTTGACATCCAACCAAAGCACACCAATTTTTGGACAGTGCCAACAAATATGGCTAAATGAGGCAGAGCTGTAACTAGACTTTTTGGTGCCCTGTGCCAGAAAAAGCATTGGCGCCCCCCTCATTTTTCAAAGGGACACAATGCACCCAAAACAGGGCCATGGTTTCATGGGAAAGGACCAGGGAAGAGATAGGAGAGGCCAGGAGATGCTGGGGATGAAATAAGAGGAAGCTACAAGCAAGAATGATAATAAACAGAAATTTGATAGGCCCAAACAGCTCCCTCTGACCAGTGGTGCCCTGTGCGATGGCAGCGGCCGCACTACCCTAGCTACAGCCCTGAAATGAGGAATCTCAGGGCAGCCTTTCCAGCACTGAGGTGATGCACTTGAAGAAAACTTATGTAGTGTAGTGGGAATTATGGGCCTGATTCAGACCTGCTCGCTAGATACGTTCGCACGCAGCTGCTAAAGTATGCAAATCCCGCGATCGCATGGCAAGACATTAGCACGCCCACTATGTCTTGCCATGCGATCGCGGTATGTATTTAGACACCCACCAGCCTGTCATAAGACGCCCACTTTCCCTTAGTAATACACGTCATCTCCAGGAAGTGTATTCAACAATTGGTAGCAGCACTTGTGGCTGACCATATCCTACCGCAAGCACTGCGAGTGCTGCAGTGTGTAATTCAGCCATGTGGCGTGTATTATGCATAGTTGCCGACATTCAGCTCCCTTCTTCCGGGAGGGAGCTGAATGCCTGCATTGTGTGGGGGGAGTGGCCGGGCTATGATGCCGTTTTGGGGGCGGGGCCGGGGGCGTGACCACATGATTGCGTCATCGTGGCCCCGCCCCCTCTTCACAATGCCGGAAAAAAGACATTGTGAAGCAGGGGGCGGAGCCACGATGACGTGATTCAGCGCGAATCGCGTCATCGGGCCCCCCGCCAGCGGGGGTTTTTACTATTAGTCTGGGGGGGTAGGCGGCAGCCGGGAGGCTTGCCTGCCTTTCCGGGGGGTCGGGAGTGGCACCCGATATTCGGGAGGCTCCCGACCAAATCGGGAGGGTAGGCAAGCCTGGTATTATGACACTGCGTCTTAATTATGCACGCCCCTGAAATGTCGTTAAGAAGCAGACACGCGCCTGCGTTCGCACCACCACACCCCCGTTTTCATCTACCAACCCCTGTCACCACTCACAAACGGCTCGTCCTGTCACTCATTGTAGTGAGGCGTCTATGTGCAGGGTGCGAACGCTTCCCGATCGCATGGACTAGTTCGCGCACACGCACTGTATCTTGTATGCATGCGCACATTGCAAACATCGACAGGCTACGTGTGAACGCAGCCTATCGAACGGGTCTGAATCAGGCCCTATGTGCCGTCTGCATAGGAGCTTGTAGCCTGTATTTTATTGAATCTCTCTCCAGTCCTCATTATCCAGTCTCTCTCCCAGATCCTTCTCCCAAGCCCATGCAGGAATCTCACTGAGGTCTCTATTATATAAAATTTACTTTCCAGGGTAGTCATGCTTACCCTGTCTGGCAGAGGTTTTAAGATGGGTCACTCTGTCCAGGAGCGCAGTCACTTAATTCCTGAGAATCATGGACGCAGCCATGTTGACTCTGATCAGGTGAGCACTAATATCCAGTGTCTACCTGTCTCCTGTGCTCACATGACTGCTTCCTCCTATCCCTGACAAGAGCCTGTATCTGCGACTAGCACGTCAGAACATTGTGGTTCTTTGCTTCCCTGTGTACTTACTCAATAGTGAGTAAGTACAACATTACCTCTGATCCACTGCCTGAACCTGTGCTGCTGACTACTGGATACCTGCAGGCTGCTGCCACTGAGTTTGCTCCATCCACTCTGCAGCATTGTGCAATGCCCATATTCCAGTCTGCACCTTACCACCTACAGCCTGTGGTCCAGCACTGGTCCCAGTCGGTTCAAGCCTTTATTCAGGGTAAGGGGTTGAGTTCAGCTCAACTGTTTCCATGGTCAATCCGGGAGCCTTCCAAGTTGCCACATGAATCTCACCCATGAGTAGACCTCTGATTCAACCACTACTCTTCTGCTACGACTCATCAGGCCAATTCAAGTCCCTCAGATCTAAAAACCCCAAACATGACAGTCAGCTGTTTGAGTGGAACTAATATTAAATAAATAATATATAAATAATTCCAAATTTGGGCAGCACTTTACCCGCCCCAGAACTATACAGCCTGGGTTGGGTTTCCAATAAAACAGGGAAACCCTGATACAATGGAAACCAATCCCCGACTAGACAGAATAGCTGATTCCCACTTCAACAAGGAATGCAATGGCTTAGGGTTCCTCTGTCATAGTAAACCTGCCCTAGCCTGAGCTTAGGGTTCCTCTTTCATAGTAAACCTGTGCTATCCTGAGCTTAGGGTTCCTCTGTCATAGTAAACCTGTGCTAGACTGTGCTGTTCAGGACTGGAGCCTCTATGGGAAAGTGGTGGTAGTGGTGGGAAGCTCAAAAAACAATCTGTCCTCCCTTCTAGAGGCTACAAATCTTGCACTGAAAAAATTGCTGAGTGTTGAAGTAAACGTGATGGCCTATAAACCCCAAGGCTGGGATGGATTGTGTGTAAAATGTCATTTACATTGTGGTCTACATTTTGGGATTGTGGTGTGATGTCAGATTGATAGCCTTTAGCTGTGTGGAGGCAGTGACTGACAGGGCCAGATTAAGGGCCACATGGGTCTGGGGCTCAAAATGTTCAAGGGCCTATACTGAGAAGGGGAGAGACCAGAGCTGTCTGGGTGTGGCCAGTGCCCTGTGGGCGTGTAAATCCCCTACACTATATGTAAAAGTATAAAAATTGCATCATATTGTAACAAAAATAGAAACACAATTTTAATCTTTGTGATATTTAGCCAACCATAGCTGGTTGATATATGGTCATCATCCTGCTGTCATGATGATGGGCCTAATTTTATATGGAGGCCTGGAGCTCTAGTCCCATCATTGTTAATCAGACCATGTAGACTGGGTGTTTCAGGTTTATAGTGGGTGGTTGGCTTGTGATTTGCACGCTGTTTCTTGACTTTACGTCTCTCCCTCAACTTTTTGGTATGTCAGCTTTGTGAGTTAGTGGATAAGATTGTCAGCTCTATAGCCATCCTCTTCAATATATTCGGTAGGCCGATTTCACCCTACTGGGATCAGCAGCTCTGCCTGGCCAGGTGGGCTTTGTATGTGTTATTACAAGTTGTGGCTATTAAATAATGAGACTGTACTTGGGAATAAAAAATACTGCATCAGTTAAAAGGGAGTGGGGGGAACATTGACTTTGGCCTATCCCTAAAACAGTTTTTCAAGTTTCACCCCTCTCACATAGATAGTTTGCTGTCACACAGCATTAAAATTAGTTGTGTTTTTCCCGAGTGTCATAGAAATGCTTAATTCAAAAGCAGAGCAAACTGCTAACTTAAAATATTTAGTTAAATTGAACAAAACACCCACCGAATCTTTCCATATACTAACTGAGGCTTACTGGGCAGATTGAATGTCACGTGCACGTGTGTTTGAGTGGCACACAAGATTTAGTGATGGTCATTAGGATGTTGAAAATGATGAACATCCCGGAAGGCCTTGCACATGAAACACAAGTGAAACTGTGGAATAACTTGAGAAAATTATTCGAATTGACCATGGATTACGAATGATAGCAGAAATGGTAAAACATTGACAAAGAAACTGTTAGGCAAGTTTTCTATCAAGATCTTAACATGACAAAAGTTTGTGCTAAGATGGCTCCAATGCTTCTCACTGCCGAGCAGAGAGAAAATAGAAAGCAAATTTGTAGACATTTTGAAACAAGTTAAGCAGATTCGCATTTTTTAGATAAAGTTATTACCTGTGATGAAAAATGGATCCTACAGTACGATCCTGAGACAAACGCCAGTCCATGCACTGGGAAACACCATCATCTCCAAAAATGAAGAAAGCACGTCAAAGCAAATCCAAAATCAAAGCCATGAAATTGTTTTCTTTGATATTAAGGGTGTTATTTTGGAAGACTGGGTATTAGAAGGCGCAACAGTGACTCAACATTACTACAAAAATGTTCTAGTAACTTTGCAGGAAAGAATCAGAAGAGGCCAGAGTTGTGGAAAAATGGTTTCATCTTCCATCAGGACAACGCACCAGCCCACACATCTCTCTCTGTGAAGCAGTTTTTGGCCAGGAAACAGGTTGCACCCTCCATACTCGCCAGACCTAGCCCCGTGTGACTTTTTTCTTTTCCCTGAAGTCAAATCTGTACTCAAGGGAACCCGTTTTGCATCAGTTACTCAGGTAAAGAAGGAAGCGACAGAGCTGTTGAGACAATGAGCTACAGCACAGGCTTTGACCAATGGAAAATAAGAATGCAGGGGTGTGTGGATGTAGAAGGGGAGTACATAGAAGGGGAACAGAGTTAAAATGTACTTAATATAATTAACAATCAGTCTCATTATTTAATAGCCACACCTCGTAGTATGGAAGTCGAAGATCTCTCACTTCTCTGCCTGTTGTTAGGGCAATTGACCTATGCAGATGTTGTTCGAAGTGAATAGTGAATCCACTGATTAGCCAGCTGTCCTTTAGTCCAAACTATCTTATTTATATAATAAAGCTGACCAATTTTTCATGCCACTTATGTCGTTATTTATATTTATATATTGTATTTATATAATGTTCAGGTCTAATAGTTATTCATTATTCATTTGGGATTCAGTATGGTTGCGGCCGGCGGTCCAAATCCCAACAGCGGCATCCCGGCAGCAGTGAAAATCCTGATCGTCCCAAGGTATGTACTTCCTACCCTATTCTACCCCCTAACCCTCCCTTAGGGGTGCCTAACCCTAACCTTCCCCCAAGTGCCTAACCCTAATCCCCCCTCTAAGTACCTAAACCTAACCCCCCTTCCCCGCCGCCTAAACCTAAGTCCCCCGGGGGGGTGCCTAACCCTGACCTCCCCCCGGGGGTGCCTAACCCTAACCCTTCCCCTTCCCCTAGCCTAACCCTAAACTCCCAGGGGGGTGCCTAACCCTAAGTCCCCCCCGGGAACCCTAAACCTAACGCTCCCCACCCGCGGCTGTCCGCGCCTGGCTTACCTTCGATTGGTAAGCCAGGTGTCGGGCTCGCGGCGTAGGTAAAATGAGAGGCATCGGGATTTCGACGCCTGTCATTTAACCCCTTGGCGGGTTTAGACAGTCGGAAAGTCGACAGTCGGGATTCCATCCGTCGGCTTCCCATCATTTGGAGCAGAAGCTGCTATTAGTTGTTAATGCATTTATGTCCTGGTGCTGGCCTTTTTCCAGCGCTGGGTGTTGCTGGGACTGCTGTAATAAAAAAAACATCTAGAGCCTTGAAGTGGCAACTTTTTTGCCTCAATGGCACCAGCATAATGATCCTAATGACCACTGTTTTAAATTGACCAATCATAAGCGTTTTTCTGCAACCACACAGTGGCCAGCATGTGAAAACATTTATGATTGGCTGGGGCAGCTAAGGACACTGCCGGTAAATACAGGGCACAGTCATTTAAGCCACTGTTTGAAGTTACTCCAACATATTTTAGTTTCACATCTAGCTTTCTAGTTTACCACATTTGTGTGAGTTCCATCATCAACACAAAAGAGCGTGCTGTTGTCAAAAAGCTCTACTGGAATTTAACAGACCTCTAAATAGTCTTTGAAGTATTAAAGCACATAGGGCGAGGACAAACTTAAGCCTAAAATGAAAAAAAATAAAAAAATTTGAATTAATGAAATGACATAATACAAAATGTATTTTTGTATTAGTGTAACTGTAACCTACACATATTAGAGGTAGCCAATATTATTCACTGGAAACTTGTGACATCTCTAAGACATAATGAACAATAGTCCCTAGTGAACTCCTTCTCTGAACTGTAAGTAGCTGGCTTAAGTGTGAATCGGTGATGGATCCAATCTAGGCAGAGAGGCACCAGACATGTATTTTTCCAAACTGTATATATCGAGGTTCCTTACAGTAATTTAGAACATAAGGATATGATTTATTTTCTCCATTCATTTCCCATCAAAATTCAAATTGACAAGGCCCGTTCTAGTGTGCCATCTGTGAGGTTGAGATAGCAGAATCATCAGGCCTCTCTAGGGCAGTGTAATTAGTGTGAACAGATATCAGGCAGAAGGAGAAAATAATGATGTGCTCTGTTCCTATAACAAAGTGGAGGCTATATGGTTCTGTTATCGTCTTTCAATATGAATTACCATGCACCAAAATCCTCATCAACCGAGTGGGATCCAGTCACATGGTCCACAGTGACCGTGTTGACATGAGTCGACAGTCAACACACCGACACCCTCAGAATGTCAGCATGTCCACAATGACGACATCTGAAATGACGACATGTGAAATTTCGAGTGTCTCAGAATGGCGACTGTTAGGCTTAGATGTTGCTGGGACTGTTAATGTTACGCTTCGGAGGGAGGGCGGGGTTATGTATAGGAACTATAGGGAGGTTTAGGGTTAGGGACCAGGGTTAGGAGAGAAATACTTACTAGAACCGCTGCTTGTCACAGTTCTGCGTCTGATGTGCTGCAGATGTGCTCGGAAAACGTTGCTGGAGATACCGCTGCCACTGGGAACAGATAAGTATCCGCCGGGCCACCAGGTACGTTAGGTTGACATTCTATCATAACGTTATCCGTGTAGACATGATCTTTGTCGACATGAGATCCATTGACCTTACGTGCCACACCCAACCTAGTGTATTATAGTCTGATGCTGATATGAATGCACCCCAGTTTGCATACCGCATCTTGCGTGTTTTCACGCTGCGTATGCTACAGAACCAGAGCATACACCAGTGGTTCCCAATCTGTGCGCCATGGCACTCTGGGGTGGCTCGGGACACTTGCATGGGTGCCTCAGGATGGTTGTCCAGCACCAAATCAAATTATTTATGGCTAATGTAATGTAAATATGTGGACAAAAAAAAAGCGCAAACCTGTCCACCACCACATAACTGACCCTAAGGATGACAGGTCAGCACAATTTATTTCACTTTATACTTTGTAAAAAAAATTCAGAATTTCTCAATAATAAACTTTTGGCTTAGGGGTGCTGTGAAAACAATACTTATACTCTAGGGTACCGTGATTCAAAAAGTTTGGGAACCTCTGGTATACACATACGGTAAGAATGGGTGTGCAGATCAACTACATCCCCACTTGCGGTTGAAACAGGGCTATAGCAGACTGTTCTCATATAGGCAAGGTTCAGAGAGGGCGTGTCGGCAGAATTACGGGCTGTGCAGAGTTGGATATATAACAGTAAATATGCATGTTCCCAGGCTTATCATTTGCACCTAGAATAGGCTGGTGCAAGTGAAACACTCCCCAGTGGGGTTCAGTGGTATGGGTAGGTACAGTATGGGTAGGTATGGAGAATTGGGGTCACTGCTGCATCCTGTAGATTAAATAAATGTGCTTCTTCTTTGTCAGAGAGGTGTAGGCTTATCCAGTCCCAGCAATCACACACATTATAAATAAGTTAGGGGTGTGCACCGGCCACTTTTCGTGTTTTGTGTTTTGGTTTTGGATCTGGATCTTTCTTCGTGTTTTGGATCTGGATTGGTTTTGCCAAAACCACCCTTCCGTGTTTTGGGTTCTGGGTTTTGTGTTTTGGATCTGTATTTTTTTTTAAAAAAGCATAAAAACAGCTAAAATCACAGAATGTGTTGGTTTTTCTGCTCCTATGCTATTATTAACCTCAATAACCTTAATTTCCACTAATTTCCAATCTATTCTGAACACCTCACAATAGTGTTTTTATGTCCAAAAGGTTGCACCGAGGTAGCTGGATGACTATGCTAAGCGACACGAGTGGGCGGCACAAACACGTGACCCATCTAGGAGTGATACTGCAGTGGCAGACAGGATGGCAGTTTGAAAAACTAGGCCCCAAACTGTACATAATGCAAAGAAAAAAAAGAGGTGCAAGATGGAATTGTCCTTGGGCCCTCCCACCCACCCTTATGTTGTATAAACAGGACATGCACACTTTAACAAACCAATCATTTCAGCGCCAGGGTCTGCCACACAACTGTGGCTGAAATGATTGGTTCGTTTGGGCCCCCACAAAACAAGCTGGCAATTAATCTGTCCCTGCACAAACTGGCTCTACGGAGGCAAGATGTCGTCCTCATCCTCCTCATCCACCGATTCCTCAACCTCTTCAGTGTTGTGTACATCCTCATCCTCACAGCGTATTAACTCGTCCCCACTGGAATCCACCACCACAGGTCCCTCTGTACGTTCTGGAGGCTGGTCTCCCTGGAAGAGTTGATAATTCATTTTTATGAACATCATCTTCTCCACATTTTGTGGAAGCAACCTCCTACGCCTTTCGCTGACAAGGTTCCCGGCTGCACTAAACACTCTTTCGGAGTACACACTGGAGGGGGGGCAACTCAGGTAAAATAGAGCCAGTTTGTACAGGGGCCTCCAAATTGCCTCTTTTTCCTGCCAGTACAGGTATGGACTGTCTGACATGCCTACTTGGATGCTGTCACCAATGTAATCCTCCACCATTCTGTCAATGGTGACAGTATCATATGTAGTGACAGTAGACATGTCAGAAATTGTTGCCAGGTCCTTCAGTCCGGACCAGATGTCCAAACTTGGTCCTGCCTGCCCTGCATCACCGCCAGCGGGTTGCTTAGGATACCTTAGTTTTTTCCTGGCAGCCCCAGTTGCGGGAGAAAATGAAGAAGGAGCTGTTGACGTGTCACGTTCCGCTTCAGCTGACAGTGTGTTCACCAGTAGGTCTTTGCACCTCTGCAGGCTTGTGTCGGCTGGAAAGAGAGACACCACATAGGCTTTAAACCTAGGATCGAGCACGGTGGCCAAAATGTAGTGGTCTGATTTCAACAGATTGACCACCCTGGAATCCTGGCAAAGCGAATGAAGGGCTTCATCCACAAGTCCCACATGCCGAGCGGAATCGCTCCGTCTTAGCTCCTCCTTCACTTTCTCCAGCTGCTTCTGCAAAAGCCTGATGAGGGGAATGACCTGACTCAAGCTGGCAGTGTCTGAACTGACTTCACGTGTGGCAAGTTCGAAGGGCTGGAGAACCTTGCACAACACGGAAATCATTCTCCACTGCGCTTGAGTCAGGTGAATACCCCCTCCTTTGCCTATGTCATAGGTGGATGTATAGGCTTGAATGGCCTTTTGCTGCTCCTCCATCCTCTGAAGCATATAGAGGGTTGAGTTCCACCGCGTCACAACCTCTTGCTTCAGGTGATGGCGGGGCAGGTTCAAGAGTGTTTGCTGGCACTCCAGTCTTTGGCACACAGTCGCTGAATGGCGAAAGTGGCCAGAAATTTTTCGGGCCACCCAAAGCGTCTCCTGCACGCCCCTGTCGCTTTTCAGAAAATTCTGCACCACCAAGTTTATTGTGTGAGCAAAACATGGGACATGCTGGAATTTGCCCAGATGTAATGCCCGCACAATATTGGTGGCGTTGTCAGATATCACAAATCCCCAGGAGAGTCTAAGTGGGGTAAGCCACTGGGCGATGATTTCCCTCAGTTTCTCTAAGAGGTTGTCGGCCGTGTGCCTTTTACTGAAACTGGTGATACACAGCGTAGCCTGCCTTGGAACGAGCTGGCGTTTCTGAGATGCTGCTACTGGTGACGCTGCTGCTGCGTAAGGTGATACATCTACCCAGTGGGCTGTCACAGTCATATAGTCCTTAGTCTGCTCTGTTCCACTTGTCCACATGTCCGTGGTTAAGTGGACATTGGGTACAACGGCATTTTTCAGGACACTGAGGACACTTTTTCTGACGTTTCTGTACAGTCTCGGTATCGCCTGCCTAGTGAAGTGGAATCTAGACGGGATTTGGAACCTGGGACACACTACCACCATCAATTGTCTAAATCCCACTGCACTAATGGCGGATACCGGACGCACGTCTAACACCAACATAGCAGTCAAGGCCTCAGTTATACGTTTTGCTTCAGGATGACTGCTGTTGTACTTCATCCTCCTCGCTAAGGACTGTTGGAGGATCAATTGTTTAGTAAAAGTAGTGGTGTTCCTACTTCCTCTCTGGGATGATGAACGACTCCCAGCAGCAGCAACAGCAGTGGCAGCAGGAGGTGTAGCAATGCAGGATCCTCCGGAGGAATCCCGGATAGGAGAGTCAGTCATGCCAGTGACATGGCCTGCAGGACTACTTCCGATCCTGACTAAGGAGGAAATTGACGAGGAGGGAGTTGACGGTGTGGTTTGCAGGCGCTTGGATACAACAGGACAATGAGATTTAGGTGTCCCTGGACTGCTTACGGTCTTAGCCAAAGTTTCTGAACTTGACAGTAACTTTTTCTGAACGCGCTGCAGGTGCCGTATAGGTGGTTAACGTCCCTACCCCTACTTATTCCACCTTTACATATGGTACATATGGCAAGACAGTTGTTGTCCGGATTTGGATAGAAATATTGCCAGACCAAAGAGGTGGAATGTTTGGTCGTCTGCCCAGGCATGACCGTGATGGGCTTTTTCATCCCACGGACAACAACTGTCTCCCTCGGAGCCTGATTTAAACAAACCACATCACCATCAGAATCCTCCTCGCCAACTTCCTCCTCAGCGCCAGCTACATCATTATCCTCATCCTGTTGTACTTCAACAGTGACATCTTCAATTTGCATATCAGCAAGTGGACTGTGGGTGCTCCTTTCAGCACTTGCAGGGGGCGTGCAAATGGTGGAAAGAGCCACCTCTTCCCGTCCAGTGCTGGGAAGGTCAGGTATTGCAACCACCACCACACTTGGACTCTCCTTGGGGATTTGTGATATCTTCTTAGAACGCACAGTTCTTCGCTGTGCTTTTGCCAGCTTAACTCGTTTGATTTTTTTAGTGGGAGGAGGGCTTCCATCGTCATGTGAAGCTGAACCACTAGTCATGAACATAGGGAAAGACCTTAGCCATTCCTTGCCACTCCGTGTCGTAAATGGCATATTGGCAAGTTTACGTTTCTCTTCAGATGATTTAAATGTTTTTTTCAAGGTCATTTTCCTGAACTTTGTCATTTGGGATTCTACTATGACATTGGGCATTGGCCTTGGCAGACGACGTTGATGGCATGTTATCGTCTATGTCATGACTAGTGGCAGCAGCTTCAGCAATAGGAGGAAGTGGTTCTTGATCTTTCCCTATTTTATTTTTATCGGAGAAAGTTTGGTCATCCATTTATGTTATATTGATATATACGTGCGGCTAAGGCGCACACAAACACAGAAAATATTTTTTTTTATTTTGTTTGGACTGCCCTTTGGGGGTTACAGCACCCTTTAGCGGTCAATCCAGCCGGCCTTTACTTATGGGACACAGGCGCACGCTTGGCACTACTTTGTTGATGCACTTGCGGCTACTGCGCATACAATTCACAAACACAAAAAAATATATTTTTTTATTTTGTTTGGAGTGCCCTTTGGGGGTTACAGCACCCTTTAATGGACAAGCCAGCCGGCCTTTTACTTATGGGACACAGGCGCACGCTTGGCGCTGCTCCTTCGTTGATGCACGTGCAGCCACAGTGCACACAATTCACAAACACAGAAAAATATAATTTTTTATTTTGTTTGGAGTGCCCTTTGGGGGCTACAGCACCCTTTAACACACAAGCCAGCCAGCCTTTTACTTATGGGACACAGGCGCACGCTTGGCACTGCTCCTTCGTTGATGCACGTGCAGCCACAGTGCACACAATTCACAAACACAGAAAAATATATTTTTTTATTTTGTTTGGAGTGCCCTTTGGGGGTTACAGCACCCTTTAACGGACAAGCCAGCCGGCCTTTTACTTATGGGACACAGGCGCACGCTTGGCGCTGCTCCTTCGTTGATGCACGTGCAGCCACAGTGCACACAATTCACAAACACAGAAAAATATATTTTTTTATTTTGTTTGGAGTGCCCTTTGGGGGTTACAGCACCCTTTAGTGGTCAATCCAGTCGGCCCTTTATTTATGGGACACAGGCGTACGCTTGGCACTACTTTGTTGATGCACGTGCGGCTACTGCGCACACAATTCACAAACACAGAAAATGTTTTTTTATTTTGTTTGGAGTGTACTTTGGGGGTTACAGCACCCTTTAGCGGTCAATCCAGCCAGCCCTTTATTTATGGGACACAGGCGCACGCTTGGCACTACTTTGTTGATGCACGTGCGGCTACTGCACACACAATTCACAAACACAGAAAATATTTTATTATTTTGTTTGGAGTGTACTTTGGGGGTTACAGCACCCTTTAACGGACAAGCCAGCCGGCCCTTTACTTATGACACAGGCGCACGTTTGGCACTACTTTGATGATGCACGTGCGGCTACTGCGCACACAATTCACAAACACAGAAAATATTTTTTTATTTTGTTTGGAGTGTACTTTGGGGGTTACAGCACCCTTTAGCGGTCAATCCAGCCGGCCCTTTATTTATGGGACACAGGCGCACGCTTAGCACTACTTTGTTGATGCACGTGCGGCTACTGCGCACACAATTCACAAACAGAGAAAATATTTTTTTATTTTGTTTGGAGTGTACTTTGGGGGTTACAGCACCCTTTAATGGACAAGCCAGCCGGCCCTTTGCTTATGACACAGGCGCACGCTTGGCACTACTTTGTTGATGCACGTGCGGCTATTGCGCACACAATTCACAAACAAAAAATTTTTTTTTTTAATTTTGTTTGGAGTGCCCTTTGGGGGTTACAGCACCCTTTAATGGACAAGCCAGCCGGCCTTTTACTTATGGGACACAGGCGCACGCTTGGCACTACTTTGTTGATGCACGTGCGGCTACTGCGCACACAATTCACAAACACAAAAAAATATATTTTTTTATTTTGTTTGGAGTGCCCTTTGGGGGTTACAGCACCCTTTAACGGACAAGCCAGCCGGTCTTTTACATATGGGACACAGGCGCACGCTTGACGCTGCTCCTTTGTTGATGCACGTGCAGCCACAGTGCACACAATTCACAAACACAGAAAAAATATTTTTTTTTTAGCACTTGGGGGGAGCACCCCTGACGGACAGAGCACCCCCTGGACAACACTACAGCACCCCTTTAGGACTGGGACACTGCACAGGACTTTGGAGTGGACACTATGGACAACTGATTGCACAACACAGTCCAGCCAGCCCCTATGGACTTTGAAGTAGTGGACACAGCCCCTATGGACAACAGCAGCACAGCGCAGCACAGCACAGCACAACACTACACTGCACTACACTACACTACACAGCCCAGCCAGCCCTAACTCCCACCCTCCCTCTTCACTGTCCACAGCCGAGTGAGAAAATGGCGCCGACGCGGGTACCTTATATAGGATCCAAAACCCGCGAGACCCGGAAGGTGGGATGATGACGTTTTGCCTCGATTTCAGATCTGAGTCACGCGGGAAAAGTCGAGCCTGACTCGGATCGGCCTCGGATCGGGGGGGCTCGGGGGGGGTTCGGATTTCAGAAATCCGAACCCGCTCACCCCTAAAATAAGTACACTTTAATTACTAGTGCAATACTTTTAAAACATATGTCCTTGAATTACATACACTTTAGCTCCTCTGGGTCTGCTATGAGCAATCCTAAGCAGATATGGGCAACCTGGACTATAAATTAGAATTGCATTTTTGACATTCATAAATAATTAACTTTTCCAAAAATGGATTGTTTTTATTTTTTCATATGTCACGTGATTATTTCATTGATATATGTCAGATTGTCATGATATAGGCTCTGTCCCCTACAGGGCCCCATATATATATATATATATATATATATATATATATATATATATATATATATATATTAGGGGTGTGCACAGGTCACTTTTCGTATTTTGGTTTTGGATCTGGATCTTTCTTCGTGTTTTGGATCTGGATTGGTTTTGCCAAAACAACCCTTCGGTGTTTTGGGTTCTGGGTTTTGTGTTTTGGATCTGTATTTTTTTTTAAAAAAGCATAAAAACAGCTAAAATCACAGAATGTGTTGATTTTTCTGCTCCTATGCTATTATTAACCTCAAAAACCTTAATTTCCACTCATTTCCAGTTTATTCTGAACACCTTACTCCTCACAATAGTGTTTTTATGTCCAAAAGGTTGCACCGAGGTAGCTGGATGACTATGCTAAGCGACACGAGTGGGCGGCACAAACACGTGGCCCATCTAGGAGTGACACTGCAGTGGCAGACAGGATGGCAGTTTGAAAAACTAGGCCCCAAACAGTACATAATGCAAAGAAAAAAAAGAGGTGCAAGATGGAATTGTCCTTGGGCCCTCCCACCCACCCTTATGTTTTATAAACAGGACATGCACACTTTAACAAACCAATCATTTCAGCGCCAGGGTCTGCCACACGACTGTGGCTGAAATGATTGGTTCGTTTGGGCCCCCACAAAACAAGCTGGCAATTAATCTGGCCCTGCACAAACTGGCTCTACGGAGGCAAGATGTCATCCTCATCCTCCTCATTCACCGATTCCTCACCCCCTTCAGTGTTGTGTACATCCTCATCCTCACAGAGTATTAATTCGTCCCCGCTGGAATCCACCACCACAGGTCCCTCTGTACGTTCTGGAGGCTGGTCTCCCTGGAAAAGTTGATAATTCATTTTTATGAACATCATCTTCTCCACATTTTGTGGAAGCAACCTCCTACGCCTTTTGCTGACAAGGTTCCCGGCTGCACTAAACACTCTTTCGGAGTGCACACTGGAGGGGGGGCAACTCAGGTAAAATAGAGCCAGTTTGTACAGGGGCCTCCAAATTGCCTCTTTTTCCTGCCAGTACATGTACGGACTGTCTGACATGCCTACTTGGATGCTGTCACCGATGTAATCCTTTAACAGACAGACGCACACTTGTCGCTGCTGCTTTGAGGATGCAGGTGCGGCTACAGCCCACACAATTCACAAAGACAGGAAAAAAAAGAAGAATTTTTTAATTGTTTGTGGAGCACACTTTGAGGGTGTCACCACCCTTTAACAGACAGACGGACGCTTGTCGCTGCTGCTTTAAGGATGCAGGTGCGGCTACAGCCCACACATTTCACAAAGACAGAAAAAAAAGAAGAATTTTTTTATTGTTTGTGGAGCGCACTTTGAGGGTTACACCACCCTTTAACAGACAGACGCACCCTTGTCGCTGCTGCTTTGAGGACAGTATCATATGCAGTGACAGTAGACTTGTCAGAAATTGTTGGCACGTCCTTCAGTCCGGACCAGATGTCCAAACCGGCCCTTGACTTATGACACAGGCGCACGCTTGGCGCTGCTACTGTGTTGATGCACGTGCGGCTACATCGCACACAAGTCACAAACACATAAAAAAAATAGTTTTTTATTTTTTGGAGCACTTTGAGGGTTTCACCACCCTTTAACAGACAGACGCACGCTTGTCGCTGCTGCTTTGAGGATGCAAGTGCAGCTACAGCCCACACAATTCACAAAGACAGAAAAAAAAATAAGAATTTTTTTATTGTTTGTGGAGCGCACTTTGAGGGTTACACCACCCTTTAACAGACAGACGCACGCTTGTCGCTGCTGCTTTAAGGATGCAGGTGCGGCTACAGCCCACACATTTCACAAAGACAGAAAAAAAAAGAAGAATTTTTTTATTGTTTGTGGAGCACACTTTGAGGGTGTCACCACCCTTTAACAGACAGACACACGCTTGTCGCTGCTGCTTTAAGGATGCAGGTGCGGCTACAGCCCACACATTTCACAAAGAGAAAAAAAAAGAATAATTTTTTTATTGTTTGTGGAGCGCACTTTGAGGGTTACATCACCCTTTAACAGACAGACGCACGCTTGTCGCTGCTGCTTTGAGGATGCAGGTGGAATCTAGACGGGATTTGGAACCGGGGACACACTACCTCCATCAATTGTCTAAATCCCACTGCACTAATGGCGGATACCGGACGCACGTCTAACACCAACATAGCAGTCAAGGCCTCAGTTATACGTTTTGCTTCAGGATGACTGCTGTCGTACTTCATCCTCCTCGCTAGGGACTGTTGGAGGGTCAATTGTTTAGTAAAAGTAGTGGTGTTCCTACTTCCTCTCTGGGATGATGAGTAACTCCCAGCAGCAGCAACAGCACTAGGAGGAAGTGGTACTTGATCTTTCCCTATTTTATTTTTATCGGAGAAAGTTTGGTCCTCCATTTATGTTATATTGATATATACGTGCGGCTAAGGTGCACACAAACACAGAAAATATTTTTTTATTTTTGCTGGAGAGTAGTGCACTTTGTGGGTTACACCACCCTTTAAGAAATGAGCCAGCCGGCTCTTTACTTATGGGACACAGGCGCACGCTTGGCGCAGCTCCTTTGTTGATGCACGTTCGGCTACAGTGCACACAATTCACAAACACAGAAAATATTTTTTTTTTGTTTGGAGTGTACTTTGGGGGTTACAGCACCCTTTAACGGACAAGCCAGCCAGCCCTTTACTAATGGGACACAGGCGCACGCTTGGCGCTGCTCCTTTGTTGATGCACGTGCAGCCACAGTGCACACAATTCACAAACACAGAATTTTTTTTTTTATTTTGTTTGGAGTGCCCTTTGGGGGTTACAGCACCCTTTAGCAGTCAATCCAGCTGGCCCTTTATTTATGGGACACAGGCGCACGCTTGGCACTTCTTTGTTGATACACGTGCGGCTACTGCGCACACAATTCACAAACACAAATATATATATTTTTTTATTTTGTTTGGAGTGCCCTTTGGGGGTTACAGCACCCTTTAGCAGTCAATCCAGCCGGCCCTTTACTTATGGGACACAGGCGCACACTTGGCACTACTTTGTTGATGCACATGCGGCTACTGCGCACACAATTCACAATCACAAAAAATTTTTTTTTTTATTTTGTTTGGAGTGCCCTTTGGGGGTTACAACACCCTTTAGCGGTCAATCCAGCCGGCCCTTTATTTATGGGACACAGGCGCACGCTTGCCACTACTTTGTTGATGCACGCGCGGCTACTGCGCACACAATTCACAAACACAAAAAAATATATATTTTTTTCTGTTTGGAGTGCCCTTTGGGGGTTACAGCACCCTTTAGCTGTCAATCCAGCCGGCCCTTTATTTATGGGACACAGGCGCACGCTTGGCACTACTTTGTTGATGCACGTTCGGCTACTGCGCACACAATTCACAAACACAAAAAAAATTTTCTTTTATTTTGTTTGGAGTGCCCTTTGGGGGTTACAGTACCCTTTAGCGGTCAATCCAGCCTGCCCTTTATTTATGGGACACAGGCGCACGCTTGCCACTACTTTGTTGATGCACGTGCGGCTACTGCGCACACGATTCACAAACACAAAAAAAATATTTTTTTTATTTTGTTTGGAGTGCCCTTTGGGGGTTACAGCACCCTTTAACGGACAAGCCAGCCAGCCTTTTACTTATGGGACACAGGCACACGCTTGGCGCTGCTCCTTTGTTGATGCACGTGCAGCCACAGTGCACACAATTCACAAACACAGAAAAAATATTATTTTTTTTTGCACTTGGGGGGAGCACCCCTGACGAACAGAGCACCCCCTGGACAACACTACAGCACCCCTTTAGGACTGGGACACTGCACAGGACTTTGGAGTGGACACAGCCCCTATGGACAACTGACTGCACAACACAGTCCAGCCAGCCCCTATGGACTTTGAAGTAGTGGACACAGCCCCTATGGACAACAGCAGCACAGTGCAGCACAACACTACACTGCACTACACTACTAAACAACACTACACTACACTACACAGCACTGCCAGCCCTAACTCCCACCCTCCCTCTTCACTGTCCACAGCCGAGTGAGAAAATGGCGCCGACGCGGGTACCTTATATAGGATCCAAAACCCGCGAGACCCGGAAGGCGGGATGATGACGTTTTGCCTCGATTTCAGATCCGAGTCAGGCGGGAAAAGTCGAGTCTGACTCGGATTGGCCTCGGATCGGGGGGGCTCGGGGGAGGTTCGGATTTCAGAAATCCGAACCCGCTCACCCCTAAAATAAGTACACTTTAATTACTAGTGCAATACTTTTAAAACATATGTCCTTGAATTACATACACTTCAGCTCCTCTGGGTCTGCTATGAGCAATCCTAAGCAGATATGGGCAACCTGGACAATAAATTAGAATTGCATTTTTGACATTCATAAATAATTAACTTTTCCAAAAATGGACTGTTTTTATTTTTTCATATGTCATGTGATTATTTCATTGATATATGTCAGATTGTCATGATATAGGCTCTGTCCCCTACAGGGCCCCATATATATATATATATATATATATATATATATATACATATATATATATATATATACAAATATATATATATTAGGGGTGTGCACAGGTCACTTTTCGTATTTTGGTTTTGGATCTGGATCTTTCTTCGTGCTTTGGATCTGGATTGGTTTTGCCAAAACCACCCTTCGGTGTTTTGGGTTCTGGGTTTTGTGTTTTGGATCTGTATTTTTTTTTAAAAAGCATAAAAACAGCTAAAATCACAGAATGTGTTGATTTTTCTGCTCCTATGCTATTATTAACCTCAAAAACCTTAATTTCCACTCATTTCCAGTTTATTCTGAACACCTTACTCCTCACAATAGTGTTTTTATGTCCAAAAGGTTGCACCGAGGTAGATGGATGACTATGCTAAGCGACACGAGTGGGCGGCACAAACACGTGGCCCATCTTGGAGTGACACTGCAGTGGCAGACAGGATGGCAGTTTGAAAAACTAGGCCCCAAACAGTACATAATGCAAAGAAAAAAAAGAGGTGCAAGATGGAATTGTCCTTCCCACCCTTATGTTTTATAAACAGGACATGCACACTTTAACAAACCAATCATTTCAGCGCCAGGGTCTGCCACACGACTGTGGCTGAAATGATTGGTTCGTTTGGGCCCCCACAAAACAAGCTGGCAATTAATCTGGCCCTGCACAAACTGGCTCTACTGAGGCAAGATGTCGTCCTCATCCTCCTCATTCACCGACTCCTCACCCTCTTCAGTGTTGTGTACATCCTCATCCTCACAGAGTATTAATTCGTCCCCGCTGGAATCCACCACCACAGGTCCCTCTGTACGTTCTGGAGGCTGGTCTCCCTGGAAAAGTTGATAATTCATTTTTATGAACATCATCTTCTCCACATTTTGTGGAAGCAACCTCCTACGCCTTTTGCTGACAAGGTTCCCGGCTGCACTAAACACTCTTTCGGAGTGCACACTGGAGGGGGGGCAACTCAGGTAAAATAGAGCCAGTTTGTACAGGGGCCTCCAAATTGCCTCTTTTTCCTGCCAGTACATGTACGGACTGTCTGACATGCCTACTTGGATGCTGTCACCGATGTAATCCTTTAACAGACAGACGCACACTTGTCGCTGCTGCTTTGAGGATGCAGGTGCGGCTACAGCCCACACAATTCACAAAGACAGGAAAAAAAAGAAGAATTTTTTAATTGTTTGTGGAGCACACTTTGAGGGTGTCACCACCCTTTAACAGACAGACGGACGCTTGTCGCTGCTGCTTTAAGGATGCAGGTGCGGCTACAGCCCACACATTTCACAAAGACAGAAAAAAAAGAAGAATTTTTTTATTGTTTGTGGAGCGCACTTTGAGGGTTACACCACCCTTTAACAGACAGACGCACCCTTGTCGCTGCTGCTTTGAGGACAGTATCATATGCAGTGACAATAGACTTGTCAGAAATTGTTGGCACGTCCTTCAGTCCGGACCAGATGTCCAAACCGGCCCTTGACTTATGACACAGGCGCACGCTTGGCGCTGCTACTGTGTTGATGCATGTGCGGCTACATCGCACACAAGTCACAAACACATAAAAAAAATAGTTTTTTATTTTTTGGAGCACTTTAAGGGTTACACCACCCTTTAACAGACAGACGCACGCTTGTCGCTGCTGCTTTGAGGATGCAGGTGCAGCTACAGCCCACACAATTCACAAAGACAGAAAAAAAAATAAGAATTTTTTTATTGTTTGTGGAGCGCACTTTGAGGGTTACACCACCCTTTAACAGACAGACGCACGCTTGTCGCTGCTGCTTTAAGGATGCAGGTGCGGCTACAGCCCACACATTTCACAAAGACAGAAAAAAAATAAGAATTTTTTTATTGTTTGTGGAGCACACTTTGAGGGTGTCACCACCCTTTAACAGACAGATGCACGCTTATCGCTGCTGCTTTAAGGATGCAGGTGTGGCTACAGCCCACACATTTCACAAAGAGAAAAAAAAAGAATAATTTTTTTATTGTTTGTGGAGCGCACTTTGAGGGTTACATCACCCTTTAACAGACAGACGCACGCTTGTCGCTGCTGCTTTGAGGATGCAGGTGGAATCTAGACGGGATTTGGAACCGGGGACACACTACCTCCATCAATTGTCTAAATCCCACTGCACTAATGGCGGATACCGGACGCACGTCTAACACCAACATAGCAGTCAAGGCCTCAGTTATACGTTTTGCTTCAGGATGACTGCTGTCGTACTTCATCCTCCTCGCTAAGGACTGTTGGAGGGTCAATTGTTTAGTAAAAGTAGTGGTGTACCTACTTCCTCTCTGGGATGATGAGCAACTCCCAGCAGCAGCAACAGCACTAGGAGGAAGTGGTTCTTGATCTTTCCCTATTTTATTTTTATCGGAGAAAGTTTGGTCCTCCATTTATGTTATATTGATATATATGTGCGGCTAAGGTGCACACAAACACAGAAAATATTTTTTTATTTTTGCTGGAGAGTAGTGCACTTTGTGGGTTACACCACCCTTTAAGAAATGAGCCAGCCGGCTCTTTACTTATGGGACACAGGCGCACGCTTGGCGCTGCTCCTTTGTTGGTGCACGTGCGGCTACAGTGCACACAATTCACAAACACAGAAAATATTTTTTTTTTGTTTGGAGTGTACTTTGGGGGTTACAGCACCCTTTAACGGACAAGCCAGCCAGCCCTTTACTAATGGGACACAGGCGCACGCTTGGCGCTGCTCCTTTGTTGATGCACGTGCAGCCACAGTGCACACAATTCACAAACACAGAATTTTTTTTTTTTATTTTGTTTGGAGTGCCCTTTGGGGGTTACAGCACCCTTTAGCGGTCAATCCAGCCGGCCCTTTATTTATGAGACACAGGCGCATGCTTGGCACTACTTTGTTGATACACGTGCGGCTACTGCGCACACAATTCACAAACACAAATATATATATTTTTTTATTTTGTTTGGAGTGCCCTTTGGGGGTTACAGTACCCTTTAGCGGTCAATCCAGCCGGCCCTTTATTTATGGGACACAGGCGCACACTTGGCACTACTTTGTTGATGCACGTGCGGCTACTGCGCACACAATTCACAAACACAAAAAAATATTTTTTTTAATTTTGTTTGGAGTGCCCTTTGGGAGTTACGGCACCCTTTAGCGGTCAATCCAGCCGGCCCTTTATTTATGGGACACAGGCGCACGCTTGCCACTACTTTGTTGATGCACGCGCGGCTACTGCGCACACAATTCACAAACACAAAAAAATATTTTTTTATTTTGTTTGGAGTGCCCTTTGGGGGTTACAGCACCCTTTAACGGACAAGCCAGCCAGCCTTTTACTTATGGGACACAGGCGCACGCTTGGCGCTGCTCCTTTGTTGATGCACGTGCAGCCACAGTGCACACAATTCACAAACACAGAAAAAATATTATTTTTTTTTGCACTTGGGGGGAGCACCCCTGACGAACAGAGCACCCCCTGGACAACACTACAGCACCCCTTTAGGACTGGGACACTGCACAGGACTTTGGAGTGGACACAGCCCCTATGGACAACTGACTGCACAACACAGTCCAGCCAGCCCCTATGGACTTTGAAGTAGTGGACACAGCCCCTATGGACAACAGCAGCACAGCGCAGCACAACACTACACTGCACTACACTACTAAACAACACTACACTACACTACACAGCCCTGCCAGCCCTAACTCCCACCCTCCCTCTTCACTGTCCACAGCCGAGTGAGAAAATGGCGCCGACGCGGGTACCTTATATAGGATCCAAAACCCGCGAGACCCGGAAGGCGGGATGATGACGTTTTGCCTCGATTTCAGATCCGAGTCAGGCGGGAAAAGTCGAGTCTGACTCGGATTGGCCTCGGATCGGGGGGGCTCGGGGGGGGTTCGGATTTCAGAAATCCGAACCCGCTCACCCCTAAAATAAGTACACTTTAATTACTAGTGCAATACTTTTAAAACATATGTCCTTGAATTACATACACTTCAGCTCCTCTGGGTCTGCTATGAGCAATCCTAAGCAGATATGGGCAACCTGGACAATAAATTAGAATTGCATTTTTGACATTCATAAATAATTAACTTTTCCAAAAATGGATTGTTTTTATTTTTTCATGTCATGTGATTATTTCATTGATATATGTCAGATTGTCATGATATAGGCTCTGTCCCCTACAGGGCCCCATATATATATATATATATATATATATATATACACAAATATATATATATTAGGGGTGTGCACAGGTCACTTTTCGTATTTTGGTTTTGGATCTGGATCTTTCTTCGTGCTTTGGATCTGGATTGGTTTTGCCAAAACCACCCTTCGGTGTTTTGGGTTCTGGGTTTTGTGTTTTGGATCTGTATTTTTTTTTAAAAAGCATAAAAACAGCTAAAATCACAGAATGTGTTGATTTTTCTGCTCCTATGCTATTATTAACCTCAAAAACCTTAATTTCCACTCATTTCCAGTTTATTCTGAACACCTTACTCCTCACAATAGTGTTTTTATGTCCAAAAGGTTGCACCGCGGTAGATGGATGACTATGCTAAGCGACACGAGTGGGCGGCACAAACACGTGGCCCATCTTGGAGTGACACTGCAGTGGCAGACAGGATGGCAGTTTGAAAAACTAGGCCCCAAACAGTACATAATGCAAAGAAAAAAAAGAGGTGCAAGATGGAATTGTCCTTGGGCCCTCCCACCCACCCTTATGTTTTATAAACAGGACATGCACACTTTAACAAACCAATCATTTCAGCGCCAGGGTCTGCCACACGACTGTGGCTGAAATGATTGGTTCGTTTGGGCCCCCACAAAACAAGCTGGCAATTAATCTGGCCCTGCACAAACTGGCTCTACTTAGGCAAGATGTCGTCCTCATCCTCCTCATTCACCGACTCCTCACCCTCTTCAGTGTTGTGTACATCCTCATCCTCACAGAGTATTAATTCGTCCCCGCTGGAATCCACCACCACAGGTCCCTCTGTACGTTCTGGAGGCTGGTCTCCCTGGAAAAGTTGATAATTCATTTTTATGAACATCATCTTCTCCACATTTTGTGGAAGCAACCTCCTACGCCTTTTGCTGACAAGGTTCCCGGCTGCACTAAACACTCTTTCGGAGTGCACACTGGAGGGGGGGCAACTCAGGTAAAATAGAGCCAGTTTGTACAGGGGCCTCCAAATTGCCTCTTTTTCCTGCCAGTACATGTACGGACTGTCTGACATGCCTACTTGGATGCTGTCACCGATGTAATCCTTTAACAGACAGACGCACACTTGTCGCTGCTGCTTTGAGGATGCAGGTGCGGCTACAGCCCACA
Organism: Taudactylus pleione; assembly: GCA_031769625.1. Lineage (NCBI taxonomy): Eukaryota > Metazoa > Chordata > Amphibia > Anura > Myobatrachidae > Taudactylus > Taudactylus pleione. Next base: position 8,578,965 of record JAUIMM010000134.1, read on the forward strand.
CAATTCACAAAGACAGGAAAAAAAAGAAGAATTTTTTAATTGTTTGTGGAGCACACTTTGAGGGTGTCACCACCCTTTAACAGACAGATGGACGCTTGTCGCTGCTGCTTTAAGGATGCAGGTGCGGCTACAGCCCACACATTTCACAAAGACAGAAAAAAAAGAAGAATTTTTTTATTGTTTGTGGAGCGCACTTTGAGGGTTACACCACCCTTTAACAGACAGATGCACCCTTGTCGCTGCTGCTTTGAGGACAGTATCATATGCAGTGACAATAGACTTGTCAGAAATTGTTGGCACGTCCTTCAGTCCGGACCAGATGTCCAAACCGGCCCTTGACTTATGACACAGGCGCACGCTTGGCGCTGCTACTGTGTTGATGCATGTGCGGCTACATCGCACACAAGTCACAAACACATAAAAAAAATAGTTTTTTATTTTTTGGAGCACTTTAAGGGTTACACCACCCTTTAACAGACAGACGCACGCTTGTCGCTGCTGCTTTGAGGATGCAAGTGCAGCTACAGCCCACACAATTCACAAAGACAGAAAAAAAAATAAGAATTTTTTTATTGTTTGTGGAGCGCACTTTGAGGGTTACACCACCCTTTAACAGACAGATGCACGCTTGTCGCTGCTGCTTTAAGGATGCAGGTGCGGCTACAGCCCACACATTTCACAAAGACAGAAAAAAAAGAAGAATTTTTTTATTGTTTGTGGAGCACACTTTGAGGGTGTCACCACCCTTTAACAGACAGATGCACGCTTATCGCTGCTGCTTTAAGGATGCAGGTGTGGCTACAGCCCACACATTTCACAAAGAGAAAAAAAAAGAATAATTTTTTTATTGTTTGTGGAGCGCACTTTGAGGGTTACATCACCCTTTAACAGACAGACGCACGCTTGTCGCTGCTGCTTTGAGGATGCAGGTGGAATCTAGACGGGATTTGGAACCGGGGACACACTACCTCCATCAATTGTCTAAATCCCACTGCACTAATGGCGGATACCGGACGCACGTCTAACACCAACATAGCAGTCAAGGCCTCAGTTATACGTTTTGCTTCAGGATGACTGCTGTCGTACTTCATCCTCCTCGCTAAGGACTGTTGGAGGGTCAATTGTTTAGTAAAAGTAGTGGTGTACCTACTTCCTCTCTGGGATGATGAGCAACTCCCAGCAGCAGCAACAGCACTAGGAGGAAGTGGTTCTTGATCTTTCCCTATTTTATTTTTATCGGAGAAAGTTTGGTCCTCCATTTATGTTATATTGATATATACGTGCGGCTAAGGTGCACACAAACACAGAAAATATTTTTTTATTTTTGCTGGAGAGTAGTGCACTTTGTGGGTTACACCACCCTTTAAGAAATGAGCCAGCCGGCTCTTTACTTATGGGACACAGGCGCACGCTTGGCGCTGCTCCTTTGTTGGTGCACGTGCGGCTACAGTGCACACAATTCACAAACACAGAAAATATTTTTTTTTTGTTTGGAGTGTACTTTGGGGGTTACAGCACCCTTTAACGGACAAGCCAGCCAGCCCTTTACTAATGGGACACAGGCGCACGCTTGGCGCTGCTCCTTTGTTGATGCACGTGCAGCCACAGTGCACACAATTCACAAACACAGAATTTTTTTTTTTTATTTTGTTTGGAGTGCCCTTTGGGGGTTACAGCACCCTTTAGCGGTCAATCCAGCCGGCCCTTTATTTATGAGACACAGGCGCATGCTTGGCACTACTTTGTTGATACACGTGCGGCTACTGCGCACACAATTCACAAACACAAATATATATATTTTTTTATTTTGTTTGGAGTGCCCTTTGGGGGTTACAGTACCCTTTAGAGGTCAATCCAGCCGGCCCTTTATTTATGGGACACAGGCGCACACTTGGCACTACTTTGTTGATGCACGTGCGGCTACTGCGCACACAATTCACAAACACACAAAAAATTTTTTTTTAATTTTGTTTGGAGTGCCCTTTGGGAGTTACGGCACCCTTTAGCGGTCAATCCAGCCGGCCCTTTATTTATGGGACACAGGCGCACGCTTGCCACTACTTTGTTGATGCACGCGCGGCTACTGCGCACACAATTCACAAACACAAAAAAATATTTTTTTTTATTTTGTTTGGAGTGCCCTTTGGGGGTTACAGCACCCTTTAGCAGTCAATCCAGCCGGCCCTTTATTTATGGGACACAGGCGCACGCTTGGCACTACTTTGTTGATGCACGTGCGGCTACTGCGCACACAATTCACAAACACAATTTTTTTTTTTTTTTATTGTGTTTGGAGTGCCCTTTGGGGGTTACAGTACCCTTTAGCGGTCAATCCAGCCTGCCCTTTATTTATGGGACACAGGCGCACGCTTGCCACTACTTTGTTGATGCACGTGCGGCTACTGCGCACACGATTCACAAACACAAAAAAATATATTTTTTTATTTTGTTTGGAGTGCCCTTTGGGGGTTACAGCACCCTTTAACGGACAAGCCAGCCGGCCTTTTACTTATGGGACACAGGCGCACGCTTGGCGCTGCTCCTTTGTTGATGCACGTGCAGCCACAGTGCACACAATTCACAAACACAGAAAAAATATTATTTTTTTTTGCACTTGGGGGGAGCACCCCTGACGAACAGAGCACCCCCTGGACAACACTACAGCACCCCTTTAGGACTGGGACACTGCACAGGACTTTGGAGTGGACACAGCCCCTATGGACAACTGACTGCACAACACAGTCCAGCCAGCCCCTATGGACTTTGAAGTAGTGGACACAGCCCCTATGGACAACAGCAGCACAGCACAGCACAGCACAGCACAACACTACACTGCACTACACTACACTACAACACTACACTACACTACACAGCCCAGCCAGCCCTAACTCCCACCCTCCCTCTTCACTGTCCACAGCCGAGTGAGAAAATGGCGCCGACGCGGGTACCTTATATAGGATACAAAACCCGCGAGACCCGGAAGGCGGGATGATGACGTTTTGCCTCGATTTCAGATCCGAGTCAGGCGGGAAAAGTCGAGCCTGACTCGGATTGGCCTCGGATCGGGGGGGCTCGGGGGGGTTCGGATTTCAGAAATCCGAACCCGCTCACCCCTAATATATATATATATATATATATACAGTCAGGTGCATAAATATTGGGACATTGACAGAATTTTCATATTTTGGCCTCTGGACCTGATCCAGAGCCGGACGCTCTGATCAGAGCGCTTGCTTTGATTCAGGGCCCTCCTACCCTTTATTGGAGCGGCCTCCTGACCACCCACAGCTTATGCGAGCGCCAAAAAGATGGTCGCGATGGTCAAGACCATCGTGACCATCAGGCTTGCGACCATCAGACCATCGTGATCTATCAGAGCCAAAAGCACTCCCACTGACATCACTAGTGATCTCAGTGGGGCCGGCCCCAGATGCTAGGCATTCCCATGGGAATGCCTCAGTCTGGGCAGCAATGCCCCCTTTGGTGCGAGACCTATAGCGACGGCTTGGCCATCGCTATTCGGGTCTCGCGCATGCGCACGACGGAGCTCCCTCCGTCGTGCGCATGTGCACTAGGGCACCATCGACCCGCTTGCGAGTGCGTCAGAATCAGGCCCTCTGTTCGCCACCACAATGGCTTTGAAATTAAACAAACAAAATGTGCTTTAACTGCAGACTTTCAGATTTAATTTGAGGGTAATTACATCCAAATCAGGTGAACGGTGTAGGAATTACAATGGTTTCTATATGTGCCTCCCACTTTTTAAGGGTCCAAAAGTAATGAGACAAACTAAACAATCCTAAATCTAACTTTCACTTTTTAATACTTTGTTGCAAATCCTCTGCAGGCAATTACAGCCTGAAGTCTGGAACGCATAGACATCACCAGACGCTGGGTTTCATCCATGGTTATGCTCTGCCAGGCCTCTACTGCAAATGTCTTCAGTTTCTGCTTGTTCTTGGGACATTTTCCCTTCAGTTTTGTCTTCATCAAGTGAAATGCATGCTCAGTCGGATTCAGGTCAGGGGATTGACTTGGCCAATTGCATAACATTCCACTTTTTAGCCTTAAAAAACTCTTTGGTTGCTTTTGCAGTATGCTTCGGGTCATTGTCCATCTGCACTATGAAGTGCCGTCCAATGAGTTCTGAAGCATTTGACTAAATATGAGCATATAATATTGCCCGAAACACTTCAGAATTAATTCTGCTGCTTTTGTCAGCAGTCACATCATCAATAAATACAAGGGAACCAGTTCCATTGGCAGCCATACATGCCCACGCCATGACACTACCACCACCATGCTTCACTGGTGAGGTGGTATGTATTGGATCATGAGCAGTTCCTTTCCTCCTCCATACTCTCTCTTCCCATCACTCTCGTACAAGTTGATCTTTGTCTCATCTGTCCATAGGATGTTGTTCCAGAACTGTAATGGCTTTTTTAGATGTTGTTTGGCAAACTCTAATCTGGTCTTCCTGTTTTTGTGGCTCACCAATGGATTACATCTTGTGGTGAACCCTCTATATTCACTATTGTGAAGTCTTCTCTTGATTGTTGACTTTGACACATATACACCTACCTCCTGGAGAGTGTTCTTGATTTGACCAACTGTTGTGAAGGGGTTTTTCTTCACCAGGGAAATAATTCTTCTGTCAGTTGTTTTCCGTGGTCTTCCGGGTCTTTTGGTGTTGCTGAGCTCTCCGGTGCATTCTTTCTTTTTAAGAATGTTCCAAACAGTTGATTTGGCCACACCTAATGTTTTTGCGATCTCTCTGATGGGTTTGTTTTGATTTTTCAGCCTAATTATGGCTTGCTTCACTGATAGTGACAGTTCTTTGGATCTCATATTGAGAGTCGACAGCAACTGATTCCAAATGCAAATGTCACACCTAGAATCAACTCCAGACCTTTTACCTGCTTAATTGATAATGAAATAACGAGGGAATAGCCCACACCTGTCCATGAAATAGCTTTTGAGTTGATAGTCCCATTACTTTTGGCCCCTTAAAAAGTGGGAGGCACATATAGAAACCGTTGTAATTCCTACACCGTTCACCTGATTTGGATGTAATTACCCTCAAATTAAATCTGAAAGACTGCAGTTAAAGCACATCTTGTTTGTTTCATTTCAAAGCCATTGTGGTGGTGAATAGAGGCCAAAATATGAAAATTCTGTCAATGTCCCAATATTTATGCACCTGACTGTATATATATATATATATATATATATATATTAGGGGTGAGCAGGTTCGGATTTCTGAAATCCGAACCCCCCCGAGCCCCCCCGATCCGAGTCCGATCCGAGTCAGGCTCGACTTTTCCCGCCTGACTCGGATCTGAAATCGAGGCAAAACGTCATCATCCCGCCTTCCGAGTCTCGCGGGTTTTGGATCCTATATAAGGTACCCGCGTCGGCGCCATTTTCTCACTCGGCTGTGGACAGTGAAGAGGGAGGGTGGGAGTTAGGGCTGTGTAGTGTAGTGTAGTGTAGTGTAGTGTAGTGCTGCTGTTGTCCACTACTTCAAAGTCCATAGGGGCTGGCTGTGTTGTGCTGTGCTGCTGTTGTTAATAGGGGCTGTGTCCACTACTTCAAAGTCCATAGGGGCTGGCTGGACTGTGTTGTGCAGTCAGTTCTCCATAGGGGCTGTGTCCACTCCAAAGTCCTGTGCAGTGTCCCAGACCTAAAGGGGTGCTGTAGTGTTGTCCAGGGGGTGCTCTGTCCATCAGGGGTGCTCCCCCCAAGTGCTAAAAAAATAATATATTTTCTGTGTTTGTGAATTGTGTGCGCAGTAGCCGCACGTGCATCAACAAAGTAGTGCCAAGCGTGCGCCTGTGTCATAAGTAAAGGGCCGGCTGGCTTGACCGTTAAAGGGTGCTGTAACCCCCGAAAGTACACTCCAGTCCAAACCAAAAAAAAATTATTTTCTGTGTTTGTGAATTGTGTGCGCAGTAGCCGCACGTGCATCAACAAAGTAGTGCCAAGCGTGCGCCTGTGTCATAAGTAAAGGGCCGGCTGGCTTGACCGTTAAGGGTGCTGTAACCCCCGAAAGTACACTCCAGTCCAAACCAAAAAAAAAATTATTTTCTGTGTTTGTGAATTGTGTGCGCAGTAGCCGCACGTGCATCAACAAAGTAGTGCCAAGCGTGCGCCTGTGTCATAAGTAAAGGGCCGGCTGGCTTGACCGTTAAGGGTGCTGTAACCCCCGAAAGTACACTCCAGTCCAAACCAAAAAAAAAAATATTTTCTGTGTTTGTGAATTGTGTGCGCAGTAGCCGCACGTGCATCAACAAAGTAGTGCCAAGCGTGCGCCTGTGTCATAAGTAAAGGGCCGGCTGGCTTGACCGTTAAGGGTGCTGTAACCCCCGAAAGTACACTCCAGTCCAAACCAAAAAAAAATTTATTTTCTGTGTTTGTGAATTGTGTGCGCAGTAGCCGCACGTGCATCAACAAAGTAGTGCCAAGCGTGCGCCTGTGTCATAAGTAAAGGGCCGGCTGGCTTGACCGTTAAGGGTGCTGTAACCCCCGAAAGTACACTCCAGTCCAAACCAAAAAAAAAATAATTTTCTGTGTTTGTGAATTGTGTGCGCAGTAGCCGCACGTGCATCAACAAAGTAGTGCCAAGCGTGCGCCTGTGTCATAAGTAAAGGGCCGGCTGGCTTGACCGTTAAAGGGTGCTGTAACCCCCAAAGTACACTCCAGTCCAAACCAAAAAAAAAATTATTTTCTGTGTTTGTGAATTGTGTGCGCAGTAGCCGCACGTGCATCAACAAAGTAGTGCCAAGCGTGCGCCTGTGTCATAAGTAAAGGGCCGGCTGGCTTGACCGTTAAAGGGTGCTGTAACCCCCGAAAGTACACTCCAGTCCAAACCAAAAAAAAATTATTTTCTGTGTTTGTGAATTGTGTGCGCAGTAGCCGCACGTGCATCAACAAAGTAGTGCCAAGCGTGCGCCTGTGTCATAAGTAAAGGGCCGGCTGGCTTGACCGTTAAAGGGTGCTGTAACCCCCAAAGTACACTCCAGTCCAAACCAAAAAAAAAATTATTTTCTGTGTTTGTGAATTGTGTGCGCAGTAGCCGCACGTGCATCAACAAAGTAGTGCCAAGCGTGCGCCTGTGTCATAAGTAAAGGGCCGGCTGGCTTGACCGTTAAAGGGTGCTGTAACCCCCGAAAGTACACTCCAGTCCAAACCAAAAAAAAAATATTTTCTGTGTTTGTGAATTGTGTGCGCAGTAGCCGCACGTGCATCAACAAAGTAGTGCCAAGCGTGCGCCTGTGTCATAAGTAAAGGGCCGGCTGGCTTGACCGTTAAGGGTGCTGTAACCCCCGAAAGTACACTCCAGTCCAAACCAAAAAAAAAATTATTTTCTGTGTTTGTGAATTGTGTGCGCAGTAGCCGCACGTGCATCAACAAAGTAGTGCCAAGCGTGCGCCTGTGTCATAAGTAAAGGGCCGGCTGGCTTGACCGTTAAGGGTGCTGTAACCCCCGAAAGTACACTCCAGTCCAAACCAAAAAAAAAATTATTTTCTGTGTTTGTGAATTGTGTGCGCAGTAGCCGCACGTGCATCAACAAAGTAGTGCCAAGCGTGCGCCTGTGTCATAAGTAAAGGGCCGGCTGGCTTGACCGTTAAAGGGTGCTGTAACCCCCGAAAGTACACTCCAGTCCAAACCAAAAAAAAATTATTTTCTGTGTTTGTGAATTGTGTGCGCAGTAGCCGCACGTGCATCAACAAAGTAGTGCCAAGCGTGCGCCTGTGTCATAAGTAAAGGGCCAGCTGGCTTGACTGTTAAAGGGTGCTGTAACCCCCAAAGTACACTCCAGTCCAAACCAAAAAAAAAATTATTTTCTGTGTTTGTGAATTGTGTGCGCAGTAGCCGCACGTGCATCAACAAAGTAGTGCCAAGCGTGCGCCTGTGTCATAAGTAAAGGGCCGGCTGGCTTGACCGTTAAAGGGTGCTGTAACCCCCGAAAGTACACTCCAGTCCAAACCAAAAAAAAATTATTTTCTGTGTTTGTGAATTGTGTGCGCAGTAGCCGCACGTGCATCAACAAAATAGTGCCAAGCGTGCGCCTGTGTCATAAGTAAAGGGCCGGCTGGCTTGACCGTTAAGGGTGCTGTAACCCCCAAAGTACACTCCAGTCCAAACCAAAAAAAAAATTATTTTCTGTGTTTAGCCGCACGTATATATCAAATCGATATAACATAAATGGAGGACCAAACTTTCTCCGATAAAAATAAAATAGAGAAAGATCAAGAACCACTTCCTCCTAGTGCTGAAGCTGCTGCCACTAGTCATGACATAGACGATAACATGCCATCAACGTCGTCTGCCAAGGCCGATGCCCAATGTCATAGTAGAGGGCACATACAATCCCAAATGGCAAAGTTCAGGAAAATGACCTTGAAAAAGACATTTAAATCAGCTGAAGAGAAACGTAAACTTGCCAATATGCCATTTACGACACGGAGTGGCAAGGAACGGCTAAGGTCGATCCCTAGTATGTTCATGACTAGTGGTTCAGCTTCACATGACGATGGAAGCCCTCCTCCCACTAAAAAAATCAAAAGAGTTAAGCTGGCAAAAGCACAGCGAAGAACTGTGCTTTCTAAGAAGATATCACAAATCCCCAAGGAGAGTCCAAGTGTGGTGGTGGTTGCGATGCCTGACCTTCCCAGCACTGGACGGGAAGAGGTGGCTCTTTCCACCATTTGCACGCCCGCTGCAAGTGCTGAAAGGAGCACCCACAGTCCACTTGCTGATATGCAAATTGAAGATGTCACTGTTGAAGTACAACAGGATGAGGATACTGGTGTAGCTGGCGCTGAGGAGGAAGTTGGCGAGGAGGATTCTGATGGTGATGTGGTTTGTTTAAATCAGGCTCCGGGGGAGACAGTTGTTGTCCGTGGGATGAAAAAGCCCATCACGGTCATGCCTGGGCAGAAGACCAAACATTCCACCTCTTTGGTCTGGCAATATTTCTATCCAAATCCGGACAACAACTGTCTTGCCATATGTACCATATGTAAAGGTGAAATAAGTAGGGGTAGGGACGTCAACCACCTAGGAACATCCTCCCTTATACGGCACCTGCAGCGCGTTCATAAAAAGTTACTGTCAAGTTCAGAAACTTTGGCTAAGACCGTAAGCAGTCCAGGGACACCTAAATCCCGTTGTCCTGTTGTATCCAAGCGCCTGCAAACCACACCGTCAACTCCCTCCTCGTCAATTTCCTCCTTAGTCAGGATCGGAAGTAGTCCTGCAGGCCATGTCACTGGCATGACTGACTCTCCTATCCGGGATTCCTCTGGAGGATCCTGCATTGCTACGCCTACTGCTGCCGCTGCTGCTGTTGCTGCTGCTGGGAGTCGTTCATCATCCCAGAGAGGAAGTAGGAACACCACTACTTTTACTAAACAATTGACCCTCCAACAGTCCTTAGCGAGGAGGATGAAGTACGACAGCAGCCATCCTGAAGCAAAACGTATAACTGAGGCCTTGACTGCTATGTTGGTGTTAGACGTGCGTCCGGTATCCGCCATTAGTGCAGTGGGATTTAGACAATTGATGGAGGTAGTGTGTCCCCGGTTCCAAATCCCGTCTAGATTCCACTTCACTAGGCAGGCGATACCGAGACTGTACAGAAACGTCAGAAAAAGTGTCCTCAGTGTCCTGAAAAATGCCATTGTACACAATGTCCACTTAACCACGGACATGTGGACAAGTGGAACAGGGCAGACTAAGGACTATATGACTGTGACAGCCCACTGGGTAGATGTATCACCTTACGCAGCAACAGCAGCAGCGTCACCAGTAGCAGCATCTCAGAAACGCCAGCTCGTTACAAGGCAGGCTACGCTGTGTATCACCGGTTTCAGTAAGAGGCACACCGCCGACAACCTCTTAGAGAAACTGAGGGAAATCATCGCCCAGTGGCTTACCCCACTTAGACTCTCCTGGGGATTTGTGATATCTGACAACGCCACCAATATTGTGCGGGCATTACATCTGGGCAAATTCCAGCACGTCCCATGTTTTGCTCACACAATAAACTTGGTGGTGCAGAATTTTCTGAAAAGCGACAGGGGCGTGCAGGAGACGCTTTGGGTGGCCCGAAAAATTTCTGGCCACTTTCGCCATTCAGCGACTGCGTGCCGAAGACTGGAGCGCCAGCAAACACTCTTGAACCTGCCCCGCCATCACCTGAAGCAAGAGGTTGTGACGCGGTGGAACTCAACCCTCTATATGCTTCAGAGGATGGAGGAGCAGCAAAAGGCCATACAAGCCTATACATCCACCTATGACATAGGCAAAGGAGGGGGTATGCACCTGACTCAAGCGCAGTGGAGAATGATTTCCGTGTTGTGCAAGGTTCTCCAGCCCTTCGAACTTGCCACACGTGAAGTCAGTTCAGACACAGCCAGCTTGAGTCAGGTCATTCCCCTCATCAGGTTTTTGCAGAAGCAGCTGGAGAAAGTGAAGGAGGAGCTAAGACGGAGCGATTCCGCTCGGCATGTGGGACTTGTGGATGAAGCCCTTCATTCGCTTTGCCAGGATTCCAGGGTGGTCAATCTGTTGAAATCAGACCACTACATTTTGGCCACCGTGCTTGATCCTAGGTTTAAAGCCTATGTGGTGTCTCTCTTTCCGGCCGACACAAGCCTGCAGAGGTGCAAAGACCTGCTGGTGAACACACTGTCAGCTGAAGCGGAACGTGACACGTCAACGGCTCCTTCTTCATTTTCTCCCGCAACTGGGGCTGCCAGGAAAAAACGTAGGTATCCTAAGCAACCCGCTGGCGGTGATGCAGGGCAGGCAGGACCAAGTTTGGACATCTGGTCCGGACTGAAGGACCTGGCAACAATTTCTGACATGTCTACTGTCACTGCATATGATACTGTCACCATTGACAGAATGGTGGAGGATTACATCGGTGACAGCATCCAAGTAGGCATGTCAGACAGTCCATACCTGTACTGGCAGGAAAAAGAGGCAATTTGGAGGCCCCTGTACAAGCTGGCTCTATTTTACCTGAGTTGCCCCCCCTCCAGCGTGTACTCCGAAAGAGTGTTTAGTGCAGCCGGGAACCTTGTCAGCGAAAGGCGTAGGAGGTTGCTTCCACAGAATGTGGAGAAGATGATGTTCATCAAAATTAATTATCAGCTCTTCCAGGGAGACCAGCCTCCAGAAGGTACAGAGGGACCTGTGGTGGTGGATTCAAGTGGGGACGAGTTAATACTTTGTGAGGATGAGGATGTACACACTGAAGAGGGTGAGGAATCGGTGGATGAGGAGGATGAGGATGACATCTTGCCTCCGTAGAGCCAGTTTGTGCAGGGACACATTAATTGCCAGCTTGTTTTGTGGGGGCCCAAACGAACCAATCATTTCAGCCACAGTTGTGTGGCAGACCCTGGCGCTGAAATGATTGATTTGTTAAAGTGTGCATGTCCTGTTTATACAACATAAGGGTGGGTGGGAGGGCCCAAGGACAATTCCATCTTGCACTTCTTTTTTTTCTTTGCATTATGTACAGTTTGGGGCCTAGTTTTTCTAACTGCCATCCTGTCTGCCACTGCAGTGTCACTCCTAGATGGGTCACGTGTTTGTGCCGCCCACTCGTGTCGCTTAGCATAGTCATCCAGCTACCTCGGTGCAACCTTTTGGACATGAAAACACTATTGTGAGGTGTGAGGTGTTCAGAATAGACTGGAAATGAGTGGAAATTAAGGTTATTGAGGTTAATAATAGCATAGGAGCAGAGAAACCAACAAATTCTGTGATTTTAGCTGTTTTTATGCTTTTTTAAAAAAAAATACAGATCCAAAACACAAAACCCAGAACCCAAAACACGGAAGGGTGGTTTTGGCAAAACCAATCCAGATCCAAAACACGAAGAAAGATCCAGATCCAAAACCAAAACACAAAACACGAAAAGTGGCCGGTGCACACCCCTAATATATATATATATATATATATATATATATATATATATATAGGATGTCAGACTGAGACCACCTCCGGCTGCACCTCCTGGCCTCACACCGTAACTCTGGGTACCGCAGCAGAATCTGCCACCACACTCCCTGCTCTCGCACCAAGCTCCCCTCACACATGTACCAAAGTCAACATGTGTCCACTGGGTCCCGGTTGCCAGGACAACTCGGATACCTCGCACATCAGAATATCACACAAATGCATCCTGATGATTAGCAATTTTGCGCAGTATCCCTTCCTATCATGGCATATCATGGCAATAAGACGTGATAAAAATATTGAAATTACCAAATTACTCTTGCTGGAACATGGGTTCCTATAAGAGACCGTCCCGGCAAACAGTTGGAAGCAAAGTGATATAGCTAATGGACTTTGCGACTAAGCCAAGCCATGCGTCCCCCCCACACACACTTTTTCACAAAATAGGCATCTCATATGCAACTAATGTAACAAAATTACAATGCAGGGGTACCCTGGAGACTGTCGCTGGCATTCCATGCAGCTGCCATGTGCTACTCAGACGCTAACCTGGGTATAAAGGCAAAAGACAGTATAAAGGCAAAAGACAGAGGCCGATATGAGAGAGTCGCGCCATGCATCACTCCACGCGTCGTTGTGCTTAATCTGCAACTTGGTACCAATTCCTTTGCAACAAAAATACTAATTCTAAGTACCAGGACATTAAAAGTGACTTTGTGTGCAGCTACGATGTGAATGAGATGCTAAATTCAGGAAACAGTATGAAAGTCCTTGAATTGCTACCCATGGCGGAGTATGACACCAAAAAGGATAGATATATGAAGACACATCTGTAAACTTTCAATTATCTCTGAGTGTTTGCCTTGCCAGTATCTTCTCTCCATAGATACAGGTGAAGTGTTCTTTTTATCGTTAAAACAAGAAGTCATATTTATCTGCACCATGGGTTAAGTCAGAGGTTCTCAAACTAGGGGGTCTATTTACTAAGCAGTGATAAGTGACAGAGTGAAAAGTGATAAGTAAGTGATAAGGTGCCAGCCAATCAGCTCCCAACTGCCATTTCACAGGCTGTGTTTGAAAAATTACAGTTGGCAGCTGATTGGCTGGCACCTTATCATTTCCTTATCACTTTTCACTCTGTCTCTTATCACTGCTTAGTAAATAGACCCCTATGTCCTGAAGGCACCCTAACAGTCCATGTTTTAAGGATATCCATGGTGGGTGTTAAATCAAAAGACTGAGGTACTAATTCTGGGCCTAATTTATCAATGAGTTTTATAATTCAGAACGAGTGATATTGGGGTCTATTTACTAAACCTTGGATGGAGATAAGTACCAGCCAATCAGCTCCTAACTGTCATGTCACAGGCTGTGTTTGAAAAATGTCAGTTAGGATCTGGTTGGCTGGTGCTTTATCTCTGTCCACTTTATCTCCATCCAAGGCTTAGTAAATAGACCCCAAAACTTGTTGCATATGATATATTTGGGTCTGTTCACTAAGCCTTGGAGAGAGAGATAAAGTGGAGAAAGATAAGTACAAACCAATCAGCTCCTAACTGTCATTTTTCAAACACAACCTGTGACATGACAGTTAGGAGCTATTTGGTTGGTACTCATCTTTCTCCACTTTATCTCTCTCCATGGCTTAGTAAATAGTGAATAGATCCCATGGTGCTCCAGTCAATCAGCTCCCAACTGTTATTTTTTTCAAACAGGTGACAGTTGGGAGCTGATTGGCTGGAGCACCATTTATCATATGCGGTGACTTTTATCACTCCTTGTGAATGATAAAACTCGTTGCTAAATGAGGCCCTAAGTTACCTATACCCAAGCATGGTTATCCTTAAAACCTGGGCCGTTAGGGTGCCTTGAGGAATGAGTTTGAGAACCTCTGGGTTAAGTAATAATAAATAGGCCCCTAACTCACCATAAAAAGCAGAACCAATCGGTGCTCAAAGTGACCATTACACAACAAAGTAATGACATAGCACTTGACAGCTAATTACCAAGGAATACCTTTTGAACAAAGTATTTTTTGGATATTGAAATACTACAAGAAGATCTCAACAAATTCAGAATCATAGGCCTGATTCAGATGTGGAGGCTGAAGCATTAGCAGCGGCGATTTTGTACACAGCTGCCGTGTGGCAATATTCTAACGCTACGGCTGCCTGGAATGTACTGAGACGACCCCGGCGGCCTCGCAGATCCTAGCAACTGTGTACAAACATGGAGCGATGGTCGCAGATCCATCGATAATCGACCGCCTGAATAACCCTATGGTCACGCAGAATGGTTGAGTGAACTGAGACAGTAGCGCCATGTTTTCTGCGTACAGCATCACAGATGTAGGCAGATACACGCCCCAAAAACGGTCACGACACACCATTTTTCTGCAACTCCCTGTTACGTTCCACAAAAAGGCCCCTGTCTGTCAATCACTTGCGAATAAATCCTCACTACAACCGTAGACGCAGATCATCGCAATTCAATAGCTGCCAAGACGCATGTGCAGTCCACCGATAATCGCTCAACTGTGTGGACATCAAATTAGCGGCCATATCTGAATCAGGCCCCGTAATCCTTGAAATTATGGGCTCGATTCAGACTCGCTCGCTAGGAAGTGTTCGCACGCAGGCGGACGATGTTTTAATTCTGCGTATGTGTACGCAGTGCGCGTGCGTGAACCAGTGAGAGCGATTGGGAAGCGTACGCTCGCCACGCATACACTGCCCGGCTGAATGAGTGACAGGAGAAGCCGTTTGTGGGTGGTGACAGGGACTGGCCACTAGAAACGGGGGGAGTGGATGTGCGAACGCAGGCGTGCCTGAGCGTCTTAACGACATTTCAGAGGCGTGCATAATTAAGAGGCTGCGTCACAGTACACATCACCTGGTTGAATTTTACACTGAAGTGTTCGCAGTGCTTGCAGTAGGGTATAGTCAGCCACAAGCGCTGCGTATGCATCCGATGGTCCTCGATGGTACCGGTGGTTGCATACACTCCCTGGAGATGAAGTGCGCAAGACAGGTTGGTGGGTGTCTGCATACAGAAAGCGATCGCACGCCAGGACATAGTGGGCGTGCTAATGCCCTACCGTGCGATCGCCTGCCTTGCTGGGTGTGTACCGGATTTGCATACGCTGGGTGCGTGCGAATGCATCTAGCGAGCGGGTCTGAATCGGGGCCTATATTGAAATATGTATTAAAACATTTTGGACTCCTGCGACTGTCAAATCATTAATAATGTAATTGTTACAAGAGCCACATATTTATTTAATTCATTCTTGCTTCATAATTGAACATCTCTGTATTTATTTATTTCATTAATTTCTTGCATCCTAATTGTATATAGAAAGCCTTATAGAATTAAACGGCATTCACACCCAGCACTTTGCGGTGCTTAATCATCCAGTATCTGCATTTTAATCAAGACAGTACTTAATGAATATTCAAGAAGCTCTATTTATGAAAGCAAAGATAGGAAACTGCTTAAATGTGTAAAGTGTGATCCAGAAGATGGGACCCGGCTCTCCCTTTACAGAGACAGAACTAATCAAACAACTGGCATTTTAACACATAAGCTCGGAGACTACTGCGATGCTAAATGTACTTCAGGATGAGCAGGGAAGGAAAGACCGTCTGAAAATGGGTCAGCGTGGATTACAGTGTGTGTCCTTCCTCTCGGCAAGGTCATCCAGTTTGACTGTAGAACTCTGAATACAGAGAACGCTGTAAACCTGTCTCCCGAGTAACAGTCTGCCTGTAATCACCACAGAGAGGTACCAATGAGAGGAAGGGTGAAATATCTATTGTGTGCCAAAAAATGTACACAACAGCCAGAGGTAATCTATATCTCCCACAATGATTTAATCTAAAAATGATTTCATTCATCGTAATTGAATTCAATTGGAAAATAAGTGAGGGAGCTCTCAAAGACCATATTCCCTTTAAAAGAAAAAGAATACATTGGAAAAAGTCTATTAAAATCATTGCAATAAGAGCAATGTGTTTAGGCCCCCATACATCAGCAATTGATTGCAGCAATCGATTGCAGCAATCGTGCAATTTGCAATCGATTGTGTATAAAAATCTTTCCCTTTTTCAATCGATTTTGGCAATTCTGCAATCTGCAATCGATTGAAAAAGGGAAAGATTTTTATACACAATCGATTGCAAATTGTACGATTGCTGCAATCAATTGCTGATGTATGGGGGCCTTTACTCGTCCATTTAACAACCAATCAGCGATGTTATGTGTGTGACTGTGAGATGTGTTGTGGATTGTAGCGTTATATTTATAGCATGCACTTTATGTTATTATAGTCACTGGTTGTCATGCATGCAAAGCAAAAAAAAAGAGTTCTATAAATGGCAAAAAGTTTTTGACGGCAATAGAGATTGCCACCCTTAACAAATCGGGCAGTTGGGTATTTTTGTGAAGGACAGGATCAGATTCCTAATAGCAAGCAGAAAAGAAACAGGGTGCTGTCGCAGTACCCATTTTACTGTGCACAGCAAACTACCCAGGGCCGGCTCCACCATTAGGCAACTGCCTAGGAATACCGGGATCTGGGGGGGGGGGTTAGGGCGCCACAGAGACTGCCCATCACAATATTAAGGATATCTCTGAGGGAGACATTCTTGTTGTACTAAATGCAGGTGGCAGCTGTGGAGCTAAGATGATGCCTCCTCACTTTCACCTGATGGGCTGGAAAGTGGGTATTGGTGGTGGTGGTGGCCAGGGGGCGGTTCAGTAGAATGCAGTTTTGCCTAGGGTGCCATGATACCTTGATCCGTCCCTGAAACTACCCCCAGTATATTTAGTTCTTGCAGTAAAGTGCAAGCGGTTACATATGAAGGTTACGATAGCAAGCAGCTAAAATAAAGGGTGTTGTGGCTGTGTGACTGCCCTCCCAAACCCCCAAAACTTGGTTTACATGTATCTTGCACTTGCGACCACCTATCAATAGGGGCGGCAAGAGGGGGGGAGTGGGTACTAATTACCCATGCCCGGGCTTGTTGGAAGAGCCCTGGGCTGGGTCCACCGCCACTCTTACCTGTCTGCAGCCCCTATCCCCGGCCCAGCACACACTGCTCTGTGCTGGGGAATAGTGGGGTTAGAAGGGCCACTGCCTGTGCGAGGGTGGGGGAGAGCTATCACACTGATCGGTCCCCCCCCCCTGGGTTTGCCCCTGGCGAGGAGCTCAAAGCACTCCCCACTCCAGATTATACAGCAAAATGTGAGACATGCAGACAGAGAGATATCAGCATAATAGTGTAGCCTTATTGGTGGGATCAGGGGCGACTCAGACAGCTATAGAGGAAGACTCATAGAACTGCGTCAAGTATGAACAGAAGAGGGTTCAATAGATTGCTACAGAGAAAATCTGGCCCACCCACCTCCAATCCCTGTTGTCTAACAACCATGACCTACAATTTGATCCACCAAAGTTTTACCCAGCACTGAATGTCAGGCATGCTGCTTGCATCTTTGTAAAAATAAATCAACAGCCTGATGATCCTATGCCACTGTTAGTGAGAATTCACCAGGGTGGGAAATACTAGCAGCTTGCTGCTGCTATACCATTGATAGTGAGTACACACCAGGGTGGCCAATACTTACAGTCTGCCACTGATAATGAAGACACATCATATATATTATATAACATATCTATGTGCAAACAATAAACTCTTCTTCTATGCTTATACAAATGCATTTTTAGTTAGTTTTAGACAATAGGCTGCACCTCTAGATGGATCCCCCATCACCTTAAAAGATCCAAATAAATCATACAACACATGAACAAACTGTCCAGAAGGCGCTAAACACTGTAGTTATTAATGTGCAATTTTTAGACAGTCCAATAGAGGCACTTCATGTAATATAGTGTTCACTCTAGGTCCGGCAGCAGGCAGGGCGCCGGACCTAGAGCTAGGGCACTTCCGAATAGGTGACGTGGCCAAAGAAAAGGGGCGTGTCTTTATGACGCGTCCCCTTTTCGTCACTCCTGGGGGCGTGCCCGGCACTTACGGACATGTCGGGCAGCCACCAAGCACTGCGGTCACAGTAAATGGATGCCGGGCACATGCGCCTGGCATCCATTCACCGGCGGTGACCGCTGCGCCGTCATTTTGAACACCCGCGGGACACTGTGACCTGCGGGTCGAGACAGAACTAAAACAGCCTAGCAGGAACGCTATAATAGTGATGATTAATCCCCATGTGACAGTTTTAGTCCATCGAAACGCTAAATACAATGAAGATGCATGGAATAAAATGTAGCTTAATCTCTGAATGGATTCTAAAAAAAAGATCCTTGCTCCAAATGATACCCCAAAAAACAATACAACAATTAAAATATTGTACATAAAATTTATTAAAAATATATATGACATTTAATGTTGCATATATGTAATTTATCTGCAATATATGAAATTTAATGTTATATTTTGTACATTGTATGGACATATATGCTTTCACCTGCTGGATGAAATTCTGGTTATATTTAGCTTCTCGATGTACACACCCCGATGGACTAAAACTGGCACGCTGGGTTTAATCATCACTATTACATGGAGTACCTCTATTGGACAGTCTAAAAATTGCACACAGAGGCCCTGATTCAGAGCCGGATGCTCTGAAAGAGTGCTCGCTCTGAATCAGGGCGTCTATTTTTTTTTAATTACCTGTTAGCTGTTGCCACCCACAGCTAATGTGAGCGGCCAGGATGATGGTCGCGATGGTCAAGACCATCGCGACCATCGGGCTTGCAACGAGACCCTTGTGGTAGGGTCTCGTGGCCACAAGCCCCAAAGAGCTTTCGGCTCTAACAGAGCCGAAAGCTCTCCCACTGACATCACTAGTGATGTCAGTGGGGCCGGCCCCAGACGGTAGGCGTTCTCATGGGAACGCCTCCGTCTGGGCAGCCACCCCCCCAGCCTGCCCATCAAAGGGGGCGTGCTGTCACTCAAAATCGACAGCACGCCCCCTTTGGTGTGAGACTCGGAGCGATGGATTGCCCGTCGCTATCCGGGTCTCACGCATGCGCACGATGGAGCCGGCTCCGTCGTGCGCATGCGCTCTGGGCCACCATAGACCCGGTTGCGAGCACTCGGCGCCCAGAGAGGAGTGTGCAAACAGCAACAGAGCTAAAGGAGGTACAGGGGGCGCTCCTGATATGGGGCCCATATGTAAGGAGAAGACAAGCAACAATGGTTCATCCCCTCCCACCACTCTACTCAGAGGCCCAAAAGAGCAGACTGGAGGCCTCTTCTGGACTGGCGTAGGGCATTTTGTATTTAATTATGAGAATGCTGTCTATCAGTTATAAGATCAGCACACAAAATGGTTGCCTCCACTGTGTGCATATGACAGATTGTCTTTAAGCAGACAATGTTCTGTTTGGTCTGAATGCAGTGCATATCAATTAGAATTGTGCATTGATTAGTATTACACATTTTATTAAAACTAATGTGACTGTATGATTGATTCTTTATAATTCTCTGTATTTAAAACAACAGATTGAGAATTGACAACAAAATAATAGGAGGTACACAAGTCCAGAAGATACAGACCACATTAGGAAGCAAAAAAAAAAAGAGAACATAAAAAAAACTTCAAAGCACACATGTAACAATAGAAACAGTTAGGTCTTATATTCCTAATTTTCAGAAAAAAAACATCAGGGAAGGGGTGGGGATAAGGAGAGACTGTCACGGACTGGGGAACTTGGTGTTGTGAACCCGAGCTGGGTTGTAGAACAGAGACACCTGAACCTGGGAGTAGTTGGAATTTGGATGGTTTAATGTAATTTTTGCTCATACAGATATGATAGGAACAGTGATATGAGATGTAACTTAAAGTCCTATGTGCAGAGATAGCGCAACTGGAAGATACTGAACAAACTGTAAAGCAAAGTCACTGAAAAGTCACTGAACTTGGAGGGTGAACTGTAACGAGTAACTGAGGGCTTGAAGAAGTAGAACTTGAAGAATAAATTAAAATCTTGAAATGTGGATCCGGATTGGTATTTACTGGTTTAGGGTATAGCACTTGAGAATGACTCCGGACTGGAGAATGCTGGATTGGAGTGATGCACTTGAGAATGACTCCGGGCTGGAGTATGCTCGATTGGAGTGATGCACTTGAGTATGACTCCGGGCTGGAGTATGCCGGGTTGGAGTGGTGAACTCAAGTATGACTCCGGGTTGGATTGGACTTGGGCACTGTGGAAACTCAGGAACAAACAAGGATTTCAACCGAGGGATGCTGGAACAGGCTTAGGCACTGTAGCAACTGGAACATGGGTTTCACACAAGGGGCACAGGAACAAGCATCATGCTGCGGCAATGGACATTGTTGTACTGGGAACTGGCCTGTGTCTCTGGAGGACATTTTATACTGTCAGGCAGACTAGGATTGGCTAGCGCCGGCAGAGAGCGTTGTTGACTGGATGCGCGCACACCACCTGACTTGACCCAAGATGGCCGCGCCCATAATCCGGAGTACTTGCACGCTGGCGCGCTATGCACACATGGAAGTGCGGCAGTGACACACAGGCAACAATGGGGATGCCGCGGACAGTCCTCAGGCGGAGGCCCCACACAGGAGACCACAGGATGTAGCGGCCGGTGGCTCAGCAGGCCACGATGACACCGACGCATACCTCCCCATGATCTCAGTGGTCTGAGACGGAGGTCTTTAGCACGGTTTGTGATAGTACCCCCCTTTTTAAAAGTGGACACCGGACACTTCCTAGGCTTATGAGGAAATCTGGAATGGAAGGTTTTAACAAGATGAGGATCATGGACATTGGTGGCAAAAATCCAAGTTCTCTCTTCTGGACCATAGCCCTTCCAATCGATGAGATACTGGAGCTGCCCATAGCGAGAGCGGGAATCCAAGATCCTTTGAATTTCGAATTCTTGTCCACGTTGAGTATGGACACTGGGTGTTCTAGGAAGAACTCTCTGGGACTTGTTCAGAATCAAAGGTTTCAAAAGTGACACATGGAAGGAGTTTGGAATTCGTAGAGCAGGAGGTAATTTTAATTTGACAGCCACAGAATTGATAACTCTTTCTATTGGAAATGGGCCAATAAATCGTGGAGCAAACTTCATAGACGGAATCCGAAGTCTGAGGTTTCAAGTGGACAACCACACCCTGTCCCCAGGTTGGAACTTTGGAGCGGCCCGTCTTTTACAATCTGTAAATTTCTTGTAACATACAGAAGCCTGTAACAGAGAAGAGTGCACTTTTTCCCAAATAGCTGTAAGATGCTGGAGAGTGTCTTTGACAGCCGGTACGTCAATAGCCGGCACCAATGGAAATTCTGGCAAACGAGGATGCTGACCATATACAGTGTAAAAAGGTGTATTCTCTGTGGAGGAATGGTAACGGTCATTATGGGCAAACACAGCCCAGGGCAGAAGTTCCAGCCAATCATCTTGCAAAGATGAAATAAACAGGCGAAGGAACTTCTCAAGATCTTGATTCACCCTCTCCGTTTGCCCATTAGTCTGTGGGTGGTAGGCTCTGGAATACCTGAGTTTCACTTGAAGGGCTGAACATAAAGACCTCCAGAATTTCGCCACGAACTGAACTCCTCTGTCAGAGATAATATCCTGAGGAAAGCCATGTAGATGAAAAATTTCCTTGATGAAGAGTTGTGCAAGCTGGGATGCAGACGGCAGACCTGTTAGAGGCACAAAGTGGGCCATTTTAGAGAATCTGTCAACGATCACCCATATAGTATTGTAACTCTGAGACGGGGATAAATCCGTGATGAAGTCTATAGACAAATGGACCAGGGCTGTTGAGGCACAGCCAATGGTTGCAGTAGACCAGGAGACGTTCTTCTAGAATTTTATGTTGAGCACATTTAGCGCAGGAAGCAACATAGTCTTGAACATCAGTCTTCAGAGTAGGCCACCAATAGGAGCGTTGAATAAACTTGACAGTCTTCTCAGTATGTCCAGAGAATCGGGAGGCATGGGCCCAATACAATAACTTCTTACGAAGATCTGGTGCCACAAAGGTCTTTCCCCGAGAAGGATCAGGCGTGAGTCTGGTAGATGCAAAAGACGTAGGATCTAAAATAGGAGGAGAAGGTTCCTGCTCAGATTCCTGTTCTGAATCCAAGGAGCGGGATAAGGCGTCAGCCTTAGTATTCTGTGGACCTGGATGATAGGAAAATTTAAAATCAAAACCAGAGAAAAACAGCACCCATCTGGCCTGTCTGGAATTCAAACAATGAGCTGTTTGCAAATAGAGCAAATTCTTATAGTCTGTGAAGACTGAAATAGGGTACAAAGCTCCTTCCAGTAGATAGCGCCATTCTTCCAGTGCCAGTTTAATCGCCAGAAGCTCTTGATCTCTGATAGAATAACTCCTCTCTGCTGGTAGAAATCTTCGGGAAAAGAAACAACAGAGATGTAACTTCCCATCATCAAATCGTTGAGAGAGAATAGCTCCTACCCCTTCCATAGAGGCATCTACTTCCAGGATGAAGGGGCGAGTCACATCAGGTTGCCTTAAGACTGGTACTGAAATGAAGGCTTGCTTCAACTGGTGAAAGGCAGAGGTAGCTTCAGGAGACTATATACTGGGGTTTTCCCCTTTCCGAGTAAGGACAGTAATAGGAGCAACCAAAGAGTAGAATCCCTTGATAAACTTGCGGTAGTAATTAGCGAATCCTAAAAATTGCTGAATGGACTTTAACGAGGTGGGCAAGGACCAATCAAGAATGGCCTGCAACTTCTGTGGATCCATCTGTAGACTGGTTCCAGAGATGATGTATCCAAGGAAAGGAATGGTCGAGGTCTCAAAGGTGCATTTTTCAAGCTTGCAGAAAAGCAAATTCCTTCTTACATGGAGCAGAACCTCTTTGACTTGGGAGCGATGTGAGTGAAGGTCTTGAGAGAAGATTAAAATATCGTCTAAGTAGACTACGACTGACTTGTAGAGAAGATCTCTAAAAATCTCGTTAATGAAGTGCTGGAAGACCGCTGGGGCATTGCTGAGGCCGAAGAGCATAACCAGATATTCATAGTGCCCGTCCCTGGTGTTGAAGGCAGTTTCCCATTCGTCCCCTTCACGTATGCGGATCAAGTTGTACGCGCCCCTAAGATCGAGCTTGGTGAAAACGGAAGCTCCCTTCACCCTATCAAACAACTCAGTTATGAGCGGGAGCGGATATCGATTCTTGACGGTGATATCGTTAAGTCCTTGGTAGTCGATACAGGGATGAAGTCCACCGTCTTTTTTCTTTACAAAGAAGAACCCTGCTCCGGCAGGCGAGCTGGAGGGACGAATAAAGCCCTTCTCCAAGTTTTCTTTGATATATTCAGACATAGATTGAGTCTCTGGCAAAGAAAGAGGATACATTTGTCCACGAGGTGGGGTTTTCCCTGGAACAAAATCAATGGGACAATCCCATTTACGGTGAGGAGGAAGAGTGTCCGCTCCCTGTTTACTGAACACATCACTAAAGTCCTGGTAGGCCTCAGTGAGACCTTCTAAGGGTTTCACATGAGAGTTTCGTATAGGAACTACTTGAGGAAGACAGTTCTGGAAACAAAATGGACTCCAGGAGACAATTTGAAAGGATGTCCAATCAATACGAGGATTATGTCTTTGAAGCCATGGGAGGCCCAAAATTAATTCATGAGAGGCTTTCGGAATCACGAGGAAGGATAAACTTTCTACATGGAGCGCCCCAACTTTGAGCTTCAGAGGCTGGGTGCGATGCGAAATTCTTCCACCAATAAATTGGTTACCATTTATAGCCGTTAAAGACACTGGACGGGGCAGCCACTCGGTGGGTATGCGATGTCTGTGAATGAAGTCCGAAGTGAGGAATTCCCGGCCGCTCCAGAGTCGAGCAAAGCTGGAACACTTAGGTAGGCTTGGTTTACCTCCAACAAGGCAATGAGGGTATGATCAGTTTCCTTATGCGATTCCATAGATACTCCTAACTTAACCCCTCTATCATAGGTTAGGAGGGGGCATTTCCCGGACAGGAAGGGCAAGACTTGAGATAATGCTGCGAGGAAGCACAGTACAGACAGAGATTTCCAGTCGTCTCTTCTGACGTTCTTCAGGGGATAACCGGCAGTGGTTCACTTGCATAGGTTCGTCAGGATGAGGAGAGGGAGAAATAGCTCAAGGAACAGAACGACCCTTAGAACGGTCGAACCGACTTCTTTCCATAACTCGCTCTCTATGACATAGATCGACTTTATTACATAATGATATCAACCCGTCCAATGACGAAGGCAGCTCACGGGAAGCTAGATCATCTTTGATTCTTTCTGATAATCAATTCCAAAAGGCTGCTGTTAAAGCATCCTCATTCCAGGTTAGCTCAGAGGCTAGAGTGCGAAATAGAATCACATACTGACTGACAGTCCTACTGCCTTGACAAAGACGTAACACATCATTAGAGGCAGAGGTCGTTCTACCAGGTTCATCGAAGATTTTTCAAAAGGTAGCTGCAAACTCAGTATAGTTGGAGAGAACTGGGTCAGCCTTCTCCCAGAGAGGAAAAACCCAGTCCAGGGCTTGACCCGTTAATAGTGATATTATATACGCCACTCGAGTTCTGGAAGTGGGGAAGCTAGCTGCTTGTAACTCAAAGTGAATCTCACATTGATTTAAAAAAACCATGACAAAACTTTGGGTTTCTGTCAAACTTGTTGGGAGGAGGGAGCTAAAGACGAGACACTGGTGGGAAGGTCACTAAAGGAGTAGTCGCAGGAGTAGAACTGCTGGGCTAAAAGTCCGCTCTGGATGTTCCTGAGAGGAGAGCTTGAACATTATCCAAACAAGTAGAGATATCTTGAATGTATTGCATCAACTGCACTTGAGCAGACTCCTGCCTTCCTGGGTAGCACCAGGTCCAGGGCTCGGACTACCAGACGGGTCCATGTGGCCAGTACAAACTGTCACGGACTGGGGAACTTGGTGTTGTGAACCCAAGCTGGGTGGTAGAACAGAGACACCTGAACCTGGGAGTAGTTGGAATTTGGATGGTTTAATGTAATTTCTGCTCATACAGATATGATAGGAACAGTGATATGAGATGTAATTTAAAGTCCTATGTGCAGAGATAGCGCAACTGGAAGATACTGAACAAACTGTAAAGCAAAGTCACTGAAAAGTCACTGAACTTGGAGGGTGAACTGTAACGAGGAACTGAGGGCTTGAAGAAGTAGAACTTGAAGAATAAATTAAAATCTTGAAATGTGGATCCGGATTGGTATTTACTGGTTTAGGGTATAGCACTTGAGAATGACTCCGGACTGGAGAATGCTGGATTGGAGTGATGCACTTGAGAATGACTCCGGGCTGGAGTATGCTCGATTGGAGTGATGCACTTGAGTATGACTCCGGGCTGGAGTATGCCGGGTTGGAGTGGTGAACTCAAGTATGACTCCGGGTTGGATTGGACTTGGGCACTGTGGAAACTCAGGAACAAACAAGGATTTCAACCGAGGGATGCTGGAACAGGCTTAGGCACTGTAGCAACTGGAACATGGGTTTCACACAAGGGGCACAGGAACAAGCATCATGCTGCGGCAATGGACATTGTTGTACTGGGAACTGGCCTGTGTCTCTGGAGGACATTTTATACCGTCAGGCAGACTAGGATTGGCTAGCGCCGGCAGAGAGCGTTGTTGACTGGATGCGCGCACACCACCTGACTTGACCCAAGATGGCCGCGCCCATGATCTGGAGTACTTGCACGCTGGCGCGCTATGCACACATGGAAGTGCGGCAGTAACACACAGGCAACAGTGGGGATGCCGCGGACAGTCCTCAGGCGGAGGCCCCACACAGGAGACCACAGGATGTAGCGGCCGGTGGCTCAGCAGGCCACGATGACACCGACGCATACCTCCCCATGACCTCAGTGGTCTGAGACGGAGGTCTTTAGCACGGTTTGTGATAGTACCCCCCTTTTTAAAAGTGGACACCGGACACTTCCTAGGCTTATGAGGAAATCTGGAATGGAAGGTTTTAACAAGATGAGGATCATGGACATTGGTGGCAAAAATCCAAGTTCTCTCTTCTGGACCATAGCCCTTCCAATCGATGAGATACTGGAGTTGCCCATAGCGAGAGCGGGAATCCAAGATCCTTTGAATTTCGAATTCTTGTCCACATTGAGTATGGACACTGGGTGTTCTAGGAAGAACTCTCTGGGACTTGTTCAGAATCAAAGGTTTCAAAAGTGACACATGGAAGGAGTTTGGAATTCGTAGAGCAGGAGGTAATTTTAATTTGACAGCCACAGGATTGATAACTCTTTCTATTGGAAATGGGCCAATAAATCGTGGAGCAAACTTCATAGACGGAATCCAAACTCTGAGGTTTCGAGTGGACAACCACAACCTGTCCCCAGGTTGGAACTTTGGAGCGGCCCGTCTTTTACGATCTGCAAATTTCTTGTAACATACAGAAGCCTGTAACAGAGAAGAGTGCACTTTTTCCCAAATAGCTGTAAGATGCTGGAGAGTGTCTTTGACAGCCGGTACGTCGATAGCCGGCACCAATGGAAATTCTGGCAAACGAGGATGCTGACCATATACAGTATAAAAAGGTGTATTCTCTGTGGAGGAATGGTAACGGTCATTATGGGCAAACACAGCCCAGGGCAGAAGTTCCAGCCAATCATCTTGCGAAGATGAAATAAACAGGCGAAGGAACTTCTCAAGATCTTGATTCACCCTCTCCGTTTGCCCATTAGTCTGTGGGTGGTAGGCTCTGGAATACCTGAGTTTCACTTGAAGGGCTGAACATAAAGACCTCCAGAATTTTGCCATGAACTGAACTCCTCTGTCAGAGATAATATCCTGAGGAAAGCCATGTAGATGAAAAATTTCCTTGATGAAGAGTTGTGCAAGCTGGGATGCAGACGGCAGACCTGTTAGAGGCACAAAGTGGGCCATTTTAGAGAATCTGTCAACGATCACCCATATAGTATTGTAACTCTGAGACGGGGGTAAATCTGTGATGAAGTCTATAGACAAATGGACCAGGGCTGTTGAGGCACAGCCAATGGTTGCAGTAGACCAGGAGACGTTCTTCTAGAATTTTATGTTGAGCACATTTAGCGCAGGAAGCAACAAAGTCTTGAACATCAGTCTTCAGAGTAGGCCACCAATAGGAGCGTTGAATAAACTTGACAGTCTTCTCAGTATGTCCAGAGAATCGGGAGGCATGGGCCCAATACAATAACTTCTTACGAAGATCTGGTGCCACAAAGGTCTTTCCCCGAGAAGGATCAGGCGTGAGTCTGGTAGATGCAAAAGACGTAGGATCTAAAATAGGAGGAGAAGGTTCCTGCTCAGATTCCTGTTCTGAATCCAAGGAGCGGGATAAGGCGTCAGCCTTAGTATTCTGTGGACCTGGATGATAGGAAAGTTTAAAATCAAAACCAGAGAAAAACAGCACCCATCTGGCCTGTCTGGAATTCAAACAATGAGCTGTTTGCAAATAGAGCAAATTCTTATGGTCGGTGAAGACTGAAATAGGGTACAAAGCTCTTTCCAGTAGATAGCGCCATTCTTCCAGTGCCAGTTTAATCGCCAGAAGCTCTTAATCTCTGATGGTATAACTCCTCTCTGCTGGTAGAAATCTTCGGGAAAAGAAACAACAGAGATGTAACTTCCCATCATCAAATCGTTGAGAGAGAATAGCTCCTACCCCTTCCATAGAGGCATCTACTTCCAGGATGAAGGGGCGAGTCACATCAGGTTGCCTTAAGACTGGTGCTGAAATGAAGGCTTGCTTCAACTGGTGAAAGGCAGAGGTAGCTTCAGGAGACTATATACTGGGGTTTGCCCCTTTCCGAGTAAGGACAGTAATAGGAGCAACCAAAGAGTAGAATCCCTTGATAAACTTGCGGTAGTAATTAGCGAATCCTGAAAATTGCTGAATGGACTTTAACGAGGTGGGCAAGGACCAGTCAAGAATGGCCTGCAACTTCTGTGGATCCATCTGCAGACTGGTTCCAGAGATGATGTATCCAAGGAAAGGAATGGTCGAGGTCTCAAAGGTGAACTACTTGAGGAAGACAGTTCTGGAAACAAAATGGACTCCAGGAGACAATTTGAAAGGATGTCCAATCAATACGATGATTATGTCTTTGAAGCCATGGGAGGCCCAAAATTAATTCATGAGAGGCTTTCGGAATCACGAGGAAGGATAAACTTTCTACATGGAGCGCCCCAACTTTGAGCTTCAGAGGCTGGATGCGATGCGAAATTCTTCCACCAATAAATTGGTTACCATTTATAGCCGTTAAAGACACTGGATGGGGCAGCCACTCGGTGGGTATGCGATGTCTGTGAATGAAGTCCGAAGTGAGAAATTCCCGGCCGCTCCAGAGTCGAGCAAAGCTGGAACACTTAGGTAGGCTTGGTTTACCTCCAACAAGGCAATGAGGGTAGGATCGGTTTCCTTATGCGATTCCATAGATACTCCTAACTTAACCGCTCTATCATAGGTTAGGAGGGGGCATTTCCCGGACGGGAAGGGCAAGACTTGAGATAATGCTGCGAGGAAGCACAGTACAGACAGAGATTTCCAGTCGTCTCTTCTGACGTTCTTCAGGGGATAACCGGCAGTGGTTCACTTGCATAGGTTCGTCAGGATGAGGAGAGGAAGAAATAGCTCAAGGAACAGAATGACCCTTAGAACGGTCGAACCGACTTCTTTCCATAACTCGCTCTCTATGACATAGATCGACTTTATTACATAATGATATCAACCCGTCCAATGACGAAGGCAGCTCACGGGAAGCTAGATCATCTTTGATTCTTTCTGATAATCAATTCCAAAAGGCTGCTGTTAAAGCATCCTCATTCCAGGTTAGCTCAGAGGCTAGAGTGCGAAATAGTATCACATACTGACTGACAGTCCTACTGCCTTGACAAAGACGTAACACATCATTAGAGGCAGAGGTCGTTCTACCAGGTTCATCGAAGATTTTTCGAAAGGTAGCTGCAAACTCAGTATAGTTGGAGAGAACTGGGTCAGTCTTCTCCCAGAGAGGAAAAACCCAGTCCGGCTTGACCCATTAATAGTGATATTATATACGCCACTCGAGTTCTGGAAGTGGGGAAGCTAGCTGCTTGTAACTCAAAGTGAATCTCACATTGATTTAAAAAAACCATGACAAAACTTTGGGTTTCTGTCAAACTTGTTGGGAGGAGGGAGCTAAAAACGAGACACTGGTGGGAAGGTCACTAAAGGAGAAGTCGCAGGAGTAGAACTGCTGGGCTAAAAGTCCGCTCTGGATGTTCCAGAGAGGAGAGCTTGAACATTATCCAAACAAGTAGAGATATCTTGAATGTATTGCATCAACTGCACTTGAGCAGACTCCTGCCTTCCTGGGTAGCACCAGGTCCAGGGCTCGGACTACCAGACGGGTCCATGTGGCCAGTACAAACTGTCACGGACTGGGGAACTTGGTGTTGTGAACCCAAGCTGGGTGGTAGAACAGAGACACCTGAACCTGGGAGTAGTTGGAATTTGGATGGTTTAATGTAATTTCTGCTCATACAGATATGATAGGAACAGTGATATGAAATGTAACTTAAAGTCCTCTGTGCAGAGATAGCGCAACTGGAAGATACTGAACAAACTGTAAAGCAAAGTCACTGAAAAGTCACTGAACTTGTAGGGTGAACTGTAACGAGGAACTGAGGGCTTGAAGAAGTAGAACTTGAAGAATAAATTAAAATCTTGAAATATAGATCCGGATTGGTGTTTACTGGTTTAGGGTATAGCACTTGAGAATGACTCCGGACTGGAGAATGCTGGATTGGAGTGATGCACTTGAGAATGACTCCGGGCTGGAGTATGCTGGATTGGAGTGATGCACTTGAGTATGACTCCAGGCTGGAGTCATACTCAAGGTGTTGAAAAAGACTAAAGTTATAGTTGAAACGCGTTGGTGTTCCAGCCCAGGGTCTGATCCAGGAAGTGGAGCTTTTTCAAAGACACTGCAGGTCGTTGGGGATTCCTTGTTCCTGTCCTTCAGGAGGAACTCCTACAGCGTTTTTGGTGTATTTTGTCTACACCCCCACTTTCCGGTACGCCTTGATTTTTATCACATTATGGTGGATATGTTTACATTCTGTAATTATATGTTATACTTTAATAAACGGTAATACACTAGGAAGGTCCCCTCTTTTTTCCCTTTTTTTCACATGTGCGAGACTGATATGGTCATGATGAGACCCTCATGAAAGACGCATCTCGAATATATTTACCCACCCTCCCATTGTGACCACGGAGACAGACTACAGAGACTGTTACTACGAATTTTTATAGAATTTTTTGCCACGTTGTACACCATCCTACAGTGGTATTCATTGGATTTACTTTTTACTCTATGTCCTTTTGGTTTGTGCACTCTGGTGACTATATTGTGTTTTATATGTCTATTTTGGGGTAATTTTAGTGATTACCCTTTGCCACCGGAAGCTGCCTGTTGTGAAGCGCAGATTCATATATTCATAGATCATTATAAATAAATTGTTCTTTCCAAGCTTCCATCAAAATATTGACATAAGCCAGAGCAAACTTTGTACCCATCGCAGTACCTAATTTTTGTCGAAAAAAAATCTTCAAATTTAAATAAATTATGTTGCAAAATGAATCTTTTTCAATAGTCTCTCATCTTTAGGCAATCCTGAATCTGCTGCTAATACATTATCTACTGCTTCTATACTTGTTTCATGAGGAATTGAGGAATAAAGTGCCTGTGCATCCACTGCTAACCATTTATACGATGGATCTCATTTGATATTTTTCATTTTCCTTAGAGACTAGTGGAATCTTTCGAAAAGGTTTTTTTTTTTTTACATATGGTTGGAGTTTAATATCAATATAGTGAGAAAGATTTGTTGTTAACGAATCTACCCCACATATGATGGGCCTACCTGGAGGCGATTCCTTGTTTTTATGTACTTTTGGAATATGATAGAATATAAATAATCAATGTGATGGGGTGATAAATTTATGTTTTTATGTGTTTTGTCTACATATTCTCTATATTCTGTTGGTTTATGGAACACATATGTAAAGAAGTTGTTTATTAGATATATGTAGTTTTTCCTTATATTCTTATTTTCACTGCTCTGGCAGCAATCACAAAAAGTCATGCCTTGGCGAAAGACAAAAAAACCCCTTTTTTGTGTGGATTTTTTCAACTCAAATCCTGACATTTGTCAAGGCATCTGTAGCATTTGCAAAATCAATGTCAGTAGAAGTAGGGCTGTTACCCATCCAGACACCTCCTCTCTGTTATGTTATTTGCAGCAAATTCTATATCAAATTCAAGTGGTTTATCAAAATCTGAACAATCATATATAACAATAACAAGCATTTCATCATCAGTTACCAGCAGCATGGATAGATCCCAGCACATGCAATCTCCACCGCCATCACCTTCACGATTATTCTCATTAGTGATTGGAGGTAGTCCTCAAATTTGCAAAAGCAAACTGACTCCTCCCCTATCCAGGATTCCGAAGAAGCCTTGTTCACTAGGGCTGCTCCTGGGGGTGAATCTTTATCACAGAGTGGGATCAAAAAGACTAGAAGTTTCAAACAACAATTGTCTGTGAAACAATCATTTGCAAGAGGAACCAAGTATCCCAGCCGCCATCCTGTTGCACAGCAAAACACTGAAGCCATGATGGCTATGTTAGCATTAGATCTGCATCCAATATCTGCCGTGGGGCAGTGACAGTACCACCCTCAGAGCCCTGGGCTCTGTGTGGTGACACCGGTTCGCACACCCTTAGTTACGGCCCTGGAGTATATTACTGTACTCTACTTGGGTGACATCCCAATGGGTGGGTGTTTCGCCTTCAGCAGCAGCATTATCTAACACACAACACCAGCTCATTCACAGGCAGGCTACCTTCTACTCTGTTGGGGTTGTGTCCATCTCTAAGGCGCTGTGCTGCTGGGGCTGTGTCCATCTCTAAGGCGCTGTGCTGCTGGGGCTGTGTCCATCTCTAAGGGACTGTGCTGCCACTATGTCCATCTAAGTGGCAGGCTGTGTCCAGTCCGCTTAGTCTAATGAATTTCCATCACAGTGGTGCTGGGCTGCCTCCGCACACCCCACCCACTGCGTTCACAGTGTGACTCGATATTTGTCAAGCAAAAATACATTCAAATAATAATAAAAGTTAAAAATAAATAAAAATTAAAATTGTTATATTTGTACTGTTCTGCACACTGCACCCCACTACGCTCTATTACCCCAGAGCATGTGCGTAAAAGTTGTCTGACTCTACGCAGTGAGCCAAGCTGCCAATTTAAAAAAATAAAAATTGTTGTATTCGTTTGTACTGTGCACTGCACCCCAGTATGCTGTAGTACCCCAGTGCATGTGGGTAAAAGCGTTCTGACTCCACACAGCTGTGAGGTGGTCAACATTGGCTGGAGATTAATGTTATTGAGGTTGATAATACTCTAGGAACAAAGAAAAAGGCCCAGATTTTGTGATTGTAGCTTTTCTTGTCAAGTTTTGAAAAAAAATGCAAACCCAAAACCAGTCAAGGCGGTTTGGCAAATCCAAAACCGGGCAACGAATCAAAGCCAAACCCAAAATGGTCCGGCGCACACTGACACACCTCTACCGTGACTCAATGTGAATCTGGAATGGTGGAGGATTATTTTGATGCCAATGTACAAATTAGCATTTCACACAGGTCCTTTGAATACTGGGAGAAAAAAAGGCAATTTGGAGACCCTTGTACAAACTAGCTATGGTCTACCTAAACTGCCCATCCTCCAGTGTGTACTTGGAAAGAGTGTTTAGCACAGTCGGAAACTTTGTGAGCAATCGGCATAGGAGGCTACTTTCAAAATCTGAAAAAAGTGATGTTCATCAGAATAGACTGCAAACTCTCTGAGGAAGATCTTTGCTGGGAATTACAACAAACAGAGACTGTAACAGTGGATTCTAGTGGGGATGAGCTGATATTTTGTGATTATGATATTAACAAGAGTGACAAGGGTAATGATGATATCTTCCAACTGTGAGGATTATTAATATCACTTTTAGCTGCCTTATGCCCATTGGTAGCATTGGTTTACCCAAACCCCAAAAAGACTTTCTTTTGTAGAGGCCAAAAAAAAAGACACACTCCAGACACAAAAGTGTCAGTCCCTGTCACTGAAGTGCTTGGTTTGTTAAACTGTGCATGTCCTATTTCAATATGCAACATAAGGGTGGATGGGAGGGCCCAAGGACAATTCCATCATGCACCACAGATTATGTGTGTCTGTCAGGCAGAGTATATCAGTGCTCTAATGGGGCTTTGGAGTGCCCTGTGCTGTCTCCTCCCCCTGAGTGCATGACATCATGCCATTGCATAGAGGGGGCAGTGCCGAGGGAGGGGCCACCAGCATCGGGAAGTGCAGCACTGCCTGGAGTGTCCTCAGAAGTGACTGAACTTAGAGGAGGCTCTGGGCAGCAATGACGCAGTGATACTGACAGCAGGGTGCTGTTCCAGACACCCTGCTAGCCAGAATAAAGGGCTGGGGGGCAGCGACAGTGCCACCCTCAGAGCCTTGCGCTCTGTGTGGTGGCACCGGTTGCACACCCCTAGTTACGGCCCTGTAGTATATTACTGTACTCTACTGAGGGTTTTGGCCCCAATCTAAAATTATATTAATATAAAGCAAAATTCTAACTACTTGAAGACAAGGTTACAAGTCTCCACATGATTATCACCACTATGCTACTGTACAATGAATGCGAATAGTGATGGCGTCAGTATATGGGGAATACTAATAGGCACCCTCTGGTAATGAGACTCTCTTTTATATTCCCCCTAACTGATTCTGATGAGTACAGATCATTCAAGTTGCTCAACTCTCTTTAAGAGGTCACCACCTGCCTCGTCTCCCTCTTTGTTGTGCACCATACAGGCAAAACCACTGTCTCTCCGGCACCGGCACTAGCTCCCCCCTTCCCCCCTCTAGCTGCCGGCACTAGTATCTCAAGGGACCCCCGGAGTGACTAAAACGGGGGTTCGGGCTGCGAGGCCACTCCCCCTTTTGCAGGCGCACACCGGGTGTCACCACGTGGAGGGACGCCTCTGTATATGTGTGTCTGTGTATGAAAGTATCTACTGTATATCTTTGTGTTTGTATGTATCTGTGTATATATATATATGGCTACCTATCTATCTATCTAGGGGCGGATTAAGGGGGTCATTCAGACCCACTCGTGAGCGCAGGACGCTCGCAAGTGGGTCGATGTTCCCCCACTGCGAGCTCCGTCGTGCGCTTGCGCGAGACCCGGCGAGCGACGGGCTCTCCATCGATCCGGGTCTCGCACCAAAGGGGGGGTGCTGTCGATGTTGATTGACAGCACGTCCCCTTTGGTGGGCGTGCCGGGGGCGTGCCTGCCAGACGGAGGTGTTCCCATGGGAACGCCTACCGCCTGAAGCCGGCCCCACTGACATCACTAGTGATGTCAGAGGGAGTGATTTTGGCTCTGATAGAGCCAAAATCACTCCTGGGCTTGCGGCAGCGAGACCCTACCGCAGGGTCTCCGTCGCAAGCCCGATGGTCGCGATGGTCACCATCATCATGGACGCTCGCATATGCTGTGGGTGGTCACCCACAGCTATGCGAGCGGCCAGGAGGCTGCTCCATTTTCATGGAGGAGGGCACTGATTCAGAGCGAGCGCTCTGGTCAGAGCGTTCGGCTCTGAATCAGGCCCTAAGAGAGGAGGGGGCCTGTGTGCAGTCTTCATCCAGGGCCCTCTCCCCTCTCTCCGGCGGCCAGCAGCGCACTGAGTGCAGTGCTGCAGCAGTAGACTCTGGGCAGTTATGTCTCTGGGTGATACGCCAGAGACATAACTGTTAAAAATATGGGTGCAGGGCAGTGGTCGAAGTGGGGCGGCCCCACTTCATTTTAGCCACAGAAGAGAATGTACCAGCGCTGGGATCCAGAATGGGATCCCAGCGCTGGAACAGCGGCGGAAATGTGTAGAGATGTGTCCCGCAGGGGACACATCTCGATCAACGGAGGCGCTGGCATCTAGCAGCCGGGACAGAGCATTAGGTCCCGGCTGCATTGTAAAGTAACAGGCGCAGCACGCACCGGCCGCCTCACTGGCGGCTAGCCAATAGTGGGGCTTACTGGCCGCCAGCCAATTGCGGGGCTCGCTGACGGCCAGCCAATCGGCGGGGCTCGCTGGCGGCCAGCCAAGCGGCGGGGCTCGCTGGCGGCCAGCCAATCGGCGGGGCTCGCTGGCAGCCAGCCAATCGGGGGGCTCGCTAGCGGCCAGCCAATCGGGGGCTCGCTGGTGGCCCAGCCTATCGGGGGGCTCGCTGGTGGCCAGCCAATGAGAAGCAGCCAAGTGGCAGCTTCTCATTGACTAAGAAACGTCGCTGGATTAAACTGCAGCAACCAAGAACCCGATGCTCCCGGTGGCTCCTTTCCAGCAACACAGGTCAGTAGCAATTAGAGAGAGAGGAGGGTTGAAAGAGGGAATAGGGGGCAGACAGAGGGAAGCAGGTAGTTAGTATTGTAGGGGGTGAAAGAGAGAGGGAATCATTTAGTGAGAATGGCAGGGTGTGAGAGAGGGGAGCAGGCAGGGAGAAGTATAGTGGGGGTGAGAAGTACAGTGGGGTGATATGGAAGCAGGGGCCGGAGGGGGGGGGGATTCAATCTCCATATCTCCATACTAGGGGTGAGCGGGTTCGGTTTTACTCGGATTTACTCGGTTCTTATCGCCACTTTACTGCAAATTCGGATTTATTATATTGGCTATCCAAAACACATGATAGGCGATAGCCAATAAAATGCAGTTTAAAGATCCGAGTAAATCCGAGTAAAACCGAACCCGCTCACCCCTACTCCATACCCCCACCTCTAAATTCCCACTTCGAGCACTGGTGCAGGGTGTGTCATATCTATCTATCTATCTATCTATCTATCTATCTATCTATCTATCTATCTATCTATCTCATATCTATCTAATATCTATCTATCTATCTATCTAATATCTATCTATCTATCTATCTATCTATCTATCTATCTATCTATCTATCTATCTATCTATCTATCTATCTATCTATCTATCTATCTCATATCTATCTCATATCTATCTAATATCTATCTATCTATCTATCTAATATCTATCTATCTATCTATATCCTATCTATCTGTCTAATATCTATCTATCACTATCTATCTAATATCTATCTACAGCGCATCCGGAAAGTATTCACAATGCTTTACTTTTTCCACATTTTGTTATGTTACAGCCTTATTCCAAAAGGGAATAGATTAATTTTTGTCCTCAAAATTCTACACACAATACCCCATAATGACAACGTGTAAAAAGTTTTTTTGAGATTTTTTGCAAATTTAATAAAAAAAAAAAATCACTTAGAAATCACATCTATGTAAGTATTCACGGCCCTTGCCATGAAGCTCAAAATTGAGCTCAGGTGCATCCTGTTTCCACTGATCATCCTTGAGATGTTCCTACAGTTTAATTGGAGTCCACCTGTGGTAAATTCAGTTGATTGGACATGATTTTGAAAGGCATACACCTGTCAATATAAGGTCCCACATTTGACAGTGTATGTCAGAGCACAAACCAAGCATGAAGCCCAAGGAATTGTCTGTAGACCTCCGAGACAGGATTGTCTCAAGGCACAAATCTGGGGAAGGGTACAGAAAATATCTGCTGCTTTGAAGATCCCAATGAGCACAGTGGCCTCCATCATCTGTAAATTGAAGAAGTTCGTAAACTACCAGGAATCTTCCTAGAGTTAGCCGGCCGTCTAACCTGAGCGATCAGGGGAGAAGGGCCCTAGTCAGGGAGGAGACCAAGAACCTGATGGTCACTCTGTCAGAGCTACAGCATTCCTCTGTGGAGAGAGGAGAACCTTCCAGAAGGACAACCATCTCTGCAGTAATCCACCAATCAGGCCTGAATATTAGAGTGGCCAGACGGAAACCACTCCTTAGTAAAAAGCACATGGCAGCCCACCTGGAGTTTGCCAAAATGCACCTGAAGGACTCTCTGGTCTGATGAGACAAAGATTGAACTCTTTGGCGTGAATGCCAGGCGTTATGTTTGGAGGAAACCAGGCACCGCTCATCACCAGGCCAATACCATCCCTTCAGTGAAGCATGGTGGTGGCAGCATCATGCTGTGGGGATGTTTTTCAGCGGCAGGAACTGGGAGACTAGTCAAGATAGAGGGAAATATGAATGTAGCAATGTACAGAGACATCCTGGATGGAAACCTGCTCCAGAGCGCTCTTGACCTCAGACTGGGGCGACGGTTCTTCTTTCAACAGGACAACCACCCTAAGCACACAGCCAAGATATCAAAGGAGTGGCTTCAGGACAACTCCGTGAATGTCCTTGAGTGGCCCCACCAGAGCCCAGACTTGAATCCAATTGAATATCTCTGGAGAGATCTGAAAATGGCTGTGCTCCGACCAGTGGCGTAACTTCATCCCAGACTCCCGGAGGCAGGTTATAGTTTGGTGCCCCCCCCCTCCCCCTGTAAAAAAAAAAGGAAAAATAAATATGGTGCATATCTATCTATTACATATGCACAAAAACACTAATATAGAACAGCCTTAAGTGGGGCGAATATATTGTGGGTAAATGGAGGAGGTGCCCCTTCAGTGCTGGCGCCCGGCAGCAGGCGCCTCCATTGTCTCCCATAGTTCTGCCCCGTCTTCTACACATGGAGGCGTACTAGTGGAGGCTGCTCTCCAGTACGTAGAGACTGGGATAGGCACCATATTGTGCTTTGGGTGAACCATCAGTGAGCAGCGGAGTATAACCAAGATGCTTTGCGGCACGCGTCAGGTGCGCTTTATAACTAAACAACCTCAGTGTTCACCATCCAAATGTTTTCCTCAGTAAAAATAATGGATCCGGGGAGGTTGGATGGTGGGGGATGGACTTGTGCAGAGCACAATCGCCAATTTGCAGCGCATTCACAGACAAAGATTAGAACAGTGTGAAATCTAAGCACAGCTCCATCTGATACAGTATCAATTAGGTAGACTGATAATCCCCAAATAAAAGTGTATTTACTAATCGGGAGCCAGTAAGCAACAATAGTACTGATCACAGATAAGAACAATGTATTTCTGCCTACATTACCTTCCTTACCCCTTCACAATTACCATCTGCCCGGTCTTAAGGCCTTAAGTTTGAGGGCTGCGTCACAATGGTATCTTCCACCGTCTTTTGTCCCCCATCCCGCCTCTGTTCTCTACTGTACTTCACTAATAGTCAAATGCAGGACCGGCTCTAGGGGTGTTCAACCACTGCGATCGCACAGGGGCGCCACCCGTAGAGGTCGCACCCCTCCCAGCATCCCGAAGTGGTCCGCAGGTGGTCAAATCGGGAAGTTGGGGACCCCCACTGCTACAGCTGTGTGGCGGTGCCGGACCCCCGGAGTGTGAATGGATGCAGCGCGCATGCGCGCGGTATCCATTCACTGACGGGAGAGGGCTGGGGGAGGCTTTACCCTCAGCCTGACATTATTTGGAGGAGTGCCAAGCGGGCACGCCTCCAAATAACGGCACTTAGGGGGCGTGGCCTATGGTAATGAGGCCACGCAACCATACATTACCAGGTTTTCATTCCAACCAGCCAGATTGGACAGATATCTGATAGAAAATGGTATAGTGGATGGCCAGTTTAAGGCATCAGGAGTGTAAAATTATTTCTGGGCTGTGAAGCCGATATTGTCCCTTATCTCTAAAATTAGTTCCTAACACTTTGCTGCTTCCCACCCCCTGCTGCCTCAGTCGCCCCCATTGTAAGCACTCTCCTGTGGGCTTATTGATACCCCTAAATCTCTATACCTAAATGTCGCTATTTAGCGCTACAAGTCGCATAAGAAATAATTGCTTTCCAATCCAATAGTGGTTCCAAAGCACAAAATGTTATATTATTCGATGAAAAGTATAACGCGCTGTGATCTAGACAATTAGCGCAAAAAGCAAGTAAATACAAAGGTACAAGCTGATACATACGCGTGCGCACTGGTCCCAGTATACAGTCATCAATCCAGAAGCCTGCGGTCATCCAAGAAGAATGGCTGTACACTATAATCAGTACTCAGGTTATATACCTTACAGAACAAAGAATCTAGTTGCCAGATTTCCATTGGGTCTTGCTCCTGGACATTCTGGTACGATGCAGGTCATAGGTCAGTTCATACAGCATCACTAGGGGTATGTCCCAATTCCTCAAATGTTGTTTTGTGTGGTTTTCCTGCCGAAGGACTGGTTTAAACTAGCCAAAGACACTACATACAGATATACATTCTAACCACTAATTTCCTATCATTCATAACTTGCAGACGCATGATGCAGTCTCCTTGCCGATAGAACCGGAGATCTGCAAATAAACAGTGATTTAGAATGGTACTAAACATGATATGTCTACTAGCTTCTGTACCTTAAATATCATATACATTACATTTCACAACATAAGTATTAGCTATTAAAACCTCTAATATTAACCTCAATGCTTGGGAATCTTGTTATAAGTGATTACATGTGTGAGTGTGAGAATATTGTGTAAATTTGCTAGTATGCGTTGTGCGTCTAGGTGTTTTGTGCTTATCTGTGCTTTGATGTACAGCGCAACTGTGCGTTGTGCTTCTTGTATATTTTATATGTATTATCTAATATGCGTATAGGTTTTGATAGGACTTTCAACAATATGCAGTAGCAAAGCAGACGCACAACGCTAATAACCAAATATAGCACAGTACACAATGGTATCATGCTGACGACACAAGATGGCGTCGTCAGAGGCGACACAAAATGGCGTAGCCAGATATTAATTTACAAGATTTGGTCTCAGCCAATCATCCGGCTTCGACAGGATAGATAAAGAAGTGAGTTTATTGTCTGTTCTACCTTCATTTAACCTTGTGGCGTTCCCGGGTCCCGGCCACTCCCCCCGCAGTCAGTGACAGCGGCCTCGCTGTTTTCACGCCACTCTCCTTGCAGTCAGTGCCAGCCGCCGGTGCCAAGTTGCAGTGTTGGAGACAGTCTGTCTTGGCTCCTCAGGCGGGCAGGCACAGGGTCGTGGGCTGTCACATGCTATGTGACGTCCGCGACCAGAGACCACAGAGTGTAGACATGGAGGAGGAGAGCCGTTGATGCTGATCGGCGTTCAGCTCAGCGGCTCCTCTGTTTTGGAAGTTACTACAACTACTTAGAAGCCGGTAGGTGGAACGGCCGAGACCTGGGGAACAATGGAGGAGGTGCCCCCTTCAGGGCTGGCACCCGGCGGCAACTGACTCCATAATCTCCGGGAGTTCTGCCACTGGCACCAACGCTTCCCATCCAACCTAATGGAGCTTGAGAGGTGCTGCAAAGAGGAATGGGCTTAACTGCCCAAAGATAGGTGTGCCAAGCTTGTGGCATCATATTCAAAAAGACTTGAGGCTGTAATTGCTGCCAAAGGTGCATCAACAAAGTATTGAGCAAAGGTTGTGAATACTTATGTACATGTGATTTCTTAGTTTTAGTTTAATTAAATTAGCAAAAATCGCAAAAGAACTTTTTACATGTTGTCATTATGGGGTATTGTGTGTAGAATTTTGAGGACAAAAATGAATTTATTCCATTTTGGAATAAGGCTGTAACATAACAAAATGTGGAAAAAGTGAAGAGTTGTGAATACTTTTCGGATGCACTGTATCTATCTATCTATCTATCTATCTATCTATCTATCTATCTATCTATCTATCTATCTATCTATCTATCTATCTATCCATCCATCTATCTATCTATCTATCTATCTATCTATCTATCTATCTATCTATCTATCCGGTATATATGCATATGGCTTGGGGATATTATTTTACATAGTAGTGATTGGTGGGAATGGGTGCCCCCATGCCTAAAGACTTCACTAAGGGCCTGATTCAGAGCCGGACGCTACTTGCGCTCGCTCGTTCAGAAAAAGGGGCCGGATATTTAAATAGAGCGCTCGCTCTTTGCGGTCTGTTGACGCCTCTATGTCTGAACAAGCGAATGAAACATGCGCTCGCTATTTTTTTAAAAACGCCCCCTGGCCGCTCGCATCCTACGTCATCTCCGCTATTTATTAGATTAATGCGAGTACATCGAAAGGCATATGAACTGCTCGCAGTGCTTGTGGTAGCATTTTCCTACCGCAATCATGCGAGCAGTTCAGGCTAAAAGACAACCAAGTGACGTGGTCGATGACGCTGCTTTATTAATTATGCACACCCTTAAAACGCCCGTTTTGACCGTTTGGCACGCCTGCGTTCGGATCTCCACTCCCCGTTTTCAAGCACCTTCTCCTGTTACCACCCACAAACGCCTCATTCTGTCACTCATATTAGCAGGCATTCGCTATTTTTCGAGCACACAATTTCCGACCGCAATAACTAGTTCGCGCATGCGTATTACAACCCATACGCATGCGCAGGTGTGCGAACATCGCTCGGAGCGAACGAGCGGCTGCTTACGAGCGGCTCTGAATCAGGTCCTAAGGCCCTCGATCTCTAGTTACACCTCATTAGAAGTGATGGAACCTCCATCGCCGGATAAGCAGGTAATTAGCCAAGCATTTGTGAGTGGTTGTGTTAATAGTTACTGACTTGTATAATTAACCATTGACTGCTCGCTCTGAAAATAAGCCCAAAGTATTTGCAAAAACCTCTAAGATTTGGCCTGCAGGAAAAGTACAGAGGAAGCAGCTATAATCCAGCAATGATCTGAAGGAGGTGATTTTCATGCTCTACTTCCCGCTCCATATCAGAGGCTTGGCTGGAGATGTTCTGTGAGTCAGAAAACCCAGCCGGCTTATTACAGTGTGCTCTATATTATTATTATTATTATTTGCATCACTGTGCTGTTCATATTACTTACATCATGTTACTTAGTGTTACCCTAGATGTGGATCAATATTCTAGTACATAGTAACAGCTCAAAGGATGATGTCTTAAATGTCTAAAATAAAGGAGTTTACCAAATAAATAAAATATAAAATCGGCTGCACATTCGAAATAATTTTAGCAATTTCAGTAATTTAAACATTCCCTTTATAATAAAGATATTACCTTGTTTGTGCTAGTTTCCATCCCTATACACGGCCTACCTCTGCTGTCCTGTCCTATTGTGTAAAGGATCAGTCAAAAACTGCAAATATCAATCTGCACCTTCCATAATGTGTGTTTTCCAGCAATGACACCCAGCTCGGTGTAACAAGGCAGGAGAAGTAGGAATGGCCATTGACCATCGATGTTTCAAAAACATTGATGGTTGCTGGCCGATATCAACTCCTTTTGCCATCGATCAAAAAACAATTCAGATCTCTTGGTCTCTCTTTTGTGAATCAATTAGGAGGTTTTACACCCCTCCACACAGCTGCGATAGTCATTTATTTATTATCAATTAATATTTAGCGCCTTATTTGAGAGTCTTTGTGTGATCTTACACTTTTGCCATCAATGGCAGAGAACCAATGGTTTTCTGCCAACGATTGATGAGCAGGAGTCAATGTTTTTTTTTTCTTTGGTGGCAGGATGGAGTTTAGACCCGCTCCCCGCCCTCCCCAGCGGCCGCTAAGCCCTGCACCCATTTTTGATTGGCCCGCGGCCCAGCCACAACAGAGGTGACCATCGAGGAGGTGCAAACCATCGATGGATCACCATAGATGGTTTGTGTGTCATCGATAGTAATCACCAATGGGCTTATCGCATACGTGCCGACTATCTGGCTAGGGAGCAGCCAGACCGGCATGACTGGGGGGCGTGGCCAGCAAATGGGGGCGGGGCCTGCCAGATGATGAGTGTTTGTGGGTGGGGTGGGGGCGGAGCCAGGCAATCACATCATTTTGTCCCCGCCCCTTCTACACACTGCCGAAATTACAGGCAGTGTGAAGCAGGGGGTGGGGCCAAAATGACACGATTCCGCGTGAATCCCGTCACCGCACCCCCCCCCGCTGCGGGGGTTTTACATGTAATTGTGGCAGGATAGGAGGGGTCGCCGGGAGGCTTGCCTGCCTTCCCGGGAGGTCGGGAGCGGCACCCGATTTTCGGGAGGCTCCCGACCAAATCAGGAGGTGAGGCAAGTATGGCTTATCGATGGTAACCATCAATGGCCACCCCACCGATTGCCATCTCTAGTAGGGAGTGGAGGTATGATATGTTCTAAGGGGAATTTATCCTATAAAAATACAGATGTGGAAACGTTTTTAATTACGAACTTCTACTTTCAGTTTTGTTTTGCACACTAAAGTCAATACCTAATTTGAAAGAAAGTAAGGATATTTACATAAGATGCAGCATGGGCAGCACAATGATTAGTATTGCTGTCTCACAGCACTGAGATTAGGGTCAGTTACAACCAGGGCCCTATCTGTGAGGAGTCATTCCCCATTCCCTGTTCTCTCTCCCTCCTCAGTTCCACATCGTAAAATATTTCCAAAACTTGTAATGACTTGAAAGCAAGCAGATTAAAACATATACAATGACTTTGTACCCTACAAATACAATAATACTTGTCATTAGCTCAGAGCCGTAACTAGACTTTTTGGTGCCCTGTGCCAGAAAGAGCATTGGCGCCCCCCTCATTTTTCAAAGGGACATAATGCACCCAAAAAAGTTGCATGGCTTCATGGGGAAGGGCCATGGAGGAGATAGGGGAGGCCAGGAGATGCTGGGGATGAAATAAGAGGAAGTTACAAGTGAGAATGATAATAAACAGACATTTGACAGGCCCAAACAGCGCCCCCCTGCCCTGTGGTGCCCTGTGCCATGGCACAGGTCGCACTACCCTAGTTACGGCCCTGCAATAGCTTCTCACTCCACACTTATGCTTATGAATAATAGTGCTGCATGGCACTGAATGCATCATGATCATGCAGGCCCTTATAGTGGATAGCAAGGACTAGGGCTATACATGACGACTTTCTGGCTGCCGCCTCCAGGAGAGGGCAGGGCAGCCAGGTCAGCGCTGCAGGGGGCGTGGCTGTGACAATGGCGGGCGGTGCGGGGGCATGACGGTGCGATCTCATCATTGCAGCCCCGCCCCCAGCTATACAATGTTTACATTGTACAGTAGGGAGCTAGGCTACAATGACACGATTCAACGCCAAAAGCGTAATTGACCCACTCCAGACCACCCCCTTTCACCAGATAAGTAGGGGGAAGTGGATGGGGGTGGTAGCGGACAGTCCGGGATACTTGTCCTCTCTTGCGGGTGGCCAGGAGCGCAACGCGTTTTCCGGGAGCCTCTCGGACATTGCAGGAGAGTCAGCAAGTATGACTAGGGCAGAGGTTCCCAAACTCCGCCATTACAGTCTAGGTTTTAGGGAAATCCATGCTTGATGTTAAATCATATTGACTGATGTACTAATAAATGGGTCTATGGGCTCGATTCAGAACCACTCGCTAGATGCGTACGCTCGCTCCATGCGTATGCAAATTCAGCTAAGTGACAGCAAGACAGGCGATTGCACGGCATGGCATAAGCACGCCCACTATGTCTTGGCGTGCGATCACTTAGTGTATGCAGACACCCACCAGCCTGTCTTAAGATGCAACCATCGGTACGTCGGGTACCATTGGATGCATTTGCAGCGCTTGAGGTTGACTATACATTACCGCAAGCACTTCAGTGTAAAATTCAACCAGGTGACGTATACAATGACGCTGCCTGTTAATTATGCACGCCTCTGAAACGGTGTTAAGATGCTCAGGCACGCCTGTGATCGCACCTCCACTCCCCCGTTTCTAGTGGCCTGCCACTGTTACCACCCACAATTCAGCGGCACAGTCCCGTTTTTTTGGGGACTGTCCTGCTGTCCCCCCCGTGGGCCCCGGTGTCCCGCGATGGAAGGAAGGTTGGGGGGAGCACGCACCGCTGCTCTGCATAGC
Organism: Taudactylus pleione; assembly: GCA_031769625.1. Taxonomy (NCBI): domain Eukaryota; kingdom Metazoa; phylum Chordata; class Amphibia; order Anura; family Myobatrachidae; genus Taudactylus; species Taudactylus pleione. The sequence goes on from JAUIMM010000134.1 coordinate 8,623,901, forward strand.
ATAGCATAGCAGAGCATCATGTAAACAGAGAGAGAATAGAGGCCGTGCACATTATTCTATTAACTGTGCAGGGAGGAGGCCCGTGGGCAGCCTAGCATCTCGGAGATGCTGGGCACACCCATTAGTGATGTCAATGGGGGCATGTCGCTAGGCAATGGCCCTTTACTGTTAGGCCACGCCCTGTTTTCGGGGACGCGAAGTCTCGTGCTATCAAAGACAAATGTTGGGAGGTATGCTTACATGTTATGCAAGACGCAAGACACCCCCCTCCTCCCTCCCACCCAGCAATCTCCTACTCCTGCCCACATAGGGATCATGATCAGTATATGTGAAGTGCATAATTTGCACTAGTCCACACTCCACTGGGATCTCCCAAACACCCTGATCAACTGAGGGTTCTGGGGACATCCTATGTTTTGTGCAAACAAGATATTATCAATGAATACTTGCCAACTCTCCCGGAAGGCACGGGAGAGTCCCAAATTTGTGGGACTTTCCTGGCCCCCCAACAGAGCAGGCCAGTCACCGGGTGCCACCCACTTCCTGACTGAATGGATGGCCATGGGATGAGGTGATTTGTATTGAATTGCGTCATCCTTCTCTGCTCCCCGTTGTAAATCGTCACGAATAGCGGTATTACAGTGGGGGCAGGGCCAGGATGATGAGATGTGGGGCCACGCCCCCACCAAATGGAGTGGGTTGCCCACACCAGGACACTGAATGAAAGTAGGTAAGTATGAAATATGTACATAAATTAGATTTTCAGGTGCTTACTTATAGCTAATGGGCCGGTTACACATGAAAGGGTGGGTGTAATTCTGAATAGCTGTTATATACCTCCCAACATTCTGTCTTTGTCAAATCAAAACAAGATGGCGTGTGTTAAGAGGAATTACATGGCTACGCACCACAGTGTCTATGACCAGCACTGCTGACATGCTGCAGTTAGACCACCACAGTCCCATCCCTGCCCATCAAAATGGTGCATATAGGCCCTAATTCAGAGCCGCTTGCAAGAAGCGAGCGCTCGCTCTGAATCAGGGCGGACGTTTTCTTTTAAAAAAACGGCCTTCTGGCTGCTCGCTAAGCTGTGGGTGACCACCCACAGCTTTTTGCGAGCGGCCAGGTGATGGTCACGATGGTCGCGACCATCGAGCTTGCGACGAGACCCTTGTGGTAGGGTCTCGTCTGCCACAAGCCCCAGTGAGCTTCCGGCTCTAATAGAGCCGAAGCTCACTACTGACATCACTGGTGATGTCAGTAGGGCCGCCCACAAACTCTGTTTGTCCAGCCTCCCCGCCTACAAAACGGAGCGAGCTGTCGATTAACATCGACAGCCGCCCCGTTTGTAGCAAGCCCCGGAGGTAAGTGAATTTCTCACTCGCTCTGGGACTTGCGCACGTGCATTTCACATGCCGCGCGTGAGCAATGCCCCACCATCGACCCGCTGAATCAGGCCCATACTGTATTGCAGAATGACGTGCAGGACAATCACTCATACGCGCCGCATCAAAGAGAATGCAGAAGACTGTGGGGGGTTAGTATAACGGGATGGGAGGGAGCAGGGAAGAGGGGACGGGGACCGGAGAAGCGAGCGGGGGGGGGGGGGGGGGGGGCGCTGTGGCTGACATGACCTGGCAAATGCCAGTTCCATTTTTTTACTAGTATAATATAAAATATATCTGTTACTATTTATCTACTGTAAACTGCACATTACGTACACTTCTCCTTGCTATATATTAAGTGGCTTATTTATCAATATAATTTGTGGATAACCCCCAAAAGTACCTATTTGCGGGGGGTACCCACAAATATGAAGTATGCCCAAATGTATCTACAGGGTAGCGCAGGAGATACTGGAGATCTCCCGCCTTGTTTGACCACAAAATGGTAGCTGCTTATTTGCCAAATTTTATAAATTTTTTCCCCTGGTACTTAACACCAACTCCAAATGGTATTAGCCATTGCAGCATGCGGGTTACCTTCTGCATAAGGTACTAGAGAGAGGGATTCATAGAGATCACACATGTGCAGAATGACGCTGGGATCCCGAAGGAGAACTGAAGAGATTGCATTAATGATCACTTCACTTCTGATACACCGCAGGGATGAGCTCCTAGCGGTGCTCCTGTCACTGTAGGTGTATTTTAAAACTTTCCAGCGATCTAGAATTTTTTCCAGTGATAAGAAATTAGAATTATCGGGTCTAGAACCTGATAATTGCTAAATATGCAATACTTGCCGACCTATTGGCTGCCTTCTCCGGGAGGGGACAGCCAGGTTGGCACTGCGGGGAGCGGGGATCAGCAACGGTGGGCAGGTCTGAGCCTTGGCAACACAATCGCGTCATCATAGCCACTCCCCTTGCTATGCAATTACCAGCATTGTGCAGCAGGGAGGTGGAGCCATGATAGAGAGATTCAGTGCAAATTGCATTGGCGACTGCTTGCACCGCCCACTTCACTGAATAAGTGAACAGCCGGGTGGCTCAAGCCTCCGGGAGACTTGTCCACGTTCCCGGGAGCTGGGAGCACCATCCAATTTTCAGGGGCCTGTTCCAGGAGGGTAGGCAAATGTGAAATATGCCACCAAACCTCACTTTTTGTTTCTTTGTTAGCCGCTAACGGTATGAATTTTCTGAAATTGTTTAAAATTTATTTTTAGAGCTTTCAGTAGAAAAATGCTTTATTTAATTCAAGCATTTATATCTTCTAGTGCCCACCGCTGTCTCCATCCTGAGGAGCCAACCTGGGGGCAGCCTCAGAGGTTAAATAAGTAGAAGCCCTTCTCCCTATTATATATAGATTTCTTGGTGTTTTACTTCATTAAACAATCCTTACATTACTGCCAGGGCCATCTCTTCCATTGGGCCTGTTGGGCAGTTGCCCATGGGCCCGAAGCTTGTAGGGGCCCACCAATCCGCCCCCCTGCAGCCTCGCCAGTTGGTAAATTTGTGATATTTTTATAAGACGGCCACCGGTGCACTGTATTCCGATCTAACCTTCCCCACCCCATCCCCCCCTGTGACGAGTACTCACCTCAGTCCCAGTTTCACTTCATCTGCCGGCTTCAGACCAGTCAGACAGTCTCTCTGCATGTGTGGGAGGTCTGATGGGCATGCAGGAGGGTTTAATTTTATTGACCATTTACATTTTTTTTCCCGTGAATGGGTGGCTAGGGGCCCCAGTGCATTGCTTTGCCCAGTGTCCACACTGCTGTAAGGACAACCATGATTACTGCTGTACATAGCAAAGAGAAAAACAATCCTTCAATATTTGTAATTTTAAATTAAACCACAAGAGGGAGCTAAATCTCTACAAAAAGACAAAGCTGTATTCTAAAAATCTCTGTAAATATGTTTATCAGTATTTGTATTATTTGTATTTTGTACCACCTTTTTCTTTTAATACAGCAGCAACTTATTAGGTTCCTGCATTGAAAAATCCTGTATAAATACTCTGAATATGAACCTAGGTTAATAGACCCTGATTTCCATATTTTTCTTATGATTTGAATTTAGAAACCATGATTTCTTTGTTAAATATGCTATAGTTATAATACTCTTTATTGGGTAAGACTACTACATGTGAAATAATGTAATAATAAAAATAATATAATAAACACAATAATACATATGAAAGTGGTGTTGAATTAGAGCTGCACTTCTAAATTAAATTTGTTTTGGCCGACCTGGATCGCTAGTTATTTTGCACAGTTTTGTACTGTATGTCAATGTGTGGGCGAGACTGAGATTGTAGACGTGCGGCCCTCTCCTTCAGATATCAATATTCTGTAACAATACTCAGTAGTTAGGTTACCCCGACCCTATCTGTTAAATCATCATGTTTATAGTTATTGTGATTGAATATATAGCATTTTACACTAACTGCATGCCTCCCAAAATATGGGAGTAAGTAATCGGGACCCATCGCGCACTCCAAAAGCACACATGGGGTGTAATTTCGCTAGATGGGGGTGTGGCCTTGATGGCAAGTCCCCGTTTCCATGACTCTGGGGGGTGTCCAGCGTTCCCGAAGATGCTGGGCTGCCCCAGGCTCTCTCCATACTGTGTAGATGATGTGCATGCCATCTATTCATCTAGAATGTAGAGTGCACCCCCCCGTGCGGTACGCTGCGGCATATCGTGTGGTAAGGAGGAGTACGGTCCCAGGACGCTCTGATTATGTTTTCACATTTTTTTATACCTCACTGAGGCCTTCACTCTGAGATGTAGAGTTTCGGGGTGGGGGACTTTATGGACCTCTGTGTGGAAACTTAGAGGTTACCATCATAAGCAAAGCTGGATAACCCAGTCTGATGAAGCAGGCAGAACACCCATGAAACGCGTAACAGGATTATGCCATAATGATTTAATCTCCAACCGTCAAGATTGAATGTTTGTACTAAACTGACATCAAGATTAACTATACTTTATCTACTGTATTCACTCTCAAAACTATATGCATTAAATACATACCATGCATTGCCGGCGGAGTCCACCCTATGGCTGCTTACAGGACACAACTAACAAAAAAGGGTATCCAGCTCAACCTTGCAACATAAGAAAAAAGGTGTAGTTCTGCCCCCGGTGTGGTGGTTCAGACTTAAGACAAAATTGAGTGCACCCAAATACAATTCAACTGCACCCGAGCTGAATGATCTGCCATTCTTTCTCAGTCCTTGCACAACCAGCACTGGGCTCAGTGAGCCGGTCCTGGTTTTGGAAATACGGGGGACAAAAGACGTAAGGGTCCCCCGTAGTTTCTAAAACTCGCACTGGACTCTTTCTAGCGGGGGTGTAATGCCACAGCTATGGTACCATTTCACAGGGTCCCTGGGGAAGTGGGGTCCCCCCTCTCCAGGGCACCTCAGGCCTGGGCTGATAGCCCAGGGCTATCCCCGGCACCCGTGCCGGTGGGTGCCAAGTTGATTGTGTGTAAAAATAGATTAAATAACATTGTCTTTTACAGGAGAACTAGAGGTCCATGCAAGCCTCATCCACATGCTGGTACTTGGAGAACCACAAGTACCAGCATGCAGGGCATTAAGGGCCCATTGGTACCTCTAGTTCACCTGCAAAATAAATATTACAATAAACACAAGACACACACAACGTGAAAGAAGAACTTTATTACACTCCCTAAAATAAACAAACGCAAAGTTCCAACCCACGGACATCAGTATCGTCCTCTAAGGCGCAGGACCCCCCAAAACTGGCCCAGCCAAGCCGCCCCAGGGCACCACCATAGTAAGAAAAGTGCAGTGTAAAGAGACAGTTAGGAGCAGCTGCAGCTGCATATAAAGAATGAAAATAAAAAAGTGAAGTACATATATATTAAACACACACAGTGAAGGGTTAAAATGTGTTATAAAGGAAAATGTGTTATAATGCGGTGCCCTGAGACAGATTAACCAACGCAATCCAGGGGGACCCACACCCCAAAAATGAACCAAAGTTGCACTACAGTATATAACTTGTAGGACTTATCTAGAATTGTGCCTAATGCAGTGTGCATGTACATTACCATACTCCATGCTTTTAAACCAATAAGGAAGGGTGCTAGTCCAGAATGAGGGCGTCTCTTTTCCCTCAGAAGTGCAATAAAGCACATTAAATGGAGCATATGGGAAAGATTTCTGGACTGCACAACCTGACTATATATATGATGAGAGGTGCTACCTGATGAGACTAATTGCAGGCACAGAAACAGACAAATCTCAGGTGCACAACTCCAAATTATTAATAATATATATAAATGCAATAAAATTTTGCAATCAATAGAGGTTTTTAGCATAATCATGGCCAAGGTTATGGGCCTACCCACCATATCCAGGTAACCTCTTTTAACCCTTCACTGTGTGTGTTTAATATATATGTACTTCACTTTTTTATTTTCATTCTTTATATGCAGCTGCAGCTGCTCCTAACTATCTCTTTACACTGCACTTTTCTTACTATGGTGGTGCCCTGGGGCGGCTTAGCTGGGCCAGTTTTGGGGGGTCCTGCGCTCTGGATTTGAACCCTAGTATGTTAGGGACCTACCCGAAAGAGGTTACCTGGATATGGTGGGTAGGCCCATAACCTTGGCCATGATTATGCTAAAAACCTCTAGATAACATTGTAATGGATAACATTGGATGGGTTGGGTACGCAATCCCGGCGCTGATAATGCCAGCGGTCAGAATACCGGCAGCGTAATCCCGCCTGTGGAAATCCCGACACATGCAGGTAAGTATTCTAACCCTTCCCCTAACCCACCTTTCCCACAGCCTAACCATAACCCTCCCTTCCCACAACCTTACCCTAACCACCCTCCTTCCCCACAGCCTGACCCTAACCATCTCTCCTGTAGCATGACCCTAACCCTCCCCTCCTGCAGCCAGACTCTAACCCTCCCCTCCTGCAGCATGACCCTAACCCTCCCCTCCTGCAGCATGACCCTAGCCCTCCCCTCCTGCAGCCTGACCCTAACCCTCCCCTCCTGCAGCCTGACCCTAACCCTCCCCTCCTGCAGCCTGACCCTAACCTTAAAACAAACCCTAAGACTCACCGTTGGGATCACAAGCATCAGGATTCTGGAGCCGGGATTCTGATGCTGTACAATGTACATTATAAAACGCTTTTTAAAATAGGTGATTCAAAATAAAGCGAAAAAAAACACCCCAGTTATTACAGATGAGCGGGTCCGATTCTCTGAGAACCAGACCGACCCAAAATTCCAGGTCCGAAGTGAGAACCAACCTAGGCTCGGGTTTTCCTGCCTTACTCGGATCTGAAAACAAGACAAAACGTGTCATCCTCCTGCTGTCTCTGATTCTCGCAGGTTTTGGATTATATAAAGGCCCCCGCGATCGGCACCATTTTCACTCCGGCTGTGGACAGAGAATCTAGCAGATGTGTAGTCACTGTCAGTCACTCACTGTGTGGGTCCAATCGGGGTCTTGGCCTGAAGGCTGCTGCTGTGTTGTCCATAAAGGGGCTTAGGCTGCAGTATATAAAGGGGGGCTTCCTTCAGTGGGTACTGCAGCTGCTGTGTCACTTGTCCTGTCAATTAACTGTGGCTGCTGCTGTGTTGTTGTCCTGTCCATCAGGCTAGGGCAGCAGTCCATAAAGGGGTGCTGTGTTGTCCAGGGGGGTGCTCTGTCAATTAGGGGTGCTCTTCACCAGTTTAAAAAAAAATAAAAGTGTTATTTTTGTGTGTGTGTGAGCATTAGCAACTTAGCTGCGCTCTTATTGTACGGTGATACTGCCGCAGTTTATCGTCCACTTATTTGTGACTCTGCAGGGGGTCTGTCCGCACTCGGCAGGGGTGCTTTGTTGTTCATCAAAATGGAGTGCTGTCTGTGTTGATCACCAAGCAGCTGCTGCCTCATTCAGTGGTGCTCTTCCCCAGTGTAAAAAAAATAAAAGTGAAATTAAATTAATAGTATCAATCCACAAAAAAAAAGATATATATTTTTTGTGGGTGAGCGTTAGCAACTTAGCTGCGCTATTATTGTTTGGTGACCATGCCGGCCAGAACGCAGTTTATCGTCCACGTATTGTGACACTGTAAGTGGTAGTGCAGTGTGTTAGTCTTATTCATAAATAATCTTGTGACACTAAGTGGTAGTGCAGTGTGTTATTCTTATTCATAAAAAAATAATCTTGTGACACTGAGTTGTAGGTCAATGTGTTATTTTTTCATAAATAATTAATCTTGTGACACTGTAAGTGGTAGCGCAGTGTGTTATTCTTATTCATAAATAATCTTGTGACACTGAAAGTGGCAGCACAGTGTGTTATTCTTTTCTTATTCATAAAAAATCTTGTGACACTGTAGGTCATTGATACCGCAGTGTAATATTTAAAATTGGTACAAATTGATGTGTGTGCTGTACCCCAATTCATTCATGTTTGTTGTTATGGAGAACAATCAGTTGAGACTTGAGAGGAGAGCAGGAACCACATACTAGTGCTGGAGCTGCTGCCAGTGCCACCAGTCATGACGATACTAGTCCATCTTCATCATCTACTAATGCCGATGCCCAGGGGCATACAGGGCTTAAGTCAGGTCAACTAAAATTAACAGCCAATCTTTTACAGTGGTAAAGAAGAAAACATCAAAGGGAAAGTTAGCTGCAGAAAGACATAAAACTGGCAATATGCCAGTTTCACCACATGAAGTGGCAAGGAAATGCTAAGGAAGTGGCCTTTATTTATGACTGGTGGTTCTGCCTCTTGTGATGATGTAAGCACAAGTGAACATGCTGACATAGAAATCGAGAAAGTTTCTGTGGAAGTGCACCAGGATGAGCAGGATATTTGTGTAGCTGATGCTAATAAGGATGTTGATGATGAGGATGTTGTTGAGGAGGATGTTGTGTAAATTAGACACCAGTGGATGAAACAGTTGTTGCCCATGATAAGGAAAAGCCCATTGTCATGCCTGGGCTCAAGACAAAAAAACTTTGTTGTGTTGACTCATTTGCATCACCAGGGGGTTTTACAGGAATAACGCTCAAGGATTCTCAAGAAAGGCACAACGTAAGACTGAAACCTTAAATCTTGCATTTGCTCTGTTCGGCTTGTTCACATATCTGTGGTGGCCAGTGGGTACAACAGCATTTTGGATGTCACTAATTAAGTTTTTTTAAAGTCCCTGTACAGGTTGGGAAATGTTTTCCTAGTGAAGTGGAATCTTTGCAAAGGATTGTTTAACAGTCAATTATTTTTTAAAGCAATACTAGTAGCCTTCCTGGTCCCCTTCTGGGATGAAAAGCCACTCCCAGCAGCAGCAGGCATAGCACTCAATGATTCTTCTGGGGCAAGGACTGATGTGAATGAGTAAAATATTTTTTGTAAAAATACTCCCCTCATAAATTTGCTTTGGAATAAAAAAATTAAATTAAATTTACTACCAATCAACCCTTCCTGTCCCTACCTTCAACTACATACATACTCTAACTCCCTCAGGCCTCTTACATAATAAAAACATTTGTTTCCTGATGTGCCATGTTGGAAGTTGAACTGCCACGTGTTTCTGCTGCCCACTGCTGCCACTTAGCCATTTTCAGCCAGCTAGCTTGGTGCAAATTTTGGGCCTAAACCGGATGAAAACAATATTGTGAGCTCTGAGGTGATGAAAATTGACTGGAAACGAATGGAAATGAATGTTAATAATACTGTAGGAACGAAATAAAACCCAAATTATGTGATTTTAGCAGATTTTATAAATTTAAAAAAAAAAATACAGATCCAAAACCAAATCCAAACCATGCAAGGGGCGGTTTTGGTAAAACCAAATCCAGATTCAAAACACAAGGAGATACAGATCCAAAACCAAAACACGGTGGTCGGCGCACATCCCTACCAGTTATGGTTCTTTGTAAATAACTCCTAATACTTACAGATTTATTGTATCACTAGAAAAAAATCCCAAACTTAATTATGCCTGGGTCATCTCTATATATAATACATAACACACTGTTATTCGATAGGTTTGTTTCTGAGGCACATATTGAGAGATAGTAATTTATAACAAGGAATGCATGCAATAATACACTTTGTAGGCCTTAACCATAGATTATTTATGTTTTTAAAACAAAAATACTTAACATAGAACGCATTGCCTTAATGAATTATATAATGGGATCGTGCAGTGCTAACAATTGGCAGACTGTAAATCCTTTCCATCTCCGGCGATATTTTCTACATATTGATTTATTTATGTGATGTTTTACACTCGTTCATAAATCAATCAATCAGGAAGGTACAGGGGCACTTTTCTGTTTAGGAATAAAAAGCATTAATAAACCTTATGACTTGAGTTAACCATGTCATGTTGGGTTATTTGGAGGGCACTGGCAAGTATTTTAAGAAGGGCATTTTCAATTTATATATTATCTAATTTAATGTACAATAAAGAACAGTGCCGTCACAGGGCATGACATCATGACGTTGTGCATAGGGGCGCCGACATGTCAGAGCATAGCAGAATGGTGCAGTCCTGTGCATTTTCTAAGGGACAGATGACTGGGGGCGAGATGGACAAAGAGTGGTGGTGGGGGGGGGGGGCAGATGAGTTTTTACAGCATTTTTCCTTTAGTATATCCCACCCTATGCCACACATTAGTCTCACCAATTTATAATATGCCACACATCAGTGTTCCAAAGTCCTAATATATGCCCAACTAATATGCCACACAGCAGAGCCCCAATATCATACTGTGCCTCATAACACTGCCCCCATTTCGTAATATGTCATACATCTGTGTCACAATATCATTATATGCCACAAAGTTGTGTCCCCAATTCATAATTATGCCACCCATCAATGCCTCCAATACATATTTGTGCCCCCAATACATATGCCACACAGCTGTGCACCAAATGTATTATATGCCACATGAATTATGCTACACAATGTCCCTAATATATATATGCCACACATGTGCTCCAAATTATTAATATGCCATACAGCAGTGCCCCAATACATTATGCCACACATCCATGCCCCAATATATGTCAGCACTCATTACCCCCCCATGCACACGTGTATACACCTCACCCTGACAGCACTCATTAAACCCACACATACCATAACCCTGTCAGCACTCAATAAAACCACCCCCACACACACTAAGCCTGTCTGCACTTACTAACAAACACACACACAAGCCGCCCACTACCTACACACACCTGATTCAGCCTTGGTCATCAGTAGTCCCAGCCGGGACTGCAAGAGACACCCTTCATTTGTGAACTCAGCGGCACCCTCCAGTGGCCGGCGCCCCTAGGCAGCCGTCTAAAGCTGCCTAATGGTAGCACTGACCCTGCATAAGAGACATGGGAGGGGCTTATAAGCTGGTGATCGACATGTTTCTCAGATGCAGGAAAGAATAGCTGCAGTGGTGCCGATAGCTAGAGAGCACTTGGAACAGGCCCAACAAAGCGTGTACAATCGCAACACCCAATTACGTACCTTTACTCCTGGGGGCAGGGGGCTTATTTTGGTCCCCAGAGTAGAAAGTAATTGTTTGCCCAAGTGGGAAGGTCGATCTGAAATTATAGAAAAATGCGGTGAGGTGTATTATAAGGTGTACCAGCCTGGTAAGAGAAAGCTAGAACAGATCTACCATGTACATCTTATAAACCCTTGGATAGATAGAGTAGCTTTGTGCAGTACCTTTGGTTCCTGAAGTAACAATAGCCAAAACCCTCTCAATTATTTAACAGCATGAGGCTAAAGAATATCTCGTTAGAAATAGATATTTGTTTTCTGACATACCTAGTAAAACAACAGTCATTAAACATGACATATTCACTGCTCCTATATAGCATATCTGCTAACAACTGCTCTGTGTAAGGTATGCGTGTCTCATACACATTACCCTGCTCCCGTTCATGGTTACAGAACATATTTTCTGGCTGCACCCACTCTGTGGAAGGCCCTCCCTCGTACAACAAGACTTTCTTCTAGGCTCTGAACCTTCAAGCATTCTTTAAAAACTTCAGGCAAGCTCATTAGGTTCCTGAATCGCCCATATAACCGCTATAAGATGTCCTACCGAATTACCTTGCCAAATACAGTTCTCACAAAACTTGCTTTTGTTCTCTTTGTACACTCACACAGCCCTCTGACCCCAGACAAACATTGCTGTGTGACTGGATCATATACTCCACTAAGCACTTACGTCTCATGCACTCAAAATGTAATATATGGCACTTATTGGGCCTGATTCTGACTTGTACCGTATTGCACAGCCACAGGGAATCGGCTGTGTAATACTGTACAACTAATATGCTAATGCAGCAAGAGGCGTCTGGTGTAAACAGACGCCTCCTCCTGACCACATTGCAGATCCGATTACTGCGTCTTACGACCCAGCATCGGTCTTCTGCGCAGTGGCGGAACTTGTGAGTGGTGGGCCCAGGTGCAAAAATTTGCTTTGGGCCCCCCTCCTCCAAGTTCAAAGTGCAGTGGGTGACAGAGAGAGATAGAGGGTGACAGGGAGAGGCAAGAGGTAGACAAAGAGAGGCAGTGGGTGACAGGGAGAGATAACAGGCAGTGGGTGACAGGGAGAAGGTGACAGGGAGAGGTGACAGGCAGTGGGTGACAGGGGAGTGGGTGAGAGGTGACAGGGAGAAGCAGTGGGTGACAGAGAGAGTGACAGGGAGAAGGTGACAGGGAGAGGGAAGAGGCAGTGGGTGACAGGGAGAGGGTGACATGGAGAGGTAACAGGCAATGGGTGACAGGGAGAGAGTGATAGGTAGAGGTGACAGGCAGGAGTGACAAGGAAAGCAGTGGGTGACAGGCATGGATGACAGTGAGAGGGGAGATGCAGTGGGTGACAGGGAGATGCAGTGGGTGCCCTACACATTATGCTACACTGTAGTACCCCACAAATTATGCCACCTGTAGTGCCCATACATAATGCTACACTGTAGTGCCCACACATTATGCCACCTGTAGTGTCTACACATTATGCCACATCTAGTACCCACACAGTATGCTACACTGTAGTCCCCTCACATTATTCCACCTCTAGTGCCCACATTATGCCACCTGTAGTGCCCACACATTATGCCACCTCTAGTGCCCACACATTATGCTACACTGTAGTCCCCACACATTATTCCACCTGTAGTGCCCACACATTATGCTACACTGTAGTCCCCACACATTATTCCACCTCTAGTCCCCACATTATGCCACCTGTAGTGCCCACACATTATGCCACCTCTAGTGCCCACACATTATGCTACACTGTAGTCCCCACACATTATTCCACCTGTAGTGCCCACACATTTTGCTACACTGTAGTCCCCACACATTATTCCACCTGTAGTGCCCACACAGTGTACTCACCAGCAGCATCCACAGGCAGCCGGTAGAGCAGCAGTCAGAGCCTCACAATGAGTCACACCTATGAGGCTGCGCTGCTGCTGGGTCAGAGGAGCATGTGATGGGCTCCGCCCATCAGAGCTCAGCACATGCTCCTCTGACCCCACTGCAGGGACTACTGAGATTTATTACCCAGTAGTGCACTGCAGTGCTGAGCCTGACCACACTGTGCTCCAGTCCCCTGCATGTAGCTGTCGGCCGGGTAAGTCACAGCCCTGGTGACTGCCCGGCAAGCAGCCGCACTGTAGCCTTCCATACAGGCAGTGTGGACCCCTATATTGCGGCGGGCCCCTATGCAGTGCACCGCCGGTAGTTCTGCCCCTGCTTCTGCGAGACTATCGGCAATGTGAGGGGCCTATTCATCAACACTAGAATAACGTTTTTAAGGACATTTTCCGTATTTTAGTATTCATGATGACACTTAGCACAGGAGATAACACTGATATCTCCTTGCTAAGTCCCCCTGTGTTAATTTCCACACTCCCCATACATTAATATGGGGATATGAAAATTATGGTATTCATCAAATGCCGAAAATTATGTATTTTCGGAATTTGATGGAGGTACTATCCGCCACTCTGAGGTGGCGAATAGCAGGTGAGACTTATATGTTGTCAGCTGGACAGGTCCTCCGCAGCTCCCTCCTGGTCCCTCCTCTGGCTCCGGTGGTTGCTAGCACACTGTGTTCTCCCAGCACAATAAAGTTTAGAAAACAAAAACAGAGCTGGAGGCTGCTGCGCGGCAGGTAAGTGCGGGATGGGGGAAGTGAGCGGAGGGGGGAGGAGGGGGGTTGGGGGGGCACACAAACTTAACGCCACTGTAGGTACTAGGTAGTGCTGCTCATGCGCTGGTTTTACGAATGTTACAGTGCATGCGCAGCACTGTTTCCAGCTGCAGTAACTTAGAGTAGAGAGGGAAAAGTATCTATTTCCCAAAAAGCTGTCATCGCAAAAATGACAGCTTTTCGGAATAGATAGTTATAGGGAGGAGGAATGATGAATTCCTCCTGTAATTAGGTAGAACTCCATGCGAGTTGTAAACCTAATTACCTCCATTGTATTTTAAGGTATGATGATTAGGCCCCTGAGTCACCCTGAGGTGACTCAGATTGCCCCTTGTGGCTCCATAGCCGAGGCCAGTAAATCTGTGTCGGAAGACGCAGACCTTGGCTTCTGCACTCCCAGAAAACGTTGGCAACACTCCCCTGTTTTCTGGAACGGAGACCGGGCCCCGCCCACTCCCTGCTCCAAAATGGCTACAGCCTGACAATCAGGCTGCGGCTTAGGGAACCGTGGAGCTGATTCAGACCCGCTCACTATGATGCGAACACTCGTAACTGGCTGATATATGCAATCTGCGCAAGCATATGCATCGGAATGCGCGTGCGCGAACCAGTGTGAGAGATCGGGATACGTTCGCTCGCTGCGTATAGACTGCCCAGTAGAGTGAGTGATAGGAGAAACCATTTGTGGGTGGTGACAGGGGGAGGCCACTGGAAACGGGGGAGTGGAGGTGCGAACGCAGGCGTGCCTGAGTGACTCAACGCCGTTTCAGAGGCGTGCATAGTTAAAAGGCAGCGTCATAGTACACGTCACTCTGAAGTGATCGCAGTGCTTGCGGCAGGGTATATTCAAACTCAAGCGCTGCGATCGCATCCGATGGTGCTCGACGTACCAATGTTTTCATGGACTTCCAGGAGATGACATGCGCAAGTGGGCGTCTTAAGAAGATGGTGGGCGTCTGCATACACTAAGTGATCGTACGCCAAGACATAGTGGGGGTGCCATTGCCTTGCCGTGCGATCGCCTGCCTTGCTGGGCACGCGTTTGATTTGCATACGCAGGGTGCGAGTGAACGCATCTAGCGAGCTGCACATGCTCAGTACAGATCCAGTTTACATACAACACTGAATAAGGCCCAGGGTCATGTTTTGTCAAAGACACAGCTGCTGAGCTACTGCGTCCATCTTGGAATCAGTCTCTTAATGCAGCGACCAATCTCTAACAGAAAGTTTTCATTTATTCATCGTCAGGAAAGTCATGTCATTGCCTCTGTACACGCTGCAAGGCAGATTGCTATATGGTCTGAACAAAATGGTCATTACGCAATGTTAGCATGAAGGATGCAGGGAAAGATTTCACAGAATCCTCTACAATCTACAGTAGTTTGCCATATTTCTTCTCCTGTGCAGTGACCATGAGATAGTAATGGCAGCAGTAAGCTGAGATATGAGAAGGGCAGGTTAGTGGCTCACACTGTACAAGCTGAGAATTGAGGTCAGGCAGGTTGAGTAAAGTATTTGATTTGTTGTAGTTCAGTGTAATAGAAACACACATATACATTTCTGCCTGACACGAATAAATAAAAACAGTAATGAGCCTTTAGAGGCTGGTTTCCCACTAAAGCTGTTTGTCTTTGGAAGTCGTGGGTTAAACAATGAACATTTATAGTTGTTTTTATTATTTTTTTTCCAATAAACCTGTTCTTAGCTCCTCTTTGTTATATTTTATTTTTTTTCCCCATGTTTTTGTGACCAGACTTCACAGATGTGGGATTAAACAAGGAAAGTGCGTTGTGTGTCCTATTATATTTCTTATATCTTTATTTTAGAACAGATGGTTTTTATTTTTTTTTTTAATTTGTTTTGTAGCATAGTGAAATATGTAACTTTTTTTTAAGTGAATTGCAAGAAAATACATAAACCTTCTATCGGATGAGGTGTTGTCATGTGTGCAAACCACTTATCATACTAACATAAAATAAAGACACTGAGACGTGGATTTGGCAGATAACTTGATGGCGATTTATTGGAGCAATAATAATTATTATTTATTTAAGGATGTATGGTGGCAAAGAAAGGACGGCCAGAAATCAGCCAGATCTGCTATGCCCACACACAAACAACAAAAGGCATAGCAGGCGTAGATCGCCCAGAGTGCATACACATAACCATGTAACTCATATCATCAACAAAAGGTAACGCTCACCCCCATCTTGACTTCCCACCCGTTTAGGTGGTGATACTGCCCCCCGTTAGGTTGGTACAGCCAACTACCAGTCAACGAAGGGAGCGCCCTTAAATCATAATTGCACCCGGACTGGCGACCTGCCGTTCTTTCCCGCCACCCAAAACCAAACCCACAACATACCAAAATTTATAGGGGAGGGAGGGTGGGGAATCTGGAACAAAGAGGCTTTGGCCCACACTTTTATCCCACTATATAATGTTCCTGTTACAAACCCGCCCCTGCTTGCCATAGGCTAACTCCCACAAGTAATTTGCATACATGCCTGCCCCCATCCTAGAGGTTTAAAACACCTCTTTTCTTATGCAATCTTTCGGTTTCTCTAAACCTTCTATCGGATGAGGTGTTGTCATGTGTGCAAACCACTTATCATACTAACATAAAATAAAGACACTGAGACGTGGATTTGGCAGATAACTTGATGGCGATTTATTGGAGCAATAATAATTATTATTTATTTAAGGATGTATGGTGGCAAAGAAAGGACGGCCAGAAATCAGCCAGATCTGCTATGCCCACACACAAACAACAAAAGGCATAGCAGGCGTAGATCGCCCAGAGTGCATACACATAACCATGTAACTCATATCATCAACAAAAGGTAACGCTCACCCCCATCTTGACTTCCCACCCGTTTAGGTGGTGATACTGCCCCCCGTTAGGTTGGTACAGCCAACTACCAGTCAACGAAGGGAGCGCCCTTAAATCATAATTGCACCCGGACTGGCGACCTGCCATTCTTTCCCGCCACAGCAAGGTTCAGCTTATAGAACCGCCGCACCGCCACCATACCAAGTACTACCCCAATAACGCCAACTCCTCAAAAAGATCCCCAATAAACAATGACACACCCTCCTCTGTTAAATGAACTCCATCAGGTCTATACATATAACTAAATCGAAATTGAATGTTATTATGGTAAATGAAACGGCCATAATTGGCCATCACAAATTTGGCAACTGCGAAATTAAGTTTCTTCCTAGCTTCGTCATTAGCAGGAAAACTCCTAACCCCACGCCAGACCTGTCGAGGTACAATGCAAGACCAAATTAATTTACACAAGGGCCAGGCCGATAGCACCCTCGCCAAATCGTTGACAATATCAACTCGTAATTCTACAGTGGACCTCTGCCCTAAGTCGTTGCCTCCTAAATAAGCCACCAAAATACGTGGCCTACCAAAAAGCCTTGCATACTCTAACAGTTTAGGACAAAAGGAATGCCATCTCATACCTCTGGAACCTATCCAACGGACCCTAGCTGAATATTCAAAAATTGGAGCTTGATCTGAACTCAAACCTAGCAGCCCAGAAAATATATGAGTGGCCTATAACCCAAATGTCCTGCGTGTCAAAGAGCAATCCTAAAGGTGGAGGAAAGCAGTAAATAAAAATTAGTAATTGTCATAAAACAATAAAATTTTATGGTGTATTAGTGGGATCTGATAGAACATAAGTGAGTATCTGCCAAAAAGAAAAATTTTCTATTGGTCGCCGACTTTACTATTTGAAGTGGCTGAGACAAACAGAAGACACAAAGGGGAAGAATGGGTGGGGGGGAATTGGGAAAAAACAGGTGAACTCGGCAAGAGGTAAAATAAAAACCTGCTGAGGGATGGACTATGGCCTAATTAAATGATTGAGAATAGCCGAATTGAATCCGTCAGTTCAGGTAAAAATTGTAAAATCCCTCAAGACTCCCATTGCCAGCAATGGCGAGTAGCTAATCCCGAGTAGGACGGACAGGGGTAACAGACAAGACAGGACAGTACATGAGACAAGACAAAAACCAGGCAAGCATAAAATATAAACGTAACCGGAACAGACTGTGAAATGACTTTAAACAAAGGGCCTTCATGCCTAGGTCGAATGTAACCTTTATAACTATCCGATTTCCAATGTCCTAGGGCCTTAATTTCTGATGCCGAGAAACCCGCAGCTGCCGCCGAAGTTGCGGCTCCGATCAGAAACGAGTGTGTACCAAAATCTTGAGGCGGGAGGCCTAAAACTGATACACACCTCTTCAAAAACCAACCAAACTGGTATTTGGTAAGCGGAGTCCTGTCCATATGCATGAGTCATGAACCAGGAACATCCGGCCGCAATAACTCATACCGCATAGCTAGTGCCACGGGGCAGATCTGTTCGTCCCTAGATGGACCCAACGAGATCCACCTATCCCTACCAGTCTGGTCGGTCTTCGACTGCCGAATCCTACAGAGAACAGACCTCTCACTGACCAGGATATCCGAGAGGAGCATGGCGGCATCAACCCATTTGGATGATGCCACCAGCTCCGATACCCTCAAGGTGCCGTGAAAAGCCTCCGAAAACACCACTTGAATCAGGACCGCCTCATACGCAGTAAGAGCCACTCCGAGAACCGCCCCTAATACTGCCGGAAGCAGATGAGCGTCCACAGGTCTCCTACGGTCAGCTACTGGCCGGGAGACCCGTGCCCAACCCTTTAAAGCCTTCACTATCAGAAAACTTTTAGTCAGGTTGGCCCTTCAATTTACAATAAAATGCAATGCCCCCCAAAGAGCGCGCAACAGAAGCCCTGGATCTGCCAGCCAAACGGAGACTCCAAATAAAAGAAAGCATCGAACGATGCTGACTCTTACCTGCCTGTTTGCTGCTACGGGAATAATCTTCCCATTCATTCCATGCCTGCCGATATGCTCGCAACGTGGAGGGGGCTAAAGACTGTTCTGCTTAGCCCTCCATGCCGGCTCGATCACCTGCCAAACATAAGAGGGGCAAAGCACAACGTCAGCACCAGGGCCACAGATCGGGACCTAGCCCACAGGAAACGTGATAACGCATCGTCTATCTCATTCTCCACCCCAGGAACGTGTCTTGCCTTAAACATGATGTTACAGCGCAAACATGTGAGCACAGCTGCGCTAGCAAGCGCAAAACCAGCAGGGAAGCCGCATGTTGCTGATTGTATCGCATGGACCATGCCCAGGTTGTCACACCTGATAATGATGCTGCGATTGCGTAACCATTCCCCCCAGATTTCCAAGGAAACCATTATGGGAAAGAGTTTGAGAAGGAGTAAGTCCTTAGTCAAACCCTTTCCCACCCATTCTTCCAGCCAACGGCCAACGCACCAGGAGCCATCAAGGTAACATCCGAACCCCGTGGTGCCTGCTGCGTCGGTGAACAGCTGCAGCTGCAAATTGTCAGCGGCTGGAGACATCCACAACCGAACGCCATTAAAATCCCGAAGAAACGAGACCCAGACAGAGAGGTCCTGCTTAATCTCTGAGGATAAACGTAGCAAATGTCTCGGTTAGTGACACCAGCCGTGGCCCTTTCCAATTTACGTGAAAAAGCTCTGCCCATTGGAATTACTTTACAGGCCCAGGAGGGATTGCGCCTGCCGCAGGGTAATTCTACTGGAAGCCGTGCATTCCGCTATGGCATTACTTGACAGGCTTATCGAGAGGAATGCGACAAGAACCCACCGAGGTACAGATCTCGATACCCAGGAATGACAAGGGGAAGGGCCCTCCGTTTTGTCCACAGCAACGGGAACTCCAAATGAAAAAACAGCGCTCGTAAAGAAAACAAAAGATAACTGCATCTGCCTGAACCGGAAGGGCCGACACACAGAAAGTTATCGAGATAGTGGGCTATTCCATGACTACCGCAAAAATTAAATAAATAAATTCCGCGCACCAGTGTAGGAAGGTGCTAAAATGCTCGAAAAACGCACAGGACACAGAACACCCCATAGGCAAGCATTTGTCTATGCAATATCCGCTAAAAACCCATAAACTGGAATGACTCTGGGTGCAAAGGAAGTAGACGAAAAGCTGACTCAACATCTATCTTAGCCATCAGTGCGCCCGGACCATAACACCTAATGACGTCCAAAGCATCGTCAAAAGACTGGTACACCACCGAGGAAACCTCAACTGGTATGGCATAATTTACTGACGAGCCTGGCGGATAAGACAGATGTTGCATGAGCCCTTATTTTCCTGGAATTTTCTTGGGAACCACTCCCACCGGGGAATTCACAAGATCCCTAATGGGGGTTCTGCAAAAGGCCAGCAATGCGCCTGCGCTAACCTCGCCAGCCACTTTTTCCCTAAGAATGTGAGGCAATTCAAAGGCAGACTTCAAATTTCTAGGCGAATATGTGTCGACATCCCTGCAAATAGGTAAACGAAAACCAAAACTGAAGCCTTTTAACGAAAATTCTGCGTCCTGCAGAACCGGGTACCAACTCAACCATTTTGCTATCGCTGTGACACGGACAGGGGATGGAACTTTACTTAGCACTTGTGCCTTTTGCTGGCTGTGCAGGCTGCTGCTGGGCACCCCGCTTGAAACACTTGGCAACTGGGTGATTGCCACCACATCGCAAGCAGAGGTGACGAAAACGACATTTTAATGTGGAATTATTAAAGGCGAAGCATTTTCCCCAGACGCCTGCTGTTAGCCCTGACGAACTGAACTAGCTGCTTTGCACGCGTTGTACCCCTCATAGGCAGGACGCGAAGGCTGCGTGACCTCCAGCAATGTATATTTGTCGAAGTAGGAGCATAGCTGAGAATGGAGCTTCCCGGTGATAGCTGCTTGGGGCAGTGATTGCAATAATAAGCTGTGCACCCTGTAGAAATTCACTGTAGCACATGTATTCTGTCTATTTTGTAAGTTAAATGCTCAGAATACAGTATATAATACAATCTCCTCTATTGGCTGATAATAATGATTCAAAGGAGATAAAAGCTAGATCTTAGGTGCTATAGATAAATAAAGCAGTGTCAAAGCCATTACCCCTTACTGTCATATAACGCATCACTAAAGCATTCTATTCCCCCAATGATACCTCAATGCCCAGCATAATACTGACACTGTTTGCTGCAACTGTTTTCTACCATTAAGAGGGCATAATCAGCACTTAGACCATCTATAAAATACATCATACGAATGTACTGAATGATATAATTCTGGCATATACAGGACCAGCAAACACAGTAAGTAATTATATGTAGAAGTAGGGCCATCCTGTCTGAGCTGAATCTTTTTATTTCATGTGCCGGCTCCTTTACAGATCATATGAGCAAGTTGGGGAATCTGGGAGAGGGCAGAAAAAGAAACCATGCACTGTCCTGGAAACAGATGCACAGATTGGTCCTGTTATGTACTGGATGGTGTATTATCCAGTATTAATAATTGATCCAATAGGTGATCCATATCAGTGCACCCCGTACAGTGCATGTTTTCCAGATCTAGTTGGTGCACAACAATATTCATTACTGGCTTTTTAACTTTTTCTACTGGCTGACACATTTAAAAGATCAACAGGGACTGTAGTGCTAGTTATTTCATTTGTGACACTGAGGGGATCCTAAAAAACATGCAACTTTAGTATTATATGCTATTTCTATTGTAGTCATCATGGTGTGTGCTGAGGGGGGGTTCAGGCAAGGCACTCATAAACCCCTCCTGCATTTGCCTATGGTGCTGGCCATTGCAGCCACAAAGATAATATTGACCAGGGGCATTAAGGACTAAAGGGAAGCACCCCTCCCCCACACTGGCACACCTTCCACAAAGCTGCTGCAGCCTGAGGGGGGATAGAACTATCAATAGGGGAACCACACCTGCAGCTCCTAATAACATGGGGACACTGTGGAGCCAGGGACCAGGGTCTGGGGAGGCTCATTACTAGGCAGGACATAGCTACACCCACCCCCAGCAGAACAAGAAATCAGAAAAGACACTGATTGAGGACAGAAAGGAAAAGTAAAAGCAATGATATGAAGTAAATGAAAAGAGACTAAATACAATAAGGAAAAGGAGGAGAGAAGAAGAGAAGAAGGAGAAGCACTAAGAGAGTTTTATTAAGGAAAATGACAACTGACAAAATGCACTTCCCTGTCCTGGAGGAATCTGGAACAAAGAGGCTTTGGCCCACACTTTTATCCCACTATATAATGTTCCTGTTACAAACCCGCCCCTGCTTGCCATAGGCTAACTCCCACAAGTAATTTGCATACATGCCTGCCCCCATCCTAGAGGTTTAAAACACCTCTTTTCTTATGCAATCTTTCGGTTTCTCTTCTGTCTGTCTCTTGAATAGGGGTCCCACTGTCTGAAGTGCCCTGGGTACCAAGACCTTAATCCGGCCCTGCACTGTCCTCACTGACGTAATAAGAAGTTATCTCCCACAAGATCAGCACACTCTGGGCCTCATTCAGAAGTGTTATGCGCTCGCAAGCGGGTCGATGGTCAGGCAGTGCGCACGCGAGCACCAGAGCGAGCGAGAAATCACTCGCTCCGGGGCTCGCAATAAAACAGGGAGGCTGTCGATGTTGATCGACAGCTCGCCCCGTTTTGTAGGCGGGTCGGGGGGGTGGCTGGCCAAACGGAGGTGTTCCTGTAGGAACGCCTGCTGTTTGTGGGCGTCCCTACTGACATCACTCATGTCGGTAGTGAGCTTCCTGCTCTATTAGAGCAGGAAGCTCACTGGGGCTTGCAGAAACGAGACACCACTATGGTCTTGTCGCAAGCCCAATGGTCGCGACCATCACGACCATCACCTGGCCGCTCACAAAAACTGTGGGTGGTCACACAAAGATTAGCGAGCGGCTAGGAGGCCGGTTTCCCAAAAAAAAGTGGCCACCCTGATTCAGTGCGAGCACTCGCTTTTTGCGAGTGCCTCTGAATCAGGGCCTCTGTCCTGAAAGACTCTGTGCTGCTATAAACATATTAATGATTTAATTAATACACTGGTGACATCAGCACGCAAGGGCGTAGCCTGAACCTCGTGGGTCCCCATAGCAACATTTTGAAGGGGCCCCTCCCCAGTGCTGCTAGACACCTCTATCCACAGTGCTTGTTCATTTTATGCCCATAATAGTGCCCTAGTTCTTTTTATGCACCATACAGTAATAGTGCCCTAGTTCATTTTATGCTCCATAGTGGTGCCCCAGTTCGTTTTATGTCCCATAGAAGTGCCCAAGTTCACATTATTCCACACAGTGCCACCAGTTCATATTATGCCACATTGTATTCCCCCCAGTTCATAATATGGCAGAATGTAGTGCTGCCAGTACACATTATGCCAAACAGTGCCTCCAGTTCACTTTAACGAGAAGAGCGATAGAGACCGCCACCTATAACAGCGTTGAAGAGTCCCCCTTTTCAAGACAGGCAATGGGCCGGACCAATTTTCTTAGCAGGCAATGTCGGGAACTTGGTAGACAACTATATGAGCTGAGTCCGGGGGCCCCTTAAGCAATGATACCAATTGCACCCACTATAGCTACATCCATTCCAGGACAAGTACACAATTAAAACTGAACACAATAAGATGCTCGGAACCAAGTCAAGCACCCCATAAAAATTAAACATTGTAAAGATAGTTTGAACAAAGCCAGTGGGCATACAGGGGCACATTTATCAATTCTATTTTGCGGACTATTCCCCGAAAACAGACATTTTTGGGTGATAACCACAAAAATTAAGCATCCTCAATATCACAGCAGATATCGCCTTCAGTTTTCATTGCATAAGCAGCCCCCATAGGTTTCCATAGGGGCTGCTAAATGTAAAATGTATCATTCCTGAGCTTGGCCCCAGCAGTTAGTGCCATTTTCAGATGACGTTAGCTATCTTATTGGCTGTGTGCTTGCACATGCACCGATAGACGTTGGTACATGCACCGATAAACACTGGCACACGCGCAGTAGGGAGCGGGAGCCGAACCCAGAAGTAAAGTGATTGTATATACAATAAGATAACTTTACTTCTTACTGATTGCTAGGATGGGTTCTTATAGGAGCCCCTGTCCCGGTGACTCAGACATAATACATTCAGGCAAACAAAGAGTCCTTATTTCTGAGAATTGCGGCAATAAGGAATGATTATTATCAAGTGCAGACTTCAATTATTAATAAATACGCCCCATAGTTACACAGATCGAGAACTTGCTGCCACTTGTTTCGGGAGAAGTGGACCAGGGACATTTATGTGTAAGTGCAGGACAGGAAGGGTTTGCACATGCATGGTAAGCACACCCCTTGGAGAGGTCTTATTTTTCAGCTTAAACTATTTTAAAATACACTGTAGAGCAGATGAAAATTGGGATTGAAAACCAGCCCGGGAAATATCTGGAAGCAGTTACGTCTGTGACTTTATGCTAATACCACTACAAAGTCCTTTTCTGATATACATCACCGCGTCCAAATGTGCAATGACTAAGACGCCCACTTTCAGTGTCCATTGGTTGCGCCATTAAAACTTGCAGTAGCCCTATGCTAGGTACAGATCATCTGAGTATGGCCTCCAATGTGAGCAATTCATCATCTCTGTAAGCAACGGCTCCCAGCAACACACCCGTGTCACTCCAATAACACGTCCATACTACGCTACATCTGTGTCTGATTAGCAAAAACCCAGGAACGCCCAACACATTTCTAATACACTTCTCTGTGCATGCAACTGAATCTGTACTGCGACTCGAACACCATTGGACAATGCATACGCATCAACAAGAAACAAATGGAATCGGTATGTAATGCCAGCGGCTAAATAGCCGCCAAATCATATACCGATACCAGAAGACCGATGGAGGCAAATCCCGACTGTGGTTGGTACGGACACTAACCCTCCCCCTACCCTACCCTACCCCTCCCCACATCCTAAACCTAACCCTCCCAGGGGGTTGCCTAACCCTAACCCCCCCTACAGGTGCCTAACCCTAACCCCGCTTTCTCTAACATAACCCTCCTGGAGTGGTGCCTAACCCTAAGTCCCCCCAGGGGTCCCTAAAGCTCCGCCGGTATCCAGACTGCATCCCAAAAAAAATAACACACATTGGCCCCCACAGGAAACATAAACAAACACATTGGCCCCGATAGGAAAAGGCAAACACATTGTCCCTCACAGAAAAAAAATAAACAAATTGGCCCCCACAGGAAACATAAACAAACACATTGGTCCTCAACAGGAAAAAAAAATAAAACTCATTGGCGCCCACAGGAAAAAATAAAACACATTGGTCCCCACATTAATTGCCCCAGCCTTCGACAGAAGATTGACCTGTCAGGTGCTGCAGGATGAATCAGGCCGGACCCAACTGCCTTGTGGACCAATGTCATAGAGGCAACTACAGGGCTCCAGGGTGGTCCATCTACCGTCTAACTGCACCCAGAAGTGCATGCTAGCCAGAGTAGATGACATCTTCCGGTTTGCAGTCCACAGTGGAATGCAAATCCTGGAAGCTCGGCAGCCAGTATGAATTGGCCCAGAGGGGGAATGGAGCATAGGACTGACCCAGTGGGAACTGTACATGCTCCCAGATGCCCAATCCGCCCCTGCCGCTAAGGAACTGTAAATTTCTCATATTAATAAACTATAGGTAATGTTTATATTTTGATGATGATTACTGCCGAGTATGATATTAAAAGATAATAAATATTATCAATAACCAAACCCAGTGCTGGGCAGCCTACTCTGGTTTCCATTTGAGCAGAGGGGCGTTTGGTCGAATTGTAAAGATTAAAAACAGCATTAGGCTGGACCGGTCCTACATAACAGGAAAACCCACAGTGCGGGAACCAGTTCTAGCCTGGTGAGTGAGAAGGCTCCCCTTCAAGAGTCCTGTAGTCAGATGGCCCCTCCAGCCCCCTTTGCACAGCATCTCCATGGGGGCCCAATTGCACATAGGGGAGAGGCCATGCCCCCATACGCTAGGTCAAGTCCACTGAGAAAGTGCTAGAGCCCAAACTTTTTCATGGCAGCCCTATGCTCAGCCAATCACAAGCGACTAGTATGGGAAACAACTTGTGATTGGCTGAGCGTCTATTGATCCACACTCCCACTTTGCCTTAGACATCTAAATTTACATCTCGTTATAATAATGATATAATAAGCATCTTCCCTTCACCACAGACTTCCACTGGAGGAAGTGAGGGGGGATACATACGTCTTGTCGATATTCAGAATGTAGACCCTGGAATGCCGGCAGCAAGAGATCAACAAGTGTGAAATACTACTTAAAGCATTTCAAGCACACTGTCAGTACAACTGAACGTGATGGTTAATGAGCTGCCAGCACGTGTGAAATGCTTTAAGTACTGTAGCATTTCACAGTTGTCGATCGTCTATTGCCGTGGCCCATATACTGCTTGTCTAGTAGCCGAGTTTAGCATGGTTGGCTTGTTCAGCACTCTAGGTCCATACACTTTTAACAGAGTTTAATAGAGTGTGACTCTTAATAGTACTCTGGGCCTAGGGAGTACTAGTGTTGTGGGCTAGGTCACGCAGCAGGTGTGTGAGTGACGGTTAGTCCACACAGGAGGCAACTTAACCAGATTTTAGGTTTATTAACCAGGTAGATAACAGGTGGCTTGGACACAGGGTTAACAGGTACATGGCAGTTTCTGTGCTGGGTGCAGCCTGGAGCGATAGGGGTATGCTGGGTATTGTAGTGTGCCAGGTGATGACAGCGCTTGTACTTCTAGTGGCACATTGGTATGCTCTTACTGCTATGCGATGGTGACACAGAGGATTAGGGGCACACTGTGGGGCTCTTAATGGCACTAATGTTGCAGAGAGTCTCAGTCCATGTGCTATGGACACCGAAGAGAAGGATGCGTGTAAAGGCGAGCATGCGTCAGAGGTCAGACCCTCTCACTGAGCCACGGTGGGTCCTTGAAACTGGCATGTCATCTAAATGGATGGAGATAGCACAGAGTGCTCCTCATCCAACATTGTCGACATTCTGAATGTTGACAAGTCAACTATATGGGTCGGATAAGATATCCCAGTGGTGACCATCCTGACGGTCACAATACTGGCAGTGGAATCCCGAAGGTGAAAGGCTCAACAAAATTTAGTGAGTATTCTAACCCTAAACCACCCCTCCCACAGCCTAACCGTCCCCTTTGGCATCTTCACTCTAACCATCCCCTTCGGCAGTCTAACCCTAACCCACCCGCAGTCTAACCCTAACCGTCCCCTACCAAAGCCTAACCCTAACCCTTCCGCTAGTGCCTAACTCTAAACCTAATACTCACCTTCAAGATTTGTCTGTATTTTGATCCGTCGGGATTCACTGCCGGTATTGTGATCGTCGGAGTGGTAACAGCCGGGATCCCGTCTACATCCCAATTATATACGGAATCGGTATGATATACCAATGGATGGGATGTCGGTGGTCAAAACACTGACACTGGTATCCCGATCATGAAGAATCCCGACAGGGTCCAGTGAGTGTCCTAACCCTCCCCTCTCCCCCCTAACCCTCCCTTAGTGGTGCCTAACCCTAACCCTCCTTTAGTGGTGCCTAACCCTAACCTTCCCTCGGTGGTGCACAACCCTAACCTCCCTATCCCTAACACCCCCTTCCCGAACCCTAAACCTAACCCTCCCGGTGGGGTGCCTAACCCTAACCTCCCCCCAGTGGTGCCTAACCCCCCCTCCCCGTAGCCTAACCCTAACCCTCCCCGGGGGTGTCTAACCCTAATCTCTCCCAGGGGTGCCTAAACCTAACCCTCCCCCTCGCAGCTAACACCTAACAGCGCCCGCTTACCTTAGTTCGGGCTGGCGGCTGTTGGGATTTCTTTAGTCCCATGTTGGGCTTCCGACGTCGGGATTCCGGCCACCAGTATTGTGATTGCATCCCCTATATACTAGTGGGGGTCTGGTGTTGACCTTAAAATGTCACCATTATTGTATTCTAAGGAGCCACATTAAATTAACTGATCAATTATATTAATACAAACTAACAGTGTTACTACTTTGACAGTACAATAGTAGAATAGTGAAGTACATTATCTTTGCTTAAAGTAGCTACAGATGAAGGGGAATATTAAGTGGTGAAACGAAGGGTCTTGTATGCTGCACTGTTCTGTCCACTTCACGGGAATTATTTTTCATTATAAAGAGCTATTAAAGAGATCCAGAGGGAGGATGTTCAAATTCTTTCTGCTCTATGGTCATATATTATGAAAGATGACTTCTTTTCAATTAGTGACCATGCAGAACTTACTGTACCATTTCTACCTTTGTGTTATACACCTAATGCCTTTCTTCTGGGCCTAACACTACAGCAAAATGGGTTCCGTGACAGCAAATCCTCTTTCATCTGGGGGTAATGAAATGTACATAGGGTAATGTTAGTATCCCCTTCTGAATACTCAGATTTCATCTCACATGAATGAAACTCTGTTTGCAGCAAACCTCCTATTTAATGTTTATAAGCGTAAAAGATTAAGGGCCTGATTCAGAGCCGCTCGCTAGATGTGATCGCTCGCACGATGTGTATGCAAATTGCGTAGGCAGTGCTATCACACAACAATTCATTAGCACGCCCAGGATTTCTTAGCCTAACATCGGATGCTATCCTAGCACCTGAGCCGCAAGCACTGCGAGCACCGCAGTGTAAAAACAAGCCACGTGACGTGTACTATGATGCTATCTTATAATTATGGACATCTCTAAAACGCCGTTGACATGCTCACACACGCCTGCATTTGCACCTCCACTCAACCGTTTTTAATGGCCAGCCCCTGTTACCACCTACAAACGGCTTCCCCTGTCACTCACTCTGCTGGGTTGTCTATGTGCAGCGAGCGAATGCATTGTGAACTTTCGCTAAGGTATGTGCATGCACACTGCGATGCATACACACTGCATACACACTGTATACACACTGCAAACCATCGGCAGCAGTGAGAGTTTGCATCTTAGCGAGCGGGTCTGAATGAGCTCCTAAGATTCCAAACAGTGACAGACTGGGGCTGCTTATCATCCCTGGCAGTCCTCCCGCAAAAGGGACATGGCCTCATCGCAAAAGGGGCGAGGTTACATGTCACGGGGCGTGCCGAGAGTCACAGGGGCCTGGCCTCTCGTCACGCCCCCGTCTTTCAGTATCCTGGCCGAGCAGAACACCAGGAGGCGGAGCTGCTCAGCCAGTTTTTAACACCGGACCAGTCCATCTGGCCATCGGCCCTTCTGGCATTTGCCAGGAGTGCCAAATGGGCAGTCCGGCCCTGATTCCAAATATACTTTATGAAGTACAGAACCACATTAATTTTCCAGGGTCATAATCATTCACTTCCCAACACTCCTTTATAAGAATGAAAATCTACAAGTTAGGACACTCCCCCAATATGTCCTGTTGAATTTGTCAATAAACCTTTTAATACATTCCTGCCTATAAACCTCTAAGATTCACCTGCCTAGAACCTCTAAGACAAAACCTGCCTATACCTTCTGAAACCACAAGATGTCACTAATTAGCGCTGTGTTTGGATATACCATTAATGAAATACTGAGGCAGTTGAATAGCGGTCTAACGCGCTAAAGATTATTATTCAGGTAAAAGTACAGATGTTACAACGCTATGATCTAATAATGAGCGCAAATAAATTGTACAAACATCAGGTCATAAGGTACAGTTAAAATACATGAAACGGTTATTAAAGATCAAAATACAATGAGCAATATGAGACAGAGAGACAGAGAGAGAGAGAGAGAGAGAGAAAGAGAGGGAAAAAGAGACACATCAAAATACAATGAGAGAGATATCAATGTCTGCTGGGAGCACATGTTCAAGATGGCTGGTGATGGTGTGTGTGTGTGTGTTTGTGTTTGTGTGTGAGGGGGGGGGGGCTTTAGGAATGCTTCCTGCCCTATTGTCCAAACCGCATGGTCTACAAACAAACTCCATTATGAAGCTACCGCATTGAAATCTCCCATAATGCCATAGTTAATTAAATATGCAAGCTGGATATCATATGCCAACACATCAGGCAAACACTGCACCATTTAATATTCCAACATGTACAACACAAGCTGATTCCAATATACAACAATACCATCCTACAACAGACCTCATCCAGTACCCACTAGACCGTGGGGAGGGGGAAGGGCTGAAACACATGCTCTTCCTTTGTTTGCAAGCCTCATGATCCCTAGGCAAATTCCAATTTGAAAACTCACATTAAGTTGTAACTCTGTAAATCATCCATCCATCAATGATCACAATTATAATAAAGACAATATACCTATCTGACCCATACAACACCATAACTGGGTAGAATTATAATTTCCTTTGTTCACCCCACATGGAAGTAGCCATCTCTAATAAACTGCAGACAATATACCTATCTGACCCACACGGCAATTACTTATGACCATTCAAAGCTGTTATTAATTCAACTTCCATAATATATAACTGATACCACCCTATGATTACATTCATGAGTACACAACACATACCAAGCCTATCTCTCCCAAGCAGAGATATTGTTCAAGCACATGGGAAGGCCCTAACACAGAACATATGGGAAGGCCCTAACACAGAACACATGGGATCTCAATCAACCAGCATCAATCATTTACAAATATTACAAAAACTCCATAATCAATCCCTTTCCTGCATGCTGATAACAGACTATTGTACCCTACAGTGTAGATGAAGAGTACAGATTAGATAACATATCATCTACTGTATGCTAACACAGACTCATGAATATCCTTAGAAAACTACAAATCACGCACCATGCTAAGCTAATAACAGATTAACACCAAACATAGCTACAGACACCCAAATAGGCTAAATATTGCACAATTTATACTTAGCTATAACCCAGAGGAACTGAGACCCATTTTTCCGTTGTCTTGTGAGGGAGCGAACCTCTCTCTTCCTTCCAAAATCTGCAAGTGTGTCTGCTGGCTGTGTTCTCAGGATGTGCATGCTATGTTCCCGCCCCCTTTTACCTGTGAGGTCATCAGAAAGGGAGTATCCTTTTGGTTACCTGAACTACTGCTAATTAAATCCTAATCCCAGTTAGTTATCTCTATTGATTAGACTGGAATAACCAGTCCTTTGGACAAAAATGTAAACAAACCTACACCATGTTATTGTCTTTTGGTAAAGGTTAGAAATCTGTTACAGGGCATTTATTGGACAATTCCAAATGGATACAAAAGGTCTCCAACCTCCTTTTGTATCCCCCACATGCAAATCTAAGCTGCTATGGCAAACATCATTTCAAATAGTTATTCTCTCTAACATTCATATTTCATAGCCGCATGTTCTGATCTTCATATTGATGTCACCGTAACGCTGTGGAAACAGAGTAGATCAGTACGGCTCCACACACAGTCCAATTGTCATTTACTAAGCCATAGTTACAGAAAACATTCATTTCTTTATATACTGACATTGCGTTTAAACCAAGTAATAATTATCCTTTTTGCGTTACGGGATCATTGCTTTTAAATGTATGTATGCGGGGAAAACAGCACTGAATTGCATTGTGCGTCTGAGGGTCGGTGGGGCACTCAGCGAGCAGCACTAAGCTGGAAGGGCATCTATGTGTGTGTGTGTGGCCATGCCAGTATGATTTT
The DNA here is from genome assembly GCA_031769625.1 of Taudactylus pleione. Lineage (NCBI taxonomy): Eukaryota > Metazoa > Chordata > Amphibia > Anura > Myobatrachidae > Taudactylus > Taudactylus pleione. The sequence goes on from JAUIMM010000134.1 coordinate 8,655,199, forward strand.
GGGAAGGATCACTAACTGTGTTCTGTTTAACATTGTGTGTATGAGTTGCAGGGAATTTTGCTACTTTTCAAATATAAGTCTGTGTGTGATATTATACACATAAGTCCATGCATGATGGGCCACATGTACACACACACACACACATATATATATATATATATATATATATATATACACACACATAAGCACACATGTATTTTTCTGATGTTTTTAAACTGCAATTGCAAAATGTGTTTACACAGTGAATTTAATCCTCATACAGGAAGGAGGCTTCCAGCTGTGCTGTCGGAGCCTCCCTGTTTATTTTGCCTGTTTTGGGTTGAAGATGGGCTTTGTATAGGGTTCCAAATGCTAATAAGTTAGTGTTTGTGTTAAACACTGTCTACCTGTGTTTGAGGAAGGCTGACTATGTACCTTTTTTTTACAATATAGTGCTGTGAGATTTTATTTCTAAGATGGAGTCTTGACGCCCTTTACAAGATAGCATTGCGCAGATTCCAATTGCAAACAGATTCTGTCTTCGCCAATTATCCGGTTTTGACAGTCCACCCTTTGATAGCCAATCAAGCGCTATCACAACCTGTTCTGAATCTGTTTAGCCATGCATGAGAATATACCGTTCAATGTTATTATGGTATGATACAGTATGGTCATTTGAACCATTCAGATAATGCGTCTCCGGGAGGGACATAAAACTGTCCTTATACGCACACCGCAGATCCTTAAGGGATCATGGGAAAGATGTTGGGATGCACCTATCCTATAAGGAGAGCCTTGGAAGGGGTTGGGACTGCATTACCTAAGATGACTTAAAACAACATAAACGTTATATCCATGCATGACCACTCAAACTCAGGCTACATTATTATACACTACATATTGGACCGGCACTCCCCTGGTTTGGTATAGCACTCCTCCTTTCGACTCCTCTGCATCAATGCCGACATCAGCTCCCATTGTCTGTATCAGTCCCCCATCACCGAAACCAGGAATCCCCGAGCAACCCAGGATGGTGAAAACTCTGAAAAAGAATACAAAAATGAACACAGCGGACTGGTCCATTGCTGCAACACTGATCTGCAATTTCTTTAGCTCAGATAGCTCACAGTCACCTTTTAATCTTCCTGGCACAAGCTCGCGATCGACAGGTCCATGCTATCGGCCTCGTCTCCGCCTTGTATCTCCTCCGGTAGATTAATCCTCCCTGTATTTGGTGGAATGGACTCTGGTATCTTAGTCGGCCACCCTTTGAGGATGTAGAATTTTGTTAACACGTCGGATATGGTTCTATCCCCCGATCAATCAGGCAATCTGAACACAAGAAATTATTAGATCAAATGAATTTTTCTCCAGGTTTAACATCATTACAGTTTGCTTCAGGCATGTTAGTAAATAACACTTCAATTCCTGTTGTTCTTACACATTGTCATGAGAACCTGCACAGTAACCTCATAATATTTTCACATGAGGCTACCTGGCAAACAGTATCTCAACGGGAGACAGACAGGTGGTCTGGGATGATCTTGATACTAGTACCTATCACCTTACACATGTTGTAAAAGATATTACTTGTGAATTGAGTATCCCTTCCATCACTAATTCTAAGGATACTGTATTGATACAAAAATTCCTGCAATAAAAAAATTCTGTTATAAATGTCTACGGTTCTATTGTTTCCTTGGCCCCTGGGTAGGGCAGTACTTCAAGTATTTAACCTTAGCCGGGTATGGCTGTCGTATGGCTTTGGCAGCCTTGCGTCCTGTATGTGAAGGATAAAGCACAACAGTTTAATATCATTTAAACATACGGGCTGAAAAGATTTTAAACAGTTCTATAAAGCTTTGACAAACAATACTGGGTTAGTCCCTGGGACCCTGAGGCTTTCGTGTCTATGTGCAGTGTACCTCTCCCTTATATGGAAGCAAGAGGGCACTGGTAGTTGGGGTATGGGAGGGAGAAAGTAAACAATAGTTAAGCTACCTCACTCTGGATCTCTCTTTTTTTTAGCTTAAGAGAGGGTATAAGTGGTTAGTTACATTTTTATGGGTTTTCACATTGACTGTACCTACACCCCCATCCGCATATGACGGTGGTGGTGCGCGTGAACCATCTGCACTACCTTCCACAACGCTACCGTGCCGCATGTGTGCGCTATTTCGCAGCTCGCACGCATTGCAATTCAACGCTGCGGGTTTATTCTCTGGTAATGTGCTCACGATGCTAGTTTGCGTCGTTTGCACATTGTTAAGCCACGCATCCCCTTCATGCTGCCACAGTTTTAAACAAAAGACTTAATCTTTTTCTCTCGGGATCGCACCATACTGATGTGATCCTGGACATTGTCTAACACATTTTTATCAAAACCACCAATTCTGGGAAACGGTCTAACACTCATTCTCGTCATATTAAACCATATATCACAATACCTTATTGCATAAGTACCGTACTTAGTATGCATGATACGACGGGCCGATCTGATCGGCGCCTCCATTAGCAGCACATCATTGCCTAACATTTCTACTGTTTGCATGGCTCCCATTCTGAGACAACTCCTATGCTTTTCAATAAAAATTTAAGCTGGTGAAAGACAATCAAGATACTTACCTGTGAACGATTTAAGTCGGCGGCGCCCACACACCTGGATAAGATTTCGTAAGGCCACTTCCACACCTAGATAAGTTTTGAAACAGGCAACTTCCAGACCCGGATAAGCTTTAGTAAGGTAACTTCCAGACCTATGAGAGTTTATATGTCGGCCACTCTCACGCACCTCTATACAACAAAGACAACATGTACACCTGCTACTGTGTTTAGAACGGTAAAGCTGCTTACCGAGCGACTAGGCTAACCCTTGCACCTAGCCCTTAAGGATCATACGGTACCCTTAACTTTAGGGAATAAATTACCCCTACCAACAATACACTCACTGTTACACACTTTTTCTCTGCGCAGAAAATAAACGTTTACCCAGATATTGGTAGATAGAAAAAAAAATTTAAACCTCAATGGCTTTCTTTGTTCAAACAAGTGGCAGCAGAACCGGAAGAGCGTATACGCTATCGTGTGCCCAGCCGCATACACATTAATGCGACTACCACACAACCATATAATGATTTTTTTAACTGCGTACGCAAAAATGCATCTCAGCCGCATACTCAATACTGCAGCACCCCTCTAAACGTAAGGTTCTATCAACAGAGAAAAAAAACCTTTTTTTCCTCTCTTGTCCCTGGATTCTGATTAGCGCTTCCTCTACACAATAACCGGCAGTACGCTCTCAGCAACACTGTGGTAATGAGAGACTAATGCGTCTCTCAAAAGGCGCCTCCACCCTTTTGCTGAGAGAGGACTGACCGAGTGTTGTCGTGTATCAGATAGTGTGATAAACCGATGAGCCCCCACTGTTGAATTTGTCAATAAACCTTTAAATACATTACTGCCTATAAACCTCTAAGATTCACCTGCCTAGAACCTCTAAGACAAAACCTGCCTATACCTTCTGAAACCACAAGATGTCGCTAATTAGCGCTGTGTTTGGATATACCATTAATGAAATACTGAGACAGTTGAATAGCGGTCTAACGCACTAAAGATTATTATTCAGGTAAAAGTACAGATGTTACAACGCTATGATCTAATAATGAGCGCAAATAAATTGTACAAACATCAGGTCATAAGGTACAGTTAAAATACATGAAACGGTTATTAAAGATCAAAATACAATGAGCAATATGAGACAGAGAGACAGAGAGAGAGAAAGAAAGAGAGGGAAAAAGAGACACATCAAAATACAATGAGAGAGATATCAATGTCTGCTGGTAGCACATGTTCAAGATGGCTGGTGATGGTGTGTGTGTGTGTTTGTGTTTGTGTGTGAGGGGGGGGGGGTTAGGAATGCTTCCTGCCCTATTGTCCAAACCGCATGGTCTACAAACAAACTCCATTATGAAGCTACCTCATTGAAATCTCCCATAATGCCATAGTTAATTAAATATGCAAGCTGGATATCATATGCCAACACATCAGGCAAACACTGCACCATTTAATATTCCAACATGTACAACACAAGCTGATTCCAATATACAACAATACCATCCTACAACAGACCTCATCCAGTACCCACTAGACCGTGGGGAGGGGGAAGGGCTGAAACACATGCTCTTCCTTTGTTTGCAAGCCTCATGATCCCTAGGCAAACTCCAATTTGAAAACTCACATTAAGTTGTAACTCTGTAAATCATCCATCCATCAATGATCACAATTATAATAAAGACAATATACCTATCTGACCCATACAACACCATAACTGGGTAGAATTATAATTTCCTTTGTTCACCCCACATGGAAGTAGCCATCTCTAATAAACTGCAGACAATATACCTATCTGACCCACACGGCAATTACTTATGACCATTCAAAGCTGTTATTAATTCAACTTCCATAATATATAACTGATACCACCCTATGATTACATTCATGAGTACACAACACATACCAAGCCTATCTCTCCCAAGCAGAGATATTGTTCAAGCACATGGGAAGGCCCTAACACAGAACATATGGGAAGGCCCTAACACAGAACACATGGGATCTCAATCAACCAGCATCAATCATTTACAAATATTACAAAAACTCCATAATCAATCCCTTTCCTGCATGCTGATAACAGACTATTGTACCCTACAGTGTAGATGAAGAGTACAGATTAGATAACATATCATCTACTGTATGCTAACACAGACTCATGAATATCCTTAGAAAACTACAAATCACACACCATGCTAAGCTAATAACAGATTAACACCAAACATAGCTACAGACACCCAAATAGGCTAAATATTGCACAATTTATACTTAGCTATAACCCAGAGGAACTGAGACCCATTTTTCCGTTGTCTTGTGAGGGAGCGAACCTCTCTCTTCCTTCCAAAATCTGCAAGTGTGTCTGCTGGCTGTGTTCTCAGGATGTGCATGCTATGTTCCCGCCCCCTTTTACCTGTGAGGTCATCAGAAAGGGAGTATCCTTTTGGTTACCTGAACTACTGCTAATTAAATCCTAATCCCAGTTAGCTATCTCTATTGATTAGACTGGAATAACCAGTCCTTTGGACAAAAATGTAAACAAGCCTACACCATGTTATTGTCTTTTGGTAAAGGTTAGAAATCTGTTACAGGGCATTTATTGGACAATTCCAAATGGATACAAAAGGTCTCCAACCTCCTTTTGTATCCCCCACATGCAAATCTAAACTGCTATGGCAAACAACATTTAAAATAGTTATTCTCTCTAACATTCATATTTCATAGCCGCATGTTCTGATCTTCATATTGATGTCACCGGAACACTGTGGAAACAGAGTAGATCAGTACGGCTCCACACACAGTCCAATTGTCATTTACTAAGCCATAGTTACAGAAAACATTAATTTCTTTATATACTGACATTGCGTTTAAACCAAGTAATAATTATCCTATTTGCGTTACGGGACCATTGCTTTTAAATGTATGTATGCGGGGAAAACAGCACTGAATTGCATTGTGCGTCTGAGGGTCGGTGGGGCACTCAGCGAGCAGCACTAAGCTGGAAGGGCATCTATGTGTGTGTGTGGCCATGCCAGTATGATTTTGGGAAGGATCACTAACTGTGTTCTGTTTAACATTGTGTGTATGAGTTGCAGGGAATTTTGCTACTTTTCAAATATAAGTCTGTGTGTGATATTATACACATAAGTCCATGCATGATGGGCCACATGTACACACACACACACACACATATATATATATATATATATATATATATATACACACACAAGCACACATGTATTTTTCTGATGTTTTTAAATTGCAATTGCAAAATGTGTTTATACAGTGAATTTAATCCTCATACAGGAAGGAGGCTTCCAGCTGTGCTGTCGGAGCCTCCCTGTTTATTCTGCCTGTTTTGGGTTGAAGATGGGCTTTGTATAGGGTTCCAAATGCTAATAAGTTAGTGTTTGTGTTAAACACTGTCTGTGTTTGAGGAAGGCTGACTATGTACCTTTTTTTACAATATAGTGCTGTGAGATTTTATTTCTAAGATGGAGTCTTGACGCCCTTTACAAGATAGCATTGCGCAGATTCCAATTGCAAACAGATTCTGTCTTCGCCAATTATCCGGTTTTGACAGTCCAAACAATGCCCATTTCACACAATAGCTTAAAGCACACCAGACTTTGCAGTACTTGTGATTGTCTATTCAAACTTTGAGCTCCAATCCGCTGAAAGGGGTGGCATACAAAAGCAGCACCTTCGTCATTATAGCTCAATCCCTTATAACTTTCCAATGGGCCCAGTTGAACTCTAAAAATCAGGACTGTCCTTCCAAAATCAGGACGGTTCGGAAGTTTGTAGCCAGGACACATTCAGTCCATACAGCCATTCTCTTAATTTGCTGAGCTCATGCCCCAATCTATCTGGCCGAACAACATTTCCTCACAGGATGATTGGAGATGGACTACTCCCTGCCCTTTATCACCACTGAAACCTGCCCTGTCCCAGCTCTGATATGTATAAAGGCGGGAAACAGATTGGTCAAAAGTTTGGGAGACTCTGGCTCTGCTACTACCCTTATACAGAAGACCTTGTTTTCCCCAGAGTGGTTGTTTCCCCAAGAATTTGTTTGCATTTGCTGTGAGGGGTTGGGTACGGTATCCCGTCGGTCGGGATGCTGGTGTTTAGAAAACTCGACAGAGGGATCCTGACTGTAAGAATACTGACCCAATTAGGTAAGTGTCCTAACCCTAACACCTACCCCTCTTCCTAAACCACCTTTCCCACAGCCGTACCCTACCCCCCTGGAACCTAACCCTCCCCCTTGCAGCCTATCCCTCCCCCTAGTGACTAACCCTAGCCCTCCCCCTAATGCCTACATTTGGGATGCCAGCGGTCGGGATTCTGGCACCGATATGCTGAGCACCGGCAGTCCGACCGCAGTGATGGTAACTACATTCCGTTGTGAGCATGGCAATTTCAGAGCCTATCCTGCCACTGTGGTCCCTTTGACAATAAGTGGAATGACTGCAAAATTTTGTGTGGGTGTAAGCCCATGGTTACCAGCCCCTGTGTTACTAGGTCGTGACTGGCCTCAGAATCAGGGCTCTTGTCTTGCCGGAGAAACAAGTGACTACCCAGGTATTCGAAATGACCCTTGGAGAGATATTTTCCTTCTTCCCATGGGTGTTTCCTTCTTCCCATAGGTGTTTAAGTTCCCTAAACACAAGTTACAAGAGAGGAAGGGGGTCACATAGACTGGCTTACTCATGACGTTCTGGTAGGACAAAAGTTGAATCCAGGTAACACTACTGCTTGTAATGTGCATATAAATGTTGATGTTCCTGCCCAGGCTAATGTGCCATGATACTGTGTCTGTTAATGTGGATATACCTAGCAATGTTAAGATGCCTGTTAATGCTGGTTTGTCTAACCATGATAAGGTGAATAGGAATGATGATTTATCTATGATACCTACCGCTACACTTGGTAATTATCACTTGTGCATGCTTTGTTTCTTAACTTGACCATTAATAATTTATAATTCTAGACAGTTTCTACATTGTCATGCAATTACCGTGGCAACCACAGTCCCATGGCACACAATGTAGTGAGCAGGGAGACTTTGGAATACACCTCTGAGCCCTGTCTGCACTGTAGAATCCCCCTTCCCCTGGACCCCTGCTTTCATATAACATGTTGAGAGCTGTGAGTGTGTCTGCCATAAATAACATTTGTAGGGGGACGGCTAAAAGACATGCTTTAAAGACACTTACGGCATTGGCGCAGCCACTGCAGAATACACACACACACAAACACACCTGTGGATGCCAGGAGATTATTGTCTGCTGTGGTGAGAGCGGTTGTCTCTCACCTGACTTACCGACATTCTGGTGGGATCATTTCCCTCCAAGGCAGGTTAAAGCAAAGCCTGTGCAGTTTGCAGCAGCAGTGGAGATTTGGAACTCCAGGTTTTCAAGGTTGCACAAGCCCAGCTGCAAGTTGTTACAGGAAGAGTTTAAAACTTTCATTCACCCAGCGGCCAGTTAGTAGGCCAAAGTTCTTTAGTGCCAGGCACTGATGATTTTGCTATGCTGGAAAAGCATGGCAGACAGTGGCTGTAGGCCTTTGCAACCTGCCTGACTTATTCTACACTCCATGTTACATTGCTTAATCTTTGTTCCTAAAGCAGATTTGTCTTTGACATTGCATGTAGTCCCTGTTCCCTCCCTGTATATGCGAATAGCAGCACAACGACATCCAGTTCAGAGGGGGCCATAATTTACTGATGAGTGGGAAGTAGATACAAGTATAGTAGGGTGGAGCTGTAACCACACCAGGGATTGGGATTGCTGAGGCTGACAGTCTGATTGCCTGTTTCTTTCCTTGTGGACAGTAGTGCCCGCATCATTAACTGGCTGATCCCCTTGGGTTATCAGAAAGTGGCGTTTTCAGATCCTCTTGACGTCATTGATGTATATCAGCCTCATTTGTCAGGAGACCCTGTGGAACTATCTTTTGAAAAAAATCTTGATTTTATAGAACCTGGTACTGTTATTAGCCTTCACAGGATTGGAATCTGGTGCTATTATTCGCCTTCACAGGATTGGAGACATGTTGGTGGTCAGGGGTTGGTGGCGGTTTTCCAGGATTTTGCAGATGGTCAGGGGACTTTGGCGTGGGTTGGCTTGTGGGTCTCTGGGTGGGATGACCCATTTTGATTCTATGTTGTGCTTTGTACTTCTGTTTTTGTATCCAGTTTTGACTTAAGTGGACTTGCTGTATTACCATTATTTGTATTTCTTTAATTTATTTTGTCATTGCTCTGTTTATTGTGCTTTTGACTTTTGTTTGACTGTCTTTATACTGTTCCATCTGAAAGTATATTTTTCACTCCATTAGAATGTATTTACCCCCTGGGTTTGTTCTGTCATGTTGTTCTTTCTTGTTGTCCTAATTGCTCGGTTTTATATTTGGTTAGGTTAGCTATTTATTATTTTTGGCAGTCACCTTGTTGCCACTGAGATCCTGGGCTGGAAGCACCTTAGGGTACACGGGAATAGCCGCCCCCATGTTTTTTGTAGGGAGTTAGGTGTATTAGAGTAGTGGGGGTTTTGTTCAGGGATCCAGATATGCCATAAGTTGGGGATATGGCCATACATAGTGGGGGGGAATTGGGGGGTGTCTAATTGCTGTATTTTCCTATTTATGTTGTCGAGAAAATGGCTAAGATATATTTTGTTAATTACTCCATATTGGTTTGTTTTATATTTGCACCACGCCAGGTTATCAGAAAGTGGCGTTCTCAGATCCTCTTGACGTCATTGATGTATATCAGCCTCATTTGTCAGGAGACCCTGTGGAACTATCTTTTGAAAAAAATCTTGATTTTATAGAACCTGGTACTGTTATTCGCCTTCACAGGATTGGAATCTGGTGCTATTATTCGCCTTCACAGGATTGGAGACATGTTGGTGGTCAGGGGTTGGTGGCGGTTTTCCAGGATTTTGCAGATGGTCAGGGGACTTTGGCGTGGGTTGGCTTGTGGGTCTCTGGGTGGGATGACCCATTTTGATTCTATGTTGTGCTTTGTACTTCTGTTTTTGTATCCAGTTTTGACTTAAGTGGACTTGCTGTATTACCATTATTTGTATTTCTTTAATTTATTTTGTCATTGCTCTGTTTATTGTGCTTTTGACTTTTGTTTGACTGTCTTTATACTGTTCCATCTGAAAGTATATTTTTCACTCCATTAGAATGTATTTACCCCCTGGGTTTGTGCTGTCATGTTGTTCTTTCTTGTTGTCCTAATTGCTCGGTTTTATATTTGGTTAGGTTAGCTATTTATTATTTTTGGCAGTCACCTTGTTGCCACTGAGATCCTGGGCTGGAAGCACCTTAGGGTACACGGGAATAACTGCCCCCATGTTTTTTGTAGGGAGTTAGGTGTATTAGAGTAGTGGTGGTTTTGTTCAGGGATCCAGATATGCCATAAGTTGGGGATATGGCCATACATAGTGGGGGGGAATTGGGGGGTGTCTAATTGCTGTATTTTCCTATTTATGTTGTCGAGAAAATGGCTAAGATATATTTTGTTAATTACTCCATATTGGTTTGTTTTATATTTGCACCATGCCAGGTTTGCATACTGTAGACAAGTAGACATTTGTGCAACTCGATTTGATGTTGAGGGCTAGATACTGTCTCTAGAGCTTGGTTTATTTTCATCACAATGCTACTGTACCACCTATTCTCCTGGTTTAGTTGTGTGGGCCTGAATGGCACCTTTGGGAATCCGCTTTTTAGCTTTTCCATTGCATGAGGTTTTCATACATGGGGCCGTATTAAATTAGAGGCGAAAAGCCTTAGGGCCTTATTCAATTTGAGGGTGTTAAGTCCGGATTCACAGTAATTTACCGCCAATGACGTCATTATCGCCTGTTTTAATTTTCCTCCGTATTCAATTTGAAAGACTTTCCGCCTAGGCGTTAAGTCAATGCAATATAATAGGCGGTAAAGTATCGCCTATGAATGGCAGGCATTAAAAAGTGCAGAATTGGGGTTTTAGGGTGCAACATTTCGGGAACTCCCGTGCAGCCTTCAGACAGTCCCCAAAGGTAATCTGTGTCAAAAAAAATAAAAATAATTAAGGGCACCCCAAAAATTGACTTTGAAAAAGGGGGCGAAAAAAAAAAAAGTTGGGGTACAAACTTAAAAAATAGCAAACTTTATTCTGGGGGGGTCCCCAGGTATGCCCCAAGGGGTTTTTTTGATTGCAGGTGTTTGCAGCAGGTGGGTTTTTCACGTTTTTTTTTAAGTCACTTTAGCAACTTTAAAATATGCTGAACCCCATTTTTAAGTACCCCAAATTTGATGCCCATAGTTGTTTTGCCCCCAAAAAACTTCTAAATGCTCTTCTGCATCACCTTATTCAAAGCCGCATTTATGCACCTGCTGTGGCTATCAGAAACCCTGACTTCCGTCAGTAGTTAAAAATGGGAGTACCCATAGTGATCCCCCATGTCTACACTTCTTCAGGGGGGGTCCCTAGAATATTTCCTGAAAATTCCCGTTTTTTTTAACATGTAAAAAAAAGTACTAAAAATTTATCAAAAAAATTACATAAGGTCCCCCCCCAAAAGCCAAACCAGCCCCAGGCTTACCAGCCAGTGGTGGTTTCTAAAAATACAGGCATCAAAATGTGTAGGGTGCCACCATATTTTAGAAACCAACACCAGGCTGCAGTGACTAGTGCCAGACCGAACCGACTGGGGTGTAATGCCACAGCTCGGAGACCCAATCACCGGGGCTCCAGGTCCAAAGCATTACACCCAAGTCAGTCAGCGCAAGCCAGTGACCTCGGGGGAGTCGGGGACCCCCTCAATAAGGGTCCCCCCTCTCCCGAGCACCACAGGGTTACGCTGAAGCCTGGGGCTCATCCCCATACCCCTGGAGCGGTGGGTATGGGGGTAATAGGGGGCCAATTAATGTAACACTATTGTACTTTACAGTGGAACTACAAGTGCCAGCATGCCTGCCATTTTGCACTTGTAGAACTACAAGTGCCAGCAGACATGCGGCACCTGTAATTTCACTGTAAAATAAATAGTTAGAAAAAGACAAAACACACACACCGTGACAGAATAACTTTATTACACACACCTACCCATTCACACATACTTACCTATACCAGATGAATCTGTCCCCTTCTCCAGTAGGATATCCCAAAAACATGGGGGGGGACCTTATGTCATTTTTTATTTTTTTTCCTACTTTTTTTTACAGGTTAAAAAAAAAATGTGAATTTTCAGGAAATATTCTAGGGCCCCCCATAAAGATGTGTAGACATGGGGGATCACCATGGGTACCCCCATTTTTAACTACTGAAGGAAGTCAGGGTTTAAAATAGACGTGGCAGGTGCATTTTTGCAGAATTTTTTTAAACTGCGTTTTGGGACTTAAAAATATGCTAGTACCCATTTTCATGTACCCCAAATTTGATAGGACCATTTTTAAAAAAAAAAAAAAAAAAGCTAAATGCTCTTCTGCATCACTTCTTCAAAGTCGGGAAAAAAACACCTGCCGCAGCTATTTAAAAACTCGACTTTCTTTTGCAGCCAAAAACGGGGGTACCCATAGTGATCCACCATGTCTGGACATCTTTAGGGGGGTCCTAGGATTATTTTCCGAAAATTCCCGTTTTTACCGCCGATCCAAGTATCGCCAGGTCCCGTTTTCACCTAGTTTCAAATTGAATATGGGGATACGCGGGCACGCGCGTGATACTTTAACACCTGGAAAACAGGTGAAGAAAGCGTTAAGTCCAGGCCACGTTAAGTTAACGCGGCTTGGCTCAAATTACATACGAAACTTAATTGGAGAAAAAGTTTCGCCTATTGCCGCTTTTTGCCAGGTCGGAACTTATCTCCAAATTCAATTCCAGCCTACGTGGAAACTCAATGCAATGTCATAGGCGAAAAAGATTCGCCTATAAATAGCAGGTAAAAAGAAGTGCAAATTTTTTATTTTGGGGTGCAAACGTGGGGAAATGACCGAGAACCCTTGGCATAGTCCCCCAAAGGCTAAATCTTGAGTATAAATAACAAACAAACATAAGAACACCCCAAAAAAGTACTTTCATTTTTGGGGTGAAAAACTAAAAAGTGGGGGACAAGCATAAAAACTAGCGAAATAGACTTCTTTGGGGTCTGTAAGGATGGGTCAGGTGTTTTTGGGATTGCAGGTGCATGTAGCAGGTTCGTTTTTGAAATTTTTTAAAAGTTCACTTTAGAAACATTCAAACATGCCAGCAACCATTTTCAAGTACCCCAAATTTGACAAGACTACTTGTTTTCACCAAAAAATACTGCTTTATGCCAATCTTCACCACTTTTCCATAGACGCTAATAAGAAGCAATTTAAACTACTTAAGTACCCCAAACACTTTTATTAGGGCTATTAGTACACATCTACATTGAATCCCTATGTTAGTGCATCTTTTTTGGGGATACAGACTGACTTCCCCACTTCTGACAGTACTTTCCGCCTGTTCCGCATCAGCCGCTTTCCGTTTTCGCGTGGTTTGGAATTGAATAGGGAGAAAAGCGGAGAGGCACACAAAAAGTTTTTCGCCTCTGAAACAGGTGAAGGAGGTGGAAAGTCACTATTGGGCATGTTACTACTCGCCTGCTTTTATTTCTATTATGATACCTCACAGATATATTCTGTTTTTGTGATTATTACTGAGTTGATCTTTTTTTGTGTCATTTAACGTGTTTCGTTTTTGCTTGGACTGTCCCTAATATGTTGTTAATTGTGTTATTTGTGTGGGTATACATTTCAAAAATCCATAAATAAATGCGAATTAAAAAAATAAAAAACACTGGATGAGCAACATTATATTTGATTTGTTCAGTATTTTAAGCACCTCCTAATAATTTGCACCGTTGGTCTGGAGTGCACTCTTATTAACGTCCATTTAGATGCACTCTAACATCAAAAATATAAATAAAATTGTTTTTTGTGCCTTGAATGGAACTCTTACTACAAAAGGAAAAAGAACATAGCGGAAGGAAAACATGATGGCTTCACACCGCCTGTTACTTCTAACAAGGAAGCCACCAGAATCACAATTAGTGACGTCTCTCTTACCTTTTATCCCAGTGATATTCCTCTTGTTATTTTCCATGTACAGCGTCGACTCATTATTTACTGAGATTAACTAAGGCCATAACTTAATTAAATCCAAACTTGATACAAGATCATTCATCTGTTCGCTGGCGTCCCTGTTTACTGCCACTGAATGAATTTTCGAGCTGTGTAAATGAACATTTATTAGAGATAAGGATTCTTATTTGTGTGAGGGAAAAAGGAATCTACGTTCTGGGTCAAGGTTATTGAGGTCAATCACAGCAAAACGCTGACAGAATGCCTCTTGAGGGAGTAATCTGTATCTCTCATCTATCAGTGTAGTCGTAGCACAGACTGTCTGCTCTGGGCTGCATTACAGAGCAAAATCAATGGATTCCATTGAAATATCTAAAAATGAACTGGCATATTGCAAAGTTAAAGCCTGACAACGTCCCATCATTTAGTGGAATGATTCAAAATATTTATAGCAGGGACCTGACGGAACGTTACCCTCGTACCTTGCTTCGTTGTTGCTTTGCTATACAGTTTTAAATTGCTGGAGAACACAATCATCAAAATTGTAAATACTTGATTCTGAGTTGGATGCAGTGGTGTCCGTGTTTGTATAATCTGTGCCTCAATCGAGTCTGCGGCTTTATGCTACTACTAGTATAAGCCCTTCCCCTGGTGTACATCCTTGTGTCTGAGGACCTGATTCAGACCCGCGTTTGCTCGCTCGATGCGTATGCAAATTTGGGAATGCAGGCGTTCGCACGGCAAGGCATTAGCATGACCACTATGTCTTGGTGTGCGATCGCTCAGTGTATGCAGAGGCCCACCAGCCTGTCTTAAGACGCCTACTTGCGCACATCATCTCCAGGAAGTGTATGCAACCATCGGTACATCGGGTACCATCGCTTGAGGCAGACCAAACCCTACCACAAGCACTGCGAGCACTTCAGTGTAAAATCCAGCCAGGTGACGTGTACAATGACGCTGTCTCTTAATTATGCATGCCTCTGAAATGGCGTTAAGACGCTCAGGCACGCCTGCGTTGGCACCTCTACTCCCCCGTTTTAATGGCCAGCCCCTGTTACCACCCACAAACTGTTTCCCCTGTCACTCACTCTGCTGGGCTGTCTATGTGCAGCTAGCCAATGCATCCCGATCTCTCGCACTAGTTCGCGCACTGCGATTCGTACGCATGCGCAGAATGTGAAAATCGGCCAGCTACGAGCGAACGCGTCCTAGTGAGCGGGTCTGAATCAGGTCCTGAATGTGTAAGGACTGAGATGCCCACTTTGTGTGCCTTTAGACGCAACCATCGGATGCACCATTGAAACTTGCACCAGCCCCATGCTAGGTAGAGATTCTCTGTCATAGTATGGCCTCCAATGTAAGTGATTAAGGGGCCCATTTATAATTAATCGCATTTACAATGCGATCTAGGCTCGATATTAGCGCCCATGATCGCACTGCAGAATGCGATTACATCGTTGGCATGTATTATAGAGGACCCGCAGGGACAGGGGCTTCGAAAAGAGCCCGTCCCTTTGATGTGGTGCTGACCGCACATGCACAGTGCCCATTTCCGGGGAGGATCCCGGGGGATCCCTCTGCCGGCTGAATCCGCAATGTGTTGCCCATAGGTTACAATGGGCAATGCGAAGCATTCCAGAGATGCAGGGGCCAATCTCTGGAATGCTTCGCATTCCGGAACATGTTAAATCTGGCAGCATGGCATCCCCCATGGAAACCTATGGAGGATATGGCTGTTTACGGAATGAAGGGATCGCAGCAGGTATTGGAGTTATCTGCTGCAGTCCCTCTGTGATACGTCTGGGGGTAACTTAATATATGAGGTTAACCCCCGAAAACGGCTGTTTTCGGGGATTAAGCCGCAAGTATACAATGATAAATGGGCACCTAAGGGTAGATGTACTAAGCCTTGGAGAGAGATAACGTGGATGGAGATAAAGTACCAACCAATCAGCTCCTGTCATTTTTCAAACAGCCTGTAAAGAGACAGGGGCGGTAATGTGAAGCCTTGCCTAGGGCACCTTGAAACCTTGCATTGGGCCTCTGATTGGATAGGCCCCTCAGACACTTGTTTATGAGAAAAGATATACAGATGTAGCCACCCTCATCGTTGCTGTGATGCGCCCCCACGTGCGCATGCATCGCAGCATAGCGCAGCCATTGCCAGGCTGCGAGCGCTTGCAACTGGCGATTACCCCATTGAAGTCCATGGTGTGCGCGTGCATACACACGCACATGACACGGGCACGCTAGTCGAGGCATAGATTAGTTATTTTCTGAATTGTATGCTGTGTGTCTACCGCAATAAAAACATTTTTGCATAGAAAAAAAATTGATGTCACCTAATTAATATGATTACGTCTGATCCCATGAACCTTCTCAGATTGCTTAAACTAGGACTTTTGCCTGAAACTTCCTTCTTAGGGCCTGATTCAGAGCCGCTCGTAAGCGGCCACTCGTTCGCTCCGAGCGATGTTTGCCCAACTGCGCATGCATATGGATTTTAATACGCATGCGCGAACCAGTCAGTGCGGCCGAAAATCGTTTGTTCGCTAAATAGCGAATGCCTGCTATTTTGAGTGACAGAATGAGGCGTATGTGGGTGGTAACAGGGGAAGGTGCTTGAAAACGGGGAGTGGAGATCCGAACGCAGGCGTGCTTAAAGGTCAAAACGGGCGTTTTATGGGTGTGCATAATTAATACAGCAGCGTCACTGACCACGTCACTGGGTTATTTTATAGCCAGAACTGCTCACAAAATTGTGGTAGCAAAAACCAACCACAAGAATAGCGAGCAGTTCATACCTTGGTCGATGTACTCGATTAATCTAATAAATAGCGGACATGACGTAGGATGCGAGCGGCCAGGGGGCGTATTTTTTCAAAAAACAGCCGCAAGTTTTGTTCGCTCGTTCAGGCGTGAACAGACCGCAAAGAGCGAACGGTTCATTTGAATAGCCACCCCTATTTTCTGAACGAGCGAGCGCAAATAGCGTCCGGCTCTGAATCAGGCCCTTAAGACACAGAAGTACGCTGTTGCTGCCATTTGACAGATAGTCTGATAAAAACTCACCTTTCTAAGCAACATTTGTAACCATGGAAAGAAATGGCGGGCTTTCTTGGTTAAAGATGTTTTCAAAAAGTGAGAGGTTGAGGAGACAATTGTAGTATATAATAGATATATGTATCCTGCACTTCTGTTCAAAAAGAGTGGGTCCTCCAATTTGGAGGGTTTTACATTGGGCTTGACTAAAGATATTCAGCTGAATGTAGTGAAAGTGTACTGCGGGTAGTGTATTGTGCCGTTCACATATGGCCGCAGAGGTGGGACCTCACTTTCTTTTTGGGGCCACCACTTTTTAAGGAATTCCAGCCCTGAGACAGTTTGGGGCAGGTTAATGTGATGGCGGGGGGACACCATGCTGTGTGTCTTCCAGCTATAGCGTCAGCCCCCCGGGTGGTGCTGGCTATAGGGTTATAGAGGGAACACCATGCTGTTTTTGCCTTCTATATTCCAATACCTTCACAGGCTGAGAGGTCCGGGGCTAGCTACTGACTGGGAGGGGAGATCCATGCATTTTTTTAAAAATGTTTTTTAACACTTTCATAACTTTTTAAACAAAGCACTGTACAGATCATAGTGATCTGTGCAGTGCTTCTGTTTGGGCAGATTTGCAGATTTTTTACCTCGTTTTCTAACTTCTATTTCCAGGTTGATTTTGAATTGAAAGTACAAAACCGATGGACATTAGGGCTGCAAAAAACGACTGACATCGACGTAGGGTTTCAATTGAAGCTGTAACCCAACGGATGATAAATAGTCATTTTTTACACAGCTAAACTCCGTTGATGGCTGTCAGTAACTGTCGGTCAGTAAATTTAGCCCTAAAAGACTCAACTGAGCAATGTAGTAACAATTTTCAAAAATAGGAAGACTCCCAGCCGTCGTAAAAAGAAGACTTGGCAAGACGGTGTTTTATTCTATGTTTTTTTCACCTGCCAAAAAAAGCTGAAGAGGTTGGGGCTTTTACTAGTGGCGTGTGGAATAGAAATAGCGACAGGACTGTGTCGAAAATGTGCATATTTATAGTGGGTAGAGGCGGTGCTGTATAAAATGTTACATTTGCAGAGACATTCATTTCAAAATAAATTAGAATGATAAAGCTTAATATGAGTTAAGTAGCAATCCAAGCAGATAGCTCAGTGCGACTACTGGACAGCTAATCAGAATACTCAGTGACAGCTAAAGTAGCCATCGTATTATAATCAAGTAACTGTCTTAAAATCCAATAAGAATCCCCAGCCGTACTTTATCAAGTGAGAACCCTCTCAGTAATTTGTGTCTCAGACCTCAGTGATGATAATGGGTATCACTGACTTGATATATGATGGTTCAACTTCAGACCACAAAATGACGGCGTCCAATCTGAGTAGACTGTAATAGGGACAGGAAATGGACATACTGGTGATTTGTGATTTTAGCACAACTATAGAATATGAAGAAGACTGTGAGAATGAGTCATAGGCTAATTCCCAGCCTCTATTACTGGCAAGAAGACTGGGCATCTGCAAAGGAGTGAAATGTATCAGACCATTTCTGTCAGCATAAAATAATTGTTCATGTTCTGTTTTCTATCTCTAACACTAAATAAAGTTAATTAAATACAGCCTGTTATGTATTCACAACACTCATGACTCCGAAATGTAATTCTAGATAGAAAACAATGAAGTAATGGATGTCACCAATCTGCAGGCAGAGCTTTGTACTATATGGGTCTGTTTCTGATTCGCTCACAGAGCTGGATTCAGCGATGGTCGGGATGGCAGAGCCACGCACAAGCGTCTGTGCAATTCCATCCATCTGAAATGCAAATGCAGCAGAAGGCGTCGGTAGGAAACAGACGCCTCCCTGCTGCAACTGCGAGGTGGCAGGCTGGGATCTCCATCGCCACCATCGGTCTCGATGGTCAGGGCCGTAGCTAGGGTAGTGCGGCCGGTGCCATCGCACAGGACACCACAGGTCAGGGGGCGCTGTTTGGGCCTGTGAAATTTCTTTTTATTATCATTCTTGCTTGTAGCGTCCTGTTATTTCATCCCCAGCATCTCCTGGCCTCTGCTATCTCTTCCCTGGTCCTTCCCCATGAGACCATGGCCCTTTTTTGAGTGCATTATGTCCCTTTGAAAAATGAGGGGGCCCCAATGCTCCTTCTGGCACAGGGCACCAAAAAGTCTAGTTACGGCTCTGGCGATGGATGCCCCTTTGGGCAGGCTGTGGTAGCTGAAGCTAACTGCAGCCTGAGCGGGTCCTGGTAGCTTGCGAGACCAGGAAATCTGTATCCGCCGACGCAGACCCCCGGACTCATCCCTCCAGAAAAATGAGGGCGTCGTCCCCATTTCCGGGAACTCTGCCCAGGAATGTCCCCGCTCCGACTCCCAAATGAAGCAGTCTGTCAATCAGGCCACGGCTGGGAGGCATTGTAAGGGGACTTGCAGTTAGAGGGTTGCATATGTGCAGTCCTTTAACAATCGGAGATGTGCACTAACCATCAGGTTAGCGTACATCTCTGAATCAGGCCAACAATCCGCACGCAATTCCGATGTTCGCTTAGTTCAGTGACTATTTGCAGTTGCACATGTGCAAAAGGTTCTGAAAACCCCCATGACGCATGTATTACACAGAGTGAACACGCAAAATTGCTGTTGCGATCGGGCCAGATGGTGCTAAGGTGGCAGAAAAGTGATGGGCGCTGCCTACTACTGCACGCAAATATGGGGGTCAAATTCCTTCCATTCCCTGTTGCTTTGGCTGTGCCAAGAAGTTTTCATGCTTACTAGGTGGGTTATAGCACTCTGATTGCTGTATACCACCTGCCACTTACCAATTACAAAGCCAATAGCTCCCAGCAATCTGATGTATGGCTGGTGTTATACACCAATCTGAGTGCTGCAAGGAATTTAATGTGTATGATAAGCCAATGCTGCAGATGGATCAAGACAGCAAGGGGTTTATTTACTAAAGTGCAGGCTTTTAGAAGTGGAGATGTTGCCCATAGCAACCTATCAGATTCTACTTAACATTTAACTAGTACCTTCTAGAAGATAATAGCTAGAATCTTATTGGTTGCTATGGGCAACATCTAGATTTCTAAAAACTCACTTTAGTAAATATACCCCTTAGGGTCTACATTGTGTAACCACCATAGATGATCTCTCTGTATTGAGTCACCACCAGAGACCTTTGCCATGTATTGCGTCATCATCATAGACCTTTGCCATGTATTGTGTCACCACCAAAGACCTTTTCCATGTATTGCGTCACCACCAGAGACCTTTGCCATGTATTGCGTCATCACCATAGACCTTTGCTATGTATTGCGTCACCACCAGATTCCTTTACCATGTATTGCGTCACCATCAGAGACCTTTGCCATGTATTGCGTCACTACAGAGAGTTTTCGACTGTATTATGTTTCCACAACAGATCTTTGGTCTCCATTAGTTTGCTATCATACTGTATATCTGGGGTCCACATTAAATCCCCATATGAGATTTATGGTCTTCATTGTTACGACACAAGAGATCAGTAATCTACCACCACAAATTGTTTTGTTACTAGAGATCTGTGATCTGCACTGAGGTCCTCATTCAATTAAAATGCTGCAGAGTGTCAATCATTCTGCGGCTAAGGGGGGACTGTGAGTGAGATCACAGGACCCATTCTGCATATGCGCATAGACCCCTAAACATAGGAGATGTATGCTAACCATCGAGCCCCGAGTTCTGTATTTATTTCTAACTCACCAAAATAACAATCTTTCTCATTGGGACTTCACTGACTTTATAATAACCACTCTCTGTTCCCTGAAATGTGTGAAATGCGTTGGTATTTATGCAACCATTTTTTTTTAATTAAAGCTTCATCTCGTCCTTATCCAATGATACTTTTTATGAAGCATCATATATGACCGAGTTACATTACTTCACTATGGAAAAAACACACAAAATAGTATGTCCATATGTTACTTAGACTAAAGTAACAGTTCTGTGTTTCTTGAAAACATCTTCAGAGTGAGTTTCGGTTTGGGCAGTTTGAGGCCTTCTACCCTCCTGTTACGATCCTCTAGCAATTGCTAGGACTGAGATGGAGATTTT
Organism: Taudactylus pleione; assembly: GCA_031769625.1. NCBI lineage: Eukaryota > Metazoa > Chordata > Amphibia > Anura > Myobatrachidae > Taudactylus > Taudactylus pleione. Next base: position 8,676,048 of record JAUIMM010000134.1, read on the forward strand.
TGGAGAAACGAGGCACATCAAAGAACAGACAGAAGCAGTATATCAAAATCATGGCAGTTTACTTTGTAAGTGGAATGGCAGACCTGGAGGGCCAGTACAAACACAACACGTCAATAGTCCAGTAAGGAGCTGATACAATTGAACAGACAAATAGAATATAGATTTTCAGCCCAAAGTTGCTGGATAGCCAGGAGGGCTAGTTGGCAGTGATGCTTGAAACATGGTGTAGAAGCGGGATTGCTGGAGGGCCTAATAGACAGCGATGCTTGCAACGTGGTATAGAAACAGGATTGCTGGATGACCTGAAGGGCCTAGTAGACAGCGATGCTTGTAATGTGGTATAGAAGCAGGATTGCTGGATGGCCTGAAGGGCCTAGTAGACAGCGATGCTTGAAACGTGGAATAGAGGCAGGATTGCTGTATGGCCTGGAGGGCCTAGTAGACAGCGATGCTTATATTACAACGTAGTATTGAAACAGGATTGCTGAATGGCCTGCAGGGCCTAGTAGACAGCGATGCTTGTAACGTAGTATTGAAACAGGATTGCTGTATGGCCTGCAGGGCCTAGTAGACAGCGATGCTTATATTACAACGTAGTATTGAAACAGGATTGCTGAATGGCCTGCAGGGCCTAGTAGACAGCGATGCTTGTAACGTAGTAGTGAAACAGGATTGCTGGATGGCCTGCAGAGCCTAGTAGACAGCGATGCTTGAAGCGTGGAATAGAGGCAGGATTGCTGTATGGCCTGGAGGGCCTAGTAGACAGCGATGCTTGAAACAGGTATTGAAGCAGGATTGCTGGATGGCCTGCAGGGCGTAGTAGACTGCGATGCGGCTGACGCCAAGGAACGTGGGTCACTTAGAAGCCGGTGATCAGAGTACACGCTGCATGTACTGATTATAACTGGAAGTCTGGATGCACAGGAAGCAAGTAGCATAACCAATAGTTCCACATGAAACTCTATAGCCGACAGGGCGGCAACAGTTCAGAAAGTTCAAATAGGATCAGCTGCCAATCAGGCAGCACTAGGAGGAAACATGTGAAGTCCTCTGACGTCTGGATCTCCTAGCAACCGGCAACCTAGAAACATGGTCAGAAGCAGGAGGAATACTGGCAGGAGACAAGTCCTGGACTGGACTTATAACACCTCCCATCTATACTGGAAATAAATACCTATAAAACCTGACCTCATGTAGACTTTTGATTATATTTGCATATTAGTGCTGGGATGTCAAACTTTTAGGGTTCAGAAAATTGCTCCTCTGTACTTACCAGGATCTGTAGTTACGAGGATTCTGTGTTCATCCATATGTCAACTGGCAGAAATTGTAGATTTTCTTGGGTATGATAAGTGCATACCTTAACTTAAAGGCTTGTACACTAGGGGGTTGAGATGGAGAAACGTTTAGTTTATTATTTAAACAAGTTGATTGCAGCAGAATTTACAGGACCTTCCTCAGTCCCACTCATCTGGTCTGTATTAATTTAGGCAGTAGGATGACCACCAAATATACATTGACAGTAGGAGCATGCAGGAGTTTGCTGAAGAGCTGTGGAGGCATGAGAGTTTTTGGGGGACACGCTGGTTTGTGTGCATGCTAAACCCCAAGTAAGTAACTTTTTGGGGGCAGTCGAAATGAATGGTGCGGCACCATTATCCTGACACAGCTGTAATGCTACTTAAAACATTTTAACTGTGCGCCCATGCTCTAGCAACATGTTTAGAGCAGGATGCATGACGCAACGCACTCGCGATGCAATGCATTCCGCCGGTCATCGCATGCCGGTGTGGGTAACGCCAGTATGCATGACGATCACTGCAAAGGACCACTTTGTGATGGAGGGACTTCTGGGTCTATGACGCAGAAGCCCCTCCAGCGCCCTCCTGTGCATGCACAGAAAGACGTATGCGCCGCAGGGGGTGTTGGGAGGGATCCGATTGGATCCCTCTCACAGCACTCTGCGGAGAGAAGCACATAGGCTTCTATGGGTAACGCCATCAGGAAAATTACGTTACCCACCGCAACCAAGCCCTGGAGTGCATCGTATTCCGAGGCTTGGTACATATGAGAAATGCGTTCAAACCCGCATTTTTGGGGTTTGATCGCATTTCTCCCCTTGATGCATCCCACCCTTAAAGTTATAATGCTTTAAGCAGCATTATAACTTGTCAGGATAATGGTGCCAAAATTCTTGTTTGAACTAGAGATGAGCGGTTCGGTTCTACTCGGTTCTTTTCGCCAAATTAGCCCAAGTTCAGATTCATCTTATTGGTTATCCAAAACATGTGACAGCTGGATAGCCAATCTGATTAGTTTTTCAGATCAGAACTTAACCGAGCCAATACCATCCCTAGTTCCCAACACAGTCACTGTCGACATAGTATACTGTAACGTACTGTATGTATCCCTGGGTGACATTATACTTTAAGTTATGCCTCTAGAACTGTAGTGAAACCTTGTATACATTTCTCAATACAGCTAACATTCCCTGAGAAATTCAGATTGTGTCTTTGAACGCATTTTATAAATGATCCATTTAAAAATGCTCTCAGCATATTCCTATTACAGTTTCATGATTGGCACAAATCATATATTGCTTATATTAAAGCAATGTTATGAAAGTGCATAAATAGTTTGGAATTGCTAAAGAATGGCATTTAGCACATTTAATTTTGAAAAACGGCTTTGCTCTTATCACTTTTCTGACTCCAAAATACACACTAGAGCTGGCACTCGAAGGCAAACTTTAATAAAAAAAAACAAAAAAAACCAAAAACAAAATAGTAATCTATTCAAAACAGAAGAAAGCCGAGGAATCGCAGAAAATAATACACAGTAATGGAAAATCTCAAGGGTGACCGCAGTAATGCATGATTTTTATTAGACTCCAGCTAGGTGTACTGCGGAAAATGGGCTGTACCTCTTCTGTCTGAGGTTACCAGCTTCCATTGTTCTATAACATGAACATCAGTCTTGCTGAAATATCACATTTTCTGATCACTGATCTGTTTCCCAGGGTCTATTGTGAAATAACAAATTGCCAACAAAAGCAAAGGTGCCCGCTGCGCCAATAAATCAGCAAAAATAATTTGCTTGAACGCAAGGAAAATAATCAATGTGAACTGCTAAAATGAATACTTTCCTTTGTAAGAATTAGATTAACGTATGTATCTGTGCAGAGTCCTTATGATTATTTTTTATATCTTTAACAACATTAATCAAGGTAACGATATGTTTTGTTGCAATGCATTGAGATTTTCATTACATTAGAGGTGAACTAGGGAACAGCGGCTATACTGCAGGTCTTCGGAGACAAACAAAAAATGTACTTGATGTCAGTGGGTGCCATTTCTCTACATAATTAAGTACAAACCTGTAAATAATTAATTGTTCCACAATATAAATGTTACTCATTTGCGCATCCATTTTAACAAACATTTTAATCTAGATGAGCAACTTCTGCTTTGATAATGGATTTTGTGTAACAACATTTTGGGCTATAACCAAATGGATTTTGTGCCACAGAATCAATTCTGTGGATACCAAAAATATTTTGTGCCACAAAATAAATATTAAAGACCTTATTATTTTTGTGACAATACTGTATATTGTATTGTAAAATAGGGCTTGTACCAGAAAATCCATTTTTTGTGCTACAAAATTGATCTTGTCATGTTGTGGCTTAGAGCCACACAAATAATAATTACAGGCCTTGTTGTAAGAAACCTTAGTAATCATTGTGTTGTTGCCTTTTATTAAAATTTTAATGCTTGAAATATATCAAATACACATGTAACATTGCTAATTGAAATGTGTAGTGTTTGACTGCAGCTATTTCTATAACAGTATATAGCACAACAGCCTGCATGTAAACTAACTGCATGGTAACCATACAATACAGGTATTTCAAGATGTAGTTAAATTGCCGGCCGGCGAAATACTAATGCTGGAATCCCGCCGCCTGGCAAAATGCCGACGTTGATATCCTGAAGGAGATCAGGATACCAGCGTCGGCATCCTGAACGCCGGAACCCCGAAAGTCTGGACCCTGGTAAGTATCACAGTTCCCCGGGGATGGGGGGGTTAGGTTTAGGCTCCCTCGGGGGGAGATTAAGATTAAGCACCCCCCAGGGAGGGTTAGGCTGTGTGGAGGGGGGATTAGGGTTAGACCCTCCCCGGAGGGTTAGGTTTAGGGTGCAGTAAAGGTTAGGCAGGGTGGAGGGGGGGAGGGATAGTATACTTACCACCCCTGTCGGGATCTTCAGCATTCGGGCTATTCAGCCGCCGGTATTTCATATCGATTCCGGTATTTTATATAGATTAGGTTCATAGTGTCACACACCGGCCTGGAGACCCCAGAATCAGACCCCGTCGCTTACCTGTGCGGGCGCTGACCCGCGCTGTCTTCCGGCTCCCGCGCTGTACGCTTCTTCCTCATCTCTCAAGGCAGTCTCCGCTGTTGTCCTCTGGAGGGTCCCGCTGCTGTGCTGCTCCCACGCCGGCTCCTGCTGACCGCTGGTCCCCGCTGACTACCTCCAGGAAGCGCTGTCCTCCGGTCCATGGGTGCGGCCATCTTGGATTGCCCATGTGACCCCACTACCACCAATGAGGAGCCTTCTCCTTCTCTCTTAGCCTGTCAGCTCCCAGTGTCCACTACAAAAGGATCCCCAATGCTCACACAAGTTGCCAGTGCAACTAGTTTCTTAGTTTAACTAAGCAAGCCTTCCCACTGCGCTCCAGCCGCTCCACGTAGCCACTCAGCTACCAACGTCTACCCACGGCTATCCAGCCGCTCCACGTAGCCACTCAGCTACCAACGTCTACCCACGGCTATCCAGCCGCTCCACGTAGTCACTCAGCTACCAACATCTACCCACGGCTATCCAGCCGCTCCACGTAGCCACTCAGCTACAAACGTCTACCCACGGCTATCCAGCCGCTCCACGTAGCCACTCAGCTACCAACGTCTACCCACGGCTATCCAGCCGCTCCACGTAGCCACTCAGCTACCAACGTCTACCCACGGCTATCCAGCCGCTCCACGTAGTCACTCAGCTACCAACGTCTACCCACGGCTATCCAGCCGCTCCACATAGCCACTCAGCTACCAACGTCTACCCACGGCTATCCAGCCGCTCCACGTAGCCACTCACCTACCAACGTCTACCCTCGGCTATCCAGCCGCTCCACGTAGCCACTCAGCTACCAACATCTACCCATGGCTATCCAGCCGCTCCACGTAGCCACTCAGCTACCAACATCTACCCACGGCTATCCAGCCGCTCCACGTAGCTTCCTAGCTACCACGTTACTGCTGCATTCCTCAAACTCCTGTCAGTTCGCTGCACCCTCTCATGCGGAGAAACTTCATTAAGCCAAGTCTCCTCCAGCGAGCGTCTGCGCCAAGCAATACAGATCCAAGGCCCAGTCCGGGAACACAGCTCCTAAATTCCACGCTTGTGACAGTTTGCACTGGCCAGATGGACTCGGCAAGTGGTCAAGGATCTAGGATAGATGCCTCGCAGGATGTACTATCCCATCTGGAAAGACAGGAGCCCTCTCAGGCCCAGTTGATCCAATTTATCCAGGATATGTCGTCACGCCTGGACAATATTCAGTCCTTACTGGCTCATCCCGCTCCCGCTGGCTCCCAAGCCGCCTCTCCTCCTGTGGTGTCACCTGCTCCTCCGGTTCTACCTCCTGCTCGTCTTCAGCTCTCCCCTCCGAGCAAGTTCGATGGCAACCCCAAATTATGCAGGGGTTTTTTAAACCAATGCGAAATCCAATTCGAGCTACAATCCGCCAACTTTCCGACGGCCAGAACCAGGGTGGCATATATCATCTCTCTACTCTCTGGCCAAGCACTCGATTGGGTCTCGCCCCTTTGGGAGAAGTCGGATCCCCTGCTCTCCAACTACCCCGAATTTGTTGCCACATTTCTCAAAATCTTTGATGAACCCGGAAGAACACTTCCGCATCAGCTGATATTCTACGCCTCCATCAGGGCAGCAGGACCGTCGGCCAATACGTAGTCCAGTTCCAGACTCTGGCTTCAGAACTCAATTGGAACGAGGATGCCCTCAAACGCTGCCTTCTGGAGTGGCCTTTCTGAAAGGCTCAAAGACGACCTAGCTTCCCGTGACCTTCCAACCAGTTTGGATGGGTTACTCTCTCTCTGCAACAAGGTGGATCTCCGTCACAGGGAGCGTGCCTTGAAAAGAGGCAGATTTGATCGTGGAAGGCCACGTCCAGTTTCCCGCCTACCCTCTCCTCCTCTGGGCGAAGAACCCATGCAGGTCAACCGCTCTCATTTATCGGCTGAGGAACGGCAGAAAAGGCAGAGGCAGAACCTCTGTATGTACTGCGGATCTCCTCAACATTTAGTTAAAACTTGTCCCATTCGTCCGGGAAACGCCTCCTCCTAACTTATGAAAGAGAGGTTAAGTTAGGAGTTGCCATTGAATCACAAAGGAAGTCTGATTCCACCATCCAGGCTCATTTAAAGTGTCCTCGAGGTTCCAAAGCTGTATTAGCTCTCCTGGATTCCGGAGCGGCAGAGAACTTTGTCACTACTGACTTTGTCCAGAAACATCAAATCCCCATGGAAGCATTGCCTCGAGTCATCACTTTAACCACCATCGATGGTAGTCGCATTTCTAGTGGAACCATCACCCATCGTACAACACCACTTAAACTTACCATTGGGGTGCTCCATTCCAAACAACTATCCTTCCTAGTGATTCCCAAAGCCTCTCATTCTTTAGTCCTCGGATTATCCTGGCTACAGAGACATTCACCACAAATCGATTGGACCACCATGCAAATAACCTCCTGGGGTTCCAATTGCTTCAAAGGCTGCCTTCAGCGAGTAATACCTGTCAGATCTTCCATCGTACGGGATTCTACAGACCTGCCCAAAGCCTATGATGGGTTTCAGGACGTCTTTAGCAAACAGAGCGCAGACCTGTTACCTCCCCATCGTGATTGGGACTGTCCCATAGATCTGATTCCCGGGAAGAATCCTCCTAGAGGCCGAACCTACCCTCTATCTCTCCCTGAGACTCAAGCCATGTCGGAGAACATTAAGGAAAACTTAAGTAAAGGCTTCATTCGACCTTCCACGTCTCCAGCAGGGGCTGGATTTTTCTTCGTAAAAAAGAAAGATGGTGGCTTGCGCCCGTGTATTGACTACCGGGGTCTTAATGAAATAACTATTAAGAATCGCCACCCTCTTCCTCTCATTACAGAGTTATTTGATAGAGTCAAGGGAGCCACAGTTTTTACCAAACTCGACCTAAGAGGAGCCTATAATTTAATTCGTATCCGTCCAGGCGATGAATGGAAAACGACCCTCAACACCAGGGATGGGCACTACGAGTATCTCGTTATGCCCTTCGGCCTCTGTAATGCTCCGGCTGTCTTCCAGTTTTTCGTCAATGAAATCTTCCGGGACCTTTTGTACAAGTGTGTGGTCGTTTACTTGGACGACATTTTGATTTTTTCTCAAGACCTCCAAACTCATCGAGACCAGGTCAAACAAGTCCTTCTGAGGTTGCGGTCCAATCAACTGTTTTGCAAATTAGAGAAGTGTCTGTTTGAGGTCTCAAGTGTACCATTCCTGGGATACATCATCTCTGGAACAGGCCTTCAAATGGATTCGTCAAAACTACAAGCCATTCTTGATTGGTCTCTTCCTTCTTCCTTAAAATCCATACAAAGATTCCTAGGATTTGCCAACTATTATCGCAAGTTTGTAAAAGGTTTCTCGACTCTGGTAGCTCCGATTACAGCCCTCACCCACAAGGGAGCAGATCCAACTATATGGCCCGTCGAAGCTACCTCTGCATTTCAACTTCTTAAGCAAGCCTTCATCTCTGCTCCCATCTTAAAGCAACCAGACTCCACCCGGCCCTTTATCCTGGAGGTGGACGCATCCTCTGAAGGTGTCGGTGCAGTGCTCTCCCAGCGATTTAAAGATGAAAAACTTCATCCCTGTAGTTTCTTTTCCCGGAAATTTTTGCCTGCAGAAAAGAACTACACCATCGGAGATCAAGAGTTACTCGCCATGAAACTAGCCCGCGAAGAATGGCGATATCTTCTAGAAGGAGCTCATTACCCCATTACCATTTTTACTGACCATAAGAACCTCCTTTATCTTAAATCTGCAATTTGCTTGAACCCTCGTCAAGCCCGGTGGGCAATGTTTTTCTCCAGATTTAACTTCAAAGTCTCCTATCGCCCCAGTTCACAAAACCTCAAAGCCGACACACTCTCCCGTTTCATGACGAGCGACCCTGATCTACCCATGGAACAGCCCCAACCAATCTTGAATTCAGCTTTCTTCGCCTCTACCCAATTATCTTCTATACCCCCGGTTGGGAAGACTTTCGTCGCTCTGGAACTCCGCAAGAGGTTACTGCATTGGGCCCATGCTTCCCGGTTCTCTGGTCACTTGGGTATGGATAAAACCCTAGAATTCATCCAGCGGTCCTATTGGTGGTCTTCGATGAAAAAGGACGTCAGGTCTTATGTGTCTTCATGCATCAAATGTGCCCAACACAAGATACTTCGGCGGGTTCCACACGGTCAACTCCAGCCTATTGCAATTCCATTTAAGCCATGGACTCACCTATCTATGGATTTCATCTCTGATCTTCCTCCATCTCAGGGCCACAACACAATTTGGGTTATTGTGGATCGTTTTTCTAAAATGGCTCATTTCGTACCACTTACTGGGCTTCCGTCTGCACCTCTACTCGCCCAGAGCTTTATAAAAGAGATCTTCAAGCTCCACAGCCTTCCTCAAGAGATCATCTCCGACAGGGGAGTACAGTTCGTAGCGAAGTTCTGGAGGTCACTCTGCTCAGCCCTTCAAGTAAAACTCAAATTTTCTACCGCTTATCATCCCCAGACCAACGGTCAGACCGAAAAGGTCAATCAAGACCTGGAACAGTTCCTGCGCTCTTTTGTCTCATCCTCCCAAGATGACTGGATTAAACTTCTTCCTTGGGCCGAATTTGCTCACAATAATCATTATCACACGTCCACCAGCTCAACTCCTTTTTTTACAGTTTTTGGTCAACATCCTCGAGTGCCAGATTTCCCTCTTCTTCCAACATTAGATGTGCCTGCGGCCAAAATGTCCCTTCAACGGTTCTCCAACATCTGGGAAAAGGTTCGTTCCTCTCTGACTAAAACGTCAGCCCGGTACAAGAGATTTGCTGCCCGCCAAAGACGAGCGGTTCCAAATTTCCAACCTGGGGATATGGTCTGGCTCTCTACCCGAAACCCAAGACTCCGAGTACCCTCGATGAAATTTGCTCCGCGATTCATTGGTCCATTCCCAATCATCAAAGTCTTGAATCCTGTGGCTTACAAGTTAAAGCTTCCTCCATTTCTTCGCATTCCAAGTTCTTTCCATATTTCTCTTTTAAAACCACTAGTCTTAAACCGATTTCAGAAGGTCCTGCCTAAAGCTTCTAGTGTTCAAACACAGCAGGAAGAGGAGTTCGAAGTTGACAGAAACTTAGATTCCCGTTGTCGATACAACCGTCTTCAATACCTCATTGACTGGAAGAATTATGGTCCGGAGGAACCAATCTTAATAAATGCCTCCGATGTCCATGCACCCCGTCTGGTCAAAGCGTTCCATATGAAATTTCTTCATAAACCAAGGAAGTGTCCGGTGGCCACTCTTGAAGAAGGGGGTACTGTCACACACCGGCCTGGAGACCCCAGAATCAGACCCCATCGCTTACCTGTGCGGGCGCTGACCCGCGCTGTCTTCCGGCTCCCGCGCTGTACGCTCCTTCCTCATCTCTCAAGGCAGACTCCGCTGTTGTCCTCTGGAGGGTCTCGCTGCTGTGCTGCTCCCACGCCGGCTCCTGCTGACCGCTGGTCCCCGCTGACTACCTCCAGGAAGCGCTGTCCTCCGGTCCATGGGTGCGGCCATCTTGGATTGCCCATGTGACCCCACTACCACCAATGAATAGCCTTCTCCTTCTCTCTCAGCCTGTCAGCTCCCAGTGTCCACTACAAAAGGATCCCCAATGCTCACACAAGTTGCCAGTGCAACTAGTTTCTTAGTTTAACTAAGCAAGCCTTCCCACTGCGCTCCAGCCGCTCCACGTAGTCACTCAGCTACCAACGTCTACCCACGGCTATCCAGCCGCTCCACGTAGCCACTCAGCTACCAACGTCTACCCACGGCTATCCAGCCGCTCCACGTAGCCACTCAGGTACCAACGTCTACCCACGGCTATCCAGCCACTCCACGTAGTCATTCAGCTACCAACGTCTACCCACGGCTATCCAGCCGCTCCACGTAGTCACTCAGCTACCAACGTCTACCCACGGCTATCCAGCCGCTCCACGTAGTCACTCAGCTACCAACGTCTACCCACGGCTATCCAGCCGCTCCACGTAGCCACTCAGCTACCAACATCTACCCACGGCTATCCAGCCACTCCACGAAGCCACTCAGCTACCAACGTCTACCCACGGCTATCCAGCCGCTCCACGTAGCCACTCAGCTACCAACGTCTACCCACGGCTATCCAGCCGCTCCACATAGCCACTCAGCTACCAACGTCTACCCACGGCTATCCATCCGCTCCACGTAGCTTCCTAGCTACCACGTTACTGCCGCATTCCTCAAACTCCTGTCAGTTCGCTGCACCCTCTCATGCGGAGAAACTTCATTAAGCCAAGTCTCCTCCAGCGAGCGTCTGCGCCAAGCAATACAGATCCAAGGCCCAGTCCGGGAACACAGCTCCTAAATTCCACGCTTGTGACACATACAGCAATACACGTTGATTATTAATCTTACTATATCAGTTATTCATTTTTGTTTATCTTTTAGGGGTAGAGGTAATTAGCCACACAGTTGCGATGTAACATTGCACGATGTGTTGATTTCTGCGCACATTTCTCACTATTACGATAGGAAAACCTTACTTGTTTTTTGTCAACTATCAAAATTACCGGTACTTAGTGGCCTATTCAAGATCACTAATGGTCCCATTACACATGCGGGACCCCACTCCTTCCTATGGTAAGGGGTCTGGGGTTGCTAAGAGGGACACATTCAGATGGAATCGGTATGAATTACCGCCGGACGCAAGTTCAAATCCGTCCCGACAGCAGCTGGCCAACATGGCTGAAAATCCTGATCGTCCCAAGGTAAGTATTAACTAACCTAACACCCCCTAGCCCTCCTTAGGGGTGCCTAACCCTAACCTTCCCCCCAGTGCCTAACCCTAATCCCCCCTCTAAGTGCCTAAACCTAAGCCCCCCTTCCCCGCCGCCTAAACCAAAGTCCCCCGGGGGGGTACCTAACCCTAAATCCCCCCGGGGGTGCCTAACCCTAACCCTCCCTTCCCCTAGCCTAACCCTAACCTCCGGGAAGGGGGGTGCCTTACCCTAAGTCCCCCCCTGGAGCCCTAAACCTAACCCTCCTCCCGCGTGGCTGTCCGCAGCGGTGCCCGGCATCTCTTTGATCGGGATGCCAGGCGCCGGTCTCCCGGCATCGGTAAAATGACAGGCGTCTAGATTTAGACGCCTGTCATTTAACCCTCGCCGGGATAAAGCAGTCGGGAAGCCGGCTGTCGGGATTATGTCCGCTGGCTTCCCAACTGCATACCATTCATATACCTCCACATGGTGACCCTGCGGCCTTCTGCATGCGTAACCTCGGGTCGCATATGCACATATGGTGGTACATCACAGGTAAGTAACTCAGCTACTTCTGTATCAGCGTTAGGGATTGCGGGGACAGCTGCTTTTTGGAGCAGCTGCCGCGGACCGAAGCAATATTGAATTGCTCCAGTAATTAAGTATTCAACCCTACAACTGGCGCTGATTTGGAGACTTAATTATTGTGGGACATCCGGCCCCCAATGATGAATAGTCTCCTTAGCCAGAAAGCGATCAATCATTCTACTGCAACATCGGAGAGAAACATCAACCGGCCCCCAATGATGAATAGTCTCCTTAGCCAGAAAGCGATCAATTATTCTACTGCAACATCGGAGAGGGACATCACCCGGTCCCCAATAATGAATAGTCTCCTTAGCCAGAAAGCATCAATCATTCTACTGCAACATTGGAGAGGGACATCACCCTCCCCCAATGATGAATAGTCCGCTTAGCCAGATAGCGATCAATCATTCTACTGCAACTACCCAGAGACCCCAATCATCATGGAAATTATCCCCATTCTGCCCACTTCACTAAGAAGTAGGCAGGAATGCGGGAGAAGTGCCTACTCTAACAGAGAGGGGGGAAGGGAATTGGGAGCCTTCTGGGAGAGTAGGCATGTATGTCAGGTGAGGCCTGAGTTGAGGGGAAGCCTGGATGGTGGTGAGGCCTGGGTAGAGGTCAGACCAGCGTTAGTCCTGACTGGGACAACCACTGTATCTATAGCCATTAGGGGGATCTTGCAATCAAAGTCGTTTTCCGAGGGCCTCAGAAACAGAGTTGCCGATGTTCCACCTAAAATAAATAAATATAAAAATGTTCTCTATTGATTTGTGATCCAAGCAGGAGTTCCTGGGATTTCAACACATCAACAGCAAAACAGAAACGTCTGGCATAGAAACGACTTGTGATTGGTTGAGCAGCAATTGGCACGCCTGGTCATTTATTCTTCTTGCATTAAACGTCTTGGCACCGATAAAAGAAGTTGTGTTGTCTATTATGGCTTTTTATTTTTAGTGCCAGTGTGTTCAAAGAAGATTTTCCTATGGACTGCAAGAAGATTTTTCCATTCATGTGCAAACATGAACATTCCCATAGGATTACATATATCAAACTTTTCCTTTGGTTGCAATACTAGAATTTTTTTTCCATTAATAAAGGTATGTGAAGTTTTTATTTCAATACATTTTAATTTACAAATGGAATGTGTGTTCTATTTAAAAATTTTTTACCTTTTGTTAAAGATGAGCTGAGTTTTATGATCATTTACCATTATAATGAGACTCCCTAGGGTAGTAAAGTTGTCACTGCAGTGGTTCCAATATGACTTATTACCTGGTGGGTGACACTTTTCAGAGCACGGCTGGTAGTATTTTTGGAAGAGGGCACACTGTTGGCCACCACAGAGGTTCTAACCCCACACTGGTCAGCAGGGCCGTAGCTAGGGTAGTGCAGCCGGTGCCATCGCACAGGGCACCACAGGTCAAGGGGCGCTGTTTGGGCCTGTCAAATTTCTGTTTATTATCATTCTTGCTTGTAGTTCCTCTTATTTCTTCATCAGCATATCCTGGCCTCTCCTATCTCTTCCCTGGCCCTTCCCCATGAGGTCATGGCCATTCTTTTGGGTGCATTATGTCCCTTTGAAAAATGAGGGGGGCGCCAATGCTCTTTCTGGCACAGGGCACCAAAAAGTCTAGTTACGGCTCTGCTGGTCAGCCTGGGTTTGATAAAAAAACTAGCTGAAGTACCCAACGTGTCTTGGGTTTAAGGCCCTCATTCTGTCCCACTCACAAGCACTATGCGCTCGCAAGCGGGTTGATGGTGAGGCACTTAGTGAGTAAGAAAATCACTCGCTCCGGGCTCGCTACAAATGGGGCGGTTGTCGATGTTGATCGACAGCTCGCCCCGTTTTGTAGGCTCTGGTCAATCGGAGGCGTCCCTGAAGGAATGCCTGGCGTTTGTGGGCAGCCCTACTGACATCACTCGTGATGTCAGTAGTGAGCTTCCTGCTCTTTTTCGGCAGGAAGCTCACTGGGGCTTGCTGCAGACGAGACTCTACCACAAGGGTCTCGTCGCAAGCATGAGATGGTCGCGATCACCTGGCCACTCGCAAAAGCTGTGGGTGGTCACCCACAGCTTAGCAGGTTGCCAGGAGGCCGGGTTTAAAAAAAAGCGGCTGCCCTGATTCAGAGCGAGCGTTCGCTTTTTGCGAGCTCCTCTGAATGAAGTTCAAAATCTTCAAGTTATTAAGTTTTATTATGTGATGTTGTCCAAATCCTTTCAGTGGAAGGCTCAGAACAGGCTCCTTGGGTCAAAGTTCTGCCCAGCATACACCAATGGGAGGTCCGAATGGGAACTCAACCTCCTAGTACAGTAGGTCTTCTGGGATCCAATGTTACAACTCTGTGAAGTTTTCAACCAAATCCATCCAGTAGAAGGCTCAGAACAGGCTCCCCAGGTCAAAGTTCTGCCCAGTGTCCCCAGGTCAAAGTTCTGCCCAGACCCCAGCATATACCAATGGGAGGTCCGACTGGGACCCTAACCCCCCTAAAACCTGGCCAGGATCCAACTATACCACCTCGGATTTGTTTCATCCCAATCGGTGTAGCGGTGTCTGAATGCATAACTGGACAAACAAACAGACAAATTAATTTTATTTATAAGATCTGGACTACATATTGGATGCATAGTTTTATATGTTGTTTTCAAATTTTGATGTACTGTAAATGCAATACCAATGCATCTGTGTTCATCTGATATTCCATATATGCCTATATCTTTGACAGCAAAATAGGGACATATTAGTCCAGAAACCTTTTTCATTCAATCTCATGACACCACACCCCAATGTTTTTCACACCTACCGATTTTTCCCATTTACCCAGAATCCAGGAAAAAAACCTTATTTTTATTTTATTTTATAAAAAAATATATATATATGCCACCGATATATGCTGCTGTCTGGTATTTCAAGTCTTTCCTTTTGCGAATGTGCTGGGTGCAGTAGGACTCTCTACATGCTCTTCTATTGCTGTCATTAACAGCAAAATTAAATAGGATGAGGAGGAGATGGATACAGGCAAGGGGTAGGAAGAAGGCAGGACCATAACTAGAGGTATGCAGGCTCTAGGGCACAGGTTCTCAAACTCGGTCCTCAGGACCCCAAACAGTGCATGTTTTCCAGGTCTCTTCACAGAATCGCATGAAAAATAATTAGCTCCACCTTTTAAAATGTTTCAGTGAGTAATGACTACACCTGTGCACCTGCTGGGTTACCTCGAAAATGTGAACTGTGTGGGGTACTGAGGACCGAGTTTGATAACCTCTGGTCTAGGGTATAGAACCGTCACGGCTCAATGACATTTAGCTTGCAGGGTGTATGGAATGGGGAAGGTTGAGGGAGCATTAGAGGGTGAACACCGAATAGATGCCCACGGCACCTAAACAGTGCTGGGAGAAGAGCCAGGGAGCAGCCCAGCTGCTTGAGGAGTGTTGGGCGTGCCCCCAGAGTGATGAAATTGGGAGAATGTGATGCGAGGCCATACCCTCCCCTGTGGCTACGCCCCTTTTAGTGCAAGCATGGTCCCAGTTTAGGAAGTCAGTTGTTGGGAGGTATGCTAAAGAAGTGCTCTGACTTACTGGAGACGTGTGTTCTATTACAGGGCTTGCTTGTTGCATTACAAGGTATGTGTGCTACATTACAGTATATCCAGGGGCGTATTTATAATGGGTGCAAAGTGTGCGGTGCACACAGGCCCCTGGGTCCAGGGGAGCCCACACAATTCACACCCTGCACTCAATTTCATATACTTACCTCTCCGTCGGCTCGGCACTGGCTGGGAAAATGTCCAACGCCGCTATTTCCCCGGTGATTCGCGCATGCCCCGTAGAGATATCCCAGGAACACGGCGCAGGCACCAAGTTACCGGAGACCTGCGCATGCACAGTAGACTCTGACACAATGCCAGTGTCTACTGCAGCGCAGGAGAGTAGGGGGCCCGATAGGAGCCTGCATATGGGCCCCCTCCTCTCTTAAAGTGCCTCTGAGTATATTGCATTAACCTGGTGGAAGGGAGAGAGGTAGAAGCGGTCATTTAAGATTCAAGAAAATAGCAGAGTGCAGGTCATTTTTAATGCGCAGTCACACCAGGCTGGGTGCGGGATCCCGATGGTCGGGATGCCGGTGGTCAGAATACCGACAGCGGCGTCCCGACAGTCAGAATCTTGACCCAACAGGGTAAGTACCCTGACTCTCCCCATTACCCTTCTTCTAACACTCCCTCCCTGCAGCCTAACCATAACCCTCCTTTTCCACAGCCTATCGCTAACCCCCTCCCCCCCCCTGCAGCCTGACTCTCACCCTAGTGCCTAACCCTAGCCCCTACCCTAATACTTACAGTCTGGATGCCGGCAGTTGGGATTCTAGTGTTGGGACTCTGACTGCTGATGCTGGAATCCTGACTGGCTACTTCCCGTGAGCGTCACACCTATCAGTAAAACATCTCTGATCTTTGCAGGCTCTTTCTGTGACCATTGCAGATCTGCTTTTATTGTGACATCCGCACATGATGTGCAGAACATAAATATGTTGGATGTAAATTCTATGACATTCCTCTCATGCGCACAGTGCATGCTCTCTGTAGTGCCACTACAGAAAAGACTGTAGAAGTAGACAAGTATGCCTTGCAGCCTGTAGCGCCACCAGGAGCGTCCTACGGTACTCCTCTTCTTCCTGGTCCTGGCGGCTCTATCCCCTCAATGTGACATCATGACAGCACACAATTGGGTGGGGCTTGGTCAGCACAGTGTGGATTATACATGGGAGTGCATGGGGAGAAGACAGAGAGGGATGGGGCGAGGACAGTAGAGAGGATGGGTGGAGACAGTAAGGAAGTGGTATGGAGTTGGACAGTGCATGCAGCAGTCTCACACACTGGCTTATTTACAATGGGCATAACAAAAACCTAATGTTGTTACCATTTGTATTAAATTAAATATACTGTATAATTTCATGTAAATTCCGCAGTGTTTTAAAAACATATTGTGACAGTTAAATTTATAGGGATATGTGAGATTTTGACCAGGAAATCTGGTATTTGAAAGTGGAAACAATGAAAAGGACAATTACAGTATGCAAACATGGGACTGTTCACAGATCTGCAATCAGTTGCTCTAGGCCAGTGGTTCTCAAACTCGGTCCTCAGGACCCCACACAGTTCACGTTTTTCCAGGTCACCCAGCAGGTGCACAGGTGTATTCATTACTCTCTGACATATTTTAAAAGATCCACAGGTGGAGCTAATTATTTCACTTGCGATTCTGTGAGGAGACCTGGAAAACATGCACTGTTTGGGGTCCTGAGGACCGAGTTTGAGAACCTGTGCTCTAGGCCACTGGTTCTCAAACGTGGTCCTCAGGACCCCACAGTTCGCGTTTTCCAGGTCACCCACTAGGTGCACAGGTGTATTCATTACTCACTGACACATTTTAAAAGATATACATGTGGAGCTAATTATGTCATGTGTGATTCTGTGAGGGAATCTGGAAAACATGCGCTGTTTGGGGTCCTGAGGACCGAGTTTGAGAACCTGTGCTCTAGGCTAAGGCTAATGTGGCTTTTCCAACAAATCCAGACCTGAATTTAGGGCATATGACAGAAATAGAAATTAGAACACATTCAACAGACAGCCCAGAGCACTGTTCTTACCAGACGTGTGTGTGGAATTTTACTGCACCTTGTACTAGGAGCAGTGACGTAGGCCTCTTATTTCCTGCCTGACATTAATCCCAAAGTCCTGCCAACAGGGAATATTTGACAAGGCATCATAAATGCAAGAAATGTATGACCACTGTGACTAATGGGGTCATGCCTCGTGTCCCCTGAGCTCCATTAACTGAGCTTTATGTACTGTTCGTTACCATGTGGCAGCCATTTTGTTCTAAGGCATATCTGAAAGTGTAATCGGTTTAGAGATCCTATTGCTAAGCTATAAATGATTAATCACATGCAGGGATGGTGAAATAAACACATAAAAATCCACTTACAGTAACCTAGAGCGTCCTGCACTCTCATCCCCTGTGCAGGATTAAATGAAGATGGCAAGAGTTCAATTGGAGCTACTGCTTAGTATTCAGCTCCTAGCATGAGATAGCGTCCAGCCAGATACGGAGGGAAAGCTAAGCATAAAAATGTCTCTTCTCTGTGGTAAGAGGATATGGCGTATTCTCAGCATTTATCTACCCCGTACAGGCAGTGAAAGCTTTTACAACTGATTTATTAACGGTACACACTGACCTGCTGCTTCATATTAGAGCACTGGAGTAAAATGACTTCTCTAGCCTGGAACAGCTGTCAGTTTATATATTACTAAATATGTTTCCTGATGTGCAGCTTTGGATGTAGTGGAAGGTGAGCGAGGTTTCTTAGGTCAGCTAAAGCTCGGCAGTCATCTTATCTGACACACAACATATCAAATCCAAGGATGGGCTGTACAGCTGCTTTCCTGCACTACCATTAAAAATATTGACTATCCCAAGCTAACCTTTTAATTAAATGGATGGCAAACAGTGGAAATTGACCGAACCTATTGAATGGCTTTAGGAAAAGCAGTTACTTTGCTCTCATTTACTGCCTCTCATCTCATGAGCAATGTTACAGTAGGACAGGGTTCATTTTAGATGTTCTCACTTGGGGGCTGATGCAATATGGGCATTAATTACTCCTAAAAAAAATGTGCACACTAAAAAGAAGAGTTTTTTTTCTCCCCAATGCTCCAATGTAAAGAGATGAGATCCAGTCAGTAACAGTAGAATGTGTGACTATTTAGAGTTAGGTACACACCACAGACACTTACCCAGACTGTGCCCATATTATGACCATTTCTTTGGGATCCAGTTAAAATCCCGACATGCAGGATTCCGGCGCTTAGAATGCCGACACCGGAATCCCGACACCTGTCAGAATCTCGGCGCCGTCATCCCAACCACCGGCATCCTGACGGTAAGTACTGGGGTTAGGGAGAAGGTTAGGGTTATGCACTAGGGCACTGATTTTCAACCTTTTTCAAATGGAGGCACACTACACAAGAATTAAAATTGCCAAGGCACACCATCCGGTGATGCGGCGTGCACGACCTATGAAAAAACACACTAAATTGGCCCCCGCAGGAACAAAACGCACTACATTGGACCCCGCAGGAACAAAACGCACATTGGCCCCCGCAGGAACAAAACAAACTACTTTGGCTCCCGCAGGAACAAAACACACTACATTGGCCCTCACAGGAATGAAACACACTACATTGGCCGATACAGGAATGAAACACACTACATTGGCCCACACAGGAATGAAACACACTACATTGGCCCCCACAGGAATGAAACACACTACATTGGGCTCCACAGGAATAAAACAATCACATTGGCTGGCCCCCACAGATAAAAAACATTGCTCCCCACAAAGAAAAATCACATTGGCCCCCACAGAGACAAAAAAAAACCATTGCTCGGTCACTGGTGTAGGGCAGGTGGGAAGGGCTGGCTCGGTCACTGGCGCAGGGCAGGTGGGAAGGGCTGGCTCGGTAACTGGCAGAGCGGGGTGGGCTGGCTGGCAGGCAATGTGGCGTGCGCAACCTGTGATGTCACGCCGCCGCGTGAAGTCAGATGGCAGCACCCAGGGCACGCCTGAGCCTCCTAGAGGAGCTCAGCGGCAGCCCGGGCTGCAGTACTGTATAGTGTGCCTGGCGGCTCAGACCGCCGCTGCACACTTCACAACCGCCTGCGGCACACTAGGGGGAGGGTTAGTCACTAAGAGGGGATGGTTAGGGTTAGACACTAGGGAGGGAGGGGTAGGGAGAGGGGGAGGGTTAGGCACTAGGGAGGGAGGGGTAGGGAGATTGGGAGGGTTAGGGTTAGACACTAGGGAGGGAGGGGTAGGGAGAGGGGGAGGGTTAGACACTAGGGAGGAAGGGGTAGGGAGAGGGGGAGGGTTAGACACTAGGGAGGGAGGGGTAGGGAGAGGGGGAGGGTTAGTACACCTGCAAGTCTCAGTATCCCTAACCCTGTCAGGATGCCGGTGTGTGGATTTGGACCACCTGGATCGCAAGTGCCGGCATCCCGTACCCAACCCATTGTGTGGTAGGACAGCTCTACTACAGCAGAAACAACTCCTATCCTGAGTACGTAAAATAAAAAAGCTTACACACACTCTTGAAAACAGTGGGTATGACAGGCTTCCACGTGCAGTCACACAGATCATCATTACTATATAAAAGCGGATTCTCCCATTACCATAATGCAGACATCTGCGAGTCGCAAAAGTGGCCTCCGATGCGTCGAACTCATCTCTTTATATGCCTGTTTTATGGATAAGTGGACAATCATTTCAAGAAAAATCTTAATATACACCCCAAAAATGAAGCACATTGCAGCTCTTATCAAATTAACACACTACATATGCCCCAATCTTTTTAAGAACTGACACCCTTAGGGGGCCCAACTCTGCACAGTGCTGCCAGGAAGAGGTGATAGGGCCCAGGGCACTTGCCGTGAGCACTCCAGTCACTGGCTACTCAGAATCTGGGCAGCCAGGGGATGATAAATATAGCCAGACACAGTGGACCCAGTGGCTCTGTCTACACTGCCTCCTTGTAACTCCAAATGGCTTGTATGCAGTCTTGCAGTTCCAGGTTCATTTTGCACTATGAGTACCGCTATCATTTCATGTAATGCAGATACACTCATGGTGCTGATTTATCCTAGAAGCATTACTTAGGGCTCTATTGATTATCATTATTTTTAATAAAATAAAGTGAAAAAGGGTGTTTTCACACCCTTTTCACATTATTTTAGTATCACCTGTAGTTATTACAGGGCGATTGTAGTAGAATTCGTAAAATTCTACTCCAACCCCTAATTATTACATATGGTTTAGTAATCATATTGCATTCCCCATAATTGTAATGGGAAATGCGATCTGCCTGGTAGTTACTAAAAATAAATTGTGAAAAAAATACCGGGGCAAGCCCTGTGATAATAACTCGTTATCCAGGGTCTCCCCCGGTTACCGGACTCCTGCTCCGCTCTAACAGACCACAAGCTGATCACTGCTAAAAAAGAAAAATAGTAAAAAAAAAAAATTACTTACTTGAGTCCAGGGATTGGAGATCGGTGTCCCAGTGATGTCCTCCCTCCAGTCAGCTGGTCTCCCATCCTGCACTGGGAGCCCTGGAGGATATCACCGGAGCCGCGATCATTGCAGGTAAGTGTAATTAAGCGAGAGGGGTCGCGGTCTCGGGGAGCGGGGCTTAACGGCAGCCGGTCGGAGCATGCGCGGGCACTTGTCACGGTATTTTTTGCGAAGGGGATTCGCAGGGACAGAGCTTTATCACAAGCTCTGTCCCTGCAAGGGATTTTTAGTAAATCCCTGTGATATTGGCTGAATTCGCAATGCGAATTCAGTCGCTAATATCACACTACAATCTGCATTCAAAATGCGGATTGTAGTAAATAGAGCCCTTAGAGTGTGAGGCACTTGGGATTCTACATTACTGTTCTCACCGTCTCAACCTACCTCGATTATAAAGTAAGTGGTGGCAGTTTCTAAATATTGCCACTTTTGCACCAAAAATAATTATCTGTATTGCAGTCTAGTTATAGTCTGCATGATTATTCCCTTATGTATAATATACCGTTTTATAGACAGTCTGATCAGCTGTATTCTATTCCTGGCTTGTTAGACTAGCCAACTATACATAACTATCTGCACTTTTATATTTCACTTCCCAGATCATGCATAAATTACTGAGTGAAAACAGGAGGGGGCGCCCCAGGATCTACCAAAAAGCTATAAAAGCAGTAAAATGATTCGCTGTGGGTTTCACATAGTAAGTATGGCAAGCAGCAATGCATTGTATGGCCAATGCTTCACAGACTGTATAGCTCAGATTATTGCGGCACAAGATTCCATAACAACTGCTGGGATTTCACTATCTCCCTCTCTTGACCCGACTGATTTCCATCAAGAAAGCTAAGCCGCTGATTGCATACTTGGTCTAATCCTAACATGAGTATAAGGCCTGCAATCAGCAGTGCAGGAAAATGAAGACTGAAGTGTCATTTCATATGTTCTCATTGTTACTCCACATTTCCTAGACCCAGAACAGGTTTGTACATGCACATTGAAGAATGAAAGATGTTTTCCTTACTAGGGAGGATATATACAGATAAAGCTCATCCAGTTTTAATATTCAGCGCAAGCTGGTGCCCCTGAAGTGAAATGACAGCGCCGCAATGTCGAGGTGCATCCTGCGGCCTGCCACTGGTAGAATCAGGGACGTATCTATAATGGGTGCAGGGTGTGCGGGGAACATGGGCCCCTGGGTCCAGGGGGGCCCCGCACCGCACACCCTGCACCCATAATATTACTTACCTCTCCGGAGTCCCACGTCGGCGAGGGGGTCCGGCACTGTAATACGATTGGAAAATGGCCACGCACAGCTCAGTGCGCTGCCGGGCGGAGAGGAGGGGACCAGTGTCAGAGAATGCACACGGGCCCCCTCCTCTCTAGAAACGCCCTGGGTAGAATGGTCAGATTTCAACTGTGCATTTGCACTATTCATCTTAGTTAGTGGTTGTCAATAATTTTCCACCTGGGTACCCATTATTATTCATTATTTGTACCCCCAACATTCGTAAAACAATACACTTGTAATGAATATAATTGCTATCATATAAAGGGTGGGATGTACTAAAGCATTCCGGAGCTTGGACCCGATGGGCAAAGGCGTTGCCCAACAGAAGCCTATGAGCTTCTTTTTACGTTTCCCCAAGAGGGATCCAACGGATCTCTTCCAGCACCCCAGTCATACACAGAAGGACGACAGAGGGATTTCTGGCTCACAAGCCCGGAAGTCCCTCTATCGCAATGGGCAGCTCTTACCAGGAGAGCTGTCCTTTGTGCATTTCTAGGGACATACCGACGATATTATCGCCGGTAAGTACCCGATAATTGGTGGACTGTACGGCATCGCAGATGTGATGCAAAGTATATCCCGCCCAAAATGTTTTACGTGTCGTTATATATAAAATAAATAAATGTGCTTTATTAACAAGATTTTATAAAACAACACAAGATTAGAATAAAACATACATATATACTTCTCACATATTAACTATAAAACTACAGTCCATATATGCTTCTGATAAAGAGATACAGTATTTCATTTTGTTACTAGGTTCCTACTGTAATGCATGAGGCACGGCCTTCCTTGTGTGTTTAATTTAGGGGTGTGCACCGGCCACTTTTCGTGTTTTGTGTTTTGGTTTTGGATCTGGATCTTTCTTCGTGTTTTGGATCTGGATTGGTTTTTCCAAAACCACCCTTCGGTGTTTTGGGTTCTGGGTTTTGTGTTTTGGATCTGTATTTTTTTTTTAAAAAGCATAAAAACAGCTAAAATCACAGAATGTGTTGATTTTTCTGCTCCTATGCTATTATTAACCTCAAAAACCTTAATTTCCACTCATTTCCAGTCTATTCTGAACACCTCACACCTCACAATAGTGTTTTTATGTCCAAAAGGTTGCACCGAGGTAGATGGATGACTATGCTAAGCGACACGAGTGGGCGGCACAAACACGTGGCCCATCTAGGAGTGACACTGCAGTGGCAGACAGGATGGCAGTTTGAAAAACTAGGCCCCAAACAGTACATAATGCAAAGTAAAAAAAGATGTGCAAGATGGAATTGTCCTTGGGCCATCCCACCCACCCTTATGTTGTATAAACAGGACATGCACACTTTAACAAACCAATCATTTCAGCGCCAGGGTCTGCCACACGACTGTGGCTGAAATGATTGGTTCGTTTGGGCCCCCACAAAACAAGCTGGCAATTAATCTGGCCCTGCACAAACTGGCTCTACGGAGGCAAGATGTCGTCCTCATCCTCCTCATTCACTGATTCCTCACCCTCTTCAGTGTTGAGTACATCCTCATCCTCACAGAGTATTAATTCGTCCCCACTGAAATCCACCACCACAGGTCCCTCTGTACGTTCTGGAGGCTGGTCTCCCTGGAAAAGTTGATAATTCATTTTTATGAACATCATCTTCTCCACATTTTGTGGAAGCAACCTCCTATGCCTTTTGCTGACAAGGTTCCCGGCTGCACTAAGCACTCTTTCGGAGTGCACACTGGAGGGGGGGCAACTCAGGTAAAATAGAGCCAGTTTGTACAGGGGCCTCCAAATTGCCTCTTTTTCCTGCCAGTACATGTACGAACTGTCTGACATGCCTACTTAGATGCTCTCACCGATGTAATCCTTTAACAGACAGACGCACGCTTGTCGCTGCTGCTTTGAGGATGCAGGTGTGGCTACAGCCCACACAATTCACAAAGACAGGAAAAAATTTTATTTTTTATTTTTTGTGGAGCGCACTTTGAGTTTTACACCACCCTTTAAGAGACAGATGCACGCTTTTCGCTGCTGCTTTGAGGATGCAGGTGCGGCTACTGCGCAGACATTTCACACACAAACAAAGAAAAAAAGAAGATTATTTTATTTTGGTTGGAGCGCACTTTGGGGGTTACACCACCCTTTAACAGACAGACGCACGCTTGTCGCTGCTGCTTTAAGGATGTAGGTGCGGCTACAGCTCACACATTTCACAAAGACAGAAAAAAAAGAAGAATTTTTTATTGTTTGTGGAGCGCACTTTGAGGGTTACACCACCCTTTAACAGACAGACGCTCACTTGTCGCTGCTGCTTTGAGGATGCAGGTGGAATCTAGACGGGATTTGGAACCGGGGACACACTACCTCCATCAATTGTCTAAATCCCACTGCACTAATGGCAGATACCGGACGCACGTCTAACACCAACATAGCAGTCAAGGCCTCAGTTATACGTTTTGCTTCAGGATGACTGCTGTCGTACTTCATCCTCCTCGCTAGGGACTGTTGGAGGGTCAATTGTTTAGTAAAAGTAGTGGTGTTCCTACTTCCTCTCTGGGATGATGAACAACTCCCAGCAGCAGCAACAGCGCTAGGAGGAAGTGGTTCTTGATCTTTCCCTATTTTATTTTTATCGGAGAAAGTTTGGTCCTCCATTTATGTTATATTGATATATACGTGCGGCTAAGGCGCACACACAGAAAATATTTTTTTATTTTTGCTGGAGAGTAGTGCACTTTGTGGGTTACACCACCCTTTAAGAAATGAGCCAGGAGGCCCTTTACTTATGGAACACAGGTGCACGCTTGGCGCTGCTCCTTTGTTGATGCACGTGCAGCCACAGTGCACACAATTCACAAACACAGAAAATATTTTTTTATTTTGTTTGGAGTGTACTTTGGGGGTTACAGCACCCTTTAACAGACAAGCCAGCCGGCCCTTTACTTATGGGACACAGGCGCACGCTTGGCGCTGCTCCTTTGTTGATGCACGTGCAGCCACAGTGCACACAATTCACAAACACAGAAAATATTTTTTTATTTTGTTTGGAGTGTACTTTGGGGGTTACAGCACCCTTTAACGGACAACCCAGCCAGCCCTTTACTTATGGGACACAGGCGCACGCTTGGCGCTGCTCCTTTGTTGATGCACGTGCAGCCACAGTGCACACAATTCACAAACACAGAAAATATTTTTTATTTTGTTTGGACTGGAGTGTACTTTGGGGGTTACTGCACCCTTTAACGGTCAAGCCAGCCGGCCCTTTACTTATGACACAGGCGCACGCTTGGCACTACTTTGTTGATGCACGTGCGGCTACTGCGCACACAATTCACAAACACAGAAAAAATATATACTTTTGGGGGGAGCACCCCTGATGGACAGAGCACCCCCTGGACAACACTACAGCACCCCTTTAGGACTGGGACACTGCACAGGACTTTGGAGTGGACACAGCCCCTATGGACAACTGACTGCATAACACAGTCCAGCCAGCCCCTATGGACTTTGGAGTAGTGGACACAGCCCCTATGGACAACAGCAGCACAGCGCAGCACAGCACAACACTACACTGCACTGCACTACACTACACTACAAAGCCCAGCCAGCCCTAACTCCCACCCTCCCACTTCACTGTCCACAGCCGAGTGAGAAAATGGCGCCGACGCGGGTACCTTATATAGAATCCAAAACCCGCGAGACCCGGAAGGCGGGATGATGACGTTTTGCCTCGATTTCAGATCCGAGTCAGGCGGGAAAAGTCGAGTCTGACTCGGATCGGCCTCGGATCGGGGGGGCTCGGGGGGGTTCAGATTTCAGAAATCCGAACCCGCTCACCCCTAGTTTATTTATCACCTAGACGTCCCGCCCTGCCTTTACAGAATGTTTTTCAAGCACCCTAGAGCATTACAGTGAGTACCCCTGCGGCTACTAGTAAAGGAAACCCAGAGTGAGAACCCCTGATTGAAATTAATTAGATGTATTGTTTTTCAAGGACTTCTACAGCCTTACACAGTGGCAGAGCTACAGTGGTTGCTGGAAGTGCAGCCTGAAGGCCCTCTCCCCCTAGACCCCAGTTTTGCTCTAATATGACCAATTCTGAGCGGAATCTGGATCAGGGTAAGCCATACTTGCCTACTTTTGCACTTTCGCCTCCAGGAGAGCCCAGACGACAGATGACTGGAGGTGGGGGTTGGGCCTGGCACTATTTGTCACTGAACCCCGCCCCCAAGTGGGTAATGCTGTGAATCGCAGGTCTATCAATATGGGACTGGACCAATTATATTATCAAGTAAACATGCCCTATTAGCCCCGCCCCCCTCCCAGTTTATCCACAATTTGTGGCAATATCCTCCGCATAGTGGCCACTTTGCTAGCAAGTGAGCAGTATGCTGGAGGGCCGCCTATGCCTTCGGGGTCCGTGGGACTGCCCGCAAATTCCGAAGTCTCCTGCATCTTCCGTGAGAGTAGATAAGTATGGGATAGGCCCCCTTTCACAGGCTAGAGTGACATAACTGGACCCCAATCGAAATTTTGCTATGGAACTCGGGGATGCACAATTCTGTCTCTTTCCTGACACTATGATTAATGTTACCAGACCAGCATGTGAGTCTGATCACATATAACATACTCATGCTACATGACCGCAACATTCACTATGGAGAAAGCATCATACATGAAAATTATTTGCTGCTAGGGCTGCCTAGAGGAATTTTGGGCCCCATTGCAGTTACCTTCTTGGGGGTCCCTGTAGGCTTCTGCAGCATAACCCAGTGCTGTCCACATAGCCCCGGGTGTTGTAACCACGGGGACCTTTGCAGGCAGTGAGCACAGCTACGGCATAACCCAGCACTGCATGCACGACATAGGATGGGTGTGTTTGTGTGGGCCAGTAGGAAGCTATTGTTTCCCAGAGTCACTTTCCCACTTCCCCACATCCAGCTCAGGTGAGTTGTGAATGGGCAGAGGGGACCGTATTACTTTAGGGCACTTTGATACTGGGTGCATACATCTGAGTACATCAGCTGCAGTATTGATCTTCTGAGCCTTCACAAAAGGGTTACTGAACTTTTTTCATTTTATTTTAAATAGTCAACTTATAATACTTATAAGGCCATGGGTTCCAACATACAGAATAAGAGAAAATATATTGTGCGGTTGAGCGAGACAGCAAAACAGCTACATTTCTGAGGGGCAATTTCTTAACACTTGGGAATGACTTTGGAAATTAGGGCAGTCAGTCGGGTAGCAATTCATGTACTATTGTACTTTTACTTGAATTTTATAACATAGCCACGTACAAATTCACTTATGGAGCCTGATTCTGAGTGTGACCCAGCCACATCCGTGGCTGCCTCTTTCGTCAGTCGCATGTCTGTGACTTTGCACAAATGCCACTACAAAGCCCTTCCCTGGTGTGCATCCAATGCATCTGAATGTGCAAGGACTGAGACGCCCGCTTTCAGCATCCATACATGCTGAAATACGGCTGTGCCAGAAGTACAGTGGCAGGACGGCGGACGGCACTGGGACAGAGTGTCTCATCCCAGCACTGGGGAAGAGGAAGGGGTGATTTAAATTTGATGCCGGCCACGAGCTAGCTGCGGCTTCTGGACCGGCAGGTATGAAGTGGTAACAATTTGAATTTGGAGCTGTCCACGAACCAATCTTAGCTCATTGACCGGCAGCCAATTTGAAGTGGCTATGGCAAGCCAATCTTCCGAGAGATGGAAGAATACCGTAGGATGGAAAAAAGATATAGAAGTAAAATAAAAAAAAAAAAACTTGTTCGCAATGCTATCCAATTATAGAAATTTGGGAACCATTTCTAAAAATGAGATGAAATATATAATCAATCCATCCCCATCAATACCAGTGTTTTATATTCTTTCCAAAATACATAAAGATACCACAAACCCCTGGGCGCCCTATCATAGCTGGCACTAATTCATAACAGACAACCTTTCACATTTTTTGTAGGGATGTGCAGGCTCGGTTCTACTCGGTTCCGTTCGGCTCTTTTTACCGAATCTTATTGGCTATCCAAAACTCGTGACAGCTGAAACCCAATAAGATCCGGTAAAAAGAACCGAACGGAACCGAATAGAACCGAGCCTGCACATCACTAATTTTTTGTATTATCATCTACTACCAGAGGTTCTGAAACTAAAATCCTACATTAATGACACCACAGATATTCTTAACAATATGGTCTGAAATGGGAGGAAGATTTTACTCTGGTAACTGCAGACACACGCAGTATATATAGGATTCAGTGGCGTCCCTCCCCGCAGTGACACCTGGTGCGGGGAGTGATGCCTTGAGCGCGGCGAAGCCGCACACGCAGCGAAATGGGGATGGGCCTCGAGTAAGGGGGCGTAGTCTCGGGTAAGGGGCATGGCCTCGCAGCCCGAAATCTGTGCCCGGGCTGTGTAGATTATGGAAAGTGGTTGTGGGTGCCGGAGGTGCGGGCAGTGCAGGCTCCCTCACTGTGACCGTGACACTTAATGATACAGTGCAGCACCTGGCTCCTGTCACTGAGGGGAAGACTGCACCTTGGTGTCACCCCTCAGCGGGTGACACACGGGTGTGGCCAGCACCCCCCTTGTGATGCCACTGATAGGATTATAGAACACTCTAAGGGTATAGAAGCGGCAAAAACATTTCTTAGCAAGTGGTATGCAAGAAGATAAAAATTTAATTTTTACTAGAGGGGATTAAATTTATCCTAGAAAATGATTTTATTTTCTAGGAAAATTTTAATAGATTATTATATTCAATAGAGGGGGACTGCGATGGGTACATGTTTTGCGCCCTCTTACGCCAACCTGTTTAGGGTTTTTAGGAATTGACAACTATCTGGAGTAATAATGATTTTTGTGAAAACATAATACATTGGTACAGGTATATAGATGATATCTGGTTTATATGGAAAGGCAATAAGGATACACTTGAAGAATTTAAGAGAGTACTTGGAAATAATCCTTTCAATATACAGCTCACTTATAACTCCAGTAAAAAAGAAGTACATTTTTTGGTGATCAGCGCTTCTTCCCCTCCCTCCACCTCCGCGACCCTCTTACCTCTCTTTGCAGCGGTCCGGAGATAGGGAGAGTGGGTGGGGTGTGCTGCTCCATTCTGGTCAGCCCGGCAGTGGATGCTTGTAGATGATGTCATCTTCAAGAACCACTGAGGCCAGCCAAATGGGCGGCATGCAGTGTGACCCGGCTCATCGTGACCTGGGTCACGCCATTTACTGCAGGGTGACACGGGAACTACCCGTGCTCAACCCTGCAAGCTAGCCAGGTCAGATCCCCGGGTCACTGGACCTGGGTTGATCCGTTTACACCGACAAAAATCACGTTCACGTGCATCAACCCGGGATTTGTAAGTCGGTGTAAAAGGGGTATAAGACTGAGGAGTATAGGTCCACCAGCACAGGGAGAAATGATCAGATTTCAGATTTTATCACCTGTATCAGCAAAAATTGCATTTATCTTATTGAATGCATTGTGTGGCCTTCAATAAATTGGTCGTACTTCCAGATCATAAAAGGATAGATGGGCTGAACACTTAAGGGACATCAAAAAAGGTTTTGATATGCATTCCCATTTTAAAGAACATCACAATAATTCATGTCATTTTTTAAAAAGTATTCTCGGTATTAAACGAGTAGAGAGTCACTGGAGGAAAAAAGATCTTGAGACTTGTTCAGCACAAACTGAAATTAAATTTATTTATTATCTGAAAACTCTCATACCAAACGGACTTAATGGTGATTTCGAGCTCAAATGGTTCCTATGAGGCCCTTTGTTTTTTATAATCTATTTTACTACCTTCCCCTTTTGCAAGTTTATTCCCATAAATACCCTTTTAAGTCTTACTGCCTTCCTGGTTTTACTATTTTTATTTTAAGTGAGTGTATCTAATTGTTTAATTTTTGATGCAGTGGTTCCCAAACTGGGTGGCGTGGCACCCTGGGATGCCTCAGGTGCCTCGGGTTGGTGGTCAAGTACCAAATAAAATGATTTTTAGTCAGTGTAATAGGCAAAACCTGTGCTAATGGCTGCCAATCAAAAAATATTTGGACCAAAAGAAGCGCAGCCCTGTCAACCACCACATAACTGTACCTAAGGGTGACACAATTTACTTCATTTAATTTTTGCTGAATTTCTCAATAAGAAACTTTTGGCCCAGGGGTGCCGTGGAAACAATGCTGATACTCTAGGGCCATGATTTGAAGATGTTTTGGAACCACACTTAATGGTTGTATTTAATATGTCCCCTAAGAAATATAATTAATATATGTATATTTTTATATACACATAACATATACGGTCCACATGAGGAACCTTAACCCGGAAGTACCATCTATATGACTGTCACAACCCGGGTCTGTTTCCCCTTCCGCCGGGTCACTTACCGATTCTGCCAGCGTTCTCTATCACATCCCAGGTGCACAGGCTTCAGTATTTCTCAGCCTGCTAGGCCTCAAGCAAGATCTAAGCCTGCTACAGAGTACTGCAGTGACAACCTGCAGTCCCGATAACCTGTTTGCAACAGACAATCAAGTGATAGCCTGAGCCTCACCGTACCACCTGTCTCTGCTCAGCCTATCCCAGGTAACCCAGGGGTATATATCCCAGCTGCTGACTCTACCTAATTGCCAGTACAATGTCTAACCTCAGTTCCTACTGAGTGAGCTATACTGAGCTCCTGTTACTTACTTGTATCCAGTTTGTGCAGTTTTGCTTCCTTTTGCTGTATGGATTCCTGCAAGTGATCTACACCTAGTGTATTCCATTGGCTGCACAGAAAATCTCAACCTGATCCAGCTATCTAAAACCTGCAACTCGCCTGTGTATACTATTCTCATTGCGTGGCGAGTGTTCTTGGTTCCTGCACCATTGATGCCACTCCTGGTATCAGCATCCACTATTGATTCCGGTGTCCGATTAGCATCTGGTTCTGTCTATGCCTGAGGCAGCTATCCCACTAGTTGCACAGAGAATACCTACCTGTTCCAGTTATCCGAACCTACAACTCGCCTGTGTATACCATTCTCACTACATGGTGAGTGTTCCTGGTTCCTGCTCCATTTGATGCCATTCCTGGTATCATCACCTACTACCCATTTCGGTGTTTTGTCTGCATCCGGCCCTGCTACCATCTGAGTGCTCCTGGATCCTGGACTACAGCGACAACCACTTTCAGCCTGGTCAATACATTGCCAAGATCTACCACTCCAGCATTCCGGTTACAGTAAGAAGAGTGTTTTATTATTATTTATCTACAGTATTAATCCAGTATCAGCCTGGTCAATCTACTGCCACACTCACCTCTGATTGCACATAACAACTTGTCTCAACACAGACGTCCCTGGTGGTCTAGTGGGTACGATCCGGCATCTCTCCGCCGAGACCCGGGTTCGATTCCCGGTCAGGTAAGTGGTCTTCACTACATGCCAGGAGGTCTCCTTAGGCCTGCCAGCTTTCTGTACACGCTTCCAGACACCAACACAGACGAATATCAGACACCGGGTTCACAAACAAATACTAGTCTGACAATGACTTGTGGGGGAATGGGTATGTAATGCCGGCTGTTGGGATGCCTCCTATCAGAATACCGATGACTGGTATCCCGACAGGGGTCGGGTACTTACCCTTCCTCCCTAACCCTCCCTTCTTGTAGCTCAACCCTAACCCTCCCCATCCTGCACCCCAACCCTTGCTGTTAGTGCCTAAACCTAACCCCCCCATCGTGCCTGAACCTAACCCTCCCCCCTTAGTGTCTAACCCCCCCAGTGGTGCCTAACCCTCCACCCAAGTGGTGCCTAACCCAAACCTCCCCTCCAAAAAACCTAAGCCCGCTACGCTCTCTAAACCTACCCCCCCCTTATGGCTAACGCCAAGAGCTCCCTGGACTTACCTCGTTCGACTTGGCGTCCTTCGGCATTCCGATGTTGGGATTAAGATAGGTGTCGCTATTTTGACGCCTATCTTATGTCCCTTGTTAGGATTTGGATGTCGGTATTGAGTGCGGCGGCGTCGCAGCCACCAGTCTCATAACTACTTCCCCTTGTGGGCTATATACTTTAGTCGACTGGATGAAACATGGCAGTGCATTCCACGTACTTCCGCTTCTGACGGGATCACAGGTTAGCCGATCGGCAAGGAGAAGGATGCGTTTCACTTAGTGGAAAGCACTGCCGGATAGAAGTCAATTACACTGCCCTCCGGCTCACTCTCGGGAGATCGTCCCGGCTGATATTACACAGGAGATACATTGAGCACTCCCGCTATTTCTCCTACCTGGGGTAAGTGATAGAACAGGGTAATAACTTTGTAACTAGATAAGGGCCATAATATATGTTTACAATGAATGCCCAATACCAGAAGTGACATATGCGTTCCACCAATGGACTGGAAATTGCTGTCTGTGTTCCATAGTAGCATCTTTGGAGTTTTTTGCGTTTTAAGAGGTACTATGTTATTGATTTTAACATTATGTATACAGTATGTATCATGTTCTATGTATGTTTGAATAACTGATTCAAGATGTATGACTTAAATTTTGTAATCATTTGGCACACAATTAACCAATAAGAGACCACACTTACAGTAGGTATTTAAATTGGTTCTGTCCACCATACCACTACACCTTGATAAAGACTCCTTCTAGAGTTGAAACGTGTTGGTGATAAGGACTTAAAGCTGTAGACCTTGGAGGTGGGGACACAAGAAGGATTCACTCTGTGCTGCTAAAGACTACAGATTCCTGGCCCCAGGAAATGTTGATTCCTGATATGCAAGTATAGGTGTAATTAATTACAACCACGCCTTCTGGTACACCTTGAATTTTAATATTTGGTGGCTTTTTTATACTTTTTCTGCTATTTTAAATAGTTTTTTTTTTTTTTTTTTTTTTACCAGTGATGATAATTCAATTATGGTATTTTACTATAGTGATTCCTTCTCTCTTTCTTCTACATTTGGAATTTTAATTGTGGGAGCATAAGGAATCCCTTCCTTTCTTGACCGTACAACCTGTGGAACGCAATGAAATTTTTTCGTCTGTGTTGAATTCATATTTAAGACGACAAGGACTGAAACACATTTGGGGTAAAGTGATCGTGGCTGAGAGGCCCATCCCCCTTTATGAACTATTATTTTTCTAGTTCTAGAACGGACTCATTTGTTGTATTTATTGGAATTTATGTTTTATCCAGTCCTGCATGTCTCTTGTCCTACTTACGAATTTGTTTGCGCTTAGTTTTCTCCGCAGCCTAATAGCTCCGTCCTCTCATGGCGTCTTATATTACACACTGCTGAGCAGGACCGATCAATTTCGGCAGCGGAGATGGAGAAAGGAAGACCTCCCAAAGAGAAGAAGATGGAAGAGCCGGACAAAGAAGGAGCAGGCAGGAGAACACAGACCTGCAATGCCAGCGGGGAGATGAAAACAAGATGGAGTGGCTGACCATGGGGTTGGTGGCTGACATCGGGAGGCAACGGACCAGGGAGTGCTGCAGTGGTGGAAAGTAATAAATAATGTATAAACTATTACTTTTTAGATATATATTTATGAATTTTTAGATATTTATTTTTCTATATATTTTTCTGTATCAGAATGAATTGCTTCTGATTAGGTTTAAGATATTCCGATTATCACTTTATTAAGAAACATATGCATTTTGATCCCCTTTGTGTTAATATTAGTCTGATAGAGTTTTTAAAAAGTGAATATGTTTTATAAATAGATCTTTTGTGATATATATTATGTGTATAATGCTGTTTAGCTCTTTATCTTGTGGTCTAATTGAATTCAATTGAATAATCACTGATATGACAGCAGTAACAGGAGTTAGCCACACCTCCTGATGAAGTCAATCAATGACGAAACACGTTGGGCGTGGCCAGTGATGTGGGCGTGTGTGAGCGTCACCCACTAGTTTCCAGAGCGGGCTGTGATCTGCAAGTGGCTGACTTCTATATATGGTGGAGAGACATCCATCCATAGCTAAGATCATTATTTTTAACCTCAATGTATGTGAACAATTACAGTTCAGTAAAGTGTTTTGCTATTCATTACTTACTAGTGCGCTCTCCCTTTGTTTACATATCTTTGGGACTTTCTGCTACGTGGCTGAAGACGGGGATGTAACTGCACTTCCTCAAAAAAGAACTGATTAATCTGGATACACCTAAGAGACTACTGCGCATATTGGATTTTTGAGATATATATATATATATATATATATATATATTTTTTTTTAAAATAGGTATTGCAGGATGTAGTTAGCAACTTATTTTCTGAATAAAAAGCTGTTCTGACATGTATGGCAATGTTAAGTAAAAGCAATTCACTTGTTACTACATCTTACAATTACAGCATATAAGTTTGTCTTTAGGTTAATTCATCTTTAAGGATGATATTCAGAATCAACAATGAGCTCTGGGCAACCTGCAGATCCACAGTGACAATATATGTTAAAATGATCTCCTGAGCTATCTCCTCAAAGTGCTGTGTAATGTGACAGGTCTGATAACGGACTCAAGTCTATTTCCTCTTGAGTGCACATTGCAAGCAGCTCGTTATATAACTATCCCGGAGCCACATGACATTGAGTTCTAGATTCATTCTCTAATAAAACATGTTCTGCTGACAAGCCCAAAATCCGATTTTTTTTAAGTGAATAACATTTTATTCAGCATTGTTATACTGCCAAGACACATGATCTGTCATGACATTGCTGTGCTAAAACCGGCAGAAGAGAGAGAGAGAAGGTGTGAGGCAACGTAAAGATATTTATCAGTCTGGGACACACAATAATGGGCGTATGCAGAATAATGGGTGTCCAGACATCATAGTTGCCTACCTTTAAATTTTCCTCCCCGGGAGATGTTCCCGGAGGAGAAGGAGTTGTGACGTGGGTGGGGCCTGACGGTTTGCATCATTAAGCCACGCCCCCTTCATCTGAAATAGCTGCGATTGGCCCACATTTACATAGGGGGTGGGGCTAAATTACGCGATTCATGAAGAATTGCGTCATTAAGCCCAGCTCTGCAATCGCCGCGGAAATTCTCTCCATTCTGCCCACTTCACCTTTCGGGGGTGCGGTGGGTTAATTGAAAAATCGGGAGCCTTGCGCAAAAACCGGGAGGGTAGGCATGTATGCCAGACATGACTACAAGGACCTAATAAAGTTATAATTTCGGTCAGATCTAATGAACAGGTGTATTTTATGAGGTGTTTTATGTTTTTAGTGTAAGGCTGATGCTACCTTTAGGCCAGGGATGGGGAACCTCAGGCCCGGGGGCCATATAAGGCCCTCGGATTAATTTGGTCTGGCCCTCAAAACTTTTTTCCTGCTAGCCTCATCTGGCTAGCTGGGTGCCTAGAATGGCACACTGCAGCCATAATCTATGCAGCAGTGCCACCTGGAACGACCTTCAGACGGTCACAGCGCTGCTCTTACAGCTCCCCGGAGCATCCTCAGGATGCTCTGGGCATTGCTGTAATCACCGGCAATGGTGGCCCCCGCCCCATGTGATGTCACATGGAGGGGGCGTGGCCTGCACCGGCCCGCGAATAATGTTATATATATATATATAATATTTATCAAAATGGCCCTGGGCAGAAAGAAAGGTTCCCCACCCCTACTTTAGGCGAACTAAAGCGTGGCATAATTTAGCATTTTTATTTTTCCTGCTGCACCCCCTGCATTAGGCAGCGGTAGTCTCAGGGATTTAAGTTACTGCACCACATTCACATCAATGACGCAAGGAAGGCCGAGACGATGATCAAACTTGACTATCTAGAGAAAGTAAAAGTCGTAACAAGGTTTCCGTAGGTGAACCTGCGGAAGGATCATTGTGTCCTTTCTACCTTTTCTTATATCATCCCGGCGGTCTTGATGCCGGCGGTCAGAATACAGACAGCGGCATCCTGACAGTCAGAATCCCGATGCCTGCAGGTAAGACCCCTAACCCTAACTCACCTTTCCTGCAGCCTTACCCTAAGCCTCCTCCCTCCACACGCAGCCTAACCCTCTGAGCACTGGCATACCAATCACCAGGACGGTAACTACATCCCCAATAATCTTGGCACCCATCAAGAGCAACTGGGTACAGTGAGCAGGAGACTCAAGCAATCAGCTCCTCTTACCCCTTGTTTCTTGGAACAGTGACTTTTTATTGACTGGTATATTGTAATAATCCCTGACGAAGAGGATATTACCAGCCAATGAAGCCCTGTCTTTAAAAGTTGAAGACCTAAAGTAACTATTGCTATTAAAGGCTTGGATACCCTTCTTGTGTGGTACTTGCTAGAGAGATCCTCACATTTAGCGTGTGGCACAACATGCCAGTTAGAGCAGCCCAGTTCTCTGCCTTACGTTGCCTTTAGCATTGCTGGTGATACCTCCATATCTTGACCCAAATAGCTAAGAGATACTGAACAAGAGACAAGCCATAGACTATAGCAGGCGGCAAGGTGCCTATTGCACAACTCTGGCTGGTAAAATATGTGAGCATTACAAGTAGGACAATGTCTGGAAATCGTCAATCAGCTTTGAGAGCTGCTTCCAATAACCTTTAGCCTATAATAAATAATATATAAATGGACATGTAAATGTATTTGTATATTTACCATGCTTCATCTGGTCAGTTTTCTGTCTTTGCTTGAAATGTGGAAAATCAATTTCATGAACTTAAAAAACAATCCTGCCAGTGGTCCCCAAACTGTGCACCGTAGCACCCTGGGGTGCCTTGGGACACATGCAGGGGTGCCTCAGGATGGTGGTTCAGCACCAAATCAAATTATTATAATGTTAATATGTGGGCAAATAGAAGTGCAAACCTGTCCACCACCACATAACTCACCTTAAGGATGACAGGTAAGTACAATTGACTTCAATTTACTACATATTTTTCTGAATTTCTCATTAACAAACACAATGCTGATGCTCTAGGGCACCGTGATTCAAAAAAGTTTGGGAACCTCTGCTGTATGCACAATCTCAGTTCCATAGAGCATCTACAGAAGAACATTTATCCTGTTAGTGCGTATCTACAATCATGGGTAAATACTACAAAAAAAAAGTCTTAAGGGGCCTATGCATTACCTGACATTGTGAACATTCCGACCAAAACCAGGAGAATTTTGGTCGCATTGTTCACAAAGTCGGGTAATGGATAGTCGGCAAGGACCAGCGATGCGCGTGCACGCTGGGTCCTTGCCGTACCCGACTATCTACTGAACATGCCCATCAACCTGATGATGCTCGTCAGGTTCAGCATGTACAGAGACAGGAGGTCGGGCTCATTCACTGAATGACGTTCAGTGAACGCCATTCAGTGTGGGCATCGCACCTCGGCGACCTGAAGGTCTGAACGCTAGACGTTCAGTCTTTCAGGTCTCTTAGTGGATAGGCCCCTTTAGTTACTAACTGTATATTTGTAATCCAGTGCATATTTGGTGAAAATACAGAATGTTGGGCTAATATCCTTAGTGTGATATTATCTCAGTCCCTGGATAGCCCAGGTATCCAAGTCTGAGTGATGAGTGATGTGTTACATACTTTACCAATGATAAGCTACAAGTAGGTTATCTCCTTATTAAGTACCCTAACGGTTGGTACATGCTGAGGATTCGGTCACCCTCTTACACAGAACTGTCTCCCTTTTCTCTCCAGTCTCCACTGCTAGGAGGAGCAGTGATTAAGGGCAATGACCATATAACAATGACACAGAGAGACTCCTGAATTGCATTGTCAGGTCCTTGTGACCGATGACAAGTCACTTCTCTCCCTGTGACCCAGTTACCAAAAAAACAAATTGGAAGTTTGCTTGGGCAGGGAAAGTGTGCTTGAAAAAAAAAATCAGTGTATAGTGCTGCTGAATAGAATGTGCCGTATACATAGAAATAGACAGACAGACAGACAGACAGACAGACAGACAGAACGATAAATAGATAGATAGATAGATAGATAGATAGATAGATAGATAGATAGATAGATAGATAGATAGACATTTAAAATACTATTTTGATTATAAAATTCCTCTGATGCCGCTGAGTAACGATGGACTATGGGAGTACATATTCATCTAATGCTGTGACATGCTCTATAGGTACTGTAGGCCTTTAGTCATTTAGGTAGGGGTAGCTTAAGCATGGCCCTGACTGTAGAAGTGCCTAGACCCGGATGGAGCCTGCACATAATTATTTTCTTCAACCAGCTATAGGTCTCTAATTGATTTGTATCTTATATATTTACACTGGCAATGTTGAGGTAGATACATTTATTTCAGAGCTCAGTTTATCTTTATCAGATTGTTCTGCTTGTTAAATAGCTTAGATATTATTTTTAAATTGGAAAATAAAGAGTCTCTTAGCTAATGGTTTAACAACTACAAAAGATTAAATAATTGTTTGAGAAATAAAATGAATTAATATACCCCTTACGTTACTATGTATAATTTTAATCAAACATTAAGTAGCGTTTTTATCAGAGATGACCCCACCCAAACATCGTGTTCCGAGGCGAGATTCGAGCCCGGCTCGGGTTTTCCCGCGTGACTCGGATCTCAAAACGAGGCAAAACGTCATGATCCCGCTGTCGGATTCTTGCGGGTTTTGGATTCTATAAAGGTCCCCGTGATCGGCGCCTTTTTCACTCCAGCTGAGGACAGTGGGCCTGATTCAGACCCGCTCGCTAGATGCGTTTGCATGCAGCCGTCAGCTGCCAAAGTATGCAAATCCCACAATCACACGGCAAGACATTAGCACGCCCACTATGTCTTGGCGTGCGATCGCGGTATGTATTTAGACGCCTACCAGCCTGTCACAAGACGCCCACTAACACACGTCATCTCCAGGAAGTGTATTCAACCATCGGTAACATCGAGTAACATCGGACCCATACGCAGCACTTGTGGCTGACCATACCCTACCGCAAGCACTGCGAGTGCAGCCATGTGACGTGTATGCTGACGCTGCATCTTAATTATGTACACCCCTGAAATGGCGTTCAGATGCACAGACACGCCTGCATTCGCACCACCACACCCCCATTTCCATTGACCATCCCCTGTCACCACCCGCACACAGCTCGTCCTGTCACTCATTCTAGCGAGGCGTCTTTGATCGCTTTGCGCAGATTGCAAACATCGGCAGGCTACATGCGAACGCAGCCTAGCAAGCGGGTCTTAATCTGGCCCAGTGTACAGAGCAGACCTGCTCTTGGTGCAGTTAGTGTAGTTGTCAACTTGTCAGTCATCAATCATAATCAGTGACTTGTCATTGCCACTATGTGTTGTCAGGCTGGGACTGCAGTACATAAAGTGGGGGGTGCTGATGTGTCACTCACTGTTGTCCTGTCAATCAAGGGGCAGGGGCTGCAGTCAGGGCCGAATTAACGGGGGGGGCAACAGGGACGATCGACTCTGGGCCCCCACATGTTAAGGGCCCCCACGCCTATTGGGCTTAAAGTGGACCGGAGGAGACGGAACTAGTTCCGCCTCCTCCGGCCAACCTAACCCCGGCGCCGCAGGGAGGCTTCATTTGCCAGATACCCGCTGGTTACTTGTAACCAGCGGGCGCCCGGCTCCCTCCCCGCAGCGGCAGCCGGAGGAGGGAGCTCACTCTTGAGCTCCGACTTCTTTCTCACGACGTCATGATGTCTCTCCCATAGTGCAGAGGAGCAGCCGAGCGGATTGCAGCGGACGCTTAAGGTAAGTATGAGCTTTATATTTTTTTTTTTTTAGTGCAAGCGGCTTACAGGGGGCATCACTCAGGGGGGAGCACATTACTACGGGGGCATTATTCGTGGGGAGAGGCATTACTACAGGTGGCATTACTGGGGGGGCATTATTGCTGGGGAGGGGGCATTACTCGGAGCATGACTGACTCCTCTCCTATCCGTGATTCCTCAGAAGGATCATTGAGTGCTACGCCTGTTGCTGTTGCCGGGGGTGGATCTTCATCCCAGAAAGGGACAAAGAAGACTACTAATAGTACTAATTTACAAAAACAATTGACTATTAAGCAATCCTTTGATAGAGGAAGTAAGTATAACAGCTGTCACCCAGTTACACAGTGGATCACTGACGCCATGATGGTTGTGCTAGTATTAGATGGTGAAATAATAGAAAATGAGGATGATAGTGTGGAGGAAGTGCAAAAGGAGTATGAGGGGAAAATTTGTGTCCTATCTGACGCTGATGAGGATGTTGACGATGAGGAAGTTGTTTGCGTAAATCACCCACCAGTGGCAGCAGTTTTTGCTCGTGATAAAAAAGAAAGACAGAAAAGCCACATCTTGGGTGTGGAATTACTTTACATTTTAAACAGTTGTGAAGGCATATGTTCCATTTGTAAATCCAAAGTTAGCAGAGGAAGGGACGTTAACCATCTAGGCACCTCCTCCCTGTTACGTAATTTGCAGCGAGTTCTTGCAATTTGGTTTACAAAATTATAATAATTTGTAAATTAATAACAAGCAGTCCAGTATCAGCTACCAGCAGTTTGGACCAGCACATGCAATCTCCACCATCAACACCCTCATCATCAACCTCCTCCTTAATGATTGAAGGTAGTCCTTCCAAAAAATGTTTTTTGGGGGCCCAAACAAACCAAGGAGTTCAGCCACAAAAGTGTCAGTCATTGTCGCTAAAGTGCTTGGATTGTTAAACTGTGCATGTCCTTTTTAATATCCCACATAAGAGTGGGTGGGAGGGCCCAAGGACAATTCCATCTTGAACCTCTTTTCTTTACATTTTGCACAATCTGGGGCATTGCCAACTTACATTATTATAGTTTATTAAACTGCCATCCTGTCTGCCACTGCTGTGTGGCAATGTTTCTTAGATGTCCTATATATTTTTTAACTGCCGTGCATTTGTGCCACTGTTCTGTTGCTTACTTTAGCCAGCCAGCTCGCTGCAGCCTTTGCCTATATTGGTGAAAAATAGTGAAATCAATATTGTGAGCTGTGAGGTGGTTACAAATACCTGGAAATTATTGTTATTAATGTTAATAATACTGTAGGAACAAAAACAGGCCCAAATTATGTGGTTTTAGCTGTTTATATAATTTTTTTGAAAAAATACAGATCCAAAACCAAAACACACAAGGGTGGTTTTGTAATACCAAATCCAGGTCCAAAACCTTGAAAGAGATACAGATCCAAAACCAAAACAGGGGAGGCAACGCACATCCCTACTTTTTATTCCTGCCTTCATTTATCATATACCAGGTTATAGTTTTCCGAATTGTTGTCCATATTTCTTGCAGAGTATAAGATTATCATGCCCCTTATGAAATTATCACACCCCCTTGTCTAACACCTCCTGCAGAGTATGAGATTATCACGCCCTTTATGAGATTATCGTGCACCCTTGTCTAACTCCTCCTGCAGAGTATGAGATTATCACGCCCTTTATGAGATTATCGTGCACCCTTGTCTAACACCTCCTGCAGAGTATGAGATTATCACGCCCTTTATGAGATTATCGTGCACCCTTGTCTAACTCCTCCAGCAGAGTATGAGATTATCACTCCCTTTATGAGATTATCACACCCCCTTGTCTAACACCTCCTGTGGAGTATGAGATTATCACGCCCATATGAGATTATCGTGCCCCCTTGTCTAACACCTCCTGTGGAGTATGTGATTATCACACCCCTTATGGGATTATCGTACCCCCTTGTCTAACACTTCCTACAGAGTATGAGATTATCACGCCCCTTATGGGATTATCATGCCCCCTTGTCTAACACCTCCTGCAGAGTATGAGATTATCACTCCCCTTATGATGTGTGTTGAGTGTACCATCCAAGTGCATAAAAAGTTTGATATGGCTCAAATTCAGTTCTGGCTCCTGCCAGCGAGTCTTGGCGGGTACAAGACTTTGACTCTTACCTGTCAAGTTTGCTGAATGGACCTGACTACAATGTGAGCTCAAATCGGGTCTTTTGTGATGCTAAAGAAATCTGCACTGACTGATGGATTGGGGCATTGATTCCCAAACTGTGCGCCATGGCACCCTGGGGTGCCTCGGGATACTTGCAGGGGTGCCTCAGGTTGGCGATCCAGCAACAAATGAAATTATTTATGGTCAATGTAATGTAAATATGTGGACAAATAGAAGTGTAAACCTGCACACCACCACAAAACTGAACCTAAGGATGATAGGTCAGCACAATTTACGTCACTTTACAAATTTTTTTCTGAATTTCTCAATAACAAACTTTTGGCTCAAGGGTGCCGTGAAAACGATGCTGATTCATTAGGGCGCCATGATTCAAAAAGTTTGGGAACCACTGGATCGGGGCATTCCTTGCTAAGTGTGGATTAGGCTCACGAGGGCATCTATAAGATTTAATTTTGGAGGATAAGATACAAGGAAAGAAAAGATTCATTTACAGTGGCACTCTCTCTTTGCATAAAGGTACACGGCCTAGTTCTCTCGGGAAACTCAACATCCACAGATATCTTTACCTTAGTGTTACAAGTAGAGATGTGCGCCGACCCCGTGTTTTGGTTTCCGATCCGGATTCATCTTTGTGTTTTGGTTTTGCAGAACCACCCTCATGTGTTTTGGCTTTGGATCTGTATATATTTAAAAAAAAAAAAAAAAAATAGCTAAAATTACGTCATCTTTACCGGTTAGCATGCAATCCAAAACTCAAGTTTGTTTTTTAAATCCCAGTTCCGAACTGCAGAAAGAGCCGAACCGGGACTCGGTTCAACTCGGTATCCCAAAGTGATTCCGAACTCAGGGCCCGATTCAGACC
This sequence comes from Taudactylus pleione, assembly GCA_031769625.1. Taxonomy (NCBI): domain Eukaryota; kingdom Metazoa; phylum Chordata; class Amphibia; order Anura; family Myobatrachidae; genus Taudactylus; species Taudactylus pleione. The sequence goes on from JAUIMM010000134.1 coordinate 8,718,996, forward strand.
CCCTCGTGAGCGCACAGCGCTCGCAAGCGGGTCGATGGTCCCCCACTGCACATGCGCACGCTGGAGCCGGCTCCGGCGTGCGCATGCGTGAATGCCAGCAAGCGACGGCAGCTCCGTCGCTCCTGGGCTCACTACAAGACGGGGCGGCTGTCGATATTGATTGACAGCTTGCCCCGTTTTGTAGGTGGGGGGGGTGGCTGTGCAAATAGAGGCATTCCCAAAGGAAGGCCTGCCGTTTGGGGGCAGCCCCACTGACATCACGAGTGATGTCAGTGGTGAGCTTCCGGCTCTATTGGAGCCAGAAGCTCACTGGGGCTTGCGGCAGACAAGACCCTACCACAAGGGTCTCGTCGCAAGCCCGATGGTCGCGATGGTCGAGACAATCGCGACCATCACCTGGCCGCTCGTAAAAAAAAAACGCCCTGATTCAGAGCCTCAGACTCGGTTTAACTTGGAACCCCTAAATTCGGTTTTTGCCAGTTCTCTGAGAACCAGGACCCGCACATCTGAACATTCCATTTGCACTTTTGTGGAAAATCCTATTTGCAGATACACTCTGACCTATGTCAAAAATCATCAAAAACTGAAAAGTATCATATATTACAGACAGTCCTCATCTTCCCTCACTCTCATATCTCTTTTAAGACATCAGTGAGGCTAAACTAGTCAGTATTTTAGAAGAGAAACTGAATAGTCTAAATTAATAAAGGAAACGGTTCTATAGTGAGGTTTTCACTGTACCCACTCAGCATTCCGAGTCACAAAGGGGGGACGCATCTAGCCATTATGTGCAGACTGCGCATGTATTTCAGTGAACATACGAATGCATATGCACTTTGACAGCAGCTTCATGCATGGCCAGATCTTTGTGAAATGGGCATTTCTGGACGGACGCTGGGCGTGTACCTTGCGTGTCTTTATAGTGTCATGAGAGTGTGCTGGCATGTAGCCAGACTTCCGTCCTATCATGTCACAGATGTTCGGGTTCGGTTTTATTCGGTTCTTTTCGCCACATTAGCGCAAGTTTGGATTAGTTGAGCTTTATCTTATTGGCTATCTGGCTCTCACGTGTTTTGCATAGCCAATAAAATAAATACTATCTGGACTTGCGCTAATGTGGCGAAAAGAACAGAATAAAACTGAACCTGCACATCTCTAATACGTATGGCGAATGGACGCCTATTTCTGGTTGATCTCTTAAACCTTGCATGGGGTAGCTGTAAGTGCCGATATAAAGGATGACGTTTGCGTACTGTGGATGGAGAATGGTGAATTTGGCCAGTTGGCTCCTTTTACAAAAGTTTGTTTGAGATGATGCCGTACGTATAACGGTTTAGTTACTGTTTTACACTACAGTATCCTTAGCAAGAATATAGGGAAAATAAGATTAAGCACTAAGGATTAACTCTTTTGAATACATTTTCTCAAAGTAAATCTAACATCAGTTGTTGCCTAGTGGAAAATAAAGAGGGTTATATGAGGTAAGACTCCTATCTTTATTTTTTTATTATTATCCTTTATACAGCACTGAAATATTACTGGCGGTGCGGCAAAGGTTGGAAATATTGGCAGACACTATGGTCAGGGCTGCATTAAAGGGGGCAAGAGGGACGGTTGTCCTGAGGCCCCAACACACAGAGAGGCCCCCACCACTAGAGCACGCAGGGGGGCTTTTGGAGTACCTAGAAACCCCCCCTGACGGACCAATTCCCCCTACTACCGTGGCCAAAATGGGGGGTCCATGTTTTTTTTTTACAGTAAATACTTTTGATTGCATTTAATAAGATTGTGCAGCCAGTTTATTATTATATACTTTTGGAAACATTATACAGTTTTCTTTAGCTGGCAGCTGCATTCAAACCAATCAGCTAGCTATACACGATCTGCAACATGAGCACCAGTGTCAGTAACAAACTTTGGTGTTTTATATACTATTGTGCTGAATTGTACTGGCTTCCCTGCACTGTTTGCTATTGTCTTGGGCTGGTTCAGAGAAGGGTGCTGGTTCCAGGGCTAGGGTTCAGTGTGCAGTATACAGTCTGTACACTGAGGTGTTCAGTAACTGTATTACTTATCCTGACTCTCAGTTCTGAGTTCCTCACTGGTTCCAGTCCCTAGTCTATCGTCAGAGATGTATCAGGGTCCAAACTTCCTCAAGTTGTAGTTACTATCTGCCAGTACTATGCTGTTCTGAGTTCCGGGGTTACCCTTGTCACTGGAGTATATTCCTGGTCTTCTTGAACTTCACAGGTTACTAGACGACGGGTTTTTCAGTTGGCCTGGGCTGTTCACCTTGGTTCCAGTCTATCCTTGCATATCACAAGTCTGTGGTTCCTACATTGGAACTAGTGTTCCTAACTCCTGCTCTTACCCATGAGTCAGAGTTGTATCAAGCCACCTTGTTTCCTAGGTACGTCGGTCAGAGCCAAGGGTCCCAAGCCAGATCTACAAAATAATCAGCTCGTGACAGCTGAGCCCTATAGAGCAGTAGGAGAAGTCCTCAGACTGCCTTGAAGTGGATCACGAGCCTGTGGTATTCGGTGTTAAGTGATATCCGGTGTACAAGTTCAATAGGTCATTAAGAAAAAAAACTCAGTGCAACCTTGAAAATGCTGCTGGATCAATTGAAGCTGGTTGCCTCCTACCATGTAGTTGTCATATCAGAATGAGGCTTGCTTTGGCCCTGTCCTGATGATTCAAAAGCAGAAGACATCCAATCCGTACAACCGGGTGTTCATTGGCTCGTCTGAGTTCTCCAGTGTATTAGAATTCAAGAAACACATTGAAGTTCTGCATTATTTTCTACAGTTCATGACTGTAAAAAATGACTCCCCCAAAGAAGCCATCAAAGTAATGCTGAAACACAGATGTAGCTATGTGCAGAAAAGCCAAGGCAGCAGATGCTTCTTTTAAACAGCTATGATATGTCCAGAGTGCTGAGGCCAATTGTCTTGTCTGTGTATGTGCTCATTCATACAGACATACATGGAGATCAGGAGCTGTAGTCAGCATGCTTTCAACATCTTTACTGAACTGATAACAAACATAAAGCAACACATTTTGTAGCAGCTGTAAAGCAATACTGTAAAATAACACAGTGGTGAGACATGGTACTGCAGGCATTAAACAACAATGCGAATCTGGCAGAGCCAGATTCCAATATATAACAATTCCCTCCCCATGTAGATAATTTCCTCTCTCCCCTTTCTGCTTACAAGTCCAGTCTTTGTGGTGCAAGTCTTACCTGAGGAAGGTAACGGCGGTCCTCATGAAGGACCTGTGAGCTTGGAGCATGAGAGCTTACAGTGTCTGTGGACTCAACCGAACGTGTGTCCACGCCGACAGTATCATGGGGTTGAAACAATTGCGCTACCCCAGACAAGTCATCCGCATAATCCTCTGTATCTAATTGTGCAGGCATTGGCACCAAAGTTAATGGAGCAGTTTAGTGCAGGTAATCCATTATGCTCCTGTAATAGATCCAGGTTTCTGTGCCACAGTACACTGGGCTCAATTTCCACTATGTAGGACAATGGCCCTCTACATTATTTAACCTTTGCGATTACCCACTTCTGCTCTCCACGGTAGTTATATGCCCACACTGTCTGTCCTACTGACTAAACCCGAATTGTGGCACCATCGGTAACTTGAGACTGCTTCAGTTGTTGGTCACGAATCAGTCCACGAATATCTGATTTGATCAAATCCAGTCTAGAGGTTCCTACCCAGTAACAACATAGCTGTGGTTTGGTTGGTTGTGGCATTAAAAGATTCCTGTATGCAAACAAGAAATTGGAAAGCTTGTGCTGTAATGTTCCTTTGTGTGTGCGCATGGCACGGCAAGCTTGCTTTAAAGTTTGTATGAAATGTTCAGCCAATCCATTCGAAGCCAGGTGACACGGGGCAGAGGTAATGTGCCGAATTCCATTTTTTTTTCTTCATAAAGGTATGAAACTCTTCAGCGCTAAACTAAGGCCCATTATCACTGACCAGCTGCTCTGGTCCTCCTGTTCTGGCAAAAAGACTCCTCAACACTTCCACCATGTGCAGCTGTAGTAGAAGAGACTGTAAAAACTTCAGGCCTTTTGGAACAGGCATCCATCACCACCAGAAACATGGACCCCAGAATTGGTCCTGCAAAGTACACATGAATCCGCTGCCATGGGATGGACGGCCACTCCCAAGGGTGCAACGGCACTGGTGCAGGAATATTTTTTTACAGATTGACACCTGGAACACTCTCTGGCTAGATCTTCCAAGTGCTGATCCAACCCTGGCCACCATAGAAACTCCTGCCAGTGCCTTCATTTTGACTACACCTAAGTGGGCCACATGTAGTTCCTCCAAAACTCTTGTTCACAGTTTAACAGGCATGATGATCCGCAAGTTCCATAACATCTTTATCTGCAGCTTCTATAGACAGCGCCACCTGTACTGCACGTTTAAACGTAAGATCTAATAAACGTTTTTGCACAATCTCGCTAGAAATCCCACACACCAGACAATCACTCAGGGCATCGTTCAGGCCATCTCCAAACTGACAGTGCTCCGACAGTCTTCTCAATTCTGCCACATACGCAGCCACTGACTCCCCCTCCTCCTGGTTCCATTTATGGAATATGAACCATTCTGCTATCAGGAGAGGCTTAGGGGACAGATGCTCTTATAACATCTTAACAATAACTGTAAAAGACTTTGCAGCAGGTTTCTCAGGGATTGTTAAACTGCGTAGCAGACCATAGGCATTTCCCCATAGCACTTATTAGGACTGGCACTTGTTTCTCTTCAGCAACATTATTTGCCACAAAATACTGTTCCAGTCTTTCCGTATGCAGGAGCCAGTCATCCTTTTCTTTGTCAAAGTCACTTAAAGTGCCTATGTGTATAGCATACTTGCCTACACTCCCGAATCGTCCGGGAGTCTCTTAAAAATCGTGTGCCACTCCCGGCCCCCCAGGAAGGTAGGCAAACCTCCCGGCAGCCACCAACCCGCCCGACCCCCCCCCCCTTAGTAACACTAGAAACCCCCGCAGCGGGGGGAGGTTACATGATTCGCGATGAATCGAGTCATCATGGCCCCACTGTTAATGTCGGCATTGCGTAGAGGGGGCGGAGCCACGATGATGCCCCATGCTGCACCCCAATGCTGCATCATCACAGTGCCACACCCCCTTTTTGCCGCGACACTCCCACCTCCATGGAAGCTGGACAGCTCCCTCCCGGAAGCAGGGAAGTGAAAGTTGGCAGGTATGGTGTATAGCCATAACAGCAGGTCCTTACCAGAGCTTGCAGCTGAACAGAGTGCATGGTAATTCCCTCACAAATGCTGCCACTCCACTTCCTTTCTGGTCTGGGAGATGTGGCCTGGGTTCATAAGCCACTCACGCCCAATTGTCGTGTCTGTGTATGTGCTCATTCATACAAACATACATGGAGATCAGAAGCTGTAGCCAGCATCTTTTCAACATCTTTACTGAACTGAGCCAGATTCCAATATATAACACCAATAGCTGCTTATCTGGATAGTTGGTCCAGTAACTGCTACAGTATGTAGGAGATGGGAGCAGCTGCCAGGGCAGCTTATTCCTGAAAGAGGAAGCAGATTATGCAGACATCCACTCAGAAGGACCACAGTGTAGGAACACCGGTGTCCGAGCTGAAGAGACCCGTCAGCATTTAATAGACATGGAGCATTGACTCAAGCCCCTGATTAATGTGAGTGCAGGAGACATGTTTGAGGAACCTGATATGAACCTGTATGACCTTCAGGAAAGCATTGACCCTGTGATAGGAAATCTCGAGGGAGAACTCAACAAGTATAGAACGTCAGTTTTTAATGACTTCTGCGTGTCATTCCTGTTATTATCTGTTGTCATTAGAAGAATAATAATCATTTAATTCCTAGAGAGTCTGATGAAATTGCTTACTAAAGCACACAGTCTTCATTCTTCCTGGGGTATAAAACACAATTTCCCGGAGATAAACAGTTACCTGGCAGCTACTTAAGTTGGGGATGTGTGTGCAGTCTTGTAGAAAGGCAGAGTACTGTAAACACTAGTGGCTAAATTGTGTAGGCAATGATCACTCAAGTAGCTTAACCAGGCTCTATGGTTTATTTGTAGAAGTAAGTTTATAGCTGTACTCACTGTTTCAAGTATTGGTTCAGCAACGAAGCATACATACCTACTTTCCCGGAAGTCTCCCGATTTTTCGAGCAACCCCCCGCACCCCCGAAAGAGTAGGCATATCTCCCACATCCCGCCCACTTCCTAGTGAAGTGGGCAGGATGGGGAGATTTTAGCGTGTCCGTATGCAGGGGGCAGAGCTAAATGGCATGAATCTCATCATTTAGCCCCGCCCCCTCCTTGAGAACTCGCGAATCACAGGCTTTCCAGCAAAGGGGCAGGGCCTAATGACAGCTGAAGCCTGGCCCCGCCCCCCAAAGCCGAGATGACCGGACTGCTCCTGGAAAAGAAAAATTAAAAGTAGGCAAGTATGCAATGAAGCGGAGCCTGAAACGTAACAGGGGTGCAGAGAGCTTACCAGCTGGTAACTCTCCTCTTTTATGCCGGGTACACACTAGACGATATGCTGTAGCCCCACCTCTGGAGCCGCCATTGCTCAGGAGAGGCCGCCTGTTGATACCAGAAAGGGTCACTGATCTGGCAAAAATGGAAACAGCACAAACCTTGAATTTCACTTTAATTTCAGTCACATTTCAGCCAGCATAAATAACATATTGGATCTATGCAGCATTGCTGGAGAAAATTCAAGCTTTATATTTCTTTTATTGCATGCTGAAATAGTCCAATTAGCATAAACCTGTGCGGAGACTTCAATCACCCTGCCACATAAAGTTACACTTTACTTTAACGTTCTATAGCAGAAAGTGCATTAAAACACTGGGAGAACAGCTTGGTGTACAAAGAATTGCTTCAATGTCCCAAAATTACAAGAAGAAAAACACATAAAGCGTTTCTTTTCATTCCAGCATAATGTGTAGGCCTCTAAATTGCCGGAAATATAGCAAAGAAATAATATGCACTTTGCATTTAAAGACTCTACTGCTGCGAATTACACACAGACGAAGTTTTGGCAGAACTCCCTTCCTAGAGAACTGTTATAAGGGAGGTGGGGAATTGATCTTTCCTCAAACCAATTTCATTTAGGAGCCCCCACCAGGTAATAGCCTCTAGTGCCTAATGTTAGATAGAGTGCAATATTCATTATTTGCCCTATACAGTCAGGACACAAGAATGATTGTTGTATCGATCTATAAACATGTTTCTTGCACAATCCAATAGCCAGTTGTTTATCTACAGATATGTCCTCATAGATTGTTTGTGCAGTCACGCAAAAACAGCCCCTCTAGGCGTGCCAGGTCCTGTGCAACTCTGCAAGTGCCGGGCGTCTTTTTTGCTGCAAATGTCTTTTAGGCCCTCATTCAGAGCCGTACGCTCTGAGCAGAGCGCACGCTCTGAATGAGGGCCGGCCTCCATGAAAATGGAGCGTCCTTCTGGACGATCGTATAGCTGTGGGTCACCACCCACAGGCTATACGAGCATGCATTTTGATGGCCGCGATGGTCGAGACCATCGCGACCATCGAAATTGCGAGCCGGAGCCTGCGGTTGAGGTTTTCAACCGCAAGCTCCGGAGTGATTTTGGCTCTATCAGAGCCAAAATCACTCCCACTGACATCACTAGTGATGTCAGTGGGCCGGCTTCTGACGGGAGGCGTTCCCGTGGGAACGCCCCCGTCAGGGAGGCACGCCCCCGGCACGCCTACCAAAGGGGGCGTGCTGTCAATCAACATCGACAGCACGCCCCCTTTGATCAGACACAATGAGCGAAGGACTTTCCTTCGCTCGTCGCGTCTGGCGCATGCGCACGACGGAGCTCCCTCCGTCGTGCGCATGCTCAGTCCATAACATCGACCCACTTGCGAGCGGACAGCCGCTCGCGAGTGGGTCTGAATCAGGCCCTTAGTCACAAAGCAATGTAATGGAAGCAGAAGGAGACTGCCCTCATTCATTTGATATGCGATACTTTGTACATATGTGTGCCACTGAGTCTGAATCTGTATACGAAGTGACACGATGCAGTGGCCACGGTGCCAGGTAGGAGGTAAGTATGTATTGTGAGAGGGGGTGAGTGGGAGTGGAGGTGAGTGATTGTGTAATAAGATAATAAAACATTTGGTGTGTGTACTGTCATTATTTTAATATTTCCTTTAGATGGGGACTATAGGTACTAGACGGCCCTTAATGCCCAGGCTCAGTAGTGTAGCAATGGCCCCGCAGTGGCTTGGGGGTGAGGATGCAGTAAGCAAGGTATGCAGTGCAGGCAGTGGCGGATCTACATTTTTGTGGCCCTGAAGCTTGAACTGTATTTGGGGGCCTCTTTGCAACCAGCAACAATCGGGCAACATCCAGCAAGGTCCAAAGGGCCTTGCTGCCTTGCAAGGACCTTGAGGCCCAAATGGCAGAGATGTAGAAACCTCCCAGAGAGTGAGAGACTATAGACAGATAGATGTAGAACCCCTCAGAGAGTGAGAGACTGTAGGTAGATAGATAGATGTAGAAACCTCCTAGAGAGTGAGACACTGTAGATAGATAGATAAATAGATGTAGAAATCCCCCAGAGAGAGAGGGAGACTATAGATAGATAGATGTACAAACCCCCCAGAGAGTGAGAGACTGTAGATAGATGGATGTAGATATCTTCCAGAGAGTGAGACACTGTAGATAGATAGATGTAGAAATCCCCCAGAGAGAGAATGAAAGACTATAAATAGATAGATTTAGAAACCCCCCAGAGAGTGAGAGACTGCAGATAGCTGTTGAAACCCCCTAGAAAGTGAGAGACTATACATAGATAGATGTAGAAACCCCCCAGAGAGAGAGAGAGAGAGAGAGACTGTAGATAGATAGATGTAGAAACCCCCTAGAGTGTGAGAGACTATAGATAGATAGATGTAGAAACCCCCCAGAGAGAGAGAGAGACTGTAGATAGATGTAGAAACTCCCCAGAGAGTGAGAGACTGTAGATAGATAGATAGATAGATGTAGAAACCCACTAGTGAGTAAGAGACTGTAGATAGATAGATGTAAAAAAAAACGAGCAAGAGATTGTAGATAGATCACATACAAAACCAAAACGTACTCACTTCCTCTGTAGGATCCTAGCTATTGATCCTCCTGAGTGGGATCTCTGGAAACCCCCTGAGTCAGATCTCTCCCCCACGCTACCTGCTCTCGCATCTGAGCTGGATACCATCCCTCAGTCAGCTCAGCTTTCAGTTTGTGGTCACCACTGCAGGGCCAACTTCTGGCAGATGGGATAGCACAAATGGAGATGGAAGCATAAAGGGCACCTGGCAGTACTGCACTCAGCAGTGACACTGACAGCAGCTCTTTATTCTGCTCTTGGCCGGCTCATAAAAGCCATCCTCTGGTCAGAGCCGTAGATAGTCTGCCAGCCAGGAGGGGTTTCTGGGTACTCAAAACCCTGCCTACATACACTGCTGTAGAGCATAGTCTAAGGTCAATATAAGTACTTGAACCCATTGGCTTATGATTCTAGCACTATAATAACCTTTTTGTTAATAGAAAAATTCACTCATTAAAAAAAAAAAAAATTCTTCAGGGTTCCTTCGGGGTTAGGGGCCCTGAAGCTTAAGCTTAATTAGCTTAACAGTAGATCCACCTCTGCGTGCAGGAGGGCGTCCAGCTGGAGAGGCGCCTTCACAGCTCTGCTAGCAGCCAGCTATCAACTGTTACCTGCACTGTCACTCATGTCATACAGTATGACAGGCATCATGGCTCTAACCTGAGTCTACTATTGCTCTGTACCAGCCTGCTCTCCTCTATTATTGTCGCAGTGAATGTTAGTCTTCTTATATGTCACTTTATAATTTATATCATAATCATTTAAGATTAGGGAGATGATATAAACTTTTTTGGCATGGGAGAGCAAAATTTATAGTTACGCCACTGCCTCGGCTTGCTTGCACTTTTCGTTCAGTGAAATATATAAAAAGTACCCTTTGTGGTGTGCAAAATTAGGAATCAGGCTGCCTAACACATATAGATTAGGGGACACCTCACCCTGTGAACAAAATTGGAGAACAGGATACGGTTATATGTCTAAATAGGCACCACGATCCCAGTTGGATGTATAATAAAATGTTTTTTAGTCACAAAAAAAACACATAGAAACATAAAACACATTCCAGAAACACATTACTTCCCAAAGCAATGGAAGTTATAAAAATGGAAAACAAATATTCCAAGGACATCAAAGTCTCTCACCCTCTGAAGTAATTGTGGTGGGCTTGAGGAAGGAGTATAGCTCTGAAACGCGTAGTTTGAACGGCATGACCCCATCAGAAAAGGATGGTATTTGAAGCCTGTATGCTCACTTACTGTACTATAATTTATTGCGGTGGTGCCAAGGTACTTTACCCGAGACCCACGTTGCTTTGTGCATAAGCCCACCGCAATTACTTCAGAGGGTGAGAAACTTTGATGTCCTTGGAATATTTGTTTTCCATTTTTATAACTTTTCGTTCAGTGCCAGCTAGTGGGGTAGGCGTGCTGGGAGCTGTAGTTCTACTGTAAAGGACAATATTAGTTTAAATCTATTCTTGACACCCATCGACCCTGCACCCACCACTCAGGGGTGCGGGGAATAGACCCGGCTTCAGCCAAGGCCTGGGGTATACTCGGGAGGTGGGACCCCTTTAATGGGGAGAGAATTTTCCCACTTCCCAAGGAATCCCTGGCCTGGACTGACTAGTTGAGGGGGTTAAAGCTTTGGCCGGGGTGACAAACTCGCCCGTGAATGAAATCTCGACCAAACACAATTCTTAGTAAATTTACCCTTATATCTCCACTCTTACCATGTGTACATATATAGTTATATACTCCCACTATTATCATATGTACATATCTTTTTCATGCCTTCACTTTTACTGTATGTACATGTCTCTTTATATGGCTCACTCTTATTTTATGTATATGTCTTTTTAATATGTTTTCACTATTACCGCTTGTCTCTTTATATAGTCCCACTTTTACTGTACGTACATGTCTCCTTATCATACTTGCCTGCTCTCCCAAAAGTCGCGAGAGGCTCCTGATTTTTCGTGTGCCCCCTGCACCCCTGGAAGTGTAGGCATTTCTCCCGTTACCATGCCCACTTCCTAGTGAAGTGGGCAGAATGGGAGAATCTTACCAGAGCCGGCCCTAGGCATAGGCATTATAAGCATATGCCTAGGGGCGATTGGAATGCCTTAGGGGCATTCCAAGGCTCTGTCACTGCGGCTGCCCCCGTCCATGCCCGGTGACAGGGAGGTGTGTGTATATATATATATATATATGTATGTATATGTGAGTGCGTATGTGTATAAATTAGGGGTGAGCGGGTTCGGATTTCTGAAATCCGAACCCCCCCGAGCCCCCCCGATCCGAGTCCGATCCGAGTCAGGCTCGACTTTTCCCGCCTGACTCGGATCTGAAATCGAGGCAAAACGTCATCATCCCGCCTTCCGAGTCTCGCGGGTTTTGGATCCTATATAAGGTACCCGCGTCAGCGCCATTTTCTCACTCGGCTGTGGACAGTGAAGAGGGAGGGTGGGAGTTAGGGCTGGCTGGGCTGTGTAGTGTAGTGTAGTGCTGCTGTTGTCCACTACTTCAAAGTCCATAGGGGCTGGCTGTGTTGTGCTGTGCTGCTGTTGTTAATAGGGGCTGTGTCCACTACTTCAAAGTCCATAGGGGCTGGCTGGACTGTGTTGTGCAGTCAGTTCTCCATAGGGACTGTGTCCACTCCAAAGTCCTGTGCAGTGTCCCAGTCCTAAAGGGGTGCAGTAGTGTTGTCCAGGGGGTGCTCTGTCCATCAGGGGTGCTCCCCCCAAGTGCTAAAAAAAAATATATTTTCTGTGTTTGTGAATTGTGTGCGCAGTAGCCGCACGTGCATCAACAAAGTAGTGCCAAGCGTGCGCCTGTGTCATAAGTAAAGGGCCGGCTGGCTTGACCGTTAAAGGGTGCTGTAACCCCCAAAGTACACTCCAGTCCAAACCAAAAAAAAAATAATTTTCTGTGTTTGTGAATTGTGTGCGCAGTAGCCGCACGTGCATCAACAAAGTAGTGCCAAGCGTGCGCCTGTGTCATAAGTAAAGGGCCGGCTGGCTTGACCGTTAAAGGGTGCTGTAACCCCCAAAGTACACTCCAGTCCAAACCAAAAAAAAAATTATTTTCTGTGTTTGTGAATTGTGTGCGCAGTAGCCGCACGTGCATCAACAAAGTAGTGCCAAGCGTGCGCCTGTGTCATAAGTAAAGGGCCGGCTGGCTTGACCGTTAAAGGGTGCTGTAACCCCCAAAGTACACTCCAGTCCAAACTAAAAAAAAAATTATTTTCTGTGTTTGTGAATTGTGTGCGCAGTAGCCGCACGTGCATCAACAAAGTAGTGCCAAGCGTGCGCCTGTGTCATAAGTAAAGGGCCGGCTGGCTTGACCGTTAAAGGGTGCTGTAACCCCAAAGTACACTCCAGTCCAAACCAAAAAAAAAATTATTTTCTGTGTTTGTGAATTGTGTGCGCAGAAGCCGCACGTGCATCAACAAAGTAGTGCCAAGCGTGCGCCTGTGTCATAAGTAAAGGGCTGGCTGGCTTGACCGTTAAAGGGTGCTGTAACCCCCAAAGTACACTCCGGTCCAAACCAAAAAAAAAATTATTTTCTGTGTTTGTGAATTGTGTGCGCAGTAGCCGCACGTGCATCAACAAAGTAGTGCCAAGCGTGCGCCTGTGTCATAAGTAAAAGGCCGGCTGGCTTGACCATTAAAGGGTGCTGTAACCCCCAAAGTACACTCCGGTCCAAATCAAAAAAAAAATATTTTCTGTGTTTGTGAATTGTGTGCGCAGTAGCCGCACGTGCATCAACAAAGTAGTGCCAAGCGTGCGCCTGTGTCATAAGTAAAGGGCCGGCTGGCTTGACCGTTAAAGGGTGCTGTAACCCCCAAAGTACACTCCAGTCCAAACCAAAAAAATATATATTTTCTGTGTTTGTGACTTGTGTACACTGTGGCTGCACGTACATCAACAAAGGAGCAGCGCCAAGCGTGCGCCTGTGTCCCATAAGTAAAGAGCCGGCTGGCTCATTTTTTAAAGGGTGGTGTAACCCACAAAGTGCACTACTCTCCAGGAAAAATAAAAAAATATTTTCTGTGTTTGTGTGCGCTTTAGCCGCACGTATATATCAATATAACATAAATGGAGGACCAAACTTTCTCCGATAAAAATAAAATAGGGAAAGATCAAGAACCACTTCCTCCAAGTGCTGTTGCTGCTGCTGGGAGTTGTTCATCATCCCAGAGAGGAAGTAGGAACATCACTACTTTCACTAAACAATTGACCCTCCAACAGTCCCTAGCGATGAGGATGAAGTACGACAGCAGTCATCCTGAAGCAAAACGTATAACTGAGGCCTTGACTGCTATGTTGGTGTTAGACGTGCGTCCGATATCCGCCAATAGTGCAGTGGGATTTAGACAATTGATGGAGGTAGTGTGTCCCCGGTTCCAAATCCCATCTAGATTCCACCTGCATCCTCAAAGCAGCAGCGACAAGCGTGCGTCTGTCTGTTAACGGGTGGTGACACCCTCAAAGTGTGCTACACAAACATTAAAAATATTGTTCTTTTTTTTTCTGTCTTTGTGAAATGTGTGGGCTGTAGCCGCACCTGCATCCTTAAAGCAGCAGCGACAAGCGTGCGTCTGTCTGTTAAAGGGTGGTGACACCCTCAAAGTGTGCTACACAAGCAATAAAAATATTGTTCTTTTTTTTTCTGTCTTTGTGAAATGTGTGGGCTGTAGCCGCACCTGCATCCTTAAAGCAGCAGCGACAAGCGTGCGTCTGTCTGTTAAAGGGTGGTGACACCCTCAAAGTGTGCTACGCAAACAATAAAAATATTGTTCTTTTTTTTCTGTCTTTGTGAAATGTGTGGGCTGTAGCCGCACCTGCCTCCTTAAAGCAGCAGCGACAAGCGTGCGTCTGTCTGTTAAAGGGTGGTGACACCCTCAAAGTGTGCTACACAAACAATAAAAATATTGTTCTTTTTTTTTCTGTCTTTGTGAATTGTGTGGGCTGTAGCCGCACTTGCATCCTCAAAGCAGCAGCGACAAGCGTGCGTCTGTCTGTTAAAGGGTGGTGTAACCCTCAAAGTGTGCTACACAAACAATAAAAATATTCTTCTTTTTTCTGTCTTTGTGAATTGTGTGGGCTGTAGCCGCACTTGCATCCTCAAAGCAGCAGCGACAAGCGTGCGTCTGTCTGTTAAAGGGTGGTGTAACCCTCAAAGTGCTCCAAAAAATAAAAAACTATTTTTTTTATGTGTTTGTGACTTGTGTGCGATGTAGCCACACGTGCATCAACATAGTAGCAGCGCCAAGCGTGCACCTGTGTCATAAGTCAAGGGCTGGTTTGGACATCTGGTCCGGACTGAAGGACGTGCCAACAATTTCTGACAAGTCTACTGTCACTGCATATGATACTGTCCTCAAAGCAGCAGCGACAAGCGTGCGTCTGTCTGTTAAAGGGTGGTGACACCCTCAAAGTGTGCTACACAAACAATAAAAATATTCTTCTTTTTTCTGTCTTTGTGAATTGTGTGGGCTGTAGCCGCACTTGCATCCTCAAAGCAGCAGCGACAAGCGTGCGTCTGTCTGTTAAAGGGTGGTGTAACTCTCAAAGTGCTCCAAAAAATAAAAAACTATTGTTTTAATGTGTTTGTGACTTGTGTGCGATGTAGCCACACTTGCATCCTCAAAGCAGCAGCGACAAGCGTGCGTCTGTCTGTTAAAGGGTGGTGACACCCTCAAAGTGTGCTACACAAACAATAAAAATATTCTTCTTCTTTTTTCTGTCTTTGTGAATTGTGTGGGCTGTAGCCGCACTTGCATCCTCAAAGCAGCAGCGACAAGCGTGCGTCTGTCTGTTAAAGGGTGGTGTAACCCTCAAAGTGTGCTCCACAAACAATAAAAATATTGTTCTTTTTTTTTCTGTCTTTGTGAATTGTGTGGGCTGTAGCCGCACTTGAATCCTCAAAGCAGCAGCGACAAGCGTGCGTCTGTCTGTTAAAGGATTACATCGGTGACAGCATCCAAGTAGGCATGTCAGACAGTCCGTACCTGTACTGGCAGGAAAAAGAAGCAATTTGGAGGTCCCTGTACAAACTGGCTCTATTTTACCTGAGTTGCCCCCCCTCCAGTGTGTACTCCGAAAGAGTGTTTAGTGCAGCCGGGAACCTTGTCAGCGAAAGGCGTAGGAGGTTGCTTCCACAAAATGTGGAGAAGATGATGTTCATAAAATGAATTATCAACTCTTCCAGGGAGACCAGCCTCCAGAACGTACAGAGGGACCTGTGGTTGTGGATTCCAGCGGGGACGAATTAATACTCTGTGAGGATGAGGATGTACACACTGAAGAGGGTGAGGAATCGGTGGATGAGGAGGATGAGGATGACATCTTGCCTCCGTAGAGCCAGTTTGTGCAGGGACACATTAATTGCCAGCTTGTTTTGTGGGGGCCCAAACGAACCAATCATTTCAGCCACAGTTGTGTGGCAGACCCTGGCGCTGAAATGATTGGTTTGTTAAAGTGTGCATGTCCTGTTTATACAACATAAGGGTGGGTGGGAGGGCCCAAGGACAATTCCATCTTGCACCTCTTTTTTTTCTTTGCATTATGTACAGTTTGGGGCCTAGTTTTTCAAACTGCCATCCTGTCTGCCACTGCAGTTTCACGCCTAGATGGGTCACGTGTTTGTGCTGCCCACTCGTGTCGCTTAGCATAGTCATCCAGCTACCTCGGTGCAACCTTTTGGACATAAAAACACTATTGTGAGGTGTGAGGTGTTCAGAATAGACTGGAAATGAGTGGAAATTAAGGTTATTGAGGTTAATAATAGCATAGGAGCAGAAAAACCTACAAATTCTGTGATTTTAGCTGTTTTTATGCTTTTTAAAAAAAAATACAGATCCAAAACACAAAACCCAGAAGCCAAAACACGGAAGGGTGGTTTTGGCAAAACCAATCCAGATCCAAAACACGAAGAAAGATCCAGATCCAAAACCAAAACACAAAACACGAAAAGTGGCCGGTGCACACCCCTAGTATAAATATATATATATGTGTGTGTGTATGTATATATATATATATATATATATATATATATGTGTATGAATATGTGTGTGCGTATGTATGTATATATATATATATATATACTGTGTGTATGTATATATATTAGGGGTGAGCGGGTTCGGATTTCTGAAATCTGAACCCCCCCGAGCCCCCCGATCCGAGTCCGATCCGAATCAGGCTCGACTTTTCCCGCCTGACTCGGATCTGAAATCGAGGCAAAACGTCATCATCCCGCCTTCCGAGTCTCGCGGGTTTTGGATCCTATATAAGGTACCCGCGTCGGCGCCATTTTCTCACTCGGCTGTGGACAGTGAAGAGGGAGGGTGGGAGTTAGGGCTGTGTAGTGTAGTGTAGTGTAGTGCTGCTGTTGTCCACTACTTCAAAGTCCATAGGGGCTGGCTGTGTTGTGCTGTGCTGCTGTTGTTAATAGGGGCTGTGTCCACTACTTCAAAGTCCATAGGGGCTGGCTGGACTGTGTTGTGCAGTCAGTTCTCCATAGGGGCTGTGTCCACTCCAAAGTCCTGTGCAGTGTCCCAGTCCTAAAGGAGTGCTGTAGTGTTGTCCAGGGGGTGCTCTGTCCATCAGGGGTGCTCCCCCCAAGTGCTAAAAAAATAATATATTTTCTGTGTTTGTGAATTGTGTGCGCAGTAGCCGCACGTGCATCAACAAAGTAGTGCCAAGCGTGCGCCTGTGTCATAAGTAAAGGGCCGGCTGGCTTGACCGTTAAAGGGTGCTGTAACCCCCGAAAGTACACTCCAGTCCAAACCACAAAAAAATTATTTTCTGTGTTTGTGAATTGTGTGCGCAGTAGCCGCACGTGCATCAACAAAGTAGTGCCAAGCGTGCGCCTGTGTCATAAGTAAAGGGCCAGCTGGCTTGACCGTTAAGGGTGCTGTAACCCCCGAAAGTACACTCCAGTCCAAACCAAAAAAATAATTATTTTCTGTGTTTGTGAATTGTGTGCGCAGTAGCCGCACGTGCATCAACAAAGTAGTGCCAAGCGTGCGCCTGTGTCATAAGTAAAGGGCCGGCTGGCTTGACCGTTAAGGGTGCTGTAACCCCCGAAAGTACACTCCAGTCCAAACCCAAAAAAAAATTATTTTCTGTGTTTGTGAATTGTGTGCGCAGTAGCCGCACGTGCATCAACAAAGTAGTGCCAAGCGTGCGCCTGTGTCATAAGTAAAGGGCCGGCTGGCTTGACCATTAAGGGTGCTGTAACCCCCGAAAGTACACTCCAGTCCAAACCAAAAAAAAAATTATTTTCTGTGTTTGTGAATTGTGTGCGCAGTAGCCGCACGTGCATCAACAAAGTAGTGCCAAGCGTGCGCCTGTGTCATAAGTAAAGGGCCGGCTGGCTTGACCGTTAAGGGTGCTGTAACCCCCGAAAGTACACTCCAGTCCAAACCAAAAAAAAAATTATTTTCTGTGTTTGTGAATTGTGTGCGCAGTAGCCGCACGTGCATCAACAAAGTAGTGCCAAGCGTGCGCCTGTGTCATAAGTAAAGGGCCGGCTGGCTTGACCGTTAAAGGGTGCTGTAACCCCCAAAGTACACTCCGGTCCAAACCAAAAAAAAAATTATTTTCTGTGTTTGTGAATTGTGTGCGCAGTAGCCGCACGTGCATCAACAAAGTAGTGCCAAGCGTGCGCCTGTGTCATAAGTAAAGGGCCGGCTGGCTTGACCGTTAAGGGTGCTGTAACCCCCGAAAGTACACTCCAGTCCAAACCTAAAAAAAAATTATTTTCTGTGTTTGTGAATTGTGTGCGCAGTAGCCGCACGTGCATCAACAAAGTAGTGCCAAGCGTGCGCCTGTGTCATAAGTAAAGGGCCGGCTGGCTTGACCGTTAAAGGGTGCTGTAACCCCCGAAAGTACACTCCAGTCCAAACCAAAAAAAAATTATTTTCTGTGTTTGTGAATTGTGTGCGCAGTAGCCGCACGTGCATCAACAAAGTAGTGCCAAGCGTGCGCCTGTGTCATAAGTAAAGGGCCGGCTGGCTTGACCGTTAAGGGTGCTGTAACCCCCGAAAGTACACTCCAGTCCAAACCTAAAAAAAAAATATTTTCTGTGTTTGTGAATTGTGTGCGCAGTAGCCGCACGTGCATCAACAAAGTAGTGCCAAGCGTGCGCCTGTGTCATAAGTAAAGGGCCGGCTGGCTTGACCGTTAAGGGTGCTGTAACCCCCGAAAGTACACTCCAGTCCAAACCAAAAAAAAAATTATTTTCTGTGTTTGTGAATTGTGTGCACTGTGGCTGCACGTGCATCAACAAAGGAGCAGCGCCAAGCGTGCGCCTGTGTCCCATAAGTAAAGAGCCGGCTGGCTCATTTCTTAAAGGGTGGTGTAACCCACAAAGTGCACTACTCTCCAGCCAAAATAAAATAATATTTTCTGTGTTTGTGTGCGCTTTAGCCGCACGTATATATATCAATATAACATAAATGGAGGACCAAACTTTCTCCGATAAAAATAAAATAGGGAAAGATCAAGAACCTCTTCCTCCTAGTGCTGTTGCTGCTGCTGGGAGTTGTTCATCATCCCAGAGAGGAAGTAGGAACATCACTACTTTTACTAAACAATTGACCCTCCAACAGTCCCTAGCGATGAGGATGAAGTACGACAGCAGTCATCCTGAAGCAAAACGTATAACTGAGGCCTTGACTGCTATGTTGGTGTTAGACGTGCGTCCGGTATCCGACATTAGTGCAGTGGGATTTAGACAATTGATGGAGGTAGTGTGTCCTCGGTTCCAAATCCCGTCTAGATTCCACCTGCATCCTCAAAGCAGCAGCGACAAGCGTGCGTCTGTCTGTTAAAGGGTGGTGACACCCTCAAAGTGTGCTACACAAACAATTAAAATATTGTTCTTTTTTTTTCTGTCTTTGTGAATTGTGTGGGCTGTAGCCGCACCTGCATCCTTAAAGCAGCAGCGACAAGCGTGCGTCTGTCTGTTAAAGGGTGGTGACACCCTCAAAGTGTGCTACACAAACAATTAAAATATTGTTCTTTTTTCTGTCTTCGTGAATTGTGTGGGCTGTAGCCGCACTTGAATCCTCAAAGCAGCAGCGACAAGCGTGCGTCTGTCTGTTAAAGGATTACATCGGTGACAGCATCCAAGTAGGCATGTCAGACAGTCCGTACCTGTACTGGCAGGAAAAAGAAGCAATTTGGAGGTCCCTGTACAAACTGGCTCTATTTTACCTGAGTTGCCCCCCCTCCAGTGTGTACTCCGAAAGAGTGTTTAGTGCAGCCGGGAACCTTGTCAGCGAAAGGCGTAGGAGGTTGCTTCCACAAAATGTGGAGAAGATGATGTTCATAAAATGAATTATCAACTCTTCCAGGGAGACCAGCCTCCAGAACGTACAGAGGGACCTGTGGTTCCAGCAGGGACGAATTAATACTCTGTGAGGATGAGGATGTACACACTGAAGAGGGTGAGGAATCGGTGGATGAGGAGGATGAGGATGACATCTTGCCTCCGTAGAGCCAGTTTGTGCAGGGACACATTAATTGCCAGCTTGTTTTGTGGGGGCCCAAACGAACCAATCATTTCAGCCACAGTTGTGTGGCAGACCCTGGCGCTGAAATGATTGATTTGTTAAAGTGTGCATGTCCTGTTTATACAACATAAGGGTGGGTGGGAGGGCCCAAGGACAATTCCATCTTGCACTTCTTTTTTTTCTTTGCATTATGTACAGTTTGGGGCCTAGTTTTTCTAACTGCCATCCTGTCTGCCACTGCAGTGTCACTCCTAGATGGGTCACGTGTTTGTGCCGCCCACTCGTGTCGCTTAGCATAGTCATCCAGCTACCTCGGTGCAACCTTTTGGACATGAAAACGCTATTGTGAGGTGTGAGGTGTTCAGAATAGACTGGAAATTAGTGGAAATTAAGGTTATTGAGGTTAATAATAGCATAGGAGCAGAGAAACCAACAAATTCTGTGATTTTAGCTGTTTTTATGCTTTTTTTAAAAAAAATACAGATCCAAAACACAAAACCCAGAACCCAAAACACGGAAGGGTGGTTTTGGCAAAACCAATCCAGATCCAAAACACGAAGAAAGATCCAGATCCAAAACCAAAACACAAAACACGAAAAGTGGCCGGTGCACACCCCTAATATATATATATATATACACACGCTCACTCACTAGGGGGCACCAGACAAAATTTTGCCTAGGGCACCAAAATGGCTAGGACCGGCTCTGAATCTTACCGTTGTTCCACAATCGCGCCGGCAGGGGGCATGGCTTAATGACTCGATTCTATGCTAATCGCGTCATATGCTCTCACCCCCTATTTAAATGCCCGTGATTTCCGAGATTTTGTAGTGAGGGGCGAAGCCTAATGATAAGATCATCCAGCCCCGCCCCCATCACTGCCCACTCTCTATCGAGGAGCTGACCTCAGATGTAGGCATGTATGCTGTTTATATGTCCCATTATTACTATATATGTTCTCACTATTACTGTATGTACATGTTTCTTTGTATGTCTCCACTCTTACCATATGTACATGGCTTTTTATATGTTCCCACTATTACTGCCTGTACATGTCTGTTTATGTGTTCCCACTGTTACTGTCTCTTTATACTGCATGTCTCCACTCTTACCACTCAGCATGGATCGCTATTGCGATAGCGTACACAGACGGCCGATTGTTGCTACTGCGCATGCGTATGCACCGCAATGCGCGAGCTAGCACTGCGATCACCCACACAGATACAAAGCCATCGCTGATGGAGGGACAGGATGTCAACGTTTGAGGGTGGTGACTTGGGAGTGTTCAGAGAAACGCAGGCGTGCCTTTCCATTTGAACGCCTTTGCATGGGCGTGCATTAATTAGCTACTGCGATGGCATAGTGCTCACTGCGTGCGACGAGGTTAGCAATTTCTGAGTGAGGTAAGACCTGTTGTAAATGTGCGTGAGGGGCTGATGTTACTCGATGTTCCCGATGTATACGCAGAATTGCAAGGTATTGCGGATGTGCGAAAGCGGTACTTGGCATCTCTGTACTGGCTTTGCGATTGCAGTCATTAGCATACAGTATATTCGCAGCAGACCGGCGTACGTAATCGCATCTGCGATCCCAATAGAGATCCATGCTGATTCAGGCCCTGTGCGTCATGCAAAGCCCTCAGCCTGTCAGATGGACTGGATTAAGAGGCAATACAAATCTTTTGAATTTGGGGATAAAGAAACACTGACAAAAATACAGAAAACAATAAAACATGCTATAGAAAAAAAAAGTATACGTAAATCTGCAGGTTCATTATTAAGCTGTCCCTGTTCTCTCCAGGTAGAAGTCTCTCTTGCTAAGCTCAGGCAGTGATGTTTGGATGCAGGAAAGATAAACTGGATGGACGGGCACAGAAGAGTTTGCAAGTCTGTCAGCTTATCCTGGAGGCAGCAGGCAGGACAGAAAACATTAGCTGGACATACTGAGGTTTCTCAGTCAGCAGTCCTGGGGCAGAGCGGAGCCAGTGATTGATGGCTGTGTCAACTGGAATAACAGCAAGAGACTAGCACGCCGCACTGCTATATCTACCTGTTTATCGCAAGAATAGAAACAAAGACTTAGCTCAGAGACTTTGCTAAATCTCATCTAGTTCATGACCAGAATTTTGACGAACATGAGGAGCGTCAGCTGCTGTAACAAGACAATGGGGTCTGGAACCCAAGGTAAAGATGCTGAAATATTCTCCTGATATTGTATAATCTTATTATACTGAAAAAGTTATTCAGAGACCCTATCACTGCATATATTCCAGATCTGCTGACAGATGGGCTGATTCTCCTAATAATGCATAATCTTATTATACTGAATGGGTTATTCACAAACTGGAACAAAAATGGTATGTATTATGTATTATAAGGGTAATTGCATTGTTAGTGCAGCATTTCTCTTCAGGGAACCCTATCAGTGCATGTTTTCCAGATCTCCTCACCGAGGGCTGATTCTAAGTCGCACTTACACCGCCCTATGCAAAGTGCAACAGATCCGCCAGAAACAGGCTCCATTTCCCCGTATGCAGGAATAGCAAGGAGCTTCTGATACACGCCCGCGGCCCACAACACTCCCACAAGTCAGGGAGGCTATGGGCCATATTCAATTAGAAGCGAAAAGTCCGTTCCCGCAATACTTTTTCGCAGATGACGTCATTTTCGCCGGTTTCAACTTATCCCTGTATTCAATTTGTCCGACTTTTCGCCGGTGCGAAAAGTTGCGCCCTGTAACCAGCGGAAGAGATTCGCCAATGGATACCCGGCAGAAAAAAGTGCAGAATTGGGGTTTTGGGGTACAAATTTGTGCCAAACATCCTAAACCCTTTTTACACGGCCCTTGACACTAACTGCTAAACCCCCACAAAGAACACCCCAAAAAAGCACTTTGAAAAAGTTGGCAAAAAAGTTCAAAGACTAGCAAAATAGCCTTTGGGGGGTTCTGCAAGTATGGGGGAGGTGTTTTTTGGATTGCAGGTGTTTGCTGAAGGTGTGTCTTTAGATGGCGTTTGCAGAATTTTTCAGGAGAGGGATCTATAGGATCTATAGGATCCCCCCACACTGCTGCCTGCTGGTAAATTCTCTGCTGGGCGTCGGAGCATGCTCAGCTGCTCGAAGCAGAAAGTAAAATGATCGCCAATGTGATCACTACTCGGAGCCCCTGTCCTGGCGACTCTGTAATAATTCATTCAAGAGAATAAGGAATGCTTATTATTGGGGGCAGATCGTATATGTGAGGCGTGGCTATTAAATAATGAGGCTGATTATATAATTTATGCTTAATTCTATTAAGTACACTTTAACTCCTTCCCCTTCTGCATCCACACACCACTGCATTCTTATTTTCTATTGGTCAAATCCGCGCTGTCAGGGTCACCGAGGGTGGGGGCAGGTACTAGTTACCCGGGCCCGGATCCGATGCTGCCACCCTCCTGTTACCTGTCAGCAGCCCAGCACACGCTGCTGTGTGCTGGGCAGCAGCAAGCAGTCTCCTCTCCTCTGCCTGTGGGGGGAGTCAGGGGTGTATCTATAATGGGTGCAGGGTGTGCGTGGCACACGGGCCCCTGGGTCCAGGGGGGCCCCGCACCGCACACCCTGCATCCATAATATACTTACCTCTCAAGAGTCCCACGTCGGCGCGGGAGTGGGGGTCCGGCGCTGTAAAAACGTCTGAAAAATGGCCGCAGCGACCATTTTCCCATTGTTTGCACATGCACAGTACAGGGAAAATGGCCGCCGTGGCCATTTTCCCGGTGACCAGTGCATGCGCTATAGACTCTAGTGCCCAGAGTCAATAACTCCGGTGCTGGCCGCGCAGAGCTCAAAGCGCTGCCTGTTGCTGAAGAGAGGAGGGGGTCCGTGACGGAGACTGCACACAGGCCCCCTCCTCATTAGAAACGCCCCAAGAGGGAGTGATCACACTGATCCGCCCATCCCTGGATTTGTGCTGGGTTGAGGGGCGCTGCAAATAGGTTTTTTCTTTTTTTTCTAAGGGGTATGGCCATGCCTCCCGAGATTAGGACACGCCCCCTTCCTCAGGCCCGGGCTGGCTCTCTATGGCCCATCGTGCTGTAGCTCATTATCTGTCAGCTATCTCAACAGGTTCATCATTTTCTTCTTTACCCCAGTAACTGATGCAAAACGGGTTCCCTTGAGGACAGATTTGACTTTAGGGAAAATAAAGAAGTCTTGCGGTGCTAGGTCTGGCGATTATGGAGGGTTTTCTAGCACTGCTTCACAGAGAGAGATGTGTGGGCTGGTGCGTTGTCCTGATGGAGGATGAAACCACAACTCTGGCCTCTTTCTTCTAATTCTTTCCTGCAAAGTTGCTAGAACATTTTTGTAGTAATAAAATCAACACATAGAATAAAGCGCTCCACTGTCGGGTATTAATAATCAAATTCAGTATTGAAAGCTTAGCTGGATCCCATTATAAGAAACAGATTCTTCCCTCCACCAGATCCAGAGATCTATTTTAAGTCCTTAATATCTCCCTCCATTTTAGATATATATGAAAGATATAAACAAACAATAAAAAGGAAATACAGTGTAGTAAGCCTTTATATATTGTATAAATCAGTAGGGTATTTATTCCTTATTCCCCTTCATATATGGGTGTGCAAAATGAATTTGATAGAAGGTCACCCTATGTTTTTTCCAATAAAATGGATACTCACATGAGTGATTACATCAACCAACTGCTGACATGCATATAGCAGTATCTTTAAATATTCTGACACAAGCGCTACCTCTTTAACCAAAAAAGTTCATGATAGATGATGATAAAGATGGTAGAATTACTTATGTAACTATGTCTGGTACATTGAAAACAATCATAGGGTGTACACCTGACATGGAACATATAAGTATAAAACACAATACATATGACACATAAAAACTTCAGCTTGGTAGCTCTGATGTAAATAACTATGTCACCAAGAAATCACAGATGCATGACATATATAATACATATAAGTCCAATCCCGGTGTTTATAATATAAGGTGGCTGCTTTACCAGAATTATGCAGGTCATGGGCATAGGTGTAAAAAATTGCGGAGAGGTAGTCCGGATCCCTCAAATCCACAGGTCCATTGATTCTCCACAATCCTGGTGCTGCAGTGGTTCTAACTCCCTCCTGCCAACGCGTTTTGGTACTCCGTGTACCTTTATCAAGGCCTGGAGGTGTAGATGATTGGGCTCTCTTAAATACCCCTTTTGATGATGACTTCCGGTTCCGGTTATCGCGGACCGGAAGTGGTCGTCCGTTTCTAATTGCAGTCCCTCTAAAACATTCTGTATATCCTCCCAGCTTGAAAGCAGCATGTAGACATGTTCTTGTTTATTCCGAAGATTCCCTTTATTTATTTTCTATGAACGCTTGTTTATAGCGTCAAACCGGTTTATATTTACTTATATGTTCCATGTCAATAAATAGTGTACACCCTATGATTGTTTTCAATGTACCAGACATAGTTACATAAGTAATTCTACCATCTTTATCATCATCTATCATGAACTTTTTTGGTTAAAGAGGTAGCGCTTGTGTCAGTTTTTCAATCAATTTTTTAGTTCAAAGTCTATTAGTCCTTGGGGGGACTGAGATCTGACTGTTAGCTGCTCACTTTCAGGTGTAGCGCTGTATAAGAATTCCCGTTTTTCTTGCTAATGTATCTTTAAATATTCGTCTATCAGAGTGGATGTTCAACTACAATTATCTGTAGTACACTTAATGTAATTTGTCCTCTATTGGGGTGCTTCATGTAAACATGCGTATTAGTTTCTTTTCCACGTTATAGGTTTGGTCTTCCAAAAAAATATTTCTCCACAACATTCACAGTCCTACCAGTTTGTATGTCTGTCAGCAACCAAGAGATCTATATCTTGATAGATATATCCAAGAAAATGACAAGGGGATTGCTATGGTGATGCTACAGAAATTAACATCAGAATTCGATTTCCTAGTGGTAGCTTTAGAAGCTAATACAGCCAAGCTGTAAACAGAGATCATTAGGACTAATCTGTTTCTTATCCAAGAATGTGTACAAGTTGAATTAAAAGCTGATAATACTGCAAGATGTAAAGCTCAGTAAATTCAAGTACAAGTGCATGTATGTAATAAGACAGGACCAGGGGTGTAGAGAGCCACGCGGGGCCCCGGTAAAGAGGGGGCGTGGCCTAATTTCAGGAGGCGGGGCCACGCCCCCTTGGAAAAAAAAACAGATTTTTGCAGCACCGCGAAGCGGCACTGCGCGCAGAGGAGGGGGCACTGTGAGCCCCTCAGCCCGGCGCAGAGCCAGTGGGGGGCGCGATCAGTGTGATCGCTCCCCCCTTCAGGCATAGGAGATTGCTGTGGCTGCTACTTAGCAGCCGCAAGCAATCTCCCGCTGCAGTCCAGCACACGCTGTGTGCTGGGCTGCTACAGAGGGAGGGAGGGAGGGAGGAAGTGAGGGGGGGGCGGCGCCAGACCCGGGCCCCCACCGGCCCCTGCCGGGCCCCTCTGGAAGCCCGGGCCCGGGTAAACTGTACCCGCTCCCCCCCCCTCTCGGCGCCCCTGGACAGGACACAAAGCGTCTGAAAACAAACTGAAAAATGTGAATGTTACACAGAAAAAGAAATGTAAAAGTCAGCTTTAGGGGCTACATTTAGTAAAGGTAGATATTGGTAGATTTTGTGTTTTGGACTATTTCCCATCAGTTTTGCAATTCGGAGATTTACTAAAGTCAAAACCAATGGCAAAATGACCAAAAACCAGACTTTTAGAACACTTTAGAATATGGGACCATCAATTAATATTTTTACATACAGTAGACTACTATAGAAACCGGAGATTTACTAATGGTCAGTGTGTAAAACAACTGAAAACCGATGGCCAACTCAACCAAATAATATACCTTTCTGTTGCAGACGAGTTGGGGAGAAGCACTGGTTACATTAGGTTAAAAAGAAAGGAAAGGATTAAAAATAAATAAAAAAATTGCGAGGGATCACCGGCTCCCCAAATGCATAACCTGCCCCAGAACTTTGACCCTTGTCTAGTACTGGCAATTAGTGGGAAAAACCAGCGTGAGGCCTTATCAATGTATTTTATGTAGATCTTGATGTGCAAGAGAGAAGCTTTATGGAATTTTGCCTTGGGAACTTTGACACTGGATGGGTTAAATTAAAATATAGAGATGAACAACATTTGATGGTCATTAGTGTTCTTGCGAAGAAGTTAAGAAATCATGAGACATATTGTGGCTACAAAAAGTTTACCATGTGGGTTTATAGTTTAATTGGGCTAAATTATTTAAACTAGATGTAATAAATGTAATAATGTTTTTATAGTTCATAGAATGTAAAATTCTTAATTTATCTGGGTTTGAACCTGCAATTCATCGATGTTCTATTCTATGGACATGACTGTGGAGCCATAGTATGAATTTTCTGCATGTCAGAGCAGAACTGGAGTAGGGGAAACGGGAGAGAAGCCATGATGGCGCCATCTGACGATAGCGTTATTATTACAGGGCTCCCTCCGCTATGTTTTTACAATTTAAATTTTAGTAAATTTGGGCACATCACATTTCCCATTACAAGTATGATAAACGTTATCTGCTTACTAAAAAAAATTTGAATTTAAGGGCTTGAAGGAGACTTTTGCGAATTCTCCTCCATTTTCCCTTTCACACCTTTAGGTAATTCTAAAATAATGTGAAAAGGGATTGAGATCAAACTCACCATGAGACAGACCAATTACCTGACATTGCCATACCCTGGGCCTGATACAGATGGTGGACGTAGTGGCAATATCGGGTGCAAGCTGCCAATGTTTTCAGGCTGAGCATGTGTCCAAGTTGCACCACATCTGTGTCCCGATAGTTACTGCTGGGAGAAGCAGAATGTTTTTGGAAGCAAGAGCTGGTGATTCAGTGGGATATCCCTGGAGGTTACATGGGAGTGGCTAGCCAGACACGGGGTGACGCTGGTGTATCGCTGATAGTGAATGTGTCTTAAGTGCTGACACATGACGCCATGTTCAGATGGCGAAATTGTACCTGCCATAGGGCCGGTGGAAGCTCCGATGTTGAAACCAATAGTGTATCTAAGCATACAACGAGCTGGAATAGCGCAGCTGTAAGTGGGCATCTCGATAAGCTCAGAATCAGTTGTGGCATTAGCATAAAGACGCAGTGGCGACAAAAGACATGGTCATAAGGCTTACTAGGCTGAAGCTTAAGGGCTCCGCAGGTAGAAGTTGCAAGGCACACATGTAGTCAGCTGAAGTTTGCTTTGAGACAATGGGGGGGAGGGGACAGCAGACCAATAGAGCACTACCGTCAGATTACTTGCAGCTCCAAGACAGGACACGTTACTGCCACCATCACAGCTACTACCTGGAGGAAGTTCTCTCTCCTTCAGACCTCAGCACACACAGGTACAGGAGATTCTGCAGGACTTGCGTGGATTCTGTCCTCCATTAGAAAACCACCACAGTGCAGAGCAAAGACACCCCAGCATAGGGGTGGAGCCAACTGGATTAAAGATCCGGAGTGCACACACTAGGACAGACAATGCAGCCTACTAGTGGGGGTCGCCGCCCCGACACAAACACAAGGACATCCAAAACCCTGATGGCTGTCATCATCAGCTGTAGTGGGGTGAAAGGGGGGCCTGAAATACCTGAAAGCCTAGGTGTCTGGCCATGTGTTAAAACGGCCCTGTGGCCTCATCTGCTTCCACTTCTGAATCAAGACCACTGTCAGATAATTGATCTGTCTGTCTGATGGTGAGTATAACCACTGTTAGATCCGAGCAACAATCATCGCTTCTGTTGGCCATGCTGGCAGATTTATCATGCCAGACAGACCATGGTTGCTGCTCTACCCTAGCTACAGCCCTGCTGCTTGGACGCAGCCATACACTGTGCAGTTATTGGCCTGATCAGCCAATAATCAGCTGATGGGGCAAATAATTACATAGTGTATGGCCACATTTACGTAGAGCTTCAGGACCTGATACAGAGGTTCATGCAGCGTTGATGCCGCACGCAAGCGGGCAATGTTTTCAGTTTGCACATGCACCCGATTCGCAGTGAGCATGCGCCCTGATGGTTACCGCCGGGAGCTGCAGAATAAGTTTGGGCATAGCGGTGAGAATTCAATTGTTTTCATCCATGGCTGTGAGTAACGGGCGCCTGGCCGAGCAATTTAATTTTGCACCATTTGGACGCAAGTGGACACATTTCTGCTCACACCCTTTTGAGGTTTACATGGCTTAATCCGATGTATTTGGGTGTGACGTGCGAAAAAGAAAACAATTGAATATCGCCCCATCTGTTTAGACATAAAAACTATTGAATCGACCCCCAGAGAAAGGCAATTTTGGTGGGCGTTTCTGGATGGTAACAAGGGGATGGCTAGCTAGACGCAAGTCAGGTGTCGCGGTCAGCATCTCTGTCTAAAGAAAGCAATTGCACTGACACAGGCGGCCATGTTCAGATGGATAATCTGCGCCTCCATAGGGCTGAGGCGGTGTTTCGTTGTTGCGACCGATGGTGAGTCCTAATACGCACAGCGGCGGATGAGCACCTCAACTTATACCACCAGCTGCATTCTTTGGACTGAATCAACATTATGTGGCGCATGCTTCTGTGATATCCCTGGCTCCTACTATATTGATAGGCTGCATACTAATGCTTCATCTCACAAAATGGCTTCCTCCGCCATAGTGGCTTTGTATATCTGCCGTCATGGACGGTCCTATCTTGACAAACTGGCAATCAAGGTGTCATCATGTCATTTATTAGGATTAGCAACATAAACTTAATTAACACTAGCAGTCATGGTGAGTAATCAACAATTTTAGCTGCTTCATTTGAATTAGTTTAATGGACATCTCTGCAGTGTACTTTGGCCCTCATTCAGACCCACTCGCAAACAGCAGTACGCTCGTTGCGTTCCGATGTTGACTAACCACGCATGCGTCGGTGTTACACTGCGCATGTGCGTACGGCAGATTGCGAGCTTTTTATCTGTCGTTCCTAAAATAGCGTACAGGAAGTGACATGTCAAATGTGATTGACAGAACAGGGCGTTTTTGGGTGTTGACGGGGGTGGAGATGGAAAAACGCAGGCGTGGCGAGGCGTTTTTGGGGCGTACATACATTAGCAGATGCGAGCGTAAAATGTGTTCGGACCGTCACATACGTCACTGGAACATCCTCTTTCCCTTCAAAACGCTCGCACAGTTTAGGGTCTGGATTACTCTACCACATTGGCGATGGCCTTCTCTTCCGTCCCGGGACTCCACGATGGTGCAGCGATTAATCGCGGGTGGTCACAAAAGCAATTAGTGTTGTATTGAAAACCGGCTTGGTATGTGTTTGGAAAGCAGTTTATTGGGATAGCACAAAACCGTACGCAGGTGGAAATCATACCTGCTAATGTCAGGATTACACAATCAATTGGCGTACATTTTGTGGGGGGTTTTTTGGCCTCAATTTGTTGTTTATGGCCTATTGTGACAATAATGTCATCATGTTTTAATTAGCTCCCCCTTTTTTTTTTTAATGTGCAATTTGCATCGTTATGTGTTTTTTTAAACGTTCCTTCAAGAGGCCTTTTTTTTAGACAAATGAAATGGTTTTTGGTGTCCTTTTTTGCCTTTAGGGCCAGGATTAAATGTAACCCATTTGTCCAATAATGTCACAATACAATGTCAGATTTTTGTCATAAATTTATTGTTTAAACACAAACCAATTGGCATAATATTTTTTTTAAGTTTTTCTGCCAAAGATACTTTTTATCCAAAAAAAAAAACAAATAACTTATAACATAAACGTACAAAAATAACTTAAAAACATTTCACAAGAAAGGAGAGGGAAGTTTTGACCAGAAAGGAATATGAGCCAAGCACAGAAGGAGTGTGGGAAAAGTCGCCATTGCTGTCACCGTTTTTTCGCCCATTTGGATGGGGGAGGGCGGGCGCCAGACCGGGTCCGGGATGCCATCGGGCTGGCCTGTCCAGAGGCAGATGTTGTGGCCTCTGGACTAGGCACAGGGCTAGGCACATTTGGAGGATTGGCTGATGTTGTGCCAGAGGTGGAGGATCCTGATGTTCCGGCAGGAAGGGAGGTCGGCTCCACCATGTGCTGGCGAACGAGCTGCTCCAGGGCATCGGCGATGCGGATGTTGGCCCTGGTATTTTCCGCCAGGGCCTGACCAATGGTCACGTTGGCCGCAGCATTTTGCTCCAGGGCCTCAGCCACCCGTAGCAGACTGGCGTCCATCCTCTGCAGAATCTCCGTATGGAAATCCGATTTGAAATTGAGTTCTGTGAGGAGGCCCACTGCCTGCGAGGGGGCACGCCCTGGACTGGCTTCTGCAGGGTCCTCAGCCGGATGTACTGGTTCCTCCCCTGCAGAGCCAGCAGAAATTCTGCGGCCAAGGCTTCCCTCTGGAGCAGACTCATCCGCCTGTGTCTCTGTTTGAAAAATGAGAAAAGAGTCACATTAGAATCTACATATTGGCACAATAGCATTTCAGAGTTGGTGACATCACAATACTTACCTGGGCCAACATGAGGAGCCGCAAAGTCTGGCATGTCCGTATCCATGTTGGACACGCCAAACACCTCCACAGGCTGCACACACCCCTGTGCCAGCTCTTCTAAATCGGTCAACTCCAATGACACAGGGGTGGGACCCCCACCTGTCCCCCTTGCATGCCTAGCCCTGTCCGCGAGTTTTTGCTTTAGGCGATATTTGAAGTCGCCCCATCTGTGGGGAAAAATGGAAGCCATTATCCTTTGGTTTAAAATGGGGTTTGTTTTTAGGGGGGGCAAGGGTTTACTTACCGCCGTTTGACATCCCGGGCTAGACGGACATAATCACCCACCGTATTGACAGCAACGGCTACCTCTTCCCACATTCTCCACTTCTGGCTTAGACTCATATTCCTGTCTGCCTGTGGCAGGATGTCCACACACTTCTGGATCAAAACCTCCATCTCCTTTCTTGTGAAATGTGGCTGCCTTTTTTTTTTGGCCGCTTTGGCTGGAAGACTGGGCCCAGCAGCCTCTTCCATGTCATCCTCCTCACCTATTTGTGTAAAATTACAGAATTCACAAAATCACAACTTGCCTCATCTTATGTTTCAAATTAATCGTTGATAGAAAATGCATGAAAGACTTACCGCCTGACTCTTGGGCATTTTTTCCCTGGTCTGTCGCCATGTCTGCGGTCCAAACAAGAAATACACCAGAATTTGAATGTGTTTTCGTGACGTATTTATACATGCGTCCTTATTTTGCGGCCGCATCATTGATTGTGCGGCCCTATGATCCCTCCTTAATTTGTGCGGGAAACGAAACACTATTTATGGCTTGGTGTGTCTCAAGTCGAGGTGGCGTTTTTGGATTGTTGGAGGTTATCTTGGCTGGAGTGTATTGATTGTGTAGAAAGGAGTTGGAGGTTGTTGAATCGTTTGTTGGTTAGTTTTGCGTTTTTTTTTCCGTTATCTTTGTTGGTTTATATTTTTGGGACCTCGTTTGTTGATTTGGTAAGTTTTGTGAAGTATAACTTTTGTTCAATTGTTGTTTCATTGTGTTTCGTATATTTTGTAATTTTTGGATACCTAATTTATTCTATTTTAGATTTTTTTTTTTTTCGACCCCAAAGACCTTTTGATTTTGCATCTTAGATATTTGCTCTTGGTAAGTCCATTTTTTATCTTGTATTAGCGAACGAATTAGCGCATTTTTAGTAGTTACTCTTGTGACTTGTATTAGCGAACTAATTAGCGCATTTTTAGTAGTTACTCTTGTGACTTGTATTAGCGAACTAATTAGCGCATTTGTAGTAGTTACTCTTGGGACTTGTATTAGCGAACTAATTAGCGCATTTCTAGTAGTTACTCTTGGGACTTGTATTAGCGAACTAATTAGCGCATTTCTAGTAGTTACTCTTGGGACTTGTATTAGCGAACTAATTAGCGCATTTGTAGTAGTTACTCTTGGGACTTGTATTAGCGAACTAATTAGCGCATTTCTAGTAGTTACTCTTGGGACTTGTATTAGCAAACTAATTAGCGCATTTGTAGTAGTTACTCTTGGGACTTGTATTAGCGAACTAATTAGCGCATTTCTAGTAGTTACTCTTGGGACTTGTATTAGCGAACTAATTAGCGCATTTGTAGTAGTTATTCTTGGGACTTGTATTAGCGAACTAATTAGCGCATTTCTAGTAGTTACTCTTGGGACTTGTATTAGCGAACTAATTAGCGCATTTTTAGTAGTTACTCTTGTGACTTGTATTAGCGAACTAATTAGCGCATTTGTAGTAGTTACTCTTGGGACTTGTATTAGCGAACTAATTAGCGCATTTCTAGTAGTTACTCTTGGGACTTGTATTAGCGAACTAATTAGCGCATTTCTAGTAGTTACTCTTGGGACTTGTATTAGCGAACTAATTAGCGCATTTGTAGTAGTTACTCTTGGGACTTGTATTAGCGAACTAATTAGCGCATTTCTAGTAGTTACTCTTGGGACTTGTATTAGCAAACTAATTAGCGCATTTGTAGTAGTTACTCTTGGGACTTGTATTAGCGAACTAATTAGCGCATTTCTAGTAGTTACTCTTGGGACTTGTATTAGCGAACTAATTAGCGCATTTGTAGTAGTTATTCTTGGGACTTGTATTAGCGAACTAATTAGCGCATTTCTAGTAGTTACTCTTGGGACTTGTATTAGCGAACTAATTAGCGCATTTTTAGTAGTTACTCTTGTGACTTGTATTAGCGAACTAATTAGCGCATTTGTAGTAGTTACTCTTGGGACTTGTATTAGCGAACTAATTAGCGCATTTCTAGTAGTTACTCTTGGGACTTGTATTAGCGAACTAATTAGCGCATTTCTAGTAGTTACTCTTGGGACTTGTATTAGCGAACTAATTAGCGCATTTCTAGTAGTTACTCTTGGGACTTGTATTAGCGAACTAATTAGCGCATTTCTAGTAGTTACTCTTGGGACTTGTATTAGCTAACTAATTAGCGCATTTGTAGTAGTTACTCTTGGGACTTGTATTAGCGAACTAATTAGCGCATTTGTAGTAGTTACTCTTGGGACTTGTATTAGCGAACTAATTAGCACATTTTAAACAGCTTAATAATCATTCAAACTTTTTGATGGTTTAGCTTTCGCATGTTTAAGCCAACATTTCGACCCGTTTTGATGTACTGTGTTAAATGTCGCTTTGCGGTTTTTATAAATGGGTGTTTGGTATATTTGAACTTTGGTCTAGCACAAAATGTATCCACAAAAATGCACAGAGTGAAATGTGTCAAGTAATTTTGTTGTTTATTTTCAGTTTGGACGTATCATGACAATACCCCGGCATGTAAACAGCAATGGATGCTATCATCAAGCTAAGTTGTTTTAATATAGTTTTGGGGTGGGTCAAAAGCCTTACTTTAAAATTTTTGATTTTCAGGTTGATCTGGGGAGGATTGTTCTGGCCATGCTCCCGGAAGCCGACCAACCTCAATCTCATCCCAGGCGTAGGCATCGTAGGCATGCAAGGCCCCAGATATTTCAAACACGTGTTACCCTTTTTGGAATGCCCGATGATGAGGTTTTAAGACGCTACCGTCTACCTCCCAAAATCATCATAGACACTCTCTCATTAATAGAAAGTGATCTTGAGCGGCAAATTGACAGTCCAACAGCAATACCACCACTGACGCAATTTATGGCGGTGTTACATTTCTGTGCCTCAGGATCGTTTCAAACAACGGTTGGAATAGTGGCGGGCATCTCCCAATCCTCCTTTTCCCGGATCCTGAGGGCAGTGATGGAGGCACTTTTCAAGCACCTCCATCATTTTATTCAAATGCCTTTGGATATGGGTGCCCTTAGTGTGGCCAAGGCCAATTTTTACCAAATAGCTGGCTTCCCACACATCATAGGGGTTGTGGATGGTACTCACATACCACTTCAGCCTCCAGCATGGCTGGAGGCAATATTTAGAAACAGGAAACACTATCACTCCCTGAATGTAATGGTGGTATGTGATGCCTCCCTCCAGATCCTGTCCCTGAATGCAGTTACCAGGAAGTGCACATGACTCCTTCGTCATCCGGCAATCAGGGATATGGCAGAAATTAACCAACCTACAAGCTGGTGATGCGTGGCTTCTGGGTAAGTGGAGACCTTTAGTACATAACAATGTTAAGCTTGATACACAGTGTTCCTGATGTTGTCTCTTATTTTTCACAGGAGACAGTGGATACCCTTGCATGTCCTGGCTGCTCACTCCTTATTTGGCTCCCACACCAGGCCCACAAAGTGAGTATAATTCCGCACTTACAGCCACCAGGCAAGTGGTGGAGCGCTGTATCGGCCTTTTAAAAGGCCGATTCAGATGCCTCCACCACTCTGGTGGCGAGCTCATGTATTTGCCAGATATGGTGTCGAAAATTGTGGTCCTGTGTGGGATATTTCACAACATCGCCATAAGGAGTGGTGTCCCAATGCAGCCAGAGGATGCCTTACCTGAGGATGGCCCCCCCGAGGTTGGTCGGAGGTCAGTATGTGGGGGGGCCATACGCGATGATGTGGTGGCCAGATTTTTTAGGTAAGTTTGACCCAAACTACAGTGTTTATACCTAATGTGTTTGTGTTTGTTTGCGAACATCTAATTTATTTTTATTTTTTCACCATCTTCTGTTTGTTCACATAATCTTTGCCACTCCAACGCTCACTACTTCCTGCTACCCTTACCAAACCTGGATCTGGTGATTTTGGCCATATATTCTGGAACCCATATCGCAACGCCATGTTTGTGGAATCATGTTGGCATGGTCCTTCGTCAACCAGTTCTTGATTGTTTTTTTAAATTAAATATTTTATTTGTATGTGTTGGATTTGAGATTATCAGTGTTTTTTGGTTTTGGGACTGACCACTTTGATTTCTCATTTAAGTTGTGAATAAATGTTTGGAGAGTGAAATGGTCTTCCTTTTTTTGGACGTTAACAGCAAGTGGAACCAGGTTAACACACCTTACAATTGACTAAGGGGTAATCCAGTACTGACACCAGTTGATGTAAACTGAAATATGTTTGCAGGTTTCCAACCCACACCAAAAGGAAGCCTGTCCAAACCTTTGGATTTTGAAGATTGGCCTAAGCAGCTTGCACACCAACTAGGAACCTGTAAACTGGCGAAATATCTAATTGACACTACACCCAAAAAGGGAAATGACATTGTTACTGTTATGTGTTTCTTGTGGCTGTTTAACATACAAATACAAAATACAATCTAACTTTTAAAAAATGGAAATCCGTGCAGGAACAGTCTACTTATGTCAGGGAAAACTATTTGTGTTTTCGAAAAAAAGAATGAGCCAGAACGTATATTAGAACTACAAAATTTATTTACAAAACAAATCAAAAAAAAAAAAACTACTGGCGAAGGATGCCAGACAGCCGGTCAAGGGCCACAAGAAGGCCAATTACATGTTGCCGCATCTGGCCAACACAATCCTCCACCTCTTGACGACGCCTCTGTTCCTCTGTGGGTGAGAAAAGTGTGTGGATTAATAAAACAATAGGGAATCCACATTAAAAAAAAAAAAACACAACGAAATCACTCCTAAACCGAAAAAAAAAAAACCAAAACAAAAAGGGGGTGCTGGCAAAAATACAAGGCCTATGTACAAATTCACACAGGTGTGATATGTGTATGTTGAAATCAGCAGGAAGAGGTAAAGGCAAACTGCTAAATCAACAAAAGTAAACCAAACAAGCACGAATAAAGGCACGACACATGATTACATACAAACAGTTTGTGGTTAAAAAAAATGAGAAAGAAAAACATACCGGGAGCCAAAACGGGAGCTCCGGAAGTCCATCCATGTTCCTCCTCGGAGGAGCCTTCATTCCCCAAAGAACGGGGAGGGGTAATGATGGACTCCGGGGAGGGGGTAATTGGAAGAGGGGTGGGTGGAGGAGAGGGGGAAGTGGGACGGAGGGGAAGGAGGCCCGACAGTTCCGGGAGAGGGTCTGGGAAGGCTGGGGAGGAGTGGGGTATAGGGGAAATATTTGGGGTGGAGTGTTGGCTGGGGGTTGGGGATAGTGGCCGGGAACGCCGTCTGGCCGGACGGTGACGGCGTAGTCTTGGCTGTCCTCCTAAAATATGTCAAACAAATTGAGGTTAGTTTCTGGGCAAATCCGGGGCCCAAATTTTTAAAAAAAAACCAGCACCAAAAAACATGCAAAAAGGAGTAGAATGAAAAAAACAGAAATAGAGGGAAAACATGCACACGCAGATATGAGGACAAATAATTAATAGGACAGACAGGAAAACATGCACATGCAGATATGAGGACAAATAATTAATAGGACAGACAGGAAAACATGCACACGCAGATATGAGGACAAATAATTAATATGACAGACAGGAAAACATGCACACGCAGATATGAGGACAAATAATTAATAGGACAGACAGGAAAACATGCACACGCAGATATGAGGACAAATAATTAATAGGACAGACAGGAAAACATGCACACGCAGATATGAGGACAAATAATTAATAGGACAGACAGGAAAACATGCACACGCAGTTTGCCCCACAAACACAAACATGAAAACCACAATACATAACACTTACTTTCCAGGATCTGCATGCGAAAGCATGCCAGCAAGCGGGGCGTTCGCCGTTGCAGGTCTGACCACCTGCGCTCAAGCTGCCCGATGTTGCGGCGTGAACCCATCGACCGCAGGCGGGACCGTGCCTCCGCATACGCGGAGCGCTTCTGCCGGTTGGTGATGGGTGGAGGCTGGCTGGTGATCCGCCTATCCATCACCTCCGTAAGCACCAGCAGCTCGCGCCTGGTGAATGCGGAGGCTCTCATGATGGCAATGGAGTTTTTCATACAAAACATTTTTGATAAAGTGTGGCCCAAATTTCTGATTGGCTAATGTATTTTGGAAATTAACAGGAGCAATTTTATTGGTTAGTGTATGAGTCATGTGTTCAACAGGGCCAGAAATCTCTGGAGAGTTATGATAGGCTTGATGCAGTGACATGCGTTTGCAAATTTAAATAAAGAAATGAACCCCGGAAAATATGCGGGGATCCACAGCAATAGAACAATTGTTTAATTGTGGTTCACATGTTTTTTGAACAATAAAAGCGAATGTTCCATCCGTACGTATTCTGCGGGTAAACACAAACACGGACAAGAGAAAAGTTTCTTGCATTGTGTTGAAAAAAAAAAAAAATGAGCTAATTGATACATTGATTGGCATGATACGATTGAGGGAGGTAGGCAGAATAAAGGAGCAGGTAATCGACATCTGACAAGGCCACTTCCGGTTTCACTTGTGCGTGCGTTCCCTTCAAGCCATTTCGGGGATGTACGCTCGCTATTTCGTACGCTCGTTAGTTAGAGGAGGGGTCGCCTGAGTTTAGGGAGGAATTTTAGATGCGAACGAAAATACGAGCGAGCCATTGAATTTAAATAATTTTGTACGTATGCCTAACGTACGTGCGCCCGCTTGCGAGTGGCTCTGAATGAGGGCCTTTGTTTTTATTCAATGTCTTGGTGGTTTTGTGTACAATTTAATTTGCAGGACCATACCACTGCTGCTGTTAATTTCCTTCTCTAAATACAAGTTACGCTATTTGATTTAAAACATAGGATGGGGATAAAGTACCAACCAGTCAGCTCCTAACTGTCATGTTACAGACTGTGTTTAAAAAAAATGTCAGGAGCTGATTGGCTGGTACTTTATCTCTTTCCACTTTATCACTCTCCAAAGCTTAGTACACCTGCCCCTAAAGCTGAACCTGCAATTGGAGGCAGATTCCACTTAGAACTATGGAGCTCATTCAGACCCACTCGCTAGCAAGCAGCTGCTCGTTGCAGATGATGTTCACTAATGTGCGCATGCGTGTAGTTCGCAGTGCGCGTGCGCAAAATAGTACGATCGATCAGAATTTTCTCGCTCGCCCTGCAAAGACAGCCCAGTGGAATGAGTGACAGGAGAGGCCGTTTGTGGGTGGTACCAGGGGCAGGCCAGTAGTAACGGGGGAGTGGAGTTGCGGACGCAGGCGTGCCAGAGTGTTTTCACGCCGTTTCTGAGGCGTGCATAATTAACAGGCAGCGTCATAGTACACGTCAGCTGGTTGAATAATACACTGAAGTGCTCGCAGTGCTTGCGGTAGGGTACAGTCAACCGCAAGCGTTGCGGCCAGGTCCGATGTAACCCGATGTGCCGATGGTTGTATATACCTCCTGGAGATGATGAATGCAAGTGGGTGGCTAAAGACAGGCTGGTGTGCGTCTACAAACTCAAAGTGATCGCTCGCCCAGACATAGTGGGCATGATTATGCCTTGCCTTGACGTCACTTAGCTGAATTTCCATATGCTGGGAGCAAGCATGGCCCTGATTCAGACCCCCGGATATACCCCTGGCTGAGGGGCTCACACCACCCACCTGTTCAGCACTCAGTGACACTTTGAGGTGCTTCAAATTTTTTCTAAGGGGGCGTGGCCATGCCTCATATGATTAGGCCACGCCCCCCCCAAAAGTGCCAGCTCCCTAGTGCCTAGTACACTATAACTGACTGACTTTGGATGCAGCTGCAATGTGAGACACTGAAACCCATGGCAAAGCATCTATAGGTGGAGCCATGTGTCTCGCGCCATATGGAGCAAAAAACAAAGGTGCCTTTAAACACTTAAAGTTACAAGTTGATACAATGGCCCTCATTCAGAGTTGTACGCTCTGAGCAGAGCGCACGCTCTGAATGAGGGCTGCTCTCCATAATTATGGAGCGTCCTGGACGCTCGTATAGCTGTGGGTCACCACCCACAGCCTATACGAGCGTGCAGTTTGATGGCCGCGATGGTCGTGACCATCGCTACCATCGCCACCGCGAGCCGGAGCCTGCGGTTGAGGTTTTCAACCGCA
Source organism: Taudactylus pleione (assembly GCA_031769625.1). Classification (NCBI taxonomy): domain Eukaryota; kingdom Metazoa; phylum Chordata; class Amphibia; order Anura; family Myobatrachidae; genus Taudactylus; species Taudactylus pleione. Next base: position 8,758,656 of record JAUIMM010000134.1, read on the forward strand.
AGGCCCGGAGTGATTTTGGCTCTATCAGAGCCAAAATCACTCCCACTGACATCACTAGTGATGTCAGTGTGCCGGCTTCTGATGGTAGGCGTTCCCTTGGGAACGCCCCCGTCAGGGAGGCACGCCCACCAATCAACATCGACAGCACGCCCCCTTTGATCAGACACAACGAGCGAAGGAAAGTCCTTCGCTCGTCGCGTCTGGCGCATGCGCACGACGGAGCTCCCTCCGTCGTGCGCATGCTCAGTGCAGACCATCGACCCACTTGCGAGCGGACAGCCGCTCGCGAGTGGGTCTGAATCAGGCCCAATATTTTTAGTATTATCCACGCTTTGGATAAGTAAGGAGATTCTTATTTTATTAATTTCTGAAATTATTTCAATGATTTCTTCCTGATTCTGGAACTACTTATAAGAATTAAAAATGAGACCAAAACCAAAAAAAAATGCTGTTACTACGTATATCCTGACTACCACCACAAAAAAAGCACTGTATACATGTAAGTATTCCCCAGGTTATAGACTGGCTAGCAGAATTTCATACTGTAGCAATCTCTAGCCAGTTGCAAGTTTATTGAACCAGTTTTTCTAAACCATCCTTCCTGATATTACTGATACACTGACGGCTTACATGTTTGATGCCTGGCACTGGACGGGTACCTCTCAGGCTATTGTGTGGAATAATTACTTGTCTGAGGGCCTGATTCATTACGGAGCGCAACTGCAACAGCGCACGTAGACGGGCGATTGTTGCGTGCATACGTATTCATCGCAGTGCGCGATGTCTACACTGCGATCATGCAGAGCACGGTAAGCCATCGCAGAGCGATTGACAAGTAGTCAGCGTTTGGGGGTGGTGACGGGGGAGTGGTCGGAGAAACGCAGGCGTGCCTGTTCGTTTGAACGCCGTTGCATTAGCGTGCATAAATTAGCCACTGCGGCGGCATACGCAGCCTGAGAACTCACTGCATGTGACGAGGTTAGCAATTTCTGAGTAAGGTCAGACCTGTTGTAATTGTGCGTGATGGGCCGATGTTACCGATGTATACGCAGGACTGTGAGATAGCGGTATTGGGTGACAGTGGGCGTCCCTATGCTGGCTGTGCTACGGCATTGCGATAGCATTCATTAGCATATTTTCGCAGCTGCGATCGCAAAAGCATCCACAGTGAATCAGGCTTTGAGCCTCCAAACAGTTTTCGTATGTAACATACTGTACATTGCCTTTTGAAATGATTTCTTTTTGGGAACTGTCATTTTCCTCTTCTACGATTGGAAACACAAATTCTATCACATACAGTATATCTGTGACCTCACATTAGGGATGATTGGCAACTATGTGTGAGAGATATCTGATCGTAGATTTCAAATTGAGAAATGGTTGATACTTACTGTACATAATGACAGCAGTTTATTACCTCACTGTCTGCTGGCTGTTGCAGCCAAGTACATACACAATCTGTCAAAGCAGGTGTGCTGTATATGGTGCGATCAAATAAAAATCTCTTATAACAGAAATATCCTGCACGTATTATAGCAAAATTATGTTTGAACTATGAAAGACAACCAGGTTACAGACTACATAGTATTTGCTAATATTACATTTTGGTATAAAATTTGGACCAAATGATAGCAACGGACACTTGCCTAGATGGATAAAAGCTCATTGCTGATTGGTTGTCGTTGCTTACTGCTCTCATGCGCTTTTCATTATTAATATTATTATTATTATTTTTTCAGGTAAAAAGTGTTGATGAAGACTGAACAACAGGACCGCTATGTGGTATATTGGGTCTCAGTACTAGGGCCATGCCTCCACATTCTTGGCCACTCCCCGCTTTGAATTCCGTTGCAGTCTTAAGGCGGGTATCCACTACCCAACAGTGAAAAGACTGAACGATAATGATATCATTATCGTTCAGTCGTTCACTACACTGCAGGGTACCCACACTGAACGATATGTCGTTCAGTGCAGGCACAATCAATCATCTGCAAACATGCTGAACCTGATGATATCATCAGGTTGACCAGCATGTTTGAACGATGATAGATGTCTAAAAGATGTCTAAAATTCCAAATTTTCAAAGGATGTTCAAACAATGTTCAAACGATTATCGAACGATTTTATCGTTATCGTTCAACTTTACCGTCTAGTCAATACCCCCCTTGCGATGCTGCACCTGTTATCTTTCAAACACAGCCTGTAAAGTGACAGAACAAGCTGATTGGTTGGTACTTTATATCTCTTCACGTCATCTCTTTCTAAGGTTTAGCACATCTACCTAGACATTTTATAGTACTATAGATCAGAAGTTCCCAAACTCGGTCTTCAAGGCATCCTAACAGCCCAGGTTTTAAGGATATTCATGCTTGACCACAGGTGACTTAATTAGTAACTCAGTTAGGGGTCTATTTACTAAGCAGTGTTAGGAGACAGAGTGAAAAGTGATAAGGTGCCAGCCAATCAGCTCTCAACTGTCATTTTTCAAACACAGCCTGTGAGATGACAGTTGGGAGCTGATTGGCTGGCACCTTATCACTTTTCACTCTGTCTCCTAACACTGCTTAGTAAATAGACCCCTTTCTTTGATTTAACCACCTGTGCTCAACCATGGATATCTTAAAACCTGAACTGTTGGAGTACCTTGTGACTGCGTTAGGGAACCTTTCAGTGGGGGCGAACCCTGGTGCTCCAGCTGCTGTGGGACTACATATCCCAGCATGCACTGTCACAGTTTTAGCATTCCCTAATAGCAAAATTCTGGCAGTGCATGCTGGAATATGTAGTCCCACAGCAGCTGGAGTGCCAGGGTACTCCACCTGCCAATGTCCTCTAAAAATAGTCTTTACGATTTTAGTGTTGTTCAGGAGTATTTACCATTCTGTAGCTATAACAGCCGCTGTCAGTTCTAGCTGTCTTTGTCAAACACCAACCATTAACTCTGTAGCACCAAGGAGATTTTGTCAGCCATTCCCATTCAAATTTCTGCACTATTGGAATCCACAGCAATCAAATATTTGTGAATATTGAATCTGCAAATGAAGAAACAGGGGTGACTTCAATAGCGATTCGTAGTGAATCAGGCCCTCAATCCGCAAATCACTAAATATTTTGCGGCAATAACTAAACTGAAGATAGATTTACTTTCTTTAATGACCTAAATTCTAATTAAAACCAGGAAATATGATAGAGACAGTTGAGTTGCTCTGCATCATTGGGACAAAGGATTCACTAAAGGTGCGTATCCACTAGGCGATTAAAATGAGCGATTGAACAATAACGACAGCGTTCAATCGCTCATTAATCATTCACAAATCGGGCATTAAAATGTCAAAAACGACCAGCGATGCGCGCTCCTGCTGGTCGTTCCCGACAGGGCCGTAGCTAGGGTAGTGCGGCCGGTGCCATCGCACAGGGCACCACAGATCAGGGGGCGCTGTTTGGGCCTGTCAGTTTTCTGTCTATTATCATTCTCACTTGTAGCTTCCTCTTATTTCATCCCCAGCATCCCCTGGCCTCCCCTATCTCTTCCCTGGTCCTTCCCCATGAGGCCATTCCCCTTTTTTGGGTGCATTATTTCCCTTTGAAAAATGAAGGGGGGTGCCAATGCTCTTTCTGGCACAGGGCACCAAAAAGTCTAGTTACGGCTCTGGTTTCCGACATCAATCATCGCCTGAACATGCTGGTCAATCTGCCGATAACGACATATTGTGCATGTTCGGGGATAAGGGAAGGTGTCTGCACTGAACGATATATCGTTCAGTGTAGGCACTATAGAGGATGAGGAACGACTGTACGATTACCATGTTGTAATTGTACTGTCGTTCCTCTATTGGCAAGTGGATACGCACTTTTAGTTTCAATGATAGAGCAGAATTAAGATAAAACATTGTTTTTCGGGAAAAGTTGAGATTGTTTTAAAAATATTTCCCAGAGTTGATATACGTTCTGTACTATAATACATTTTACAGTAATTCTGGGTCATTAACATTATAGTCGCCTATTAATCTAAGCATGATTAATTCTGAAGGTACAATTTTCCTAAATATCCTGTGTATCGCTGGAAAGTATGTTTAAGACATTTAAATAGTGATGACCAAAATACGCAACATACAAGGTAGAGAAAATAAATCAAAATTGAAAACTGAAGGTAGAGAGGAGATTGGGGCAGGTGTGAGGGGACATTAGTGTAGGTGGTATAGGTGGGTGTAGGGTAAGCTCTAGTAAAGAGATGGGTTTTACAGGGTATTTAAATGTTTGGGGGAGATGAACTAAGCCTTGGAAAGATATAAAGTGGCGTAAAGTGCCAACCAATCAGCTCCTAACTGTCATTTTATAGTCTGTGTTTAAAAAATGAGTTAGGAGCTGATTGGTTGGCACTTTATCACTCTCCAAGGTTTGGTATATCTACCCCTGTGTGAGAGTTGGATTGAGCATTATAGGGAATGTGAATGTGTAATGGCACAGCAGAAGTTTTGTAACTTGGGTAATCAGTACCCACCCCACTCTCAGCGCCACTGGAGGAGAGGGAACAGACAACATGAGTGGGAATAGTGTCAAATAGGCAAGTAAATGAGAGGAGTGCAGAGACTTCATCAGTTACGGGCAGAACGAACTGAGGGTAGATGGGGAAGGCAGATTGGGGCATCCATTTTATTGTAGCATATATTATATCTCTACAGTTTATTCAGTGGACTGTTTAAAATCAGTAATGTTCAGTTTTACTTTATAGGATTAATCTATAAAACATAGAAATGATCACAGTTGACCCAGGATGCTCGCATTCGTATTGTCTTGTCCACTTCAATTATTGTGCCATGCTACCAGCTTCTTATTAGTGCGTAACTGTCAGCTTTGAAAATGTCATTTCAAGCTATAGAATTCAAGGAAACATCTGCATTCTGCAGTTGAAATAACCATTCACTCACAATATGCTCTTGCTCAGCGGCTGGAATACCTGGTTAGGTGTTGACTGATAGGGACTGACAAACAGAGATGTTTTCACTTCAAACTGTCAGACAATCCATTAAAATATTCCATTATTTTACCAATACATGTAGGTAACAACAGAATCTGAAAATAACCTACAGTACTCACATATAGAGCACATACATTTAACTCAAGAAAAGAAAACTAAACCCAAATAATGTACTGCAGAAAAAAAAAGACGTGCAAATTCTATAAGGTTAGAGGAAGGGGTACAGTAGGTAGATTTCTACAGCCAAATAAAAAGATCAGCTATCAATGCCCTGTATCCGCAGTAGTAACAAAGGTATAGCATGCAGTCATATTGTTGACATTCATAATTAGGATATTAACATTGCAAGGTCGAATGGTTCTGAACATCGACATTCCGAAGCTCGACAAGTTCGTTCACAATGTCGACACATTCGTGTTGACATGCAACATATCGACACGTTCATGTTGATGTGCAGCATGTTCGACATGTTCAAAATGTCGTCATTGTGCATGTCTACATTATGAACATATTAGCATTAGGGCTGGGCTCCGGTTAGGGTCAGGCTGCAGTTAGGGTCAGGGCCTAAGGCTGCCGGCAATCCCAGTAGAACCTTCTGCTCTTTTGTGGTTTTCAGTAGGAGCGTTTATTGTCCATCGATGGCTAGTTACCATCGATGGTTTGATGGTGATGCTGAGTGTTTTTTCACCAACGATGGGATGCCATGGATGGTAAACATCAGTGGCTGATTCGTGACGGTGAGTGCCCTCTCTGCTATTTGCATGCGTGGGCATTGTTTGCGCAGGCGCATGAAAAACCATCAATGGTTTCTTACCAATGGTGAAGAACCAACGATCATCGATGGTCAACACTACCTTTAAGTTTTTAAAAAGAGTCATCTTCTAGTCTCAAGATGTAGCTGTATAGGCAAGATGATGATTAAAACAAAAAATTGTTCATCCTCATTCTACATCAATAGTGCACTTACTGTGACAGCAGTGTCGGCAGAGCGGGGTTGCTGACAATGGGGGTCATTCAGACCCACTCGCGAGCGGCAGTACACTCGCAATTGGGTCGATGTTCCCCACTGCGCATGCGCACGACGGAGGGAGCTCCGTCGAGCGCATGCGCGAGACCTGGCGAGCGACGGGCTTCCCATCGCTCCGGGTCTCGCACCAAAGGGGGCATGCTGTCGATGTTGATTGACAGCATGCCCCCTTTGGTGGGCTCTGGTCAGAGCGTCCGGCTCTGAATCAGGCCCAATGTCCTCAGTACATGGTATGGAAGTGCTGTGGTGCTGGCAGTGTCCTCAGTGAAGAGTACCGGCGATGTTGGCAGTGCAGGGGTGCCAGCGGTGTCTTAGTGCAGTTTTGCTGGCTGTTTCCGGCAGTGCAGGGGTACCAGCTGTGTCTTTAGTGCAGGTTTGCTGGCTGTGTTGGCAGTGCGGGGGTGCCAGCGGTGTCTTTAGTACAGGTTTGCTGGCTGTGTCGGCAGTGCAGGGGTTGCTGATGGTGCCCTCATTACATGGAATGGCAGTGCTGCGGTGCTGGCAGTGTTCTCAGTGAAGGGTACCGGCGGTGTCGGCAGAGTGGGGGTCGCTGACGGTGTCCTCAGTATGTTGGGCAGCAGTGCAGGAATGTCGGCAGCAGTGGTTTGCGGCAGCAGGGGATGCTGCCAGTGGGGGTGCCAGCGGTGTTGGCAGCGGGGGGTACCGGCAGGGGATGGCGGGTGCCATCTTCTTTTTCTCCTTTATGCTGTTTTCAATAGGCTTAATGCTGATTGGCTGAGAGCCGTGACAGACGTCTCTCTCAGCCAATCAGCGTTAAGCCCGCTGAAAACAAAACCTCATGACTCGACACAAGGTCACAAGGTTTTCCCTCGGGTGAGGGATCCGGGGCAGGCATGGAGATCTGAGCTTCGCTCGGATCACCCCAGATCCCCGAAATTTGGGTGAGTTTGGATCTCTGACATCCAAACCCGCTCATCTCTATGTGAAACCAATGGTGCGTCTTTGGACGCAAGTGGCGGATAAGAGGTGCAGCCAATGGGCATCTCTGTACAAATCCCTGCAGCTGCAAAATTAGCATATTTTTGCAGAACTGCTGCGTATGAAATTGCAGCCGCAATGGGTATAGCGTCCACTTCTGAAATCAGGCCCTGTATTACCACAACTGCAGAACTGCCAAAGGAGACCGGATCATTAAACAGATTGAACCCAGACACATGTTAAAAAAAAGGTTAGCCACGTTCAGTCTGAATTTTGCAATGGACTCATACATTACATAAAAAGCTCATTTGTGCAAGGAAAGTGCTTAGGTATGTACAGTCCTGGATAAAGCTGTACATGTACTATAAATAATACTACAGCACAATCTGTTTACATAAAGGACATAAATAGGTGCTCTGAAGCATTTATTCATATTCCTTATAATATTTATGGCTATGTGTACAAGATCTATGCTAGTAAACAGCTCTGCCACTGGCCTACCAAGGACTGATTAAATCCTTCCATGTCAGGGAAGGAAACACATGCTGCAGCCGTCTCTCCCGTGACACCCACCCCTGATATCACACAATCACGTAAAGCTGTGCAGAGACAGCGACAAACAATCTGGAAATGAAAAGCCACAAAATAATGGGGAGCGTGAACCAGCACGTGATGCTTTATTTATAGTGCAAAGAAATGATTTGCATGGGAGACACAGCATGGAACGCTGGGCTTTCAGCCACTGAGCACAATGTAGAATATTGACTTGACATGGAAACCAGGCCCAAATGTTTTTCACAAATAGATAATCACAATAATTAGGACCAGCTCTAAAAATACCACCGACCCATCCATTAAATGAAAGGAAGAGAAATTAGCATTTTGAGCAAAGCTGAATTTTTTATTTTTGTGTTTCTATTATTAGTTTGTTTGATATTTGAATTACTGTAATCAAACATCTCTATTCCACTCTATCTCTGTATTATGATGATACAGTATACATATCCCTCCATACTTACTGTATTCACATTACGTACAAGAATCTTAAACAATAATTAGGTTAAAGTACCATTAAAGAACAAGAAATAACCACTCTAGTACTGTCTTGTATTTAGTAAACAGCGGTGAGTTTAGCTTACTGTTGTTTGTCAGAGTAGCACTTATGTCATCTATAGATGGTAATAGCAGTACGGTCTCTATCAAAAGTCTTTCCGGCTTCAGCTAAGCCTTCCAAGGCCTTGCCGAGTCCCCGTCATCTGCACATGCGCATTAGTGAGTAACACGTCGCTGGCAGCAGTAGGCTGCTGGGAGCTGGCCAGAGTACACTGCCTTCAAGGAGTAAACTGATGGACATCGCTGAACAGGTAAGTCATTTTAAATACTGTACTGGTTATTTGTAATTAGAGTTGGTAATAAATGTTATCATTAGTCACAGGAGCTGAGGTGTGCAGCCTCTGATTGTGCCCCTTCCTTTCTGGCTTAATGCCAGAATCTACTGCGCATACGCGGGTCTCCAGGAAAATAGTGTTCATGCCTTATTACCGGGGACATTTTTTCTGCACGTGTGCGAGTCATTCTGCGAATGGCCGCCGCCATTTTACCTGTGATTTTTGCTGCTCTGCAGTGCTGCCCGGAACTGCAGAGCAGCACTCTGGAGCCTGCCGCACACCATGCACCCATTATAGATTCGCCACTGATTAGTCACCAATCTCACAAGGTTAACCCTTATCCAAACAGTCTTGTTTGTAATTCAGGAATCAGAATTCCCGCAAGAACTAGCCACAGCTTAACAGGGTATGTAGCAAGATCAAAATATCACAAAAAGTCCAGATAGAAGCAGGGGTGTTTCTAGAGAGGAGGGGGCCCGTGTGCAGTTTCCGACATGGGCCCCCTCCTCTTTGTCCAGCAGCCAGCAGCGCACTGAGCCGGGGTTATAGACTCTGGGCACTAGCGTGTGCCCAGAGTCTATAGAGTATGCGCAGGTCACCGGGAAAATCGCCGCGGTGGCCATTTTTCCTGTACTGTGCATGCGCAAACGACAGGTAAAAATCACCACGGCAGCCATTTTCCAGTTATTTTTACAGCGCTGGACCGCCACGCTGACATGGGACTTCGGAGAGGTAAGTAATGCAATGGGTGCAGGGTGTGCGGTGCGGGGCCCTCCTGGACCCAGGGGCCCGTGTGCCCCATACACCCTGCACCCATTATAGATACGCCCCTGGATAGAAGTCTGGACTTCAACACCTTTCAACTCTTTCAGAGATAATTTTACTTGGCCTTCTTGGTTCCTGTCTTTTAAAAACTTCAGGGTCTGGTGAATACCTAAGCTGTGTGCTTGATATTTAAACAACCCAGGATTGGGCATAGATTCAAAATGGACTTGCTGGTGTCAGCAATAATCTTTTATACCCTGTGCAGTCTAGGTGCGAGTAAGCCTGTGTAGGTACCTCACAGTAACAAAGGGGTTTGGTTTCCATAATGAAGAAAGCCTCCTCTTCCATGATGTTAATGGAGTCCCAGCTTACTGTTTGAGAGAAACAGAGGAAGACGAGGGGAGGGCAAAGGGGCAAGTGGAAGGAGCTGGAAGGTATAGATGAGTCTCCTGCTATTATCATCAGACTTGCCTGGAATAATAAATTACATGTATCAATATTACATCAGTGACACATATTTGAACACAAGCTATATGGATAACCAAACTCACTAAACTTTCTATCTGGAAATAACACAGGACAATATTGTGTGAATGAAAACCATGTACTTGCCATGTATGGGTGAAATGGTGTAACCCCCCTCCCATTTATATACATAAATTACTATGCAATGTGCATGTAATCCAACAGGCAGCAATTGCTCCATGACTGCCATACTCACCCTGTGCATTTCATTAACAGTATAATAGTGACGGGTGCATAAGGAGAAAGCAGATATGGTAATGTCTCACAAAGGAAAAACAGAGCTGTTCTGGGATAGTCACGTCCCTCTCATCACATTCATGGCTGTTGGTAACATCAGCAGCACTTGTATTTCTTTATTATGATCTGCCAAAAACTCAAAGCATAAGAAACTTTTTATCATTACCATGTCTCCCACTACTATGGGGTGGCATGTGGCAGGCAGTTTTTGTTGTGTGCCTACTGCATATACTTGCAAATCCTTTAATGCTTGTCCTTTTTTAATCATATAAAATAGCTGGGCATAACATTAGTTTAGGATTAAAAGTAAAATCTCTGCAGTTGAAATGTTCAAAGCAGCTATTCAGATGACATGTAACACAAGAGCTACGGCATGGAAACAAAGTAAACTACTATGCTAACTAGCTTTAATCAATGTATTATTTATGGTTCCATTGTATCTTTTAACTTCCCCGCTAGCTTGTGGGTGGTAAAGACATGTGTAGATCCTGTTTAACATAAGGGGGCTATTCATGAAAGGGTGGTGAGAGATAAAATTGTGATGGATAAAGTACCAACCAATCTGTTCCTAACTGTCACTTGACAGGCTGTGTTTGAAAAATGACAGTTAGGAGCTGATTGGTTGGTACTTTATCTCTCACAATTTTATCTCTCTCCAAGGGGTAAATTTACTAAAGTGAGAGTTTTTGAAGTAGAGATGTTGCCTATAGCAACCAATCAGATTCTACTTAGTATTTAAATAGCACCTTCTAGAAGATAATAATTAGAATCTGTTTGGTTGCTATGAACAACATCTCCTCTTCTAAAAACTCTCTTTAGTAAAGTGATCTCCAAGCTTTCATGAGTACCCCCTTAGAAGGTGATACATTTTCTTAAAGATAAGTCCACATTTTCTTAAATAGCTTGTGGTTTCTCAAATCTACATAAAAACCGTTGGTTTTGAAACCGACATCAAACCGACCTTTATTAAATTTACCCCATGGCAACATTTATGATGTGTTTGCTACAAAATGATAGCTAGAAGCTGGTTGCTATGGGCAACTTTTCTACTTGTCATCTTAAGATAGTTTAGTACATCTCCACCTATGTACTAAGTACAGGTGTACATAGCTTCTTAAGCAAACATTATAATACATATGTTTATATTGCTTAGTACTGATTACAGTGAGTTCATGCAAATTTAATAAATTCTACACAAGAGTCAAATTAATAAAGGAACAGCATTGCATCATTTTAAAATTATTAAATAGGAGCCATATATATATATATATATATATATATATATATATATATATATACTGCTTAGTGTGTGTGCCTGCTAATAATAGGTTAAAAGTGAAGTGACTAAAGATGTTTCACACTTCAAAAAACACATTGTGTCACTGTCTGGGTTAAACAATCATTTCTCATAATCTTGCCTATAAACTAGAGATGAGCGGTTTGGTTTTGCTGATAATTGAGCATACCGGAACTTTGGGGTCCTGAGTCAAACTGAGTTCAGAATCGAGGCTTCTCGCCTAGTTTAAAACTGGGATCTAATCGCATATTTTTGATAACATGTAAGTCCCTTGCTCATGATTTCAGGTGCTGTGAGGTGGTCAAAATTGACTGGTAATTAATATTATTGATATTAATAATAGTAGGAACAAAAACATGATTTTAGCTGTTTTTATCAAGTTTTAAAGAAATTCGAAACTGAAACCAAACCAAAACACTTGATGGTGGTTTTGCCAAAATCAAAACCAAAACACAAAGATGATTTAGAACCAAAACCAAGACACGGGGGTCTGCACACATCTCTACTATAAACTGACTTAGGGCCTGAGGGCCTGATTCAGAGCCGGACGCAATTAGCGCTCGCTCGTCCAGAAAATAGGGGTGGCTATTCAAATGAACCGTTCGCTGTTTGCGGTCTGTTCACACCTCTAGGTCTGAATGAGCGTACAAAACTTGCGGTCGTTTTTTTAAAAAATACGCCCCCTGGCCGCTCGCATCCTACGTCATGTCCGCTATTTATTAGATTAATCGAGTACATCGACCAGCGTATGAACTGCTCGCTATTCTTGTGGTTGGTTTTTGCTACCACAAATTTGCGAGCAGTTCTGGCTATAAAATAACCCAGTGACGTGGTCAGTGACGCTGCTGTATTAATTATGCACACCCATAAAATGCCCGTTTTGACCTTTAAGCACGCCTGCGTTCTGATCTCCACTCCCCGTTTTCAAGCACCTTCCCCTGTTACCACCCACATACGCCTCCTCCTGTCACTCATATTAGCAGGCATTCGCTATTTAGCGAACAAATGATTGTCGGCCGCACTGACTGGTTCGCGCATGCGTATTACGATCCGTACGCATGCGCAGTTGGGCAAACATCGCTCGGAGCGAACGAGCGGCCACTTACGAGCGGCTCTGATTCAGCAAGAATGGCTATTGCGATTACGCATGCAGACAGCCGATTATCGCAAAGCATTGCCGTATGCACGGCCATATGCATCGCAATGCACATACGCGAAGGTTCCACTGTGATTGTGCTGCAGAGACAATGCAGACTGATCGCAGAGTGATTGACAAGAAGTGAGTGTTTGGGGGTGGTGATGGGGGGGTGGTGGTTGGCGAAACGCAGGCGTGCCAGTGCATTTAAACGCCGTTACAGGGGCATGCATAAATTATCCACTCCGATGGCATATGCAGCTTGAGCTATCACTGCGTGCAACGAAATTAGCAATTTCTGAGTAAGGTCAGGGCTGCCGTAATTCTGCGTGAGGGACCGATGGTACTCGATGTTACCGATGTTTGTGAAGAATTGAAAAGTAATACGGATGTGAGATAGCGGTAGTGTGAGGCAGTGGCTGTCTCTATGCTGGCAGTGCAACAGCATTGCAATTGCACGCATTAGCAAATTTCCACAGCAGACCTGCGTACGATTACGGAGCTGCGACCGCAATAGAGATCCTTGCTGAATCAGGCCCTTATTTCTTCAGACAGATTAATCAAAGAGTGCCACAGTGATCTTGCTCGCTCATAATGGAATGATCAGCTGCATTCTCCTGAACATACTGTAGGCTCAACCTACAAAATGGCTGCCGACACTGTGTGCAAGTGGTAACATATATGCCAGCAGTTCTGCTTTTGTTATCTGAAAGGATATGAACTGAGCAATATGTGGAATTGACCTCTGTAACTTTGCTAAACTCGCCGTATGGAGTATTTTTTGGGTCTGCATGAGTTTGTGTAAATAACATATTTTATTTATTGGATAAATATTGAATACACATTCTCCAAACTAAAACAATGCCCTGCAGAAGAAAACACATTATAGAATTTTCCAACAAAATATATTTTCCTGATCATTTGATCCATAAATATGCACATAGAGCTTTTTCTACCATTCCCCTGATGGGGCAAGTTAATGATCTTCTGCATCATTGCCTGTTCCACTCAAAAAAACATATACATCCATCTAATAACAGTGAAACAAGCCGTAGCTTGAAATGCTGCTTGACTACACACTCGTTTAATAAAACATAAACAGTATAAAAAGATTTCCTGTTTATGATGGGTAGAAATGAAAATGGCCTCAGAAGGACCAATTTCTTACATCTTTCCAAGCATATGGGGGAATATCTGTGGCCTCAGCACTTACATATTTATTCATGAACTTCCTGGGGAAACCGTTTATGTAAATAAAGTTAATACGGTACAATGGATTGAAAGTAGAGATAAATTCATTTTTATGCGTTGCTGTCCTGTTGTTATAAGGTATCTGAGTCTTCCGCTATTAACAACAAAATTGCGGTACAGGTATTTGGTAGAAAATTTTGCAGAGTAGCCCCCAGCACAATTCCTAAAGCTGGGTACACACTATAAGATATATCAGATGATATATTGTTCCGATGTGGGTCAATATATCATACGGATCGTATAGTGTGGACGCCACATTGCGCGTGCGCACTGGTCGTTCATCGCATCGTCCCATCTACTGTGCTGCACAGCAGATGGCACGATGTGGTGAGCAACGTCATGCTACTACATGCACCGTCGTACATCAGATCGTGCATCATGTATCGCCAGCGCAATGTATTGTTACATTGTGTCGTTCTATCGGCTGGGTACACATCGTATATTGTGTATCCATTTTAATGCTTGCCATTAATGTGAAGGTCCAACCTCTGAGATCCTTATTCTCTGCCCTGATGGCATTGAGCAGAAACAATGAAGGGTCCAGTTTGGAGTCAACTGAAAAGAGACCCCTATTTTTGATAGGGATGTGCGTCGGACCATTTTTGCTGGATTTGGATTTGGATCTGATTCATCGTCCGGACTTGGTTTTGTCAAACCTGCCGTGACTGGATTTGGATTTTTTAGAAAAATGTAAAGAAATAGCTAAATTCACTTAATTTGGGCTTTTATTTTGTTCCTAGAGTATTATTAACCTCAATAACATTAATGTCCAATCATTTACAATCAATTTAGACCACCTCACAGCTTATAATATTGTTTTCACCATTATTGGCCAGAGGTTGTAGTGAGCTGACTGGTTACTAAGCAACAGAAAAGTGTCAGAAATGAAAGGCAGTGCAAGATGGGAATTGTCCTTGGGCCCTCCCACCCACCCAGTGGGGTACGGCCAGCAGAGTCACAGTAGTTGTATACACAGCAGGCTACGGCCCAAGGAGTCACAGTGCTTTATACACAGGAGGCTAAGGCCCAAGGAGTCACAGTGCTCGTATACACAGAGGCCTAAGGCCCACAGAGTCACAGTGCTTGTATACACAGAGGGCTAAGGCCCACAGAGTCACAGTGCTTGTATACACAGAGGGCTAAGGCCCACGGAGTCATGGTGCTTGTATACACAGAGGGCTAAGGCCTGTGCCTGTATACACAGTGTGGTACCGCACCAAAAATACACGCAGCCACTTGTGAGTCTCGACAGTGTGCAGTCAGTGTGCCCCCTTACACAGTCACTTTGCCAGCACAGCCACTTGTGAGTCTCTGACCCAGCACTTAATCAGCAGAGTATAGCACAGCATACATCACCGTGCAGAGTGCCCCCTATACAGCCACTTTGCCAGAACAGCCACTTGTCCCACTCAAGTCCCAGCCAGCATAGCCACTTGTTCCACTCTAGGCCTAGCCAGCACAGCCACTTGTCCTACTCTGGCCCCTCCAGTAATCTCTGCAGAGCAGTGTGCAGTGCGGATCGTGCCAGTGAAATGGTGCTAAGGCTTGGTCTCGGCGCCTTATGTAGAGGCGAACGCTCGCCTCTCTCTCGAGTTCGGTACTCTCGCGTGGATCCGATGTCAGGAGGCTGACGTTTGGCCTCGCAGTGGGATCCGAGTTGGCGGGAACACCTGAGCCACGGTTCAAGTGGACTCGGATCCCCGACGTTCGGAGCGGTCCGGATTCTACAGAATCTAGAACGCTCATCCCTAATTTTTGATGGGCCTGAACTCTATCCCAGTAATCACAAAGCGGTGGATGAAGCCATTCAAATTCCCAACAAATATTATCACTATGGGCCAATTGTGTTGGCTTGATGATGGTGACATGGGACACGTCTGACATAGAGCTCTGTTTGCAACATATACCAAGTTGGTCCCTAGGTTGTAGGGAAATCATATGTTGGTAGTGGCATGGGAGTAGGCTTGTAGGTGGAATGAGAGGTGCTTATCAGAGATATGGTGAAGGTCACAGGTAGACCTACAAGGGCGGGTGTTTTGGGATGAGATTGAATGAAGTTGCTGTATCAAGTGGTGAAAAGACATGTGATAAATGCTACCTCAAAGCTGATTGAAGAGCAACTTTTCCACTGTTTTCACTGCTTGATGCATTAACTCCTAAGGGTAAGTAATATGAATTTGATACTGGAGGATACAGGCAGCCAGTATAGGGACTTGCAGAGTGGAGTGATAGATGTCTATTGTTGAGAGAGGAACATCAGCCTTGCTGCAGAATTTAAGATGGATTGAAGCAGGAATGGGGTGCAAAGATAGAGGTGGATGCAGTATTTATAAGGTGAAGGTGACAGGACTGGGAGAGAGGTTGGAAGTTGTATGATGGCATGTTGTTAGGATCTGCACTTAGAAGATTATTTTAGTTGCTGCTGAGGCACTGCACTAATTACTGCCTGTCTGACTGATTCTCCCCTGTCTGTGCACAGCCCAGATACATACCAGTCTGTCATTAAGGAAGGCTTGCTCTGATTGGGCCCTGTTCTGTTAAATTCCAGCCAGTCCTTCACTCCATACCGGTGATAGAGTCAGGGCCGGTGCTAGCCTTCTAGGCACCCTAGGCATAACTTCTGCATGTGCCCCGGCCCCTACCCCCCTCCCTGTACTCATTTAGCCCCTCAGGTGAAAATGACTTTGCACAGGTGGAGTGGCAGATGAGTTTTGTGATAAAAAATACATATATACACTACAGTATATAAAACTTATCTGCCACACCACCTGTGCGAAGTCATTTTCACCTGAGGGGCTAAATGAGCATGAAGAGGGGGACGCAGGCAGATGTATACACACACACACACATATATATATATATATATATATATATACACAGGGGTGTAACTAGAACTTTTTGGGGCCCATAACAACATTTTTAAGGGGCCCCCCTAACTTATATCTTACACAATGCCCACTTGTAATGGTGCCCCTTATGCAATGCCCCCAGCAGTAATAATGCCCCTAAACATAATGCCTCCTATAGTAGTGTCCCCAGTTGTAATGCAGTGGCATCAGTAGTAAAGGCCCCTGTAGTGCCCCCAATAGTAAGGCCCTGTAGTGCGGCCCCTGTAATGCCCCCTATAGTGTCCCCAGTAGTGCTGCCCCTGTAATGCCCCCTGTAGTGCAGCCCCTGTAGTGCGGCCCATATAGTGCCCCCAGTAATGCGGCCCCCCATACGTGCATATATACATACACAAAAAAAAATACAACACTTACCTTAAACCCCGCTCCAGTGCCTGCTGTGGTCCGTCCCCGACGCCCACTCCTCGGAACTATGGGAGTGATGTCATGACATCACTCCCTTAGTGCACTGCGGGACCCAGAAGACAGAGCTCAGAGTGCGCTCCGTCCTTCAGCTGGCGCGGGATGGGGGGAGGGCGGTTGGTAAGGAGCCGGGTGCCGCCGGGGGGGGAGGTAGAGAAGGAGCCGGGTGCCCGCTGGTAACACAATCTCAGCGGGCATCCGGCAAATGGGGGGGAAGCTGCCCACTAGAGGCCGGGCGCCTCTAGTGGCTGGCACCCCTAGGAAGCTGCCTAAGCTTGCCTAGTGGAAGCGCCGGCCTTGGATAGAGTTTCTCGTACTTCTGGTTGTTCCAGTCTCCTAATTCCCAGTCGAGTTCCTCAGCCAGTTTACTGGGTTGTCTCCTGCCATTTGTATCATCCAGGCGGCACAGTCTGCATTCCATTTGCTCGTGTTGCTTGTGTTATCTAGGCACCGTGGTGTGCTTCTTTCTCCTGAAGCGCCAGGCTAGCTCGGTGGCTTGTGTCATCCCAGTGACATCAGCCGCAATTCAGTGTTCCGAGTGCGCAATCCAGTGCACCGTCACCAGTGTCATCCCAGCGGCACTGGTTGCAACTCAGCGTTCTAAGTGCGCAATCTAGCGCACCGTCACCAGTGTTATCCTGGTGGCATTGGTAACAACTTAGCGTCCCCAGTGCACAAACCAGCGCACCGTCGCCAGTGTCATCACGGCGGCACTGGTAGCTACTCAGCATCCTCTGTACGCAAACCAGTGCACCGTCGCCAGTGTCATCTCGGCGATCCTGGTAGCAGCTCAGCATCTCCAGTGCGCATTCCGGCGCACCGTCGCCAGTGTCAACCCGGTGACATTGGTAGCAGCGCTACGTCCCCGTGCTTTGACCATCTAAGACTCAACACCCCAAAGGCTGCATCTAACCCTTGGGCCCCAGGTCACAACTTGCCAAGGCAAAGCAGCCCTCAAGGCTGCTCCACCAGCCCAAGGGCTGCATCTTGCTCCAGGCCCTCAGGCCACTACCATCCAAGGCAAACCAGCCCTCAAGGCTGCTTCCCCAGCCCAAAGGCTGCATCTTGCTCCAGGCCCTCAGTCCACTACCAGCCAAGGCAAACCAGCCCTCAGGGCTGCTTCATCAGCCCAACAGCTGCATCTTACTCCGGGCCCTCAGGCCACTGCCTACCAAGGCGCACCAGCCCTCAGGGCTGCTTCAACAGCTGAAAGGCTGTCTCTCTCCCTTAGCCTCTTGGCTACAAATAATCCCTGCAAATCAGCCGTCAAGGCTGTTCACAAATTAGGTCAGACCAAGACTAACCCTCTGCCCTAAACACATGTAAGTAGAATGCTGTAAGCTCAATACAAAAACTACCTGTCAGGTTTCTGCTAGCACACACAACACTGTGTATAGAATTCCCACACCTATACTGTAATTGTGAATACAGCTTCCATATTCAGTACTATTCAAGGGGACTAAGCGGCCTATTTATCATTATTATTTTTACTAAAAAGAATTTGAAAAAAGTGTGTTTCCACACCCTTTTCACATTATTTTAGTATCACATAAATTTATTACAGGGCAATTGGAGTAGTTTTCGTGAAAAACAACTCCAATTCCTTCAATTCACATATTATTAGTAAATAGATCGCATTTCCCATGCTTGTAATGGGAAACGTGATCTGCTCAGATTTACTAAATATAAAATGTGAAAAAATACCCGGGGAAGCCCTGTGATAATAACGCCACCTAGAGATGGCGTTATCCAGGGTTTCCCCCGGTTCCCCGACTCCTGCTCTGCTCTGACAGGCAAAGCAGAGCCAGGAGCCAGCTCCCTGTGATCAGCTTTGTGGTCTAAATATACCACAAGCTGATTACTGTTAAAAAATAAAAAGTTAAAAAGAAAAACACTTACCTGCATCCAGGGACTTTTGATTGATGCTCCAGTGATTTCCTCTGGGGCTCCGGTCAGCTGGTCCCTGGGCAGTGATGTGCGGTCTGGTGAAGCAGAGCTTTTCCTGTCATACTTATGTATGCGCCATAGCTTTGACTATAAAAATGTGAAGAGAATGTTATATCTTCATTGTATTGTTCTAATCATATTTTTAGTCAAAACTCTGGAGTAAAAAGTGTATGGCATGGAGTAAAAAGTGTATGGCATGTGTGGCACTGCCTTCCCTGTCTACCTTTTCTCGCACATCCCTGATCAAAACACATCAAATTTCCAGCACTATATACTGCTGCACCTTTGTATAATTCCCACATGAACCTTCATATATGTATCTGTTAATCTGCACTGCAACTAGCCAGTACCTCTCCAGCAGTGGCGTATCTATAATGGGTGCACCGCACACACTGCACCCATATTTTTTTTAAACTTACCTGTCCGAGGTCCTGCGTCGGGTGTCACTGCTGCTCAGAACACTGGAAAAATGGCCGCCGCGGCCATTTTCGGCCGCTCTGCGCATGCGCAGTAGACTCTGGGCACTAGAGTGTGCCCGGAGTCTACTGAACATGCACAGAACAACGGAAAGTGGCCACCGCGGCCATTTTTCCAGTGTTCTGCGCATGTGCAGTAGACTCCGGGCACACTCTAGTTCCTGGAGTCTACTAATGCTCCAGTGGCTGGCCAAACGGGTCAGTCAGCTGCCAGCCACCAGGGAGAGAGGAGGGGGCCCCGCACCAGGAGTGCACACGGGCCCCCTGCTCTCCAGCCATTTACCTCACCGCATGTCACTGCTGCAATGTGACCCTGGTCAGCTGCTGCATAGAGCAGCTGACCTGGGTCAGTGTACGAGCCAGGAGACCAGCCGTCTGGAGCCCCAGAGGGAGGACTTCACCGAAGCAGCGATCGCTGAGGTAAGTGTAAGTGAGCGAGGGGGCCGCAGGGGGGTCAGTGAGTGGACGGCGCATGCGCTGACATCTCACTGTATTTTTTGCAAGAGAAGACTGCAGAGGGGATTCGCAGTGACAGAACTTTATCGCAAGCTTTGTCCCTGCAAGGAATTTTTGATAAATTCCTGTGATATCTCCTAAATTCGCAATGCGAAGTTAGGCAAAATATCACACTACAACCACATTTGAAAAGCGGATTGTAGTAAATAGGGCCCTAAATATATTCATACTTATTTGCTTCAAGTAATGGGTAGTAGATGTCTTGATGGAAGGTGTCTGCACCCATAATTTCTAAATAGGGGATTAACCTTTAACTGTACACTTTGACCTTTAACCCAAGACAATTGCCTCTTTTGTCCATTTCTTACTAATGATCTTCAAACAGCAGTATAGAATGATACTGGGTTACCTGAGCATATCTAGGGGTCCAGGTTCCCCCCACAGATTGAAGGAGAACACAGGGGGGGAGCAAAAAGACAAATAGGTCAAAAAGCCTAAAAAAAGTAGAGGAAAATAAAAAAGGACAACCAGGAAAGATCTTTAATTTAAGTAATAGAAAATTAAGTATAGAGGAAAGGGTCCAACAAGTAATACAAATCTCTTTGAACTGTTTCTAGATACTTAGATATTAAGGAATTTAGGGCCTGATTCAGACCCACTCGCGAGCGGCTGTCCGCTCGCAAGTGGGTCGATGTTATGGACTGAGCATGCGCACGACGGAGGGAGCTCCGTCGTGCGCATGCGCCAGACGCGACGAGCGAAGGAAAGTCCTTCGCTCGTTGTGTCCGATCAAAGGGGGCATGCTGTCAATGTTGATTGACAGCACGCCCCCTTTGGTGGGCGTGCCGGGGGCGTGCCTCCCTGACGGGGGCGTTCCCACGGGAACGCCTCCCGTCAAAAGCCGGCCCACTGACATCACTAGTGATGTCAGTGGGAGTGATTTTGGCTCTGATAGAGCCAAAATCACTCCGGAGCTTGCGGTTGAAAACCTCAACCGCAGGCTCCGGCTCGCAATTTCGATGGTCGCGATGGTCACGACCATCGCGGCCATCACAATGCACGCTCGTATAGCCTGTGGGTGGTGACCCACAGCTATACGAGCGTCCAGGAGGACGCTCCATGAAAATGGAGCCCGGCCCTCATTCAGAGCGTGCGCTCTGCTCAGAGCGTACGGCTCTGAATGAGGGCCTTAATCATTTATAAGATCACTATAAAAAAATTCTTCTCTAATAAGGAAATACATATGAACAGTATACCTAATGAAAGATCAAATTCAAAAACAAATCAAAATTTTATCCCACCAATTACATAGGTACAGGTTGAGTCTCCCATATCCAAATATTCCGAAATACGGAATATTCCGAAATACGGAATATTTTTGGCATGACTCAGATAATGAAACCTTTGATTTTTGATGGATCAATGTACACAAACTTTGTCTAAAGCACAAATTATTAAAAATAAAGTATAAAATTACCTTCAGCCTGTGTGTATAAGGTGTATATGATACATAAATGAATTTCATGTATGTACACAAACTTTGTTTGAGCCACAAAATTATTGAAAATATTGTATAAAATTACCTGCAGGCTACGTGTATAAGGTGTATATAACACATAACTGCATACCGTGTGTATATTTGGGTCCTATTCCCAAGATATTTCATTATGATATGCAATTATTCCAAAATACGGAATATTCCGTTATCCAAAATACACCTGGTCCTAAGCATTTTGGATATGGGAGACTCAACCTGTAGTTGTATTGACTGTTTTGGCAAGTTGGAAATTTAAGAAGTTCAATAGTGTACACAATAAAATAAATCTATAAAATAAATAAATACGCGTATGTCTGCATGCGAAATGTTACGTTACAGTGTAATATAGCGTTTCACATGGAGAAACATCAGAGTTGCACACAGAATATAGGCATGCCGCATATCATTCTAATCAGCATGAGCTGCTTCTGCGTCCTATTGCATCACTCTGTGAATTAGATGTATATATTTTTTAATCATTTCTTTTATTCATCAGAGCATCATATATCAAAAGATAAAATAAATTGCACATAGAGCAAATACTTATTAAAGGTATATGTACAGTATAACAGTAATACAATATATTAAGCAGAAAAACATTTCCATCAAAAGGGAAAAGCCAAAAATGCCAAATTATATCCAGGGCAATCTAAACATGGCAGGCACATCCCCATGAACAAAAATGTTTCCTATACAATAAACAAAAAGGGGAAAGAGAACCCAAAAATAAACAAAGCCCACCTCTATAGAAGGCAAATAAATGGGTGGATCATTCAATAAAATCCATGTTTCATACCAAGAAGTATTACAAAAGCACAAATGTATTTAGCGTTTTAGGAATCAATAATACCTTCCCACAACTGGAAGAAAGAAGCCATTTTAGTCTCCTTATACAGGGTAGTTTTTAGCCAATCCATTTGGAAAGAACAAAATTATTTAGCCCGGAATAAAGAAACCAATGGGGAATCTGCACGGGTCTACATCTGTAGTATACACTAATGTGCCACCGCAAATATACCCAATAATAGCTTTTTAATTTCCCCTCTACCTGAGACATAATACTTTCCCCTCTAACTGGCAGAATACCCAAAACCAAACACTCTGCCGGTAATGGAAGATAATTAACCAAATACATAAGTTGCATCGGAAGCCCCACATTTTGAACAATAGAATAATATGGGGGAATACAGTACACCAGGTAGATAAACCTGTAGATATGTTAGTATGTTCTAAGAGAGTCTGAAGGATTTTTTATGAAAAGAAATTGCCACCCACCCATCGGTCTAGCTAACAATAGATCAAAGGACTTGGACAAGTTTCCTAAGGAAAGATTCCGTATCATGGAACTCACATAGTGTTGCACCTGATATAGCGCCAGAGAATGGGATTGAGGTAATCCATATTTATCTACTAACTCTGCCACTCGATAAGGCCGACAGTTTTCAGTGTCAAACAATGCTCGGACGTAAGGAATCCCCCTATCGGGCCACAACGAGAAGGGGCAGAAGCCTCCAAATTTTGAGACTCAGGTTTTAAAAGTAATGGGTGAAAGAGAGAACGGTGACAATTTAAATTCCTTTGCTTTCTGGTAAAGTGCCAAACTTGCCACGCAACCATCAGCAGGGGATTACTAATAATATTCTCAGATAGTTCTTGTTTATGGGAATGGAGAAACACCAATAGGTGCTGATCAGATAGAAAAGACTGATCTAGCTTTGAACCAGTATATAGCTCCATCCTATGCATCCAGTCCCGTATGTATCTCATAACTCCAGCATGGCTACACAATTTTATATTAGGTAGGTTAGCCCCTCCATTAGCCTGGGTTTGTTGGAGCTTCAACAAGCCAATTCGTGGACGTTTATTTTTCCAGATAAAGTCCTGAAATGTTTTGTGAAAAAACTTTTCATCCGCCTGTGAGAGCAGACTTGACAACATCTGTAAAGGGTAGAGGAGATTAGGGAATGAGTTCATTTTTAATAAATGGTTCCTACTTAAATAGGACAACATAAGGTGACACCACCGAGACAGTTCACCCACTACCTCTCGAATAAGCAACCTCATATTAAGATCATATAAGTCCTTAGTATGATGTGGTAATTCAATTCCCAGATATCTAAGAGAAGTAGTAGCCCACACCATAGGATAATGGTCACCCCAGTGTGACCTCACCATGGGTCCTAAATACATCGCTTCTGACTTCCGAATAAATACTAAAGCCAAAAACTTTAGCATAATCTGACAATTTATCAAAATCTTGGGTAAGGTCTCCTCTGGATCTGAAATATAAAGTAATAGTCATCTGCAAAGGCCTGGATTTTAAACTCCTGGGAACCCACCCAAATACCCTACAAATCTGGGCAGGAATGGAGATTATGCAATAATGGGTCTAATGCTATATTGAACAACAATGGCGATAGAAGGCATCCTTGTCTAGTGCCCCTTGTCATTGTAATGGAGAGCAACTGGTGCCATTAATTATCAGGGTAGTGGTCGGCGAACAGTATAAACAGTGAAACAGGTCAGAAAAAGGTCTACCAAAGTCACATAATTCAAACATTTTAAGTAAATGACCCCAAGACACTGTTTCAAATACCTTTTTCTCGTCCAAGCTCAAAAGCATTGCTTCCAAAGTGGGCAAGGAGAAGGAATTAGACACATTAGTTACCGCAGCCGTTGTAACCCCTTTCACTGAAAATCTACCATGGGTGAATCCCAATTGATGGTGTGTTAGGATACAAGGTAAAAATAATTGACGGTGGTTGGCCATTATTTGGTCAATATTTTGAAATCTTGATTCAAATGTGTAATAGGCCTGTAGGATGTAACCAATTCTGGATCTTTGGACGGCTTAGGTATAACTATAGTATATGCTCTATTAAAACTGGGATAATGGAGATGGCCATCCAAGATACCCCAATACAAAGTAGTGAGAAATGGAACCAATTGTGGCTGTAACATCTTATAATATTCTCACGAAAATCCCTCGGGGCCCAGAGATTTATTGTTAGGAAGATGGGAAATAATCTCAGGTCTTTGTCTCTGTTAATATCCTGAGTCAAAATTTCTCTCTGGGCAGAAGAAAGTTGCAGAAGCCTCGCCTCAATCAACAGATCCCAATGTAAGCCTGGAAGTTCCGGAGAGGCCCTATACAAGGATTTATAATAAGTAACTCTGAAATGTAGATATTATATCAGGAGTAGATGCTACATGGGTGGATGTAGTAGGATTACATAATACCCTAATAGATTGGCGAGGATCTATTGCCCCATCTATAATAGCGATTCTTTGCATAATCTGCATAATCTGTTTGGATCCCAGCATTGGTCAATAGAAAACTCTCCAGCAATTGACAATGTTGTTTAGAAGCCTCAAAGTTACTATCATAGGGATAAATCTCATATGTAATATATGCTGTATGCATGGCACTATGCAAGGCATAATATTTACTGCAGTATTCCTGTCTCTTCCTAGCCTGATAGGCAAAAATATGACCCCTCAGTTTCCCAAAAGAGGACAGTGGCCCTGATTCAGAGCTGGACGCTCTGACAGAGCGCTCATCTGAATCAGGGCCGTCCCTCCTCCTTTTTGGAGCGGCGTCCAGGCCGCTCGCATAGCTGTGGGTGACCACCCACAGCTATAGCGAGTGGCCAAAATGATGGTTGCGATGGTCAAGACCATCATGACCATCGGGCTTGCGACGAGACCCTTGCGGTAGGGTCTCGCTGCCGCAAGCCCTGGAGTGCTTTTGGCTCTATCAGAGCCAAAAGCACTCCCACTGACATCACTAGTGATGTCAGTGGGGCCGGCCCCAGATGGTAGGCGTTCCCATGGGAACACCTCCGTCTGGGCACCCACGCCCCCGGCACGCCCACCAAAGGGGGCGTGCTGTCACTCACCATCGACAGCACGCCCCCTTTGGTGCGAGACCCATAACGACGGCTTGCCCGTTGTTATTCGGGTCTCGCGCATGAGTACGACGGAGCCGCCTCCGTTGTGCGTATGTGCACTTGGGCACCATCGACCCGCTTGCGAACGCTCAGCGCTCGCGAGCGGGTCTGAATTAGGCCCAGAATCCTCCCAATGTACTAAATTGTTATCCACAAATTTCATCCATTTGGAATGAAGGTATTGATTAAAGTGTCAGATTGCCATAAAAAGACAGGAATCTCCAAAACCCACAGGACAATCCAGAAGACCTAGTCTAAACATCCAAAGAAATTGAGGCATGATCTGATATGACTATACGATAAATATCAGAGGAGAGTACTAAAGGAATCAGTCGGTCATCTGCCAGTAAATAATCAATGCGGAAAAAAGACTTTTGTACCCGAGAGTGATAAGAATGGGACCTGTCAGTAAGATTGAGAAGTCCCCAGACATCACACAAACCATGGAGCGTGATTAATAAACCGGTGCCACTCGTTCCCGGAGGAGTCAGAGATGACGAGGGCCCAGAGCGATCAAGTGTCTTATTAGCTACACTATTAAAGTCTCCCCCACCAGCAGGTTCAGAGTGGGATGACCCAAGAGTAAATTAGCGATCACACAAACAAAATCCAAATGAGGAGAATTAGGGACATATATATTGAGGAGGGTGTACGGTTCACACCCTATGAGTACATCTAGCAAGAAATACAATATCGCTCTGGTGATAATAATGGAATAATATAGGCGCTTATGGCTCTCCGTGGAAATAAGCGGGTGTGCTCTTTGATAAAGCTTCATGTAGTGGAAGCGAAACTAGTTAGAGGATTTTCATCAAGTGACACAGTCGTTTTGCTGACCCTGGACACCCGCTTATTTCCACGGAGAGCCATAAGCGCTATATATATTGCGGTGACGGTGCCCACTGGCTGGATTCAGGACGGTGAGAGAAAATCAGGCGGTCATGTGTTGACCATATTACAGCCTCAGGATTTCCCCGTCAGAGGTTAACCTTGTCCATTGGCCAGGCGGTAGGAGATACCAATAACCGCTACACCTCTTCAGGATATACAGGTGGATTATACGTACGCTTCAAATTAGCGTGAAGTCCATGTTTCCTAAATAACATTATACTGTTTACATCTTTGGAAATCATTTCAGCATTACCCCTTGTTTAAAACCCAGAGGTAGAATCAAGGGGATATTAGGACTCTCACATGTGGACTTTGATCGGGTGAGAACTGTCAGATCAAGATTGGTCACATTATATATGAAATATACAATTTTTTATATATATTCTTTATGTTTTTTTGCTTCCTTTAGTAAACTTGCCAGTTATGCAGGTTTTTATTAGGAACTAAGAAGTTCCATGGTAATGCATGATAGTCTGTATAGACTTTTACAATATTAAGGTGATTGTTATATGTCATTTGTATACCACTATTGACATGCTTATTGTGTGTTTATTAAATATATGTTAGATTTATTTGGTGTCTTGAATTAATTTCTGCCACGTTAAGTATTTATTTGTAATTACAAGTCCAATTAGCGCAACTCCACCAGTGTAATATTTATAAAGGAAAACGACACACTTTGTTTAATGCAGAGGCTGCATAAGTACATATTGTCTGAGGCCGCCCAATGTGTCTCTTGTAGAAATGCAATATCGGACCCCAACTTTTTAAGATGTGTAGCCACTTGTCTACGCTTAATAGGAAAATTTAACCCAGGTACATTCCAGGAGACAATTCGGACAGAGTTATGGACAGCAGAGGATGGGGTAGAATCAGCAACCAAAGTCATGTATGTGAACTAACTCCAACCTAACGAGTGAACCCATGCAGATAATTTAAACCGAATAAGATGTATTTTTAGGTAAAAAGTCGCATGAAAAGACGCTCCATGCTACAGAGTCACACGGAGCTGACGCATTATGTGTAACACGACTTATAGTGCACGGAGGATAGATGTATGTGTTCACATATGTAGCCGCAGACCTCTCGGGAGTTAGAACTTGTGGGTAGCTGAGCCAGGTGGTGCCCCTCCCCTTCGACCAGCGACCCTGGCGAGTGCCACCATGGCCAACCATTAGTTATAACCCTGCCAGGTTAGGTTGCCAGCACATACTGAATATCTGTAATACTCAAGTAACTTTGCTGGGAGGAAAATGCTCTGCGAGAACCCTGCTATCAATAAAATAAAGAAATAAGTAACCTAGTCCCACAAAACAAGACCTAATTCTTACACCTGGGTGCATAACAAGACGTGTTCATGAACCTACCAACATCTGCAAATCCGTGTTCTTCTTTGCAATAATGCACATGTACATGACAACTGCAGGAGAATTACGATTTGCACTTTAATTTAATTATTTTAGAATTAGGTTATTTAAGCTTTCATTTAGCCTAATTGTCAGCATTGTTCCAATAAATCAATATTTCAATTAATAAATAGGCAGTTGGAAAGAAGCTGCTTTAATATACTATACAAATTAAGATTGATTAATTATATGACACTAACCTTTTGTCTGTAACATTTCCAGCTCATCAGACAGTTCAATCCTCAAGTCAAAGTTACGAAATAAGTAATTGATGGTCCTCGTTCCTTCATCCTTGTTGATGGAGACATAGGACTCATCTCTGTCTGCTGGGAACCAAAATCTTATTATATTGCTGTCAATTTATTGATTTCTATTTTTATGTTAATGACAATGTAATTGGAAATTATACACATTCTTAATGGTTTTTCTGCGGAATAATCAATGCATTCTCTATTTTCATCACAGTTACTCTACAGATACAGTGTATGTCTGGTTGTTCATATATAAAGGGTAATGGGCACTTGGCACATTTGTATTAAATCAATGCCCAGTCATATTGTAGTGAAAGTTCAAGGTTACATAATTAACTGACCAGAAAGAGTTCAATGTCCCAGTCAGAACAATGTGGAAAAGTTTCTCAGTTAAGTGAAGAAGTTTGGTTTGTTTCTCAATAGAGATGAGCGGGTCTGGTTCTCAGAAAACCGCACCCACCTGAACATTGCAATTCCGAGTCAGATCCAAGACCGGCGCGGGTTTTCCCGCCTGACTCGGATCTCAAAACGAGGCAAAACGTCATCCTCTCGCTGTCGGATTCTCGCGGGTTTTGGATTATATAAAGGTCCCTGCGATCTGCACCATTTTCACTCCGGCTGTGGAGAGAGAAGCTAGCAGACCTGTAGTCACTGTCAGTCACTCAGTGTGTGTGTAAAGTCAGGGTCTTGGCCGGAAGGCTGCTGCTGTGTTGTCCATGGGCAGAGGCTGCAGTATATAAAGGGGGGCTTCCTTCAGTGGGTGCTGCAGCTGCTGTGTCACTTGTCCTCTCAATTAACTGTGGCTGTTGCTGTGTTGTTGTCCTGTCCATCAGGCTAGGGCTGCAGTCCATAAAGGGGTGCTGTGTTGTCCTGGGGGGTGCTCTGTCAATTAGGGGTGCACCCCTCCAGTGTAAAAAAAAATAAAAGTTATTTTTTTTCTTTTTTCTTTGTGTGTGTGTGCGCGTTAGCAACTTAGCTGCGCTATTATTGTTTGGTGACACTGCCGCAGTTTATAGTCCACATATTTGTGACTCTGCAGCTGGTCTGTCCGCACTCGGCAGGGTTGCTTTGTTGTCCATAAAGAAGGGGTGCTGTCTGTGTTGTTCATCAAGGGGCAGTTGCCTTGTTCAGGGGTGCTCTTCTCCAGTGTTAAAAAAATGAAAGTGAAATGAAATTAATATTATCAATCCACAAAAAAAAAATAAAAAAAAATATATTTTTGTGTGTGTGTGTTAGCAACTTATCTGCGCTATTATTGTTTGGTGACACTGCTGGCCAGACCGCAGTTTATCGTCCATGTATTTGTGACTCTGTAGGTGTTCTAGCAGCACCTCCACCAGCAAGGCCACCTCATTTCTATTAGATATATAAAAAATTAAAAAACCTCCTCCAGATCAAAGATGTCTTTTAGGAACTGAAGAACTTGATCCTAGATTAATCTTCCCTCATAAATTGTTTTAAGAATCAAAACATTAAATTAAATAAATTAAAAACTAATCAATCCTTTCGTCCTTTCCCTGTCTTCAGTCCATAAACATATTCCAACTATGACATAGTTAAGGAAAACATTCTTGGTTTTTAAACTTCCTAGGGGTTGTATAGTATATTAAACTGCCATCCTGTCTACCACTGCAATGCCACTCTGTGCCATGTTGTAAGCTGAGCTGCCACATGTTAGTACCGCCCACTGCTGTCGCTTAGCTTAGTCAGCCAGCTAGCTGGATGCAACGTTTTGGCCCTAAACTAGATTAAATCAATATTGTGAGCTGTGAGGTGGTCAAAATTGACTGGAAATGACTGGAAATAAATGTTATTGAGGTTAATAATACTGTAGGAATAAAAACAGGCCCAAATGATGTGATTTTAGCTTTTTTCATGATTTTGTTTTTAGAAAAAATACAGATCCAAAACCCATACACGCAAGGGGCGGTTTTGGCAAAACCAAATCCAGATTCAAAACATGAGGAGATACAGGTCAAAAATCAAAACCAAAACACGGGGTCCGCGCACATCCCTATTTCTCAATGGTGACTTGCGGCGTGATTCCGAGATGTATGCAAACCTGCTGGTTCGAGTACATCTCTGAGGATTGCGCATGCGCATGACCCGTTCTGTGAATGTGCGGAATGGGCCTTGCAAGGTCGCTCGCAGTGTTCCCAAGCTACAGCATGATTGACATGCTACGGCTGTTTGGGAGCAGGGAGGGGATGGCAACGGGGGTCCGTTTTACAAAACGGGGGCATGTCGTGCCTGTTTTGTAGGCGTCCCGGGTCCAGGGAATCTGCGGCTGAGCAGTTCTGTTGCCCATTCTGAGATAGCTTAAGCTTAGTTGGGCGATAACTGAGGCCATCATGACCGATGCTCGCGATAATGATCTGATGCTGCATCTTTGGACACAGCACTCGGATTAGCTGTCAGAAGGTGTCTTTTATCATCAGGCGCCTCCTGCTGCATCAACATATGTTGGCATCACTGCCGCAACCAAAGACACAGCACCAAGTCTAACAGCATCCATCTCTGAATCTGGCCCATATATTGTGGTTATTTAAGCTATAATTAAAAATGTATGCATATACAAAGGTAATCAAAACTAAGCTTAAATGGTTTGCAACATATTGAAATTGAATCAGGAATCTTGGGCTTTGGTAATCTCAATTTTTTCCAATTGCTCTCTTTAATCCTTAAAATATGGGTGTGGAATATAAAACAGCATAAAGCAATGGGACAGATGTACAGTATGACGCTCTGGAAAGTGATAAAGTGCAGAGTGATAAAGGACCAGCCACTCAGCTCCTAACTGTCATGTTACAGGCTGTTGGAATAAAATAGCTGTAACTCGGTCTCTGACCTGCTGCTTAGTCTATTCCTAGGCACACCAAAGCCTTTACTACTATGACCAGGAAACAATTTGGAATAGTCCACAAGCATTGATTGTGCTGCCTGAGTGGTAAGTACTTTTTACGGACTGTAGCCAATAGGCAACAATGACTACCGCCATCTTCAGGTGGTGTTAGCTACCAGGGCTAAGCTCCGGAATACTTTACATTCTGGAACTTGGTAAATGTGTCAAAAAAGCTTTCAAGTTAAAAAATGGGGGACCACAACAGATATTTCTGATATCTGCTGTGGTCCCCTTTAGATCAATTCGAGTGATACATAGTATTCATGGGTACCCGTAAATATTAATTGATAAGTAGGCCCCCAGTAGCATAGAAATATAGTAAAATATAGTTTGTGTTTCACATACACTAGGAGGCATTTACAAACTGGAGGGAGATTGTGTGCAGACTTGTAGTTCCACAGTATCTAGACAGGTATAGATTGCCCTCACATTTTTGTAAATGCCGGGACATAGTGTTGTTGATTCATTTTATATTCTCTGATATACTGTATATAGTTAACAAATCACCAGGAGGACAGAAAATAGGTTATCTAAAATCAGACAAATTTTAAACAACTGAGAATCTATTTATTATTTCTCTTTAGATCAAGTCACCTCTTATACATTTAATTAAAACTGTTTAAAAATGTATTTTTAATTTTCAGTACCAATAAGCTCTCTGAGTATTTCCTCCTAGGGTCATTCATCAATGTCAGGCTACTCAAATCGCAATTAAGTACTAATTCATAGACTCTTGACCTACCACGATCAACGTGAAGCTATTACTGCAGGTTGAAACTTCTGTACAGAATTCTGTTAATCTCCATAACTCTAGATTGTACAGATCACACCTTGAAATACTTTTATCTCAGTTGTAGGCATTTTGTGTTTTGATTTGCACAGATTCCATCCATCTAATAGTACATATAGAATTCAAATCTAGTAAGGGAAAATACCACAATCAAAATACATAATTGGAGCAAATGCACTGGTGCTATAATCTGTATCCTGCAAAGAAATTATGCGATATTGTTGCTAGCAGAGAATGAAAGTCACGACCAGCTGCTGATCCTGCTTTTGCTGGGTGGGTGGGGGTATCGGTGATTTTGCGCTTGTGCAGAATTGTGATCTTGCCCATGCGCAACAATTAACAAGCTGGCCGGCTTACAGCCCCTAGATGCCTGTAGGGGCTGCCATGATAGCAGGGGAGTGGTTTCCCATGGGGCAAGTGCTCTCTGCTATCACAATCTGGACTGGCAGTCCAGGGGGAGAAAACACCTCCCCTTGGGACTACTTGTCCATCATGTGACTAGCATTGAGCATTTCCAATGGGAAGTCACTGCCACTGATAGGCAGGCCCTGCGGGTGGTGGATGGCACTGCCACCCGCAGGGCCAGGAGGGGGGAGGGGCTGCAGCCTCTAGGTAAAATCTGCCACTAGTCACAACACATTTGTCTTGCACACCACTTAAAGTGGACATGTCAACTACAGACAGAGCAGGCAGCCATATTGTGGCCTCAACTAGCGTTCATGAGGCTGTAGTCTATGAACCAATACAGTACTTCAGATATATGAGTCAGGCTTCATGACTATTAATCATGCAGTGCCTCAGCAACGTAACTGGTTCATAAAAAATAGGTAGGCAGTGACGTGCCGTGAGGTAAATGTCTGGGGAGACACTGGCTAGTATCAGAGCCAGCTTTACAGATAGGGTTCATGTGGGCAATATTCCAAGGTGCAGCAGTATATAGTGCTGGGAATTTGGTGTGTTTTGAATTGATCAGGGATGTGCGAAAAAGGTAGATGGGAGGCAGTGCCTCACCTGCCATACACTTTTTTTACTCCAGAGTTTGACTATAAAAATGATTAGAATAATACAAATAAGATATTTATAATATTTTCTTTATATTTAACTTATACTTTTTATAGTCAAAACTTTTGGAGTATACCTAAGTATGACAGGTAAGGCTCTTTCAAAATGCCTCTACTATTGTATATTTATGTAACAAGTGAACTTTAAATGTCCCTATGAATGACTGAATATTAGAATGTCTTCACCCACAGTTCTTTGCACAACTGCTAATATTGTTTTGTTTGTGAGGCAATGCAACCTATCTGTAACAAAGGGGGAGGTATCAGCTTCTAAAGAATGAAGTTACCCATAGTTGCCAATCGGTTTAGAAGCTTTGAAAAATCTCCCCCTAAGTACTGTATAATACCTTCTCTTTTACAAATGATATTACTGTATTTTAATATTGGTTCCTTTTATGAAGACGTAGCCTAACATTAATGGTTTTCTTGTATGGGTCCACTTCAAGCCCTACACTCTACAAGACATTTGGGGAGATTTATCAAAGCTTGGAGAGATAAAGTGGAGAGATAAAGTACAAGCCAATCAGTTCCTGTCAAATTACAGTCTCCACTTTATCTCTCTTCAAGCTTTGATAATTCTCCCCCAAAGTTCTATGAGTGGCACATCTATGAAAAAATGTAAGTGGAATATCCTAGGTACCTGCGTATATTAAGCCTCCCTGGGATCTGTCTAGGGAGGATCGTAAAAGAAGACCCCATAGGTTTGTATGAGAGCGGCAAAAACTTTTGATGGGCTACTTTCTGCACAATTTACGAGGAGAGGGAACCAAAGGCAGCTTGCCCACGTGTGATCTGATGACCAGTGTGGCTGGCCCCCGAACCAGGAAGTAAAGTGATCACTAATATGATCACTTTACTTCTAACGCATCGAAGTGTCTTTTTTAATGAATGCCGGCGATCTTACAATTCTTATTGCCGTGAAAATTCCTCAAAGTGTTGGAAGTAATGACAAATAGAGAAAACAAAGGCTTGTTTAGCATTTGCAGAAGTCAATTACAGTGTTTATGTATAATACACTGTGTAACGTGATGCGTTACTCAAATGCCGTCAGCATGTCTTTGATCAATATTTTGACATTGAGGATGTCGCATGGTTAAAATGTTCACATAATTAATAAAAATGTCTACATTGACAAAATGCAGACATCGTCATAATGTCAACATTTCTATTAGGGTTAGGGTTACAGTTAGGGATAGAGACAGAAATAGACATAAAACACCAGTATATAGAATAAAGGAAAAGAGACAGCGCCTATAATTCTTGAATAATAAATATCTGTATAGATTGGTTATGACATTTAATGCTCACAAATGTAGAGACTCCAATTTATTTATACAAATACTACTAATAATACCTAAAAACCAAACACAATACTTCTTACCACTTAAAAAAGCTGCTCTTTATAAATTCAGAGTAATACCAGTCTATTGCATAAAGGCCCTCATTCAGAGCCGTACGCTCTGAGCAGAGCGCACGCTCTGAGCAGAGCACACGCTCTGAATGAGGGCCGCCCTCCATGAAAATGGAGCGTCCTCCTGGACGCTCGTATAGCTGTGGGTCACCACCCACAGGCTATACGAGCGTGCAGTTTGATGGCCGCGATGGTCTTGACCATCGCGACCATCGAAACTGCGTACAAAAGCCTGTGGTTGAGTTTTTCAACCACAAGGCTCGGAGTGATTTTGGCTCTATCAGAGCCAAAATCACTCCCACTGACATCACTAGTGATGTCAGTGGGCCGGCTTCTGACGGGAGGCGTTCCCGTGGGAACGCCCCCGTCAGGGAGGCATGCCCCCGGCACGCCCACCAAAGGGGGCGTGCTGTCAGTCAACATCGACAGCACGCCCCCTTTGAAGAGACACTACGAGCGAAGGAAAATCCTTCGCTCGTCGCGTCTGGCGCATGCGCACGACGGAGCTCCCTCCGTCGTGCGCATGCTCAGTGCAGAACATCGACCCACTTGCGAGCGGACAGCCGCTCACGAGTGGGTCTGAATCAGGCCCAAAGTCTGTAATTGAGCTATTGTCCATAAATCCAATAAGGAACTGGGTATTTTGGAACAATATGTCCCAATTATGCTCACAGTTTAGAAGGTGCACTTGATAGGAGTTGTAGTTACAGACCTGTAAAATAGCCTTTATCAATGTGCTGATAGCCGGCCATGCCGGAGATGAATGGTGCTGCTTGTTGGAGGAATATAGTAAGGTGGAAAAAAATATCTCCAGTCGGGCAGAGCTCAGGTTGATGAGTGCTCTAATGGTGCAATATACCCCCTGTGCACCTGTATACTAGCCTTACAGCGATATTTTGAATTACGGTTGATGATAGATCTCCTTTAGTAAATGTACCCAGATGTCATCATTTACTATCCATGAGGACATTGAATGGGAGTTGTAACCTGTTGCGAGCAAAGCGAGCCTCTATGCCCAAAGCGTGGCGAGCAAAGTGAGCCCGCGAGGGCACTAGTTTCTTCTGTAACAGCACATTAAGGGCATGGAACCGCACTTCCTCCCTCACTCGACGTCACGTCCAGGTACATTCACTGAAGGGGATCTATACACAACCGTTGAGTTACTGGCAGAGCCAGAGAGGAATGGTGCCTCTTAATGGAGGAAATTTAGGTGTTGTATATTACCCCCGGGCAGGGGGAACTCAACTGGATTGGAGCTCTAGGAGTGCAGCGTCCTACCCTGCGCACTGACAAGATGCGGCTGGGTCCAGCAGTCCTCTCTCTGTGTTGGGCATCACTTTGGAAGTAATAAGCAATGGCAGCACTGTAATCATTCCGATTTCCGGAAAGGGTGAAACAGGACAGCGGGTAAGCATGAAGCGTGTCTCTATCACAGGATAGTTAATATGTTGATATAATTAACATAATTAACGTCGACACCTGCAAAATGATGACATTGACAGAAAATTGACATTGTCATAATTTCAACATTTCCATTAGGATTAGGGTTACCATTTGGGATACAGACAAAAATAGACAAAAATCACAGTGTCAACATTTTAATGACACGACATTAGTATAGGTTTGATGAATATCGACATGTTCAATGTTGACATTACAACCATGATGACATTCTCATGTCAACATAATTAATGTCAACTTTGTGAAGGTCGAGAAGCCTTCAGAATAGTTGATTATTGCATAAAAATACACTAGGGAGTATGTTTACTGAACAGTGGGTTTTCAAAGATGCCAATTATAGTCGGCTTTGACTTCATTATTTGCAGGATATCCTCCCTGAACGCAACTATTTAGGGGGGTATCTTCAAATATTATGTACCACCTGGATATATGTCCAGGGCATCGCAGCAGGCATTGTAAAAACAGTCTTCGTCGGTGTCTATGGGGGCTGATAAAATGTTGCGTTTACAAAGCTATGTAATGCTCATTCCAAGACTTTGTCTCTGTATCTAATGCATTCTTCAGATGGTTTTAGCCATTGTACTCTATGGGCTACAGATCACAACATCATCTGGGGTAGGGATCTGCAGGATCCTTCCCTGGCTTCTGGAGATGACGATTACACATGCGCAGTAGCACAGCCAGCTCCCAAACCTGGAAGTAAGGTGATCGCATTAACGATCACTTTATTTTTGCACATCGCATGGATGGGCCCCCAGCAGCCAACACTAACTGTCCTATTGGTGGTATCACATTACATTTCCCACCATTCCAGCAAACAAGTACCTTTATCCAACTCTGATACTGTCATGCATCAGGGTCTTAGCTTCAGACATTCCTTTATTTCAGTTTCAAAACATCACAAGGACGTCTCCATGTGATGATTGCTGCACTTGTTGTGTTCACCTGGTCTATTAGGCCAATGGTGAGAGACCACTCCCTATTTAAACTAGCTCGTGTTCAAACCATTGTCTGAACAATTAGTTCATACCTGGATAGTTCAAGGCTACAGGAATTCTCTTTATCCTGTATAGTGTCCTCCTTGACTTCCTCATTGCCTCATTGATTCCAGCAAGTTACCATCGTTCGCTGAACATCACTCACCTGTCAGCTTTACAGTGCTCATGCTGCTACAGACCAGCATCACAGAGCTCACGCTAATCTGCCGAGTTCCATCTACAGCTGTATTCCTATCCTGTCAGCGCTGCAACTTCCACGCTGTGCACACATCCATTACTCAACTGTCTCTGTGTCTGCAGTTCCGCCAGTGTTACAGCATCCACTCTACTCACCATCTTGGAAACATCCACCACAGTGCTCTCTTACCTGCCAGGCCTGCAGTTCCCATACTGTTTACAAGTCAGCCTTACCATCGCACTTCAGCCTGCAAGTATACTCTGCTATTTACATGTGAACTGTATACATCATCAGTCTATACCATCATACCACTGGGACATTGCTTGTTGTTCTGTTGTACTCTGTGCTTAGTAGTTATCTAGGTATATAGTATACTACCCTGCTTGTCTTGGGCTGGTTTAGAGAAGGGTGCTGGTTGCAGGGCTGTGGTTCAGTGTAAGGTATGCAGTCTGTGCACTGAGGTGTTCAGAGGCTGTATTACTTTTCCTAACATTCAGTTTTTGAGTTCTGCACTGGTTCCAGTTCCAGGTCTTATGTCAGAGCTATACTAGGGTTACAGCTCTCTCAAGTTGTATCCTGGATACATAAGACTCCGATTCCTGGTCTGAGTTCTGAGTTCCTATCTACCAGTACTTTGCTATTCTGAGTTCCAGGGTCACCCTTGTGGTTGGAGCATGTTCCTGGTCTAGTAGGCCTCCGTGGTCACTAGGCGAGCGAGTGCCCAGTTACCTGGGTTCCAGTTTAACATCCTTGCACATCACTAGTCTGTGGTTCCTACACTTGCATTAGTGTCTAGCCTCCTGTTTGCTAATGAGCCAGAGCTGGATCATACCATCTCGTTTCACAAGCACG
The DNA here is from genome assembly GCA_031769625.1 of Taudactylus pleione. Classification (NCBI taxonomy): domain Eukaryota; kingdom Metazoa; phylum Chordata; class Amphibia; order Anura; family Myobatrachidae; genus Taudactylus; species Taudactylus pleione. The sequence goes on from JAUIMM010000134.1 coordinate 8,796,073, forward strand.
TCGGCCAGAGCCAGGGGTCCCGAGCCAAATCTACAAAATAATCAGACTGTGACAGATACCAACTGCTTCACATTCCTTTTACACAGGTACAGTAACAACGAAAACTAATGGGATTGGCTGAACAATTGCACAAAACAAGATGAACAAGTGCTTCTTACTTATTAATTATAAGTTCTAAAGTAGTTCTAGGAGTAATTACACAATGAATAATCATCATGTTAACAATTATTTTGGTTCATTATTTCCCATTACAGAACGACATGGTGAAATGATAACATCTGGTTTCTGTAATCTGGGGAAGATTGCTGTTTCCTAAGCCGCCAGCTAACCCAAGAGTTGACATGATTTATTTGTGGTATTTAAGCAGACAATGGGCATTCGTCCACTGACCAATTACCAAGTATATAATATAAACAAAACAGTCTTGTAGGTCAAGAGTTCAAATCCAAACGAAGAAAACTTTTCATCCAGCCGCACATCAGATGCTCCAACAATAAAACTTGCAAGCACTTTACTCAGTGATCTGACAGAACATCATAATATCATGATTCATAACCATAGGTCTGGAAAACCTCGTAAATTATGGCTCTTGTACAAATATCTGCTGTTACACTAAGGGGTAAATTCAATTAGACGTGAGCAGGGCCGGTGCAAGGTGTCACGGAGCCCTAGGCAAACATTTTTAGCCCACCGCCCCTCAACCTGAATATTGAAAAAAAATTTCTTACCTTCCCCTGGCTGGCGTAGCTGCAGTCCAGATACACGAATGTCTGATGCCAAATGCCAGTGGCATCACAAGGGGGATGCGGGCCGCACCTGGGTGTCACCTGCCAAAGGTGGACACCGAGGTGCAGACTCCCCCTCAGTGACAGGAACCGCATGCTGCACTGTATAATAAGGGCAGCTCTCAGCTCTTGACAACTGTGAGGGAGCCGGGCGGCACTGCACACAGGGCAGTGCGCATCTCCGGCACCCCCCCATGCCCCCCAGTAATAACTGGACCACGGGGGTTTGGCCGTGAAGCCATGCCCCTTCCTGCGTGGTCATGCCCCTTCCTGCATGGCCACGCCCCTTCCCAGTGGCAAATGCAGGATTTCTAGAGGGGGGTTTCCAAATGCTTGATTTTAGAGTGAGTGTGGCCAGTCCATGAAGAGGGCATAATTACCACTTTTACAGCTTTAATATGCATCCTACAAAGTGTATTGTGTGTCATAATTCCAGCATATACAGGACCAGAGATCACAGTAAGCCATTAGATGCGGCAGTAGGGCCACCCTGCCTGAGCTGAATGTTTTTATTTTAGATGTGGGCACCATTCCAGAGTATTAGAGCAAGTCCGGGAGTCTGGGAGAGCAGCAGAAGAACCTAGCACTGCCTTGGACATACAGTCAGGTCCATAAATATTGGGACATTGACAGAATTTTCATATTTTGTCCTCTATTCACCACCACAATGGCTTTGAAATGAAACAAACAAGATGTGATTTAACTGCAGACTTTCAGATTTAATTTGAGGGTAATTACATTCAAATCAGGTGAACGGTGTAGGAATTACAACGGTTTCTATATGTGCCTCCCACTTTTTAAGGGGCCAAAAGTAATGGGACAAACTAAACAATCCTAAATCTACCTTTCACTTTTTAATACTTTGTTGCAAATCCTTTGCAGGCAATTACAGCCTGAAGTCTGGAACACATAGACATCACCAGACGCTGGGTTTCATCCCTGGTGATGCTCTGCCAGGCCTCTACTGCAAATGTCTTCAGTTCCTGCTTGTTCTTGGGGCATTTTCCCTTCAGTTTTGTCTTCATCAAGTGAAATGCATGCTCAATCGGATTCAGGTCAGGGGATTGACTTGGCCATTGCATAACATTCCACTTTTTAGCCTTAAAAAACTCTTTGGTTGCTTTTGCAGTATGCTTCGGGTCATTGTCCATCTGCACTGTGAAGCGCTGTCCAATGAGTTCTGAAGCATTTGACTGAATATGAGCATATAATATTGCCCAAAACACTTCAGAATTCATTCTGCTGCTTTTGTCAGCAGTCACATCATCAATAAATACAAGGGAACCAGTTCCATTGGCAGCCATACATGCCCACGCCACGACACTACCACCACCATGCTTCACTGATGAGGTGGTATGTTTTGGATCATGAGCAGTTCCTTTCCTTCTCTTCCCATCACTCTGGTACAAGTTGATCTTTGTCTCATCTGTCCATAGGATGTTGTTCCAGAACTGTAATGGCTTTTTTAGATGTTGTTTGGCAAACTCTAATTTGGTCTTCCTGTTTTTGTGGCTAACCAATGGTTTGCATCTTGTGGTGAACCCTCTATATTCACTCTTGTGCAGTCTTCTCTTGATTGTTGACTTTGACACATATACATCTACCTCCTGGAGAGTGTTCTTGATTTGGAAACTGTTGTGAAGGGGGTTTTCTTCACCAGGAAAATAATTCTTCTGTCATCCACCACAGTTATTTTCCGTGGTCTTCCGGGTCTTTTGGTGTTGCTGAGCTCTCCAGTGCGTTCTTTCTTTTTAAGAATGTTCCAAACAGTTGATTTGGCCACACCTAATGTTTTTGCTATCTCTCTGATGGGTTTGTTTTGATTTTTCAGCCTAATGATGACTTGCTTCACTGATAGTGACAGCTCTTTGGATCTCATATTGAGAGTTGACAGCAACTGATTCCAAATGCAAATGTCACACCTAGAATCAACTCCAGACCTTTTACCTGCTTAATTGATAATGAAATAACGAGGGAATAGCCCACACCTGTCCATGAAATAGCTTTTGAGTTGATAGTCCCATTACTTTTGGCCCCTTAAAAAGTGGGAGGCACATATTGAAACTGTTGTAATTCCTACACCGTTCACCTGATTTGGATGTAATTACCCTCAAATTAAATCTGAAAGTCTGCAGTTAACGCACATCTTGTTTGTTTCATTTCAAAATCATTGTGGTGGTAAATAGAGGCCAAAATCTGAAAATTCTATCAATGTCCCAATATTTATGGACCTGACTGTATATGTATATATTGGGCTCTATAGCAGCACATCCCTAACAGAACATGTTTTCCAGATCTCCTAGTTGGTGCACAGGTTATTTATGACTGACTGATACATGTTAAAAGATCCACAGGTGGTGCTAATTATTTCATTTGTAATACTGAGAAGAACATGCAGCACTAGTAAAATTCTATTACATTACTATTTCTATTGTGGTCATGGTGTGTGCTGAGGAGGGGAATTTCCAGGCAGACGGAACCCCCCTACGTTTGCCTATGCTTCCCGCATGGCCACACCCTGACAGCAAGGCCACGCCCCCTTTTTGAGGTGCACCGCGTGCATATTGTCCCTCCCCACAGTGGGTGACACCGAGGGGAGGGACACCACTGCCAAACGCTGTCCATAATCCACTGCTGCAGTAAGATTTCTAGGTGGAGGTGGGGGGAGACTACACGTTAGGACAAAGTGGCAGGCAGCAATAAGAAGAGACTTACCACATCACTTGTCACTCAGCCCAATTACACTAGATGCCCCATGTGGAGCTTCCAGGGGCAGATTCAATGAAAATTAAAAGAACTTTTTTTAAAAAAAAGGAATAAATGCTTTATTGTACTAATACATCATTGTTTTCCTACCTCACTTATCTTCTTAGTGTCACCTAATAGATACGTATACACAAGTGCGGCGCTCAGGGATTGACAAAGTAAATGTAGAATAAAGCAGATATATATCCAATTAATGCCTATCATTTATGGTATTATCATCAGGGAGCACCCATAGATTATGGGCAATAAAACATAGGATATATCTGCTGAATTCTACTTTGTTTCTTAAAGCCGTAAGTGCTGCGTTTGTGGCGTCTCTACATGATTTTGGTCGGTAGAGGCACTGAGCGCAGAATACTGTGTGAAGTGGTTGTGCTGGACGTTTTAGACCAACAGGTTTGGCACTCACAGTAAAATTACAATACAAGACTTCGCCCAGTGCCCTCACATGAAGATAACATATTCCAACAGGAGGTGCGGTACTCGCGGCCTACGGTAAATGATCCACAACGCAGAAGATGTGTGCTGACATTTTGGTGCCTGATAGCAGTGCGAATATTAATAAAGCACTAATGCGTACATCTACTGCTTTGTGTATCATTAACCACAGACCACGAGGGCTGCATCTCTTGCTGGAATATAATATATATATATATATATATATATATATATATATATATATAAAAAAAAAAACAAAGAAAGTCCGTGCTCTAGTACAAAATAGTCAACAGGATACCACAGTCCTGAAGTGATTTCACATAGACACACTAAACTGTGTCTTTTTGGTCTCAATTGAAATCTTAATAGTGCACAGGCCAGCAGCCACAGTAAATCAGCCGGCGTCTTCCCCTCACACAGACCCAGATCCGAATGGGTAGAAAATCTGAAATATTAGAGCACAAAAAGGGGGCGCCACATCGTGCATCAAATATAGACAAAAGTTTTATTACATAAAAAACAGAAACTCCAGGTCAGTGTGCGTACCAAAGTAGGCGGTCTAAAACCACCGCAAGCATAAACAGTGATGTAAATAACAATAAGGCTGGTGTTTCACCCTAACGTCTCCAGGATCTTATCCAGCCAGTCAAGCAGTAACAGAGAGTCACGCCAGGCCACGCCCCAACATGTTTCGTCCTTGGACTTCGTCAGGAGGCTGGCTGGCCTTGTTCAGAAGAATGTTTAAATAGCAGTTCTTGCTCCCATTAAGCAGGTGTATCTTCTTATACAAATTGATTAACTGCTTGTCACAGATTGCAACAGTGTTCATTTAAAAAGTAACAAACTTTTACAGCGCATATATGAACATATTTACATCATTACAAAATATAAATATATGATATAAAAATATAATGATTTATAAATATGCTATCTAAAAATAACAGATACTACAATCAATGTATCTGAAAGATAAAAAATAAAAACATGTTAAAACTGCATACACCGATATATAAACCAAAGAAGCTACATCAAATAAGGAATAATCAGTTCCATTATAAACAAGTGGACAGAGGTAAAACAATTAATTCCCTTAAAAACAGGGTAATATCATACCCCTCATTTAACCCATTGGGATGCAGAGTATTTAAGGTGATAATCCAAAAGGATTCTCTTTTGGCTAGTATGTTTTCCCTATTACCACCCTTCATATCTGGTTGAATATGTTCCAGTGCCATAAATTTCAACGCAGTTGGATTATTACTTTGGCATTTTTTTAAATGCCTGGGTACACTATGGTTCTCTACACCATTTATTAATATAATTTGCAAAAATATCAAAAAAATTTTTTACACGTTCTCATTATGGGGTATAGTGTGTAGAATTCTGAGGACAAAAATGAATTTATTCCATTTTGGAATAAGGCTGTAACATAACAAAATGTGGAAAAAGTAAAGCGTTGTGCATACTTTCCGAATGCACTGTAGATAGATATTAGACAGATAGATATGATAGATAAGATAGATATGATAGATAGATAGATAGATAGATAGATAGATAGATAGATAGATAGATATGAGATAGATAGATAGATAGATAGATAGGAGATAGATAGATAGGAGATAGATAGATATGAGATAGATAGATAGATAGATAGATAGATAGATAGATAGATAGATAGATAGGAGATAGATAGATAGGAGATAGATAGATATGAGATAGATAGAGAGATAGATAGATAGATAGATAGATAAGTAGATAGATATGATAGATAAGATAGATATGATAGTTAAGATAGATAGATAGATAGATAGATAGATATGATAGATAAGATAGATAGATAGATAGATAGATAAATAGATAGATAGAAAACAAATTTCAAAATCCCAACTGAACATTAATAAATTCCCTTCATTATATTCTACGAAACACACCCACACATTACACTATCCCCAAATAACTTAAACACACCCCAATACAAAATTAGTAACATGAATGGGTGGATCCTTGGGAGAGGGTGGGGCTCACAAGGGCTGGGGGAAGGGACTCCCTGAAAGCAGCACATTGGTGGCTGGTTCCGGGGAGGGAACAGCCAGCCACCATGCACTGCAGGCAGGGAAGGGGGCGGGGCTGGGCATGTACTGCGCTGCTGCTGCTGGCTGCACTGCACACAGTGCACAGACATGTCAGACTGTGACATGTCTGTACTGCAGTCTCAGCCAGACAGCAGCTTGTAAGTGTGTGTGTGTGTGGGGGGGGGAGGGGCAGCTGTGGCTTACAGGATCTGTGGCCATGGCTTACAGGTTCCGTGGCCGCTGTCAATGTTATGCAAAAGGATGTCTATTTCAAAGACATCCTTATTACTGTGTTGTCAGCCTCACTGCTACCCCCTCAGGTGCCGGCGCTCTAGAATGCTGCCTAGTGGTAGCGCCGGCCCTAGATGTGAGGGGGCAAGTTGCCAATGGTCCCATTACTTGCCCAACTCGTGCCCCGATCTCATCCTGAGTGGTGAATTTTTCTGCACAGCCCGGCGGTATCATTAGTGCAGCACATAGCTGCACCCACTTGAGGACACAAGTCACGTCTAATTGAATTGAGTCCTAAGGGCCTTATTCGTGGATGCACGCAATTTGAATGCAATGTAGTTGAGTGATTATTTGCAAAAGATTTGGAAATCCCTACAGCACATGCCTACACCTAGTGTACGCTCAATGTTGGTATCATAATTGGGGCGGCAAAGTGGTGGGCGTTCCTGGGTGGTAACTTGGATGTGGCCAAAGTGAATGCAAAAAAAGTCTGTCTCATGGGCGTGTTATGGGAGTATCGGTGAAAGCGGCTGCGTTTTCGAACGCACAGCCGCAGCCATAGAGGCCATATTCAGACGGAGGAACTGCACCTACCATAGGGCTGGTGCAAGTGTGGAAGGTCTGTGCGATGGTTCGCCGATGTTGGCATGTCAAGAACAACAGACGTAAGTGCGGACGCTGCAGCATTGACCTCTGAATAAGGCCCTAAGGGTCATTTATGTAGCGGCAAGATGCACATTGGGTGAATGTCATTTTATGATGGCATGCTACAGTTTTTATGAGATTGTGATTATACAGGGATGGGCATGGTTAAATTTGACAAAATGGCGGTTATTAGGGAGGGCGCGACATTTTGTTTCATGTATTATGAAGGAATGTATTATGAAGAAACTGGGTGGATAAAGGTATTCCTAGTTCAATGTGTGCTCTACTAGAAACATATTAAGTTAAAAAAAGACAGAGGTCCATCGTGTTCTACTTTTCATAAATTGTAATTGTGCTGACGCAGAGGAAGGGAACCTACTCTCCCAGTGTATCAGGTGACAATTTAGCCTCATAGGGTGGGAAAAAAATCTTCCCTTGGCCTAGAAATAGCAATCACCCATACAGATGTGCCCACATACTGTGCATCTAACCTCTGTGCGCTACAAGTTTCGTCACATAACGCAGGAGCTCAGTGTGACTCAGTAGCGCTGAGCGTCTTTTGTGCGTCTTTTTTCCTTCCAGTGCGTCTTATTCGCACAACGATGTGACTAGGACGCACAAGCAGCTGCTGCTGATTAAATTGATATGCAGCATGCCTATATTCTCTGAGCCAGTGCGGGCGTATCTGCATGTGAAATGCTACGTTACAGTGTCAGCCGCAACTAGAAGGTCGACCTGAAGGCTAGATGTATGTGGACTCATCTGTATTTTAGATCAATGTCATCTATAAATTATAGCTCACACTTATTTTATATCCTCTCCTCTAGGTGAACCCAGAGTGGAGACAGAAGTGGGCATGTGTGAGGACATGTTTCACCACAAATCCTATCATCAAGCCTCCAGACTGCCCTTTCTGCTATGAAACAAGGTGGTATCTGAGAGGTTGGGTCTTCTCTCCATGGGGCAGTTCTCATTCTGGTAGAGTAGGCAGTTATACTAGAATTACATCTACCATTATTTGAGAGAACGACATCCAGTCTTACAGTAAAGAACCAATTCATATACTCATAAGAAAACAGTCCTCTGCTGCATAATATAGATTGTAAGCCCAACTGGTGCATGTACTGATGCAAATGGATACATATCCCCTGTAAAGTGCAACGTTCTATGTAGGTGCTATATAATTAAAATTGTTACTACTAAATTAAACTCTTATTAAAAGCTTTCCCACTGAAAATATTATACTACAGTGCTAGTCCCCCAGATTTGCTACATGTAAATGTTTTCCCAGGAGCTCTGACAGTCCTGTAACACAGATTAGGCAATGCACTGCTTTAAAATAATGTCAGAAAAGGTATGTGAGCAGGTAGACCTATGACTTGATTGCACTGATTGATCACCTGCTCTGTATTACAAATGAGGGCAGAGTATCCATGCTTTTATTTATAAGTTTCAAGTCTGTAAGCTTAAATACTTAGTTGGGTATCAGTGACAGATTTAAGGGTCAGTCCGCCCCTAGGCACAACATTATTGGCCGAAGTCAACTCCCCCTCCCTTCAACACCACCACTTGCATCAGAGCAGCTGCTGGTCCTTTTTATGTAGCAGTACCAGCAGGGAGATGGTGGGAGGGGGGTCCTGGGCAGCTATTTGTGTGTGCGAAGAGGGTGAGGCTACCTGCTGGGTCCCAAAGGCTTCAGCTTGGAGCATGTCAACATTCTTAGCATGTTGAAAGTGACCATGTTGACATTTATCAATTCTACTTGGATGACTTGTCGACCTGATAGAATTTCGGCCTATCGTCCCTGGTCCCAGTAGCAGCGGCATCTTCAGCGACTTCTTCAGGCTCCAGGTGGTCATGTGGACATCAGCTCTAGCGGAGTGATCTGATGCGCTTGTGTACCGGTAAGTATACCTTCCCTATTCCTTAATCCCGATATGTTGGCTGATGTTGACATTTTAGTGTCGACATTGTGGTGTCAACATTATGGACATAAACATGTCGACCATGTGACTGGATACTGCACAGACTTGCTATGCACATCGGTGAGTCTGACTCTTCTACTTACACCGGTCTCCAGGGACTTACATCCGGATGGACGGGGCGTTCTCTCATCAGCAAGTACAGTAAGGGTGTGTTCATGCACATTGTATGTGCCTGCAGAGCTGGGAAAAGAAGGAAATACTCCTGGAACAGATTTATGCTTTGCGGGTGGTTAGGGATAGGTGCACCTCACTCTTCATCAACCCCTGCATTTCAGTATATTTTATGTTAGCTATTGGGTTCAAATACTTTGCAATTTTTGTAGTGATCTGTGTGTCATTATGGCAAGATAAAGTTCAAATAAGTGCATGAACATATATTTAAATCATAATCATTGTTATATTATTTGCCAAGATGGCCACACTGATCGACTATTTTAGAACGTGCAGACGCCATTATAAGCTGAATTTTTATGTGATACTATTTAACATTATTTTGGCTGTCATTTGGACAACTATTTTATGAGATACAATTTAACAGATTTAGTAAAGTTCTTTGAACAAGCATGCAGTGGCATCACAAGGGAGGTGCGGGCCGCACCGGGTGACACCACAGTACCGACTCCTCCTCAGTGACAGGAGGGAGCCGGCACTGCACACCCAGAGTGGTCACCAGGGGCAGTCCACACCTCCCCCTGCGGAGTGATTATAACGGGGGTTTGTGACATGAGGCAACACCCCCTACCTGTGAGGCCTTGCCCCATTTTGCCAGTAGTACAACCCTCCTTTCACCGGGTGTCACTGTGGAGAGGGACACCATTGTAAGCATGTGTGTCCATGTGGGGTTTATAAATAGATCAATTGATTCTATAACCACATTATTGTAATATACTGTATACATACACCTTCATAGCAAGTTAGGAAGAGGTTTGAAAATCGTATTTGCTTTTTGCCACTAGCCAAGTAAGAACATATTTTGCATATAATTAAACAGACAAAGAGCTGTAACTAGACTTTTTGGTGCCCCCCTCCACCCATTTTTTAAATAGGGACATAAGATAATGCACCTGAAAAAGTGCCATGGCCTCATAGGGAAGGGCCAGGGAAGAGATAGGGGAGGCCAGGAGATGCTGGGGATAAAAGAAGAGGAAGCTACAAGTGAGAATGATAATTAACAGGAAAATTGACAGGCCCAAACAGCGCCCCCTGCCCTGCGGTGCCCTGTGCCACGGCACTGGTCTCACTACCCTAGTTACGGCCCTGGACAGAAATCGTGTTGCTGAGCACAGATTAAACCTACTATTTCAGAATTAGCTGATAAATGTTTACAATTGGGGTATTTATTTTTACATATATCTATACACCTGTACAGTATATTAAATTGATACTATGCGATCTGCAGATGTTGTCTTTTTTTTTACTTCCTATCATGTGTCTGCTGTTATATATATATATATATATATATGTATGTATATATATATATATATATATATATATAGTAAATTGATATAACATTTTTAATAAATCTTAATTTGTAATGCTATAGCCTGCAGCCATTGTCCATTTCCTTAGTGCTTCTGAAAATGCATGATTTAAGAGTGAATTATGGATAAAGTTAGGAGAGAAAGATTATTTCTCATATTAACTTTTTTCAATTATCTTATTATAGATTTAAAAGGAAACCTTGAAAAAATATTAACTTTATAATTCTTTAGAGATTTAATATAAAACTGAGCTTAAATACATTTTAGAAAGTCAGAATAAAAAAGATTATACAGGTTACATTTTAGTGAGAAATCCAATATCTTAAAATTGTCTGGTGTCATAATATCTATCAAAAATCATAAAGTTATTTTTTTCCCATCTCAAGAATCTCTTAATGACCCTACTTGTGAAAAACACAAGCATTGCTCTAAGGAAATGGAAGCCGTCACATAATGGATTATATTATTGTGCCTTTGGATTATATTATTGCTCCCTAACTATGGGTGCCAGGGTTCTCCAAGGGTAAAAAGAGCCGAATAGGCGAGTTCTCACCAACCATCACTGAGCCACTATTGGCTATAATCATTTTTGCTTGTGAAGTTTTTTTTTTTTGTTTTGTAATACATGTTTATTATTTTATCAAAACATATTACAAAATAATAAAAAACTTACATCAGAATACGGAATAAAAATCTCGCACAACATAGACTGATCATGCAAGTACATACAAAACGTAGCAACAGTGGCCCTCATTCAGAGCCGTACGCTCTGAGCAGAGCGCACGCTCTGAATGAGGGCCGGCCTCCATTTTCATGGAGCGTCCTCCTGGACGCTCGTATAGCTGTGGGTCACCACCCACAGGCTATACGAGCGTGCATTGTGATGGTCGCGATGGTCGAGACCATCGCGACCATCGAATTTGCGAGCCGGAGCCTGCGGTTGAGGTTTTCAGCCGCAAGCTCCGGAGTGATTTTGGCTCTATCAGAGCCAAAATCACTCCCACTGACATCACTAGTGATGTCAGTGGGCCGGCTTCTGACGGGAGGCGTTCCCGTGGGAACGCCCCCGTCAGGGAGGCACGCCCCCGGCACGCCCACCAAAGGGGGCGTGCTGTCAATCAACATTGACAGCACGCCCCCTTTGATCGGACACAACGAGCGAAGGACTTTCCTTCGCTCGTCGCGTCTGGCGCATGCGCACGTCGGAGCTCCCTCCGTCGTGCGCATGCTCAGTCCATAACATCGACCCACTTGCGAGCGGACAGCCGCTCGCGAGTGGGTCTGAATCAGGCCCAGTATCTAAATATTATTCAGTCCAATATAAACATTTTTTTTTATAAAAATATTAGAAACAAACAAAAATCTGACAGAAACTAAAACAACACAGAAAAGGAAGTGATTTGGACGAATGGGGAAGGAAAGATGGGGGGAGGGTTGGCAGCCTCAAAATACAAATAGAGAGAATTGTTAAGGAAGTCCTGCCATCCTGCCGCTGGGAGCCTTCCCTGTGGCCTGGTAACAGAGCCGGAGGTCCGCGGCGACGCTGGGGGAGATAGGAGGAGTGTGCGCGTTGGTACTGACAACTTGCCATGAGTCGCGGTGGCGGAGAGCCACAAAACGAGGCTGCGGCTTCGAGCAGGAGTAGGCCCCAACCGGGAAATTCACCACTGGAGCGACCGACCACCAGCAGGAGGAGCCAACCAGTTAGAGGTGAGTGAGTGCAGACGATATTATAGGTGTACTGGGGTTGGGGGAGTCCCAGAATGACACCCTTGAGTGATGAAGCCGCAGGAGCGTGCCTGAGGCACGTCTGCTCTCCTTGCCAGCCCAGCCATGCCCTTCGTCTGTGAAGTTTTATAAATTGCATTAAGTTATAAAAATTGTCTTTGATGCCAAAGTACAGTATTTCTAGACTTTAAAAGAAAATAAATTAACTGTCAAAGGCTTTTACGGCATCAATTGATAGTAGAGCATTTGATAATTTCTTTATATGCTTAATTAAAGCTACAACTCTTATGCCTTCCGTGCTGGACATACCTTAGACAAACCCAAGTAAATCAACAAGTATTAAACACAAGATAATGTAGAATTGTAATCAGGAGATTTCCGTGATATCTCCTGCGTTACCTTTATAATGAATGGCCCCAAATTTTAATTTTGTAGAAATTAAGGGATGATGAATAGACCCCTAAAACAACACACTCATCTCTCCCTTTTACAGGTCCAGCATCTCCTCTTTCTCTTACAACAAAGAAGTTAAGATGATTGTCTTACTGTTCAGCACATCAATCTGTTGGTGTTGCGCCATCCATACATTTAGTCGGTTCTAAGAGAGAGAATAGGTCTATATACTAAGCCTTGGATGGAGATAAAGTGAATGGAGATAAAGCACCAGCCACTCAGCTCCTAACTGCAATGTCACAGGCTGTGTTTGAAAAATGACAGTTAGGAACTGGTTGGCTGGTACTTTATCTCTGTCCACTTTATCGCCACCTATGGCTTAGTAAATAGACCTACAGCATAAATACATAACTAAGTCAATACACGGAGCCCCTTTTTATTTTTAGGTGTAAGCAATGTGGTAATCATCAATTGTCCTACTTACAAACATACAGGTACAGGATTTTGATTGTTTAACTTATATAATTCATGAATGATAAAAAGCACAAATGAATGATAAAAAGATCCTGCCACCTAAACTGTTACCAGATTACAACAAGTGATGCATGACAGAGGAGGTCAAAAGATCACAGTCATTCAACTGATGGTCACTGAATCAGAGTTCCGTTAACCACCCACTCAGCCATGTAACCCCCTGGCAACTCCACTGTTCAACACTATGGTATATGATGGCATCTCATGAACAATTATAGCACAAAATTCGCATAAGCAAAACTTAAAAGCCAACACCTAACCTCTCATTAACCATTTAGGTATAAAGCCTAGGGTTAGTCTGTTATCCTTACAAACTTGTTCAATGTTAACCCCGAATCTTTCAGATTCCGACACAAATAAACCATACCACCCAGGGCTGGCAACAGAAATCTTGAGTCCAGCTACCCTCATGTTTTTGGATCCCCCTATCCCTTCCCAGTAGATACATTGGCTGATCCCCTGTGTCTCTCCAGCCTCATTTCCAACTTTGACTTTCACCATTATCCCCCCCGTGTCCCTCCAGCTGCATCCTCGCCTGTGTTGCACTGGCCTCAACCCTAGTCTCCCCAGCCTCATTCTCGCCTGTGTCACTCTATCACCATCCTTGTGTCTCCAGCCTCATCTGCCATCATGTCTCTCAGCTTCATTCCCCTCCCCTGTGACTGCTATATATCAAAATGATGTGCTTCCTGGCTGACAGGGTGACCAACAGAATGACATTGCGGTCGCCTTTACACACTGGACAATATAGCGCGCGACCATGCGATATATCGTTCAGTCACCGCATCCAGAAGCATGGGATCATAGACGATATCTTCTTATTGACCTGCAGCACGGTAGATCAGAAGATGTGGTATATGACCTGCAGGAGTGTGTAATCGGGCTTACACACTGTGCGATCCACACAATATGTTGTTCCAATTTGCCTGGAAATTACATATTGTGCCGATATCGCTCTATTGTGTACCCAGCCTTAGACTCGGCAGTTGCTTGGCCTCTTTGTTCCTAATTTTATTCTACCCTCCCTTCCTTTTTGATTGCTGGTGTGTGATTTATGTGATAGCAGTAAAGAAGTGTTTTCATGGTTTTAAATGGCCAATGTATTAACAGGTTTTTTTGCAAAATAAAAATGTGGAAAACCCATTTTCTGCAATTTATTTGCAATATTCAGTACTGCTTCATGTATCATTGCTAAATTGTAAGAGATATCACAACTATATCCTACATTATTTTAACATCAGTAATTTATTGCATATCATCTCTGGATCCATGAAACACAATGGTCCTTCCTATATTTCAATATTATTGAAAAATATTGTTTTCTGAGTTTGCATGCCATAGATTACGGCATCTTGAACTGCCATAATCTATCTATTTTAACAGCGTCCAACATGAGGGGGATCTTTTCAGATCCCTTCCCTGTTCTACATATTACCCTGGTCTCTCCAGTTGTATTTAACATAGCAGATAGTTGAGTTTTAAAATAATAATACAGGTTGAGACTCCGATATCCAAAATGCTTGGGACCAGGGGTATTTTGGATAACGGAATATTACGTATTTTGGAATAATTGCATACCATAACGAAATATCTTGTGAATGGGACCAAAATATACACACAGAATGCATTATGTGTTATATACACCTTATACACACAGGACCTCATTCAGAGATGGTCATTAGTTGCAAGCGGTCGCACTGAATCAGGGCGGCCGCTTGCATCCTGAACGACCGCCTCCTTGTCGATCGCTAAGCTGTGGGTTAACACTCAGAGCTCTAGCGACTGACATGGGTGATGCTCGCGATGGTCAAGACCATCGCAACCATCGGGGCTTATGACTAGTCCCTAAGGTTGGGTCTGGGCACTTGTAAGCCCCAGGTAGCTTCCTCCCCACTGACATCAGCAATGATGTCAGTGGGGCTGCCCCCAAACGGCAAGCGTTCCGGCGGGAACACCTCCTTTTGGGCAGGCACGCCCCCTGCCCGCCTCCCAAATGGGGCGAGCTGTCACTCACCATCGACAGGTCGCCCCATCTGCTGCGAGACCCCTAGTGACGGAGCGTCCGTCGCTAGCCGGGTCTCGCACATACGCATGACGGAGCCGGCTCCATCGTGTGCATGCCCAGTGGGGCAACATCGAGTCGGTTGCGAGCACTCAGCGCTTGCGTCCGACTCTGAATGACCCCCACAGCCTGCAAGTAATTCTATACAATATTTTCAATAATTTTGTGACTCAAACAAAGTTTGTGTACAGAAATTAAATTCATTTATGTTTCATATACACCTTATACACACAGCCTGAAGGTTCTTTTATACAATATTTTTAACAATTTGTGCCTTAGACAAAGTTTGTGTACATTGAACCATCAAAAATCAAAGGTTTCATTATCTCAGACAAGCCAAAAAAATTCCGTATTTCGGAATATTTGGATATTGGAGACTCAACCTGTAATAATAATAATAATAATAATCTTACTAAAATTATTATTTACATGTTGTTGTTTTTCTTACTTCCCCTCCACCTATTACACCGCTCTGTCCTTGGAGCTCCGGATCTTCTGTGATATGCACTGCGCATGCCCGAACTGTGATTGGCACATGTGCCATGGCCAGCAGACAAGGAGGATGACTTTCACAGCTGGAGTAAAGCGGCTTTGAAAGTCATCTGAAAATCGTGGGTACAGCCATTTTCACAATGACTGTTCCTGCTGAACATTTTTAATACATATTGACGAAAACTCATTTCTTTTTGTCACAATTTGAGACGATAACAAATTATACTTTATGATAATTGAAACATCAGCCCTTTCTATGCTCTCCTGATAAAGTTTCCTCAATGCCGAGTGTGGTATCCCAGACCATGGGTATGACTGTACATGCTTATGTAGAATGTCTATATACAGTAGAAGTACAGTATGTAGATATTTATGTGAGAACATACTGTATGTGTGTAATGGATATCATTGCACATCTTGGCACTTGTTGTGTACTGCTTTTGGGTTTTGTGCCACACAGGTGTAGAGCGTTGCCCACAACTAAATGCCTCCATGGGGGGCAGAAACTTATGCTGAGAGGTCCCTGTGAGTGTCAGACTGGAAGAGACCTTTGCTGATACCCGGGCAATTCAGGAACTGGAGCTCGCATGCACAGGGAGATGCAAAAACTATAAAAGCCGCTCTCCCTGACCATTGGTGTTCCATGAGGTAGCAGTCTGAGGGAGCGGACCAGTGTGAAAACTGTTACTTGAGTCCTTGAGGAGATCGGCAGTCAGACGATGAAGCAGCAGTGCTGTCTGACAAATCCCCAGCGGTGAAGCTTCCTGGCATTGTGATCCGGAGTCTCCCGGCCAGTGCTGGTGTCAGACACTAAGATGTCTATGTACTAAGCCTTGGAGGGAGATAAAGTGGATGAAAATAAAGTACCAACCAAACAACTCATAACTGTCATTTCAAAAACAGTCTGTAAAGTGACAGGAGCTGATTGATTGGTACTTTATCTCCATCTACTTTATCTCTTTTCACACTTAGTACCCCTGACAAGGGGAAGACAGATCCTCCCTGGAGCTGCAATAGTGCAGAGGGCTGCACGCTATGATTTGTGAGAGAGGTCGGGGGAGTAACTGAATGCCGATCCCCTCTGTCACGACTCATGTGACATTCTTTGGTTGGTAAGAGAGCCGGCAAAATTACTGACTGCTGAGTACTGCCTTATCAAAATAAAGAGAGACATAGGGCCATATTCAATTGCTGGCAAAAAGCCGTTCTTGGCGAAAAGTTTTTGCCAATGACGTCATTTCGCCTGTCGGAAACTTTCCGCCCAATTCAATTACAATGACTTATGTCTGGCTAGGCAAACACCATGCAGTCCCGGCAGAAGACCTATAAACAGACAGCTGCATAGTCGATATTAACTTCTGCGAGCAGTGTAATAGAGAGCTGGCAAAGGCTGCCTCTATGGGACGATTCAGTACCTTGGACAGCTACAACCACTCTGTGACAAGTGTTCAGTCAAGCTGGAAATACAGTACTCCCCTACATCCAGCTCTATTATGGTCCATATTCAATTGCCAGCAAAAAGTCCTGGGCTTTTCGCATGCCAGACTTTCACCAGTTTTGCCATAAACCATCGCGACCATCACAATGCACGCTCGTATAGCCTGTGGGTGGTGACCCACAGCTATACGAGCGTCCAGGAGGACGCTCCATGAAAATGGAGCCCGGCCCTCATTCAGAGCGTGCGCTCTGCTCAGAGCGTACGGCTCTGAATGAGGGCCTCTGTGGAGCCTATTAATCTACCTTCGCAAACAACCTGATTTGCAAATACCAGCTCTGTGTGCACCAATGATAGACATCTATAAACTTGATGTAGGACATTGGTCAAAATACAAAGCTAGCAATATAAGTATATTGTTGATTATGAAATGTTAACATATTGTGATTAAAGCCTATTTATAAGTTAATGATAACAATATTGTAGCTGAATTGGGATAGGTAGGCAAATTGAATTGAGAGTTAATGGGTTAAAATAAACTCTACTAGGGCTCATTCTCTTGTATTACTGTTAATCTTATAAATAGAAATATCGTTAGATGTTGTTGTTTTGTATAAAGTTTTATTTTTCAATTTCCGGTGTTATATTAATTTGTTCCTTTTGACCTTTTCGACACTAACCATGTTATCTGTTTTATTTTTAAGGTTAATGAGTTAAGGTTTGACACAATGGGGTAGCAGGATTCATCAACTGTGAGGGCATTTAGGAGCATCTGAATGGCAAAGAACAGTTGCGATAGTATCTGCATAGCAGAAGTATTCTTTGCCCAGTCATTGTTGTCTAGCAGAAGATAAAACTGTTACACATTTATCTTTCATTTTTGCATAAGCCCAATGGAGTTTATTTATGTGTTTATCAACTATGAAAAACTTGTTTGTGATGTGGGGTAGTATAAAACAGATGTAGAAGCATATGGTCAATTTTATTTTGGAGATCCAGTGAATTCATGCCTGTCTGACATACTTTGTCATTGTTACTGTTACATATAAGCATGCACATTTTTTCTTCCCTGTAAAAGTCTCGGAGGAAAAAAAAGAAGCAGAAGTCTTCATTTCAAAATATTACAGTCTTGGCTGAAATTATTTCCCAACAATTCCCATTATCACTGTGTTGAATTTCAGAGAAAAGATTAATTTTCAATAAAGATAAATATTAAGATTTGTTTAAACCTCATTTTAGTAACTTACCCACCATTGGACAGGCCCTAGTATTATTAAGGGATCCCCCTCTCCATGCATTTCTTTGATTGTGGGGCAATTCAGGGGGAATATCAGAGGCAATATTTTATTTAAAAAAGATGCATTTCATTTTATTATCAAAAGAAAGTCACCTCCCAAACACGGGCAATGCAATAGGATGCACTTAGTGGTAACTAGATGACCTTAGTTTTACCGACAACGAGAATTTGGTCAAATCTAAGCTCGGTCCTTAAAGACCCATAACAGTTCATGTTTTCCAGATCTCTTGCATCTGTTGCCGTTGTCGTGGCTGTGATCATTTGCAAATGCTACTTTCTGCCCTCCTCTGGCGCAGTCGCCAACGTCTGAGTGTGCAAGTCCTGAAACGCCCACTATCAGCGTCTCTGTACGCTGTAAACCCACGGTATTTCTTCCACGCCATCATCAGCACACCGCCCCATGCAGCATCGACACTTGCTCCAGCTGGTGCAGATACAGTTTCTCCATATGAACTATGGCAGTGACTGTGCATCTGAGACCACAGCCACTTTCACACGCCGGCGGCACCACCATGAGACAGACTATTTTTGCTTTCACTCCATGCCGCCAACCAGCCACCGCCCAAGGAACACCCACCACTTTCCCAAACCATTTTTGATAACGTCCGTCCAGAAACAGGATCTTTGTGCATACACTCTGTGTAACACATGAGCCGTAGGGGTTTTCAGAACTTTTCGGCAATGAGCGGTTTCAAATAATCGCTCAAATATGTGAACATCGGCATTACATTCAAATTGTGTGCACAACTGTGTCAGGTGTGTGGTCTAGGAAACAAGTGGGTACTAATTACCTGGCTTGGGATTGTCTGAGGGTCCTGGCAGAGGCCCTGGCTAGCTTTGGAGGAGGAGAAATGTCCCCCTCGGTGGCACACATAGTATTCTTTTTTTTTTCAGTGTGGGTGTGGCCAAGCTTTCTGCATCTGTCCATGCCCCCTGTATCACTTGGGCCCCCCGTATGTCCCGATGGCCCTGAATGTCAGTCTTAGTACCGCAGTCGGCTTCTGCTCCTCCCTCACAATGAACACTGTCAACCGGTGTCCCACTCTCAGTCTATCACTCCTAGCTACTCCATATCAATAATATAGAGGAGCAGCAGCTGTCAGCGTGACCACTGAGAGAAGTGCGTAGAGTTGAAGTTACTTTTAAAGATTAAACAACCCCTCTTCACCACATCACCCAAAGAGACAGAGGGAAAGGATTTAATTTAAATCTATGGGGTGGCCATTCAGTGTTCTAGGTTTCCCTGTTATGTTTTTGGTGCTCTGGGTGCAGATCTGAATTGCTTAATGCAAGCTCCCTTCCAACATATATGAGGATCAAAAGCAAATGTGAAGCTATAAGACATATTTAAACAACTACGAAAAGTAAATGAAATACAGTAGCATAACTCACCAATACATTGTTTTTAATCTACTAAACTGAGTAAGTGACAGCATATGCTGGACTATATAAGGAATAAATTAGATATGGCAGCGCGCCATGTGGTATTGGAATATATATAAAATGTTATGTTTCTCCTCAGTTGTAGCCAAGCTACGCAATGCTCACCTGATGCCTGACTAGACAATGAGTCCTTCTTAAAACATGTCCAAGCACTGGTGTATCCGTCATGGGTGAAGGTTGCAATGTACAAGGGCCCATGAGCCAAAGTGTCTCTGTTGTCTCTGGGGGTGGGATGCAGCAAAGGAAGAAATGCAGTCAAATCCCAGAAAATGCAGTTTTCGGGGGTTTGACCTAATTTCTCATAAGCACCAAGCCCCAGAAGTGCATATGAGAAATGCAGTGGATGCGGTGAGTAACGCCATCTTATGGCGTTACTCTATAGAAGCCTGTGGGCTTATATTCGCAAAGAGATGTGAGGAGATCCAATCCCAGCACCATCCGGCTGTGTGCACGTCCTTCTGCACATGCGCAGAAGCACGCCAGAGGGACACACCGAAACTGATGCATCATGCATCCCGCCCTGGGACTTTTGGCTCCCTGCTTTCAGAGTGGCATAGGTGGGCAGATAAAATCAGGGTTATCTGCAACACTGGGGCTTTTCCAATTGTCAATCAATCAAGGTTATTATTATTATTAGTAGTAGTAATTTATATAATGACAGCAGGATGTAGTCGGCATCCCGGTGTGTGGGATGCCGACGGTCTGAATACTGGCGCAGAAATCCTGACAGGTCGGGATCCCGACATCAGTATCCCGACCGCCGGCATCCTGAAGGTAAGTATCGGGGTGTTAGGGGGAGGTTAGGTAGCAGGGTTAGGGTTAGATATTAGGGGGAGGGTTAGGGTAAGGCACTGGGGAGGGAATCTTAGGATTAGGGTGCGGGGAGGGGGAAGTTATGTTTAGGCACTAGGGGGGGAGGTTAGGTTTAGGCACCGGGGAGGGGGTGTTTGGATTAGGGTGTGGGGAGAGGGAGGTTAGGTTTAGGCACTAGTGGGGGGGAGGTTAGGGTTAGGCATCGGGGAGGGAATGTTAGGATTAGGGTGTGGGGAGGGGGAGGTTAGGTTTAGGCACTAGGGGGGGGGGGGGTTAGGGTTAGGCACCGAGGAGGGAGGGTTAGGGAAGGGGATAGAAAAATACTTACCGCTCTTTTCTATGGGTGTCCGGATTTTGGTTGTCTGTATTCTGACCAGTGGCATCCCGACAGCCGGGATTTCATACCCATCCCACAATAGCATATTCAGTTATGCTTTACAAATGGAAAGAAAACATTAATAAGATAAGACTGGGTAACAGGGCCCGAAAGGCTTGCAATCTATAACAAAATTGGAATTTGATATGTGAGGATAAGTGCTACATATTGCAAATGGTCCAGCCAGATTTAGTAAATATATTTTAAGTCCAATGAATATCACCTTAAATGCTTCAAAATCTCTCAATATATTTGAGAAAAAGTTTTGTGGTTTAAAACAAAACAAAAGACTTGGAGAGAATTTGCACTTCTGCACCTCCAGCCAGTGCCTTAATATATTACTGATTTATAGGGCAGATTTTGTGACTGATTCTTCGCTAAGAACTATTTTCTGTGCAACAGTTCAAGTACCTTCATTTAGTCTTCACCGACAAAAGCCTGGATGTGGTGATGTTTTATGATCTTTGTACTCTAGAACTTGCTTTACAAAACAGCACGTAATCCAGCACAAATCATTTTTGTAGCAGGGCATTAAACTGGAGGCGAAGAAAAACCAACAAGAACACAGCACAGTACTCAAGCGTACAGATAATTACAGCAGCTAAGCCTGAACCACCTAGTCAGATCCACTTAATCCAACAAATGAATCTTTTCAAATATTGGGACAAACTACTTGTTAACCTTATTGCAGAGATCCTCAAAGCTGGAGAAGAGGGAAACAGTTCTGAATACATCAGATTTTGATGGTGTGGGGATCTCAAATCAACACATAGGTCTGTCTGTAAGATGTTGGCTCACTGGAATTTATCAGATATATGTCAGTTGGTAAATTTGCTGTCGCAAATGTTGAATATGAACAGCAGGGGTTCTGCAGAGATGTCACAAAAACAACAAATAAAACTGAGGGGCCTATTCATCAACACTAACATAACGGTTTTAAGGACATTTTCCTTAATTACCGTTTTTTTAGTATTCATGAACACACATGACACAGGAGATATCACTGCTATCTCGTGGTTAAGTCCGCCTGCGTTAATTTCCACACTCCCCATACCGATGTGCCCAGGTATTATGTTGCATCATAGCGTTATCTCTCACGACACGCATGGTGTGCCACACACCACGCCATGAGTCGCGCCACAAAGAAAGTTTAGTAATGTAGCGTAGCGTAACGCTGGAAAAAAGTCATTACGTGTAATACAACTTTTTGCCCACCAGGTGTCGCTTTTCGTAAACTAAATAGCGCATGCGTCTGATTTCCAATGTATGTTCTGTACCACCGCCCGATGATTGGTTGACAGAAGCGGTGATTCGGTACACTATACAGTATTACAGCGTTTTCCACATGGAATCAGGAATGTATAATAAAGCAGTAGAAGAATGTCTAATAAAGTTTGAAATCATTAAGCTCTGTATTACACACTGACTGTGCACTTGAAATCACACTTGCACCAATGTAAATACTGTTGGCACTGTCCCAGACTTAGACATTGTAGTGGTTTCATTACTTTACAAACTACAGAACTGTAGTAATGGGTGAAGCGTGTGGCCTAGTGGTCTAATGTCTGGTCTCACCACTTCTCCCTTCTTCTTGTTCCGTGGGTTCGAGACCTTGAAAATATGTTTTTTTTATTATTTTTAAAATCTTCACTTAAAATATTCAGTATTCAATACAGTACATGTGGAGCGCATGCCCAGTGTTTCGGGAGTCAAACAGCGAAAGTTGGATTTTTTATTACAGTACATACTGTACTGCACCTTAGAACGCAAACTTGCGTCAATGCCGGCGCTGTCCCAGACTTGGACACTATAGTGATTTTATTATGAACAGCAACTGGTAGTGAGCTCTGTTTAAGAGAGAGGGCTCTGCATTACAAACTGGCTGTACCTATAAACTGCAAAATTGCATCAATGTTAGCGCGATTGGCGCATGCCCAGTGGAGGGGTTACAATGACAATGGAATGTGTGCCGCATGCCCAGTGGAGCCAAGCCATAAACCAAGTAGCGCTATGCCATAGTGCATGCCCAGTTGTCTGCATTCCTACAGTACAATACTGTTGAATTTTCACACTTGTGCCATTCTGCACTGTCCCAGACTTACAGTACTTGCAGTATACACAATAGTCATTTCATGACTTCAGAAAGTGCTACAGTAGTGGGCTTTGTTTGGGAGGGAAGTCTCTGTATTACAAACTGACTGTGCATTAGAGCGCAAACTTGCGTCAATGTCAATGCTGTCCCAGACTTGTAAACTTTAGTGATTTTATGAGTTCAGTAACTGATAGTTGGCTCTGTTTGAGAGAGAGGTCTCTGCATTACAAACTGACTGTGCGTTTAAACCACAAAACTGCGTCAATGTCTGCACAGTTGGCGCTGTGGTCACTGTTAGCCAGCTCCGAGGGGTTACGGTACAAATGGGATCTCTGGCGCGTGCCCAATGGAGGGGTTGAAATGCATTGCCAGTGGTGCTGCGCCATAGCCATACCCTTGTAGCGCTATGCCATGGCGTACAGTATGGAAGATCATACAGTAGCGGGTCATGATTCACACACAGTGAAAGTGGGATCTCCGTATTACACACTGACTGTGTAATAATAATATAAAAAAATAAAAAGTGTAACCTTGACTGTCTAATAATAATAAAAAAAAAAAGTTTAACTTTCCAAGTTTCGAACCTGGAACCGGGTTGTACAGACATCTGCAATGTAGAAGTTCGATTTCTTACCTCTACACTACAGCCGCCTGATTACTTCATCGTACGGTACTGTAGATGTCACATACATAAAGTACTGTAGAGGACAGATGCAATTGTTACTAGGAGAGACTTGTGGGCAAGGGGTTAGGTGATCCGCCTTGCTTACACTTCTCTCCTTCTGTTCGAGACCTTGATAATTTTTTTTTTTTAAAATGTTCACTATAGTACTGTAGTATTGTTATCGAACCCTTACAAAACTCAATACATTATACTGTATGTACAGTACTGTAGATGTGCCCAGCTACAGTACTGTAGTTTGTTGCTTCATACGCCATATAGCGCATTGCTAGTCGCGCGCTACACTGTGGTGTATTGAGTCTCATAGCACTGCGCATGCCCAGTTGTCTGTATTATTGTAAGTACAGTACAATACTGTCGGCACTGTCCCAGACTTAGACATTGTAGTGATTCCATGACTCTAGTACAGTAGATGCAGTAATCTAGAGGGCTAATGCCTAGCCCTACTGCATCTACCATTTTCTTGTCCTGCTGGTTCAAGACCTTTAAAATAAATACTGTATAATTTTATTTTGTTTTAAATCTTCACTAATACATTATCCAGAAATTCTGGCATTTCTATGCCACAGTACTTTTTGACAAAAAAGTGTAACCTTGACTGTGTAATAATAATAAAAAATAAAAAGTGTAACCTTCCAAGTTTCGAACCCGCAAAAGGGTTGTACAAGCGACATAATGTATTGGCTTGATTATTTACCATTACACTACAGTCGCCTGCAATACCAAGGTGCACCTCGCTTGAGTGTGTCCTACAATACTGTACGTCATCGTATCTCAGGCGCATGCCCAGATCCATACCCATGTAGCGCTATGCCATGGCGTGTGGAAGATCTCAGCACTGCGCATGCCCAGTGGGTCGCGAGTCAAATGCAGCTAAAGTGGGATGTCTTGCTACGACATGCTCGTGGACGGGCATTTACATGTTCCGTCTATCTACCTGCCTGTCCCGCCTGTTCTAGACCTTAATAAAAAAATGTTTTTGTTTAATTCTTCGCTACTTTTGTTCAGTATTGTTATCAAACCCTTACTAAACTCAGTACATTTTATATATTAGGGGGTAAATTTACTAAGATGGGAGTTCTATTAAGAAGTGATGTTGCATATAGCAACCAATCAGATTCCAGGTATTATCTTCTAGAAGGTGATACTGTAGATAAATGAGAAGTAGAATCTGATTGGTTGCTATGGGCAACATACAGTACAGTAACTTCTTAAATAGAACTCCTATCTAAGTAAATTTACCCCTACATGTTTAACTTTGTCTCCCAAATTTTTTTTCTTCCGCCCCCAAAATGAAAGTGAATTTTTGGGGTGTCCTGACTGTCAGTGTTTTTTTAAAAAAAAATGTATGCAGTTTACAATACCTTTAGGGGACTGTCTGAAGGCTGCACGTTGAAGGCTTCCCGCAACGTTGCACCCGAATTCACCACTTTTTTCCGCCTGCTATTCATACAGTAGGCGAAACTTTTTTGCATACTGTCTTACTGTACATTGCATTGACTTCACACCTAGGTGGAAAGTCTTTCAAATTGAATACGGCGATAATTTTCCGCCTGGCGAAATGACGTAATCGGCGAAACTTTTTTCTAGCCGATCACGTCTTTTCGCTCCAATGGGTCTATTTACTGTACTAAGCAGTGTTAGGAGACAGAGTGAAAAGTGATAAGAAAGTGAAAAGGTGCCAACCAATCTGCTCCCAACTGTCATCTCACAGGCTGTGTTTGAAAAATTACATTTGGGAGCTGATTGGCTGGCACCTTATCACTTTTTTATCACTTTTCACTCTGTCTCCACTGCTTAGTACAGTAAATAGACCCCTTGAAGTGAAAATTGAATACTGCCCTCAGTGTGTACAGTACTGTATGTCTACTGTACTGTATACTACTGTAAGTGCCGGGCAGCCGTGAAATCACTGGGACAGGCAACAGGGATACTGTACAGTATATGACTGTGGGCGGCAACCCCCATCGGCCGGCGCGCCCCTGGAGAGTGAAATCCTGGCCAATAGGAAGATACGCCCCTGCATCTGTGTGTTATTGACTTTTTGTACCTTTTTAATGACAGATGCACGTGTTGGGTCTCAGACGCACTTAAAGACTGAATTACATACTGTACAGTACAAACACCAATTTAAAAATTAATGACAATTTTTATTTAACCTAACATACTGTACAGAGGGGGGGGGACTTCTTTAGCTCTTTTGCTTTCCACCCCCGTAGTCCTCTACTATCCCCCTGGAGTTCCAAGCTGGACACGGACATGATTACTGTACAGTACCTAGGAGGAAGGAGATGACATGAGAACAGTCCTTCCTCAATGCCGACCGATACGCCCTACTGGACCGAGGACTACACAAAAAGATTAGGCTTTTAAGTTAAAATCACCACTGGCACTTTTGGCCTCAGATCTAGAGTTTCACCTATACCAGTTGCATACTCTACCTTGCATCGGAGTGCAAGGTCCACTGTACGCCCTGAAGAAAGGAGGATAGGCATAGATGAACAGACAGTAAAAGACAGACACAGGTACAGTACTCACCGGAGATACTCTTGTTCTTGGTCCCGCTCAATCCCACACAGTAGGTCCCTGTAGGAGAGAATATGCCATGCAAGGCCCTTTCCTGCTCTAAGTGTGTCACACTAATCTACTGTAACATTAATATCAGCCCTACTGTATCTCACCAGCCTAACAAATTACAGTATTAATGTACAGTACAGTTGGCCTCACAGAGGGCCTACCTGTTATGGTCGAAGAGGCTTTGAGGGGGGGAACTTCTTTAGCTCTTTTGCTTTCCAACCCCATAGTCCTCTCCTGTCCTCCGCTTCTTTCTTCACACGGGTCTTCCTCTCTTCAGACCTGTTGGTCTACTGTAGGTTGGGTTTAATGCTCCGTTGGCCTCACATAGGGCCTATCTGTTATGGTGGAAGAGGCTTTTGGGGGGAACTTCTTTAGCTCTTTTGCTTTCCACCCCTTTAGTCCTCTCCTGTCCTCTTCTTTCTTCACATGGGTCTTCCTCTCTTCAGACCTGTTGGTCTACTGTACGCTAGGTTGGGTTTAATGTTCCGTTGGCCTCACAGAGGACCCATCTGTTATGGTGGAAGAGGCTTTTGGGGGGAACTTCTTTAGCTCTTTTGCTTTCCACCCCTTTAGTCCTCTCCTGTCCTCCGCTTCTTTCTTCTGCCGCTGCCACGTCCTGGCCAGCGGCGGCGCCGGGTCTTCCTGTCTTCTGACAAGTCTCTTCAAGTCGTGTTTGTTGATTGAAGATCTGTACTTGTATGTGTGACTGTCCTCCATGCATGTATCCTTGGCATGCGCAGCACCCCATTCAACGTGTCCTTTATCCGGGTAAGTTATTAAAGTTTACCCTGCGGTTCCCACCATTGACTACAATGGAGGGAGCCGTTCATTGGCTGAGACGGGGGATGACCTCTCACAGCCAATGAACGCTTAGCAGCAGGGTTTCCATGGTGATACCCCGCAGCTAAGCTCTCATTCGGGAAGTTCGTGGATCGGGTTTTCGTGTTTTTTTTTGCCAAGTCAAGGGATGCCTACTTTTGGAATGAAGAGGACAGAACCTCGTATAGGAGATGGTGAGTATAGTTTTTTTTCACAGGTCCCCTATGGATACTTTACTGGACAAGTGGACCGATGCTACAGGGTTACATAGGTGAGTATGTGTACATGTGTGTGTGTGTATGTATGCTAAATAAACTTATACTGTCACGGTGTGTGTGTCCTGTGTTTTTTTTTTTTTAATTTTTACAGGTGAACTACACGTACTAGTGGGTCCTTAGTGCACTGCATGCTGGTACTTGTGGTTCTCCAAGTACGAGCATGCGGGGCAGGCTTGCTGGGACTTGCAGTTCTACTTGTAAAGACAATGTTTCATATTTTTTATTTACACCACACCACACTATCAACCCGCCACCCACCGCCACCAGGGGTGGCGGGATAGCACCGGGCTATCAGCATGGGCCTGGGGTGCCCTGGAGAAGGTGACCCCTTTATTGGGGTCCCCAGCTCTCCAGGGATCCCCGGCCTGGGATGACTAGCGGTCAGGGCTGATGCTGCAGCTGAGGGGCCCGGTGAAAGGGCTCCCCTGGCTGTGGCATCAGCCCCCAGCTAGAAAAAGTCCAGTGCTGGTTCTGGAACATATAGGGGAACTCTACTCCATTTTTTTCACCTGTATTTCCAGAACCAGGACTGGATCAGAGCCCAGAGCTGGTTGCGCAGAATACGGGGGACCCCTACGTCGTACCCTCGTATTTTGGCAACCAGTACAGGTTCTGACTAGCCCGGTGCTGGTTGTGCTTAAGTACATGGGACCCCTACGTCGTTTGTCTCCTGTATTTAAGCACACCGCACTGGGTCACTAATGCCCGGGGCTGGTTGCTCTTTTTTTTGGGTGGGGGGGCACACCATGTTTTTCTTTTTTTTTTTTACACAGGTTATTTTTTTTTACCACAGCAGCACAGACGGGTCTCATGGACCCGTCACTGCTCTGTGTCAATGACACATGTGCAAGTAGCACGGATCTCCTGGTCCATGCGTGCATCTGTGTCATTGAAATACACAGCAGCACAGACGGGTCTCACTGACCCATCTGTGCTCTGTGTCAATCACACAGATGTATGTAGCACGGATCTCCCGGGTCAGTGCTACATGCAAATAAGCACCATAATGCTGATTGGCTGAGAGTCGTGACAGAGGGCTCTGTCAGCCAATCAGCACTTTGCCCATTACAGGCAAAGGCATTTTTTTTAAATGGCCGCTCGAGGCAAAACCTCGAGATCCGACAGCAGATCTCGAGGTTTTGCCTCGGGAGAGGGATCCGGGGCAGACAGGGATGTTGAAGCTGGATTATTGGCTGAGACAAGATCAGTTTAAAATTGAATCGCAGTGACACCATCTTGCGACTGGCCGCAAGACGCCATTTTGCGAATGGCCGCCTAAGCGCCAATTTAGATAAACTCACACTTTAGTACATGTGGCGATAATACTATTAGCATCATGCGAATGCATCTGTGACCATCGCAATAAGTTACGGCGATTCACCAAAAGCCCATTTCATGACTTTATGTAGTTTGGGTGCTCTGGATAAAGTGTATATTATTATAATTCCCCTAAAGGATATATTGCATTAGCTAAACAGAGCAAATGGCCACGTGACAACTAGCCTGTGTAGACAAGCTTCCTGGATAACGTCTGCTCTTACTCCAGGTGGCCCGGCTCGAATACACACCTTACATTAGCAGGCTTCCTGCAATAAAATACCTTCAAAGCCAAGAGTATTATCTTAGGTTTGGGTCTTGTAGCTGGGCTAATTTGCATTCACACAAGAGTCTGGGAGAACAAAGGACTTTTCTTTTGAGCCTGGGAAGGGTGGGGGCTGCTGAGAGAGGGGGGCGTTTGGAACTATAAGGCTCAGCATTCCATACTGCTAGGTGTTCACTTAGTAAGTGAGATTTAAGTGCACCATTTCTCATACACACATTAATACGCACAATTGCGCTGGTAACTAATCGCATATTAGCGAATGCATAAGATCCTGTATGAAAACGCTGGTTGTTAGCTTCATGCGCATGCATCTGCCCCAAGTTAACAAGCGTCTTTACATCACACCCGCATACTTACACATTACACATAAAAGGTTTAATAAGCTTTAAAGGTATAAGATTTAAGTTTGTTCAGTTAGTATAAATGCTGTGAAATAAAGATTATTTGGTAACTAAGGTTTTATACATGCTAAGTAAGCTGTGTTTGGTTTTGTACTGATGCGTACTCTTATGGTGTGGAGATCGCATTATGCATTCTCAACTTATGGACCGCAGAGACTTCAAGCAACAAAATGAGGATGTTGCATGGGGTGGGAGGGCAGAGACCCCCAGTTGTTGGAGGCTGGGTTGAGTCTATTTGAATCAGCCTGTTAAACGCTCTGTAACAGATGCATCCCCCTTGGGAACCAATGGCGTCAGCAACAAACGTCTCTATTGTTCTGTCTATTCCTGGGGGGTATAAATATGTGTGCTCCAACACTGGGTTCTTAGTCTTCATGCTGAATGCTGATTGACGAGGGGTTTCTTGCTGATGCCTAACATCTGGTCCGGAAGCGCTGCGTATGTATACTGTACTTGGGTCTGTATAATTCCTTTGCGCCGAATTGTGTCTGGATCAATAGCGTGTAACTGACTGTACTTTTACTTGAATAATACTTTGTGCTTTGGAACCACACGTTCCAAGTCTGGAGTCTTTATTTACTGTATGACTGCGTATGCAAAATAGCGTCATCCTTAGAGTTTATAGGTAGGATATTAGAAGGTATAGGCAGGGGTATATAGAGGTTCAAACATAGATTCCTTAGTTGGGGGCTCATAGTGGAGTCACTTACCTACTCACACGGCACATACGGTTATCGATATCTCTGCAAAGGGTGGAGTGGCCACATGCAGGGTTTACCTGCAACCGCTAGGTGCTGAGAAATCGCTACTCGTTTTCGTGTGAGCCAAGGAAGCTGACTAGAATCCAGGGACAAGAAAGGAAAAAGTTTGTTTTCCTTTGTTGATAGAACCTAACGTTTAAAGGGGTGCCGCAGTATTGAGCACGCGGCTGAGTCGCAGTTTTGCGCACAGTAAAGACGCACTTTTGCGTATGCAGCTAAAAAAAGTTGTCATACGGTTGTGTGGTAGTCGCATTATTGTGCATGTGACTGGTCGCACAATAGCGTATACGTACTTCCGGTTGTGCTGCCATGTGTTTAAACAAAGCCGTTGAGGTTTACATTTTTCAATTGTTATCAATATCTGGGTTAA
Source organism: Taudactylus pleione (assembly GCA_031769625.1). Classification (NCBI taxonomy): domain Eukaryota; kingdom Metazoa; phylum Chordata; class Amphibia; order Anura; family Myobatrachidae; genus Taudactylus; species Taudactylus pleione. The sequence goes on from JAUIMM010000134.1 coordinate 8,826,632, forward strand.
CGTGTATTTTTCTGCGCAGGAAAAAGTAAGTAACAGTGAGTATTTGTTGAACAAAGTTAAGGGTATTGTATGATCCTTAAGGGCTAGGTGCAAGGGTTAGTCTAGCTGCTCGGTAAGTAGCTTACCATTCTATACACAGTAGCAGGTGTACATGTTGTCTTTGTTGTAGAGAGGTGCGTGGAAGTAGCCGACTTAAACTTCCATAGGTGTGGAAGTTGCCTTACTAAATCTTATCCGGGTGTGGAAGTTGCCTTTTTCAAATCTTATCCAGGTATCTTGATTGTCTTTCACCAGTTTAAATCTTTATTGAAAAGCGTAGGATTTTGTCTCAGAATGGGAGCCATGCAAACAGTAGAGATGTTAGACAATGATGTGCTGCTAATGAAAGCGCCGATTTGATCGGCCCGTCGTATTATGCATACTAAGTACGGTACTTATGCAATAAGGTATTGTGATGTATGGTTTAAAATGACGATGAAGATTGTTAGACCTTTTCCCAGAATTGGTAGTTTTGATAAAAATGTACTAGATAATGTCCGGGATCACATCAGTCTGATGCGCTACCGAGAGAAAAAGGTCAAATATTATGAATGTTTAAAACTGTGGCAGCATGAAGGGGATGCGTGGCTTAAAAATGTGCAAGTGACGCAAACTAGCGTCGCGAGCGCATTGCCAGAGAATACATCCGCGACGCTAAATTGCAATACGGGCGAGCTGCAAAATGGCATGCACATGCGGTAAGGTAGCGCTGTGGAGAGTATTGCCAGCAGTTCACACTCACCTCCCCCACCTTATGTGGATGGAGGTGCAAGTACAGTTGCCAAAAATACCCATAAAAATGTAACAAGCAATTTGTACCCTCTCTTAAGCAACCATAAGGAAAATGTTTATGATGTGGATGATGAGCCTATTGTAATGTCTGCCATTTCCCATGCTGTGCAAATGATAGATGCTGCATCACCACAATCACGAGTGGTGCCGCCATCTTCATCGGTAACAGCAAGGGAAGTGCTAACACACTCTGCACCCGTAGAGGAAGTTGTTAATACCATACGTTTTAGCAGATTAAACCCCCAGCCAGGTAACAAGGTCAAAGGTAGCAGCGCTGCCGGTCTGCATCCCATTCCGACAATAACCGTTCCGAATGGAAATGCAGATGCGAACGGTGCAGTGCCCACGAGGGAAGTAGTAATGCATTGTCCTTGGACAAGAGCAGAACTAAATTCCATCATAAATGATTTCCCCGATCCCAAAAAGGAACTTGCCAAAGGTCAAAGACTTTTGAGGAATTTGGGTAATTCTCATGAGCCAACTAATAAAGATTGGCGTGTGGTGTTAAGGGCCTGTCTACCACGCAATACTGACGTGACAAAATTTATCACGGATTATGTATTGGATGGTGACGTTCCCTTAACAGACCAAGTAAACCAAGATAATATTTCCCGCATCATAACTCAATTGGGTATATATTTTCCAGTAGTAGTTAACTGGAGCAAAATTTCACCATTAAGCAAAAGGAGAGTGAATCTGCAGAGGATTATTGCGACCGGGCTCTGCAGGCTATTACCCAGTACACTGGGATAGAAGATATTAAAGATAGCACTCACCACAGGGGAATGATTGTCACCATACTCATTGACGGTCTGAAAGACGACTTAAAGACTCGGGTTCAGACCTCACAACCTGGCTGGAGGGGAGTCACAATAGATACACTCATAGAATCTGCCATAGAACATGATAAAAACATCTCAAAGAAGAGAGAGACCCAGAGTGAAAAACTAATGGCTGTTAGTATCCAAGCTCTGGAAGGAATGACAATAACATCACAGCCAACCGACACACCTGCACCCACACACACCTGCACAATTACACGTCCTCACCAATCCCACACCACAGCAAACACATCCTTACCCCACATATCATACACAACCACAGGCCTCATACTACCCACAAACTTCATACCTCCCACAATACCCTTATCCTTCACATCCTTACCCATACCCACCATCTTTTCCTCTTGCTCAACTCCCACAACAATCCTTTCATCCACCCCGTTCAAAAATGTTTTAACTGTCACCAAGTGGGACACATAAGTAAGAACTGCAAAGTGAAGAACACCACACATGAACACGAGTTTCCCATGGGTTCATAGGTAACCCCAGTATCTTCTCCCAGGCCTTATATGACTGTTTACAATCTTTTCAACCTATCAATGGATCTGTTCTAATGTAAAATGTGGACGATATATTGTTGTATTTTAGGTCATGTTTAAATGATATTAAACTGTTGTGCTTTATCTCCCACTCACAGGACACAAGGTTGCTAAGGATAAACAGCAGCTATGCCAGGCTAAGGTCGAATACTCGGAATACTATCCAACCCAGTGGCCCAGGCATTATTTAGAGTAGCTATTAATAACAAGATTTAATTGCAGGAACCTATATGCAGATACTATATCCCTAGAATTATTAAAAATGATAGGGGGACTTATTTTACAGGTGATGTTTCCAAGAACATGTGTAAGGTGATGGGTAACAACACTAAGATTATCCCAGACTGTCTTTTCCTTTATTTGCCCCTCCTTTGAGATACTGTTCAAACAGGCAGCCTCATGTGAAAATATGATAATGAGGTTACTGTGCAGGGTCTCACGAAGATGAATGAGAATAACAGAAATTGAAAGTGTTATTAACTAACATGTCTAATGCAAACTGTCATGATGTCAAACCTGGAGAATTTGTTATGATCCAAATTTTTTTAGCTCAGGTTGTTTGACTGATCCTTGGAAAGGTCCGTATCTGACAATACCACATCCTCAAAGGGTGGCCGAGGAAGATATGTGGGTCCATTCCACTCACTATAGGGAGGTTAACCAACCGGTGGAGATACAAGGTGGAGACAAGGCCGATAACGTGGACCTGTTGATTGCGAGCTTGTGCCGGGAGGATTAAAAAGGTGACGGTGAGATACCTGAGCTAAAGAAATGTGTAGATCAGTGCTTCCAGCAATGGAGTTTTCTGCTGTGGTCATCCTAGTTCTTTTTTTTCCAGAGTTTCTGTCATGATGATCTGTTTGGGGATACTCAGTGTCTGTGATGGAGGACTGATTGAGGAAATGGGAGCTGATGGCAGTGCTGATGGAGTGAAGTCAGGAGGAGTGCAATGCCAATCAGGGGAGTGTCTGACCAATTTTAGTACTGTTATTGTTTTACCTGGGAAGAGTAGCCCCAGAAGTTATGACCCTCACACATGTTGAAATGCTTGGTATACATAAAAACATACCATCACCATATCTTTACTCGCAATATGAACACGGAGGCAAAAGAAATATGATACCTGGTGACGTGCATAAAGCCACTCAGTTAATTAGTGAAACATCTGGATTTCAAGTTTTAGTAGCACTGGATCCCACCAGGATCGCTCGGGGAACACTAAATTTTAGATATATTCAGGATCTTGCTAAATTGATAGATAATATCACCGAGATGTACGATGACACATTCAGGTATACAGGGAGAGAATTGCAAGCGTACAAGAAAGAACTGGTGCAACACCGGCTAGTGTTAAATTATTTAACTGCTGTTACTGGAGGGTATTGCATAACTCTGGCCACCCAATTTGGAGTAAAATGTTGCACCTATGTCACCAATGATACCAGCGACCCTAAGGAAGTGATAGACCGGAAGATGGATGAAATTCTGCAGCTAAAGTGGGATTTTCGTAAGAACCATAATGATTCAGTGGCTGAAGTAGGGGAGAAGATAGAAGGATGGGTTTCATGGCTGAACCCAGTGAAATGGTTCTCAGGTCTAGGGGAATGGGTCCAGAAAGTGATCGCCAGCATAGGCAAATTCTTGATCCTTATACTAATTGTCATCATAATAATTGGCATATGCATCCAGTGTGTTCCTATTGTGTTGAAGTGTGGAAAATGTAAAAATAGAGTAAAACGAAAGAACGAAATTATGATGGTGGCCAGTATGAATACAGAGGTAAATATAGAACTGCATTACAACCCTGAACTAGGAAATACCATCATTTAATGTATTATATTTAGACATGCATAGAATGTATTATTGAAATGTTATTTTTAAAACACCTCAGATAATGTAAAGTCTAAATTCCCCTTCAAGACTGCTTTTATAAGACTGGTGCATCCCAACACCTTTCACATGATCTCATGATCTTCCAAGATTCGCGGTGTGCATATAATAGTAGTTTTATGTCCCCACTCAGAGATACATTATTGATGGATTAAGAACCACCTTGTGCCATCCCATAATAACACTAAATAATATGTAAATGTAAGCCTAAATTAAATTCTAATAGCAGATTGTGATAGCATGTTGTTCGCTATCAAAGGGTGGACTGTCGAAGCTGGATTATTGGCTGAGACAAGATCAGTTTAAAATTGAATCGCAGCGACACCATCTTGCGACTGGCCGCAAGACGCCATTTTGCGAATGGCAGCCTAAGCGCCATTTTAGATAAACTCACACTTTAGTACATGTGGCGATAATACTATTAGCATCATGCGAATGCATCTGTGACCATCGCCATAAGTTACGGCGATTCACCAAAAGCCCATTTCATGACTTTACGTAGTTTGGGTGCTCTGGATAAAGTGTATATTATTATAATTCCCCTAAAGGATATATTGCATTAGCTAAACAGAGCAAATGGCCACGTGACAACTAGCCTGTGTAGACAAGCTTCCTGGATAACGTCTGCTCTTACTCCAGGTGGCCCGGCTCGAATACACACCTTACATTAGCAGGCTTCCTGCAATAAAATACCTTCAAAGCCAAGAGTATTATCTTAGGTTTGGGTCTTGTAGCTGGGCTAATTTGCATTCACACAAGAGTCTGGGAGAACAAAGGACTTTTCTTTTGAGCCTGGGAAGGGTGGGGGCTGCTGAGAGAGGGGGGCGTTTGGAACTATAAGGCTCAGCATTCCACACTGCTAGGTGTTCACTTAGTAAGTGAGATTTAAGTGCACCATTTCTCATACACACATTAATACGCACAATTGCGCTGGTAACTAATCGCATATTAGCGAATGCATAAGATCCTGTATGAAAACGCTGGTTGTTAGCTTCATGCGCACGCATCTGCCCCAAGTTAACAAGCGTCCTTACATCACACCCTGCATACTTACACATTACACATAAAAGGTTTAATAAGCTTTAAAGGTATAAGATGTAAGTTTGTTCAGTTAGTATAAATGCTGTGAAATAAAGATTATTTGGTAACTAAGGTTTTATACATGCTAAGTAAGCCGTGTTTGGTTTTGTACTGATGCGTACTCTTACGGTGTGGAGATCGCATCATGCATTCTCAACTTATGGACCGCAGAGACTTCAAGCAACAAAATGAGGATGTTGCATGGGGTGGGAGGGCAGAGACCCCCAGTTGTTGGAGGCTGGGTTGAGTCTATTTGAATCAGCCTGTTAAACGCTCTGTAACAGATGCATCCCCCTTGGGAACCAATGGCGTCAGCAACAAACGTCTCTATTGTTCTGTCTATTCCTGGGGGGTATAAATATGTGTGCTCCAACACTGGGTTCTTAGTCTTCATGCTGAATGTTGATTGACGAGGGGTTTCTTGCTGATGCCTAACATCTGGTCCGGAAGCGCTGCATATGTATACTGTACTTGGGTCTGTATAATTCCTTTGCGCCGAATTGTGTCTGGATCAATAGCATGTAACTGATGGTACTTTTACTTGAATAATACTTTGTGCTTTGGAACCACACATTCCAAGTCTGGAGTCTTTATTTACTGTATGACTGCATATGCAAAATAGCGTCATCCTTAGAGTTTATAGGTAGGATATTAGAAGGTATAGGCAGGGGTATATAGAGGTTCAAATATAGATTCCTTAGGGAGATCTGAGCTTGGGCTCGGATCGCCCCGGATCCCCGAAGGTCGGGTGGGTTTGGTTCTCAGGGAACCGAACCCGCTCATCCCTAATATAGGCCCGTATTCAATTAGACGTGAAAAGTCAGAAACTATTCGCCTGTTTGGGACGCGATTCGCCCTATTCAATTACAAAACAGGCAAACATGCAAATAGGCGAATGCATAACAGGCGGAAAGTACTGAATAGATTAGGGTAATCAGTCTGTACCCCAAAATAAGACACAGTGACACTGGAAATCATTACAGATATGTACTATTAGCCCTAATAAATGTACTTTGTGTCCTTAATTTGTATTAAAAGCTTTCTTGAAGCATATTTCTAAAAGTGGTGAAAAATGATAGAAAACAGTACCTTTTTGGAAAATAAATAGTCCTGTCAAATTCGGGGTACTTGAAAATGGGTGCTAGCATATTTTTTGTGTTTCTAAAGTGCACTTTTAAAAAATTTGAAAAATCTACCTGCTGCATGTACCTGCAATGCTAAAACCACCTTCCTCATCCATACAGCCCCCCCAAGAAACCTATTTCTATGCTTTTTATCCTTGTCCCCCCCACTTTTTCTATTTTCACCCCAAAAATGACATGTCTTTTTTGGGGTGTTCTGAGGTAATTTTTTTTGGCTGATTTGTTCTTTGGGGGGGAGGTGTCCAAAGGGTTTTGAATCAATTCCCCACATTTGCTCCCCAAAATAGAGATTTTGCACTTTTTTCCGCCTGCCATTAATTGGAGAAACTTTTCCACCTATCCAGTGCATTGCGTTTCCACTTAGGCAAAAACGTCCTGGAATTAAATTTTTAGATAAGATGCAAACAGGCGAAAAGCGGCAATAGGCAAAACTTTTTTCGCAGATTTCGCCTTTTCGCGTATATAATTGAATACAACTCATAGTATTAGAAACAAAGACACTCAAAATTAACTTTGAAATAAAACTTATGTTATGGAAAATACATTTTGGCCCAGGACATACTGTCATAGATAATGAGAGGTACAGGAACTGAGATCCTGCTTGTTCCTGCTGAAAAATAGCACTACATTGCACTTTATCCTGAACAATAAATGATACACATAGGTACGCAGGGGGAATCATCCCTATTGTCTGCAAGCACAATGAGAGCTGGAGAGAGGCCCCATCCCTTCACAGCTCTCCCTGTCTGCCTGATGTCCAGACACATGTCTCCCTGCCCCCCCCCCACACACACACAAGAGGAGAAGGTCCTGAACAGGATCCACCACCGTCCTGTGCCAGATTACCTCCCTAAACTACAGCTTGAGGTGAAACTAGGGGAAGTGAGAAATAGGAGGAGCAGAGAGAGAGAGAGGGAGAGAGAGAGAGAGAGAGAGAGAGACAGAGAGGTTTGAGGGAAGAGAGAGAGATGGGAGGAAGCAGGATGGAGAGGGAGAGATAGGGGAGGGAGGAGATGAGAGGAAGAGGGGTATAGAGAGAGATGGGAGGAAGAGAGTAGAAGAGAAAGGACTGAAGAGAGAGAGATGCAATAAGAGGGAGTGAGAGATTGTAGGAAAAGGAGAGAGATGTAGGAAAAGGAGAAGAATGATAAGAAGGTGGGGATGGAGAGAGCATAAAAAAAGAACTACAATGCCAGGAACAATAGCTAGTGACCCGGTGAATGATGGGTCTTAAATATTAGTACTATATATTAATGCAACGTAACATGCATATTACAAAAATATAGATGGAGATTTAATGCAGATCCCAATCTGCACCATATTTGAATATTACTGAGTAGCAGTACCATAACTAGGGGTGTGCGGGTAGTGCACCATCGCTGCCACACAGGACCAGAATGTGGCATACATCGTGCCTGGAACAGCACAGTGCAGCCACTAGCGCTACTGCAGAGCTGCCCAAATAGTCATTAGGACTTCCGGGCAATGCTCTACTTACCGGAGCCGGCGGCAGAGTTGAGGGTCCTGCCACCCAGACATGACGTCATGATGTCACCTGTTTAGGGAGCAGGGTCTTCACAGGGCTTAAGTAAAACATCACAGCAAATGGATCATATCTTCAGTTGGCCACATGTTAGTAGTCAAGCTGGGTACACATTAACCGATGTGTCGTCCGATCCGGCGGATCAGGCCGACACATCATCGACATCAGCCAGTGTGTATGCACTACTAACGACCAAGCGCTCTCCCGTTTCGTCGTCAGTCGCATAGTCAGGTCAACCGTACATGCAGCTCAATCTGACAATCCAGCTGAGGTTTGTCTCAGCTGAAAGATTCCAATTGTAGTGAACAAAATTCGTCCTTCTTATTAACACTTTATACTGCACACTAATCAAACTCATCCCATATAGACTGGCTGATGCGTTTCATCTAGTGATTTGGACTTTTTTTTTTTTTTTTTTAAACTATTGCCTATTAAACATTAATTATAAAACTGACCAACCTCTTGAGTTGTATATCAATTATATCATGGTTTCTTTTTATATTTGTATTTCGATCTTGAAGAGCCATCCATTTAAACTAAGTGTGGTGTTCTCTTTATATGTTATATTTCTATAAAAAATCCATTCAACCAGCCCCCCCAAGCCCCAAGGGGAGACAGATACAAGGGAGGGGTGACACATGAACAAGAATCGTCTCTGACCATGCTACAATTCGTTTTTGCGAAAAACTGGATTGAAATATTAAACCTGTGAACTTACACGATGAAGAAAATTGCTACAGCAGGGGTCGGCAATCTCTCCTGTGCTCAGGATGAATCGCTTACAATGTGTAAACGGAGACATAACTGAAACAGTACAATACAAGATGAAACTCATCTATACAGCTAACACTAAAGTTTTACTATATGTCTAACAAAATGGAGGAAGTTAAGTTAAGTTTTATGCTTATCAATTGGTATCGGTATGAAATACTGCCGGACGTCGGGTTCAAATCCTGACGCCGGAAGACCGGCACCAGTGAAGATCCCAACAGCAGCTAAGGTAAGTTCTAACTAACCCTAACCCTCCCTTAGGGGTGCCTAACCCTAACCTCCTCCCTAAGTGCCTAACCCCCTCTGTAAGTGCCTAAACCTAACCCCCCCTTCCCCGCAGCCTAAACCTAAGTCTTCCGTAGGGGTACCTAACCCTAACCTCCCCCGGGGGTGCCTAACCCTAACCCCCCCTTCCCCTAGCCTAACCCTCCCGGGGGGGTGCCTAACCCTAAGTCCTCCCCAGGAGCCCCTAACTTAACCTTCCTCCCCCTATGGCTGTCCGCGCCCGGCTTACGCCTGTCATTAGACCCTTGCCGGGATTAGACAGTTGGGATGCCAATGGATGGCATTTAGACCGTCGGCATCGCGACTGCATACCTTTCAATCGTCATGAATGGACTGCAGCTGCTATGTGTGTAATGTCATATATAATCTATCTTCCCTGCTGGATGGTCTTTATATTTTATGCAGGGAATGTTTTTGATAAAGATACTTTACTAGTTTGAGCACCCAAAACGCCCATAAAGGGCCTCATTTTACAGTTGTGTGTTTTGCGGATACCCAGCACGTTCCGCAACCCCTGCACCACTGCCACAATTCTTCTTCTGTTATTGTCATCTTAGGATACAATTCAAGGAAAAAACTCCTAATGACCATTAGTGTCGCCACGGCAATGGAGTATCATTCATTTGTGCCGGTACAATTTTAGCGTTATGGGGCCATCAGGGAGACATGCAGAGGATGCTCCCAGGCAGCTCAGTTTGTGTAACAGGATATTCAGTGTTGCCGTCCTTGAAGCCCTTGTAACAACTGAGCGGCCGGGGAGCGTCCTCTGCATATCTTCCAGGCCGCCAGACATTGGATTAGTGGCCACTCAGCCCTACCCCAATGGCACCTGCTCCACCTCCTGGGGCTCCCTTTCCCCCTGGCACCACTTACTGCTGGCCTGTACGTCTCACATCAGCCGGCCACTCACATGATTTTGCGTTCCACTTGGGAACACAATCCGGAAACTGGCGTCTGCTCTGGATGGCGGGCACTTCTGGGTGCCAGACGGAGCTGGCAGGGACAGCTTCAGTGGCGGCCGAGCAGCCGAACACTAACGGTAGGATTGAGCATATTTCGGAGTGGTGGCTGCTAGATCCCCCTGTCCGGACTTGTAACCTCACCCAGTAACTGTGCGTCTCTCTGGGAGGGCAGGAGGAAAGATTGTTGCTCCCACCTCAGTGCCCTACACCTCCCACCTGACTGCCTCACACCCTGCTCACTGCCTACTATTTATTCACCCACACTGCCTTTACGTTTGTATATATATTTAAATATATATATATATATATATATGTTTGTGTGTGTGTGTCCATTGAAACCCACAAGGAAACTAAAAGGCTTCTCTGCACTTTTCTTCATAGACAATTATAGTGAAACAAAGTGTAAGGCTTTCTCCACCTCTAACGCTTGACAAAAGTCTGTTTTAAGTTTAATAATTAGACCCCTTTGCACTATTTTTTGACCATGATTTTTCTGTTACCCATAATCTAACACTGCAGCACTTTCACTTTCCTGCATCACCTCTGCCTGTCTCACTACTGTTCCATCTCTTCCCCCTGCAAATCACCTTGACACTCTCTTGTCCCACCTGCCCCCTCGACTTCCTCCTCCTCTTATTCTCCTCTATCCTTCTGTCAATGTCCCTCCTTTTCCTGTCTCCTCTTTATCCCCTTCTTACCTCCTCCTTTCCCATCAATCCTATCTCTTCCCTGCCACATCTATTCCCCCCTCTACATATCTGCCCTCCTCCCTTACACATTTTCCACGTCCCCCCTACAAATCCCCTTCCTCCACCCCACACATGCTCCCACCTTCCCACTACAAATCCACCCTCTTACCGTAACACATCCTCTCCCATTAAAAAAAAAGTATTGAACACGCTTACTGAAATGTATTTAATAGTTCGTACAAAGCCTTTGTTGGTAATAGGGATGAGCGGGTTCTGATTTCTGAGATCTGAACCACTCTGAGCCCCCCTTATCCGAGCCGGATCGGAGTCAGGTTCGAGTTTTCCCGCCTGAAATCGAGGCAAAATGTCATCATCCCGCTGTCGGATCTCGCGGGTTTGGGATTCTATAAAAGGTCCCCGCATCAGCGCCATTTTTCACTCCAGCTGTGGTCAGTGAAGAGGAAGGGTGGGTGTTTGCTGTGCTGGTGCTGCTGTTGTCCATAGGGGCTGTGTCCAAACTCCAAAGTCCATAGGGGCTGGCTGAGCTGTGTTGTGCAGTGTCCCATAAAGGCTGTAGTCCTAAAGGGGTGCTGTAGTGTTGTCCAGGGGGTGCTCTGTCCATCAGGGGTGCTCCCCCCAAGTGCAAAACAACAATAATTTTTTTCTGTTTGTGTGTGCTGTAGCCGCACGTGCATCAACATAGCAGCGCCAAGCGTGCGCCTGTGTCATAAGTAAAGGGCTGGCTGGCTCATCTGTTGAAGGGTGGTGTAACCCCCAAAGTGCCAGGAAAATTATTTTTTTTTTTTTTCCGGTGTTTGTGACTTGTGTGCGCTGTAGCCGCACGTGCATCAACAAAGTAGCAGCACCAAGCGTGCGCCTGTGTCATAATTCAAGGGCTGGCTGGCTCGCCTGTTGGAGGGTGGTGTAACCCCAAAGTGCTCCAAAAAATAAAAAAAATCTTTTTCTGTGTTTGTGTGCACCTTAGCCGCACGTATATCAATATCAACATAAATGGAGGACAAAAATTTGTCCGATAAAAATAAAATAGGGAAAGATCAAGAACCATTTCCTCCTAGTGCTGAAGCTGCTGCCACTAGTATGACATAGACGATGAAATGCCATCAGTGTCATCTGCCAGGCCGATGTCCAATGTCATAGTAGAGGGCATATAATATCCCAAATGACAAAGTTCAGGAAAATGACTTTAAAAAATAAATTTAAATTGTCTGAGGAGAAACGTAAACTTGCCAATATGCCATTTACGACACGGAGTGGCAAGGAAAGGCTAAGGTCCTCCGCTATGTACATGACTAGTGGTTCAGCTTCACATGACAATGGAAGCCCTTCTCCCGCTAGAAAAATGAAACGAGTTAAGCTGGCAAAAGCACAGCAAAAAACTGTGCGTTCTAAGAAGATATCACAAATCCCCAAGGAGAGTCCAAGTGTGGCGGCGGTTGCGATGCCTGACCTTCCCAGCACTGGACGGGAAGAGGTGACTCTTTCCACCATTTGCACGCCCCCTGCAAGTGCTGAAAGTAGCACCCACAGTCCACTTGCTGATATGCAAATTGAAGATGTCACTGTTGAAGTACAACAGGACGAGATTATTGGTGTAACTGGTGCTGAAGAGGCAGTTGATGAGGAGGATTCTGATGGTGAGGTTGTTTGTTTAAATCAGGCACTGAGGGAGACAGTTGTTGTCCGTGGGATGAAAAATCCCATCACGGTCATGCCTGGGCAGAAGACCAAACATTCCACCTCTTTGGTCTGGCAATATTTCTATCCAAATCCGGACAACAACTGTCTTGCCATATGTACCGTATATAAAGGTGGAATAAATAGGGGTAGGGACGTTAACCACCTAGGAACATCCTCCCTTATACGTCACCTGCAGCGCGTTCATAAAAAGTTACTGTCAAGTTCAGAAACTGTAGCTAAGACCGTAAGCAGTCCAGGGATACCTAAATCCCTTTGTCCTGTTGTATCCAAGCACCTGCAAACCACACCGTCAACTCCCTCCTCGTCAATTTCCTCGTTAGTCAGGATCGGAAGTAGTCCTGCAGGCCATGTCACTGGCATGACTGACTCTCCTATCCGGGATTCCTCGGGAGGATCCTGCATTGCTACGCCTACTGCTGTTGCTGCTGGGAGTCGTTCATCATTCCAGAGAGGAAGTAGGAACACCACTACTTCTTTTACTAAGCAATTGACCCTCCAACAGTCCTTAGTGAGGAGGATGAAGTACGACAGCAGTCATCCTGAAGCAAAGCGGATAACTGAGGCCTTAACAGCTATGTTGGTGTTAGACATGCATCCAGTATCCGCCATTAGTGCAGTGGGATTTAGACAATTGATGGAGGTAGTGTGTCCCCGGTACCAAATTCCATCTAGATTCCACTTCACTAGGTACCGAGAATGTACAGAGACGTCAGAAAAAGTGTCCTCAGTGTCCTAAAAAATGCAGTTGTACCCAATGTCCACTTAACCACGGACATATGGACAAGTGGAACAGGGCAGACTAAGGACTATATGACTGTGACAGCCCACTGGGTAGATGTATCACCTTACGCAGCAACAACAGCAGTGTCACCAGTAGCAGCATCTCAGATATGCTGTGTATCACCAGTTTCAGTAAGAGGCACACCGCCGACAACCTCTTAGATAAACTGAGGGAAATCATCGCCCAATGGCTTACCCCACTTAGACTCTCCTGTGAATTCGTGATATTTGACAACGCCACCAATATTGTGCGGGCATTATATCTGGGCAAATTCCAGCACATCCCATGTTTTGCTCACACAATTAATTTGGTGGTGCAGAATTTTCTGAAAAACGACAGGGGCATGCAGGAGACGCTTTGGGTGGTCCGAAAAATTTTGGCCCACTTTCGCCATTCAGCGACTGCGTGCTGAAGACTGGAGTGCCAGCAAACACTCTTGAACCTGCCCTGCCATCACCTGAAGCAAGAGGTTGTCACACGGTGGAACTCAACCCTCTATATGCTTTAGAGGATGGAGGAGAAGGCCATTCAAGCCTATACATCCACCAATGACATAGGCAAAGGAGGGGGTATGCACCTGACTCAAGCACAGTGGAGAATGATTTCCGTGTTGTGCAAGGTTCTCCAGCCTTTCGAACTTGCCACACGTAAAGTCAGTTCAGACACTGCCAGCTTGAGTCAGGTCATTCCCCTCATCAGGCTCTTGCAGAAGCAGCTGGAGAAAGTGAAGGAGGAGCTAAGAAAGAGCGATTCTGCCCTGTATGTGGTCAATCTGTTGAAATCAGACCACTACATTTTGGCAACCGTGCTCAATCCTAAGTTTAAAGCCTACGTGGTGTCTCTCTTTCCAGCCGACACAAGCCTGCAGAGGTGCAAAGACCTGCTAGTGAAAACCCTGTCAGCTGAAGCGGAACGTGACACGTCAACAGCTCCTTCTTCATTTTCCCCTTGCAACTGGAGCTGCCAGGAAACAACTTAGGTATCCTAAGCAACCCGCTGGCGGTGATGCAGGGAAGACAGGACCAAGTTTGGACATCTAGTCCGGACTGAAGGACCTGCCAACAATTTCTGACATATCTACTGTCACTGCATATGATACTGTCACCATTGACAGAATGGTGGAGGATTACATCGGTGACAACATCCAAGTAGGCATGTCAGACAGTCCGTACCTGTACTGGCAGGAAAAAGAAGCAATTTGGAGGCTCCTGTACAAACTGGCTCTATTTTACCTAAGTTGCCCCCCCCTCCAGTGTGTACCCCGAAAGAGTGTTTACTGCAGCCAGGAATCTTGTCAGCGAAAGGCGTAGGAGGTTGCTTCCACAAAATGTGGAGAAGATGATGTTCATCAAAACGAATTATCAATTCTTCCAGGGAGACCAGCCTCCAGAAAGCACAGAGGGACCTGTGGTGGTGGATTACAGCGGGGACGAATTAATACTCTGTGAGGATGAGGATGTACACAACACTGAAGAGGGTGAGGAATCGGTGGATGAGGAGGATGAGGACGACATCTTGCCTCCGTAGAGCCAGTTTGTGCAGGGACAGATTAATTGCCAGCTTGTTTTGTGGGGGCCCAAACAAACCAATCATTTCAGCCACAGTCATGTGGCAGACCCTGGCGCTGAAATGATTGGTTTGTTAAAGTGAGGCATGTCCTGTTTATACCACATAAGTGTGGGTGGGAGAGCCCAAGGACACAATTCCATCTTGCACCTCTTTTTTTTGTTTGCATTATGTACTGTTTGGGGCCTAGTTTTTCAAACTGACATCCTGTCTGTCACTGCAGTGCCACTCCTAGATGGACAACGTGTTTGTACCGCCCACTTGTGTTGCTTAGCATAGTCATCCAGCTACCTCGGTGCAACCTTTTGGCCAAAAAACAATATTGTGAGGTGTGAGGTGTTCAGAATAGTCTAGAAATTAGTGGAAATTAATGTTATTGAGGTTAATAATAGCATAGGAACAAAAAAAACACAAATTCTGTGATTTTAGCTGTTTTTATGCTTTTAAAAAAAAAAATACAGATCCAAAACACAAAACACAAAACCCAGAACCCAAAACACGGAAGGGTGGTTTTGGCAAAACCAATCCAGATCCAAAACACTAAGAAAGATCCAGATCCAAAACACAAAACACGAAAAGTGGCCGGTGGACACCCCTTGGTAATGACAGCTTCAAGACGCCTCCTGTATGGAGAAACTAGTTGCATGCATTGCTCAGGTGTGATTTTGGCCCATTCTTCCACACAAGCAGTCTTCAAATCTTTACAGGTTCCGTAGGCCTCTTCTATGAACTCTGACTTTCCATAGATTTTCAATTGGATTCAAGTCAGGTGATTGGCTGTGCCATTCTAGCAGCTTTATTTTATTTCTATGAAACCAACTGAAAGAGTCATTGGCTGTGTGTTTGGGATCATTGTCTTGATGACATGTCCAGCCTCGTTTCATCTTCAGCATCCTGGTAGATGGCAGCAGATTTTTATCAAGAATGTCATTTTTCCATTCATCCTTCCTTCAATTATATGAAGTATGCCAGTACCATATGCTGAAAAACGCTAATTCCAGGTCTTTTCGAAGCTCTCCACTCTCCAAGTAGTCATTGGCTCTTGGACAACTCTTCTGATAATTCTTTTCACTCCTCTGTCAGAAAAATCTTGCTAGGAGCACCTGGTCGTGGCCGGTTTATGGTAAAATTATGTTCATTCCACTTCTGGATTATGGCCCCAACAGTGCTCACTGGAACATTCAGAAATTTAGAAATCCTTCTGTAATCAATGCCATCAGTATGTTTTTCAACAATAAGGTTGCGAAGGTCTTGAGTGAGCTCTTTGCTTTTACCCATCATGAGATGTTTCTTGTGAGACACCTTTTTATAGGCCATCAGTTGGGATTGAACCAACTTATATTAATTTGCACTGACAAGGGACATAATTGCTTTCCAATTACTGATACATTTCAGCTGGTGTCTTGGCTTTCTATGTGTTTTTGCACCTCACTTTCTTCATGTGTTCAATACTGTTCCCTGTGTCATTTCACATTATTGCACATAACTTAATATATGGACATCTATGGTTTGCTGTATTTGCATATGTGGATTGCATGGGTGGTTGCTGACATGTGGTTAAAATTACATTACAATAGCCCCAATACAAATATATTTACTGTGAAAAATGTTGATGTGTTCAATACTTATTTTACCCGCTGCATATATATATATATATATATATATATATATATATATATACAGTCAGGTGCATAAATATTGGGACATTGATAGAATTTTCATATTTTGGCCTCTATTCACCACCACAATGGCTTTGAAATGAAACAAACAAGATGTGCTTTAACTGCAGACTTTCAGATTTAATTTAAGGGTAATTACATCCAAATCAGGTGACCGGTGTAGGAATTACAATGGATTCTATATGTGCCTCCCACTTTTTAAGGGGCCAAAAGTAATGGGACAAACTAAACAATCCTAAATCTAACTTTCACTTATTAATACTTTGTTGCAAATCCTTTGCAGGCAATTACATAGACATCACCAGACGCTGGGTTTCATCCCTGGTGATGCTCTGCCAGGCCTGAACTGCAAATGTCTTCAGTTCCTGCTTGTTCTTGGGGTATTTTCCCTTCAGTTTTGTCTTCATCAAGTGAAATGCATGCTCAATCGGATTCAGGTCGGGGGATTGACTTGGCCATTGCATAACATTCCAATTTTTAGCCTTAAAAAACTCTTTGGTTGCTTTTGCAGTATGCTTCGGGTCATTGTCCATCTGCACTGTGAAGTGCTGTCCAATGAGTTCTGAAGCATTTGACTGAATATGAGCATATATTATTGCCTGAAACACTTCAGAATTCACTCTGCTGCTTTTGTCAGCAGTCACATCATCAATAAATACAAGGGAACCAGTTCCATTGGCAGCCATACATGCCCACGCCATGACAATACCACCACCATGCTTCACTGATGAGGTGGTATGTTTTGGATCATGAGCAGTTCCTTTCCTTCTCCATACTCTTCTCTTCCCATCACTCTGGTACAAGTTGATCTTTGTCTCATCTTTCCATAGGATGTTGTTCCAGAACTGTAATGGCTTTTTTAGATTTTGTTTGGCAAACTCTAATCTGGTCTTCCTGTTTTTGAGGCTCACCAATGGTTTACATCTTGTGGTGAACCCCAAGTCTTCTCTTGATTGTTGACTTTGACACATATACACCTACCTCCTGGAGAGTGTTCTTGATTTGGCCAACAGTTGTGAAGGGGTTTTTCTTCACCAGGGAAATAATTATTTTGTCATCCACCACGGTTGTTTTCCGTGGTCTTCCGGATCTTTTGGTGTCCTGAGCTCTCCAGTGCGTTCTTTCTTTTTAAGAATGTTCCAAACAGTTGATTTGGCCACACCTAATGTTTTTGCTATCTCTCTGATGAGTTTGTTTTGATTTTTCAGTCTAATGATGGCTTGCTTCACTGATAGTGACAGCTCTTTGGATCTCATATTGAGAGTCGACAGCAACTGATTCCAAATGCAAATGTCACACCTAGAATCAACTCCAGACCTTTTACCTGCTTAATTAATAATGAAATAATGAGGGAATAGCCCACACCTGTCCATGAAATAGCTTTTGAGTTGATGGTCCCATTACTTTTGGCCCCTTAAAAAGTGGGAGGCACATATAGAAACCGTTGTAATTCCTACACCGTTCACCTGATTTGGATATAATTACCCTCAAATTAAATCTGAAAGTCTGCAGTTAAAGCACATCTAGTTTGTTTCATTTCAGAGCCATTGTGGTGGTGAATAGAGGCCAAAATATGAAGATTCTATCAATGTCCCAATATTTATGCACCTGACTGTATATATATATATATATATATATATATAATATATATATATATATAATTATAAATGTATGTTAATGTACGTAAAACTACAGCGTAAGAGCTAATTAGTGTGGCTCTCTGATGAGGCTTCATTACAGGAACATTACACCAACAAGGTGCATGAAATTCACAGCTCCTGAGACATGGAGCCTAACAGAAGTGTTATTTTAGAGCTAATAATAGTCTGTGTGACTAAGTACAGCAGTGTTGTCACTGTGCAGATCACCGAGACAGAACAAGCATGATACACCAATGAGTTTAACCTATACAACAACAGAGTTCAAGATGTGTAAATCATGTATTGGTAATACGGACAAGGCGCAGTGCAAAATCCTCTTTGGTGATGTTGTGCATTTTGATTTGCACTAGTGCTCCGACATAGCTGCTAAAGTGCACGGCTTTGTGAAAGCAGCTAGCAGCAATGTGCTTAGAAGCAGAAGTTTGCACCGGCTTGCACCAGGAATTATGCCAATAGAGTCAGGCATTCCTTGCAAAGTATAAGCTTTGCGGAGAAGTGCAAATATAAGATTTCATTTTGCAGAACAAGATATTTGAAATGAGATAAAGGCTGGAAAGGGTGCGTCTTTAAAAGCATTCCTTCCTTTGTGTCAGATTGTGTCTCCTCCTACACTTTAAGAGCATATCCAATTGGGGGGCTACTCTAGAACAGCAAAATTCCGCACCTGCAAGGTTTTTCCTACAGGTGCGGGATTTCTGCTATTCAATAAGATGCTGGGTTTCTTAGATTGAGCGCCGGGAGGTTTTTTTCCCTGGCACCTCCAGAATAAGTCTGATTTTTCCTAAAATCATTAATTTTAGGAAAAATCAGCGGAACTTGCTCTGGGACCCCGGCGGCACCCCCCTGAGGACTAATTAACCAATTGGAAATTTCCAATGAGCTTGATTAGTCCTTAATTACTTACCTTCTGCAGCGCTGTCTTCCTCCAGCACCAGGACCCGGTCTCCTGCAGCGGTGTTGAATATCAGTGTGTGTGAGTAATTGTGTATGTGTGACCCCTCGCAGGGGTGTTTAAGAGAGGAGAGGGCCCGTGTGCAGCCTCCGTCTGGGCCCCCTTCTCTCTGTCAGCGCACTGAGCGCAGTAGATTCTGCCAGAATCTACTGCGCATGCGCAGGTCTCCTGGAAAATGGTGCCCGCGCCTTTTTTCCGGGGACATCTTTTGTGCGTATGCGCAAGTCACCTTGAAAATGGGCTCCGCCATTTTCCCAGTGATTCCCAGTGCGGAGCAGCACACCGGAGTCTGTGGAAAGGTAATTATAAATACGTATGGGTGCAGGGTGTGCAGTGTGGGCCTCCCTTTTACCCAGGGGCCTGTGTGCCCCGCACACCTTGCACATATTATAAAGACACCTATGACCCCTTGTGTGTGTGTGTCCGTCCTCCCTGAAATGGGTGCTGGGAGTACTACATCTCCCAGCACCCCTTGCTCCTTTCACCAGCTCCCGGAGCCTCCCAGTAGCCCCCGGGACTCCCAGCAGCACCCTACCCTGTGACCAGATGGATGGGAGGGCAAGTTTCTATAAATGAAAAGTGCAGGTGTTGCCCTTAGCAACCACTCCAATTGAAGCTGTCATTTCTGTATTGCATTCTAGAAAATGATAGACAGAATATCATTTGGTTTCTGTGGGCAACACCACCACTTGCCTGATTTAGAAGTTTTAGTAAATCCACCCCTAGATCTACACAAAACTAGGCACACTGCTGATTTTGCAAAGTCTGTAAAAACTTTAAAAGTGAGTTCTATTCATTGCAAGAGCAGAGACAATTTATGAACACGTCTGCAAATCTATACCCTCTCTATCCCCCACACATTTAGTTTATAGCAACCAGGCACCATCATATCTAATACAGTACGTTTAGTCTTCAATATCCAAAATGCTTGGGACCAGGGGTGTTTTGGATATCGGAATATTCTGTTGTTTGGAATATGTGCATACCATAATGAGATATCTTGGGAATGGGACCCAAATCTAAACACAGAATGCATTTATGTTCTATATACCCCTTATACACACAGCCTGCAATATTTTTAGTAATTTTTGTGTATCCAAAAAAGTTTGTGTACATACATGAAATTAATTTATGTTTCATAGACACCTTATAAACACAGCCTGAAGGTTATTTTATACTATATTGTAATAATTTTGTGCTTTAAACTAGGGATGTGCAGGCTCGGATAGGTTCGAGTTTGCACGTGGAGTTCGGATTTTTCCCTCCAAAAAAACGGAACTCAGAAAGAGGCAAAACGTCATCTTGCACGGACGAACATCATCATTCCTGGACTTTTGTCCAGGAATGATGATGTTCGTCCATGCAAGATGACGTTTTGCCTCTTTCTGAGTTCCGTTTTTTTGGAGGGAAAAATCCGAACTCCACGTGCAAACTCGAACCTATCCGAGCCTGCACATCCCTACTTTAAACAAAGTTTGTGTACATTGAACTTTCAGAAAGCAAAGGTTTCACTTTCTCATTCATACTTACAATATTCCGTATTTCGGAATATTTGGCTATGGGAGACTTAACCTGTAATTCAATCCCCTAACGTACTGTAGTATTGTGAGATTTTTGTTGTGAGAGCTCTATTATCTCACAAAAATGAAAATACATAATCAAATATGCCAAACACAAATGAATAAATAGTAATAAGCAAACTTAGCTACAATACGTCATTCGCATATTGCTTTGGAAATCAATTGCAGATATATGAAGTGTTATTGAAAATTGTGTAATAAATTAGTTTCATTCAGCTTTTATTATGGTTAGATCCCCTTTTCTGTAAAATAAGACTGATAACTCTTTGTGACAGGAATATACCCTCCCCCAATCATAGTGATCATTATACAATCCAGATAATATGCTTAGGGGCATATTTACTAACAAGTAATATTCTTGTTATCACTCGTTATGAAACTTAAATGGTGCTCCAACCAATCAGCTTGTGTCCTTTTTCAAACATATGACAGCAATGAGCTGATTGGTTGGAGCATCATTTAAGGTTAGCAACGAGTGATAATAAGAATATCACTCCTTATTAAATATCATTGCTTTAAGCAGCTTAAAACAATGATAAAATAGAAAAAAAAATGGTTGCAAACAATGCAGACCACAAATATCTGGTATCTATGCAATGTAGGTACCACATCGCAGTTTGCTGTACAATTTAGATTCTGGAATTCTAATGGCTTCTAAATTGAGATCCATCGATCTGGATGAAATACAATGCAGACCCCTGATCTCTAGTTGCTATACAATGAAGACCCCAGATCTCTAGTAGATATACAATGTAGATTCCATATTTTTGGTGACTTCACAATGTAGATTCCAGAGGGCCACTGGCTATACAATGTACAATCCAGAACTCCATAGACCCCAGATATTTGGTACTGATGTGCCCAGGTATTATGTTGCTTCATAGCGTTATCTCTCACGCCACGCATGGCGCGCCACACACCACGCCATGAGTCGCACCACACAGAATGTTTAGTAATGTAGCGTAGCGTAACGCTGGAAAAAAGTCATTAGGTGTAATACAACTTTTTGCCCACCAGGTGTCACTTTTCCTAAACTAAATAGCGCATGCGTCTGATTTCCAATGTATGTTCTGTATCACCGCCCGATGATTGGTTGACAGAAGCGGTGATTCGGTACACTATACAGTATTACAGCGTTTTCCACATGGAATCAGGAATGTATAATAAAGCGGTAGAAGAATGTCTAATAAAGTTTGAAATCATTTAGCTCTGTATTACACACTGACTGTACGGTTGAAATCACACTTGCGCCAATGTAAATACTGTTGGCACTGTCCCAGACTTAGACATTGTAGTGGTTTCATTACTTTACAAACTACAGAACTGTAGTAATGGGTGAAGCGTGTAGCCTAGCGGTCTAATGTCTGGTCTCACCAAGTTCTCCCTTCTTCTTGTTTTGTGGGTTTGAGATCTTGAAAATATATGTTTTTTTCATTATTTTTAAAATCTTCACTTAAAATATTCAGTATTCAATACAGTACCTGTGGAGCACATGCCCAGTGCTTCGGGAGTCAAACAGCGAAAGTTGGATTTTTTATTACTGTACATACTGTACTGTACCTTAGAACGAAAACTTGCATCAATGCCGGCGCTGTCCCAGACTTGGACACTATAGTGATTTTGTATGACCAGCAACTGGTAGTGAGCTCTGTTTAAGAGAGAGGGCTCTGCATTACAAACTGGCTGTGCGTTTAAATTGCAAAACTGCGTCAATGTCAGCGCGGTTGGCGCATGCCCAGTGGAGGGGTTACAATGACAATGGAATGTGTGCCGCATGCCCAGTGGAGCCAAGCCATAAACCAAGTAGCGCTATGCCATGGCGCATGCCCAGTTGTCTGCATTCCTACAGTACAGTACTGTACAGTATGCTGTTGAATTTTCACACTTGTGTCATTCTGCACTGTCCCAGACTTACAGTATACACAATAGAAAGTGCTACAGTAGTGGGCTTTGTTTGGGAGGGAAGTCTCTGTATTACAAACTGACTGTGCATTAGAGCGCAAACTTGCGTCAATGTCGATGCTGTCCCAGACTTTGAAACTTTAGTGATTTTATGAGTTCAGTAACTGGTAGTTGGCTCTGTTTCAGAAAGAGGTCTCTGCATTACAAACTGACTGCGTTTAAACCGCAAAATTGCGTCAATGCAGCACAGTTGACGCTGTGGTGGCTGTTAGCCAGTTCCGAAGGGTTACGGTATAAATGGGATTTCTGGCGTGTGCCCAGTGGAGGGGTTGCAATACATTGCCAGTGGCACTGCGCCATAGCCATACCCTTGTAGCGCTATGCCATGGCGTACAGTATGGAAGATCATACAGTAGCGGGTCATGATTCACACACAGTGAAAGTGGGATCTCCGTATTACACACTGACTGTGTAATAATAATATTAAAAATAAAAAGTGGAACCTTGACTGTCTAATAATAATAATAATAAAACAAAAAGTTTAACCTTCCAGGTTTCGAACCCGGAACCGGGTTGTACAGACGTCTGCAATGTAGAAGTTCGATTTCTTACCTCTACACTACAGCAGCCTGATTACTTCATCGTACTGTAGATGTCACATAAAGTACTGTACTGTAGAGGACAGATGCAATTCTTACTAGGAGAGACTTGTGGGCAAGGGGTTAGGTGATCCGCCTTTGGATACACTTCTCTCCTTCTGTTCGAGACCTTGATAATTTTTTTTTTTTTTTAAATGTTCACTATAGTACTGTAGTATTGTTATCCAACCCTTACAAAACTCAATACATTATACTGTATGTACAGTACTGTAGATGTGCCCAGCTACAGTACTGTAGTTTGTTGCTCCATACGCCATATAGCGCATCGCTAGTCGCGCGCTACACTGTGGCGTATTGAGTCTCATAGCACTGCGCATGCCCAGTTGTCTGTATTATTGTAAGTACAGTACTGTCCCGGATTTAGACATTGTAGTGATTCCATGACTCTAGCAACTACAGTAGATGCAGTAGTCTAGGGGGCTAATGCCTAGCCCTACTGCATCTACCATTTTCTTGTCCCGCTGGTTCAAGACCTTTAAAATAAATACTCTACTTACTGCGCCTTATACGCCCCTCCTGATCCTCTAGGAGAGGCCTGTCCCTCCTGAGCAGGTCTGACCACCTGAGCTGCAGGGACCTTACGTCGAGGCGCAGGCCATAGCGCCTGTATATCTCCCTGCTGGCATTGCTGTATGCGAGCTCTTTGTCTTGGTTAGTGGCAAAGGGTTGGTCCCACCACTTCACCAAGACAAAGAGCT
This sequence comes from Taudactylus pleione, assembly GCA_031769625.1. NCBI lineage: Eukaryota > Metazoa > Chordata > Amphibia > Anura > Myobatrachidae > Taudactylus > Taudactylus pleione. The sequence continues at coordinate 8,850,403 of JAUIMM010000134.1, forward strand.
CGCCAGCCGAGAACCTCCTCGCCCTTATCGCAGCCATTTTCAATAGCCAGTGACGCACGTCGTACGACGCATAACCTACGGCGCACAATGCACAACGACACTAATTCACTCATTACAGCAGGCGTCTGTGGTGCACTGTAGTGTAGTCATAACTGTAGTGGCAAAGTAGTGTGGGCATCACGGGTAGAGCTGACTGCTTACAGTAAATGGATTAACAAAGCGTCCTTTATTATGGTAATGAGAGGCTACTTGCTTGCTTTGGGGGAAGGAACCTGATGCACTGTGTATGACTCTCGGCCCACTGGGCATGCAACAGAAATCCCATTGCAACCCTCCTACTGGGCATGCGCCCACCACAGATGCCATTTCTAATCCATCGGAGATGGCTGACAGCCACCATAGTGCCAACCATGTAATACAGAGAGCTCTCTCTCTCATACAGATCCCACTACTACTTACTGGACGTGAGAAAGCACTATAGTGTGCAAGGTTGGAACAGCATCGACATTGTCGCAAGTTTGCATTGTAACGCTATTTTGCGCTTCAAACGCAGTCATTTTGTAATACAGAGAGCCCTCTCACAGACAGAGGCCACTCTCAGTTACAGTTCAAGAGACATCGCTATAGTGTGCGAGGCTGACACCGCATCTACATTGTCACAAGTTTGCAGTGTAGCGCTATTTTGCGCCTTAAACGCAGTCAGTTTGTAATACAGAGACCTCTCTCTCATACTGTACAGAGTCCGTTCACTACCAGTTTCTGCAGTTATGAAATCACTATTGTGTGGTGCAAAATTCAACCTCACCGTCAGTTTTTAATATACCGTACAGACACATTCATAGCGGCACACTAGTTGTCCTAGCAGATGGGGGATGGTGTCCTTAGCAATGGTCACTATTCGTAGCCTTTTTCAGGACACAAGGGCAGAGTTGACTGCTTACAGTCAATGGATTAACAAAGCATCCTTTAGTATGGTAATGAGAGGCTCTTGCTTGCTTTGGGGGAAGGGACCTGATGCACTGTGTATGACTCTCGGCCCACTGGGCATGTGCCAGCAATCCCATTGCAACCCTCCTACTGGGCATGCGCCCACCAGAGATGCCATTTTTAATCCATCGGAGATGGCTGGCAGCCACCATAGCGCCAACCGTGTAATACAGAGAGCTCTCTCTCATACAGATCCCACTACTACTTACTGGACGTGAGAAATCACTATAGTGTGCAAGGTTGGAACAGCATCGACACTGTTGCAAGTTTGCGATGTAACGCTATTTTGTGCTTCAAACGCACAGTCAGTTTGCAATACAGAGAGCCCTTTCACAGACAGAGGCCACTCTCAGTTACAGTTCAAGAGACGTCGCTATAGTGTCCAAGGCTGACACCGCATCTACATTGTCGCAAGTTTTCGGTGTAGCTCTATTTTGTGCTTTAAATGCACACTCAGTTTGTAATACAGAAATCACAATTGTGTCAAGTCTAGGACAGCGTAGAGAGTGGTGCAAAATTCAAGTTTTAAACGCACAGTCAGTTTGAAATTTAGAGGCTTCCCTCTCAAACACAGCACACTACTGTAGCAGTTTCTGAAGTCATGAAATGACTATTGTGTACAAGTCTTGGACAGCGCAGAGTGGCGCAAGGGTGAAAATTCAACAACATACCGTACAGTACTGTAGTAATACAGACAACTGCAAATGCGCAGTGATGATCTTGTATACGCCATGGCATAGCGCTATATGGCGTATGGCTTGGCGCCACAGATCCCATTGTAACCCCTCCACTGGGCATGCGCAAGAAATCCCATTGCAACCCCTCGGAGTTGACAGCCACCACAGCGCAGACATTGACGAAAGTTTTGCACTATTTAAACGCACAATCAGTTTGTAATGTCTTACTTTTAAGCAGCCTTTTAAACAACACTACAGTATTACAGTACAACACTACTACAGTAGTTTCACTATAGTGTCCAGAGCAGACAGTGCCAAAAAAAATAATAATATTCTTTTCCAGGGATCGAACCCGGACCATAATTCTTCCAAAGTGATCACCTAACCACTAGCTCACATGCCCGCTACAGTGAACCGCACAGAGCGACCTCATCCTTGTGCACTCCTCCCGCTGCTGTTTTTAATTAATTAATTATAAAAAAAATTGTCATACTGTAATTCGTCCCATCGCAGTGAAAGCTGTGCATTCATCTCATTAATCTACAGTATCGGTCATACCGTGATAACAACTCGGGCAACTAATCTACTGTTCAGTTATGTACAATACTGTATGTGCACTGATTTGCATCCTGTTATAAGATCTTACTGTATGTACATTATGCGACATTAAAATTATTGGTTGTGCGAACATGCAAATGCTGTGAATGTGATATCCATCCAATTTAAGTTTAACAGTATGGCATTCAGTATAAGGCATTCAGTACAAATTACAACAGTGGAGCACTCGCCACCCAGCGGTTAAGTGCTGTATTACATGCCATAGCGTATCCTTCATTGAAGAATACCACGGTACGCCACAAGTCCATAGTGTGACTCAAAGGCCTGCACGCCACGCCACAAGTCCATGGCGTGACTCAGAGGCCTGCACGCGATGCCATGAGCAACAAAATAGCTGGGCAGATCGGTAGCTATACAATGTAGACCGCAGATTCTTGGTGGCTATATAAGAAGTATAGAATGATTAGATAAGAATGGAGTGTTTTGAAACCTCAAGGGTGGGGCAGACTGATGGTATTTGTCCTATGGGGATGTAGTCAGGAAACTGACGGTCTAAATGCTGGCTTCCCAACTCTCTAATCCCGGCATAGTACTAATGACAGGCATCGAAAACTCGACGCCTGTCATTATCCATACGCCAGGAGCCCGGCATACTGAACAAAGGTCGGCCGGGCGCTGAGCGCAGACAGCTGCAGAGGGGGGGGAAGGTCAAGTTTTAGGGCACCCTGGGGGAGTTGGGGCTAGGCACCCCCCCGGGAGGGTTAGGTGTAGGCTAGGGGAAGGGAGGGGTTAGGGTTAGGCACCCCCCCGGGAGACTTAGGTTTAGGCTGTGGGGAAGGTGGGGGTTAGGTTTAGGCATTTAAGGCGGGGTTTAAGGTTAGGCACTTGGGCCGGCGGTAATACCTACTACACCCATCCTATGGTATATAGGGGCTTTGTTGTTTTTTACTGTTTTGTGAGGCTGGATGTAGCCTCCTTTGTGATTGGCTATATATTCTAAGATTATTTGTCCCTCTGTAGTTTTTTATTTTATTTTTACCTTTCGGAGAGTTTATTTGTGTTTTCCTTCACATGAAGCGTCTGTTTTTTCAGGATCCCATTGTGTCAGGTCGATTGGGTTAGAGGTAGGTTGTGGCATGATCTTAGAATTAAGCTTGTGGATCAAGCAAAACGTATTGGTCTTGGTCATTGTCGCAAATCTGGTTCTGACAAGCTCAGACACTCCTTCATTGCTGTCTCCAGGCCTGTGCAGAAAACATTGCATTGCAATTACCTGATGCACCTGTGCTCACCTGATCTGCCAGGGCAATGACTGTTCAGCACTCACTATATTAATCAGTATCTGGAGACAAACCTTTGCCTGTACAACGTGTTCCTTCCCAGGATAGTTCTATTCTCCAGGTTCACTCCTTGTGTTCTGCTATTGTGTCTCCTGTGACTTCCATTGCTACCTCATGGACTATAGTACTTGCCCTCCTGCTTAGTTACTGAGCCAGCATCTGCAGCCGTGTTTCATTCCATCTGCCGCTAATGTCATCTCCATGGACCCCACAGAGTCTGTGCTACTGGGACAGTGCGTGCAAGTTATCTGTACTCAGAATTACTCTGTGCTTGGTGATTCACTGCAGGTTATACACTGTTGCGCTGACTATTGTATTGGTTTTCCTGTACTGTGTGCTATTGTCTTGGGCTGATTCTGAGAAGGGTGCTGGTACCAGGGCTAGGTTTCAGTGTGCATAATATGGTCTGTACACTGAGGTGTCCAGTAAGCTGTATTACTTATCATGGCTCTCAGTTTCTGAGTTCCTCACTGGGTTTCAGTTCCATGTCTTGCGTCAGAGCAGTATCAGGGTACCAGGCTTCCTCAAGCTGTACTCTGACTACGTAAGACTCCAATTCCTGGTCTGAGTTCTGAGTTCCTATCTACAAGTGATATATTATTTTGAGTCCTGAAGGTCACCTTTGTCCCTGGAGTGTACCCCTGGTCTTGCTGGCTTTGCAAGTCACTAGACGATGGGTCACACAGTGGGAACTGGTCTGCTCTCTCCAGTGAACTTGTTCCAGTTCAGTATCCATGCATATCACAAGTCCGAGGTTTCTGCATTGTCTCTAGTGTGCCTACTCTCCTGTGTAAACTCATGTGCAAGAGTTGCAATAAGCCTCCTCATTTCATCTGCACCTCCGTTCAGTCTAAGGTTCCCAAACCGGATCTACAGAATACTAAAACTGTGACAATCATTCTTCTGGATGGCAATGATCTTGGCAAGCAGACGTCTTTGGAATAGAGGTGCTCTATGGTGGATGATATGGCTCGTATTTTGTTTGCTTGGCCGTCTTGTAAGATTGTCTGGTCGTTCATTGTTCCTTGTTTGGTGGGGAGTGTTGAATTGTTGGTCTAAGATCAGCTGTGGCAAAAGTTGTGTGGGCCAATGACAGTGTTAACAATAGGTATTCCAGAATTAGTTTTCTGTATTTTTACAGTATTTCTATAGGCCTTTGAAGATCTGTTTTGTGTTGTTGCTTCGGTGTGTTAGTGGTATGGTGGTGATGCGATGGTTCTACTAACAGAAACTCGCTTTGGCAAGAAAGAATGGAAGGTCACCAGTTCTGGTGCAGAATTTGTATTATGTTTGATTGGTTGTAGTTTAGGTGCGCTCATCTTTATTTTACTGGTAATGTTCACTGCACCACCCGAAAGGCAGCAGTGTCATCACCCTACCGGATAAGTAGTCAAGTTAGAAGGTTAGAGTGGATACCTTTTTGATGCATTTAGTGTATTTGGGTTTTTTTGTGCACCTAGGGCAGTATTCATCTGCGTTGTTGGTTATTAGTTGTTGTAGGGCTTGATTCAGTATGGATCGTAAATGCGATTGCAGCTGCGTAATTGCATGCAATGAAGCTGCGAAAATATGCTAATGTTGGCTACAGCTAAGCCAGCGTAGAGGCACCCACTACCCCTTTTTCACATCCATAGCACCTTGCAGTACTGCGTATACATCGTTACCATCGAAGCACATCGGCCCGTTGTGCACAATTACAGTAGGTCTTGACCGTCGCAGAAATTGCAAGTCTCGTCGCACACAGTGAGTACTCAAGCTGTGTAGGCAATCACAGTGTCTGATTTATGCCCGTCCATGCAACGGCGTTCCAACGGACAGGCACGCCTGCGTTTGTCCAAACACTCCCCCGTCACCCCCCTACCCCAAAAAAGTTTTGGATTGGGTTGAATCTAGCCGTTCTTTCTTTGCCACCATACTATCCTTCACTTTCCTACCGCATATATATATTTCTTTATCATTATATAAATAACTGGCAGTTTTCGGCCAAATGTATGTCTCTGTGTCTTCATTTCAAGTTAATTTATTGTGATTATTATTACTGATGTACACACAAGGCAATACTCAGCCAATAGGAGGTTTATATAGATCCCACATTTCTGGTGGCTATATAATGTAGATCCCAGAGCTATAGTGGCTATACAATGTAGATCCCAGATTTCTGGTGGCTATATAATGTAGATCCCAGAATTCTGGTGACTATATAATGAAGATCCCATAGGTAAAGTGGCTACACAATGTAGATTCCAGATTTCTGGTGGCTATACAATGTAGACCCCAAATTTCTGGTGGCAACAGTATGTAATGTAGATAATGTATAGATGAGAGGGTTCGGTTCCCTGAGAACCGAACCCACCTGAACTACGGGGATCCGAGGCAGATCCGAGACGACTCGAGTTTTCATGCCTGACTCGGATCTGAAAACGAGGTAAAACGTCATCATCCCGCTGTCGGATTCTCGCAGGTTTTGGATTCTATAAAGGTTCCGCGATTCAGCGCCATTTTTCATTCCGGCTGTGGAGAGTGAAGAGGGAGGGAGCTGGGTTGTGCTGTTGTTATTGTTAATTGCACACTGATGCTGTACATAGGGGCTGGCTACTGTTGTCCATAAGGGCTGGCTGGCTGTTGTCTATAGAGGGGCTGGCTGTTGTCGTGTCCATAGGGGCTGGCTGGCTGTCGTTGTCTTGTCCATAGGGGCTGGCTGTTGTCCTGTCCATAGGAGCTGGCTGGCTGTAGTGCTGTGTTGTCCAGGGGGTGCTCTGTCCTTCAGAGGTGCTCTTCACCTACCCCCAGTGTGAAAAAAAAAAGAAAATTAGTGTTAGCCACACTTGTCATCAGTGCAGGGGTGCTGTGCTACTGTCTGTTAAGTGGTTGCTGCTTCTTTTCAAGGGTTCACACCAGTGTTAAAAGTAAATAAACAATTTTTTTTGTGTGGCGTGTTAGGCACACCTGTCATCGGCGTAGGAGTGCAGGGGTGCTGTGTTGCTGTCTGTCAAGGGGATGCTGGCCCAAAAATAAAAAATACTACTTTTTTGTGTGCGTGTTAGCTACACCTGGCTGTCACTGTCATCGGCATAGCTGCACAGGGTTGCTGTGCTCCTGTCTTCAAAGGGCTGCTGCACAATAAATAAATAAATAAAAACTATTTTTTTGTGTGCATGTTAGCCACACCTGTCATCGGCGTAGGTTCGCAGGGGTGCTGTGCTCCTGTCTGTCAAAGGGCTGCTGCCTCTTTCAGGGGTTCACCTCCAGTGTGAAAAAAATAAATAAATTTTTTTCTGTGTGCGTGTTAGCCACACCATCAGTGAAGAAATAAAAACAATTTTTGTTTATTTTATTTTTTTAATTTTGATAAATATTTTTATTGCATTTTGTAAACAAAACCTGTAATAAAAAATCTCTTTTTTAAAAAAAAACAAACATTAATATTGCAATGAAAACTTTTTTTTTAAGTCATTGGCTTACAAAAAGTTGTTGTTTTTTATCTTTGATATAGCAGAAATGTTATCCTAACAGCTTTTAAAGTCTAGTGTGTTATAGTGTGTTATTGTGATGTTAGAATGTAGAAGGCCAAAAATTGGGTGGACCACACATGGCTGATTGATCAACCATGGCGACTGGATTAGTGTCATAAGGGAGAGGAGGCTGCAAACTGGGTGTCATGTTATGAGTTGGCCATATGGGGTATGTTGCTGTTAAGGGATCAGGCTGGTTATCAGTGGACACATTATTATAGTTTTTGTTATTCTGGGTTGCCATCTCCTGAAGGGTGTTTACCAACAGAGACTACCTATCAGCTCATGCATAGACACTTCCTGAGGAACAGAGCTCTGCTCTCTGAAGGGAAGCCAAAAAGGTGGGAGCCCCTGTTCCAACATCTGAAGCTCTTCTGTCTCCGCATCATCTATCTATTATAGATGAAAAAAAATGTCATCGGGGACATCTAGCTCCTCTTTCTGTACCCTGCTCACCATTTTTGGACAGGAAGTCCAGGATGGATGGTTTGGAAGAAGAAGGTCTAGCAACAGATGGGGATGGTCATTATCAAGATCTGGTTCCCCCAGTGGGTGTAGTCTGGGAAGTATTGGTTGGCATGCAGGCAGCGGAATAACAATGTTGTTGTCCATGTTGTCTGTGCTCACTATTTCGTATTTCAGTTTGCGATTCAGGTAAGAATAAAGTTGGCTACAGAACACAGAATCACTGGATGTCTTAGTGCATTCAGGCCAGATACGATCTATGAATTCCCAGACAGATTCCGGACAGATGAATCCTTTGCTTGTGATAATCTTTGGTAATTCCTGGCAAAGGTGCATGTTATAGCCAGACACTTTGAAGGCTGTAACTTTGAACTGCTTTATAGAAAACATGTGAATGAAACCTTTCCACACTGCAGAACATGATGGAGAAATCCCTTGAAGTTCAGTACCTAGAGCTTCTTTTTTCATGTTCTCTGAGGCCTCTCCTGACTGTGAAGAAAGATTCTCCACACTGTAGTCTTCCATTGTGACTTTTTAATGGTGATTTCAATGTTGTTCACTGGCTGAGATCTATCTCATCTGAGGTTTGGGTTTTCCCCATGCAACTGAGACAATTCACATCCAGAAGGTGACTCTTATGCTTAGCCGTGGTGTCAGTCTCTCTTTTGGCAGAATTTGCACAATCTTAGTCTTGGGGGCCCCATAATGAATCAGACAGATCCTCCAGGGTAAACATCTGATCTGGTGTTGTATCTATTTCTATTAAACCTTTGTGTGTGAGTTTAGTCATTTGCCGCTTGTGGTGGAGCTCTTTTTCTGCTTTCTAAATGATCTCCAGACACAACGTGAAACTTAAACTTTAAACTGAAATGTTGTATTTAATGCTCTGTTCCACTTGTTCACATATCTAAGTAATATGTTTAAGTGGACAGTGGGAACAATTGCAATTTGGAGGCCACTAACTAACTCTGTTTTTTTAATGTCCCTGTACAGATTGGGAAATTCTATTACAGAACAGAAGGTTTGCAAAGGATTATTTAAGGCAATTGTTTATTTATTTTTGGAAAGCACACTTCCTGTTCCTGGTCCCCTTCTGGGATGAAAAAAATCCACTCCCAGCAAGCAGGGCAGGCATGGCGCTCAAGAAAGAATTCCCAAGAAAGACACAACGTAAGACTTAAACCGTAAATCTGAAATGTTGCATTTAATGCTCTGTTCCGCTTGTTCACATATCTGATATGGTTAAGTGGACAGTGGGAACAACGGCAGTTTGAAGGCCACTAGCTAACTCTGTTTTTTTAATGTCCCTGTACAGGTTGGAAAATGCATTTACAGAAGGTTTGCAAAGGATTATTTAAGTCAATTGTTTATTGGAAGCACTCTTCATGGTCCCCTTCTGGGATGAAAATCCACTCTTAGCCGCAGAAGCAGGCGCAGGATTCTCAAGAAATACAACGAAAAGCCTTAAATCAGGAGTAGCCGACCTTGCTCCTCAAGAGCTCACGTTTTCCAGACGACCTAGCTGGTGCACAGGTGTATTCATTACTCACCAAAACATTTTGAAAGATCCACAGGTGGAGTTAATTTTTATAGTTGTGATTCTGTGAGGAAACCTGGAAAACATGAACTGTTGGTAGCTCTCGAGGACCAGGGTTGGCTACCCCTGCCTTAAATCATAGATTTTACGCTTGTCCACATATCTGTGCTGGTTAAGTGGCACTTTGAGGCCACTAACTATGTTTTTTTATGTCCCTGTACAGGTTGGGAAATGCCTTTATAGAAGGTTTGCAAAGGATATTTTAAGTCAATTGTTTATTTGTTTTTGGAAAGCACTCTTCCTGGTCCCCTTCTGGGATTAGAAAATCAACTCCCAGCAGCAGCAGCAGCCATGCTCAAGGATTCTTCTGTGGCAAGGACTCATGTGAATGTATCAAATTTTTTTTGTAAATGCCTCCTCCCCTCCCCTTCTCCTTCATAAATTTTCTTTTGAATAAAAAAACTAAATTAAATTTACTACCAATCAACCCTCTCTGTACCTGCCCTGCCTTCAACTACATACATACTCTAACTCCCTCAGGCCTCTCTTGAACAATAAAAGTGTTTCCTGATGTGCCATGTTTGAAGTTGAACTGCCATGTGTTTGTGCTACCCACTGCTGCAGTCAGCCAGCTATCTTGGTGCAAATTTTTGGCCTAAACTAGATGAAAAAATCCATAATGTGAGCTGTGAGGTGGTCAAATTTGACTGGAAACGAGTGGAAATAAATGTTATTGAGGTTAATAATACTGTAGGAACAAAAAAAGGCCCACTTTATGTGATTTTAGCTGTTTTTATGATTATTTTAAGAAAAAATCCAGATCGAAAACCAAAACCAAAAAACAAAACACGGAGGTGATCCAAAACCAGGGGAGATCCAGATCCAAAACCAAAACACGAGGGTCAGCGCACATCTCTAATTTAATGTAGATCACAGATTTCTGGTGGTTATGTAATGTAGATCCCAGAGATATAATGGCTATGCAATGTAGATTCCAGATTTCTGGTGGCTATTTAATGTAGAGTCTTAGGTGGCTATAAAATGCGGACCACAGATTTTTGGTGGCTATAATGTACAATGTCGATCCTATGTCTCTAGTGTCTATACAATCTAGATCCCAGGTCTATAGAGGCTATACAATGTAGATCCCATGTGTCTAGTGTCTAAACAGTGTATATCCCAGTTCTATAGAGGCTATACAAAGTAGATACCAGATCTCTAGTGGTTATACAATGTAGGTCATAGATCTCTAGTAACTATACAATGTATATGCTGGGCATATAGTGACTATACAATGTAAATCTCAGATCTCAAGTGGCTATCCAATGTAATCTCCAGATTTCAATTGGGTATACAATGTAGATCCCAGATCTCTGGTAGCAATACAGCGCAAAACCCAGGTCTCTGCTGCCAATAGTGTGTAGAACCTCAATCTTGACAGCCCCTCTGCAGTGCCAAGAACTCTCTCTAGCATATTAAGCGTGCATGCCATTAACCCTTAGTTTGCTACAAGACAAAATGTACTCCCTTTCTCTTGGTCTTAAGGAATACAGAAAATGTGAAGTTTAAATGTTGAGACTAAGGAGGGGTATCCCTTTTTTCACCAATGTTTTTTTCCTCCCTATCCTATTCTTTTGGGTGAAGTAATAGGGTATTTCACCCGAAAACACATAGATCCGTGAGCTGATCATGGATTCTATGTGTTTTCGATTTATCGTCATTGAGGCTGTGAAAAAACGGCACTTATCATGGATTATTTTCGGGACACATCAGGTCCCGGAAAAAAAGCCCCGATAAGTGCCGGCGTCAGGCGGACTTCGGGTCTAATTGGATAGCTGTGGGGGATCCATTAGCGCCCAAACAATGTTTTGGGCTAATTGGATACCGCCCTTGAAGACAAGTATACAGGAAATAAATAATAATAAAAAAAGCCATTTCACAGCTCAGAGAACCTCACCTGTAGCTTCATCCTTTATAACATAGATCTACTTGGGGCATTCTATACTCCTGCTACCCAAGGCAGCACTTGCACACTGTCTCCGTCATACCCCAGCCTCATGTTAGGGGCAGCCCTAATGACACTGCATGACTTGTATATCACAGTCAATGGTACATTTCACGTAATAGGCCCATATTCAATAAGCGGCGAAAAGTCGGAATCCGCGGAAAAGTATCGTGGATGACGTAATTTCTCCAGGCTGAAAAATATCGCCGTATTCAACTGCAAACAGTTTTCACGTACATGAAAACACAATGCAATATAATAGGCGAAAAAGATTTGTCTATGAATAGGTGGCGAGAACAAGTACAAAATCGCTATTTTGGGGTGCAAAGGTGGGGCACTCTGCATCCTTGGGACAGCCCCCCAAAAAATCCCTTAAAAAAAATGTGGAACACCCCAAACAAATTACTTTGAAAATGGGGGTGAAAAAGTACACAGTTGGGATTCAAACTTAAAAAGTAGTGAAATAGACTTTTTGGGGGTCTGCAAGTATGGGGGAGGTGTTTTTTTGATCGCAGGTGCTTGCAACTGTTGCGTTTTTCAAGTTTTTTTTAAACTTCACTGTCTCAAAAAATCCTGGAGAACACCCCAAAAATGTACTTTCATTTTGGGGGGCGAAAAAGTACAAAATGGGGGGACAAGCATAAAAACTAGTGAAATAGCCTTCTTAGAGGTCTGCGAGGATGGGTCAGGTGTTTTTAGGATTGCAGGTGCATTCAATAGGTGCATTTTTCACATTTTTTTAGAGATTTTAAAATATGCTAGAACCCATTTTCACGCACCACAAATTTGTGGGGACTACTTATTTTCTCCAAATAAACCTGCTTAATGCTATTCTTCACCAAAACGCTAAATTGAAGCAAATGACTGCAAAAAAAAATGAAATAGCTTCAGTAGGGCTAACCGGGGATTTCTATATTGAACCCCAATGTTAGTGCATCTTTTGGGGGGCCTCAGGCTGAATTCCCCTTTTTTGACAGCACTTTCCGCTTATTTATATTTCGCTGGTCTGACTTTTCGTGTCCTTTGGAATTGAATACGGTGAATAGCGGGGACGCGCCCATTAAGTTTCTGCGGCCAAAACACATGATGTAGGCAGAAAATTGCGGCTAATTGAATACGGCCCATAGTCTAGAAAAAAATTTATTTTTTACATATTTATCTCTTCGCGGTCCTAATATCCGGAAAAAACATACACTTTATTCCATTAGTGGGACAGCCTATAATCCAGCAAAATGAGGGGGGAGGAGCGCATCACATTCATCCCACATGAAGCCGCTAGTATACTCTGCAGTGCTCTCTTGTGAGTGACAGCAGCAGTGCCTCCATTTGAGAGAGTGTACAGTATTTTGCCAGGAGCAATTTTGCATTAAGAAAATTGTCATGTACGGTAATGTCAAATTAAAAGAAGATGGAAATGTCAGTAAACCAGAAGGTTAAAAGATTTCTTACATTCGCCGGTAAAAATCAATAAATATTGCTGATCTGTTTTTAATGAGAAATTACTTTTTAAAATCAGTAAATCCTGATAGGGAGGAGAATTTCCTTCCACCAGACAGTAAAATGAGCTGCTATTTGAAAATGTATTGTAAATGGTGATATATCTGCCAGGTACAGTAGATGTTAGGTAACCAGTAGAGCGCACCATTCAGAGCTGATCTGGGTGGTGGTGCAGGGGATGGACGTATGCATCACAGAGCATATCACAATGTTCCTCACAGGATACAATAGACCACAGCCCTGATCCATTAGTGTATACTTTTCAATGGTCCTTATCTTGGCAGCACAATACCGATAGGGCGTTTAATCCTGTGCTTACTGTGCATACCGTTGTCACCGTTGTTAACCCAGTGTACACCGCTGCTACCATAATAAACAGGTTGGGTATGTGTTGCCGGCAGTCGAGATCCCGGCAGTCAGAATCCAGATGCCGGGATCCTGACAGGGTAAAGATACTGTACCGACACTTGTTAGTCGGTATGCTAACCCTCCCCCTCTCCCTACCCTAACCTTCCCTTCCTGGTGCCTAATCCTAACCTCCCCCTCTAGTGCCTGAACCTGCATCCTAAACCTAACCCTCTTCCATTAGTGCCTAATCTTAACCCTCCCCCTAGTGCCTAACCCTAACCCCTAATACTTACCTTCGGGATGCCGAGGGTCAGCATTCTGGAGCTGGGATCGCGACTGCTGTCGGTATTTAGACCGTCGGCATCCTGTAAGCCTGGATGCTGACTACATCCCAAAATAAACCATCCAGCTTGGCAGCTTGGTAAAGGACATCTGTGTGGACTTACCTCCATTTCACATTTTACTGACAACTACTGTGATAAAACATATTCCACCAATAGTTTAAACCAGTAGGTTATGGGCACAGTAACCCGAGTGTGAAGTACATATAAAAGTCCTCTATTTGATTCACCCCAGAAAATGAACAGTGCAGTAGCTAACATGAGCTTTGTAAAAGTGAGAGGATCAAAATTCGCTAAGGAAATGCAGAAAAGTTGTGGAAGATCCTGGTGACAATTCAATTCCTGATGAAGAGGATAGAGCCTTGGGAACCATTGGCCTAGCTGTATGTGTATTCCATAATTCATAGGAAAGTGTCCACACATGACAGAGCAGCAGGTGAGAGTGCGACTTCCCAATCTTGACCCTCCACCCCTCCCTCATTGCAGCCAATGTACGGGATGGTGGGACAGAGACTGAAAAGCAGAACTGTTTCGCCAAAATTAGGATGGTTTAGAGATCAGTGATGCCCCTTAAACTTCTCAATTTTACTGAAAACTTATGGGAAAATATAACATTTCTGATATTGCTGCATTTTATGACACATGCAAGTATCAAAACACATTCCAAAATGCCTACTGCTGCTTCTCCCATGTATGGAGAGGCCACATGTACATGTATTTCTATTTTTGTGCTTGTCAGACACATGGCAGGGCCTGAGTCAATAGTGCGAATGCTAGCTCTTCTAACAAGCACTCCATTGCAGATTTTCTGGCTCCACAAAAAAACAAACAGAGTACCCGATCCATATACTTACCATTAGCGGTGTCTGTGTGTGACCACATACACCGCTAACCGGCTCCTGACTGATCAGTGAGAACTGTCAGGAGCCACCAGCCAATCAGCAGCTGCTAACTGTAGAGCGGATGCTGATTGGCTCTGGATCCTGACTCACTGACCATCCCACGTGGAAACTGTCAAGAGCTGGAGCCAATCAGCATCCGCTCTACAGTTAACGGCCGCTGATTGGCTGGCGGCTCCTGACAGTTCTCACTAATCATTGAGGAGCCAGTTGGCGCCGCTAATGGTAAGTATATGGATTGGGTGCCAGTTTGTTTTTTTGCGAAGACCCCCCTGGATGCTACGGAGACCAGCGCGAGGATGGAGGTGAGTATAGGATCTTTTTTTTCAGGTACTCCAAATGGATTTCTACAAGGGAGAAGTGGATGTGAACATCTGGCAGCAGGTAAATACAGTATGTGTGATTGAGGTAGGTGTGTAATAAATGTATACTATCTACGGTGTGTGTGTAGTGGTTTTTTTAAACTATTTATTTTACAGTGGGGGTACGGGTGCTGGCCACCTGCTGGCACTTGTAGTTCCACAAGTGCCAAAGGGCAGACATGCTGGCACCTGTAGTTCCACTGTAAAATACAATAGTTTACTACTATTTAACACTTTATTACCCCTGTTCCCCCCCGCTCCAGGAGTGCGGGGAAGAGCCCCGGGCTTCAGACCAAGCCTGGGGTTTCGGGAGAGGAAGTGCCCCTTTTTATGGGGGTCCCCACCTCCTTTGAGATCCCCGGCTTGACCTGACCGGCTTGGGGTGAGAATGCTTTGGCCATGGAAACCCGGTAATAGAGTCTCCTGGCTGTGGCATTACACTCTGGTCGGTTTGGGGCCGGTGCTGGTTTTAAATATAGGAGGACCCTACGCATTTTTTTTCCCCTATATTTAAAACCAGCACTGGCCCTGCAGCCAGGTGCTGGTTCCTAAAATACAGGGGAACCCTACTCGTTTTGTTCCCTATAATTTTTGGAACCAGGACTGGCTGACAAGTCCGGGGCTGGTTATGCTTTTGGGGGGGGGGGGACCCTGCGTCTTTTAAACTAGGTGCACATGCAGAAACATACACAAATCACACTGATCTGTGGATGTTTTTGCAAAACTCGCAGCTCAGGAGGTAGTCTATTTGAAACTTCAATTTTTCTGCGAGTCTGCTACATTCTCACACGAGATTGCAATCCCGATTCTTGGTAAATTCCCGAGTTGCACCTTTTGCATGAAAAGTACTTCAGAGTTTGGCAGATGGTGGGTTGATTCGAGTTTGCTATCTCACCTGAGTTTTTCAGTAAAAAATGAAAACTCTCTCCCAAACTCACCCGTTTGTCTTTAATAAATTTGCGAGATGAAAAACATGGCTAAACTCACCCGAGATTATCATCTAGACCAATCTCGAATTTTAGTAAATTTACCATTAAGGGGTCTATTTATGAAGCTCTGAAAAGCTCTATCTCCAGAAAAAACTGCTGTTTTCATTGGAGATCAGGATTTTTTTCCATTTACCAAAGGCTATTGCTGGCGGTAGCCATGTCCATGTTTGTCATTGGTGATCTATCTTAAATATTACAAGGCGGTTCAAGCACTGCTGCTGTCTATCAATCACTATCACCAGCCCATGATAGTGTCGGAAAAGGAATAAAAATCTTTATTACTGAAATAAAACATTTCTTCCTTCTTCAAAAAAAAAAAATATTTTTCTATTTTTTACAAAAACATTTATGTCTGTATATTTTATTTTTTAGGGAATCTGCTCCTGTATGTCTGAGACAGTGAGCATGTGTGACTTGGGTCACGAAAGTGCAGAGGAGACACTGATTGGCTGGTGATGTGGCAAGTCTCAGCTTACCACTGCCAGTCAGCATCGTCATTAGCTGAACATTGCTGTGCTGCCCCAGGAAATTTTTATTGATAAATAGATCAGCAATAGATTTTCTATTTTATTAAATTACCACATAGCCAGCCAGTCTCGGTCTATTCTGGCTTCCAGGTGCAGATTTGTCCAATCTCCTGGGGCTCCCAATTGAGGGTCTTGATTACTCTACAGATAAACTTGTGTCTCAAATCATTAATGCAGCTAGATACTTGATTGCTACCCATTGGAAGCAAATCAAAGCTCCTTCCTTGCATGTTGTGTTCAAAATTTGGTACCTGTCTGCAATGGAGAAAATCACAGCATACCTGAATAATAGATTTACTAAGTTCCTGCATATTTTGGGGTTTATCTATAGTATTCTTTCCACAGTTGCATCCCTTGCCCCACCTCTTCCCCTGGACTGTCGGACCTTTTGTTCTAATGTTTTTGAGTTTCTTCTGGGTGATCCTATTATTTTCAGTATCACTCTCTAACGCCTGCCTTATATTGTTCCATCAGCGGCTCCCCTATTCCCTCTTCTGCTTTCCTTCATCTTTCCCCCTCTTATTATTAATATTATTATTATTATTATCATTTATTTATATTACCCTTCCCCCTTTTCTTTTACTCAAGGATTTGATCTTATTATTCCAATGTATAGACACACCTATGTCTTTTATAATGGCCTATTATTTTTTGTCTCTGATATTTTTGCATTTTCCGCCATTATCTTAATTCTGCCATTTTGAAGTTTGCCTACCACTATATTATTTTTACATTGTTTTTGTACTACTCGGCGAAAATTATAAATAAAGATTTACAAAATATATTTTTTTTTAAATAAAAAATTTGTAAAAGATTGTTAATCAAAAAATGTATTAATATATTTTTTTTCTTTTTCCAATCCCTCTATTGCCTTTCCGAGATGGTGATGGTGATCGTGATCGGAGGACAGCGGCAGTACTCATGATAGATATTAAAACTTACAGTAAGCTACAGTACTAATAATTGAACATTAACATTAAGTTGCAACTCTTGTGTTAAATTCCTGTTATCTATTAGATTATAAGCTTGTGAACAGGGCCTTCTTATAAGGGGCATTTTAAGAGAAGAGGGGGCACTCTGGAGACTATGGACAGGTAAGTATAAGTCTATGGGTGCACACACTGCACCCATTATATAAATACACCCCTGCTTCTTATCTCTCTGTTAATACCCAGTCTCTTTTATTAACTTTTGTTCCCATATATAAAACGCAACAGTATTTGCTGCCACAATATACAGTAAGTTAATGTTGATATATATTTTGTAATAAGTCCGTTTGCAAATCCTTCACTATTCAACACCTAACCAAAATGATTAATAACACAGCCAAAATGTTAACTAATAAAAAACACTAAAATTACCTAACTGTGAGGGTATGTATACCAATTAACCCCTGGATGATGCTACATTATCACAGCAATCTAGTGTTCTATGGAACACACAACAGTAGCTCATAACACATAACTCATGTGCGCGTCCGGATTTCTGAAATCCAAACACACCCGAATTTAGTGGTTCCGAGTAGAACTGGGTCAAGGTTCGGATTCACTTTTGTGTCCCAGGTCAAACTGAGTCCCGGTTCGGATCTGTTGCTGTTTCAGAACTCGGATTTAAAAAACAAACTCGGGTTTTGGATTTGGACATTTTAGCTGTTTTTATCGATTTTTATCCGAATGCAAAACCAGAACACTTGAGGGTAGTTTTGCAAAACCAAAACACGAAGATGAATCCAGATCCAAAACCAAAATCAATACATGGAGGCCTGCGCACATCTCTACTCATAACGTTCATTAATGGTGCATTAGAATGTATGACTTATCATTAATGTACTGAGGGCCTGATTCAGAGTTGTATGCAGTCCCTTATCGGTAGCAGTTGTCTGATGTTTTGGGGACTAGGCGTGCGACGAGGACGCAGTGAGCATGTGCTATGATGCCACTGCGACCCCGGTCGCATTGCCCTGGACACCCCAGCCTGATTGACAGGCTGCACATGTTAGAGGGCGGGGAAAGGGTAGCGATGGGAACCGTTCCCGAAAAAGTAGGCAAGTCTCGAGACCAGGCTCTGCTTCTTCCGGTCCAGATTTTTTGATGAAAACCGAACACACCTGAACTTTGGGGTTACAAGTCCAACCGAGACCCGGCACAGATCACTTTGGAGCTCTGAGTAGAACTTTGCTCGACACGGGCATTCTGGCCAAATTCGAAACTCTGATCTAAAAACCAGATCTCGTATGTTTTGGATTACATTTAAGTCCCTCCCTCGTGATTTCAGGTGCTGTGAGGTGGTTAAAGTTGACAGAAAATGACTGGAAATTAATGTTATTGATGTTAATAATACTATAGGAAGAAAAACAGGTCCTCGCTACATGATTTTAGCTGTTTAATCAATTTTTCTAAAAATTCCAAAGCCAAACTAAAACACTTCAGGGTGGCTTTGCCAAAACCAAAATATGTTGATGATATAGAACCAAAAACAAAATGAGGTCTGCACACATCTCTAGTCCAAAGACACATCAGTGATGCATCTCAGTCAGGCCCTGTGACCATTCCAAAGCCAGTTAATGTAACGAGAGACAGTATTAATAAGCAGTTAGAAATACTGAAGAGCAGATCTTTGCAATACGGAGCTACACTTAAGCTGGGTACCCACTAGGGATGTGCGCCGACCCCGTGTTTTGGTTATGGATCTGTATCTCTTCGTGTTTTGGATCTGGATTTGGTTTTGCCAAAACCGCCCCTTGCGGGTATTGGTTTTGAATCTGTATTTTTTTTCAAAAATTGATAAAAACTGCTAAAATCACATCATTTTTTTTTTGTTCCTACAGTTTTAGGAACCGCAATAACATTAATTTACACTCGTTTCCAGTCAATTTTGACCACCTCACAATATTGTTTTCATCTGGTTTAGGCCCAAAATTTGCACCAAGCTAGCTGGCTGACTAAGCTAAGCGGCAGCAGTGGGCGGCACAAACACGCGGCAGTTCAACTTCCAACATGGCACATAAGGAAACATATGTTTTCATTAATCAAGAGGCCTGAGGGAGTTGGAGTATGTATGTAGTTGAAGACAGGGACAGGAAGGGTTGATTGGTAGTAAATAAAATTTTAATTTTTTTATTCCGAAACAAATTTACTGTATGAGGAGGGGAGAGCATGGGTGAATAATATGTACAATGTTTTTCCCACAAAATCAACTTGGTGGTTCAGAATATTTTTTTTTATCAAAGGGGCATGCAGGAGATGCTGTTTGTGGCCATAAACATTTCTGGACATTTTTGGCATTCAGCAACCGTTTGTCAAAGATTGCAACAGCAGTGGGTGTTCAACTTCTAACATGACATTTTTTTCAAGAGGCCTGAGGGAGTTGAAGTATGTATATAGTTGAATACAAGGAAAGGAAGATTTGATTAGTAGTAAATTTAATTTAATTTTTTGATTCCAAAGCAAATTTATGAGGGAGGAGGGGAGGGAGGAGTGAAGGCATTTACAAAAACTATTTAAATCATTCACATCAGCCCTTGCCCCCAGAAGAATCCTTGAGCACTATGCCTGCTGCTGCTGGGAGTGGATTTTCATCTCAGAAGGGGACCAGGAAGACTACTACTAGTACTTTAAAAAACAAGTAACTGTTAATCAATCCTTTGCAAGGGGGAGCTAGTATGACAGCAGTCACCAAGTTGCATAGCTGATCACTGACACCATAACATCTATGCTGGTATTAGATGTGCATCCAATATCTGCCAATAATGCAGTGAGTTTTAGACAGTTAATTGAGGTCCCCTGCTACCAAGTCCCTAAAAGATTCCACTTCACAAGAAAAGCAATTCCCAACCTGTACAGGGACATTAAAAAAAATGTAATTAGTGGCCTCCAAAATGCCTTTATACCCACTGTCCACTTAACCACAGATATGTGGACAAGCTTAACAGAGCAAACGCAATATTTATAAGGTTTAAGTCATATGTTGTGTTCTTCTTCCCAACAGACACAGATTTGAAGAGATGCAAAAGAGCTGTTGGTAAGCAAATTGTCAGCTCAAGTGGCACGTGATGCAGCGATGGCTTCTCCTTCAGTTTCTCCAGCAAATGCATCTGCCGAGAAAAAATTTAACTTTCCCAAAAGACCCACTGGTAATGCAGATGAGTCAACACAAAACACAAAAACTTTTTGGATGGATGCCCTGTAGATGACGTAACAGGGAGGAGATTCCTAGATGGTTAAAGTTCCTACCTCTAATTAATCTAGCTTTACAAAGGGTACAGATGACTTGACAATTGTTGTCTGGATTTGGGTAGAAATAATTCCATACATAAGAAGTGGATTTTTTTGTCTTATGCCCAGGCATGACAATGGGCTTTTCCATATCAGAGGGAAAAACTCTTTCTCCCAGTGGTGTCTGATTTACACAAACAACATCCTCATCAACAACATCCTTATTAGCATCAGCTACACAAATATCCTGCTCATCCTGGTGCACTTCCACAGAAGCATCATCGATTTCTATGTAAGCATGTTCACTTCTGCTTACATCATTATAAGAAGCAGAACCACCAGTCATAAATAAAGGCCAATTTTATGTCTTTCTGCAGCTAACTTTCCCTTCGATGTTTTTTTCTTTACCACTGTAAAAGATTGGTTCTTGATTTTAGATATCGTGACTTAAGCCCTGTATGCCCTTGGGCATCAGCTTTAGTAGATGATGTAGATGGACTATTTTCATCATGACTGGTGGCACTGGCAGCAGCTCCAGCACTAGCATGTGGTTCCTGCTCTCCTCTCAACTGATCAATCTCCATATCAACAAACACAAATTAAGAGGGTACAGCACACACGGCAATTTGTACCAATTTTAAATATTACACTGCGGTATCAATGACCTACAGTGTCACAAGATTATTTCTGAATAAGAATAACACACTGCGATACCACTTACAGTGTCACAAGATCATGAATAAGAAAATAACACTGTGCTGCCATTTACAGTCACAAGATTTTTTTATGAATAAGAAAAGAATAACACACTGCACTGCCACTTAGTGTCACAAGATTTTTATGAATAAGAAAAGAATAACACCATGCGCTGCTACTTAGTGTTGCAAATTTATTTATCAATAAGAAAATAATAACACTGCACTGCCACTTAGTGTCAGAAGATTATTTATGAATAAGAAAAGAATAACACTGCGCTGCCACTTAGTGTCACAAGATTATTTATGAATAAGAATAACACACTGTGATACCACTTACAGTGTCACAAGATTATGAATAAGAAAATAACACACTGCGCTGCCACTTACAGTGTCATAAGACTTTTTTATGAATAAGAAAAGAATAACACACTGTGCTGCCACTTAGTGTCACAAGATTTTTATGAATAAGAAAAGAATAACACACTGCGCTACTACTTAGTGTCACAATATTTTTTTATGAACAAGATAAGAATAACACACTGCGCTGTCACTTAGTGTCACAAGATTATTTATGAATAAGAAAAGAATAAAACTGCACTGCCACTTAGTGTCACAAGATTATTTATGAATAAGAATAACACACTGTGATACCACTTACAGTGTCACAAGATTTTTTAGAATAAGAAAAGTATAACACACTGCGCTACCACATAGTGTCACAAGATTTTTTTATGAATAAGAAACGAATAACACACTGCTCTACCACTTAGTGTCACAAGATTTTTTATGAATAAGAAACGAATAACACACTGCTCTACCACTTAGTGTCACAAGATTATTTTACTGCACTGCCACTTACAGTGATGTCATTATGTTTTATATATCATGCATGTTATTTAGCATTTTGTTGTGGTCTTGTAGTCGGTGTGTAGACTAATAATTTATTCACGATTGAGGAAAGAAGTGAAAAGTTGAATATTAGACTACACTACCATTTACAGTGTCACAAGATTTGTTATGAGTAAAACACTGCACTACCACTTACAGTGTCACAATATTTATTATGTATAATAACACACTGCGCTATGACTTATATTGTTACAATACGTGGACAATAAACTGCGGTCTGGCCGGCAGTGTCACCAAACAATAATAACACAGCTAAGTTGCTAACGCACACACACACACACAAAAAAAAGCACTTTTATTTTTTTTTACACTGGGGAAGAGCACCCCTGAATGAGGCAGCAGCCCCTTAATGAACAACACAGACAGCACCCCTTCTTTATGGACAACAAAGCACCCCTGCCGAGTGTGGACAGACCACCTGCAAAGTCACAAATATGTGGACAATAAACTGTGGTCTGGCCGGCAGTATCACTAAACAGTTATAGCGCAGCTAAGTTGCTAACACACACACAAAAAAAATTTTTTTTTTTGTAGATTGATATTTAATTTCACTTTTATTTTTTTTTCACTGGGGAAGAGCACCACTGAATGAGGCAGCAGCCCCTTGATGAACAACATAGACAGCACCCCTTCTTTATGGACTACAAAGCACCCCTGCCGAGTGTGGACAGACCACCTGCAGAGTCACAAATACGTGGACGATAAACTGCGGCAGTGTCACGAACAATAATATTGAAGCTAAGTTGCTAACGCTCACACATAAATAAAAAATAAACAAAAGTAAGAAAAAAGTACTTTTATTTTTTTTACACTGGGGAAGAGCACCCCTAATTGACAGAGCACCCCCCCTTCCTGAACAACACAGCACCCCTTTATGGACTGCAGCCTTAGCCTGATGGACAGGACAACATCACAGCAGCAGCCACAGTTAAGCCCCACTTTATGTACTGCAGCCTAAGCCCCTTTATGGGCAACACAGCAGCAGCCTTCAGCCAAATACCCCGATTGGACACACACTGAGTGACTGACAGTGACTGACTACGTCTGCTAGCTTCTCTCTCTACAGCCGAAGTGAAAATGGCGCCGATCGCGGCGACCTTTATATAATCCAAAACCCGCGAGAATCCAACAGCAGGAGGATGACGCGTTTTGCCTCGTTTTCGGAACCAAGTCAGGTAGGAAATCTCGAGCCGGACTAGGATCTCACCTCAGAACTCAAAGTTTGGGTGGGTCCGGTTCTCTGAGAACTGGACCCACTCATCTCTAGTACACACCTATACAATCTTCGGGCCATTCTTTCACTATCGAGAGAACGGCTGTTGGCTTGCATAGGTGTGTACGCTGTCCCGATACAGGAGCATTAGCCGATAAACGGCTTATAACGCTCCTGCAATGGCCGGGATCGGGTGGTCGAATCTCATGTGCTGTTTAATATTTATCAGGCCGACCACCTGATCCATAGAGGCCCGTACACACTGTGTTATGTCTGCACAGTGTGTATATGGATCACAGGCAGCTAACAGGGGGTCACACCGGAGACACCCTGCTCAGATGATCGGGAGAGTTTTACCCAATCAGCCGCTAATTGCACAGGTGTGTACCCAGCTTTAGCATTAGGCAGTGTAGACCTTTTCATAACTCTGGTAAAATGCCACCATTCGCTATTACTTGTGTTCTAAGGAGGTGGCATAAACAAGAAATGTGTCAAATATTGTAAAACGGAAGAGCTGAGTGTGGAAAAACTGATGTTCCTGGGATCTATCCATACTTGCCTACTTTTGAAAAATCATTTCAGGGAGATTGTGATAGAAACACCTATTGAGCATGGCAGGAAAGTGGACGTGTACTGCTACATCTGAGAGACGTGCCATAAAACTGACTTATATCCCAATGTAAATGTGCTTAAAAGCAGTTAGTAAGATCTATTTGTTGATGAAAACACACTAATACTTTTCAAAAAATGCATGTAGCCATAGGGATCATTGTGCCTTATAACCAATGCAGGGAAATTATACTAATGATCACATTTAAATGTATATATCTCTTTTTTTTTTTTTTTTTTTTTTATATAACATCTGCATAATGGGGGTAAGGTAGAATCAGGGAGATTGGCAGACTCTTCAGGGAGACAGGGAGATTGCTACTATTTCAGGGAGTCTCCCTGACAATGAGGGAGGGTTGGCAAGTATGGATCTATCATTACAGAGGACATTGCTCAGGGGACATGGAGAGAGGTTTTCTTGAAACATTGTCAAAAGAGTAAAGACTCTGCTGCAATGCCAGGATACATTTTCAGGTTCTCTCTGATTTTTTCGAAGAGATCTTCATATTCATATTTTCTGCGATATTCCCTGTGTCACATGCCACCTGTTATTCTACTTGATGTAATAAATCTAAGACCTGGATAAGCTGTACCACATGTGGACTAACCACCACCGGCACCAACTACTGCGTTATATACATCTAATCAGCATCACTTACACACTGGCCCGATTTATTATACCCTGATGCACCAATTCGTCCTATGGAACTACTGTCCCCAGCACATTCTACTTTGCATTATACACCAGCACGCGCTGAATATTACTCTGCTAATAAATTTTTTCCTATTAAACATAATTTTTTTATCGCCGCATGTCATAAAAAACCTATAGGGGCTGCGCACATTGCAAAACATCGCTCGCTCTGAGCGATCGCTTGCTAGCGAACTTGTCTGAATCAGGCCCTGTGTGTGCAGCTATGCAGGACTATAGGCAGGCCTCTGCATAGGCAACATATGTGTCACTGACTAAAGTCTGCAAACTTTAAAGCTATTCCTTCCACATACGGAGAGATGTAATAGGTCTTCTAAAGAGAATAAGTGGAGTAGTTGTAATTAGCAACTAGAGATGTGCAGGTCTGGTTCACAGAGAACTGACAACAACCGAATTTAGGGGTACCGAGTTGAACTGAGGGCCTGATTCGGACCCGCTCGCAAGCGGGTCGAAGGTGGGCCAGTGCGCACTGCGCGTGCCCCGATGCGAGCGCAAAAAGCACTCGCTCCGGTAGTCGCAACAAACGGGGCGGCTGTTGATGTTGATCGACAGCTCGCCCCGTTTTGTAGGCAGGAAGGGGGGGTGACTGGGCAAACGGAGGCGTTCCTGCAGGAACGCCTGTCGTTTGTGGGCGGCCCTACTGACATCACTCGTGATGTCAGTAGGTGGACTTCCTGCTCTATTAGAGCAGGAAGTCCACTGGGGCTTGTGGCCACGAGACCCTACCGTAAGGGTCTCGTCGCAAGCCCGATGGTTGCGGTGGTCTTGACCATCGCGACCATCACCTGGCCGCTCGCATAAGCTGTGGGTGGTCACCCACAGCTATGCGAGCGGCCAGGAGGCCGCAACTTAAAAAACAAGCGCCCGCCCTGATTCAGAGCGAGCGCTCGCTTTTTGCGAGCGGCTCTGAATCAGGGCCTGAGTCCCAGTTTGGAATCACTTTTGGGTAGAGATGAGTGGGTTCGGATCTCAGAGATCTGAACCCACCCAAATTTTGTAGATCCGAGTCGGATCCAAGCCGGCTCAGATGTTCCCGCCTGACTCGGATCTCTCAAATCGAGGCAAAACCATACAGATGAAATCTCGCGGGTCACAAGCTTTTGTCTCTATATATAAGGGACACGGCGGGTGCCATTTCACTCCGGCTGTGGAGACTGAACAGGGAGGGTGGGTGTAGGGCTGGGGAGAGGTGCTGTGCTGTCTCCTGTGTCCTGGGCTGGTGCTGATCCATTCTGGGCTGGTGTTGTGCTGTCTGCTATGTCCATCTGGGCTGTTGCTGATCCATCTGGTCTGGTGCTTTCTGCTGTGCTATCTGCTGCGTCCATCTGGGCCCAAGTTCTGGACACTGTGTGTGTGTTAGGCTTAACTGCACAAGATCTAGCAAGTCGGCAACGCAACCTAGTGCTGCCCGACTCCAGTCGTCATCAATCTGTGCTCTGGGCCCAAGTTCTGGAGCTGAAAAAAAAATAAAAAAGAATTGTCTTTTTTTTCTAATAATTGTCTGTGTGTCTGTGCGTGTTAGGCTTAACCGCACAAGATCTAGCAAGTCGGCAACGCAACCTAGTGCTGCCCGACTCCAGTCGTCATCAATCTGTGCTCTGGCCCAAGTTCTGGAGTTGAAAGAAAATAAAAAAGAATTGTCTTTTTTTTCTAATAATTGTCTGTGTGTCTGTGCGTGTTAGGCTTAGCCGCACAAGCTCTAGCAAGTCGGCCACGCAACCTAGTGCTGCCCAACTCCAGTCATCATCAATCTGTGCTCTGGGCCCAAGTTCTGGAGCTGAAAAAAAATAAAAAAGAATTGTCATTTTTTTGTAAAAATTGTCTGTGGTTGTGCGTGTTAGGCTTAGCTGCACAAGATCTAGCAAGTCGGCAACGCAACCTAGTGCTGCCCGACTCCAGTCATCATCAATCTGTGCTCTGGGCCCAAGTTCTGGAGCTGAAAAAAAAGTAAAAAAGAATTGTCATTTTTTTGTTATAATTGTCTGTGCGTGTTAGGCTTAGCCGCACAAGATCTAGCAAGTCGGCAACGCAACCTAGTGCTGCCCAACTCCAGTCATCATCAATATGTGCTCTGGGCCCAAGTTCTGGAGCTGAAAAATAAATAAATAAGAATTGTCTTTTTTTTCTAATAATTGTCTGTGCATGTTAAGCTTAGCCGCACAAGATCTAGCAAGTCGGCAACGCAACCTAGTGCTGCCCGACTCCAGTCGTTATCAATCTGTGCTCTGGGTCCAATTTCTGGAGCTGAAAAAAAATAAAAAAAGATTTGTCTTTTTTGTCAAATTTTATTCTGTGTGCGCACAACTGCATGTTTGTGAGTTTTGTAACAGCACCTTGGCTACACTATTGGTGTTTGTGACACTGCTTCAAGACTGCAGAAAATATGGAGGGCTGTCGCATGACAGGAGAGCAAGGCCAAGAACCACATGTTGTAGCTGCTGCCAGCAGTGCAAGGCCGTCAACTTCCTCGTCGTCTATGAAGGCCCATGCCCCAGGGCTTAAGTCACGCCATCGATATGGTAAAGCTACTTGTACTGAAGATAAGAAAAAAAAATTGAAAGGAACTTTGGCCCTCATTCAGAGCCGGACGCTCTGAGCAGAGCGCACGCTCTGAATGAGGGCCGTCCTCCATAAAAATGGAGCGTCCTCCTGGACGCTCGTATAGCTGTGGGTCACCACCGACAGCACATACGAGCGTGCAGGATGATGGTCGCGATGGTCTTGACCATCGCGACCATCGCCAGTGCGACCAGAAGCCTGTGGTCGGGTTTTTCGACCACAAGCCCTGGAGTGATTTTGGCTCTATCAGAGTCAAAATCACTCCCACTGACATCACTAGTGATGTCAGTGGGGCCGGCTTCTGACGGTAGGCGTTCCCATCGGCAGCACGCCCCCTTTGATCAGACACAACGAGCGAAGGAAAGTCCTTCGCTCGTCGCGTCTGGCGCATGCGCACGACGGAGCTCCCTCCGTCGTGCGCATGCGCAGTGCACACCATCGACCCACTTGCGAGCGGACAGCCGCTTGTGAGTGGGTCTGAATGAGGCCCTTTGCCTTTAGATAGACAAAAAATTGGCAATATGCCCCTCACTACACAAAGTGGCAAGGAATGCTGGTATTAGATGTGCGTCCAGTATCCGCCATTACTGCAGCGGGTTTTCAACAGTTAATTAAGGTCCTGTGTCCTCGCTACCAGATCCCTTCTAGATTCCACTTTGCTAGAACAGCAATTCCAAGTCTGTACAAGGACATTAAAAAAACCTTAATAATGTCCTCAGAAATGCTGTTGTACCCACTGTCCACTTGACCACTGATATGTGGACAAGTGGGACATGGCAAACTAAGGATTACATGACTGTGACAGCTCACTGGGTAGGTGTATTGCCTACAACAGCAACAGCAGCAGCAACATCTACCAAAAGACAGCTGATACAGAGGCAGGCTACGCTTTGTATAACTGGTTTCACTAAGAGGCAAACCGCTGAGAACCTCTTAGAAAACTCAGGGAAATCATTGTTAAATGGCTTACTCCATTTGGACTCTCCTCGGGATTTGTGATTTCGGACAATGGGTCTCATTCAGAGCCGCTCATAAGCGGCCGTTCACTCGTTCCGAGCGATGTTCGCACATCTGCGCATGCGTATGGTTTGTAATACGCATGCGCGAACCAGTCAGTGCGGCCAAAATTCGTTTGTTCGCTAAATAGTGAATGCCTGCTATTTTGAGTGACAGGAGGAGGCGTATGTGGGTGGTAACAGGGGAAGGTGCTTGAAAACGGGGAGTGGAATTCAGAACACATGCGTGCTTAAAGGTCAAAACGGGCGTATTATGGGTGTGCATAATTAAAACAGCAGCGTCATTGACCACGTCACTTTGTTGTTTTAAAGTCAGAACTGCTCGCAAGATAGCGGTAGGAAAAACCAGCCACAAGAATAGCGAGCAGTTCATACGCTGTTCGATGTACTCGATTAATCTAATAAATAGCAGACATGACGTATGATGCGAGCGGCCAGGGGGCGTCTTTTTCAAAATTACGACCGCAAGTTTTGTTCGCTCGTTCAGACATAGAGGCGTGAACAGACCGCAAAGAGCGAACAGTTCATTTGAATAGCCTCCCCCTTTTTCTGAACGAGCGAGTGCTAATAGCGTCCGGCTCTGAATCAGACCCAATGCCACCAATATTGTGAGAGCATTACATCTGGGTGAATTCCAACACGTCCCATGTATTGCTCACACAATGAATTTGGTGGTGCAACATTTTTAAAAAAATGACAGGGGCGTACAGGAGAAGCTCTCCGTGGCCTGCAAAATATCTGGACACTTTAGACATTCGGCAAACGCCTGTCGAAGACTGCATGACCAGCAGCTACTGTTAAATTTGCCCTGCCATCAGCTGAAGCAAGTGGTAGTATCTCGGTGGAATTCTACCCTCTATATGCTTCGGCAGATGGAGGAATAGCAAAAGGCGATCCAGAGCTATACAACGGCCTATGACATAGGCCGTGGAGGGGGAATGCACCTTACTCAAGCACAGTGGAGAATAATTTCTGTGTTGTGCAAGGTTCTCAAACCCTTTGAACTTGCCACACGTGAAGTTAGTTCAGACATTGCCAGCTTGAGTCAGGTCATTCCCCTCATCAGACTTTTGCAAAAACAGCTGGAGAAACTGAAGGAGGAGCTGAAATGGAGCGATTGCGCAAGGTATGTCGGACTGGTGGATCAAGCCCTTGATTCACTTCACCAGGATCCAAGAGTCAGCAATCTATTGAAATCTGAAAAATATATTTTGCCGACCATTCTGGATCCCAGGTTTAAGTCCTACCTTGTGAGTTTTTTTCCAACAGACTGAAATTTAAAACTATGCAAAGAGCTGTTGGTAAAAAAAATTGTCAGCTGCAGCCGCACGTGAAACGCCATCATCTCCTCCTTCAGTTTCTGCAGCTGCCAGGAAAAAACTACATTTTCCTTACAGAATGCCTGCTGGTCATGCAGATCTATCTAGTCGGGCCTGAGAGAACTGCCTACTAGTGACATGTCTTCTACCGTGACTATGTGTGTTAAGGTCTCCATTCACAGAATGGTGGAGGACTATTTCAGAGATAACATCCTAATAGGCATGTCAGACAGTCCCTTTCAGTACTGGCAGGAAAAGGAGGCAATTTGGAGGCCCATACACAAACTGGCTTTACATTACTTAAGTTGCCCACCTTCCAGTGTGTACTCCGAAAGAGTTTTCAGTGCAGCTGGCAACCTTGTCAGTTATCAGCATAGGAGGTTGCTTCCTCAAAATGTGGAAAAGATGATGTTCATTAAAATGAATTACAAATTTCACGAGGAAGACCTCAATTACATCAAAAAATTATAGAGGAGCCTATGGTGGATTCCAGCAGGGACTAATTAATTTTGTGTGAAGAAGAGGATGTACACACTGATGGGGATGACGAGGATGACGACAACTTTTAATGTAAAGCCAGTTTGTGTATGGGATCATTTTCATTTCCATGTCCAGTGAACACTGGCAGCTTGTTTTATGGGGGTACAAACAAACCAATAATTTCAGCCACAATTGGCAGCCCTTGTCGCTGAAATGATTGGTTTGTTAAACTGTGAATGTCCTGTTTCATATACAACATAAGGGTGGGTGGGAGGGCCCAAGGCCTATTCCATCTTGCACCTTTTTCCTTTCCATTATGTGCTGGTTGGGGCATTACTGTCTGACATTTTAAATTAATTTTATGGTTGGTTTAGGAACCAATGATTTGTTTTTAAATATATTTATTATCAATTTTACAGCCAGGGACAGCACCATATAATTTATTTGTATTAATTATTCAGCCAGGAGCTGCACCCAATGAATAGTTTTTTAATTAGATTATTATTTATTCAGCCCGGGGCTGCACCAATGAATTGATTAATTAATTTATTATCAATTCAATGAATTTCTTTTTTTTAATTATTCAGCCAGAGGCTGCACACAATGAATTGTTTTTTACTTTTTTAATTAAATTATTATTAATTATTCAGCCTGGGGCTGCACCAATGAATTGTGTTTTAATTAATTTATTATCACTTTTACAGCCAGGGGTGCACCAATAAATTTATTTTTATTATTAATTGTTCAGCCAGGGGATGCACCAATGAATTGTTTTTTAATTAATTTATTATCAATTTTACAGCCAGGGGCTGCACCAACTATCAACTATCAATTCTTCAATCCTCAAGGGTATCCCAACCATCATCTTTGCACAGTCCTCAACTCTATTAATAATTATATCAACCAGTTTTGAGCCAGCAAGCTGGCTCAAAACCTTTTGGCCCTTTAACTAGATGAAAAAAAATCAATATTGTGAGCTGTGTTGTGGTCAAAATTGACTGGAAACGAGTGGAAATAAATGTTATTGAGGTTATTAATACTGTAGGAACAAAAAAGGCAATTTTATGGGATTTTAGCTGTTTTTTTTATTTTTTAAGAAAAAATCCAGATCCAAAACACGAAAACAAAACACGGAGTTGAGGTTTGGCAAAACCAATCCAGATCCAAAACCAGGGGAGATCCAGATCCAAAACCAAAACACAGGGGTCGGCGCACATCTCTACTTTGGGGTACCGAGTCGCGGTTCGGAATTCGGAATTTGAAAACCGAACGCGGGTTTTGGATTATGCTAACAAGTCAATCATTTTAGCTGTTTTTTTTTTATTTTTATTTTTTTTAAGTACAGATCCAAAACCAAAACACGTAAGGGTGGTTTTGCAAAACCAAAACATGAAGATGAATCCGGATCCAAAACCAAAACACGGGGGTCAGTGCTCTACTAGCAACCAATCAACTTCTACCTATCATTTTACAGAATGTACATGATAAACCATAGCTATGAGCTGATTGGTTGATACATCTCCCCCCATGCTTGCCCTGTATGTTGCAATAGACGCACTTATGTCTGAAGAAATGTTTTGTGCATCCTTATTTTCCCAATGAGAAAAATAAAAAAGATACCACAATCTACTGCTATAGTATCTCACAAATGTAACCATTACCCTCAATTCTGGCTTTATACAACAAAACATTATTGTTCTATTGTGAGTGTTAGCAATTGTAATGCACTGCCCGTTAAGCTGGGGCTACACATAAATGTTAACAATGGTAAATAATATTAATGGTGCTAACAGCAAGATGTAATTTATACATTGGTTTTAGTGAAAATAAATATCAGGTTTTAAAAAGGGCACAGACATGCCAGCTTTGAACTAAATGTGTTAGTATTAATTGTGCTTAATTAGTCAATGCCATCCAGGTCTGTTCCTTTTAATAATGATGGTAAGAAAATCTGCTGATATCATTTGCCTTCTGTCAGGGTACAGCCACAAACTAATCTAGAAATTCCGGGATTCAGATGATGGAAACAGATTTCGAACAGTGACTCATAAACTAGTATTATATATCTCATGTCAATTATTGCTTTTACCAGAGTGTCCATTATCCCACACTGGATGATTCATTTCATGTTTTTGGATTCCCTAATGCTTTTATTTGATGAGAGGCGCACACAGTCCTCTCCATCTCCTTCCATCTCAGTTTCTATTGTTCTGACATTTTTATTCATTCCTGACTACAAAGGTCCTCCTTGAAGGCTGAACAAATGGAAAAACAATTCTCCTGTACATGAAATACACTACCGAGTGCCTCCATCACTGAAAATCTAAAAGATTGTGAAGTACTAAGATATTACATAGTGCTTCATAAAAAAAATTGCATACCAAAAATGGTCTTGCACATATGAGCTTACAATCTAAAGGCCCCCATATATCTGCGATGGATCGCCGCGTTGTAGCGATGGGATCGGAAATGCTGACCGGCGGCCATCGATGTTCCACGATCCATCGCAGGATCGGTGATATTCTACATGTTAAATTTCACCCATCTGCCAATCACGATAATTTTTTGATCGATCAGCATATCTGTGAAATCCGATATGTTGGATTTCAGCGATCCTGCAATGCCGGGTTGCAGGATCGCGGCAATCCGTCGCTGATGTATGGAGGCCTTTAGTCACGTGGGAAATAATTGATGCATAAGGTAGCAATTACATGTGTGGCTGCTGATGTGAATGGCGTGTGTGACTACAGCAAGGCAGAGGCGTTAACCCCCTCCAATATTAAATATTATAGTAGCCATATATTTTTGGGGCCCCCATCTAACATTGTGCCCCAAATCAAATTATATGCTGCAAAGTGCCCTCAAATCACACTGCAGTGCAAAACCTCTCTGTGAGCATTATATAGCCAGAGGATAAGGAGGCTCACACCCCATATACAGTATAGCAATCACTATGTTGACACTAGAGGAACAAAGCTTCTAACACAGGGACTGTTCCTGAGACAGGTGACATCTGGCCTATGTTATCAGTTGCCAATCATCACCTTTGTCCATTCCCCCACACCGACGACACTAGCTCCAAGACAAGCCTTGGTCCGCAGCATACCCTGAAAAAGCTGCTCCTCTCACCTGTTGCTCCAAGGCCGAGTCCCCTAGGCAGCCTCTGGGAATCCCCAGCTGCATATATTGACTTGCTGTCCAGCTCGTTGTGGCCACATCTGAGGAACTCCTGTATCACATCCCCGCTGACCCGCACGCTCATCAGACACCCAGACTCCATGGTGCCAAACACTGCTAGCGAGTGCCCCGGTGGGGGCAGTGCTGTGGGCAGAGAGGGATAAGACAGTGGAGGAGAGACACTCCTCACCAACACAAAGGGAGGTGATCATTTCCACTGAGTAGGGCGACGTGACCAGTGATGTCATGCGGCCGCTGCATTGCTGTTTGAAGTTCACAGTCCAGCGCTGTCTGGGCAGAAGCGCTAGTACAGCTAATTAAATTCTCTGTGGAGGTTTCGCGGTGGCCACGGTGTAGGCTAGGTAGCTCAGATCTGGTGTCAGTTTCTTTAACTGAGCAGGATTGTGCCGAGGCCCATCGGAAGCTCGGGGCCCAGTACATGTTTCCCCTTAGTCCCCCCCTGTCGCCGGGCCTGGCCATTGGTGCAGCTACAATGCAGCTCTACAATGAGGAGAGACAGCGGATGGCAACCATGACCGTCCGTACAGTACATTGACCTTACCTCCTTTTTGATCTGGTTCTGGAGAAGCATTTCACCATTGTTCTGCCAGCTCGAAGTAACTGTATATTTGCCGCTATATTAACTTGACATCATGCTCACTGCTGGACACGTAGACAGGACACTTCTTCCTTATCTTCAAAGAAGTTGTGGCAGGAGCTGCTGATGCCACCAAAGAGAAAGCAGAGATCTGTCCTCAATTCTGCTGCTCACCTCATTTTCTTCTCTAAATGTTCTACATCTGCCTCGCCTCTCCTACAAGCCCTACACTGGCTCCCGCTCCCCTTCAGAACTGAATTGAAACTTCTTATGCTCACTTACAAAGGCCTCACACAAACCTCTCCCATTTACTTCTCTACACTGGCATCACTAGGGGAGTGTGGGGGGTGCGGGCCGCACCAGGTGACGCCATCTGAGGGGGTGACACCAAAATAGCAGAGCCTCTCTGCTATTTTGGTGTCACCCCCTTGGATGGTGTCACCGAGCAGCCACACTGCAAAGGGGAGCAGGGGAGAGGCCTAAGCACTGGGTAAGCCCACTGTGTGCCTAGAACGGGGGTGTGACATGCAGTCAGATTGGCAACATGAGGGAACGTGGCTTTGCAGCACAAGGCCGTGCCTCCGGAATGAAATGTTCATGATATTGACATTGACCATGCTGACTTTCAGCATGTCAACACAAATGTTAAATTGACATTGTTGGAATGTCAACATACTGGTTTAGTGCTCATTTTGTCCCTAATCCTAAAGGCAACCCTAATCCTAATGGCAGCCCTAACAGTAACGGCAGCCCTAACGCTAACCCTAACGTTAAGGTGTCAAATATGAACATTTAAATGTCATGTATAACCACAATAATACAGTAAATCTGATGGTACAATCTTCCTTACTCAATAATGAGTCATATACAAAGTCCATCCAGTAAAATTCATAAAAATATTGGTAGTTTTATTGGAATGTATCAGCAAAAAAAACTAAAACATTTTGGCAATATATTTAAAAATAAAAAAATAAAAATTCTTGGAACAGACAAAGTTTAAAAATACAAAAATAAAGCATAAAATTAAATTAGATATAAAAACTCCTACAGTATACAACTTTGCAGCGCGTTTCGCAGACACTGTCAATGTAACCCTAACTGATATTCTAAGGGGTAACATGGATGGCGCAGGTGAATAAACAGAAAGTGTGTATGAATACTGTAAATAGAAGTGAAATAGATGGATGGTAGTGTAAAATCAGGGGAATAGTATTACAAAAATAATGTATAAATAACAATAATGTAAATTAAAGTGCAGCCATTACTGCCATCCATATACCATAGGCACAAGCAAATAAGTTTATATTTCACCTTATTAATGTTCTAAACTAAAACTATATTATATGTTTGTGACAGGATGGGTGCGGGACGCTGGCGCTTAGGATCCCGGCTGTCAGAATCCCGACGTCAGCATCCAGACCAGGTTACAATGCCGACACCTACAGGTTATTACTCCTAATATATCCCCTACCCCTAACCCTCCCTCCCTGATGCCTAAACCTAACCTTCCCCCCTAGTGCCTAAACCTAACCCTCCCTCCCTGCACCCTGAATCTAACTCCCACCCGCAGCCTAAGACTAACCCTCGCCCTAGTGCCTAACCCTAACCCCTTACCCTAACCCTCTCCCTAACCACCATACTTACCTTCGAGATTCTGGCAGTCGTGATTCCGGCGCCGGTATTCTGATAAGTGTCGTGAAACCGGCGTCGGCATTCTGACTGCCGGAATGCCAGCGGTCAGGATTCTGACCGCATCCCATTTGTGACAGCAAACCCATAATTTTCAGCATATCTCAGCGTATCCTAAATTTAGCGGATTATGTGTATGTTTGTGTCCATGCGATAGGGAATATAGATTGTAAGATCTACAGGGACAGGCACATTTCAATGACACTTTCACCCGACGAGGACCCGGCAGTGCATGGAAGGCTTTACTGAAGCCGGAAATGTTGCTGCTGTGTCCCCATTGCCGGCAATGGTGACCGCATCGCTCTCGCCATCTAAAAAGATGGTGAGAGCTATACAATGACAAACTGCTGTAATCTTAGATTA
The DNA here is from genome assembly GCA_031769625.1 of Taudactylus pleione. Lineage (NCBI taxonomy): Eukaryota > Metazoa > Chordata > Amphibia > Anura > Myobatrachidae > Taudactylus > Taudactylus pleione. The sequence goes on from JAUIMM010000134.1 coordinate 8,886,003, forward strand.
CTGCTACTTGTTAAATATTGAAAGGAGTTCATAACCCCTTTAGCGAGTGCTAAGGGGGTTATGTCTCGTTGATAAATGCCTTTTGTTTTTTGTTATGTTTAAACTCTGTCTAATGTACACAGTCAAGGGAAGAAAACCCTCTGAAAGGCAGACAATCCCTTAAGCAGCATCTCATGTTTAGCAAAGTACTTACTGATTGCATCACCTCCTAACAAGTTCTTATGGGGATTGTCTCTAATTTTCCTAATTGATCACTATACTCCATCTAACTACTATTTCATTGCGTAACACACACCTCTCCGCATCCATTAAAACCATCTAAAATGTTTTTCAAAACATTATCCTCACTTTTACTCTTTGCGCCCTGAAGTCATCTTAATATTCCGGTGACAGCCGCAGTGACTTATGATGGTAATTACATCTTATTTTGGAAATCTTAAATCTCTCTCGTTTTGTTGGCACAGGAAACTTTGACAGCATGAGCTGCACTGTAGCCAATGGAAAAAGTCTCATCTTATTTAACATACGTATTTGATTAAGGAAGTAGTGGATTGCTTATTACATAGGCAGTCCATGGGTACCAGTTTTTGTTATTTAATGTGCCATGGGAGGAGAACTCAATATTTAGTAAAATGTATACATATTAAGGGCCCCATTTAACAATGAATGATATTATCAGCGGCTTATTTTGTTTAGTATCGCAGTGATATTGATGAATACGCTGTTGTTATGCAACATTACTTACTCCTTCCGCAAAGGTCCATTCCTCGGTAGAATCATTCGCTCTGTTGCTGGCAGCCCACCACTGCAGGTTATGGGCTGTTGTATCGGGATGGGTGTGAAATCAGCCGCTGTGTGAAATGTCGACGCCGGAAGCCCGAACAAGCAGAATCCCGACAGCTAAGGTAAGTAAGCTAACCCTACCCTTCCCCCCCCCCCAACCTTCCTTTAGGAGTACCTAACCCTAAAACTCCCGGGGTGGTGCCTAACCCTAAGTCCCCTGGGGGTGCCTAAACCTAACCCCCCCTTCCCGCATCCTAAACCTAATCGTCCTGGGGGGGTGCCAGGGGCGTATCTGTAATGGGTGCAGTGTGCGCAGGGAACATGGGCTCCTGGGTCCAGGGGGGCCCCACACCGCACACCCTGCACCCATAATAATACTTACCTCTCTGGAGTCCCACGTCGGCGCGGGGGTCAGGCACTGTAAAACGACTGGAAAATGGCCACGGCGGCCATGTTCCAGTCGTTTGCGCATGCGCAGTACAGGGAAAATGGCCGCCGCGGCCATTTTCCCAGTTACCTGTGCATACACTACAGACTCTGGGCACACTCTAGGGCCCAGAGTCTATAACTCCGGCGCTGGCCGCGCACAGCTCGGGCGGAGAGGAGGGGGCCCGTGTCGGAGACTGCACACGGGCCCCATCCTCTCTAGAAACGCCACTGGGGAGTGCCCAACCCTAACCTCCCCCCGGTGGCGCCTAACCTTATGCCCCACTTCCCCTAGCCTAACCCTAACCATCCCCGGGGGGTGCCTAACCCTTAGTGTCCCCAGGGTTGCCTAAACCTAATCCCCCCACCTTTGCTTACCTTCGTTTGGGAAGCCATCTGTCAGGATTTCGTCATCGGGCTAAAGATAGGCGTCGGGATTTAGACGCCTATCTTTAGTCCTAAATCGGCATTTAGACGCCTACCTGTAGTCCTAAATCGGGATTTAGATGCCTATCTTTAGTCCTAAATCAACATTTAGACGCCTATCTTTAGTCCTAAATCTGCATTTAGATGCCTACCTGTAGTCCTAAATCGGGATTTAGATGCCTATCTTTAGTCCTAAATTGAGATTTAGATGCCTATCTTTAGTCCTAAATTGGGTTTCAGATGCTGGTATTCCGTCAGACAGCTTCCCGGGCGTCGATATTCTGACTACATCCCGCTGTATCATGTGCATGCTTGATGGCCAGTCTGCACATGTGCACGACCCTTTCAACCGACACAGCAAAGCTGGAAAGACTTTGCTGAAGCCAGAAAGGCTGTTGCTGGGTCCCCATTTCCCGGTATTGGGGACCATATGACACTCGCCATCTATAGAAGGCATAAGCCATACAGTGACAAACAACGGGAATCTTAGATTAGAAATATTGAAAGGTGGACATAACCCCCGGGGTTATGTCTCGTGGGTAAGTGGGGCCTAAGCTGGCAACATATGTAGCAGAAGTAGTAGCAGTAATAACAGAATGCCGCAAAGATACTAAAATATTGGCTTTTTGGCTGGAGCACAGAACACCAGCGCAAACCTTATCTAATTTGCCCAGCTGTTGCTTGGCGCCCAGAATAAGCAGCGGGTGTGCCCCTGAGTGGCCAGCATTAGACTGTAAGGGATGGATGTGTCAAATAGTGTAAATAGTGGAGAAGTGGACCAGTGGAGAAGTTGCCCATGGCAACCAATCAGCTTCTAATTATCATTTTACAAAATGTATTTGATAAATGTTACCTCAAAGCCGATTAGTAGCTTTGGGTAACGTCTTTGTTTCTCCACTCTTTACACTGCTTGATATATCTCCCCCTAAGGGAGTCATTCAACTGTCGGTGCAATGTGTATGTAGCGCCTCCGGAATGGTCATGGACTAGGGCCCTGATTCAGAGCCGCTTGCGAGCGCTGTGTGCTCGCAAGCGGGCCGATGTTTATGCTCTGCGCCGCGTCCGGCGTGCGCGAGCCCCGCTGAGTGACTGAAGTTCAGTCGCTACGGGGGCTCGCAACAAGACAGGGCGGCTGTCGATGGTGAGTGACAGCTCGCCCTGTTTTTTGGGAGCGGGTAGGGGAGGTGGCTGGACAAACGCAGACCTGCATATGTGCAGTAGACTTTGGCACTGCGCAAAAGTCTACTCACTTACGCCACTGTCTAGAGAGGAGTGGGCCCAGATGGAGACTGCACGCGGCCCCCTCCTCTCCTAATATGCCCCTGTCTACTTGGCTACTTTTATTTAGGCAATATATTCTGTATTAGAGATAATTTAATAATGTCCAGCTCCTCATTGTGTATTCTGTATCTTTTTCACTTGATATACTGTAGAAACAGCCCACACTGACACATCAGTTAACTGACCTCATTGAGAATCACATGATTTAGCCCCGCCCCTATTTAAATATCCAGTGTTTGTGGCGAATTCCCGTGAGGGGTGGGCCTTAATGACGCGACCTGGCCGGCCCCATTCCCAACTCCGCCCACCTGCTTCTTCTCCCCAGGCTTCTCCCAAGGAGGATAATTTATAAGTCGGCAAGCATGCTTTAGGCTTGTCCCCAATACGTATTACTCCCCCATGGTGATACTCCATGGAGAATATGCACAGTAATGTGGGGCTGTCATTGGCAAAATGTTTGCTGTGGCTTGTCTAGGCAGCTAAGACCCATCAGTGTATCTGGTCTCATATATTTACTAAGATTCGTGTCTGTCCGAGATTGCATTCTTGGGTGTGTTTTGCCTGATTTTTAAACACAGAGATTTACTAAAGGCAAACACGGGTGTAAAAATATAATTTTTCTGCAAAACACGACTGAACACATAAATAGTAGTCAATAACCATCAAACCAACTCATAAGAACTTTCCATAGACAGAAATACAACATGGGGATTTACAAAGAATTGTGGACCTCATTCAGAGTCAGTCGTTGCGGCCGCTCGGTCGTACGCCTAACGATCGCAAAACTGAAAAAAGAAGTGATCGCACGGCCGGTCGGTCGTAACCAAAGTGACGCCCATACGTGAACAATGCACCTCCTCTAGCTAATGAGTGATAGCAGCTAGCGATCGAGTCAATCGTTGTCAGCCATTGTCAGTCGCTGTATGGTCATTTTCTTCTGATGATTGCGGCCGCTTGTGTTGTGTGCAAATTACTCCAAAAATTACCAAAAAAATCACATAGAATAAGCCATCCCCCTGAAATTTATTTATTCTTATTATTCGCTAATGCAAACGCAGCTGAATCAATTACATGCCAATTAGCAATGTTATTAGCTACATCAAACGATTATTAGCTGCTTGCATTGTGTTGCTCAAAATAGAAACATCACTCCGAACATCAGTAACATTCGAGAGTATCGATTGTACTCTGGGGCTTGAGAGAGCACGTACCCAACCTTAAGCTGTACGATCAGCCGGGCCTCAAACCTGCTCGCAGAGTGACGTTTTACTACTTCCGGCCTTCCATGTCGGTCGTAGCAGATAATTTATGTACGCCCCTAAAACACCCTGAAAACGGTGAGGAACGTTTGCGTTTTCAGACCACCACCCCCGTCACCACCCACAAACGGCCTTTCATGTCAATCAACTCTTGGAAGCCACTTCCTGCTCGTAAGCCGTACGATCGACAGCATTTTGGATCACAAGGTCTCGTACGCACATGCGCACAACTAACCGTACGCATGCGCGTGGTTTGGAAACATCGGATGCGTACGACCGAGCGTCCGCTTACGATCGACCAAAATAGAAGTTTTAAATAGACCTCCTTAGCAGAGTGTTCAGCAGAAGCACAGCACAGATCAGTGTAAAGAAAGCTAAAAATGAAAAAAAAAAATGGTGTGGGGTCGCCCACAAAAGTATAACTAGCACCGGACTTTTGAGCCTGTTCTGGTCCTGGAAAAATGGAGGAACAAAGGTGTAGAGTACCCCCGTATTTCAACCAGCTGGGGGGTAATGCCACAGCAAAGGACATACACAGTGTGGAGTCTCCCCTGCCAAAGCATTCTCCAGCCCCAAACTGGTCACCCCAGCCCTGCTTTGCCTCAAAAAGTGAGGTTCCCCCAAAAAGGGGTCCCCCTCCCAACGATACCCCTGGACTAGGGTGAAGCCCGGGGCTCTTTCCTGCATTCCTGGAGGTGGTGGGTGCAGGGATTTAGTAATAATATTGTATTTCACAGTGGAACTACAGGTCCCAGCAAGCCTTCCTTGCAGCAACTTGTAGAACAATAAGTGCTGGCACCTGTACCCCCACTGTGAGGAAAATATTTAAAAAAAGACAGTACACAGACACTAATTGTTTTAACACTTTATTACACATTCACTCACACTCATACTAGATCCTTATCTACCCCCTGACACTGATCAGTCCTCTTGTCAGTGTAGAATCTGGTCTTCTAAAAAAAAACAATACTCAGGACCCCCTGGACAGCTACAGTATACTGTCTGTACCTTATAGCGCTACCCGACTGACAGGGTACCGACGAGGTGTCCACCACATTAGCCATGATTTGCTTAGAGTCTGACTGCTCTTAGCCAATCAGTGGCCAGTTACTATGACATTGGCTACTGATTTGCTGTTTTTTGTTTTTTTTCCACTTTTTTCCACTATAGAACACAGATGGATTGCACCCATCACACTGATCTGTGCTTGCTTCTGCTGACCACTCTGCTCGCAGGCCGGTCTATCCATTTCAGTACTGGCTCATAAGTTGATGTGGTGGGGTTCGGCGGCAGCAGTCCCAGAACCGAGCCTGGATCTTGTAGAATCCAGTCCCAGCCCGCCCCCAGCAGCCAATTTTGGCAGCATGCATGAAAGTAGTGGTGGATTTCCACCACTGCCCCACGTGCAAAATGGCAGCAGGCCTGAATTTGCCAACCAGCATTTCAAATTGGCGCCTTCAGTGAGAAAATCAGGGCCATAGAGAGCCAGCCCAGCCCCCTTTTCTCTTGGGGGCGTGGCCTAATTGTGGGAGGAATGGCCATGCCCCTCTTAGAAAAAAATACCTATTTGCAGTGCCACGAAACGGCACTGTATGCTGAGGTGGGGCAGGGCGCTGTGAGCCTCTCAGCTAGGAGCAAATGTAGGGGGGGTGCGATCAGTGTGATCGCTCCCCCCACCCCCGCACAGGCAGAGGAGAGGAGACTGCTGCTGCTTAACAACAGCAGTCTCTCTGACCCACTGCAGCCCAGCACACAGCAGCATGTGCTGGGCTGCTGACAGGTAAGAGTGAGGGGGGGTGGCATCGGACCCCGGCACTCGGCAGGTCCTTCCTGCAAGCCTGGGCCCGTGTAATTCATACCTGCTCACCTTTTCTAGGCACGCCTGGAGCCAATCGCAGCTCACAGACCAGCAGCCAATCAAGGATGACTGCAGCGAGCCAATCACGGCTCACCACGTCATCGCTCCATCCCCTGGTGCCAGCTTGTGTTATCCAGAATGAGGGAGTGGCGGTCAGTCTGATGGCCAGGAAGGAGTAGTGAAGAGCTCCAGAAGACTGAAGAACAAAGATGATGCTGGAATTCCTTGAGGCCATTGCAAAAGAGGTTAAATAGCTGCTGCCCACTGGGTAAAGATCAAAGAGCCTATGTCCAACAGAAGTGGGGTTGATAAGAACATCGGAAGCCCTGATGCCTTTGTGAAGGCTATAGGAAACCGGAGGTGTTGGGAGGTCCCACCTTGGATGAAGACCAATGCAGTGGGCGTGGCTGAACCAGGCTTGTCTCAGCCAAAGACTCCAGGAGTGGTAAGTCATTTTGTTAATTCTCCTAGATCACCGGGGTTCGGGCACTAGGCTCATGGGCACATTCAGGCACTAGGCATGTGGCACCAGAGGGGGCAGTAGACCAGGTAGGCATCAAGGGGGATTAGGCTCTGGTATTGCTCCTTAGGCAGCACTAGGCTGAGCCCCAAGGGCACTAAGGCCCTATAGTATTTTATATGAACTGTCCCCGGGGCATTAGGCCCTCTAGGTATAGTTGTTTTGGGGCCCATAACAGGCGGCACTAGGCCGTTGTGCATGAGAGGGCATTAGGCCCTATAGGTATTTTTTGGGCCCATATTGGACCTATAGGAATTTTTATTTTAATCCCCATGTTAAGCGGCACTAGGCCGTGGCACAGAGGACACTTGGTCTTATAGGTATTGTTTCAGCCCCCATTTTAGGATGCGCTAGGCCAAGTTACAAATAGTCCCTATAGGATGTTATTAACTGCATGGTTCGTAGCCCATTGGTTAGGAAGTCAGGCCCCCATGAAAGGTAGGCTGTGCCAAGTCATTATATTCACCCACAGCCAGTCCCCATTAAAGGTAGACTGTTGGTAAGTCACTGTAAACCCCACAGTCAGATGCCCATTAAAGGTAGGCAGTTGAAGCCAATGAATATCCCACAGTTAGGCCCCCATTAAAGTTAAAGGTAGGTTGTGGGTAAGGTACCTGGTTTTGCATTTGGTTCTGTAAATGTACTGTTGCACTGTCTTGTAAATTGTTACTGCATTGCAAATGTATTGGTTGAGAAGTCTAGTAGTAGCGTGTTAAGAGAGTGAACTACACACAGCCTGTGATATTGTGTAAGTCAGCTAGAGTTAGGGCCTGAGGTATGAATGAGTGGCCATGTTGTGGTGCAACGCACATACTAGGGGAAAGAGGTCAGGGTATTGCAGTCATGGAGCTGGGCTGTTTCTTTGTGTTTATTTGCAGGTGTCAAGGTCCTCGTCATCCACCAAGGGAGCAAGAGTCCATACAGTGAGAGTAGTCAGTGTTTTGTGCGTTATCCCTACCCTTCAAGTGTTTTTGTTTGGGTTGCACCCTTATGCTTGGCATTGATGGGTTAACCAGTCTGAAGGCCAAAAGTGCCATTGGTGACCATCCACTAATCCCAGTGGAGGTCATCCTGGTTAAGCGTATGTTTCCCTTGTAGGAAGCGGGAGCAGGAGATCAGCCTTTTACCGTCCATGTCAGACCTGGGTTTCCAGACCACCGACCAGAGCACCAACGGTGGCTTGAAGGTGAGAACGAGTGACTGAGGTAAGTGCCCATCATCACCTGCACCACAGCATGATTTCTACACCGCCCCCATGCCACCTGTTTATGGTACATGTTAAATGACCACTGTTAAATAAATTTAATTAAACACAATTTTAATTAAGAATAATTTGATCTCAGTTATGATATTGGTTTGAATAATAGTATTAGTAAGGGAAACTGGGGAACTTGCTTTTAATTATTTATAGTATGAGGTTAGAATCACCAGTCACTGGCCATTTGTTGCCGTATATTGTACATTGTGTTTCTGTATAGTGTACATTTATGTTGTATATAAGTGTGTTGCTGTATATGGAATATTGTGTCACTGTATGATTCTGTTGTACATAACAGAAGTGTGTTGCTGTATATGTATGGTACATTGTGTTGCTGTATATTGTACATTTATGTTGTACATAAGTGTGTTGCTGTATACAGCACATTGTATTGCTGTGTATGGTACATTGTGTTGCTGTATATTGTACACTAGCTGGGATACCCGGCATTGCCCGGGTTGAAGACTGTACCCTTAAGTACACCGGCAGCCATTATTTGTTTATGTTGTCCTCATCTATAACCCCATTCCATTGATCCTGAAAAGGTCCCCAGTCTTTGCTGACATGCATGCAAACAGTGGCATAACTAATGTGGGTGCAAGGAGTGCGGCTGCTATAGTGCCCGAGCTTTGGCCTGCTGCTCCCCCTGCACCCAGTCATGTACACAAGGTGGGCAGGGACAGTCAGGGTCATCAAGGGGGTCCCAGGTGTCAGCAATGTTGATTTGGTGCCGCCCCACCAGCTGTAATCCAGTGCGCCAGCTGTTTATGCTAGATTGTGTTGCTGCATTTTGTACATTTATTTTGTGCACAATTGTGTTACTGTATATGGTACATTATGATGCTGTATATTCTAATTGTGTTACTGTGTGTTATTAAACATTTATGTTGTACACAGTTGTGTTGCTGTATATAGTACATTGTGTCACTATGTATTCTACATTGTGTTGCTTCTAATTGTGCAATTTCTGACTTTTCAACAGTTCATTTACTAAAAAAGGGTGAAGATTCCGCACAGAACCAAATTCAACTCATGCATATAAACCAACCATCTGTTATTGGTATACTAATTGCATCATCAAATATTGTTGATAGTGCTCCCAAAGCCCAATTGAATATGTACAAAGGCAAAGAGGAAAAGTAGGGCTAATCGCTGGGGCACTCTTATGAATAATTGTATATGGTTTAAAATATAAAACTTTTAGTATACATCAATAAAATAATGCGGTACCATACATCCTGACCACAATTGACAGATGATATATATTGATCATCTATATTAAACGTTGTTGAATTTAACAATGAAAACCTGCGGCAAAATATTTATTAAGTCTCCATTCCACTGGGTATGTAAATAGGAAATGGTTAATAATGAACAAGTATGATTTAGCACACATTTGGTTTAAGTGTTCTACCTGTGCGTGTCTAATCCCAATCAACCTCTTTTAACCTACAGCACCTGGTATTCCCAGGGGGTCTCCCATCCAGGTACTAACCAGGCCTATCACTGTTTAGCTTCCAAGATCAGACGTGATTGGGCAATCAAGTGATGTATGGCTGTACGTATAATAAAATGGGTTGCACCAGCACCTGGTCAGAGCAGTAACCATAAATGAATAGTCCATTAATTGTTTAAAATATAGTGTTCAAAGAAAGTGATGCATGAGCACACCTAATTTGTTACACGTGAGTTCATTGTAATATACATATACAGATTCAGGTTTATATAACGTGTAACAAAAGGTATATAAAGGAATACTAAGTAGCGAAATGTTATTCAGTTTGTCCTAAAATTTGCTATAATATAGCCGTATATTGAAACCTCGCCAAATAAGGATTAGAACACAGATTATATGCTCAAGTAAGGTACTGATCGCAGAGTAAGCTTGATGCTTTAAATAGCTCATTAAGTTCTTGTGGTATTATGTATCAAACACAAAGAATCCAAATCATATTGTGTGCATTATTACAAAGAATTCCACAATTAATAGTCATTTATCAATAATAGTATAACATGCACAAATGGCAGGACAGTTTTCCTCTTGTTAGAATACATGGGAAAGAGAAAGAATAGCATTCACAATTATTAATATAGATATCCACATGGGTAGTAGCGAGATAGATCGTTAAGTCCACTATCCAAATGCATGGTATCCTCTAAGCATAATAGCCTGAGGGCCTGATTCAGACCCGGACGCTAAGCTGCGCTCGCTTGCCCTGATTGATGGTCGCACAACTGCGCATGCGTATAAGTCGTAGTGCTCGTGCACAAACAAGCGTCTGCGATTTGAAATCGTCCGCTCGTAGTACACAGCCTGGCCGCTACTTTGAGTGACAGATAGCACCGTTTGTGGGTGGTGACAGGGAAAGGTGCTTGTGAATGGGGGAGTGGATGTGCGAACGCCGGCGTGTCTGAGCGTCAGCACGGAGTTTAATGGGTGTGCATAATTAGCAAAGTAGCGTCATTGAACACGTGACTTGGTTGGTTTTTACCTGAACTGCTCGCAGTGCTTGCGGGAGGGTAGGGTCTATCTCAAGCGCTGCGAGCAGCTCCGATGGCTCCCGATTAATCCTACCTTTCCCGGAAATGACGTGTGTAGCGAGTGGCAAGGGGGCATCTTTAAACACTTGCGAGCGCAATATGCCGTCGCTCGCTTAGACATAGAGGCGTCCTTACACTGCCAAGAGCGAGCGCATGATTTGCATAGACGGCACCTTTTTGACAGCGAGCGGCTGCAAATAGCGAATGGGTTTGAATCAGGCCCTGAGTGTGACACGGAGGTCCTAAACAAAGTGCGTGTTCATACAATACCAATCCCAGTGCTGTGATAACTAGGAGTCCGGTCCATGCACTGACTGATTCTCCTAGCAGAGTATGGTGTAAGGACAGCTCATTGTAAGCAGTGGACCAGCCACTATTCCTCAGATTATATCACGGAGGGATACATTAATGTTCATATTTGGATGTATAAGTTTTTCTCCACCAAAACCAGAAATGCAAGGATATTCTTTTAAATGAAAATAAAAATATCTGCCTCTGTGATTATGATGTATAATCATATCTGTGTCCAGCCACTGTACCTCTCCACAGATACGTTTATTCTCTGTCTATAAATCTAATGTAAATCCCTCCATCTGATGAACGTTTGCAGTTTTTAGGATAACTAAATCCTTGTAAATACATTTTTTATTGATGAAGGAGGATGAAAATACATTACCATTATTATTAATATTGGTAATAGCATATCTCCCAATTTAGGGGGATTATGCAGACATCCTGACACTCAGGAATTTTGTAGCAGTTGTCTGGACTATTGGAAGATGTGTGACTAACTGGGGCAGCAGAGGTTTCCCAATGCGAATCTGGAATAGGCTTGAGGTACTGTATGTAAGAGTAGAGTACTGTTAGGTGCATTTGCTCAGTGCATTGACTGAAGCCAGTCAGAGAATTAGAATGCTGACAGCCAGAGCTGTAACTAGGTGTGTGCGACCGATGCAGCTGCACAGAGTTCAGGGGGTGGTACCATCGCTGCCCCAAGGTCCATGCTTCTGGCTGTTGCTTTGGGATCGCTGTGGCAGCATACTTGCTGACATTCTGATCTCGCCTTCTGGGAGGGAGCTGAATGTCTGCTTACAGCAGGGGCAGGGCCGGCGCTTCCACTAGGCAAGCTTAGGGGCGCCGCTCACTGGAGGGAGCTTCTGAGTCCGCCCTAACTACGGAGGGTGCAGGGGGGGTGATTGCTATGGCGTGATCGCACCCCATGCACACTACATTTGCTGGGCACCCGCTGAGATTGTGTTACCAGTGGGCGCCCGGCTCTTCTCTCCCCCCCCCTGGCGCCAGCGGCAGCCAGAGTTCACTCCTGAGCTCCGGCTTCCAGGTCCCGCAGTGCACTATGGGAGGGACATCATGATGTCACTCCCATAGTTCCGAGGAGCAGTCGCCGGGGATGGACGGCAGCAGGCTCTGGAATGGGGTTTAAGGTAAGTGTGTGTGTGTGTGTGCGTGCGCGCGCGCGTGCGTGGGGGCAGACTAAAGGGAACACTACTGGGGGCATCATATGGGGGCACTACAGGGGCCTTACTATTTTGGACAGTACAGGGACCTTACTACTGGGGGCATCATATGGGGGCACTACAGGGTCTGTACTATTGGGGGCACTACAGGGGCCTTACTATTGGGGGCACTACAGAGGCCCTTACTACTGGGGGCACTTCAAGGGGCATTACTACTGTGGGCACTGCAGGGAACATTACTACTGGGGGCATCATATGGGGACACTATTGGGTGCACTACAACTGGGGGCACAACAGGGCCCCTTACTATTTGGGGCACTACAGGGGCCTTACTACTGGGGACACTATTGGGAGCAATACAACTGGGGGCACTACAAGGGCATAACAACTGGGGGCACTGCAAGGAGCATTACTACTGGGGGCACTACAAGGGCATTACTACTGGGGGCCCTGCAGGGAGAATTACTACTGGGGGCACTACAAGGGCATTACTAATGGGGGCACTGCAGGGAGCATTACTACTGGGGGCACTGCAGGGAGCATTACTACTGGGGGCACTACAAGGGCATTACTACTGGGGGCACTGCAGGGAGAATTACTACTGGGGGCACTACAAGGGCATTACTAATGGGGGCACTGCAGGGAACATTACTACTGGGGGCACTGCAGGAAGCATTACTACTGGGGGCACTGCAGGGAGCATTACTACTGGGGGCACTACAAGGGCATTACGACTGGGGGCACTACAAGGGCCCTTACTACTGGGGGCACTGCAGGGGGAATCATCCCTTTAATTCAGGTAATGTGAATATTATTAGGGTGCTGTGTATGTGTCTGTGAGCTGGGCGGAGAGTTTGGGGGAAAACAGGGGCGGCATTGTGAACCTGTGCCTAGGGCGCCCTGAAACCTTGCCCCGGTCCTGAGCGGGGGCGTGTGGCTGGGCAATGGTGACGCATTGGCAGTAGGGCCAGGGGCGTGATAGCATCATCATGGCCCAGCCCCCTCTTCACAATGCCGAAAATAACAGCATTATTGGGAAGCAGGGAGTGGGGCCACGATGACGCGATTCAACGCAAAATGCATCACCATCCCTTCCCCCGCTGCGGGGGTTCCTAGTCTACTCTGGGAGGGGTCAGGAGGGGCTTTCCTGCCTTTCCAGGGGGCCGGGAGTAGCACCCGATATTCAGGAGGCTCCCGGCCAATCGGGAGTGTAGGTAAAAGCCTGTGTGGCAGTGCTGCCGTAGCATTCTTTGGATGCTACAGACAGGATCCTGCTGTGTACACCTGCCTGGAGCATCTTGAAGTCGCCCCGGGCACTGCTGAACTTCCAGGTGCAGGTGGCCCCACCCCCTATGAGACTGCACAGTGTAATGCAACATTCTGCTCCCCTGCCATCTTGATATTTTAATACACATAACTATAGTACTGCATCTGCACACATATAGGTGTGTGATGTCACCCGTGTCTCACATTGCGCCTTGGCAGCTTTGCCCAGTTTAAATTACCTCATGTGATACTAAAGACCAGGGGGTCTATTTACTAAAGTGCAGGGTTTTAGAAGTAGAGATGTTGCCCATAGCAACCAAATAAATTCTAACTATTATCTTGTAGAAGATGCTAGCGAAATGATAAGTAGAATCTGATTGGTTGCTATGGGTAACAACTCCACTTATAAAAACCCGCACTTTAGTAAATATGCAAACGGGGGCGTAACTAGGTTTTTGAAGGCCCCATAGCAAAAGTTTGTAAGGGCCCCTATGTACCACCCAATGGTGAAAAATGTATATAACACTGAGGTTCCCAAACTCAGTCCTCAAGGCACCCTAATGGTCCAGGTTTTAAGGATGACCATGCTTGGGCACAAGTGACATAATTAGTACCTCAGTGTTATGATTTTCCCATCTGTGTTCAACCCAGGATATCCTTAAAGCCTGGACTGTTAGGGTGCCTTGCAGAACGAGTTTGGGAATCTCTGATATAGCACATGTAACAAGGAAGATGGACCCCCTCAGCTTTGGGCCCCATAGCAGCTGGACCCCTTGCACCCATGGTAGTTACGCCATTGCTAAAGACCCCTTTTTTTTATTATTAGTGTTATTATTTAATATGTACCATAGTCTGACAGCATATTTTCATTTGGGAATGTAAAGCTATTCTCTGCTGTATTATGGCTGTAAGCTAAGTAGCTCCATCTCCTTCCCTAATGAATAATGAATAGCTGCCCCGCGCAGACATGCCTGAGTTATGTTCCTCTCTAGCACACAATGCTTGCTTACAAAACACTACATATTTCTAGTAATCAGTTATGAAAACCATTGCCTTGAACGGAATTGTTATTCCATAGAGTGCAGTTGTGTACGTTACTATGAAGAATGCCCTGGGCTCTGTAATTTACTGAATGTAAAAAATATCTGTTTGTTGTTGAATGGTTTCTGTCTCTAGAATGTACATAGATTACTGATATTTTTGTATAACTTGTAGACTTTGATGTGTGTTACCTCCCCTGTTTGCCTGGTAGGTGGTTGGTCAAATCACTGGCTGTGAATCAGTGGAACTCATGACCACAATAGCAGAAGTATATACTGTATAATATGCTTCTACTAGAGCTGTGGCCACAACATGCAGTATAAGGGAATGAGGTTTAACCTAATACATTGACCATAAATAATTTGATTTGTCAGGGACCACCAACCCATGGTACCCCATCAAGTGCCCCGCGGCACCCAGTTTGGGAACTACTGCTCAAGGGTTTTCGGGTGCCACAATTAAAATACCTCCTAATAGGCATATATAGAGAAGCAACCTTCTCTAAATAGGCCTCGTCTCCAGGAACCATACTAACTTGCTTGCATGCCTCGGATCGGAATCGGTATCAAATGCCGGCTGTCGGGATGCCTCATGTCAAAATAATGATAGCGGCATCCCGATGGTTGGTATCCTGACAGGGGTTAGGTAAGTTACTTACCCTCCCCCCTTCTCCCCCTAACCCTCCCTTCTTGTAGCCTAACCCAAACCCTCCCCTAGTGGTGCCTACCCCCCCTAGGGGTGCCTAAACCTAACTCCACCCAAAAAAACCTAACACTAACACCTCTATGGTATCTAAACCTAACCCTCCTCCTTCCCGCACCCCCCCACGGCGAACAGCTAAGACGCACTGGACTTACCTGGTTCGGGTTGGCGTCTGTGTTCCGGCGTCGGGATTAAGATAGGCGTCGATATTTCGACACCTATCTTAAGTCCCGTGTCGGACTTCCAGCGTTGGGATTCAGACTGTCCGCCGGTCCGCTAACTACATCCCCTCGGATCTGCCTCTCTAAAGCTGGGTACACGTTAGCTGATGTGTACCCAGAGCAACATCGTTGGCAAAGGGACCCGCATCGGCAAGTGCATAAAGACTTGCCAATGCTGGGTCCGACGGGGGGACGGACGTGTCATGCTGCATTCTGCAGCATAGCATCGTTAGCAACATTGTCGGCCCTGCAGTGCGGCCGACGGGCGTTGTCGTTAATGACCCATCCGCATGCAGCGCGCATATCATGGGTACACACTAGACTATGTACCCGACATGTCAATCCGATACGTGGGATCGGACGACATATCGTCTAGTGTGTACCCACCTTTAGTCTATGAGGCCACAAGGGCAATTTGCATTGTTTTATTATGGCACAGTACATCAAACTCCTACATCATGCCCTGTATATTTTATTTTATATAATACTTTGCATCCCATGGTAAATTAAATAACCATGCACTTACAGTATTATGCTACAGATTTTACTCCACTGTACATTAGTGATTCTCTATAAATCTTTTCCCCAATCCAAGCCACTGATAATACTGTAATATTTATAGCACACTTGCAAAACAAGTAGAAATTGCTTAAATTAACAATTGTTTTTGTAACTGTCATTTGTTTAATATACAGTAACAAGAACAATTGTTTTTGTAACTGTCATTTGTTTAATATACAGTAACAAGAAAATGGATGTAATTCCCATCTGTACTGAATGCCTAAGGTATTCCAGTTCTCATATTTAATAAACTCCTGATAATTATTCTTGCATATGCAAGTAAAAAATATGACTCCAGTGCTTTGGCGAAACCTAATTATAGCACACTGCCATATGGTGGAGGCGTCATATAATGACTGTCATCTTGTTTATTTCCACTGCCAACAATGCATAACAGGAATGTGAAATATTTTCACTCCTCCTGACATAATAAGGGAGAAATTAGTAAAAGGCTGATCTATTTTATCATCATTTATTCGCAAGGCGCCGCAAACCTCCGTAGGGCATGACGATGGGTGCGATAAATCATGCACAAAACAAATCATGTACTGAAACAGAACAAGAACAGACGAGGTTCATGGAAAGGTGCAAATAATAGAGGGACTGATTCAAAGGTGGACACTGCTGCATTCGTTGTTGCCGGAGTCATATGCAAATGCTAGTATCAGTCTTCTCCTTGTGTACTAGCCTGAATGTGCAAGCACTGTGATGCCCACTTTTTGCGTCTCTGCACGCTGCAGTAGTGCCAGTGATTCTTGACGCGCTACCATCAATCGCACTATCGGTCGCACCATTGACACTTGCACCAGCCCTAAGGCCGGCGCAGTTTCTCCATCTCAACATGGCAGCTGTGCGTCTGAGAATGCAGTCGTTTTCACTGACTCACCCTCGACGCTCCTATAATGCGCCCAGGAGACAGACCTTTTGTTTGCGTTCACTTCAGGCCTCCTCCCGGGAAGGCTCATTGCTTTGCCGCTCGATTTCTGATACCGTCTGAGGCGATTACAGTAGCACCTTTGTGCGTACACTCAGGGTAACACATGGCCCTCAGGGATTTCTGAATTTTTTGCGCATTAGAAAATAATTGCTCAACTGCGTAATTATCTGCATATTGTGTGTTTTGCATCCGACTCAGTAACAAACCTAAAGAGTAGAGGGGACTTTCTTGTCAATGCTTACACCTTAGAGTAATTATTTTTTTCCTGAACCACCAGATGAGTATGTCTTGGAACACTCTCCTAGTCTATCTCTCATGTGTGCATTCAACCAATCAATTATCTAGGATCTAGTCACACCACTGTGGTATGGAGCATGGTTATTGGCTCAGCCCACAAAATGGCTGCCTCCAGTCAACAGAGTTCCTTTTGAAAGGTGAAGTGAAACCCATGTTAGGGATGGCCATCAGCATGGTAACCATCGATGGTTTCCATCAATGGCAAAATAGCAAGTGGAGTGGAGATCCGAACGCAGGCGTGCCAAACGGTCAATACGGGAGTTTTAAGGGAGTGCATATTTAACAAAGCAGCGTCATCGACCACGTCACTTGGTTGTCTTTTAGCCTGAACTGCTCGCATGATTGCAGTAGGAAAATGCTACCACAAGAATAGCGAGCAGTTCATACGCCTTTCGATGTACTCGATTAATCTAATAAATAGCGGAGATGACGTATGATGCGAGCGGCCAGGGGGCGTCTTTACAAAATAGCGAGCGCATGTTTCGTTTGCTCGTTCAGACATAGAGGCGTCAACAGACCGCAAAGAGCGAGCGCTCTATTTAAATATACAGCCCCTTTTTCAGAACGACCGTCCGCAAATAGCGTCCGGCACTGAATCAGGCCCAGTGGCAGTATCATGCTGGTCATGGAGGTTCCATTGGGGGAATAGAATGCTTCGGTGATGTACTATCTGACATTAAGGGGTAGCTCATTTGACACTGCTTTATTTATATATAGCACCTAGGATCTGACTTTTATCTCCTTTCAATCATTGTTATTAGTCAATGGAGGAGATTGTATTATATATTCTGATCATTTAACTTAAAGTGACAAAATACAAACATGTGCTAGAGTGAGATTCCACAGGGTAATTATTACTGCAATTACTGCCCCAAGCAGCTATCACTGGAGTGGGAACACCTATAGGAAGCTCCCTTCTCAGCTATGCTTATTACTGCAATTACTGCCCCAAGCAGCTATCACTGGAGTGGGAACACCTATAGGAAGCTCCCTTCTCAGCTATGCTTCTACTTCGCAAATATATATTGCACCAATATTAATGTGAGTACTACTAATCATGTTCTGTCTGTCACCGATATTATTATTTCACGTCTCCTAATATTTTTTAAAAGACATTTCAAATAACACTTTGTGGTCATGCCTGGGAACACATCCATTACTTTACATAGCAAAGCAGTGCCTTTGTTTAATCTCATACCTTATAACTGAAGTTTAGGACTTTACCTCAGATGTGTCATACTGAGTAGCGCCCATGAATTCCAGAACCCTGGATGGTGCCCTCTGTTCATTTTGGCGCCAGGACCTCTTGCTCCACCAGAACCACTCTCGCTACTCCCCTGAGTATATCCTGCATCATTGTATTAGCCCAGTATACTACTCCACATTACAATTCTACATCCGACCAGCCCCACATGACATTATTAACCCAGACTAGACTGCAAGTGATCGCTCTGAATGAGGGCGGCCGCTTACTTTTTTAAGTGCCACCTCTTGGTCGATCGCTAGGCTGTGGGTTACCACCCACAGCTCTTGCGATCGACCAAGGTGATGGTCGCGATGGTTGACCGCGACCATCGGGGATTGCGACAAGATCCTAAGGTTGGGTCTCGTCAACTGCAAGCCCCAGGGAGCTTCCTGCTCTGATCGAGCAGGAAGCTCCCCACTGACATCATTGCTGATGTCAGTGGGGCTGCCCCCAAACGGGAAGCGATCACATACCGTATGCAGACACCCACCAGCCTGTTTTAAGATGCCCACTTGTGCATGTCATGTCCAGGAAGTGTATGCAACCATCGGTACATCTATTAGAGCCGGAAGCTCTCTGGGGCTTGCGGCCACGAGACCCTACCACAAGGGACTCGTCGCAAGCCCAATGGTCGCCATGGTCTTGACCATCACGACCATCATCCTGGCCGCCCGCAATAGCTTTGGGTGCCCACCCACAGCTATGTGAGCAGCCAGGAGGCCGCTCAAAAAAAACAAAAAAAACCGCCCTGATTCAGAGCGAGCGCTCTTTCAGAGCGTCCGGCTCTGAATCAGGGCCAGCGGCTCAGCTGCGTTTGAGATGCACAGGGGTATATTTACTAAAGGTTGATTTTAATCGATTTTGAGCAATTTAAAATCGATTAAAAAAATCGATGATGTGTTCCTAGGGCAAAGTCACACATTTACTAACAGACAATTTTTGATTTGATTTTTTTCAGTATTAGTAAATGTGTGATTTAACCCCAGAAACACAACATCGATGTTGATTGATTTTTATTCTCTTAAAATCGATTAAAATTGACCTTTAATAAATATACCCCACAGTATCAGAAATGTACTGGAAATGTGCTGGGCATTCCTGGGTGGTGACTGGGAGGTGGCTATTCTGATGCACGGTGGTCTGTGTGATGAACCTGCAATGGGAATGTCAAACTGGTTGCGAACTTAGGGCCTCATTCAGACCCACTCGCAAGCGGCTGTCCGCTCACAAGTGGGTCGATGGTGTGCACTGCGCATGCGCACGACGGAGGGAGCTCCGTCGTGCGCATGCGCCTGACGCGACGAGCGAAGGACTTTCCTTCGCTCGTAGTGTCTGATCAAAGAGGGCGTGCTGTCGATGTTGATTGACAGCACGCCCCCTTTGGTGGGCGTGCCGGGGGCGTGCTGGGGGCATGCCTCCCAGACGGGGGCGTTCCCAAGGGAACGCCTACCATCAGAAGCCGGCCCCACTGACATCACTAGTGATGTCAGTGGGAGTGATTTTGGCTCTGATAGAGCCAAAATCACTCCAGGGCTTGTGGTCGAAAACCCCGACCACAGGCTTCTGGTTGCACTGGCGATGGTCGCGATGGTCAAGACCATCGTGACCATCATCCTGCACGCTCGTATGAGCTGTGGGTGGTGACCCACAGCTATAAGAGCGTCCAGGAGGACGCTCCATTTTTATGGAGGACGGCCCTCATTCAGAGTGAGCACTCTGCTCAGAGCGTCCGGCTCTGAATGAGGGCCCTAGATGCTTCATCGCTTCATTGGAGGCCATACTCTGATGGAGATTCTGCACCTAGCATGAGGTTGGTGCAAGTTTCCATGGAGCATTCCACACCAAACGGTATTTCAGCAACTAAAGAAGCTCAAAGGGGTCTTCACAGTCCTTGCACATTCAGACGCACGCTTGTACACCAGAGCAAGAGCTGATGCTAGCATTAGCATATAGTCGCAGGCGCAACTACGGGAAAAGGCGCTAAAGCAGTCGCAGGAGCTTGAGACTCAGAATCAGCCTCTAAGAGTGAATTTTCTCTAAGCTAGCATTTGTATACGCTACATTTGTATACCCCTCTGTATTACGCCCCTCCGCTATTTTCATTGGGATAAATAAGAGGTTAGTAAAAAACTAAGTCTAAAAAAAAAAGGAGATAAAATGAAACAAACTAAATTTCTATCTAGCGCTATGCATTGGCTACCTGTATATATATCACAAATACATTGTTGCCGGGTCTTTATGTCTTCCTCTATTACCTCCTATAAACTTGTGTGCCAGACCACCAAATACGGTTATAATAAAATGAGAACATCCGAGAAGGGTTATCCAGGTCACCTATAATAAAAGACACAGCACGAAACAAACAAAATGTTCATTTTAAGACTGGACACAGAAAGCAGTAGGGGAAACCATTTATCCAAAGCAATGAGTCACAGGTTGCTACCTGCCAAGTGCATTATAATCTAGAATTGCCATTGACTTGCCATTTCAGTGAAATAGAAATAGAGGAATGACATGTCTGCCATCCATTCAGTTTCTTTTCTCCGCACAACTACTCTGTATCCAGTAATTGGCTGCAATAGACAACAGAATCTTGAGTGAGACACTGAGTGGAAATCATCTTGTGCTGATCTTAAAACATTTTTAAGAAATGCTACAGTATCTAGCTATAAGTGGTTCAGTTTTTCTTGCCAAGCATGTGACCAGGCGTCATCTTCCAGGGCCAATATGTCGCAGGACTCCCGCATCTGCAATGTTGATGGTTTGGCCCAGCAAGTTGACACCACGGCCAAGTGCTTGGATCCGAACCTGGAAGGAAAAACTGGAGTAGAACCAAACCGCTCATCTAATGCTATCAAATCTAGGGCCTGAATGACTGGTTTCGACCCATTGACTGTCAACTTTGACATTGTCGATCTATCCAGATACCGTGTACGCTGTTGTGTATGGGAGAATTGGCATTAGGAATGGTGAGGCAAAAACTTTGGCATTCCTGGCTGGTGACAGGAAGGTGGCCTGAAGTGAATGCAATAACTGAGGGAACTGTGTGTCAGTCAGCGCTCCTTGATTTGTACAAATGTGTTTATATTTTTACTTGGGAGCATTTGCAGTGTAGTTAGAGTTTGTACAGAAAGGCGGAGGAGTTTGGGCGATGTGAAGGTATAAGTGATAGGGCCGGAGCTTAGGGTCAGGTCATGCGTTCTAAAGCCCCATTTGGAAGAGTTTTTACTGCTCCGATGGAGAACGTGGAAAATCACCTGCCCATCACCGATGTCTCCCTGTGAACTCGGGCTTATCAGGGAGGTATAACACACATTGATTAAAGGAGAACGCAACCTACATAATTGATATGTCTATGGTCTCAGGGGGAGATGTATCTAATTTTGGAGAGAGAAAGAGGACCAGCCATTCAGCGTCTAATTTTACAGGTAGTGGGCCTGATTCAGTACCATTCACAAGTGCGAATACGAACGCAGATTGAGCGATTGACATTGCGCATGCGTATAAGCCACACTGCGATGGCATTGCGATTACGGACGCAAAGAAGAATCCGTTGCAAAGTGAGTGACAGGCTGTTAGCGTTTGGAGGCGGTGACGAGGGAGTGTTCTGAAAAACGCAGGCGTGCCTATCTGCTTGAAACAAGCCGTTTCATGGTCGATGGTACCGATGTATACGCAGAAGAGCGAGGTTGGATGGGTATGAGAAGGCAGCAATGGGCGTTTTTATGCCGGCTGTGCTTTGGCAAGCAGCATATTTTCGCAGCTGCAATCAGGCCCTGTGTTTGAAAGATGACAATTAGGAGCTGATTGGTTGGTACTTTTGCTCTTTCCACTTTATCTCTCTCCAAGGCTTAGTACATCTACCCCAGATGATGCAAATGCACTTGTCTGTCAAACAGGTTTAATTAAAAACATGGGATGAAATCTGACCTCTTCCAGATGTTGGAGGGGAAGTGTATTTGGAAGATGGCCATACAAGTAATGTAATATCACACTACACAAATCACAAAAGTGATAAGTAAAAGAAAGGCTTTCTGCCCTCCATACATTGGGCCTAGTTTTGCTTTCCGGAGGCTATGGAGGAGACTAGCGGGTCTATTTACTAACAGGAGTTAAGGGTGCAAAGAGCTCAGAGGCACATGTCAGGCAGCCGCTGTCGGGATTCATACCGATTCCAGCAGAAACTGCTGAGGGGTGAACTTAACGTTCACCCTTTTCGTCAGCTGGTTTCTTAGTATAAGGTGCGGCAGACGTCTCCTGCTTTGCAGCGCTAGCAGGCGAAGCAGGCGCTGCATTAACTCCACGGTATGTGGAGTGTTAGTAAATAGACCCCTAGCTCCCTGCTGAACTCTGTGCAGACCATCGAGGTGCATTACTAAAAACCAAGGTATTGTATTGATTGAAAGCTGTATAGTACATGGAATTAGTTTTTTTTTTTTTTTAAACTGAATTTAAATGATCTTTGACATTAAATTGTAGAAGGGTTGTCATCCTTGCATGATCCTCCCCTAGAAAATCAACTATGCATGCTCCTTGATTTTTGACCAACATACCCTAATTTCACCAACTCCCATTAAGTCAAACACACCCCTGGCAATGGCTTATATACTCAGGGCCGGTTCTACCCATACGCTGGTTACGCAGCTGAGTAGGGCACCACATACAGGAGGGCGTCCTGACCCGGCTGCAGCCAGTGACATGCAGGTCAGGCTGGTGGATGACATTCTATTACTAGAGGCGGGCTACAGCCGCGTCGTGGCTCCGGCTCCCTCGGTATCTATGGGCAGGTTGGCAAGGTGACGTGACGTCATGAGGGCGCACAGAAGGCTGGGGCTGGCTAGCTGGATACCTGCAGCCAGCGTTGAAGAGGAGTCCCGGACCTGAGGACTTGGAGACTGTGGGCGGCCATTGGCAGCTCCAATAGTAATGCAAGTAAAATATACAAGTAAAATATGCAGTTGGGAGTCCTTCCTGGGTGCTAGTTCCTGGCCTGCTTGGTGGTCACTCATTGAGTGCAGGCAGCACCAGCACCACACTCCCAGAGCCTCTCTGTATGTGTATATATATATATTAGGGGTGAGCGGGTTCGGATTTCTGAAATCCGAACCCCCCCGAGCCCCCCCGATCCGAGGCAGATCCGAGTCAGGCTCGACTTTTCCCGCCTGACTCGGATCTGAAATCGAGGCAAAACGTCATCATCCCGCCTTCCGAGTCTCGCGGGTTTTGGAACCTATATAAGGTACCCACGTCGGCGCCATTTTCTCACTCGGCTGTGGACAGTGAAGAGGGAGGGTGGGAGTTAGGGCTGGCTGGGCTGTGTAGTGTAGTGTAGTGTAGTGCAGAGTTGTGTTGTGCTGTGCTGCGCTGTGCTGCTGTTGTCCACTACTTCAAAGTCCATAGGGGCTGGCTGTGTTGTGCTGTGCTGCTGTTGTTAATAGGGGCTGTGTCCACTACTTCAAAGTCCATAGGGGCTGGCTGGACTGTGTTGTGCAGTCAGTTCTCCATAGGGGCTGTGTCCACTCCAAAGTCCTGTGCAGTGTCCCAGTCCTAAAGGGGTGCTGTAGTGTTGTCCAGGGGGTGCTCTGTCCATCAGGGGTGCTCCCCCCAAGTGCTAAAAAAATAATATTTTTTGTGTGTTTGTGAATTGTGTGCGCAGTAGCCGCACGTGCATCAACAAAGTAGTGCCAAGCGTGCGCCTGTGTCATAAGTAAAGGGCCGGCTGGCTTCACCGTTAAAGGGTGCTGTAACCCCCAAAGTACACTCCAGTCCAAACCAAAAAAAAAATTATTTTCTGTGTTTGTGAATTGTGTGCGCAGTAGCCGCACGTGCATCAACAAAGTAGTGCCAAGCGTGCGCCTGTGTCATAAGTAAAGGGCCGGCTGTCTTGACCGTTAAAGGGTGATGTAACCCCCAAAGTACACTCCAGTCCAAACCAAAAAAAAAATAATTTTCTGTGTTTGTGAATTGTGTGCGCAGTAGCCGCACGTGCATCAACAAAGTAGTGCCAAGCGTGCGCCTGTGTCATAAGTAAAGGGCCGGCTGGCTTGACCGTTAAAGGGTGCTGTAACCCCCAAAGTACACTCCAGTCCAAACCAAAAAAAAATATATTTTCTGTGTTTGTGAATTGTGTGCGCAGTAGCCGCACGTGCATCAACAAAGTAGTGCCAAGCATGCGCCTGTGTCATAAGTAAAGGGCTGGCTGGCTTGACCATTAAAGGGTGCTGTAACCCCCAAAGTACACTCCAGTCCAAACCAAAAAATATATATTTTCTGTGTTTGTGAATTGTGTGCGCAGTAGCCGCACGTGCATCAACAAAGTAGTGCCAAGCGTGTGCCTGTGTCATAAGTAAAGGGCTGGCTGGCTTGACCGTTAAAGGGTGCTGTAACCCCCAAAGTACACTCCAGTTCAAACCAAAAAAATTATATTTTTTGTGTGTTTGTGAATTGTGTGCGCAGTAGCCGCACGTGCATCAACAAAGTAGTGCCAAGCGTGCGCCTGTGTCATAAGTAAAGGGCTGGCTGGCTTCACCGTTAAAGGGTGCTGTAACCCCCAAAGTACACTCCAGTCCAAACCAAAAAAAAAATTATTTTCTGTGTTTGTGAATTGTGTGCGCAGTAGCCGCACGTGCATCAACAAAGTAGTGCCAAGCGTGCGCCTGTGTCATAAGTAAAGGGCCGGCTGGCTTCACCGTTAAAGGGTGCTGTAACCCCCAAAGTACACTCCAGTCCAAACCAAAAAAAAAATTATTTTCTGTGTTTGTGAATTGTGTGCGCAGTAGCCGCACGTGCATCAACAAAGTAGTGCCAAGCGTGCGCCTGTGTCATAAGTAAAGGGCCGGCTGTCTTGACCGTTAAAGGGTGATGTAACCCCCAAAGTACACTCCAGTCCAAACCAAAAAAAAAATAATTTTCTGTGTTTGTGAATTGTGTGCGCAGTAGCCGCACGTGCATCAACAAAGTAGTGCCAAGCGTGCGCCTGTGTCATAAGTAAAGGGCCGGCTGGCTTGACCGTTAAAGGGTGCTGTAACCCCCAAAGTACACTCCAGTCCAAACCAAAAAAAAATATATTTTCTGTGTTTGTGAATTGTGTGCGCAGTAGCCGCACGTGCATCAACAAAGTAGTGCCAAGCATGCGCCTGTGTCATAAGTAAAGGGCTGGCTGGCTTGACCGTTAAAGGGTGCTGTAACCCCCAAAGTACACTCCAGTCCAAACCAAAAAAATATATATTTTCTGTGTTTGTGAATTGTGTGCGCAGTAGCCGCACGTGCATCAACAAAGTAGTGCCAAGCGTGCGCCTGTGTCATAAGTAAAGGGCTGGCTGGCTTGACCGTTAAAGGGTTCTGTAACCCCCAAAGTACACTCCAGTTCAAACCAAAAAAATTATATTTTTTGTGTGTTTGTGAATTGTGTGCGCAGTAGCCGCACGTGCATCAACAAAGTAGTGCCAAGCGTGCGCCTGTGTCATAAGTAAAGGGCCGGCTGGCTTGACCGTTAAAGGGTGCTGTAACCCCCAAAGTACACTCCAGTCCAAACCAAAAAAAAAATTATTTTCTGTGTTTGTGAATTGTGTGCGCAGTAGCCGCACGTACATCAACAAAGGAGCAGCGCCAAGCGTGCGCCTGTGTCCCATAAGTAAAGAGCCGACTGGCTCATTTCTTAAAGGCTGGTGTAACCCACAAAGTGCACTACTCTCCAGCAAAAATAAAGAAATATTTTCTGTGTTTAGCCGCACGTATATATCAAATCGATATAACATAAATGGAGGACCAAACTTTCTCCGATAAAAATAAAATAGAGAAAGATCAAGAACCACTTCCTCCTAGTGCTGAAGCTGCTGCCACTAGTCATGACATAGACGATAACATGCCATCAACGTCGTCTGCCAAGGCCGATGCCCAATGTCATAATAGAGGGCACATACAATCCCAAATGACAAAGTTCAGGAAAATGACATTGAAAAAAACATTTAAATCAGCTGAAGAGAAACGTAAACTTGCCAATATGCCATTTACGACACGGAGTGGCAAGGAACGACTAAGGTCGATCCCTAGTATGTTCATGACTAGTGGTTCAGTTCACATGACGATGGAAGCCCTCCTCCCACTAAAAAAATCAAAAGAATTAAGCTGGCAAAAGCACAGCGAAGAACTGTGCTTTCTAAGAAGATATCACAAATCCCCAAGGAGAGTCCAAGTGTGGTGGTGGTTGCGATGCCTGACCTTCCCAGCATTGGACGGGAAGAGGTGGCTCTTTCCACCATTTGCACGCCCCCTGCAAGTGCTGAAAGGAGCACCCACAGTCCACTTGCTGATATGCAAATTGAAGATGTCACTGTTTGAAGTACAACAGGATGAGGATACTGGTGTAGCTGGCGCTGAGGAGGAAGTTGGCGAGGAGGATTCTGATGGTGATGTGGTTTGTTTAAATCAGGCTCCGGGGGAGACAGTTGTTGTCCGTGGGATGAAAAAGCCCATCACGGTCATGCCTGGGCAGAAGACCAAACATTCCACCTCTTTGGTCTGGCAATATTTCTATCCAAATCCGGACAACAACTGTCTTGCCATATGTACCTTATGTAAAGGTGGAATAAGTAGGGGTAGGGACGTTAACCACCTAGGAACATCCTCCCTTATACGGCACCTGCAGCGCGTTCATAATAAGTTACTGTCAAGTTCAGAAACTTTGGCTAAGACCGTAAGCAGTCCAGGGACACCTAAATCCCGTTGTCCTGTTGTATCCAAGCGCCTGCAAACCACACCGTCAACTCCCTCCTCGTCAATTTCCTCCTTAGTCAGGATCGGAAGTAGTTCTGCAGGCCATGTCACTGGCATGACTGACTCTCCTATCCCGGATTCCTCCGGAGGATACTGCATTGCTACGCCTCCTGTTGCCGCTGCTGCTGTTGCTGCTGCTGGGAGTCGTTCATCATCCCAGAGAGGAAGTAGGAACACCACTACTTTTACTAAACAATTGACCCTCCAACAGTCCTTAGCGAGGAGGATGAAGTACGACAGCGGTCATCCTGAAGCAAAACGTATAACTGAGGCCTTGACTGCTATGTTGGTGTTAGACGTGCGTCCGGTATCCGCCATTAGTGCAGTGGGATTTAGACAATTGCTGGAGGTAGTGTGTCCCCGGTTCCAAATCCCGTCTAGATTCCACTTCACTAGGCAGGCGATACCGAGACTGTACAGAAACGTCAGAAAAAGTGTCCTCAGTGTCCTGAAAAATGCCATTGTACCCAATGTCCACTTAACCACGGACATGTGGACAAGTGGAACAGGGCAGACTAAGGACTATATGACTGTGACAGCCCACTGGGTAGATGTATCACCTTACGCAGCAACAGCAGCAGCGTCACCAGTCGCAGCATCTCAGAAACACCAGCTCGTTCCAAGGCAGGCTACGCTGTGTATCACCGGTTTCAGTAAGAGGCACACCGCCGACAACCTCTTAGAGAAACTGAGGGAAATCATCGCCCAGTGGCTTACCCCACTTAGACTCTCCTGGGGATTTGTGATATCTGACAACGCCACCAATATTGTGCGGGCATTACATCTGGGCAAATTCCAGCACGTCCCATGTTTTGCTCACACAATAAACTTGGTGGTGCAGAATTTTCTGAAAAGCGACAGGGGCGTGCAGGAGACGCTTTGGGTGGCCCGAAAAATTTCAGGCCACTTTCGCCATTCAGCAACTGCGTGCCGAAGACTGGAGCGCCAGCAAACACTCTTGAACCTGCCCCGCCATCACCTGAAGCAAGAGGTTGTGACGCGGTGGAACTCAACCCTCTATATGCTTCAGAGGATGGAGGAGCAGCAAAAGGCCATTCAAGCCTATACATCCACCTATGACATAGGCAAAGGAGGGGGTATGCACCTGACTCAAGCACAGTGGAGAATGATTTCCGTGTTGTGCAAGGTTCTCCAGCCCTTCGAACTTGCCACACGTGAAGTCAGTTCAGACACTGCCAGCTTGAGTCAGGTCATTCCCTTCATCAGGCTTTTGCAGAAGCAGCTGGAGAAAGTGAAGGAGGAGCTAAGACGGAGCGATTCTGCTCGGCATGTGGGACTTGTGGATGAAGCCCTTCATTCGCTTTGCCAGGATTCCAGGGTGGTCAATCTGTTGAAATCAGACCACTACATTTTGGCCACCGTGCTCGATCCTAGGTTTAAAGCCTATGTGGTGTCTCTCTTTCCGGCCGACACAAGCCTGCAGAGGTGCAAAGACCTGCTGGTGAACACACTGTCAGCTGAAGCGGAACGTGACACGTCAACAGCTCCTTCTTCATTTTCTCCCGCAACTGGGGCTGCCAGGAAAAAACTTAGGTATCCTAAGCAACCCGCTGGCGGTGATGCAGGGCAGGCAGGACCAAGTTTGGACATCTGGTCCGGACTGAAGGACCTGGCAACAATTTCTGACATGTCTACTGTCACTGCATATGATACTGTCACCATTGACAGAATGGTGGAGGATTACATTGGTGACAGCATCCAAGTAGGCATGTCAGACAGTCCATACCTGTACTGGCAGGAAAAAGAGGCAACTTGGAGGCCCCTGTACAAATTGGCTCTATTTTACCTGAGTTGCTCCCCCTCCAGTGTGTACTCCGAAAGAGTGTTTACAGCAGCCGGGAACCTTGTCAGCGAAAGGCGTAGGAGGTTGCTTCCACAGAATGTTGAGAAGATGATGTTCATCAAAATGAATTATCACCTCTTCCAGGGAGACCAGCCTCCAGAACGTACAGAGGGACCTGTGGTGGTGGATTCAAGTGGGGACGAGTTAATACTTTGTGAGGATGAGGATGTACACACTGAAGAGGGTGAGGAATCGGTGGATGAGGAGGATGAGGATGACATCTTGCCTCCGTAGAGCCAGTTTGTGCAGGGACACATTAATTGCCAGCTTGTTTTGTGGGGGCCCAAACGAACCAATCATTTCAGCCACAGTTGTGTGGCAGACCCTGGCGCTGAAATGATTGCTTTGTTAAAGTGTGCATGTCCTGTTTATACAACATAAGGGTGGGTGGGAGGGCCCAAGGACAATTCCATCTTGCACCTCTTTTTTTTCTTTGCATTATGTACAGTTTGGGGCCTAGTTTTTCAAACTGCCATCCTGTCTGCCACTGCAGTATCACGCCTAGATGGGTCACGTGTTTGTGCCGCCCACTCGTGTCGCTTAGCATAGTCATCCAGCTACCTCGGTGCAACCTTTTGGACATAAAAACACTATTGTGAGGTGTGAGGTGTTCAGAATAGACTGGAAATGAGTGGAAATTAAGGTTATTGAGGTTAATAATCGCATAGGAGCAGAAAAACCTACAAATTCTGTGATTTTAGCTGTTTTTATGCTTTTTTTCAAAAAAATACAGATCCAAAACACAAAACCCAGAACCCAAAACACGGAAGGGTGGTTTTGGCAAAACCAATCCAGATCCAAAACACGAAGAAAGATCCAGATCCAAAACCAAAACACAAAACACGAAAAGTGGCCGGTGCACACCCCTAATATATATATATGTATATATACACATACAACACAGTAGATGCAGCAGAAAGGCTCTGGGAGTGTGGCACTGCCTGCACTCTGAGTGTGTGATCACCAGGCAGGGCTTTTCCATGGGACCATGCCCCCTTAGTTTTTTCGGGAGAGTGCTTAGTACCTCTGGGGGCGCAGACATTTTTTTTTTTGCTTACCTCAAAAATCGCCTCAGGCCGTCCCTGTATATACTCCTGTATAATTAAATGTGTTTAAGCGAGTCATCCAGGGGAGCCACAGATATTTTAGAGTTGGGGAGGAGGCAAGATATAATTTCATTTTGGCATCCCTGAATTTCAAGGGCAACAGGAGTAACCCA
Source organism: Taudactylus pleione (assembly GCA_031769625.1). Taxonomy (NCBI): domain Eukaryota; kingdom Metazoa; phylum Chordata; class Amphibia; order Anura; family Myobatrachidae; genus Taudactylus; species Taudactylus pleione. The sequence goes on from JAUIMM010000134.1 coordinate 8,915,959, forward strand.
CCACACCACCTACCTGATGACAGAAGGGTCTATGTTTATGCTGATTTGGCCTCTGTATGCAGACATCACTGCTCTCTCTCTGCCTCCTCACTCATAGACACAATACTACCGCGCAGCTGTAGGAACACATGCAACCAAAAGTGTGTCCCTGCACAGACAATTTATCCAACCAGCACCAGGAGAGGAGAAGGACAGTTACCTGCATGCTGCTGGGAGTAGCAGTTTGGCATAGGCTTAGGAGTTTATAGATACAGTGCACTTATCCTCACTCTAGGTCTACAGAAACCATCATGCTACTACACAAGTTTGTCATGAGAGCAGCTCGCAGGACCCTACTCGCATCTAATAGGACGAGTCCAGAGGAGTAGCATGGAAACATGGCCCCCGGAGAAAGTGCATGTCATAGTGCCTCCCCCTATACTGAACTGTGCCAAAGGGGTATGGCCAGCATGTGGGGGAACACAGCGTGTGCTGGGATACAGTGGGAGATTGCTCGTGGCTGCTAAGCAGCAGCCACAGCAATCTCCTATGCCTGAGGGGGGGAGCGATCACACTGATTGCTCCTCCTCTGTCTGGCTTTGCGCCTGGCTGAGGGGCTCACAGTGCCCCCTCCCCAGTGCTGCAAAAGTGTGTTTTGTTTAATTTTCCTCTAGGGGGTGTGGACACACCCCCGCGATTAGGCCACGCCCCCATTTACCTGGGCATAACGGCACTTTCTACGTCCCTGAGGAGAGGGGAGGGGCAAAGAGTTGATCAGAGAGGGGTGGTGACAAGCCAATAAGAAAGGAGTGGACAGGGGCAAAGAGCCGATCACCTGGTAGAGAGGGGAGGGAATTAAAGAGGTGAGAAGTGAATGTAATCAATCTGACAGGAAAGGGGAGGTGACAGAAGATGATCACAGAGAAGGGAGGGCCGGAGGGGAGGCAATCTGGGCAGCTTGAGGAGCATGAATTGTAGAAAGCTCATGCTCCACTGGAACCACCCTCGCTACATCCCTGTATGCACCCTGCTATTCCTTGTACTATACACAAACATCACTGCAAATATTCTGATGGTATAAAACAAGAAAAAAAATTAAGGAAGAAAAGCAAATAAATATATCAAACGCCACAAACTTTGCTCCATCTGGCCATCCTATGTACAGTACAGACATATAGTGACTACAACATCAGACTCCACCCAAATACAGACATAGAGACTCTCCAATCCAGCAAATTATTCAGCAACTAATAATGCAATAAGTTTAGCACAATAGGTGCAGTACACATTGCATCTAGGCCATACATGTGAATTATTCTCAGTATTCTCGAGAACTGGACCTACCCAAACTTCGTGTTCCGAGGCGAGATCCGAGTCTGGCTCGGGTTTTCCCGCGTGACATGGATCTCAAAACGAGGCAAAATGTCATCATCCCGCTGTCGGATTCTCGCGGGTTTTAGATTCCATAAAGGTACCGGTGATTGGCGCCATTTTCACTCTGGCTGGGGACAGTGGCCCTGATTCAGAGCCGGACGCTCTGACAGAGCGCTCGCTCTGAATCAGGGCCGTCCTGCTGAAACTTTAGAGCGGCCTCCTGGCCGCTCGCATAGCTGTGGGTTACCACCCACAGCTATAGCGAGCGGCTAAAAAGATGGTCGCAGTGGTCAAGACCATCGCGACCATTGGGCTTGTGACGAGGCCCTTGTGGTAAGGTCTCGTTGCCGCAAGCCCTGGAGTGCTTTTGGCTCTCCCACTGCCACTTGTGATGTCAGTGGGGCCGGCCCCAGACGTAGGCGTTCCCATGGGAACGCCTCAGTCTGGGCAGCCATGCCCCCGGCACGCCCACCAATCACCATCGACAGTACGCCCCCTTTGTAGCGAGACCCGGAGCGACGGCTTGCCCGTCGCTATCCAGGTCTTGCGCATGCGCACGACGGAGCCGCCTCCATCGTGCGCATGCGCACTTGGCCAACATCGACCCGCTTGCGAGCGCTCAGCGCTCGCGAGCGGGTCTGAATTAGGCCCAAGGTACAGAGCAGACGTGCTCTTGGTGCAATTAGTGTAGTAAGTAGTTGTCAACTTGTCAGTGATCAATCATTGTTTGGGGCTGCAGTACATAATGTGGGGGGTGCTGCTGTTGTCCTGTCAATCAAGGGGCAGGGACTGCAGTACATAAAGAGCTACTACTGACTTGTCCTGTCCATCAAGGGGCTAGGGCTACAGATCATAAATGGGTGCTGTGTTGTCCTGGGGTGCTCTTCCCCAGTGTAAAAAAAATAAAAGTTAATTTGAAAATCTTTTTTTTTTGCGTGTGTGTACTAGGTAGTAGTAGTTACACTATTATTGTTTGGTGACACTGTAGGCCAGACCGCAGTTTATTGTCCACCTATTTTTGACTCTGCAGGTGGTCTGTCTGGACTCAGCAGGGGTGCTTTGTTGTCCATAAAGAAAGAGTGCTGTCTGTGTTGTTCATCAAGGGACTGCTGCCTCGTTCAGGGGTGCTCTTCCCCAGTGTAAAAAAAATAAAAGTGCTTTTTTTTTTGTTTTGTGTGTGTGTTAGCAACTTAGCTACGCTATTATTGTTTGGTGACACTGCCAGACCAGACCACAGTTTATCGTCCACGTATTTGTGACTCTGCAGATGGTCTGTCTGCACTCGGCAGGGGTGCTTTGTTGTCCATAAAAGAGTGCTGTGTTGTTCATCAAGGGGCTGCTGCCTCATCCAGGGATGCTCTTCCCCTGTGTAGTTGTTCTTGTTGTTATTCTTTTCTTATTCATGAAAAATAGTGCGACACTGTAAGTGGTAGCGCAGTGTTATTCTTCTCTAATTCATAAAAAATATTGTGACACTGTAGGTCATTGATACTGCAGTGTAATATTTAAAATTGCTACAAATTGACATGTGTGCTGTACCCCACTTCATTCGTGATTGTTGATATGGAGAACAATCAGTCGATAGGAGAGCAGGAACCACATAATAGTGCTGGAGCTGCTGCCAGTGCCACCAGTCATGATGATACTAGTCCGTCTACATCATCTACTAAAGCCGATGCCCAAGGGCATACAGGGCTTAAGTCAGGGCATCTAAAATCAAAGAACGAATCATATAAAGTGGTAAAGAAAAAAACATCAAAGAGAAAGTTAGCTGAAAAAAACATAAAATTGGCAATATGCCTTTCACCACACGAAGTGGCAAGGAAAGGCTAAGGCCTTGGTATTTATTTATGTCTGGTGGTTCTGCCTCTTATGATAATGTACGCACAAGTGAACATGCTGACATAGAAATAGAGGATGATTCTGTGGAAGTGCACCAGGATAAGGAGGATATTTGTGTAGCTGACACTAATATGGATGATGATGATGATGTTGTTGATGAGGATGTTGTTTGTGTAAATCAGGCACCAGTGGAATAAACAGTTGTTGCCCATGATAAGGAAAAGCCCATTGTCATGTCTGGGCATAAAACAAAAAAATCCACTGTGTGGAATTATTTCTACCCAAATCCGGACAATTGTCAAGCCATCTGTACCATTGTAAAGCCAGAGTAAGTAGAGGTAGGGACCTTAACCATCTAGGAACCTCCTCCCTGTTACATCATCTGCAGCGAGTTCATGGAACAGTTTTGGGAAAATCTGAAACTGGTGCTAAAAAAATAACAACTGACAGTCCAGCATCAGTTAGCTCCCTTCCCTCAGCTAGATCCCAGCACCTGCAATCTCCACCGTCAATACCATCATCAATATCCTCACTAATGATCGGAGGTAGTTCTGCATCCAGGATAAGGCTAGGTGACTCCTCCCTTATCCAGTATTGCTTAGAAGAATCCTTGAGTGCTAGGCCTGCTGCTGCAGCTGGTGAGGGTTGATCTTCATCCCAGAAAGGGACCAAGAAGACTACACCTAGTAGTAATTTAAAAAACAATTGACTATTAAACAATCCTTTGATAGAGGAAGCAAGTATAACAGTTGTCACCCAGTTGCACAGCGGATAACTGATGCCTGATGGCTGTGCTAGTATTAGATGAGGAAGTGCTAAAGGAGGATGAAGGAGAAATTTGTATCCTATCTGACGCTAATGAGGATGCGGATGATGAGGATGTTTTTGTGTAAGTCAGCCACCAGTGGCAGCAGTTCTTGCTTGTGATAAAAAGAAAGCCATTGTCATGCCTGGGCATAAGACCAAAAAAGCCACGCCTTGGGTGTGGAACAGTTGTGAAGGCATCTGTACCATTTGTAAAGCCAGAGTTAGCAGAGGTAGGGACGTTAACCATCTAGGCACCTCCTCCCTGTTACGTCATTTGAGGCGAGTTCATGCAATTTATTTAACAAAATTATAATAATTTGTAAACTAATAACATGCAGTCCAGTATCAGCTACCAGCAGTTTGGACCAGCACATGCAATCTCCATCACAATACCCTCATCATCAACCTCCTCCTTAATAATTGAATGTAGTCCTTCCACAAAATGTTTTGTGGGGGCCAAAACAAGCCAAGAACTTCAGCCACAAAAGTGTCAGTCCTTGTCGCTAAAGTATTTGGATTGTTAACTTTTCATGTCCTTTTTAATATCCCACAAAAGAATGGGTGGAAGGGCCCAAGGACAATTCCGTCTTGCACCTCTTTTCTTTACATTTTGCACAATTTGGGGCATTGCTCACTGGCATTTTTATAGTTTATTAAATGCCATCCTGTCTGCCACTGCTGTGTGGCAATGTTTCATAGATGTCCTATATTTGTTTAAACTGCCGTGCATTTGTGCCGCTGCTCTGTCGCTTACTTTAGCCAACCAGCTCGCTGCAGCCTTTGACCTATATTGGTGAAAAGTAGTGAAAACAATTTTGTGAGCTGTGAGGTTGTTAAAAATGCCTGAAAATGCCTAAAAATGATAGTTATTAAGATTAGTAATCATTTAAAAAATAAATAAAAATACAGATCCAAAACCAAAACATGCAAGGGTGGTTTTGTAAAACCAAATCCAGATCCAAAACCTTGAAGGAGATACAGATACAAAACCAAAACACGGGGGTCGGCGCACATCCCTAATTCTCAGACGCCTCTACACACACTATGCTGGGCTGGTTACACCCAGAGGAGGAAAACATGCTCAGACTTCACCTTAGAATGACCAAAAACTAACAACAACAAAAAGTCCTAATACTATTAGAAGTGTCAATAGTAAGTATTGTGAGTTGGCAAATATGGTCCAAAATAAACAAAACAGCAAACTCATTTTCCCTAAACTTTATCCTCTAAGTCAGACATCTTACATACAGGTGTGTATGTGTATCCAATACATACACACCATTATGGGGGGCAACTTTCTTCCTCAGCAAACACACGCCCAGCAAGAACTGCTGCATGACCCTGATGAATCCTTCCCTGAGGCTGCTGCTGATCTCCTCCACCAGTCAGAGAAGCATGTGAAGAGCTCCACCAATCAGAGCCCGGCACATGCCTCTCTGACCTTTTGTGGTGTCTCATGGGACTTACTCAGCTCCAAGTAATGCACTGCACTGGTGCACTCAGTGTACCACTTGCACCTTTCTCAAATGCTGGGGGTCTAGTCGCCCCCTTTACCTCAATGGTCCGATGCCTATGTAGTCATCATTATCATATAGGCTGTGAGCGCTAGTGCTGGCAATAACGGGAACGGGGTCCATGAAACTTTTTTATTTATTTTTATTGCCTGTCTAGTACTGACGATCGCCGTAGGAGGTTGTGTGTTGTTGTTGTTTTTTTTTTCTTTCTATAAACAACAACCGTTACAAAAAGAACAAACGATATGTACGTATTCCCTGCGCTTGAATGAAATGAAGTCTGAAGTTATTTTGGAACACATCTTTGTACAAGGCTTAAAACTCCGAGTTGTGAGAAGAAAAGACCTGCAGCATTTTTATTTTATTTTAAGTTACAGAGGTAGTCATTGTTGATAGACTTCATGTACATGGTTGTGCAAGTACAAATCAAAAGTGTCCGTAATCTGCTCTGTGCTGACAAAAAAAAACAATAATGAGTCATTTGTTTAAGTTACAATTACATACCAATCTGTCTCTGAGGCACAGGATGTCATTCACAACTAGTGACAGATTCTGCAAGATTTCTCATTCGATCAGTCTTCGAGGACTTCCCACTGTTTCAGCCCTTGCAAACTTGGCAACCACAATGTTACCTGGTTCTCTATAATGTGCCCTCCATTGAAAACAGCCCACAATCCTACTCCTCTCCCTCTCGGGAATCCATGCCACATCGCTCCAGATGTTCAAATGCAGGGCTCCCAGTTACGCAATGCAACCATCCACACCTAGAAACAGTTGTCTCCTTAATTTTTAGAATTGTGGAGTACACCTCAAAATTCAAGTGCATTACGGTGCAGCCTAATAATTTACATAACCACACCCCTAAAAGTTCTAGTGGTGTGACATCATCTTTCACATCGCCATTGGCCATCACAAAAAAAAATCACATCTTTGTGCGTGTCATGTACTTCGTGCTTGCTAGAAAAATGTATGGACTTTATTTAAACAATCACACTTTATTTCACCCTTGTCTAAGGCAGGATCACTTCTGCTGAGTTCCTCAGGTAGTGCGAGACACAGTGCAGCTAGGGGAGAGATGTATCAAATCTTCTAAAAAGGACAGGCAGATACATCTTCTATAGCAACCAATCAGCTTCTATCTATCATTTGTCTAGTACTTTTTATAAAATGGTAGGGAGAAGCTAATTGGTAGCTATGGGCAATTACTCCGCCATTCCTCTTTAGACGTTTTGATACATCTCCTCCACAGTGTCGGTTATCTTCTCCACCCATAATTTAGGCTTAGCAAAGTTGCTGCCTTTTTATACAGACTGTTACATGGCTCCTGCTTAAGCCATCTGCAGCCAAAACACCTTTTTATTTCCCTTTGATCTGCTGTAACTTGCATGTGGTGGCAGAAAGATCATAATTGAAATACATTTTACTCTGAAAGCCATTCACTTTGAATAGGAACGACAATGCTGTTGTGCTGCCGGGCATATATATATATACAGTGTACCTCTGTAACAGTACATACAAAGTGAGTTTTAAAGTTAGCAAAATTGATTTGCAGAGTCCTCTGACAGTTCTTCCAGAGAATAAAGAGCAGTAATTGGTCGCTCTGTGTGATGTGCATTTTGCTTTATTTGATCAATAGTCCCGGATAAGCTATCGCCAGCGAACTGTAGCATGGCTGACCTTTTATTCAGTAAGTTACTGATGACTCAGTAAGTATTAGAGTCTGCTAAATGAAAAAAAGGTTGCAGCTATAGAGAAAATATTTGAGACAATCATTGGCCAGTGATGCTCATTTCCCCTGACAGAAATGACCAGGTATGAAGCGAAACTGTATTTATTTCTATTTACAGTTTGCCTGAAATATGACATAATCTGAAATTTAGTTACAACATTAATTTCCTGGCACTCAGATTTGTTTGGAAGTATTTCTGGGCGGTGAATGCGGCAGGTAGATAGGATTTTGTATAGATTGATCCCTAGAAGGTGATGAAAATATCTGGCTAAAACATCAAAGGCCTGACCCTGAGCTGGGCGCATTTTGAATATAATTTATCTAAAAGAAATAATGCATAAAAATAACATGTTAATGCCCCTGTGCTAAGGCGTATGCATCGCAAAATGCGTGTAAGTCTGCACCGGTACTTTATGTAGCAGGCTTCCTACACTTACACCCATGTTTACTGTTAACAGCAAAATATGCAGATGCTATTACGGTTAAATTGCATGAAAGAATCTTAGAAACACAGCATGTGTTAAATGAATTTTATATAGTAGATGATTTTTTATCTGTTTGTTTGTCTGTCCAGTTATGCATTCGGACACCCCTGCACCGATTGGTATAAAACCAACGCGAGGTGGTCCAGTTGGATCCTGGCCAGGTTTTAGGGGGGTAGTGTCCCAGTCGGGGAATGGGGTTGAAATCCTGACAGCGTCAGCCTGAGAAGATGAAATCCTGATAGCGTCACGTAAGTTACCTAACCCTCCCCTCTCCCCCCCATAACCCTAACCCTCCCTTAGGGGTGCCTAACCCTAAACTCCCGGTGTGGTGCCTAACCCTAACCCCCCTCCCCACACCCTAAACCTAACCCCCGGGGGGGTGTCTAACCATAACCTCCCCCCCAGTGGTGCCTAACCCTAGCCTTTCCCCCTAGGGGAGCCTAACCCCGCTCGAGCCCCTGATCCTAACCCTCCCCCCCCCGCGGCTAATGCTAAGGGTGCCCGGACGTACCTTCGTTCCGGCGTCGGGATTAACATAGGTGTTGGTATTTCAACACCTATGTTAAATCTCTTGCCGGGATTCCGCTGTCAGGATTGTCTCATTACTACATTCCCCAGTCAGACCTCCCGTTGGTGTACGCTGGGCAGAACTTTGACCCAGGGAGCTTTGCTCTGGGGCTTCCACTGGATGGATTTGGATGAACACTTCACAGAGAAGGTGGAAATTGGTCTGGGATTCTTAATGGAATAGTTGGGGTCCCGATCGGACGTCATGACGGAGTGCGCCGGGCAGAACTTTGACCCGGGGAGCCTGTTCTGGGCCTTCTACTGGATGGATTTGGATGAAAACTTCACAGAGGGGTGGTAATTGGTCTGGGATGCCTAACTTAATAACTTGAAGATTTAAACCCAGGCAACGCTGGGTACTTCAGCTAGGATAATATATGCATGAGCAAAGCAAAAAAGCACCTATCAGCTTCACAGATAAGTCCACAATCAGCCAATCAGAAGCTGCAGGCTACAGTAGCACTGGTGATCATCATTTTTATTAGTGTGTATTTGCACCAGCCCACAGTCCACCACAATTGATGCGGCAGGTGTATACAGTATGTGTGTTTATGCTGGCCTGTATCTATTTGCAATTATGCAAACACACCTGTGCTCTGCATACATTACAATTTCCCTCCCCTCCACTGTCCTCTGCAGTCATAAGCAGATGTGCATATGTGTGCATTACCAAATTACGTATTTTATGTTATGCAAACTAGTTGGAAGTCCAACTCCTTATCTGCCCCCAAGTAAAGGGGTTTCTATCTGAAAGCCAACATCAAACATTAGTTGTGAGATAAATGATACACTATGTAGACAAAAGTGATTGGACACCCCCGCCTAAGTGAAATGCATACCATTGCATATGAGTTTCAAATGGCCACTAATGTGGTAGCTTCGACAAGAACACTTGGTAGGGAGGCCCATGCACTTGCAGTTCTACAGAAACAACAAATGTTTTTATCAGGACGACAATGCCAACTGTCATGTATCCAGGGCGCCGCTGGACTGGTATACAGAAAATTCGGTAACCTGGATGGACTGGCCAGCTCAGAGTCCAGATCTTAACCCCATTGAGAACCTCTGGGACAAATTGAAGAGATGGGTGCTTTCTAGGCCGACTCAACCTTCTTCAGTGTCACAGTTGGTCCCTGTACTTAAGGCGGAATGGCAAAACATACCACCTAAAATTTATAGTATGGTGTCCGCGCTCTGGGGTCCTATTTTATTATTATGTGATGATGATCTATATTATATACTTCTGATGTATTGTAAATGGTATACAGACATATATATCGACAAATAAACAAATGATATGCATGGAATCCATATAATTTGTGGGTCATTTGACCTTATATTTCTACATTGAACTCTCCAATGATACTCTTTTCACTGGTTTAGGTCTCCTTCCAGTCCTTTTGTCAAAAATCCCACATAAAACATAGTAATCTCTACCGCTCTGTGACCACTGGGCAGTGGCAGTTCTCCTCCCTCCATAACACTTCTCCCATGCCCACTCCCACTATTTAGCAGCACAGCGGCTAGTGATAGTGGGCATGGTAGCAGTGGCTCCTACCATTGGTCCAAAAGGCAGGAGGCTAGGATGCATAGTGGATGATCTGTTTATGCCATGTATGTTCTTTATTAAATTTCCTACTTAATTCACTGCAGTTATCTGGCTAAATCATTGATGAAAAGTTAATTCAACTCAGGTAACAATAATAATGTTAGTGGGAAGTCAAGGAGCAGAGCATTATGCACCAGGGGGAAGGGGTCATGTTAGAGGCAGGGCCATTGAGAGCGCCGCGGGGCCCCGGTAAAGAGGGGGCGTGGCTTAAATGTGAGAGGCATGGCCACGCCCCCTCAAAGAAAAAAGAACATACTCTTGCAGCGCCATGTAGCGGCGCTGCGCGCCGGGGAGGAGGCGCTGTGAGCCCCTCAGCCCGGCGCAAAGCCAGGGGGGGCGCGATCAGTGTGATTGCTCCCCTTCAGGCATAGGAGATTGCTCGCGGCCGCTAAGCAGCAGCCACAGCAATCTCCCACTGCATCCCAGCACACGCTGTGTACCCGCTCCCCCTCCCTCTCGGCGCCCCTGGTTAGAGGGCTTGGTAGCATATTGGTTCCTCTGGTATCCTGAAACCTGAAAGCATGGTTCTAGTTAATACGTTTGTTTAACTTGCGTAAACCTCGTATTCCATTATTTATATTACTGAAATAGAACTGTCTGGAGGGTTTATGAGGGATCAGTGGAGCTCATTCATTACTCACGACACAAAGCACAGTGTGAGAGGTAAACAGTAAGTATGGGACAGGAAAATCCTGGCTGTAAATACTAAGGTGTTTGTACTGTACTGTATGTTATCTCTGTAGTCTACATCCAAGATTTAAGGGCTCTATTTAGTAAACATAAAGTGTCTCAGGGCCTGTTTCAGCAAGGATCGCTATTCTGCTAGGCCTGATTCAGCAAGGATCGCTATTCTGCCATTATAGGGGCGTGCATAATTAAGGCAGTGCGGCAGCATACGCAGCCATACTGTTCACAGGTAGCGGACAAAATCCTGCGGCAGGTCAGGTCAACCACTATTGTGCGTAGGAGTCCGATGGTTCTCGTTGTTACTGATGTTTATGCTATCTTGCGTACTGATCAGGCTATGAGTCATGGGAAATGGGCGACTTAACATGGGGCTGGGTGACTGCATCTTGTGTTGCGGTCTCCGTGTGTATGCATTGATTAACATATTCTCGCAGCGGAACGGGTGCATGCGTCTGCTAGCGTGCGTTCCTTGCTGAATCAGGCCCACAGTTGCTAATAGCGGTGATATGCAATCACAGCCTAACATAAGGATGCCCACTTCCCCTTATTCACATCCGTATACTTTAGGAACATAGCAAAATAATTGGTAGCATCAAACCCATACGCACACTTGCAGAAGCCCAGACCTTACTCAGAATTTGCTAACTTCCACGCATGTTATGAGACCTCAGTCTGCGTATGTCATTGCAGTGGCTAATTTGTGCACGCCCCTGCAATGGCGTGCGAACGTCCTGGCATGCCTGCGTTTCCCCGACCACCCCCCAGTAACCACCCACAAACATAATTTTCTGTCAATCACTCTGCGATGGGTATGCGTAGCCGCTGCGATCACAGGACCTGATCAGACCAGGTCGCTATCTGCGTACGCTCACTAGATGCGTATGCCAATTTGTCAAAGTGACGCCACGGGAAGCGAACACTCGCCAAGGCATAAGCACGCCCACCATGTCTTAGCGAGCGGCCACTTTGTGTATGCGTACGCCCAATCGCACAGGCAGAGCCGCCCACCAGCATACGTCATCTCCAGGAAGTGTATGAAAACATTGGTACATCGAGCACCATCTGATGTGAACGCAGTGCATGAGGTAGCTTTACCCTACCGCAAGCACTGAGAGGAAATCAGTGCAAAAAAAAGGCAAGTGACCTGTACTATGATGCTGCCTGTTAATTATGGAAGCCTCTAAAACGGCATTGAAACACTCAGGCACGCCTGCGTTCGCATCTCCAACCCCCCGTTATTAGTGTCCTGCCCCTGTTACCACCCACAAATGGCCTCTCCTATCATTCATTACACTGGGCTGTCTTTGCAGGACGAGCGAGAGGTATGCGATCGCAGTGAGTAGTTCGCGCACGCGCAGAACGAAGCGTGCACATGCGCGTATGCAGAACATCGGGCAGCATGCGAGCGCACGCATATAGCGAACGGGTCTGAATGAGGCCCACAGTCCCCATCGCAGTGGGTTGGTTTGCGCAAGCGCAAATTACGTGCATATTCGCATTTGCATACGGTAGTGAATCAGGCCTTCAGTCCAGCTGCTATACTCGGTGATTCGCTATTCTCCAGTCTCATTGTTGAATCATGTGCTCTTGGATGTTTTATATATTTGGTTTATGTGCACCTCCCTATACCAGCCATGTTAGCCAATATAGTACAACATTAAGGGTCTGATTCAGACCTGTTCGCTAGGCTGCGTTCACACATAGCCTGCCGATGTTTGCAATGTGCGCATGCGTGTAAGACGCAGTGTGCGGGCGCGAATCAGTCCATGCGATCGCTCCTAGTACATAGATACCTCGCTAGATTGAGTGACAGGATGTGCAATTTGTGGGTGGTGACAGAGGTTGGTCGATGGAAACGGGGGAGTGGTGGTGCAAACGCATGTGTGTCTGAGCGTCTTAACGCCGTTTAAGGGGCGTGCATAATTAAGACGCAGCGTCATAGTACACGTCACATGGTTGAATTACACACAGCAGCACTCGCAGTGCTTGCGGTAGGGTATGGTCAGCCACAAGTGCTGTGTATGGGTCCGATGGTACTCGATGTTACCGATTGTTGCATACACTTCCTGGAGATGACGTGTATCACTAAGGGAAAGTGGGCGTCTTAAGACAGGCTGGTGGGTGGCTAAATACACACCGCGATCGCATGCCAAGACATAGTGGGTGTACTAATGCCTTGGCATGCCTTCGCGGGATTTGCATACTTGGCAGCTGACGTCTGCGTGCAAACGCATCTAGCAAGCGGGTCTGAATCAGGCCCCAAGACCCAAAAAAGAAGAGAGAAAAGAAGGTTATTGTTCCAGTGCTAAAGTTTCTGGTTGTGTTTATTATATGTGATGTGATGGTTAGTGTTGTGGATACAGGAGGACTGAAGAAAAAAAGTGCCAAATAGAGCTCTTTAATTTCAGTTAGTAAATGTGGCAATCCTTTGGCGATGATCATTACCATGTATCCCCCCTTCAGTGTGCGATGGAGTGCAAGGTGCATTTGGCGTGCTACACCTCCATTTGCTCCAGGTTAGCTTCCAGGTTATGGGCAATACCTGAGAAGGGGCCCTGCCCATGCAGGCTTTATAACAGTCACACATGTAAATGCAGCAACAGGTCTTGTTGAATAATTTGGGTGCCAGATCTTCTCTTACAAAAATATACCTGCACATGACTTAAAAGCACACAAATATGGTTACAGCAAGCTTCCTCCTCTCCCTCCAGCTCAAATACTTAGCTTGTCAGAAGGCATCTTAAAGGATATGATTGCATTACCTCACACATTTCTTCACCTGCAAGATCTTAGGGCCTGATTCTGAACCGCTCGCGAGCGCTGTTCGCTCGCAAGCGGGTCGATGGTGCCGAAGTGCGCATATGCGCACGACGGAGGGAGCTCCGTCGTGCGCATGCGCAAGATCCATCGAGCGACGAGGAAGTCGTCGCTCCGGGTCTCGCACCAAAGGGGGTGTGCTGTCGATGGTGAGTGACATGGGAACGCCTACCATCTGGGTCCGGCCCCACTGACATCACTAGTGATGTCAGTGGGAGTGATTTTGGCTCTGATAGAGCCAAAATCACTCCAGGGCTTGCGGTCACCGAGACCCTACCGCAGGGTCTCGTCGCAAGCCCGATGGTCGTGACCATCGCGACCCTCATCATGGATGCTCGCTATAGCTGTGGGTGGAAACCCACAGCTATGCGAGCATCCATGAGGCCGCTCCAAAAACAGGTAGGAGGGCCCTGATTCAGAGCGAGCGCTCTGGTCACAGCGTTCGGCTCTGAATCAGGCCCTTAAAGCACAGTTACAATAAATGCTTTGTAGCTTACACATTCTGCAATGGCAGGGGTAAATTTAGGGGTCAGGCCACCCCTAGGCACTATCCCCCCTAAGCACCTTCCCTCCAAATTCCTGCGAAACACTGATCCCTTGGGCTATTTGTTTTGTTGGCGTTTTGTTGCCTTCTATCGTCGGCTGATAGTTCCTCTTCCTCATTTGCAGATGCAAACGCTCCTGAGACTGCGTAATGGGGGATGTAGTCTTTGTTATGTGTTCAAATCGCTGAGGATATATTGGGGCACTGGAAAGCTCTGATGCAGTGGGGCTGCTGTGCCACCCCCCAGCAAGTGGCGCCCCTAGTCAGGTACATCACATGCCTAGTGGGAAATCCGGCACTGTGTACAGGTCCACCGGCCCTTTGTGTTAAAGGTGGAGTGAGCTACTGCACATACTACATGTTATTTCTCCAGTTAGGCTTCATTTCCTGTTACAAGATGGCTACCGACCTAAGAACTGAGCATGCACTGAGCCATCTTGTCACTGTGTTAGAGCATGGCAGTGGGAGACAGTAGTATTCCAGAGAGACCTGCGACCTAAACGAGGTCAGATGTTACTATGGAATACTGAAGTAAAATTACAAGCATTTCATAAGTGTCAAAGGGGTCTAGTTACTAAGCAGTGTTAGGAGACAGAGTGAAAAGTGATAAGAAAGTGATAAGGTGCCAGCCAATCAGCTCTCAGTTGTCATTTTTAAAACACAGCCTGTGAGATGACAGTTGGGAGCTGATTGGCTGGCACCTTATTACTTTCTTATCACTTTTCACTGTTTCCTAACACTGCTTGATAAATAGACCCCAAAGGCTTAATTACATTAAGTTTATGCAAATAGTCAATATTTGCAGTGTTGACTGTTCTTTTTCAAGACCTCTGCAATTCGCCTTGGTATGCTGTCAATCAACTTCTGGGCCACATACTGGCCGCCCGTTCTTGCCTAATCAATGCTTGGAGTTTGTCAGAATTTCTGGGTTTTTGTTTGTCCATCCGCTTCTTGAGGATTGACCACAAGATCTCAATGGGATTAATGTCTGGGGAGTTTCCTAGCCATGGACCCAAAATTACGTTGTTTTGTTCCCTGGGCCACTTAATTATCATGTTTGCCTTATGGAAATGTGCTCCATCATGCTGGAGAAGGTATTGCTCCTCACCAAACTGTTCCTGGATGGTTGGGAGAATTTGCTCTTGGAGGATGTTTTGGTACCATTCTTTATTCATGGCTGTGTTCTTAAGCAAAATTGTGAGTGAGCCCACTCCCTTGGCTGAGAAGCAACCACACACGAAAGGTCTCAGGATGCTTTGCTGTTCCTTCAGTTGCTGAAGCATATAAAAGGTGGAATTCCACCTGGTTACTACCTCATTTCAGTTGGTCCATGGCAAATTATACTGGTGTTGCTTCCACTGCCACCGGCAGCATGTCCTGCATGCATTGGCAGTTTTTAAGAAATTCTGGATCAGAAAGTTTATTTTGTGCCAAAATATGGTGCGTGTTTAATACCACTGGGTTGTAATGCTCGTACAATGTTAAGCTGGCCACAGACATAGCGATCTGCACACGATGAGCCGATGTGTACGATTTCCCTTGAAACTCTCCCCGGCAGCTCTGCACACGATCTCCACACGATCTGCACACAATTTGGAATCCAATCTTCATACGATCTCTCCTGCATCCAGACTTTCACAGTGCATTGCCTCCTAGATTGTCAGATCTGCCCTACTGCACGGCAGATCTGGCGATGCGATGTGTGACCAGCGGGGACGCGCATCGCATCGTGATCGTGAGTGGGGACTCACGATTTACTCAGGATTTGGCCATATTTTACATGATCTGTAGTTCCAATGTGTCGGAATCGGCCAGATCGGGTAAAATATCGCTATGTGTGTGGCCAGCTTTACTTGTGTTATTGGAAATGACAAATCCTGAGGCGAGTCTTAGCAGTGTAAGCCGTTTTGCTGTCAGATCACAAGTTTTTCCAACAGAGAGTAGCCTGTGAATGAGCTGGCATTGTGCGGTAGATACTGCAGCTGCTGAAGGAGATACATCCAGGTTGGGTACAGGATGCTGGCGCTCAGGATCCTGGCCATCAGAATCCTGATGCATCCCAACAGGGTTAGGCTACTGACACCTGTCGGTCAGTATCCTAACCCTCCCCCTCTCTCTACCCCTAACCCTCCCTCCCCTCTGCCTAAACCTAACCTCCCCTCTAGTGCCTACACCTAACCCCCCCTCCCACCCTAAACCTTACTCTCCTACTTGGTGCCTAACCCTCCCCCTAGTGCCTAACCCCAGTATTTACCGCCGGAACTGTAATCGGGAGTGCGATCGCAGTGACTACGTAGACCCCTCGCAGATGTCACTTTGTGATGGGATCCTCTGTGCATCCGTAATCGCAATGCAATCGCTGCACACGCGATGGCAAACAATCGCTCAATCTGCGTAAAAATCACATTAGCGTCCATCTCTGAATCAGGCCCAAAGATCCTGCTAGGGACTGCTAGATAGGGAAGGAGTCAGTTAGCCATTGCAAATTGGATGCAGGAGGATTATCTACAATCCTTATTGAATAGGTTGATGTTGAAGGTGTTGGCAGTGGAGATTGTGATTGTGCTGGGATCTATCCATGCTGCTGGTAGCTCATGCTGGACAGCTGATTATGGTTTTACAGATTTTTGATAAATAACTGTAATAAACTCGCCGCAAATGACTTAACAAGGAGGAGGTGCCTAGATGGTTAATGTTGCTACCTCTACTTACTTTGGCCTCACAAATGCTACAGATGCCTTGACAAATGTTGTCAGGATTTGGGTAAAAATATTTCCACACAGAAGAGGTGGCTTTTTTAGTCTTATACCCAGACATGACAATATCCTTCTTCTTATCACTTGAACTGCTGACATTGGTGGCTGACTTACTTTGACAGAAACAACATCCTACTCCTGAATTTTATCAACATTTTCTTGTCCAACACATCATCAACATCCTCATTAGTGTCAGATACATAAATATCCTGCTCATCTTGTTGCACTTCCAAAGTAGCATCCTCAATTTCTATGTCATCATCATTACTCTTGTGGTGCGTACAGACGGGACGATCGACAATTATATCTTTGTTCGATCTCCCAGATGTGCTGGACAATCGAAATCAATCATCCAGCACACCACCTACTCACCAACGACTATAGCGACCCATGATCAACGATCGCAGGTCCCTATTGTAACCTGGTGGATATTGACCAGGTTAGCCTGCACGCACGGGCAATGGTCAATATCGATATACATACCCACACATTGCAGGTCGTTGGGCACCGAAAAATGGATGATATGAACGATAATGATATGATCGATACCGCTATCATTCATATAGTCCATGTTAATTGTACCATGTGTACACACCTTTACTACTACTCATCCTTACATTTGCAGAGGGTTCAGAAATGGAAGGAGGCTTCTCTAAGATTACATTGTCAGACATGTCACACTCACGCGTAGCACTTGTGGGCACCCTTATACTCACCTCAGGGATCTGTGAAGTTTGTAAATACATAGTATGTTCTTCAGCATTAGTGTTCTTTTTAGTTTTGTGCACTGATTTGCCTGTTTATAAGGTGACACATGTAGACTTATGTAAGGTTACAGAAGGTTCCTGGCTGTGTTTGGCCCTAGCTAACACAATAGGCATTCTAGAGCATAAAACAGCAGTAGCAGGACCACCACTTACAAAGGAAGTCCATGGTCTGAGCCTTTCCTTGCCACTGCGTGTGGTGTATGGCATGCTAGCAATTAAAAAAATTTTTGGCAGTAACTTTTCTCTTCATAGTTAGTGGTGATGTTTTCTTTAAGATTGTGACATACTGTTTAGATTTGAGGTGCCCTTTCTTACACCTTCTTTTCCCGTGACCTCCTTTAGTAGATCCATGATTGGTTTATTTTTTACACTAGGACAGGAGTAAATTTACTGCATTTGAACTTAAATGGCCGTACACCAAGTGAATGTACAATCTTATAGAGAAATGAGGATCTGTTACCTTTACCCCGCAATTTTATTAAAAGACTGGAGATTTTTGTTGACACTAAAATAAAAAATACTTTTTTTCTACTTATTATTATTTTTGGGGTGCAGCTGACAGGGATACATCTACAAGCCCACTAAGTACAGAACAGTACAATAATACAGTACATTTTTAATTGAATTATAATAAAAGGCTTGAAATAACTTATTAACACTAGCACAAAAATGCCTTGTTGTTTCTACTTATTATTATTTTTGGGGTGCAGCTGACAGGGACACGTCTCCACACCCATTAAGTATAGTAATTATATACACTGCCTCTACGAAACACACACTCTTGCAAAAATACAATGTTAATTGTATTATAAATTTATAATAAAAGACACAAAATCTTTTTTTTACATCGGCAAAGAAATGCCTTATTTCATTTAATTTTAGGGCTGCAGCTGACAGGGACACGTCTAGACACACCACTGGCAGAGGGGGTCCCCAGTGCCTTCGCTGCATGATAGCCAGCGCAGGTTCGATGTCTAACACTGACCGCGCTGGTTGTAGGGAAGGTGAGGTGGGTCGAGGATAGAGGGAGCCATTTTACCAACAAGCAGACCGGACCAGGAGGAGGATCGCTGGGAGCACCAGCTGTCATTTTTAGCTATCAGCCGGCACCACGGTCAGCTCAACCATATGCGGACTATGGAGGCCAGCTGTTCAACACAAGGAGGATGCCAGCAGGAGAGGGGAGAGAGCAACAGATTGTGCAGGGTAGTGTGCTAGACCTGTGAGGAGAGCAGTGGGTGGGTGTGAGGGGAGTTTGGGCAGTGTGATCTACAGGGTGGCAGGTGAAGGGGCAGTGTGAGCTGTTAGGGAGGGCAATGTAAGTGGTGAGGGGGCAGTGAGCTGTGAGGGGAGAGCAGTGTCGAAGCTGGATTAGTGGCTGAGACGGAATCAGCGTAAAAATTAGCGTGCACGACGCCATCTTGCAATTGGCAGCTAGACTCCATTTTAGAAACAAGAATCTGCAAGACGCCATTTTGCGACCAGCGCCATTTTAAGTTACAACTCACGAGCTAAGTACAGATGGCAATGTTTTTGATAATCTACCAAAAGCAACTAGAAATACAGCCCCTGAGAAAAGTAAATAGAATAGACAATGCACCAGAATACTGTGAGTGTTTTACAAACAAATTGGGAATCCCTGTATGTAGACAAGTATAGTTGTGGCAATTGTAATATAACCCAGACATTGATCTACACAATTGAATTTGTCTGAATTCTAAACAGGTTTTAGTCCCACACCCAGACAGAATGGCCCGGCTTCACAGCTGGGGGTAACACATTTGCATTGCAGTTTGAAACTGTGAGTGAGGAATGAGATGTGTGCGTGTATGTATGTATGTGTGTGTGTGTGTATATATATATATATATATATATATATATGTGTATGTACATGTGTATATATATATGTATATGTTAAGTCCATCATAGATGGAATCTCATGCATAAACACCGCACATTACGCACAGTTGAGCTGCTAACATGACGCTCAGTAGCGAATGCACAATATCCTGCATTGCGAATGCTGTTTATTAGCCTCATGCGTGCATATCTGCCCCAAGTTAACTTTTCCCATATCCCTAATACTTACATAATGCACACTTACACAAAAGGTTCCATAGCTATAAAGTAAAAGATCCAAGTTTTATTCATTTATTACAAATGCTGTGAAATAAAGACTATTTTGGTATCTAAGGTTTAATTCATGATAAGTAAGCCGTGTTTGATATTATACTGATCCGCACTTTATCCACAGCTTTCCGGTATCAACGGTGTGAAGATCGGAAACATGCGTTCGCAACTTATGGACCGTAAAGACATAAAGAACAAAATGTATTTTTGTGCATGCAGGGGAAATAGAGGAGGCAACAAGCTGTTAGAGGCTGTTCTGTGTCCATTTGAACCAACCTGTTAAATGCCCTGTAACAAATGCACCCGCACTGGGAACCAATGGGATCAGCAACAAACTCCTCTATTGTGTTGTCTATTTCTGGGGGGGTATAAATATGTGTGCTCTGACCCTGGGTTTCTAGTCTTCTTGCTGATTGACGGAGGTTATCTTGCTGATGCCGGGATCTGGTCCAGAGCGCCTGCGTATGTATAACTGTATCTTGGGTCTGTATAATTTCTTTGCGCTAAATTGTACTTAGATCATAGTGTGTAACTGACTGTACTTTTACTTGAATAATACTTTGTGCTTTGGAACTACAGGTTCAAGGTCTGGAGTCTTTATTTACTGTATGACTGCGTACGCAAAATAGCGTCATACAGGAGTGTATAGAGGTTAGAATCCAGAATCCTTAGCAGTGAGATACGTGAGTGGGGCAGTGTAAGGGAGAGCAGTGTGGGCTATGAGGAGGAACAGTGATAGCTATGAGTGGGGGCACTGTGAGGAGAGCAGTAAGCTGAGAAGGGGTAGTTTGTTCTGGAGGTGTCAGTGAGCTGTGAGGGGCAGTGTGATATATGAGGGGAGCAGTGTGAGGCTGGACAGTGAGCTGTGAGTGGGGGCACTGTGAGGAAGGCTGTAAGCTGTGAGGGGACCAGTGAGCTATGACTGGGGGTAGTATAGGATGGAAGTGTAAGCGGTGAGGGGGAGCATTGTGAACTGTTAGGGAGAACAGTGTGAGCAGTGAGCGGGGGCAGTGTGAGTCTAGAATAGAGAAGTCATACCCCCAAGTCTGGTAAATTCTGTAATAGAGTAGCCAGATAGAATAGCTAATAGGCTACTATGGGCTAAAGCCATCTTCAGATGGCATTAGCTGCCAGGGCCAAGCTCCAGAATGCTAAATAAATCAAACAATTAAGCATGAGGACTGCTAAAGCTGTTGGAAATAGAGGAACTGTGGGACTGTGCCAGACATCATAGATAGCTGCTGTAGTCCCTCCTTCCTATATTCAGGGGATTGTTAATATTTGCAGGTATCCCTCAAAAACAAGTATTTAATAAGTTAATTATTGCAGTTTATATGATAATAAAAATAATGTACGGTGCTTATGTTACTTTGGCGAATCCCACAGTCTCTTACACTACAAGAGGTGTCTATGATTTTACAGTAGCAAAGAGACATACCAGGGTAAATGTAACAGTCTGTGAGCAGTGGTGGACTGGAGCATGAAGGGCCAAAAGGGCAACGCAATAATAGAGGCCCACAAAGGGGTGTGGCCAGTCACTGGAGGGGGTGTGGCCAACTATACTGGGAAAATGTATTGATATAATTTATGATCCATATATATATATATATATATATATATATAAATAACAGTAGCTCAATTTGCGGCACATAGTTGCATTTGCGATCGCTGATGGCCCACAGGTCGCAGTTGCTAAAATATGTTAATGCCTTCCAAAGCAGCCGGGCATAGGGACGCTCACTGCTGCCTTCTCATATCCGTCCTACGATGTGCAACAGCACATTGGGCAGTCACACGGCATGTAAGTCAAGTCTGACCAGCCGCAAACACTGCAGCTCTGCTGGCATTCTGGGAGCTCTCGAGCTGTGAATAAATATCGCAATGGCTAATTTATGCACGCCCATGAAACTGCATTTAACGGTCAGACACGCCTACATGTTTCTAACCGCCCCCCGTTACCACCCGCAAACTCTGACTTCTTGTCACTCACTTTGTGAGTGGTTCCTATGTACGGGCGTATTTGCAACGCAATAGCTGCTTGTGCAAAGTGGGGCTTTGGAAAACAATCACAGGGCTTTCCCCGATATTTTTTCACAATTTATTTTTAGTAAATCTCAGACAGATGGCATTTCCCATTACAATTATTACTATAATATGTGATAATTAGGGCTTGGAGTAGAATTTTACGAATTCTACTCCAATTGCCCTTTAGTAAATTTAGGTGGAACTAAACTAAACTAACTTTTTCACTTTATTTTAGTAAAAATAATGTTAATAAATAGAACCCTTTGTCCTCCTAATGGCATTTTTTGTAAGAGCAACTAAAGCCCACACCCTCTGGGCCTGATTCAGAGCCAGACGCTCTGACAGAGTGCTCGCTCTGAATCAGGGCCAGCCTTCTGTTTTATTAGAGCGCCCTCCTCGCCGCTCGCGGAGCTGTGGGTGACCACCCACAGCTATAGCGAGCGGCCAGGAAGATGGTCGCGATGGTCAAGACCATCGCGACCATCGGGCTTGCAACGAGACCCTTGTGGTAGGGTCTCGTTGCGGTAAGCCCTAGAGTGCTTTTGGCTCTAACAGAGCCGAAAGCACTCCTACTGACATCACTGGTGATGTCAGTAGGAGTGCTGACACCACCAGTGCAGTGGGGCCGGCCCCAGACGGTAGGCATTCCCATGGGAACGCCTCCGTATGGGCAGCCACGCCCTCGGCCCGCCCACCAAAGGGGGCGTGCTGTCACTCAACATCGACAGCACGCCCCCTTTCGTACGAGACCCAGAGCGACGGATTGCCCGTCGCTATCCAAGTCTTGCGCATGCGTACGACGGAGCCGGCTCCATCGTGCGCATGCACACTGGGCCACCATCGACCCGCTTGCGAGTGCATAGCGCTCGCGAGTGGGTCTGAATCAGGCCCTCTGTGTGAAATGGCGCCTGATCATGAGGGAGGGATTGTTATATGCAAATCAAAACAAGTGAGAGCCAAGATTTCGGGGAAAATGTCATTTTGCCTTTGAGCTTGGCTGGAAGACCCAAACCAGCACTGGGTTTTCATCGGAAACCCCAAGTTCGGGTGTGTTCCATTTTCTGAAAAATCTAAAAGCTCATCTCTCTCTCTCTGGGCCTGATTCAGAGGCGCTCGCAAAAAGTGAGTGCTCGCTCTGAATCAGGGCAGGCACTGTTTTTTTTACCACCCACAGCTATAGCGAGCGGCCATGATGATGGTCGCGATGGTCAAGACCATCGCGACCATTGGGCTTGCGACGAGACCCTTGTGGTAGGGTCTCGTTCATCGCAAGCCCCAGAGAGCTTTCGGCTCTAACAGAGCCGGAAGCTCTGCACTGACATCACTCATGATGTTAGTGGGGCCGCCCCCAAATGGCAAGAGTTCCCTCGGGAACGCCTCCATTTGGGCCGCCATGCCCCCGGCCTGCCCACCAAACGGGGCGACCTGTCACTCAACATCGACAGCTCGCCCCCTTTGTGGGTTGAAATCGGGAGTCTCCCATAACTTACAGAAGAGTAGGTAAGTGTGAGCTGTGGGCCTGATTCAGCAAGGATCGCTATCCTGCTTATACGCACGGAATGCAGTTACTAATATCAGCGTTGATATGTAAAATGATTGCATTCGCATTGTGATCGCAGCCTAACATAAGGACGCCCACCTCCCCTTACTCACATCCGTATACTTTGGTAACATACAGTAGTGAAACAATCGGTAACATCGAGTAACATCGGACCCATACGCACTGTTAAGGCAGGTCAGACCTCACTCAGGAATTGATAACTTCAACACACGCTATGAGGCCTCAGGCTACATATGGTAACACAGTGACTAATATAAGCATGCCCCTGCAACGCACTGGTATGCCTGCGTTCACCCGACCACCCCCCATGTCACCACCCACAAACAGCACTTCCTGTCAATTACTCTTCCATGGGTCTGCGTAGCCTCTGCGCTCGCAGTCCCGATCGCAGTGGCTATTTTGCGCACACACATGCACAGAACGCAACAATTGGGCGATTCCGTGCGTATACGCAGCTGCGTTCCTTCCTGAATCAGGCCCTGTATTACCAGTGTCGGACTAGAGCATGAAGGGCCCACCTGGGGAATGCAGTGATAAGGGCCCATGCTTAAGGGGTGTGGCCAACCACCACAGACACCTGGCTAACCAATAGGCAAATCCTGGTGTAGTTTTTGTAGAAAGGAACCAAGGACCCATGTTGATCAGTGGTACTACTCCACAAGGTAACTCACAATCTAATAGAGTAACAATATAATTTTAGGTCTGGAACCTTGCAGCTAGATGAGGAGGGTGGGCCCTCAAGCAGTGGGGCCCACTGGGGATTTCCCCTTTACCCCTGTGGGCCAGTCCAACCCTGTGTATTACTAAGGGAAGAGAAAACAAAACTCTGTGAATTCATCGATTTCACTGCCGTTCTCTTTTCTATAAATAGGGAGAAGAGGACAATTGTCTTTTCTCCAGCTAAAATGCTGGAGAAAAGACGTTTTGATGTTTCCTATATAGAGCCCAAAACGTGTCATCTGTCACAGATCCCCACAAGGTTGCTTTGTTGAGATCGCAAAACATTGACACAATTTGTCTGACTGGGAGTAAAGAGAAACCTGTTGGGGATTCTGTTAAGAGATTAGTATTACTCTTGATTATTCATATCCTAAATTGCTTCCAGCACTTTATTCTACAAACAAATATGGATTTAAACAGGATGGCACAGAAACAGAATGTGAAAAAGATTAAAGGAGAAATAATAACTCAAAAGAGCTTCAAAGACATTTAAATACATTGCATTCTCCAACTGCTTTATTAATACTTCTTTAGAATCTGCAATATAGTTTTTAATAAAATATAATGTGACAGGTTACAAAATCAATTTGTTTATTAAATGCAATTAAAACTATTAGGAATCCAGTGGATGATAAATGGTGCACAGCACATGGTATCAAACATAATATATACACCCAGGTCCAGGGGCGCCAAGAAGAAGGGGGAGAGTGGGTACTACATACAGTACCTGGGCCCTAGCCAGCTGGAGGGGCCCTTTAAGCCAGGGTCCAGGTCAGTAGAATATTGGGCAGGGAGAGAGAGGAGACTGCTGCTGCTCAGTAGCAGTAGTCTCTCTCCCCAGCCCAGCACACGCTCCTGTGTGTTGGGCTGCGGAGGGTCCAGGGAGGCTGCTGTCACTGGATCTGCTTCGTAACTAAGGTCAGTGTCCCAGGTTTATATTTAGAAATGTATTTGAGTTACAGTATGTGTGCATACTAAGGAGCTTCTGGTATGAAATGTGCCTAAATGAACTTAAAGGTTAGCTACTGAAATCAGTGGCAGAAAACAGATCGCCATCACCTCCGAGATCTTCAGCCCCTCAAGTTCACTGGAGTATCTTATTCTGTAATACAAATCTCATTCATTTCTAACTATTGTGACTTATGTAACCACGCTGGCCAGCTCCTGCCCCCACTAACAATGCTGTCAGGCCACTCTAACCATTGCGCATAATGGGGCTCATGCAGGGGCTTATCTATAATGGGTGCAGGGTGTGCAGTGCACACGGGCCACCCGGGTCAAGGGGGGCCCACACCGCACACCCTGCACCCATATTATATAAAACTTATCTCTCCAAGGTCCCACGTCGGGTCTCTCAGCGCTGCTTTAAATGCCAGAAAATGGCCGCCGCGGACATTTTTCCAGCGTTTTGCCCATGCGCTGTGAGGAAATCGCCGGGAAAATGGCGGCTGTGCCATTAGACTCTAGTGCCCAGAGTTTACTGATTCTGCAGTGGCCAGTCAGTTGGCTGCCGGCCACAGGGGTGAGAGGAGGGGGCCCATGACGGGGGATGCAAATGGCCTCCTCCTCTCTAAAGACGCCCCTAGGGTCATGCAGAGTTGGGGTATAAATTACAGCAAAAACTAAGTGTTTGCAAAAAATGTGTACAGTATATCCGCCATACTTGCCTGCTCATGGAAGTTGCAGGAGGCTCCCGATTTGTCGGGTAGCCCCCGCACCCCCAGGAGAGTGACCGGATGCCCGGTATCCCATCCACGTCCTAGTGAAGTGGGCAGAATGGGGGAGATAAAAACTGGAATGGACGGTCTATATGGAGGGGGAGGGGCTAAAATGAAGCGAAAATGCTCCACAGATTGCGGCATTTTACTGCGACAGGGGCGGGGCTGGCCTCATGTCGCAGGACTGCATCTCTTCTCCAGGTCTCTCCACCCACTCAGAGCATCCAGACAGCTCTCCACTTTCACCTGCCAGCGCCCCCAGCCCCATTCATGACATCCTGTGTTAGGAGGTAGGGCCAGCACAGGGTGGAAGTGAGCCCTCTCTGGATACTTTGCAAATTACTGCACCGCATTGTCACCAACATACCCACACTGAACTTATATGAGAACACCCATTCCTACCTGCGTTCTGCCTCTCTGGTCAAAAGGCATACCTGCCAATGGTCCCAATTTTGGCGGGACAGTCCTACATTTTGAACATTGTTCCGCCATCCCAGCCACGGGCTGCAGTATCCCGCAGGACAGGGGGGAGGTTGGGAGGACTCCTCTCACCTAATGCTGAACAGATGCCATATGCATGCGTGCAACATCTATTCGTGGAGAGAGGGACGTGGGCTTGGGACCCAGCAGCTACCGGAGTGCTGATGAAATTAGGGGGTGTGGCTTGCGGGTACAACATTTCCCATGGAGGTCATGCCCCCTTACCAATAGGCCACGTCCCCTGGGCCTAGCGAAAGTTGGGAGGTATAACATAACTTGAAAAACAAAGAAAATGCATGAGCTCATTTACTTTCTGCACATGCACAGTATGACATCACGCAAGTTATTCTACACAACCTAACATACAGTAGAATCAGTGGCGTATCTATAATGGGTGCAGTGTGTGCGGGGCCCCCGGGTCAAGGGGGGGCCCCGCACTGCACACACTGCACCCATATTATTTTAGACTTACCTGTCCATGGTCCCACGTCGGGTGTCTGCGCTGCTCAGAACACCGGAAAATGGCTGCCGCGGCCATTTTTCCGGTTTTGTGCGCATGCGCAGTAGACTCCGGGCACTAGAGTCCTCACGGGCTCCCTTCTTTCACCCTGGTGGGGATTTGTGATAGATAACACGTTTTGGGCTCTATTTGGGCTCTTGGAGTCTACTGCGCATGCGGAGAACACCAGAAAAATGTCCGCCGTGGCCATTTTCCGGCGTTCTGCGCATGCGCAGTAGACTCCAGGCACACTCTAGTGCCCGGAGTCTACTAAGGCTCCGGTGGCTGGCTAGCCGCGTCAGTCGGCTGCCGGCCACCGGGGAGAGAGGAGGGGGCCCTCACAAGGAGTGCACACGGGCCCCCTCCTCTCTTAAGACGCCCCTGAGTAGAATTCCCTCTGCATCAGTCCCAATATGCACAAATGGGCAAAGATTAGCATCACAAAAGCGGAAACTGCCTTTCAATTATTTTTTGTATATAACTCTAAAGGCCCCTTCACACCAGATGATATTTTGAATGATTTGGCTGATTCCGACGCATCGGAACGCCAAATCTTTAAAATCATCAAGTGTGTACCCACTAGGCGCGCTCCCGTGGCGTCGTCTGTCACATCTTCAGATCTTTTGTACATGCAGGAGGATCTGTCAATCTCGTTAACGATTCCCCTCAGATCGTGCAGTGGACTTCATTCAGAGCCGGGCGCTCGCTCATTCAGAAAAAGGGGCTGGCTATTTAAATTGACCGCTCGCTCTTTGTGGTCTGTTGACGCCTCTATGTCTGAACGAGCGTACAAAACATGCGGTCGTTATTTTGTAAAAAACGCCCCCTGGCAGCTCGCATCATACGTCATGTCCGCTATTTATTAGATTAATCGAGTACATCGAAAGGCGTATGAACTGCTCGCTATTCTTGTGGTTGCATTTTCCTACCACAATCATGCGAGCAGTTCAGACTAAAAGACAACCAAGTGACGTGGTCGATGACGCTGCTTTGTTAATTATGCACACCCTTAAAACGCCCATTTTGACCGTTTGGCACGTCTGCGTTCGGATCTCCACTCCCCGTTTTCAAGCACCTTCCCCTGTTACCATCCACAAACGCCTCATCCTGTCACTCAAATGAGCGGGCACTCGCTATTTAGCGAGCACACGATTTTCGACCGCACTGACTGGTTCGCGCATGCGTACTAAAACCCATACGCATGCGCAGATGTGCGAACATCGCTCGGAGCGAACGAGCGGCCGCTTACGAGCGGCTCTGAATCAGGTCCAGTGTGTACACACACTACCGGACGATCAGGCGATATGGTTACATTATATGGTTAACGAGCTGACCACCAAACGATGCAAGATATATCGTTTGGTTGTTTGTTAGATTGCACAGTGTGTATACACTAGATCGTTTGTGCGGGAGTTCAAGGGAAACCGCTAACGACATCGCATCATTTGCAAGTCCTCTAGTGTGTACCCAGCTTTAAAGTTTGATTTAAAAAAAAAAAAGATGGTGAGAGCTCACTACCGTGTGATGTATTTTATAAATAAGTAAATATGTCTAAATATATTTAATGAGCCTAATAAACTCCTATTTATGTTTCCGTCTCTCTTAATAAATATGTCATAAAGGATTGAGCAGTAATCACGACACAATAGAGAGTTACAAACCTCTGGCAAGAACTTGCAGATTGAAACCAGAGTTTGAACATATCTCTTTGTTATTGTCTGGGCCCATACTTCAGCCTCGCTATTGGTATAATGAGAATGTCATTTTTATGTTTCCTTTGGTAAAAGCATTCTGTTGTTATCATGTCTGGAGCAGATTATTTATGGCTCTTCTTGGAGAGCGAGTTTCTATGACATTTTCAACTAGTTTAGAACATTTCAATTCCAGAATAAAGTTTGTGCTAACAATCATCTTGTGATTTGCCGACTGTTTTGATGTTTTCATCTCTGTGGAAAAATAAGTTCTTCACACATAAAGTAAACTCCAGTACAGTACACACAGTGGAGGTTGAAAATGTTGTGGGCTCTACCAATATTCAAGGCGTGCAGCAGGGGCGGGTTTAGAGATGAGGTCGTTCTTGTGCAGACTCCGTGCGGGCCTCCTCCTCTCTGCGGTGGTCGCAGGACCAGATTTGCTCATGCGAGTGCGGCTCCTGCACATGCGCAGATTATTAAACATCGAAGATTTACGTAAATATCGTAACGATATAAATCTCTGAATCACGCCCATATGGGGCAAACACTCTAGATGATAAAAGTGAACGATATGAACGATAACGATATTGTTCAATGATATATCGTTCATATCGTCCAGAGTGTATGCACCAAACGACCAACGATTCTTGCTGTCGTGCAAACATGAAGGCCAATCTGATGATATCGTCAGAAAGTGCCTGTTCAGGGATGTGGCACGATGACTTCACTGAGCGATATTGTTCAGTGGGGGTCATTCAGACCCGCTCGCGAGGGAAGTTCGCTCGCAAGCGGGTCGATGTTTGGCGAATGCGCATGTGCACGACGGAGGGAGCTCCGTCGTGCGCATGCGCGAGACCCGTCGAGCGACGAAAAATATGTTGCTCGGGGTCTCGCACCAAAGGGGGCGTGCTGTCGATGGTGAGTGAGTGAGAGCAAGGTGTGGGTGTGAGAGGAGGTTGAGGGAGAAAGGTGAGGTTGTGGGAATTAGAGTGGGGTGAGGTTGTGGGTCTAAGAGCAAGGTGTGAGTGTGAGAGCAGGGTGAGGCTGTGGGGGTGAGAGCAGAGTGAGGTGTGGGTGTGAGGAGGGTGAGTGCAGAGTGACGGTGTGGGGGTGAGAGCGAGGTGTGGGAGTGAGAGCAGAGTGAGGTGTGGGTGTGAGGAGGGTTAGTGCAGAGTGATTGTGTGGGTGTGAGAGCAGAGTGAGGGGGTGAGAGCAGAGTGAGTGTGTGGGTGTGAGAGCAGAGTGAGGGGTGAGAGCAGAGTGAGTGTGTGGGTGTGAGAGCAGAGTGAGGGTGTGGGTGTGAGAGCAGAGTGAAGGGGTGAGAGCAGAGTGAGTGTGTGGGTGTGAGAGCAGACTGAGGGTGCGGGTGTGAGAGCAGAGTGAGGGTGTGAGTGTGAGAGCAGAGTGAAGGGTGAGAGCAGAGTGAGTGTGTGGGTGTGAGAGCAGAGTGAAGGGGTGAGAGCAGAGTGAGTGTGTGGGTGTGAGAGCAGAGTGAGGGTGTGGGCACGTGCTCCAGCACGGATCCGAAAATCAGCTGTCTCCCCAAAGCGCTTCACTGCTCCTTTCGGAACAGTGACACTAGTGCACCTGCGTGACCTACAGGTCAGACACTAGCACAAAAGCCCTGGTGTCCCTCTTCGCAACCCGAGACTCCTTTCCATAAGGAAGGGGCGAGTAGCAGAAGCAAATGCCATATGAAGATGGTGAAAGCTCCCACACTCAACCTCCGAAAATACAGTATTTTCGAAGCTTGATGAATTCTGTCCCCATACTAGTGTATGGGGAGAGCAGGCCATTCTGGGAGAGAAAGGTAAGTAGGAGATATCTGTGATACTAGTGTATGGGGAGCGCAGGCCATTCCGGGAGAGAAAGGTAAATAGGAGATATATGTGATACTAGTGTATGGGGACAGCGGGCCATTCCGGGAGAGAAAGGTAAGTAGGAGATATCTGTGATACTAGTGTATGGGGACAGCGGGCCATTCCGGGACAGAAAGGTAAGTAGGAGATATCTGTGATACTAGTGTATGGGAACAGCGGGCCATTCCAGGAGAGAAATGTAAGTAGGAGATATCTGTGATACTAGTGTATGGGGACAGCGGGCCATTCCGGGAGAGAAAGGTAAGTAGGAGATGTCTGTGATATTAGTGTATGGGGACAGTGTGCCATTCCGGGAGAGAAAGGTAAGTAGGAGATATCTGTGATACTAGTGTATGGGGACAGCGGGCCATTCCGGGAGAGAAAGGTAAGTAGGATATATCGGTGATACTAGTGTATGGGGACAGCGGGCCATTCTGGGAGAGAAAGGTAAGTAGGAGATATCTGTGATACTAGTGTATGGGGACAGTGGGCCATTCCGCAAGAGGAAGGTAAGTAGGATATATCTGTGATACTAGTGTATGGGGACAGCGGGCCATTCCGGGAGAGAAAAGTAAGTAGGAGATATCTGTGATACTAGTGTATGTGGGCCATTCCAGGAGAGAAATGTAAGTAGGAGATATCTGTGATACTAGTGTATGGGGACAGCGGGCCATTCCTGGAGAGAAAGGGAAGTAGTAGATATCTGTGATACTAGTGTATGGGGACAGCGGGCCATTCCGGGATAGAAAGGTAAGTAGGAGATATCTGTGATACTAGTGTATGGGGACAGCGGGCCATTCTGGGATAGAAAGGTAAGTAGGAGATATCTGTGATACTAGTGTATGGGGACAGCGGGCCATTCCGGGAGAGAAAGGTAAGTAGGAGATATCTGTGATACTAGTGTATTCCGCAAGAGGAAGGTAAGTAGGATATATCTGTGATACTAGTGTATGGGGACAGCTGGCCATTCCGGGAGAGAAAGGTAAGTAGGAGATATATGTGATACCAGCGTATGGGGACTGCGGGCCATTCCGGGAGAGAAAGGGAAATAGGAGATATCTCTGATACTAGTGTATGGGGACAGCGGGCCATTCTGGTAGAGAAAGTTAAGTAGGAGATATCTGTGATACTAGTGTATGGGGACAGCAGGCCATTCCGGGAGAGAAAGGTAAGTAGTAGATATCTGTGATATTAGTGTATCGGGACAGCGGGCCATTCCGGGAGAGAAAGGTAAGTAGGAGATATCTGTGATACTAGTGTATGGGGACAGTGGGCCATTTTGCAAGAGGAAGGTAAGTAGGAGATATCTGTGATACTAGTGTATGGCGACAGCGGGCCATTCCAAGAGAGAAAGGTAAGTAGGAGATATCTCTGATACAGGGGCGTTTCTAGAGAAGAGGGGGCACATGTGCAGTCTCCGACATGGGCTCCCTCCTCTCCGCCCGGTGGCCGGCAGCGCACTGAGATGTGCGCGGCCAGCGCCGGAGTTATAGACTCTGGGCAGTAGAGTTTGCCCATAGTCTATAGTGTATGCACAGGTCACCGGGAAAATGGGCGCGGTGGCCATTTTCCCTTTACTGTGCATGCTCAAACGATGGGAAAATGGCAGCTGCGGCCATTTTCCAGTCGTTTTACAGCGCCGGAGGCTCGCACCCACGTGGTACTCCGGAGAAGTAAGTATTATTATGGGTGCAGGGTGTGTGGTGCGGGTCCCCCCTGGACCCAAGGGCCCATGTACCCCGCACACCCTGCACCCATTATAGATACGCCCCTGCTCTGATACTAGTGTATGGGGACAGCGGGCCATTCCGGGAGAGAAAGGTAAGTAGGAGATATCTGTGATACTAGTGTATGGGGACAGTGGGCCGTTCCAGGAGAGAAAGGTAAGTAGGAGATATCTGTGATGCTAGTGTATGGGGAGAGCAGGCCACTCCGGGATAGAAATGTAAGTAGGAGATATCTCTGATACTAGTGTATGGGGACAGCGGGCCATTCCAGGAGAGAAAGGTAAGCAGGAGATATCTGTGATACTAGTGTATGGGGACAGTGGGCCATTCCAGGAGAGAAAGGTAAGTAGTAGATATCTGTGATACTAGTGTATGGGGAGAGCAGGCCACTCCGGGATAAAAAGGTAAGTAGGAGATATCTCTGATACTAGTGTATGGGGACAGCGGGCCATTCTGGGAGAGAAAGGTAAGTAGGAGGTATCTGTGATATTAGTGTATCGGGACAGCGGGCCATTCCAGGAGATAAAGGTAAGCAGGAGATATCTGTGATACTAGTGTATGGGGACAGCGGGCCATTCCAGTTTAGAAAGGTAAGTAGGAGATATCTGTGATACTAGTGTATGGGGACAGCGAGCCATTCCGTGAGAGAAATGTAAGCAGGAGTTATCTGTGATATTAGTGTATGGGGACAGCGAGCCATTCCGGGAGAGAAAGGTAAGTAGGAGATATCTGTGATACTAGTGTATGGGGACAGCGAGCCATTCCGGGAGAGAAAGGTAAGTAGGAGATATCTCTGATATCTCCTGCATTACCTTTTTGAATGACCGAAAAACTTAAATTCTAAAGCAGGTGAAAATGTTAATTTTCACCTGCTTTTGTAGAAATTAAGTGATGATGAATAGACCCCTATGTATGACTTTTTCAATAAACATAGGGCCTGATTCAGAGCCGTTCGCTATTTGCGGTCGTTCGTTCAAAAACAAGGGGTGGCTATTCAAATGATCCGTTCGCAAATTGCAGTCTGTTCACACCTCTAAGTCTGAACGAGCGAGCAAAACATACGCTCGTTTATTTGTTAAAAACGCCCCCTGGCCGCTCGCACCATACGTCATGTCCGCTATTTATTAGATTAATCGAGTACATCGACCAGCGTATGAACTGCTCGCTATTCTTGTGGTTGGTTTTTGCTACCACAATCTTGCGAGCAGTTCTGGCTATAAAATAACCCAGTGACGTGGTCAATGACGCTGCTGTATTAATTATGCACACCCATAAAACGCCCGTTTTGACCTTTAAGCACGCCTGCGTTCTGATCTCCACTCCCCGTTTTCAAGCACCTTCCGCTGTTACCACCCACATACGCCTCATTCTGTCACTCAAAATAGCAGGCATTCGCTATATTGCGAGCACATGAATTTCGGCCGCACTGACTGGTTTGCGCATGCGTATAACGATCCGTACGCATGCGCAGATGTGCGAACATCGCTCGGAACGAGCGTACTGCCGCTAGCGAGTGGCTCTGAATGAGGGCCATAGTTTGTATAAAAAAACAAAATTGGGTAGTGTTTGGAGATGCAGGATAGATGAAAATAAAATTACGGTGGAGAACCTTTGCCATGCTGGATTAATTCACAGAGCTTTCCATGGACTCACTTTGGGCCTGATTCAGAGCCGTTCGCTATTTGTGGTCGCTCGTTTAAAAACAAGGGGTGGCTATTCAAATGATCCGTACGCACATTGTAGTCTGTTCACACCTCTAAGTCTGAACGAGCGAGCAAAACATACGCTCGTTTATTTGTTAAAAACGCCCCCTGGCCGCTCGCATCCTACGTCATGTCCGCTATTTATTAGATTAATCGAGTACATCGACCAGCGTATGAACTGCTCGCTATTCTTGTGGTTGGTGTTTGCTACCACAAATTTGCGAGCAGTTCTGGCTATAAAATAACCCAGTGACGTGGTCAATGACGCTGCTGTTTTAAATATGCACACCCATAAAACGCCCGTTTTGACCTTTAAGCACGCCTGCGTTCGGATCTCCACTCCCCATTTTCAAGCACCTTCCCCTGTTACCACCCACATACGCCTCATTCTGTCACTCAAAATAGCAGGCCCTCGCTATATTGCGTACCAACGATTTTCGGCCGCACTGACTGGTTCGCGCATGCGTACTAAAAACCGTACGCATGCGCAGATGTGCAAACATCGCTCAGAACGAGCGTACTGCCGCTAACGAGCGGCTCTGAATGAGGGCCTTTGTTTCATGTGATAAAACAATTCGAAAAACAATTCCCACAAGTAGCTTGTAGTCAATACTCCTTAGTACCAGCCACGTAACCAATATCAATATGCAAATTAAGCTAAGTGTAAAGTACAGTAACATTCTCAAACAAGATTATTATGGCAGAGAAACCATGTTTGTACATTTTTTTATGTGTATGAGGCTGCATTAACGTAATGAAAATATAGAACTCAATAGCTATTTACAAAATATTTAGGCAGAACATACAAATGCACTGATTGGAATCAAACACATGGGGCTAAATGTAATAGCCTGCGAGCCGATGCCACTGCGACAATACATACGAGTATGCCCGTATTTTTAAAGCAGCAAGCATGTTAATTGCTAAACCAAGCTGGCTTAGCCCTTAACATGTTTGCTGCTTTAAAAATACAGCATATTCACATATTGGACCTCATTCAGAGTCGGTCGAAGCGGCAGCACGGTCGTACGCCACCGATGTTCGCTATACTGCGCATGCGTAAAGTTCGCAATGCGGGTGCGCAAACTAGCCGCTACGATCAGAAATTTCTCTCTCCTTGAACACAGCCAGGTCAGTAGTTTGAGTGACAGATTGAGGCGTTTGTGGGTGGTAACAGGGGAAGTGCTTGAAAACGGGGGAGTGGAAATCCGAACGCAGGCATGCCTCAATATGCGAACGGCGTTTTATGGGAGTGCATACGGATTATGGGAGTGCATAATTAACAAAGTAGCGTCATGGCACATGTGACATGGGAGGTTTTTACACTGACATGATCGTAGAGCTTAAGAGAGGGTATGGTCAACCTTAAGCTCTACGACCAGTGCCGATGGTCTCGATTAATCCTTATATGCCCGGAGATGACGTGTAATGCGTACGAGAAGGGGGCGTATTTTTTTGTCTTCCGACCGCTTCCTCCCCTTGGTCGGCCAACTACCGATCCGAACTTAGGGACGCAACTTGTGAGGGAATCATTTGAATATCCGGCCCCTTTTTCCGTACGACCGTGCGGCCGCTTCGACCGACTCTGAATGAGGTCCATATTCCCGCAGCAGCATCGGCTCGCAAGCTATTGCATTTAGTCCCTGGTCCCAGTGCAGTGAGGCAGTATTGCTACCAACTGTGGCATCAAGATCCTAACATTTCTCTAACTATAAACAGCTGTATAGATCCCTCTGTTTTTATAGTATGTTTCATCTTTAATCCTTAATATTTTCTTTTTTTTTACAGGTTTCTACATAGTTTCATTAATTTTCCTGATGACGATGTGGTACCTAGGGTGTTATACTTGGCAGAAATAAGTTAGGTGTAAATTGTACCTTACTGCTAAGATGGCATCTCCAGTTGATCTTCCTTCTCCTTTGGAAATGACACCACAAGCTTTATCTACCTCAGACTGAAGCAGAGAGGCAAGCTCCATACACACAGGAAAATGACGTGACGGTTTTGATAAATAGAATACTCAAGTAGATGTATTATAGGGGGGGTAGGAAGATGTAATTCTAAGGCAGGTCTCTATATGAAAATAATGATCACCATACATAAAACAGGAGATTTCAGTACAAAATGGAATATAGCAATTTCAACACAGTAGTTAGCACAGGTTCTCAATCTCGGTCCTCAAGACCCCAAACAGTGCATGTGTCTCCTCACAGAATCACAAGTGAAATAATTGACTCCATCTGTGGAACTTTTAAAATGTGTCTGTGAGTAATGAATAAACCTGTGCACCTGCTGGGTGACCTGGAAAATGTGACCTGTGTGGGGTCCTGAGGACCGAGTTTGAGAAC
Organism: Taudactylus pleione; assembly: GCA_031769625.1. Lineage (NCBI taxonomy): Eukaryota > Metazoa > Chordata > Amphibia > Anura > Myobatrachidae > Taudactylus > Taudactylus pleione. The sequence goes on from JAUIMM010000134.1 coordinate 8,951,900, forward strand.
CTCTGCAATACAGTATTGATAGGTAATGGGCAACAATTCTTCCCAATAGTTAAACGGACTTATTTATCTTTGCTGCTGCAGCACCTCTTTGGCTATAACTAGGAAAACTACTGTATTATACTATATTTCAAACACACATTAGCATTGGCAAAACACAGATATACAGTAACAGCAACACAGATTATTAGCAGATTTAGGAAAAAAATCATAACTGTTCAGTATTTTACTCTAAAGTGCACACAAAGGCCCTCATTCAGACCCGGACGCAAGTGGCCGTTCGTACGTTCGGCGTACGTAAAAAAATATGTAAATTCAAGCACTCGCTCGTATTTTCGAACGCAGCCAAACATCCTCCCCAAACTCAACCGACCCCTCCTCTAACTAACGAGCGTGCCAAATAGCGAGCGTACATCCCCGAAATGGCTTGAAGGGAACGCACGCACAAGTACAAACCGGAAGTGTGACTGTCAGATTTTGATAAACTGCTCGTTTATTCTGCCTACCTCCCTCAATCGTATCATGTCAATCAATATATCAATTAGCTTAATTGTTTTTTTTTTTTTTAACACAATGCAATAAACTTTAATCTTGTCCGTGTTTGTGTTTACCCGCAGAATACGTATGGCTTAAACATTCGCTTTTATTTGTCAAAATACATGTTAGCCCCAATTAAACAATAGTTTTATTTGTTTTTATCCCCGCATATTTCCCGGGGTTCATTTCTTTATTTAAATTTGCTTACGCATGTCACTGCATCAAGCCTATCATAACTCTCAAGAGATTTGTGGCCCTGTCGAACACATGACTCATACACTAACCAATAGAATTGGTCCTGTTAAGTACCCAAATACATTAGCCAATCAAAATTATTTTCGGGTCTTTATTAAAAATGATTTTTAACAAATACACCATTGCCATCATGACAGCCTCGGCATTCACCAGGCGCGAGCTGCTGGTGTTAACCGAGGTGATGGATAGGCGGATCACCAGCCAGCCTCCACCCATCACAAATCGCGAGAAGCGTTCCACATATGCGGAGGTACGTGGCCGCCTGCGTTCCTTCGGGCTCACGCCGCCAGATCGGCCAGCTGGAGCGCAGGTGGTCGGACCTGCAATGGCGGACGCCCCGCTTGCTGGCATGCTTTCGCATGCAGATCGCTGAAAGTAAGTTTTTGGGACTGTGGTTTTCATGTTTATCTTTGTGGCCCTAACTGCGTGTGCATGTTTTCATGTATGTCCTATTTATTCATTGTACTCATATCTGCATGGCCATGTTTTCATGTATGACCTATTTATTCATTGTACTCATATCTGCATGGCCATGTTTTCATGTATGTCCTATGTATTCATTGTACTCATATCTGCATGGCCATGTTTTCATGTATGTCCTATTTATTCATTGTACTCATATCTGCATCGCCATGTTTTCATGTATGTCCTATTTATTCATTGTACTCATATCTGCATGGCCATGTTTTCATGTATGTCCTATTTATTCATTGTACTCATATCTGCATGGCCATGTTTTCCGATTTGTGTTCTCATAAATTAGTGTTTTTCTCGGATTTGTTTGAAACTAACCACAATTTGTTTCACATCTTTTAGGGGCACAGCGAAGACTACGGCGTCATCGCCATCCAAGACGGCGCTCTCGCCCACTCTCCCCAACCCCAAGCCAACCCTCCACAACCCCAAATTCCCCTATTTCCCCCTCCTCCCCAGCCTGCCCACACCCTGTGGCGGATATTTCGGTGCTCCTTCCCCTCCATCCCAATTCCCCCTCTCCTCCAACCACCCCTCTTCGAACTACCCCCTCCCCGGAATCACAAATCACCCCGCCCAGATCTTTGGGGAATGGAGGCACCTCCGAGGAGGACGAGGGAGTGGCTTCTGGAGCGGCCGTTTTTTTGAACGGTATGTTTTTTTGGGGGGGTTTTTTGCGCCACAAACTTTTTGTATGTAATCATGTGTCGTTCCCTTTGTTTTTGTTTTTTGGTCGACTTTTTGGGAGTTTTCGGGTTGTCTTTACCTGTTACTGCTGATTTCACCATACACATATCACACCTGTCTGAATCTGATTTTTGGACTTGTAATTTTGGGCTAGACCATTTTGGGGGGCTTGGTTTTATCGGTGTAATTCTGCTTTGTGCCACAATATTTTCATTTTTGGTTAGCTTGTTTTGCCTTGTTTTTTAATGTGGTTTCATTATTGATGTATTAATCCCCACACTTTTCTAACCCACAGAGGAACAGAGGCGTATGGCTGAATTAGCCGGCTGTGTGGGCCGTATGCGGGAACACATCATCGGGCTGCTGGTGGTCCTTGACCATATGTCGGTCCTCCTTAGGAACTAGTTTTTTTTTTTTTTTTATTGTCAAAATTTAAATAAATTAATATTTTCAACTTAACGTTCTGTCTCATTCCTTGTTTCAAAATCAGAGATTGTTTACACTGACATAAGTAGACTCTTCCAGCAAGGATTTGCAATTAATGTCACTAAGATTGTGTGTTGTATTTTTTAGGAAAACAGGCACAAGAAACACCTAACAGTAACAATCTCATTTCCCTTTTTTGGTGTTGTCAAAATTATATATTACTACATTTTACTAGGGGTGAGCGGGTTCGGATTTCTGAAATCCGAACCCCCCCGAGCCCCCCCGATCCGAGTCTGATCCGAGTCAGGCTCGACTTTTCCCGCCTGACTCGGATCTGAAATCGAGGCAAAACGTCATCATCCCGCCTTCCGAGTCTCGCGGGTTTTGGATCCTATATAAGGTACCCGCGTCGGCGCCATTTTCTCACTCGGCTGTGGACAGTGAAGAGGGAGGGTGGGAGTTAGGGCTGTGTAGTGTAGTGTAGTGTAGTGCTGCTGTTGTCCACTACTTCAAAGTCCATAGGGGCTGGCTGTGTTGTGCTGTGCTGCTGTTGCTAATAGGGGCTGTGTCCACTACTTCAAAGTCCATAGGGGCTGGCTGGACTGTGTTGTGCAGTCAGTTCTCCATAGGGGCTGTGTCCACTCCAAAGTCCTGTGCAGTGTCCCAGTCCTAAAGGAGTGCTGTAGTGTTATCCAGGGGGTGCTCTGTCCATCAGGGGTGCTCCCCCCAAGTGCTAAAAAAATAATATATTTTCTGTGTTTGTGAATTGTGTGCGCAGTAGCCGCACGTGCATCAACAAAGTAGTGCCAAGCGTGCGCCTGTGTCATAAGTAAAGGGCCGGCTGGCTTGACCGTTAAAGGGTGCTGTAACCCCCGAAAGTACACTCCAGTCCAAACCAAAAAAAAATTATTTTCTGTGTTTGTGAATTGTGTGCGCAGTAGCCGCACGTGCATCAACAAAGTAGTGCCAAGCGTGCGCCTGTGTCATAAGTAAAGGGCCGGCTGGCTTGACCGTTAAGGGTGCTGTAACCCCCGAAAGTACACTCCAGTCCAAACCAAAAAAAAAATTATTTTCTGTGTTTGTGAATTGTGTGCGCAGTAGCCGCACGTGCATCAACAAAGTAGTGCCAAGCGTGCGCCTGTGTCATAAGTAAAGGGCCGGCTGGCTTGACCGTTAAGGGTGCTGTAACCCCCGAAAGTACACTCCAGTCCAAACCAAAAAAAAAATTATTTTCTGTGTTTGTGAATTGTGTGCGCAGTAGCCGCACGTGCATCAACAAAGTAGTGCCAAGCGTGCGCCTGTGTCATAAGTAAAGGGCCGGCTGGCTTGACCGTTAAGGGTGCTGTAACCCCCGAAAGTACACTCCAGTCCAAACCAAAAAAAAAATTATTTTCTGTGTTTGTGAATTGTGTGCGCAGTAGCCGCACGTGCATCAACAAAGTAGTGCCAAGCGTGCGCCTGTGTCATAAGTAAAAGGGCCGGCTGGCTTGACCGTTAAAGGGTGCTGTAACCCCCAAAGTACACTCCAGTCCAAACCAAAAAAAAAATTATTTTCTGTGTTTGTGAATTGTGTGCGCAGTAGCCGCACGTGCATCAACAAAGTAGTGCCAAACGTGTGCCTGTGTCATAAGTAAAGGGCCGGCTGGCTTGACCGTTAAGGGTGCTGTAACCCCCGAAAGTACACTCCAGTCCAAACCAAAAAAAAAATTATTTTCTGTGTTTGTGAATTGTGTGCGCAGTAGCCGCACGTGCATCAACAAAGTAGTGCCAAGCGTGCGCCTGTGTCATAAGTAAAGGGCCGGCTGGCTTGACCGTTAAGGGTGCTGTAACCCCCGAAAGTACACTCCAGTCCAAACCAAAAAAAAAATTATTTTCTGTGTTTGTGAATTGTGTGCGCAGTAGCCGCACGTGCATCAACAAAGTAGTGCCAAGCGTGCGCCTGTGTCATAAGTAAAGGGCCGGCTGGCTTGACCGTTAAGGGTGCTGTAACCCCCGAAAGTACACTCCAGTCCAAACCAAAAAAAAAATTATTTTCTGTGTTTGTGAATTGTGTGCGCAGTAGCCGCACGTGCATCAACAAAGTAGTGCCAAGCGTGCGCCTGTGTCATAAGTAAAAGGGCCGGCTGGCTTGACCGTTAAAGGGTGCTGTAACCCCCAAAGTACACTCCAGTCCAAACCAAAAAAAAAATTATTTTCTGTGTTTGTGAATTGTGTGCGCAGTAGCCGCACGTGCATCAACAAAGTAGTGCCAAACGTGTGCCTGTGTCATAAGTAAAGGGCCGGCTGGCTTGACCGTTAAGGGTGCTGTAACCCCCGAAAGTACACTCCAGTCCAAACCAAAAAAAAAATTATTTTCTGTGTTTGTGAATTGTGTGCGCAGTAGCCGCACGTGCATCAACAAAGTAGTGCCAAGCGTGCGCCTGTGTCATAAGTAAAGGGCCGGCTGGCTTGACCGTTAAGGGTGCTGTAACCCCCGAAAGTACACTCCAGTCCAAACCAAAAAAAAAATTATTTTCTGTGTTTGTGAATTGTGTGCGCAGTAGCCGCACGTGCATCAACAAAGTAGTGCCAAGCGTGCGCCTGTGTCATAAGTAAAGGGCCGGCTGGCTTGACCGTTAAGGGTGCTGTAACCCCCGAAAGTACACTCCAGTCCAAACCAAAAAAAAAATTATTTTCTGTGTTTGTAAATTGTGTGCGCAGTAGCCGCACGTGCATCAACAAAGTAGTGCCAAGCGTGCGCCTGTGTCATAAGTAAAGGGCCGGCTGGCTTGACCGTTAAAGGGTGCTGTAACCCCCAAAGTACACTCCAGTCCAAACCAAAAAAAAAATTATTTTCTGTGTTTGTGAATTGTGTGCGCAGTAGCCGCACGTGCATCAACAAAGTAGTGCCAAGCGTGCGCCTGTGTCATAAGTAAAGGGCCGGCTGGCTTGACCGTTAAGGGTGCTGTAACCCCCGAAAGTACACTCCAGTCCAAACCAAAAAAAAAATTATTTTCTGTGTTTGTGAATTGTGTGCGCAGTAGCCGCACGTGCATCAACAAAGTAGTGCCAAGCGTGCGCCTGTGTCATAAGTAAAGGGCCGGCTGGCTTGACCGTTAAGGGTGCTGTAACCCCCGAAAGTACACTCCAGTCCAAACCAAAAAAAAAATTATTTTCTGTGTTTGTAAATTGTGTGCGCAGTAGCCGCACGTGCATCAACAAAGTAGTGCCAAGCGTGCGCCTGTGTCATAAGTAAAGGGCCGGCTGGCTTGACCGTTAAAGGGTGCTGTAACCCCCGAAAGTACACTCCAGTCCAAACCAAAAAAAAAATTATTTTCTGTGTTTGTGAATTGTGTGCGCAGTAGCCGCACGTGCATCAACAAAGTAGTGCCAAGCGTGCGCCTGTGTCATAAGTAAAGGGCCGGCTGGCTTGACCGTTAAGGGTGCTGTAACCCCCGAAAGTACACTCCAGTCCAAACCAAAAAAAAAATTATTTTCTGTGTTTGTAAATTGTGTGCGCAGTAGCCGCACGTGCATCAACAAAGTAGTGCCAAGCGTGCGCCTGTGTCATAAGTAAAGGGCCGGCTGGCTTGACCGTTAAAGGGTGCTGTAACCCCCAAAGTACACTCCAGTCCAAACCAAAAAAAAAATTATTTTCTGTGTTTGTGAATTGTGTGCGCAGTAGCCGCACGTGCATCAACAAAGTAGTGCCAAGCGTGCGCCTGTGTCATAAGTAAAGGGCCGGCTGGCTTGACCGTTAAGGGTGCTGTAACCCCCGAAAGTACACTCCAGTCCAAACCAAAAAAAAAATTATTTTCTGTGTTTGTGAATTGTGTGCGCAGTAGCCGCACGTGCATCAACAAAGTAGTGCCAAGCGTGCGCCTGTGTCATAAGTAAAGGGCCGGCTGGCTTGACCGTTAAAGGGTGCTGTAACCCCCGAAAGTACACTCCAGTCCAAACCAAAAAAAAATTATTTTCTGTGTTTGTGAATTGTGTGCGCAGTAGCCGCACGTGCATCAACAAAGTAGTGCCAAGCGTGCGCCTGTGTCATAAGTAAAGGGCCGGCTGGCTTGACCGTTAAAGGGTGCTGTAACCCCCAAAGTACACTCCAGTCCAAACCAAAAAAAAAATTATTTTCTGTGTTTGTGAATTGTGTGCGCAGTAGCCGCACGTGCATCAACAAAGTAGTGCCAAGCGTGCGCCTGTGTCATAAGTAAAGGGCCGGCTGGCTTGACCGTTAAGGGTGCTGTAACCCCCGAGAGTACACTCCAGTCCAAACCAAAAAAAAAATTATTTTCTGTGTTTGTGAATTGTGTGCGCAGTAGCCGCACGTGCATCAACAAAGTAGTGCCAAGCGTGCGCCTGTGTCATAAGTAAAGGGCCGGCTGGCTTGACCGTTAAGGGTGCTGTAACCCCCGAAAGTACACTCCAGTCCAAACCAAAAAAAAAATTATTTTCTGTGTTTGTGAATTGTGTGCGCAGTAGCCGCACGTGCATCAACAAAGTAGTGCCAAGCGTGCGCCTGTGTCATAAGTAAAGGGCCGGCTGGCTTGACCGTTAAAGGGTGCTGTAACCCCCAAAGTACACTCCAGTCCAAACCAAAAAAAAAATTATTTTCTGTGTTTGTGAATTGTGTGCGCAGTAGCCGCACGTGCATCAACAAAGTAGTGCCAAGCGTGCGCCTGTGTCATAAGTAAAGGGCCGGCTGGCTTGACCGTTAAGGGTGCTGTAACCCCCGAAAGTACACTCCAGTCCAAACCAAAAAAAAAATTATTTTCTGTGTTTGTGAATTGTGTGCGCAGTAGCCGCACGTGCATCAACAAAGTAGTGCCAAGTGTGCGCCTGTGTCATAAGTAAAGGGCCGGCTGGCTTGACCGTTAAAGGGTGCTGTAACCCCCGAAAGTACACTCCAGTCCAAACCAAAAAAAAATTATTTTCTGTGTTTGTGAATTGTGTGCGCAGTAGCCGCACGTGCATCAACAAAGTAGTGCCAAGCGTGCGCCTGTGTCATAAGTAAAGGGCCGGCTGGCTTGACCGTTAAAGGGTGCTGTAACCCCCAAAGTACACTCCAGTCCAAACCAAAAAAAAAATTATTTTCTGTGTTTGTGAATTGTGTGCGCAGTAGCCGCACGTGCATCAACAAAGTAGTGCCAAGCGTGCGCCTGTGTCATAAGTAAAGGGCCGGCTGGCTTGACCGTTAAGGGTGCTGTAACCCCCGAAAGTACACTCCAGTCCAAACCAAAAAAAAAATTATTTTCTGTGTTTGTAAATTGTGTGCGCAGTAGCCGCACGTGCATCAACAAAGTAGTGCCAAGCGTGCGCCTGTGTCATAAGTAAAGGGCCGGCTGGCTTGACCGTTAAAGGGTGCTGTAACCCCCAAAGTACACTCCAGTCCAAACCAAAAAAAAAATTATTTTCTGTGTTTGTGAATTGTGTGCGCAGTAGCCGCACGTGCATCAACAAAGTAGTGCCAAGCGTGCGCCTGTGTCATAAGTAAAGGGCCGGCTGGCTTGACCGTTAAGGGTGCTGTAACCCCCGAAAGTACACTCCAGTCCAAACCAAAAAAAAAATTATTTTCTGTGTTTGTGAATTGTGTGCGCAGTAGCCGCACGTGCATCAACAAAGTAGTGCCAAGCGTGCGCCTGTGTCATAAGTAAAGGGCCGGCTGGCTTGACCGTTAAGGGTGCTGTAACCCCCGAAAGTACACTCCAGTCCAAACCAAAAAAAAAATTATTTTCTGTGTTTGTAAATTGTGTGCGCAGTAGCCGCACGTGCATCAACAAAGTAGTGCCAAGCGTGCGCCTGTGTCATAAGTAAAGGGCCGGCTGGCTTGACCGTTAAAGGGTGCTGTAACCCCCGAAAGTACACTCCAGTCCAAACCAAAAAAAAAATTATTTTCTGTGTTTGTGAATTGTGTGCGCAGTAGCCGCACGTGCATCAACAAAGTAGTGCCAAGCGTGCGCCTGTGTCATAAGTAAAGGGCCGGCTGGCTTGACCGTTAAGGGTGCTGTAACCCCCGAAAGTACACTCCAGTCCAAACCAAAAAAAAAATTATTTTCTGTGTTTGTAAATTGTGTGCGCAGTAGCCGCACGTGCATCAACAAAGTAGTGCCAAGCGTGCGCCTGTGTCATAAGTAAAGGGCCGGCTGGCTTGACCGTTAAAGGGTGCTGTAACCCCCAAAGTACACTCCAGTCCAAACCAAAAAAAAAATTATTTTCTGTGTTTGTGAATTGTGTGCGCAGTAGCCGCACGTGCATCAACAAAGTAGTGCCAAGCGTGCGCCTGTGTCATAAGTAAAGGGCCGGCTGGCTTGACCGTTAAGGGTGCTGTAACCCCCGAAAGTACACTCCAGTCCAAACCAAAAAAAAAATTATTTTCTGTGTTTGTGAATTGTGTGCGCAGTAGCCGCACGTGCATCAACAAAGTAGTGCCAAGCGTGCGCCTGTGTCATAAGAAAAGGGCCGGCTGGCTTGACCGTTAAAGGGTGCTGTAACCCCCGAAAGTACACTCCAGTCCAAACCAAAAAAAAATTATTTTCTGTGTTTGTGAATTGTGTGCGCAGTAGCCGCACGTGCATCAACAAAGTAGTGCCAAGCGTGCGCCTGTGTCATAAGTAAAGGGCCGGCTGGCTTGACCGTTAAAGGGTGCTGTAACCCCCAAAGTACACTCCAGTCCAAACCAAAAAAAAAATTATTTTCTGTGTTTGTGAATTGTGTGCGCAGTAGCCGCACGTGCATCAACAAAGTAGTGCCAAGCGTGCGCCTGTGTCATAAGTAAAGGGCCGGCTGGCTTGACCGTTAAGGGTGCTGTAACCCCCGAGAGTACACTCCAGTCCAAACCAAAAAAAAATTATTTTCTGTGTTTGTGAATTGTGTGCGCAGTAGCCGCACGTGCATCAACAAAGTAGTGCCAAGCGTGCGCCTGTGTCATAAGTAAAGGGCCGGCTGGCTTGACCGTTAAGGGTGCTGTAACCCCCGAAAGTACACTCCAGTCCAAACCAAAAAAAAAATTATTTTCTGTGTTTGTGAATTGTGTGCGCAGTAGCCGCACGTGCATCAACAAAGTAGTGCCAAGCGTGCGCCTGTGTCATAAGTAAAGGGCCGGCTGGCTTGACCGTTAAAGGGTGCTGTAACCCCCAAAGTACACTCCAGTCCAAACCAAAAAAAAAATTATTTTCTGTGTTTGTGAATTGTGTGCGCAGTAGCCGCACGTGCATCAACAAAGTAGTGCCAAGCGTGCGCCTGTGTCATAAGTAAAGGGCCGGCTGGCTTGACCGTTAAGGGTGCTGTAACCCCCGAAAGTACACTCCAGTCCAAACCAAAAAAAAAATTATTTTCTGTGTTTGTGAATTGTGTGCGCAGTAGCCGCACGTGCATCAACAAAGTAGTGCCAAGTGTGCGCCTGTGTCATAAGTAAAGGGCCGGCTGGCTTGACCGTTAAAGGGTGCTGTAACCCCCGAAAGTACACTCCAGTCCAAACCAAAAAAAAATTATTTTCTGTGTTTGTGAATTGTGTGCGCAGTAGCCGCACGTGCATCAACAAAGTAGTGCCAAGCGTGCGCCTGTGTCATAAGTAAAGGGCCGGCTGGCTTGACCGTTAAAGGGTGCTGTAACCCCCAAAGTACACTCCAGTCCAAACCAAAAAAAAAATTATTTTCTGTGTTTGTGAATTGTGTGCGCAGTAGCCGCACGTGCATCAACAAAGTAGTGCCAAGCGTGCGCCTGTGTCATAAGTAAAGGGCCGGCTGGCTTGACCGTTAAGGGTGCTGTAACCCCCGAGAGTACACTCCAGTCCAAACCAAAAAAAAAATTATTTTCTGTGTTTGTGAATTGTGTGCGCAGTAGCCGCACGTGCATCAACAAAGTAGTGCCAAGCGTGCGCCTGTGTCATAAGTAAAGGGCCGGCTGGCTTGACCGTTAAGGGTGCTGTAACCCCCGAAAGTACACTCCAGTCCAAACCAAAAAAAAAATTATTTTCTGTGTTTGTGAATTGTGTGCGCAGTAGCCGCACGTGCATCAACAAAGTAGTGCCAAGCGTGCGCCTGTGTCATAAGTAAAGGGCCGGCTGGCTTGACTGTTAAAGGGTGCTGTAACCCCCAAAGTACACTCCAGTCCAAACCAAAAAAAAAATTATTTTCTGTGTTTGTGAATTGTGTGCGCAGTAGCCGCACGTGCATCAACAAAGTAATGCCAAGCGTGCGCCTGTGTCATAAGTAAAGGGCCGGCTGGCTTGACCGTTAAGGGTGCTGTAACCCCCGAGAGTACACTCCAGTCCAAACCAAAAAAAAAAATATTTTCTGTGTCTGTGAATTGTGTGCGCAGTAGCCGCACGTGCATCAACAAAGTAGTGCCAAGCGTGCGCCTGTGTCATAAGTAAAGGGCCGGCTGGCTTGACCGTTAAAGGGTGCTGTAACCCCCAAAGTACACTCCAGTCCAAACCAAAAAAAAAATTATTTTCTGTGTTTGTGAATTGTGTGCGCAGTAGCCGCACGTGCATCAACAAAGTAGTGCCAAACGTGCGCCTGTGTCATAAGTTAAGGGCCGGCTGGCTTGACCGTTAAGGGTGCTGTAACCCCCGAAAGTACACTCCAGTCCAAACCCAAAAAAAAATTATTTTCTGTGTTTGTGAATTGTGTGCGCAGTAGCCGCACGTGCATCAACAAAGTAGTGCCAAGCGTGCGCCTGTGTCATAAGTAAAGGGCCGGCTGGCTTGACCGTTAAAGGGTGCTGTAACCCCCAAAGTACACTCCAGTCCAAACCAAAAAAAAAATTATTTTCTGTGTTTGTGAATTGTGTGCGCAGTAGCCGCACGTGCATCAACAAAGTAGTGCCAAGCGTGCGCCTGTGTCATAAGTAAAGGGCCGGCTGGCTTGACCGTTAAAGGGTGCTGTAACCCCCGAAAGTACACTCCAGTCCAAACCAAAAAAAAATTATTTTCTGTGTTTGTGAATTGTGTGCGCAGTAGCCGCACGTGCATCAACAAAGTAGTGCCAAGCGTGCGCCTGTGTCATAAGTAAAGGGCCGGCTGGCTAGACCGTTAAAGGGTGCTGTAACCCCCAAAGTACACTCCAGTCCAAACCAAAAAAAAAATTATTTTCTGTGTTTGTGAATTGTGTGCGCAGTAGCCACACGTGCATCAACAAAGTAGTGCCAAGCGTGCGCCTGTGTCATAAGTAAAGGGCCGGCTGGCTTGACCGTTAAAGGGTGCTGTAACCCCCGAAAGTACACTCCAGTCCAAACCAAAAAAAAATTATTTTCTGTGTTTGTGAATTGTGTGCGCAGTAGCCGCACGTGCATCAACAAAGTAGTGCCAAGCGTGCGCCTGTGTCATAAGTAAAAGGCCGGCTGGCTTGACCGTTAAGGGTGCTGTAACCCCCGAAAGTACACTCCAGTCCAAACCAAAAAAAAAATTATTTTCTGTGTTTGTGAATTGTGTGCGCAGTAGCCGCACGTGCATCAACAAAGTAGTGCCAAGCGTGCGCCTGTGTCATAAGTAAAGGGCCGGCTGGCTTGACCGTTAAGGGTGCTGTAACCCCCGAAAGTACACTCCAGTCCAAACCAAAAAAAAAATTATTTTCTGTGTTTGTGAATTGTGTGCGCAGTAGCTGCACGTGCATCAACAAAGTAGTGCCAAGCGTGCGCCTGTGTCATAAGTAAAGGGCCGGCTGGCTTGACCGTTAAAGGGTGCTGTAACCCCCGAAAGTACACTCCAGTCCAAACCAAAAAAAAAATTATTTTCTTTGTTTGTGAATTGTGTGCGCAGTAGCCGCACGTGCATCAACAAAGTAGTGCCAAGAGTGCGCCTGTGTCATAAGTAAAGGGCCGGCTGGCTTGACCGTTAAAGGGTGCTGTAACCCCCAAAGTACACTCCAGTCCAAACCAAAAAAAAAATTATTTTCTGTGTTTAGCCGCACGTACATATCAAATCGATATAACATAAATGGAGGACCAAACTTTCTCCGATAAAAATAAAATAGAGAAAGATCAAGAACCACTTCCTCCTAGTGCTGAAGCTGCTGCCACTAGTCATGACATAGACGATAACATGCCATCAACGTCGTCTGCCAAGGCCGATGCCCAATGTCATAGTAGAGGGCACATACAATCCCAAATGGCAAAGTTCAGGAAAATGACCTTGAAAAAGACATTTAAATCAGCTGAAGAGAAACGTAAACTTGCCAATATGCCATTTACGACATGGAGTGGCAAGGAACGGCTAAGGTCGATCCCTAGTATGTTCATGACTAGTGGTTCAGCTTCACATGACGATGGAAGCCCTCCTCCCACTAAAAAAATCAAAAGAGTTAAGCTGGCAAAAGCACAGCGAAGAACTGTGCTTTCTAAGAAGATATCACAAATCCCCAAGGAGAGTCCAAGTGTGGTGGTGGTTGCGATGCCTGACCTTCCCAGCACTGGACGGGAAGAGGTGGCTCTTTCCACCATTTGCACGCCCCCTGCAAGTGCTGAAAGGAGCACCCACAGTCCACTTGCTGATATGCAAATTGAAGATGTCACTGTTGAAGTACAACAGGATGAGGATACTGGTGTAGCTGGCGCTGAGGAGGAAGTTGGCGAGGAGGATTCTGATGGTGATGTGGTTTGTTTAAATCAGGCTCCGGGGGAGACAGTTGTTGTCCGTGGGATGAAAAAGCCCATCACGGTCATGCCTGGGCAGAAGACCAAACATTCCACCTCTTTGGTCTGGCAATATTTCTATCCAAATCCGGACAACAACTGTCTTGCCATATGTACCATATGTAAAGGTGAAATAAGTAGGGGTAGGGACGTCAACCACCTAGGAACATCCTCCCTTATACGGCACCTGCAGCGCGTTCATAAAAAGTTACTGTCAAGTTCAGAAACTTTGGCTAAGACCGTAAGCAGTCCAGGGACACCTAAATCCCGTTGTCCTGTTGTATCCAAGCGCCTGCAAACCACACCGTCAACTCCCTCCTCGTCAATTTCCTCCTTAGTCAGGATCGGAAGTAGTCCTGCAGGCCATGTCACTGGCATGACTGACTCTCCTATCCGGGATTCCTCTGGAGGATCCTGCATTGCTACGCCTACTGCTGCCGCTGCTGCTGTTGCTGCTGCTGGGAGTCGTTCATCATCCCAGAGAGGAAGTAGGAACACCACTACTTTTACTAAACAATTGACCCTCCAACAGTCCTTAGCGAGGAGGATGAAGTACGACAGCAGTCATCCTGAAGCAAAACGTATAACTGAGGCCTTGACTGCTATGTTGGTGTTAGACGTGCGTCCGGTATCCGCCATTAGTGCAGTGGGATTTAGACAATTGATGGAGGTAGTGTGTCCCCGGTTCCAAATCCCATTTAGATTCCACTTCACTAGGCAGGCGATACCGAGACTGTACAGAAACGTCAGAAAAAGTGTCCTCAGTGTCCTGAAAAATGCCGTTGTACACAATGTCCACTTAACCACGGACATGTGGACAAGTGGAACAGGGCAGACTAAGGACTATATGACTGTGACAGCCCACTGGGTAGATGTATCACCTTATGCAGCAACAGCAGCAGCGTCACCAGTAGCAGCATCTCAGAAACGCCAGCTCATTACAAGGCAGGCTACGCTGTGTATCACCGGTTTCAGTAAGAGGCACACCGCCGACAACCTCTTAGAGAAACTAAGGGAAATCATCGCCCAGTGGCTTACCCCACTTAGACTCTCCTGGGGATTTGTGATATCTGACAACGCCACCAATATTGTGCGGGCATTACATCTGGGCAAATTCCAGCATGTCCCATGTTTTGCTCACACAATAAACTTGGTGGTGCAGAATTTTCTGAAAAGCGACAGGGGCGTGCAGGAGACGCTTTGGGTGGCCCGAAAAATTTCAGGCCACTTTCGCCATTCAGCGACTGCGTGCCGAAGACTGGAGCGCCAGCAAACACTCTTGAACCTGCCCCGCCATCACCTGAAGCAAGAGGTTGTGACGCGGTGGAATTCAACCCTCTATATGCTTCAGAGGATGGAGGAGCAGCAAAAGGCCATACAAGCCTATACATCCACCTATGACATAGGCAAAGGAGGGGGTATGCACCTGACTCAAGCGCAGTGGAGAATGATTTCCGTGTTGTGGAAGGTTCTCCAGCCCTTCGAACTTGCCACACGTGAAGTCAGTTCAGACACAGCCAGCTTGAGTCAGGTCATTCCCCTCATCGGGCTTTTGCAGAAGCAGCTGGAGAAAGTGAAGGAGGAGCTAAGATGGAGCGATTCCGCTCGGCATGTGGGACTTGTGGATGAAGCCCTTCATTCGCTTTGCCAGGATTCCAGGGTGGTCAATCTGTTGAAATCAGACCACTACATTTTGGCCACCGTGCTTGATCCTAGGTTTAAAGCCTATGTGGTGTCTCTCTTTCCGGCCGACACAAGCCTGCAGAGGTGCAAAGACCTGCTGGTGAACACACTGTCAGCTGAAGCGGAACGTGACACGTCAACGGCTCCTTCTTCATTTTCTCCCGCAACTGGGGCTGCCAGGAAAAAACTTAGGTATCCTAAGCAACCCGCTGGCGGTGATGCAGGGCAGGCAGGACCAAGTTTGGACATCTGGTCCGGACTGAAGGACCTGGCAACAATTTCTGACATGTCTACTGTCACTGCATATGATACTGTCACCATTGACAGAATGGTGGAGGATTACATCGGTGACAGCATCCAAGTAGGCATGTCAGACAGTCCATACCTGTACTGGCAGGAAAAAGAGGCAATTTGGAGGCCCCTGTACAAGCTGGCTCTATTTTACCTGAGTAGCCCCCCCTCCAGTGTGTACTCCGAAAGAGTGTTTAGTGCAGCCGGGAACCTTGTCAGCGAAAGGCGTAGGAGGTTGCTTCCACAGAATGTGGAGAAGATGATGTTCATCAAAATGAATTATCAGCTCTTCCAGGGAGACCAGCCTCCAGAAGGTACAGAGGGACCTGTGGTGGTGGATTCAAGTGGGGACGAGTTAATACTTTGTGAGGATGAGGATGTACACACTGAAGAAGGTGAGGAATCGGTGGATGAGGAGGATGAGGATGACATCTTGCCTCCGTAGAGCCAGTTTGTGCAGGGACACATTAATTGCCAGCTTGTTTTGTGGGGGCCCAAACGAACCAATCATTTCAGCCACAGTTGTGTGGCAGACCCTGGCGCTGAAATGATTGATTTGTTAAAGTGTGCATGTCCTGTTTATACAACATAAGGGTGGGTGGGAGGGCCCAAGGACAATTCCATCTTGCACTTCTTTTTTTTCTTTGCATTATGTACAGTTTGGGGCCTAGTTTTTCTAACTGCCATCCTGTCTGCCACTGCAGTGTCACTCCTAGATGGGTCACGTGTTTGTGCCGCCCACTCGTGTCGCTTAGCATAGTCATCCAGCTACCTCGGTGCAACCTTTTGGACATGAAAACACTATTGTGAGGTGTGAGGTGTTCAGAATAGACTGGAAATGAGTGGAAATTAAGGTTATTGAGGTTAATAATAGCATAGGAGCAGAGAAACCAACAAATTCTGTGATTTTAGCTGTTTTTATGCTTTTTAAAAAAAAAATACAGATCCAAAACACAAAACCCAGAACCCAAAACACGGAAGGGTGGTTTTGGCAAAACCAATCCAGATCCAAAACACGAAGAAAGATCCAGATCCAAAACCAAAACACAAAACACGAAAAGTGGCCGGTGCACACCCCTACATTTTACAGGTTCCTATTTGGCGGGCAAGCTGCTTAGGCCGATATTACGAAGCCAACTGATTGTACAGGATTCCTTTGGGTGTTGGTTTGGACCCAGAAAACATCTTACATTTTAGCTCAACTTGCGTCATTACTGGATTACCCCTTAGGCAAATGTAACGTGTGTGAACCTGGTTACACTTGCTTGTAATGGGCAAAAAAAGGAACAAAATTACACTCTCAAGACATTTATTCACAACATCACTAAAAAAACAAAGTGGTCACTCACATACAAAACACACAGTGATAATCATAAATACAACACATACCAAAAACTAAAAAAAAACACAACAAATCAAGAACTGGTTGACGAAGGACCATGCCAACATGATTCCACAAATGTGGCGTTGCAATATGGGTTCCATAATATATTCCCAAAGTTTCCACATGAAGGTTTTTTAAGGGTAGCAGGAAGTAGTCATCGTTGGAGTCCCAAAGATTATGAAAACAAACAGAAGATGGAAAAAAAAAAAACAATTAATTAGATGTTCTCAAACAAACCGTACCACATTGGGTATAAACACTGTTGTTTTGACAATAATTAGCTAAAATATCTGGCCACCACATCATCGCGTATGGCCCCCCACATACTGGCCTCCGACCAACCTCGGGGGGGCCATCCTCAGGTAAGGCATCCTCTGGCTGCATTGGGACACCACTCCTTATGGCGATGTTGTGAAATATCCCACACAGGACCACAATTTTCGAAACCATATCTGGCAAATACATGAGCTCGCCACCAGAGCGGTGGAGGCATCTGAATCGGCCTTTTAAAAGGCCGATACAGTGCTCCACCACTTGCCTGGTGGCTGTAAGTGTGGCATTAAAATCACTTTGTGGCCCTGGTGTGGGAGCCAAATAAGGAGTGAGCAGCCAGGGTGTGCAAGGGTAGCCACTGTCTCCTGTGAAAAAGAAGAGACAACATCAGGATCACTGTGTATCAAGCTTAACATTGTTATGTACTAAAGGTCTCCACTTACCCAGAAGCCACGCATCACCAGCTTGTAGGTTGGTTAATTTGTGCCATATCCCTGATTGCCGGATGACGAATGAGTCATGTGCACTTCCTGGTAATTTTGCATTCAGGGACAGGATCTGGAGGGAGGCATCACATACCACCATTACATTCAGGGAGTGATAGTGTTTCCGGTTGCGAAATATGGCCTCCAGCCGTGCTGGAGGCTGAAGTGGTATGTGAGTACCATCCACAACCCCTATGATGTGTGGGAAGCCAGCTATTTGGTAAAAATTGGCCTTGGCCACACTAAGGGCACCCATATCCAAAGGCATTTGAATAAAATGATGGAGGTGCTTGAAAAGTGCCTCCATCACTGCCCTCAGGATCCGGGAAAAGGAGGATTGTGAGATGCCCGCCACTATTCCCACCGTTGTTTGAAACGATCCTGAGGCACAGAAATGTAACACCGCCATAAATTGCGTAAGTGGTGGTATTGCTGTAGGACTGTCAATTTGCCGCTCAAGATCACTCTCTATTAATGAGAAAGTGTCTATGATGATTTTGGAAGGAAGACGGTAGCGTCTTAAAACCTCATCATCGGGCATTCCAAAAAGGGTGACACGTGTTCGAAATATCTGGGGCCTTGCACGCCTACGATGCCTACGTCTGGGACGAGATTGAGGTTGGTCGGCTTCCGGGAGCATGGCCACAACAATCCGACCCAGATCAACCTGAAATGGCAAGATTTGAATGTAAGGCTTTTTAACCCCCCCAAAAAAACGTTTTTAACTTAGCTTGATGATACCATCCATTGATGCTTACATGCCGGGGTATTGTCATTATACGTGCAAACTGTAAAGAATCACAATATAAAAATACATCAATTTATGCTGGGCATTTCTGTTTCAAAATTTGGTGCAAGACAAAATATAAAAGGGGAGAAACACACATTTGCCCAAGAGCAAAACGACATTGCGCACACTACGTCAAATTGGGGCCAAATGTAAGCAACAAATGCTAAAGGAAAAACACAAACAATTTAACGGGTCTGAATAAGCAGTTAAAAATGCACTAATTAGTTCGCAAATACCAGTCACAATAGAAGCAGTTAAAAATGCGCTAATTAGTTCGCAAATACCAGTCACAATAGAAACAGATAAAAATGCGCTAATTAGTTCGCAAATACCAGTCACAATAGAAACAGATAAAAATGCGCTAATTAGTTCGCAAATACCAGTCACAATAGAAACAGATAAAAATGCGCTAATTAGTTCGCAAATACCAGTCACAATAGAAACAGATAAAAATGCGCTAATTAGTTCTCAAATACAAGTCACAATAGAAACAGATAAAAATGCGCTAATTAGTTTGCAAATACAAGTTAAAAAATACGCAGCTAGAAAAACACAACATTTTAGAAACATTTCTGACTAAGAAAAACAAAGGTTACAAGTGTAAGGTCCAACAAAGTTGCGTAAATACAAACATGAACATTTACTAACCAAGTGAAAAAATGAACTTACCAATAGATAATATATAAGATTCCGGATCAAAAGGTCTTTGGGGCAGAGCCAAAAAAAAAAGTAACAAAGATGAAATTACGAAAAAATAACGTTAAAAAAATCAGAAAAAGAAGGAGACACAAATTGAACAAAAGTTAGACTGCCAAAAACTTACCAAATAAAGAAACGCCAAAAACAAAACCAACAGAAAAAATGCGAACGGAAAAACCCAAACCAAATTTAGCAAACAAAAACTACTCCCACCAACGCCAACTCCAAAACCCGCCAACAATCAACTCGGACCAACGTAACCTCCAACAATCAACAAACGCCACCTCGACTCGAGCCGCCCCAAGCCATAAATAGTGTTTAGTTTCCCACACAAATTAAGGAGGGATCATAGGAACGCGCAATCAATGATGCGGCCGAAAAATAAGGACGCATGTATAAATACGTCACGAGCCAAACCAAAAATTCTGGTGTATTTCTTGTTTTGAGCTAAGACATGGCTACAGACCAGGGAAACAATGGGCAACAGTCTGGCGGTAAGTATTTCAGGCATTTGGAAACAATAATTATTTTGAAACATAATATAGTGCAAGTTGTGAAGTTTACAATTCTCAACATTTAAACAAATAGGTGAGGAGGATGACATGGAAGAGGCTGCTGGGCAGAGTATTCCGGGCAAAGCTGCCAAAAAGAAAAGGCAGCCACAATTCACAAGAAAGGAGATGGAGGTTTTGGTTCAGAAGTGTGTGGACATCCTGCCACAGGCAGACAGGAATATGAGTGCAAGCCAGAAGTGGAGAATGTGGGAGGAGGTAGCCGTTGCGGTCAATAGGGTGGGTGATTTTGTCCGTCTAGCCCGGGATGTCAAACGGCGGTAAGTTAAAACTTGACCACCCACAAAAACTGGGGGAAAGAATGCATTAATAATGGCTACTTTTTCACCAATAGATGGCAAGACTTCAAATATCGCCTGAAACAAAAAATGGCTGACAGGGCTAGGCATGCAAGGGGGACAGGTGGGGGTCCCACCCCTGTGTCATTGGAGTTGAATGATTTAGAAGAGCTGGCACAGGGGTGTGTGCAGGCTGTGGAGGTGTTTGGCGTGTCCAACATGGATACGGACATGCCAGACTTTGCGGCTCCTCATGTTGTCCAAGGTAAATATTGTGATGTCACCAACTCTGAAATGTTATTGGGCCAATATGTAGATTCTAATGTGAGTCTTTTCTCATTTTTCCAACAGAGACACAGGCGGATGAGTCTGCTCCAGAGGGGAGCCTTGGCCGCAGAATTTCTGCTGGCTCTGCAGGGGAGGAACCAGTACATCCGGCTGAGGACCCTGCAGAAGCCAGTCCAGGGCAATCCCCCTCGCAGAACTCAATTTTAAATCGGATTTCCATACGGAGATTCTGCAGAGGATGGACGCCAGTCTGGTACGGGTGGCTGAGGCCCTGGAGCAAAATGCTGCGGCCAACGTGACCATTGGTCAGGCCCTGGCAGAAAATACCAGGGCCAACATCCGCATCGCCAATGCCCTGGAGCAGCTCGTTCGCCAGCGCATGGTGGAGCCGACCTCCCTTCCTGCCGGAACATCAGGATCCTCCACCTCTGGCACAACATCAGCCAATCCTCCAAATGTGCCTAGCCATGTGCCTAGTCCAGAGGCCACAACATCTGCCTCTGGACAGGCCAGCCCGATGACATCCCGGACCTGGCTACTTTTCCCACACTCCTTCTGTGCTTGCCTCATATTCCTTTCTGGCCAAAACTTCCCTCTCCTTTCTTGTGAATTGTTTTTAATTTTTAGCTTTACGTTTCCAAAAACTTTTATGTTTCCACAATTATTAAATATTTTGGAATGAACACTGCAAAAAATGTTTGTGTAAAATATGTGCATGAAATTGTTTTTTTATAGCAATAAATTTGCAAAAAATTTACGACTTTGTATTCTGACATTATTGTAAAAATGGTTTACATTTAATCCTGGCCCACAAGGCAAAAACGTGCAACAACAACATTTTACATGAAAAAAAAAAAGGGCTCTTTAAGGAACGTTTGAAAATTTACATAAGGATGCAAATTCACCAGGCAAAAGCAAAATGGCCAAAAAAACACAAACATGATGACATTATTGTTACAATAGGCCAAAAACCAAAAATTAACCCCAAAATAAACCCCCACAAATGTACGCAAATTGATTGTGTAATCCTGACATTAGCAGTTATGATTTCCACCTGCGTATGGTTTTGTGCTAACCCAAAAAACTGATTTCAAAACACATACCAAGCCGGTTTTCAATCCAACACTAATTGATTTTCTGACAAGCCGTGATTAATCGATGCTACATCGTGGAGTGCCGGGACGGAGGAGAAGGCCATCGCCAATGTGGTCGAGTAATCCAGACCCTAAGCTGTGCGAGCATTTTGAAGGGAAAGAGGATCATCCAGTGACGTATGAGTTGGTACGAACACATTTGACGTTCGCATCTGATAATGTATGTACGCCCCAAAAACGCCTCGCCACGCCTGCGTTTTTCCATCTCCACCCCCGTCAACACCCAAAAACGCCCTGTTCTGTCAATCACATTTGACATGTCACTTCCTGTACGCTATTTGACGAACGAGACAAAAAAAGCTCGCAATCTGCCGTACGCACATGCGCAGTGTTATACCGACGCATGCGCTGTTAGTCAACATCGGAACGCAACGAGCGTACTGCTGTTAACGAACGGCTCTGAATCAGGGCCAAAGTTTTTTGTTGGAGTACTCTGTTACTGGACATTCACTGACCTTACAACATGCAGCTATTTGTAATCCACAATTGGTAATAGCAATAAGAATAGCATCTAATGCTGTTCTTTTATTTATTCCAGAGAGCAATAGCTTTGGTATATCCTAAGTGTCTTCAGCACTGCACAGTAGCAATAGCTCAGGGCCTGATTCAGAGCCGGACGCTCTGACCAGAGCGCTCGCTCTGAATCAGGGCCCTCCTACATGAAAATGGAGCGTCCTCCTGGATGCTCGCATAGCTGTGGGTGACCACCCACAGCTTATCCGAGCGTCCATGATGATGGTCGCGATGGCTTGCGACGGAGACCCTGCGGTAGGGTCTTGCTGCCGCAAGCCCTGGAGTGATTTTGGCTCTATCAGAGCCAAAATCACTCCCACTGACATCACTAGTGATGTCAGTGGGGCCGGCTTCAGACGGTAGGCATTCCCATGGGGACGCCTCCATCTGGCAGCCACGCCCCTGGCACGCCCACCAAAGGGGGCGTGCTGTCAATCAACATCAACAGCACGCCCCCTTTGGTGCGAGACCCGGAGCAACGGATACCCCGTCGCTAGCTGGGTCTCGAGCATGCGCACAACGGAGCTCCCTCCGTTGTGCGCATGCGCAGTGGGGTAACATCGACCCGCTTGCGAGCGTCCTGCGCTCGCGAGCGGGTCTGAATGACCCCCACAGTTTCAAAGTATTCTTTAACTAGTTTTAGTAAAAATTGGCTGCAGCTCTTTACACTGACAAACTGCTTCTCTAGTAGCTCAAACAAGATTTATATTATGCTGTCCATTAAAACGCAATCTCTTCTACAAGTCAAGATTACACAGTACTTGAATTGTAGCAGATCTCAGTATATTTTAGTAAAACTCAGTATATGTCAATAATTCTCAGTATTTCTCATACACTCTCGCAATAGCTCTTTAACACCCATTTTACACCAAAGTCCCGGGTCTGACCCGGGATTTGGAACATATTTCCAACCCAGATCAGACCCCTATGCCCGGGTCGGCACAGTTCACATCGGAGGCGGGTCTGCAGTGACACGGCTCTTCTAGCGCAGGTAATCAGCACTCCGATCGCCCCCCTCCCTCTCGCCTCACTCCGCAGTGCTGCTCCGTGGTGCTCGGGCCGGCACTGGTTGCAGTGGATGCTTGAAGATTATGTAATCTCTAAGCGCCACTGAAGCCGGCCAATCGGGCAGCATGCGACATGATCTTGGTCATACACTGCAGGGTGACACGGGAACAACCCATGGCCAACCCTACAAGCTACCCGAGTTGGATCCCCAGGTCCCTGGACCAGGGTAGATCCATTTACGCTGACAAAAATCCTGGGTTGATGCTTGTTCACGTGCATCAACCTGGGATTTTCATGTTGGTGTTGAAGGGGTATAACAGTTCTCAGTAGTTCAAAAACAGTAGGGATGTCTCCCTTTTACAGTTCTTTTACTCCCAGCCTCCACGGATATCCACTGCAGCTCCCAGTGCTAACACTCTCTAGCTCTCAGTTTCAGCTGGCGCTACTGCAGAGGTCACTGAGCGCAGCACCAGCAGGTACTCAATGGCTTCTGTCACCTCACCACTTCAGCGATAACACTTTGCCCAGTCTCTTGTCCTCACAGCAGACCTGCGACAGCTCACCCACGCTTTGCACTCTGCTCCTCTGCATCTCCTGGTCTCAACTGCACATGTGCAACCACAGACACAGATTTGTCTCAGTTTTGGCACGTCACGGCTCCACTTGATAACATCCTCCTGTATTGCAACATTCATTGGCTTCTGTCAGAGCCAGGGGTATCAAATTTATATTTCTTAAGTTTCATCCATATGTTTGATCTCTGTAGTTGACACTATCCCTTATTTTCCATGTCTCTGCTTCTGCAGTTCCCTCCATTTTGGACATCTGTAATCTGCAGTTCCCTCCATTTTCTACATCACTAATCTGCACAGTGGGTGGGGCGGGGGAGGAGATGATAGTGCAATTATGACATGGTGGCCCTGCCTCCTGCTACACAATGTTGTGGTTAACGGTGCTGTGTAGCGGGATTGGGGGCACAATGATGCGAAAACGCGTTATTGCCTATCTGGACCACCCAGTTCACATTCTTCCAGGTGTCCAGTAGCACCACCCGAGATTCGGGAGAGAAGGCATTATTATCATGCTCGCAAATGGAAAGCATTGGGCAGCGTAGTAGAGGAATCCATTCTAACTGATGTGATGGATAAACTGTTATTTAACACAAACAAATGATTAAAAGTATGAAATAAATAATCTTATTGTTCACGTATGTCCGTTAAACATATTCTATCCTTGTTTCACTTCAGGCAACAGAAGACTTGTACTAGAGGCCCAAAGTTACAATCACACCCCGTCACAGCATAGTCCTCACAACACATTGCTCTCCTGACTGGTGTATACACTTCAGTTTTTAAAATGTATAATACCACTCACACTCCACAGAGGACATTTATGGAAAAATGTTCACAGGCAAATGGTTCTGTTTGCTTTCTACATAGAAACTGTACCAGAAAAGCAACATATATATTCTGGCTGGTTGATATAGGAAATGCAGAGCTCTTTTTCTATAGTTTTATTGGACTACAACTCCCAGCATCAGTAACCAGCCAAACCTTAGACACACAAGGGCTGATTTAGGGGGCCTATTTACTAAGCAGTGTTAGGAGACAAAGTGAAAGGAGATAAGGTGCCAGCCAATCAGCTCCTAACTGTCATTTTTTAAACACAGCCTGTGACATGGCAGTTAAGAGCTGATTGGCTGCCACCTTATCACTTTTCACTCTGTCTCCTAACACTGCTTAGGAAACAGACCCCTAGGTGTCTTTGGCCGCAGTCGCACCTGCGAACTTATGCTAAAGCTAGTATCAGCCCTTCCCCTGGCGTACAGCTGTGCATCTAAATGTCCAATGACCAAGACGCTCACTTTGAGCGTCTTCAGACATTGAAATACTGCTTGGTGGATCTTTAGACACCATCGTCGGTAGCACCATTGATATTTCTACCAGCCCTATAGTAGGTGTAGAATAGATTCTCCTTATGAGTATGGCCTCTAATGCAGGCTCTAAGCGTTCGTGCACGCAACCACTTCAGCGTCACATCCGCGATACTCCCATGCACCGCCCATTGATCAATCACAACTACGCATCTGTGAGTCAGGACTGACAAGAGGGCTCTTCCAGCATAGCAGCCACACACGGGCGCCAACCAGAGGTGTAGCATGTGGCCAGGGTGCCCGGAGTACATGCGTGCTACAGCGCCCCCCACAAGTGTGCCAGGTAGGAGGCATGTCCAGCATGTGGGGATAAATTAAAGGAAAATAAAAAGAAACATTATGGGCAGCATCAAACAGGGGCATAGAGGGCTAGATATATTCCAACCCACTAAGGAATTCCACTGATAAAATCCACCGGAGGTAAGTGAAATTAAGAGAGGGGGGGGGTCACGATCGCGGGGGGTGCGATGTAGCGGCGGCCGGTCGCCTTGTCACTGTATTTTTTCCAAAAAATAAAGTGATAAGGCTGCGGAGGAGATTCGCAGAGACAGAGCTTTATCACAAGTTTTTCAAAAAAATCCCCGTTATATTGCCTGAATTTGCAATGCGAATTCAATCAGAAATATCACACTACAATCTGCATTCTAAATGCGGATTGTAGTAAATAGGGCCCAAAGTGATTTATTTTCCTGTGGGGGCCAATGTGTGTATGTGTTTGTGTTTTTCCTGTGAGGACCATTGTATGTGTGTTTTTCCGTAGGGGGCCAATGTGTGTACTTTTCCTGTAGGGGCCAAAGTGTGTAGTGTTTTTTCTGTGGGGCAAATGTGTGTGTTTTTCCCATGGGGGCCAATGTGTTTTTTTTTCCTGCAGAGGCCAATGTGTGTTTATTTCTTGTTAGGGTTAATGTGTGTGTTTTTTTCCTGTGGGGGACAATGTGTGTGTGTGGGTTTTTTCTGTGTGGGCCAATGTGTGTGTTTTTTTCCTGTGGGGGTCAATGTGTGTGTTTTTAAACAATATTAATAATAATAATAATAATAATAATAATAATAATAAAAGTATTAATTATTATTATGTATATAGTTGGGTAGGGGAGAGGCACTCCAAAACTTCTCTAGCAGGCCTAGGGCCGGCCCTGATGTAAGAGTTTTTAGGTTTTTTTGCGCACGCTAAACTCCGTGAACAATAGAAGTTTGAAAATTATAATAACACTAATACCCCTTTTACACCGGAGCTAAAATCCGGGTTATTGCTGGGTCTACCTGGGTCGAGCTCAATGTAAAAGGGTCCCTGAAAAATAACCCGGGTCAAGTGACCCTGCAATCCAACCCAGGTAGCTATCAGGGTTTGACTCTGGATGGACCTGGGTAATGGTGCAATGTAAACTGCGCAACCCGGGTTATCCAACCTGGGTCATGCCTAAAATGAGCTGATTGGTGGCTGTGGAGCAGTTTACCTCCCACTTTTTATGACCTCACAAGTTTAGCAGGGCAGAACTGGGTTCAGTGTGAATGGGGCTGACCTGAGAATAACCCAGATCGATGGTGCTGTGTAAACGGGGTCTGACCTGGGTTGGAGCCATGTCTGAAAACCCAGGTCTTACCTGGGTTTTTGGTGGAAAAGAGGTATTAATAATTCACCAGCCATCTCATATCCTTTTGCTTTGTTTAGACCATTGGTTATACATTAACTTTATATATATATATAACTTCTGAAAACAGGAAAGAAATGTTTGCCGATCTTCTTTTTGGGACTGAGGCGCAATATGCCTGATTCACCACCCACGTTGCACCTGTTCCTCTCTTTTGCTGGGTGATTGATTTTGCAGCCTTCGTTTCGACATGTTGAGATTGTCAATCTTTTGTCTGACTGTGTCTTTTGTTCAGACAGGTGCTGTGTAAGCTGCTCTGTGAACTTATATTTACACCGATCTATAAAACATTGAACCACTTTTGTCCTCGACTCTGGAGAGTTGCCCGCTTGATTGTGCCATTGATTTGTTACATTAATAGCTTTTTTTGCAGGTGAAGTAAATTTAACAAATATAAGGCTGATGTTTTTTTCTCGAGTGCCTGGCTTGGGTCCAATTAATAACACTTTATAATTACAATACAAACTGATTTACTTTACGAAAGGACCGGTGTTTTTTTAGATGGTGCTTGGTGCTTTGTTATTCTGGGTCAGTCAAAGGTTAAAGATGGCTTTCCTGCCTTTAATGATTTTGTAATACTGTCTTTCAAAAGTAACAGAGGACAGTGAGAACTGGTGCACAGATAAACGGTGCTGTAACTTATAGCAACCAACTATTTGCTTTCGGAAGAATCAGTCAGAATCCAGTGTATTAGAGAAATATCTGAAGTTTTATTGATGCCACAGTGAATGCATCTCTCCTCTTTCTCCTGCCGGCACAACTCCATGCCCCTCGTGGGGCATCACGTGCTTAAGAGGCAGGGCAGGTGCACGGCAGCAGTGAGCTCTGTTATGGCACTGTATCAGCACCACAATTTTAATACTTTACTTTTGATTTATGGTCGACCGTGTGGCCAGCTGGTGGCTGGTTATCTTCATGCTGTCATTATGATGGGCCTATTTTATGTGGAGGCCTGGAGCTGTAGTCCCATTCGCCCCTTTTGTTAATCTGGAATTGGTATAGCCATGAGGTCTCAGTACTCATGTTTATCTTTTTTATTTTAATTCCTGTCCCTAAATAGGAATTCCATTGGGGAGAGCAAATCCTAAATTATGGGCCAATGATGGTATTTTGTAACTTTGCAAAATGTGCCAGGAGGAATTCCTAAACATGTTTTACGCAATTTAATTACAGAGATTATAACACTCTACCTATGTGAGGTGCTGTCCTTACCTCGTCTCCCTTGTATGTGGTAACTGGAAAGTAATTGAAAGGTCTAATGTTGCGTATGCACTTGCCGATTAAAAAGAGCGATTGAACGATTACGACATTGTCCGGTTCGCCGGCGCGCTCGCGTAAATTAGGTAAGCTAGTTGCGCGGCGTTTGGTTAAGAAGGTGGCTAAGCATCAGTCAGCTCCTGTTGCTATTGTGGTGCCTGTTGAGGATTCTGGTATGGTTCACTGTGCCAATCGTGCTGTGCTTACTTTGAAAAGTTTAGCACTTATTTTTACTTGTATCCAGGCTGGTACGGGCCATGCGGGCATTGCACATTATTTGGATGACTTATTGTTTGTCGGCCCATCAGATAGCACTTTTTGTGGGGACGTTTTTTTTTCTGCGCATGCCCTATTCTAGGTGCTGGGCGTGCTGGTTGCCTTGGACAAGACGGAAGGTCCGACTTCTTGCTTGTCTTACCTTGGTATCGAAGTGGACACACTTGCCGGCCGATAAGATGCAGCGATTCCTAGGTGAGATTCAGTGTTGCTTAGATTTGCAGTGGCTTAAATTGCGCCAGGTGCAGTCGGTCCTAGATTAATTTCATTTTGCATGTGATCATTCCGATGGGGTGGGTGTTTTGCCGTAAATTGGATCTTGCCATTGAAGGGGTCTCCAACCTGTATTTCAGTGTCCGCCTTTCCAGGGAAATCCTGGATGACCTCCGGGTGTGGGCTTCTTTTTTGGTGGATTTCAATTTGGAGTTGATTTGGCCATTGCAGCCGGTTGACAATGCTGAATTGCAGTTGTTCACCGATGCTGCAAGTTCAACTGGCTTCAGAGCATTTTTTCAGGGGGACTGGTGCACTGCTCCATTGCCTGCATCATGGATATCTCGTGGCTTTCAGTCCAACCTGCTGTTATTGGACCTTTTTCCAATAATAGTGGCTGTGGATTTGTAGGCTGACAGGTTATCTAACCGGAACATAATTTTTGGGGGTGATTACCTGGGCGTGGTGCATGCTATTAATAACCATATAAATATCCCCTTTAGAATAATAATAAATATAATCTTTGCCACCTTTTTGGTTAATAAATATAGCCATCTAGTAGAATAAATATTCTCTCCCCCCATACTTTTTGCAGTGTAATGCAATGAATCCCCCCCATCTCCATTTAATTTACCTTTGGGTCTCCTATAACAAGGTACCCAGTTTCTTTGATGGCTCATCCTGCTCTCCAGTCAGTCCGTGTTCTGTTGCTTAGCACAGCTTCAGCTGTTGTCTCAGCCCTGAGTTCAATTTGGGTGTCGGCACAAGATGTCATACGCATATGCAGTGCTGCATACAAAAAAATTAAAATGGATAATCACCATTTTATGTTGTTATAAATAAATTTAACAAAACCTCACACCATAGTGAGACAGCCTGGACCTGTAGGTACTGTAGCTCTGACCACCCAATTTTTAGTCCAGGTCTGTGGTGGGCCTATTTTGGTATGTAGGCCTGGGGCTCCAGTCCCATCAGCCCCATTATTATTCTGGCCCTGCCTGACCAAGCCTCCTATTGTGTGAAATTTGTATATTCTCCCCGTGCTTGCGTGGGTTTCTTCCATGTGCCCCATTTTTTTACATCACTCCAAAAACCATACGCACACACGCAGGGGGAGTCTCTGAGTACATAGAAACTCCCCCTGGCCACCGCTCCATCTCCGCGCAGCTGAACAATATTTATTGTTCAAGCAACTGTTTGTGCTGTTATACTGGCCGGGCTGGTTGTATGGATGGCTGCCTACCATTGTGTCAGCTGTAATCAACATCGCTGACACCTGGACCCCCCTAGACGGCCCTGACTGGACTAGCCCACCTTGTGTGCATGACTGTGTGCAGGGGAAGCGGCGGGCCACAGAGGCACCATAGCAACTGCATGTGAGCAAACCGTGGGGTCCTTTTCAGGATCAATAGAATCGGGTTATAAGCGAATACAATGTAAACAAATAAAGGCTGCAGGTGTACTTCAGGGTCCAGTCTGGGTATCCCAGCTAGTTCCCTATAATTGAACTATAGAATGGTCTATATATACATACATTATATTATATATATTATATTTAGTCAAGCAGACCGGCACTCCGTATAAAATAAGTTCAACAGCTGGGGTGCATAACGCTCAGTCTTGAACAGGCATTGAGCAAAGATGCAATAAATGCATCTGAAACGTTGCACAGTAATGGATTAACAAGTTTAGATTATTGAGTACCCGAGGAGTGCTGCCTGTATGTGGTTACATTTTTTGTCATTGGTTTTGTAACAAAGTATTGTAAACCCCCCTTTCAAAATCCTGCGTTTGCCACTGGATTAATTTGCTTTTGACCAAACCTCTTCCTAGTGTGTTTGCGTGTCCATGTGATAGGAAGTTCTGGGCCTCATTTATCGACGAGTTTCATCAAATGCAAAGAGTGATAAAACTCGTTTCATTTGATAATGATGCGCCAGCCAATCAGCTGCCAACTGTCATCTGCTTGAAAAATGACAGTTGGGAGCTGATTGGCTGGAGCACCATTTATCATATGTAACAAGTTCAATAATACAACTCATAGATAAATGAGCCCCATAGATTGTTAACTCCAATGGGGCAGTGACTCATGTGAATGGCCGAAATAGTCTCTGTAAAGCGCTGCGTAATATGTGTTCACAACATAAATAATAACTGTAAATAAATAGTAATAATTATATTGCATAGGCCACCATTAACAGAATTTCTTAATTTATGTGATTATAAAATAATATAGTGACTAATGGATTCTTGCTAACCTTTAACGTTATTTGAATTTCATGTAATGCTTGTGTCCTTGCATGGTCTGGCAGTGATGTACCCATCGCTTAGATATTTGTGTAGTGAACTGAGACTTCTACTGTACAGAATTTTACTAGGTGAAATGATATAATTGCAAAGTGAAAACTTAATTGAAGCTAGCTCATCTATGCAGCTGACTTATGAGCATGACCCCTAAAAGCTGAGTTTATCTCAGATTAATGTTAAGCTTTCCTGGAGCTTATTCTAAGGCAGCAGTCAGTGGATGCCAGTAATATGTGTATTTACCTAATGAATGCTCTAATGTATTGAGCAGGCCAGCAAGAGAAAAAAAAAACCCAGCTTAGCGAAGATCAAAGTGATTCATATATCTCATCATTGTATTCATTTATATTGTGTATAAGCAGACTGCAGCTTGTCTCCCTGCACTGAACATATATGCAGTGCTCCTTTGTTATATACAGCAACTACTGAAAAATGAGCTGTATACTCGTATGTACGGAATCGGTATGATATCCCGCTGAAATCCCGACACTGGAGGCCTGCATGGTGCAGAATCCCTACAGGGGTAGGTAAGTATCCTTACCTTCCCCTTACCCCCACGTAACCCTCCCTTAGTGGTGCCTAACCCTAACCTCCCCGGGGGGTGCCTAACCCTAACCTCCCCCCAGTGGTGCCTAACCCTAACCCCTCCTTCCCCTAGCCTATCCCTAACCCTCCCCAGGTGGTGCCTAAACCTAATCTCCCCCTGGGGGTGGCTAAACCTAACCCCCCCTTCCCCGGGGACAGAGCAGTTACTTACCTGTCCGGACGGTCGGGATTCCAGCGCTCCGATTTGTTGTCGTTAGTATCCTGTTCACCTTCGCACCCAGATTGGAGAGGGCACAACCTTCCCATGAAGTCACGCCCACTTCCCGTGAGGCTATTTACCGCACCGGTTGTCTATGATCTCGGTGCCACCACTGGATTCAATAGAAAAACCACTATCAAATAGAACATGCCACGGCAGGTTGTCATTTAGAAACTGACCAGGTTTGACAGCAGCTTCAGCTTAGATAACAAAGCCATCACCGCCAAATTGACGCAGCCTTCTGACAGGTTCTATATTTTGCCTCATATCTCAAACCCCTGATGAAGCCGAAAGGTGAAGCTTAAATTGGGTGCACATGGTGACACCAATCTGTGAATTTTGATAATTTTATCAATACCAACTTTACTTTTGTATGCTTTTATATTTATTAAGCATAATATTGTCAATACTCCAGTTACTTCTCCATAAATATTGTATGTTGCATTTATATCTACAGTTATATTTAAATTAGGGGTGTGCACCGGCCACTTTCGTGTTTTGTGTTTTGGTTTTGGATCTGGATCTTTCTTCGTGTTTTGGATCTGGATTGGTTTTGCCAAAACCACCCTTCCGTGTTTTGGGTTCTGGGTTTTGTGTTTTGGATCTGTATTTTTTTTAAAAAAAGCATAAAAACAGCTAAAATCACAGAATTTGTAGGTTTTTCTGCTCCTATGCTATTATTAACCTCAATAACCTTAATTTCCACTCATTTCCAGTCTATTCTGAACACCTCACACCTCACAATAGTATTTTTATGTCCAAAAGGTTGCACCGAGGTAGCTGGATGACTATGCTAAGCGACACGAGTGGGCGGCACAAACACGTGACCCATCTAGGCGTGATACTGCAGTGGCAGACAGGATGGCAGTTTGAAAAACTAGGCCCCAAACTATACATAATGCAAAGAAAAAAAAGAGGTGCAAGATGGAATTGTCCTTGGGCCCTCCCACCCACCCTTATGTTGTATAAACAGGACATGCACACTTTAACAAACCAATCATTTCAGCGCCAGGGTCTGCCACACAACTGTGGCTGAAATGATTGGTTCGTTTGGGCCCCCACAAAACAAGCTGGCAATTAATGTGTCCCTGCACAAACTGGCTCTACGGAGGCAAGATGTCATCCTCATCCTCCTCATCCACCGATTCCTCACCCTCTTCAGTGTGTACATCCTCATCCTCACAAAGTATTAACTCGTCCCCACTTGAATCCACCACCACAGGTCCCTCTGTACCTTCTGGAGGCTGGTCTCCCTGGAAGAGCTGATAATTCATTTTGATGAACATCATCTTCTCCACATTCTGTGGAAGCAACCTCCTACGCCTTTCGCTGACAAGGTTCCCGGCTGCACTAAACACTCTTTCGGAGTACACACTGGAGGGGGGGCAACTCAGGTAAAATAGAGCCAGTTTGTACAGGGGCCTCCAAATTGCCTCTTTTTCCTGCCAGTACAGGTATGGACTGTCTGACATGCCTACTTGGATGCTATCACCGATGTAATCCTCCACCATTCTGTCAATGGTGACAGTATCATATGCAGTGACAGTAGACATGTCAGAAATTGTTGCCAGGTCCTTCAGTCCGGACCAGATGTCCAAACTTGGTCCTGCCTGCCCTGCATCACCGCCAGCGGGTTGCTTAGGATACCTAAGTTTTTTCCTGGCAGCCCCAGTTGCGGGAGAAAATGAAGAAGGAGCTGTTGACGTGTCACGTTCCGCTTCAGCTGACAGTGTGTTCACCAGCAGGTCTTTGCACCTCTGCAGGCTTGTGTCGGCCGGAAAGAGAGACACCACATAGGCTTTAAACCTAGGATCGAGCACGGTGGCCAAAATGTAGTGGTCTGATTTCAACAGATTGACCACCCTGGAATCCTGGCAAAGCGAATGAAGGGCTTCATCCACAAGTCCCACATGCCGAGCGGAATCGCTCCGTCTTAGCTCCTCCTTCACTTTCTCCAGCTGCTTCTGCAAAAGCCTGATGAGGGGAATGACCGTGATGGGCTTTTTCATCCCACGGACAACAACTGTCTCCCCCGGAGCCTGATTTAAACAAACCACATCACCATCAGAATCCTCCTCGCCAACTTCCTCCTCAGCGCCAGCTACACCAGTATCCTCATCCTGTTGTACTTCAACAGTGACATCTTCAATTTGCATATCAGCAAGTGGACTGTGGGTGCTCCTTTCAGCACTTGCAGGGGGCGTGCAAATGGTGGAAAGAGCCACCTCTTCCCGTCCAGTGGTGGGAAGGTCAGGCATCGCAACCACCACCACACTTGGACTCTCCTTGGGGATCTGTGATATCTTCTTAGAAAGCACAGTTCTTCGCTGTGCTTTTGCCAGCTTAACTCTTTTGATTTTTTTAGTGGGAGGAGGGCTTCCATCGTCATGTGAAGCTGAACCACTAGTCATGAACATACTAGGGATCGACCTTAGCCGTTCCTTGCCACTCCGTGTCGTAAATGGCATATTGGCAAGTTTACATTTATCTTCAGCTGATTTAAATGTTTTTTTCAAGGTCATTTTCCTGAACTTTGTCATTTGGGATTGTATGTGTCCCTCTATTATGACATTGGGCATCGGCCTTGGCAGACGACGTTGATGGCATGTTATCGTCTATGTCATGACTAGTGGCAGCAGCTTCAGCACTAGAAGGAAGTGGTTCTTGATCTTTCTCTATTTTACTTTTATCGGAGAAAGTTTGGTCCTCCATTTATGGTATATCGATTTGATATATACGTGAGGCTAAAAACAGAAAATATTTCTTTATTTTTGCTGTAGAGTAGTGCACTTTGTGGGTTACACCAGCCTTTAAGAAATGAGCCAGACGGCTCTTTACTTATGGGACACAGGTGCACGCTTGGCGCTGCTCCTTTGTTGATGCACGTGCGGCTACTGCGCACACAATTCACAAACACAGAAAATCATTTTTTTTTGGTTTGGACTGGAGTGTACTTTGGGGGTTACAGCACCCTTTAACGGTCAAGCCAGCCGGCCCTTTACTTATGACACAGGCGCACGCTTGGCACTACTTTGTTGATGCACGTGCGGCTACTGCGCACACAATTCGCAAACACAGAAAATATATATTTTTTGGGTTTGGACTGGAGTGTACTTTGGGGGTTACAGCACCCTTTAACGGTCAAGCCAGCCGGCCCTTTACTTATAACACAGGCGCACGCTTGGCACTACTTTGTTGATGCACGTGCGGCTACTGCGCACACAATTCACAAACACAGAAAATATATATTTTTTTGGTTTGGACTGGAGTGTACTTTGGGGGTTACAGCACCCTTTAACGGTCAAGCCAGCCGGCCCTTTACTTATGACACAGGCGCACGCTTGGCACTACTTTGTTGATGCACGTGCGGCTACTGCGCACACAATTCGCAAACACAGAAAATATATATTTTTTGGGTTTGGACTGGAGTGTACTTTGGGGGTTACAGCACCCTTTAACGGTCAAGCCAGCCGGCCCTTTACTTATAACACAGGCGCACGCTTGGCACTACTTTGTTGATGCACGTGCGGCTACTGCGCACACAATTCACAAACACAGAAAATATATATTTTTTTGGTTTGGACTGGAGTGTACTTTGGGGGTTACAGCACCCTTTAACGGTCAAGCCAGCCGGCCCTTTACTTATGACACAGGCGCACGCTTGGCACTACTTTGTTGATGCACGTGCGGCTACTGCGCACACAATTCGCAAACACAGAAAATATATATTTTTTGGGTTTGGACTGGAGTGTACTTTGGGGGTTACAGCACCCTTTAACGGTCAAGCCAGCCGGCCCTTTACTTATAACACAGGCGCACGCTTGGCACTACTTTGTTGATGCACGTGCGGCTACTGCGCACACAATTCACAAACACAGAAAATATATATTTTTTTGGTTTGGACTGGAGTGTACTTTGGGGGTTACAGCACCCTTTAACGGTCAAGCCAGCCGGCCCTTTACTTATGACACAGGCGCACGCTTGGCACTACTTTGTTGATGCACGTGCGGCTACTGCGCACACAATTCACAAACACAGAAAATAATTTTTTTTTTAGTTTGGACTGGAGTGTACTTTGGGGGTTACAGCACCCTTTAACGGTCAATCCAGCCGGCCCTTTACTTATGACACAGGCGCACGCTTGGCACTACTTTGTTGATGCACGTGCGGCTACTGCGCACACAATTCACAAACACAGAAAATATATAATTTTTTGGTTTGGACTGGAGTGTACTTTGGGGGTTACAGCACCCTTTAACGGTCAAGCCAGCCGGCCCTTTACTTATGACACAGGCGCACGCTTGGCACTACTTTGTTGATGCATGTGCGGCTACTGCGCACACAATTCACAAACACAGAAAATATATATTTTTTTGGTTTGGACTGGAGTGTACTTTGGGGGTTACAGCACCCTTTAATGGTCAAGCCAGCCGGCCCTTTACTTATGACACAGGTGCACGCTTGGCACTACTTTGTTGATGCACGTGCGGCTACTGCGCACACAATTCACAAACACAGAAAATATATATTTTTTTGGTTTGGACTGGAGTGTACTTTGGGGGTTACAGCACCCTTTAATGGTCAAGCCAGCCGGCCCTTTACTTATGACACAGGCGCACGCTTGGCACTACTTTGTTGATGCACGTGCGGCTACTGCGCACACAATTCACAAACACAGAAAATTATTTTTTTTTCAGTTTGGACTGGAGTGTACTTTGGGGGTTACAGCACCCTTTAACGGTCAAGCCAGTCGGCCCTTTACTTATGACACAGGCGCACGCTTGGCACTACTTTGTTGATGCACGTGCGGCTACTGCGCACACAATTCACAAACACAGAAAATAATTTTTTTTTTGGTTTGGACTGGAGTGTACTTTCGGGGGTTACAGCACCCTTAACGGTCAAGCCAGCCGGCCCTTTACTTATGACACAGGCGCACGCTTGGCACTACTTTGTTGATGCACGTGCGGCTACTGCGCACCCAATTCACAAACACAGAAAATATTTTTTTTTTTAGTTTGGACTGGAGTGTACTTTGGGGGTTACAGCACCCTTTAACGGTCAAGCCAGCCGGCCCTTTACTTATGACACAGGCGCACGCTTGGCACTACTTTGTTGATGCACGTGCGGCTACTGCGCACACAATTCACAAACACAGAAAATATATTATTTTTTTAGCACTTGGGGGGAGCACCCCTGATGGACAGAGCACTGCCTGGACAACACTACAGGAACCCTTTAGGACTGGGACACTGCACAGGACTTTGGAGTGGACACAGCCCCTATGGAGAACTGACTGCACAACACAGTCCAGCCAGCCCCTATGGACTTTGAAGTAGTGGACACAGCCCCTATTAACAACAGCAGCACAGCACAACACAGCCAGCCCCTATGGACTTTGAAGTAGTGGACAACAGCAGCACTACACTACACTACACTACACAGCCCTAACTTCCACCCTCCCTCTTCACTGTCCACAGCCGAGTGAGAAAATGGCGCCGACGCGGGTACCTTATATAGGATCCAAAACCCGCGAGACTCGGAAGGCGGGATGATGACGTTTTGCCTCGATTTCAGATCCGAGTCAGGCGGGAAAACTCGAGCGTGACTCGGATCGGACTCGGATCGGGGGGGCTCGGGGGGGTTCGGATTTCAGAATTCCGAACCCGCTCACCCCTAATTTAAATAAGTAATTTCGCAACTGTAAGATAAGAATAAATGTTTTTAATACTAAGGGGCCTATTCATCATCACTTAATCTCGACAAATGCAGGTGAAAATTAAAATTTTCACCTGCAATTGTAGAAATTAAGTTATAGGACCATTCATTAAGAAGGTAAAACAGGAGATATCACAGATATCTCCTGCTTACCTTCCTCTGGCAGAAAGGCCCGCTGTCCCCATACACTAGTATTATTTATTTATTGATTATTTATTACATGTTATTTATATAGCACACACATATTCCGCAGCGCTTTACAGAGAATATTTGGCCATTCACATTCACTCCTAGTGGAGCTTACAATCTATGGACCTGATTCAGACCTGCTCGCGAGCGGCGAGCGCTCGCAAGCGTGTCGATGGTGCCCTAGTGCGCATGCGCACGACGGAGGCTGCTCCGTCGTGCGCATGCGCGATACCCGGCTAGCGACGGGGAAGCCGTCGCTCCGGGTCTCGCACTAAAGGGGGCGTGCTGTCGATGTTGATTGACAGCACGCCCCCTTTGGTGGGCGTGCCGGGGGCGTGGCTGCCAGACGGAGGCGTTCCCATGGGAACGCCTACTGTCTGGGTCCGGCCCCACTGACATCACTAATGATGTCAGTGGGAGTGATTTTGGCTCTGATAGAGCCAAAATCACTCCAGGGCTTGCGGTCACCGAGACCCTACCACAGGGTCTCATCGCAAGCCCGATGGCCGCTCGCATATGCTGTGTGTGGTCACCCACAGCTATGCGAGCGGCCAGGAGGCCGCTCCAAGTTTAGGTAGGAGGGCCCTGATTCAGAGCGAGTGCTCTGGTCAGAGCGTCCGGCTCTGAATCAGGCCCTATATCCCTAGCACATGCTCACACACATACACACTAGGGTTAATTTGTGTTAGGAGCCAATTAACCTACCAGCATATTTTTTGGAGTGTGGGAGGAAACCGGACTACCCGGAGGAAACCCATGCAAGCACAGGGAGAATATACAAACTCCGCACAGATAGGGCCGCACAGATATCTCCTGCTTACCTTTCTCTGGCGGAATGGCCAGGGCCGTAACTAGGTTAGTGCATCCAGTGCCATGGCACAGGGCACCGCAGGGCAGGGGGCGCTGTTTGGGCCTGTCAATTATCCTGTTTATTATCATTCTCACTTGTAGCTTCCTCTTCTTTTATCCCCGGCATCTCCTGGCCTCCCCTATCTCTTCCCTGGCCCTTCCCCATGAGGCCATGGCCCTTTTTCAGGTGCACTATCTTATGTCCCTATTTAAAACATGGGGGAGGGGGCACCAATGCTCTCTCTGGCACAGGGCACCAAAAAGTCTAGTTACGGCTCTGCAAATGGCCCGCTGTCCCCATACACTACTATCGCAGGTATCTCCTGCTTACCTTCCTCTGGCGGAATGGCCCGCTGTCCCCATACACTAGTATCACATATATCTCCTGCTTACCTTCCTCTGGCAGAATGGCCCGCTGTCCCCATACACTAGTATCACAGATATCTCCTGCTTACCTTCCTCTGGCGGAATGGCCCGCTGTCCCCATACACTAATATCACTGATATCCCCTACTTACCTTCCTCTGGCGGAATGGCCCGCTGTCCCCATACACTAATATCACTGATATCCCCTACTTACCTTCCTCTGGCAGAATGGCCCACTGTCCCCATACACTAGTATCACATATATCTCTTTCTTACATTCCTCTCCCGAAGTGGCCCGCTGTTCCTATACACTAGTATGGGGACAGAATTCATCAAGCTCTGAAAATACAATATTTTCGTAGCTCGATTGCGGGAGCACTCGCCATCTTCACACAGGGCTGCCAAGAGAAATCCTGGGCCCTGGTACAGCCACTTCCCGGGACCCCCCTGAAGGGGGTGTGGCCACAGCATGTTAGGGGCAGGGCTGCACTTCTTTGGGGGCATGTCTAGCATATGAGTAGCTCCCAACACATCAGATGTCAGTTATCGTTATCTGACAATCAGGAACGCGCATCGTTCCTTGTTGCAGGCTCACATGTCAGATTTTCTTTCCGATATGAACGCTTGAACGATTTTTAAAGTCGTTATCATTCAGATCTGACCGAAAATCTGGCCGTGTGTATGCATCATTAGATTGCGATTGGAAATAACACTTGTTTTTAGAGAGACTTAATGAAATGCAGGAGTACAACCAAAAAATAACTATCAGACACATTTTTAAAAGGTCATTAAATTGCCCCCTAAATTGTGATTGGAATTTATAAAATATTGGCTGTAATGTATCACTGTTTGTCTATTTGGTTGTTGGTGTCAACTGTATATTGCGAGTTGTTTTGAAATTAAAGCCATAAAATATAGTTTTTTAAGCAAAAACAACAGCTGTATATTTGGCTAAAACCGCAAAACTGACATATTGTGGAAATGTGGGAAAGCGTTTGGTCATTGAGTTGCAAACCACATCTGGGGCCTGATTCACAGATGTACGCTAACCCGATGCCCAGCGCACATCCCATATGATAAGTGGCAGGAGCATATCTATAATGTGTGCAGGGAACACGGGCCCCTGGGTAAAGGGGGGCCCCGCACCGTACACCCTGCACCCTAATATTACTTACTTTCCGGAGTCCCACGTCGGCGCGGGGGTCCAATGCTGTAAAACGACTGGAAAATGGCTGCGGCTGCCATTTTCCCGTCGTTTGCGCATGCGCAGTACAGGGAAAATGGCCTTCGCGGCCATTTTCCCGGTGACCTGTGCATACATTATAGACTCTGGGCACACTCTAATGCCCAGAGTCTACAACTCCAGCGCTGGCCGCGCACAGCTCAGTGCACTGCCGGCCGCCGGGCGGAGAGTAGGGGGCCCGTGTCGGAGAGTGCACATGGGCCCCCTACTCTCTAGAAACGCCCCTGGTAAATGGTCTGCACTTGCACAGGACCCATTTTGCGAATGTGCAGAACGGGTCCTACGATACCGCACGGAGTTCCCCCAAGTCTCTGCCAGATTGAGAGGCAGAAGCATTTGGAGGTGGTACTGGGGTGGGGACGCCCTTGTTTTCTGGGAGTGCGGGGTCCAGGGTCTGCACCCACGGACACAGACTTTCTGGCCTCGCAAGCCACCGGGACTTGGTCAGGCTGTGGTAAGCTTCAGTTACAGCAGCCTTGGCCAAAGGGACTTCCATCCTGACTGATGGTCCCGATTGCCCCCATGGTGATCCCAGGCTTGCATTAGTATTTTAGATGGACGACATTGCACAGCCGCTTGTGTGCGCCTCTGCAATTCCGTCCATCTCTGAATCAAGCCCCTGATTATAATGGAAAAATTACAACTTTAAATAATATATTAACAGGATACCTAGAAAAATGTAAAAAAAAATAATAATATTTTTTTAATTTTATTTTATACAGAATAGACTTTTTCGTACATATAACAGCAGTGCCGTGTTATTTTCATAGACATTACAATATCACCCCCGACAACACAGCGGGAATGTCAATTGGCTGATATATTTTCATTTGGTTTAAATAATAGTACTGTACTGTTAATCTAGTCATTTGGAAATGAGCACATACTTTCCCTCCATCTAATGTCATTAATACTTAATAAACTCCGAGAGAGAGCAGAACAGTTTGTAAATGGCAAGGAAAAAGGTTGCATAATCTCAGAAGAAATTATCAGAGAAAAAGTGTTAGGACAAAGGTGTTATTATTACAGTACATCCACTGCAATACATGTGGCTGCTTCAGCACCGACCAAAATAGCTGTCTGTAAGGGCTTCATTTTAATATGTACGAGGAGCATAGGGATTAAGCCGCTATTAAGGCTCAAAAGAATGTTAATATAGTTCATGAAAGTGTGCCAGATTGCTAGAGATTTAATTAGTGCATGTGGTACCTGCCAGCATTCCCACTTTAAAAATAGGGATACCCTTGGACATTGCTCTGATAGCGGCCAGACAGCTGAGCCACAGTGGCCATGCTCTCAATCCATCCAGCCTTGCACTTTGTTGTCTGTTGTAAAGTTGTGACTGTTCTATCTGCTGGGGCCCACCATTTGCTGAATCTAGCATTGTCTCCATATTTGCCTCTGTAA
Source organism: Taudactylus pleione (assembly GCA_031769625.1). Classification (NCBI taxonomy): domain Eukaryota; kingdom Metazoa; phylum Chordata; class Amphibia; order Anura; family Myobatrachidae; genus Taudactylus; species Taudactylus pleione. The sequence goes on from JAUIMM010000134.1 coordinate 8,992,516, forward strand.
ACATTTAGGAGCACTGGAGAAGCAGCCAATGCAGGACTAAAAATGTCAGCGGACTTTCACTCTGAAGGGTGCCTTGGCCATCCAATCAGGAGCCACTTGTCATTTCTCTCCCTGTATATGATCCCGGATTGCAGCTCATGGAGAGTTATAGAGAGGTTGGTGCTAGTGGTCCAGGAAGGTGACTGAAGTTAGCACATGACGGGTATCCATGGTAATAGAGGGGCCTGAAAGTATACAGGGGGTGAGAACAAATTAAGAGTGTAAACCATTTTTTAAGCTTTTCAGTACTTCAATAAGTAGAGATGAGAAAAGTTAAGGTGGAATTTCAAATGAATCATATTTTGTAGCAAAGCAGCAAGCAGGCCATTTCACAGTGTATGCTGGCAACATTGTGTGCTATTGTAGTATTAATTTACTTTATTAAGCACTTGACAATAAAGAGCAATATACCAGCTGTTGCTGTCAGTGAAGGGGTGCAGCCATACAGAGACAGGTGCCATGATGCAGCCTATTGCTGCAGAGCATGGCCTCTGGGAGGGGATAACTGTATGCTGGCCTGTCCTCCCTCCCTGATCTTCCTGCTCTCTGTGCGTGATCCCCCACTTGTGTCCACCTTTTTTCACCCGTGGCACATGCCCCTCTTGCACCCCCACTCAGGGGATGAGTTGCTGAAGTGCATACTAAAATACCAAAGTAATTCATGGACAGCTGCACTGCAAAGTAGCCATCCCTGCTATTCCTACCAGCAGTGGCGGGCTGGGCCGGGGGGCAGGGTGCCATGTGCCCCCCGGGCCGCAGCGTCATGCGGGCCGCAGGCCGCGGGCAGTCTGTGTATCTGTGACACAGACTGCACCGCGTGTGTAGCGCTGACCGGACAGAGTTCGGTCAGCGCTACACAAGTGACAAACACAAAGCCGCCGGCACCGGCAGCTGTGTGTTTGTTTTGATCAGCAGCCAATGAGAGTCTGTCAGACTCTCATTAGCTGCTGCTGAGCCCACTGCAGGAGCCGCTCCATCTTCCGGGGACTACTACTACTAGGGGCACTACAAGGGGAGGGGACTACTTCTAGGAGCACTGCATAGGGGGCAGGGGACTACTACTAGGGGCACTACATAGGGGGGAGGGGACTACTACTAGGGGCACTACATAGGGGGGAAGGGACTACCACTAGGGGCACTGCATCGAGGGACCACTGCTGGGGGCTCTATAAAAAGGGCAATACTGGGGGTACTGCATAGGGGGGAGACTACAACTGGGGCCACTATTTAAGGGGCACTGCATAAGGGTTACCATTATTGGGGGCACTGCATGGGGGGTGGACTGCTACTGGGGGCACTATATAAGGAGCACTGCATAGGGGGTATCACTACTGGGGGCACTATATAAAGGGCTTACTACTGGGGGCACAAGGGGTACTGCACAGGGGGGACCACTACTGGGGGCACTGTATAAGGGGCACCGCATAGGGGGGATCACTACTGGGGGCACTACTGGAGGCCTGCATAAAGGGGTCCTCTCCTGGGGCACAGGGGGGCACTGCATATGGGCACCACGATGGGGCGTCCCTAATCTTTATTTTTACTTTACATTAATCCCATATGGACCTGCCTCCTCCCTGGAACACTTGAGGGGGGGCGCCGTAGCACGCACATTCTTCGGGTACCCTGGCTACATGCTACTCCTCTGCCAGGGCCGCCTGCATGTATTTGCCCCCCAGGCTAAAAGTTGCCAGCCAGCCCCTGCCTACCAGTGATGAATCCACTGCTAATTAGTTATGGCAGAATTTTACACTACCAGGACTGAGTTCACACATGCGCACTGCCAGAGAAGATGCAGGACCGGTGGGGGCGGAGAGACCCAATCGGATCCCTCTTCGCCAGTGCTTAAGGGGGTCCTGGAGAAGTGGTGGAACTCAGCCCTCCGCCCTCGGCGCTCTTTCATGCGCACAGTGGAAGAAAGGGGCATGGTCTCAAAAGAAATGTGCGTGGTCACATAATAGTATTCCCAATTCTAAATATGCCACACAGTAGCACAATCTTTTTCACATTACACAGCACATAGTGCCCGATTCACATTACACCACATAGTAGTGTCCCTTATTCATGTTATGACACACAGCAGTGCCCCTTATACACAATGCCCAAAGCAGTAGTGCCCCTTACACATAATGTCTGCAGCAGTAGTGCCCCTTATGCAGTGCCCACAGTGACAGTGCCCCCTGTAGTAGTGCCCCTTATGTAGTGCCCACAGTGGAAGTGCCCCTTATGCAGAGCCCACAGTAGTGGTGTCCCTTATGCAGTGCCTCCAGTAGTAATGCCCCTGTAGTAGTTCCTCCTGTAGAAGTAATGCCCCCTGCAGAAGTAATGCCCTCAATAGAAATGTCCCCTGCAGTAATGCCCCCTGTAGTAGTGCCACCTGCGGTAATGCCCCCTTTAGAAGTAATGCCCCCAATAGTAATGTCCCCTGCAGTAATACCCCCTGTAGTAATGCCCCCTGTAGTAGTGCCCCGAATGTTAATGCCCCCTTTAGAAGTAATGCCCCCTGCAGTAATGCCCCCAACAGTAATGCCCCCTGCACTAATGCCCCCAATAGTAATGCCCCCTGTAATAGTGCCAGACACACACACACAAAAAAAACACAATACTTACCATAAGCCCCGCTACTGCGTCCGCCCGACAGGCTGCTCCTCGGAACTATGGGAGAGACGTCATGATGTCTATCCCATAGTGCCCGTGGGGAGAGCCGGAGCTACCGCTACCGATGCAGGGAAGGAGCCGGGTGGCTGCTGGCAACAAAATCTCAGTGGGCGCCCGCCAAATGGAGCCTCCCTGTGGTACTGGGCTGAGGTGGGCCGGAGGAGGCGGAACTGGTTCCATTTGCAAATAGAAGTGACAGAACGCAGTTCCGCCCCATTCCGGCCCACTTTAACCCCTGCTCTTCACAACCCGGACCTCCTTTCCAAAAGAAGGAGCAAGGCTAGGGAACCAATGCCATCGGAACTTTCAGTTTTTGGAGTTTGGTGAATACTGACATCCGGCCCCTAATAATGAAAGGACCCGTTACTTATAAGTAGAGATGAGCGGAATCTGAGCGGCGGCTTGGATCTTCCCACCTGACTCGGATTCCACTTTGAGGCAAAACGTCATCCTCATGGCATCGGATTCTCATGGATTTTGGATTCTATATTAGGCGCCGCGGATGGGTCTCGGCGCCATTTTCTTGTCAAGCACACTGATGTATGCTGCGCTTAATTCTGCTGTATAGGCTGTGCTGCTTAGTTAATGTGTATATAGGGGGGTGCATGCTGCTGTGCTGTACTCTGCTGTATATGATGTGTCCACACTCACAAGTCACAAGTGGCTGTGCTGCTTAGTCAATGTGTCTAGGGGTGCACGCTGCTGTATGATGTGCTGTACTCTATTGTGCTTGTGCTCTATTGGCTGTGCTGTGTACATCAGTAAGACATACAAGTGCATATATAAGCCCTGTGACTCTACTCCATTCTGTTTGAATAGAGCTGCGCCTGTGACCTCAAAAAATCGAATTAAATAATTGTATTGTTTGTACTGTTTTGTGCGCTTTGTTTTGCTCATGTGCAAATATAAGCCCTGTGCCTCCAGTCCACACAGGAATACAGCTGCGCCATTAAAAAAATAAATAATTGTATTGTTTGTACTGTTTTGTGCGCTTTGCTCATGTGCATATATATATAAGCCCTGTGGCTCCAGTCCATGCAGGAATACAACTGCGCCATCAAAAACAAAATAATTGTATTGTTTGTACTGTTTTGTGCGCTTTGCTCATGTGCATGCAGTGATCTGCGAGTTTAAAAATGGATAACGTTCCATTTAGAGAAGAGCAACCAAATACTGTTGCTGCAGCTGCTGCCACCAGTAATGATAACGACGCTAGTCCTTCACACACAGTGGTAAAGAAAAAAACACATCTAATAAAGGGAAAGTGTGGTGCAGAAAAACATAAAATTGCCAACATGCCATTCACCATGCACAGTGGCAAGAAAAGACTGAGGAATTTATTTATGGATGGTGGTTCTGCAAGTGTCAGTAAGGCATCTTCCTTTGCCTCTCATGGCGATGCAAGACATTATCACTCAGAGGACCTGATTCAGACCCGCTCGCTCTGAGCGATTTTTGTCCATGTGCGCATGCGTATAATTCGCAGAGCACTAGCGCAAGCCAGTCTTTGCGATCTGATTTTGGTTGCTCATAAGCCACTATCAGGTCGCTACTTTGAGTGACAGATAGTGCCGTTTGTGGGTGGTAACAGCGGAAGGTGCTTGTGATTTGGAGAGTGGATGTGTGCGAACGCAGGCGTGTCAGGCCACCAAAACTCTGTTTAAAGGGCATGCATAATTAGCAAAGTAGCATCATTGTACACGTCACCTGCATGTATTTCAGCCCACACTAATCAAAGTGCTTGCGACGGGAAAGGTAACCTCAAGGGCTGCGAGCAGCTCCGATTTCTTTCAATGTTACCGAGTAATCCTACAATTCCCAGAGATGACGTGTGTTGCGAGTGGCAAGGGGGTGTCTTTATACACTAGCAAGTGCACATTTCCGTAGCTCGCTAAGACATAGAGGGCGTCCTTACACGGCGCAGTGCAAGCGCTTAATTTAAATATCCAGCCCCTTTTTGCCAGCGAGCGACAGCATCTTGCAAGCGGATCTGAATGAACTCCAGAGTGTAGAAGAGGTGTAAAAAAAATGAAAACCATTAAGGCAGTAGAACAAACTGTGCGGTCAGAAACAGAAATGTCACAAATCTCTGAGGAGAGTCTAAAGGGGCCTATCCATTAGCAGATGTTTTTCTGAAAGATGAAAGACAAAAGATATCTATTGAAAATTCCGGTGGCTGTGCTGAAAGATATCTGTCATGTACATGACAGATTTTGGCAAAAGACGAACGATGAACGATATCGCATGATATCATTCAGGGAGTGGATTTTTTTCTCTGCAGCGCTCTGTAGCTGCTGCTAATATCTTTAGTCGTTTGTCGTTTACTGCATATAAACTACCAGATATTTCTAATATCTGACAGCGATATGTGATAATTGACCAACATGTTGGAGAGATGAAAGATTAAATTTTTCGGCCGCGGGAGGGCGCATCTGTAATCGGTCAGGGCCTATCCATAGCAAATAAATTGAGCGACTGAACGATATATCATTCAGTTGTTCAATTTATCTGCTAATGGATAGGCCCCTTAAGTTTGTAGATGAGTGCGATGTGTGAGCCTGACCTTTCTGATAGTGTTGTACTCGCAGAGAAACCGCCTTCCACCATTTCTGCTCCCTCTGCAAATGTGGGGATGAGCAGCACAAATGTAGGTAGCAGATGACATAGAAATTGAGGATTCCAAAAGGGAAGTGCAATAGGATAAGGGGGATATTTGTGTAGCTGTCGCCGTTAACCATCTAGGAACATCCTCCCTGTTATGTCATTTTCTGCTAACTCATAAAAAGTTTTCAACAACATCAGAAACTGGTGCAAAAAAAAATAACAAGCAGTCCAGCATCAGCTAGGTCCCTTCTCTCAAGTTCAACTAGATCCCAGCACCTGCAATTTTTACCGCCAACATCTTCGTCCTCAATATCCACAGTAATGATCGGAGGTAGTCCTGCATCCAATTTGTTAAGGCTAGGTGACTCCTTCCCTATCCAGGATTCCTCAGAAGAATCCTTCAGCACTAGGCCTGCTGCTGCTGGGGATGGATCTTCATCCCAAAAGGAGACCAAAAAGACTACTATTTTAAGAAAACAACTGTGAAACAATCCTTTGCAAGGAGAAGCAAGTATGGCAGATATCACCCAGTCACAATATTGAATATTTAAAACAATATTGTGAGCTGTGTGGTGGCCAAAATTGACTGGAAATGAGTGGAAATTAATGTTATTGAGGTTAATAATACTGTAGGAACAAAAAAGGCTAAAATTATGCAATTTTAGCTTTTTTGACAAATTTTGGGAAAAAAATCCAAAACCAATAGTAACAGCGATTTGGCAAAACAAAAACTGGCTGATGAATTAGAACCAAAACAAGCAAAAAATGTTCCAGTGCTCATCTCTACTTACAATATGTGGAAACTAGTGTTTCCACATGTGTAATGTGCCCATAAGTGATCATATATAGGCCTCTATATATGTTATAAGTTTATATAGGAATTACCAAGTTTTCTTGTTTATTAGGAAGAATAATTAGGGAATCGTAGTGGAAAATATTTAATGTGGATTTACAGTGAAAGCCATGGTGCCATTGTACAGACGGTTTACTCAGTAACAGTACAGTCCATGCTGAGTGCAGTATACAAACATTGATGGAGGGCGAGTGTGATGCCCTAAGGGGCAGAATGCAAGGTTTGCAGGACCCAACAGTTCAAAATATTGGATTTGGTATATTAGATATCAATTTTAGGAGATTTATTGATAGTTTTTACTCGTGGTGTTCCCATTTCTATTTTAACCCTATGCTGTTTAAGGGAACCATGCTGGATGCTGTGGAATTCGGCAACAGAGTCCCTGTATCTGGGAGAGATGATCCAAAATAGAGATACTGTACAATGGCACATATACAGAATTAAAGATGGAGACCCCTAAAGAGGTAAGACAAGGGTGAGGTCAGAGCAGGATGCAGCTACATGACCTGATTCTCAGTTGAGTGTTTACAGTACAGGTTCGTCTCAAAGAGCGGAAGATGGTAGACTGGTTATGTATGGTGATGGCTTTGCATGAGTGGGATACATTTGAGATGGTTCCTTTGATGTATTTCTGTGAGAAAATGTTATGCTGTTTAGTATTACACAGTATGCTGTAAGTAGAAGAGAGTGTGACCTGCTGTTGTACGATAGCATCTTAACCTTCGTTGGCGGGCACCTTGTGTGTTAAGCTAAACAGGGAGAGAGTAACTACTGTAGTACACACAGAGATTGCAGTGACGAACCTGACAGCGATAAGAGAGCAGGTCGGAGCAGGATGCTGCTAGACCTGACCTGTATATGAGTTGAGGTACAGAGAGAGTGGATGCTTGCTCAGAGACTCTATGCTGCACTGAATTGAAGATGAAAATTAATTAGGAAAGAGTCATAAACAGGGAACATAGCAAAAGAAACGAAGCAGAGAGCGAATTGAAAATGACAATACCATCATTAGAGAATGTCAGCTCTTAAGTCAAGTAATATGCTACAACCTATGTTGTGATACTATGTCTCCTACTGCCGTATGATATGGTGTGGCAAAAGTGTAATGAGATGTGAAGTGATATTAGATGCAGTACATCTGTTCGGCTAACAGAAGGCTGGATAACCTGAAGGGAATTAAACCTCAACCCTGGCCAGAGGGTTGTTGCTAGATCAAAGTTGGAGAAAGGACCTCTGACGTCACAGCCATGTGACCGCTACGGCAGGGCCGGTCAGCTACCAGTGTTATGATTCATGTGGGCATAGAGGGGGAATATAAACCTGTGCCCGAAGCATGGTGAATGAAGCAAGCCCGCGAGGGGACACTTTTGGCCCTGTTCTCAACCTTGCCCCTCCCCCCAATGTGACATCAGAGGTTGTTCTAGACCTAATCCTGGCCAGAGTGTCTTAGGGTCGCTTCAAGCAGTTGTACAGGCTGCAGGATAATGGATGCTGTAACGGTGATGCCCTGTGTGACAGCACCGGCCACACCTCCCACCTTACGGCCTGGGGGCTCTTTCTCCTTTTAATTTCCCACCCGCTACTGTGATACCACCTGCATGAGAGTCATTGATAACCACCCTCAATGGGTTCCTTTTTTGAGCAATAGTAATTGGGAGGTAGAGCGAGCCCCTTTGGACCAAATTGTGCCGGCATGAGTGTGTTGATCTTGGTTATTGAATTCTAGAGGATTTATACATTGATTAAACCTGAATGCAGGCACACCTTTTAGCTACCTTTGACCCACAAGTTCCTAAGGAGGGAACAGGGGCACTGAGGGGTTGGTAAGTATGGAGGCTCCATAGGAATCGCATTATGGGCAAGAAAAATTACTTTTCCAAAAGGTTCCACAAGCTCACACTCATCTTAATCTGTCTGCAGAGTCTGGGTGAACATGGGAACTAAGATTTCTCTCAGTGATTCTGATTAGCAGCTAAGCCTAACACACTACCACCACCCATGCAGACTCACACGGGTTACTCATAAGAGATGTATATGGAGAAGTATTGATCCTAAAGTCATTAAGCAACTTAGTAAATTGTAACATTTGTTAATGTCAATAGCCCAGTGACGTTAGGAGAGTTGAACAATGTACCTGCATACCCACAGCTTTATAATCGGGGCTATACCTGACATGAGGCAAGGAGACTGTCTTATTTCAAGTGACATTCTGGGAGACCAGAAGAGGTAACAAACAGCTCTTATCAGCACTGCTGCATTTTATTACAAATCACTGATCTCACATTTCTCCTTATCTCTTATCTTTATATCTGAAATATGCCTCAACTACAACCCCTTTTACACAATGCCCACATTTGTGCCCCTTATACATAATGCACACAGTAGTAGTGCCCCTAATACACATAATGCCCAAAGTAGTAGTTCCCCTTCTACAATGTCCACAGCAGTAGTGCACCTTACACGTAATGCCCACAGCAGTAGTGCCCCTTATGCAATGCCCACTGTAGAGGTGTCTCTTATGCAATGCACCCAGTAGTGATGCCCCTTATGCAGCACCATCAGTAGTGGTAGTGCCCCTTATGCCATGCCCCCAGTAGTGGCAGTGCCTCTTATGCAGTGCCCTCAGTAGTGGTGCCTCTTATTCAGTGCCCCCAGTAGTGGTAGTGCCCCTTATGCAGTGCCCCCAGTAGTGGTATTGCCCCTTATGCAGTGCCCCTAGTAGTGGTGCCTCTTCTTCAGTGCCCCCAGTAGTGGTAGTGCCCCTTATGCAGTGCACACAGTGGTAATGCCCCTTATGTAGTACCCCCAGTTGTGGTGCTCTTTATTCAGTGCCCCCAGTAGTGGTGCCCCTTATGCAGAGCACATAGTAGTGGTGCCCCTTATGCAGTGCCACCAGGAGTGGTGCCCCTTATGCAGAGCCCACAGTAGTGGTGTCCTTTATGCAGTGCCACCAGAAGTGGTGCACCTTATGCAGTGCCCCTATGCAATGTCCCCATTAATAGTATCCCCTGTAGTAGTGCCCCCTGTACTAATGCCCCCAGTAGCAGTGCCCCCTGAGTAATGCACCATAGCAGTGGTGCCCCCAGTAGTAATGCCCCCTGAGTAATGGCCAGTACTAGTAGTGCCCCCAGTGGTAATGCCCCCTGTAGTGAAGCTGCTTACACACACACACACACACAAAAAAAACCTAATACTTACCTTAAGTTACTGCCTCCGGTCCACCTGGCTGCTCCTCTGAACTATGGGAGAGACGTCATGACGTCTCTCCCATAGTGCACTACACACTGCGGGAGCCAGAAACCAGAGCTCAGGTGTGAGCTAAAGCCTCCGGCTGGCACTGCGGGGAAGGAGCTGGGTGCCCGCTGGTAACAAAAGCTCAGCAGGCGCCTGGCAAATGGAGCCTGTCGGTGTACCACAGGGAACAGCTCCACAGTGCCCCTGTTGGCGGGGAATCGAGCCACGGGTTGAAGACCCCTGCTTTACCTAGTCTCGCGAGAATCCCTTCTGTCTGGCCTCACAAGAATCCCTTCTTAACCTGTTCTTTCTTTATCTGGACTCACAATAATTACCTCTTTACCTGGCCTCACAAGAATCCCTTTTTTATGTGGCTAGACAAGAATCCCTTCTTTACCTGGACTCACAAGAATCCCTTCTGTACCTAGTCTCACAAGAATCCCTTCCTTACCCAGCCTCACAAGAATCCTTTCCTTGTCTGGCCTCACAAGAATCCCTTCCTTACCTGACCTCACAAGAATACCTTTTTTACCTGGCCTCACAAAAATCCCTTCTTTACCTGACCTCACAAGAATCCCTTCTTTACTTGACCTCACAAGAATCCCTTCTTTACTTGGCCTCAAAATAATTCCTTCTTTACTTGGCCTCAAAAGAATCCCTTCCCTACCTGGACTCACAAGAATCCCTTCCTTACCTGGCCTCACAAGAATCAGTTCTTTATGTGGCCTCACAAGAATCCCTTCTTTACCTGACCTCACAAAAATCACTTCTTTACCTGGCCTCAAAAGAATTCCTTCTTTACCTGGACTCCCAAGAATCCCTTCCTTACCTGGCCTCACAAGAATCCCTTCTTTATTTGACCTCACAAGAATCCCTCTTTTTACCAGACCACATAAGAATCCCTTCCTTACCTGGCTTCACAAGAATCCCTTCTTTACATGGCCTCACAAGAATTACCTATTTACCTGGCATCACAAGAATCCCTTCTTTACCTGACTTCGCAAGAATCCCTTCCTTACCTGGCTTCACAAGAATCCCTTCCTTACCTGGCCTCACAAGTATCCCTTCTTTACCTGGCCTCACAAGAATCCTTTCCTTACCTGGCTTCACACGAATCCCTTCTTTACTTGGCCTCACAAGAATCCCTTCTTAATCTGGTTTTTCTTTACTTGGACTCACAAGAATTACCTCTTTACCTGGCCTCACAAGAATCCCTTCTTTACCTCACTTCGCAAGAATCCTTTCCTTACCTGGCCTCACAAGTATCCCTTCCTTACCTGGCCTCACAAGAATCCCTTCTTTACCTGGCCTCACAAGAATCCCTTTTTTATCTGGCCAGACAAGAATCCCTTTTTTACCTAGACTCACAAGAATCCCTTCTGTACCTAGTCTCACAAGAGAAACCCTTCTTTACTCAGCCTCACAAGGATTCTTTCCTTATCTGGCCTCACAAGAATCCCTTCCTTACCTAGCCTTACAAGAATCCCTTCCTTACCTAGCCTCACAAGAATCCCTTCCTTACCTGGCCTTACAAGAATCAATTCTTTATCTGGCCTCACAAGCATCACTTCTTTACCTGACCTCACAAGAATCCCTTCTGTACCTGGCCTCACAAGAATCCCTTCTGTACCTGGCCTCACAAGAATCCCTTCTGTACCTGGCCTCACAAAAATCCCTTCTGTACCTGGCCTCACAAGAATCCCTTCTGTACCTGGCCTCACAAGAATCCCTTCTGTACCTGGCCTCACAAGAATCCCTTCTGTACCTGGTCTCAGTAGAATCCCTGCTGTATCTGGCCTCACAAGAATCCCTTCTGTACCTGGCCTCACAAGAATCCCTTCTGTACCTGGCCTCACAACAATCCATGCTGTACCTGGCCTCACAAAAATCCCTTATGTACCTGGCCTCACTAGAATCCCTGCTGTATCTGGCCTCACAAGAATCCCTGCTGTACCTGGCCTCACAAGAATCCCTTCTGTACCTGGCCTCACAAGAATCCCTTCTGTACCTGGCCTCACAAGAATCCCTTCTGTACCTGGCCTCACTAGAATCCCTTCTGTAACTGGTTTCACAAGAATCCCTTCTGTATCTGGCCTCACAAGAATCCCTTCTGTACCTGGCCTCACAAGAGTCCCTTCTGTACCTGGCCTCACTAGAATCACTTTGTTTTATATTTTAACTCTCATACTCAACAATGGCAAAACTATAACATAGAAAATGTCTTTCTGATCATCCTTCACTAATTGTATATTATAGAAATGATGTGTACAAACATGTTAGCACTGGCTATTGTGTAATATATATATATATATAGATATATATATATATATAGATATATATATATATATATATATATATCCGGGAATTTAAATCACAAACAAGTTGTATTCATAGTGGAGCTGACGTTTCGGGGCCACAACGCGCCTTTGTCAAGGTCCCCGTAGCAGTCACATCTCCTGCACCCGTGAGAGCTGCATATCCTTGGTTTCAAAGTTGCTTTTGTCCTCTTCATGATCTCTGGTCTGTCTTCTGTGCCAAACGATTATCTGCAGAAGCATGCTTTTCTCCATGCCTGATATCTCCTGCTTCCCTTACAATGGAGCAGGCCTGCTTTACTTACAGATAAATATTGTTTGGCCCTGCATGACAGAAGGATAGTTGTAAATAATGAGACTTTGGCATTTTTAGACATTTAATCAACTGAAATTCACGTATTTATAAATACCACTCACAACAGACATCTCATCACTGAACCCCAGTCATCATATACAGGGCCGGTTCTAGACCTTGTGGAGCTCAGGGTAAAAGGTCCCTTTGGTGCCGCCCCCCTCCCCCTTAAAAAAAGTCAATTAAAAAAATCAAGGAGGGCATTCTTCTGCGCGCGCAGCTCTGGAAAAGGTTGTGTGACTTTGTGACATGCCCCCGGTTCATCTCTCAAAGGGGCATGTCCAGCAGAATGTGGATGCACTGCTGCTCCATCCTCTCCCGCAGATACACACAGAATGCCATGCGCAAGGACGTCATGCCCGAGGACACCACCGGCATTCTGGCGCTGCCAGAGTTTGTACATTATGCCACAGAAAGTCCATTCACAAAGTGCTCCTTATACACATAATTCCACACTGTAGTAGTGCTCCTTATAACACATTATGCCACGCAGTATTGCTCTTTACACATTATGCCATGCGGAAATACTCTTTACATATTATACATCACACAGTAATGCCCTTTGCACATTATGCGCCACACTGTAATGCCCGTTACACATATCACACTATAATGCCCTTTAAACATAACGCCAGATAACGTAATACCACACACTGTAATGCCCTTTACACATAACGCCAGACAACGTAATACCACACACTTAATGCCCTTTACACATAATGCCACACATTGTAATGCCCATTATACATAATGTCACATATTGTAATGTAATTTACACATAATGCCACATATTATAATGCCATTTACACATAATGCCACACATTGTAATGCCCATTATACATAATCTCACATATTGTAATGACCTTTACACATAATGCCACATATTGTAATGCCCTTTACACATAATACCACACATTGTAATGTAATTTACACATAATGCCACATATTGTAATGTCCTTTACACATAATGCCACATATTGAAATGCCCTTTACACATAATGCCACATATTGTAATGCCCTTTACAGATAACGCCACATATTGTAATGCCATTTACACATAACGGCACACATTGTAATGCCCATTACACATAAGCCACAGATTGTAGCAGGGCTCGACAAAACCCATAGGCCAGGTTGCCATGGCAACCAGATTTGGCTGCCTGGCGACCAGATTTTCAGCAACCACCAGACCGCCACTAGTGTAGTGAGCGCGGTCTACACTACACAGTAACAAACACACAGGCCGCCACCGGCTGCTGTATGTTTGTTATAGAAGCCGATGAGAGTCAGACAGACTCTCATTGGCTGCTGCATCGTCCACGGAGTGAGTCGGCTGGAGCTCACACATGAGCTCCGCCTGCCGGCTCACCCCGTAGCAGGTGACGGGAGAGACGTCATGACGTCACTCCCATAGTGCAGAGTGGGCCTGGATGAGCGGACAGCGGCGGTCATCGGCAGGAGCGGGGTTCAGGTAAGTTCTGGGGTTTTTCTGTGTGTAAGGGGCACTGCATAGGGCGGGTGGCTGCTACTGGGGGCACTACATAGGTGGGGGTGACCGCTACTGAGGACACTGTGGGGGCACTGAATAAGTGGTGGTGGCCGCTACTGGGGACAGTGTATGGGGGGGCCACTGCTGGGGCACTGCACAGGGTGGGGCCGCTACTAGGGGCAATGCATAGTGGGGACTACTACTGAGGTCACTGCATAGGGGAGACTACTACTGGGGGCACTGTATGGGGGGACAACTACTGGGGGCAATGCATAGGGGGACCACTTCTGGGGGCACTGATTAAAGGGGCACTGTATATGGGGACCCCTACTGGGGGCACAGTATAGGGGGGACTACTACTGGGGGGACAACTACTGGGGAAAATGCATAAGGGGGACCACTTCTGGGGGCACTGATTAAAGGGGTACTACATAGGGGGACCACTACTGGAGGCACTGCATAGGGGGTCTACAACTGGGGGGTAATGCATAGGGGGACCACTTCTGGGGGCACTGTATTAGGGGCACTGTTAATGGCACACTACTGGGGGCACTGCATAGGCAGACCACTACTGGGGGCACTGCATAGGGGTGCCCAAAGCATATTCTTGCACCTGGGCCCACCACTCTCTAGTTTGGCCACTGTCAGCAGTGGCTTTGCTAGCCCAGGGTTTTTTTGCTGTGGAGGGGTGGTCTCTCTGGGGGTTGGTTGTCTGGAGAGGGGGGGTTCGCTGCTCAGTAATGTGGCTGTGGGAGGGTGGTTTACCTGGGGTACCCCATTTGTGGTGTGGCCATAGGGGTGGTTGCCGGGGGCGTAGGTGCTCAAGGGGGGATCTGACTCCTACACTTTCATCCTGGCTCCTAGATTTTAGAAAAATTTGTCAAGCCCTGCATTGTTATGCCCTTTACACATAATGCCACATATTGTAATGCCATTTACACATAACTCCAGACATTGTTATGCCCTTTAAACATAATGCCACATATTGTAATGCCCTTTACAAATAATGCCACATATTGTAATGCCATTTACACATAACTCCAGACATTGTTATGCCCTTTAAACATAATGCCACATATTGTAATGCCCTTTACACATAATGCCACATATTGTAATGCCATATACACATAATGCCACACATTTATAATGCCCTTTACACATAATGCCACATATTGTACTGCCCTTTACACAGTATGCCATGCAGTAATGCTCTTTACACATTATGCACCACACTGTAATGCCCATGGCACATTATGCGCCACATTGCAATGCCCTTTACACATATCGCACTGTAATGCCCTTTACACATAATGCCACACTGTAATGCCCTTTACACATAATGCCACACTGTAATGCCATTTAAACATAATGCTACACACTGTAATGCCCTTTACACATGATGCCACACATTGGAATGCCCTTTATACATAATGCCACATATTGTAATGCCATTTACACATGCCATTTACACATAATGTCACATATTGAAATGCTCTTTACACATAATGCCACATATTGAAATGCTGTTTACACATAATGCCACATATTGTAATGCCATTTACACATAACGTCACATACTGTAATGCCCTTTACACATTACACCACACACAGTAATGCCCTTTAGACATAATGCCACATATTGTAATGCCATTTACACATAATGCCACACATTGTAATGCCCTTTACACATAATGCCACATATTGTAATGTCCTTTACACATAATGCCACACATTGTAATGCCCATTACACATAATGCCACATTGTAATGCCCATTACACATAATGCCACACATCGTAATGCCCATTACACATAATGCCACACATTGTAATGCCCATTACACATAATGCCATATATTGTAATGCCCATTACACATAATGCCACGTATTGTAATGCCCTTTACACATAATGCCACATATTGTTGTTATTTACACATAATGCCACACATTGTAATGCCCATTACACATAATGCCACATATTGTAATGCCCTTTACACATAATGCCACATATTGTTATGCTATTTACACATAATGCCACACATTGTAATGCCCATTACACATAATGCCACATATTGTAATGCCCTTTACACATAATGCCACATATTGTTATGTTATTTACACATAATGCCACTCATTGTAATGCCCATTACACATAATGCCACATATTGTAATGCCCTTTACATATTATGCCATGCAATAATGCTCCCTCCTGTACTCCAAAGACGCATCTCCAACCTCTTCTCCTTACACAGTAATTCTTTCTGTCCTTGTGTTTTATTTATTTTTCTGTATTGTACAGTATGTTTCGGTGACCTGTCTTTAGGGGCTTACACACTGGACAATTCTGATGAATGTTAAAAATATGGTTCAATGATATATTGTTCATATCGTCTTCTAGTGTGTATGCAGTAAATGAGCAATGATGCCCGCTCGTTCCCTCGGGTCGTCAATGATATCCCCAGTGGGCTGTACATGCAGCCCAATCTGGGGATATTGTTAACATTGCCATGCCATGCTGGTCTCCCCTCCCACCCCCGTTGTCGTTTGACTCCCGACACACTGGGCATGCAGTAATAGGGTGGAGTGTCATGATAACACGCCCCTATTTCGAGTGACCACGCCCATCATGGCCACGCCCATTTCTGGATGCGACCCTTCTGCACGCACATACACTGACACTGCAATTTTTCAACTTGCACTGCTGAAGGTAACAATAAGATCTGGTTTCAAGTTAGAACTAGGACCACCCATTACCAAATTTCTATGTTATGTTCTGGGTTGCTTGTGGACCCGGGGTGGTAGCAGGAGCGATCACAGAAGCAGATTTGAAAATAAAACTAGGATTTTTAATAAGTGCTTGAGTAGACATGTGGCAGTAAATAAAAGTCCAGGAAAATATAAATGTGCACAAGAGTTCTGTGGTGGGAGCAAAAGGGTTAATGTCCAGGTAGAAACAATTAGAGCAGTCCAGGTGTGCAGGTAGTGAAACTGAAAATAATCAAGCCAGGTTTGCAGGTAGTGAACTGAAAATAATCAAGCCAGGTTTGCAGATAGTGAACTGAAGCGCAGGATGTCAGCAGGCTCAGGCACTCAGGTATGGGCAAGGGTGATGGAGGTAGCGGGGTAGTCCAGTGGGAACTAGGAGCTGACAGGCAGACTGGCAGACAGCGAATTCACAGGAACAGGAAAGCACAGAGAACTCCCTCTCAGCTAGGCTGAGATACACGTTGCACTGGCAAAGAAGGAAGGCACTGACCCTTCCTAAATACCCCATGCCGTGCTGTTACTGGCCGGAGGGAACATGTGACTCACCAGGATTGGCCAGCCTCATCACATGGCCAGAAGGCAAGATGGCGGCGCCCATGCCAAACGGAACGGAGACGCCGTCAGGCCTCACCAGCGCAGAGTGACAACAGGGCCGCACAACAACGCGCGCAGCCAAAGCGGACACCAGCTCCACCACCAGACAGCCCGCACCACAACGACCTCACAGGTAACACCCGCCTAGCGCCATGCTGAAATACCCTGGCCGTGACAGTCTAGTTTCACCTATGATAGGGTCTAAGAAGAGTTCTCCAAAAACATCTCCGGTTGCTAGGTCATACTCCCCTCTCCTTTTCTTGCTAACTAATTCTTAATACACAGCATCAACAGAGAGACAGCTCACAACACACCACCGGCCAACAGAATCAGGGGTCTATTTATTAATGTTATGATAAATGCATCGGAACCTAATGTTTTTTTTATCCCTGCTAATCGCTGAAATTTGGGAAACACATTTTTAAGCTGTTTATCCACCAACAAACTGCGCATTTTAAGGGCGTGTGGTCATTCCACAGCCCACTTACCCCCAGAACCCTGGCACAACCTATATCATTTTACTTCTAGTGAAGCTGGCGCCTGTATCATTCAGTACCACCGAAAGCAGGTGCTGGCTCCTCATTTAATTCCACTGCTGTCAGAGTTGGGTCTGGAGGTAAGCTGTGTCCGTATACCATTGTATCTCCTTTCCAGTAAAATAGTGTGTACTGTAGGTGGACATCTGCCAATTACATTGCAAAAGGCCCCATTCCTTGTGGTCCTTCAGATCCAAAATGGAGAAGCTGTACATACGTCTCCTTTCCCTCTGCATTCCAGTGCCCAACACTGTAACAGCCAAATCTAGATTGTGCAAAGAAGGGTGATAATAGCTTGTTCTGGAAATGAGAACCTGCCCCACTGTAAATTGACTTGGCTCATTTATGAAATGGAACATCTGTCAGTTCTGTTACATTAGGAAGCTGAACACTTTGCGGCTACATGTTTATTTCTTTTTACTATCAGTTAAATGCAAATGAAAGGAACATGCATTTCTAATTAAATGAGGTAACAACTGTAAGGCTGTAAGACACAAATTAGATAGATAGATAGATAGATAGATAGATAGATAGATAGATAGATAGATAGATAGATAGATAGATATGAGATAGATAGATAGATATGAGATAGATAGATAGATATATAGATAGATAGATATGAGATAGAAAGATAGCTAGATAGATAAATAGATAGATAGATAGATAGATAGATAGATAGATAGATTGTATAGTTCACATCACAGCTTGTTTTCTATGTGAGAAGCACACTTACATCGGTGCAAATCTATTACGGTGCATCTTCAGACGCACCATTTGCACGCCATTGTATGCACCATGGAAACTTGCACCAGCGCTATGGCAGACATAGTTTCTCCATGTGAACATGGCGTACTTGAGCAGTTCTACGACTTCATATCTAGCCGCTGTCAGAGACACCCCCATAACGCGCCCGCATCTGCTTAGTCACCCACCTGTTACTTGCCAGTAATACCCAAAATCCACACTCCCTGCGTCCAGATTCGTTCTGAGTCTTCGTGCGGTAACCATAGGGACACATGCGCAGTACTTCAAACATCAGTCAACTGCGTGCGTTTCAGCATTGTGGGCAGTTAGCGTCAAACTCAGAATCAGGTCTTACAGTAGATCTCCCAAAATTTGTGAAGTATGGTGCATATGCTTTGACCGATCATATCAATGTATATCTGAAATTAATAGCATAAGGGTCTCAAAGGCATGCGCACATCGGGGCAGAAGTACTAAGCTCTGTAATGTGATAAATATGAGAGTGATAAACTACCAACCAATCAACTCCTACTTGTCATTTTTCAAATACAGTCTGTAACATGACAGTTAGGAGCTGAGTGGCTGGTAGTTTATCACTCTTCAGAGCTTAGTACTCCCCCCCCCCCCCCGATCATGTGCAGGCTGTGAGCCTGCATCTTACTTAGGAATCCCCAACTCATACTGATGCAGTCCCGGCAGTGTACCTGGGGGTGAGAGAGGCTGTGCCGCAGTAATGATGGCAGCGCTCCAATCCAGTATCACTACGTCATTGACCACACCCAGGAAGAGCAGCCGCAAGTGTGGAGCAGCCGCAAGTGTGGAGCAGCCGCAAGTGTGGAGCAGCTGGCATCATCGGTACAGGTAGGGTATGCACAGTGTCTGCCGCAAGTGAGTGGTCTATGTCCAGGGTGAACATAGGGGCCAATGTTAGTGATCTATGTCCATGGGGAGGGGGGTAAGGAAGTCTATATTTGGGGGGCAGCAGGGCCGGATTAAGGTCTGTGGGGGCCCCTGGGCAACAAACATGTGGGGGCCCCTATTACGGCCCTTTATGCAGTGCACCCAGTAGTAGTGCCCCCAGGAGAGTTGCCCCTTATGCAGTGCCCCCTATGCAATGCCCTCTGTAGTTATACCCCCAGTAGTAGTGTTCCCAATAGTAATGCCCCCTGTTTAAATACCCCAGTAGTAATACCCCTGTAGTTGTGCCCCAGTAGTCATGCCCCCTGTGTGTGCCCAATAGTAATGCCCTCTGTAGCAATACCCCTGTAGTTGTGCCCCCTGTGGTAGTGGCACCAGTAGTAATGCCCCCTGTGGTAGTGACACCAGTACTAATGCCCCCCCCGAGTAATGTCCCCTGTAGTAATGTCCCCCTCGAGTGATGCCCCCGGTAGTAATGTCCCCTTCGAGTAATGCCCCCAGTAGTAATGCCCCCCCCCTGAGTATTGCCCCTAGTAGTAATGCCCCCCCGAGTAATGCCCCTAGTAGTAATGTCCCCAGTAGTAATGCCCCCCCGAGTAAGGCCCCCCCGTGTAATGCCCCCTGTAGTAATTCCGCCACTAGTAATGTCCTCCCCAAGTCATGTCCCCCCCAGCAGTGGAAAAGCTGCTTGCGCTAAAGAGAAAAACAAATCATACTTACCTTAAGCCTCGATCCCGCTGCCTTCTGATCCGCTCGGCTGGGGCTGCTCCTCTGCACTATGGGAGAGACGCATGACGTCTCTCCCATAGTTCACTGCCTGAGCCTGAGCTCATTAGTGAGCTCTAGTCTCCGGCTCTGGCTGCCGCTGCGGAGAGGGAGCCGGGCGGCTGGTGTCTCTGTGCGGGTTTAGGTGTCTGGAGGAGGTGGAACTGGTTCTGTCTCCTCCGGTTCACTTTAACCCCGATGGCTCTGTGTGGGGGTCCCTTCAGGTGTGGGGGCCCAGGGACGATCGCCCATCGCCCCCCCCTTTAATCCGGCCCTGGGGGGCAGGGTTGTTATCCCACATCCCTTACCCACAGCAATGGCATGCCTATGAGGGGGCTTATTTAAAGGGGATCAAAATAGTGGAGTGACTGATTTCAATTCTATTTGGCATCCACTGCACCTAGAACGAGTTTTGGCTATTTAAAAAGCATCAGGCCTTTTACGTGTCATTGATATAATAAATAAAATCCTTAGCGGGGTTGTAACTAAGTAAACAAAATTTTTAACTTCATTGCCTTGTATTACGAGTTAACCTAGCAGTAATCTAACAGAATACAACTAGCCAACCCCAAAAGCTGGCAACCATAGCACTGGCATGATAAAACCATAGGCAGTAGCGCACGCAGGGGGGGTTTCTGAGTACCTAGAAATCCATCCCTGCAGCGCCCAAGTATTTATTTGTTTTTTTAAAGTGAGACAGAGAGCTTTGTCTCTGTCTCATCAGGCCGTTCTGTGAGCTCCGACTGGGCAGCTTCCGCGTAGCTATGGGGATGGCTGAGAGCAGTACTGGGGAGCTGCTGTGGCTGCAGCTCCTCCCTGACGGCTCCCATGTGCCTTTGAGTGCCAGTGATGTTACTCACTGCACTCCGGACAGCATGTAATTAGCACAGCCACAAACATCATCACGGGTACTGTACCTCCCAGCTCTGTTTATACCATGGGTGTGGGGGGAGATGGTCTGTAGTCCGAGTGTGTGTAATGTGCAGTGCATGGTGTCTGTGTGTAATGTGCAGTGTAAGTGTCTGTGTGTAATGTGCAGTGTATGTCTGTGTGTAATGTGCAGTGTATGTCTGTGTGCAATCTGCTGAGTTTCTGTGTGTAATGTGCAGTGTAAGTGTCTGTGTGTAATGTGCAGTGCATGGTGTCTGTGTGTAATGTGCAGTGTAAGTGTCTGTGTGTAATGTGCAGTGTATGTCTGTGTGTAATGTGCAGTGTATGTCTGTGTGCAATCTGCTGAGTTTCTGTGTGTAATGTGCAGTGTAAGTGTCTGTGTGTAATGTGCAGTGCATGGTGTCTATGTGTAATGTGCAGTGTAAGTGTCTGTGTGTAATGTGCAGTGTATGTCTGTGTGTAATCTGCTGAGTTTCTGTGTGTAATGTGCAGTGTAAGTGTCTGTGTGTAATGTGCTCTGAGTGTCTGTGTGTAATGTGCAGTGTGTGTATGTGTATAATGTGCAGTGTAAGTGTCTGTGTGTAATGTGCAGTGTGTGTATGTGTATAATGTGCAGTGTAAGTGTCTGTGTGTAATGTGCAGTGTAAGTGTCTGTGTGTAATGTGCTCTGAGTGTCTGTGTGTAATGTGCAGTGTGTGTATGTGTATAATGTGCAGTGTAAGTGTCTGTGTGTAATGTGCAGTGTGTGTCAGTGTGCAATGTGCAGTGTGTGTATGTGTATAATGTGCAGTGTAAGTGTCTGTGTGTAATGTGCAGTGTAAGTGTCTGTGTGTAATGTGCAGTGTGTGTCAGTGTGCAATGTGTAGTGTGTATGTGTATAATGTGCAGTGTAAGTGTCTGTGTGCAATGTGCAGTGTGTATGTGTGCAATGTGCAGTGTAAATGCCTGTGTGTAATGTGCAGTGTATGTCTGTGTGTAATGTGCAGTGTAAGTGTCTGTAATCTGCTCTGAGTGTATGTGTGTGGGAGGGGAGGAGGGGGGCAGTCCAAATTGGGAATACAACTATATACTTACACAATTCATTGCAAAAATGTAACTATCCATGTGTGAGAGGCATGTGGGTGGTACATATATACAGGACCGGCACTCAGGAACAGCAATAGATAACTTTGCCGTGTGCCTCCACAGTCAATAAGATACAATATCCAGAGGTGCGGTACTCGCGGACGGACAAGCAGGCAATCAGGTCAGTGGTAGTAGCATAACGTTTCAGTTTTATAACTGCCATCTTGAAGATAAATATATATATATATATATATATATATATTGTATAAACATACATATGCAGAAACCCCCCCTTACAAATCCTGCGTTTGCCCCTGATAGGAGTCACATTAGAGGAGGGTAAAAGCCAGAAACATAGTAAATGCATTGAAAAGCCAGAAATCCATAGTAAGTGTATTAGAAAAGCCGGAAATCATAGTAAATCATAGTAAATGCATTGAAAAAGCCGGAAATTCATAGTAAGTGTATTAGAAAAGCCGGAAATCATATTACATGTATTAGAAAAGCCGGAAATCCATAGTAAGTGTAATAGAAAAGCCAGAAATCATAGTAAATCGTAGTAAATGTATTATAAAAGGTGGAAATCCATAGTATGTATTAGAAAAGCTGGAAATCATATTATACGTATTAGAAAAGCCAGAAATCCATACATTTACTATGTTTCCAGCTTTTTCAATACACTTAATATGGATTTCTGCCTTTTTCAGTACATTTACTATGATTTCCGGCTTTTCCAATACACTTAATATGATTTCCGGCTTTTCCAATACATTTACTACAGTATGATTTCCGGCTATTTCAATACATTTACTATGGTTTCCGGCTTTTTCAATACACTTAATATGATTTCTGGCTTTTTCAATACACTTAATATGGATTTCCGGCTTTTTCAATACATTTACTATGATTTCCAGCTTTTCCAATACACTTTACATTGTTTCCGGCTTTTTCAATGCAGTTACTATGTTTCCGGCTTTTACCCACACCCTTGGAGGAGTTCATTAATGATAGACAAAAAAATATGAACAAATAATAAATTAATAAACATAATTAAAATATAGTTGATGAACTCTGCATAATTTAAAGTGACAATAATTCCCTTAAACACCCTGACTGCGACCGTGAACAGGAACACTGCACAGGGCACAAAGTAAGTAAAGGCCTTGTGATATTCCCAGGACTATAAAGCAGTCACGCTACATAAAACCAGTAAATTCTAGCAAAGGTCAAGAAACCACGTTGGATCCAGTCAGAATTTAAAAAAAAAAACTGTCATACCAATTTTATTTTATTTCTATGTTATGATGGTATTTAATTAAACCAGTTTTGTTGTATGTAATGGTCTATGTACTAAGCCTTGGAGAGAAATAAAAGTGGACAGATATAATGTACCAACCAATCAGCTCCTCACTGTCGCTTTACAGGAGGTGTTTGAAAAATGACAGGAGCTTTATCTCTATACACTTTATCTTGCTCAAAGACTTAGGCCCTCATTCAGAGGCGGTCGGAGGATGCAAGCGGTCGCTCAGAAACTGGGCGGCCACTTGCATCCTGACCGGCTGCCTCTGTTGCGGTCGTTAGGCTGTGGGTTAACAACCACAGCTCTAACGACCGCTCGGGTGATGGTCGCGATGGTCAGAGGTCCATCGCGACCATCGGGGCTTACGACGAGACCCTAGGGTAGGGTCTCACTTGTCGTAAGCCCCGGAGAGCTTCTGGCTCTGTCAGAGCCTGAAGCTCTCCACTGACATCACTAATGATGTCAGTGGGGCCTCCCCCAAACGGCAGGAGTTCCCATGGGAACGCCTCCTTTTGGGCTGCCACCCCCCGGCCCGCCTTCCAAACGGAGCGAGCTGTCAATCAACATCGACAGCTCGCCCCCTTTGGAAAGAGACCCGCTACGACCAGCGCTGTCGGTCGTAGCGGGTCTCACGCATGCGCACAAAGGAGCCGGCTCCCTCATGCGCATGCACACTGGCAAAACATTGAGGCGGCCGTGCGGCCTCTGAATAAGGTCCTTAATACCTAGACCCGTTAATCTTGGTAATGTAACTCTTTCAGTGTAGCTCTGTTGAATGAGTTAATGTAGTCCATTGTGTTTAAGCTATTTGAGATAATAATTTCTAGGTTCTACAAGTGCATTCAGGGCACCATTAGACATGGCGTGCCGCAGTACAAAGGGTGCATGACCACATTTGTGGGCAGCTGTGGCTACACCACATTGGAAAGTATGCTCGGACCACTGTTGAAGGGAAAATTGCCACACCATGTTGTAATTGTAACCCCCGACTTGGTACCACTAAATGCATTTGAACTAAAGAATTTCAGTGCCCCTACACCTCAAAACATATGTGCGCCAAGATAAATATAACCTGGGGATTTAAGAAACATAATCTGTTCTTCTGTCTTTCTGTCTTTTTATACAAATCCAGTTTACAAGCCAAGATCGTGAAATTTGACATACTAGTGTATTAAAACTCAGCCGAGGCAACTAAAAAAATTTGAAATCAACATTAATTACTGTTAATTTTTAATTAATTAAAAAACACAATTTTTGCTGGATGCTCATTGTGGGGCCTTGCACTCAGTACTGCTGTCTGCTGCCTCCAGTGGGGACATTTAAGTACTTTCTTATCTCTACTTTATACTATTTCTGTCCTTCTGTCTTTCTATACCAATCCACAGTTTACAAGCCAAGATCGTGAAATTTTACATACGAGCATATTAAAACACACCCGAGGCAACTAAAAAAAATTTAAATTTAAATTAATTACTGTAACTTTTAATTAATTAAAAAACACAATTTTTGCTGTACGCTCATTGTGGGGCCTCACGGCATATGGGTAGGGCCTCGGAACGAGCATTTGGTGTTGTCATGTTTTGTCATGATGTTAATATTTATTATCGAAGAGAGCTTTAGCAGGCTTTCCCAGCATTCTCAGCTGTCTGACTGTACCAAATTGCACAACAACATTGACTTCTTTCTTCGAACTGTCTCAAAATTATGACATTGCAAGGACCCTGCTGTACTGTGAGCTGCCAAAATATTACACATGGAATGCTTCTGGAAAAGTTTGTATGTGCAGAAAACAGGGAGTCGCTGTAGATGGTCATCCTGGTATCAGAGCAACAGAAGCTCTTGGCCGTGTTTACACTATACATCTGACACATTTTGAATGCTTCTATCTCCGAAGTTTGCTTCACACCGTTAAAGGTCCTACTTCCTTCGAAGACCTTAGGACTGTTGATGGGGAAGTTTGTCACACTTTTCGTGGGGCCTGCCTAAGGACAGGTTTGTTGGAGGATGATGTGTAAACAAACATTCTTAAAATCCCGGGCAACGCCAGGTACTCCAACTAGTTACACAATAAATAGTGAAAAAATATCCTATAAATATCCATAAAGATTTATCATAATGAAAATACATTTTTGAAATACTATTCAACCACATGATGTAAATTTGCTGACACTTTTTAGATATGCAGTTCTCACAATAACATATTTATAACGCAGAGATTTTTGCTTTATCGTTCAACATTTTTGCAATATTTTCCATATTCTTTATAAATGTCACCTACTGTAGTGCATGCATTCATTATTGTACTTCAAATTGATTTTCACAGTGTAAGGAAATGCAACAGAATTACTTCTAAAAGCAATACAATATTGATGTCAGGACCCAGCCTTTTATTGCATTTCAATAATACTGATACCTGAAAAATTGCTGGCAGATGAATGAAATACCTTTGAAAATGGATAAGATTAAGTTACAAAAACATTATATATATATATATATATATATATATATATTAATGTGCAAAGGTTCGGCACTCAAACTGAAAAAGCAAAATAGCAGGGTGCCATCCTAAACAGGTAGTATATAGTCCAATGCTCTTCCGATGAGAGGTGTGAGAACCCACCAGGGGTAGAACAAAACAAAGGAGGCACTCCCTGAGATAGTAGAAAAAAACTTGTAATATACTTAAGACATGTGAATTTCAGTACAGATGTGTCAACGTTTCAAGGTCCGCAGACCTTTTCATCAGGACCTTGAAACGTTGACACATCTGTACTGAAATTCACATGTCTTAAGTATATTACAAGTTTTTTTCTACGATCTCAGGGAGTGCCTCCTTTGTTTTGTTCTACCCCTGGTGGGTTCTCACACCTCTCATCGGAAGAGCATTGGACTGTATATATATATATATATATATATATATATATATATATAAGGATTAAAAGTTTTTTATATTTATTTTACAAAATACTTTAAAGCGTTCTCTTGCTCAGGCATGAGGGCAAAGCCGGATTAATGCTGGGTACACACTGAGTCTCAGTGTGTACCCAGCGGATTGGTCAGAAGAACGATCCGCCATCAGAGCGGACGACTGTTAAGCTACACACACTGCTCAATATGTCTAGGCTGATTTCACAACTGGGCAGGCATTTAAATTTGACCGCCTAGTTGAGAAGCCAGTGTTGGCGAGTCCCTGCAGCCGGTGTACAGACGGTTGACAGGTAGCCCGTACACATAGGCAGTTGTATCGATATATCTTTCAAATATGCTGCAGGACCAACCTAATATGTCTGTGAACTACGTTGTTCAGACATATTGGATGTACACACGACATACAATATAGTTTGTTGATCGAATGAACAATATATATTGACAATTGTGTAACCCACATTAGAGCCCCTGGTACCCTAGACAAGATGCCATTGATCGATGAACGGTTTGGGGTCCTCCTCTTGATCCATTCACACCCTACTATTTACTTACTGAAGCTTACATGCATTATTAAAGTGCTATACATATACATACAATAAACACAACATACAAACAGCAAATTATATAGACACAGGGTGCAAGAGATTCTGCATCTCTTATAAACTGGAGGGGAAAGAGGAGAATAGGGCAGTGATTAAAAAGTGCACCTATAAAATAATATAATAAAAAATGATATCTACTGTAGTACAGAAGCCAATGTTGGTATAAAATATATATTGAATTTATTACATACTTGTTTACTCTCTCGGAGCGGCCGGGAGGCTTCTGAAAATTAGGTGGCACTGTCGGTTGCCCAAAAGAGTGGGTAAGTCTCCTGGTGGTTGCAGCCACCTCAAGCCAGTGTAGCCCCGCCCCTCTGCTCAGGTCAGAGGAGCATGTGCTGGGCTCAACCAGTAAGGGCAAAGCATACGCTCCTCTAACTTAAAGGGGTATATTCAGTTGGGTGCGAAAATAGCAAAAAACCTGCACTTGCGAGGTATTTTCCTGCAGGTGTGGGGTTTTTGCTATTCAATTAGGTGCGTGGGTTTTTTTTGTGTGCGCCGGGAGGTTTTTTTCACGCACCTCCATAGCAAACATGATTTTTCCGAAAAACATTAATTTTAGGAAAAAGCCTTTCCCTAATGCCGTTCTCGTGAAATTGGGGACTCCCCCTGCCCCGCGAGACTGGGCTAGGGAAATAGGAAATGTTTTTATCGAACTTGGTGAAAAAATAAATTCTAGAAATAAAACGTCCTAAGCAGCCACCTATACTGCTTTATGGATAATCTGTCCCAGCATGTTGGCACACAGAGAGAGAGGAATGAGAAGGACAGCTGAAGTAATCAGTTACAATGCCAGTTACCTATCAGTGAAAGGAAAGGTTGCTCATTCCAAACTCTGCTCTACTGAACTCCAAATGAACACTAAGGCACACCTCCCAACATGTGATGGGGAGAGAAGGACACTAATTTGTTAGGCAGAGCAGCTGTGAACGGGGCACACCTCACTATATGCCCAGCCGATCTCAACAACGCAGTCCTTGATCATGAAGGCAGTACAAAGACTTCAATTCAGCACTCTCCCACCTAAATCGGGATAGTTGAGAGGTATGCTTTATGGCATTACTGTAGTAGCTAAGCAGGGCCCCTACACATGATAAAAATAACCAATTAGGACTGAAATATGTAAAATCCACAAATAGAGGACATTACAGACTTTCAATTGTTCATTTAGTAATTTTAAAATTAATTTTGATTAACTGATTTTGATACTTAGATTTCACACCCAATTAAAAAATCTAGTTACTGCCATGATATCAACATAATATTTTGATCATTTTAAGTGGACTCACTACTATCAGAGTACACAATCTCGCAGAGCGTGCTGGACTAGAACAACTTGTGAATAAGGATGTAAGGACCCCGTGAAACTGTGCTTTGTTTCTATGGGTGACAGGGTGCCAAGTTCTAGAGACAGTGGTGTGAGATTCCCACCTCCCTGAAACCACCAAGGTCCCCTCTTCAGGAAGTGAGAGGGGGGGGGTCAAAGTTTTTGGATCCTGTGTGAAGTTTTGGTGGATCCCAAGAGGTGCACCTAGTGGCACTGAAAATCCTTGCACCTTGGTCTTTTAAAAGTTGTCGACGGTGTCCTGGTTTTCAGTTCTACTGAGCATGCATTGAACCAGCTAGCCGCAATGCCTATGCCACATTGTGAGCTTGCCTGCCATTTTACTCTGTCGGGCCTATTTGTATGTATTAAGCATAGACGACAGTGCTGGTTTATAATTCCAGCAATAGATACCTTGTATCAACTTAATTTATTTTGCTGAGGCAACTGAACGATAGTCAGCTGCCTTGGCAACTTGGTCTGGCCGAGGTAAGAGTCACCTAACCTCTTCAACGGGCCTCTCTGCAGGGATATGCGCTGCCTGGCTTCACACATGTACAGTGGAAGTGAAAGCTCCGACTTCGGCTTTCAGTTGCACATGCTGAAAACAAAAAGTTTGTAAAAACAGATGTTTAAATATTTTATTATCATCTGAAAAAACACTTCAGATGGCATTGGCTTTTTTTCACGTTCTGCACTGATCTAATTGGGTCCCTCCCAGTGTCCCTTGCGGCGCACGTGTTACACAATGCATGCACAGAGGGACTTCTGGGTCAAAAACCCGGTAGTCCCTCCTACGCAAAGGACAGCTGTACTTTGCACATTTCTAGGTACATACCGACCTTATTAACGCCGGTATGTACCCGATAAGTGATGCTTAGTACATCCCGCTCTGATAACTAGTAAAGGGACCCCCCAGTCCCAAACGTACCCCATTCATGCACCCAGATGGGTTGCCACTACGCATGCATTTTGTAGATGGGACAGATCTTTCAGAATTATTATATAGATGTTAATAATCTTTAAACTAAGAGTATTTATGGGGACGGGTGAAACATTTTTACTGACTCTTATTTACTAAAGTGCAGATTTTTAGAAATGGAGATGTTGCCCATAGCAACAAATCAGATTCCAGCTAGAGTCTAGAAGATAATAGCTAGAATCTGATTGGTTGCTATGGGCAACATCTCCACTTCTAAAAACCTGCACTTTAGTAAATATACCCCTTACAGTGAGAAGGGCACAGTAGAAAATAATTTCTGTCTTGTATTGTATTTCAGACACGGAGCTTAGGAGCAATGACTTACAAACATAAACAGAGCACCTTAGCCTGTAACTGGATGATGGTACAAAAGGATTAATTTATTTAGTGGTTCAATTAAGAGTTATAATGAGGACAGATTGCTGTATGTAATTAGCTCATACTTAAAGTGCTTTTACCCCCTCCCCTAACTAATCTTGAATCTAAGAGATATTAGCACTAGTGCATAATCTTCCTAATAACCAGCCATTCTTAGATATTCTGCACCTTGCAACGTTCACTGAAATCATACAGCATGTACAAGTGCTTTACCCACAATGTCTTAGAGGGGTATTCAATATGGGAGCGAAAAGTCCGTGCTGGACTTTTCGCTCCACATCGGAGATTTTCCTGGGATAAAGTATCGGGCGCGCGCCCGCTTTATCCCCGTATTCAATATAAAACCTACGAAAACGGGAAGCTGTGAAGTGGGATCTGTGTAAAAAAACGAAATTTTCCTGGAATAAATTGTAGGACCCCCCTAAAGTTGTAAAAACATGGGGCATCACTACGGGTACCCCCGTTTTAGCCTGCAAATGAAAGTCGGGGATTTAAATAGACGCAGCAGGTCTTTTTCCTTGCAGAAGAGCACTTTTTTCGTTTTTTTAAGTGGTCCCATCAAATTTGGGGTACATGAAAATGGGTACTAGCATATTTTTATTTCCCTAAAGTAAGTTTTAAAAAATTCTGCAACTATGCACCTGCTGCTAATAGCCTATTCTAGAAAACACCTGCTGCATACTTGCAGAATAGCCCTGAACCTATTTCCCTATTTTTAAACACTTTTTTTCCCAATTTTTTTTTTTCACCCCAATTTTTTTATTAATTTTTTGGGGTGTCCCTATTTTTTTTTTAAAACTTTTTTTGACGCAATTATTTTTAAAATGTCATTCCCAGGGGTGCAGGCTATTTTTTTTTAAGCCTGCACCCCTAAACCCCAATTCTGCACTTTTTTTCGCCACCTATTCAGTGGTGAAAAGTTATCCCCGTTTTTTTTCAAAGACTTTTCGAACCTGCGAAAAGTCTTTGAAGTTGAATACGGTGTAAAACCAAAACCAGCAAAAAATGACGTCATCGGTGCGAAAACATCGCAAAAATTTAGTTTTTGATCCATATTGAATACCCCTATTAGCCTAAAAAAAACAGATATTTCATATTCTGCAGTAACATTGACACCATCTACTGACAACATTTTTCTGAAATAGATCCCCTTTACGAACAGCAATGCTGTCAGATTTTTTTGTTATCCCTGAGAAACAGAGTTGGCCCCACATCACATATACCATTTATTATTATCGTTATTATTAGCATTTATTTATGAGGCGTCACAAATTTCCGCAGTGCCGTACACAGCAAAGATACAAAACAGGGTTAAACCATTTAACAGATTCCCAGAAACTCATAATTACAAGTGGATTCTGATAAAGAAAACAAAATTAACCAGTGCCTGTCGATATACTTGTGCATTAGGGAGTTTAGATTGTAAGCTACAAAGGCATACCTCCCAACTTTTAAGAACTGATGGTTGTGACTTTCTTTGCAAGAGCGCAGCCAAAATGGGGCGTGGCCTTGGGGCAGGGGATGTGGCCTCATGGTAACGCTGCACCTGCGAGCCACATCCTCCATTTCCATGATGCTGGGGGCATGCCCGGCATTCCTGGAGTTGCTGCCCGTGCCCCCAGTTCATCTTTCCAGTGAAGAGATGCCAAACGCATGCCCATGGCATCTATTCACCACGTGCTCTGCTAATCAGAGCAGCTGGTGAGCAGGGGGCCTCCCAACCTCCCCCACCAACGCAGGACACTGATAACAAGAACAGAAGAAAGTAGTGATGGGAAATCAAGTTCATTTTGGTGTTTAGGTCATTATGATCTAGTTCACTCAAAAGATTAGTTAATTTAGGTCATACTATGTTGTCATAGTATGCGTAGTAGCGTGACACAAGTTTAGGCCCTGCACCGCTGTGGTGTTTTCTTATCTCCTTACAAGGACCTGTAGGCGAGCGAGCATACGAAGAGCAAGAGTGAGCACGGTGAGCAATATCTGTACGTACTGTCTCTCACTGTCTGTTTGTCTCTACCTATCCGCCTTCCTTCTGGGTGTACAGTGGACCTTGCATCCCAATGCATGGGCGAGTCTTCACGTGGTGCGCGAGTACCTATAGGTGAAAACTCAGGATCTGAGGCCAAAAGTGCCAGTGATGATCTTCACTTAAAACCGGAATCTATTCCTCGGGTCGGTAGGGCGCGTCGGTCGACGTGAAGGACGGTTCTCACATCATCTCCTTCCTCCTAGGTCATCGTGTCCTTGTCCAGTCTGGAATTCCAGGACAATCTGTTCAACATACGGCCTGAAGTTGAGAGGGTGCGACGCGAGGTAAGATACAGGAGTACACCTGCTCGGCAGCAGGCACCACACCCCTCTTACAATAATATGCGAATGTATATATGTAATAAGATGACATCCTGTACGTGTGACAAGAATATAGTAGCACATTTTTAGACACCAAGGTTAAAGGAATTACAAGACAGTCACATTTGTATCCTAAACTCTAGAATATTTATATCTAATGTTTTACATAAACATGGCCTTATGTTACAAAAAAAAAAAAATTCCATCTTCTGCCACAAGGTGACTGAATTTAAATGGGGAATGTTGTTTGCGCAATGATGATTCATTAGTGGAGGTCGCCGTCTGAATGTGTTTTTTACCTGGATTTTCTTAATTCTGTGACAGCAGTGACGCATATTTTCCCACTTTCTTTTTATTTTAAAAATGCTGTTTTCTGAAGCAACTGACTGTGTATTGGGCAATAACATATTTAATTTTTTTGAATGTTTAAATTACAAATTGAACAGAGTATTACGTCATGCTAAAGTAAATTCTTGATACATTATATTACAGATAAATCATTTTTCCTTATACTAAGCACATTACTTTCTAGATCTAAACCTTAAAAACAGTTAGGCGTTAGCAAAAATGGCTGGCGGTTCAAATCCTGGCAGCGGCAGCCTGACAGAGGAGGAAATCCCGATCATCCTAAAGGTAAGTATGAACTAACCTAATTCTACCCCCTAACCTTAACCCTCCTTTAGGGTGCCTAACCCTAACCCCCCCCTATGCCTAACCCTAATCCCCCTTCTAAGTGCCTAAACCTACCCCCCCCTTCCCTGCCACCTAAACCTAAGTTCCCCAGGGGGGTGCCTAACCCTAACCCCATCTTCCCCTAGCCTGACCCTAACCTCCCAGGGTGGTGCCTAACCCTAAGTCCCCCCCGGGAGCCCTAAACCTTATCCTCTTCCCCCCGCGGCGCCCGGCATTCCTTCGATCGGGATGCCGGGTACCGGTCTCCCGGCGTTGGTAAAGTGACAGGCATCTAGATTTAGACGCCTGTCATTTAACCCTCGCCGGGATTAAGCAGACGGGAAGCCAGCGGTCAGCATTGCGTCCGCCGGCTTCCTGAATGTATACTAAGGATACTGGATTTCAACCTCTATACACATCTACCTATACCTTCTAAACCCTGCCTATAAACCTCTAAAATTTACGCTATTTGCGTACGCAGTAATACAGTAAAATAAAGACTGTAGACCTTGAACATGTGTTTCCAAAGCACAAAGTATTATTCAAGTAAAGTACAGTCAGTTACATGCTGTGATCTAAGTACAATTTAGCACGAAGAATTATACAGACCCAAGATACAGTTATACATACGTAAGCGCTCTGGACCAGATACCGGCATCAGCAAGAAACCTCCGTCAATCAGCAAGAAGACTCCAGAATGGGGTCACAACAAACACATTTATACCCTCACAGAAACAGACAACACAAAAGAGGGGTTTGTTGTTAATCTCATTGGTTCCCAGTGCAGGTGCATCTGTTACAGGGCATTTAACAGGTTGATTCAAATGGACACAGAACAACCTCTAACAGCTTGTTGCCTCCTCTCTTCCCCCTGCATGCAAATCTAGGCTGTTGGTTTCACAAAATACATTTTGGTGCTTTATATCTCTACGGTCCATAAGTTGAGAATGCATGTTGCGATCTTCACACCGATGATACCGGGAAGCTGTTGAGAAAGTGCAGATCAGAATAATACCAAACATGGCTTACTTATCATGTATTAAACCTTAGACACCAAAATAGTCTTTATTTCACAGCATTTGTAATAAATGAATAAAACTTGGATCTTATACTTTAAAGCTATGGAACCCTTTATGTGAGTGTACATTATGTAAGTATTAGGGGTTTGGGAAAATACATTAGTTAGGTTTATCTGATTTGGGGTAGATGTGCACACATGCAGCTAATAAACAGCGTTCGCATGCAGGATATTGTGCATTCGCTAATGTGCATCATGTTAACAGCGCAACTGTGCGTAATGTGCGGTGTTTATGCATGAGATTCTATTTATGATGGATTTAATATATATACATATATATATAGCAATAATTTTTAAATTGCATTGCAATGTTTTATTAGTAATGAGATTCACTCTCAAACAGGGTGGAGACCTCCAGCTGTGTGCTGGTGCCAAACTGTCTGATAGTGAGTTTAAAAGAGCAGATTTCTTACCATTGTTCATTCAGTCAAATTCAAGTGTCTGGCCCATTTTACAATTGCCACAACTACACCTGTCCACATGTGAGGTCTCTCCCTTTACATGCAAAAACACCCACAGTTCCTGGTGTATTGTCTATTCTATTTACGTTTCTCAGGAGGCTGTTTTTCTAGTTGTTTTGGTATTTCTCTATGCAAGGTTGTACCCAGAATGGGCCTGTCATGGCTTCTAAAAAGATTATCAAAAACCTTGCCATCTGTACTTAGCTCGTGAGTTGTAACTTAAAATGGCGTCTTGCAGATTCTTATTTTTAAGATGGAGTCTGGTTGCCATTCGCAAGATGGCGTCGCTCCAAGCTAATTTTACACTGATTCTGTCTCAGCCACTAAACCAGCTTCCACAGTCCACCCATTGATAGTGAACAACATGCTATCACACTCTGATTTAAAATTAATTTAGGCATACATTTATATATTACTTAATGTTATTAGAGGATGGCACAAGGTGGTTCTTAATCTATCAATAATGTGTCTCTAGGAGGGGACATAAAACTACCATTATACGCACACCACGGACCTTGGGAGATCATGTGAAAGATGTGGGGATGCACCAGTCCTATAAAGGAAGTTTTGATGGGGAATTAGGGACTTACATTATTTGAGGTGTTTTTAAAATAACATTTTGATAATACTTTTTATGCACATCCAAATATAATGCATTATATGATGGTATTTCTAGTTCAGGGTTGTAATGCAGTTCTACATTTACCTCAGTATTCATATGGGTACTACTAACCACCATCATAATTTCGCTCTTCCGATTTACCTTATTTTTACATTTTCCACACTTCAACACATTAGGAACACACTTGACACATATGCCAATTACTATGATGACAACCAATATAAGGATCAGGAGTTTACCTATGCTTGCGATCATTTCCTGGACCCACTCCCCTAGACCTGAGAACCACTTCACGGGGTTCAACCATGACACCCATTCCTCTACCTTTTCCTCTACTTCAGCCACTGAAGCGTTATGGTTCTTCCGAAATTCCCATTTTAGCTGCAGAATTTCATCCATCTTCCGGTGTATCACCTCCTTGGGGTCACTGGTGTTATTAGTAATATATGTGCAGCACTTTACTCCAAACTGGGTGGCCAAAGTTACGCAATACCCTCCAGTGACAGCTGTTAAATAATTTATCACTAGTCTGTGTTGCACCAGTTCTTTCTTGTACGCTTGCAATTCCCTACCTGTATACCTGAAGGTGTCATCATACATCTTGGTGATATTATCTATCAGTTTAGCAAGATCTTGGATATATTTAAAATTTAGCGTACCCCGAGCGATCCTGGTGGGATCCAATGCGACTAGCCAGTTGTCTCACTAATTAACTGAGTGGCTTTATGCACGTCACCAGGTATCATATTTCTTTGGTCTCTGTGTTCATACTGTGTGTGAAGATATGGTGATGGTGTGTTTTTATGAACACCAAGCATTTCACCATGTGTAAGGGTCATAATTTCTGGAAGTAGTCTTCCCAAATAACATAACAATTACGGTACTAAGATTGGTCAGACACTCCCCTGATTTGGCATAGCACTCCTCCTCCTGATTCCACTCATTCAGCACTGCCATCAGCTCCCATCTCCTCTATTGGTCCTCCATCACAGAAACTGGGTATCCCCAAACAGATCATCACGACAGAAACTCTGGAAGAAAGAACTAGGATGACCACAGCAGACCACTCCATTTCTGGAAGCACTGATCTACACATTTCTTTAGCACAGGTATCTCACTGCACCTTTTAACCCTCCCGGAACAGGCTCACAATCGACAGGTTCACGTTATCTGCCTCGACTCCGCCCCATATCTCCACCAGTTGGTTGACCTTTCTACAGTGAGTGGAATGGACCCAGGTATCTCTCTTGGCCACCTTCAGCAACACCTGATTCGGACCTTCCCAACGATCAGTCAAACAACCTGAGCTAAAAAAAATTTGGATCATAACAAATTCCCCAGGTTTGACATCATGATAGTTTGCATCAGACATGTTAGAAAATAACATTTACAATTTCAGTTGTTCTTACTCATCTTCGTGAGACCCTGCACAGTAACTACATTATCATATTTTCACATGAGGCAGCCTGTTAAACAGTATCTCAAAGGGGGACAGATAAAAAGACAGTCTGGGATGATCTTGATATTAATACCCATCACCTTACACATGTTCTGGAAGACGTCACCTGTGAAATGAGTACCCCTATCACCTTTAATAATTCTAGGGATATCGTATCTGCATACAAATTCCTGCAATTAAATCCTGTTATCAATAGCTACTGCTCTAAATATTGCCTGGGCCCTTGGGTTGGACAGTATTCCGAGTATTTGACCTTAGCCTGGCATGGCTGCCGTTTGTCATTAGCAACCTTGTGTCCTGTGTGTGAGAGATAAAGCACAACAGTTTAATATCATTTAAACATGACCTAAATACAACAATAAATTGTCCACATTTTACATTAGAACAGATCCATTGGCAGGTTGAAAAGATTGAGGTTGTGCATGAGGATATGAGTTTGGATGTTGTGTGGGGTGTGTATTTTGACCGTGTGTGGTAAGTGCATTGTGGTGTTATCTGCATTACTTCTAGAGCTTAAATACTAACGGCCAGTAGTTTCTCGCTCTGGATCTCTCTCTTCTTTGAGATGTTTTTGTCATGTTCTATGGCTGATTCTATGAGGGTGTCTATTGTGACTTCCCTCCAGCCAGGCTGTGAGGTCTGAACCCGGGTCTTTAGGTCTTCTTTAAGGCCATCCATGAGTTTGGCGACAATCATTCCCCTGTGGTGAGTACTATCTTTAATATCTTCTAACCCATTGTACTGGGTGATAGCCTGCAGAGCCCGGTCACAATAATCTTCTGCAGATTCACTTTCCTTTTGTTTTATGGTGAAAATTTTGTTCCAGTTAACTACTACTGGAAAACATATACCCAATTGAGTTATGATGCGGGAAATGTTACTTTGGTTCACTTCGTCTGTTAAGAGAACGTCACCATTCAATACACAATCCATGATAAATTTTGTCACATCAATATTACGTGGTAGACAGGCCCTTAACACCACACGCCAATCTTTGTTAGTTGGCTCATGAGAACTACCCAAATTCCTCAAAAATCTTTTACATTTGGCTAGTTCCTTTTTGGGATCGGGGAAATCATTCATGATGGAATTTAGTTCTGCTCTTGTCCAAGGGCAATGCATTACCACTTCCCTCATGGGCACTACTCCATTCGCATCAGCATTTCCATTCGGAACAGTGATTGTCCGAATGGGATGCAGAGCGGCAGCGCTGCTACCTTTGACCTTATTACCTGGCTGGGGGTTTAGTCTGTTGCTGCAACGTATAGTATTCACAACTTCCTCTACGGGTGCAGAGGATGTTAGCACTTCCCTTGCTGTTACCGATGGAGATGGAGGCACTACTCGTAATTGTCGTGGTGCAGCATCTAATATGTGTACAGCATGGGAAATGGCAGACATGACAATAGGCTCATCATCCACATCATAAACATTTTCTTTATGGTCGCTTAAGAGAGGGTACAAATTACTTGTTAAATTTTTATGTTTTTTTTTCAATAACTGTACCTGCACCCCCATCCACATAAGGTGGCGATGGTGCGCGTAAACTGCTGGCAATACCTTCCGCAATGCTACCTTGCCACACATGCGTGCCATTTTGCGACTTGCACGCATTGCAATTTAGCGCCGCAGGTGTATTTTCTGGCAAAGCGTTCGCAACGCTAGTTTGCATCGCTTACACATTTTTAAGTCACACATCCCCTTCATGCTGCCACAACTTTAAACATTCATAATATTTTGCCTTTTTCTCTTGAGAGCGCATCAGACTGATGTGATCCCGGACATTATCCAATACATCTTTATCAAAACTACCAATTCTGGGAAACGGTCTAACACTCTTCATCGTTATTTTAAACCATACGTCACAATACTTTATTGCATAAGTACCGTATTTAGTATGCATAATACGACGGGGCGAACCAAGCGGTGCTTCCATTAGCAGCACATCATTGTCTAACATTTCTATTGTTTGTGTGGCTCCCATCTTGGGACAACTACGTTTTTCAATAAAAATTTAAACTGGTGATGGACAATCAAGATACTTCCACTTACCTGTGGACGCCTTTGAAAAAGGGTGTATCCACGAACCCTATAGAGGACATCTAGATGTCTCCACTCACCTATGGGAGAAAAGCTGCTCTCACAAGAAAATCCTTTTTTGACTACATTTCAACTGCTAGGGGGCAGCAAAGGACCCTTTATTTTCCAGTTGATTTCATCCACCCTCTCACCAGCTCACAATCATAATCTAACCAAAATTATGCGGTTCAATTTTAATGTTCAAATAAGCCTAACAGATCACACACATTGATTACTGAACACTATAATCATGCTGGGAGCCAAACCCTAACAAAAATAACAACCCATACACCTGCTTTGTGTAAAGTAAACGGTATGCTGCTACCGAGTCACTAGGCCAACTCCTGCGCCGAGCACTTAAGGGTCCTACGATACCCATAACATTTTGGTCCTGTGTTACACCCTAAACAAGTACTCACAGTTACACACTTTTTTCCTGCGCAGAAAAACACGTTAACCCAGTTATTGGCAACAATTGAAAAATGTAAACGACTTTGTTTAAACCTTGTGGCAGCACTATTGGAAGTACGTATACGCTATTGTGCGACTAGTCACACAACCGTATGACTTAACGTTAGCTGCGTACGCAAAAGTGTGTATTACGTGCGCAAAAATGCGACTCAGCCGCGTGCGCAATACTGCGGCGCCTTTTTAGCGTAAAATACTATCAACAAAGGAAAACAAACTTTTTCCTTTCTTGTCCCTGGATTCTAGTCAGCGTACCTTGACTCACACGATAACGGATAGCGATCTCTCAGCATAGAGTGGTTGCAGGGAAAACTGCGTGTGGCCACTATCCACCCTTTGGTGAGATATCGATAACCGTATTTTATCATGTGAACAGGTAAGTGACCTCACACTATGAACCCCCATCTAAGGATACTGGATTTCAACCTCTATACGCACCTACCTATACCTTCTAAACCCTGCCTGTAACCCTCTAAAATTGACGCTATTTGCGTACGCAGTCATACAGTAAAATAAAGACTTTAGACCTTGAACATGTGTTTCCAAAGCACAAAGTATTATTCAAGTAAAGTACAGTCAGTTACACGCTGTGATCTAAGTACAATTTAGCGCAAAGAATTATACAGACCCAAGATACAGTTATACATACGCACGCGCTCTGGACTAGATACCGGTATCAGCAAGAAACCTCCGTCAATCAGCAATCAGCAAGACGACTCCAGATTGGAGTCACAACACACACATTTATACCCTCACAGAAACAGACAACACAAAAGAGGGGTTTGTTGCTAATCCCATTGGTTCCCAGTGCGGGCGCATCTGTTACAGGGCATTTAACAGGTTGATTCAAATGGACGCAGAACAGCCTCTAACAGCTTGTTGCCTCCTCTCTTCCCCCTGCATGCAAATCTAGGCTGTTGGTTTCACAAAATACATTTTGGTGCTTTATATCTCTACGGTCCATAAGTTGAGAATGCATGTTGCGATCTTCACACCGATGATACCGGGAAGCTGTTGAGAAAGTGCAGATCAGTATAATACCAAACATGGCTTACTTATCACGTATTAAACCTTAGATACCAAAATAGTCTTTATTTCACAGCATTTGTAATAAATGAATAAAACTTGGATTTTATACTTTAAAGCTATGGAACCCTTTATGTGAGTGTGCATTATGTAAGTATTAGGGGTTTGGGAAAAGACACTAGTTAGGTTTATCTGATTTGGGGCAGATGTGCACGCATGCAGCTAATAAACAGCGTTCGCATACAGGATATTGTGCATTCGCTAATGTGCACCATGTTAACAGCGCAACTGTGCGTAATGTGCGGTGTTTATGCATGAGATTCTATTTATGATGGATTTAATATATATATACATATATATAGCAATAATTTTTAAATTGCAATGCAATGTTTTATTAGTAA
The DNA here is from genome assembly GCA_031769625.1 of Taudactylus pleione. Taxonomy (NCBI): domain Eukaryota; kingdom Metazoa; phylum Chordata; class Amphibia; order Anura; family Myobatrachidae; genus Taudactylus; species Taudactylus pleione. Next base: position 9,032,468 of record JAUIMM010000134.1, read on the forward strand.
TGAGATTCACTCTCAAACAGGGTGCAGACCTCCAGCTGTGTGCTGGTGCCAAACTGTCTGATAGTGAGTTTAAAAGAGCAGATTTCTTACCATTGTTCATTCAGTCAAATTCAAGTGTCTGGCCCATATTACAATTGCCACAGCTACACCTGTCCACATGTGAGGTCTCTCCCTTTACATGCAAAAACACCCACAGTTCCTGGTGTATTGTCTATTCTATTTACTTTTCTCAGGAGGCTGTTTTTCTAGTTGTTTTGGTATTTCTCTAAGCAAGGTTGTCCCCAGAATGGGCCTGTCATGGCTTCTAAAAAGATTACAAAAACCTTGCCATCTGTACTTAGCTCGTTGTAACTTAAAATGGCACTGGTCGCAAAATGGCGTCTTGCAGATTCTTATTTTTAAGATGCAGTCTGGTTGCCATTCGCAAGATGGCGTCGCTCCAAGCTAATTTTACACTGATTCTGTCTCAGCCACTAAACCAGCTTCAACAATACCGTCATCCATACCTCGTCTAATCCAGGTGCATTTCAGCACCTGTGGCAGATGCCTATTAACTGTAGGTCGCATTATGGATGCAATGCATCCCACCAATGATCGCATGCATACCTTAGTAACGCTGCATGCATGAAGATTTTAGCAAAGGACGGGTCTCCCGATAAGAACAGTCCTTTGCTTAGTGGGGATTCCGGGCTAGCCCGGAAGTCCCTCTGTACATGCGCGTCCGTCAGCCATCGCATGCGCAACCCTCAGGGGACCCTGAGTGGGATCCTTTTGGGGTAAGCTCCAAGAAGAAGCCCATAGACTTCTATTAGACAACACGTTTATAGATGGTGTTGCCTATTGGGTCCAATACGGTATTTTCGGAGGTTTGACCGCATTGTTTCAGCATAATGCATCTCACCCATGTAATGAATTATCCCTTGGGCTGTGCGGATCTATACAGTAGCTGCTGTTCTGCGTTTAAGGTACACGCTGGCAGGTCACCTGTCCATACCTGTCCAGGAATCAGCAGGCAGCAAGCTGCCAAGAAAGGCAGCTCAATTTCACTTGTGCTGATGTGGGCATTAATGGTAAATAACATGGTGAATAGGTTGCTGAGGGCAGATGATATTGCAGTATTAATTGCTACTTGGCAAGAAATGGCTGTCAGAGGTAAGGTAGTGCTGGCAAGACTTTAAGCTCTCACTAGCACGTCCCTCTCTCCTCCTCTCTTCTTGGGAATTTATCGATCTGTGTCCTTGTCTTAAGGCTCTTTTATAATATATACTCTGCTCTATTTCTTTCATATACCATGCCGCCCTATAATATTTTTGAGCTCATTAGCCGGCTCCTAAATAGAAATGTTATTATTTAATATAAAAAAAAGGTTCTGTTTCTTTCAGCATATGTATCAAAACTTGGAGAGAGATAAAGTGGAAAGAGATATAAAGTACTAATCATTCAGCTCCTAAGTTTACAGGCTGTGTTTGAACAATGACAGGTGCTGATTGGTTGGTACTTTATCTCTCTCCAACTCTTGATACATATCCCCTGTGGAAAACTCATTTGCAAGAAACACTATATTTTACATAATTCCATATTTACATGTGCTTTATACTGAATACAGTTCATGAAATTCAGTGTGGCCGTTGCACAGCCATTTTGCTTTGTACACATTTAAATGAAGAAATGAGTTGAGATTACTTTAAGGGCAACTCCCTATGAAGTTGTTTAACTGAAAAAGTGTGCAAGTGCTTGACCATTTATGTATAATTCTGGGCAAGTGAAAGATTCGCACCAAATATAGTGATGAGAAACAATGAGCCTCTCATGAAAAGAATCTCTTTCTATTTGACTGCCAAGCAGAGAGAGAAACTATAAGAATAAACTATGTCTAATCTAATGAATGTTAATTTTAAATATGCTTGCATAATGTGGAATAATGTAGGATGTTCTAGGAGTATGATGTAAATGATGTAAGGGGAGTATTAACTTAATAGAGTTAATAGGAAGGTATAAAACCTCTGTACTGTAATCAATCGTTGTTATCCTTGCATTACAACCCTGGGGGATATGTGCTCCCAGTTAAGGGCTAGATCTATTTTTAATTAATTAATAAATGACAATTTCTTAAGTATACTGGATTGGAGTCTATATTACTTTTATGCAACAATGAAACACCGGGTAAAAGTTAGTATTAGACACCCCAAAGAAACAGAACCTTTTTTATATTAAATAATAACATTCTTATTGCGTGCATTTTACAAAAGCTGCACATTATAGATACGTTAAAGTCCCTATACGAAGGTTGAACCCCACATTATTTGTAAAAAGATGTGTTTATTCTCCTTGCATGAAACAGTACCTACCCTCTATGAACATGGCTCTTCTCTGCATTTTTACATCCGATCACGGAGCAACAGCTCACACAGAATTTGGAACATCTTCACCAAATCAGTCATTCAACGAACTTTGGACTGCTTAAAGCACAGGTGCCTTGATGGGTCTAGAAGAGCCCTCAGCTAAGTATCAACAGTTGTGAGTGACATTTTTGATCTGTGTGCTATATTTCATAATGGTGCACTTACTTTGTATATATTAACCCCAGGGAAAGAGTTGGAATGACATCTGTGCACCTGGCTCCATGTAAGTTAATCAGAGGTGGTTGCAGGAGCAGAGGAAGTTTATGAGGCCTCTGGGCCTGATTCAGAGCCGGACGCTCTGACAAGAGCGCTCACTCTGAATCATTGCCCTCCTACCTAAAATTGGTGACCACCCACAGCTTATGCGAGCGGCCAAAAAGATGGTCGCGATGGTCAAGACCATCGCGACCATCGGGCTTGCGACGAGACCCTGCGGTAGGCGTTCCCATGGGAACGCCTACCGTCTCGCTGCCGCAAGCCCAGGAGTGCTTTTGGCTCTATCAGAGACAAAAGCACTCCCACTGACATCACTAGTGATGTCAGTGGGGCCGGCCCCAGACGGTAGGCGTTCCCATGGGAACGCCTCTGTCTGGGCAGCAACCCCCCGGCACGCCCACCAAAGGGGGCGTGCTGTCACTCACCATCGACAGCACGCCCCCTTTGGTACGAGACCCATTGCGACGGCTTGGCCGTCACTATGCGGGTCTCGCGCATGCGCACTAGGGCACCATCGACCCGCTTGCGAGCGCTCAGCGCTCGCGAACGGGTCTGAATCAGGCCCTCTGCTCCATGTGGCTGATTCGTGTGCTGCAGCAGGAAGATCATTATCTTCACAGTCCTTTTACCTGCAGCTACAGCAGGTTCTTTCATAAGTTCCAGGAGACACACAGGTGGTGAAAGTTCCATTCCTGCTGGCAGAGATACTTTTGCCTCTTTAATGCATTATGCATCCACCTTCGGAAGTGGCTGAACGAATGTTAGAAACAACAATACCATGTAAAATTTTATTTTATATATGTTTTATCTTTATAACAAAACATTTCATAGAGAACTTACCTGTTTGTGACGAAGCTTAATTATTATTACCAACACTTCACTTGTAGCCAGGTCCTTCATTAATAGTAAGGAACAGAAATGTAAACCATTTTCATTTCTCAACAACTTTTTATTTTTATTTTTTAAAATAATCTAAAAATACATACAATAGAGTCTGCGCTCAACCAGTTGGTGTTGGATAGTAATGCTATAATGAATAAATAGTAAGATAAATGAGAATGAAATGATGCTCGTGGGCAGGAGTGATGTGTAAAGGGTTTATTGTACCAAAAAAAATGCGGGGTACAGGGATGATTGATATGGAAGACACAATGCTTCTTAATGATGTGAGAAGGGAATAAGGGTATGATGGGGCTGAAGCTGGTGATAAGGAAAGGATGGAGGTAAAAACAAATAAAAAATACAAAATAATTAATAAGAAAAAATAAAAAATGAATCAAAATGTCCGCTTGTAAATGTCCTGGAGTAACTGTCCTAGTGGGTGTTGTGCTCTGGAGGGGTGGCGTCCCGAGCCTTCCGGTCCAGCAACTTACCCGGTCTTCTGTGTCTTCTTTAAGATGAAATCCGTGTGTGCCTCCAACTCTGCTGGAGTGTGCGCCCGGTTGCACACTCAACTAGATGTCCGTGTATCACCGAGAGCGGGGATCACGTGAGACCGCTGACAGCCGCTCAACCCACCAGCCGGCTGGGAGACTGAATGCTGCAGAGGAGGGTGGCTGTCTGCTGTGTCGGCTATAACCAGAGCACTGCTGCACTTCCTGGTGGCAAAATCCCGCGATCGCATGTGGGATCTCGCGGGCACTGACAGGGAGTCAGCTGTTGGTATTGTGTTCAGTGAGAATGAGATAATGGTGAGTCCAGCATGTAGCGGCTCTCAAGCCTTCATCAGGGACTGAATGTAAGTATGTAATGGATCTCTTATATACTAAAAATAAATTTTTTAAAGAAAAAAAAATATACTTAAATTCTAATTTCATTAATTTCCAATGCAGTTATTTATTTGATAGCATGTAAAATACAGGCTTAAAAAATTAGCAACCATGAGAACCATTTTCAGAAGCCAACGGGTGATGACATGATAGTGGACAAGAGTATAGACAGGACCATACTGTTATAGTATATATTGTTACAATTTATATGACTCACCGTGGAGATGTTGTGCTGTTTAATGTTCATCTCTAATCACCACACCAAACAACTTGGTACCTTACAGGTCAATACAGACCAATATGGCCCACTCAGAAGGTGACATGTCCATCATTGGTCACCCTGGCATTATGGCGGTGGTCCTGATTTTATCCATTGGATGTCTCTTAAAGTTCTAACACCTCATCCTGATCACAGTAACTATGCATCAGATAAACTACCAAAACATTATGCTTTTGGGATATCTCATTCCAATGGTATTTGTGATCACAGCCACTAGAAACCTGGTGGTATTATGCAGCTTCTTGACCATATTATTGATAATGACCCCAAATTGTATGGGGAAAGAGGCTAATGGTGGGTACACACTGGGCGATATTACTGAACGACTGCACGATTACGACATCGTAATCGTGCAATCGCTCAGTAATCGTGCACAAATCGTGCACTTTTATGTCGGAAACGACCAGCGATGCGCACTCCCGCTGGTCGTTTCCGACATTGTCCATCGCCTGAACATGCAGCACAATCTGACGACCTCGTCAGGTTGCTGCATGTTGGGGAATGGGGGAGAGAACCCGGCGCTGAACGATATCGTTAATGATATCGTTCAGCGGCTGTGCTCAATGTCATGAACGACATTGAGCACAGCATGCCGGGGACACACTACACGATATCGCTCAGGGAGCATATCGTGTAGTGTGTACGCACCATAAAGAGTGGATACACTTGAAAAAGATACTGATTACGAGAGCGGACCTAATCTAAACTTTAACAACGCCCCAATGAAAAGCATTGAGAATTTCTTCATTTTACTCTTCATGAGCCTAAGGAACCACCCACCTACCTGTCTTACTGGACACAATAAAAATTGTGTGTGATCTTTTCAGTCCTCTCAACTGCTTAGGGGTTTACAATACTAATCAAGGATTCATTGGTGTATGTGGCCTGGTGTCTTCAATGGTGGGTATCATTACAGGTGCAAATCCACTATTAAAATAAAATAAAAAATTATTGGGATAATTGAAAAAGGGGACAATGATAATTAGAAAAAATTGTTCACATGCTGTTGTTTGCTACAAATGAAAATTTTTACTAGAGCATATCTACAGTATGTTAGAGACGGGCGTTTCAAGAGAGGAGGGGGCCCATGTTCATTCCCCGTCCAGGGTCCCCTCCTCTTTCCCCGGCGGCCGGCAGTGGACTGATGCATCTAACCTACCGACCGCAGCATCAGTAGACTCTGTGCACTAGAGTGTGCCCTGAGTCTACTGCACATGAGCAGGTCGCCAGGGAAATGGTTCCGCTGCCATTTTCCCGATTATTTAATCGCTGCGCATGTGCAAAACGAGCAGACTACATCCATCGATTGATAGGTGCTACCAGATAGAAATTCTGCAGTGAAATAGTATTTACTTGAACTGTTCACAGCACACTTATTATAAAGTAGTTATATTGGATATTATTTATCATTTGTAGAGCACCAAGTCGTTGAACAGTGGGCCTGATTCAGAGCCGCTCGTAAGCAGCCGCTCGTTCGCTCCGAGCGATGTTCGCACATCTGCGCATGCGTATGGGTCGTAATGCGCATACGCCAACCAGTCATTGCAGTCGGAAATATTGTGTTCGCAAAATAGCGAATGCCTGCTAATTTGAGTGACAGGATGAGGCGTTTGTGGGTGGTAACAGGGGAAGGTGCTTGAAAACGGGGAGTGGAGATCCGAACGCAGGCGTGCCAAACGGTCAAAACAGGCGTTTAATGGGAGTGCATAATTAACAAAGCAGCGTCATCGACCACGTCACTTGGTTGTCTTTTAGCCTGAACTGTTCGCATGATTGCGGTAGGAAAATCCAACCACAAGCACTGCGAGCAGTTCAGACGCCTTTCGATGTACTTGATTAATCTAATAAATAGCGGAGATGACGTATGATTACAAAATAGCGAGCGCATATTTCGTTCGCTCGTTCAGACATAGAGACGTCAACAGACCGCAAAGAGCGAGCGCTCTATTTAAATATCCGTCCCCTTTTTGTGACCGAGCGAGCGCAAATAGCGTCCGGCTCTGAATGAGATCCTGTATACACAAGAAAGAATAATGTCTTCTTGACAGTATTATTAATAAAGGCGAAAATAGAAATTAAATAGCGTCCGGCTCTGAATCAGGCCCAGTAATTTGTAGTCTTCACCCACAGTAATGCTCAACAGTTTACATTTTTATTTACATTTTTACTACTTCATCAAAGCCGTCCAGCTCTTATCCTAACCTGCTGCTACCTGCTCCTTCCTCCCTGTCCACCCCATCTGTGTCACGCCTGTTTATCTGCTCCTCCCCATTAGAATGTAAGCTCTCACAAGCAGGGCCCTCTACCCATGCGGTTTTCTCATTACTTATACCTTCTTCTACTCCTCACTCCCCACTAGGGCACCTATTACAGTTGTTTATGCCTTGTGGTTTATTTAGGTGTTATGATCGCTAATGCAGCAATGTATATAAAACTTGTCCTGCATTACACAGTACTGTAAGACACTGGTTTCTTGTTCACTCATTTATGTACTGTGTAAGGCGCTGCTGAACACTTGTGGCACCGTATAAATAAAGGATAATAATTGTATTGTGTTGAAGTTGGAATGTCTTATTTTCATGGGAAGGCGGCTGTTCATTATCAGGATCTTAGGTCTTTCTTGCTGTAGCTTGGGCTCTGCTGTAGAATTTAACGAGTTGATCGATTTCTGCTTTGCATATTTTTCCCTGTACAAACGGTAGTATTAATAGGCATGTTTTTCATGTATTTTCATGCTTTGTATTATGACATTTGTCCATTAGTATTGCACAAACAGGGAGGTGGGGTAAAAAAGAAACAGGGGATGAGAGTAAATATATTTGATCAACATACAGTGACATGGCCAAATCATGAGAACCGTTCACAGAAAATATCATATAACCTGGGGAGCAGTTACAGAAGCAATATGTCATCTTTATAAACCATAAAAACCTTATAAAATATATAGGAAGAGAGGATAAATGACTCTTCAGTCTGCTGCCAGTCTGTGAGTGGGATCACAGAACGGGTCATGCGCCTGCGCAGATTCCCTAATATCGGGAATCTGCGTTCAGCAGTGCTCTAGCAAGCACTGCTGAATCAGTGCACAATGGCGAAACCACAGTAACGCTGGGTATATACTATGTGATATATCGTTCCTGCAGCCAACAACTATGGGCCTGATTCAGAGCCGCTCGTAAGCGGCCGCTCGTTCGTAGTCAGTCGATGTTGTCCAACCACGCATGCGTCGGTGTAACAGTGTGCATGTGCGTACATCTGATTGCGGTCATTTTTCAGTCGATCGTAGACACAGCGAACAGGAAGTGACATGTCAAATGTGATTGACAGAATTGTCCGTTTTGGGGTGGTGACGGGGGTGGAGATGGAAAAACGCAGGCGTGTCGAGGCGTTTTTTGGGCGTACATAAATTATCTTATGCGAGCGCCAAATGTGAATGGAACAAGTGATACGTCACTGTCTCATCCAATTTCCATTAAGACTGCTCGCTCAGCTTGTGGTCTGGTATAGTCTACCACAATGACGATGGTCTCTTCGTACTTCCCTGGGCTCATCGATGGTGTAGCGATTTATCAATTGCGGCCACAAAAACAATCATCTTTTAATTGCAAATCTGCTTGTAAGGTGTTTAGGAAATAGACCTTTTTTAGTAGCTAAAATCCAAACGCAGGTGAACTACTCAGCTGCTAATTATTGGGTCGTACAATCAATTAGCTAACAATTTTAATTTTTGGGGGGCTTTTAAAATATTTGTAAGTGTTTCTTTTTTAGGGAAACAATATTGTACGCATGTTTGTTTATTTGCTTATTTTTTTTTGAGGACAAGAAACCAATCGTCCTTTTGTTTTTTGCTAAGTGTTAATTCAAACTCATAAATTGTTTTTAACCCTTGTTTTGTTTTACAAAATTAAATGTTTCTATTTCCATTGTATTTTTTCTAAGTTTGTTTGAGGGATTACCTTTTATTCCATTTTGGAATAAATCATCAATAAAATTTTGCAGATTTTTTCATAATTTTATTAAATGATTGTGTCCATTTTTTTTTGTTTTTTTTTGTTTGCCAGAAACATATTTTTTATAAGGATAAAAAAATTTAAATTGATTTGGCCCACACACACACAAAATAAGTGGCATTTGAACTTTAACAAATCAAAACAATACAATTCACAAGAAAGGAGAGGGAGGTTGTTGTCATGAAGGAATAGGGGGCAAACACAGAGATGGATTGTGGGGTAATTAGCCAGTGCTGTCATCGCCATTTAGGCCTTTTAGCCAGGGGTTGGAGGGAGCCAGAACGGGCCCGGGAGCTCCTTCAGCTGGCCTGGCCAGAGGCAGATGTTGTGGCCTCTGGACTAGGCATAGGGCTAGGCACATTTGGAGGGATGGGTGTTGTTGTGCCAGAGGTGGAGGGTCCTGATGTTCCCGCAGGAAGGGAGGCCGGCTCCAACATGTGCTGGCGAACGAGCTGCTCCAGGGCATTTGCAATTCTTACGTTGGCTGCAGTATTTTGCTCCAGGGCGTCCACCGCCCATAGCAGATTGGCGTCCATCTTCAGCAGAATCTCGATGTGCTGATCCGTTTTAACATTGAGATCAGTGAGAAGGGCCACTGCCTGCGAGGAGGAATGCCCTGGACTGTCTGCCACAGGGTCCCCAGCCGGATCTACTGCTTCCTCCCCTGCAGAGCCAGAAGAAATTCTGCGGCCAAAGCTCTCCTCTGGAGCAGACTCATCCGCCTGTGTCTCTGTGTGAAAAAAGAGAAAAGATTCAAATTCAAAACGAGATATTTTTCAAAAACATTTCTGAGTTGTTAACATTACAACATTTACCTGGGGCAACATGAGGAGCCGCAAAGTCTGGCATGTCGGTATCCATGTTCGACACGCCAAACAACTCCTCATCCTGCACACACCCCTGGGCCAGCTCCTCCAAATCCGTGAGCTCAAGTGACACAGGGGTGGGACCCCCACCTGTTCCCCCTGCATGCCTAGCCCTATCAGCCATTTTTTGTTTAAGCCGATATTTGAAGTCGCTCCATCTGTTGGTTAAAAAGTTGGCATTATTACTGCAGTATTTGCCCATGTAACCATTTTTTATTGAAATGTAGCTTTTACGTACCGGCGTTTGACCTCCCGGGTTGAACGTTCAAACTCACCCACCCCATTGACAGCACTGGCTATGTCGTCCCACAGTTTCCATCTCTGGGTTGCACCTATATTCCTTGGTGCCTGTGCCAGGTTGTCGTTGCACATTTGCACCAAAACCTCCATCTCCTTCCTTGTGAATTGTGGCTGTCTTTTTTTTTGGCCCTAGTTTGCCTACTAGGCCCAGCAGCCTCTTCAATGGCATCCTCCACACCTTTTTTTTAAATGGTAGAAAAATTTTAAAAGTTAAATGTTTCAAAATTTAATGTTAAACATAAGCATTTTCACATAATTTAGAAAATAATTACATGGCGCCTCTTGGCTAGTACTTTGCTGCTCTGTACTCATTGTCTTTTCTCAATGTAGCAGACCGATTTTGGCCTTCAGTGACGTTTTTATACATGCGTCAGCATTATTCGGCCGCATCATTCCTTGTGCGTTCCTATTGTCCATCCTTAATTTGAGCGGGAAAATAAAGCCTATTTATGGCTTGGTGTAACTCCATTCGAGGTCGCATTTTTGGATTGTTGGAGGTTTTCGGTGTAGTGGTTTGTTCATGGTTTCTGGTTTTTTGAAGGAGTAGTTGGTATTGTTGTTAAGTTTGGTTTTTTTATTACTTTGTTTCTTTACGTTAGCATTTTTGTGGGTTTTTTTTCTAATTTTATTTATATTTTTGAGTAAGTATTTCATAAATTCCCCTAAAAATTTTTTAGTAAATAGTGTTCATTTTTTATTTTTATTTTTTTACAGTTATTTTGGCAGTGACCAAGTGACATTTTCTAACTTTGGGATATTTGTCTGTTTTTGGTAAGTTTTTTTGGTTTTATGAATTAACAAATTCGATGTGTTGGTCTTAGCATATGTTTTGCTAAGTAATGTGTGTTTTTTCAGTGTAAAATCATGTCTTAACTCTAAATGTAGCGTACTATTTTGCGAACTAATGTGTGTGGTTTTTTTCAGTGTAAAATCATGTCTTAACTCTGAATGTAGCATACTATTTTGCGAACTTATGTGTGTGTTTTTTTTGTGTAAAATCATGTCTTAACTCTAAATGTAGCGTACTATTTTGCGAACTAATGTGTGTGGTTTTTTTCAGTGTAAAATCATGTTTTAACTCTAAATGTAGCGTACTATTTTGCGAACTAATATGTGTGGTTTTTTTCAGTGTAAAATCATGTCTTAACTCTAAATGTAGCAGACTATTTTGCGTACTAATGTGTGCTCCCTTCTCTAAAATTTCGACAAATATATTTGGCTTAATTCCTAGTTTATTAAATTAATCTTAAAAATATTTTCTACTTTTGAAATGTAGGTTGCTTTTCACATGACAAGACCCAGGCCTGTAAGAATCTTTGGTTTTCTTTGAAAAGATAAGTATATTTTTCTTCACACATTTGTCTAAAACAATAACTACCTGGCTTAACATTTCAGGTTGATGTTGGTCGTATTATATTGGCCATGGTTCCAGAACCCGACCAACCTCAACTTCGTCCCAGGCGTAGGCCTCATAGGCGTGCAAGGCCCCAGATATATAGAACACGTGTCACCCTTTTTGGAATGCCAGATGATAAGGTGTTAAGGCGCTACCGTCTTCCATCACAAATCATCATAGACACTCTCTCATTAATAGAGAGTGATCTTGAATGGCAAATTGACAGTCCTACAGCAATACCACCACTTACACAATTAATGTCGGTGTTACATTTTTGTGCCTCAGGATCCTTTCAAACCACCATTGGAATAGTGGCAGGAATATCCCAATCCTCCTTTTCAAGGATCCTAAGGGCAGTGATGGAGGCACTTTTTAAACACCTCCATCATTTTATTAAACTGCCATTGGATATGGGTTCCCTTAATGTGGTGAAGGTTAATTTTTACCAAATTGCTGGCTTCCCACACATCATAGGGGTTGTGGATGGCACTCACATACCACTTCAGCCTCCAGCAAGGCTGGAGGCTATATTTAGGAACCGAAAGCACTTTCACTCGATGAATGTAATGGTGGTATGTGATGCCTCCCTCCAGATCCTGTCCCTGAATGCCAAATTCCCAGGCAGTGCACATGATTCCTTCGTCATCCGGCAATCAGGGATTTGGCACAAATTAAACAACCTACAAGCTGGTGATGCGTGGCTTCTGGGTAAGTTGACACCTACTGTTGAAACCAATGCAAAGCTTCGTACACAATGGTCCTGATGTTGTTTTTTTATATTTTCACAGGAGACAGTGGTTACCCTTGCACGCCCTGACTGCTCACTCCTTATTTGGTTCCCACACCAGGGCCACAAAGTCAGTATAATTCCGCACTTACAGCCACCAGGCAGGTGGTGGAGCACTGTATTGGTCTTTTAAAAGGCCGATTCAGATGCCTCCACTGCTCTGGTGGCGACCTCATGTGTTTGCCGGCTATGGTTTCAAAAATTGTGGTCCTGTGTGGGATATTTCACAACATCGCCATAAGGAGTGGTGTCCCAATGCAGCCAGAGGATGCCTTGCCTGAGGACGGCCCCCCGAGGTTGGTCGAAGGTCAGTATGTGGGGGGGCCATACGCAATGAAGTTGTTGCAAGATTTTTTAGGTAATTATTTCAACAAATTTATTTAATTGACACAATGTAGACATGTAATATTTTAATGTACACTTTTAACTTTTTTTTTTGTTTTTTTTTGTTTTATTCCCTAAAATGACCATAAAAATCCATGCATACTACCTGATCAACAAAAATGACTTTATGTGGACATATTGGATATAACAATGATTTCTTCTCCTCATTTGTGGATTCATGTTGGCATGCTACTTCTTCAAACAGTTCCTGATTTTTTTTTTTGTGGGTTTTGGTGATTTTTAGACTATTGTGTGTGTGTTTTCAATGTTTGAATTTATTGTGTCAGTTCACTTGGTGTTTATTATTTGTGTGCATTAAAAAATTTTTTAACGTTACCCAACCATTTCCATCGTAAATTACAACCAAGTGTAACCTGTTTCAAAAAATGCAAAGTTGCTTAATGCCTAATACTGTAATTTCTTAATTTGTAAACTTTAGTACCCTGCTTTGTTGCTCAAAACAAACCCCAAAGGTATTATGGTGAATCAGTATGTTGTACATTCTAGGCCTAAGCAGGTAGCTTTAATTTTTACAATACCCCCCCAAAAAATTAATCTCTTTTGGAGGTTAGTTCTACAAACCTATTGGTATTGTTATGTGTTTAATGTGCAAGCTTACATACTTACTTGAGCTTTCTACAAACAAATGTACATTACTTAAAAACTCAGGGACAAATAGTAGACTTATGTAAGGTTCAACAATCTAAGATTTACAGACAAGGAATGAGACTTAAATAAATCAAAATAAACTTTATTTTTTGGGTGTTTTTTTGGCCTTGTAAAAATATTAGTGGCGCAGGATCGCCAAAAGATGGTCCAATGCCACCAGCATGGCAATTACATGGCCCCGTATATCCACTAATCCAGCCGCAATTGCCTCATTACGCCTCTGGTCCTCTGTGGGTTAAAAAAATGTGAGGATTACTAAAATGACACCTTCATTTAGATTTTAACAACCAAGCAAAAATTCAGACAATACCAAAAAAATACATCAGTTACCAAAACATGTCCAAAACAAAAGGAATGCAAAAAGATAAGATTTAAATCAAATAAGGGCCCAAAAAGAAGAACAAAAAACCTAACAAAATTCCCAAAAAATAAATAAGCCAAACTACATTTGTTGGTAGCGTAAACAAGAAAGACACAAGTGTGAGTGTTTGGACATGTGTCATATGTGTAAGGGGAAAACATCCTTGACATTGTTTCACAATGATATTTTTTAAAAACATTTGAACTACTTTACTATTTTGAAATGCACAGGCAAAAGGACAACATCAACCAAAATAAAACAAACATAACAAAAAAACATAGTTTAAAATGTAAACATACCGGGAACATTGCTGACTGGGCCTGGAGGCCCGAATTTCTCATCGTCAGAGGTGGGCCAGTGGCTCAGGGAAGGAGGAGGGGTAATGTGGGATGAAGTGGAGGGTGAGAAAAAGAGAGGGGGGGTTTGAGTGGAGGGGGAAGTTGGAGGGATGTTAATGTGAGGAGAGGGAGGGGACTGACGGGCGGCAAGGTCTGGGGTGGAGGGGGAAATTGGGGAAGAGTGAGATGAGGATGTTTGGGTAGGAGTGGGGGATAGGGGTCGAGACACACGTCTGCGTCGTGTGAGTCTCCGCTGTGCCCCTAAATGATGGAGAAAAACATTTGTAATTACAAATTGGCTTTTAGTATTTGGAATGTCAACAAAAATATTTTGACAAAATCAGGGCTATACTGTAAACATGCACACGCAGGTATGTCCAAAATAAACAAAATCAGGGCTATACGGTAAACATGCACACGCAATTATGTTCAAAATAAACAAACACGGCTATACTGTAAACATGCACATGCAGGTATGAGAAAAAAAAAGAAAAACATACACAGAGAAACGTACTTTCCACTATCTGGAGACGCAAACGGGCCAGCAGGAGTGGGGATCTGCGCCTCAGTTACGACCACCTACGTTCCAGCTGGCCGACATATCGGCAATAGCCGATGGAACGCAGGCGGTGGCGCACCTCCGCGTAGGCCAGCCGCTTGCGGAGGTTGGTGATGGGGTGCGGATAATCGGTTATTCTCCGGTCCATCACCTCAGTGGGGACCAGGAGCTCACGGTGACAAAAAGCTGCGGCTCTCATGATGGCAATGATTTTTTTTACACAAAACAGTTTTAATAAAGGTCCAAGAAAAATTTGATTGGCTAATGTACTTTGTAAATTAACAGGAACAATTTTATTGGTTATTGTATGAGTCATGTGACCTACACCCTCACAAATATAATGTGAGTTATGATAGGCTTGATGCAGTGACATGCATAAGCTAATTTAAATATCCAAATTAAAGTATTAAAATCTGCCTATAAAAATAAAAAGCAAAACAATAGCAGCATTCTAAAAAACTATTAATTTCGAAAAACCATCCCCTTGGTCAAACCGTACGTATTCTGCGGGTGAAATGACACAATAACAAGAATAAAGTTCATTGACATTGAAAAAAAAAACAGGATTGCAAACATGTGAATAACAATTAAGGTAATTAATATAGTGATTGCCATTAATCGATTCAAGTATGTTTGCAGAATTAAATAGCAGGCAATCGAAAAATGACAGGGCCACTTCCGGAATTGACTTGTGCGAGCGCTCAATGCAACCAAAGAGGAGACGGACGCTCGCTATTTTGAACGCTCGCTAGCTAGAGAAGGGGTTGGGAGAATATGGGGCGGAAGGTTAGCTACGAGCGAACATACGAGCGAGCGCTTAAATTTACATTTTTTTCGCTCTTACGGTGGACGAGCGAACGGCCACTTGCGTCCGGGTCTGAATCAGGCCCTATGTACTAAGCCTTGGAGATGGATAAAGTGGATGGAGATAAAGTACCAACCAATCAGCTCCTGTCATTTTTCAAACACAGCCTGTAGAGTGACAGTTAGGAGCTGATTGGTTCATGTACTAAGCTCTGGAACGTGATAAAGTGGAGAGTGATAACTGACCAGCCACTCAGCTCCTAACTGTCATGTTACAGGCTGTGTTTGAAAAATAACAGTTGGGAGCTGATTGGCTGGTCAGTTATCACTTTCCACTTTAAAGCTGCATACACACGTAAAGATTTTCTGTCCAACCATCCAACTAGTTGATTGGTTGGAATGAAAATCTGGTAAGGTATGAAAGCAAATGACAATCAGCAATTTGCTCCCAAATACCGGAATATGGACAAAAACTGTTGTTTGAACAAATTGTTTAGATCAAACATTTAACAAACTTGTCTGACGACCATTTTCATCTGTTTTCTGGCATTTAGGAGCAAATTGCTGATCATCAGTTACTCCCATACATTATCAGATTTTCATTCCAACCAATCAACTAGTTGGATGGTTGGACAGAAATTCTTTACGTGTGTTACCAGCCTAAACACTTTTCAGAGCTTAGTACATATGGCCCTTTATCTCTATTCACTTTATCTGTCTCCAAGGCTTAGTACATAGACCTGAATATATTGTTAAATTTGTCGGCTCGTGTGCACACACAAGATATATTGCATCCCGCCGACGGACCCATACACTGGCTGCAGAAAATGCAGTCTCTGTCATCACAGCTGGGTGGACATTTAAATGTTGATGTCTGGCCAGACATATTGAGCATCCCATTGGTAAGTGCCGATGTTACCAAAATCAACCGCTCGATCTGTGGGTCAGTCGCTTGATTGGGCCGTAGTGTGTACCCAGCATAAGTTACTGTGATTGTGATATTTGGGAAAGTAGCCTAGATAATGGCCCATAGGGAATGCCTCAGAGGGGGACATGTCTATAACTGAGTACAATGCTGCTAGGAGTTACAGCCCACGAGTCACTGGTCACCCAGTGTGCTCAGTGCTGTACAGTATTATGGTGTGCCCAGTGCTGCACAGTACTATGGTGTGCTCAGTACTATTGTGTGGGGATGGACATTGGAAGCTGATGGTCAGCAACCATCGCATCGCTGGATTTGATGTCGGAAGCCCAGCAACCATTCGATGCCTGGCTTCCGATGTCCATCCCTAGTATGGTGTTCCCAGTGTTGCACAGAAAATTGGTGCACCCAGCGCTACACAATACTATTGTGTGCCTGAACTATGGTGTGCCTAGTGTTGCACATTACTATGGTGTGCCCACTGCTGAAGAGTACATTGGTGTGCCTGAACTATGGTGTGCTCAGTGATGCACAGTACTATGGTGTACTTAGTACTGCACAGTACTATGGTGTGCCTAGTGCTGAATCTTACCTGCTGTCAGTGTGGACCCAGCAGCATGAAATGTCCCTTTCCCTTTACAGGCAGAAGCAGCTAATCTGGTGAAGGGTATGCAGTCGGGAAGCCGGCGGACCTAATCCCGACATCTGGCTTCCCGACTGCTTAATCCCGGCAAGGGTTAAATGACAGGTGTCTAAATCTAGACGCCTGTCATTTTTCCGATGCTGGGAGCCCGGCGCCCGGCATCCCGATCGAAGGGACGCGGGGGGGAGGGTTAGGTTTAGGGTTCCCGGGGGGGGGACTTAG
This sequence comes from Taudactylus pleione, assembly GCA_031769625.1. Classification (NCBI taxonomy): domain Eukaryota; kingdom Metazoa; phylum Chordata; class Amphibia; order Anura; family Myobatrachidae; genus Taudactylus; species Taudactylus pleione. The sequence goes on from JAUIMM010000134.1 coordinate 9,049,396, forward strand.
GGGTAGGCACCCCCTCGGGAGGTTAGGTTTAGGCTAGGGGAAGGGGGGGTAGTGTTAGGCACCCCCGGGGGGGATTTAGGGTTAGGCATCCCCCGGGGGACTTAGGTTTAGGCGGCGGGGAGAGGGGGTTAGGTTTAGGTACTTAGAGGGGGGATTAGGGTTAGGCACTGGGGGGGGAGGTTAGATTTAGGCACCCCTATGGGATTGTTAGGGTTAGGGGGTAGAATTAGGTTAGACAATACTTACCTTGGACGATCAGGATTTCCTCCTCTGCCGGGATGTCGCTATCGGTTTTCCAACCGCTGGGCATGGGTCCGGCGGTATATCATCCCGATTCCTGGGGAAGGCATGAGCAGCAGGAGTCCTGACAAACAGTTGAGCTTATTTCCCCTACATGCTAGGGACCTGGAAGTGACATCCAGTGAGGGCGGAAGTGCAATTCAATGCCCATAAAGTCCACCTAGAGAAGAAACTTGTCCCCTCACGGGCTCGCTTCGGGCACGGTGGCTCGCTATGCTCATCACAAGATTATATTCCCCCTCTATGCCCACATGGATGGTAGGGAATGACGTTGGACAGTAGCTGATGACGTCAGGGTCCTCTCCGGGAAGGGCAGCTAGACACTACCCAAACCACAGTGGTTCCCAAACTTTTTTGAATCACGGCGTTCTTGAGTATCAGCAATATTTTCACAGCACCCCTAAGCCAAAAGTTTGTTATTGAGAAATTCAGAAAAAAATTATTAAGTAAATTGTGCTTACTTGTCATCCTTCAGTTATGTGGTGGTGGATAGGTCTTTGCGCATCTGTTTGTCCACATATTTACATTACATTGACCATTAATAATTTGATTTGGTGCTGGACCACCAACCTGAGGCACCACTGCAAGTGTTCTAAGGCACCCCAGGGTGCCATGGCGCACAGTTTGGGAACCACTGCACTATCACAAACAAACTCATCAAGTCCCGTTCCCTTTTTTCAACTCTCCAGACCCTTAGGTTCCTGGGACAGTGGTCGACAGTGGCCATCTTTTTGAAGCCTGCTATGGGGGCAGACATTTTCTGTAAGCCACTGCTGGTTTACTTAACACAGTAGAGCACAGAGGGCCTGATTCAGCTTTGGGAATAGAGTAAGATAAAGCAAGTAACTGGTAACCTGGACAAACCATGTTGCAATGAAAGGGGTACAAATACATACATTTTTTGCCATGTAGGGCAAATACTGGCTGCTTTTGCATGTAGCCCACAAATACTGCCCCACATTCAGTGCTGCATGGTTTTACCCTGGGGCACAGTTACTTGCTATATCTTACTCTATTCCCAAAGCTGAATCAGGCCCAGAGTGGCCATGAATCATTAAAATTGTGTCGACCCAGGGAGCAGACGGCGCCCTGACCCCCAGCCAAGCCCGCCCCTGTGTCCAACGACATGCAACAGAGCAAACATCGGTAACTTCAACACACATCGGGGAGCCACGCAGCTTTCTAAGTCAATTCTGACCAACCTCAAGCACTGCAACTCAGCTGACATGCAGGAAGCTCTCATGCCGTGAAGGAAATCGCAATGGCTAATTTATGCACACTCATGAAATGGAGTTCAGACACGCCTACATTCCGGGAGGGGGCAGCCAGATCGGCAAATCAAGGGGGCGTGACTGGTGGAGCGGAGGTGTGGCCACACGATCGCATCATTTTGGCCCCACCCCCGCTACACAATGATTACCGGCATTGTGAAGCAAGGGGCGGGGTAGAAATGACTCGGTTCGGCAATAGTCGCATCATCGCCCCCCCTGCTGCGGGGGATTCTCTTATTACTGCTGGTGGGGCTGGAGGGGTTGGCGGCTGCCGGGAGGCTTGCCTGCCTTTCCGGGGGGGTCGAGAGCGGCACCCGATTTTTGAGAGGCTCCCGGCCGAATCGGGAGGGTAGAAAAGTATGATTCATGTGCCTAACTACCCCCCATTGCCACCCCCAAACACTGACTACCTGTCACTCACTTTGAATCCTCTGTGTGAGGTTGATCACAATACAATCGCTGTGCATGTGAAATGTGGCATTCGCAATGGCTAATAATCACTCGATCTGCGTAAATATCAGCATTGCATAAATCTCTAGTAGGTATTGTGAGGAAAGAGATATATTAGAAAAAAAACATTTATTTAATCTCTGGTAAGAGCAGAAGAGACAGCTCGCAAGCGGGTCAATGTTAGGCCAGTGCGCATGCGCACGACGGAGGCGGCTCCGTAGTGCGCATGCACGAGACCCGGATAGCGACGGGCAAGCCGTCGCTATGGGTCTCGCTACAAAGGGGGCGTGCTGTCGATGGTGAGTGACAGCATGCCCCCTTTGGGGGGCGTGCCGGGGCGTGGCTGGCCAGACGGAGGCGTTCCCATGGGAACGCCTACCGTCTGAGGCCGGCCCCACTGACATCGCAAGTGATGTCAGTGGGAGTGCTTTCGGCTCTGATAGAGCCAAAAGCACTCAGAGCTTGCGGCCACGAGACCCTACCACAAGGGTCTCGTCGCAAGCCTGATGGTCGCGATGGTCTTGATCATCGCGACCATCTTTTTGGCCACTCGCTATAGCTATGGGTGGTCACCCACAGCTATGCGAGCGGCCAGGAGGCTACTCTAAAAAAAGAGAGGGAGGGCACTGATTCAGAGCGACCGCTCTGAAAGAGCGTCCGGCTCTGAATCAGGCCCAGAGGGAGACCGGTGATTGGAAGATTTGATACTGATGTTTGAGTCAGTGCAGTGGGAGGCTAGGAGAGAGCAGCACATAACTACCTGTACAGCAGCGTGGCCGACGGCACTCCCCTCATATATGTATGAATGTTTGTTTTTAATGTTTTTAATGTTTTCAGTCTTTTCCTGTGTTGTTTGCATAAAGAACTTAATAAAGTGTTATATATGAAATATAAGTGTTATATATATATATATATATATATATATATATAAAGAATGAAAAATAAATAAAAATAGTCTTTTACAGGTGTGTGAATTAAACTACCAAAGCAGATTTATAGTATAATTCCAAAGAATGTTTCTGTTATTAATGCTTTCCTTTTTGGTTTACAAACAGATTTTATGGTTATTCCATTTGTTCTGACCTTTGCTAACGCATCTAAATGCATCAAGCCAATCATAAGTCCCAATATATTTTTGGGGGTTTTTCACATGACTCACACATTAATTTATAGAATTGTTCCTTTTAATTATGAAAGTACATTAGCCAATCAGATTTTTCTTGTACCTTTATTAAAACTGTTTTGTGTGAAAAAAATCATTGCCATCATGAGAGCCAGTGCGTTCACACGTCGTGAGTTGATGGTCCTTACTGAAGTAATGGACCAGAGAATAACCACACGCCAGCCCCCCGTCACCAATATAATTAAGTGGCGGGCGTACGCGGAGGTGCATCGTTCCATGGGCTACCGCCGGAACATCGGCCAATTGGAGCGCAGATGGTCTGATCTGCGACGCAGGTCACCACGCCTGCTCGAGTCTCTGCGGCTGCGGATCAATCGGCGTAAGTGTATATGTGAATGGTTTAATCTTATTTGCATACTGTAGTTTGCTAATGTAAATTATCATTAATGCGTGTGCATGTTTTCAGTATGGCCTTGTTTTGTTATAAATTATGCTTTGTATTTGTGTATGTGAATTTAGGCTAAAGTTGTTTTTTTACTGTATGCCAATTTAGTTAATCTTTTAAACTATCCATCATTCAGGTCAAGAGCGGATAGTGAGGTGGCGAAGGCCAGCCCGACCCCTATCCCCCATTCCAACCCTCTCTTCCCCTGCCTACTCCTCCCCAAATTCACCACCCTCCCCTGACCTTGCCATTCATATTTCCCCTCCCTCTCCTGGCCCCCAATCCAAAACCACCCCTCCCTCCCGTGTCATACCCATCCATATTTCTACTCCCTCCCCTGATCCACCCTCTCCATGTTCCACTCCCTCATCTCTTTCCCAACTCACCCTTCCCACATCACATCTTCATTGGCCGACATCATCCGAGGATGAGATTGGCCACTCTGCCCCAGTTCTGGATGCTGCAGGTATTTATTTTATTTTTTTTGGTGGAAGTAATGTTTTGAAATGTTCCCTATATGCATACACTGTGGGTTGTTTTGTTTTTTGTTTTTTTGACATTATATTTCTTTTTTATCCATTTTCTATTCATTTTAAATATGCCCTGTGTACCTAAAAAATCCACTACCACTTGTGTCTTTCATGTTTGTTTATTAATTTTAACATTGTCAACTTGTGTTAGGCTTACTTCACATGCAAATGTTTTAGTTCTAACCACTGTTATATATATATATTTTTTTAAAATTTTTACATTTGCTTTGTGTTTGAAAGTTTACAATGTGGAGTTTATTTTAATAAATGTGAAATGTTTGCCCCATTTTGCATGGTATCTTATCTTGTTTTATATGTTAATCCTAATGACTATTAGAAAAAATATTAATGTCTACATTTTAGTAATACACACATTTCTCTTTCAACAGAGACATGGATGCAGAATGATGCAATATTTGAGGAAATTGTGTCTGCGTGGCCATATTATTGGCATTCTAGTTTGTTTGGACCATTTGTTGGCCTTAAGGAGGCCTTAATTGTGCTTTATTTGGTGTGTTACAGTTGGTCATTTGTTTTTCTAAAAATAAAAAATTTGGTTAATAACTTTTTTTACTTGCCTCTAACATTTTAATCCCTGGATAAATAATAAGTTTGCATTTGTTGAATGTGTTTTGACATTTTGAAAAGGAATATTTGGAAACTCCAAGTAATTATGAAAGTGGTCATTTTAATACCATTACATTTAATAAGATTTTTTTCAAATTCCTAAACACACATTATGTTTTTTTTTTATGGACACATTTACATAAATGTGTTTGTATTAGTCTTTCCCTCCATACTGCTTCGCCATAATACCTTTTGTTATTAAAAAAATAAATAAAAAAAAATAAAAAACTGTGTAAAAAGTGAATTTGTATAAAAAAAAATTAGCCACATTTGCAACAGTTTACACTTGGGCCAAAATTAAGAAGGTATTGTCCCATTTTTAAACTCCAAAAATTTGGTGTAACTTATCATAAAAAACAAACAAACACATTTTTAAAATCAAACATTTAATAAACACAACACAAACACGCTTAATATACATGGCTGTAGATGTAGCATGCCAACATGTTTCCACAATTCATGGTAATAATTCATTTGTCCAGATATAAAATCCCATTTTGGAACATATTTGTCACAGTCGTTTATTTTCAGGTAGTATGCAGGTTGTTTATTTGTTGGTAAAAAAGAGAAAATTAAAAAAAATTACCACATTGGAAATTTAACAGTTAAAAAATATCATATTACATATGTTTGATTAACTAAATGAGTGAAAAAAATTACCTGAAAAAAGGTGCCACAACATCATCATGTATGGTCCCCCCAGACACTCTCCTCTGACCAACCTCAGGGGGGCCATCCTCAGGCAAGGCATCCTCTGGCTGCATTGGGACACCACTCCTTATGGTGATGTTGTGAAATATCCCACACAGGACCACAATTTTGGAAACCATAGCCGGCAAATACATTAGGTCGCCACCAGAGCGGTGGAGGAATCTAAATTGGCCTTTTAAAAGGCCAATGCAGCGCTCCACCACCTGCCTGGTGGCAGTAAGTGTGGAATTATATTGACTTTGTGGCCCTGGTGTAGGAACCAAATAAGGAGTGAGCAGCCAGGGTGTGCAAGGGTAACCACTGTCTCCTGTGAAAATAAAAAAAAATCAGTACCATTTTTAAGTCAACAGTGTTTGTTTTTAAAATTAAGGGTACCACTTACCCAGAAGCCATGCATCACCAGATTGTAGGTTGTTTAATTTGTGCCAAAGCCCTGATTGCCGGATGACAAAAGAATCATGTGCACTTCCGGGAAATTTGGCATTCAGGGACAGGATCTGGAGGGAGGCATCACATACCACCATTACATTCATTGAATGGAAATGTTTTCGGTTCCTAAATATTGCCTCCAGCACTGCTGGAGGCTGAAGTGGTATGTGAGTGCCGTCCACAACCCCTATGATGTGTGGGAAGCCTGCAATTTAAAAAAATGTTTGCTTAACCACATTAAGGGACCCCATATCCAATGGCATATTAATAAAATGATGGAGGTGCTTAAATAGGGCATCCATTACGCCCCTCAGGATCCTTGAAAAGGAGGATTGTGAAATTCCAGCAACTATGCCTACTGTGGTCTGGAAGGATCCTGAGGCACAAAAATGTAACACCGATATTAACTGCGTAAGTGGCGGTATTGCTGTTGGATTGTTAATTTGAAATATCTGGGGCCTTGCACACCTACGAGGCCTATGCCTAGGAGGATGTCCAGGTTGGTCGGGGTCTGGGACCATCGCCACTATAATTCACGCAACATCAATCTGAAATGTTAGACAATGTAGTTATGTTTTTGAAATTTAAGAATGTTAAAATATACTTATCTTTTTTCATATAAAGAAGAATCTTACAGGGTTGGGCAGTGACATCTTGCAGTAAACCTACGATTTAGATTTTGTAAAGAAATATAAAAAATATGATTTTAAAAAAACAAGACAGGCTAAGGCCAAAATATCAAGAATGCGTGCACTACACAGATGATGTTGAGTTATTCTTGGATTCTACAGTAAAATTGTAATGTACACTTAACCCACAGACAGGAGATGGTCAAACTATACACAATACATTAAAATTAACACTTAATGGTACGCTTAACCCACAGACAGGAGATGGTCAAACTATATGCAATACATTAAAAATTTATAAACAAAAAAATTGCTTTGCAAAACCAACATGTTTTTAGGTACACCAATCTGCATAGCGTGACCCCTAAAAAAACCTTGAAAAATGTACAGAAATAATGGGTTATAATGTAGAAAAAAACACTTACCAAACAAAGACGAACACACCAAAATAAATGAAATCCCAAAAACCCACACACAAAAGTCCAAAAATCACCAAAACCCACAAAAAAACAAAATCAGGAACTGTTTGAAGAAGTAGCATGCCAACATGAATCCACAAATGAGAAGAAGAAATCATTGCTCCCGAAGTTATATCCAATGTGTCCACATAAATTCATTTTTGTTGATCAGGTAGTATGCATGGATTTTTATAGTCATTTTAGGGAATAAAACAAAAAAAACAAAAAAAAGTTAAAAGTGTACATTAAAATATTACATGTCTACATTGTGTCTATTAAATAAATTTGTTAAAATAATTACCTAAAAAATCTTGCAACAACTTCATTGCGTATGGCCCCCCCACATACTGACCTCCGACCAACTTCGGGGGGGCCGTCCTCAAGCAAGGCATCCTCTGGCTGCATTGGGACACCACTCCTTATGGTGATGTTGTGAAATATCCCACACAGGACCACAATTTTGGAAACCATAGCCGGCAAATACATTAGGTCGCCACCAGAGCGGTGGAGGAATCTAAATTGGCCTTTTAAAAGGCCAATGCAGCGCTCCACCACCTGCCTGGTGGCAGTAAGTGTGGAATTATATTGACTTTGTGGCCCTGGTGTAGGAACCAAATAAGGAGTGAGCAGCCAGGGTGTGCAAGGGTAACCACTGTCTCCTGTGAAAATAAAAAAAAATCAGTACCATTTTTAAGTCAACAGTGTTTGTTTTTAAAATTAAGGGTACCACTTACCCAGAAGCCATGCATCACCAGCTTGTAGGTTGTTTAATTTGTGCCAAAGTCCTGATTGCCGGATGACAAGAATCATGTGCACTTCCGGGAAATTTGGCATTCAGGGACAGGATCTGGAGGGAGGCATCACATACCACCATTACATTCATTGGTTCCTAAATATTGCCTCCAGCACTGCTGGAGGCTGAAGTGGTATGTGAGTGCCGTCCACAACCCCTATGATGTGTGGGAAGCCTGCAATTTCGAAAAAATTTTGCTTAACCACATTAAGGGCCCCCATATCCAATGGCATATTAATAAAATGATGGAGGTGCTTAAATAGGGCATCCATTACGGCCCTCAGGATCCTTGAAAAGAGGGATTGTGAAATTCCAGCAACTATGCCTACTGTGGTCTGGAAGGATCCTGAGGCACAAAAATGTAACACCGACATTAACTGCGTAAGTGGTGGTATTGCTGTTGGATTGTTAATTTGAAATATCTGGGGCCTTGCACACCTACGAGGCCTATGCCTAGGAGGATGTCCAGGTTGGTCGGGGTCTGGGACCATCGCCACTATAATTCGCGCAACATCAATCTGAAATGTTAGACAATGTAGTTATGTTTTAAAAATTTAAGAATGTTAAAATATACTTATCTTTTTTCATATAAAGAAGAATCTTACAGGGTTGGGCAGTGACATCTTGCAGTAAACTTACGATTTAGATTTTGTAAAGAAATATAAAAAATATGATTTAAAAAAAAACAAGACAGGCTAAGGCCAAAATATCAAGAATGCATGCACTACACAGATGATGTTGAGTTATTCTTGGATTCTACAGTAAAATTGTAATGTACACTTAACCCACAGACAGGAGATGGTCAAACTATACACAATACATAAAAAAATTAACACTTAATGGTACGCTTAACCCACAGACAGGAGATGGTCAAACTATATGCAATACATTAAAAATTTATAAACAAAAAAATTGCATTGCAAAACCAACATGTTTTTAGGTACACCAATCTGCATAGCATGACCCCTAAAAAAACCTTGAAAAATGTACAGAAATAAAGGGTTATAATGTAGAAAAAAAAACACTTACCAAACAAAGACGAACACACCAAAATAAACGAAATCCCAAAAACCAAACAAAAACAATCCAAAAACTAAATAAAAGCAAAGTAAACACGTATTAACTTTTAAAATGTGAAAATATTACCAAGTTATAATAGACCCAAATTAAAAATTACAAACTTAAATCCAAAAATAATCGAAAATTTATAGTAAAAAAAAATGCTAACGAAAATAACCAAACCAAACACAAATCTCAAAACACACTCCAAACTCTCCGCCCAAGACAATGACTCACACTCAAACTCCATTCCAACGCCAACTCCAACAACAACAACTCCAAACAACCCACCCCGAAAGAAGGCCACAAAAAAGCCTTAAATAGCCAGAACTTTCCCGTTCAAATCAATGACGCACAATAGATGCGCCCGCATAATACACACGCATCTATAAAAACGTCACGAGAGCCCACAATGGGTCCACTGAATTCAAGTGTCTCGTCATGACCACTGAACAGCAGCAAAGCCAAAATCCAGGAACTCACAGTAAGTAGCTCAAAAAGTAAAGTTTAAAAAAAATATAAAATAGACAAATAATGGGGTTTTTTTTACCTTTTTGAAAGGTGTGGAGACTGAGAATGAGGAGGCTGCGGGGCCTAGTACTCAGGCCAGGGCCAAATGCAAAAGGCAGCCTCAATTCACAAGAAAAGAGATGGAGGCTTCGGTGCAAATGTGCATCGATAACCTGGCACGGGCACCCCAAAATATGGGTGCAATACAGAGATGGAAACTGTGGGAGGAAATAGCCAGTGCTGTCAATGGGGTTGGTGACTTTGTCCGTTCAACCAAAGAGGTCAAACGCCGGTACGTAAATGCTGTAACCTATTTCCAAAGTTTTATTATTTAAAAAAAAAAATACCCTAAATTTTTTAACAACAGATGGAGCGACTTCAAATATCGGCTAAAACAAAAATTGGCAGATAGGGCTAGGCATGCAGGGGGGACAGATGGTGGGCCAACCCCAGTGTCATTGGAGCTTACAGATTTGGAGGAGCTGGCACAGGGGTGTGTGCAGGAAGAGGAGGTGTTTGGCATGTCCAACATGGACACAGACATGCCAGACTTTGCGGCTCCACATGTTGCCGCAGGTAAAAAATTTTAAAATTTTTCTAAAAAATGTAGAAGTAAAGTTTCAAATGTACTAATTTTATTTATTTACAATCTTTTCCACACAGGCACAGAAGAGGACGAGTCTGTTCCAGAGGTGAGCTTTGGCCGCAGTAGATCTGCTGGCTCCGAAGGGGAGGAAGCAGTATATCCGGCTGGGGACCCTGTGGAAGACAGTCCAGGGCATTCCCCCTCGCAGGCAGTGGCCCTCCTCACAGATCTTAATGAAAAAACGGTTAAGAACACCGAGATTCTGATGAGGATGGACACCAATCTGCTACGGGTGGCGGGTGCCCTGGAGGAAAATGCTGCGGCCAATGTTAGAATAGCAAATGCCCTGGAGCAGCTCGTCCGCCTGCGCATGTTGGAGTCGCCCTCCCTTCCTGCCGGAACATCAGGGCCCTCCACCTCTGGCGCAACATCGGCCTTCCCTCAAAATGTGCCTAGCCCTATGCCTAGGCCAGAGGCAACAACATCTACCTCAGGCCAGGTGCAGGAGCACACGGACAAAGTCATGCTCCCAGCAACACCAGGCCAAGCGGACGAAAAGGCGTTGACAGCACTGGCTAATTTCCACAAAATCCATCTCTGTGTTTGCCCCATATTTGTGCACCCCAAAACCTCCCTCTCCTTTCTTGTGATATTTTTATTTTGTAATATTTGTTATTTGTCCAATTGACACTAATTTCCTTTTTGGCAAAATTTAAAAAATTACATTAATAAAATTTTTGTGCAAATCCAAAAACCAAAAAAATAAATTGCTTTGAAATTTCATTATCAACTGGGTAAAAGGGACTGCAACAAACATACTTAAATACATGAGAAAGATCATATACTAAAATATTTGCACCCAAAAAAAAAAACAGGTAAGTAAACAATAACACAAGCTAAGCAATTAGTAGGTGATTATCTTTGTGTATTTAAACCCCCCCAAAAAAATTATTAGGTGATTGGTGTTGTGCTATAAAAAAAACTAAGGAAAAGTGCCAACAACATGCGTACGAAATATAGCAAATAAAACAAGCACATTTCAAATAACTTAACAAATGAAACATTTATTAGGTGATTGCTGTTGTGATTTCCAAACATACAAACAAATAGGATCACAACATGCGTTCCAAATTTAGCTAATAAATCAGGGCCATTGCACATCACATTATAACAAGTGATCCAATTATTAGGTGATTGGTCTTGTGCCTTATTAAGGAGAATAGCAAATCATCGATTCGCTAAGGGAGCTATGAAGACACCATCGTCTTTGCGAGATCCAATACCCTACCACAAGCTGAACGAGCAGTCATAATGGAAACTGGATCACACAGTGACGTATCACAACTTCCGTTCAAATATTGCGCTCGCACAAGATAATTAATGTACGCCCAAAAACCGGCTTGACACGCCTGCGTTTTCAAATCTACACCCCCGTCACCACCCATAAACGGACCATTCTGTCAATCAAATTACATAGGTCACTTCCTGCTCGCTGTGTATACGAGCAAAAGAAAACTGACAGCAAAGATACGGCCACACATGCGCAGTGATAACCGGACGCATGCGTGGTTGGAAAACATCGAATGTGTACGAGCGAACAAAGAATTGCGTCCGGCTCTGAATCAGGCCCTAATTTCTAATTTGGAAACACCTTTGCATAGTTTGTCCTTGTTGCATACTGTAGATCCAGTATCTGCATAATTTGATGTACAGTATTGTGGCCTATGCACTAATAGCACAATGCGGGAGATTTCACCGAAGTCTCCGACAAAGTGATAATTAGCACTTCAGATCGCAGTCTCCGTTATTACTATTAGCAAAGGGGACTACGATCTGACCCCTTTGTACTAAACTCTAAAAAGCAAAGATTTTTGGAGTTTGGCCTCAGTAGTTTACACCATCTTCACATGGTGTAAACAGCTTTAAGCCTATACAGATCTCTCTCCCACAGTCTCCGGCCGGTGGTGGTACCTGACACTGGGCACTGCTGATTGCAGATTCCCGATGTTTGGGAATCTGCGCAAATGCGTAGGACCTGTTCTGCACATGTGCAGAATGGGTCTGCAATCACGCATGGAGTTAGCAGCAGGCTGTCAGTGTTTCTGGGTGCTGTCTCTCGGTGGGGAGTGGGCGGCGTTTCTCAAAATGGAAGGGTGTTGTTGCTGTTGGGGGGAGTGGAGAGACCAGGATCTCCGTTGGCAGATGGAGATTTCCTGGCCTCTAATCATCATCTGCGACGACCGGCTTGCGTGACCCCATGGCCGGCTGATGGGATTCCAGATGACCCAATGCTGCGTGCTTGGACGCCTCCTGCTGCATCATCATATTACAGCTATCGCAGCTGCTAACGTGTTAGCAGCTGCGATAGTTCCTGCATCCTCTGCTGAATTGTCTCCGCTGTGCTTGCACAGTGTCAACTTACCCCGGAGAGATATCTTTCACTTTTGTGAAAGACTTCTACAATATGCCAGGGATATAGGTCACTGTGATAGTGGTTATGGGATGTGCTGCCCCTGCAAGTTCCCCTTTGTACATAGTAAGAATATTTGCCTGAGAGTGTGACTCCCATGACAGGCAACCCACACACAGCCGGGAGGAGATTACTCTGCGGAGCCTAGGCTGCGGCAGGTCAGACCTGCCGCAAGGGTAAAATGGCCACCGATGTCCTTCAATGTTACCAATATTTATGCATGTTTGTGATCGCGCATGCAAGTAGGAAGGCAGCAGTGGGCGTCTTTATGCTCGGATGATCTTTACTAACAGTAGCATATTTTCACAGCTGAGAGCGTTGGAAAGTGTGGCTGCGTGCGCATTACCATCCACCGCTGAATTAGGCCCTTTATCTCTCTCCACTTTATCTCTCTCCCCAAGACTTAGTACATAGATGCCTCATCTTTTTAATATTCCTTCTGTATATCCCATGTAATTTCCTTTTGGCCGTAAAGTGACAGGAGCTGATTGGTTCGTACTTTATTTCCGTACACTTTACCTCTTTCCAAGGTTTCATAAGTCTCCCCCAAGGTGAACATTCTGAAGCGCTACATCGGCAGTCACTTCCTATGAGTTTATTAAGACCTTATAGTTCTATACATCTCTGTCTTCTGGCCCCTATGATTTCTGGACACATTACCTCTTACGAGTCGCTTTGAGATCCGCTGTATTGCACAGGAATTAAACTACCAGGCTAACTAAATTAGAGCCTGCATTTAACATCTTCATTCTCATCTGGAAATTGCTTATTTTGTCCACATTTTGGATTGAGACTGATGTACTGAGAGAATGTAGAAACTCCTAATCGCAATACTCACGTTCCAGATTTATTGGCCACTGATTGTTGCTAAATAGAGAAACATTGCTGCTATACAGTATCTGTGTTGTGAGTTATTTACAAAACACGCTGCTACTTTCTGACACTTAGAACGTGGTGATAATTATCTCTTGCTGAGCATAAGAAATGTTATGTTTGTGTTTATATTATTGTTTTAGTATTCAGTATGGTAATAACTACTTTTAATTACATCCTATTTCCTGGGTTCCCTTTGAGTGCAGCCCTATCATTCTATGGTTGTGTTTGAGTCAGCAAAGCACAACAATGTCCTCTTTAAAAAGTAATCTACAGTACAAAGGGGCCTTAAAGTCTTCAATATCTTTGGAGGGGGAAAATATAATATGGATCGCAGTTAATTGTCAGCCCAGACCTTTTCAACTACTGTAGGTCCCACATCCCCAGAGGGTGCACTTAACGCAGATTTTTTTTCCTTGCGGCCTCTGAGACTTAACGTGCAGGGTAAGCCATAGATTCCTGCACTTAACGTAGAAAATATAGTAAATTGTATTCACGGTAGGCGTTAAACTGATTGGTTTACCCGAGCTGGAAACACCGCAGGTAATTGAATCTGCCCCTTAGTTTGATATTTGTCATCATTATCATTGCGCATTTGCACCAGCTCTCTCTCTGGCAGGGCCGTAACTAGGGGTGGGCGCAGTGGCGTCACAAGGGGGGTGCGGGCCGCACCCGGGTGTCACCTGCCGAGGAGTGACATCAAGGTACAGTCTTCACCTCAGTGTCAGTAGCCGGGTGCTACACTGTATCATTAAGTGCAACACTCAGCTCTTGTCACAGTGATGGAGCCTGCACTGCCCTCACCTCCGGTACCCACCACCACTCTCCATAATCTACACGGGCCGGGCACTGGGTTCAGGCCGTGAGGCCACACCCCTTACCTGAGGCCACGCCCCCTTCACCGCGCACAAGGCATCCCTCCCTGCACCAGGTGTCACCGCGGGGAGGGATGCCACTGGGTGGGCGACCAATGCCATGGCACAGAGCGCAAAGGCTCTGTGGGCATCAGGGTCACTGCCCCACGTTTCTGGCACCCTGCAGCCAGAATCGCTTGTGCAGTGCCCACTGGCACACTGCATCTGTGCAGCCAACCAGGCGTCTTCAGGATGCCCGGTCAGCGGTGCACTTATCGGTGCTGAAACAAACCCTAAATCTATGACATTTTTCCTTTAATTGGGCCACCATTAAGATCTGGTTATATTCTCTAGAGTTTTCTTAATAACAGGATGACCAGAAAACTTGAAGTTATAGCCAAAGGGTTTTTCAAATTAGTGATAGATGTTGTAGCCACAGTTTGAAAGTGATCTATGGCATGTAATGTTTCTTGTGGCTCTTGTTGGTTCACAATGTGAAAGGACAAAGATAATGGGTCATCTCTCATATTTTTGGCAATAACTGACAATGAAGTTAAACTGGTGATATACAAGTGCCCACCGGGTCTGTTAGGAAGCCTCTGAAATGGTTGGAAGTATTTATGGCATGTGAAGAAGTGGGGAGCAAATCAAAAGAGAGAAAGTAACTTTGCACCTTGGCCAAACCATGTTGCACTGCAGGTGGGGGAGATGTAAAATATGCACAGAGATTTAGATTTGGGTGGATTGTGTCCTAGGTCAAATTTAAATTGCAGTGTAAAAATAAAGCTGTCCAGCATTTGTGGGCTACATACAAATGCAGCCAGTATTTACAGTGTACACTGCATGCAATAATAATAATAATGTATTTACACCCCTTTCATTCAACATGGTTTGTTCCAGATATAACGTTACTTGCCTTTACAGCTTTGCTCCAAACTCAGAATAAGCCCTCTATGTCACCTCTATTCCAAAGTAAGCTCACTTTTCTGACCACTCCCCAATGGAGTTGTTTGGAGCAGACAATTCACATGGGTGATATTTGTTTGTTGGCTTTTGTATGTGCTGGGATAAAACTGCCCTATCTCTGATCAAAGGAGACATCTACCTCAAAGATAGAAGGTAGAGCACTCTGATAGAACCGACCATTTATTTCCCAGAGAGTGACATCAAGAGACAATGATGAAGTTTCCAGGAGGCAGCTCATCTGGTATTACACATTGGTTAAGAAAATATGAGTCTTTCCCATGTACAACAGGTTAGGTGCCTGGATGCCTGTTCTTCCATCACTTATGCACCTTGTTGGGCATTGCACAAATTGCTGGGTGGGTACATCCATCTCCATGATCATTAATAGTGACCTACAGTATTCAGGGCTTTGTGATGCACACCCTGTTATATATATACAGTGGGCAAAACAGGTGTGATGTCAGAAAAAAAGTCTGACCTTGATCAGTGGAATACAATGACAGACATAGGTCATCAACCAGTGATCAACAGAAGCCACAACGATGGCCAGGATTAAGCTGGATCATGAAAGATTAATAATAGCATCACTAAGTAGCAAGATGTCTGTTTTAAGTTGCTAAAGTGTGCACTGAGCTGTCTTTTTGTGTACTTAGGATGAGGTTTATCAAATCTTCTAAAGAGGACAAGTGTTGGTGTAGGTCATAGGAACCAATCAGACTCTAGCTATCATTTTATTGAACGTACTAGATAAATGGTAGCTATAGCATGATTGGTGCTATGGCAACACCTCTACTTGTCCTCTTTAGGTTCACAGATCTCCCCTCCTAGTGTTGTGTAGCCAAATGTCTAATAGAAGAAAAGAGGTGGGAGAAAGCACGGGCACACTTTGTTTTCCCTAACTTGGGAAATAAAAGGAAGCCACACTTCCAGCCTATGAGTGGGATTACAGGAAAACCTGTAAGCAGGGGCGTATCTATAATGGGTGCAGGGTGTAAGCTGCACACGGGTACCTGGGTCCAGGAGGGCCCATGCCGCAAACCCTGCACCCATATCGTCTTATACTTACCTGTCCATAGTGCTGCTCTGCAGTGTCCAGTCGGTGCTGCAGAGCAGCAAAAATCACTGGAAAAGTGGTGGTGGACATATTCCCAGTGACTCGTGCATGCGCAGTACTGCAGCCCCCAGAAAAATGGCTTGGGTGCCATTTTCTTGGAGACCCGTGCACTAAGCCACAACACAGAGCACCGCAGCACTGCCAGAGAGAGAAGGGGGCCTGCACTGAGTAAAGCTGGCCACAGACTGCACATTAGTTCAGCCAACCAGTCAACACAAACAAGCGGAGGAACAACGGCTCTATAATCTGAGTGCCTTTATGCTAAAGATGTGCTGGTTTGGTTCGGATTTTCCCACCAAGTTCAGATCTCAGAATGAGGTAAAACATCATCTTTCATGGACAGAACATCATATTTGTCCATGAAAGATGATGTTTTGCCTCGTTCTGAAATCCGAACTTGGCTGGAAAATCTGAACCAAACCGAACCCGTACATCTCTACTTTATACACTGCACAATGTATGAAGGCAATCTCCAGTCCGAGCATGAAGTTGACAGAAGGAAAGTCGGGTGGATTATGCAGGTTTGATTGCCAAACCAAATGATCCTGACCAGTGGCGGATCTTACCTAGGGGCTGTGAGGCTGCAGCCCCCTCAGTAAAATCCTCCACTGTTCAGTGAGCCAGTGCAGCCCGTGACCCCTAGTAGTATCCCTAGTAGTGCGCCCAGTAGTACCCCCGCAGTGCCCCTAGTAGTACCCCTATCAGCGCACCTAGTAGTACTCCAGCAGTAGTCCGCCCCCCCCCCCACCAGACACACACACATGAAAAAAAAAGACCCTCCACTTACCTTAATCCCCGCTCCGGCATGCTCCTCCGTCCGACGTCCTCCCGGGCCGGCCTGCTCTGCATGATGGGAGAGACGTCATGATGTCTCTCCCATCAGCCACTGCCGGCTCCGGCAGTGGGCGTGGCAGCCAATGAGAGTCTGTCTGACTCTCATCGGCTGCTAAAACAAACACACAGCTGCCGGCGCCGGCGGCTGTGTGTTTGTTCCTAGTAGTGTAGTGCGAATGGCACTTATGTGCCGTCCACACTACCACCCTACAGTGGCCGGCGCTCCTAGGCAGCTGCCTAAGTTTGCCTAGTGGTAGTGCCGGCCCTGCCTGTCGCCGATCACCAGGAAGCAGGGACAGAGGCTGGGTGGGGTTACAAGTTGCTGCAGGGACTTATGGGAAAATTTCCCTCTGTCCCTGCAGTTTTCGGGAAATGTAATTATTTTCTTCATGTAACGCCATTCTGAGATGGCGTTACATAGAGGAAACATTTATCGAGGGATTTAACACTTTTTGCTTTGCTGAATAGATCAATGGCTGATCCCTACAGTGCGGTATTCAGCGAGATGGGAATGAATGAAGATAATTGCGTTATCTTCTCCATTATCTCATTGCTGAATATGGGAGCTACATAAAAAATACGGAAATCATAGTCCATATTTTTTATGTCAAAAAATCAGTGCTGAATAGACCCCATAGTGAGCAAAATTGTAATGTGCTGGTATTATGATAAGTAAATTGAGTACCATTAGCATTGGTTTTAATATTACAACAACAACAAAAAGATGATAATATTGTTTGTAAGCCTCCGCTTTTCATTTTTATTAGGATTATGTGAAATACATAATGTTTTCTTCCAATGGTAAAAAATATATATATATATATATATATATATACAGTGTATATATATATATATATATATATATATATATATACATACCATGTGTATATATCTATATATATATATATATATATATATTTACATTATTTTCAGAAACTCATCTGTGTGATATTCCTGTTTCCGTAAGAGGGCGACTGAGACGCTCTGCCTGCTGATTACACAAATTCATGCAGCTTGACGCACGTGTTTAAGGGATAGTTCAAGGACATCTTCAAAATGCATTTTGTCAATATGCTCAGCAGTCTTTTCCTGTGGGTCCATATTTATTTTCAGGTGTCAAGGATGTAGTACAGATAATGTGTTGGGGCAGAACAAGACTTTAAGCCATCGGCTGGATGATTTTCCCCTATGGACATTTCAAATGAGCAGAGAATGTTAACTGCATCAGAAACAAGGCTCGGGAACACAGAATAGGCAACTGAACAGCCCTGCGAGCATCTCAAAAGAAACGTCTAAATCTTTCTACTGGATAAAAGTAGCTACATTCATGACAAGATCGATTCCCTTCACTGGGTTAGCATAAGTAGAAGAATTTTGGTTTAATCTATCAACCATTAATATCCCCCCCTCCCCCCCAGTAATTATTTTGTCTAGTTTGTCTATTTAATGTAGAAAAAAATAATTAATGTTCCCATAAAATAGATTTCTTAAGCCAAATTAATCAACTTGTTTTCAAGCCACACACATATTTAAAAAAAATAAAAATAAAATGACATTTTGTTCCAAAGCCTGGTCATAAATTTCATCATTTGCATTCAATCCCTGTGATATTTGACCTAGATATGAAGTAATTTAATTGCAAATTAGAAATCTGGACTGCGCTGGAAATGTTTGGATTGTAATGTATCACACAACACTTATTAATCTTACATTATTTATTTATTTATTTTGGAGATTGATCACTTGGAAAACTAGTACTTTTTGTTTTTACACTTAGGGTATATTTACTAAAGTGCGGGTTTTCAGAAGTGGAGATGTTGCCCATAGCAACCAGTCAGATTCTAGCTATTATCTTCTAGAAGGTGCTAGATAAATGATAAGGAGAATCTGATTGGTTGCTATGGGCAACACCTCCACTTCTAAAAACCTGCACTTTAGTGAATATACCCCTTACAGTAGCTGAAAAGACTTACCTTGACAGGTCCACATTTTTAAAACAATATTGCAAAATATAAACAGCTTGAGACCAATAAAACAAGTCAGGCTCAGGATTCAGTGCTGGAGCATTCATATGATTACAGCCCCAGGCACAGAAGGCAAGTACTTATGCAGGGGCTGAGGGCGGCAGCTGACCTATAATACTGCTATAATTATAATGTAGAGTAAGGGAACCAAGACAAAAGTACAAGAAGTGACCTCCTCATGATATAGGCATGATGCTGAGGAACGCGCTGCTCTTTTGCATCTTTTGCCATAGTTGCATGGGCGTATCTATAATGGATGCAGGGTGTGCGGGGTACACGGGCCCCTGGGTCCAGGGGGGCCCCGCACCGCACACCCTGCACCCATAGTATTACTTACCTCTCCGGAGTCCCACGTCGGCACGGGGGTCCGGCACTGTAAAAACGACTGGAAAATGGCCGCCGTGGCCATTTTCCCGTTGTTTGCACATGCGCAGTACAAGGAAGATGGCCGCCGCAGCCATTTTCCCGGTGACCTGTGCACATACTCTATAGACTATGGGCGCACTCTAGTGCCCAGAGTATATAACTCCGGCGCTGGCCGCGCACAGCTCAGTGCGCTGCCGGCTGCCGGACAGAGAGGAGGGGCCCGTATCGGAAACTGCACACGGGCCCCCTCCTCTCTAGAAATACCCCTGCATAGTTGCGCCTACTAATTTATGCTAATGCAAGTATCAGCCCTTCCCCTGGTCTACAAGAGTGCATCAGAATGTGCAAGGACTGAGATGCCCGCTTTGAGCGTCTTCAGACACTGTAATACCGTTGGTGCATACTTAGATGTCACCATCGGTCGAATCAATGAAACTTCCACCAGCTCTATGGTCGATGTCCTATCTGAGTATGGCCTCCAATTAGACAGACCATCTCCATGCCTCGGAATAGCCACTTTTAACAGTCACAAAATTTCAGTTTTCCATAAAATATTTCATGAATTTGTGCCAGTTTTCTGTCCAGATTTTTTTAAAATGGCCGCATGATAAATCTGGCGGTTTCTACTCCATACTAATGAAAAATCAGGATGACGATATGTCTACTGGCATTTTTTAAGCTTTCATATTCCTGATGCTTTTTCGGCGGGTTTGTTTTCAGGAGGTTTCAAAACCTCAGAAAAACTGCCATATAAACGTCAGTTTTGACGCGCAAATCTTTAGTAAATTTCCTCCTTAGGCCCGAAATAAATTAAATGCGATAAGCCACTTTTCGGCGATAAATGGCTTATCGTGCGATTTATACTTAGCGGGCAATCCTATTAGCCATGGTTTTTCGCATCTGCGTATTCTCCATAGCCAAAAGCAGCAAAAAGTTTTCTCCACCAACAGAGCAGGTTATAAGTTGGGCAAAACCCCTATTTTACAGTAAAAAAAATTCGGTTCTTGGTGCAGAACCCCTTGGACAACCCCTTTAAGGATCAATTAGGGAAAAAATTTAATTAGTGTAATGTGGCCAATAATGACATGCTAATTGAATTTGGCCCTTAGTGTAGAAACTAAAAAGATTAAAAAAATCATCCAAGATTGGAGTACATGTGTCATATATGGAACACATCAGACATTTCAACTTACATAAAGTTAGCTAGATGTCAAACTTGTTGGAGAGCAAGAGTAAAAAACATACGAAGTTACATATTCCTTAAGCTCAACGGTCACCTCAATTTTATAGCGTATCAATTAAAAACCAAAAAAAACTATATGCGGGTGTTGTATAATATGTCGATATTCATAATGTACTGTAGACACTGACTTGTTAGAATGTCGACATATCATCCCTGGTGGCCTGCGGTGATTTACCTGCTCCTGACGGCTGCAGCTGCTCCAGTGCCGCTTCCGGGTCACGGCGGTCATGTGACCGTCACTTCCGGGTCAGACCTGTGATGTTCCGTCATTCAGGTGACTATTTCTCCCCTAATCCTAATGTCTAACCCTCCCTCTAGTGCCAATGCCAACCCCTATCGCGGCCTATCTCTAACTTCGCATGCAGCCTAACCCTCCCCCCCGCATTCTGAGTGTCGACATGTTGCCTGTCGACATTTTAACCATGTCAACACCGTAACTATCACCACTGTAGTGTCAACATTGTTAATTTCACCCTAATCGTCCTAATTGCTACCCTAATAATTTATGTTTCTTACTTTCTGTATTGGCCTCTACCTCAGATACTGCAGCCCCAAGAATGCCACTGCTGAGCGGAGGTGGTAAGCCAGCAACATGACTTAAGATAACAGCCTTTGCTCTCCACAATGCAAATACAACTAAGCTGCGAAGGCTCATTTGATGCATACAGAAATACTATCACCATTTCCATTGAGACCCAAGGAATACATTATAATCATTTCAAAAGAAGATCTATAGGAATCATACATGTTTTCATAACTCATACATACAGTAGGTCTCCTGTCATTTTAAAACAGGAAACCGCGACGCCAATGTTCAAACAAGCCAATGCTTTCTAGGGATACACTTCTGTAAAATGATTATATCAATGAATTAAATTCTTCTTGCTAGCTTAATAGCACGCATTGCAAGCATTTGGGCTGATCACCAGATGACTAGATTTGTAAGTAATGGTCACATATGTAGAGTAGGGTGATCCAAAAATTAAAACATTAAAATTTTCTTTTTTATTTTATTCCTTAGTACATCAATGGGTAGTACACCAAAACATTTTCCAAACAAACAATATTTAGGGGTCGCCCTATATTTAACTTTTCTAGACTTAGATCTGTGTCCTCAGATAGTTGAATACTTCACGGAAAATCGGGTACCTGTGGACGTGTCCGATTTTTTACAATTTTCTCTTTGGTATGCTAAAGCTACCAAGTGTTCAGACAGAAACCAGAGGTTACTGGTAAAAGCAATGTAAGCTTTCTAACCAATTGTTACATCAGGGTAGATTTTTAGGAGACTTAAGAGCTCGATTTCATTATATGATGCTCTAATTCTCAATAGAGCTTCATTCCAATAGTTCACATAAACCAGACTTACAAACAAAGCCGTATTGTTTGCCTCTCTAGGGGGTAAATTTACTAAGATTCTATTTGATCCCGATTTTTCAACTCGGATTGGATCGATCAAAAACGGAAATTTTTTTCACTTAAAAAAATCATGAATTTACCAAGCTCCCGGTTTTGACAGGATCGTTTTGATTGATGGTATATTTGGTCGATCCTGTCTGTTTTGAAGTCCCGATTTAAACGGCCCGAATTGTCTGCACATATCAGTGAAATATGTGCGGACTGTTTTTTTTGTTTTTTTTAGGGTTAATTTTTTTTAAAAAAATGTACTTGAGCCCCCCCCTACAAAAGGCTAACCAGTCCCGGACTTGCCAGCCTGTCCTGGTACTTAAAATTATGGGGAACAAAATTAGTAGGGTTCCACCATAAATTAGGTACCAGCACCAGGCTGCAGGGTCAATCCTGGTTTTAATTATAGGGGGAAAAAAATTGCGTAGGGGTCCCCTTATAATTAAAAGCAGCACCGGACCCTTTCTAGCGGGAGGCTGAAGCATGTTGTTACAGTGTGTCCGTGGTCCTTAATGGATTTCTGCGGAGAACATCATGGGACAAAAGGTGAGTATTGGATCTTTTTTTCCGGTACTTCCATAGGATGCTTTACGGTGAAAAGGGGACGTGAACATCTGGGAGCAGGTGAGTATGTATGTATGTAATAAAACATTTATTTTTCACGGTGTGTGTCTTGTGTTTTTTTACACATTTCTTTACAGGTGAACTACATGTACCAGCAGGCCCTTAATGCCTCGCATGCTGGTACTTGTGGTTCTCCAAGTACCAGCATGCTGGTGAGGCTTGCTTGGACCTGCAGTTCTACTATAAAGACAATGTGAAAACTTCACTGTTAGTACACTACACCTACACTATAAACCCACCAC
This sequence comes from Taudactylus pleione, assembly GCA_031769625.1. Taxonomy (NCBI): domain Eukaryota; kingdom Metazoa; phylum Chordata; class Amphibia; order Anura; family Myobatrachidae; genus Taudactylus; species Taudactylus pleione. Next base: position 9,072,334 of record JAUIMM010000134.1, read on the forward strand.
CCACCGCCCAGGAGTGGCGGGGATAGCCCCGGGCTATCAGCCTAGGCCAGGGGTGCCCTGGAGAGGGGGATCCCTTTATTGTGGGGGATCCCCAACTCCCCAGGGTTCCCTGGCCTGGGATGACTAGAGGTCAGGGCAGATGCTGCAGCTGGGGGGCCCAGTGAGAGGGCTCCCCTGGCTGTGGCATCAGTCCCCCACTAGAAAGGGTCCAGAGCTGGTTTTAACCACTTGCCTGGCATGGTCGTATCAGATACGACCATACCAGACTGGGCTTTCCCTGACATGGTCGTATCTGATACGACCAGTCAGAAAAGCACTGTTGGCGGCTGCTGGAAAATCATTTTCTAGTAGCCGCCAATCACAGAGGGACCTCCTGGTCCCTCTGCACACTTTGTCCCTCCCCGTGGGCCGATCACTGCAGTGATCGGCCAGCCCAACGCCAGCGCACCCACCCCCTCCCCCGGCGGCTGCCCAGAGGACAGGGCAGAGAAGGCAGCACTGATAGCGCTGTCCTTCTCTCCCTATTCTGCCTAGCAGCAGCGGCTGCTGACAGGGCAGAGAAGGCAGCACTGACAGCGCTGTCCTTCTCTCCCTACTTTGGAGAACAGCAACCCAGCGGCTGCTGACAGGGAAGAGAAGGCAGCGCTGATAGCGCTGTCCTTCTCTCCCTACTTGCCGGCTAGCCGCAGCCCGGCGGCTGCTGACAAGGCAGAGATGGCAGCGCTAACAGCACTGTCCTTCTCTCCCTCCAACTCCGGCTAGCAGCAGACGCCGGGCTGGGAAGGTAGCGCTATCAGCGCTGTCCTTCCCTCACTCCACCCACGCTATCAGCAGCCTCTCCCCCATTGTGGAAAGCCCCACCCCATGAGTAAATCAGAGCCCTGGCCATAATATATATATATATATATATGATTTGTGTGTGTATATATATATATATGCGAATATCTATATATATGTATATGTGTGTATACATATATATATATATATATATACACACACACACACACATATATATATATATATATATACATACATACACGTATATAGATGTCAGCCCCCAACTGATGTTAAGGAAACATCGGCAGCTGTGGTCACTATCGATTATTCTGTCGATGGCCATCAGTACTAGTATATACCATAAAAATTGCCATGTTTATGGTATACAGCATTTTTTTTTTACAAAATTGTGTTGGATAAGTTTTAATAAGCTGTTCCTGACCTAATTCAGTCATAAAATAAACCGACAATTTCGGAGCGGTTTTTGGAGAAACAATTGGTCAGTTAAGTGGATAAATATAGGGGGAACCTCACACAATTTTTTTTTCTCTCTATATTTAAAACCAGGTCTGGTGCTGGTTCTTAAATTACTGTGGAACCCTAGATATTTTGTTCCACATAATTTTAAGAACCAGGACTGGCTGGCAAGTTCGGGGCTGGTTATGCTTTGGGGGGGGACCTCACATAATTTTTTATTAAAAATGAACTCTTTCAACACAATAGCCATTCATAAACATACACTAATCACACTGATTTGTGTATGTTGGATAGCAACTCGCAGCTCAGGAGGTGGTGCATTTAAAACTTCTATTGAGTCCCCGATTTGAATGTAAAACTGCCGAATTGAGCAAAACGAATAATGGTAAATTCACGATTTAGGCATAAATTAGTGAAAAGTACTTCCGAATAGAGCCGATGGTGATATCATTTCTATTGCTCAAAATGGACGAATTAGCGGCATTAAATCACGCGATTTAAACACCAAAACTGACACAAATCACCCGACTTTAATGATAGTAAATTCCCGATTTGCAAAAAAGTTATATTATCACCCGATAATGTAAATTCAGGACCAACATGAATGTTGATAAATTTACCCCTAGGTGTTAACTGGAACTGATTTAGAAAGAGACACTTTCAGAGCGTAAATACCTTTACCCATCCATCGAGTGTGGTGAGTAAGACCAGGAGCTCGAAATGCTTCTCTGCTATTTCCACCAACAAGAAACAAAAGAGATAAATACAAAAGCTCTCGACAATTGTCTCTTGTTTGCTGTTTTTCCAGTGCATTTGGTAAAGATTTAACATTTCCTGTCGTAATCTGTTTAATACAGGATCTTGGAAGAGGGCAATATCCTCTGCACTATAAACATTGATATCAATATTTCTACATTCTTTCTGAAAGCGGTTGAAAATTCCAACTTCTGGGCCTCCAGTAGAGCCAAATATACATGAGAAGACATTTTAAAGCATAATCTCCATTTGTGTCAGCTTCCAGAAAGTAAACTTCTGGGCGACCACTAAACTACAACGTACAAAGCTAAAATTTGATACACAAGTTACTACATTATAATGGAGAAAAATAGTCTATGTGGAGGCACAATTCAAGCATCTATGGCCCTCATTCAGAGCCACTCGCAAACAGCAGTACGCTCGTTGCGTTCCGATGTTGACTAACCGCACATGCGTCGGTGTTACACTGCGCATGTGCGTACGGCAGATTGCGAGCTTTTTTTCTCTCGTTCCTAAAATAGCGTACAGGAAGTGACATGTCAAATGTGATTGACAGAACAGGGCGTTTTTGGGTGTTGACGGGGGTGGAGATGGAAAAACGCAGGCGTGGCGAGGCGTTTTTGGGGCGTACATACATTAGCAGATGCGAACGTCAAATGTGTTCGGACCGTCACATACGTCACTGGAACATCCTCTTTCCCTTCAAAATGCTCGCACAGTTTAGGGTCTGGATTACTCGACCACATTGGCGATGGCCTTCTCCTCCGTCCCGGGACTCCATGATGTTGCAGCGATTAATCGCGGGTGGTCACAAAAGCAATTAGTGTTGTATTGAAAACCGGCTTGGTATGTGTTTGGAAAGCAGTTTATTGGGATAGCACAAAACCGTACGCAGGTGGAAATCATACCTGCTAATGTCAGGATTACACAATCAATTGGCGTACATTTTTTGGGGTTTTTTTTGGCCTCAATTTGTTGTTTATGGCCTATTGTGACAATAATGTCATCATGTTTTAATTAGCTCCCCTTTTTTTTTTAATGTGGAATTTGCATCGTTATGTGATTTTTTAAACGTTCCTTCAAGAGGCCTTTTTTTTAAACAAATGAAATGGTTTTTTGTGTCCTTTTTTGCCTTTAGGGACAGGATTAAATGTAACCCATTTGTACAATAATGTCACAATACAATGTCAGATTTTTTTCATAAATTTATTGTTTAAACACAAACCAATTGGCATAAAATTTATTTTTTTTTTTTTCTGCCAAAGATACTTTTTATCAAAAATAAATAATCAATAACTGATAACATAAACGTACAAAAATAACTTAAAAACATTTCACAAGAAAGGAGAGGGAAGTTTTGACCAGAAAGGAATATGAGCCAAGCACAGAAGGAGTGTGGGAAAAGTCGCCATTGCTGTAACCGTTTTTTCGCCCGTTTGGATGGGGGAGGGCGGGCGCCAGACCAGGTCCGGGATGCCATCGGGCTGGCCTGTCCAGAGGCAGATGTTGTGGCCTCTGGACTAGGCACAGGGCTAGGCACATTTGGAGGATTGGCTGATGTTGTGCCAGAGGTGGAGGATCCTGATGTTCCGGCAGGAAGGGAGGTCGGCTCCACCATGTGCTGGCGAACGAGCTGCTCCAGGGCATCGGCGATGCGGATGTTGGCCCTGGTATTTTCCGCCAGGGCCTGACCAATGGTCACGTTGGCCGCAGCATTTTGCTCCAGGGCCTCAGCCACCCGTATCAGACTGGCATCCATCCTCTGCAGAATCTCCGTATGGAAATCCGATTTGAAATTGAGTTCTGTGAGGAGGCCCACTGCCTGCGAGGGGGCACGCCCTGGACTGGCTTCTGCAGGGTCCTCAGCCGGATGTACTGGTTCCTCCCCTGCAGAGCCAGCAGAAATTCTGCGGCCAAGGCTTCCCTCTGGAGCAGACTCATCCGCCTGTGTCTCTGTTGGAAAAATGAGAAAAGAGTCACATTAGAATCTACATATTGGCACAATAGCATTTCAGAGTTGGTGACATCACAATACTTACCTGGGCCAACATGAGGAGCCGCAAAGTCTGGCATGTCCGTATCCATGTTGGACACGCCAAACACCTCCACAGGCTGCACACACCCCTGTGCCAGCTCTTCTAAATCCGTCAACTCCAATGACACAGGGGTGGGACCCCCACCTGTCCCCCTTGCATGCCTAGCCCAGTCGGCGAGTTTTTGCTTTAGGCGATATTTGAAGTCGCCCCATCTGTGGGGAAAAATGGAAGCCATTATCCTTTGGTTTAAAATGGGGTTTGTTTTTAGGGGGGGCAAGGGTTTACTTACCGCCGTTTGACATCCCGGGCTAGACGGACATAATCACCCACTCTATTGACAGCAACGGCTACCTCTTCCCACATTCTCCACTTCTGGCTTAGACTCATATTCCTGTCTGCCTGTGGCAGGATGTCCACACACTTCTGGATCAAAACCTCCATCTCCTTTCTTGTGAAATGTGGCTGCCTTTTTTTTTTGCCCGCTTTGGCCGGAATACTGGGCCCAGCAGCCTCTTCCATGTCATCCTCCTCACCTATTTGTGTAAATTTACAGAATTCACAAAATCACAACTTGCCTAATCTTATGTTTCAAATTAATCGTTGATAGAAAATGCATGAAAGACTTACCGCCTGACTCTTGTGCATTTTTTCCCTGGTCTGTCGCCATATCTGAGGTCCAAACAAGAAATACACCAGAATTTGAATGTGTTTTCGTGACGTATTTATACATGCGTCCTTATTTTGCGGCCGCATCATTGATTGTGCGGCCCTATGATCCCTCCTTAATTTGTGCGGGAAACAAAACACTATTTATGGCTTGGTGTGTCTCAAGTCGAGGTGGCGTTTTTGGATTGTTGGAGGTTATCTTGGCTGGAGTTTATTGATTGCGTAGAAAGGAGTTGGAGGTTGGAGATTCGTTTGTTGGTTAGATTTGCGTTTTTTTTTCCGTTATCTTTGTTGGTTTATATTTTTGGGACCTCGTTTGTTGATTTGGTAAGTTTTGTGAAGTCTAACTTTTGGTCAATTGTTGTTTCATTGTGTTTCGTATATTTTGTAATTTTTGGATATCTAATTTATTCTATTTTAGATTTTGTTTATTTTCGACCCCAAAGACCTTTTGATTTTGCATCTTAGATATTTGCTCTTGGTAAGTCCATTTTTTATCTTGTATTAGCGAACTAATTAGCGCATTTTTAGTAGTTACTCTTGTGTCTTGTATTAGCGAACTAATTAGCGCATTTTTAGTAGTTACTCTTGTGACTTGTATTAGCGAAATAATTAGCGCATTTTTAGTAGTTACTCTTGTGACTTGTATTAGCGAACTAATTAGCACATTTTTAGTAGTTACTCTTGTGACTTGTATTAGCGAAATAATTAGCGCATTTTAAACAGCTTAATAATCATTCTAACTTTTTGATGGTTTAGCTTTCGCTTTTTGAGCCAACATTTCGACCCGTTTTGATGTACTGTGTTAAATGTCGCTTTGCGGTTTTGCTAAATGGGTGTTTGGCATATTTGAACTTTGGTCTAGCACAAAATGTATCAACAAAAATGCACAGAGTGAAATGTGTCAAGTAATTTTGTTGTTTATTTTCAGTTTGGACGTATCATGACAATACCCCGGCATGTAAGCAGCAATGGATGGTATCATCAAGCTAAGTTGTTTTAATATAGTTTTGGGGTGGGTCAAAAGCCTTACTTTGAAATTTTTGAATTTCAGGTTGATCTGGGGCGGATTGTTCTGGCCATGCTCCCGGAAGCCGACCAACCTCAATCTCATCCCAGGCGTAGGCATCGTAGGCATGCAAGGCCCCAGATATTTCGAACACGTGTCACCCTTTTTGGAATGCCCGATGATGAGGTTTTAAGACGCTACCGTCTACCTCCCAAAATCATCATAGACACTCTCTCATTAATAGAAAGTGATCTTGAGCGGCAAATTGACAGTCCAACAGCAATACCACCACTGACGCAATTTATGGCGGTGTTACATTTCTGTGCCTCAGGATCGTTTCAAACAACGGTGGGAATAGTGGCGGGCATCTCCCAATCCTCCTTTTCCCGGATCCTGAGGGCAGTGATGGAGGCACTTTTCAAGCACCTCCATCATTTTATTCAAATGCCTTTGGATATGGGTGCCCTTAGTGTGGCCAAGGCCAATTTTTACCAAATAGCTGGCTTCCCACACATCATAGGGGTTGTGGATGGTACTCACATACCACTTCAGCCTCCAGCACGGCTGGAGGCAATATTTAGAAACAGGAAACACTATCACTCCCTGAATGTAATGGTGGTATGTGATGCCTCCCTCCAGATCCTGTCCCTGAATGCTAAGTTACCAGGAAGTGCACATGACTCCTTCGTCATCCGGCAATCAGGGATATGGCAGAAATTAACCAACCTACAAGCTGGTGATGCGTGGCTTCTGGGTAAGTGGAGACCTTTAGTACATAACAATGTTAAGCTTGATACACTGTGTTCCTGATGTTGTCTCTTATTTTTCACAGGAGACAGTGGATACCCTTGCATGTCCTGGCTGCTCACTCCTTATTTGGCTCCCACACCAGGCCCACAAAGTGAGTATAATTCCGCACTTACAGCCACCAGGCAAGTGGTGGAGCGCTGTATCGGCCTTTTAAAAGGCCGATTCAGATGCCTCCACCGCTCTGGTGGCGAGCTCATGTATTTGCCGGATATGGTGTCGAAAATTGTGGTCCTGTGTGGGATATTTCACAACATCGCCATAAGGAGTGGTGTCCCAATGCAGCCAGAGGATGCCTTACCTGAGGATGGCCCCCCCGAGGTTGGTCGGAGGTCAGTATGTGGGGGGGCCATACGCGATGATGTGGTGGCCAGATTTTTTAGGTAAGTTTGACCCAAACTACAGTGTTTATACCTAATGTGTTTGTGTTTGTTTGCGAACATCTAATTTATTTATTTTTTTATCACCATCTTCTGTTTGTTCACATAATCTTTGCCACTCCAACGCTCACTACTTCCTGCTACCCTTACCAAACCTGGATCTGGTGATTTTGTCCATATATTCTGGAACCCATATCGCAACGCCATGTTTGTGGAATCATGTTGGCATGGTCCTTCGTCAACCAGTTCTTGATTGTTTTTTTTAATTAAATATTTTATTTGTATGTGTTGTATTTGAGATTATCACTGTTTTTTTTTTTTGGGACTGACCACTTTGATTTCTCATTTATGTTGTGAATAAATGTTTGGAGAGTGAAATGGTCTTCCTTTTTTTGGACGTTAACAGCAAGTGTAACCAGGTTAACACACCTTACATTTGACTAAGGGGTAATCCAGTACTGACACCAGTTGATGTAAACTGAAATATGTTTGCAAGTTCCGAACCCACACCAAAAGTAAGCCTGTCCAAACCTTTGGATTTTGAAGATTGGCCTAAGCAGCTTGCACACCAACTAGGAACATGTAAAATGGCGAAATATCTAATTGACACTACACCCAAAAAGGGAAATGACATTGTTACTGTTATGTGTTTCTTGTGGCTGTTTAACATACAAATACAAATACAATCTAACTTTTAAAAAAGGGAAATCCTTGCAGGAACAGTCTACTTATGTCAGGGAAAACTATTTTTGTTTTGGAAAAAAAGAATGAGCCAGAACGTATATTAGAACTACAAAATGTATTTACAAAACGAAAAAAAAACAAAAAAAACTACTGGCGAAGGATGCCAGACAGCCGGTCAAGGGCCACAAGAATGCCAATGACATGTTGGCGCATCTGGCCAACACAATCGTCCACCTCTTGTCGACGCCTCTGTTCCTCTGTGGGTGAGAAAAGTGTGTGGATTAATAAAACAATAGGGAATCCACATTAAAAAAACAAAAACACAACGAAATCACTCCTAAACCGAAAAAAGAAAAACCAAAACAAAAAGGGGGTGCTGCCAAAAATACAAGGCCTATGTACAAATTCACACAGGTGTGATATGTGTATGTTGAAATCAGCAGGAAGAGGTAAAGGCAAACTGCTAAATCACCAAAAGTAAACCAAACAAGCACGAATAAAGGCACGACACATGATTACATACAAACAGTTTGTGGTTAAAAAAAATGAGAAAGAAAAACATACCGGGAGCCAAAACGGGAGCTCCGGAAGTCCCTCCATGTTCCTCCTCGGAGGAGCCTTCATTCCCCAAAGAACGGGGAGGGGTAATGATGGACTCCGGGGAGGGGGTAATTGGAAGAGGGGTGGGTGGAGGAGAGGGGGAAGTGGGACGGAGGGGAAGGAGGCCCGACAGTTCCGGGAGAGGGTCTGGGAAGGCTGGCGAGGAGTGGGGTATAGGGGAAATATTTGGGGTGGAGTGTTGGCTGGGGGTTGGGGATAGTGGCCGGGAACGCCGTCTGGCCGGACGGTGACGGCGTAGTCTTGGCTGTCCTCCTAAAATATGTCAAACAAATTGAGGTTAGTTTCTGGGCAAATCCGGGCCCCAAATAAAAAAAAAAAAACCAGCAACAAAAAACATGCAAAAAGGAGTAGAATGAAAAAAACAGAAATAGAGGGAAAACAAGCACACGCTGATATGAGGACAAATAATTAATAGGACAGACAGGAAAACATGCACACACAGATATGAGGACAAATAATTAATAGGACAGACAGGAAAACATGCACACGCAGATATGAGGACAAATAATTAATAGGACAGACAGGAAAACATGCACACGCAGATATGAGGACAAATAATTAATAGGACAGACAGGAAAACATGCACACGCAGATATGAGGACAAATAATTAATAGGACAGACAGGAAAACATGCACACGCAGATATGAGGACAAATAATAAATAGGACAGACAGGAAAACATGCACATGCAGTTTGCCCCACAAACACAAACATGAAAACCACAATACATAACACTTACTTTCAAGGATCTGCATGCGAAAGCATGCCAGCAAGCGGGGCGTTCGCCGTTGCAGGTCTGACCACCTGCGCTCCAGCTGCCCGATGTTGCGGCGTGAACCCAACGACCGCAGGCGGGACCGTGCCTCCGCATACGCGGAGCGCTTCTGCCGGTTGGTGATGGGTGGAGGCTGGCTGGTGATCCGCCTATCCATCACCACCGTAAGCACCAGCAGCTCGCGCCTGGTGAATGCGGAGGCTCTCATGATGGCAATGGAGTTTTTCATACAAAACATTTTTGATAAAGTGTGCCAAAAATTTCTGATTGGCTAATGTATTTTGGAAATTAACAGGAGCAATTTTATTGGTTAGTGTATGAGTCATGTGTTCAACAGGGCCAGAAATCTCTGGAGAGTTATGATAGGCTTGATGCAGTGACATGCGTTTGCAAATTTAAATAAACAAATGAACCCCGGAAAATATGCGGGGATCCACAGCAATAGAACAATTGTTTAATTGTGGTTCACATGTTTTTTGAACAATAAAAGCGAATGTTCCATCCGTACGTATTCTGCGGGTAAACACAAACACGGACAACAGTAAAGTTTCTTGCATTGTGTTGAAAAAAAAAAACAATTAAGCTAATTGATACATTGATTGGCATGATACGATTGAGGGAGGTAGGCAGAATAAAGGAGCAGGTAATCGACATCTGACAAGGCCACTTCCGGTTTCACTTGTGCGTGCGTTCCCTTCAAGCATGTACGCTCGCAATTTCGCACGCTCGTTAGTTAGAGGAGGGGTCGCCTGAGTTTAGGGAGGAATTTTAGATGCGAACGAAAATACGAGCAAGCCATTGAATTTAAATAATTTTGTACGTACGCCTAACGTACGTGCGCCCGCTTGCGAGTGGGTCTGAATGAGGGCCAATGTTTTTGACAATGTTAAAGTGGACCACCCTAATGTAGAGGGCTTAATTGTTTCTAAATAAAAATTCCAGGAGGATATCACAGGCTGCTGTAAGAAGGAGCCGCTTGGGTGTCAGTAGGGACAGCTGGTTTCTTCCATCTCAGCATAATGAATATAATAAATGGGGCACCAGACACTTTTTTTATAGATTTTATGTTTCAAAGCAGATCATACTAGGGATGTGCAGGCTCGGATAGGTTCGAGTTTGCACGTGGAGTTCGGATTTTTCCCTCCAAAAAAACGGAACTCAGAAAGAGGCAAAACGTCATCTTACATGGACGAACATCATCATTCCTGGACTTACCATACCAGAAAAAACAATATAACAGTTTGTAGAAAAAAAAAAATACCACATCAGAGCCTCTAGGGTGTCAAATTTAATTGTTTCAAATGAGATGGAGCATCCTAAGTTGGGTTGAAGTTGTAATTGGGAAATTTTGGTAATAAATTCATAGGGGCATATTTACCAAACTATGGCCCTCATTCAGAGCCGCTCGTTAGCGGCAGTACGCTCGTTCCGAGCGATGTTTGCACATCTGCGCATGCGTACGGTTTTTAGTACGCATGCGCGAACCAGTCAGTGCGGCCAAAAATCGTTTGTATGCTATATAGCGAGTGCCTGCTATTTTGAGTGACAGAATGAGGCGTATATGGGTGGTAACAGGGGAAGGTGCTTGAAAATGGGGAGTGGAGATCCGAACGCAGGCGTGCTTAAAGGTCAAAACGGGCGTATTATGGGTGTGCATAATTAATACAGCAGCGTCATTGACCACGTCACTGGGTTATTTTATAGCCAGAACTGCTCGCAAATTTGTGGTAGCAAACACCAACCACAAGAATAGCGAGCAGTTCATACGCTGCTCGATGTACTCGATTAATCTAATAAATAGCGGACATGACGTATGGTGCGAGCGGCCAGGGGGCGTTTTTAACAAATAAACGAGCGTATGTTTTGCTCGCTCGTTCAGACTTAGAGGTGTGAACAGACTGCAATTTGCGAACGGATCATTTGAATAGCCACCCCTTGTTTTTGAACGAACGACCGCAAATAGCGAACGGCTCTGAATGAGGGCCTATCTTCGCTGGAAATACCCACTAAATCTAAGGTTCGCCAAGATGTAAGAAAGAGGGACTGCAGCAAATAACCCCGATGTTTGCTATGGTCCCTTTTTGTTCACAAAAGAAGCCCCCATAGATTTATATGGGGGATGCTTAATTGTGAGACTTACCAAGCTATGTAAAAAGCATTCCAGGGCTTGGCCCTGGTAGATAACACTATATTCAGAATGTACTAGGCTACAGATGCCCTTGGTCTACTCTATTTTTTCTTAAGAGCCAGCAGGGGTGCAGAGAGCTACCACAGGACCAGGTACTGATGGTGGGCATGGCCAAATCCCATGGAGGTGTGGCCCTTTTTTTGCACAGGAGGCGCTGATGTAGGTGCCAACGGCCGCACAGGGCAAAATTTGTCCCCCACAGCAGTGCTGCAAAGGGATACAATGTCATCCTTAGCAGCTGACCCAGGACCCCACTGGCCCCTCCAACAAGCCCGGGCCCAGGTATTTAGTAAATACTCCTCACACCTCTTGACACCCTTACCCTCCTGTCTGTACTGACACATACGCAGCCGGCATCTGCGCATACAGCTCTCTCCGACAGTAGCCTTCACTTTGCTTCCAATGCTATAGCGTGGTAAATGCAACCAGTAATTCACATTACCGCATTGCGATTACTACCAAAAATATTGCACCACAACCACATTTTAAATGCGGATTGTGGTAAATATACCATACAGTTTAAGTATACCTTTAAAAGCTCCATATTTTAATTTACTTAAATGTTTAATACCTTGCACACACATTGTTTTCTTCTATTTCCTCAGATCTTTACTTCATGATGCCAAGCCCAACATAGGCATATGTCAGTCACACCCAGTGGCATTACTAGGGGGGTGTGGGCAGAGGTTCTCTGCTATTTGGTGTAACATCACCGAGTGGCGAGCTGTGGTGGAAGATGATGCCTTCGGCACACACAAGGGGCATAGAAGTGCCGCACCGGGCGTCACAACACCTTTGGTCACACCCTTAACCCTTCCAATACCAAAATAATACCAGCAGGGTGGCTTGCCGTCTCACAGCACTGTTGTCTTGGGATTAAGTACAGTTTAGGCTCAAAATATGTGAAGTCTGCCTGTTCTCACAATGTTTGCATGGTTATAGATTGTAAGCTTTGCGGCAGGCAGGGACTGATGTAAAGGTGCTGCGTACTCTATATAATTACCTGTTCATAAATAAATATTCTCTGTAAAGCACTGTAGGATATGCGTGCTCTATATAAATCATACTTGCCAACTTTTCATTTCTCCTCTCCGAGAGAAGCCAATAATCACTGCAGGCAGGTGCGTCTTTAGAGAGGAGGGGGCCCGTGTGCCTTCCCCATCCGTGGCCCCCTCCTCTCTTCCCGGCGGCCGACAGCCGACTGACACGGCTGGCTGGCCACTGGAACATTAGTACACTCTGGGCACTAGAGTGTGCCCGGAGTCTACTGTGCATGCGCAAAACGCCGGAAAAATGTCCGCGTCGGACATTTTTACGGCTTTTTGTACAGCGCTGACACCCGATGCAGGACCTCGGAGAGGTAAGTTTTAAATAATATGGGTGCAGGGTGTGCGGTGTGCCCCCCCCTGGACAAGGAGTCCCGTGTGCACCGCACACCCTGCACCCATTATAGATACGTCCCTGACTGCAGGGCAGGCCCAGGCTTTTCTCGTCATTAGGCCAGACCCCGTCAAAGTGAAATGCTGCAATTTGTGGGTCAGCAGGAAGGTGGGGGGTGGGGCTAAACTGATGGAATTCTTATAGAATCAAGTAATATGCGATTCCCGGTATTACAGTATCTCCCCAACCTGCTCACTTTAGGAAGAGGGTGGGATACAGGAAATCCACCCACTCTTCCGGGGGGGGTGGGGGGGGTCTGGGGCAGGATCTATAAATTGGGAGTTGTAGGTTAAGTATGATATAATAACTGTACATAAATAAATGTAATTTATAAAATATATTTACAGAAACAGAGCTGTACAGACACAATTTGCACAGACAGATCTGCATTGACAAACACAACCATTTGTTGTACATCTTCCCTAGTTCTCAATGATGAACTAAAGCAGTGAGATAAGAAATGTAGCACTATCTCTGCATACTGCTCAGCAAGAGGCTGCCTGCAGTAAGGATGAGAAGAACAGGCATGTGATTTCACATCCCTAAAGGCATTGCAAAGACTGCTGCCTGTATATCAGCGGAGGTAAAGGTACGAGATCGCTGTGATACAATGCAGGTGCTAGCCCGACTCCCTCTTGAGTCAAATCTCAGTAGAAGTTCTGTTAGTTGCTCTGGAAGTTTCAGATCCTCTCATCGGATGAGAGACAGAGGAAAGCAGGAGAAAGCTGTCAGGGATTTTAAGATGGGGCTTTGACTTGTGATCACATCATAACAAAACTACAAAATATACCAACCACAATAGAAACTTGGCAGTCTAGAATATTTTATTATAGGTAAACAATATCTATAATAAATGTAGACAGTAGAAAGGTAAAAAAAAATGCATTACTATTAGGGGTGAGCGGGTTTGGATTTCTGAAATCTGAACCCCCCCGAACCCCCCCGATCCGAGTCAGGCTCGACTTTTCCCGCCTGACTCGGATCTGAAATCGAGGCAAAACGTCATCATCCCGCCTTCCGAGTCTCGCGGGTTTTGGATCCTATATAAGGTACCCGCGTCGGCGCCATTTTCTCACTCGGTTGTGGACAGTGAAGAGGGAGGGTGGGAGTTAGGGCTGGCTGGGCTGTGTAGTGTAGTGTAGTGTAGTGCTGCTGTTGTCCACTACTTCAAAGTCCATAGGGGCTGGCTGTGTTGTGCTGTGCTGCTGTTGTTAATAGGGGCTGTGTCCACTACTTCAAAGTCCATAGGGGCTGGCTGGACTGTGTTGTGCAGTCAGTTCTCCATAGGGGCTGTGTCCACTCCAAAGTCCTGTGCAGTGTCCCAGTCCTAAAGGGGTGCTGTAGTGTTGTCCAGGGGGTGCTCTGTCCATCAGGGGTGCTCCCCCCAAGTGCTAAAAAAATAATATATTTTCTGTGTTTGTGAATTGTGTGCGCAGTAGCCGCACGTGCATCAACAAAGTAGTGCCAAGCGTGCGCCTGTGCCATAAGTAAAGGGCTGGCTGGCTTGACCGTTAAAGGGTGCTGTAACCCCCAAAGTACACTCCAGTCCAAACCAAAAAAAAATTATTTTCTGTGTTTGTGAATTGTGTGCGCAGTAGCCGCACGTGCATCAACAAAGTAGTGCCAAGCGTGCGCTTGTGCCATAAGTAAAGGGCCGGCTGGCTGGACCGTTAAAGGGTGCTGTAACCCCCAAAGTACACTCCAGTCCAAACCAAAAAAAAACAAATTTTCTGTGTTTGTGAATTGAGTGCGCAGTAGCGCACGTGCATCAACAAAGTAGTGCCAAGCGTGCGCCTGTGTCATAAGTAAAGGGCCAGCTGGCTTGACCGTTAAAGGGTGCTGTAACCCCCAAAGTACACTCCAGTCCAAACCAAAAAAAAAAATATTTTCTGTGTTTGTGAATTGTGTGCGCAGTAGCCGCACGTGCATCAACAAAGTAGTGCCAAGCGTGCGCCTGTGTCATAAGTAAAGGGCCGGCTGGCTTGACCGTTAAAGGGTGCTGTAACCCCCAAAGTACACTCCAGTCCAAACCAAAAAAAAAAATATTTTCTGTGTTTGTGAATTGTGTGCGCAGTAGCCGCACGTGCATCAACAAAGTAGTGCCAAGCGTGCGCCTGTGTCATAAGTAAAGGGCCGGCTGGCTTGACCATTAAAGGGTGCTGTAACCCCCAAAGTACACTCCAGTCCAAACCAAAAAAAAAATTATTTTCTGTGTTTGTGAATTGTGTGCGCAGTAGCCGCACGTGCATCAACAAAGTAGTGCCAAGCGTGCGCCTGTGTCATAAGTAAAGGGCCGGCTGGCTTGACCGTTAAAGGGTGCTGTAACCCCCAAAGTACACTCCAGTCCAAACCAAAAAAAAAAATATTTTCTGTGTTTGTGAATTGTGTGCGCAGTAGCCGCACGTGCATCAACAAAGTAGTGCCAAGCGTGCGACTGTGTCATAAGTAAAGGGCTGGCTGGCTTGACCGTTAAAGGGTGCTGTAACCCCCAAAGTACACTCCAGTCCAAACCAAAAAAAAAATTATTTTCTGTGTTTGTGAATTGTGTGCGCAGTAGCCGCACGTGCATCAACAAAGTAGTGCCAAGCGTGCGCCTGTGTCATAAGTAAAGGGCCGGCTGGCTTGACCGTTAAAGGGTGCTGTAACCCCCAAAGTACACCAGTCCAAACCAAAAAAAAAAATATTTTCTGTGTTTGTGAATTGTGTGCACAGTAGCCGCACGTGCATCAACAAAGTAGTGCCAAGCGTGCGCCTGTGTCATAAGTAAAGGGCCGGCTGGCTTGACCGTTAAAGGGTGCTGTAACCCCCAAAGTACACTCCAGTCCAAACCAAAAAAATATATATTTTCTGTGTTTGTGACTTGTGTGCACTGTGGCTGCATGTGCATCAACAAAAGAGCAGCGCCAAGCGTGCGCCTGTGTCCCATAAGAAAAGAGCCGGCTGGCTCATTTCTTAAAGGGCACAAAGTGCACTACTCTCCAGCAAAAATAAAAAAATATTTTCTGTGTTTGTGTCCGCTTTAGCCACATGTATATATCAATATAACATAAATGGAGGACCAAACTTTCTCCGCTAAAAATAAAATAGGGAAAGATCAAGAACCACTTCCTCCTAGTGCTGTTGCTGCTGCTGGGAGTTATCATCCCAGAGAGGAAGTAGGAACTTCACTACTTTTACTAAACAATTGACCCTCCAACAGTCCCTAGCGATGAGGATGAAGTACGACAGCAGTCATCCTGAAGCAAAACGTATAACTGAGGCCTTGACTGCTATGTTGGTGTTAGATGTGCGTCTGGTATCCGCCATTAGTGCAGTGGGATTTAGACAATTGATGGAGGTAGTGTGTCCCCGGTTCCAAATCCCGTCTAGATTCCACCTGCATCCTCAAAGCAGCAGCGACAAGCGTGCGTCTGTCTGTTAAAGGGTGGTGACACCCTCAAAGTGTGCTACACAAACAATAAAAATATTCTTCTTTTTTCTGTCTTTGTGAAATGTGTGGGCTGTAGCCACACCTGCATCCTTAAAGCAGCAGCGACAAGCGTGCGTCTGTCTGTTAAAGGGTGGTGACACCCTCTAAGTGTGCTACACAAACAATAAAAATATTCTTTTTTTTTTTCTGTCTTTGTGAAATGTGTGGGCTGTAGCCGCACCTGCATCCTTAAAGCAGCAGCGTCAAGCGTGCGTCTGTCTGTTAAAGGGTGGTGACACCCTCAAAGTGTGCTACACAAACAATAAAAATATTCTTCTTTTTTTTTCTGTCTTTGTGAATTGTGTGGGCTGTAGCCGCACTTGCATCCTCAAAGCAGCAGCGACAAGCGTGCGTCTGTCTGTTAAAGGGTGGTGTAACCCTCAAAGTGCGCTCCACAAACAATAAAAATATTCTTCTTTTTTTTTCTGTCTTTGTGAAATGTGTGGGCTGTAGCCGCACCTGCATCCTTAAAGCAGCAGCGACAAGCATGCGTCTGTCTGTTAAAGGGTGGTGTAACCCTCAAAGTGCGCTACACAAACAATAAAAATATTGTTCTTTTTTTTTCTGTCTTTGTGAAATGTGTTGGCTGTAGCCGCACCTGCATCCTCAAAACAGCAGCGACAAGCGTGCGTCTGTCTGTTAAAGTGTGGTGACACCCTCAAAGTGTGCTACACAAACAATAAAAATATTCTTCTTTTTTTTTCTCTTTGTGAATTGTGTGGGCTGTAGCCGCACTTGCATCCTCAAAGCAGCAGCGACAAGCGTGCTTCTGTCTGTTAAAGGGTGGTAACACCCTCAAAGTGTGCTACACAAACAATAAAAATATTCTTCTTTTTTCTGTCTTTGTGAATTGTGTGGGCTGTAGCCGCACTTGCATCCTCAAAGCAGCAGCGACAAGCGTGCGTCTGTCTGTTAAAGGGTGGTGCAACCCTCAAAGTGCTCCAAAAAATAAAAAACTATTTTTTTAATGTGTTTGTGACTTGTGTGCAATGTAGCCGCACTTGCATCCTCAAAAAAGCATCGACAAGCGTGCGTCTGTCTGTTAAAGGGTGGTGACACCCTCAAAGTGTGCTACACAAACAATAAAAATATTCTTCTTCTTTTTTCTGTCTTTGTGAATTGTGTGGGCTGTAGCCGCACTTGCATCCTCAAAGCAGCAGCGACAAGCGTGCGTCTGTCTGTTAAAGGGTGGTGACACCCTCAAAGTGTGCTACACAAACAATAAAAATATTCTTCTTCTTTTTTCTGTCTTTGTGAATTGTGTGGGCTGTAGCCGCACTTGCATCCTCAAAGCAGCAGCGACAAGCGTGCGTCTGTCTGTTAAAGGGTGGTGTAACCCTCAAAGTGCGCTCCACAAACAATAAAAATATTCTTCTTTTTTTTTCTGTCTTTGTGAATTGTGTGGGCTGTAGCCGCACTTGCATCCTCAAAGCAGCAGCAACAAGCATGCGTCTGTCTGTTAAAGGATTACATCGGTGACAGCATCCAAGTAGGCATGTCAGACAGTCCGTACCTGTACTGGCAGGAAAAATAAGTAATTTGGAGGTCCCTGTACAAACTGGCTTTATTTTACCTGAGTTGCCCCCCCTCCAGTGTGTACTCCGAAAGAGTGTTTAGTGCAGCCGGGAACCTTGTCAGCGAAAGGTGTAAGAGGTTGCTTCCACAAAATGTGGAGAAGATGATGTTCATAAAATGAATTATCAACTCCTCCAGGGAGACCAGCCTCCAGAACATACAGAGGGACCAGTGGTTGTGGATTCCAGCGGGGACGAATTAATACTCTGTGAGGATGAGGATGTACACAACACTGAAGAGGGTGAGGAATCGGTGGATGAGGAGGATGAGGACGACATCTTGCCTCCGTAGAGCCAGTTTGTGCAGGGACAGATTAATTGCCAGCTTGTTTTGTGGGGGCCCAAACGAACCAATCATTTCAGCCACAGTCGTGTGGCAGACCCTGGCGCTGAAATGTTTGGTTTGTTAAAGTGTGCATGTCCTGTTTATACAACATAAGGGTGGGTGGGAGGGCCCAAGGACAATTCCATCTTGCACCTCTTTTTTTTCTTTGCATTATGTATAGTTTGGGGCCTAGTTTTTCAAACTGCCATCCTGTCTGCCACTGCAGTGTCACTCCTAGATGGACCACGTGTTTGTGCCGCCCACTCGTATCTCTTAGCATAGTCATCCAGCTACCTCGGTGCAACCTTTTGGACATAAAAACACTATTGTGAGGTGTGAGGTGTTCAGAATAGACTGGAAATGAGTGGAAATTAAGGTTATTGAGGTTAATAATAGCATAGGAGCAGAAAAACCCACAAATTCTGTGATTTTAGCTGTTTTTATGCTTTTTTTCAAAAAAATACAGATCCAAAACACAAAACCCAGAACCCAAAACACGGAAGGGTGGTTTTGGCAAAACCAATCCAGATCCAAAACACGAAGAAAGATCCAGATCCAAAACCAAAACACAAAACACGAAAAGTGGCCGGTGAACACCCCTAATTACTATACAGAAAACTGGAAGTAAAAAGGGTGAGATAAGCTTTTCCAGGTTGCCTCAAAAAGACCAATTTCTCCTCAGGGTGGTAGATGGGGCAGCCAGGGAGAAAAAAATGTTTATTCAGTCATTGGCCAACTTTTAGTTTTCAGTTCTGGTAATAGCAAGTACAGAATTCTAACCCATTTACAGTAAGTGGCAATCCCAGGCAGGGCCAGCAACAGAATTCTTGGGGCCTGGTACACTTGGATCACTGGGGCCCCTAACCCTCCCCTTCCCAGTGCCCCTCCTTGACCCCTTCTCCAAACACACATGCTGGGTCCACACACACACACACACACACATATACACACAATTATTATAGGGAATTACACACACGCACACACACATACACACACAATTATTATAGAGAAATACACACACATGCACACACACACACACATATACACACAATTATAGAGAAATACACGCACACATACACACACAATTATTATAGAGAAATGCACACACACACATGCACACACAATTATAGAGAAATGCACACACACACATGTACACACAATTATAATAGAGAAATGCGCACACACACATGTACACACAATTATAATAGAGAAATGCACACACACACATGCACACACAATTATAGAGAAATGCACACACACACATGTACACACAATTATAATAGAGAAATGCGCACACACACATGTACACACAATTATTATAGAGAAACACACACACGCACACACAATTATTATAGAGAAATGCACACACACGCCACAATTATTATAGAGAAATACGCACACACACACACACATGCACACACAATTATTATAGAGAAATGCACACAGACACACATGTACACACAACTATTATAGAGAAATGCGCACACACACAAGCACACACAATTATTATAGAGAAATGCACACACACACATGCAAACACAATTAATATAGAGAAATGCGCACACACACACATGCACACACAATTATTATAGAGAAATGCACACAGACACACAACTATTATAGAGAAATGCGCACACACACACACATGCACACAGAATTATTATAGAGAAATGTGCATACACACATGTACACACAATTATTATAGAGAAATGCGCACACTCACACATGTACACACAATTATTATAGAGAAATGCACACACACACACATGCACACACAATTATTATAGAGAAATGCACACAGACACACATATACACACAACTATTATAGAGAAATGCGCACACACACACATGCACACAGAATTATTAAAGAAATGCGCACACAGACATGCACACACAATTATTATAGAGAAATCCACACACACATGTACACACAATTCTAATAGAGAAATGCACACACACACATGTACACACAATAATTATAGAGAAATACGCACACATACACGCATACAGAATTAATATAGAGATATGCGCACACAAACATGCACACACAACTATTATAGAGAAATGCACACACACACATGTACACACAATTATTATAGAGAAATGCGCGCACACACACACATGCACACACAATTATTACAGAGAAATGCGCACACACACATGTAAACACATTTATTAAAGTAGAGAAATGCGCACACACACACAATTATAGAGAAATGCACACACACACATGCACACACAATTATTATAGAGAAATGCACACACACACACATGTACACAGAATTATTATAGAGAAATGCACACACACACATGTGCACACAATTATTATAGAGAAATGCGCACACACACACATGTAAACACATTTATTATAGTAGAGAAATGCGCACACACACACAATTATTATAGAGAAATGCACACACACATACATGTACACACAATTATTATAGAGAAATGCGCACGCACACACAATTATTATAGAGAAATGCACACACACACACATGTACACAGAATTATTATAGAGAAATGCGCACACACACATGTACACACAATTATTATAGAGAAATGCGCACACACACACATGCACACAGTATAGAGAAATGCACACACAATTATTATAGTAGAGAAATGCGCACACACACAATTATAGAGAAATGCACACACACACATGCACACACAATTATTATAGAGAAATGCACACACACACACATGTACACAGAATTATTATAGAGAAATGCGCACACACACACATGCACACACAATTATTATAGAGAAATGCGCACACACACACATGCACACACAATTATTATAGAGAAATGCGCACACACACACATGTAAACACATTTATTATAGTAGAGAAATGCGCACACACACACAATTATAGAGAAATGCACACACACATACTTGTACACCCAATTATTATAGAGAAATGCGCACACACACACAATTATTATAGAGAAATGCGCACACAGACACATGCATACACAATTATAGAGAAATGCACACACACACATGTACACACCATTATTATAGAGAAATTCGCACACACGCACATGCACACACACAATTATTATAGAGAAATGCACACACACTCACACATGTACACACAATTATTATAGAGAAATGCACACACACACACATGTACACACAATTATTATATAGAAATGCACACAGACACACATATACACACAACTATTATAGAGAAATGCGCACACACACACATGCACACAGAATTATAGAGAAATGTGCACACACACATGCACACACAATTATTATAGAGAAATCCACACACACATGTACACACAATTCTAATAGAGAAATGCGCACACACACATGTACACACAATTATTATAGAGAAATACGCACACACACACACGCATACACAATTAATATAGAGATATGCGCACACAAACATGCAGACACAACTATTATAGAGAAATGCACACACACACATGTACACACAATTATTATAGAGAAATGCGCACACACACACACATGCACACACAATTATTACAGAGAAATGCGCACACACACATGTAAACACATTTATTATAGTAGAGAAATGCGCACACACACACAATTATAGAGAAATGCACACACACATACATGTACACACAATTATTATAGAGAAATGCACACACACACACATGTACACAGAATTATTATAGAGAAATGCACACACACATGTACACACAATTATTATAGAGAAATGCACACACACACACATGCACACACAATTATTATAGAGAAATGCACACACACACACATGTACACAGAATTATTATAGAGAAATGCACACACACACATGTACACACAATTATTATAGAGAAATGCGCACACACACACATGTACACACAATTATTATAGAGAAATGCGCACGCACACACAATTATTATAGAGAAATGCACACACACACACATGTACACAGAATTATTATAGAGAAATGCGCACACACACATGTACACACAATTATTATAGAGAAATGCGCACACACACACATGCACACAGTATAGAGAAATGCACACACAATTATTATAGTAGAGAAATGCGCACACACACACAATTATAGAGAAATGCACACACACACATGCACACACAATTATTATAGAGAAATGCACACACACACATGTACACAGAATTATTATAGAGAAATGCGCACACACACACATGCACACACAATTATTATAGAGAAATGCGCACACACACACATGCACACACAATTATTATAGAGAAATGCGCACACACATGTAAACACATTTATTATAGTAGAGAAATGCGCACACACACACAATTATAGAGAAATGCACACACACATACTTGTACACCCAATTATTATAGAGAAATGCGCACACACACACAATTATTATAGAGAAATGCGCACACAGACACATGCATACACAATTATAGAGAAATGCACACACACACATGTACACACAATTATTATAGAGAAATTCGCACACACGCACATGCACACACACAATTATTATAGAGAAATGCACACACACTCACACATGTACACACAATTATTATAGAGAAATGCACACACATGCACACACAATTATTATATAGAAATGCACACAGACACACATATACACACAACTATTATAGAGAAATGCGCACACACACACATGCACACAGAATTATTATAGAGAACTGTGCACACACACATGCACACACAATTATTATAGAGAAATCCACACACACATGTACACACAATTCTAATAGAGAAATGCGCACACACACATGTACACACAATTATTATAGAGAAATACGCACACACACACACGCATACACAATTAATATAGAGATATGCGCACACAAACATGCAGACACAACTATTATAGAGAAATGCACACACACACATGTACACACAATTATTATAGAGAAATGCGCACACACACACACATGCACACACAATTATTACAGAGAAATGCGCACACAGACATGTAAACACATTTATTATAGTAGAGAAATGCGCACACACACACAATTATAGAGAAATGCACACACACATACATGTACACACAATTATTATAGAGAAATGCACACACACACACATGTACACAGAATTATTATAGAGAAATGCACACACACACATGTACACACAATTATTATAGAGAAATGCACACACACACACATGCACACACAATTATTATAGAGAAATGCGCACACACACACATGTAAACACATTTATTATAGTAGAGAAATGCGCACACACACACAATTATAGAGAAATGCACACACACATACACATGTACACACAATTATTATAGAGAAATGCGCACACACACATGCGCACACAATTATTATAGAGAAATGCGCACACACACACATGCACACACAATTATTATAGAGAAATGCGCACACAGACACATGTAAACACATTTATTATAGTAGAGAAATGCGCACACACACACACAATTATAGAGAAATGCACACACACATACATGTACACCCAATTATTATAGAGAAATGCACACACACACACACATACACACACAATTATTATAGAGAAATGCGCACACAGACACATGCACACACAATTATTATAGAGAAATGCACACAAACACACTTATGTACACACAATTATTATAGAGAAATGCACACACACACACACACACACACATGTACACACAATTATTATAGAGAAATTCGCACACACACTCACATGTACACACAATTATTATAGAGAAATGCACACACACACACACACACACATGTACACACAATTATTATAGAGAAATTCGCACACACACACACATGTACACACAATTATTATAGAGAAATGCACACACACACACATGTACACACAATTATTATAGAGAAATTCGCACACACACATGCACACACAATTATTATAGAGAAATGCACACAAACACACATATGTACACACAATTATTATAGAGAAATTCGCACACACACACATGCATACACAATTATTATAGAGAAATGCGCACACACATGCATACATACATATACAGACAGATATACACACATACATACTTACACACACATACATACACACATACACACATATAATATACACATGGTAAAAATGACAATAACTTAGTCACTTACCTTCATGTTGAGGCAGTGGACAGTCATGACACTTGGCTTTGTCCCTGCACTCTTCAGCTGGACCAGTTTGTGCAGGCTCGGATTTACTCGGATTTACTCGGTTCTTATCGCCACTTTACCGCAAATTCGGATTTATTATATTGGCTATCCAAAACACATGATAGGCGATAGCCAATAAAATGCCGTTTTGAGATCCGAGTAAATCCGAGTAAAACCGAGCCTGCACATCCCTTTGAACCAGAGTGTGTGTGTTTGTGAGAGAGGGTCGGCAGTGCTGCGAGGGGGTGTTGGGGATGCTGTGAGGGGGGGTGCCACGAGCAGGAAGTTGAAGGAAGCCGATGGGGGAGGAGAGGAACAGTAAGGAAGCAGGAGGGGTGAGGTGCCAGAGCTGGGTGCAGGGGGATGCGGCCCAGGAGGAGGAGCACCAGCCCCTGTGGTTCTCGGTATTTGACTTGGGAAGGATGTCAGTGGGCGGAGCTTCAGCAGGACGGCTGCTGTCACAGAACACACAGCAGCTGTTTAAAAAGTTTTACTAGGTGCTGCTGCCCTGTTTTTAATTGTCCCTGATCCATGGGGCCCTTCTGATCCTCGGGGCCCGGTATAGTGTCCCTTTGTCCCCCCTGTCACTGGTCCTGATCCCAAGTAAGTGGATGCCCTGTACTCATCTAACAGGACAATGCTATCAGGCAGCTGGGCAGATTGCCTAATAGACACAGACACGTTCTCTCCTCTCCAGGGATGACACTTACAGTAGGTGCTGCTGTTCATTCATTAGGTGAAGGCTGGAATTTAGACTTCACCACATCGGCTACCCATTCATTAAATAACTGCCTTGCCATGCCACGTGTTCTGGTGATAGTTACTGTTCAGTAGTTACTATGGGGACTGTTCATGATCAGGGTTGGACTGGCCCACAGGGGTACAGGGGAATCCCCCGGTGGGCCCCACTGCCTGAGGGCCCACCCCCTCCTTTAGGGATCAGGTTCAAGACTGTGAACTTGAACTATGCATTATACATACAGTATGTTGAATTATACTGCACAGTACTATGGTGTATTTTCTACAATGCATTGCTACTATTAATCTGGTACATTATCATGCATGCACCAGCAGTATTTATTATATGTACATTTTTAAGGGGACCAGTCCATGCACTCTCTATTGGTTAGCCACGCCTCTTTTTAGGCTGGCCACACCCCTAAGTATGGGCCCCTATCGCTGCATTCCCCCGGTGGGCCCTTCATGCCCCAGTCCGACACTGTTCACGATCCATTATGGACCTGTTACACATGCCTGGTATTCAGCAAACTCCGAAAACTTTCTCAGCTTTTGCTTCCAGGAACCACCACCGTCTTCAGATGGAATTGATTCCCGGAGCACCGCTTCTTCGTAGACACATTGAGGGGAATTCAGTTAGAGGCGAAAAGCCATATTCGCCTGTTTTTTTGCGAAAATTTCACCTAAAAAAAAATTGACAAATTCAATTCCAGGACAATTTCGCCTAAGCGGAAACAATTCTCCAAAAAAGATTCTCCAAATCAATAACTGGTGAAAAGAAATGCAATATCTTTATTTTGGGGTGCAAACGTGGGGAAACAACACAGAACCCTTGGGACAGCCCCCCAAAGGACAAATCTGCAAAAAAAAACAGAAACAAAAACCTAAAAACACCCCAAAAAAGACGTCATTTTTGGGGTGAAAATTTAAAAAGTGGGGGGATAAACATAAAAAGTAGCGAAATAGACTTCTTGAGGGTCCCCAAGTATGGGTCTGGTGTTTTTGGGATTGCAGGTGCATGCAGCAGGTGGATTTTTCACGTTTTTAAAAGTTCACTTTAGAGACATAAAAATATGCTCACCCATTTTCAAGTACCCCATATTTGACATAATTACTTATTTTCACCAAAAAATACAGCTTTATGCCATTCTTCACCACTTTTACAAAGACGCTAATAGCAAGCAATTTACACAACTTAAGTACGCAAAATAGTTTTATTAGGGCTATTAGTACAAATCTATATTGATTCCCTATGTTAATATATCTTTTTCTGGGGTACAGATTGATTTTCCCAATTCTTTCAGTACTTTTCACCTGTTCCGCATTCGCCTATTTCCATTTTCGCCTGTTTTGCAATTGAATTAGGCGAAAAGTGGGGACAAGCACGAAATAAATTCGCCTCTGAAACAGGCGAATGAAGCGAAAAGTCGGACATGAGAAAACTTCGCCTCTAATTGAATATGGCCCATAGAATTTGACAACAGAAAAGAACCATTTGGCCCATCTAGTCTGCCCCATCCTGTGGGAAGGAGATCAGGGGTTGCGAAGATTCCTCTGGCGCCTGCACCTGCTGAACTCAGGCCATGAATGTGCAGTTGGCTAGCACGTCATTGGTAGGTAACACTGACACTTTGGTAGCAGTGTTAGGGATTGCTGTTACAGCTGCTGAATTGCTCCGGTAGTTAAGTATCCACCACTGTAACTCACGGCGAGTTGGATTCTTCATTTTCAGGGATCACCCACCCCGATGATGAATACTCCTTATCGGTTCGGTGTTTTGATTCCCAATTTTGACTTTGATCTCATTCTGCCAGCCCTGACCTTTGCAGTGTTCCTTACTATTTTTACACCTCAGCCCTTGATATTAGATGCATTTAATGGTTTTGTTTACTGTTTATTTAACTCCACTATTAAACACTTATTATCTTTATTACTCTGTTTGTCACCTCTTGCACCAGTAGCATAACAATTTTTATTCTTATTTAGTTATTTTGTGCGTTGTGCTGCTGCGGAACCTCCTGCAAGAAGGTCTTATATTGTTTCTCAGTTACTTCATTTGCAGCATTAATATTGAACATTGCCTGTGGTTCTATTTGTATTGTTTATTTGCTAGACTAGATTTGTGTCCCATTTATCTTTTAGAATTTACACTGACCATTATTAAGACATTGCAACTTAAGCTGAAGTCCTAGCGGTATCTAGGTACCGGTAAGCGTACTGCTCTCTATTGAAAAAGCAGCTGTTATACTGTAGATTAAACAGATGGTTCTGGTTCTATAGGTTTCTCACAAGGTTATTAATATGATTTATAACAGTCTGTTCACACTATAGGGGGAATGTAATCAAGCGTGATTTTGCAATATTGCAGATCTTTACTGTGAAATGTAAACCTATTTTTTGAAAGGCAAAACTAAACTGATTTTACCATGAAACAAAATTCCTCTTTACATCCTAGTCTACAGACCAAACCTCAACCCTAAATAGGTCAATACAAAAATCAATCTCACTCAATTTTCTGAGATTGGACACAATGAATATAAGAGATATATTTTACTAACATGAGGTTTGTGAAACTGACGACTAATAGCCTAATTTAGCATTGATTACTCTTGCCACTTTAAAACTATCGGTCAAAGCCACTGATAGGGCCTCATTTACTAACGAGTTTTATCACTAAAACGAGTGATAAATGTCACTGTGTATGATAACTGGTGCTCCAGCCAATCAGGTCCCAACTGTCAACTGTTAGAAAAATGACAGTTGGGAGCTGATTGGCTGGAGCACCATTTATCATACACAGTGAAATTTATCACTCGTTTTGGTGATAAAACTCGTTAGTAAATGGGGGCCATATTCTTAACGCTCCATCCTTTAAAAGTCTGCAAAAATTTTGGACTAATGCAGTGTGAAATCTACACCAGTTTGTACAGTGTAAAATACGTAAAATGATCAGCACAACAGATTTCATGCAAGCGCGCCCTTGCCGATTGTCTGTATCTGACTCTTTTTCCTGCTTGCGCAGGGAGAGGCGGAATGGGAAGTGGGGCGCACTAACACACCGAGTACATTAAGTTTGTGTAACACCATAGTGTAGCAAAAGCGTAAGGTTAGTATAAAGATAGCATAGAGATGTCTCTTGACAATGCTAGTAGTAAATGTAGTATATTGCAAATATGTAATACTGTAATGAAGTGTCATACTGTATACACAAGAAAGAATAATGTCTTCTTGACAGTATTATTAATAAAGGCGAAGTTGCAAGTACAAAATAGAAACTAAATTCAGCTGAATATTAACTTGTTACTTTTTGCTTTTAGAAACAAAATGGGAGTCTTCTTTCCTGTAACAGTACGAATGGAAATATCAGTTACGTAACGTACAACTTTATATTGTATAGAAGCCACACTAATGATTTAAGTATTATCAGATAGAAGTGTCAGTTTTCCATCGCATGTCAATGCCGCAGCCCTCTAGCCAGGGGCTGGCTGGCAACTTTTAGCCTGGGGGGCAAATGCATGCAGGCGGCCCTGGCAGAGGAGTAGCGTGTAGCCAGGGTGCCCCGAAGAACGTGCGTGCTACGGCGCCGCCCCCCCTCAAGTGTTTCAGGGAGGAGGCGGGTCCATATGGGATTAATGTAAGGTAAAAATAAAGATTAGGGGCAGCCCCCTGTCGTAGTGCCCATATGCAGTGCCCCCGTGTGCCACAGGAGAGAGCACCCTTATGCAGGCCTCCAGTAGTGCCCCCAGTAGTGATCCCCCCCTATGCAGTGCTCCTTGTGCCCCCAGTAGTGGTCCCCCCTGTTCAGTGCCCCTTGTGCCCCCAGTAGTAAGCCCCTTATATAGTGCCCCCAATAGTGGTACTCCCTATGCAGTGCCCCCAGTAGCAGTCCACCCCCCATGCAGTGCCCCCAATAGTGGTAACCCTTATGCAATGTCCCTTAAATAGTGGCCCCAGTTGTATTCTCCCCCCTATGCAGTACCCCCAGTATTGCCCTTTATATAGAGCCCCCAGCAGTGGTCCCTCGCAGTGCCCCCAGTGGTAGTCCCCTCCCCCTATGTAGTGCCCCTAGTAGTAGTCCCCTCCCCCCTATGCAGTGCCCCTAGTAGTAGTCCCCTCCCCTTGTAGTGCCCCCAGTAGTAGCCCCCCCTTGTAGTGCCCCCAGTAGTAGTAGTCCCCCTTTGTAGTTCCCCCAGTAGTAGTAGTCCCCCCCCTTGTAGTGCCCCCAGTAGTAATCCACCCCCCTGGTAGTGCCCCCAGTAGTAATCCCCCCCTGGTAGTGCCACCATAGAAATCCCCCCCCCTGGTAGTGCCCCATAGTAATCCCCCCCTAGTAGTGCCCCCAGTAGTAGTAGTCCCCCTTTGTAGTTCCCCCAGTAGTAGTAGTCCCCCCCCTTGTAGTGCCCCCAGTAGTAATCCACCCCCCTGGTAGTGCCCCCAGTAGTAATCCCCCCCTGGTAGTGCCACCATAGAAATCCCCCCCCTGGTAGTGCCCCCATAGTAATCACCCCCCCCCCCCCAGTAGAGAGAGACTTTATAAAAAAAACAAAAAAAAAAACACTTACCTGAAACTCCCGCTCCTGGTCCCGACGCTTCCACCAGCTCTTCTGGCCGCTTTGCATTATGGGAGAGACGTCGTCATGACGACGGCTCTCCCATTACCCACTGCGGGAGCCGGAAGATGGCTCACGCAGTGGGAGCAGCAGCAGCCGATGAGAGTCTGACAGACTCTCAGCGGCTGCTGATTACAGCAGCGGGGGCGTATCTATAATGGGTGCAAGGTGTGCGGTGCATACGGGCCCCCAGATTCAGGGGGGCCCGCAACGCAAACCCTGCACCCATATTGTTTAAAACTTACTTCTCCGAGGTCCCACGCTGGGTGTCAGCGCTGCAGAAAAAGCTGGTAAAATGGCCGCAGTGGCCAATTTTCCGGCATTTTGCGCATGTGCAGTAGACTCCGGGCACACTCTAGTGCCCAGAGTCTAATAATGTTGGCCGTCGGGAAGAGAGGAGAGGGCCCCGGACAGGGAATGGACACGGCCTCCTCCTCTCTAAAGACGCCCCTGCCTGTAAGAGATATAGATGTAAGAGATACAGCACAGATGTGTCCTCCTCATTCATCTAGAGGTTTTGTGCCATATGGAGTGAGACTTTTTACATTGTAGGCACATATATGTTTATAGGGTCTGATTCAGAGCTACGTGCAAACCCAAAAGATTGCAAACAATTCCGATAGTGGACGATCATCTCTGAGTGCCCCCTAAGCCGCAGCATGATTGACGATGGTCAGTGTCCTAGAAAACAGGGGCGTGACGGCCAAGGCCAGTGTCTACATCTTCTGCCACAGCTTCACTGACCATGGTTGTGTAAAAATACCTGCCATTTTCAGTAACCCGAGGGTTACTCAGTCGATGTTCACACCAGTGATCCAATAGCTGCATCCTCGGATGCAGTAGCAGATCACAGAAGTTGTCAGGAGGCATCTGTTTTACCTCCTGAGGCATTATCATACAGCGTACAACTCTAAAGCAGGCCCTTAGTGTCCTAGGTACTTTGGATTTGTTTTTTTGCTGCAATATATAAATATATAAAGTTGTAGATTAAGCATAACAATGCGTGGCACGACGCATGACGTGGCTCACTAGTATCGAACCTCTGTCGTTTGCCCATTTACCCAGATTAGAGAATGAGTTTCACACAGAAGCTACATGAAATGCCAGTGTCAGTATTCAAGGTACCTGTGCATTGTACTGTGTCACATTAGCGATGCGAATAAGGAGTGCCGTCACTAGGGGGGTGCCGTCGGCATCAGGTGTCACCAACCAAAGTGGTGATACCAAATTGCTGAACCGGGAGCCAGGAGCTGCACTGTGACGTTATTGTGCTCCCAGTTACTGAGGAAGATCCAGCAGTGCAGAGAGTCTCGGAGGGCAACCCAGCATCTTTGGGGTGCTGGGCACACCCACAGAGTCATGAAAACGGGGGGGTGCCACGAGACCATGCCCCCTTCCCCGCAGGTGCACACACCTTTGGCACAAACTGGTCTATTTAGTGCACTGGTTGACAATGATCACAAAATAAGATGCATATTTTGTGAAAACGTCTCCGGCAGGATGCTTGGCATGGCTAAGTCCCAAAGTCTATGGTGCTCCAAATGGGGATACGTGGTGCTATTTGAGAATAGGTGAACACATCTGTACATCTCCTGACAGGTGTATATGCATCTAAGTCCAGGTCTACTTCAGTTACAACATGAACACCCCTGTGCTATACTCAGCCTATGCTTGACATCCCTTTCCTGTCCAGACCATACTTGCCTACTTTTGAAAAAGCATTTCAGGGAGATTGTGAAAGCAACACCTATGAGATGCAGCATTAAAATGGACGTGTACTGCTACACCTGAGAGATATGCTATAAAATTGATTTACAGCCAAATGTAAATGAGCTCTAAAGCAGTTAGTAAGATCTACTGAAAACACACTGATACTTTTCATAAAATCCATGTAGCTATAGGGGTCATGGGGGTAGATGTACGAAGCCTAGAAGCGGTATCAGTGCACATTATGTGCGCTGGTACCGTTTCCCCCCGATGTATGATCGGGGGTCTGGGCGGTAAATGACAGGGGCGCTGCCATCTACAAGATAGCAGCGCCGAGCGGCAGGGCCATGTACGAACAGTCATACCGCATGACCGTTTGGCTGGCTGTAGCTGTCGTTATCGACTGCTACACCCTGGTGCTAGCCTATCCCCACAGCAGGGACAGCGCTGTCCCTGCTGGGGCTGCTGCTGGCTCCAGGCTGCACGCGAGGATCTCGCGATACTTGCGAGATCCCGCGCATGCTCAGTGGAGCCGGCCGGGACAGAGACACAGGGCATCGGCACTAGGCTGATGTGCTGCTGTCTCTAGCGGGTAGCGCTGGAGGGGGGAGTTATCGCTCCCCCTCTCCGGCCAATGAGATGTTCTTATATCTCATCAGTAGTGCTTCCTGCTTTGCCTCAGTAAAGAGGCGAAGCGGGAAGCGGTATAGCGTTACGTTAAGTGCCGCTATCATACATCTACCCCATTGTGCCTTATAACCAATGCAGGGAAAATATACTAATGATTCCAATTAAATGTATTTATCTCTGTATGTTTATATATAACAGCTTCATAATGGGGGTATGTTGCAATCAAGGAGATTGCTAGACTTTTCAGGGAGTCCGGGAGATTGCTTCTATTTCAGGGAGTCTCCCTGACGATCAGGGAGAGTTGGCAAGTATGGTCCAGGTCCATCTCCCTCAAGAAATTGTGTGTAAGATGCAACAAATATGGCATATAGATGAATACTTGTGCATGTAAGGTGCTCTTCGACGCCTGTCATTGAACCCTTACCGGGATTAGACAGTCGGGATGCCGGCGATCAGGATTCCCTCCATCGGCTTCCCAACTGCATCCCTTTACATGCTGGGGTGGGCAGCTAGCAATCCAAACACAGCTGTAACAAGACTCTCCCCTCAATTGAGTACACTTGATGACTAGGAGGAACAGAGGTGTTCCTCTTTGTTACAAAAAGCTATGGGGTCTATGTACTAAGCCGTGAAGAGAGATAAAGTGGATGGAGATATAGTACCAACCAATCAGCTCCTAACTGTCACTTTACAGGCTGTGTTTGAAAAATGACAGTTAGGAGCTGATTGGTTGGTACTTTATCTCTGTCCATTTTATCTCTCTCCAAGGCTTAGTACATAGACCCCCTATTTGCTTATAATATGCTGTGCATACTCATCTCTTGGGATACTCATTCATACCTCTACAATTGTTTTAATTTTGGTGGGACAGTAACAAATAGAAGGCTCTATCCAGGCATCCCGATTGTGACAGCTTTGTCCCATGGCTGGGAAAGTTGGACGGTATTGTCCATTTGCTGCTGGTTGTCATGACTGAGAAGCAGTGAATGTTTGCTGTGCATTTGTGCCAGTTGTGCCCATGGCTAGTACTGTATAAATGGGTGTTTGCAGGGGAGTAGCAGCCTATTGCTAGAATAGCACTTGCCCATCGTGGCATCTCATTTTGACACATCTATGCCCCTATGCCAATTCACGAAGCTGAAATGCTTAAGGTATGCTCATTGTATATATTTAGATGATGTCTACAACAGTGGATGTTTATTCCATGGGGCCTTCAGTCATCACACATTTACTGATTGCAGAGCACCAATCACCTGCATTTTCTGCGGTAATCACTACGGTAGAGGCATTAGTGTAGTTACAGGTGCAGACCCCCTGCTGCTAATGCAAAGAATGCAGGAGGAAGCACAGGTGATTGAAGCAGTGTTACAGGAGGGGTGATGCCAAATCTGTATTGGAGTTAAACAATATTGCCTGGCTTAGAATGAATATGTAAATTCCAAGATATTTTGTAGGCATTTATACAGCGCTATCATTTGTGTATATGCTGAGTGTAGCTCAGACTCCTGGCTCTGAGCTTTCAGCACATTATAAAATAGGTCTGTTATTCAGAGTGATAGAATCATGAATTCTAACTGAAGTAGGAAAAAAAGGTAATAGTACATTTTGTACTAGACAAAAATATTTTTTAGTCTGCTGAACTGCATTTGTGATTCCTATTCATCTCATAGACGAATCTCAAAATAAAGACTTCAGAGTCGCGTGCAATGCAAGTATATCTGACTTCTGACAGAATGCCTCAATGATTGTGTATCGATTAAAAAAGAATATCGTCCCTATATTTATGGCCATTTAATGAGGCAGCTTTCTCAGGAAGGGTTGTTTTGGGAATTTAAAAAAAATGCTAATTGCTTTACTGTTAAAGGATGGGATCATTTAATTGTTTCTATTGTTTTGGTCTTCTGTTGTTTAAAGCATGTGATCCAGCCATCCTGATTTCAGTTGGACAGTCCCGATTTGTGGGAGCTCTCCGGCTGAGCTGCAATGGACACATTTGTCCCGATTTGTGGGAGGTTGTTCGGGCTAGTCAATCTACCAAAGCTGTAGCTTCAGGATCTTGCAGTGACAGAGAAGTTAACTCCATTGCCTCTTCAGCCTAGTAAAGTTACAAGATACAGCTAATATTGTAATAGTAGGGATTGCAGTCAAGTTAAAACAAGTAACATTAAAGTTGCCTTGTTACCAAACTGCAGTTTGCTATTGTAGCCGTTTAATTTGTAACAAGTCAGTTAACTGATACTGCCAGCAGGAGTCTTTAGCAGAAGTCAGCTACAACAAGAAATAAGTGCAGCCATCACCTAGGTTACAACAACAAAGGATAATAAAGACAGTGTGATCATTAACTTATTTAAACTCAACCGGGGCAACGATTTGTGCACCATCTTGGAATACAGGGCTGTACTTGTTAATTGAACAAACTCAATTGTTAGCAGACATTGGTAAAAACTTGGGTAGCAACTAGTAATAAGATAATCAGTCCAGGGGTTGGTTACTTATTTAGGTAGATGTTTTAAGGGTCATTACTATTTTAGTAAGTGATAGTAGATAATCTTCTAATGCAATGTGTTGCATGAACTAAACTTTACAATCCACAGCGTGCCGGCCAAGGACGGCGGTTCCGATCAACGCTGAGTTCATGTATAATAAAATTTGATAGTATAATATTAAGCGCGTTGTAAGCTAAGTACAAATAGATATTGCCAAATATTGTCTTAATTCTGTGTTGGTCACTTGTTATGCATCAATAAAACAAAGCACATGCAAGTTGTTACAGTTTATATATACATTTATTGCCTTGTTCCTTACCTCTCTGTACATCGACAAAGAACCAGAACCTGATTCACTCTGTTCTATCAATAGTTTGCAGTATATTACAGACGCAGGGGTCTCCAGTGCACTGGGCAATAAAGGATGTTATTTTTTATGAAAACTACAATCGGGGGGTGCGGTTACACCCTTATCATGCCCCAGCCACGCACCCATGTCCCATTTCCAAAATGTAGGTAGGTATGACTAAAATGTGGGTATCTTTTATTTTGGTGTAGTGCCTAATGTAGTACAATATTTAGGTACCAATACCAGTGACTGGGGCATGAAGTGCCCACCAGGGAATGTAGTGGTAGGGGCCCAAGCTTAAGTGGTGTGGCCAGCCACCACAGAGGGACTTGGCCAAACATTAAACATAGAGAGGACATACGAAGAACAGGGCCCATTATACAGGAGGGACAGGGGTGTATCAGAACCACCCAAAAACACAAACCTAGCACCCAGGTTAATATGTGATCCTGCTGCTCCAAGTTACTGACCCATAGAGGGGATAGTGGAGCCCACCAGGGATTTCCCTTGTACACCTGTGGGCCAGTCCAATCCTGTCTCTATTTACAGTACACTAGGTGGCCAATGAATTGGGTACTTCTACCCTTGATATGCAATTGACTGCATAATCATAAGTCACATCATGTGTAAGACAAGACACTGGGGCAGGGAGACCGGGCAAGACAAAAAATGTAAACAATTTTGAACATGAAGGGAAAGAAAGTTGTTACCATTCATGGTAGCAGGGGCATGTCAGGGGCAGCAGAGCTGCTTGGTGTAACAAAAGCAAATTGCAGCTACCTATATAGCAGGGCCGGCCGGCCCATTATGCCGACTACGCATGTGCGTAGGGTGCCAGCCAGCAGAGGGTGCTTTGATTTGCGCACCCTGCCGCCACACTGCTTCTTTATCCCCCCCCCCCGGCCGCCGCAGATTTTACCAGTGGGCATCCGGCTCCCCGCAGAGGCAGCTGGAGCTCACTCCTGAGCTCCGGTTTCCGGTTCCCCCCACAGGCACTATGGGAGAGACGTCATGACATCTCTCCCATAGTTCCGAGGAGCGGCGGATGGCAGCAGATGCAGCATCAGGGATTTAGGTAAGTATTCTGGGGGTTTTTGTGTGTGTGTGTGCGGCACACTTAGAGGGGGCTTAGTACTGGGGGCACTCTTACAGGGGGTTCTATTACAGGGGGCTTACTACTGGGGGCACTTTTCCAGGGGGCTTAGTACTGGGAGCACTCTTACAGAGGGCACTCTTACAGGGGGAACTATTACAAGGGGCTTACTACTGGGGGCATTATTACACGGGGCTCAGTACTGAGGGCACTATTACAGGGGGCTTACTACTGGGGGCACTATTACAGGGGGCTTACTACTGGGGGCACTTTTACAGGGGGCATTACTACTGGGGCAATTTTACAGAGGCACTACTACTGGGGGCTAACTACTTGAGGCATTACTACTGGGGGTATTACTACTGGGGGCAATTTTACAGGGGCCTTACTACTGGGGGAAATTTTACAGGGGCACTACTACTGGGGGAAATTTTACAGGAGCACTACTACTGGGGGCTAACTACTTGGGGCATTATTACAGGGGCACTTTTACAGGGGACATTACTACTGGGGGCACTATTACAGGGGCATTACTATAGGGGGCTTTACTACTGGGGGCACTAATACAGGGAGCATTACTTTTGGGGGCACTTCTACAGGGGGCATTACTACTGGGGCCACTACTAATGGGGGCATTGCAGGAGGGGCACCACTACTGGGGGCACTGCAGAAGGGGTACCACTGCTGTGGGTATTGTGTAAGTGCCACTGCAGCTGTAGGCATTGTACAAGGGTCACTACTACTGTGGGCATTGTATTAGGGGCACTACTACTGCGGGCATTGTATTTGGGGCACTATTACTGTGGGCATTGTGTATAAGAGGCACTAATGTGGGCATTGTGTAAAAGGGGCACTACTGTATGTCAGAACATAAATAAGGGACACTACTATGTGGTGTAATGTGAATCAGGGGCACTATGTGCGGTGTAATGTGAATAAGATTGTGCTACTGTGTGGTGTAGTTTGAATTGGGGATACTATTGTGTGACCTCCCAACCATCCCGTGCATTAGCAGATGTGCTCTAGATTGAAGTAAGAACTAGTGGCTGATTACAACAGTGATTCTGAAAAGCGCACGTAACCCATGTGCGGATGGCGATGGTAACTGGCAAACCAACCAATCTCCTGTCAGCTAAACAAAAAAAGATGGAAGTGCAGAGGGCTGAGATACTGAGACTGAAAACAGATACTGAAAAGAATGGGAAAAACATCTCCTGGTTTTACAAAGCCCAGTTCCTGCTGTTTAATGTTGATGGTTGGACCTGGTGTCTATAAAAAAAGGTAATCTGTCTTGCACTGTGGCAAAGCCAGTATAATGGTACAGTGTGTAATTCTGTGTCACACATTGGGTCTCTTGTCGAGAGTAGACTAATACTTTAATGCCACCTGAAATCTTGCATTTTAGATGCGTCTCTACAACATCAGCATTGTGCCTGTCTCTGAAGGTGGGTACACACTAGACAATTTTTTTAAAGATTTGCCCTGATTCTGACTGGATCAGAACGACAAATCGTTACAAACGTTCAGTGTGTAGGCACAATATCGTGCGGTGCGCTCTCCCATGGGGTCATCAGACGCATTGTCAGGTCGACCCTGACGATGCGGCTAACCACCCCATGCAGTGGGATGCAGCAGTAGCAAACATATCAGGCAGTCGGGCAGCGGATCGTCTAGTGTGTACAAAACACCTGATATATCATCTCGTCGGCGGGGCGCTGGTCACATCGGTGTGTACACATGTCACCTAGTGTGTATGCTCCTTGGCTTTCACCAAGACAACTGTCCACACCTCTGAGCTTAATAAAGTCTTCTTCAGTCACCTGATCCCACCATCTAATTAATCAACTGTGAGAGGATACTGTTTGATTGGTTGACAATAAAAAAAAGTCGACATTCAGAAGGCTGACACCAGAAGGTTGACACATTCTGAACGTCAACAGTAAAAAGGTCGATATGGTCATTAGGTTGATCATCATTCTGTAGGCATGTATTTAGTTTGACAGGGTTAAATGGTGGTTTTTGTTTCATAACTTATAGGGTTATGTTTACGGTTAGGCTAAAATAAGAAAACCATGTGTTGACATTTTTGTGTCAACCTATTGACTGTGTTGACTATTAACCCTGTAGACCTAAATACATATCTACAGAATGACCATGTTGACCTTTTTAAGACCAGTCGACCTTGTGGTGTCGATCTTCTGAATGCCAACCTTTATACTGATGACCTTTTAAACCACACCCCTGTGAGACTGAACAAGCCGTTGAGTAGATATCCACCACCAGTTCATTTGTAAGATTCATGGGATGTATCACCTACCCTCCATCACTCATGAGCTCCGGTTCAACCAAGCGCTCTATGGGAGAGACATCACATCATGACGTCTCTCCCATGGTGCAGAGGAGCAGGCGAGCGGCCTGGACATGGACGGCAGCGGGTGAGGGGATTAAGGTAAGTAATAGCTCTTTTTTTTTTTTTTATTTGTATGCAAGCGGCTATTGTACTGGGGGCATTACTCCAGGGGAAGGGGGGCATTACTACTGGGGGCATTACTCGGTGGGGGGCATTACTAGGGGGCATTACTATTGGGGGCCCCACTTCTGGGGGCATTACTATTGCTGGCACCACTTCTGGGGGCATTACTACTTGAAAGCGGGGCATTACTACTGTGGCACTACTACTGGGGGAATTTATACAGATGGTACTACTATAGGGGGCATGACTACTGGGGCCACTACCACAGGGGCCATGACTACTGGGGGCATTACTACTGGGGCACAACTACAGAAGTATTACTACTGAGGGCATTTAGACAGGGGGCATTACTATTGAGCACACACAGGGGACATGACTACTGGAAACATTACTATTGGGGGCACAACTACAGTGGTATTACTACTGGGGGTATTTATACAAGGGGCATTACTATTGGGGACACTACCACAGGGGGCATTACTACTTGGGGCATAACTACAGGGGGCATGACTACTGGGGGCAGTGTAAAAGGGTCCCTGAAAAATAACCTGGGTCAAGTGACCCTGCAATCCAACCCAGGTAGCTACCAGGGTTGGACCCAGGGCCGGATTAAGGGGGGGGCACTGGGGGCATGTACCCCCGGGCCCCCCTCTCGGAGAGGGCCACCAGGCCCGGCGACAGGGGGACTAGGGGCACACCTGTACCGGGCCCCGAAGTTCAGAGGGGCCCCGAGTGCTCAGGGCACCAAGCACATTTTTGCAGCGGTTCCGTGGATTTTGTAAACACCCCCCAGGCCAGGCTCCAAGCGGAGACTCTGCATCACCTCCACCGCCGGCCCTGGCCCCTGTCTCTCTTACTTGAACGGGCTGTGGGCGCCACCGGCGGGAGTCAGATGCTTGCGCTGCGCATACGTTATGCGCGGCGCCGCGTCATGAACTCATTCCCATCTCATGACGCTGCGCGACTGCCTGTGCCGGTCCTCCACCCTGGCCTCCTATTCATCACTGAGGAGCGGGCTGGACTCAACAACGACAGCAGGGAGCCAATTAGTCACCGACAACACCCGCCGCCGCCTACCCACCACCCAGCAACCTCCACCTGTTGGTCTGGGCTGCACCATCCTGGTCTGTGCACTGTCTCTCCCAGTGTTAGGGTAAGTCAGTGACAGACCTTATTCATTTAGGCAGCTCAATTTTTCTTATATAGATTTATATATATCTGTATATATATCTATGTGTATATATATATAGATCTATATTATATATAAAGATAGAGAGAGATCTATATATATATTTATATGTATATGATATAGATCTTTATATATATATACATATATATATATGTATATATATATATATATATATATATATAGATCTATATCATATACATATAAATCTATATATAGATCTCTCTCTCTCTCTCTCTCTCTATATATATATATACATATATACATATATATATATATATATATATATATATATTATCTCTATATATCTATAGATCTGTATATTATACATATATATCTATATATAGATCTATAGAGAGAGAGAGATGTGTGTGTGTATATATATATATATATATATATATACACAACTATATATAAATATAGACATATATATATATATATATATATATATATATATATATATATATATATAAATATAGACATATATATATATATATATATATATATATATATATATACATATAGCAGCATCTCCATAAAGGAAAACTAGCACACCTTTGTTTTAAATGCAAAAATAATTTGTATTATGCATATTTAACTAGTGGCTTCCAAAAATTTAGAGTATCTTCAGTCACATATTAAAGTGCATAGCATAGTGCAAATTAGTGATACATTACAGACTGCACAGGAGCCAAATGGAGCCATGATGGTGGTATAGGGACAGCCCGACAGCCGTTTCGGTGCTCAGCGGCACCTTCGTCACGGGGCATTTAAAACAAAGGTGTGCTGGTTTTCATTTTTGGAGATGCTGCTATACACTATTAATGACTAAGCACGCTGTATTTATAAGTGGCTGTGAGTGTGCGATACTTGTCGCTCTTTTTATATATATATATATATATAAATATATATTATGTGGCTAAAATATCTATATATCATCTATATATTATATGTATCTAATATATCTTTAGACATCTCTCTCTCTCTCTATATATATATATGTATATATATATATATATCGGTGAAGATGGTAAGTGAGCGACAATAGTGCCTATACACTGTATACAATAAAAAAGGGGGGGTGTAAACAGACCTAGTATATAAAGTGTCTAGTGCATATGTGCAACAATGAATGAAGAATAAATAATATTCAATACGATTTAAAAATTAAGTTATACAAAATAGTGATTGTGCAAATCCATAAAAAGGTTGAAACAGCATTTAATTCACAGAAAGAACAGACACATAAATACAATAAAATAAAACATAGGCCAGGTAGGACAGCATTAATATGATATAAATAGTTTTAAAAATTAGTACTCCATAAAGGTAAAATATTATGCTTATCTTTGATAGGGTGTTCAAACCCAAGTTCATAGAGGTACTGCAAAGGTAAGATTTTACCTTTTCAATCTATTTTTTACCTTTATGGAGTACTAATTTTTAAAACTATTTATATCATATTAATGCTGTCCTACCTGGCCTATGTTTTATTTTATTGTATTTATGTGTCTGTTCTTTCTGTGAATTAAATGCTGTTTCAACCTTTTTATGGATTTGCACAATCACTATTTTGTATAACTTAATTTTTAAATCGTATTGAATATTATTTATTTTTCATTCATTGTTGCACATATGCACTAGACACTTTATATACTAGGTCTGTTTACACCCCCCCTTTTTTATTATATACAGTGTATAGGCACTATTGTCGCTCGCTTACGATCTTCACCGATTTATGTGTTCTATGTGGTCATTAACCATTACCAAATTACTGTGGTTAGAGCAGACACTTATAACACAATAAGAAAGTGCAAAACACTAAATTATATACATAAATTAAATAAGGAAGCCTTGTTAAAAACCAGTCGCAGAGTCCATTCACACTACACACATATATATATATATATATATATATATATATATATATATATAGATCTTTATATGTAGTTGCAAAAAAGTGCAAATGTGAATGCAAAAGTAGAAATTTATATAGTCATAAAAAAAAGGTTTTCAACAACAGTTCATAAAGTGCATATTCAGCATGGGATGACATATATGGCATATATGGCACATCTTCTAGTGTATTCCCGTCATGTTGCTGATGAAGCGCGCTCCCACGCATCATCAGTGACATCCTCCGTTGGCCCTGCATGCAGGTCAATGGACGATATAGTTAGCGGGGGCCATGCTGCCGAATGCAGCATGGCCCTGGCTGTCACTGCTGGCATCGGCAAGGGTTCGAGGTCGAGGGGGGGGCCCAGAGATGTCTGTGTAACGGGCCCCAAGATTTCTGTTGCCGGCCCTGCCTGCCACCCACCACTAACCACACCGGTTCCCGCGATCCACAGTGCAGGCGCAGCCAGTGCTGTAGCAGCCGCTGTCTAAGACATCCATAACAGTCCCCTCCAGCGCCACAGAGCAGTGCTGAGTTGCCGGGCCGGCGGTGGACCAATGAGATGACAAGCTGCAGCCTGCGGCTCTCAGTGACTACATGGTGCGCAGGCTGCAGGGAAGAGGCCGGGACATTGAAGGAGGGGGCGGGCGCCGGGCACGGCACACACACAGCCGCATATGGAGAGGGTAGAGTATAAAACCCCTTCCATTTTTGTACCGGTGACGTCAGTGGGGTACATTTACGGTCGGGGATCTAGCTCCTTCCATATGGGGACAGAGAGGGTGGAACATGCCGCGGTGCAGCTGAGGGCAGCTGTGGAAAAAAGTAAGGCAGTATTGAACATTTTTTTTTTATTTCTTACCAAATAAAATGTAATTAATTAAAGGCACTGGGTCCTATAGCTTTGCATGTGTGTGTATGTGTATATATATATATATGTGTGTGAGTATGAGTATATATATATATATATATATTAGGGGTGAGCGGGTTCGGATTTCTGAAATCCGAACCCCCCCGAGCCCCCCCGATCCGAGTCCGATCCGAATCAGGCTCGACTTTTCCCGCCTGACTCGGATCTGAAATCGAGGCAAAACGTCATCATCCCGCCTTCCGAGTCTCGCGGGTTTTGGATCCTATATAAGGTACCCGCGTCGGCGCCATTTTCTCACTCGGCTGTGGACAGTGAAGAGGGAGGGTGGGAGTTAGGGCTGTGTAGTGTAGTGTAGTGTAGTGCTGCTGTTGTCCACTACTTCAAAGTCCTTAGGGGCTGGCTGTGTTGTGCTGTGCTGCTGTTGTTAATAGGGGCTGTGTCCACTACTTCAAAGTCCATAGGGGCTGGCTGGACTGTGTTGTGCAGTCAGTTCTCCATAGGGGCTGTGTCCACTCCAAAGTCCTGTGCAGTGTCCCAGTCCTAAAGGGGTGCTGTAGTGTTGTCCAGGGAGTGCTCTGTCCATCAGGGGTGCTCCCCCCAAGTGCTAAAAAAATAATATATTTTCTGTGTTTGTGAATTGTGTGCGCAGTAGCCGCACGTGCATCAACAAAGTAGTGCCAAGCGTGCGCCTGTGTCATAAGTAAAGGGCCGGCTGGCTTGACCGTTAAGGGTGCTGTAACCCCCGAAAGTACACTCCAGTCCAAACCAAAAAAAAAATTATTTTCTGTGTTTGTGAATTGTGTGCGCAGTAGCCGCACGTGCATCAACAAAGTAGTGCCAAGCGTGCGCCTGTGTCATAAGTAAAGGGCCGGCTGGCTTGACCGTTAAGGGTGCTGTAACCCCCGAAAGTACACTCCAGTCCAAACCAAAAAAAAAATTATTTTCTGTGTTTGTGAATTGTGTGCGCAGTAGCCGCACGTGCATCAACAAAGTAGTGCCAAGCGTGCGCCTGTGTCATAAGTAAAGGGCCGGCTGGCTTGACCGTTAAGGGTGCTGTAACCCCCGAAAGTACACTCCAGTCCAAACCAAAAAAAAAATTATTTTCTGTGTTTGTGAATTGTGTGCGCAGTAGCCGCATGTGCATCAACAAAGTAGTGCCAAGCGTGCGCCTGTGTCATAAGTAAAGGGCCGGCTGGCTTGACCGTTAAAGGGTGCTGTAACCCCCAAAGTACACTCCAGTCCAAACCAAAAAAAAAATTATTTTCTGTGTTTGTGAATTGTGTGCGCAGTAGCCGCACGTGCATCAACAAAGTAGTGCCAAGCGTGCGCCTGTGTCATAAGTAAAGGGTCGGCTGGCTTGACCGTTAAAGGGTGCTGTAACCCCCGAAAGTACACTCCAGTCCAAACCAAAAAAAAAATTATTTTCTGTGTTTGTGAATTGTGTGCGCAGTAGCCGCACGTGCATCAACAAAGTAGTGCCAAGCGTGCGCCTGTGTCATAAGTAAAGGGCCGGCTGGCTTGACCGTTAAAGGGTGCTGTAACCCCCAAAGTACACTCCAGTCCAAACCAAAAAAAAAATTATTTTCTGTGTTTGTGAATTGTGTGCGCAGTAGCCGCACGTGCATCATCAAAGTAGTGCCAAGCGTGTGCCTGTGTCATAAGTAAAGGGCCGGCTGGCTAGACCGTTAAAGGGTGCTGTAACCCCCGAAAGTACACTCCAGTCCAAACCAAAAAAAAATTATTTTCTGTGTTTGTGAATTGTGTGCGCAGTAGCCGCACGTGCATCAACAAAGTAGTGCCAAGCGTGCGCCTGTGTCATAAGTAAAGGGCCGGCTGGCTTGACCGTTAAAGGGTTCTGTAACCCCCAAAGTACACTCCAAACCAAAAAAATATATATTTTCTGTGTTTGTGACTTGTGTGCACTGTGGCTGCACGTGCATCAACAAAGGAGCAGCGCCAAGCGTGCGCCTGTGTCCCATAAGTAAAGAGC
Organism: Taudactylus pleione; assembly: GCA_031769625.1. NCBI lineage: Eukaryota > Metazoa > Chordata > Amphibia > Anura > Myobatrachidae > Taudactylus > Taudactylus pleione. Next base: position 9,116,462 of record JAUIMM010000134.1, read on the forward strand.
CGGCTGGCTCATTTCTTAAAGGGTGGTGTAACCCACAAAGTGCACTACTCTCCAGCAAAAATAAAAAAATATTTTCTGTGTTTGTGTGCGCTTTAGCCGCACGTATATATATCAATATAACATAAATGGAGGACCAAACTTTCTCCGATAAAAATAAAATAGGGAAAGATCAAGAACCACTTCCTCCTAGTGCTGTTGCTGCTGCTGGGAGTTGTTCATCATCCCAGAGAGGAAGTAGGAACATCACTACTTTTACTAAACAATTGACCCTCCAACAGTCCCTAGCGATGAGGATGAAGTATGACAGCAGTCATCCTGAAGCAAAACATATAACTGAGGCCTTGACTGCTATGTTGGTGTTAGACGTGCGTCCGGTATCCGACATTAGTGCAGTGGGATTTAGACAATTGATGGAGGTAGTGTGTCCTCGGTTCCAAATCCCGTCTAGATTCCACCTGCATCCTCAAAGCAGCAGCGACAAGCGTGCGTCTGTCTGTTAAAGGGTGGTGACACCCTCAAAGTGTGCTACACAAACAATTAAAATATTGTTCTTTTTTTTTCTGTCTTTGTGAATTGTGTGGGCTGTAGCCGCACCTGCATCCTTAAAGCAGCAGCGACAAGCGTGCGTCTGTCTGTTAAAGGGAGGGGTAACTCTCAAAGTGCTCCAAAAAATAAAAAACTATTTTTTTTATGTGTTTGTGACTTGTGTGCGATGTAGCCGCACTTGCATCCTCAAACCAGCAGCGACAAGCGTGCGTCTGTCTGTTAAAGGGTGGTGACACCCTCAAAGTGTGCTACACAAACAATAAAAATATTCTTCTTCTTTTTTCTGTCTTTGTGAATTGTGTGGGCTGTAGCCGCACCTGCATCCTTAAAGCAGCAGCGACAAGCGTGCGTCTGTCTGTTAAAGGGTGGTGACACCCTCAAAGTGTGCTACACATACAATTAAAATATTGTTCTTTTTTCTGTCTTTGTGAATTGTGTGGGCTGTAGCCGCACCTGCATCCTTAAAGCAGCAGCGACTAGCGTGCGTCTGTCTGTTAAAGGGTGGTGACACCCTCAAAGTGTGCTACACAAACAATTAAAATATTGTTCTTTTTTTTTTGGTCTTTGTGAAATGTGTGGGCTGTAGCCGCACCTGCATCCTTAAAGCAGCAGCGACAAGCGTGCGTCTGTCTGTTAAAGGGTGGTGTAACTCTCAAAGTGCTCCAAAAAATAAAAAACTATTTATTTAATGTGTTTGTGACTTGTGTGCGATGTAGCCGCACTTGCATCCTCAAAGCAGCAGCGACAAGCGTGCGTCTGTCTGTTAAAGGGTGGTGACACCCTCAAAGTGTGCTACACAAACAATAAAAATATTCATCTTCTTTTTTCTGTCTATGTGAATTGTGTGGGCTGTAGCCGCACCTGCATCCTTAAAGCAGCAGTGACAAGCGTGCGTCTGTCTGTTAAAGGGTGGTGACACCCTCAAAGTGTGCTACACAAACAATAAAAATATTCTACTTCTTTTTTCTGTCTATGTGAATTGTGTGGGCTGTAGCCGCACCTGCATCCTTAAAGCAGCAGCGACAAGCGTGCGTCTGTCTGTTAAAGGGTGGTGACACCTCAAAGTGTTCTACACAAACAATTAAAATATTGTTCTTTTTTTTCGGTCTTTGTGAAATGTGTTGGCTGTAGCCGCACCTGCATCCTTAAAGCAGCAGCGACAAGCGTGCGTCTGTCTGTTAAAGGGTGGTGTAACTCTCAAAGTGCTCCAAAAAATAAAAAACTATTTTTTTAATGTGTTTGTGACTTGTGTGCGATGTAGCCGCACTTGCATCCTCAAAGCAGCAGCGACAAGCGTGCGTCTGTCTGTTAAAGGGTGGTGACACCCTCAAAGTGTGCTACACAAACAATAAAAATATTCTTCTTTTTTCTGTCTTTGTGAATTGTGTGGGCTGTAGCCGCACCTGCATCCTTAAAGCAGCAGCGACAAGCGTGCGTCTGTCTGTTAAAGGGTGGTGACACCCTCAAAGTGTGCTACACAAACAATTAAAATATTGTTCTTTTTTTTTCGGTCTTTGTGAAATGTGTGGGCTGTAGCCGCACTTGCATCCTCAAAGCAGCAGCGACAAGCATGCGTCTGTCTGTTAAAGGGTGGTGTAACCCTCAAAGTGTGCTCCACAAACAATAAAAATATTATTATTTTTTTTCTGTCTTTGTGAATTGTGTGGGCTGTAGCCGCACTTGAATCCTCAAAGCAGCAGCGACAAGCGTGTGCGTCTGTCTGTTAAAGGATTACATCGGTGACAGCATCCAAGTAGGCATGTCAGACAGTCCGTACCTGTACTGGCAGGAAAAAGAAGCAATTTGGAGGTCCCTGTACAAACTGGCTCTATTTTACCTGAGTTGCCCCCCCTCCAGTGTGTACTCCGAAAGAGTGTTTAGTGCAGCCGGGAACCTTGTCAGCGAAAGGCGTAGGAGGTTGCTTCCACAAAATGTGGAGAAGATGATGTTCATAAAATGAATTATCAACTCTTCCAGGGAGACCAGCCTCCAGAACGTACAGAGGGACCTGTGGTTCCAGCAGGGACGAATTAATACTCTGTGAGGATGAGGATGTACACACTGAAGAGGGTGAGGAATCGGTGGATGAGGAGGATGAGGATGACATCTTGCCTCCGTAGAGCCAGTTTGTGCAGGGACAGATAAATTGCCAGCTTGTTTTGTGGGGGCCCAAACGAACCAATCATTTCAGCCACAGTTGTGTGGCAGACCCTGGCGCTGAAATGATTGGTTTGTTAAAGTGTGCATGTCCTGTTTATACAATATAAGGGTGGGTGGGAGGGCCCAAGGACAATTCCATCTTGCACCTCTTTTTATTCTTTGCATTATGTACAGTTTGGGGCCTAGTTTTTCAATGCCATCCTGTCTGCCACTGCAGTGTCACGCCTAGATGGGTCACGTGTTTGTGCCGCCCACTCGTGTCGCTTAGCATAGTCATCCAGCTACCTCGGTGCAACCTTTTGGACATAAAAACACTATTGTGAGGTGTGAGGTATTCAGAATACACTGGAAATGAGTGGAAATTAAGGTTATTGAGGTTAATAATAGCATAGGAGCAGAAAAACCTACAAATTCTGTGATTTTAGCTGTTTTTATGCTTTTTTTCAAAGAAATACAGATCCAAAACACAAAACCCAGAACCCAAAACATGGAAGGGTGGTTTTGGCAAAACCAATCCAGATCCAAAACACGAAGAAAGATCCAGATCCAAAACCAAAACACAAAACACGAAAAGTGGCCGGTGCACACCCCTAATATATATATTGTGTATATATATGTGTGTGTGTATATAATATATCTATCTATATATATATATATATATATATATATACATACAGTATATGTACATGTGTGTGTGTGTATATATATATATATATATATATATATGTATCTGGTATAGCTAGAAGTGATATGCTTGTACTTTAACACAATAATTGGAGATGGGGTTGTGTGTCCCCCTATGGCCAAGTCCCTATATTATTTTACCCCCTGGACAAGATAGTCTGAGATATCTGCCTGGATTATGCAGGTTTTTTTGAACGCTTATCCCTGCTTCTTTATACCGAGATTGTGTATTTATCATGTTGCATAGCAACTCTCTTTTGAAGTGCCCATTGGTTAACACACACTGGTCACGTGTGCAGGGGTTTGCGTGCCGCGGGTGGAACGCATCGCTGTTCAGCATGCAGCAACCGCGTTGTGTTATACAATGCCTATGATGCGACAAAAGTGACATGGCTTCAGTTGGCTAAATGAGTTGGAGATGTTGGTTATCGGTAAGTCACGTTTTTTTTAAACGTGAAGTTTGGCACTCTGGAAAAGAAACAGTATGCCGGAGTGCACTCCTACTTTAGTAGATGCAAATAGATACAGTATCCTGCAGAAAGAAGGAAGCATCACTCCACATACTTTTAAATTAGTGTAAATATGTACCCTGAGGAAAAGATTCATAGAGGTCTTGAAATATAGGAAACTATTTAAACAGATTTGAACTATTTTAAAAGTCTATGGAGTGCAGCTTTTTCCTTTCTACAGGATACCTATATGCTATATATAATATTAATATTTACCACCGAATTGTACCGTAATTCTCTCTCTAGTGATTGATGACAAATGATTTTAATTTTAGACTTTAGGGCCCCCTGTCTTAAGTGCCCCGGGCCCCCCAAAGCCTTAATCCAGCTCTGGTTGGACCCAGGATGGACCCAGGTAATGGTGCAGTGTAAACGTTGCAACCCGGGTTATCTGACCTGGGTCATGCCTAAAATGAGTGGATTGGTGGTTGTGGAGCAGTCACCTCCCACTTTTTATGACCTCACAGGTTTAGCAGGGCAGACCTGAGTTCAGTGTGAACAGGGCTGACCTGGGAGTAACCCAGATCAAAGGTGCAATGTAAATGGGTCTGACCTGGGTCTGACCAGGGTTGGAACCATGTCCAAAAACCCAGGTCGGACCTGGGTTTTTGGTGGAAAAGAGGTATTACTTAGGTCTAATAGTAACTCACTATTAATAAATAACCAGAGTATTTTTTTTGTTTTTGTTTTAGATACTCTAAAAAGTCTATATATTCATCAAACTTGCACTATACATGTCTTCAATATGTTCTTCTTTAATACTCGGCCCTGTTCTTACTTGTGACAGACTACCAGCTCCTCATTATAGGAATTTTGGAACAACTAATCTCAAGGTTATTGGAACAGCTGCATCATCATTCAAAATTAATCTACTAATGGTTATGCCTGTAACAATGCCATTATCAATTATGTAGCACAGCTGTGATACCGAAGTTTGTTTCTGCAGAGCGATGTCTGGAAAATGCAGACTGGCTAATTCATAAATGCAGCCATGTGTAATTTGTGCTCTTACTATTTGTTGTAAGGAGACAAAGATCACACTACTCATGTGAGCATTAAATGGAGATTTATGTGTATTGTAGACAGAACATACTTTTATCACACCTCTTTTTGTTCATTTGCATCTTTTCATTGGTTTATTCGGTTGTAAATAAAACAAAAGAAATATACAGTATGCTGTGGTTTTATCCATTTAAAAAAAAAACATGAAAAAAATAATAATTATATAAAGATTAACCCTCATATATAACCTGGGAATTAGGTTGGCTTATTAGCCCATCAAAACTTTGAGGAACATTACATTATTTCCACTTCATTGTACATTTGGGATTACATACACAGTATACCTGCAGTTATCAGCATTAGTTCTGTCGTTCATAGGCAAAAGCTGGGGGGGTTTCCGTCTGCCTGGAAACCCCCCTCCACAGCCCACACCATGACCACAATAGAAATAGTAATAGAATAGAATGTTCCTAGTGCTTCATGTTGTTCTCAGTATCACAAATTAAATGATTATCACCACCTGTGGATCTTTTAACATGTCAGCCAGTAATAAATACATCTGTGCACCAACTAGGATATGTGGAAAACATGCACTGTTAGAGGTGCACTGCTATAGACCATCAATAGGCTTAATTATTAATACTGTATAATAATACATTAGTACATAAGGTGGAGACTGATATGTACATATATATCCAGGGCAGTGCTAAGTTCTTCGGCTGTGACTCCCAGACTTACTCCAATGCTCTGCAATGGAGCCCACATCTGAAAAAAAACATTCAGCTCAGACAGGACGGCCCTACTGCCGCATATAACGGCTTACTGTGATCGCTGGTCCTGCATGTGCAGGAATTATGACACACAATACAGTTTGTATGACGCATATTAAAGCTGGATAAGTGCTAATTATGGGCCTGATTCAGACCCACTCGCGAGCGGCTGTCCGCTCGCAAGTGGGTCGATGTTATGGACTGAGCATGCGCACGACGGAGGGAACTCCGTCGTGCGCATGCGCCAGACGCGACGAGCGAAGGAAAGTCCTTCGCTCGTTGTGTCCGATCAAAGGGGGCGTGCTGTCAATGTTGATTGACAGCACGCCCCCTTTGGTGGGCGTGCCAGGGGCATGCCTCCCTGACGGGGGTGTTCCCACGGGAACGCCTCCAGTCAAAAGCCGGCCCACTGACATCACCAGTGATGTCAGTGGGAGTGATTTTGGCTCTGATAGAGCCAAAATCACTCCGGAGCTTGCGGTTGAAAACCTCAAACGCAGGCTCCGGCTCGCAAATTCGATGGTCGCGATGGTCTCGACCATCGCGACCATCACAATGCACGCTCGTATAGCCTGTGGGTGGTGACCCACAGCTATACGAGCGTCCAGGAGGACGCTCCATGAAAATGGAGCCCGGCCCTCATTCAGAGCGTGCGCTCTGCTCAGAGCGTACGGCTCTGAATGAGGGCCTATGTCCTCTTCATGGCCTGGCCACACGCACTTTAAAGTCAGTCATTTAGAACCCCCCCTCTAGAAATCCTGCTTGCCACTGCTGTTGGTATAATTTGGATGCCTAAGATGAGATGTAATAATATTATTCCAATAATTTTTACTATACATGTCAGACAGTCCTACTTCTCTGTACATTGGGCCAGAGGCACTGAAAAAGGGGGAGGAGCCAGGCTTGTTGGAGAGACCCGACTGCGTCCCAGGTCTGACGCCCCCCCTTCCTCTTAACTGTCAGCAGCCCAGCACAAGCTGCTGTGTGCTGGGCTGCAGCTGGAGACCAGGGAGACTGCTGCTGCTGAGCAGCAGCAGTCTCCTGTCTTCTGCCTGTGAGAGGGAGCGATCACACTGATAGCCCCCTCCCCTGGATTTGCACTGAGCTGAGGTAATTGCCCTGAGCTGAGGTAATTGCACCCTGATAGGTAATGGGAACCGTACCGGCTCTCTAAGGCCCTTCATTGGGCTTAATACAGAGGTGTACATAAACCTCATATTGATGTACATCTCCGATGTTTGCAGATCTGCGGATGCGTAGGAGCCGTCCTGGGCATGTGCAGATCTGTTACTGCAACGTTGCTCGTAGGGCCCCAAAAGCTGCAGCATGATTGAGATGCTGCTGGCATTTGGGGGCGGCATCAGTCAGTGTTCCAGAAAATGTGGGCTGGTAGACCATGTTTTCTGGGCTTGCTAAAGATAGCGGCTGAGTCCTTCGATGCAGCTTCGCTGGTGCCAGCAGCATGATTTCAGCGGACATCTTGAGTAATCTGAAGGTAACTCGGTTGTCCGATGTTCGCCAGTTGATCCGATGTTGCGTCTTTGGATGCAACAGTGTATTACAGAAGCCGACAGTGGGCGACATATTGTTGTAATCAGTGGTGGATTTTACCTAGGGGCTGCGAGGCTGCAGCCCCCCAGTAAAATCAGCCACTTCAGTGAGCCACTGCACTGGCTTCACTGTGACTGGAGGTGGCTTCCCATTGGAAGTGCCACCTGCCAGTCACACTGAAGACAGGCAGCCCCAGGGGCTGCTCTGCCTTTCGGGCAGTCCTACAGGGCTTCTTGGGGCTGCAACCAATGCAGCCCCGAGAAGCTGGTGATATGCACATGCACTGCGCCACCGACACTTATGCGCCAGTCCCGGGACCTGCCAGATTCATTGAGCAGGCCCCGAAACCCAGGCCAGCAGCAGCCCCCCACAGGTAAGAGGGCAGGAGCCGCTGCTGGTAGTAATATATATAATAGCCGTAACAAAAGTAGGCATGTCTCCCGGTCCCTCCAGTCCCCCCCACAATACCTACCCAAACACCCGCAGCGGGGGGCTGATGACGCGATTCTCACTGAATCGCGTCATCATGACCCAGCCCCTTGCGCTACAATGCCGTAAATCTTGGCATTGTGTAGCGGGGACGGGGCCAAAATGATGCGAGCATGCAGCTTCGCCCCTAGCCCCGCCCCTAAACAGCACGTTATGTCCTGGCCACGCCCCCTTTAACCGCCCCCCTACTAAGCTGACCTGGCTGCTCCCTCCCGGAAGGGGCAGCCAGGTTATCAGCAAGTATGATTTTAAGCTGGAGAGCCTCTTTCTGAGCTTCCCTTTGTTTTTTAGCTAAGGAGCCTAAATGGATACGCTTTCCTCGAACCACACATTTGTGAGCTTCCCATAAGGAGCATTTGCTAACATTAGAGGTAATATTGAAAGATATTTACTCCTCAATAGTTTTAATAACAATATTTCTATATTCAGGAAGCTGAATGTCTTCCTTTCAGTTTCCAAGATCAACATTTAGGTGTAGACTTCGGAACAAGAACATGCAAGGAGACGGTCATGAAATGACCAAGTTATAGAACCAATTGCTGAAAGTGTAATGAGATGTAAGCAGGGCCGGACTGGGAATAAAAATAGGCCCCGGCATTTAAAGGCCCACCTTGAGTCAGCATCTGGCTCCTGGCATTGGGCCTGATTCAGAGCCGGACGCTATTTGCGCTCGTTCGTTCAAAAAAAAGGGGTGGCTATTCAACTGAACCGTTCTCTCTTTGCGGTCTGTTCACGCCTCTAGGTCTGAATGAGCGAACAAAACTTGCGGTCGTTTCTTGGGAAACTACGCCCCCTGGCCGCTCGCATCCTACGTCATGTCCGCTATTTATTAGATTAATCGAGTACTTCGACCAGCGTATGAACTGCTCGCTATTCTTGTGGTTGGTTTTTCCTACCACAATCTTGCGAGCAGTTCTGACTATAAAATAACCCAGTGACGTGGTCAATGACGCTGCTGTATTAATTATGCACAGCCATAAAACGCCCGTTTTGACCTTTAAGCACGCCTGCGTTTGGATCTCCACTCCCCGTTTTCAAGCACCTTCCCCTGTTACCACCCACATACGCCTCCTCCTGTCACTCAAAATAGCAGGCATTCGCTATTTAGCGAATAAACGATTTTCGGCCGCACTGACTGGTTCGCGCATGCGTATTACGATCCGTACGCATGCGCAGTTGTGCAAACATCGCTCGGAACGAACGAGCGGCCACTTATGAGCAGCTCTGAATCAGGCCCATAGACTCTTCCCCTAACTATTCCTGACCCCTCCCACTTCTTAGTCTATGCTCTTACATATATAATTAATATTAGAACAACAGACAAGTACACATCATTCTCTATTAAAATACATACAACAGAGCACATCCTGCACGGGAGTCAAACATTTGGTATTGTGTTTGTTCTGTTAAGTTGTGCAGACACCTATAGATATATCTGTCCAATTCATGTGGTGGGACAGAAAATCTGGGAATGTGTGGGAGCAAATAACAATAGAAATTTGCTCCCAGATGCTGCAAAATGGACCAGATTTTCTTTCCCAACAGACAGATTGGACAGATATCTATAGGTAAAGCTGGCACTTCACTGGTGTAGGTCATACACAAGAAAGGGGTAGGCATTTTCCCAAGCCCTAGTTTATCAGCTGTGGAAGATTAGATAGTGTTCACTGTAGGACTTTTTTAGGACAGGGGTGCTGAATGCAGAGGACACATCTGTGCACACCAAAGCAGAGCTGTAACTACACATTTTAACAAAAGAGCGTTTGTGCCGCCATCTATAGGTGAAGCAGGGAGAGTGCGTGGCAAAAAAATTCAGGGGTGGTTTTGCTGGGAAGGGGCGTAGCCACCTAATTTTTCATGTTACGTCACACAGTAGTGTCTATTTTTCAGATTACGACACACGGTAGTGCCCCATAGTCATGTTACGTCACACAGTAGTGTCCCTTTTTCATGTTATGTCACACAATAGTGTCCCTTTTTCATGTTATGTCACACAGTAGTGTCTATTTTTCACATTACGACACACGGTAGTGCCCCATAGTCATGTTACGTCACACAGTAGTGTCCCTTTTTCATGTTATGTCACACAATAGTGTCCCTTTTTCATGTTACGTCACACAGTAGTGTCTATTTTTCACATTACGACACACGGTAGTGCCCCATAGTCATGTTACGTCACACAGTAGTGTCCCTTTTTCATGTTATGTCACACAATAGTGTCCCTTATTCACATACATGAATATTTGCACATAACAAATATTATAAAATATAAATATAATAAACAATATATTGTATAGAATTAATATTAATACTACATGGATCTGCAGGTTTGAAATAGCAACATACTAAAAGGAATATAGGGAGACAGGAAAAAGAGAGGCAGAAAGGGGGGAGCCAGGAGAAAAAGAGGAGGAATTTGGGCAGCTGGGGAGAGAGAAGGAAAGAGGGGACCCAACATTGGAGAATTAGGGAGAGCCAGGAGAGAGCAGGAATAGGAGGAACTGGGGTAGAGAGAGATAGAATATGGAGAGCCAGGAGAGACATAGGATAAATATGTTGAGTGGGAAGAGAGAGAGAAGAAATAGGGAGAGCCAGGAGAGAAAGAGAAGGTATAGGTTGAACCGGGAGAGCCACAAGAGAGTGAAGGAACAGGTTGAGCCGAGAGAAAGGGAGGAGGAACTGGTGAAGCTAGAGAGACGTGTACAAAAACAAAGATCCAAGAAGGGCTAGTTGTTGAGGCACTCTTAAATCAAATTTAATAAAATTTAACCTGTGGATCTCCTCATTTTAATGGAATAAATGGATACGGCAAAATAAATATTCAAAATAATTCCGCGTAATCGTGCTCCTATACATTCTAGATTTATTCACATCATACAGGAGTTTTGTACCCATGGTGATCCTGAAATGAACATAAACCAAATCAAATGTAATCACTTATGTCCCTGCTATTATACACTTAGGGCCTGATTCAGAGCCGCTCGCTCTGAATCAGGGTGTTTTTTTTTTATGCGGCCTCCTGGCCGATCGCTTAGCTGTTGGTGACAACCCACAGGTATTGCGAGCAGCCAGGTGATGGTCGCGATGGTCTTGCAGTGACCAAACATCGACCCACTCGCGAGCGCTATGCGCTCGCGAGCGGGTCTGAATCAGGCCCTTAGTCCCATTCTGCTCCTATATATTACCTACAACACCCAATATTCCCTGGTGGTCTCCCATCCAAGTACTAATCAGGCCCATTACTGTATAGCTTCCAAGATCAGACGAGATTGGGCATATTCAGTAAGGTATGGTTGTAGAACTATATAAACAGGAGATTGGGGGTCCTGGTGTAATATAGTTAAGGGCATTATTTAGGACTAACTCAGTATGAGAAGTCCGCTTTGATTAAACAATGGACATAAATTCCAAACAAAGTATTGCACCAGCATACTTTGATTAATGAATAAATTGGTTATGTTACCTTCTAAAGTATGTATATCATATTCATATAGCCATATAAACAGATGATCTAAATGCAGGTATAAGTAATGTCAGTCTAATAGTGCCTGGGGAAAATCATATCACATGTAAACAGCATTTATATAGTATTCATATGATTGTACATGGGTATGCAAATCCCATATGTTTCGGTAGAGATGGTGCTAATTTATATTCCCCTAGAGCACTTAGACACCATACATTTTAACAAAACAATACATAGCATAATTTGTATTATTAACATGAAATACGGATGTACATTGTATAAGTCATCATATGGTCACAACACACAGAGTGGTAATAAAAAAGAAAAAAAGAAAGCAAAATGTATTACTAGTATCCATTCCCCTAAGTCACCTCCCAGACTGGCGCGCTCTGCATTATGGGAGAGACGTCATGACGCCTCTCCCATTACCCACTGCAGGAGCCAGAAGGGAGCCGGCTCTTGCAGTGGGTGCTGCGGCTGCAGCAGTCAATGAGAGTCTGTCTGACTGGCTACTGTTTAACACACAAATCGCCGCCAGCGCTGGTGGTGATGTGCATGCAGCAGCAGCCAATGAGAGTCTGTCTGACCTCATTGGCTGCTGATTCACACACACATCACTGCCGCTCGGCGGTGATGTGTGTGCAGTAGCAGCAGCAGCCAAAGAGAGTCGTCTGACTCTCATTGGCTGCTGGTTAACACACACATCGCCGCCAGCGCTGGCGGCGATGTGTGTGTCAGCACAGCCTGAGCCCGCCCGCCTCGCACCCTCCTCCTGGCGCTATTGGGCAAGCGCTCAGGGGGAGGGAAGGGGCTCAGCTGTGCAGCACAGGACCGGCGCTGGGAAGCCTAGCGCTGGTCCTGTGTAAATGTGTAGCGCTGACCGCACTCACTACTGTCGGCGCTACACTGGCTAACTAAGGCGGGCCAGTACCATGGCCGGTGGCGTGCCCCCACCCACACCCGAAAACCCCCCCACCCCCAGCCGGTCCCTCGGCGCCCAGGGCACATGCCCCGCTTGCCCTGCCCTAGTTACGCCACTGCCCCAATCTCCTGTTTGTATAGTCCTACAACCATACCTTACTGAATATGCCCAATCTCGTCTGAGCTTGGAAGCTATACAGTATTGGGCCTGATTAGTACTTGCATGGGAGACCACCAGGGAATAATGGGTGTTGTAGGTAATGTTTAGGAGCAGAACGGGACTAAGTGTATAATAGCAGGGACATAAGTGATTACATTTGATTTGGTTTATGTTGATTTCAGGATTTCAGGATCACCACCTCCTGTATGATGTGAATAAATAATCTAGAATTTATAGGAGCACGATTACCCAGAATTATTTTGAATATTTATTTTGCCGTATCCATTTATTCTATTAAAATGAGGAGATCCGCAGCTTTTTAATAATTACTAATAAAGGTTAAATTTTATTAAATTTGATTTAAGAGTGTCCCAACAACTAGCCCATCTTGGATCTTTGTTTTTTGTACATGTTATATTTTGGGCTTTGGGAGCACCACCAACAACATGTTATGTCACAATCTCTAAATACAAAATGAAATATGGTTGGTTGTAAATTAATGCCGTAATAATATATGGTTCTTTGCAGTAACAAACCCCCCCCCCCCCCATTTTTTCAAAGCCAGAGAGACATAGGAGAAATAGGGTGAGCTGGGAGAGAGAGAAGGAATAGGGGAAGCTGGGAGAGAGAGAAGGAATAGGGGAAGCTGGGTGAGAGAGAAGGAATAGGGGAAGCTGGGAGAGAGAGAAGGAATTGGGGAGGCCGGGAAAGATATAGCAGAAGGGAGCTGGTAGAGAGTAGGAAGGAATAGGGAAAAACGAGAGAGAGAGGAGGAATAGGGGAAGCTGTGAGAGACATAGGAGAAAGAGGGGAAGCTGGGAGAGAGAAGAGGAATAGGGGGAGACAGGAGAGACATAGGAGAAAAAGGTCGAAGCTGGGAGAGAGAAGAGGAAAAGGGGCAGACGGGAGAGACATAGGAGAAAGAGGGGAAGCTGGGAGAGAGAAGAGGAATAGGGGCAGATGGGAGAGACATAGAAGAAAGAGGGGAAGCTGGGAGAGAGAATAGGAATAGTGGGAGACGGGAGAGACATAGGAGAAAGAGGGGAAGCTGGGAGAGAGAAGAGGAATAGGGGGAGATGGGAGAGACATAGGAGAGAGAGGGGAAACTGGGAGAGAAGAGAAATAGGGGGAGATGGGAGAGACATAGGGAGGGGAAGCTGAGAGAGAGAGAATGGGGGAAGCTTGGAAAGAGATAGGAGAAAGAGGGGAACCTGGGAAAGAGAGAGAAGGAATATGGGGAGACGGGAGAGAGAGAAGGAATAGGGGGAGACAGAAGAGAGAAGGAATATGGGGAGACAGGAGAGAGAGAAGGAATAGGGGGAGACGGAAGAGAGAGAAGGAATAGGGGGAGACGGGAGAGAGAGGAGGAATAGGGGAAGCCAGAAAAGTCATAGATAAAGGGGAATCTGAGAGAGAAGAGGAATAGGGGGATATGGGAGAGACTTAGGTGAAAGAGGGGAAGCTGGGAGAGAGAGAAGAAATTGGGGAAGCTGGGAGAGACATAGGAGATAAAGGGGAACCTGAGAGAGAGAAGAGGAATAGGGGGAGATGGGAGAGACATAGGACAGAGAGGAGAGCTGAGATAGAGAGAGAGAGAGAGAGAGAGAGAGAATGGGGGAAGCCGGGAGAGACATAGGAGAAAGAGGGGAACCTGGGAAAGAGAGAGAAGGAATATGGGGAGACGGGGGAGAGAGAAGGAATAGGTGGAGACAGGAGAGAGAGGAGGAATAGGGGAAGCTGGGAGAGAGAGAAGGAATAGGGGAAGCCAGAAGAGGCATAGGAGAAAGAGGGGAAGCTGGGAGAGACATTGGTCTCGATTCAATTCAACGTCAATTCATTAGCGCCGGAAATGAGCTCCCGGAGCTATTCAATCCATCGCACTGCTAAGCCTGACTAAGGATTTCTTTTAGCATCACTCCTGGGATGCAAGCAAAAATCCGAGAAAAGTGCAGGCGCAATGCTGTTTTCTGCCCATAGCACGGCGGAAACAGAATTGCACCGGGAAGTTTAGTCAGAGAATGCACGTTCTCGCGACTAAACACCTTGTTTAAGATGCGAGAGGCAGGAGAAGGGCATTCTCCGACCTAACAACGCGCAGGATTGAATAGCTCCGGGAGCTCATTCCCGACGCTATTCAATTCACGTTGAATTGAATTGAGCCCATAGGAGAAAGAGGGGGAGCTGGGAGAGAGAGGAGGAATAGGGGGAAATGGGAGATAGAGGGTAGGAATAGGGGGAGAATGGAGACAGGAGGAATAAGAACAGGCAGCAGAGTTTAGGAATAGGGGGAGATGAGAGCGGAATAGGGGGAAACAGAAAAAATGAGAGAGAGAAGAAATCAGAGGAGATAGAAGAGAGAGCAAGAGGAAGAGGAATAAGGTGAGATGAGAGAGACAGAAGGAAATTAATGGTGGAGATGGCAGAGATACCTCATGTAGTTTTGGTGTGCAGAGGTTTTACCTAGTCACCATATGCAGTCCCCTGTGAAGCAGCATCCTGCTGTACTGTAGCTGATGCCCGGAACCCGGAAGTGCGGCTCCTCTGAATATCATGTACTCCTCGTGTGGCTCCGCCTCCCGGGCAGCAGACTGCCTGCATAGCGCTCCCCCCGCCCCAGATTCCTTCCCACTGCTCCCATTGAAATACACAAAAGAAGAAGAATGTCTCTTACAGGCGCACAAAGAATAGTTAAAACATAACTTTTAATTCATCTTATAATAAACATATATAACTGAAAAATCAACAGCGAAATATTAAAAAGAAACAGATGTTTCAAAACTATAAACAAACATATATAGTGTAGACTGGACCATAGAAAGACTGTCAATAAAAAAGATGTCAATAAAAAAACAAAAATGTCCCGCTGTGTAATGAATATACAATGAATGAATAATTCGTCTTGAATTATGAGAGGGACTACACATCGGATTCTATGTAATATATAATAATGGCAACAATATTGTCATGTGTCCAACTCTCAATAAATAAATGTAACCAATTGAAAGTCTAAATGTAGCTCTTAGTGTGGATCATGGCCACCGTATAGAGCAAAATATACAAATACTATAAATGATGAATCTAATCCTATCTGGACCAAAACCACTGAATAATATGAAAAATCATGAGATGGTAATAGATATGTCAGTAAAAATAGCCCTGTAAAATCGAAGCCGCTAATAGCCCTGAGTGTCACGTGTACACTATGTTATAACGTACCCCTATTCACCAGCATGTGTAATATACATTGCCAGTGATTGTACTCCATAAGGCAAAGTATCACTGATGATATATCAGGGGTATAAGAATGTAATACTTATAGAGTGGCTGTGCATGTTAAGTAATAAAAATAATCATTATAATGATCACAGTCACACTCTATCTCAGTATTAAAAGTCAATATACAAGGGCTCTCCTTATTATGCAGGTAAGTGTTGTACAATTATACAACGGCTATATATATTTCAGTGTTTAGCAATGTGCTGCTAAATACAGCGGAGCGGCAAGACTTTCTAATACTGCGCATAAATAAAATAAACAATAAGTTGATAAATATTAATGGTATGCTGTAGCAAATTAACCCCAGATGGTGGACATGGAGGTAAGTATTGTCAGGACGCTAATACTGTCTATGATTACAGCTTCGTGAATGTCCTGCATAGCTGTATATATCAGCTGTTCTTAACATCTTGCCGTATTCATGTATAACTAGTCACAGTGGTTTAACAAATAGACATCACATATATGGTTATTCGTCTTGTACATAAACAAACATTAGGTCACACAGCAGGACCTGCCGCCAACGCGCATTTTGCTGAGAATAGCTTTATCAAGGCTAACCAGATTGCCCTGTCTGATGGTCTAATATACGTAAGTATATCCAATCCAAATTCGTTCTTCAAGTCATATGTCAATCTCCATCAGGTGCATTCCACTCGTGCTAATCAAGCCAAATTACCATTCCTAGAAATACTCTAAATGCAAGGGATCCAAAGCGCATCAATTAAAGATATTCCCCGTGAACATAGTGAAATATAAATATTGTCTAATAATTAAACTTATCAATTAATATAACTAATAATAGTTACTAACCAATAATATTAAATAATATATTTATACTTTCCTCTATATATATATTGAAATCAGCATATCCATATTATTAAATCTTATAAAAGGCAACAGGTAATCTTAATAATATTATTTATAAAAAAAATTGTGTCATTGGATAAATCTTATTCATCCAATAATAAATATGTGCAAAATATATGTAGCTAAATCCATAATACAAAAAAACTTTTAGCTAAAAATGATATTAATCCTATTATATATGTGAAATCTATTTACAAATTAGATACAATGAATACAATATAAGGTTATAAAAATAAGTTAAAGAAAAAGTGCCAACCCAATATGGTGTACTGAAAATAAAATTAAAAATTTTTTAGTCAATGTGTACCCCTACAAACCCCCCCCCCAAAAAAAATTTAACATGTGAATGATGCCTATAATCAGTGACAAATATGTATCAAAAATATATAAATAATAAATGTGCTACCTAATATAAGTGTATAAGATATAGGTAATATATACCTATAAAGTCACCTAACTTAGTGCATATTAATTAATATCACCTATTAAACATTGATAATATATATCTATAAAATATTGTGTTCATCCCCATACAAACATCGAAAGAAAATAATAGTAACCATAAAAATACTCTTATAGATAATACCTGTTAACAATAAATAATGTGGATCCAATTGTTATAGATATAAGTACATGTTATAAATAATATCTATAGGTGGTATGAAAACTGCTCTATCTACTCCACTATTAGTTCCACTGTTGGGAAATGGATAGATGTACTAATAAATATGATATGTAAAATGTTGATCCTATGACATCATTGCATCATACAATTATTCCTAAAGATATTCTGGTCATTGTTCTGACCAATAATAGAATCATTTATAACATTTTATTGAAAGAAATGAAATTTATAGGTTCTTTACAAAAAAGCTGAGTAACTATTCCCCTCATTCATTCCTCTTGGGGAAATAAAATCCATACTGAGGATCATAAATGTCGATCCTATGACGTCATTGCATCATACCATTATTCCTAAAGGTATTCTGGTCATTATTCTGACCAATAATGGGATCATTTATAGCATCTTTATCGAAAAAAATTGGGATTTGCAAGTTCTTACAAAAAAGCTGAATAACTATTGCCCTCATTCATTCCTCTTGGGGAAATAGAATCCATACTAAAAATAATTTTTGCCTCCCATTTGAGGAGTTCACGATCAATATCTCCTCCTCTAATCCCTAAGTTGATTTGCTTCATACCATATACGGTCATACCTTTCGGATTGCCTCCATGGTATCTAAGGAAATGTTTGGCTACTGGAGAAAGCGTTCTAAACTTGTCTACATCCTGTTTTGCGTTCCTAATGGTTCCTACATGTTCTACTACCCGAACTTTTAATGGTCTCATAGTTTTCCCTACGTACCCTTTGCCGCAGGGACACTCTAAATGGTATATTATACCAGTGGCCGTACAATCTATATATTCTTCTATAATCCACTTTTTGTTATATCTATCATGGAAAGATTCTCGTGTTACCATGTATTGACTTGCCTTGCAGTGCTTACATTGGTAAGATCCTTTTCTCTTGTATATAGATTTTTTCATATTATTTAAAAAATTACTATGCACCAAATGGTCTCTTATATTTCGTGATCTTCTCCAACTAGATTGTATCCTCTTTGGTAGACATTTTGCTAGATCCTTATCTGTAAATAGAATCTGCCAATGTTTCTGAAGAATATTATCAATTTCCCTCCATTGGTTGTTGTATGTACCAACATATCTAATGGGTTCATCCATCTGATGCTTAACCTTGGGTATAAGGAGGGATTCTCGAGGATAATTTTTAGTATCTTTACTGGCTCTTTTAATCATCCTGCCACTGTAGCCTCGTTGTTTCAATCTATCACTTATTTGTTTATTCCTATGTTCATAGGTAATTTCTTCCGAACAATTCCGTTTGCCACGCAATAATTCCCCTTTAGGAATTGCTCTAATGGTTGCCGGTAAGTGAGCACTTTGGCTGTGCAATAAGCTATTTGTGGCTGTAATTTTTCGATAGATGTCAGTGGAAATTGCACCATCTTCTCCTATACTGATGGTAAGATCTAAGAAATTAATTTTGACTCGATTCATTTCCATGGTCAATCTAAGATTTAAATCATTGGTATTCAAAATTTGTATAAATTCCTGACATAAATCTTGCTCTCCATCCCAGAGTATAAATACATCATCTATGTATCGTAGATACAATAGAATATGTTCAGTATAATGATCGTGGGACTCTTTAAACACAAATTCCTTCTCCCACCATCCCAGGTAGAGGTTGGCATACGTCGGGGCACAGGCTGTGCCCATAGCCGTCCCTCTCACCTGGAGGTAGAACTGTTCGTTACAAATGAAATAATTATTTTTCAATATAAAATCTAGTAGTGTTATTAAAAAGTCATTGAACTCACTTTGAATTCCCATATCAAGGAATATTTGGCTGCTTTTATGCCATTGTCATGTCCAATGCTTGTAGATAAGCTCTCAACCAAGATGCTGATTTCCTTAGAGTCGATAAACCGAAAATTCCTACATTATACTTGCAGCCCAAAGTACACAAAAATGATATCATCCCACCAGGTAGACCCATTGTATCCAGCATGAATAGTCTAACTGAGAATGCAAGCATATATGTTGACCAACATCTTCACAAACACGTCCTTACATTACCATCATATATTAGGGATACAATGGATGTACTAATTAAATTACAGAATTTAGTAGTTAATCCTAGTACATGGCTAATATCCTGCGATATTGAGAACTTATATACAAGCATTGGACATGACAATGGCATAAAAGCAGCCAAATATTTCCTTGATATGGGAATTCAAAGTGAGTTCAATGACTTTTTAATAACACTACTAGATTTTATATTGAAAAATAATTATTTCATTTGTAACGAACAGTTCTACCTCCAGGTGAGAGGGACGGCTATGGGCACAGCCTGTGCCCTGACGTATGCCAACCTCTACCTGGGATGGTGGGAGAAGGAATTTGTGTTTAAAGAGTCCCACGATCATTATACTGAACATATTCTATTGTATCTACGATACATAGATGATGTATTTATACTCTGGGATGGAGAGCAAGATTTATGTCAGGAATTTATACAAATTTTGAATACCAATGATTTAAATGTTAGATTGACCATGGAAATGAATCAAGTCAAAATTAATTTCTTAGATCTTACCATCAGTATAGGAGAAGATGGTGCAATTTCCACTGACATCTATCGAAAAATTACAGCCACAAATAGCTTATTGCACAGCCAAAGTGCTCACTTACTGGCAACCATTAGAGCAATTCCTAAAGGGGAATTATTGCATGGCAAACGCAATTGTTCGGAAGAAATTACCTATGAACATAGGAATAAACAAATAAGTGATAGATTGAAACGAGGCTACAGTGGCAGGAAGATTAAAAGAGCCAGTAAAGATACTAAAAATTATCCTCGAGATTCCCTCCTTATACCCAAGGTTAAGCATCAGATGGATGAACCCATTATATATGTTGGTACATACAACAACCAATGGCGGGAAATTAATAATATTCTTCAGAAACATTGGCAGATTCTATTTACAGATAAGGATCTAGCAAAATGTCTACCAAAGAGGATACAATCTAGTTGGAGAAGATCACAAAATATAAGAGACCTTTTGGTGCATAGTCATTTTTTAAATAATATGAAATAATCTATATACAAGAGAAAAGGATCTTACCAATGTAAGCACTGCAAGGCAAGTCAATACATGGTAACACGAGAATCTTTCCATGATAGATATAACAAAAAGTGGATTATAGAAGAATATATAGATTGTACGGCCACTGGTATAATATACCATTTAGAGTGTCCCTGCGGCAAAGGGTACGTAGGGAAAACTATGAGACCATTAAAAGTTTGGATACTAGAACATGTAGGAACCATTAGGAATGCAAAACAGGATGTAGATAAGTTTAGAACGCTTTCTCCAGTAGCCAAACATTTCCTTAGATACCATGGAGGCAATCCGAAAGGTATGACCGTATATGGTATGAAGCAAATCAACTTAGGGATTAGAGGAGGAGATATTGATCGTGAACTCCTCAAATGGGAGGCAAAAATTATTTTTAGTATGGATTCTATTTTCCCAAGAGGAATGAATGAGGGGAATAGTTATTCAGCTTTTTGTAAGAACTTGCAAATCCCAATTTTTTTTTATAAAGATGCTTTAAATGATCCCATTATTGGTCAGAATAATGACCAGAATACCTTTAGGAATAATGGTATGATGCAATGACGTCATAGGATCGACATTTATGATCCTCAGTATGGATTTTATTTCCCCAAGAGGAATGAATGAGGGGAATAGTTACTCAGCTTTTTTGTAAAGAACCTATAAATTTCATTTCTTTCAATAAAATGTTATAAATGATTCTATTATTGGTCAGAACAATGACCAGAATATCTTTAGGAATAATTATATGATGCAATGATGTCATAGGATCGACATTTTACATATCATATTTATTAGTACAGCTATCCATTTCCCAACAGTGGAACTAATAGTGGAGTAGATAGAGCAGTTTTCATATCACCTATAGATATTATTTATAACATGTACTTATATCTATAACAATTGGATCCACATTATTTATTGTTAACAGGTATTATCTATAAGAGTATTTTTATGGTTATTATTATTATTTTCTTTCGATGTTTGTATGGGGATGAACACAATATTTTATAGATATATATTATCAATGTTTAATAGGTGATGTTAATTAATATGCACTAAGTTAGGTGACTTTATAGGTATATATTACCTATATCTTATACACTTACATTAGGTAGCACATTTATTATTTATATATTTTTCATACATATTTGTCACTGATTATAGGCATCATTCACATGTTAAATTTTTTTTTTTTGGGGGGGGGGTTTTGTAGGGGTACACATTGACTAAAAAATTTTTAATTTTATTTTCAGTACACCACATTGGGTTGGCACCTTTTCTTTCATTTATTTTTATAACCTTATATTGTATTCATTTTATCTAATTTGTATATAGATTTCACATATATAATAGGATTAATATCATTTTTAGCTAAAAGTTTTTTTGTATTATGGATTTAGCTACATATATTTTGCACATATTTATTATTGGATGAATAAGATTTATCCAATGACACATTTTTTTATAAATAATATTATTAAGATTACCTGTTGCCATAAATAAGATGTAATAATATGGATATGCTGATTTCAATATATATATATATAGAGGAGAGTATAAATATATTATTTTATATTATTGGTTAGTAACTATTATTAGTTATATTAATTGATAAGTTTAATTATTAGACAATATTTATATTTCACTATGTTCACGGGGAATACCTTTAATTGATGCACTTTGGATCCCTTGCATTTAGAGTATTTCTTGGAATGGTAATTTGGCTTGATTAGCAGGAGTGGAATGCACCTGATGGACATTGACATGTGACTTGAAGAACGAATTTGGATTGGATATACTTACGTATATTAGACCATCAGACAGGGCAATCTGGTAAGCCTGGATAAAGCTATTCTCAGCAAAACGCGCGTTGGCGGCAGGTCCCGCTGTGTGACCTAATGTTTGTTTATGTACAAGACGAATAACCATATATGTGATGTCTATTTGTTAAGCCACTGTGACTAGTTATACATGAATACGGCAAGACGTTAAGAACAGCTGATATACACAGCTATGCAGGACATTCACGAAGCTGTAATCATAGACAGTATTAGCGTCCTGACAATACTTACCTCCATGTCCACCATCTGGGGTTAATTTGCTACAGCATACCAGTAATATTTATCAACTTATTGTTTATTTTATTTATGCGCAGTATTAGAAAGTCTTGCCGCTCCGCTGTATTTAGCAGCACATTGCTAAACACTGAAATATATATAGCCGTTGTATAATTGTACAACACTTACCTGCATAATAAGGAGAGCCCTTGTATATTGACTTTTAATACTGAGATAGAGTGTGTCTGTGATCATTATAATGATTATTTTTATTACTTAACATACACAGCCACTCTATAAGTATTACATTCTTATACCCCTGATATATCATCAGTGATACTTTGCCTTATGGAGTACAATCACTGGCAATGTATATTACACATGCTGGTGAATAGGGGTACGTTATAACATAGCGTACACGTGACACTCAGGGCTATTAGCGGCTTCGATTTTACATGGCGCTATATGCAGCAATGTAGGGATATTTTTACTGACATATCTATTACCGTCTCATGATTTTTCATATTATTCAGTGGTTTTGATCCAGATAGGATTAGATTCTTCATTTATAGTGTTTGTGTATTTTGCTCTATACGGTGGCCATGATCCACACTAAGAGCTACATTTAGACTTTCACTTGGTTAGATTTATTTATTGAGAGTTGGACACATGACAATATTGTTGCCATTATTATATATTACATAGAATCCGATGTGTAGTCCCTCTCATAATTGAAGACGATTTATTAATTCATTGTATATTCATTACACAGCGGGACATTTTGTTTTTTTATTGACATCTTTTTTATTGACAGTCTTTCTATGGTCCAGTCTACACTATATATGTTTGTTTGTAGTCTTGAAACATCTGTTTCCTTTTAATATTTCGCTGTTGATTTTTCAGCTATATATGTTTATTATAAGATGAATTAAAAGTTATGTTTTAACTATTCTTTGTGCGCCTTTTGTGTATTTGGATTAGGGGTGAGCGGGTTCGGATTTCTGAAATCCGAACCCCCCCCCGAGCCCCCCCGATCCGAGGCCGATCCGAGTCAGGCTCGACTTTTCCCGCCTGACTCTGATCTGAAATCGAGGTAAAACGTCATCATCCCGCCTTCCGGGTCTCGCGGGTTTTGGATCCTATATTAGGTACCAGCGTCGGCACCATTTTCTCACTCGGCTGTGGACAGTAAAGAGGGACGGTGGGAGTTAGGGCTGGCTGGGATGTGTAGTGTAGTGTAGTGTAGTGCAGAGTAGTGTTGTGCTGTGCTGTGCTGCTGTTGTCCATAGTAGCTGTGTCCACTACTTCAAAGTCCATAGGGGCTGGCTGGACTGTGTTGTGCAGTCAGTTGTCCATAGGGGCTGTGTCCTTTGCAGTGTCCCAGTCCTAAAGGGGTGCTGTAGTGTTGTCCAGGGGGTGCTCTGTCAGTCAGGGGTGCTCCCCCCAAGTGCTAAAAAAAAATAATATTTTTTCTGTGTTTGTGAATTGTGTGCACTGTGGCTGCACGTGCATCAACAAAGGAGCAGCGCCAAGCGTGCGCCTGTGTCCCATTAGTAAAGGGCTGGCTGGCTTGTCCGTTAAAGTGTGCTGTAACCCCCAAAGTAAACTCCAAACCAAATAAAAAAATATTTTCTGTGTTTGTGAATTGTGTGCGCAGTAGCCGCACGTGCATCAACAAAGTAGTGCCAAGCGTGCGCCTGTGTCATAAGTAAAGGGCTGGCTGGCTTGACCATTAAAGGGTGCTGTAACCCCCAAAGTACACTCCAAACCAAATAAAAAAATATTTTCTGTGTTTGTGAATTGTGTGCGCAGTAGCCGCACGTGCATCAACAAAGTAGTGCCAAGTGTGCGCCTGTGTCATAAGTAAAGGGCCGGCTGGCTTGACCGTTAAAGGGTGCTGTAACCCCCAAAGTACACTCCAAACCAAATAAAAAATTATTTTCTGTGTTTGTGAATTGTGTGCGCAGTAGCCGCACGTGCATCAACAAAGTAGTGCCAAGCGTGCGCCTGTGTCATAAGTAAAGGGCTGGCTGGCTTGACCATTAAAGGGTGCTGTAACCCCCAAAGTACACTCCAAACCAAATAAAAAAATATTTTCTGTGTTTATGAATTGTGTGCGCAGTAGCCGCACGTGCATCAACAAAGTAGTGCCAAGCGTGCGCCTGTGTCATAAGTAAAGGGCCGGCTGGCTTGACCATTAAAGGGTGCTGTAACCCCCAAAGTACACTCCAAACCAAATAAAAAAATATTTTCTGTGTTTGTGAATTGTGTGCGCAGTAGCCGCACGTGCATCAACAAAGTAGTGCCAAGCGTGCGCCTGTGTCATAAGTAAAGGGCCGGCTGGCTTGACCATTAAAGGGTGCTGTAACTCCCAATGTACACTCCAAACCAAATAAAATAAATATTTTCTGTGTTTGTGAATTGTGTGCGCAGTAGCTGCACGTGCATCAACAAAGTAGTGCCAAGCGTGCACCTGTGTCATAAGTAAAGGGCCGGCTGGCTTGACCATTAAAGGGTGCTGTAACCCCCAAAGTACACTCCAAACCAAATAAAAAAATATTTTCTGTGTTTGTGAATTGTGTGCGCAGTAGCCGCACGTGCATCAACAAAGTAGTGCCAAGCGTGCGCCTGTGTCATAAGTAAAGGGCCAGCTGGCTTGACTGTTAAAGGGTGCTGTAACCCCCAAAGTACACTCCAAACAAAATAAAAAAATATTTTCTGTGTTTGTGAATTGTGTGCACTGTGGCTGCACGTGTATCAACAAAGGAGCAGCGCCAAGCGTGCGCCTGTGTCCCATAAGTAAAGAGCCGGCTGGCTCATTTCTTAAAGGGTGGTGTAACCCACAAAGTGCACTACTCTCCAGCAAAAATAAAAAAATATTTTCTGTGTTTGTGTGCGCCTTAGCCGCACGTATATATCAATATAACATAAATGGAGGACCAAACTTTCTCCGATAAAAATAAAATAGGGAAAGATCAAGAACCACTTCCTCCTAGTGCTGTTGCTGCTGCTGGGAGTTGTTCATCATCCCAGAGAGGAAGTAGGAACACCACTACTTTTAATAAACAATTGACCCTCCAACAGTCCCTAGCGAGGAGGATGAAGTACGACAGCAGTCATCCTGAAGCAAAACGTATAACTGAGGCCTTGACTGCTATGTTGGTGTTAGACGTGCGTCCGGTATCCGCCATTAGTGCAGTGGGATTTAGACAATTGATGGAGGTAGTGTGTCCTCGGTTCCAAATCCCGTCTGGATTCCACCTGCATCCTCAAAGCAGCAGCGACAAGCATGCGTCTGTCTGTTAAAGGGTGGTGTAACCCTCAAAGTGCGCACCACAAACAATAAAAAAATTCTTCTTTTTTTTCTGTCTTTGTGAATTGTGTGGGCTGTAGCCGCACTTGCATCCTCAAAGCAGCAGCGACAAGCGTGCGTCTGTCTGTAAAAGGGTGGTGTAACCCTCAAAGTGCTCCAAAAAATAAAAAACTATTTTTTTTATGTGTTTGTGACTTGTGTGCGATGTAGCCGCACGTGCATCAACACAGTAGCAGCGCCAAGCGTGCGCCTGTGTCATAAGTCAAGGGCCGGTTTGGACATCTGGTCCGGACTGAAGGACGTGCCAACAATTTCTGACAAGTCTACTGTCACTGCATATGATACTGTCCTCAAAGCAGCAGCGACAAGCGTGCGTCTGTCTGTTAAAGGGTGGTGTAACCCTCAAAGTGCGCTCCACAAACAATAAAAAAATTCTTCTTTTTTTTCTGTCTTTGTGAAATGTGTGGGCTGTAGCCGCACCTGCATCCTCAAAGCAGCAGCGACAAGCGTGCGTCTGTCTGTTAAAGGATTACATCGGTGACAGCATCCAAGTAGGCATGTCAGACAGTCCGTACATGTACTGGCAGGAAAAAGAGGCAATTTGGAGGCCCCTGTACAAACTGGCTCTATTTTACCTGAGTTGCCCCCCTTCCAGCGTGCACTCCGAAAGAGTGTTTAGTGCAGCCGGGAACCTTGTCAGCAAAAGGCGTAGGAGGTTGCTTCCACAAAATGTGGAGAAGATGATGTTCATAAAAATGAATTATCAACTCTTCCAGGGAGACCAGCCTCCAGAACGTACAGAGGGACCTGTGGTGGTGGATTCCAGTGGGGACGAATTAATACTCTGTGAGGATGAGGATGTACACAACACTGAAGAGGCTGAGGAATCAGTGAATGAGGAGGATGAGGACAACATCTCGGCTCCGTAGAGCCAGTTTGTGCAGGGCCAGATTAATTGCCAGCTTGTTTTGTGGGGGCCCAAACGAACCAATCATTTCAGCCACAGTCGTGTGGCAGACCCTGGCACTGAAATGTTTGGTTTGTTAAAGTGTGCATGTCCTGTTTATACAACATAAGGGTGGGTGGGAGGGCCCAAGGACAATTCCATCTTGCACCTCTTTTTTTTTGTTTGCATTATGTACTGTTTGGGGCCTAGTTTTTCAAACTGCCATCCTGTCTGCCACTGCAGTGTCACTCCTAGATCGGCCATGTGTTTGTGCCGCCCACTCGTGTCGCTTAGCATAGTCATCCATCTACCTCGGTGCAAACTTTTGGACATAAAAACACTATTGTGAGGTGTGAGGTGTTCAGAATAGACTGGAAATTAGTGGAAATTAAGGTTTTTGAGGTTAATAATAGCATAGGAGCAGAAAAATCAACACATTCTGTGATTTTAGCTGTTTTTATGCTTTTTTTAAAAAAAAATACAGATCCAAAACAAAACCCAGAACCCAAAACACGGAAGGGTGGTTTTGGCAAAACCAATCCAGATCCAAAACACGAAGAAAGATCCAGATCCAAAACCAAAACACAAAACACGAAAAGTGGCCGGTGCACACCCCTAATTTGGATGTGTTTTTCATTGTCATCAGGCTGCACCCCCTACATTAATATATTATCATTCATATTTATTGATAATTTGTAGTACATGGGTTTTCACAAATATTTATATATTATCTTTACTAACTACTGCAGTAGTTTTCTTGGTCTTTTCTTTTTTTTGTCACTGCTCCCATTGCCATGGGGCTTGGTCGCGGCAGTACAACCTCCCGGACTGCGCCTTGCTCAGCTAGCAAATATCAGGAATGCGCGACTGCGTCATGACGTCATTACGCAATGACGCAGCCACGCATTCGTGAAATCTGCTTACTTGCGCAGGGCGCCGCCCGGGAGGTTGTACTATGGGTAACCCTGTGCTCACTGTTCAGCCAAAGCAGCCCATTTGACCATCGGGTATTTGCCAGAAGTGCCCGTTGGCCAGTCTGTCCCTGGATGTGTCTATGGGAAATTTAAAAATAATCTAATCGTGAATATACATTATGAGGATTAGAGAAAAAAGGTAAAACATTGTCTTTTGGTTGTTGCGTTCTCCAGGCATCCAACAGCTTATGATCATGAAAAAGTTTCCTTACCTTGTGCAGATCTGCATGGGATAAATTCGAGATAGATCTAGAGGTGTCCAGAGTCAAACGTCTCCACCTATAACAACAATACCTTGCACAGATTCAACATATTGCCGTACTTTAACAAAAAAGGCAGGCTGTCCCCTATTGGGAGCATAAATGTTTACAAACGTGTACATTTGGTGAAAGTTTCCCTATAACAATTAAGACTCGCCCTTCAATCACACTGTGCATGACTACCTCCGTAAGGGGAAGGCGTCTAGAAAATAAAATTGCAACACCTTTAGTTTTGCCCTCCGGCTTGTCACTGGTATAAGACCATGGATAGTCATGATTTTTAAATGAAGGCGCGTTTTTCCGTTTGAAGTGAGTCTCTTGTACAAATATAATATCAAGCTTCTCATTTCGAAACTCACGAAGAACAGAGGAACGCTTCTCGGGGATATTTAACCCCTTCGCATTAATGGAAGAGAGTTTTAGTGTATCAGATGCAGCTATAGAAACCACTCACCGAGGAAGAAAACAACAAGAAAAAAGAATCAAAAAATCAACAATACATTCCTGACTTTGTATTACCTCCCATAAGATGAAATCATAAATTCATAATAGGGTGTCAGTGGAAGAATGCACCACCTGTGGAGACTTAGGAGGAGGAAAGAGGGAGGTACAAGGGAAAAAACAATAGGAGCATAAACACCCTACAACAGAAAAAGAAAAAATAATAATAGTTATAAAACACATATGCACATAAAACAGTACTGAAAATTCACCCTGGAACACATGAAGAGTCCGAAGCCACCCTCAGCCAGATCAAAATATGGCGAAAAAAACAACTATAGAAAAAAGCAAGTGGGGGGAGTAAGCAGAGGCATAGACCCCCTTGCTGCTTCTTCTAAACTAATGCTTCCTGGTACCATGTTTAATTGGGAAATATATATGTATTTAATAGACGACACTTGTTTTAAATAGGAAATATATTTTAAAAAGTATATTTGGATATTGGGAAAATGTTGATTGAATAAAAGTATTTGACTCTTTGCTTCCTCTTAATTTGCTCTTTACAGCTAAGGTATTATTAAAGTAATGGCAGGTACACACTATCCAATTATCGGGCATTATCAGGCCGATCAGCCAATAAATTACTGATTGGCCCGATAATCATATTGTGTGTATGCAGGAGCGTTTCAGTGTTTGTAACAGATAAACTCTCAAAATGCTTCTGATTGGGTGAACGATATAGTTTGTGCTGCACCCGCTATCAGGGCCGCCATCAGTGGGGGTCTGCTGGGACTGGAGTCCCGGGCCCAAGCACTCTGGGGGCCTGCCCGGAACCTGCTACTGCCACCTGCCCGCTAATAACCCCTGGCCCACGGTTGCACACAGCGACAGTCAGGCCCGATAATGGTGGGGGGGCTGCTCCTACCAGTACACTTCGGCCTCCCGCTACTGTGCCCTCGGCCAGGCCCTCCCGGGCCGCACAATACAGGGAGTAAGTCAGTGACTCACCCAGCCGCGCCGCCCTCCTGCTCCGCCTCCCGCATTGGCAGGCGTGCCCACTGCTCTGCCCTCAATAAAGTTTTTCTGTTAATGTTGAAGCAGTCACAGTGTGACATCATGACGTCACGATGCTGAATAAGAGAGAGGAGCCGCGGTGGGCATACAGACAGATACAGTCTAGAAGAAGGAGCGAAATAGGTAAGTTAAGTGTATGTGTGTCCTTTGTCGCTGGCTATTTTGTCAGTCCCGGACCCCACAATTTCTGATGGCAGCCCAGCCCGCTATATCGTTCCTGTCCTCCCGATCCCATTCAAGAGATGAAAGGACATTTCCCACCAACCTAAAAAATGCTTCAACAGTGTTTACCGGATCGACGTCACCTGTCGGGTAGTGTGTACCTCGTTTAATTGAGGCATGAGGCATTGTGCGGCAGGCACACTTATAGATCCTTAGAGCTTATTTATATAATACATTCTGTATCAGTTGTTACTCTGTACTAATGGTTTATCTGTAAACTGAATGGTGATTCATTGGTCTGGATAAAGACGAGTCCTCAGCAACCTGGTAAACCCTTATCTACCTTCATTATACTAAACTCATCCAGTTTGATTTCATTTGCAGGTATAAGTATGTGACTGTAAATTGAAATTGTCAGAGATTTAACAGAAGCCTAAGTAAATGAACAATTAAATGGCCGACACTGGGTTTAGTGCACTGTGACTAATCACAGCTGCTTATCTTGACTTTTCTCTCTGACTCATCTCGGCCATTTTAATTAAAATACTCAAGATCACGTCACAGGTTTACAGCCTGGAACAATGTTTTTTTTTTACCTAGTTCCACCAATAGATTTGGCATAAATCACCTCATGGTTTCCTGGTCTCTATTCATTTGTATCCTCTGTACATACTGTACATGTTTCATTCTCCTGTGAGGCAGAGTTGGTAATAAAATGGGCCTAAATTATGGAAAAGAAAAGTGCACCGAAATATTTCCGCACATAAGCCACAATGTACACATCTGGAGATGCTTCTCCATTGGCAGTCTGCATACCCACAACATTTATTACAAGTCAATATCATTTATGTCTACTGGCACCTGTCCTGTAGCAATAGCACTGTCCATACACAGACAGACATCATTACTAAGGGGGAGATGCATCAAACCTTCTAAAGAGGACTGGTAGATACATTTGCCCATGCCATCCAATCAGCTTCTAGCTTGTATTTTTTAGAATGTACGTGATAAATGGATCAAATGGGGATGGGCCGTGCCTTGAGGTGTGGTGACAGTGGGGGGGATAGGTCGAAGTGGTGGTGGATATGGAGGGGAGTGGGTAGGTACTGCAGCGTAAAGTAGGGGTACCTGGTCCTACTGTCAGTAAAGTAAATAATTAGGATGGTAAGTGCGCTCCTGGAATGTGGGTGCAGATGGGGGTGGTGTGGGGGGAGGGGATATGTGGGGCGGGGGAATGGCTGTGTGTTGGGTTATGTTTGGTGTGGCAATGTAGTAAGAGATTATGCATGTAACAGGTAGGATTGGTCAAATATAGAGAAATGTTAATTAAAATAGAAATTGAAAGTATAATGAATGAGTTGCAACACAACAAAGTAAATCCAATCCTGTTTATTGGAGGAGACGTGATGTTCCTCTAGGATGGTGCTATACAAACGTTGCCAGATGAGACTGAGATATTCCTCAGTTGAGAAGTGGGTAGACCCTTTCAGGGGACTCTTTACCTGCACGTTCCCCTGCTGGACCTATGGTTTACAGACTTTGGAATCGGGAATAATCTTAATGATGTTGTTGGGGGCACCTCCAGTTGGCGGTGACCCACTCTGATATCTGGAGGGATGCTTACCTACCGGTAGGTATAGTGGGTCCATGGCAGTGAGCGCTTCCCTCACTGTCCAGTGTATAAAAAGGTAGCCTGCTGGCACATGTGGTTGCTCCACGGGCCCGTGGGGTCTGTGCAGGGTATCATCTGTGCTCTTACCTGTTGTTGCTGCCTGGTGGCCTGGTCAGCATAGCGGTGGTGCGGCAGCGGTGTGCTGCCACTGGATGTAGATCCGTCCCCATGATCCCATGGGGTCTGTGTTGCGTGCAGGGTTATGCACTCTGTTGTATTGGGCTCGACCTACAAGCCTGTAGGGAGCAGCAGCACACTTCGTGGCAAGTGGTACCTCCACGGTACCGTAGGGGTCCACTTAGTGGCATGACGAATGAGAACGCTGTGTCTGTGAGCGGTGTGTGTCGCAACCGGAGGATTCAGTCTGTTAGTGTAAGTAGGAGTGATGAAAGTTCGTTTGGTGCAGAGTCCTTCAATGCGATTCAGCCTGTCGACCTATCTCAAGGAGTTACTGTAATGTTGGCGTGGCTGTCTTTTATTGGGCACTTCCAGGTCTGTCAGCTAATCACATGCTATACATACCCATATACCTCTGAAGACCGGCACCTACAATGTATTATAAAGGGCATTGCTGCATATGGCATAATGTGTTATAAAGGGCATTACTGTGTAAGGAGCATTACTGTGCACAGCAATTATTCATCGTGAGGGAAGAGCTTGGGGGAAGCCCAGCACCTCCGTAAGTGCTGGGCATGCCCCGAAGTGTGATGAATTGGGGCTGTTCAGCAAGGACACACCACCTCCCTGATCGGTCACGCCCCCTTTCCGGAAGAGGAACGCCATCAATAAGACCTTTTTTTTTGGGGGGGGGGAGGGGACACAACTGGAAACTTTCGCCCTGAGCTCCACAAGTTCTAGAATCGGCCCTGCCCACCTGCCCGTACGACCATGTCAGTTATGGTTTTAAAGCGCTTTTTTCAAGCAGTCCAATATAAAGTATATATATAACACAAATGCAAATGGATTATTAATCAGTAGGCATGGCAGATAAACATATTAACAAACCCAGAATGTCTTGTTATTCAGGTGTTTCCTGGACAGTGTGCAAGTGTTATAGGTGTCGAAATCATGTTTAAGTCAATTATAAACCCAT
The DNA here is from genome assembly GCA_031769625.1 of Taudactylus pleione. NCBI lineage: Eukaryota > Metazoa > Chordata > Amphibia > Anura > Myobatrachidae > Taudactylus > Taudactylus pleione. The sequence continues at coordinate 9,148,568 of JAUIMM010000134.1, forward strand.
CATTATTTACTGTAATCAAATATACTTGAAATACGAAGATATTTGTCAGATTCTATATAGAACCAATTCTCCCGCAGGGGTGCTGACCAGTTTGTAGAGTTGGTGAGAATATGCCGTGATGAAGCAATTTACATCATTACCCACAACCCACCTCACTGAAAACTGAGTTGGATGGGCATGATACAGTAACATAATTAGCCTCATCGTACAGTACACCACCTACCTTCCAATTAATTACATGAATGCCAACCTCTGTATTGTACCATACTGTATTATAATGTCTTTATGTGCCATCTTTAACGGTATGCGGTCAGGAAGCCGGCGGTCGAAATGCCAACCGCCGGCTTCCCGGCTGTCAAATTCTGGCATGGGACTAATGATAGGTATCGAAATCCCGACGCCTATCATTATTCATTATCCACCTGCCGAAATACCGATGCCGGCATGCCGAACGAAGGTAAGCCGGGCGTCGGAAGCGGACAGCCGCTGGGGGGGAGGGTTAGGTTTAGGGACCTAGGGTTAGGCACTCCCCCGGGAGGGCTATGGTTAGCTATGGGTAGGGGGGATTAGGGTCATGCACCCCCGGGCGGAGGTTAGGGTTAAGCATCCCCCTGGGAGAGTTCGGTTTAGGGTGCGGGGAGGGGGGTTATGTTTAGGCACCCCCGCAGGTCAGGTTTGGGTTAAGCATCCCCATGGGAGAGTTAGGTTTAGGGTGCAGCGAGCGGGAGTAGTTTAGGCACCCCTGGGGGGAGGTTAGGGTTAGGCACTATGGAGGGAGGTTGGGGTTAGTCACCCCTAAGGGAGGGTTTGGGTTAGGAGGGGGAGAGGGTTAGGAATAGTTAAAATACTTACCCCGTCAGGATCTTCAGTCTTCTGCCTTCCGTCTTCAGTATTACATCCGCCGGGCTTAGGTCTAGCAGTATGTCATACCGATTCCATCTTTAATATATAGCTTTATATGTAAGAACTCCTTTTGTGCTTCACAGCCATTTATTTACTTCATTAAGCAAAATTGCAGAGCCCTAGGGGCGGCACCGTCACTGCACCATAGCCCCTACATATGGCTAGCACAGTGCCTGGATCAGCTGTAGTGCTGCTCGTAGCATCCTTAGGTACACACCCCAGAGTATATAGCGCAATTTGGAACATCCGGGCAGCTCTCTTCTTCCTCCTGCCAGTGGCCCCACCCCTAGCGTGATGTCACATGTTGTAGGCGGGGCCAACAAAGGGCGGCAGTGAGCCTTGCTGTGTCGCTGCAGAATTGTTTGTTTTCGTTGTCATTTGATATGCATAAAACATAAAAAAATACCAAACATACACAGCAGATGTAAGATAAAGTAACTATCGCACGACGGCATGTTCAGCAAAGTTGCCTGAGGGCGGACACTACTTTGAATAATTTCTACTGGGGAAATCCTGAAAGTCTTCTCATAGCCGTGGTGTATTATGGCTTGCCAATTCTAATTTTTTTTTTTTTTATTTATTTTCATTTCAGGCCAAGTTCTGGTCAGGCGTGAAAAACCTCATCCAATTTCTACATCAATGATAAAGAAAGATAATAGATGGATGGAGCGGGAAGTTGTAGTTGTGGTATTATTAATATTGCTCAGTGAACGATGGTTGAGATGAACATGTAATAACCTTTTCAAAGTGTTCATTCTTGTGGTAAACTTAAGAAACAAAACTGTACTCAATGCAAAATAGGTCAGTGGAGACACAAAGAGCCACTCTGGAGTCATTCTCTCCCCCCGATCTATATTTAGGTAACAAACATTTCCTTCATGCTAAACATTAGTCAGAGGAGGGCCGAGAATGAAATCGTTTTAGTTTCCCTTCTTGTTCTCTTGGCAGCTGACAAAGCTTCGGAGTCACTAATGCATTTCTCATTTTCTTGTACAATAGTTTATCGGCTCCAGTGAAGAGTATTATGAATCACCCTGGTATTGAATCTTGTGCTATCTGTACATTTGGGTGGTGATACAAAATATGTATTTTTCCCCAGAGTCGGTTTAATATTAAAGGGACTATCACACCTTCTAGATAGCATGTGCTTTTACAAAAAGGATTTTATGGTGTTGTATTTATCAACGTCTTTTTCAAAATGACTCCTTCAAGCTGGGGACTGGCACAGAGACACATCCGAGATAACAATGGAAATGGTATATAAATATAGACTTCAGGGACAAGAATCAGGGCAGGTAATTACTGTTGCTAGAACTTAGGTTTGGGATATATATAAATAATATGTAGCGGGTACACACGCAGTTTAATTCAGGATTTCCGAGACAGGAGTCAGAACAAATATTGTCCAGTTGGCGTTTCAGGAGCCAGATCAGGAATAATGCAGCTGGTAAATACTTGTAGTTGACTTTAGCACTTTGCAAACAGGATATAGAGCAGGTGATTAGATAAATCAGTATTAAAAGTTAGGATCATGGATGGAAGAGAGAGGAAGTCAGTTCTGTAGGCTGGAACAGAATGATAGTAATTATTCAATAATGGAGGCAAAAAGAACTGAGATTAGAACAACCTTTTAAATTTCAGGTCTGCATTGAGTGCTGTTACCGGATTGGAGCCTACATGTAGTTATTGTGAGTGGAGTCATATTTATATGAGTACATGAGTGGACCCCTATTACACCAAAGCAAAAACCTAGGTTTTTGCTGGGTCTACCCAGGTCGCAGCCTAGTGTAAAAGGGTCCCTGAAAAATAACCCGGGTCAAGTGATCCTGCAATCCAACCCAGGTAGCTACCAGGATCGGATCCAAGATGGACCTGGATAATGGTGCAGTGTAAACGGTGCAACCCGGGTTATCCGACCTGGGTCATGCCTAAAATGAGCTGATTGGTGGTTGTGGAGCAGTCACCCCCCAATAGTTTAGCAGGGCAGACCCAGGTTCAGTGTGAACAGGGCTGACCTGAGAATAACCCAGATCGATGGTGCTGTGTAAACGATGTCTGACCTGGGTTGGAACCGTGTCTGAAAACCCAGGTCCGACCCAGGTAAAGGTGGAAAAGAGGTATTAGTTTCCTTCCTCAAGAGGATATGTATTTTGGTTAGGATAAATTTTGTATGACCTGCATTCAATATTACAATATGTAGCATTAATGCTGTCATCTGTTATTAGGTCTTGGGTTCAAATTCCATCCAGATACTATGGGGGTCATTCAGACCCGGTCGTTAGCGCCGATGCGCTCGGACTGGGTCGATGGCCCCCCACAGAGCATGGGCACGACAGCGCCGGTCGTATCGGGTCTCGATCCAAAGGGGGCGAGCTGTCGATGTTGATTGACAGCTCGCCCCGTTTGGAAGGCGGGCCGGGGGGGTTGCAGCCCAAACGGAGGCGTTCCCATGGGAACGCCTACCGTTTGGGGGCGGTCCCACTGACATCACTAGTGATGTCAGTGGAGAACTTCCGGCTCAGACAGAGCTGAAAGCTCTCCGGGGCTTACGACAAGGGAGACCCTACCCTATGGTCTCGTCGTAAGCCCCGATGGTCGCGATGGTCTTGACCATCGTGACCATCACCTTAGGCGGTCATAAGGCTGTGGGTGTTAACCCACAGCCTTACCACCGCAAAGGAGGACGTCTTGAAAATTCAAGACATCCTCCCCTCATTCAGACCGACTGCACGCTCTGTGCGACCGGCTCTGAATGAGGTCCTATATGTGTGAAGTTTGTATGTTCTCCCCATGCTTGTGTGGTTTCCTCCTGGCCCTCCGATTTCCTCCCACAATTAAAAAACATTCTGGTGGTTATTTTGCTTCTAACAAACAATTACCCTATGTATTTGTGTGTATATGTTCTGTGACATCACTAGGGGGGGTACAGCAGCACAGAGAGGTGGGGTTTAGCCCATACTTATTTCCCCTGCCCAGGCTTGCCAGAGGGGCTCAGCGGGGGTCCGCCGCTCCCCTCCCTCACTCTCTTGGTCCTGTCAGTGGCAGCAGCATGCACACTGCTGTGTGCTGGGTTACAGTAAGTAAAGGGAGGCTGCTACCATTGAGCGCAGTAGCAGTCTCCTCTGTCTGCACCTGATAGGAGGGGGGGACACCTCCTTACATTAGGCTTGGCCAGACTCTCTATAGCCCTGGGGGGTGCAGGAGGTGTGGGCTGCATCAGGTGTCACAATCAGGGCCGTAGAGACCCGGTCCGGAGGTCGGAGGCATGGCCTAATCGTGGAAGGCGTGGCCATGCCCCCTTAGAAGAAAAAAAGAAAAAACAATTGCTGCGCTGGAGAGGGGGTGCTATGAGCCCCTCAATCCGGCACATTTCCTGGGGGGGAGGGGGGGGGAGATCAGTGTGTGACCCACAGTCAGGCAGGAGAGGAGACTGCTGCTCCTAAGTGATAGCAGTCAGCAGTCTCCCTGATCACCCACTGCAGACCAGCACACAGCAACATGTGATGGGCTGCTGGCAGGTAAGATTGAGGGGGTGTCGGACCTGGACCCCCGACGAGCTGCAGCAGTGATGGATGCCACACTGTGTTGAGGGAAGCCGGGAGCTTCCCAGCAGAACCTGGAGAGCAGGGCAAGCCTCCCAGTGTGGCGTGGATGGGGACGTGACATGCAGTCACGCCCCCAAAATTGCACATCAGGGGGAGTGGTGCTACAGCGGGTGTCACCACACCTGGTGATGCCTCTGTATACATGTGGGAGCAACTAAAATATATGTTTTATCATAGTAATACTATATGTTCTATCACTACTATTCATTACTAAAATGTCATGATGCTCAGCAACTTTTCGCCAGCCAGTCATGATCCTTCCGTGCACCCGTGATCCAGGTCACATATGTGCACTGTAGAGGAGGTCTGGTCTTGGGCTATCAGTATAGATTCTGCAATAATTTCAACTATAAATAAAAAATAAAATATCTAAATATTTTTTTATTATTATTTGAAAAATAAAGCATTATTACCCTGCATTGTATTGTCTCTTGTCAGCTTAAGTAGTAGGTACTATCACTATCCTTGATTAATTATTTGTGGTAAGCAGCTTCTCTATGATTTGCACACAGAAGCGATAGCAGGACAGACCCTGTGACGGCAATAGTTTGCGATACCAGGTAATGGCCATCGCAGGATGCGAGTAATGTTAAATACTCCGTCTGGCATTACTGAAATGGGTAAAGAGCTTTATGGTGGTAAAATCATATTAGTGTGACTGGATTGGAACCTCCTATGTAGCAGAAATGAGTTGTCCAGATTCCCGAGGCTGCTCTGTATCTGTTAGGGATAAAAACCTATTTCTTTAGCCCTCCTGCAATTTGCTGCTAGGAACATGGGTCAGACGGGTGATTTCACTATCTCATGTATGTGTTGAATGGGTATGATTTTCAGAGCAGGACACGCATGGCTGGCAACCTGATGCCGGTTTAGAAAAATGTCTAATGGGCCTTTGGAAGTCAGATTATATATGTAATGCTTTATGATGTGACCTTTAATATTCTTATCAGAAATTCATGCCTAATGGTGAATATGGAACATATTTCTTTTCAACCTTAAATGAACCAGCAAGTAAAGGTCTCTTCATTCTTTTTTATGTTATACTACAGCCTTGGGGGGCGCTACTTATGAAGTAGTGATAACCAGATTTTTTTTCCCAGACAAAGGGGCTATCACAGCTTCCTCCTAATTACTGTAGCATCAGGGGTACAGCAGAGATATCACTGCTTTGGGGATTGGAGTGTTTATGAATGGCATGTACTAAGCATCGCATCTGTGATGCCGTACATTGCGCCACTTATCGGGTACATACCTGCATTAATTACGCCAGTATGTACCTACATTTGAAATTATAATTGCAAATAACAGCTCTCCCAGTAAGAGCTGTCCTTTGCGATAGAGAGACTTCCGTGTTTATGACCCAGAAGTCGCACAATGACGCTCGTGCCTCCGGAGGTGCTGGGAAGGATCAACTTGGATCCCTCTTAGTTAGGAATGCGGAAAGAAGACCGTAGGCTTCTATTGGGTAATGCTATCTAAAGTAATTCCAGTGCTTGGTACATATGGTACATACGGAAATGCGGCCAAAACTCACAAAACTAAATTTTTGGAGCTTTGGCCACATTTTTTGCCCTTAGTACATCCCGCCCTATGTGTTTTACCAAGCAGCAGAAAGCTTTGTCACTGGACGCAGAATTACATTTCACAAATAAGTCTGTAGCTAGGGATGTGCGAGCGGTGCCATAGCACAGGGGCTCTGGGGGCGGCATCGTCGCTGCCCGATGGCAACTGTAGCCAGTGGCCCTTCTGTAGAGTTGCCAGGAGCTTCCTTAAGTAAATAAACAATTTTTATTGCGTGTGTGTCAGCCACACCTGGCTGTCACTGTCATCAGCGTAGGTGCGCAGAGGTGCTGTGCTCCTGTCTGTCGAGGGGCTGCTGCCCAAAATAATAAATAAACAATTTTTATTGTGTGCATGTTAGCCACACCTGTAATCAGCGTAGCTGCGCAGGGGTGCTGTGCTGCTGTCTGTCAAAGGGCTACATGAATATTGCAATGAAAACTTTTTTTTAAGTTATTGGGTTATGAAAAGTTTTTTTTTTAATCTTAAACATAGCAGAAATGTTATCCTAACAGCTTATAAAATTATATGCTCTAAAAAACTAAAGCCTATATTTATTTACAAACCTATATAGAATAGACATCTGAAATTCTAAAACTGTTCTATTCAAAAACGTAAACAAAAGTAAAGATTATAAGTCTAGTGTGTTATAGTGTGTTATTAGAACAAATGGAACAGAGCATTAAATGCAACATTTCATTTTAAGGTTTCATTTTTAGGTTGTGTCTGGAGATCATTTAGAAAGCAGAAAAAGAGCTCCAACACAAGCGGCAGATGACTAAACTCACACACAAAGGTCAGATGTTTACCCTGGAGGATCTGTCTTATTCATCATGGTGCCCCCAAGACCAAGATTGTGCAAATTCTGCCAAAAGAGAGACTGACACCACGGCTAAACATAAGAGTCACCTTCTGGATGTGAATTGTCTCATTTGCATGGGAAAACCCAACCCTCAGATGAGATGGATGTCAGCCAGTGGACAACATTGAAATCACCATTAAAAAGTCACAGTGTGGAAAATCTTTCTTCACAGTCAGGAGAGGCCTCAGAGAACATGAAAAAAGATGCTCTAGGTGCTGAACTTCAAGGGATTTCTCCATCATGTTCTGCAGTGTGGAAAGGTTTCATTCACATTTTCTATAAAGCAGTTCAAAGTCACAGCCTTCAAAGTGTCTGGCTATAACTCCCACCATTGCCAGGAATTACCAAAGATTATTACAAGCAAAGTATTCATCTGTCGGGAATCTGTCTGGGAATTCATGGATCGTATTTGGCCTGAATGCACTAAGACATCCAGTGATTCTGTCACTGTGTTCTGTAGCCGACTTTATTTCTTCCTGAATCGCAAACTGAAATACGGAATAGTAAGCACAGGCAACATGGAGGCCTTTGTTATTCCACTGTCTGCATGCCAACCAATACCTCCCAGACTACACCCACTGGGGGGACCAGGTCTTGATAATGACCATCCCCATCTGTTTCTAGGCCTTCTTCTTCCAAACCATCCATCCTGGACTTCATGTCCAAAAAGGGTGAGCAGGGTACAGAAAGAGGAGCTACATGTCCCCGATAACATTTTTTTTCATCTATAATAGATGGTGTGGAGAGAAAATGGCTTCAGATGTTGGAACAGGGGCTCCCACCTATTTGGCTTCCCTCCGGAGAACAGAGCTTTGTTCCTCAGGAAGTGTCTATGCCTGAGCTGATAGGTAGGTAGTCTCTGTCTGTTGGTAAACACCCTGCAGGAGATGGCAACCCAAAATAACAACAACTATAATAATAATAATAATGTGTCCACTGATAACGATAACCAGCCTGATCCCTTAACAGCAACATACCCCATATGGTCAACTCATAACATGACACCCAGTATGCAGCCTCCTCTTCCTTATGACATTAATCCAGTCGCCATGGTTGATCAATCAGCCATGTGTGGTCCACCCAATATTTGGCCTTCTACATTCTAACATATTCACATATCTAAGAAGTGGACAGTGGGAACAATGGCAATTTGAAGGCCACTAACTAACTTTGTTTTTTTTAATGTCCCTGTACAGGTTGGGAAATTCCTTTACAGAACAGAAGGTTTGCAAAAGATTATTTAAGTCAATTTATTTATTTTTGGAAAGCACGCTTCCTGGTCCCCTTCTGGGATGAAAAAAATACACTTCCAGCAAGCAGGCATGGTGCTCAAGAAAGAATTTCCAAGAAAGACACAACGTAAGACTTAAACCTTAAATCTGAAATGTTGCATTTAATGCTTTGTTCCGCTTGTTCACATATCTCATATGGTTAAGTGGACAGTGGGAACAACGGCAGTTTGAAGGCCACTAACTAAATCTGTTATTTTTAATGTCCCTGTACAGGTTGGAAAATGCCTTTACAAAACAGGAGGTTTGCAAAGGATTATTTAAGTCAACTGTTTTTTGAAAGCACTCTTCATGGTCCCCTTCTGGGATGAAAGTCCACTCCTAGCTGCAGAAGCAGGCACAGGATTCTCAAGAAAGACACAACATAAGGCCTTAAATCAGGGGTAGCCAACCTCGGTCCTCAAGAGCTCACATTTTCCAGACAACCTAGCTGGTGCAAAGGTGTAGTCACTACTCACCAAAACATTTAGAAAGATCCACAGGTGGAGTTAATTATTATAGTTTTGACTCTGAGGAGACCTGGAAAACATGCACTGTTTGTAGCTCTCGAGGACCAGGGTTGGCTACCCCTGCCCTTAAATCATAGATCTTACACTTGTCCACATATCTGTGCTGGTTAAGTGGCACTTTGAGGCCACTAACTATGTTTTTTATTATGTCCCTGTACAAGTTGGGAAATGCCTTTATAGAAGGTTTGCAAAGCATTATTTAAGTCAATTTTTTTATTTTTTTTGGAAAGCACTCCTGCTGGTCCCCTTCTGGGATGAGAAAATCAACTACCAGCAGCAGCAGCCATGCTCAAGGATTCTTCTGTGGGAAGGACTGATGTATATGTACTGTATCACTTTTTTTTGTAAATGCCTCCTCCCCTCCCCTTCTCCCTCATAAATTTTCTTTTGAATCATAAAACTAAATTAAATTTACTACCAATCAACCCTTCCTGTCCCTGCCCTACCTTCAACTACATACATACTCCAACTCCCTCAGGCCTCTCTTGAATAATAAAAGTGTTTCCTGATGTGCCATGTTTGAAGTTGAACTACCATGTGTTTGTGCCGCCCACTGCTGCAGCTTATTTTAGTCAGCCAGCTATCTTGGTGCAAATTTTGGGCCTAAACAAGATGAACAAATCAATATTGTGAGCTGTGAGGTGGTCAAAATTGTAGGAACAAAAAAAGGCCCATTTTATGTGATTTTAGCTGGAAAAAATCCAGATCCAAAACCAAAACATGAAAACAAAACACGGAGGTGAAGTTTTGGCAAAACCAATCCAGATCCAAAACCAGGGTAGATCCAGATCCAAAACCAAAACACGGCGGTCGGCGCACATCTCTATTCACTTTAAAAAGAAAATAGTAAAAAAAAAAACAACTTACCTGCATCCAGGGACATGTGCTTGGTTGAAATCCCCTGAGGATCTCACCTGAGCACCGATCACCGGCAGGTAAGTAAGCTGAACATGGGGGAGAATCACGGAAGGAGGTGGGGGTTGGTGAGCGTGGACACCTCACTGTAATATTGGTGTAAGAAAACAGTGAGAAGTGTGTGAAGTGGATTCACAGGGACAGACATTTATCGCAAGCTCTGTCCCTGCATACTTCCTTGTGATGTATTAAAATATCACATTGCGTTATTGGGCGAATTTATCACAGCCAATCTGCATCTAAGAAGCAGATTGTCATAAATATGCCCCTTGTGTTGCTAAATGCATGCACCATCCAAAGTGCAAATGTGACTGTCAGAATCTGCTACAAAAAATTCTAAAATACAATGCTTTATCTATGAATGCTTTTATTACTGGGAAAAGTAATTATTCATGCAAATAGCCCACTGGCAAGTAGGCATAGGGCCTGATTCAGCATGGATCCCAACTGCAACAGCGTACGCAGATCGATCGATGGTGTGTACTGCGCATGTTTATGCAGGGCAGTGCGCGAGTTAGCAAGTTAGCATTGCGATCGTTTTGTGATCACTCAAGCAAAATGAAAGCCATCGCAGAGTGAGTGACAGGCTGAGCGTGTTTGGGGGGTGGTGACAGGGGAGTGGTTTTAGAAACGCAGGCGTGCCTGTCCGTTTGAACGCCGCTGCAGTGGGTATCTATAAATCAGCCACTGAGACGGCATATGCAGCTTTAGTAATCACTGCGTGCAACAACAGTTGCATTTTTTGCGGCAGGTCAGACCTGCTGTAAATGTGCGTGAGGGGCCGATGTTACTCGATGTTCCCAATGTATACCCAGGACTGCAAGGTATTACAGATGTGAGATAGCTGTAGTGGGAGGCAGTGGGCATCTCTATGCTGTCTGTGTGACAGCTTTGCGATTACAGTCATTAGCATATTATCGCTGCAGACCACCGTGCGTACTCGCAGCTGCGATCACAGTAGCGATCCATAGCGAATTAGGCCCATAGCCTCCTAAAAGATGATTATACACTGGCAGATATTTTGCACCCTTTGTACGTTTCATTAAAGTTGCAGGCGCCGCAGCTTCTTATAATTTAGTCTAGAAAAGAGACGCTCAATCTCTGAGGTGTTTGGGATTGTTAGTACACACTGACAATCTCCTGGGTTTTAAGGGTGAGGATTCGGCTACCAGTGACAGCCAGAGTAGCCTGGATCAAGGGACAGGTGGACCTGTATTCTAGACTCTCAAAGTCAGTGACTGCCACAATGAGCAGGATTAAGACCTGAGACGTACAGCAGAATAACATTAGGCCAGGGCAGGAACACAAGCAGTGGAGGCTCCAGAGGTAAGGCTGCAGCACAGTTTTAAATTCAAATAGGGGAGCAACACCAACTGCCATTTTAAACGCTGCCAAACATCACCGGCCGGGAGTCACTGGCAGTTGGTGTGGCTCCCCTATTTAAATTTTGGACTGCGCTGCAGCCCCACCTCTGGAGCCTCCACTGGACACAAGTATGGCTGTCATTTCAAAGACTGTGCTAGATAAATGAAAGTTAGAAGGTGTTTTGTTGCTTTGGGCAAGTACTCATCTCTATCTCTCTCCAAGGCTTGATACATCTCCCCAATAGTATATAACATTATACTGTACAACTTGTGTTTCTCTACATCAGGGATGGGGAACCTTTTTTATGCCGAGGGCCATTTTGATATATATAACATTATTTGCGGGCCCGGTGCAGGCCACGCCCCCTCTGATTACAGCAATGCCTGGAGCATCCTAAGGATGCTCCGGGGAGCTGTAAGGGCAGCGCTGTGACCGTCTGTAGCGTGCTAAGGATGCACCAGGCGGCACTGCTACATAGGTTCTGGCTGCAGGGTGCCATTCTAGGCACTGGATAGCCAGATGAGGCTAGCAGAAAAAAAGCTCAGAGGGCCAGACCAAATGATTCCGCAGGCTTTATACGGCCCCGGGCCTGAGGTTCCCCGTCCCTGCTCTACATGCCAGACAAAATGACATATGTTGGCTTCCATTACTGTGAAATTCCTTACACACACGTCCCGAGCCCAGCTATGCGCACTAACCTATGAAGCTGGCCCCACCGTTATTGATTACATTTATCTATACATTGTTCAATTACAAAATAAATGACATTGCTGGAAGCATGATCAGAAACCTTTATACTGTAGTAATTCATTATAGTATGGGTAGCGCTGACAGTAATTGCAATTACTAGGTTATTAACTGCTGTGATCTTTTTTCTGAAAAGTATATTAATTTCTTGAATTCAGCTTTACTGCATGTAAGTGTTTGCACAAGATTGTGTGTATAATTACAGGTATGTCCATTCGCCTCATTACATTCACCAAACACTAGTAGGTAGTTATCGTTCATCGTCCATTCTGAACGACCCTACATGACGATTTCGTTAGTGAGATCGTTCATACTTTACAGAATCAACAATGAACGATGTGCATTCTAACATAATCGTTCATCGTTCATCAAATCGTTGACAAAATCGTTCACTACAATACACCAAATCGTTCATTATTTCAAGGGAAAAATCTGAAGGGAAATCGTTAACGAAAATTGGTGATAACACAAATCGTTACGTGCGTATGCACCTTTAAGATTAAGAAAGGTGGGGATATATTGGTTTATGGAGAAAAGTTTGGTGCATATACAAATGTAGTCACACTTAGGCCCGTATTCAATTAGCCACGAAAAGTGCCGTATGGAAAAAAGTTTTCGCCGATTTAGACTTTTCACCTATTTTCAAATTATCTAAATAACCAATTTCGCCTAGGCAGAAACAAAGCAAGAGAAAAGTTTTCTATATGTAAAGGCAGGCGAATTGGAAGTGCAAAATCTATATTTTGAGGTGCAAATGTGGGGATTTGGGCCAGTACCCTTTGGACACCCCCCTAATGACTAATCAGTTGGGAACAAAAAATTGTTGAGAACACCCCAAAAATGACATGCCAAATTTGGGGCAAAAATTAAAAAAGTGGTGGAAAATGGGTAAAAAGTGTGGAGGGGGCTGGTACTTTGGGGGCTATATGGATGGGACAGGTGTTTTTGGGACTGCACGAGGCTGCTGCAGGTGTATTTTTTCGATTTTTTTAAATCTTCACTTTAGAGACTTCAAAATATACTAGTACCCATTTTCATGTACCCCAAATATGACCTCGGTACTTATTTTTCCCAAAAGAAATAGCTTTCTATCATTTCTCAGCACTTGCATGTAAGCATATACTGTAACAGCCAATTCTTTCTGACACTTTAAGAACACAAAACAGTTTTATTAGGGCTATTAGGACACTTCTATATTGATTTCTAATGTTAGTGCAGCTTTTTCTGGTGTACAGACTGAGGGTCTCATTCAGACCCGCTCGCGAGCGCTGTACGCTCGCAAGTGGGTCGATGTTACCCAAATGCGCATGCGCACGACTGAGGCGCCTCCGTCGTGCGCATGCACGAGACCCGGCTAGCAATGGGGAAGCCGTCGCTCCAGGTCTCGCACCAAAGGGGGCATGCTGTCGATGGTGAGGGACAGCACGCCTCCTTTGGTGGGCGTGCCGGGGGTGTGGCTGCCCAGACGGAGGCGTTCCCATGGGAACGCCTACCATCTGGGTCCGGCCCCACTGACATCACTAGTGATGTCAGTGGGAGTGTTTTTGGCTCTGATAGAGCCAAAAGCACTCCTGGGCTTGCGGCAGCGAGACCCTACCGCAGGGTCTCGTCGCAAGCCCGATGGTCGTGATGGTCTTGACCATCGGATCATCTTTTTGGCCGCTCGCATAAGCTGTGGGTGGTCACCCACAGCTATGCGAGCGGCCAGGAGGCCGCTCCATTTTAAGCTAGGCCGGCCCTGATTCAGAGCGAGCGCTCTGGTCAGAGCATCCAGCTCTGAATCAGGCCCTGATTTCCCCAAAATCGTAGGGACTTTTCGCCAGTTTCACTTTCAACCATTTTCGCCTGTTTGCCTTTTTGCGTCCTTTGGAATTGAATACGGAGATAAGCGGGAGCACGCAGGGAACAAGTTTCGCCTCAAAACAGGCGAAGACAGCGAAAACATTGCAGCTCGACTTTTCGTGGCTAACTGAATACGGGCCTTAGTTGCATAACTATTACTAAAGTTTCAGAAGTTTTTCTCAGCTACAAGCGGAATCCAATTAGCCCTGATGTCTGGCCTGACATCGGCAATTATCAAGGATTTTTTTCGGGACCTGATATGTACCGAAAAATTGTCCCCAAAATGTGCAGTTTTTGCGCATGCGCAATAGCAAAAACACATAGGTCCATGAACTTATCATGGATCCTATGTGTTTTTGGGCAAATTATCCTATTTGTTCACCCAAAACAAATAGGGTAGGGTGAATAAAAAATCAACGAAGAACGGGGATTATCAGCGAAAAATTCAATACCGCCCTTAATCCAGTACATCTATACACATTCTAACATTTTGGACTCACACATTGGGAAAGGGAACTGGCTGTTTCATAATGGTGGCATGATCACTTCACAATGTGGGCGTGTGTAGCGCTTGTCAAGTGCTAGGCTGCCATGTGCTCCCCTCCAATCACTCATTCCATACCTCCTAACATTCCCACTCATGGGACAAAGCTTTGGATGAGAATATACCACAAACAAAATCAATGTCATTGGATTAGCTAGGCATTTTATTTCATTTTTACTAAATTCACTAGTTTATCAGTTTTGACAAGGGCCATTTCTTCCATGAGGAGTCCCAAGTAACACAATTGCAGTATATACAGTATTGCAGTATATATTTTTAGGTTGGGGTCCTCTCTTTTATTACTGCAGCAAAAGGTGCACATAGCACCTACAGTGGCAGATCTAGACTTTACTTTTAGGGGGGCGGTTTAAGAATAATACTAACCCACATGTGCACCAAACCCCACCCAGACCCCCAACAATAATAATATGTTCCACAAGCAGACGCCCTCCAGCCCCACATGTCCACCGGGCCCCCCCCACATTAAGAATATGATCCACAAGCAGTCTACCCCCAGCCCCACATGCACACCTGACCCATCCCTAATGATATGTTCCACATTCTACAGTGACTCACAGCAACAACAAAAATGACATGCAGGGGAAGAACCTGTATATATCTGACCACCGGTCCATCACAGCCCAGTCTGCTCCGCTGCTCAAGATGGTGCCCGCCTCAACGGATTCTCAGCATCCTCACTGTGCATGTCAAAAATCTCAGACCAGGACAGGGGGCCAGCCACAGGAGAGGCTTCACTGTATCTATGGTAACTCAGCAGGCCAGCACCAGTGCGATGTGCATGTGACAGACTATCTCTGCCAGAGTCTATGGCTGCCTGCACTGCTGATGACAGTCAGCAGCCTGTGAGTCTCATTGCAAATAAGTGGGTGCAGCTATCGGGAATCGGGGCTGTGTGTATAGGGAGAGATCGCCCTGATCGCCCCCCCCCCTCTGGATCCGCCACTGGGCACCTATGGCTATATGCTTCCTCCTGCCAGAGCACAGTGACTATCGGAAGAACTGTAGGAGGATTGTGGGGGTGGAATGGTACTTTCACTCTCTCCCCTGTAACCATTATGTTTACACAGTCAGTCAACCGTATCCTCCATCCTCTTCCCCTACTCACATAGCAACTGTTCCGGCGACCGGAAGACAGTAGTTGGGACACCCAAATGTCTCGGCTTCATGGGAAGGGCAGCTAGAGTGGCCGTTGTCACTGGAGGGTAGGGATGGCCATCAACCACCGATGATTCCAAAACATTGATGGTTCCCAGCCAATGTCATCTACTTTTGCATCGAAGGCAGAGAACCAGTGGTTCTCTGCCATCGATGGCAGAGTGGCATCCAGTGGAAATAGTTATTTTTGTAGAACAGAGCTTAGCCCCGCCCCCTGGCAGCCTCGAAGCCCCGCCCCCATTTTTTAATTGGCCCGCGGCCTACCGTGCCCGCAGCAGAAGTAACCCTTGTGGGGATGCAAACCATCAACGGTTCGCCATTGATGGTTTTTGTACCATCAATGGTAAACATCGATGGGCCCATCGATGATAACCATCGGTGGACACCCCACCGATGGCCATTCCTACTGGAGAGGTGGCCTCAGCTGCTGTCACTGAGGGTGGACGAGGACGTGCAGGAGCAAAGGATTCTCCTGCGCGGTCTGATGGTTCCCAGTGTTTAGTCACAGCGTCCAGGCACAACCCCCAACACGCATTCACCAGTCACCTGTCCGCAGCAGTCTGAACCTGTAAGTACCCTGCATTCTACCAAAGACATGCTGCACTGGCTGTGTCTCTCCCTCCTCAATGTAGACCACACTGGGCATACTGCAGCACCGATGGACATACTGTATGGGTGTCTCAGCCCTGCACAAAACGCCGGAAAATGGCCGCCGTAGCCATTTTTATGGCGTTTTGCGCATGCGCAGTGAGGAAATCTCTGGGAAAATGGCAGCCCTGCCATTTCCCCGACGACACTCTAGTGCCCAGAGTCTACTGATGCTGCGGTCAGTGCTGGCGGTCAGACGAATCAGTCTGCTGCCGGCCGCCGAGGAGAGAGGAGGGGGCCCATGTTCAATCCCTGTCCGGGGCCACCTCCTCTCTTAAAACGCCCCTGCTACTATGTCATCCCCAAAACCTGTCAATCATCAAGGGACCATTCCAAGGTTAACCTTTAATAGCCTAAAACAGTATCCTTGCCCCAAGCACTTAGGGGGTCATTCAGACCCGCTCGCAAGCGGATCGATGTTCCCCACTGCGCATGCGCACAACGGAGGGAGCTCAGTCGTGCGCATGCGCGAGACCCGGGGAGGGACGGGCTTTCCATCGCTCCGGGTCTCGCAGCCAAAGGGGGCGTGCTGTCGATGTTGATTGACAGCACGCCCCCTTTGGTGGGCGTGCCGGGGACGTGCCTGCCAGACGGAGGTGTTCCCATGGGAACGCCTACCGTCTGAAGCCGGCCCCATTGACATCACTAGTGATGTCAGTGGGAGTGATTTTGGTTCTGATAGAGCCAAAATCACTCCAGGGCTTGTGGCAGGGACCATCTTTTTGGCCGCTCGCATATGCTGTGGGTGGTCACCCACAGCTATACGAGCGGCCAGGAGGCCGCTCCATTTTCATGGAGGAGGGCCCTGATTCAGAGTGAGCGCTCTGGTCAGAGCGTTCAGCTCTGAATCATTCCCTTAGTCCCACTTTACAGCACAATTTCAACAATGCAAAATAAAAGATAAAAAGTTATTATTGTCGACGAAAAATGCAGGATCAGAGTATTGAAAATTTTCTATGTAGATGTGACAAATGGATTTTCAAAGTCTACTATTAACTTCGTCATTTTAACAACATGCATGACACAAGAAATACAATTTAAAAGGTATTTGTGCTTGAAAAAAGACATCCAGTGTTTCTATGGAAATAGTTATTCCAGGGACTCACTATGTTCGAGCCTCAGGGAGCACAGGACATGCTGGCTTTCCATTACTCTATTTAATGCATATTTATGGGCCAGATTTACATGTAATTAGCCTAGAAATCACATAGAATTGGGTCACTTTATGAAAAAAATACCCATATTTATTAAGCTAAGAGCTTTATACACTTGTGATCCTTAGTAAAGCAGTTAGATTTAAAAAAAAACATATAAATCCAAGATAGTCTGGAATTTCAAAAATGACACAATTTGAAAGTTTGCATACAGTGTATTCCTTATTAGTCAGTTTCTGCAACTGACCAAAGTAACCAACGAATATTCTAAGTTAAGGCTGCAAAGGACTTATACACAAACACCGCCTTATTCTACATTATAACAAATATGGCAGAAAGCCAGGCAGAAGAACGATCCCCAACGCGTACAGTGGGAGATGTATCAAACCTTGGAGAGAGATAAAGTGCAGAGAGGTAAAGGGCCTGATTCAGACCCGGTCGCAAGCGCTGAGTGCTCGCAACCGGATCGATGGTAGCCCAGAGCGCATGCGCACGACGGAGCTGGCTCCGTCGTGCGCATGCGCGAGACCCGGATAGCGAGGGGCAATTCGTCACTCCGGGTCTCGCACCAAAGGGGGCGTGCTATCGAATTTGAGTGACAGCACGCCCCCTTTGGTGGGCGGGCCGGGGGGGGTGACTGCCCAGACGGAAGCGTTCCCATGAGAATGCCTACCATCTGGGGGCGACCCCACTGACATCACAAGTGATGTCAGTGGGAGAGCTTTCAGCTCTGTTTGAGCCGAAAGCTCTCTGGGGCTTGCGGCCACAAGACCCTACCACAAGGGTCTCGTCGCAAACCCGATGGTCTTGATGGTCTTGACCATCGCGACCATCATCCTGGCCGCTCGCATTAGCTGTGGGTGGCTCCATCAAAAAAAAAAAAAGACGCCCTGATTCAGAGCGTCCGGCTCTGAATCAGGGCCAAAGTACCAACCAATTAGCCTCTAACTGCAATTTTACAGGCTGTGTTTGAAAAATGACAGTTTGGAGCTGATTGGTTGGTACTTTATCTCTCTCCAAAGTTTGATACATCTCCCCCAGTGTGAGATGTCATCATTCAACCTGGAAATGTAAAGTTTTATGCAAGGCAGTTCTACATTTCTAAAAAAGTGTCTTGTTGCTGAATGATTGCTTCCAAGTTGCTATCCTCTATTTTGTTACTGGGGAAAATAACATGTTGGAAGAATGCAGAGTTCCTTCTTTCCATGAGCCTATAGCTCCACAAATTCCTGTGGGGTTATTTTTATTCATTTATTTATTTAGTAAAATTTTACAGCTGTGGGAGGAAAAAGTAGTTCCTGAGTTATGACGGGTAGCATTGGCCTGACATGAATTACATGCATAATAGCTACAGTAATGCATCTGATTGCAAGCATTAGACTTAAGCTGCCCACACACTAGACCAACTTTCATCCAACCATCCAACTAGTTGATTGGTTGGAATGAAAATCTGGTAACGGATGGGAGTAAATGATGATCAGCAATTTGCTCCTAAATGCCAGAAAACAGATGAAAATGGTCATCAGACAATTTTATTAAATGTTTGATCTAAGCAATTTGTTCAAACAACAGTTTTTGTCCATTTTCCAGCATTTGGGAGCAAATTGCTGATTGTCATTTGCTTACATTCCTTACCAGATTTTCATTCCAACCAATCAACAAGTTGGCTGGTTGGATGTAAGTTGGTCTAGTGTGTGGCCAGCTTTACTTTGTTATTCAGCATAAATTATTCTGTTCAAGGGGTGGAGACTGTTCATATTTGGAGGAACTTCAATTTTAGTGATAGTTCTCAGACACATCTTAATCATGATACCTATTACACTGATTAGAACAGCGATATTCAACCTAAAGCACTTCAGGGGCTACATGAACAGCCTTGTACCACTCAGAAGAGCCGCACATTACCCTTAATCCATTCTCAGTAGTATCATACTTACCGACTTTTAACTCCCTCCTTCCGGGAGGGAGTTGTAGGTCTTTCACAGCCGGATGGCGTGTCGTGGCAAAAGGGGACAGTGTGTGGGGCGGAGCCACATAACCGCATCATTGTGGCCCTGCCCCCTTTTCACAATGCCGCAATTAACGGCAATGTGAAGCAGGAGGCGGGACCACGATGATGCGATTCAGCGCAAATCGCATCACGGGTCCCCCCTGCTGCCAGGGTTTATCGTGGAACCGCAGGCGGGGTCGGGGGATCGCCAGGGGGCCAGGAGGCTTGCCTGCCTTTCCGGGGGGGGCAGGAGTGGAACCCGATTTTTGGGAGGCTCCCGGCCGAATTGGGAGGGTAGGCAAGCATGAGTAGTACCTGTAAATTATAACAATACATTTATTCAATCTGTAATCAAATTCTAGAAGACATTACAATCTATTACAATTTAATGTGTCAATAAAGCAAGTAAGAAGTTGGGGACGAAGGTGAACGATCGGAGGGCCGCCTCCACTGCTCAAGAAGGTGGTAGTTTGGCTTCAGTTGTTAGATTCAATAGCATGCTGTTTACTCCATCTTGGCACATTTGATAGTGGAAGAAGTGTAACCAGTAGGGTTAATGTTAGTGTGACCCTCGTCGCACAATCATCTGTTGTTGAAGTTTTGTGTGTGTCCTTGTAGTTATAGCAGGCCGCAACTAGGGGGGGGCTGCAACATGTGCAGCGGGTGTGCCACTGCACCCGCCGCCAGTGTCCTCCAGCCCGGCGCCACAGGGAGGGTCCAAGCCAGAGATTTTATTACCAGCGGGCACCCAGCTCCTTCCCTGCAGCGCCACGGTAGCCGGAGGCTGGAGTTCTCTCCTGAACTCCAGCTTCCGGCTCTCCCCACGGGCACTATGGGTGAGACGTCATGATGTCTCTCCCATAGTTCTGAGGAGCAGCCGGGCGGACCAGACAGTGACCGATGCAGTAGAAGGGTTTAAGGTAAGTATTGTTTTGTTTTTTTGAGTGTAAACGGCACTACAGAGGCATTATAATGGGGACATTACCATATGGGCACTACTACAGGGGCATTACTATGGGGGCATTACCATATGGGCACTACTATATGGGCACTACTACAGGGGCATTACTATAGGGGCATTACCATATGGGCACTACTATATGGGCATTACTATAGGGGCACTGCTGAAGGGATCATTACTATGGGAGAATTACATGGGGGGGGCGCCAAATTACTGTCTTGCATCGGGTGACAAAAATCCTAGTTTCGGCCCTGGTTATAGCAACATATTTTGCTCTAAGATATTGTTCAAATCTGTGCAGGGCATGTAGTGACATGCGCAGATAACTTGTTATTGAGTTTAAATATGTCAGTAAGGTCGTTATCATACCAATAACAAATAACACCATGGCCTTGACATTTCATTTAGGTAAATATATTGAGTTAATATGTATTATTCTTAATTGAGGCAAAACTGCCCCCCGTTGTTAAGAAAAGTAGAGTATTAATGTATATGTCCTGGGGAGACACCTTCATAGTCATGCAACATATAAATTAGCCCTTCTAACTTGCCTTTGTGACAATAATCAATATGGATGGATGTCCAGTGTTCCCATTCTTCAGTCTGGGTGTCTGTTTAAGACAAAGAGGGCTCTCCAGGGATCATTGAAGTCAATGCATTGAATCTAACCCTTAGCTACGTATATCTTTTATATATCTTCTGAGCATATAAATGTGTATCTGCTTATACCAATATATGTCTGTTATACGTTGTTAAATATCTATTATGTATCAGAAAACTGCTATTAATTTATATAATCATATAAAGCTGACTCTGCGTGTTTTCACTCAATTACATCGTATTTTCACTGATCTGTGTAGTAACCCAGTGTAATGCCAAACTCTGGCATATTACAGCATTAATTTCTTATTACTGACATGACCGTATAACAAACTAATTATGAACTAAAATAAATTAAATGGATGGTCCAAATGCGTTAGAAAGCAATATTATTAAGTGACATTTTTATGTATAACTGCAGGGGCAGTTTAGGAGAGGAGTGGTCCCATGTGCAGACTCCGTGCGGGCCCCCTCATCTTTGCAGTACACTCTGGCATTGTGAGTCTACTGCACATGCGCAGGTCACTAGTAAACAGGGTTGTAACTAGGGCAGTGCGGCCGGTGCCATGGCACAGGGCACTGCAGGGCAGGGGGCGCTGTTTGGGCCTGTCAATTTTCCTGTTTATTATCATTCTCACTTGTAGCTTCCTCTTCTTTTATCCTCAGCATCTCCTGGCCTCCCCTATCTCTTCCCTGGCCCTTCCCCACGAGGCCATGGCTCTTTTTCAGGTGCACTATCTCATGTCCCTATTTAAAAAACGGGGGAGGGGACGCCAAGGCTCTCTCTGGCACAGGGCACCGAAAAGTCTAGTTACGGCTCTGCTAGTAAATGGCGCTCGCACCAGGTTTCTGGTGACTTCTCTACTGTGCATGGCCATTGCTTAATTTTCCTGGTGGTTTCTCCAGCGCCACCTCGGGACTCTGGAAAGGTAAGTATTAAACATTGGTGCAGTGTGTGTGCGACGTGAGCTCCCCTGGACCCAGGTGATCGTGTGCACCTGTTATAGATACGCCAGTGTATAACTGTACTGTGCTTTCCCATCACACACAAGGGGCATGATTCAATTGAGCGCGATGTGAATAGCGCCGGGAGATAGCTTTTGTGAATAGACACAAGGGGCATGATTCAATTGAGCGCGATGTGAATAGCGCCAGGAGATTTTTTCTCGCATCCCCGGAGGGATGCGAGAAAAAATCCTTAGTCGGACTTGGGAGCGCGGTGTATTGAATAGTTCCGGGAGCTCACTCCTGGCGCTATTCACATCGCGTTGAATAGAATCGTGCCCAATGTTACGTAAAACGTCTGCGCTGCCAAATGTCAGGAAGTGAAAGTTGGAGAGCTTCAATGTGTGTTCTTGCAGCCGTAATTACTACCAGTACCAACATTCCTGCTGAGGCTAATGTCTCTATCTCTGCCCAGTATATATAAGACACAGTACAGCGAATGTACCTAAAATGTAAACAGGCAATAAGGCAAAACACACTTTAAAAGTATGACGAGAAATCTATAGCCGTAAGACAGTTTATTACTATATTACCGTCTCTTAAAGGTATGCCTGTAAAAAAAAAAGGGAAACTTTCGTGTCAATTTAAATGGGAGAGGGATCTGGCTGTGAACCTTTCCGATGAGGACTGGAATATTATATTTCGTTCCAGTTTTACTATATCCAAATGTATCAACCATTCAGAAATGTACTACAAATTACTTCAGAGAGCATATTTTACACCTGAAAGGCAGCATAAGATCTGGCCCTCTGTCTCGCAATATTGCTGGAGAGATTGTGGTTTGGTGGGAGACATCTTTCATGTCCTTTGGTCCTGTCCTCTACTTCGCCCCTTGTGGAATGCGGTATTTTTTATGATAAGTAAAATAGCTGGCGTAACCATTCAAGCGGAGCCTCTAGTTGCCTTATTCCACTTTTATCCTGGGGAATTATCACGTGGCGAGAGATATATTATGGGTCATGTGCTGATTGCTACAAAAGCTACAATTGCTCAGGGGTGGAAGACAGCCTCTCCCCCCAACATCACAATCATGGAAAGCAAGATCCATAAGCATTTTGTTTTTGAAACAAAAGATACCAAATACTCCTCCTCCGTCAACTCCATCCATATGAAATGGTTTAAATGGGGAGAATATAGGGAAAAACAAGGCCATTCCACCATTTATAGTGTTCCGGATGATCTCGGTGTTCATTGTTCACCTCACGCAGATTCGGGGTAGTTCCATTAACTGATTATTTGTATCTTGTCTATATAAGTTGTGCAGTGTTTTATAAAACATCTTTCTTTTCCTAAAATGTTTAAGTATTAACTATATGTAAATTGACCAAGATCGATTGACTTATATTAGGGGTGAGCGGGTTCGGATTTCTGAAATCCGAACCCCCCCGAGCCTCCCGATCCGAGGCCGATCCGAGTCAGGCTCGACTTTTCCCGCCTGACTCGGATCTGAAATCGAGGCAAGACGTCATCATCCCGCCTTCCGGGTCTCGCAGGTTTTGGATTCTATATAAGGCACCCGCGTTGGCACCATTTTCTTACTCGGCTGTGGACAGTGAAGAGGGAGGGTGGGAGTTAGGGTTGGCTGGGCTGTGTAGTGCAGTGTAGTGTTGTGCTGAGCTGTGCTGCTGTTGTCCATAGGGGCTGTGTCCACTCCTCCAAAGTCCATAGGGGCTGGCTGTGTTGTGCTGTGCTGCTGTTGTCCATAGGGGCTGTGTACACTCCTCCAAAGTCCATAGGGGCTGGCTGTGTTGTGCTGTGCTGCTGTTATCCATAGGGGCTGTGTCCACTCCTCCAAAGTCCATAGGGGCTGGCTGGACTGTGTTGTGCAGTCAGTTGTCCATAGGGGCTGTGTCCACTCCAAAGTCCTGTGCAGTGTCCCAGTCCTAAAGGGGTCCTGTAGTGTTGTCCAGGGGGTGCTCTGTCCATCAGGGGTGCTCCCCCCAAGTGCAAAAAAAATATATATTTTTTCTGTGTTTGTGAATTGTGTGCGCAGTAGCCGCACGTGCATCAACAAAGCAGCGCCAAGCGTGCACCTATGTCATATGTAAAGGGCCGGCTGGCTTGACCGTTAAAAGGTGCTGTAACCACCAAAGTGCACTCCAAAGAAAATAAAAAAATATATTTTTTTGTGTTTGTGAATTGTGTGTGCAGTAGCAACACGTGCATCAACAAAGGAGCAGCGCCAAGCATGAGCCTGTGTCCCATAAGTAAATGGTCGGCTGGCTTGTCCGTTAAAGGGTGCTGTAACCCCCAAAGTGCACTCCAAACAAAATAAAAAAATATTTTCTGTGTTTGTGAATTGTGTGAACTGTGGCTGCACGTGCATCAACAAACGAGCAGCGCCAAGTGTGCGCCTGTGTCCCATAAGTCTGTTAAAGGGTGGTGTAACGCCCAAAGTGCACTCCACAAAAAATAAACAATTCTTTTTTTTCTGTGTTTGTGTGCAAAATGTATGCGCAGTAGTCGCACGTGCATCAACACAGCAGCAACGCCAAGCGTGCGCCTGTGTCATAAGTCAAGGGCCGGTTTGGACATCTGGTCCGGACTGAAGAACGTGCCAACAATTTCTGACATGTCTACTGTCACTGCATATGATACTGTCACCACTGACAGAATGGTGGAGGAATTATTTTCTGTGTTTGTGAATTGTGTGCACTGTGGCTGCACGTGCATCAACAAAGGAGCAGCGCCAAGCGTGCGCCTGTGTCATAAGTAAAGGGCTGGCTGGCTTGTCCGTTAAAGGGTGGTGTAACCCCCAAAGTGCGCTCCACAAAAAATAAAAAATTCTCCCTTTTTTTCTGTCTTTGTGAATTGTGTGGGGTGTAGCCGCACCTGCATCCTCAAAGCAGCAGCGACAAGGCTGCGTCTGTCTGTTAAAGGGTGGTGTAACCCCCAAAGTGCGCTCCAACCAAAATAAAATAATCTTCGTTTTTTCTGTGTTTGTGTGTGAAATGTATGCGCAGTAGCCGCACCTGCATCCTCAAAGCAGCAGCGACAAGCGTGCGTCTGTCTGTTAAAGGGTGGTGTAACCTTCAAAGTGCGCTCCACAAAAAATAAAAAATTCTCCTTTTTTTCTGTCTTTGTGAATTGTGTGGACTGTAGCCGCACCTGCATCCTCAAAGCAGCAGCGACAAGCGTGCGTCTGTCTGTTAAAGGGCGGTGTAACCCCCAAAGTGCGCTCCAACCAAAATAAAATAATCTTTTTTTTGTGTTTGTGTGTGAAATGTATGCGCAGTAGCTGCCCCTGCATCCTCAAAGCAGCAGCGACAAGTGTGCGTCTGTCTGTTAAAGGGTGGTGTAACCCTCAAAGTGCGCTCCACAAAAAATAAAAAATTCTACTTTTTTTTCTGTCTTTGTGAATTGCGTGGACTGTAGCCGCACCTGCATCCTCAGAGCAGCAGCGACAAGCGTGCGTCTGTCTGTTAAAGGGTGGTGTAACCCTCAAAGTGCGCTCCACAAAAAATAAAAAATTCTACTTTTTTTTCTGTCTTTGTGAATTGTGTGGGCTGTAGCCGCACCTGCATCCTCAAAGCAGCAGTGTCAAGCGTGCGTCTGTCTGTTAAAGGATTACATCGGCGACAGCATCCAAGTAGGCATGTCAGACAGTCCGTACCTGTACTGGCAGGAAAAAGAGGCAATTTGGATGCCCCTGTACAAACTGGCTCTATTTTACCTGATGTTGCCCACCATCCAGTGTGTACTCCGAAAGAGTGTTTAGTGCAGCCGGGAACCTTGTCAGCGAAAGGCGTAGGAGGTTGCTTCCACAAAATGTGGAGAAGATGATGTTCATAAAAATTAATTATCAACTCTTCCAGGGAGACCAGCCTCCAGAACGTACAGAGGGACCTGTGATGGTGGATTCCAGCGGGGACGAATTAATACTCTGTGAGGATGAGGATGTACACAACACTGAAGAGGGTGAGGAATCGGTGAATGAGGAGGATGAGGACGACATCTTGCCACCGTAGAGCCAGTTTGTGCAGGGACAGATTAATTGCCAGCTTGTTTTGTGGGGGCCCAAACGAACCAATCATTTCAGTCGTGTGGCAGACCCTGGCGCTGAAATGATTGGTTTGTTAAAGTGTGCATGTCCTGTTTATACAACATAAGGATGGGTGGGAGGGCCCAAGGACAATTCCATCTTGCACCTCTTTCTTTTCTTTGCATTATGTACTGTTTGGGGCCTAGTTTTTCAAACTGCCATCCTGTCTGCCACTGCAGTGTCACTCCTAGATGGGCCACGTGTTTGTGCCGCCCGCTCGTGTCGCTTAGCATAGTTATCCAGCTACCTCGGTGTAACCTTTTGGACATAAAAACACAATTGTGAGGTGTGAGGTGTTCAGAATAGACTGGAAATGAGTGGAAATTAAGGTTATTGAGGTTAATAGCATAGGAGCAGAAAAACCAACACATTCTGTGATTTTAGCTGTTTTTATGCTTTTTTTTGAAAAAAATACAGATCCAAAACACAAAACCCAGAACCCAAAACACGGAAGGGTGGTTTTGGCAAAACCAATCCAGATCCAAAACACTTAGAAAGATCCAGATCCAAAACCAAAACACAAAACACGAAAAGTGGCCGGTGCACACCCCTAATTTATATTGTGATATGCAATATGCCTGGCTTCCCCCTCTTCTCTTGTTTTCCTACTGTATCCCCATTTCTTTGTGTTAAACTTTCAATAAAAACTATTATTAAAAAAAGAAAGCTATGCCTGTATCGGATGTGCTGAAATTAGCCATTTATGTTCTGAAATGTTGCTCCTAGCACAGGATGGCATAATTTATTTAATATGAGTACAAAATGACTCAGACAATACCATGTTATCAGGAAGAGATGGACTAAAATGGTGTATAAAATAGCTAACTACCTGACAAATAATCCACAAGTTAATGTAGTGTGTCACTATATTGTCTGACATGAGATAATATCATCTGCGATACATTCCTCTGTGATCTGTGTATCTGTTCAGAATATAAAACACCTCAGCTGATGCCTTCAAAAGACACTGTGTATGTGATGTTCTTCTGCAACAAGATGGTGAAAACATATATGTTCTGTACCAGGATGTAGTCAAAGTATAAAGTGTACCTCTAATAGTAAGATGTTTTACCCTAGTAATGGTTAATAGACTGTGATTACATTGTGAGCTGGATCGTATCGATGGCACTGTACTGCGAGTGAAACATAATGCATATAAATAACATACAACAACATGAAACAATAGGTATAGATGGACTTTATAAAGTGCCAACCAATCAGCCTCTGTCATTTTTCAAACACAGCCTGTAAAATGACGGTTAAAAGTTGATTGGTTGCTACTTTTTCTCTCTCCAAGGCCTGATACATCCTCCCCCCCCCCCCCCCACCCCCCACCAAGGGAGGACAAGAGATAGTATCAGCAATTACAGTTGAACTCTCTGGGTCCATCTGAGATTAAATTTCAGTGTAAGTACCAAACACTCCTGCTCTTAGCTTAATGAGGTAGGTACCTCAATTTTAACTTTTGTATTTGTGAGATTCATTTATAATCTAAAGGGCAGCGGTCTCTAACGTAGTCTGCAAGCCACTTAATATCACTATGGATTTATCTTTCTTATTGTTATCCAGTGTAATACCATATAATAGCTCATGGGCAGGGGTGCCAAGAGGGGGGGGGGAGCGGGTACAGATTACCCAGGCCCGGGCTTCCTTAGGGGCCCGGGTCCAGCGCCACCCCCCCCCCTCCCTCACAGCAGCCCAGCACACAGTGTGTGCTGAGCTGCAGTGGGAGACTACTTGTGGCTGCTGGGCAGCAGCCACAGCAGTCTCCTATGCCTGTGGGGGGGAGCGATCACACTGATCGCGCCCCCCCTGGCTTTGAGCCGTGCTCAGAGCGGCGCTGCAAAACTTTTTTTTTTTCTCATGCCTCCCGCAATTAGGCCACGCCCCCTGTTACCCGGGCCCGCCGCGGCTCTTGGCGGGCCTGCTCATGGGTAGGCAATGTGTTGCACTTCAGCTAATGTGGATCCAGTGCCTTCCCTACCTGTTCTGACACCCAGTACGAATAGGGGTGGGCTGCCTTGTAGTGCGCTCAAGGAAAAGGGGGGGGTGGCCTCGTGGGTGAGGCATGGCCCCCCGCCCCAAACCCTCGTTTTCATCACTCTGGTGTTGCAGACAGTTTGTTTTGCAGTGCTGGCTCCCTAACTGTGTCAGGAGCCGAGTGCTGCACGTAATGCTACAGTGCAGCACCTGGCTCCTGTCACTGAGGAGTCGCCACTTTGGTGTCACCCCTAGGCGGGTGACACCCACATGCGGTCAGCACCCCCCTTGTGATTCCACTGTGGAACTACACATGCCCTGCCACAGTTTTAGCATGCCCGGCGTAGTTTCACAACAGCTGGAGTGCCATGCATTGCCTACCCTAGATGTAGCTTATTAGAGGGTTTATCTTTCGTTTTGCTGTCCATTACTTTTAAAGAAGGTCAGCAGAAGAGACAGCCTCAGGCCCCCCCGGGTGCTATCATTTGTGGGTGACTGTGCTGTGCCAGGTGTTGCTGTCCCCCAAACTTAACATCACCTTTAGCCAACTGGTAGTTACAGCCCTGATACAGGGACATTCAATAAATGAAGGTTATCAGTAAATGAAGGTTAAACATAAAGGTGTCCCGAGTACAGGCGCATAAATAAAAATATCACATTTTGTTACTAAACAAACACTTAAAATGAGCATATATAGGAAAACACTGGAGAAAAGAAAGGGACCTGGCAGAAAAACAAAGACTTAAGGGACCCATACATCTGCAATCAATTGTGACAATTTCCCATTCTCCAGATAACTGAGTCGGCGGATCAGCAAAATCCATCATGTTGGAGATCCCCAACTCGACGATTCTGACTACAAATAATTAGTATCGGCATCGGGGAATCGTGAAATTGACTGTTATCGGATTACATCAGTGCAGAAGAAGAAAAGGTATCAATGCAGTTAGGACAATATTAAACTGGTAAACTACTAATTGATTTATTGAATACAATTATACTTTTATCTAATTATTACGTGTGTGTTTTTTTTAAAAACTATTAGGTACTTTAGGGAACTATGGGCCTGATTCAGAGCCGTTCGCTATTTGCGGTCGTTCGTTCAAAAACAAGGGGTGGCTATTCAAATGATCCGTTCGCAAATTGCAGTCTGTTCACACCTCTAAGTCTGAACGAGCGAGCAAAACATACGCTCGTTTATTTGTTAAAAACGCCCCCTGGCCGCTCGCACCATACGTCATGTCCGCTATTTATTAGATTAATCGAGTACATCGTACAGCGTATGAACTGCTCGCTATTCTTGTGGTTGGTGTTTTCAACCGCTATTTTGCGAGCAGTTCTGAGTTAAAAAAAAACAAGTGACGTGGTCAATGACGCTGCTGTATTAATTATGCACTCCCTTAAAACGCCCGTTTTGACCTTTAAGCACGCCTGCGTTCGGATCTCCACTCCCCGTTTTCAAGCACCTTCCCCTGTTACCACCCACATATGCCTCATTCTGTCACTCAAAATAGCAGGCCCTCGCTATATTGCGTACCAACGATTTTTGGCCGCACTGACTGGTTCGCGCATGCGTACTAAAAACCGTACGCATGCGCAGATGTGCGAACATCGCTCGGAACGAGCATACTGCCGCTAGCGAGTGGCTCTGAATGAGGGCCTATATGTTACAGTCCAGACTGGCACTTACAGTTCTACCAGCATACCCAAAAGAATCATTGGTTATGGTCTATGGCCAGCTTTGTAACAAGCAACCGAAGCATGTAACAAGCCACAGAAGCATGTAACAAGCCACAGAAGCATGTAACAAAACACAGAAACACGTACTATGCCACAGAAACATGTATATACCACAGAAGCATGTAACAAGCCACAGAAGCATGTAACAAACCACAGAAGCATGTAACATGCCACAGAAGCATGTAACAAACCACAGAAGCATGTAATATCCCACAGAAGCATGTAACAAGCCACAGGAGCATGTAACAAACCACAGAAGCATGTAACATGCCACAGAAGCATGTAACAAGCCACAGAAGCATGTAATATGCCACAGAAGCATGTAACAAGCCACAGAAGCATGTAATATGCCACAGAAGCATGTAATATGCCACAGATGCATGTAACAAGCCACAGAAGCATGTAATATGCCACAGAAGCATGTAATATGCCACAGATGCATGCAATATGCCACAGAAGCATGTAATATGCCACAGATGCATGTAACAAGCCACAGAAGCATGTAATATGCCACAGAAGCATGTAACAAGCCACAGAAGCATGTAATATACCACAGAAGCATATAACAAGCCACAAAAGCATGTCATATGCCACAGAAGCATGTAACAAGCCACAAAAGCATGCAATATGCCACAGAAGCATGTAACAAGCCACAGAAGCATGTAATATGCCACAGAAGCAGGTAACAAGCCACAGAAGCATGTAACAAGCCACAGAAACATGCTCACACTATAAAAATAAGCAGCGACAGGGAGACATTCAGCCACTGTTTAGGAGTAAAAAATGCTGAAAGAGGCCAAACGAATAAATGACATAGCCACTTAGCTGTTTATTTGATCATATTACCCTTTCACAATGTACTTCAGATGTTCCTGATAAGACTGAAGCATTTTCCTAAACTGTTTATGAAAGTGAAATAAAGATAACAGCAGTTTAAATACATCTGCACTTAGTCTGCCCTTGAACTATGACCTCATTGGTTTTATGTGCATTTAAAATTAGTTTAAAAGAAAAAAACAACACCAACAAGCCAATCATTGCAAACTGGTTTCTTATTGTACACACAGTCCATTTTATTACATTCTGCTTAACATGCTGAAGTTAATAAGCACTTTGGCCGATGTCCCAGGATCTTGTTGGTAAATGTATTTGTGGAGATCAAACTGCCTGTACAAAATGGACCTGATACATTGATGTCCACACTGTGGTGCGACAGTCTGATAAATCTTTATGATTAGGTTTATTCCAAATGACACAAGTCTTAACTGTGAGGTAAAAATTTGTAGACATCACAAAAAATATAAATATATTTAAATGAGGTATCAATCAATTTTATCTTTACATAAACGACTTAACCATCATGGCTGGTCCATTTTGTGCCCTTTTACTTTTCTCTTGGAAGGCTGGTAGGTATGGTTATACACAGAGTAGAATGGAACGTTAGCAATAATGACGAGAGGGGGGTCATATTTGTACAATAAGATGGGCACATCTGGTCAGATGTGGACAGTGGGATATACAATGATCAGTTGAGCACTATGACAAACACAAATACAATACATACCTAGGTTTGTCAAACACTGGACAGGTCAAGAACACAGCAAAACAAACACAGAAGAAAAACACAGCAGCGTTGCCTTTCTTATCTAGTTTATTAATCCATATAGGGGGGTATTCAATTCCAGGGCCGTAACTAGGGTAGTGCGACCAGTGTTATGGCACAGGGCACCACAGGGCAGGCGGCGCTGTTTGGGCCTGTCATATGTCTGTTTATTATCATTCTCACTTGTAGCTTCCTCTTCTTTTATCCCCAGCATCTCCTGGCTTTCCCTATATTTTCCCTGGCCCTTCCCCATGAGGCCATGGTCCTATTTCAGGCACACCATCTTATGTCCCTATTTAAAAAATGAGAGGGGGGGGGCGCCAATGCTCTCTCTGGCACAGGGCACCAAAAAGTCTAGTTACAGCTCTGTTTAATTCATTGCAAGAATAGCAAAAATTCCTCACCCGTAGCGTTTTTCCTGCAGGCGCAGGATTTTTACTATTCAATTGGGTGCTGGTTTTTTAGTTTTTGAGCGTCGGGAGGTTTTTTTTTTTAGCAGCCCAAGAGCACGACCAAGTATTCCTAAAATCCATATTGTTTAGGAAAAATGGTAGGGGAAAAGCTCTGGGACCTCGGCGGTACCCCCTTCCCTAATGACTAGTTAAGCAATTGGAAGTATTCCAATTAGCTTAAGTAGTCCTTAATTACGCTGCCGGTGCTGGGAGAAGTACATCCCAGCAGCCCTTGTTCCCCCCAGCACCCCCGAACCCTCCCAGTAGCCCCCGGGACTCCCAGCAGCCACCTCCCCAGTGACAAAATGAAGGGGAGGCCACCGAAAGCTGTGGAGACTACCTGAGAACCCCGGACATTAAGTATAATTTTTTTTGTTATGCAACGCGGGTTTTTAGCTCTGAAAACCCAGCGACCACTTTTCTTTAATTGAATACCGCGTGTGTCAGGAGCGCGCATACCCGCAGTAATCCAAAATTGTGCGCGAGGGACCGCAAGGTTTTTTACCCCGCCAAACCTAGCACCCAATTGATTATGCCCCATAGTAGCATACATATTTTTTTTGCTACTATATGGATGGTCTGCGGGTGCTGCAGCAGCAATCTTGGCTGCAGGGTGTCATCCCAGGCACCCTGCTAGCCAGGAGCAAGGCACCAGACATCCATAGCTAGTTACAGCCCTGGCAAGAACAATAATTGGGTTATGATCTTATGATTCCGTAAAACATTTGTCAGTTTATTAAATCTAGTTCTATCCATGTGAATTGTATACTGAAATTAAAATAAATCACAGGTTTCTGCCTCTTCGAACATGGGATCCCAAAGCAAACATCATCTTCATCCTCTCTTGAAACTACTTCTGTGTTATATATTATATTATACATGTTATATAATCTGAGATATAATGCTGAGCCTTCTGCAAGAGCAACTGTCAGTCAGACAAACTGATTCACACTGGAAAATGAAATTACAGGGTTAGATACAGATCAGTAAATTGTATAAAGGTCCATTTAGATGACTCCTTCATTTAAACATGGCCTCCTGTCTGCCTGCATCTAAGCAGCTGGTCATGTTCTAGAAATCTCTGTAAAATAAGCAAGTTACGTAAAGATTTACAGCAGAAAAAATAAGAGCTGTCCTTTGAAACAGCGACTTGACTTTAACTCCCCATAAGACTGGAGAAAACAGGATTTGGGTTATGCTTACATTATTACCAAATAAACGTAATTACAAATATACCTGTCTATTTTAAGATTTTGCAGGAACCCACAAGAATGCAGTTCCAAATGGAGATGTGTGGGTTCAGATTCCTGGAATCCGTACACACCTAACTTATAGGTTACGAGTTGAACCAATCCCAGACTCAGGTCTTCCCGACAACTTTGGATTCCAAAATGAGGTAAAACATCATCCTGCTGGTGCCGGATCTCACGTGTGTTGGATTCGACGAGTTCTTCCCTCATGATCGCGGGCACAATTTCAAGCAGGAGGCCAGAGAGTTAGGGTGTGAAGGGTTGTGGGCTGTAGCACTAAGGCTGAGTCAGTGAAGGGATGTAGGATGGAAGCACTACTGTGACTAGGGATGTGCGCCGGGCCATTTTTGCTGGATTTGGATTTGGTTCTAATTAGTTGTCCGGCTTTGGATTTGGATTTGCCAAACCGCCATGACTGGTTTTGGATATGGATTTGAATTTTTTACAAAAATTTACAAAAAAAAGCAAAAATCACATTATTTGGCCTTTTTTTGTTCCTAGAGTATTATTAACCTCAATAACATTAATTTCCAGTCATTTACAGTAAATTTAGACCACCTCACAGCTCACAATATTGTTTTCACCATTATTGGCCAAAGGCTGCAGTGAGTTGGCTGGTTACTAAGCAACAGAGCAGTGGCACAGACACCACAGTTTAAAGCACATCTATGAAACATTACCACACATCAGTGGCAGAAATGAAAGGTAGTGCAAGATGGAATTGTCCTTGGGACCTCCCACCCACCCTTTGGATATTAAAAAGGACATGCGCACTTTAACAAACCAAGCACTTCAGTGACAGGGACTGCTACTTTTGTGGCTGAAGTGTTTGGTTTGTTTGGGCCCCCACAAAACAAGCTATCAATCAGCTTAAGGCATCAGCTATACAGTGGCAAGATGTCACCATCATTGTCATCCTCACCCTCATCAGTGTGCACATTATCCTCACACAATATTAATTTATCCTCGCTGGAATCCAAATAACAGAAGTATCTATACTGTGATGTAATTGCCGGGAAAGGTTTTCCCATTCATTTTGATGAACATCATCTTTTCCACATTTTGAGGAAGTAGCCTCCTACGCTGTTCACTCACAAGGTTCTCGGATGTGCTGAAAACTCTCTCTGAGTACACACTGGAGGGGGGGCAGCTTAAGTAATGCAAAGCCAATTTGTACAAGGGCCTCCAAATTGCCTTTTTTTCCCTTCCGGTACTTTAAGGGACTCTGTGACATGTCTATTTGTACGGTGTCATGAAAATAATTCTCCACCATTCTTTGGATGGTGATCGTATCAGATGGAGTTACGGTAGAGGTGTCACTAATGGTGGGCAATTCTTTTAGACCCGACCAGATGTCACAATGTTGGGTTGATGTATCTGCATCACAACTGGATCTTTTGGGAAAGCTGATTTTTTTTTTGGCTGCTGTTGATGAAACTAAATGAGGAGACATTGTAGTGCCATGTGTCACTTGAGCTGCCAACTTGCTCACCAGAAGCTCTTTGCATCTTTTAAGATCTGGGTCAGTTAGAAAAAAAGACACAGCATATAACTTAAACTTAGGATCAAGCACGGTTGCCAAAATGTAGTGATCATATTTCAAGATATTGGCCACCCGTGGATCCTGGTGAAGCGAATAAAGAACTTGATCTACAAGTCCAGCATACTTTGCGGATTTGCTTTGTTCAGTCTGCTCCTTCAATTTCTCCAGCTGTTTTTCCAAAATACTAGTTAGGGGAATCACCTTACTCAAGCTAGCAGTGTCACTATTCACTTCACATGTGGCTACTTCAAATGGTTTGAGCACCTTGCACAAGTACTCTCCACTGTGCTGGGCTAAGGTACATTGCCCCTCCTCTCCCAATGTCATGGCTTGTTGTATAGCTATGGATGGCTTTTTGCTGTTCCTCCATCCGCTGAAGAATATAAAGAGAGGAGTTCCACCTTGTTACCAACTCTTGCTTCAGTTGATGGCAGGGCAAATTAAACTGTTCTTGCAGGTGCTGTAATGTTGTTGCTGAATGCCGAAAATGTCCTGAAATTTCTCGGGCCACAGACAGCATCTCCTGCATGCCTCTGTCATTTTATTAAAAACCCTGCACCACTAAGTTGATCATGTGAGCAAAACAGGGGATGTACTAAGAGGAACCTTACCCCAACTGAGATTTGGAGATATTTACATTTGAAACATTTTGCACAAAGTGGAGAATTATGCAAGGCTTCTCTCAGATCCCCAACTCCCTTTGAGGACATGTGCCTAGCACCTTCATGCCTGGCGCATTTCCTCTCGAGGGTATATGGACTTCTGATTGAGCATATGTATTCTGCTCCCCCTAAGTATGCCAAAGACTGGGCACATGACCTACAGCTTGATTTGGCAGACGATGATTGGAACAGAATATTTCAGAATTAATTTGTTAGTTCAGTTAGTTATTCTGTGATTGAGACACAATTTAAGGTTCTGTCCCGATGGTATAGGTGCCCCTGTACTCTAGCTAAGATGTTTCCTGGGACGCCGGACAGATGCTGGCGGTGTAATGCTGAGATTGGCTCCCATTACACATTTGGTGGGACTGTAGGCTTCTACGCCCCTTCAGGGACCAAGTGATATCTATCTCTAAGTTGATTGTGGGCGAGGGAACACCCTCTGATCCCTCTTTCTGGTTTCTCAATGTATACCGTGCCCCTTTGGCAATGTATAAAAAGTCCTTATTAAACTTTCTTAATAGTGCTGCAAAAGCTATGATCCCTGTTCGCTGGCAGTCTACTCCCCCCAGTGGCATAACTAAGGGGGGTCGAGCAGGGAGTGTGCCCTGGGCGCCATAGGACTGGCAGCTCGGGGGTGCTGCCGCCCACAGTACCAACCCACCCTAGTTAGGCAGTGTAGCGCTGACTGCAGTGTATGCGGTCAGCGCTACACATTTACACAGGACCGGCGCTAGGCTTCCCAGTGCCGGTCTTGTGCTGCACAGCAGAGCCCCCTCCTCCTGAGTGCTTACCCAATAGCGCCAGGAGGAGGATGGGAAGCGGGCCCATGCTGTGCAGTTTACACACATCGCCGCCAGCGCGGCAGCGATGTGTGTGTTAACCAGCAGCCAATGAGAGTCAGACAGACTCTCATTGGCTGCTGCTGCTGCACACACATCACCGAGGGTGGGAAGCGGGCCCATGCTGTGCAGTTTACACACACATCACCGCCAGCGCGGCGATGTGTGTGTTAACCAGCAGCCAATGAAAGTCAGACAGACTCCCATTGACTGCTGCAGCGTCCACTGCAAGAGCCGGGCTGGAGCTCACTCATGAGCTCCGCCTTCTGGCTCTTGCAGTGGGCAATGGGAGAGACGTCATGATGTCTCTCCCATAATGCAGAACGCACCAGCCCGGGAGGACTGACGTGCGGCGGTGGGAGCAGTGGCCGGAGCCAGAGCGTGGAAAATACTACTGGGGGCACTGCATCGGGATGGGGAACCTCTACTGGGCACTACTACTGGGGGGGAAACTACCACTGGGGGCACTATATAAGGGGCTTACTACTAGGGGACCACTACTGGGGGCACTAAATAGGGAAGACCACTACAGGGGGCACTGTATAAGGGCATTGGATAGGGGGGGATCACTACTGAGGGCCTGCATTAGGGGGACCACTACTGGGGGCACTGCATGGGGGGGCTACTGCTGGGGGCACTATATAAGGGGCTTATTACTAGGGGAACTGCACTGGGAGGACCACTACTGGGGGCACTAAATAGGGAGGACCACTACATGGGGCACTGTATTAGGGGCACTGGATAGAGGGAATCACTGCTGGGGGCCTGCATAAGGGGGACCACTACTTAGGCTACTCTATAAGGGGCACTGGATAGGGGGATCACTATTGAGGGCCTGCATAAGGAGGACCACTACTGGGGGCACTGCATGGGGGGGGAACTACTGCTGGGGGCACTATATAAGGGGCTTACTACTAGGGGCACTGCACTGGGAGGACCACTACTGGGGGCACTAAATAGGGAGGACCACTACAGGGGGCACTGTATAAGGAGCACTGGATAGTGGGGATCACTGCTGGGGGTCTGCATAAGGGGGACCACTACTGGGGGCACTGCATGTGGGGGGACTACTGCTTGGGGCACTATATAAAGAGCAATGCATAGGGGGTACCACTACTAGAGGCACTGCATAGGGGGGACTACTACTGGGGTCACTATAAAAAGTGCACTGCATAAGGGGGTACCACTACTGGGGGGCACTGCATGTGGGGGGACTACTGCTTGGGGCACTATATAAAGAGCAATGCATAGGGGGTACCACTACTAGAGGCACTGCATAGGGGGGACTACTACTGGGGTCACTATAAAAAGGGCACTGCATAAGGGGGTACCACTACTGGGGGGCACTGCATTGGGGGGAATGCTACTGGGGGCACTATATAAGGGGGACCACTACTGGGGACACTTCATAGGGGGGGCCACTACATGGGGCACTGCAAAAGGGAGACCACTACCGGGGGCACTGAATAAGGGGAACTAATGAGGGGCTGCAAAAGGGGGACCACAACTGGGGACAATGCATACTATAGACTGCTGGAACATAGAAGGAATGTTGTCAACTACAAAACTGAACATTCAGTACCAAGACACTGCATTGAAAAACATAAAGGAGAATTTAAATTCATACAGATTATAGGCATAGAACACATAACATGTACAGCTAGAGGAGGAGACAGATACTCTCGTCTCTGTCTTCGAGAAACTTACTGGATCCACAAAATGCGTACCCTACATCCTGAGGGTCTTAATGAAGTGGCGGAGGTGGATTTTGATATATAGCCCCAGATTCTACTACAGTTCCCTGTAGGTATTTGGGACCATTACATGTCCACATATGATCATTAACATGAGACCGATATCTCTTTGAATCAGTGACTCTAAAATAGAAATTATTATACATTAAAACTGTTTTCCCTGGATTTCTTCTCTTCTTCAAATCTATATTTTTATTTATAATCACATTTTCTGGTTAATACAAATCTTGTACTTCTGGTTTGCTAGACCCTATAGTACATCAGGTTCTACATATGATTATCACTGCTGTCCCACTAATTTCAATAATGATAATGTATTAGAGGTGAAGATATAAAAATATCCACATTACAGAACTGCATATTTATATATTTATTCACAGCTGATAAAACGGCTATATATCAGCTACAAAAGGATATACAATAATTTTTATTTATTATTTTTATTATTTCTTACTTTTTCTCTATTACCTATTTTTCATAATTGTTGTCAGTATAAAACATAAGCAAAATGGTCAAATCGATTTCTATTGTTATCTTTAAAAAAAATTTAAAGTGGATGATGTGTATAAAAATTCTAGAACACTCTTGTAGATATGTAAGTAGCATCTTTAGATATTCTATGTTATATTTTTGAATTGTTATGGGTGTAAAAGATTCTGATAGAAATAATCTCTTGCGAAACAAAGAGAGACTAGAGAGAATTCTATATGATTGACATTCTCTGAAAGTCACAGCTGAAAATGATTTCAATTATACTAATTAAAAGAAACTGGATAAAAAGGTGAATCCCTTTTTCCCAGCATGCTCCTGACGAAGGTGTGCGGACACACAGAAACGCGTTGAGCAACAATACCTGAACCTGTGGCATCCGACTTATAAGAAGCAACACTACCTATCTTTGAGCCGATCAATCACATAAAGATCATCACCCAGATCCCAATCACCTCCAACAGGGGGATTCTAGCATCAGGCTAACCGTCATGAAGCCCTCACTGTCAGCCACGAAACTACCATCACCATATCGTGACCGCAAGCACCTGTCAACAAGCGTGTCCCCAGTTAAGCCGGTCGGCGGCTCCGACAGCCAGGGATACACTGCCTGATATGGAGTGGAGCTTCACTAACGGGACTTCCTGCGGTGAGAGGGGGAAAAAGTTTCCATCCAGTGACAGACACACCTTCGGAGTAACGAAGGTACATGCCGCAGCCACCGGGAATAAACAGCAATCCATACATGAATTTTGGTGTCTCTGATCTGCAGATCACAGGCTGTTACGCCAATCAGCATAACAAGAGAACATAGAGAGACACAACAAAGCTGAATCGGGTGAGCTCATTCCATGTTGCCTTAATTTATTTATAGCAACATAAAATAAGATTGTTGCATTAGCCACATTATTGCCAAAGAAACAGTGTATCTTTATTTTAAAGAACACTGGGGGTCATTCAGACCCGCTCGCGAGCAAAGGACGCTCGCAAGCGGGTCGATGTTGCCCCACTGCGCATGCGCACGACAGAGGGAGCTCCGTCGTGCGCATGCGCGAGACCCGGATAGCGACGGGCTCTCCGTCGCTCCGGGTCTTGCACCAAAGGGGGCGTGCTGTCGATGTTGATTGACAGCACGCCCCCTTTGGTGGGCGTGCCGGAGGCGTGGCTGCCAGATGGAGGCGTTCCCATGGGAACGCCTACCGTCTGAAGCCGGCCCCACTGACATCAGTAATGATGTCAGTGGGAGTGATTTTGGCTCTGATAGAGCCAAAATCACTCCTGGGCTTGCGGCAGCGAGACCCTACCGCAGGGTCTCGTCGCAAGCCCGATGGTTGCGATGGTCAAAGACCATCGCGACCATCTTTTTGGCCGCTCGCATATGCTGTGGGTGGTCACCCACAGCTATGCGAGCGGCCAGGAGGCCGCTCCATTTTCAGGTAGGAGGGCACTGATTCAGAGCGAGCGCTCTGGTCATAGCGTTCAGCTCTGAATCAAGCCCACAGTTCTGATCTCTAGCCTGGTTACCATTTAATCAGGAAAAACTGTCTATACCCATTGACTTTATTTTGCACATTACATTTTATTTCAAATTCAATGTTTTGTATATGTATGTATGTTTTTTAATTTTTTTATTTTACGAAATACATATGTTTAAATTAGGTCCTGATTATTTTTATACATATATTTATTTATGAAATTGTCAAATTAAAATTATTTTATACTTTATACCAAGATATGGTTCATAATATTTATATAAGTGTGATTGAATGAGCGCAGCCAATTTGTTTCTTTAGTTTCTGAAGTAATCACACAAATTCTTCTCCTTGGCAGCAGCCTCTTATCACCCTTAATAGATCATTTAGGAAGTGCTACTTTCTTCAGTTTTTTGTATCCTGCCTCTGAATGAGCTGGCATTGGCCCTCATTCAGACCCACTCGCAAACGGGCGCACGTACGTTAGGCGTACGTACAAAATTATTTAAATTCTATGGCTCGCTCGTATTTTCGTTCGCATCTAAAATTCCTCCCTAAACTCAGGCGACCCCTCCTCTAACTAACGAGCGTGCGAAATAGCGAGCGTACATCCCCGAAATGGCTTGAAGGGAACGCACGCACAAGTGAAACCGGAAGTGGCCTTGTCAGATGTCGATTACCTGCTCCTTTATTCTGCCTACCTCCCTCAATCGTATCATGCCAATCAATGTATCAATTAGCTTAATTGTTTTTTTTTTCAACACAATGCAAGAAACTTTACTCTTGTCCGTGTTTGTGTTTACCCGCAGAATACGTACGGATGGAACATTCGCTTTTATTGTTCAAAAAACATGTGAACCACAATTAAACAATTGTTCTATTGCTGTGGATCCCCGCTTTTTTTCCGGGGTTAATTTCTTTATTTAAATTTGCAAACGCATGTCACTGCATCAAGCCTATCATAACTCTCCAGAGATTTCTGGCCCTGTTGAACACATGACTCATACACTAACCAATAAAATTGCTCCTGTTAATTTCCAAAATACATTAGCCAATCAGAAATTTTTTGCACACTTTATCAAAAATGTTTTGTATGAAAAACTCCATTGCCATCATGAGAGCCTCCGCATTCACCAGGCGCGAGCTGCTGGTGCTTACGGAGGTGATGGATCGCCGTATCACCAGCCAGCCTCCACCCATCACCAACCGGCAGAAGCGCTCCGCGTATGCGGAGGCACGGTCCCGCCTGCGGTCCTTAGGGTCACGCCGCAACATCGGGCAGCTGGAGCGCAGGTGGTCAGACCTGCAACGGCGAACGCCCCGCTTGCTGGCATGCTTTCGCATGCAGATCCTGGAAAGTAAGTGTTATGTATTGTGGTTTTCATGTTTGTGTTTGTGGGGCAAACTGCGTGTGCATGTTTTCCTGTCTGTCCTATTTATTATTTGTCCTCATATCTGCGTGTGCATGTTTTCCTGTAAGTCCTATTTATTATTTGTCCTCATATCTGCGTGTGCATGTTTTCCTGTCTGTCCTATTTATTATTTGTCCTCATATCTGCGTGTGCATGTTTTCCCTCTATTTCTGTTTTTTTCATTCTACTCCTATTTGCATGTTTTTTGTTGGTTGTTTTTTGTTTTTTATTTGGGTCCCGGATTTGGCCAGAAACTAACCTCAATTTGTTTGACATATTTTAGGTGGACAGCCAAGACTACGCCGTCACCGTCCGGCCAGACGGCGTTCCCGGCCACTATCCCCAACACCCAGCCAACACTCCACCCCAAATATTTCCCCTATACCCCACTCCTCCCCAGCCTTCCCAGACCCTCTCCCGGAACTGTCGGGCCTCATTCCCCTCCGTCCCACTTCCCCCTCTCCTCCACCCACCCCTCTTCCAATTACCCCCTCCCCGTAGTCCGTCATTAACCCTCCCCGTTCTTTGGGGAATGAAGGCTCCTCCAAGGAAGAACATGGAGGGACTTCCGGAGCTCCCGTTTTGGCTCCCGGTATGTTTTTCTTTTGCATTTCTTTTAAGCACAAACTGTTTGTATGTAATGATGTGTCGTGCCTTTATTCGTGATTTTTGGGGTTACTTTTGGTGATTTAGCAGTTTGCCTTTACCTCTTCCTGCTGGTTTCAACATACACATATCACACTTGTGGGAATTTGTACATAGGCCTTGTATTTTTGGCAGCACCCCCTTTTTGTTTTGGTTTCTTTTTTTTAGGTTTAGGAGTGATTTCGTTGTGTTGTTTTTTTTTTAATGTGGCTTCCCTATTGTTTTATTAATCCACACACTTTTCTCACCCACAGAGGAACAGAGGCGTCGGCAAGAGGTGGTCGAATGTGTTGGCCAGATGCGCCAACATGTCATTGGCGTTCTTGTGGGCCTTGACCGGCTGTCTGGCATCCTTCGCCAGTAGTTTTTTTTGTTTTTTTTCGTTTTATAAATAAATTGTTGATTTCGAATATACATTGTGGCTCATTCTTTTTTTCCCAAACCACAAAAAATTTCCCTGACATAAGTTGACTGTTCCTGCAAGGATTTCCCTTTTTTAAAAGTTAGATTGTGTTTTGTATTTGTATGTAAAACAGCCACAAGAAACACAGAACAGTAACAATGTCATTTCCCTTTTTGGGTGTAGTGTCAATTAGATATTTCTACATTTTACAGGTTCCTAGTTGGTGTGCATGCTGCTTAGGCCAATCTTCCAAATCCAAAGGTTTGGACAGGCTTCCTTTTGGTGTGGGTTGGGAACCTGAAAACATATTTCAGTTTACATCAACTGGTGTCAGTACTGGATTATCCCTTAGTCAAATGTAAGGTGTGTTAACCTAGTTACACTTGCTGTTAACGTCCAAAAAAAGGAAGACCATTTCACTCAAACATTTATTCACAACATAAATGAGAAATCAAAGTGGTCACTCCCTCAAAAAAAAACACAGTGATAAACTCAAATACAACACATACAAATAAAATATTAAAATTAAAAAAACAATCAAGAACTGGTTGACGAAGGACCATGCCAACATGATTCCACAAACATGGCGTTGCGATATATGGGTTCCAGAATATATGCCCCAAATCACCAGATCCAGGTTTGGTAAGGGTAGCAGGAAGTAGTGAGCGTTGGAGTGCCAAAGATTATGTGAACAAACAGAAGATGTTGAAAAAAAATCAAATAAATTAGATGTTCGCAAACAAACACAAACACATTAGGTATAAACACTGTAGTTTTGGTCAAACTTACCTAAAAAATCTGGCCACCACATCATCGCGTATGGCCCCCCCACATACTGACCTCCGACCAACCTCGGGGGGGCCATCCTCAGGTAAGGCATCCTCTGGCTGCATCGGGACACCACTCCTTATGGCGATGTTGTGAAATATCCCACACAGGACCACAATTTTCAACACCATATCCGGCAAATACATGAGCTCGCCACCAGAGCGGTGGAGGCATCTGAATCGGCCTTTTAAAAGGCCGATACAGCACTCCACCACTTGCCTGGTGGCTGTAAGTGCGGAATTATACTCACTTTGTGGGCCTGGTGTGGGAGCCAAATAAGGAGTGAGCAGCCAGGACATGCAAGGGTATCCACTGTCTCCTGTGAAAAATAAGAGACAACATCAGGAACACTGTGTATCAAGCTTAACATTGTTATGTACTAAAGGTCTCCACTTACCCAGAAGCCATGCATCACCAGCTTGTAGGTTGGTTAGTTTCTGCCATATCCCTGATTGCCGGATGACGAAGGAGTCATGTGCACTTCCTGGTAATTTAGCATTCAGGGA
Organism: Taudactylus pleione; assembly: GCA_031769625.1. Classification (NCBI taxonomy): domain Eukaryota; kingdom Metazoa; phylum Chordata; class Amphibia; order Anura; family Myobatrachidae; genus Taudactylus; species Taudactylus pleione. The sequence goes on from JAUIMM010000134.1 coordinate 9,191,866, forward strand.
CAGGATCTGGAGGGAGGCATCACATACCACCATTACATTCAGGGAGTGATAGTGTTTCCTGTTTCTAAATATTGCCTCCAGCCGTGCTGGAGGCTGAAGTGGTATGTGAGTACCATCCACAACCCCTATGATGTGTGGGAAGCCAGCTATTTGGTAAAAATTGGCCTTGGCCACACTAAGGGCACCCATATCCAAAGGCATTTGAATAAAATGATGGAGGTGCTTGAAAAGTGCCTCCATCACTGCCCTCAGGATCCGGGAAAAGGAGGATTGGGAGATGCCCGCCACTATTCCCACCGTTGTTTGAAACGATCCTGAGGCACAGAAATGTAACACCGCCATAAATTGCGTCAGTGGTGGTATTGCTGTTGGACTGTCAATTTGCTGCTCAAGATCACTTTCTATTAATGAGAGAATGTCTATGATGATTATGGGAGGTAGACGGTAGCGTCTTAAAACCTCATCATCGGGCATTCCAAAAAGGGTGACACGTGTTCGAAATATCTGGGGCCTTGCATGCCTACGATGCCTACGCCTGGGATGAGATTGAGGTTGGTCGGCTTCCGGGAGCATGGCCAGAACAATCCGCCCCAGATCAACCTGAAATTCAAAAATTTCAAAGTAAGGCTTTTGACCCACCCCAAAACTATATTAAAACAACTTAGCTTGATGATACCATCCATTGCTGCTTACATGCCGGGGTATTGTCATGATACGTCCAAACTGAAAATAAACAACAAAATTACTTGACACATTTCACTCTGTGCATTTTTGTTGATACATTTTGTGCTAGACCAAAGTTCAAATATGCCAAACACCCATTTAGCAAAACCGCAAAGCGACATTTAACACAGTACATCAAAACGGGTCGAAATGTTGGCTCAAAAAGCGAAAGATAAACCACCAAAAATTTAGAATGATTATTAAGCTGTTTAAAATGCGCTAATTAGTTCGCTAATACAAGTCACAAGAGTAACTACTAAAAATGCGCTAATTAGTTCGCTAATACAAGTCACAAGAGTAACTACTAAAAATGCGCTAATTAGTTCGCTAATACAAGTCACAAGAGTAACTACTAAAAATGCGCTAATTAGTTCGCTAATACAAGTCACAAGAGTAACTACTAAAAATGCGCTAATTAGTTCGCTAATACAAGTCACAAGAGTAACTACTAAAAATGCGCTAATTAGTTCGCTAATACAAGATAAAAAATCGACTTACCAAGAGCAAATATCTAAGATTCAAAATCAAAAGGTCTTTGGGGTCGAAAATAAACAAAATCTAAAATAGAAGAAATTATGGATCCAAAAATTACAAAATATACGAAACACAATGAAACAACAATTGAACAAAAGTTAGACTTCACAAAACTTACCCAATCAAGAAACGAGGTCCCAAAAATATAAACCAACAAAGATAACGGAAAAAAAAAACGCAAATCTAAACAACAAACGAATCTCCAACCGCCAACTCCTTTCTACGCAATCAATAAACTCCAGCCAAGATAACCTCCAACAATCCAAAAACGCCACCTCGACTTGAGACACACCAAGCCATAAATAGTGTTTCGTTTCCCGCACAAATTAAGGATGGATCATAGGGCCGCACAATCAATGATGCGGCCGCAAAATAAGGACGCATGTATAAATACGTCACGAAAACACATTCAAATTCTGGTGTATTTCTTGTTTGGACCTCAGACATGGCGACAGACCAGGGAAAAAATGCCCAAGAGTCAGGCGGTAAGTCTTTCATGCATTTTCTATCAATGATTAATTTGAAACATAAGATTAGGCAAGTTGTGAATTTGTGAATTCTGTAAATTTACACAAATAGGTGAGGAGGATGACATGGAAGAGGCTGCTGGGCCCAGTATTCCGGCCAAAGCAGGCAAAAAAAAAAGGCAGCCACATTTCACAAGAAAGGAGATGGAGGTTTTGATCCAGAAGTGTGTGGACATCCTGCCACAGGCAGACAGGAATATGAGTCTAAGCCAGAAGTGGAGAATGTGGGAAGAGGTAGCCGTTGCTGTCAATAGGGTGGGTGATTATGTCCGTCTAGCCCGGGATGTCAAACGGCGGTAAGTAAACCCTTGCCCCCCCTAAAAACAAACCCCATTTTAAACCAAAGGATAATGGCTTCCATTTTTCCCCACAGATGGGGCGACTTCAAATATCACCTAAAGCAAAAACTCGCGGACAGGGCTAGGCATGCAAGGGGGACAGGTGGGGGTCCCACCCCTGTGTCATTGGAGTTGACGGATTTAGAAGAGCTGGCACAGGGGTGTGTGCAGCCTGTGGAGGTGTTTGGCGTGTCCAACATGGATACGGACATGCCAGACTTTGCGGCTCCTCATGTTGGCCCAGGTAAGTATTGTGATGTCACCAACTCTGAAATGCTATTGTGCCAATATGTAGATTCTAATGCGACTCTTTTCTCATTTTTCCAACAGAGACACAGGCGGATGAGTCTGCTCCAGAGGGAAGCCTTGGCCGCAGAATTTCTGCTGGCTCTGCAGGGGAGGAACCAGTACATCCGGCTGAGGACCCTGCAGAAGCCAGTCCAGGGCGTGCCCCCTCGCAGGCAGTGGGCCTCCTCACAGAACTCAATTTCAAATCGGATTTCCATACGGAGATTCTGCAGAGGATGGACGCCAGTCTGATACGGGTGGCTGAGGCCCTGGAGCAAAATGCTGCGGCCAACGTGACCATTGGTCAGGCCCTGGCGGAAAATACCAGGGCCAACATCCGCATCGCCGATGCCCTGGAGCAGCTCGTTCGCCAGCACATGGTGGAGCCGACCTCCCTTCCTGCCGGAACATCAGGATCCTCCACCTCTGGCACAACATCAGCCAATCCTCCAAATGTGCCTAGCCCTGTGCCTAGTCCAGAGGCCACAACATCTGCCTCTGGACAGGCCAGCCCGATGGCATCCCGGACCCGGTCTGGCGCCCACCCTCCCCCATCCAAACGGGCGAAAAAACGGTGACAGCAATGGCGACTTTTCCCACACTCCTTCTGTGCTTGGCTCATATTCCTTTCTGGTCAAAACTTCCCTCTCCTTTCTTGTGAAATGTTTTTAATTTATTTGTGTACGTTTATGTTAGCAGTTATTGATTATTTATTTTTGTTAAAAAGTATCTTTGCCAGAAAAAAAGAAAACAAAATATTATGCCAATTGGTTTGTGTTTAAACAATAAATTTATGATAAAAATCTGACATTGTATTGTGACATTATTGTACAAATGGGTTACATTTAATCCTGGCCCTAAAGGCAAAAACTGACACAAAAAACCATTTCATTTTTTTACCAAAAAGGCCTCTTGAAGGAACGTTTAAAAAATCACATAACGATGCAAATTCCACAGTAAAAAAAAAAAGGGGAGCTAATTAAAACATGATGACATTATTGTCACAATAGACCATAAACAACAAATTGAGGCCAAAAAAAACCCCAAAAAATGTACGCCAATTGATTGTGTAATCCTGACATTAGCAGGTATGATTTCCACCTGCGTACGGTTTTGTGCTATCCCAATAAACTGCTTTCCAAACACATACCAAGCCGGTTTTCAATACAACACTAATTGCTTTTGTGTCCACCCACGATTAATCGCTGCAACATCATGGAGTCCCGGGACGGAGGAGAAGGCCATCGTCAATGTGGTCGAGTAATCCAGACCCTAAACTGTGCGAGCATTTTGAAGGGAAAGAGGATGTTCCAGTGACGTATGTGACGGTCCGAACACATTTGACGTTCGCATCTGCTAATGTATGTACGCCCCAAAAACGCCTCGCCACGCCTGCGTTTTTCCATCTCCACCCCCGTCAACACCCAAAAACGCCCTGTTCTGTCAATCACATTTGACATGTCACTTCCTGTACGCTATTTTAGGAACGAGAGAAAAAAAGCTCGCAATCTGCCGTACGCACATGCGCAGTGTAACACCGACGCATGCGCGGTTAGTCAACATCGGAACGCAACGAGCGTACTGTTGGTAACGTGCGGCTCTGAATGAGGGCCATTGTTTGTTAGATACTGCTTCTGCTGCTGCTGAAGGCGATTCACCCACCCAGTGGGCTGTCTCAGTCATGTAATCTTTAGTTTGCCCACTACCGCTTGTCCACATATCTGTGGGTACAATGGAATTTTGTAGGCCAATAACTAGGTGATTTTTATGTCCTTGTACAACCAAGGAATGGCTTTTCGGTAAAATGAAACCGAGATGGAATTTGCTACCGGGGACACAGGATCTCAATTTACTGTGTAAAACCCACAGCATTAATTGTGGATATTGGACGCAGATCTAGTACTAGCATAGCCATCATGGCGTCAGTGATCCACTGTGCGACTGGGTGAGAGCTATCTTATTTGCTTCCCCTTGCAAAGGATTGTTTAACAATCAATTGTTTTGTTAAACTACTACTAGTAGTCTTCTTGGTCCACTTCTGGGATGAAGATCCAACCCCAGCAGCAGCAGCAGGCCTAGCACTCATGGATTCTTCTGAGAAGCCCTGGAAAGGGGAGGAGTCACCTAGCAATAACAAATTGGTTGCCGGACTACCTCTGTTCATTACTGAGAATATTGAGGATGAAGGTGTTGGCGGTGGAGATTGCAGGTGCTGGGATCTAGTAGAGAGAAGGGAGCTAGCTGATGCTGGACTGTTAGTTGCTATTTTTTTAGCACCAGTTTCTGATGTTATCAAATACTTGTCATGAGCTCACTGCAGATGATGTAATAGCGTGGAGGTTCCCAGATGCTTAACATCCCTACCTCTACTTACTGTGGTTCCACAACAGCTACAGATGGTTTGTCAAGATTTGGGTAAAAATTATTCCACACATAAGAGGTGGATTTGTTTGTCCTATGCCCAGGCATGACAATGGCCTTCTTCTTATCATGGCCAAGAGATGCTTCCACTGGTGCCTGACTTACACAAACAACATCCTCAGCCTCAATATCCTCATTAGTGCCAGCGTTAGCTACAGAAATATCCCCTTCATCCTCTTGCAATTCCACATTGGCATCCTCAATTTCTATGTCATCAGCATTCAGCAATACTTATGCTGCTCATCCCCACAAATACAGAGGGAGCAGAAACTGTGGGAGATGGCTTCTCTGAAATGTCAGGCTCACACATAGCACTCATGGACACACTCAGACTCTACTCAGGGATTTCTGACATTTGTGTTTCTGAACACAGTTTGATCTACTGTCTTAGTGGTTTTCAGTTTTTTTACACTTCTTCTATAGTCTGAGTGAAAAGGTCTTTCATTGTCATGAGAGGCAGAAGATGCCTCACTGACAGTTGCAGAACCACCACTCAGAAATAAAGGCCAAGGCCTGAGCCTTTTCTTGCCACTGCGTGTGGTGAATGGTATGTTGTCAATTTTCTGATTTGCTGCACTAACCTTTAGAGGTTTGTTTGTCTTTACCCCTGTAAAATCTCAATTTTTATTATTTCAGATACCCTCATTTTTTAAAGCCTCTACGCCCTTGAGCATCAGCTTTAGAGGATAGTGAAGGACTAGTATCGTCATCATGACTGGCTCCAGCAGCTGCAGTGCTAGCATTTTCTTGCTGCTTCTGCTCTCCTCTCGGTTGGTTGTCGTGATCCATATTGATGAAAACACTCAATTTGTACAAAAACTTTATGTATTTACTAATCACCTCTCACTGCGGAGTCACAGTACTTGTGTGTTATGGACTCACAGAGGGCTAAGGCCCAAGGAGTAACAGTGCATGTATACCCAGAGGGCTAAGGCCCAAGGAGTCACAGTGCTTGTATGCTCAATGGGCTACAGCCCAAGGAGTCACAGTGTTTGTATACAAAGTGGGCTACAGCTTGCAGAGTCACAGTACTTCTATATAGTACACAGTGGGGTACAGCACAAATAAACATTTTTTTTCTTTTCTTTTTTATACTTTTTTAAACTTTTTAAACTAATAACGTTCATTAGATGCCAGTGTGCACCATTAATAGAAGTGCTGTGAGTTGTTATAGATCAAGATCTGTCGATAGAAGAGCAGGAGTAGCAACCCAGTACTAGTGCTGCGGCTGCTGCCAGTCATGATAGTACTTCAACATCTACTAAAGGTGGTCCATGGGACACAAAGTTTAAGAAATGGCATTTGAAATCTAAATATTTCACGATGTTAAAGAAAACATCACCTAAAAAGAAAGGGAAAAAATACTGCTGAAACATATAAAATTGCCAACATTCCATACACCACATGCAGTGGCAAGGAAAGGCTCAGGCCATGGCCTTCCTTTGTGAGTGTTTGTCCTTGTACTGATGTTTCATGCACTAGAATGCCTATTGTGGAAGCTGGGGCCAAACATAATCAGGCATCTTCTAAAACCTCACATGCAACACCTTCTCACTCCAAGTCTAAAGCTGGCCACACATCTAAAGATTATCTGTCCAACCAGCCAACTAGTTGATTGGTTGGAATGAAAATCTGGTAAGGTATAAAAGCAAATGACAATCAACAATTTGCTCCCAAATATTGGAAAATGGACCAAAATTGTTGTTTGAACAAATTGTTTACATAAAACATTTAAAAAACTTGTCTGATGACCATTTTCATCTGTTTTCTGGCATTTAGGAGCAAATTGCTGATCATCAGTTACTCCCATACGTTACCAGATTTTCATTCCAACCAATCAACTAGTTGGCTGGTTGGATGCAAGTTGGTCTAGTGTGTGGCCAGCTTAAGTCTACATGTGTCACCTTTAAACCAGGCAAATTAGTTTGAAAACATTCTTGGTTTCTATGGCCAACAGGCCAGCCTCCTAAAATTTGTTAGTGTAAGATAGGCTGATTTGGAGTTTGCAGTGCAACTATTACGTTTCTTAGCTTCTCTTTCAACCCTTGTGAAGAATCATTGGCTATTAATATTGTATTCTTTAGCAGCCTTCTCTTTTTTAAATTTTAATAAATCATCTAATTTAAATTAATCAATTCAATTAATTAATCAATCCTCTGGCCTCTGATCTACTTCTGGATTGATGAAAACATTCTTGGTTCCTATGCGGATGTATAGATTATTAAACTGCCATACTGTCTGCCACTACTTTGTAGCAATGTTTCATAAATGTGCTATAGTCATTTATACTGTGGTGTGTTTGTGCAGCTGCTCTGTTGCTTAGTTTAGCCAGCCAGCCTGTTTGGACAATATTGGTGAACAATATTGTGAATTGTGAAGTGGTCAAAATGGACTGGAAATGAATGTTATTGAGGTTAATAATACTGTAGGAACAAAAACAGGCCCAAATTACATGATATTAACTGTTTTTATAAAAAAAATTATAATAATTTAAATACAGATCCAGAACCAAAACATGAAGATGAATCCAGGTCTAAAAGCAAAACACAGGGGTCAGCGCACATCTCTAGTTCCAACACTTCTTTTGGCCCCACATAGTTTCAATAATATCATTTTTAAAGAAAAATTTAAATATTCTCCTAGCATATGGCTTATGTTATCCTTTTGTTTTAATTGACTGTTTCTAGGCAATTTCCCTACTTGTGGAGTGTACTGTAGTAACTGATAAAAGAAGGGTAAGGGTAGGCGAAAGCTGACTAGGCTTGAGAATAATAAAGAATCCTAGTTTTTTTTGCTGATTGGTTAGCATGACAGCCTTGTTGCTGGGCAGTTTAGTTTAATTAGGGTGTCACCTGGTTTGAAATTGGCCAATGCTTTGCTTAGGGCAGTTTTTTAGATAGTGGAGTATATTAAGGGTGTTCTGGGTAAAGACAGTCTCTTTGCCATTTTAGAACCCTCCATCCCGCCCAAAGCCTTTGCCTTTTATTTTGTGTATTAACCACTTTTTTCCACTTAGGGGAGGCGCAGCACTGGCGGGAGAACGCTGCATCTCAGTGGCTTTATTGTGGCACAAGAAAGCGTTGGGAGGGCGCTTGCCCTTTATTTACATGGTGAGTTTGTCCACTCTGTGCGGGGGGATCCGAGTGTTTCATGTGCAGATCGCTCGGACTGTGCCCGTGAGGAAAGCAAGACTTTCCCATGTGTCTTTAGGGGGGACGTTTAAGTTGTTCCCTGAGTTTTTTCAGAGATAGAAAGCTAGAACTGAGTTGCAGCATCTCCTGGCCACCTCAGTTAGGTTAATCTTTCATTTATAAATAAAAGCTGTGACCTTTTAGCCAAGCTGTTACGTGTCCGTGTCTTTATTTATTAACGTAGGATAAGTATATAAGGTGTTTTGATTTAATAGCAATAAACCAATGGATCTCTTATACAGTAACTTGGAAATGATAGGCACTAGCAAGGAGATGTATATAATTTATTAGCAGATTATCGGAGTGACAGCAAGCTAGGTATGACCCGTTAGTAGAGTAGACTGTGACTATAATGCGCAAGCAGATTGTGCTGGGAGCAGTAGTCCTACAGACAATAGTTAAACCTGGGTATAATGTGCTTGGTCATGATGCATGTGATGATAAGTATGTAACGCAGTCATTGGTACTGGAGGTGGTTGTTCCACACATGATACAGCTTATCCAGTTCTTAGATTTATTGGATCAGGTAGAACAACAAATGGTAAATGACACAGGGATATCACAGGTATGACAGCGGCATACAGAATATATATATATATATATATAATGTCTATAGAGTCGGCACTCCCATACAATTGATATAGGCCGAGGTGCCGGTCTAAGGTAAATCAATAATAGCGACAAAACAGCGGCACTCAGCGGACTTCACAAAAAAACTATATCAAGCAAGATACATAATATTGATAATAACCCTTCCTCAGGATACAGTAATATATATATTCAGGGTATTGCTGGGCCTTGTAGTGTGCTGGGAGTGGTATTGACTGGTGGTATAGTATTCTTGTGGTCCAGCTATGTGACTCTGGGTGGCTCTGTACTGTGAGAGCCTCCTGGTTCCGTCCGTCCTCATAGAATGCCAGGGAGAAAAAACATGCGGAGACACTGTGCTGGCGCAGTAGCCCATGTCAAAGGTCGGGTCTGATTGACTGAGCTACGGCAGGTTCTAGTGACCGCTGGCTCAGTCCTACCTGTCAGACGCTCAGTGGCGGATCCAGGGGGGGCGACTCAACACACAGCCACTGTACACAGTACTGGCACCATGAGTGATCTGCTCAGGTTACCTCCATGCACGCCGCTTGGAGCCAGGTGAATCGGGGACATGCCACCAGCACCATGCTGCAAAAAAGTGTGTTTTTTCCCGCCTAAGGGGGCGTGGCCACGCATCCCGGATTAGGCCATGCCCCCTTCCCATCGGCTCACGCCGGGTCTCCATGGACCTGGTTACAGGGACAAGTAGGTTGCTGGGGAGGAGGGCTCAGATAGATGACTGGTATAGTACGGGAGCATGCTGTCATCATGGATATGTTATTTATGTATATATATATATATATATATATATATACACACACACACACCGCCCCCCCTAAAGTTGAGTGGGTATAAATGGGCCATAACTGGGTATCCACATGTAGACTAGATGTTCTGAGGGCATGTCATAGGCATGTAGGTGAAATTGCAGGTTGTTCCCAATTTCAGATGGATCTCTTGCACCAATGATAGGGTTGGCGCAAATGCGTGCTGATAGGGACGATGGCTACTTGCACACGTTGATGTATATGGCCGGTGCTACTGCACATAGGCAGCAAACACTGAATGCATTCAAAGACTCCCATATTCTTACAGCATTTATTCCCGAGCACGCAATGCAAACGTATTCTCATATGCAAGCGACCCCTAATCAGGCCCATGTAAATCACCTGTGCAGATGGAAGTCAAAAAGAAGCATAGACAAGTGCCCAGATCTATGGTCTGAGGAGAAAGATGTTACATTATGGCACAAAGGGCCGCTCCTCTGTATTTCTCCCGTTCATAAATTTCCCCTTTGGTTGACTATGGTTTAGAGATTCTTCTGCAGATACTTGGACATGAATGGAGCAATACATATTGTCGGGTGATACCAGACTGCTGTGAAAGGTTCGTGTAGACATCAATCAGAGTTAGTTCTATGTAGTGGCCTACCTACAGCATAATAAGCCTCATTTCCGAAGATAATGCAAGTTGCAATGAGCACGGATCTTGGGGATTTCCGCATACTGCAGATGCGCCAAAGAGAAGGAAATCAGCAACTCTGCCAACAAATGGAAATCCTTAGTGCGTATGCATTGATCCGTCCATTGACAGTCCGCACTATCCATAAAATGTGCATTCCTTGGCGGTAACTTGGCAGTGACTATGCGATCGCACAGTTTTGTGGCCGTGCCGGATGACCTCCTTGCCATTTATTCACAGTGTGCAGACCGAGATGGGACGTCTGTTTATGGCGGATCTTTTGCACTAAGCACGGGACTGGTGTAAGCTCTCACAAGCAGGGCCCTCATTCCTCATGTGCTTCTCCTCCCCCTACTTATAGTATCTTTTACTCCTAACTCCCCAGTTGGCACCTAACATTTGGTTGCTGAGGCCCTGCTGTTTGTGTTATGCAGCTAAGCTATGTGTATAAACCATGTCCTTGTCCTGTATTGTATATTACTATTAACTGTTTTTTTTGTGTGCTCATTGATGTACTGTGTAAGGTGCTGCGGAACTTTTGTGGCGCCATATAAATAAAGGATAATAATAAGCCTTGATACTATTGATGACAGCTATGGATGTAAGAAGTAGGGTGAGCGGGTTCGGTTTTACTCGGATTTACTCGGATCTTTAAACGGCATTTTATTGGCTATCACCTATCATGTGTTTTGGATAGCCAATATAATAAATCCGAATTTGCGGTAAAGTGGCGATAAGAACCAAGTAAATACGAGTAAAACCGAACCCGCTCACCGGCAAGATGGGCTTCCTTATGCAGTCGCACAGGTTTTTATTATACAAAGGCGGATACTCACATTACCAAAGTAAAGTAAGCAGACATCCGTCACCAATGCTTTTGACGCAGAATCAGCACCCACTTTTGGAAGCAAAGTGCGAACTAAACCACAGCAGGCACTCATTATATTATTTATATCAGGGCCGGCTCCAGGGGTTGGAGCACCCTGTGCCGGTTTCTCAGAGAGCGCCCTTACATCACGCGCGGTGAAGCTGTGTGCAGCAAAATTTGGGGCGTGGCCTAATTACCGTAAGCCACACCCTATATGACGTCATTTGGAGGCGTGCCCGCACAGAACGCCTCCAAATAACGTTAGGCTGGGGGGAGCCTCACTAGCTGGGCTTCCCCCAGCCTACCCCCGTCAATGAATGGATGCCGCGCGCACAGGGTTGGACTGGCCCACAGGGGTACAGGGGAAATCCCCGGTGGGCCCCACTGCCTGTGGGCCCTCCTCTAGGTGTCAGGTTTTATATGTTGTTACTTTATTAGCCAGTTACTTGGTAGAAAAGGACCACTGATCAACATGGGGGCTTGGTTTCCTTCTATAGAATCTACACCAAGATTTGCCTAATCGTTAGCCAAGAGTCTGTGGTTGCTGGCCACACCCCCTCTGGCGGATGACCACACCCTTACTACCGATTCCCCTGGTGGGCCCCTCATTGCCCAGTCCGACACTGCGCGCGCATGTGCGCAGCATCCATTCAGACTCTGGCCAGCACCGGTTTTTAACTCATGGGCTGGCTGCTGGCACTGACTGGCAGGCTGTATGTGGTGGGGTGTAGCACGCCGGCACATTAGTCACACACAGCCTGCCTGCCAGTGCCAGCAGCCAGCCTGAGCCCATGATGTGATGGGGGGATGAGCCGTGAGCGGCTTCACTTACCATCCCCTTCCGCACCACTCGTCCAGGCCTCCGCGCTCGCCCAAGTGCAACTCAGTCTCAGGGTTGCTGATGGTGAGGACGAGGTGAGCCCCACACACTCGTCTGATCCAGTGGCCGCAGTCCGTCCGCCCGCCTGCGCTAGGAGGCCGCAGTCTGCAGTCCGTCCGTGAGGTGACCACGCTGCCCCAGTGTCACTCCCACACACTCATCCGCAGTCCTACCGCCCCTCTGGGCTAGCTGTGATGAAGCAGGCTAGCTAGCAGCCATCCACCACCCGCTAAAATCAGAGACTGCGCGGTCAGGGATGGCGTGTAACGTCACACCCGGCCCGCCCAGCTCATTCTAGGAGGAGGGACAGTGTCAGTGCTGGTGGTGGTGACATTTTAGGGGCAGGGGCAAAGCGCAGCAGCAGCAGCATCAGCGGGGGTGGGTGGGCGACGGGCCAGGCTGAGCAGACTCAAAGCCGACAGTGACAGCCAGGGCCGGGCCACTGCCAGCAAGGGAAAATGCCAGCAGAAAATCAGCGCGCCCTCTGTAGGTGGCGCCCTTGTGCGGCCGCTCAGGTGGAACATGCCTGGAGCCGGCCCTGATTTATATATACTGTGTGTGTATGTGTATATATATATATATATATATATTTTTTTTTTTATTTTTATTTTTTTTTTACATTTGTTTTATCCGTACAGTAAAATAACTCATATTGTAGAACAACATAAATCAGATAATTAAAAAATGGCAAATAATGAAAAATATCATTGGAACACATATGGCAAGAACAAACTGCCGAAGGCCAGACTAAAAAGCAAACATTTACCAATCAAAATGGATAAACAGAAAAAACAATACGGAAGTTTGGATGCAGCTAAAAAGAGGAGGAGGGGGAGAGGGGGGTAAAAAAAAAAGAAAACACAGAACACAAGAGGAAAGGATAAAAGGAGGAAGGATGAGGAGGTTAACAGAGACCAGGAAGAGGTGAGTATTGGAGATGGTACCACGGGGACCAAACGTTGTGAAATGTGGCCACATCTTGTAAACTTGAAATGTGCTCCATAGATGCCACAAAGTGAACCCGGGCTAAGGGCAGTTAGGGCGCTACTGGAATCTTCCAGTTTTTGGATATCAAAGATTTTGCAGCATTACAGATATGGATTATTTTCTTATCCTAAATTTACTAGCAGCCTGAGCTGGGGTACACAAGAGTGCTATGGAGACATCCCTCGTTATGGACAGACCAGTGACCTGTGATATCAGGTCCCACACTTGATCCCAGTAAGAATTAATAATGGGGCAGGACCACCACGTGACCCCATAGGAAATGCAGGGGGGGTTCCGATTGCCTGGAAACCCCCCTCCCCAGCCAACAAAATGATTTAAAAGCGCCAAACAGGCATCAGTCTGGTCTCGTGCTCATTTCTCTAATAGATGCTTGGCGGAGTGAACAGCTCTTTCTGCAAGCCCATTGGACTGTGGATATAGTGGACTCCTGGTGATGTTTGAAATCCCAAGTACTAGCAGACATTTTGAACTCACTGCTAGTGAACTGTGTGGCATTGTCTGTGATGAGTTTCTGAGGTATTCCATGTGTGTCGAAGTGTCTTTTGAGCTTGGTAATGATGGTGGTGCTAGTAAGAGTGGGTAAATGATCAATCTCAACCAGGTACTCCTTACCCCTCCAAACAAAAACATCAGCAGCAGTGACAGACCATGGAAGATCTGGGATGTCATGTGGATGCAGAGGCTCTTTAAATTGGTGTACATGAAGGGCCACCCATGGGCCACACACGAGACCTCCCTCTCAAGATCATGAAACATGGTGGATCAATAGTGCAGTTCCCTGGCCCTGCGCTTGGTGGCCTCCAGACCAGGCTGTCCATGGTGCAGTTGCGTATTGTAGTACTGTTGCAATGTGTAAGGTATAACAAATCTCTGACCTCGCAAAATGATCCCGTCTGACAAAGATAACTCATCTCACATTGCAAAGAATGGGCGTAAGTCATGGGGGCTTGATGACTGAGGCCAACCTTGCAGGACAATCTGAGAGAGATGTTGACATAAATCATCTGCCAAAGATTCTTTTTGCAGCGCCTCCATATGGGCAGAGGACAGGAATTGCACAGACATCACATCATAGTCATCGTCAACCTGTTGAGGTGCAGAATAAGGGAGGAACACTCTGGAGAGGGCATCAGCCACGAACATTTCTTTGCCGTGCTTGTAGACGACGTCTAGATGGTACCTCTGTAATTTGAGCAACATCCTTTGAATACGGGCAGATGCATTGTGCAGGGGCTTTCTCATGATGGTGAAGCAGTTGGTGGGCAGTTTTGACGGTGACTGGTCGTCCGTAGAAGAAATCATGGAATTTGTGGCAAGCAAACACCAATGCCAGCAGTTCTTTTTCGATCTGCGCGTAACGTGATCCTGTTTCCGTGAGGGTCCTGGAATGAAAAGCAACTGGTCTATTCTTCTGGAGGCAAACTGCACCTAGCCCGGGCTGTGATGCATCAGCTGAGATCACTACCGGTAGGTGTACATTCAAGTATTGTAGAACAGGAGGGCTGGTGAGGTACAAACAGGAAACTCCCTACCAGCATGCATAGCCCCAGAGAAAGTCTCATCCTACAGGGTCCTGGCAGGATACACTTCTACAATTATTAATACTGTATAATAATACACTATACAGTGCATAAGGAGACCAATCTTTAGATACATGTCCAGGGTAGTGCTAGATTCTTCTGCTGCTCCCCCAGGCTCCCGGTTTGCTCCAATGATCTGGAATAGAGTCTACATCTGCAAGAAAAACATTCAGCTCAGACAGGATGGCCCTACTTCCCCATATAATGGCTTACTGTGATCTCTAGTCCTGTGTATGTCAGAATTATTACATACACTATGCTTCCAATGACGTATATTAAAGTGGGTTAAGTGCTGCTTATGCCCTCTTCATGGACTGGCCACACTTGCTTTAAAACCAAGCATTTGGAAACCCCCCTTTAGAAATCAGCAGGAACTTGACGTGGAGGGGAATAATGTGTGAAGTTTAGACAGCACTAAGGAGCTGATTCAGCTTGGATTGCAGTTGCTAACTTGTGTGCAATTCTGTAGGCAGGGTTTAGGCAAACATATGCAAATGCTGCATTCGCAATGACGTCGCATGGCTAACATACACACGTCCTCTGCCTACGCTCATATGCATAACACCGCCCAAACCAGGCCAAACATCGGACACATCGAAGGACATCGAAACCACACCCAGCATTACGGCAGGTCAGACCTTACTCACAAATTGCTAACTTTCCAGGCCACGTGGAAAGCTCAGGCTAATTTATGCACGCCCATGCAACGGCGTTCAAAAGCACAGGGACGCCTGCGTTTCACCGACCACCTCCCTGTCACCACCCCCAAACGCTCTCTGTCTGTCAATCAATCTGCTAATGCCGTGCATGTTGTCCGTGGTGTCCGTGCGTTCCCAATGGCCAGATGTATACGCATGCCCTGTACGCAACAATTGACCGATAGGGTACACATTAGCAACTGCGATCCAAGCTGAATCAGGCCCTAAGTACCATCTAGTGTAAACCTTATAACATGTTTCTCTTAAGGCCACACTTATAGAAGCCTTTGCAAAGCATCATATATTTTGTGCAAGATAGACAATGAAAGTTAGTTTCTGGATGGTTGATACAGTAGGGCATAATTTTCACCTAAATGCAATGATAATAAAAGAGCCCTAATAAGTGATACTGCTGTTTAATAGTGAACTTTATTTGTCTCAAAAAACTATATTAGAAGAAAGGAATAACTTGTTTTTTCTTTAAGGCATCACTATGCCGCAGTTTTATTCTCTATGTGCTTGTTGCAGCCTTGTGAAGTGAATGCAAAATATGAAATCTGGGTAAAACTGCTGTCGTTTCATTTTTACCATGTACCAAGATTCTAATTCAATCTGAATGCAAAGTCTCTGCGACCTTGGGAACACCAAGTTTTCTCTGAGGTCTGTTGGTGTTTACAAAATCCCTTATTATTCCATATGACAGTGCAGGGTTCAGTCTTATCACTTCCATTGATTAGGTTTAATCTTAGTATAAACCAAAACAAACCAATAAAGGGCATTAGGGACAGTTAAACTAAACATACAAGACAAAAATACTTACATTTACACTTTATTTAAAGGAAAACTATTTTAGCTTTTGCTGACTGTAGACCATATATGCTGACATGCTGACTGCCCCCTCCGACACTGTGAAGCAGGGGGTGGGGTCATTACGACGCAATTCAGTGCGAATCGCATCATAGGGGGGGAGACTTGCTCACTTTTCTGAGTGGCCTGGAGCACCCAGACATTCCGGGACAGATATGTGTAAAATGTTACATCAAAAATACATTAAATATATGTAAGTTAAGAACAATTGTAATGGGGATCCGGTCAGAACGTCAACATGGATAACATTTTTAAATGTTCATAATGTCGACAGTCAACATTTTGTGTTATTTTTAGGGTTTAGGTTACATTTAGGGGTTAGGGATTCTATTTACTACAATCCGCATTGGTAATGCAGATTGTAGTGTGATATTACCAGGCAATATCACAGGGATTTACTACAAATCCCTTGCAGGGACAGAGAGTCTCATTCAGACCCGCTCACGAGCGCAGGACGCTCACAAGCGGGTCGATGGTACCCAAATGCGCATGCGCACGACGGGGAGAGCTCCGTCGTGCGCATGCGCGAGACCCGGCGAGCAACGAGGAAGCCGGCACTCCGGGTCTCGCACCAAAGGGGGCGTGCTGTCGATGGTGAGTGACAGCACGCCCCCTTTGGTGGGCGTGCCGGGGGCGTGGCTGCCAGACGGAGGCGTTCCCATGGGAACGCCTACCGTCTGGGTCCGGCCCCACTGACATCACTAGTGATGTCAGTGGGAGTGATTTTGGCTCTGATAGAGCCAAAATCACTCCAGGGCTTGCGGCAGCGAGACCCTACCACAGGGTCTCATCGCAAGCCTGATGGTCGCGATGGTCTTGACCATCGCGACCATCATCATGGACGCTCGCATAAGCTGTGGATGGTAACCCACAGCTATGCGAGCGTCCAAGAGGCCGCTCCAAGAATAGGTAGGAGTGCCCTGATTCAGAGCGAGCGCTCTGGTCAGAGCGTCCGGCTCTGAATCAGGCCCAGAGCTTGTGAGAAAGCTCTGTTCCTGCGAATCCTCTCCGCACACTTATCACAGTATTTTCACAAAAAATACCGTGACAAGTGCCCCGCTCATGCGCCGACCAGCCACCGCTGCTTCTCCCGGCACTAAGCCCCGCCCCCATCGCCAAGCCCCGCCCCCGCAATCGAGGACCGCCTGTGACCCCCCCTCCCCCACCGCGACCTTCCCTCTCCCTTAATTACACTTACCTGCATGTTCCGGGCTCCGGTGATGTCCTCCAGTCAGCTGACATCCCATACTGCACTTGGACCTTGTCAGGTGACGACCAGGCCGCAGTGCAGCATGGGAGACCAGCTGACCAGAGGGAGGACATCACCGGAGCCCCGACCACCTGTCCTTGGAGTCAGGTAAGTTTGTTTTTTGTTTTTGTTTTTTTTGCAGTGTATCGGTGTGTGGTCTGTTTAGACCACACAGCTGATCACTGGGGCTGGCTCCAGGCTCTCCTCTCCCCGTCAGAGCGGAGCAGCAGTCCGGTAACTGGGGGAGACCCTGGATAACGCCACCTCCAGGTGGCGTTATTATCACAGGGCCTACCCAAGTATTTTTTTCACAATTTATTTTTAGTAACTTTGGGCAGATCACATTTCCCATTACAATTGTGGGAAATTCTATCTGCTTACTAAAAATAAGTGATACTTAGGGGTTGGAGTAGAATTTTACGAATTATACTCCAATTGCCCTTTAGTAACTGTAGGTGATACTAAAATAATGTGAAAAGGGTGTGAAAACACCCTTTTTCACTTTATTCTAGTAAAAATAATGTTACTAAATAGAGCCTTAGGAGAGGTCAATGGCTGGGGAGGCACACGTGGAGATGGGTCTGAGGGCCTGATTCAGAGCCGCTCATAAGCGGCCGCTCGTTCGCTCCGAGCGATGTTCGCACATCTGCGCATGCGTATGGGTTGTAATGCGCATGCGCCAACCAGTCAATGCGGTCGGAAATTGTGTGCTCGCAAAATAGCGAATGCCTGCTAATTTGAGTGACAGAATGAGGCGTTTGTGGGTGGTAACAGGGGAAGGTGCTTGAAAACGGGGAGTGGAGATCTGAACGCAGGCGTGCCAAACGGTCAAAACGGGCGTTTTAAGGGTGTGCATAATTAACAAAGCAGCGTCATCGACCACGTCACTTGGTTGTCTTTTAGCCTGAACTGCTCGCATGATTGCGGTAGGAAAATGCTACCACAAGAATAGCAAGCAGTTCATACGCCTTTCGATGTACTCGATTAATCAAATAAATAGCGGAGATGACGTATGATGCGAGCGGCCAAGGGGCGTCTTTACAAAATAGCGAGCGCATGTTTCGGACGCTCCCTCAGACATAGAGGCGTCAACAGGCCGCAAAGAGCGAGCGCTCAATTTAAATAGCCAGCCCCTTTTTCTAAATGAGCGAGCGCAAATAGCGTCCGGCTCTGAATGAGGTCCTGAGTGCTGGAAGCCTGTCTCACCTCCTACTCACTGTAACTACTACACTAGGCTTCAGTGTCCATTAATTCTCCTACTGCATCACTGAGTCTTCTCTTGCTGCTGCTGACTGAACTCCGATCTCTAAACACAGCAGTGCACTTCCTGGTCACATGACACATCCAAGGTGTCCATCAGTG
The DNA here is from genome assembly GCA_031769625.1 of Taudactylus pleione. NCBI lineage: Eukaryota > Metazoa > Chordata > Amphibia > Anura > Myobatrachidae > Taudactylus > Taudactylus pleione. The sequence goes on from JAUIMM010000134.1 coordinate 9,210,449, forward strand.
CTCAAGGCATGCCCCCATACTCAGAGGCATGCCTCTATTAGCTCTCTTTCTGTGTAGCTTACTGCCCGTGGTGTTGCCCCGCCTCCAGCTCTGCAAGCAGGGTCTGACTATACAGAAGCGAGGCTGCGCTGCCTCATCTCTTGTCTCCCTGCAGTCCCAGGGAGTTCCACAAAGCTGGTAAGTGTTAACTATAAAAATTATTACAATAAACAAAGAAGATGTTTATAATTTATAAATATCTTCCTTGTATTATTCTAATCATTCATATCAAATCTCAGGAGTATGACATGCCTACTCTGACTGCACGCCCCTGTGTTTAGGATTAGATTAGGTCAAAATATGAATAAAAAAAAAACTTGTATGTCAACATTCTGGTGTCAACATGTTAAATATCGACATTATGAACATGACAACTTTTTAACCATGTCAACATGTGTGAATGTCGACAAATTGCTTGTAGACATAATGTCCGTGTTGACATTCTGACGGTCGCCATTCAGAACCTGTCGACATTTTGGTGACGACATTCTGGATGGCAACTTTTCATGCCACACTCATTGTAATGAAACTGCACAAAATATGACATAAAATCACTGTCAGCTACATCCCCACTGTAATAAAGGGCCTGATTCAGAGCCAGTCGCTATTTGCGCTCGCTCGTCCAGAAAATAGGGTTGGCTATTCAAATGAACCGCTGTTTGCGGTCTGTTCACGCCTCTAGGTCTGAACGAGCGAACAAAACTTGCGGTCGTTTTTTGGGAAACTACGCCCCCTGGCCGCTCGCATCCTACGTCATGTCCGCTATTTTTTAGATTAATCGAGTACATCGAACAGGGTATGAGCTGCTCGCTATTCCTGTGGTTGGTTTTTGCTACCACAATTTTGCGAGCAGTTCTGGCTAAAAAATAACCCAGTGACGTGGTCAATGACGCTGCTGTTTTAAATATGCACACCCATAAAACGCCCATTTTGACCTTTAAGCACGCCTGCGATCGGATCTCCACTCCCCGTTTTCAAGCACCCTCCCCTGTTACCACCCACATACGCCTCATCCTGTCACTCAAATTAGCAGGCATTCGCTATTTTGGAGCACATGAATTTCGGCCGCACTGACTGGTTCGCGCATGCGTATAACGATCCGTACGCATGCGCAGTTGGGCAAACATCGCTCGGAGCGAACGAGCTGCAGCTTACGAGTGGCTCTGAATCAGGCCCAAAGTCCTTTTCTACTGTAGCATAACATTTCCCCTTGCAGTATTCTACTTTACTGTAAATATAGGACTTAAAGGGTTGAAACGTTTTACCCAGGCGTTCAGTAGGACATATAGGCCAGCAGCCCTCTCTAGATCAGATTTATGGAAAAAAATAGTCGGAAAAGACATTGCATTACCAATCCTACAGTAGCTCTGAATGGTATCGGCACTACCTTTTACAGTGAGTTATATCAGACTTCTAGGGCATATGTTGTGTGCCTAATATTTTGTATAGAGTATTTGTATTATATACGCTATGCATACATTAGAATACAAATATTTTATATAAATACACATTTGGAATCTTCCCCTGGGTAATATTGGAATAATTAATTTTGCAGAGAAAGACCTAATTCTCAACACATTCTGCATATTGGCTATATGTAATGATGTGGATGAGAAGAGCCATATTTTGCACACTTTTTTGCCATTTTTTTATTCAAGCATGACAACTTCCCCAATCTGCTCCAGGTCAGCTCAGCTGTGACCACAATTAACCATGTCTGTGCTGATGTCTCCAATAGACACCGTTTGACCAGTGGCGGCTCCTTACCTGTCTGGCCGGTGGGTCTGCACATGGGATGCGGTTATAATCCCAACTTAGAATACTGGCGCCGGAATACCGAAACCTGTCAGAATCCCGGCGTCAGCATCCCAATCACCGGCATCCTGAAGGTAAGAATTGGGGATAGGGGAAGGGTTCAGGTTAGGCACTAGGGGGAGGGTTAGGGTTAGGCACTAAAGGGGAGGGTTAGGTTTAGTGTGCGGGGAGGGGAAGGTTAGGTTAAGACACTAGGTTAGGTTTAGGCCCAGGGGAGCGAGGATTAGGGAGAGGAGAAAAGTTAGGATACCTACCAACAGGTGCCAATATCCTAACCCTGTTGGGATGCCGGGATCGGGATTTTGACCGCCAGGATCCCGAGTGCCAGCATCCCGTACTGAACCCCCGCACATCATAGGCTGCAGTCTATGCAGCCCTCTCCTCCCGGCCATCCAGGTGATTGACAGCTGATTTCACCTGGAGGTGGGGCTTAAGTCCGGGCGGTCGCCCAGGGCTGGAGTGTAAAAAAGTGGACGTGGCTTAACCTCGGAGCTGCTAGCAGACAGGCTGGCTTTTAGGGGCCGCATCAGCTGCAGCTCCTAGAAGCCAGATAGGGCTGCGGTAATAGCAGGGGAGTGGCTTCCCATGGGAAGCCCTTTCTCTGCTACTGCATTCCAGACGGGCAATCCCAGGGGGAGAAAACACCTCACCCTTGGCCTGCCTGTCTGGCTGTAATCAGCAGGGAGAGCTTCCAATGAAAAGTCACTACCACTGCTAGAAAGTCCCTGTGGGTGGAGGATTTTACTGGGGGAACCGCAATCCAGCAGTCCATAGGTAAAGTCTACCACTGCTTTTGACTATGAGAATTGGGGACTGTCCCTAAAAATGATGACCATTGGAACAAAAAATATAAATCCACCACATAGAAATGAATGAGAAGTTAGATTTTATTTTAAAAATATCATGAAAGCAGGTTCACAAATTTAGTCACTACAAGGTAGATAACGCGTTTCAGTTCACAAAGTTCTTACTCACAGAGGCTTTTGCTTGCATGTATAATATGCTATAGACTGTTAACTTGTGGGCAGAGCTTTACTACCTCTCTGTCTGTTTGTTCATACTCAGTCTAGTCTTGTTCATCTGTTTGTTTCCAATTATAAAGCACTCCAGAGTTTTCTGAAGCTTATTCAATTACTATGAATAAACCAATACATAGTTTTAAATAAATTTCAAACAAGCATTGCTTTTCTAAGAGCATTGAGTATTTTTATTGAATATTTGAATTGAAAATAATTTTACTGCGACAGCACTTGTGAAATGTAACTGTAAAGCTATTTGACCTATTTTATTTCAGTGTTGGGGTTCGGACAATATTATTTATATCTAGGATAATAAATACATAAATAGTGTATAGGAGAACCTGTTTGGCATGACAAAATAATAATAAAATAAAAACAAAACATAACATGTAACATACTTACTATATATATATATATATATATATATATATGTATATATATATATATATATAAAGTTGACAAATAATGGCCGATCTTTTTGAATAATAATAATAACAATAATAATAATAATAATAATAATAACAATAATAGTAATAATATAAATTTATGTAGCTTTATTTATAGGGCATACAGAGGACAAATGTCAATACAGTACATTATAACACAGTACAATACAATAAGCAATACAGTATACAGATAACACTACAACTCTCAGCATAGCTACTGATGTCAGTGGGGCAAGGGGGATATTTGTTACAAGCTGAAACCTGTACACATAGGCTAAGAGGAAACTAACAGGCTTAGAGCCACTGCAAGAGGATACGAAAGAAATACAAAGTTGAAGTGGAGTCCCGGGCAGAGAGTCCAATGAGGAGGTAAACGAGTGTAGATAGTGAGCAAGAATAGTAGATGATGAGGCAGGAGGGAGGAGAGCCCTGCTCATAGGAACCTACATACTAAATGGTCGGGGCGACAAATGAGTAACACAGGGATGACATTTTGTCATGATCAGCCTGTCCTCAGATACCTCAATCTAAAACCGCTGCCAGTGATAAATGGTTACGTCACGGTGTATAACACAATTCAGCTACCACCATCAAGGGTTAATTGGAGGAAGCCTTTAGCGTCTACCTTCACACAATAATGTAGCATAGACCTTAGAAACCCTACAGACAAACAAATACCTGGATAGAACTTCAGAAAGCACACTAAGATTAGGGTTACTCCAATGCATCAAAAACAAAAATGATTACCTAAAGGATACAAATAAATAAAAGGAAAATAATTTCAAGAAATCAGATCAACTCACTTATGAAATATGAAAGTTCTGCCGTGTGGAGATCACTAAAGAGTAATAGACCCATCTGGTCTGCACAGATTTCTCCAAACGTTGAATATGAAATGTTACTAGAGTCAACAACACAAACACTATACAAGTGATGTCAGTGGAGGAAGCCTAGAGAGAGAGCAATACTATATCACCAGCTTAAAAGACAGATAACCTGTCACAGTGCAGATCCATGTCAGGGCTTGCATTAGGGCCTGATTCAGAGTTGTACGCTATTGTACAGCAGCTGTATCTTTGGACACATCTACTGTGCAATAATATGATAATGCCGCAGGAGGCGTCTTATGTAAATAGACACCTAACGCCGGCTTGTGCGATCCAGAGCTGTATCCGAGGACGCAGCATCTGATAACTCTGCGTGATCATCATCATCTGAGTAAAGGTTACTCAGGATGGCCGGTGGTTTCATGCAGCTGAAGTCAGTAAAGCTGCGTACAAGGACGCAGCCACCGGCTTCAGCACGCCCAGAAAATGGGACTGACACATCCCCATATTCTGAGATGCAGGGTCATTTGTAAAGAGGAGGGGGCCTGTTTGCAGTCTCCGTCACGGGCCCCCTCCTCCCAGCCCGGTGGCCGGCAGTGTACTGAGCGCAGCGCTGCTAGTGCCGCACTGATAGACTCTGGGCACTAGAGTGTGCCCAGAGTCTATAGCAAATGTGCAGGTCACCGGGAAAATGTCCGCGGCAGCCATTTTCCAGATGTTTTACAGCGCTGACACCGGTGCCGATGTGGGACTCTGGAGAAGTAAGTATAATATGGGTGCACCCATTATAAATACGCCCCTGCTGAAACGCTGTCTAACAGTGCATGCGTAGATCTTCACACATCAGAGTTTTACACAAGCCATCGGGTTTGCATACAATACTGAATCAGGAGCCAAGATCCCAATGTTAGTATTAGGATATGTTGGTAGAATGTGGCTTTCGGACACCATTGTCACTGGTATGAACCGGAAAGAATGGCATCCATAAAATATAAAAATAAGTTTAAACTCATCTGCAGTGATTCAAAAACATATTGCGTAGATTGACCAACACTCACAATGCTGTATAAAGGTCTCTCTCACACATCCCGTCCTCTGAAGATCTTTCCCAGTCTCAGCTTTTGATGAGAAATGAAAAACACTTTAATGTCTGAGAATCTCCTAATTAAACGGTTGTGGTAAATGGTGAGACAAGAACGGGTGACTCTCTCTCAGCATAAGTTGCCCTCCTCAGCTAGTGAATAGCACATTTGCTTTTAGACTACTAGAAAAGCCTGTAACAGACAGGGTCATCTTGATAAAGGGGCACATGAAGCATTTAACCCAGCCATCTAAAAATAGCCTACAAAATAATTCCTATGATTGGAACTTGTATGGGAGACAGGCACTTCTATCTTCACTTGTGTCTTATCAAAACGATATATTCAGGGTTGAATTCAAAATGATTATGTCAAACAGAAGATTAATCACCTCAAATCTATGTTAATAATTTTGTATCATAACACTTATATAATCCTAACATTAGCACATGTCCGAAGTATGAAACCTAAGCCAAAACTTCAGGCTAAACATTAGCTCATGTCATAGCCCAGTCATAACTAATAATAATAATAATACTATTCTGAGATACTGCCAAAATAATATAAGATAATTTTTTGTAGAAAGCTCTCCCATATTACTATGCAGGGAACTACAGTATTTTTTTTATTATCATGGTAATTCCATATTTTAATACAAGCTTAAATACAGTTAATTAGTTGGACAACTTTGTTCTTTATATTTTGTGATCACATAAATAAGTTTTGTAGACTCAAAAAACAGTCCTGGTGACGGAAGGGCATCCAGCTATTTGTGCAGTGATTGTAGCATTAAACTACAACTCCTATCATCCATTGCATTCATGTATCCTCCAATAGAAGCTCGAAAGCAGCGTCTGTTACTAAAAGAAACCAAACGAAACAACAGAAAAGGCATTGCTCTATTCCAGGGGTTCCCAACCACGGGCCTCAGGGCACATTAACAGTCCAGGTTTTAAGGATAGCCATACTTGAGCACAAGTGTCTTAATTGGTACCTCAGTTATTTTGATTTAACCATCTGTACTCAAGCACGGATATCACTAAAACCTGGACTGTTAGTGTACCTTGAGGACCGAGGTTGGGAAACACTGCTCTATTGTAACATCATAAACATCACTTGTACCCCTTACAGACATGTCGAGAATCCCGGGAATTTGGCCTGCCTCAGCCAAATTCCTGGGTTGCCGCATATGTCTGAAAGGTACCTACCCGGGAACACATTCCCGGGTAGCCGACCCTTCAATGGACCAGGGAATTTCCCGGAACTTAAGTCCCGGGAAATTACCCTGCTTGTGTCTGAATGGTGCTACCCGGGATGCACCAAGCAGCTTTTACATTGAATTGGCAGCGCAGAGAGTCCTATAGAATGCTCAGTGCTGCTGCTTTGAGTTGGCAGCACGGACGTTCAGTGCTGCTGCTTTGAGTTGGCAGCACGGACGTTCAGCGCTGCTGCTTTGAGTTGGCAGTACAGACGTTCAGCGCTACTGCTTTGACTTGGCAGCGCAGACGTTCAGCGCTGCTGCTTTCAGTTGGCAGTGCAGAGCGTCCTATAGGACGCTGAGCGCTGTCGCTCACCACCCCCCGCATCGGCGGCTGTGTTGCTGTAGATCGCTACACAGAGGACCCCAGCCGGACGCCGGGGACACCCGCCAGCGCTGGAGATCACCGACAGGTCTCTGGCACAGCGGGCCGCCCGCACTCCCGCTGAACCACCAGGGCAGTACATTAACGGAAGGGGTTCTATCTCTTCCCCATTGGGGGGGTACAGCAAATAGGGGACAAAACAAATAATTTATTAATAAAATTAAATTGAAAAAAATGGCTGGATTGGGAATGGCCGGCTGCCTGCTGCATTTTGATGACCTCATCAGCGGCAGCCAGAGAGGGGATAGGCTAGGAGGGACAGATGGCAGAGGAGAGGCAGGTAATCTAAAAAACCCTGCTCTTGTCTGAAAGGGGTCTACCTGGGAGTTTCCCGGGTAGACGCTGTAGTGTGAAAGGGGGGTCTCGACCAAATACCTAGGAGTTTGCACAGGATAAATTCCCGGAGCTGAGCAGGAAATTTACCGGGTCACTTGTCTGAAAGGGGTAGGAACTTCATAAGCAAATTTCCATGAGGAATCGCTGCCAGCGAATGGATAGGCTGCATTCTCATGAATATTGTTGAAGCCAACAAAATGACTGCCTCAGCTGTCTTTAGGCATGGGTGCACTTTAAATCTAGAATGTAAACAGGTGTCCCAGTTTAATTCTTTATCAAGACAGACATCTTTACAAATTATTTAGACTCACTTCTTTTCTGTAGGTAAGTAAAGGAAAACATGCTAGCATATCTCTCTGAAAAATCTGCAATAAATGTAATGCTCTTCCCTGAGTGCAAAATAATGTCTAAAATCAAAATGTTCTATTGCAAAGCCAACACATTGAAAAATGCAATTTAAGGGTCTGTTTATGTCTAAGAGATCTCCATTCTATCTAATGGACCATGCAATATGATCATACAAAGGCAGGTTTATTCCACAACAGGCATAAAAAACTACAAGAACATTATTGAGTTCAGTTTAATAGCACCCATATCCACAGCTCTGAAACATTGCAAGAAATTATAATAAAGCAATAACATAAGGTTCTTGGGGATACATTTACTAAAGTGAGAGTTTTTAGAAGTGGATATGTTGCTCATAGCAACAAGTTAGATTCTACTAACATTTATCTAGCACCTTCTAGAAGATAATAGCTAGAATCTGATTGGTTGCTATGGGCAACATCTAAACTTCTTAAAACCAACACCTTAGTAAATATACTCCTTGGTGGTTTTTTTTTGTGTGTGTTTGAACATTATTGTTTGAGACAAAATGAGGATTATTATCATTTTCTCCAGTGTGATAACTAATTGAATAGGAAAGCAGCTTATTATTGTGTACTGAGAGTCTGGTGTCCTGAACCTGTGACATTGCTAAAGTTGTACAGTACAGTAAGACAGCAAAGGATGGCAAAACACTAAATAAATATTTACTAGACCAGATACGTTCTGAGTTGTTTGCGAGCACAATAGAGAGAGCAGAAAATCCATTTTCTGCCCTACCATCTGGTGGAATATGTGCTTTCCTCCCTAAAGGTACGGCTTCCTACTGTTTCACTATTAGTTGAAAATGTGGGTGAAGTCAGTTTGCAATAGTAACAAATTTAACTTTTCTTGATATCAGAATGGTTTGAAATATACTGGAAGTAAACAGATCAAATATATTAAAATAGTCAAAACCACAAGTTTGATATTTTTTAATTTTCCTTTTAGCAAGTCATTATATCATGTTCATAGGCAAAGGCAGGCGGGGTTTCCAACTGCCCAAAATGCTCTTCCCCCCTCCGTGATCCAGTTCAAAAGGCATCTTGAATCATGCTACAATAGCTGTAGTATCAAGGACGTGCGGTGAGGTCAATGGCTGGGGAGGCAAACATGGAGATGAGTGCTGGGAGCCTATCTCACCCCCCAGCTCACTGTAACTCTTCCTTCACTACACTAAACTTCAGTGTCCATTGATTCTACTACCTGCATCACTGTGTCTTCTCTTGCTTCTGCTGACTAAGCTCCGATCTCTAAATGTGCAGTGCATTTCCTGGTCACATGACACATCCAAGGTGTTCATCAGTAGGGCCACCATCAGGGGGGGACTGTCTGGACTACTGTCCCGGGCCCGGAGACCCCGTCAGAAAAAGGGGGGCTGGCCCGGCTCGCTGCTACCACCCACCCGCCCGCCACCTCGTCCCCGTTGTGAAAGGAGGCTGCCGCCCGCCACCAACGGGGTGCCTGCTGTCCGCCCCTTCTGGCTATGTAATTTTATCGTACATCGGCAGAAGCGGCGGACAGGCCACCCGTTCATGGCGGGCGGCGGTCTCCGTGTCCTTATCTGGCGCGTGTGATGTCATTACGTCACCGAACGGCGTGCGCTAATGGGGAAGAGGAGCCGCTGCTGCACCATCACCAGCCTGGCCCTGGAGCATAAGGGTAAGGTAAGACTTATATGCAGTCTGGCTGGGGGAGAAGGGGGTTGCTAGAACACTGTGCCGGGCTGGAGAGACATATATATATGCCCTGTGATCCTATATTTTTATAAAGCTATATTTGCTTCTTTTCCATTCCCATTCCCACCCACTAATTATAGGGGTTGGGTACGGGATGCCGGCGCTCGGGATCACGGCGGTTGGAATCCTGAAGCCTGCATCCCGACAGGGTTAGAATACCGACACTCTGTGTGTTATTTATATAGCACACACGTATTACACAGAGCTTTGTAGAGAAAATGTTGTCATTCACAACATTCCCTGTCCGAGTGGAGCTTACACTCTATATTTATTACAATATGTGAGCACATTCACACTAAGGGCCGTATTCAATTAGGTGCAAAAAGTCAGTTTCTGCGGAAAAGTATCGCAAGTGACGTAATTTCGCTATGCGAAAAGATTCCTCTGTAATCAATTCCGAAAACTTTTCGCCGGTGTGGAAACTCAATGCAATGGGACCTGCGAAAAAGTTTCGCCTATGAATAGGTGTCGAAAAAAGGTGCTGAATTGGCGTTTTGCGGTGCAAAACTTGCGGGAACCCCCCTGCACTCTTGGGACAGTCCTCCAAGGTAAACTGCGTAAAAAAAGTTACAAAAATTCTTTATATCACCCCAAAAAAGTACTTTCATTTTCGGGGCGAAAAAATCCAAAGTTGGGGGACAAAAATAAAAACTAGTAAAATAGACACCAGGGGAGTCCCCAAGTATACCCCAGGTGTTAAGTTTGCAGGTGCTTGCAGCAGGTGGTTATTTTACAATTTTATAAAACTTCACTTTAGCAACTAAAAAATATGCTAGCACCCATTTTCAGGTACCCCAAATTTGCTGGGACTACTTATTTTCACAAAAAAATGCTAAATAATATTCTTCACCACTTATGCAAAGACATTAAATAGCAGCTATTGAGAGCATTTAAGTGCCTCAAATACCTTCAGAAGGGATATTCAGGGGTATCTAGGGTGATCCCCAATGTCAGTGCATCTTTTGGGTGGTGTCAGCCTGATTTCCCCAAAACTGACAGCACTTTTCACATGTTAGAGTTTCGCCGGGTCCCGTTTTCGACGATTTCTGATTAAATACGGGGAAAAGCGGGCACGCGCATGATACATTTTCGCATTGAAAACCAGCGACGTCGGCGAAAAGTCCTACATGTGAAAAGTACGGGACTTTTCACCTCAAATTAAATATGCCCCTAAGTTTAGAAGTCAACCTTCCAGTATGTTTTTGGATTATGGGAGGGAACCTGAGCACCTGGAAGAAACCCATGTAAACACAGAGAGAACATACAGACTCCACAAAGATAGGGCACTGGTTGTAATCATAACCATGACCCCAGTGCAATAAGGCAGCAATGCTTGTTGTTGTGCTGCATATTGTTTTTAGCAGCTCTTGCCCAGTAGAATACAGTACTGCCCTTGCCCATTTTAAGTTACCTAATAGAAAACACTGATGATAACCTTCTCAGGCACAGTGATGTAACAGCCGGAGGATCACACTATAAAACCAGTTATATGGGAAACTCTAAGGGACTATAGCTGGCTCATGGCATAAGACTGCATACTGTATTGTGTTTGATATTCTCAGAAACTTCAGATGTTCCCCCAGGCACAAGGTTATTATCACCATTCTCCACATACACAGTATAGAATAGTGTCTCTGGCTGCTGGCTGACTGCGGGTTCTAATACATTCAGCACCACGGACAGCTCCTGCCGCGCAGCATTTCCCAGTTACTCTGTATGATCTGTAGGACAGAGCTTCCCAGCTCCCAGCACCGAGCATTGTGCACATCCCCGCTGATTTCCCTCTTCTATAGTTGTTCTCTTTAATTTCCTCTGCGGTCCCTGTGTGACCATCTTCTGTTCCCTGCCCTGCACAAGTCACCCCCTCCAGGGTTCCCTATCTGCGCAATGTAATGTTTCCTTCCCTATAACCTTTTGGAATGCTCTGATCTCTGATGATTACCCATTGCTCTGCTAATAGTAGGAAACTCCATGTTTTTTTTTTTTGCTCAGCTCCTGTTCCCCGCGTTTGGGATAGTTTATTCTGCTCCCTATTTGTGTGCACTCTGCATACATTGCCCCCTAATGATTGTCCCTCATTTCTGAGCACCCTTTGCCCTCTCTCTCTGCTCCCTACCATACATGCATCGTCCCCTAATGATTGTCCCTACTTTCTGAGCACCCTACTGTACCAGAAAGTGCTCAGAAAGTAGGGAGAATGGTGGTTACATACATTGTCCACTAGATGATTGTCCCTACTTTTTGAGCACCCTGCATACATTGTCCCCTAATGATTGTCCCTACTTTCTGAGCACCCTGATCCACCTCTGTGTGCTCCCTACATGTATTGTCTCCTAAGAATTGTCCCTACTTTCTAATCACCCTGATCTCTGTGTGTGCTCCCTTCATATATTTCCCCCTAATATTTGTCCCTACTTTCTGATCACCTTGATCTCTCTGTGTGCTCCTTGCATACATTGCCCCCTAATGATTATCCCTACTTTCTGAGCACCCTACTGCACCCTGATCCCACTCTGTGTTCTCCCTGCATACATTGCCCCCGATGATTGTCCCTACTTTCTGAGTACCCTAATCCCTCTCTACTTTCTGAGCATCCTTCTTGCACTCTGCTCCCTGCCTCTGTGCTCCCTGTCCCGTGTAGGCACAGTTTGGACCGAACCTCCCTCCCTAGTCACCCCTCTGCACCCCCGGGTCCCATTGGCCGGTGCACACAGCGCAGGGGGGAGGGCAGGGGCACCATCTGCCGCGGCACATGAGCAGATTACAGACACGAATGGGACAGCCCCCATCGGCGGTATTGTGTCTCTCTCCGCTTCCCTTCTCCAGTAGGAGTGCAGGGGAGGAGAGAGCCGCTGCCAATGCCCAGCCAGCACTCAGCTGCAGCAGCCTGATCCGGCGAGCTGCCCGGGATTACCAGGCTGCACAGCCCCGCTCCCCGCCGCCCATCACCTCTCCTCACCGCCGCCCGCAAACATGCTGGACCCGTCTTCCAGCGAGGAGGAATCGGATGAGATCGTGGAGGAGGAATGCAAGGAGGTGCTGGCCCCCAGCACTGGGGCCCGGCTCTCCCCCAGCCGGACCAGCGAGAGCTCCGGGGGGCTGCAGCCCAGCAGCAGGAGCAGCAGTGTCCGGCCCTCCAGCCCCAGCCCGTCCGTGGTCAGCGAGAAGGAGAAGGAAGAGCTGGAGAAGCTGCAGAAGGAGGAAGAGGAGAGGAAGAGGAAGCTGCAGCTCTATGTGTTTGTCATGAGGTGCATCGCCTACCCCTTCAATGCCAAGCAGCCCACCGACATGGCCCGGAGGCAGCAGAAGGTGAGGGGACAGTGGGGGTAGGGCTTGTATGTATTGTGTGCTCATCCATCAGCAGTCTAGCTGCTGCAGAACCTCTCTCTGCTAAGTGATGCACAACTGAGATTGATGGGCTGGCAAGAGGTTCTGCAGCAGCCTTGCACTAATGGTGGGGGGAGGTGTGGAGGTTGGACAGCAGTGCTCCCATACCTCTACCTCTCTCTCTCTATCCATCTCTCTCCTTTTGTTTTTAGTGCAATACCAATAAGTACAATGGATGAGATGTGCAATGCATGCACAGTGCTGTATATCTGGGATGCAGGAAAGAGATATGATGGTCCAGAGAGTGATAACTTGATCTGGGAAAGACATGACTCTTACATAATGGTTGGAAGCAGTCAGTAACCTACAGGAGATAGCAGGGTCAGGACAAGTACCATTGCACGGGGAAGGAGCCAAGGCTTCCACTACTAGATATAGAATATTGAGATATAAGATGCTTCCTGCTGCTGCATATAGTACCAGAGCCTGGGATGCATTGATTTTTGCAGGGCGCATGTTAGCAGCAGAGTAAATCAATTGGAGCTATAGAATGACAGTATCTGCTGCGCCCTCCCATAACCCAACTCCTTCATAGGCGTCACCAGCACCAGGTCCATGCAACAGCGCCACCTATGGGCGAGCTGCCTGCACAGGAGAGAGATGCTGAAGAGAGCCTGATACAGGAAGGAATCATATGTTTATCTTGTATACAACAAACATCCATTCATATATATGCGGCTGCTTTTGAGGCGCCCCAGTAAAAATTTTTTTTTTTGCCTTTGGAACTCATAGCTGATATTGATTACCCATTGAGTAATGCAGCAGTGTAGACCTTTAGTGCATCCTGCTAATATGATGTGTTTCATTCTGTGTCCTAAATCGATATACATAGGTGGAATATGGCTGAATGATTACGGGGGTCAGTAAATCAGCTGTGAAATCCCCACAGCTCTCAGCACACAGCCAATGTCACTGGAATGGATGGAAAATAAAGGGACAGAAAGGGTTAATTGGCCGAGCTTCAGAGCCTGTGAAGGTGTCTGTGCGGTAATGGAAATTGTCAAACCTCAGTGTGTGACTTAACAATACATCAAAGATACTCGCTTGGGTACGGAACAGCCCCAGCCATAGCAGCATTGTCTTTGATAGTACAGCGTTAATGAAACCCCAGGCAGACCCCCTTGGAGCCAACTCTCCACCGTGAAGTCATTTGGGGCATGCAACTAAATGATGTGTCCAGTGATCAAATCAAGAAGGCAGTCACTTCATTTATTCTCATTCACTTTCTATGTGCATCAGGCCTGGATCTGTGCAAAGGTCACCTCGGTCTGGGCCTGGGGTGCCATGTGAACGGCTTTTATCAGACTTTTATGTTATTGTTTTAGTATTTATTATTTACTTGTAAAAAAATAAAATAAAAACATGGACCAAATTATTTCCATGTTATCCTTTTTTTAGGGATAGTTGGGACCATGAAATCTACTGCATTGGGCACATGGGGGGTTTAGAGCAGACGTGAAACGTACCATGGGGAAGAAATTAAAATCAAGGACTGTTTGTAATTGGTTTGTTTTTAAACATCAGAGCGGTTGTACATAGCAGTCAAGAACCCAGAACATGATTATAGTGAATGTCTGACTATTTCCTATATGCTTATTTATAAAGTTTCAATCATGAAGTAGTCTATATAGTAAGATACTGTGTATAATGAAAATGTATATAAGTTATAAATACAAATGCTTTCATGTAGCAAAATCATGAGGAATACAAAATTGTTCTCCTGAAGTTCACAAGACACGAACATAGCAATGTTTTAGTTAGTGTTCTATTTTGACTTTTTTTCTTGTTAAATATTGTGATAGTTACTGTATAGCATGTTATGACGGTACAGTAGCATCTATTTTATCTTTAGAGAAAATAATGCACATTCTTGTATTGCTGCCTTTGAACTAGTTTGAGCATTGACTTTGTATAGGTGCAGATTAGAAATGAGAGGTTCTGCAACAAAAGTGTTAAATACGGTTAGTTCCGTGCTGCAATTTCATTAAAGCTACCACTATGAATTTGTATCCTAATACCAGTGTTTCAGCGGTAAAGTTAAGTTCAGACATTTGTGCCATTCGCCTTGGAACTTGTATCTCATTGTTTTCTGTAATATAGCATTAATAGTTACTACCATAAAGAGATAATACCTGGGTGCTTTTCCTGTCTCTTGAGACATTGTTGATCACAGGGAATTGTTGCATGCCTCTTATATGTGTGATATGAAGGTTATGTAGACAATGAACGATCGTCTGACTGGAGCATTTGTCATGATACGGTATCTAGCTGTTAGTCACTCTCTGAATTTTTACTGCATATTGATACAGGCCAGCAAAACCCCCAGGTTCCATTAGCTGGCAGTTTAACTGATGGAGCACTGGGCCAATTCATTACAGTGACACCAGCACTGATTTCATGTGCACTGTATGATAGAAATCAGGCTGACGCTATTCTCTGGGAATGTGCCTGTGCAGATGTCACTGGCCACAATTTCTGCTAGTGATATAGACAGGCAAAGGCAGGAGAGGAGGGGGTATTGCAGGTGCCTGGAACACCCCATGAAGAAAAATGTATGGTATGCTGTTTTTACCACTGCGTAGTATTTGCACAGAGACTTATCAATGATATGTGCTTGATATGCTTTGTATGTAGATAATGCATGTAAATAGCATACGATTGGTTGATGATGGCTGGTGGCAATGAAAGTAGGATTACTCCCATGAATATTCTACCTGATAGAGGTTTAAACGTAATCACAATGGCATCTTTAAGTGCCTCCAACTGGGCCTAGGTAGTATATTGACTAAAGTGCGGGTATATAGATGTGTATGTGCTGCCCATAGCAATCATTCAGATTTTACATATTACTCGCACTTTAGTAAATATACCCCTAGGACTCAACAGGTTGCTCGGGGTATATTTACTGAAACTTCAAAAAAGGTTTGCAGTTTAAGTAGCCTTTTCAGTCAATCTCGTCTTGTAGCAAGGTTGGCTTTATAAATAGGTTGAGTCATCAAACTGAATACATTTTACTGTACTTTTCTGCAGTAGCATTACAAGTGGGCAGTATAAAGAGGGAACACTGCATTTTTATACACCACAAGTGTCACTGTCTAGAGGTTCAGTCCCTGTTTTTGCTATTGCATATCCTGGGCCCTTTGATTTATACACCTTTATACGGATATTCCGGTTGTTATATCTTATTTGAACTATCTGTGCCTGAGATGTGGTTACTCTGAGAAGTTTCAGTTGGAACTTTGAAGGCAGAGAGATACATTGTGGATAAGGAGGAGATTGGGGAATATATCAATACAAATATCAAATAAAAAATCAAGGACACCAGTGAGATAATAAAGCGACCTTCAGTTATATGCTCTTCTAGATATTTATTCTTTTGAAAACTTTTGGTATAAGAGATGCCATAGGAAGGTGGGTATATTTGTTTTCTTGTAAGTATAGCATTCTGATAAAATGTAAAAGTATTCTCCAAATAGCTAATACTGTTAATAACCTCTTCTTCAACTTTAAATATGCAAAATGTACATTATAATGCTAATTCATTATAAATTATATTAATATTTAAATAAGGATTTAAGGAGGCTAAGTTATTCCTCATTTGATAGCAAGGCACAATAGTCTACATGTTTTACAATTTATACTAATATAATAAGAACGTTGTGTCTGTTCCAAGTGGGCGTAAAAGCTACTTAAACGATTTTCATGGAATCTGCATCATTTTGTAGTGGAAACTCCTAGAAATAACCTGTAATTTGTTTCATCTCGATCTGTCAAGCTAAAGCTGAGCAATACCAAAAACAAAATTTATTGACATCATCAATGCAAGAGATAGGTGTGGTCCCATGCGCGCGGCCGGTAAGGGGTGGGGGGAGAGGTGCTTTGTACCCGCGGTCACTTGAATAGGATAGGCTACATATCAGTATGTGCACAGGGCACACAGTGACATTGGTGTGAGTGGTGGGTGAATAGGAGAGGCTACATATCAGTATGTGCACAGGGCACACAGTGACATTGGTGTGAGTGATGGGTGAATAGGAGAGGCTACATATCAGTATGTGCACAGGGCACACAGTGACATTGGTGTGAGTGATGGGTGAATAGGATAGGCTACATAGCAGTCTGTGCACAGGGCACACAGTGACAGTGGTGTGAGTGGTGGGTGAATAGGAATGGCTACATAGCAGTCTGTGCACAGGGCACACAGTGACAGTGGTGTGAGTGGTGGGTGAATAGGAATGGCTACATAGCAGTCTGTGCACAGGGCACACAGTGACATTGGTGTGAGTGGTGGGTGAATAGGATATGCTACATAGCAGTCTGTGCACAGGGCACACAGTGACATTGGTGTGAGTAGTGGGTGAATAGGATAGGCTACATAGCAGTCTGTGCACAGGGCACACAGTGACATTGGTGTGAGTGGTGCGTGAAGGCGCTGCTGCAGTCTGTGTAGCGCTGCTGGTCACGTGGGCCACTCCCGTAACAGGACCCCTATGCCAAGCAATACAACTAGAACACCTCAAATATAAAAAATAGTGACAGAAGTGAATTCATCATGGGCGAAGTTTATAATAAATGTCTCTGTATTACGGAGTCACAATTTTTTTCCCTAGATTTTCTCCCACTGTCTCAATGATTTGTCAGTTGTCCATTATTCAGAGTCTGTAGTAATATAAATTTAACACTGGTTACAGGGGGTACATTTTTATCAATCTAAATCGATGTTGTGTTTCTGAGGCTAAATTACACATTTGCTAATAGACAATTTTGTTTTTTTTAAGTGTTTGTAAATGTGTGATTTAGCCCTAAACACACAACATTGATTCAGATCGATTTGAAATTGATTACAATTGATAAAAATCTATTGAAATCGACCTTTAGTAAATTTACCCCCAGGACACTATTCTACCTGAATAAAATGTTCATGGTAGTTCATTTTAAGTAATATAAAGTAATTTATTCAGTTATGTTCTATGTTATGGCCAAGGTGAATTGTTTGAAATGAAACCAACTCTCTTTATAAATAATTACCTATAAAATCTAGCCTTAAATGATCTTTTGAGAATTTAGATAAGTTGGAGACTTCAACTATTTATGTCCCCCTGAGACAAAAGGCTGGGGGAGCCACTGCTACAGCCGACTACTGCGGGTGTTGTTTGGAGCATGTAAGACCGGTGTTTGGCTTGAGTTTTCCTGTTCCAGCTTGTACATTTTCTAGGTAAACGTAGACTTGGTACTACAATCTCTCATTCTGGGAGCTTGATTGCCTAATCCGATGTCAATGCTACTTGCTCATTTCCCTGCTTTCAGATTGTGCTTCTTACTCAGGCTGAAGCGCCTGAGATTATACGAAATATAAATGACAGAGTTTGCCTCCATGCTTCTGCTAATTGCTACCTTGTAGATATTTTAGTGCAGAGTGATATAACTTTCTCGACTCTTGCCTCCCAGAATTCCTCCATTTGCATAACCTTCCCATCTGCTATGCTTTTCTTTTGAAGCATGTACATAGGCCTTGTTTCCAAACATTGTAATATGCTGCAGCTCTGATTTCTTTCTGTTCCTCTGTTAATATGAAGTTTTCTCTGTAACTTAACTTGGTAAAATTTTTTGGAGATAACTATCATGATTACTTCAACCCAGTACGTCATTCGAAATTGCCCCCTACCACAGATTGTATCTCTTTATATTTGTGAGTTTCATCACTGACAGTAGCGTACTTTCAATACTAGGTACCTGTAGTATATTATGGGGTCTATACTCAGCCTTGGAGAGAGAGAGAAAGTGGATGGAGATAAAGTACCAACCAGCTTCTAACTGTCAATTTACAGGCTTTATTTGAAAAATGACAGTTAGGAGCTGATTGGTTGGTACTTTTTCTCCATCCACTTTATATTTCTCCAAGGCTTAGGAGTCTATTTACTAAGCTGTGTTAGGAGATAAAGGGAACGGTGATAAGGTACCTGCCAATCAGCTCCTAACTGCCATCTTTCAAACACAGCCTGTGACATGGTAGTTGGGAGCTGATTGGCTGGTACATTATCACCGTTCACTTTATCTCCTAACACAGCTTAGTAAATAGACCCTTTAGTACATAGACCCCTTAATCCTTCTGGTGAGTGTAGAGAATATTGTACAGTGAAGGTGACTTTTTCCTAATCCTTCTAAGGTTGGGTAACTATTTACATTTTACATTGGTCAAGGTGAAAGAAGAATCCTTTGTCATTAATACATAAACATCACCCATGTGATGGTATATAGTGGTTATATGTCCCAGAAATGTGCATTAAACAATTTGACTGGCAGGCTGGGTATAAAGTGTCTTTTTGCAGCTGTGTGGTAAATCTAAAAGAACTACAAACATTCATAGCTATATACATTTCAGGCACTTGATCAATACAGATAAAAGTTAAAATAAAGCTGTAATAGTGACAAAAAATATTTACTATCAGGGTTAATATATATGAAATGGCTTATTACACTTTTGCTACATAGCATATGTGTGTTGTTACATAAATGTATGTGTAATGATATGTGGTATACCTTTATTGCAACGTGGTATGCCTTTATTGCAACGGTGGTATGCCTTTATTGCAACGGTTTGCAGCCGGGATGTAGTTTAAATCCCAGCTGTCGGGATGCCGGTGCTCAGAATGCCGACACCAGTCAGAATCTTGCCGCCGGCATCCCCATGGTAACTAGTGGGGTTAGGGGGAGATTTTGGGTTAGGTACTTAGAGGGGGAGGGTTAGGGTCAGGCACTGGGGGGAGGGTAGGTTTAGGCTGCTGGGGGGGGGGGGGGAGGTTAGGTTTAGTCTGCGAGGAGGGAGGGTTAGGGTAGGGGTAACCCTGCCAGGATGCCGGCTTCGGGATATGGCCGCCGGGATCCCGTATGCCGGCATCCCGTATCCAACTTTTTACAGCTAACTGTATAAAATGTCTTAAACTGCATTGCGCATCTGTCCACTCCTGTTGGGTTTTGCAGAGCAAATCCTAAAACAATTTATTGACATCTTCTTAAATGCCCTGTACGCAGTATTCTCATTGGGGGTGATTCAATTAAGTGTAATTTGAATATCGCTGGGAAGGAATTCCCGGAGCTATTCAATTGCTGGGTGTTAAGTCGCGGTAACTGGCATTTGCGTAAACCTGTTAATCACAAAATGTGATTTAAAACTTTTCACTTTTTTGTGAAATTTAATAAAATCAAAATCTAAACATTAATTATTGTATATCTAGTATTAGTTTTTACAATTTCACAATATTTCCAATTTTAACTACCAACAGCTGAACCACCCATCAATCTGTCACGGGATCGCATGGATTTTTCAATCATTGCAATCCAACTTCTCTGTCCATAATACATGTGCCAATCAAATAATGTAATCCTAATGATCTATACAAGAAACCTAAAATGAAAGAATAGGAAAGGAGACAGGAAAAACTATTAGGGTGATAAATGGGGGCACTTGGGAGGTATTGTATACAGCCCTGACAGATCTCAGTAGTCACCGTTAAGCCATAAGGAGACATATGTACTTAGGCAGATGTGGCAGCGAATTCATTTATGAAAACAATAGTCATTTTCTTACTAGACAATACCATACTTAGTAGTTTCTGCCATGGAGAAATGTGTTTATAGTATATACTACATCAATACAAATTATTACATTGGTTTGTATAAGAGATGTTGATTCCTTTTTATCTTCTGCCTTAAGCTTTGTGTTAGCTACCATGTACATTACACTTTGGTGTATAATGAAGGGTAGCACGCCAAGCAGATGGTTGTAACAATTATGTAAGGTTTAATCTTTGTAACTTAAATAATGTATAGAATTTTATTGTGATGCATTTTTAATTACCCCATGTCAAAGTTGTAGCCTGTAATTTAGCCAATTTTTATGGCATGTACGACTTTAAATTTGCAATTTGCACTTGATAATATGGTAGTAACACAATTGTAACTGCATTTTATTGATTAAATAATGGCTTACACAGAATATGTAAGTTATTATAATTTCTTGCCCCTAATAGTACCTTTTGTCCCCGTATCTGTTGTGTGAAATAAACAAGCACATAAGATCAAACGTGCCAATATTTTTATTGTCCTGTCTGGGAGATTCTGAAGAAGATGTCTAGGTAGGAGGTGCTGGGGGTGGGGCTCAGTGAATCACCACATTTTGGCCATTGAGCAGTGGGGGTCAGGGACGTGATAACACAATTCACTGTAAATCATGTCACAGAGCCTTTACACCGCCCACTTCAGTTGGGGAACTTTTCTCCAAGGACTCCAGGAGAACTTTGCATAATTCGGGAGACTCCATGGGCGGAACTTCCGGCGGTGCAGACGGTGCTTTCGCACTAGGGCCCGCGACAATCAAGGGGCCTGCAGTCGGCGGCGTTATCAGAAAGCAGTACAGTACTAATAAAGAGTCACACTCACTCATTACAGTTCGAGGCATCCGACCGCGGGCCATGATGAAGGAGGAGGTGGTCGGGCCGAAGGAGAGGAGGGGGCCCCTCCCCTTCACATCCTCTACCTGGTACTCTAGACTGGGGTGACTATCTACACACTCAATCTCCCTCAGCTCCTTCACTGGAGTCCCTGTCCCACCTCTCCTCTGTGTCTATTGTACTACAGCTCCTATCCCTGACTGAGCCCCACCTCCTAACCCTAAGTCCCTGCTACCTCCTCTCCTATTTCTATTCTTCTACACCCTCATATCCCTGCCCGAGACCCCACCCCCTAACCACGAGTCCCTGCCCCTCCTCTCCTCTGTCTCTATTGTACTACAGCCTCCTATCCCTGACTGAGCCCCACCTCCTAACCCTATGTCCCTGCTACCTCCTCTCCTCTTTCTATTCTTCTACACCTCATAACCCTGCCCGAGACCCCACCCCCTAACCACGAGTCCCCGCCCCTTCCTCTCCTCTGTCTCTATTGTACTACAGCCTCCTATCCCTGACTGAGCCCCACCTCCTAACCCTAAGTCCTTGCTACCTCCTCTCCTATTTCTATTCTTCTACACCCTCATATCCCTGCCCGAGACCCCACCCCCTAACCACGAGTCCCCGCCCCTCCTCTCCTCTGTCTCTATTGTACTACAGCCTCCTATCCCTGACTGAGCCCCACCTCCTAACCCTAAGTCCCTGCCACCTCCTCTCCTCTTTCTATACTTCTACACCTCATAACCTTGCCCGAGACCCCACCCCCTAACCACGAGTCCCCGCCCCTTCCTCTCCAGTCTAGGCAGGTGTCTCCTTTCATGTGCCATGGAGCTCAAAAGGGGCCAGTGGAGGTGTGAAAATGTTTTAGTATTATCTAGGGGGGTGGTAAATTTATGCAATGGGGAGGGGTGTATTTTTTTTTTTCGGGAGGGGAGGGGCATTGCTGTGTGTTTTAATTCTGTCTGTGGTGGGGGTGGTGTATTAATGTAGTGTGTGTGAGGGTTGTATAACTTATATGTCACTACTGGTCTCTGCATTATCTGGCGCTCACAGCGACGCATTCTGCATGATATGTGGTCATTTCAATGTTCTCTGCATTACTTGGCAGTCACTACAATGACCATTATTTTAAATGGTCGTGGCTGCGATGTTCTCTATATTATATGGTGGTCACAGCAACACTCGCTATATTATATGGTGATCACTGCAACACTCTTCATTATATGGTGCTACTGATACCCTGTGTGCTGTGAGGACACACCACCTTTCCCACAAGACAACGGGCAGTCTTTGGGCACACACCTACGGCGTGCTCAAAAACTCCCTGATTTGCAGTGTGTGTGTGTGTGTTGAGAGTCAAAGCATATTGTTGCACCTGGGCCCACCACTCACTAGTTCTGCCACTGCTCCTGGGCTTTCCTGGAGAGTAGACAAGTGGCAGAACTACCATCAGTGCTGAGGGTGTAGGTGCTATGGGGCCTGATTCTTTCAGTTAAACTTTTATATTTAGACTTTATTTGGTTTGTTAGCACTTTTACTGTGCTTATACGAAGTATGGGAAGGAAAGACATTATTCTTCTAAGCTTCTGCGAATTGCCCAACACAGATACCAAAGCTGCTAGGATACACTGTTCACTAATATGACAACTTGTAGGCTTACCCTCTTTAATTTTATATGTTGCAAGTCTAACTGACAGATCGCACTTGCAGTCTCAGTAGCAGCGGCCTGCGGATCCTCGCTGTTAGAGCCTTATTGATCAGCTCATGATCTCATCTGACTCCACACGTAATCTGCTGTTCATACCTCCGGTCATATTGGACAATTACTCCGCAACTCACATAAAGAATATTAAAATCCATAAATGGCTGAAAAATGCATGGTCACTTATATGTATACCGTTGCCTCATCAGGACGGACATGCTAAGCATATTCAGAACATACAGTAGATAAATGCTTTTATGCATAATTAGCGCCCACTAAAACCTGAACTTATGCATGCTTAGTGAACTACTATTAACATTCAAACAATACATAAAAGCAAACCTGCCAACTTGTTTATTTTGTACTGTGGTTCAAAAGTAGATAATATTTCAAAAAGTTAAAAAAATTAGACATGAACCGGTTCGATTTTGGCACTTATCCTCCCACCAAGTTCGGATCTCAGGACCTGTCACGGACATCTGAGATATTTGTGAAAGATGACCTTTTGCCTCATACTGAGATCTGAATTTATCGGGAAGATCCGAGCCACAACCTCATCTATAAAATAAATAGCTGGTCGTTTAAACAGTTAACAGCGCAACATACATTGAAGTCCCAGTTATCCAGTATACAGATGTGTCCTCATACACCAAGCCTCAATACGCTAAGCAGCGCGGGATGCCTGGCGCGAGCAAACTGCGCCAAGCAATATAGTGTAATAACCTTTTCTTTAATTTTGCATCTTATTCGCACCACGAATGCAGCGAAACTCCACTCAGTCTGTGCCAGGGACGCTGGGCTGGGACTTTAACCGCACAGATATGAGTTTTAAATATGTACAAAGTCGCAGATGAAAGAAACATGGCATGAACAAAAAAACGCAAACGCTACATCAGAGCACTTCGTATACAGATTCAGACTCGGTCGCACACCGATGTACAAGTGTTGCATGTAAAATAAATTGTGCAGACTCATTAAAGGGTTTTCTTGCATATTCAAGCTAAAAAGACACGGCGCATGCCAGGTGGCATAGCACCTGGCACGCCGAGGAGCGCTGTTTGACGTGACTGCGGCAATATTTTATGAGGTCACTTCTGTATTATACAGTGTCCATTCCCAGCAGATACAGAGGCATGTCAAGACTATTATTATATAGCTCTGTGCCTAGCAACATTTTAAACCTTTTCATCAAGTGTAATAGTAATAACACAGACACAAAACACTTTACAAATGTTCATTAAAAAAATACAAAGAGAAGCAAAAAAACCCCAGAAATCATGGATTGTTCTCTTCAAATTAATTGCAAACCGTTATTACATTGAGTTTTTTTAATACAAGAAAAATGTTTCTTTACTTAAAACAGCAAGTTGAGTACCCTTTTAAACATGCATGTTTCTAGCTTTTGTCCTATAAATCATTACCTCCTTTCAAAATCTCTCTGGAGAACAAACAAAAATGGCTGTTTGCACAGGATGTTGAGAAATGTGGAAAGGAAGTGTCCTGGCTAACAGCTGATCTGTGATGTCCACATTCCACACTCTGGAATCCTTCTAAATGAACACACAAGCTGACTTAAAATAAAACTTAATAGCTGTGCAGCAAATTGATTAAACATATCAGCTTTCGCCAAAGGGATGTGACATATAGCTGTATGAAAATGACGCCGTGATGCACGTATAAATATATATATATATATATATATATATATATTATTATTGGTCCTGTAAGATATTGCCACAATAAATGTATTTGTTGTATGTCAGGGACTTCACACTATTGGGTTAGCCAGGGTTATTTTTCAATTTGTGCAGATATCATGCTGGGCCTAAGTACACATTACTTATGTCGAAGTATATCATGTGACTCAATAATGTAAAAGCTTTGTCGTATGTCAACTGGATGATAGAATGTATTATTTATGGAATATTGCAATCCCCAATGTAAATTATATGGATACCGGAAGTCACTCATATCAAAGCTTTAGGTTGGGGCCTGAGAGCTTTTATACAGATTAGAAAACTGCGAGGCGAGTCCGAATATCAGTAATAATTTATCTTACGGAGTGCATGTTCCAGATATAAACAGAACTGGGGTGATGACATTAGAAGTCCCTGCTTATGCATATATTACTGTATGTACAGATGTTTATACATATATAACCATCATTAGCGTATAAACACCCTAGCAGCTGATGACAGCTTCTGCTCCAAATGCATAATTAATAACCATTAGACCTAAACATTCTATAAATATAAATAGCGACATGAGACATACATTAAGTGGCATGAAACATTGGTCAGCTGTATTATATAAATAAGATAGTTTGGCAGAGAGGACCGTCTGCTAATCAGTGGAGCCACTTAAACACAGGTTCACTTCGAACAACATCAGCATGGGCTAAATGCCATAACAACAACGGCAGAGAAGATGTCTCAGATTCCTATGACCCATACTAAGGCGGATCTACTTACCACAGTAGGGTGAAATAAGCCTACCCAGTGTACTGAAGCGGAGCGCACCGCACCAGTGCACCAAGATGGCTACTGGTCTGCCCTGCTTTCCCGCCAACCACTCATAAAGCTGATGAATAACATACAAAACATAGGGGAGGGACGAATTCAGGAAACAATGAGACAGGTCACAAGCCAACCACCCACTACAAACCAGACGACACAGCCTAGGCTCACCCTCCAAATAGCCATAAAACTGATACAACTGCCACCATATAACAATAAAACAATGGAGATAACAATGGAAATTACATTTTTGCACACAACCTGTCACAGCCTTGGGGTTTATAGTCCGTCGAGCTTTCTTCAGCCCTCCGTTATGTTTATATTATAATCAGTTATGTTGCTATTATTATTGATGTTTTGTTGATTGGGATTATTTTTTTTATATCTGTGGGTGAGGGGCTTAGCATTCAAAAAAATAAGAAATATTTCTTTAAGCAAATGATCGCTGTATTGTACATTTCCCCGCGAGGTCTCTGTACTGCGCCATTTTGCAAGTGAGCGTCGACTATCTCTTTTATGCATTCCAACAGATCAGAGGAGAACAATGACTATTTCTGGCTTTAGTCAATAGTCGCCTAAAATGTTTACCAATTCCAAACAGCAGCAAGTGAGTCTGTAGCACAATGTACACGAGAAATGAAAGGAGATTTAGTCATTTTCAAGGTAAAAAAATGATATTGTTCTGTGTCCGTGACCTCTCTTGCTGTCAGTGTCTACTGTATTTATTAATGTTTGAAAGGATAAATGTGTATGGGAAAAATACATTCCATGAACCTTTCTGAACTTACAACAATGTACCATCCACTCGGGACAGAACAGAAGCAGAGTGCTCTAACCTTGCCCCTTTTGGGAGTTACTGGGCGGCTGCAGTGTCTTTAGGGAATCCACATTTTATATCCGCCTGCTCAGTATCTGTAGATTTTGGTTTCTAGCGGAGAAGAATTTAGGTCCGAAGCTGCAATAGCCTCATCCTTGTCAAAAGACTAAGGTGGCATGTGCACAAAAATACAAAGGATGTAGGTCTATGGACAGGTGATGTGGCAGAAAAGAGGCCGATTACACAGGCATGTTCGAATCATGACCTTTAAGGAAGTTTTATGGAAGCCGGCCTGTGTTTGTGAAATTCCATTGCCAGAGTGCTTTATAAGTGGGGATGCTCAGAGGGAATCGTTATGATTTACCGCCGGACCCATGCCCGGTGGTTGGAATCCCGACAGCAGCATCCCAGCAGAGGAGGAAATCCCGATCGTCCCCAGGTAAGTATGTACTAAGTTATTTCTACCCCCTAACCCTTACCCTCCCTTAGGGGTGCCTAACCCAAACCTGCCTCCCCAGTGCCTAAACCTAACCCCCCTTCGCCGCCTCCTAAACCTAAGTCCCCCCCGGGGGTGCCTAACCCAAACCCCCCCTTCCCCTAGCCTAAACCTAACCTTCCGGGGGGGTGCCTAACCCTAATTCCCCCCCAGGAACCCTAAACCTAACCCCCCCCCCCACGGCTGTCCACGCTCGGTACCCGGCGTCCCTTTGATAGGGATGCCGGGCATCAGGTTCCCCGCGTATGTCTAATGTCAGGCGTCAGCATATCGACGCCTGTCTTTAGACCCTTGACGGGATATGACAGTCGGGAAGCCGGCTGTCGTGATTAGGTACGCCAGCTTCCTGACTGCATACCGTTCACAACATGGTATTTATGGGGAACGAGGCAGTAGGTGGAGGGGGGAATCTGGCTTTGGGCTGTTGGTGGACTCCTTCCTACTTTCCTCCTTTCCTTTCCTTCCCGGTATGAGCAGAGTTTGGGCAATGGGGCTACCACAAAGTGGGAGCAGGTGATTGCAATGACCAATAGGTGCCAGCTAATGTCAACCTTTTTGTCACTAACCCATAGGCTATTGACAGTTTTTGAAACTCTCTCTTGGCGGCCCTATATGCGATATTATGGTCAAACTGAATATCTGTGTTGGAACTTAACCTATTATTAAAATACTCACATAGACAAACCCTAAAGTATCTGGATCTAACTAAAAAATATACCTTGAAAGTTTTTGTCGGAGAACTTGTGAAGATCCTGCACTTTTGAACCACAGATAAGGTATTTTGGGGTCTATTTAGTCAAAATGACAAAAAGCTATACAAAAATATTGGCATGTTTCACCCTCTTGATTTCCCTATATTTATATGAATATGCAGGCCTGGACAGACCATGCGTTATTGGATTGTCCTGGTGAGGAGATAACTCCCATCAGCAAAGTCAATGGTAAATGAGTAAGACATCTTTAATCAGTCACTAAGAGTGGGTTGTAAAACACACTTGTAGTCAGCCACTGCGCATTGCGCCTATCCTCTCATGTGCAGGACGAGTCTATTCAAGCCCCAAAAACAGCTCACAGGCTGCACTTAACTGGTATATTTTTTGGGTCTGGTAAGAAAATAGCGTTCCCGCTAGACTGTGGGTAGGGCAGGGTGCTAAGGGGGCAGGCATGGAATCTATGCGCGCACACTTCGAAAAGGCGGCATGGCTGACCAGGGAGGGGGCGTGTCATTATGACACTTACGGATGTGCTGGGCTTCCCCCAAGCTCTCCCCTAATGGTGAATCGATGCCAGGCGCATTCCCATGGCGTCTATTCACCCGGCGGCAAACAATCACCGTAACTCTTCCCACCTGCGGGACCCTGGGTGGGAAAGGCACATGGCAGGCTGTTTTAGTGAAGCACCGATAAAAGGGCAGGG
This sequence comes from Taudactylus pleione, assembly GCA_031769625.1. Lineage (NCBI taxonomy): Eukaryota > Metazoa > Chordata > Amphibia > Anura > Myobatrachidae > Taudactylus > Taudactylus pleione. Next base: position 9,238,533 of record JAUIMM010000134.1, read on the forward strand.
TACATTTTGCCCTTTTAAAATTGGGCAGGGCGCAGATCCCCGCTAAACCAGCCTAGTGGGAACACTACCGATAAACTGCCTGTTAACGGGTGCTAAAACCCTGTTAAAGCATAGTTCCATGAACTTATCACAGATCCTATGCGTTAACGCCCGTTAACTTGTACTAACGCCCGTCAACACATTAATTTGATGGGTGTTAAAAAGGGTCTCGGGTGAAAAAGGGACTTTAATTAAACAGCCACGGGTGTTAAAGCTAATTGAATCACCCCCCCCCCCCGCCCCCCCAAAGCCATTAATAAAGATATGGAGAAACTGAATGGATCACCTGCTGCCAACATTCCATGCCTGCTAGCATGACCCTTTTGTCCATAGATGTATTGCTCATTCATTCTCAGTGAATTGATAGGCTGCATTGTCAGTGATGTCATTGGTTCCTTGTAAATTAATAGGTTCTGCCCCCAGTGATGTCACTAGATCTTAGTTTTGTGACTGGTTTCTGGCTCCCTTTGATGTTTTCCTCTAGCACCTATCCCTCAAATTAAATTCCGCTCTGTGATGACAACAGGATTATCACTTGAACAACATATGGACAGATATAGTGAAGAGATGTTCAATAAATCAGTAGTTGTCTTATTGCATTAAGTGTCAGCTCTTCATCCATCGATCAGAAGTTTGTCTGATGCCACAAGATTTGTAGATTCCCAGCTAATGCGCGATACGACAGTCAGCCGCATGTTTGCAACTTGCATGAAAGTGAATCACCGCAGAGATTTATTGAGGAAAGCTGTAGAGAAAATAATTGCAAACTCCATCATATGGAAAGTTTTACTACAAGAGGAAAACATAAAATATAGTGTTTTATTGAAATTGTCATGTTAGATCCAGAAAAAAAGAATCACTGCTTAGAATGTTGTTTACCAGTAAATATAATTATACAGCAAAATTTAAATGGGATTCTGTGTATTTGGCCACAAGCTAAACTAATAACCCTTTTCCACCAAAAACCCAGCTCCAACCCGGGACACTGAGCATGGGTAGGAGTCGGGTTTTACCTCTTTCACACCGGCGGCTGGACCCGGGTTATTTCCCGGGTCTAGTCGTTCACAGTGGACCAGGGTCTTCTGGCGTTACAGAGGACGCTTGGATATGATGTAGTCTCCAAGCGCTGCTGAAGCCAGCCAATCCACTGGTTTTGCTTGCACCGTTTACACTGCACCGCTATATGGGTACTTCCCGGAGTCGGATTCCTGGGTCACATGACCTACTTTTCTTTTTCAAGGACCCTTTTACACCGAGCCACGACCCGGGTAAACCCGACAATAACTTGGGTTATTGCGGCAGAGGAAAAGGGTACTAATTACTGATTAACTCAACAGCATGTAATGAATTAAATAATGTAACCATATTAATGTATAAACTAATGAGGGACTATCAAGGGAATCAGATAATTACTTCAGCCAGGTGTTACAGAAATTACCATCACTACATTGTCAAGAAATTGGGTGTAACATCACTGTCTAATGTACTTTTACATGTTTTATGTCATTTTGTATTTAGAAAAGCTTAGTAAAGGTTGCATTTAACTTAAAATTCAGTTGTATGAGTCTTATAACGATCCAGGTTTGAGGGGTATTCTTGGTTGAGCACAGATGGATTAATCTAAATGAATGAAGTACTAATGAAGTCACCGGTGCTCAAACAAGGATATCCTTAAATCATGGACTGTTAGGATGCCCTGAGGACCGAGTTTGTGAGTCACTGGTATAAGAGATATTTGTCGTTGAGGTTAATTATAATTATAATGGAAGTAAATATTTTTTGCAAATCTTAATTCCCTTCAATAAACATGACATGCCTCGGTAATTTTCGGGGGCGTCACCTGACGGAAAACCCAGTATTCCTGGTGCACTGGCTCAACAGGGGGCGCCGTGTTCCTCTCAGCCAGGAGCAAATCCAAAGGAGGGGGGTGCGATCAGTGTGACCACCTGCCCACCCGCCCCACCAGAGGAGACTGCTGCTTCTACTGATCAGCCTCCCTGGTCCTATCGCAGCTCAGCACACAGCAGCGTGTGCTGGGATGAGGAGACAGTGACAAAACCACTGACAGGTAAGGGAGGCGGAGTGGAGGGGGGGGGGTGTCGGTCAATATTCCGCCCCCCCCTCCCGCCACCCCTACCACTATTCTATTTGTCGCAAAAACAGCAGCTTTTTTGTCTAACATCATCGCCAACAGCTATACTGTAACAACATACTTGGGACTTCAATGAAGAGATCCATTAACTGTAGGGCTAGCATTGCTGGAGTACCATTGTTGGAGAAATATTGTTGGATATTAGTTTCCATAATCAGCTACACTGTATGGAACTAATACTATTTTTTTATATATAGGATTATGTTTCAGCCAAATGTCAAAGACACCTTCAGGTCTTCCTCATGTTCAGTGTTTAAATGTTCTAATCAGGGGGAAATGTATCAAGATGTGGAGAGAGGTAAAGTGCCAACCAATCAGCTTCTAACTACTGTATCTTTTACAGACACATCAGATCATTGTATCCCAGGCCACCCGACACCCGATGGAATGTTATATCAAGCAGCCGTACACACTGCACGATCCGGTGTATGACCGCGAGATATACCCTTCCACATGATGTGCATCAGATTAGACAATGTTGCTGACGACGCATGTGAACACGCAATTGAGGGTACACACTGAGCGATGTGGACGATATTTCCTTCCGATTTGCGTCGGAACAATATATCGTCCAATATATCGTCTGACGTGTACCCGGCCTTAGTATGTTTATTGGTCTACGAATACTACACTAAATAAAAAAAAATATGTAAAATATTATACTTTCATTCCAACAAAGTTGTCCATTAATAAATGCACATGCCTGTGTTTGAAATAAAAAAAAGTCATCCTTCTGTATACTAAATATGGAGGATATCTAAAGATTGGAGGGGAGATGTATCAAACCTTGGAGAAAGATAAAGTACAAACCAATCAGCTCCTAATTTTACATTTTTCAAACACAGGAGGAGATGTATGTAGGAGTGATAGCAGCCAAATTTGTAACTGTGCAAGTTGTGCTGCATTTACCCCTTTCTTATATGTAATAATGCAGGGTAGTGATCAGAATATCTGGCCCTGTCATTATCGGCACCGCTATACCTGGATAGGGTGTCGATCTGGTTTGGCAATGTCAGTGGGACTGACCGTTCTGACAGCTGCAGCTACACCTCTTCATGGCAACGGTATTCCCTGATGGCAGTGGCCTCTTTCTGAAGGATAATCCAACTTGCCACATGGAAATTGTTCAGGAATGGTTTGAGGAACATGACAAAGAGCTCAAGGTGTTGACTTGGCCTACAAATTCCCCAGATCTCAATCCGATCGAGCATCTGTGGGATGTGCTGGAAAAACAAGTCCGAGCCATGGAGGCCCCACCTTGCAACTTATAGGACTTAAAGGATCTACTGCTAACATCTTGGTGCCAGATACCACCTTCAGAGGTCTTGTGGGGTCCATGCCTCGACGGGTCAGAGCTGTTTTGGAGGGACGAGGGGGGACCTACACAATGTTAGGCAGGTGGTTTAATGTTAAGGCTGATGAATGTATACCCACATCTGCACAGTTTGGCTCAGCAAAGTGTCAAGTTAACCCTTCTCTAGGCGAGTTGTGTTCATGCAGCTAATTATTACTCAGCTGCCACAGTGATAATATATGGGTAAATTGCAGAAGTAAGGGACCTCTTTACAATAAATAATTTTAAATAGCAACTGGGGGTTTGATAATAACATGAGTTGCATTCGGTTTCAAAATAGGATAAGGTTGAATTCCTAACAGACTTACATCTAACATTTTGTTATGCAAAATAAACTGCAGGAGAACTGTGCCTTTGTATGTTGAGCCACCCACGGTGTACTCTATGGGGATAGCATTTAACTTCTTGTCAGATGGTTGAAATGTTAAATGACTCTGTAGGTTCACGCCTCAACATGGGAAATGGGCTTTAAAAAAAGGGAAGTGATAATGTGTCATGATGCAATTTATCACACACTTCAAAATGAATATTAAAACTTTCTGAGCAGCCTTCTATTGCATGGGCACAATTATTACACTTGTCCTAAAAATATAATTCATTTTATTTTTTATCTAAACAGAGTGAACAATTGTATAAACAGGCTGAGCCTGATTTAGAACTAGAGTATTATTGTGACTTTTCTGAGTAATGTGCATTAAGATATGTGCAAATTTAAATTTAGCATTTATAGTTCCAGTGCAAAAATAAGTCCATCATCGTCATTGTTGTGGAAGCTTTTCCCAGTCCTATGGGACACGCAATAAGGAAGGCGTATACTAAAAACACGTGTAAGTCCAAATCGGGCATGAATAACTTCTTCTCTACTGTGAATACATGTGACCTGCCTCTCCAAACACATGTGGCCGCACCTATAGGATATATCCAACTCATAGCATGTCACATGCTGTACCCATCCACAGTGCAACAAATTGACTAATGCTTATGCTGGGTCAACACTTGTCGATCTGTTGCTCATTCGATCAACAAGCGATATATCGGTAGCGGATCGGCAGGTGCGTACACCCAATATGTCTGTGAACGACGTTGTTCACAGACATATCAGGTCGACCCTACAGTACAGCCGATGACGATATTTCTGAGAGATATATTGGTGCATCTGGCTGTGTGTATTGGCAACCCGCCAACTGCCCGTACACTGGCTTTAGGGACCACCGACACTGATATCACAACTTGGTGGTCAAATGTAAATGTTCATTCAGTTGTGATGTCAGGCCAGACATAGGTATGGAACCATGGGCATGGCCGGTAAGTGGTGGGGGTAGAGGTGCTTTGGGCCCATGATCACTTGAATAGGAGAGGTTACATAGCAGTCTGTGCACAGGGCACACAGTGACATTGGTGTGAGTGGTGGGTGAATAGGATAGGCTACATAGCAGTCTGTGCACAGGGCACACAGTGACATTGGTGTGAGTGGTGGGTGAATAGGATAGGTTACATAGCAGTCTGTGCACAGGGCACACAGTGACATTGGTGTGAGTGCTGGGTGAATAGGATAGGCTACATAGCAGTCTGTGCACAGGGCACACAGTGACATAGGTGTGAGTGGTGGGTGAATAGGAGAGGTTACATAGCAGTCTGTGCACAGGGCACACAGTGACATTGGTGTGAGTGCTGGGTGAATAGGATAGGCTATATAGCAGTCTGTGCAACGGCACACAGTGACATTGGTGTGAGTGGTGGGTGAATAGGAGAGGTTACATAGCAGTCTGTGCACAAGGCACACAGTGACATTAGTGTGAGTGCTGGGTGAATAGGATAGGTTACATAGCAGTCTGTGCACAGGGCACACAGTGACATTGGTGTGAGTGGTGGGTGAATAGAATAGGTTACATAGCAGTCTGTGCACAGGGCACACAGTGACATTGGTGTGAGTGCTGGGTGAATAGGGTAGGCTACATAGCAGTCTGTGCACAGGGCACACAGTGACATTGGTGTGAGTGCTGGGTGAATAGGATAGGTTACATAGCAGTCTGTGCACAGGGCACACAGTGACATTGGTGTGAGTGGTGGGTGAATAGGATAGGTTACATAGCAGTCTGTGCACCGGGCACACAGTGACATTGGTTTGAGTGGTGGGTGAATAGGATAGGCTACATAGTCTGTGCACAGGGCACACAGTGACATTGGTGTGAGTGGTGGATGAATAGGATAGGCTACATAGCAGTCTGTGCACAGGGCACAGTGACATTGGTGTGAGTGGTGAATGGATAGGCTACATAGCAGTATGTGCACAGGGCACACAGTGACATTGGTGTGAGTGGAGGGTGAATAGGATAGGGTACATAGCAGTCTGTGCACAGGGCACACAGTAACATTGGTGTGAGTGCTGGGTGAATAGGATAGGTTACATAGCAGTCTGTGCACAGGGCACACAGTAACATTGGTGTGAGTGGTGGGTGAATAGGATAGGTTACATAGTAGTCTGTGCACAGGGCACACAGTGACATTGGTGTGAGTGGTGGGTGAATAGGATAGGTTACATAGCAGTATGTGCACAGGGCACACGGTAACATTGGTGTGAGTGGTGGGTGAATAAGATGGGTTACATAGCAGTCTGTGCACAGGGCACACAGTGACATTGGTGTGAGTGGTGGATGAATAGGACAGGCTACATAGCAGTCTGTGCACAGGTCACACAGTGACATTGGTGGGAGTGGTGGATGAAGGCGCTGCTGCCACCGGTCTGTGTAGCGCTGCTGGTCATGTGGGCCATTCCCAAGCCAGGGCCCCTATGCAAAGCAATACAACTAGAACACCTCAAATCAAAAAAATGTTGGCAGAAGCAATTTCATCGTGGGCGAAGCCGCTGGCGACAGCTAGTAAGTTATAAATGGATACATTTCTGAAGAACTAATTTACGTTTTTTTATTAGTGTTTTAGAGGAAATTATGGAGTATAAAGCTGTTAAAGTGTGGATTGTAGACCGCATACTAACAATGGTCATCTTTTATTTACGTCTTTTAGTTTTATCCTGTTGTCCATCCCACCGGCCAGACTGCAAATCCTGGCTGACAGCGAGCATAGCTCCAGATGGGTGTATGTTGTCTGGAACAGATGTCAAGTGTTCTGTTTATAAAATTGTATCTATACAAGAGATGGAGAGCAGGGCAAATCTCTTTTACATTGTAACATATACATATAGTACACGGGTTGATACTAAACAAGAAAGGTACTAACCGAGCTTAAACAGAGCTGGGGCTGGGGTGAAAAATATTCACGTCATGCAAAACCTATGACATCACAGATGGCTCAGTCATTCAGCGGCTGGCTCACATTTGAGTCTAAGCACATTAGTAGTGATAGCAAGCGTTGGGCTAAATAGTTTCATAGCAGATTGAGGCAAATTAGCGTTAATGTTCGGACGGCATATGGATATCACTTATGGGTACGTATTTGCAGCATAATTAGCGTTCCCGCTAGACTGTTTTAGCTGTGTATGAGGACAGATGTGTACTCATATACCAAGCCACATGAGGTGCAAGACCTGGCACATGTGAGCCGCCAGGTACAGTGCGACTCGGCTTGCGCGAGCACCTTTTTCAACCTGTAATGCATCTTAGTCGCAAAGGGATGCGACAGACAGCTTGACAAGACTGCAATAATTACACTTGTATATCTTTGTGCGACTGAGGCTGTATACGAAGCACAACGGAATTTGGCGCGGAAAAAAGAGCCAGCCGCTGCATCGCAGCGATTCATATACAGAATCAGACTCAGTCGCACACAGATATACAAGACACATTTTCGGGCAAAATAGATGCAAAATAGACGCTCAGTGCCAGCCGCGTCGCACGGGACCTGTTGAACGAGAAGGGTTGTTTTGGCGTGACTGCAGCGATCGTGTATGAGGACACATCTGTACAGTAGATTTACATTAGCCGATGCTATCTTCTGAAGATGCCGTTATCTTAAGGAGCCAAGCTTGATAATCTGGGCCAAACCTCAATCCGGGGAGTGCGGTTTGTAGGGTATGTTAGCATGCATTCAGGCTTTGTTAAATTGCCTCTATCCTTAATCTATGCAGAATCCGCTGGTTTTACCATGGATAAATAGACTTTTTAGTCATTTGCAAAAATTGGAAACTCGCACAGGATCATTTGTGAAAACTGGCGCATAGGAAGAAAGGTGTTATAATACATAGGGGCAAATTCAATTAGACGCGATAAGCAAATTTCGGCGGAAATGTTTCGCTGATGACCTCATTTCGCCAGGCGAAAACTTATCTCTGTGTTCAATTCCAAAGACTTTTCGCCTGTGCGGAAAGTCAATGCATTGGTATAGGTGGAAAAGATTTGCCTATGAAAACCGTCGGAAAACAGTGCAGAATTGCGGTTTTGGGGTGCAAAGGTGGGGACACCACCCTGCATCAAAAATATCCTAAAAAAAGAACCCACCCCCGAAAAAATTACTTGAGAAAGGGGGAGAAAAAGTACAAAGTTGGGTTACAAACTCAAAAACTAGCAAAATAAGCTTTTGGGGGGTCTGCAAGTATGGGGGATTGTTTTATTGATTGCAGGTGCTTTGTGAAGGTGCGTTTTTCTCATTTTTAAAACTTCACTTTTGCAATATTTAACCATGTTTGCACGCATTTTCCTGTACACCAAATTTGCTGGGACTTTTCTCCAAAAAAACCTGCTAAATGCTATTGTTCACCACTTGTGCAAAGACGCTAATTAGCAGCTATTGAGAGCATTTAAGCACCCCAAATAGCTTCAGTAGGGCTATTCGGGGGCAACTACATTGAACCCCAATGTTAGTGCATCTTTTGTGAAGTGTCAGGATGATTTCCCCAAATCTGACAGCACTTTTTGCCTGTTTACATTTTGCAGAGTCCCGTTTTCACGTCCTTTAGGGCGACTAGCGGGGGCCGTGCAGACAAAGTTTTTGCCTCCAAAACACGCAAAGTCGGCGAAAAGTACGGCAGGCGAAACCTTTCCGACTTTTTTGCGTCTAATTAAATATGCCCCATAGTATTACATCTGAATTCTGCTTTTATTTCCTGAACTGTGCCAGAACCATAACAAAATCTGGTTGGTTGTTATTGCTTACAGAACAACTTATTATTTTTGAAGATGGAGTTAGCTACTGGAGTCAAACTCAGAATACGATTAGTATTCGGAATTCGATAGCACAATCACACGTCCTCAGACTTTGTATGGGTACTGCGGTGTGCTCTGATTTCGACAGTTATGCAGGAGATATCTAGATAAATAGGCTTTTTAATTAAGTTAAGGATAATCATGGAGAAACTGCTGTTTCAGCATGAAGATCAGGGTTAAAGGTTTGATAAATAAGATTCTAAGGGGTAAATTTACTAAAGTGAGCGTTTTTAGAAGTGGAGATGGTGCCCATAGCAGCCAATCAGATTCTAGCTATTATCTTCTAAAAGCTGCTAGTTAAATGTTAAGTAGAATCTGATTGGTTGCTATGGGCAACATCTCCACTTCTGAAAACTCTCACTTTAGTAAATTTTCACCTAAGTGTATTAAACTTGAATTTTCTGCAAGAGTGCCTTTTATTTCTTCATCGTGCAGAAAAAGAACAAACCCCGTTTACTACTATAATACTACCATTGTACATTGTTCATCTTTACAAGTTGAGTGATATGATCCTAAAGATTTTTGTCTTAATACTAATTAAATTTGATCATAAATAAGATAAATTAGCTTTTAAGGAGGCAAATTGAGGCAGCTGTGTGAGGCACTAGGGGCTCCATTTATAAAAGAAGCATATACCCTTTAGCGCTCACTAAAGGGGTTATGACATCCGTTCTGTATTTAACAAACAGCTGTAATCTAAGATTACCGCTGCTTGTCACAGCATTGTTCTCGCCATCTTTAGATGGCGAATGCGAAGTGGTCCCCATTGATGACATTTGGGGATCCGACGCTGTCCTTCCAGCCTCAGCGAAGTCTTCCGGGCACTGCCGTGTCCCCGTGTCATGCACGTGCGCAGACGGACCGTTGCATTACACAGTAGCGCGTCGCTGGCAGCAGGTGAGCTGAGGACCTCGCCGACGAGGAGAACTTCGCTGGACCTCGCCGGAGGGGTAAGTATTGATAAATACTAGTGGCGTTTTCGTTTGCATCACAGTGATACTAAATGAAAAATGCCGCTGGTTTAGCTTCGTTAGTAAATGGGGCCCTAGGTTTGGGAAGGCAACAAAATGTATGAAATTTCAATCAAATATTCTTGCAGCCTTAGAATATAGGGGGAGATGTATTACTGGGCGGTAAATGTCTGGACCTGCTTCACCCATTGTCGTGTGTAAAGCAGGTCCAGGTGCCGCCCGCATGTACTATCACCCATTTTGTTGTAGAGGGAGAGTGTGAATTCACCTCTCCTGCAAAGCGTACTCTCCCTCTTTTGGCTTCTGACCGGAGCTTGCAGAGAGTCTGCGCATGCGCCGGTTAGAAACTCCCAGTGGCACCCTCGACTAATTAAAAGAAAACACTTGATTGTTTTTTGTATGCACAATCCCTGGCTGTCGGTTCCAACAGCCAGGGACAGTGCTGTTTTGTGTAGCAACGACAGCTGCAGCTGTGGAAATCGATAGCTGCAGTTGTCGGAACGGTCAGTGCCACTGACCGTTCATACATTGCCTCCCCACTTCTGCACCCTATCTAGGGATAGCAGCATTGATAATGACAGGGGCGCATATCTGATCACTTCTCTGCATTACTACATGCAGGGAAGCAGTAACTCCAGTACATAATGTGCACAGTTACTGATTTTACCCCTAACGCCCTTCATACATCTGCCCCATAATGGTGTTTTCTGTGTATTTAGGCAATATAATAATGATAGACACCACAATAATTATACTTTATGGACAGATATCCATGCCTAAGAATTTATTTTTTTGTTGGTTGGTCTAGAGCACAGGTTCTCAAACTCAGTCATCGGGACCCCAAACAGTACATGTTTTCCAGGTCTCCACACAGAATCACAAGTGAGATAATTATCTCCACCTGTGGATGTTTTAAAATGTGTCAGTGAGTAATGAATACACCTGTGCACCTGCTGGGTGACCTGTAAAACGTGACCTGTGTGGGGTCCTGGGGTCCAAATATCCCGAGTTTGAGAACCTCTGGTCTAGAGCAGGGATTCCCAACCACGGTCCTCAAGGCACACTAACAGTCCAGATTTTAAGGATAGCCATACTTGAGCACAGGTGACTTAATTAGTACCTCAGTTATTTTGATTTAATCATCTGCGCATAAGCATGGATATCACTAAAACCAGGACTGTTAGTGTGCCTTGAGGACCGAGGTTGGCAATCACTGGTCTAGAGAAGAGATGGGCGCCATTTGCATTAAAATCTCCAGATGCAATATGACTCGGCAGTTCCGAGACACAAGCCTCCACGCAGCAATAGGTAGCCGCAAACTGCATTGTCTTGGCCTCTTAAGCCATTTCCTCTTCCCATCTTGTTAAATCATTAACCATTTGCAAAATAGTTGTTATGAATATTGATTATTTTCAAGAAAAATGAATTCCCAGGACTATGCAGGCAGCTCATTCCTCAGAGCAAATCCATAATGATCTATTTCATTTCTGACAAGCCAGCAGAATGATTATAAGATTCTGTGCTATGTGACCAGACTGCTCACTGTACGGCTTGCACAGTGCGCATAATATCACCGCCATCCGGTCGCTGAATGCCATAGAAACATTTTACAGTGCAGGTTATAACAGCATGGACTCCGCTAGCCTGGGCGAGAAGGTTATTTGTTTTGTGTACTGAAGCCCTTTTAACTCTTTACTCTTGTTACAGTTCCCTTTTATCAGTACAGATATGAAACAGATGTCCCCGAAGGGCACAGATGGAGTGAGATATAGTAACCAGAAGGAGCAAAAGAGTCATTTAGTGGAAATATATCTGACATATCTAAGCAAATAATCAGTACTGTGTATGCGACGGTCAGCGGTGATTGCATTCTCAGTTACAGGAATCAGGACCTTGCAGTTAATTAAAACAGTCTAGTATTAAACACCATATTTATATTAATTAAATAAAATTGATTACAGGCCATTCCATGAGGTTGATAAACAACAACCCAAAGGAGGTTTCCAGGTAAAATAACTCATTAGTATTATTATTATTATCTGTTATTTACAGTTTATGGTGCCACAAGGATTCTATACATGGGGATAAAGCTTACACAAAAATGACAAAATACGCAGGTGATCCAATCGGACAGTTACAGACAAGTTCACAAATACATTTTTGCAATACTTACAGATAAGTTCCCAAATGTACGTAAACATGGGCCAGCAGTGAGTGAGCCTTGTAATGTCTATGCATTCACTGCGGAGGCTCCTGCTGTGCTCTTTTGGCTCGCAGGCCAGCTTATGCACCGTGATGCTGGACCCCACATTGGCGTCTGTACTAAACCTTGGAGAGAGATAAAGTGAATGGAGATAAAGTACCGACCAATCAGCTCCTAACTGTCATTTTTGAAACACAGCCTGTAAAATGACAGTTAGGAGCTGATTGGTTGGTACTTTATCTCTGTCCGCTTTATCTCTTTCTAAGGTTTTGGACATAGGGCCTGGTTCACTACCATGTGCAACTGCGAATACGCACGCAATCTGTCGATTGTTTCACACTGCGCATGCGTACGCAGTGCACATGCGCGAAGCGGCCGTTGCGATGGGGACTGCGATCGCAGCGGCTACGCAGGCCCATCGCAGAGTGACTGACAGAAAGTGCCGTTTGTGGGTGGTAACGGGGGGCGTGGTCGGGGAATTTAGGCGTGTCCGTTGCAGGGGCGTGCGTAAATTATCCACTGCGATGCCATAAGCAGTCTGAGGTCTCGTAACATGCATGGAAGTTAGCAATTTGTGAGTAAGGGCTGGGCTTGTGCAAGTGTGCGCATGGGTCCGGTGTTACTCGATGTTACAGATGTTTTCGCTGTATTGCTAAAGTATACGGCTGTAAGTAAGGGGGAGTGGGTGTCCTTATGTTTGGCTGTGATCGCAATGCGAATGCAAACATTTACATATCACAGCTGATATTAGCAACTGTGTTGCGTGCGTATTAGCAGAATAGCGATCCGTGCTGAATCAGGCCCATAGAGCCCAATGCCTCAGAAGAGGGGAATGAGGGCCAGCAGAGCAGATTGATAAAACCTCCCCCAAATGATCCTGTAGGGCACGGTGATTGGGTGCTACATCCCAGTCAACTTGTCTTTCCTTCTATTCGGGATGGATAAATGTGCTTGAAAGATAAACATTTGTGAAAGATTTTGCTGGATAAAGTTACATCCTGGAAATTCGAACAAGATTATTTAATATCCATAGATTTGTATTACAAAAGCAGAAAAGAGCTGTTAAGTGAACATCATAGGGCAATATGAGAGGGAGAAGTTGGAGATAATTGTATATTATAAAAGAAGTCTGAGATAATAATGTTTTTTATATAGCTCTGTGGTGGAGATGTACTAAGCCTTGGCGAGAGATAAAGTGGATGGAGATATAGGGTCTATTTACTAAGCCTTGGATGGAGATAAGGTGCCAACCAACCAGTTCCTAACTGCCATTTTTCAAACACAGCCTATGACATGGCAGTTAGTAGCTGATTGGCTGGTACCTTATCACCGTTCCCTTTATCTACATCCAAGGCTTAGTAAATAGGTCCCAAAGTACCAACCAATCAGCTCCTAACTGTCATTTTACAGGCTGTGTTTAAAATAAATGACAGGAGCTGAGTGGTTGGTACAAAATATCTCAATCTACTTTCTCTCTCTCTATCCACAGCTTAGTACATAGACTTTATCTGCAGTAACCTGTTGGTGTGTTATTCTGGAGAGACTTTTTCCTCATTAGAGAGGAGATGTACCAAGCCTTGGTGAGGGATAAATTGGAGTCGTTGCCCAAATCAGCTTCTAACAGTCATTAACTGTGTCAGACAAATGGCAGAAGCTGATCGGTTGCTTTGCACAACTTCTCTTCTCCCTCCAAAGTTTGATACATCTCCCTGTGGGTGAGGATTAAAGTCGATAAAATGGTTATGACATAATAAAGTCACCAGTAAAGCTCCTGTTTGTTCTCCTCTGACTTTTTCCAAACTGAAGACTTTTGTCAGTCTGTGTCACGGATGATATTGAAAACGTATTCTGGCACAGGGCGCTGAAATTGGCGCGGGATAGCTCCTTCATTTTCCTCATTATGCGTCATTATGAGTATAAGGAGCCTGTGCGCTCTTGTACAGACAGACTTGATGGATCATAGGCTCTTTGTTAATTATTTCCCAGAGCTTCAAAGTTCCTGAGTCTGGTTCAATACAATCAAGAAAGTGTAGAGTGGTGACATAGCGCCTGCTCCTTCCTATCAGTGCCGCCATTATAAATCTCTGGCTTTCCGCACTTTCAAAAATGATTGAAACCACTTTTAGTTAATGGAAGTAGTGAAAAGGTCAATGACATAGGTATTCTTATTCCTGTGCCGCTGTTGCTTGAAAGAGAGAAAGTGATCAGATAATGATGGTTTCTATAGTTTGTGTGTATTATTAGTCATTGAAAGCACATAGGGCTCCATTTACTAATGAAATATAACCCCATTTGCGCTCACTAAAGGGGTTATACCATCTTTCTGTATTTAGTGAACAGATTACCGCTGTTTTTACAGCATTGGGCCCCATTGCTGGCATCGGGTGTGATGCGGGCCCCATTGCTGGCAACGGAGACCCAGCGGTGCCGTCGCGCATGCGCGTAACACTGGAGCCCCATCGCTGGCACCGCTAGGCTGCCAGCAACCCAGCAGAGGACCTCGCCGAGGACCTGGACTTCGCTGGACCTCACCGGAAGGGAAAGTATTACTAAATACTAGTGGAATTTTCGTTTGTATCACAGTGATACTAAACGAAAAAATTGCCGCTGGTATTTTGTTTGTTTGTAAATGGAGCCCATAAGATTTTAAAAAATCTTGGTCTCGTCCTATTCTCCCCCTAGAGCACCTTCTGCACCTTCCACCTGTGCCTTTATGGGAAAACCTTTCTCAATATAAAAAAGTTTCAAAAACACAAAAACAACACACATAATATAAACAGTCTTCTAGTCCCATGGTTAGTTAGGAGCTGAAGGGCCTGATTTAGCATTAAATGTAAAATTGAGATTTTTTTTTAATTTTTGCTCATACACATGAGTCTCTGCGGCGGTATCTTAATACACTTTAATAAGACATTACATCTTTCAGTATAGCGTGAATAATCATCAACTTATAAACTCGCTCAAGGCCTGTGGATGCATAAATTTCCGCCTCCTCAAAGTCACATATTACAGTTAAGTGTAAGGCCGATACGAGGAACTGTTGAACTTGCATTGTTTTTGATGGTCATCTAACATTTCACCATAAATAGACAAAATTTGTTGGGTTGGGTTGGTTTGGAGAACCATAAAGAATATTATAGTTACACTGTTGGTTTCATGATTGGTGATTTGTTCTGTGCAATGGAACAAAAATCTTTAAGGGCGACATGAAGTTTCCTCAAATTTGAGGCCCAGTTGGTAAGATCCAATTTGGTTCAACTTGGTCTGTGTTGTCAAATGAATGCTTCTCACATAAATAGGTGTGGGGATATTTTAAAGTATTTAATATACACTGAGTGGCCAAATCATTATGACCACCGGGATTAGAATTTTGTTGGGCCACCTTTTGCCCTTAATACGGCTTTCAAGAGCCTGATGTTTTACTTATGCGCATGCGTCTGAGATGCACCGTGCACGTATTTAGAAGGTTCCTGGGTGGTGACTAGGGTGGTGGTTTAAGTCGGCGGGCGTGCCAGTATCGCAAAGCGCACACCAGGGCTGGATTAAGGGGTGGGCGACATATAGAGGGGTCCCCCACACAGGGTCGATGTGACCCTGCCGAGAACAGGTGTCCAGCGGCACCTGTTCCCAGATGGGGGCCGGGCTCAGAAGCCGCGGCTGTTCTATTCCATGCAGCACATGTCCGTGACGCTGAGGAGGGACCTCAGGAGCAGCTCTGCCGGTCGGGACATCAGGTAAGAGAAAGCCTCTGTATGGAAGGGGGGTGTGGCTTGGAGGGGACCCCCACAAGCCTTAATCCGCCCTGGCGCAGACCCACTGACCCCAGCAGCCAAATACCATCAAACATTATGAGTAACCAAAGGGTTGCTCAGAAGTCCGTTGTTATGGCCGATTTTCGCTCGATGATGCGACTATTTGCGCATTGCAGCGGATTAGACTCTAAGTTGGTGGGCATCTAAATAGACATCCCATCGGCTGCAGCCTTAGCATAATTCAGCAGTAGTGGCTGCAACAGAAGTGTACCTGTCGACCTACTGTAGCTATCGATCGATTGACTGTTGACCATCTGGTGTCGACCTATTGCTTGTCGACCTTTTTACTGTCGACCGTTCATCTGGAACCCATCTACATGGTGTAAGTGAGAAGATTATTTGTAAGACCACATGACCCGTTTCTAATTCCTGTGTTCTGAGCACACTGGAGGCGTTTCACCCTGTTTGCAGCAGATAGCAAAGGTGTATTAACAGGCCTCCTGCTTCTGTAGCCCATACGATGTATTATGCGGCGCACTGTTCATTGAGAGGCCATCTGAATTGTTCCCTGATTGAGATTATCCACAGTTTGATGCGCTATTGCCTGTCTGTGGGACTGTACAAGTCTGCCCTCCCTCCATTCTACTTGAGCATCCAGTAGCTGTTTACGACCACAGGCCTTGCTCTCAGACCCAGTTTTTTCATCTGCTGGTCCACTCTGTGTACACTTTAACAACTGCCCCCCTCAGACAATTCCCCAGTGCAGCTGTTTTGCTAATGCTCCCACTGCTGCTGCAAGCACCAACAATCGTTCCACATTGAAAGTCCGTCAGATCGCGTAGTATACCCGTTATTTCACAAGTCTCTGCATACCTTCACCTTTCCGTTCTTCTACAGATTCAGACATCCGATGTCAGCATTATATACCGTAATAGCTACTTTGCATAAAATCACCTGGTCACGGTGGTCATAATAATTTAGCTACTCAGTATATAACGTGCAATTAAATATGCTTTGATGCCGGTGGTCAAACTAATTATGAAAGCAGATGGACCTGCACACATACACTTTTTCACAAGCATGCACTTAGTTTTGCCGAACATCATTTTTAGTTTTACATGGCAGCGTTCATAAGCTTTAACGCTTGATAAAATACAATTTTGTTCTATGGAACGATATCCTTTAAGTACACAGTGCACTATGCTGGAGGGAAACTTGCTAATAATTGGCTTTGAATGAACGCCTGTTGAAAGCGAGAACAGAGTATAAGGATATGTCCATGTTATAACCAGCATTGTTACTCAATGCCCATGTGAGCACACTGAACAATTACTGGGTATATTAGTCCTAGAGTGATGGTGATTTCTAATCAATGCAGTGGACTTTCCATGAGTGATGACAGGGCTGGATTTAGCGTGGACTGGGCTCAGGCTAGCTGACTCCTCAATAGGTTTTAGCAATTTCAATAATAGTGTTCTACAGCAGAATGTACGTATCTAATATTGTCATTGGTTCATTTAATGAGTTTAATAATTTTAATTTCGGATATTCAAAAATTCTAAAGGTGAAAAAAATCTTCACCAAACCTGTTTCCATGACGTTATCATCGTACACCGTACACCTTGACAAGGTGGTGATGAATTTCAGCTGCTGATGTGCCGTTTAGATGCCGAAATCTGATCACACTACGCACCCCAATGTTTCACCATGTTTCTGCCAGCCCCGCCGTCTTATAACTGATGTTGGGACAGTGTGGCTGATATGAGGCGCAGTCTAATGGTTGCAGTGGTCTACTTGCCCTGGCCTGGCCGGAAATTAGAATGTAATAGAGGACATGACACATGTAAGAGGTCGCATGGTGGGATGTACTTCCCAAGGTTAGTACATCCCGCCCACAAGCAGAGATGCATACAGTCGAGGTATTTTGCTTAACTGTTCCAATTCTCATAACAATGGGGGTGTGGTTGGAGGCTCTGGGCGTGGTTTGGGAAGATAATGGGAGTGGCTTAATTTGTAGCAGAAAGTTATTCCTAAGCAGTTCTGTATCTTGCAGCTGTGTGTGCTGTATGGAAGTATAATATATTCTCTGGCTCCCCTTGGTACCTTGGTACCTGGGCTCTGTGCAAATCCCGTTTGCCCACTCTAATGATCTCTGCATTGTTTCCTTATTCTTAGTGGCATGGGAACTGTTCTCTGGGCACGTCATTTTCTTTAAACTAGTAAAAGTATATACTGTGCAAGAAACATTTGCAGCTTGGGAATGTTGAACAGTCTGAAAAGGTGAAAATAAATAACCCGTTGGTTCTTATTTATACTGGGCACGCATTTATGCCAGCAGCACAGTTGTAAAAGAAGCGCCATGAAAGAGGGAGAAAAAAAAACCACATGTACTTGTTTATTTTCATGTACACATATCGAACAGTTTGTACATTTCAAAATAAGTGCGTCTGCATGTGAAAATATGTTCATAGCATGTCTAAATGCGGGCTGAAGGAGGAACCATTCATCATCATCAACGTGTAAACCAACCCGGGCAAGAATGTTCCTGGCACCAGCAATTATAGCTTGGGCTGGTAGCAACAACTGCGCGGGTCAAACATCATGTGGTCCCCCCACAAAAGCGGGTTATGCCACGCTGCGCTGGTAACACAGAAACATGCCCAGTGAGTGTTGGGATAATCTGAAAGTAGATTTAAGTATTTTTACTCTGTTACATTACTGAAAGCCCTGGCAGCCCAAAATTGCTTGTATATGTTGGCGCTTGTAGGACTATACGTAGAGGAGTAAGCAGGGGGAGAACTATGAGAGACAATGGAGGCACCTGCCACCGGGCTCCAGCTCTAAAGGGGCACCGCCTCACTTGCCCACAACATATTCACCCCACTTAGGGCTGTAACTGTGTGCCCGGAGTGTACCGTCACAGCCTCCCAATACATGGCACCACTTCCCGGCACCTGAGAAGCCACCGTACACTAGTGGAGAGCTCCATGTCAGACCATCAGCTGCTGCCTTTGTCTATCTATAGCCTGTCTGCATGCGAATTACTACATTGCAGTGTCAGTGGTTGTGACGGGGGGGGGCACCAACTTATAACTTGCCTCCGGGGCGTCTGGGATGAACTTACGCCACTGGGAGGAAGTTCATACCAGGCGTCCAGAGGCGAAATAGACAATGGCGCCCACCTCGCTGGAGGCTCCGGATAGAGCATGCGCCAACGTCTGTCGGTGCATGCACAGTAGCACGGCTGAGGGGGCAAAGGAGGTAGTGATCCTGCCAGTTGTGGATAATCTCCAGCCCTCTCCATCCAGTGCTCTTCAGCCTAATCTTCCCTTGTGTCTATCTAGCTGCATTCCCTGATGTTTCTGCAGCTTCAGCCCTGCAGTGTATCTCTAGCACCCCAATGTCTCTCCAGCCAGCCCCCTAGTGTCTCTCCAGCACTAGCCAGCCCTTTTTTGTCTCTCCAACTTCCCAGTGTCCCTCCAGCTCCAGTCAGCCCCCTTCTGTCTCTCCAACCTCCTAATGTCTGAACAGCTGGCGCCTGGAGGGCAATGCCTCAGTTGACTCCAGGAGTTCCGTTACGGACTACAAGTATATGCATTCTAATAGCTGCCAGAACACACTGACGCTTGAAGAACCACAAGCCAACTGGGGCCTCTAGTGTACCAGCCAAAAACACTATGAAATAAAATCACTGGTATCGGTAAAAAAAATAAAAAAAATTTTGATAAAGAAAGACTCTGCCATGAACCCTCTTTTACCTATGTAATTCTCAATCTGTACAATAATGCAAGAAATAAGTGAATAAAAACAAATTCACAGTTATTCACAATAATTCATAATGAAAATGCCGTTGTAGCTCTAATCAAATGCGGCCAAGCTGTGCTGGTAATGTTATGAGCTGTACTTAAATATAAATGTCCGAAGTGCTGCAATATACAGTACAAATGTGGTGAATGGATATTGTATATTAATCCCTTATAAGGAATTATAAGGAATAATCACTTTTATAAGGAATAATTCAGCACTTGTCCAATCAAGTCAACCCTTTGTCTTTGAGGTTCATCAAATCTGCTTTAGGTCAGACTAATGCAAAATAGAGCCCCTCTGCCCCTCTGCTGAGCAATAAAGCCCCTCTGCCCCTCTGCTGAGCAATAAACATGTCAGATTTCACAGAAGGACTGAGCAATGTCAATCATAGGGCATACAACTGCCAGCAGAATGGTTCCCTCCAAGGACAAGGCATTTTACGGACATGGGGACATAGGTATTGATTTATGTCCTTCTGTTGGTATAATTTGTTAATATATATTAAAGCATGTGGTTTCAGTGAGCTCAATAACTGTATCTCTACTTTGCTAAATTGGCACTGTGATCTTTGTGGCATCCCTTGATGAATTGCAGGTGGTGGTGCTTCTCTATGTCGCATTGCAGAAGCCAGATTGAGTAATTGGTCTGCTAGTGTTCTAGGTAACAGAAGCGTTCTGCACAGACAACTCAACATACAGGGTCACACAAGACCAGTAATGTCATAGCAGGCAGTCTGATATGTCATACATGGCTTTATCATTTAAGTTTTATGACACAGATCAGTGGTATGTAGTCATTTTGTCGACAGTCACAATGTCGACAGTCAAAAGGTCGACAACAAAATGTCAACAATTTTAATATGTTGACACCTTCAAAAAATTGACACAGACAAAATATAAACAATAGAAATGTTAGGGTTAGGGTTTAGGCTAAAAATTTCGGGTCCAAATTTTGAATATGTCAACCTTTTGTACTTGTCAACATTAGGTATGTCGACAAAATATACTGAGGCCATATCAGCAACTCTTTAGATTCTCTTTTAAGAGACTTAGCGAATGTATTTAATTGTTTGTGAGGGATGTAGTCGCGGCCGCCGATCTCTATGCCGACACAGAAATCCCGACAAGGGAGTTAAGATAGGCGTTGAAATTAGTATAAGTGTAGAATAGAAAGTATTTCGATGTCTATCCTTATACTGACGCCGGAATCCAGGAGGACGCGTGCCCGGAACGAGGTAAGTTCGTGGCGCCCGTCCTGTTAGCTGCACGGGAGGGTTAGGTTTGGGTATGAAGGAGGGGGACTTAGGTTCAGAAACTAACAGGGAGGGTTAGGGTGTATGGTGGGGAGGGTTAGAGTTAGGCTACAAGAAGGGAGGGTTAGGGGGGGTGGGGGAGGGTTAGGGGGGTGGTCATACCAACCATCGGGATGCCGCTGTCGGTATTGTGATAGGTGGCATCCTGGTAGCCGGCATATCATACCAATTCCGATTGTGACAGGTGAGGTAATAGATAAAAGACAGTACTTTTTAACAGAGATGCAGTGTAAAGTCAGGGCAAGACTAAACAATATATTTTATCATTATATATAAGAAAATATTAGAATTGTCCTTTAATAGTTTATGTGTATCTGGGCAGACAGCAATAGACGTGTCCAGTAATCTATGAAACCACAATCAGAACTATATGAAGAGCTTGTAATTAAGAGTAAAGCAGTTTGTTTAGAGCAGTTTGGGCAATAAGCCGCCCTCCAGCTGTTGTAGAACTACAAATCCCAACATGCATTGCATCATTTTTAGCACGGCCAAACAGCAAAACTGTGGCAGGGCATGCTGGGATGTGTAGTTTTGCAACACCTGTGGGGCCGCTTATTGCTCACCCCTAGTTTAGAGTAACCAGTAATAAGTGTAGATCTCGTTAAGGCCCATTGTCAGAGACAGCTCTGCTCAGAGATCTAAATAGCCTCCTATTGTTAGTACATAATGGCCCTTTACAATGTTAACTACAGGTGCTGATTATAATTGCTGAAACTCATAATGTCCACGACCTGTACAAAACTGTTAATGTCCTCTAATGTATTTTCATCATGTAAATTTCATGGTTTGCCCTAAAATCCTTCACTCCTCTGAGCTTTTTTTTTTTAGTTAAAATCTTTGCATATTCATGGAAATTACTGCATTTGTTATTCGTTATTTTAACTACAGAAAGCAGAAATGAGTCGCCCTCTGCACAGGGGATGAGGGCGGAATCATTGTGCACAGGGGGAAGTCTGTGTAATGCAGCTTTCATTGCTCAATATATTACATAGTGCTCACTCTAGGTCCGACGCAGGGCAGCACGTGCCCGAAAGGGGGGCGTGGCCACGAGAAAAGAGAGGAGTGTCTTTAAGGCGCTCCCCCTTTTTATCACTCTTGGGGGCGTGGCCCGCACTTACGGACATGCTGGGCTACCCACAAGCTCTCCCCTCTCTGTGAATAGATGCCGTGCGCACACTGTGGGACACTGTGGCCTGTGGGTGGGGACGGCACCCGACATGTTGTTTTAGTGGGGCGCCGCCAAAACGGCAGGGCACATTCTGCCCTTTTGAAATCTGGCAGGGCAAGGAAATGCGTGCCGCTGCAACAGCATAGTGAGAACGCTATTACAGACCTGTGGGTAAATGTACTAGCCTGCGGACTGCAGGCATCGATGAGGCAGGTTATTACATTTATGCCCCCCTCCAGACTGTTCCTTAACACACTGGGCAAAAGGTGGGGTGTACATGGGTTTGGGGGGGAGGCGGCTTCAAATTTGCACTATAGCTGTGGAACCACTGTTTGTAGAAAGAGTTTTAAAAATGTACCTCCTTGTTGGTCTTGAGACCCCTGATGGAACCAGTTATGCTTCTCAGCAATCGCTGCAGGAATCAATGAGTCGTACAGAAAAGTGAGGGAACCCAGTGTACACACTCACATGCCATTTATACAATACAAGGCCTGTTTCAGTGCTGCACGCCTGTATTCAGAGTTGGCCACATGTATGCCGACATCACTATCATAGCAATACACAAGTCCTATCCTTTTACAGGAGATCTGTATAAAGTCATCCAGATCTCTGCATATGCTCATCTCTACATGTCTACGATACCTCCACAGAGGACTTAACCCACATGCAAACACCTAGCTGCCGGCCAGTTACATCCAGTAAGTTGCAGTTGCGCTGAGATGTGCACTACCCCTAAGTGCTCAAAGTTACAGATGTAGGCTGTGGCACATGTGCTGTTGCTAAACATTTTGAGATACATCCCCACAGCAGACTTGAATGCAACTCTTAATCCAGCCCATAGTGTAGAGGGCCGCCGAGACAAACTGCGGGCCCAGAAGAGAAGAGGGCATGGCCAAATTCTGGGAGGCATGGCCATACCCATTCAGAAAAAAATAACCATGAAAAATACTAGAAGGCAGCTCCTGAGGGCCCTGGCGAGATGAGAAATGACCCCCTCTGCAGCACGCACGCTGCGACCGGGGACATTTCTCCTCCTACACAACTTGATGGGCCCCCCTGTGGGCCCCTCAGTCTATGCCTTGGTATTCTCCCTCTGCCTCGTCTCCCCTGGTAGTTTACACATGTCAATAGATAGTGTCCTCTAACGTAAACTATTAATAAATCTGGTATTTTTCAGACATATATGCAAAGTGTTTTCATTCTTAAAAATTAAACGCAACTTCAACTCTTCTGGGCCTATATAGTATATAAAAAATTGTGGATTACAAAACATTGTCTATCGTGCATTGAAACTCAGAACAAGGGTTATCTCAGGTCATAGCTGTACACTCGCCAGTGGCAACCTCTCAATAAATAATGTGTAGCCCTATCTCTAGCAAAAACACCTGTTTTCGCCGGAAATATGGCTTTTCGCAATTTCATGGATCGGCCCATCATTGATAAATGTAAATATACAGATAACATTTCTTCTGCAGAGTGTCCTCTAATCATTTATTTATCTATGGGCAGAGGACACTGCAGAAAGTCTTATCTGTATATTTCCATATATCAATAATGGGTCTACAGAACATTTATGGAAAAATACAGCAACATGAAAACATCTTTCTAATGAAATGTCATGCCTTCCCTTTAAGTAGAATGCAAAACATTGACCTTAATAGCTAAATCATAAGTTATTCATATATTTTATTCAGTTACGTATTTTAGTTAAAATAAATGGTGTTCTCTGGAATAATGCTCAAATAGCACGTCTGTAGGTTCACGTTCCATTAGTCCTACATCTCATTTTCCAAGAAATAAATTCACAAGAGAGCGACGGCATTGATATGGCTGACGTAGCACATAGGATTATCTTGCGCGGCTGTACTAGAGTCATGTGAAAATCGATATATGTAACATGATACGTTTTCAGACGAGAAATATTAGAGATATTGCTGGAAGCCTGTAGGGCGCAGTCTCATAAGCACTGATAGGATTAAAGAGAGTTTATTAATAGTTTCTCATAATTAGTGTCTCTAGAAGTGTTTTACAAATTAGAACAAAAATGCGTCAGGCACTTTGCTTCCAAAGGATAATTAATTGCATCCTTTATTGTACTGTATATTTCAACCGCATGTCCTTATACAACAGCTGGACAGCTATGGAGTCGGTATCTCCATAGCAACCAAATGATGGACTGTTCCCATAAAGCTTGTGGTGTTTCCTGATCCCTGAGTTCTCACATTCTATAAGTAAATGAAAACAGGACTTGTTTACAGTGTATGTATTTATTATGAACACATTTCAAATGGATCATGATTTGCAATATGAGAACAATACTGCTATTTTAATGACGTCACAGCTATTTTTATTAAATTTTATTTATAGGGTGCCACAAGTGGTCCGCAGCGCCGTACATACAGTAAAGGGTACACAGAACATTACATTACAACACAGTAACCAAAATATAAACAGAACACAAGTAACAATTAGCAGCACAATTCTCCATACACAGTACAGCTCTGAAGGTGAAGGCTGTGATAGAAGTCCTATAGAAGCAGTTTGTGAGACAGCGGGGAGGAGGACCCTGCTCCTAGGAGCTTACAATCCAGTTCCACTTAGGGGGCTCTGGGCCTGATTCACAGCCGCTCGTAAGCGGCCGCTCGTTCGCTCCGAGCGATGTTCGCACAACTGCGCATGCGTATGGGTCGTAATGCGCATGCGCCAACCAGTCATTGCGGTCGGAAATCGAGCGCTCGCAAAATAGCGAGTGCCTGCTAATTTGAGTGACAAGATGAGGTGTTTGTGGGTGGTAACAGGGGAAGGTGCTTGAAAACGGGGTTTGGAGATCCGAACGCAGGTGTGCCAAACGGTCAAAATGGGTGTTTTAAGGGTGTGCATAATTAACAAAGCAGCGTCATCGACCACGTCACTTGGTTGTTTCTTAGCCTGAACTGTTCGCATGATTGCGGTAGGAAAATCCAACCACAAGCACTGCGAGCAGTTCAGACGCCTTTCGATGTACTCGATTAATCAAATAAATAGCGGAGATGATGTAGGATGCGAGCGGCCAGGGGGCGTCTTTACAAAATAGCGAGCGTATGTTTCATTCGCTTGCTCAGACATAGAGGCGTCAACAGACCGCAAAGAGCGAGCGCTCTATTTAAATAGCCATCCCCTTTTGCTGAACGAGCGAGCGCAAATAGCGTCCGGCTCTGAATCAGGCCCACTGTCTGTATTATACCGGCAGTATATAGACCCTTGCCTATGGATGGGCGTTTGAAAAAAAAGCTTCATTTTAGTAAATGTTTGCTCACAGCTCCTGGGGGCACTAGCACAAATGATTATTTTAATTAATCTTATAATCGCTGTAAGTAATTAAACATAATTAGACACAAAGCTACTATGGAACCCTGGAATCGCCTGCATAATCTTATTGAACTGCAACAGGTGATAATGTGCATAACTTCAAACATCCCTAATTAAAAATCTTGAATATCAGGTCTGTTACCTGTCTAACTAGATCAGAGCAAGATAGTTACAGGTAACCCCCAATTTGTTATGACCACACTCCTTTTGCCCAGAGGGTACCAGGACTTTCCTGCAAAAAATGTGGAAGTTATCGATAAAGCGTGGCAACTGTGCATGTCTAAAAATAATTTCTGTTACATCATACCAAAAGTATTGCCAGCACTCAATGGAGGAACCGGTGTGTTTTCGACTAGTTGGCCGCTAATTTTAAAGTGCCAATTAATTGCAAGGCAAAACCAGTCTTATAACTAATTGCCGCTTTAAATTTTGCAGCGAACTCCCCGAAGACACGCAGTTCCTTATACTCAAAACCTTTTACATACCCACTGAAATATCTAAAGGTGCGTACACACGGAGCAATATATCGTTAAGATATGAACGATAACGATATCGTTCAACGACATCGTTCATATCGTTTCATGTTTATACAACCAACGACCAACGATGCGCGCTCCCGCTGAACGATAAAGATATCGTCCAGCGGCCATGCAAACAGGCCAATATGGGCCCTATAGGAATCCATGATCGTTGGTCATTGGTAATATTGTTGGTGTGTGGATGGTGGGCCTGATTCAGAGCCGCTCGCTATTTGCGGTCGTTCGTTCTAAAACAAGGGGTGGCTATTCAAATGAACCGTTCGCTAATTGCGGTCTGTTCACGCCTCTAAGTCTGAACGAGCGAGCAAAACTTGCGGTTGTAATTTTGAAAAATACGACCCCTGGCCGCTCGCATCCTATGTCATGTCCGCTATTTATTAGATTAATCGAGCACATCGAACAGTGTATGAACTGCCCGCTATTCTTGTGGCTGGTTTTTTCAACCGCTATTTTGCGATCAGTTCGGGGTAAAAAAAAAACAAGTGACGTGGTCAATGACGCTGCTGTATTAATTATGCACTCCCTTAAAACGCCCGTTTTGACCTTTAAGCACGCCTGCGATCTAATTCCACACCCCCGTTTTCAAGCACCTTCCCCTGTTACCACCCACATACGCCTCCTTCTGTCACTCAAAATAGCAGGCATTCGCTATATAGCGAACAAACGATTTTCGGCCGCACTGACTGGTTCGCGCATGCGTATTACAATCAGTACGCATGCGCAGATGTGCGAACATCGGTCAGAACGAACGAGCGGCCGCTTACGAGCGGCTCTGAATCAGGCCCGGTGTGTGGATTGTGTGTGGTTGGTGTGTTCATCCAGCACACCAGGAATTTCAAGGGAGATCGTTCAGCGATATCGTTCGCTGAACAGATCGTCCCGTGTGTATGCACCTTAATTTGATACACATAGGTGAGTTGACTATTACATCATGCCCACAACAATCCCAGTTTTCAAGAGCAGTCCCGAGGGCTAAAACTATGGCAGTGCATGCTGGGATGTGTAGTTCCACAGCAGTTGGAGGGCCAAGGTTGAAGACTCCTGGCCTAGTGTGTCCAAATGTCTCATTCTAGATTATTTGCTGTTATGTTATGCTGACCTTAACAGCTGCCATATTGCTTAACTTTCAAATGTTAAGGTTGAAACAGCCACACCTAGACCAGATTTTCAGCTGGTAACCCAAGAGTTAGTGTGACATTGTTCTGGGACCCCAAAAGAGGCAGTGAAACACTGTATGGCATATCTTATAATAAAAGATATAGGTTCTGGGTAAATTAGCTGTGCAACTCACAGGTGGCACAACTCTCACCTACATGATATTGATCACGGTAATATATCATCCTTTCCTAACTAAATTACTATTAAGCAAAACAAGTGCTTGTCTATACCTCCCAACATTTTAAAGTCCCACATCGTGAAAGGGCATGGCCAGGTATCCGCGAGGCAACGCCCCCCTGGTGTATGATGTTTTGGGGGCGTGACCGCATGTCACACCCTCTTTTCTCGTCATGCAGGGGGTTGCCCAGGCTCCGGGATCTACCATTCACCGCTGCGTCTCATTTTCCAGCCACGGGCCGCAGTGTCCCCCCAAACTCCCACCCTTGCCCGAGGGACACTGCGGCTCATGGGTGGATAAGCGGGACTGTCCTGATGAAACCAGGAAGGTTGGAAGGTATGGTTTGTGTATAGGTGCATACACACTGTGCAATTTTTTAAACAATGCAGTTTTCGACGGTTCCAATCCGTTTCAAAAGTGGCGCGTCTAGCACCGTTAACGATGTCGATGCGCGTACCCGCTGGTTGTTGGTTTTGGTCTGTGATCTTTTGAACTTGCAGAAAGATCACGACCAATCTTTCACGATTTGGCACACATCGTTCCGTGTATACGCACGATGAACGATTTCATAGACGACGAGCGTTTTGACGTCAGTTTTCCTGGACCTGCATCGTAAGGTTGTTTGCTGCCAAACGATGTATCGTTAACAATTTGCAGTCGTTAACGATCCATCTATATCATTTGATCGTTTGTACAATCGCTCCATATTTCTGCACAATATCGCTTGTCCGGGAGTGTTCAGGAGTTCAAGGGAAATCGTTAACGAGTTCTTATCTTGGCCTAAATCGCTTCGTGTGTATGTAGCTTAACATTGAGGAAACCTAAATTTAATTTTACAACAAAGGTCTCCAAAATAGAGTAAAAAAAAAAACTCACAGTGTAGGTTTCATATTTGAAGTTTAGTGGTTTCATTTAGTACAAAGCTCCTTTGTTTATACACAATTTTCCAGACTGGACAGTCTCCCTAGAATACTCCTTATTAATATATGTTGTACTCTTTCATAAGTAAATCCAATCAATTGCTTGCTGTATGGTCCTGTTTAATTACTAAATGTGACAAATATAGAGTCAGTTTGGATTGAGACAAAGGGAATTGGTGGTAAAGTGCTTAGATCTGGTTGTGCGATCTGCAGACAACAAATTAGAACATGTATCGCTGTCTCTCTCTGTGTGTGATATCTATTTCCACACCTCTGTGTGACTGGCTGGGTGCTTTCAGTCCTCGCAGCAGCTGGCGTCTGATATAATAAGGCGAGTAATGTAGGTTTGCATAATTCATCATTACAAGGTGCATGTATTTGTTGATAGGAAATATCTTTCATCTGCCCGGCTGCACATGGAATCCTGTGTCCCCAGAATGAGGGGAATATCTGTGACTGTGAAAGGTCACTGTGGCACACTGAGAATACTACAATCCGGGGTAATTCTGGGCCAAGGAGTCCCAATTTGCCCCTCATATTTCTAACTAGAATGACAATGTACAAATATAATACAATTTATTATATATATATATATATATATATTTATATCTATATAATATGTAATAGAGATAACACTCTTGGGTGATAACACTCTTCGGCCTTGTGCATTCAACAACCCAGGGCGTGCGTATATCAGAGGGCCTCTGCACACCTAAGAGTGGTATATATATCTTATAATATGGTCCCTGTTGTGACAAAATAGTTCTACGTGGAGATTATATAGGGTGAAACGGATACAGAATAGGAGATACAAATAGTTCAGAATAGGCTGTGTAATTTGAATTATTGTTAATAAATAAACATTTAACTGGATAACCGTGTAAGTGAATAAAACAGTTGAGCATTCAGAACAGGCTGTTTAAACAGTTGAACATTAATGATTACTGTCACTGTAAGAGTGGTTCTTGTTGGAAAGAAAAGTGTGGAACAGTGAATTGTACTGGCAGGGAGCGCTTAATGCTGCTTCAGGGTCAGGCCTGGCATGTGTACTTACTGTTTGCTCTGCTGGATTCTGAAGTGGCTGCTCAGGTATCACTGTAAGTGAGGCAGTGATGTGAGGCAGTAATGTATGTAAGTGAGGCAGTGATGTGAGGCAGTAATGTGTGTAAGTGAGGCAGTGATGTGAGGCAGTAATGTATGTAAGTGAGGCAGTGATGTGAGGCAGTAATGTATGTAAGTGAGGCAGTGATGCGAGGCAGTAATGTATGTAAGTGAGGCAGTGATGTGAGGCAGTAATGTATGTAAGTGAGGCAGTGATGTGAAGCAGTAATGTGTGTAAGTGAGGCAGTGATGTGAGGCAGTAATGTGTGTAAGTGAGGCAGTGATGTGAAGCAGTAATGTATGTAAGTGAGGCAGTGATGTGAGGCAGTAATGTATGTAAGTGAGGCAGTGATGTGAGGCAGTAATGTGTGTAAGTGAGGCAGTGATGTGAAGCAGTAATGTGTGTAAGTGAGGCAGTGATGTGAGGCAGTAATGTATGTAAGTGAGGCAGTGATGTGAGGCAGTAATGTATGTAAGTGAGGCAGTGATGTGAGGCAGTAATGTATGTAAGTGAGGCAGTGATGTGAGGCAGTAATGTGTGTAAGTGAGGCAGTGATGTGAGGCAGTAATGTGTGTAAGTGAGGCAGTGATGTGAGGCAGTAATGTGTGTAAGTGAGGCAGTGATGTGAGGCAGTAATGTATGTAAGTGAGGCAGTGATGTGAGGCAGTAATGTGTGTAAGTGAGGCAGTGATGTGAGGCAGTAATGTGTGTAAGTGAGGCAGTGATGTGAGGCAGTAATGTATGTAAGTGAGGCAGTGATGTGAGGCAGTAATGTATGTAAGTGAGGCAGTGATGTGAGGCAGTAATGTATGTAAGTGAGGCAGTGATGTGAGGCAGTAATGTATGTAAGTGAGGCAGTGATGTGAGGCAGTAATGTGTGTAAGTGAGGCAGTGATGTGAGGCAGTAATGTGTGTAAGTGAGGCAGTGATGTGAGGCAGTAATGTGTGTAAGTGAGGCAGTGATGTGAGGCAGTAATGTGTGTAAGTGAGGCAGTGATGTGAGGCAGTAATGTGTGTAAGTGAGGCAGTGATGTGAGGCAGTAATGTGTGTAAGTGAGGCAGTGATGTGAGGCAGTAATGTGTGTAAGTGAGGCAGTGATGTGAGGCAGTAATGTGTGTAAGTGAGGCAGTGATGTGAGGCAGTAATGTATGTAAGTGAGGCAGTGATGTGAGGCAGTAATGTATGTAAGTGAGGCAGTGATGTGAGGCAGTAATGTGTGTAAGTGAGGCAGTGATGTGAGGCAGTAATGTATGTAAGTGAGGCAGTGATGTGAGGCAGTAATGTGTGTAAGTGAGGCAGTGATGTGAAGCAGTAATGTATGTAAGTGAGGCAGTGATGTGAGGCAGTAATGTATGTAAGTGAGGCAGTGATGTGAGGCAGTAATGTGTGTAAGTGAGGCAGTGATGTGAGGCAGTAATGTATGTAAGTGAGGCAGTGATGTGAGGCAGTAATGTGTGTAAGTGAGGCAGTGATGTGAGGCAGTAATGTGTGTAAGTGAGGCAGTGATGTGAGGCAGTAATGTGTGTAAGTGAGGCAGTGATGTGAGGCAGTAATGTATGTAAGTGAGGCAGTGATGTGAGGCAGTAATGTATGTAAGTGAGGCAGTGATGTGAGGCAGTAATGTGTGTAAGTGAGGCAGTGATGTGAGGCAGTAATGTATGTAAGTGAGGCAGTGATGTGAGGCAGTAATGTGTGTAAGTGAGGCAGTGATGTGAGGCAGTAATGTATGTAAGTGAGGCAGTGATGTGAGGCAGTAATGTATGTAAGTGAGGCAGTGATGTGAGGCAGTAATGTATGTAAGTGAGGCAGTGATGTGAGGCAGTAATGTGTGTAAGTGAGGCAGTGATGTGAAGCAGTAATGTATGTAAGTGAGGCAGTGATGTGAGGCAGTAATGTATGTAAGTGAGGCAGTGATGTGAGGCAGTAATGTGTGTAAGTGAGGCAGTGATGTGAGGCAGTAATGTATGTAAGTGAGGCAGTGATGTGAGGCAGTAATGTATGTAAGTGAGGCAGTGATGTGAGGCAGTAATGTATGTAAGTGAGGCAGTGATGTGAGGCAGTAATGTGTGTAAGTGAGGCAGTGATGTGAGGCAGTAATGTATGTAAGTGAGGCAGTGATGTGAGGCAGTAATGTGTGTAAGTGAGGCAGTGATGTGAGGCAGTAATGTGTGTAAGTGAGGCAGTGATGTGAGGCAGTAATGTATGTAAGTGAGGCAGTGATGTGAGGCAGTAATGTGTGTAAGTGAGGCAGTGATGTGAGGCAGTAATGTGTGTAAGTGAGGCAGTGATGTGAAGCAGTAATGTATGTAAGTGAGGCAGTGATGTGAGGCAGTAATGTATGTAAGTGAGGCAGTGATGTGAGGCAGTAATGTATGTAAGTGAGGCAGTGATGTGAGGCAGTAATGTGTGTAAGTGAGGCAGTGATGTGCTGCTTTTCTGTAAGAAGTTCCTCTGTGAGAGATTTTATATATACAATTGGGTCGCTGCTCTCCGCTTCCAGTATGATATCTCGCAGGATGGAATTTCTGTTAAAATAAATAAATAGAACCATAGTGCATAAGAGTTTTTTATTAACAGACATAGAACATCTGCACAACAGTCCTAGTAATGCTCACACCAAAATAATGAACTCTGTGGGGTGGTCACCACATGGTTTAATACTGAACCAGTCGGGGCAAACTGCTCACACCACGCTATCCTCAGACCCTCGCACCACCCCAGTCACCTCCGCAGAAGTTTCACCGCGCCGGAGCCGCTGCAATGTTTGAAGATCCCATACAGGTGTATATGATGTCACAAGGCCACGGCCTGTCGCATTTCGTCACCAACTTCGTCAGAGGGCCGGTCCTTATGATATTCCCAATTCCTTATATCAGTCCCACTGACCAATCAACCAACACTAATTAAAACACATTATTCTTCATGTAGACATTCCACAGACAGCAGCTGTGATTGCAATTTGGAAGTTAGAATTTAAAAGCACTGTGTCCATTTCATACAGAGCACCTATTTCAAACACGATCTTCCAATATTCCTGCACTCTGGGCCTCATTCAGAGGCGGTCGGAGGATGCAAGCGGTCGCTCAGAAACTGGGCGGCCACTTGCATCCTGACCGCCCGCCTCTGTTGTGGTCGTTAGGCTGTGGGCTAACGACCGCTCGGATGATGGTCGCGATGGTCAGAGACCATCGCGACCATCGGGGCTTACGACGAGACCCTAGGGTAGGGTCTCACTTGTCGTAAGCCCCGGAGAGCTTCTGGCTCTGTCTGAGCCGGAAGCTCTCCACTGACATCACTAGTGATGTCAGTGGGGCCTCCCCCAAACGGCAGGCGTTCCCATAGGAATGCCTCCGTTTGGGCTGCCACTTCCCCCCGGCCCGCCTTCCAAACGGGGCGAGCTGTCAATCAACATCGACAGCTCGCCCCCTTTGGAAAGAGACCCGCTACGACTAGCGCTGTCGGTCGTAGCGGGTCTCACGCATGCGCACAAGGGAGCCGGCTCCCTCGTGCGCATGCGCTCTGGCAAAACATTGAGGCGGCCGTGCGGTCGTAGACCGTACGGCTGCCTCTGAATAAGCTCCTCTGTTTCATTCCACAGGTAACTCACTTATCCGTTGGAAATATACTCATAAAACATCTTATTATACATTACAAAGTTGCATATTTCAACAATGTGACAAATCTCAATATACACAAAGTCAAGCATAAAAATCAGATACAACTGAAAGCTACATAGTATTTCACACAGGATATAATCAGACATTTTATTACAACATCAGTAATGTACAGGGTTAAGCAATCTATTTTAAGGAATTAATTCATCCTTCTAAAATTAATTCCTCGATTAGATGGATTCATTCCTTAAAACAGATTGATTCAACCTTGTACAGATATACAAGTGTCACATATTAAAGTGATTAGCACAGTCTCCTGGTGCCTCCAAGTCGCAACGCATAGCTACTTAGACGCATATTTGGCAAAAAAGACGCCCAGCACTATCAGAGGCTCGTGGGACCGGATAGGGGCTTTTTACCGTGACTCTCTCCAAGCTTTGATAAATCTCACCCCTAGTGCTGTGTATAGTATCAGATTACAGCAACATTCAGCAAAACTGAGGCTACAAACACTGACATTACTGAGGGATTAATGGGAAAGACGCATACAAGAAAACATTAGTAAAACCTCTAGTGATAGTGTCATGCTGAACTATGGGAAATGTAGTTCCTGGATACACTACTGCAATTACCATATATATATGGAAATAATGTTCCATATATATATTTTTTTTATTCTTTTTTTCTGGACATTAATTTAATATATCAACTGGACTGTTTTTGCTCATCAATTACTCCAATTCAGATTGCACAAGATACTCAAATGCACTATTTATTCAAGTAGTACTTTTTATTTAGTTTTATATGCTCATTAGAGTTTTACTGTTGCAATTTAAGAGACAGTGTATTTGACAATTGGATGTTTGTTTCTCTTTCATCCACTAGGGGACACTGGAGGTGCTTACGCTGGGGTATAGAGGCGTGGATACCTGGAGCCGGCACTTTAAATAATTTAGAAGTGTGAAGCTCCTCCCCCTCTATGCCCCATCAGCCCTCAGTTTAGAAAATGTGCCTGTAGGAGCTGGCCACATTATGCTGTGCTCCAACAATACATTTATTTCATTTTATTTTATTTTAAAGCATCTTTTACATTCCTATAGGTACCCTTCGCCACCTATCTGAAAGGTGGGGTCCGGGTACCTGGCGCCCTGATGTTTTAACAAACATCAGGAAGGAGTGCACAGGGCTCATTTCCAAAGAGCTCCTGACAGCTCCTTACCGCCACAGCAAGTCTTCACACAGAAGAAGAGAAGACTGTGCTGACCTGCCAGAGAGAGAGACTACAGGGGACACGCAGTGAGTAAGAAACTGCACATCCCCCGGCTCCTGCTCTGTTAGGGAGGCTGTGTGTAATCACTACAAGCGGCTCCCTGCTTGTCCCCTCTCCCTGCTGTCCAGTGCGACCACATGTCAGCGTTGTGTTTAATTATGCATAGCGCGGTGGTAACAGCGCTACAAGCGGCCCCCTGCCTCTCCCCTCTCCCACTGTCCAGCGCTAGCACATGTCAGCGCTGTGTTTATTTATACATAGCGCAGTGAATCAGCGCTACAAGCGGCTCCCTGCTGCTTCTCCCCTCTCCCCGCTGTCCAGCGCTGGCACAGGCCGGCACTGTGTTTAATTGCTATAGCGCAGTTGAAACAGCGCTACATGCGGCTCGCTGCTTCTACCCTCTCCCCACTGATACACGCGGTGTAGCGTGGAGGGGGAGGTAATGGCTCATAACAGCCATAATGGTGGCCCTTTGGGGCATGAAGAAGGGGGCGGAGCCTAAATCTGCAGATGCTCTCTCTCTCTATACGCGGCAAGCGGCTGTAGAAAACAGCGTGGCTGCCGATCTTTAACTGTTAAATGCCTGCATCTCTCCCTTATACAGGAAGAGTGCAGCATTCAGAAGGCTGGATTCTCTTGCTCCCCATTTCTGGCTACATAATACACTGGGGTTGTAAGTGCAGGGAATCTGATCAGTGGGAAGGGAGTGGGGTGTATCTCCTCCTCTGTGTCCCAAGCCAGCCTTCTGTTTTCATTACTTCTGTTTGTAGTACCCAAGCCGGATGGTTCGGTCAGGTCCATCTTGAACCTCAAGTCATTGAACCTGTATCTGAAGATGTATCGGTTCAAAATGGAGTCTCTGCAGTCTGTTATTGCGAGCTTGGAACCAGGACAGTTCCTATTATCCCTGGATATTAAGGATGCCTATCTCCACGTTCCCATCTGGGAACCACACCAAGCCTTTCTGCGTTTCGCCATATTGAAAGATCATTATCAGTTCGGGTTTTCCTCGGCTCCCAGCATCTTCACCCAAATCATGTCAGTCATGATTGCTCTCCTTCGGTCAAAGGGAGTGAACATAGGCCCTCATTCAGAGCCGCTCGTTAGCGGCAGTACGCTCGTTCCGAGCGATGTTTGCACATCTGCGCATGCGTACGGTTTTTAGTACGCATGCGCGAACCAGTCAGTGCGGCCAAAAATCGTTTGTACGCTATATAGCGAGTGCCTGCTATTTTGAGTGACAGAATGAGGCGTATGTGGGTGGTAACAGGGGAAGGTGCATGAAAATGGGGAGTGGAGATCCGAACGCAGGCGTGCTTAAAGGTCAAAACGGGCGTATTATGGGTGTGCATAATTAATACAGCAGCGTCATTGACCACGTCACTGGGTTATTTTATAGCCAGAACTGCTCGCAAATTTGTGGTAGCAAACACCAACCACAAGAATAGCGAGCAGTTCATACGCTGGTCGATGTACTCGATTAATCTAATAAATAGCGGACATGACGTATGGTGCGAGCGGCCAGGGGGCGTTTTTAACAAATAAACGAGCGTATGTTTTGCTCGCTCGTTCAGACTTAGAGGTGTGAACAGACTGCAATTTGCGAACGGATCATTTGAATAGCCACCCCTTGTTTTTGAACGAACGACCGCAAATAGCGAACGGCTCTGAATGAGGGCCATAATCCCTTACTTGGACGACCTGTTACTCATGGCGAAATCAGCCTTACTGACATATCAGAGTATGATCTTAGATACGGCATCACAGAGGATCTTTCTTCCAATAGACAAAGCCCGGGATATCCGGTTGTTTGTTCAGCTGGTCCTCAGACCAAAGAAGGTTTCCCTACTTCTTTGTAGGCATCTCCTGGGGAACATAGTAGCTGCTTTCGAGGCACTACTGTTCGGGCGGTTCCACTCAAGGTTGTTTCAGCTGGACCTACTAACACAGGGATCAGGATCTTATCTGCTTCTACATCGACAGATCCGTCTGAGCCCAGCTACCAGAGTAGCACTTCTCTGGTGGACACAATCCACCAATCTTTTAGTGGGCCGAAGATTCAGAGTGTTGAACTGGATCATTGTAACAACGGATGCCAGCCTTCAAAGATGAGGAGCAGTAGTCCTTGATTATCACTTTCAGGGTCAATGGTCCCATCTAGAACAAAGGTGGCACATAAAGGTGTGGGAACTCAGAGCGATTTACAATGCTCTGATAGAAGAAATAAGAATTCAATCGCGACGGCCGTCGCGTACATCAACAGCCAAGGAAGGCCTCTGAGTCGCATGGTCATGCGAGAAGTCAACTGGGTACAGATTACCTAAGCCGCCAGGATATCCATCCTGGGGAATGGAAGCTTCATCCAGGTGTGTTCAGCGCGCTGATACGTCGATGGGGATGGTTTACGTGTCAAGAATTCGACATCCGCAGGCAGAGGCAGTAGACGCTCTGACAGTTCCGTGGACCTACGACTTCGTTTACCTTTTTCCTCCGATTCCATTTCTTCCTCGACTGCTAAAGAGGATAAAACACGAGTCAGCCTCTGTCATTCTCGTGGCTCCGAACTGGCCAGGGAGAAGTTGGTTCTCGAAACTTCGGTCCCTATTGTCAGACGATCCATGGGCCTTTCCTCTGCGCCCAGATCTTCTATAGCGGGGTCCTATCGTACACCCCAGCTTAGCGCAACTGCGCTTAATGGGGTGGCTCTTGAAACCGATATCTTGAGCGCAGAGGAATCCCAGACAGTTATTCCCACCATGCTATGCGCCAGGAAACCAGTTTCGGCTGCGCATTATCATAGCTTCTGGCGTTCTTATATCTCGTTGTGTTCCAGTCGGGATCTTCCATCTTGGATTTTTCGGTTGTCCCGGTTTTGTGTTTTTATCTTCAGACGGGTTTGGATTCTGGACTTCGTATTGGAACTTTAAAGGTGCAGGTTCCTGCCTTTTCCATTTTCTTGCAACGGAACTTGGCCCTCATTCCTGAGGTGCATACGTTTCTTCAAGGGGTCTTGCGCTTGCAGCCTCCTTTTGTACCTCCGGTAGTTCTCTGGGACTTGAACTTAGTGCTTCTGTTTCTTCAGTCGTCCATGTTTGAACCTTTGGAAGAGGTGGATATTAAGTACTTGTCTTGAAAGACGGTCCTCCTCCTGGCTCTAGCTTCGGCTCGTAGAGTTTGGGAATTGAGTGCTCTGTCCTATAGGCCACCTTACCTGGTGTTTCATGCAGATAGGGCGGAACTCCGGACAGTGGCCGTCTTCCTTCCCAGGGTAGTGTCGGCTTTTCATATTAATCAGACTATTGTGGTACCGTCTTTGGTGGAGGACTCTGGATGTTCTACCTTGGATGTGGTTAGAGCTCTCCGCATCTATGTTGTCAGGACTGCTTCCCTCCATAAGTCTGAGTCGCTTTTTGTCCTCTCTGATGAGGTTCGGAGGGTTTGGCCAGCGTCTAAGCAGACTTTGGCACATTGGATACGGCAGACTATTCATCAGTTAGTGCCGACCGTCGGCCTCCTCCGTCCATTTCAGTTCATTCCACACGTTGTGTGGGTGCGTCATGGTCGGCCGGTAGGGGAGCCTCCACGTCACAATTGTCATGCGGCAAGTTGGTCTTCAGTTCACACGTTTGTAAATTTTTACAGATTTGACACGTTTGTGGATTCAGCATCATGTTGGCCGTCTTGTTCTGCAGGTGCCGCAGAGAGCTCCCGCCCGTGGGGAAAACTTTGGAACGTCCCCAGCGTAAGCACCTCCAGTGTCCCCTAGTGGATGAAAGAGAAAATGGGATTTTGGTACCTACCGGTAAATCCTTTTCTCTGATTCCACAGGGGACACTGGACGCCCACCTCAGCGCTCTCTGCCTGCCTGTTCGATTGTTCCGTATGTTGTATGTTTTGTTTATTGTGTGTTCTCTTCCTTTTACTCTGCTTATTCTCCATCTCCTCTTGGTCTTCATTTTCTAAAC
This sequence comes from Taudactylus pleione, assembly GCA_031769625.1. Lineage (NCBI taxonomy): Eukaryota > Metazoa > Chordata > Amphibia > Anura > Myobatrachidae > Taudactylus > Taudactylus pleione. The sequence goes on from JAUIMM010000134.1 coordinate 9,276,545, forward strand.
TGAGGGCTGATGGGGCATAGAGAGGGAGGAGCTTCACACTTCTAAATTATTTAAATGCCAGCTCCAGCTATTCACGTCTCTATACCCCAGCGTAAGCACCTCCAGTGTCCCCTGTGGAATCAGAGAAAAGGATTTACCGGTAGGTACCAAAATCCCATTTTTTTATTAATTGAAACACATATTTTTATAATAAAAGGTGTATTTTTATATGTTTGGAGCCATGACCGTTTTTTGATGCATGTGAATCCTGCTATCTAAGCACTAATAAGGCGTATTAGCGCAGTCTGTGAATAATTCATGTTCTGTCTTTTTTTGGGTATTCACAAATCCCATAGTTTTAAGCTGCATACACACACAATGATTTTTTTGAACGATTATCGTTAAATGATATCGTTCACTTTCTGAGTGAAACGATGAACGATTATCGTTCATGCGCGTTCACGTTTGTAGTTTGTAGTTCAGCTAGACTTGTCAACTGAACGATTTTCATTAAGGGAATATGCAAAAATCATTTGTAGTTCAAAATAATCGTTCATTACACTTTAAAAAATCTGACAGATAATCGTTCATGAAAATCGTTCATAAAAATCGTTGGTAACAAAATCATTGTGTGTGTATGCAGCTTAATTTAGACTTGCTGCTTCAATTTAATTAATTTAATTAATTACAGACATCTGTGTATTTAATTGAATTTATTTATTATTTTCCTGAAAAGCGCCAGTATCATTAGTTTGTTGGTTGACACTGATATCACACACCTGATATACACTGATCACTATACACAGGTCACATGATGTCACACACCTGATATACACTGATCACTATACACAGATCACACCGGTGTCACACACCTGATACACAATGTTCACTATACACAGGTCACACTGATATCACACACCTGATACACCCTGATGGCCGTGCCTGTGATCTTTAGTAAATATAAGGCTGTTGAAACATCTGGGTAGTATGTTGCTATTATTATGTTTTATGTACATTTTAACACCATATAATATTCATAGGTTATTTTTTTCCTTTTCATGTATATCTTGCATTTTCCTTGCCTCAAAGATGAATGTGTATGGGCTAGCCTGATGAGGGATGACTTCCTCTAGCCTTACATATGGATGTGTATAAAATGTTATTAGCAGTGGTTTCCCCGGGGGGGCTATTGACCTCGGTGCCTGGACCCGCCTATTGGAATAAGTATATGAGGCTAGGCCATATCATGAGCACTGCTGTTATGTTGGTAGATGTATCAGCGACACCATTATACATCAAAAAGGAGGCAAATGATAAAGTTGCTAAATTGTTAATTAACTGACAGTAAGAGGTATATAATACCCCTTTTATACCGGAGCTAAAACCCGGGTTATTGCATGGTTAACCCGGGCAGCTCCTTGGTGTAAAAGGGGTGAGGATTGGATCGCCGGGTCGAGTGACCCGGCAATCCAACCCAGGTAACTAGCAGGGTTTAACACGGACGTAGCCCGTGAAACCCTGCTGTGTGTACGGCGCACTCCGGGTCTTGATGACCTGCAGTGCGCCGCAACCCGGCCGATTGGTCCAGCTTCAGTGGCGCTTGGAGATGATGTCATCTCCAAGCGTCCACTTTCACGCCGAAAAAGCCGGGTCTATGCAGACCCGACTGCCGTGTGAGCAAAGCCGACTATGGTTGTTCATCACATAGTCCGATCTGCTGTTCTGCACAGTAGATGGGACGATATAATGAATGACCCAGTGCTGTTAGATGCAGCCGTGTACATGGCGCGCGCAGTGTATCGTTACATTCCATTGCATCGTCGCTGGGTACACACATCTAATAGTGCATACCCAACTATAGAGTCATGTTTTACCTCTGAAAATCTCTGAAGACAGACAAACAAGATGCACATTCCCTGGCCACCAGCTGTAGGACAGTAGAGCCACTGTAGATAATGGGTTTCTCCTTCATATGAATAGCAGCTCTTCTCTTTTGGAAGGCAAAATGCAATAAAGTAATGTAATCCGCTATCTCCTTCCCACCACCTGGGCCCAGGCAGTGAGGTAACAAGTTTTAACTCTTTAAATTGATAGAAACATTTTTCATGGTTAGCTGTCTCCGTCTCTGGATCCTGCCTGCATGCCCACTATTCTATTCTAACAGAAGCTGATACAATGTAGCACCTGCCAGGAAAATACAAGTAGTCATGTGATCATTGTCATTGTGTCCTTGGAAGTTGTGATTGCTCAGCTGCAGCTGACGTCACATTGCAAGCATTGGACTAAGCCTAATATATCGCACCAAGGTTAGACCCCTGACCCTCAGGCAACATGGAAATGAGGGAATAGCAATGACTACATAACATTTGTTGGTTCTAGTGCTTAAGGCGCACATCCACTTGCTGATTTCTTTGAGTGATTGAGCGATAACGGCGTGTGGAACAGGGAGGAAGCTGGGAGCCGGGATCTCTGTCGGCCTCTTTTGGGCAACTTTGGGCCTGATTCCTCTGAATCAGGGCGTCAGGGCGTCTGCTTTTTTTTTTAAAACCTGGCCTCCTGGCCGCTCGCTAAGCTGTGGGTGACCCTTGTGGTAGGGTCTCGTTCCCGCAAGCCCCAGTGAGCGCTCACTACTGACATCACGAGTGATGTCAGTAGGGCCGCCCACAAACAGCAGGCGTTCCTTCGGGAACGCCTCCGTTTGTCCAGCCAACTCCCCACCCCGCCTACAAAAGGGGCGAGCTCTCGCTCAACGTCGACAGCCGCCCCGTTAGTAGCGAGCCCTGGAGCAAGTGAATTTCTCTCTCGCTACAGGTCTTGCGCATGACTGTGGCGTGTGCGCAGTGCCCCACCATCGACCCGCTTGCGAGCGCTATGCGCCCGCGAGTGGGTCTGAACCAGGCCCTGTGTTCGTCCGCTTGAGTGAACTCATGGTCACCCAGCCGGCAGAGGATCACGCAGATGTTCCGAAGCTGCGTCCACAGACACAGCTCGGAACAGTAATGCATGCAGGAGGCATGATGCCTTCTTCTGCATTACCATAATAGTGCTATCGTAGCTGCTACCATAGTAGCAGCTGCGATAGCAATAGCGTGGGACCTTGAATCATGTGCAGTGGAGATTGAAGCCCTGACTTTAAAAGTACATAAATAAATGTAAATATATATATATATATATATATATATATATGTATATTTTTTATTATTTAAATAATTCTTTTGCAGGTAGTCAGGTTAGAAAAATACTTAATGCATTTTTTAGATGAATATTTCCTGCTATTACCATACTGAGATGACAATAGCAAATGGAAAATTGCAAAAGAAGTCCGGTATAAAGAACTAACACCTACAAGGGATGACCCTTCATAATATATCTGTGATGCAAAAGATCGCAGCATGATAACTCCCAATATATGTTTTATGTATGATTTTGCCGCTGCTCAAGGTGAGCGTGAGCGAGTCTGCAGGAGATTGATAACTTGTTCTGCGTAACCTTCACAGATCCTGTCACCAGTACCGGAGTCTGCACATTATAAAATTCAGCCCAGCTCAAGGGCATTTAACAGAAATTCATTTGCAGCTTATTATCTATGTCCAGTAATCGCACAAATGTATATCTCCATATAGATCCCTCCCCTGGTGTTAAACTAAGTGCAGCTATATATAAAGATGGAAAGTGCATTTTCATTAGTAGAAAACAAATTGTAGCATCTTCGATACAAAATTGGAATTGGGTTAATAAATCTTTAGCGCAGGACATTTTATCAATATTAGCTCTTAGGTTACTTACTTTGGACGTAAAGGGTTTGTATACAAGGTTCCATCTAATTATTACGAGGCTGTGTATGCAAAAACAGTATTTTATGCAGTGGTGTAGTAATAGTTAAGGGCAGCTTTCCCTGCTGCGGGGGCTGCCTGCTCCAGGGCTGCACGCGGGATCTCGCGATACTTGTGAGATCCCGCACATGCTCAGTGGAGCCAGCCGGGACTGAGACACAGCTCATCAGCACTAGGCCGATGCGCTGTGTACTCAGGCAGGGATCGCCGGAGGGGGAAGTTAACGCTTCGGCCGATGAGATATACTGTAGCTCGGTAAAGAGATATAGCTATAATACATCTCCCCCATAGTTACAGGGACAGATGCACTGGGCACACAGTTACAGGGACAGACGCACTGGGCACACAGTTACAGGGGCAGATACACTGGGCACACAGTTACAGGGATCGATGCACTGGGCACACAGTTACAGGGACAGATACACTGGGCACACATTTACAGGGACAGATACACTGGGCACACAGTTACAGGGACTGATGCACTGGGCACACAGTTACAGGGACGGATACACTGGGCACACAGTTACAGGGACCGATGCACTGGGCACACAGTTACAGGGACAGATGCACTGGGCCCACAGTTACAGGGACAGATACACTGGGCACACAGTTACAGGGACCGATGCACTGGGCACACAGTTACAGGGACAGATACACTGGGCACACAGTTACAGAAATGGATGCACTGGGCACACAGTTACAGGGATGGATACACTGGACATACAGTTACAGAGATATTTTAGGCATCAGTGCTGTAATTAGGGATGTGCGAGCAGTGCCGGCGCAGAGAGCACAGGGTTTTGAGGGTGGCACTGACGGTGCACCACATTCCCTGCATCTGGCTACCTGGGTGTCTGGAAGGCCCCCTACAGCCAGTGTCAGTGCTGCTGCGACACTGGAGTGTCAGTTGGATGCTCCAGACATGCAGCCTGCAGACTCTACAGCACCCAGGAGCATTATAAGGATGATCCAGTGCTGCTGCTGTCCCTATCGCTGGTGGCCCTGCCCTCTTGGCAATACATTATGACTTTATGCGTTCAGAGGGCGTCACCAGCACAGAGTACCTTAAAGGTCAGTTACAGCTCTGCTAGGCATACAGTTATAGGGACAGATACATTGGGCACACAGTTACAGTCTTTCAGACTGAGGGGGAGATGTAGCAAACCTTTGAGAGACATAAAATGGATAAGTTGCCCATCGCTACCAATCAGCTTCTAAATGTCATTTCATAGACTGTGCTAGATACAAGACAGTTAAAAGCTGATTGGTTACTTTGGGCAACTTCTCCATTTTATCTCTCTCCAAGGTAATGTGGGGTTTATGAATACTGTATGAATGGAATTAATTGATGATGTGTGGGTTAATTTATATAATAAGCTATAAAAAGTGAATATGTGTGTCTGTCTATTTGTTCTTTATACATGGCCAGAGTTTTGTACCTTTGGCATGGCAGTGTAGTTCGTCAAGGCCATGGAGGTCTAACACGGTGCCCACCAAGTTCTTTGATTTTAAATTTTTGTTTAAGCAAGTTCACTCAGGATGTCTTCCAGTGCTGAAAACTGCACTGATATGAAGGCACAGGCTGATATGTACCAGTGGGGGGTGGGCAGAGCTCCAACGGAAGAGCAGTGAGTCGGAGGATCAACTGTCACACTGCACCTGCACTGACAGTTACTCAGTCATTTCCTCCAAGCACATTTTCATATGGCATGGTTTCCAATGTTGGTCTGCAATGTAATGGTCCATTCTTCAACCCAGGCAACGCCGTGTATCCCAGCTAGTTTATTATGGTGATGATCATAAAGGGGTTAAGTAAATTGAAGGAGTTGTCATGATGAGGCTGTAGGAGTTAACAATTACAATTAGATTGTATAGATTACATTTATCAGTTTTTGCAGAAGCCGCCCATAGCAATGCAGTCTTTAAAGGGTAATTCTACTTTACATGTATTTTCAGCTATAATTCCCTCTAACTGGAAGATCGGTGATGGTTTCCTATTCAAGAACTCACCGCCATCAGTGCTGTGATGATTTCTTGTTCTTACATAAACAGACATTGGTTAAGGTCCAAATGCAGTAGTAGCCTTCTAAAACACAGGCATTGATAGGACAGTCCTGCAGCTCTGTTCAGGCATAGGTATATACAAGTCAGTCATTAGTAGTGTTGTGCCCTGGTCTAAGGAGGGGTTGTTCCCTAGATGTGTGGGTGTGGCCAGCTCACATGGGAACTTACGGGGGCCAACGATGCTGTGCCATTGATGGGGGTGTGGCCCCATCATGCCTCAGGTCTTTGCCAGATACTTTTTGCTTGTACTTTGTAACTGCACCAAACCTCTCGCCACTCTGCATGTTTAGCAGTGATAAACAACTTGATATATTTTAGGGGCTGCATGGGTGGCCCTGTAACCTTCAAAAAGGCCATGCAAGGCTTTATTGAAGTGATACATTAAAGCAATACATTGAATCAGGGAAAGAGGCACCTATCCAATAACATATCAGCAGGCTTTTTATTTATTGCACAATAAGCAAGTGTTACAATAAATTACAAACAGATCTGACAAAAGAGCAGGAAGGACGGAAGTGCCCCTCACTGCTATACTGTTTAAATCACCCATTTTCCTGGATGTTAACAAGGGAGAGGAAGAGACAGATGACTGACAGGTTCTCCTGAGTGGTGGGGGTTCCACAATGCAACTAGCTCTTCAGAAAGTGCATCTTTCCTTTAATAAGCATTGACTGCAGTTTGGGCCTCAAGAGGTGCAAAGTGGGTACAAAATAACCAATCTTCTATCTCTCTGGGGCCCTGTGAGTGATGGGGTGTAAGGTGGCCTGGCCACCCCCGCCATGGTGCACTGCTTCTACATGGAACACCCAACGGGCATAGCCCCACCCATCTTACATTGGGGCCCCGAAAGGCCTGGCTACAGCAATATAGTCAACCGCAAATGTTTATACTATCAATGTTATCAATGCACTGTAATGACATGTCAATTGCTTTGTCTTGATTGCTTGCGTATTGTCACAGTGTATAAACAATATTGCAGATATATTCATTGATAAACAACACACGATACAAGTAAAGGAGAGAATGTGTTGCAGCAGGAAGCTGAAGGTCATTGTTTATCCCTCACAGTATCACGTTAGTGATGACCACAGAAGTTATTTTTTTCCAGCTATTAATCAGCAGAAAAATAAAAAAAAATCTGCTTACATGAAATATGGTAAGCCCTGGTCTCATAGCAGGTGATGCTATCCGCTTTCTTCATAAAGACAGACTTAAACAGAAGGAATTCTTTTTTTCTCCGGTGCCAGTGTCTGGGCAGGAAAATGGAAATGTTTGCACGGCTGACTCTTAATGTGCTGACTGTATACAATTCTGTGGCATGTAACATCAGGGATCTATGCGGGAGTTAGTTCACATGATCTGGAAGGAACTCCTTGAGTGTAACTATGTAGACGCATTTTATAGTTGCACCTTTGGGTAAAGAATATTCTTTCTGATATCTTTTATTTTACTTAAAGATCATAGTGGTTCTGTTTTTGGACTATAAACAGGTTCATCTAAACCTTCTGTTCTCAGGGGTTGCAAATCATTTTCCTATAAGAAGTCACAATAGTGCAATGCCGCCCCCTAACATGCCCAACTAGAAAATCGGACTGCATTAAGTTACACCCCCGATTCACCCAAAGCACACCCTTTCTCTGGCAGACTTTTTTGGCAAAGACCCTTTTTCCTATCATACTTTTTTTTTTCATTTAAACTTTTCCCCATTTGATTTCTGAGGTGTTAGCACAATAAGGATCTTTGATAACTACGGAGCTGATTCAAAGTTGTGCGCAAATCCGCTGTGAAGACGACTATTGCTATTGGTCACACTGTGCATGCTCCATAACCAAGCATATGCAACCTTCAGCAACTGCAGGAGATTTGGAGCCATGCACATCTGAACTGCATTCTCACTTGTGGTGGGGCGGATGTGACTAGGCCCGGCAACTAATCACTGGCACATAGGGGGTCTATGGGGGTCATTCAGACCCGGTCGTTAGCGCCTATGCGCTCGGACCGGATCGATGGCCCCCCACAGAGCATGCGCACGACGGCGACGTCGTGCGCATGCGTGAGACCCACTACGACCGACAGTGCCGGTCGTAGCGGGTCTCGATCCAAAGAGGGCGAGCTGTCGATGTTGATTGACAGCTCGCCCCGTTTGGAAGGCGGGCCGGGGGGGTGGCAGTCCAAACGGAGGCGTTCCCATGGGAACGCCTACCATTTGGGGGAGGCCCCACTGACATCACTAGTGATGTCAGTGGAGAGCTTCCGGCTCAGACAGAGCCAGAAGCTCTCCAGGGCTTACGACAAGGGAGACCCTACCCTAGGGTCTCGTCGTAAGCCCCGATGGTCGCGATGGTCTCTGACCATCGTGACCATCACTGGAGCGGTCGTTAGAGCTGTGGGTGTTAACCCACAGCCTAACGACCGCAACAGAGGCGGGCGGTCAGGATGCAAGCGGCCGCCCAGTTTCTGAGCGACCGCTTGCATCCTCCGACCGCCTCTGAATGAGGCCCAATGTACTAAGCCTTGGAGAGTGATAATGTGGACGGAGATAAAGTACCAGCCAATCAGCTCCTGTCATTTTTCAAACACAGCCTGAAAAGTGACAGGAGCTGATTGGTTGATACTTTCTCTCTCCACTTTATCTCTCTCCAAGGCTTAGTACATAGACCCCCACAGACTCAGTGTTCAGGTGATCACATGGGCTTTGCATAACGGTGGGTTTCTTTCTGATCTAAATTAATAGTCATACACATAACCAGTTGACTGGTATGTACAAATTAACACACTTTATTACAAGTAACAAACAAACAATTAACATACAACATACAAAGTATACAGTATACTCAATTTTGTCTATATATTCAGACAACACTTTTGTCTATATATTCAGACATCATGTTCATAAGAAATAGTTCATCTGGGGAGCCCTCATTTCACAATGCCCAGGTCTTTCAATTTACATTGTAGGCACTCTACTGCAGTCTCAAGTTCATACACGAGCTGAAGGGCTATTGTCTGGGTCCTGAATTATATACTATAGTCTGGGTGTTGACTCCGGATATTAAGCCCATATTAGTTGCATATTGGGTATCAAGCACTGGTTGGTACAACATATCATGGACCATTCTTATCTCTTGCACATGTGCAGTAAGCACTAACATATGTGTCCTAGGATGTCTAGAGTTACATTCTCTTTCAAAGCCCCTTTTGTCTAGAATATGGACATCACTGTCAACCCATAAGGCTTAGCATCTCTATACATCTTACAATGGTCATTCTTATGGACTGTGGCTCACTGTCTACTGCTAATAAGGTCTTAAGGGCTCATTATACATGTCTGCTATTGTCAGGTAAAGAAGGCCCCTTAATATGTGTCTTGTCTGTCCCTAAAGGTGAAGCTGACCATTCTGTGAAAGTATGCATAAACTAGAACTATATGAATACAATCTCCTTTTCAAACCCCAATGGGGCCCAGCACAGGTTCTAATATTTGTATGTTATGTAGAAATTATTTAACCCTCTAGTTACAGGCTTCTTCACATAACTCAGCACAGACTTGTGGATGCAGAGAGAAGAACATGCTCTATTTTTCTAATATATGTCTATTTACATGGTGTGAGAAAGGTCAGTGGGCCTGATTCAGCAAGGAACGCAAGTGTGCGTACACACACACACACTCGGCCGCTGCGAATATATAATCATTGCATACGCACGTCAACTGCAGCCTAAGATGTGGACGCCCAGCAATTACACAATGCCGCCCACTTCCCTTTTACTCAAAGCCTGAGTAGTCCGCAAGACAGCGGAAACATCGGTACCATCAAGAACCATCGGAACCATATGCCCCATAGAGGTTGACCTGATCTCGTGCAGGATTTTGGCCACTTCCTGCGTGCATCGAGTCATCTGGCTGCACTGCCTTAATTATGCATGCCCATATAACAGCGCCCCTATGCACAAGCACCTCTGCGTTCGCCCGACCAACCCCCGTCACTACCCACAAACGGCACTTCCTGTCAACCAATATCGGAAGGTTCTGCGTGCACACTGCGTGTAGCCTGTGTACCCTTACCCGCCCGCACTGGCTAGTTTGTGCACGGGCAGTGCAATGCATACGCTTGCGCAGTGCGAAAACATCGGCATTCACTCGCTTGCGTTCCTTGCTGAATCAGGCCCCGTGACCCTTAGTATGGCAGTGTTTCCTTTCCTTGTTCATCTGGGAATTAAAATCTTTGTATGTACTAGGTGCATTTTTCGCCAAACAGACTGACTGTGTCACCCTGCCTGTGTGCCAATAGAATCTGTATCCAATTTCACCACTCACGTGTGTACACAAGCTGGACTCATCTAGCCATTCGGCACTGAGGCTGTGACCAGGGGGCGGAATGCACTATCCTCAAAAATGCAGTCAAACCTCTGAAAATGCTCAAACCCTATGGGCTTCTTACCGGAGACTTCCCTGAGAGGGGTCCTATAGGATAACTATCAGTGTTCCCCGTGGCTTGCGTGCTAGACATTCCCCAGGAAATTCTGCAGATGAATTTGATAAGATTTTCCCTACTTCTGTCTGATACGTCAGTAACCAGTATAAAACATAATGGGTAGGATGCATCCCGCTGGTCTTCGCATGCATGACGATCAACACAAAGGACCGCTCTCTCGGTAAGAGTGGCCCTTTGCGATGGGTCATAGACAGGGGCTTTTTGGTGAAAAGTACTTTTAATTATTTAAAAAAAACATAAATTATAGTGTTTTGTGAGTTCTTTACATAGAGACCAGCTGGAAATGTAAACTACGTTAGGTTGCATATAGAGGAGCGTTAGCCACTAAATTGTTCCAGTCTCTGTATGATAAGAGCCTCACATCATTCCTCTGTGCTTTGCAGAGACACTGATCCCTCCACTACTTAATACTCAGTCTGTGGCTTCCCATGTGAATTCATGTCATTATAGCATGACACTGCCCCTGTGACATGCAGGTCTGTCCTCACGAACATATCACTCCTCTCCTGTGCTGCTGGGAGACCCTGTATCTTCTACTATATAACGATCAGTTTGTGGCTTCCTGCTGCCTCTATTCCCCTCCTCACATCATTCCTCTGCTTTTCAGAGACACTGATCCCTCCACTACTTAATGCTCAGCTTGTGGCTTTCTATGTGAATTCATGTCATTATAGCATGACACTGCCCCTGTGACATGCAGGTCTGTCCTCACGAACACATCACTCCTCTCCTGTGCTGCTGGGAGACCCTGTATCTTCTACTATATAACGATCAGTTTGTGGCTTCCTGCTGCCTCTATTCCCCTCCTCACATCATTCCTCTCCTTTTCAGAGACACTGATCCCTCCACTACTTAATTCTCAGTCTGTGGCTTTCTATGTGAATTCATGTCATTATAGCATGACATTGCCCCTGTGACATGCAGGTCTGTCCTCACTAACACATCACTCCTCTCCTGTGCTGCTGGGAGACCCTGTATCTTCCACTCTATAACTATCAGTCTGTGGCTTCCTGCTGCCTCTATTCCCCTCCTCACATCATGTCACTGCCCCTGTCACATGTAACCCTATCCTCAGAAACACATCACTCATCTCCTTATATACTCTGTGCTTTAAGGGGATCCTCTTCCTTTCACTATATAATGCTCAGTCTGTTGCTTTCTGCTATATACACGAGCGCTTTAATGTTTGCAAGGCATGACACTATAATGAACGTCAAGGGGTTGAAATATAAATGTATTGTTATTCTGTAATAATTGTATCCTGCATCACAGTTCATTTCTACTTTGCACTTTGGGAATGGTGAAGGCCACAGCGGTGCAGCCAATATGTCGGTATACTGGAAACAGAAATGTTTGGTTTGAGTATTGTTCTTAAACTTTGATAATAAATACAGATCATTGCAGTGCATATGGCCACTTGCTTGGGATAATTACAGATTTTAACAGCTGGTCAGAAATACTGAGGGAGAATCTGCTCATCCGTTAAACATAAATTTGAAACATAGAGTTTAATGTTAGATGAACCCAGTTTATGTAATCCCAGTTAAATTATGACCTAGATGCTATTATACCTCCCCTTTTTCTGATAATAACGTGCCAAATTAAATGTTAGTATGTAATCATAGTACTGTTCCCATTGGCCCGGATGGTTTTAATAGAGGGCAAGTGAAGCATTTTCCCTGGGTCTGTTAGGAAAAGGCCATTGGCCATTATATGTCCTAGTAATGGAGCCATGATAGAGAAGACAAGAACATTTTTTGGCAATTATCACTGCCCCCTGGTGTCTTAGGTGGAGAAGTGTCCAACAATTTGAAATCATGTAGTCTTCTCCTCTAGGGAAGGATGCACTAAGCCTATTTGGTGGTCAAACCTCTGAAAATGACACTTTCGGAGGTTTGGCCACTCACCGCATATGCACCAAGCTCCGTAGCTTGGATGCAGTGGGGAACACCATCTTGGTGTTGCCCAACAGAAACATATTCCCCCTGAGAGAGATCTAATCGGATTTCTCTCCCAGCAACCCCTGCGGTGGGTGCGTCACTCGACTCATGTGCAGAAGGACTCTCGAGTCCTAAACCTGGAAATCATTCTATTGTAAAGGACAGCAGCACCCACATGGATATGCCACATCTCCCCCAAGCATTGTCCAATGGGGCAACCAGTATGTCAGCAAGTATGAATTATATATATACTTAAAAGTTGGATTTAATCTGTACATTTTTATAAATCACCTCATGGTGATAGTTTTAACTGTTTAAGTTTATAAGTACATTTGAAATATTATGATTATGATTATTATACTGAATGAGAACTCCTACATTTCTAAAGACACATTACCACCAAGTGTAGGGCTCATTTTACTTACTGAGCATTTACTGTGCACAACTAAACTATAGCAAACATGGCTGCCAGGAGCAATGTTGGGCGGGCCCCACTATAAAGGGGAGTAGCCACACCATACCAATTTCCAGCCCTGTCCACCTATGTTGCAGTGCTCCGCTGAAGGGCACACAGCCAAACCATGTTGGTGGCATGGCTGCACCACTTTGGCAATCATGAATCTCCAAAAATTTGTAACAACCCCCTCTTCTCTTTCCGTCTCTGATAGCAACGAATCAGACACTTAAGTATCTTGTTACTAACACAGTAATCCCCAAAGTATTGAAGCAAAAACCCATTTATCGCACTTATGGAAACGCAAAGTCAGGGTTATGGTCGATGCAGTATCACAGTTCAGCATCACTGAATGAAACTTACCACTCGCATTAGGTGGCGCAAGCATCATTATTTAGGGGTCTATTTACTAAGCAGTGTTAGGAGACAGAGTGAAAGGTGATAAGGTGCCAGCCAATCAGCTCCCAATTGTCATCTCACATGCTGTGTTTGAAAAATGACAGTTGGGAGCTGATTGGCTGGTACCTTATCACTTTCTTAACACTTTTCACTCTGTCTCCTGTTTGTAAATAGACCTCTTAATATGGGACTGCTGGGATTGCTGTTATAGAGATCATGGCACTCTCTCTATGGCGAAAAATCCAATCCTCTAAGTAAGAGGGGCGAAGTTATTTATGATTAGTAGCCCCAACCAAATGATGAGGACTGTGATTCCACATCCCCAGCTGCATATGAATCTAGAACTTGCAGAAATGTTCCCTAGCCTATCAGGGGCGACGCGATAAACCACAGTGTGTGATTGAGAATACCCTGATGCGTCTCCATAGCAACAGCCTGTTGCTCTTTTACTCAGGTCCTCCCAGGGCTGCAGCTCCCACCGATAAGGTGGGGCTTGTTTAATAATGAATAATATTAATTTCAGTTTTAAAGCATTTTCACCCACTTCAGTATCCAGTGTTAACAATGCAGCTTTGTAAGAGGCTCAGAAACGCAGAGTATCTATAGTTCATCAGTAAACGCTGCCAGGGTTAAACGTGTCAGACATGACCTCTCCTCACCATTTATGAGAAGGCTGTCTGCTGCTTACTATAACAGCAGGAGCGCACTTAGGGGTGATGTCCTGTTGCTCAGAAACCCCCCTCTGCGCCTTGTGATAGTGTTGAGAGGCAGCTGTTAGGAATCGGTACGACAGACTGTGACTCCGCCTGCAGCTCTGCCCATGACTCCACCCTCTTATAAGTAAAATGAGACTGCAGTTTCCTGTCTGCTCCCTGGGGAGTACGGCAGTTAGAGAAAAAAAAGAGCTCCGGGAGAGAAATATATCCTTCCTACATTGCAACTACAGGTAAGAAACTTCCCCAATGCGTTTTCGCCCAAGATAGTTATTTTATTTATTGCATTATTAGTACTGTGTGGTGCTGTATGTGACAGTGGCATGTGAATATGGTGCAGTGTATGGCATTATAATACAGAGGTGTGATTAGTAGTATGGGAATTAATTAATATGTGGCTTGCAGCATGTGGATGGAAGTGTATTTAGTCATTGTTTTTACAAGTATGTATGTGGAAGTAGCACATTTGTGGTGCTGGTTTTATTGTGTGTAGAACTAGTATAGCGTGAAAGTATTATTAGTGTAGTTGTATTATGGTAGGGTTGGGCAATAAGCGGACCCCAGCTATTGCAGAACTACACATGCCGGCATGCCCCACAGTTTTGCTATTTGACCATGCTAAAACTGTTGTAAGGCTTGCTGGGATTTGTAGTTCAACATCAGCTGGAAGGCCGGTTATTGCCCACCCCTGTATTATAGGGTTGTGTACCGGAGCCTGGCGGTCGGGATACCTGTGATGAGATGCATCCCGACAGTCAGAATCCCAACTCAACCGCATATGTATACTAACACTAAGCCTGTAACCTCCCCCTAACCTTAATCCTCACCCCCATAACCCTAACCCCTAAACCTAGCCTTACCCCTAACCCTAATACTTACCATGAGGATGCCGCGCGGTCGGGATCCTGGAGCCAGGATTCTGACTGCTGTTGTGATTCTGGCGCCGGCATTGCGTCTGCCAGGCTGCCAGCTACATCTCTTATTATGTGGTGCTAATGTGTGTGATGTGCTCCACCATTCATAAAAATACAAGGCCACCTTTTGTAAAAATCTTCCTTTTTTCCCTTTGTAGAAGTTTTAGTAAGACAGACTCCTAGTGTGTATAATTTTTGTGTCAATTCTTTCGTGGAAATTAAATTTTTTAACCATGTCAGAGGAGCATCACTCCTTTTACTGCGCACGCCTACGGTGGTGGAAGTCGAGACGTTGTATCTGTGATGTGCCACAGTTACCAGCACTTCTGCGCCATACCGATGGCACGATGCCGGCTTTGCTTTTATTTGAATTATCCTTTTAAATAATATTATTTATTTATTTTAAACTGGTTTAATGTTATAATAAATGTGCCTGCTACTTTTCATTCTGCTGCACCAAGGACTGTAGCTGAATTATCAGTAATTAGTTTATGGTATTGTCTGTAGATCAAAGTATCTGAGACCAGAAGACCACTCGGAGAATTATAGCAAATGATATCACCAAATGAGATCTGACAGCTGTGCAAGGCTCTTGTAGAGACCTACCAGACACAAGGCAATTTCCAATAAATAGAGAAAAATCAACATGACATCTTTTGTGATATTAATTACAAGACACAGCTCTAGATTTAAAACAAATAACGTAATAAAAAATAAATAAATAACAGGTGCCTTTAAGTTCAAAGTGATTAATACAGAGGTTCTCAAACTCAGGACCCCACACAGTTCATGTTTTCCAGATCACCCAGCAGGTGCACACGTGTATTCATTACTCACTGACACATTTTCAAAGATCCACAGGTGGAGCTAATTATTTCACTTGCGATTCTGTGAGGAGACCTGGAAAACATGCACTGTTTGGGGTCCTGAGGACCGGGTTTGAGAACCTGTGGATTAATACATAATGAAGACAAAGGCCCTCATTCAGAGCCGTACGCTCTGAGCAGAGCGCACGCTCTGAGCAGAGCGCACGCTCTGAATGAGGGCTGGGCTCCATTTTCATGGAGCGTCCTCCTGGACGCTCGTATAGCTGTGGGTCACCACCCACAGGCTATACGAGCGTGCATTGTGATGGCCGCGATGGTCGAGACCATGGCGACCATCGAAATTGCGAGCCGGAGCCTGCGGTTGAGGTTTTCAACCGCAAGCTCCGGAGTGATTTTGGCTCTATCAGAGCCAAAATCACTCCCACTGACATCACTAGTGATGTCAGTGGGCCGGCTTCTGACGGGAGGCGTTCCCGTGGGAACGCCCCCGTCAGGGAGGCACGCCCCCGGCACGCCCACCAAAGGGGGCGTGCTGTCAATCAACATTGACAGCACGCCCCCTTTGATCGGACACAACGAGCGAAGGACTTTCCTTCGCTCGTCGCGTCTGGCGCATGCGCACGACGGAGCTCCCTCCGTCGTGCGCATGCTCAGTCCATAACATCGACCCACTTGCGAGCGGACAGCCGCTCGCGAGTGGGTCTGAATCAGGCCCAAAGTCCACTGAACAGCATGGCTGTAGGATGGAGTGAGGTGACTTCCATTCACAGTTGATACACATATTTCTGTGTCTCTGGCTCTAGGTTACAAACCCTCTAATCTTGGATTATTTGTTACGTAACCTGTGAGTGTGATGACTTGTCATTAGCAGGGAAGAGTGAGAATAGCAGGTACAGCAAATTCCCTTTCTGACATTATTCTCGAATATCGCCAACTTTCTCTGCCCCCGGTCTGGAGGGGGGCGAGAGACTGACAGTGCAATCTTGCTGGTAAATGAAAGGAACCAGATGCAAATTAAATGATAATTGTTGCTCATCACCGAAGGAAATCTCCACTGAGGCGATTACACAGATTAGCGCTCCCCCTGAAACGTACTAGAATAAATATAGTCTGTGCTTGTCACATCAGATGCCTGAGCCTCTGCTGTCTACCAGCTTACTTATTAACATCTTATTGTGAAGCCAACACACTCTGCTAATTGTGTTGTGTGACGCAAATTGTTACATTTGAAACTAATATATTCTTTAGGGGTAGCTAATCGCTCCAGCTGTTGTGGAACTACAAGTTTCAGCATGCCATGGTAGACGTATGTAATCTAGCACTTAAGCTAGGCATACACGGCCAGATAAAATGTCTGTCAGACCGACAGACATTTTATCTGGCACCCTGCCAGCCGCAGATGTCCGCGGCATGCACTGTGAGATTTCTCTCACTGTGTATTAGCCGATATCAGCCCTCCGCCCGCATGGGAAGGAACACAGGAACACAATATTTATGCACCTTCTATATATATATATATAGAAGAATGTCCTTATTTTGCACTAGAGTAATTAACCCCTGTTATTTGGAACGCAACAATCGAAACAGGCTTAGAGGGCGCAAAAGTATCAAATGTCTTTCATTACTAAACAAAAATTATTTTTAATATTAGAGATTCAAAGTCAATTCAAAGTCAATTCAAATTGTCACCAAAGTAGAGATTCTTTTTACAGACAATCCATTTCACAGTCTATTCCTCTGTTTATAAATACCAAGATTCAAAAATCCAAAAGATGTTGATAGTAGATTCTTGACAGAGCACAGCACGTCTTGGGAAGCGTATCCAGCAAATAGTTGTCCACAGTGACCTCATTTTGCCAGAGCTTTTTTGATCCACACACATCAATCTGCCAGGTTTCTATTTTGAATTTATTCTTCAAAATTGTATACCTCTGATAAAGTCCTAACAGACGAAATGCGTTGGGTTGCGAAGTAAATCCATCAATCAGAGAGAAAATTTCTGAGTATTGGATTCTAGTCCTATAAAGGGAATAACAGGACTATGCTTGTCAAAAATTGATTATGTAAGCATTTTTATGTACAAATTTTATATGTTGGATTGACAGAGACATTTTTAATGAGAAATCATTTGTTCAACATTTCTAACGCTTGACCATTGTGCCATGTTTTGGGTGTTCTCTGGTGAGCGGGTCTTTTTTAGATAAATTGCTTCGGACCGTAAGGAATTTACTATCAACATCTTTTGGATTTTTGAATCTTGGTATTTATAAACAGAGGAATAGACTGTGAACTGGATTGTCTGTAAAAAGAATCTCTACTTTGGTGACAATTTGAATTGACTTTGAATCTCTAATATCAAAAAGAACTTTTGTTTAGCATGTAATGAAAGACATTTGATACTTTTGCGCCCTCTAAATTCTTGTTTTTGCTAAATATATATATATATATATATATATATATATATATATATCAAGTAGTCCAGCTATATTTGCACTAAGGACGAAACGCGTTGAGGACTGTGGGTGTATCCCTAAACTCTGAGACCAGCTACTATCAGATAAGCCTGTTTGAATCTTTATTAATGTAATTCTTCATTTTTATGTGTGTTGTGTGTATTTTGGATTAAAACCTCTTTTAAACGTACTACACTATGAGAAGTGTTTTCTCTCTCCTTAAATCCTATATTTGGAGTATTTAACAAGCTGCTTTTGGGTGTATAAGAGGACCACCTTGGTGAAGCCCGAATAAGGACTCATATATTAATGCCTGTTGTTCTGGGTCGTTACGGTACGCATGCCATTTTCTAAATAGAGTGTGCTGCATATTTCACATAATACTATACTATATAGGCGCTTGTTCTCACCTTTTTGTTTTCCATAAACCTTCCGGGATCACACAACAACTGATTCTTCTGGAGAACATACAGCTGCCACCGCAAAAATGGGATTATAGTGGATTATAATATCTGTATTTATATAGAGAAACTGCATTTACACAGAAACATACGGGATTGAGCGCTGTTTCAGTACCTCACTGTATTTTATATATATATTTATATATATATATATATATATATATATATATATATATATAATTTTTTGTCCTGAAGTGCTCTGTGCTGATGTCATAGCACGGTGCTCATTATGGACCTGATATAAAGTCTTTGGATGCAGCTGCTGTGTGTAAATTTGCTAATGTGGCAGGAGGCGTATTGTGTAAATAAACGCCTCCTACCAAGTCTATAAAATGTTTAGCAGCATTTGTTGACAGTGGGGAACAATAAAGAAATATATAGAAAACTATTTGTCAAAAGACTTTTGAGCACTGCTGTACCAGCTGCGGTTCATAAATACTTCGGACACTTTTGGAGGATTTCCTGCAATATATCTTTGGTAAATATGACAGTTTAAATCTACTTGTAACAGAAGAGATACATTTGCATCCTAGTGTCCTTAGCATATAGGGTCACAGAGCATAGAACTTCAATGTGGTTGCTATACTTATTATTATTATTATTATTATTATTATTATTATTATTATTATTATTATTATTAATAACAGTTTCTTATATGCGCTTTACAAATGGAAATAACATTAATAGAACCAAACTGGGTAGTAACAGACAGACATAAAGGTAGGAAGGCCCTGCTCGCAAGCTTACAATCTATAGGGAAATAGGTGTTGATACACAAGGATAGGTTTCTACATATTGCATATCGCATATTGGTTCAGCAGATTGCAGAGGCTATTGGTGAGCTGTATGATCCAGTCACACTGGAAAGTTGACCTAGGGTCAGGAGGATGTGAAATGTAATTAGATAGGGACGCCATGAAGGTTATGTGGGCGGTTCTGGAATCTGATCAGCTTGTCTGAAGAGGTGAGCTTTCAGGGAACGCTTGAATGTTTGGAGACTAGCGGAAAGTCTTATTGTGCGTGGGATGGCATTCTACAGGGTGGGTGCAGCCCAAATAAAAAGTCCTGTAACCGTGAATGGGAACAAGTAATGCGTGTGGATGAAAGAAGCAGATCTTGTGCAGAGCGGAAATGTCGGGTAACCAGATGTACTTGTTGCACCCATTGCTTCACCACTGTGTGGTAGTTGACCCTGAGCATGTGAGACTACAAGACACAGCTGCCCTGTGCCGACCCTGACCCTGAGCGTGTGAGACTTCAAAACACAGCTGCCCTGTGCCGGCCCTGACTCTAAACATGTGATTCTACAAGACACAGCTATCCTGTGCCGGCCCTGACCCTAAACATGTGAGACTACACAACACAGCTGCCCTGTGCCGGCCTTGACCATAAAGATGTGAGACTACAAAACACAGCTGCCCTGTGCCGGCCCTGACCCTAAACATGTGTGACTACAAAACACCATCTGCCCTGTGCCGGCCCTGACCCTGGACATGTGAGACTACAAGACAGCTGCCCTGTGCCGGCCCTAACCCTGAACATGTGAGACTACAAGACACAGCTGCCCTGTGCCGGCCCTGACTCTGAACATGTGAGACTACAAGATAAAGCTGCCCTTTGCCGTCCCTGACCCTAAACATTTGAGATTACAAGACACAGCTGCCCTGTGCTGACCCTAACCCTGAACATGTGAAATCACTTGTGGGGGTGGGGCCACCAGAAGGAGAGCATGTAGAGCTGCCAGATGCTCCAGACATCTCTACGCACTTGGCGCTACGAGCAGCACTGCAGCAGCGCTACTGCGGCACCCAGCTATCCAGATTCAGGGGCCAATGGAACAGCAACGTGCCACCCCCAGAGCCCAACACCCTGGGCGACGCAACTGCTCACACAATCACCCCTCACCAGCGGCCCTGACAAGACACATGCCCTGCCAGCTTATTTTAATCTATTGGCAAGCAACCTAGCATGCCCTGGTTGACATCTTAAATTCTGTTTGTAGCGCATGCTGGAACTTGTAGTCACACAACAGCTGTGGAGCAACAGTTTGTCTAGATTTGCGTCATTAACTTCAGTTTGTTAAATGCATTCTATCTTTTTATATTTTGTACATTTTATGTTAGTTTTCAGAATTTACAATTCGGAATGATTTTCTCTGTGATTGTTTTCCACCCAGCTATAAATCTCAGTGCAGGGAGCTGTGACATTGTTAGCTTTTCTCAAAACCCACACCCATTAATATGCATTTATCTCCCAGTATATTTTAATCCATTTGTCTTTATGGCATAGCTGACAAGCAGTGACAGCTAATTTGTAATTTGCAGCTAGAATCTAAGTATTAACAAGTTGGTGACCTCAGCAGGTCAAGATCTAAAGTCACTGTTATGGCCTCCACAGCATAAAGTGCTGAATATAAATTATTCTTGCCCAGAGAATGGACATTTATGCCTGGTCGTTCCTTTACAGGTTGGTTATACTGCATTATATAGAGAATAGCTTCGGTGCTCTCACATGTTTGCAGACCCAGTCATGGATTGAAAAGTCAATTATCACTTGAATGTACTGCAAATCAGTCTGCGCCTGACTGTTTCGTTTAAGTAATATAATTGTACTTTTCTATTTTTAGCTTAGTGATGGAATTGCAAAGACAGATTTACGTTTTCAAGCTACTGGAAATGTTTTACATTCAAGTATTGCAAGTACCCCTTGTCTCTTCGTAAATACTTGAGTTATATCGCCCAATCTGAAATGGTCTTTAGATATTTCTTGTGAACAGATGCTGGGCTGCCAACCCTGCATCATCCTCCTGAAATCCGCCATTGCCCTTGTGTCATATTTTGTTTAATCTGTGCATATGTAGAAAACTGCCCTTATACTGGGGTTGATACAGAGTTGCAAGCAAATCCGTTTGGTGGTGGACACGCATCTCAGTTGCAGCTCCGTTTGCAACTAACGGGGTGTTAGCTGCATACCTCCCAATATTCTGGATGTTCCGATTGGGATCTAGGTGTGCGCCCGGGAAAAGAGAGCATGGCCTCGCGGCAGGTAGCATGGCTCGGAGCCACGGCATTTGCCGTGTGGCCATGCCCCTTGTTGTGAGGCCATGCCATGTTTCCTTGGTGCACTATGGGCATGCCCAGCACTCAGGAAGCTGGTGAGCATGCCCCTCTCTTCAATGAATGCACGATGCATGCATGTTGTTGAGATGGGGGTGTGCAAATTTCACGGCTTTGCACATCTTAGTGACTGTGTACAAAGGTGCAGCTCGGTCGCATATCAGTAGACTATCGGACTGCCGAGTAACCCTTTGGCCACGCAGAATGGCCGCTGGAATTGAGACGCCAGGGCCATTTTTACTGCGTATGGGATCGGAGTCACAGACAGAGACATGCCCTGAAAACGGTCGCGATACTCCTGCATTTGAGTCGCCACCTTCCCATAGGTCAGCGCTAAGAGACATCCTGCATTGCCGCTTATCTCAGTGATGCAGGACATCTTAGCGCTGAAATGTATTACAAAAAGAGTCGCCGGTGTGACCATGTTACCGTAACTCACCCCTCCAGTGACCTCTGTCCTACCAGTATCGCGCCCACCTAGTGCTCATGTGATACTGAATATGGATCTCATTCAGAACTGGCGGTGTATACGTGAGGACTTACGGAGACAGTGACGGGACGTGTAAGTAACCAGAGCGCCATACCCAGATTAGTGGGCAAGTGACAAATAGCCAAGCCTTATGTTGATTAGTAAGTGCCCGTAACGCTATGGCGCCATAGCTGGCTATAGCAGTGGCGTAGTTAACATAACTAGAAGGCGCCGCTAGAGAAATCTGATTTCTCCACTGAATGCCTTTTACTACCTTTGTAGAAGCGGAAATAAATCCTTAACCCCCTGTTAAAAGGTTTATCGCCTCTTCATGAATTTGCCCCTTAGGGTAATTTGTGGCCCTTTTAATGGTCAGAGGGCTGCCCATTATGGCACCGAAGTGTATAATATTGCCTATCACTACGTTAGATATTGAAACACACTATTTTTTAGGTTTAGTTGCCTTTGATGCATATTTTGAATTCTAAAACATACTTGTTTTTTTTCCCATTGAATTGTTGTCACGGCCGCAGTACATCGTGATATAAATCTGTCAGATGGTTCTGATTTGCTGTTTCACTGGAAGGCAATTTCCCTTATACCGGGTACCTGCAGGCTGGCTGATTTATCAATGTCAAAATTATTTCATTGAGAAAATCTTGTTTCATTTTCTCAGATGTAATAAGTGTTTCTCATCCCTGCTCGTTCTCTCTATTCAGCTCAGGAAAGCCAAAAAGCTGTGTTTGAATAGAAATACCGTTAAATTACTAATGACATTATATGCAACAGTAATACCAGGAAAATGAAAGTGGGCGTGGACAGCTGCTTAATTATAGCGCTATATTATTCATTGCATTAATAAATGTCATGTAATGTGGTCGTAAAATTCCAGAACCATAAAAGCAGTAATTCTACATATTTTACTTATAACAGCACTTACATTTAGGACTATTAAACATACTTCTAAAGTAGTTAAATATTTCCACTATCCATGATACATGGAGCCAACACTTGACTACAGAAAATATTGCTGCTGGGTAGATTGCAAGCAGTGAATATAGCAAACCTAGGACTGGAAGGACATTGGGCCTTATTCAGACCCGGTCGCAAGCGCTGAGCGCTCGCAACCGGGTCATGTTTACCCCTGGGTATGCGCATGTCGAAGTCGGCTCCGACGTGCACATGCGCGAGACCCGGCTAGCGACGGGCGC
Source organism: Taudactylus pleione (assembly GCA_031769625.1). Classification (NCBI taxonomy): domain Eukaryota; kingdom Metazoa; phylum Chordata; class Amphibia; order Anura; family Myobatrachidae; genus Taudactylus; species Taudactylus pleione. The sequence continues at coordinate 9,299,871 of JAUIMM010000134.1, forward strand.
TCCTTCACTACAGGTCTCGCACCAAAGGGGGCAAGCTGTCGATGGTGATTGACAGCTCGCCCCGTTTGGGAGGCGGGGGGGGGGGTGGCCGTCCAAATGTAGGCATTCCCGACGGAACACTTGCCGTTTGGGGGCATCAGAGCAGGAAGCTCCCTGGGGCTTGCGCTTGCCGAGAGCCAACCTCAGGGTCTCGTCGCAAACCCCGATGGTCGCGATGGTCTTGACTATCGCGACCATCACCCTGGTCGGTCGCTAAGCTGCGGGTGGTAACCCACATCTTAGCTAGCGACCAGGAGGCCGCACTAAAAAAAAGAAGCATCCGCCCTCATTCAGAGAGAGCAATCGCTTCTGGCGACCGCCTCTGAATGAGGGCCATTTTCCTGACCCTGGTACTGGGCTTGTGCTTGTGGGGTGCGTGTGAATACCGAAGCTTTACTTACATGCTGCGCTGCCATTGTATAGCTATATACTATAGGAACAGAAACGGGGAATGTACTTTAACATATTTATAAAGAGATTGGCTACAGTGCAGTTTGCCATACATAGGAAATAAGTGTGTATATTGAGAAATATGTACTATATACAGGCATGGCCGGATTAAAGTTTGTGGGGGCCGAGGGCAATTAAAAAAAATTGTCAATATAATATGCTGGCATTGTTATTAAAAAATATAGGGGTCTATTAACTAAGCAGTGTTAGGAGACAGAGTGAAAAGTGATAAGAAAGTGATAAGGTGCCAGCCAATCAGCTCCCAACTGTCATCTCACAGGCTGTTTGAAAAATGACAGTTGGGACCTGATTGGCTGACACCTTATCACTTTCTTATCACTTTTCACTCTGTCTCCTAACACTGCTTAGTAAATAGACCCCATAATGTGTAAACAAAAAACAGCAGCACAAATGTTTTAAACACACTGTAGTGTGCTAAATTCACATGATGCCACACAGAAACCCCAGTTCACATAGGCCACAGTGCCCCCACGATCGTAATATATGTGGGGGTCCTGGGCGATCGTACACAGAAGTGAATCTGTATTGTTAAATTGTTACAGAATAAGTAAACATACTGAAAGCTCCATCCAGCGTAGAGTATAAGAGAAGAGGTTCTGCACTGGTGTTACACATATATGCTGAGAACAATACTGAGTATGACACTAGGGGGTAAATTTACTAAGATGGGATTTCTATTAAGAAGTGATGTTGCCCATAGCAACCAATCAGATTCCAGGTATTATTTTCTAGAAGGTGCTAGATAAATGAGAAGTAGAATCTGATTGGTTGCTATGGGCAACATCACTTCTTAAATAGAACTCCCATCTTAGTAAATTTACTCCCAGGAGTACAGAACCAACAAAAGTGATGTGTTTGACCTCTTCACATATTTACATTTTAAAAACAATTTTGAGTTTCTATACATTACAACCAACTGTCCTGGTTTCTAGCGAAACAGTCTCAACTCGTGGTCCCTAAAATTGGTTTGCACCTAAAGTGGGTGCTTCTGGGTAGATCAGGGCAGGGTTTGAATGAATCAGGGTAGAACTTGTCAGCTCGTGGCTGGGCTACTTGTATCCCCGTTTTGTGTGTCTAAATGTTGGGTGGTATATTCTATATCACTTAATATGGACATCTTCCATATATACTATAGCAGACAGTACCACCTAAATTACAAACACCATAACAATATTTTACACTACCCATCTCCGTCCTAACAATGGGCCTGATTCAGCAAGGATCGCAACTGCTAATACGCGTACAGTCGACTGATTGTTGCGTTCTGCGCGTGCATATGCATCGCAGTGCGTATGAGCGAACCAGCCACTGCGATCGGGACTGCTATAGCAGTTACTACGTAGACCCATTGCAGAGTGATTGACAGGAAGTGCCGTTTTTGGGTGGTGACAGGGGGGTTGTTTGGCGAAACGCAGGCGTGCCAGTGCGTTTGGGTGTGCATAAATTATCCACTGCGATGCCTTACGCAGCCTGAGTACTCATAGCGTGCAAGTAAGTTAGCAATTCCTGAAAAAGGCCAGAGCTTGTGTAAGAGTGCGGGAGGCTGCGATGGTAAGAATGGTTTCGCAGTGTTGCTAAGGATTGCGGATATGTGTAAAGTAAAGGGGGTGTCCTTATGTTGGGCGGCATAGCAATCGCAATGGATTAGCATACTATCGCAGTGAGACTACGTGTGTCATCGCTATTGCATTCGCAGTTGCAATCCTTGCTGAATCAGGCCCATCAAACACACAGAGAGGATTGTGGGAAAATTTTTACTGCGAAGCGATCGGTTCAACTTCATAACATAATATACATCGAGGATTAACCAACAAGATTCTACAATAGAATACACTAACACAACTTAAGAAACAGCGCCACCTATTGTCCCTCCAGTATAGCTTCTCAAGTGTACTTAACCTGTAGCTGTTGCTATATTTCAACCAAAAATGGTGCTCATTTTTTATTTCTTTTTGAAGAATGGACGGCCACAGTATGCAGTGATAAGTTTATCACAGCTCCAGACTTGTGTGGTGCTGTGCATTTTGTTAAAGCATTAAAGATTCTGAAGCAAATGAAAAACAGCAGTTTCCATTATCAAGACACTTTTCACCAGACAGTAGAATATATTTCTTTTTGTCATACAAGATAATGGATGTTTTTTAAAATGTAATCTTATTAATTTTTCCTCTCACAGCAGAGTAGCATTATAAATGGCTGCCAGGGCTGATTATGTGTCAGCTTCCAGCGTAGTGTTCAATAGGAGCTTGTACAACACTGTTTACATGAATGCAAATTAGATAGTAAAAATTTGAAATTCTGCAGACATTAAAATACTCAGCGCTTGCAAAAAGATGGTAGGATATTTAGCAACTGAGGATTTATATTTCCACAGTAAAATGCTCCTTAATCTAACATTTGTTGCTCAAAAAATTGCCTGCTTTAAAATGATTCACATAGAATTGTAAATTATTCTTGTCACATTAAAAATAGGAATAAATTTCCTTGATGAATAATCTTAAAAATAATCTTAAAAATAAAAATGAAGTAAAGAGAACAAAAGTTTTGAGACGATGCAGAATGAGTAAAACGTCAGTGCTGTGTGTTTTATTTATTTTTTTCTGTGGGGTCAATGTGGTTTTTTTTCTGTGGGGGCCAATGTCTTTGTTTTTCTCTGGGGGCCAATGTGTTTGTTGTTTTTTTTCTGTGGGGTCAATGTGTTTTTTTCTGTCGGGGCCTATATGTTTGTTGTTTTTTTCTGTGGGGTCAATGTGTTTTTTTTTTTCTGTCGGGGCCAATATGTTTGTCGTTTTTTTCTGTGGGGTCAATGTGTTTTTTTTTCTGTGGGGGCCAATGTCTTTGTTTTTCTCTGGGGGCCAATGTGTTTGTTGTTTTTTTTCTGTGGGGTCAATGTGTTTTTTTCTGTCGGGGCCTATATGTTTGTTGTTTTTTTCTGTGGGGTCAATGTGTTTTTTTTTTTCTGTCGGGGCCTATATGTTTGTTGTTTTTTTCTGTGGGGTCAATGTGTTTTTTTTTTCTGTCAGGGCCAATGTCTTTGTTTTCAGTGGGGACCAATGCTTTGGGTTTTTTTCTGTGGGGGGACAATATTTTTTTTTTTTTGTGCCGGGGCTATTGTCTTTGTTTTTTTATTGTGGGGGCGAAAACCTGGAAATAATAACGAATAACAATATATATGAAATACATGTTAATATTTGTTATTATATATTATATTTGATAAGAAAAAACTGATGGTGTGCCTTGGCTATTCTAAAATCTTGACCATAGTGTTCCGCGAGTTGTATAAGGTTGAAAATCACGTGCTAGTCATTTTTCATGGATGATATGTCGACATGATTGACTATCGAGAAACCGTCCCTGGTGGTCTAGGGGTATCTTACCTGTACCCGGTGGCAGCAGACTCTCCAGCGTCGTCTTCTGGTTGCCGATGGTCATGTGAGGAGCAGTTCAGGTGGAGTTGTTATTTTGGTGAGTATTCTTTCCCCTAATCCATAACCCTCCGCCTAGTACCTAACCCTTATTTCCCTCCACTCCCACACTAACCCTAACCTCTCCCCCCTGCAGCCTAACCCTAACCCTCCCAGCGGCGCCTAACCCTAACTGGCGGCATTCTGAGAATGTTGACATGTCGGCATTTTATATGTCGACATTGTGCACATTTTGGCATGAATGTCGACATGCTGAGCGTCGACCATGTGCCTGATATGGTGGTATGGAAGCAACGTAGACCGAGCACTGTAAAGGCGTGCTTAGGCAAATGCGGCTCATGCAGACATACCAATGCGCCTAGTATGAGTCATATATCGCGGATGTAATGCTTAATATATCCTGCCCCATAATAGTAGGACATTTTCCAAGCTTTTTTTTGTTGTTGTTGAGTAATTTAAGCCCAATTTGGCAACAACTCTCCACCAGCTCCTATAAGTACATACAAATAAAAATAACTTCTGTGTATAAGCGGATTTTCCATCCCTAGCTGCGTTTTGTTGTCACTAAGGGGAGGTGCAGTGGAAAAAACACACAAAACCATTGTCACGAGATGTAGTCACAATCCCGGCTTAGAATACCGGCGTTGGAATCCCGATACCTGTCAGAATCCCTAACTGTCGGCATCCCGAAGGTAAGTAGTATGGGACAGGAAGGGTTAGGGGTTAGAGATAGGCAGTAGGGGGAGGGTTATGGTTAGGCACTAGGGGGAGGGGTTAGGAGTAGGCACTAGGCACTGAGGGTTAGGCACTAGGGGGGGGGAGTTAGGTTCAGGGTGCGGGGAGGGAGAATTAGGTGTAGGGGAAATGTTAGGATACCTACCGAAAGGTGTCGGTATCCTAACCCTGTCGGGATGCCAGAATCCTGTACCCATCCCATTGTCACCTTGTGTATTTTTAGACCATGTACAGTACATGTTATGAAAAAGATCATGAAACTGAAGACTGAGCACATTCTACACAGGATTATGGGAGAACCTGAAGGAAGGGGTCAGGAATTCTTGACCATTAAGACATGGTATAAATGAAGAGTATGCTTGGAGATGGATGGAAATCAATGGATGAGATAGTTGGTCGCGTTTAACTCCGATGTTTTCAATTGCGTAAGACTTGCTCACCTGATATCCATGATCACGCATGTTAGGTGTGAGGAAGGACAGGCTATGTAGTTGCTAAGTGATACAAGAATCTGGGAATGCAGGAGCCATACAAAAGTTGCGTAAGCATGTCCTGTCCGCAATACAGTGGTTCCATTTTATTTTTATATACACATATATAATAGGCTTATCTGACAGTAGACCGTAATCAGCTATGGCGTCAAATATACTCTACGGACCCAAACAGAACAAGCGCTGGAGGCCCAGCAATGCCTTTCCTCACTTGGTCTTCATCAGGGGTGTGTATATACATATATATACTGTGTGTATGTGTATATATATATATATATATATATATATATATATATATACACTCACACACACATGTATTATGTAATGCTTTCAACCAAGTGGGTACTGTTCTTTAATACATTTAAATGCAAAATACAGATGCAGTAAGCGTAAAATATACTTGTAAACTTTAGCAAATTCTAGTGTTTAATGTAATAACATGTAAATTAAATGTCTGTGCCAATCATTGTCACTAAAAAAACTATATTTTGACATGCAAGGGAAAAAATGATTAATAAGTTTAAGTGGCTTATACTGTTAGAATTATTAAAGTTATGTTTATAATGACATGTCATATCGGAGATTGAGATCTTGGGGCCTGATTCAGCAAGGATCGAAGATGCGATTACGCACGCAGATGGACGATTGTTGCGTACTGCACAGTACCGATTGCGGTGAAGACGCAGACCCATCGCAGAGTGATTGACAGGAAGTACTGGGGGCGGTGAAGAGGGGGTGGTTGGAGAAATGCAGGCGTGCCAGTGTGTTTGATCGCTGTTGCAGGGGCGCGCATAAATTAGCCACTGTGATGGCATAGGCAGCTTGAGATCTCACTGCGTACTGGAAGGTTAGCAATTTCTGAGTAAGGTCTGACCTTGTGCAATTCTGCGTGAGGCTCCGATGTTACTTGATGTTGCCGATGGTTTCACAGACTTGCAAATACACCTCTATACTTTACACTTCACTGTCACCTTTTTTCCCTTTTCGTGTGATGCCCTGGGGATGGTCCTTGGCTGGATTCTTTTGGGGTGCCCTGCGCCTCAGACGTGAACCCCTAAATGTTAGGGACGCCGGTATAGAGGAGCCTTGACGCTGGCCCGGCACTTAATCATATGTTTGCAAATGTATGCAACTAATACCTCTGAATTTCTATTATTATGTAGGATTCAAGTATTCTTGCTGATATTATTGCAGTGTGCTGTTTCTGTGGTTTCGCAGACTTGCAAAGTATTACGAATGTGTGTAAGGTAAGGTGGGTGTCTTTATGTTGTGCTGCGACGGCATAGCAATCAATGAATTAGCATATCATCATGTGCGTAATCACAGCCACAATCGCTCTAGCAATCCATACTGACTCAGGCCCTTGTTGTGAATACATTATTTTGTTTTAAGCGATGTAGTCCAGTAACAGAGTTGAATACAGTAAAGCTGGGTACACACTGGGCCTGATTCAGACCCGCTCGCGAGCGCTGAACGCTCGCAAGCGGGTCGATGTTGGGCCAGTGCGCATGCGCACGACGGACCCGACCCCATGGGAACGCCTACCGTCTGGGGCCGGCCCCACTGACATCACAAGTGATGCCAGTGGGAGTGCTTTTGGCTCTGATAGAGCCAAAAGCACTCCAGGGCTTGCGGCAGACGAGACCCTACCACAAGGGTCTCGTCGCAAGCTCAATGGTCGCGATGGTCTTGACCATCGCGACCATCTTTTTGGCCGCTCGCTATAGCTGTGGGTAGTCACCCACAGCTATGCGAGCGGCCAGGAGGCGGCTCTAAAATCAGGAAGGATGGCCCTGATTCAGAGCGAGCGCTCTGTCAGAGCGTCCGGCTCTGAATCAGGGCCACTGGCCGATGTATTGGCCAATCATTTGCCGTGAGGAGGAGGCGGATCACGCCCCCGACATGCCCCCCGACCGAAGGGACCCGCGGGCAGAAGCAGATGATGGCCGTTCAGTGTGTGTGAACGACCATCATCTGCAGATATATATATAATATATATATATATATATCGCTATAGTGTGTACCCAGCATTACACTATCCCCTTTGAATTATGCAAATCAGTTATATCAGGGATGATCTACATTTTGTCCCTGCAAATCAACACTTTTCAAACACAATTTCTAATCTTAGCAGTTTATTTGCTTTTTATAGAAAGAGGACATCTAGAAACATTCCATTAAAGTAAGTAAATAGTTTGTCTTATTACAAAGTTGATGTCTTAGCAAAATTAAAATAGGATTTTCCAGACATGATTTTTCAGCATCCAGTGAAGCAGTTACAATGTTATGTTACAGTATAAAATTAATGTAAATAGATTATTATTCGCCATTACACGAGGCTGCGGCAGATGGCTCACACAGTTGTAAAAAGGGAAAATGACATTAAATCAGTGTGACACAACAGGGCATCAGTTTGTGCCTTATTATCCTACTCGCTGACCACATGAATTTAACAAGACTAGGGAGCATTACATTACAGATAAATATTGTGGAACCAATATACAAGTCCAGAGAAGTTGTAAATGGTCAAATATAAAATTAACAAAAAATAGTAAAATCAGCCACGTTGTTTATAAAACTGCTACTCAATTAACGTATTTAATGTTGCATACTGATTATGGGCCTGATTCAGACCCACTCGCGAGCGGCTGTCCGCTCGCAAGTGGGTCGATGTTATGGACTGAGCATGCGCACGACGGAGGGAGCTCCGTCGTGCGCATGCGCCAGACGCGACGAGCGAAGGAAAGTCCTTCGCTCGTTATGTCCGATCAAAGGGGGCGTGCTGTCAATGTTGATTGACAGCATGCCCCCTTTGGTGGGCGTGCCGGGGGCGTGCCTCCCTGACGGGGGCGTTCCCACGGGAACGCCTCCCGTCAGAAGCCGGCCCACTGACATCACTAGTGATGTCAGTGGGAGTGATTTTGGCTCTGATAGAGCCAAAATCACTCCGGAGCTTGCGGTTGAAAACCTCAACCGCAGGCTCCGGCTCGCAAATTCGATGGTCGCGATGGTCTCGACCATCGCGACCATCACAATGCACGCTCGTATTGCCTGTGGGTGGTGACCCACAGCTATACGAGCGTCCAGGAGGACGCTCCATGAAAATGGAGCCCGGCCCTCATTCAGAGCGTGCGCTCTGCTCAGAGCGTACGGCTCTGAATGAGGGCCTATATTTGTTTTCTCTCATACTCAGCGAGTAATGTGTTTAAACGTATTTATCTTTAGCATCTATTTTTATAGATTTTAATTTTATTGAATCATTTTGTAGTGTCTGTATCTCATGTGGATAGTATTGGGTTCAGTATATTACACTGTCCCAGTCCCAAAAGTCATGTGATAGCTGTATGTAAAGGTAATGATAGGTGGCGTCACCATATTGTGACATCTTTGAAATGCCCAGACCTGCATCAGTTGTAATCTGACCTCTCGAGGGTCAGTATGAACATTGACTAAGCTGCTCATGGCAAGGAGACATGAATGATCGGAAGTACAAATGGGTCATGATAGTGGGTGCTCGACAGATTAAATGTTCCATTTCCGAAGTTGTGCAGATATTTAACATACCTTGGTCTACGGTGTCATGTGTGTACCGGGAATGCCTCATGAAAGGCATTACCGCCCACCGTGGACAGCGCAGAGGCCGACCCCAGGTGCTTGATGATCGTGACCAGCGGTGTCTGGCCAGAGTTGTCCATTATAACAGACAAGCGAAACTGGTTCAAATAACATCCGCATTCAATGCAGGAGGTACCAGATGCATATTCAGCAGGTCAGTGCAGTGTTCTTTAGCTTCCATGGGATATAGGAACAGAAGACCGACCAGAGTGCTTCAGTTAACACTGCAAGATTGGACATAGCACCTGCCCTGGGTTCGTGACATTGCTAATTGGACCCTGGAGGACTGGCAACATGTGGCATGGTCCAATGAGTCAAGGTTCCAGTTGTTTCGGACTAATGGTTGGGTTCGGGTGTGGCGCAAACCCCATGAGGCCATGGACCCCAGTTGTCAACAACTCACCGTGCAGGCTGAAGGTGGTTCTGTAATGGTGTGTGGTGTCTTCACGTGTCATGTGTTGGTTCCGCCGGTCCACCTAAACACACAATTGACCGGCAACCTCTACATTGCATTGCTTGATGACCATTTGTAGCCCTTCATGGACTTCATGTTCACCTACAATATTCCAGCAGGATAATGCACCATGTCATCGGTCCCAAGTTGTCCAGAATTGCTTCGAGGAGCATTCTGGAGAGTTCCATTAAATGGTGTGGCCACCATGTGCGCCATACATGAACCCAATCTAGCATGTATTGGACCTGGTGGAGAAGTCCATTCGCACCCAAGATCCTGCATCTACAAATATCAGGGAACTGTGAAAATGTATCCTGACGGCACGGGTCAAGATCTCTCTAGAGGTCTTCCATCCAATTGTTGAATCGAAGCCACGTCAAGTTGCTACACTTCGGCGGGCTAGAGGGGGTCCTACACAATACTAGGCATCTATCCCATGACTTGGCACTTTAGTGTATTTAGACGGTGAACATGAGAATGCCGATATGGTAGTAATGTCAACATGTTCATCATTCAGCATGGCGACACTGATGAAATGTCAACATGGTCATAATGTTGATAATCCATTTCTAAGGTATCCCAAACCCCTAAGCCTAACCCTAATGCCGACATTTTCACTATGTTGACATGTCATTTGTCAACATTTTGCTCTAGTCGACATGTTAGATGTCGACATATTGTGCATGTCGACATTCTGGTGTCCACGCAGTGAACATTAACATACTGACTGCATACCGGCAGTATGTAATTCCAGTGGCTCAGATGGACATACTGAAAAGGTCTGTTGTTATGATGGGCAGCCTTGAGTGTCAGTGACTCAGATGAGCAGTCTGAATGGGCCACCCGTTTAAATGGGCAGCTTGGAGTGCCACTGGCTGAGATGAGGTGTCTAAATTGTCAGTGACTCTTATGGACTTCCTGAAGTGTCAGTGCCTCAGATGGGCCGTCTGAATCTGCCACTTATTTAGATTGGCATGTTGGAGTGCCAGTAGATTTGATGGGCAGTTAGGAGTATCAATGGCTCAGATGGGCAGTCTGTGGCACAAGTTAATCAGAAGGGCAGGAAATAGGACCTGTCACCTCCCTGTTTATAACATGCAAGACTCATATATACAGCTTATATTGTTCTGGCATTTAGGTAAAAATTAAAGGGAGAATTTGCCAATGTCAAGAAATATTCTATCTTTAAAAGCAGGGCAAGTGCCAGTAGATGCATGTAGATACTTTAATAGAGCTTGACAGTTTCTTATTACCAATGTGGATAGTTCACTTTAAGTCCAATCATAAAGATGCAATTCTAATTATAATGTTCTAAAGTAGGATTTTATTCCAAATATCATGGTGATAATTAAAAATGAGTTTCACAAAGTTCATTAATATTTAAGAGTTTTTAAGAAAGCGAGATGTCAGCATCTGGCAGCTTGAAATGGGATAGGAGGCTACGAAATGTTATAGGAAAATGATCAGATATTCTGTGAAATGTTATTATTTGCTATTCATGGGAATGAGATGAGTTAGATGAAGCTGAGTATTAAGTGAGTCATCCATCAGGTTTGATTAGCATCAGACTTCTCCAAGTGGTAGGAAGGGAACCCAGACATGACAGAAAGCAATAACTCCAAGTTCAGATGCATTAATAGGCAAATATGTCTGCTCGATTGAACACTGTGTCTGTATCACTCAGATCCCAGCAAATAATAAGAAATACAGTATGCACCTTGAAATTATGTTACTGCTAGGTAAAGAGGACACAAGAGGAAGCCAAGTGGGTGTCCTAGTGGTGATGGGTTCTACAAGTGTGAAGAGATGTTGGACAGAGTAGACGAAGTAGATGAGAATGGGCACGGGACACAGTGGTATCAGCTACAGAATTGGACAGAGTAAACGAAGCAGATAGTGCCAGATAGAACTGGCACAGGACACAGAGGTAACCACTACAGAAATGGATAGATTAGATGAAGCAGATGAGAACGGGCACAGGACACAGTGGTAAACTCTACAGAATTTGACATAGTAGACAAAGTAGATTAGAACTGGCACGGGACACTGAGGTAACCACTACAGAATTGGACAGAGTAGATGAAGCAGATGAGAACGGGCATGGGACACAGTGGTATCAGCTAAAGAATTAGACAGAGTAGACAAAGCAGATGAGAACTGGCACAGGACACAGTGGTATCAGCTACAGTATTGGACAGAGTAGACGAAGCAGATGAGAGTGGGCACGGGACACAGTGGTATCAGCTACAGAATTGGACATAGTAGACGAAGCAGATGAGAACTGGCACGGGACACAGTGGTATCAGCTACAGTATTGGACAGAGTAGACAAAGCAGATGAGATCGAGCACAGGACACAGTGGTAACCACTACAGAATTGGACAGAGTAGATGAAGCAGATGATAATGGCCACGGGTCACAGTGGTATCAGCTACAGAACTGGACAGAGCAGAGGAAGCAGATGAGAACGGGCACGGGACACAGTGGTATCAGCTACAGAATTGAACAAAGTAGAGGAAGCAGATGAAAACGGGCACGGGACACAGTGGTAACCACTACAGAATTGGACAGAGTAGACGAATCAGATGAGAACTGAAACGGGACACAGTGGTATTAGCTACAGAATTGGACAGAGTAGAGGAAGCAGATGGGAATGCGCACAGGACACAGTGGTATCAGCTACAGAATTGGACAGAGTAGACGAAGCAGATGAGAACTGGCACAGGACACAGTGGTTTTAGCTACAGAATTGGACACAGTAGACCAAGCAGATGAGAACGGCCATAGGACACAGTGGTAGCCACTACAGAATTGGACAGAGTAGAGGAAGCAGATGAGAACGGGCACAGGACACAGTGGTAACCACTACAGAATTGGACAGAGTAGAGGAAGCAGATGAGAACGGGCACAGGACACAGTGGTATAAGCTACAGAATTGGACAGAGTAGACAAAGCAGATAAGAACTGGAACAGGACACAGTGGTATCAGCTACAGAATTGGACAGAGTAGAGAAAGCACATGAGAACGGGCACGGGACACAGTGGTAACCACTACAGAATTGGACAGAGTAGACGAATCAGATGAGAACTGACACGGGACAGAGTGGTATTAGCTACAGAATTGGACAGAGTAGATGAAGTAGATGAGAATGGGCACAGGACATAGTGGTATTAGCTACAGAATTTTTCACAGTAGACCAAGCAGATGAGAACGGCCATGTGATACAGTGGTATCAGCTACAGAATTGGACACAGTAGACAAAGCAGATGAGAACGGGCACAGGACACAGTGGTAACAACTACAGAATTGGACAGAGTAGAGAAAGCACATGAGAACGGGCACGGGTCACAGTGGTAACCACTACAGAATTGGACAGAGTAGACGAATCAGATGAGAACTGACACGGGACACAGTGGTATTAGCTACAGAATTAGACAGAGTACACAAAGTAGATGAGAATGGGCACAGGACACAGTGGTATCAGCTACGGAATTGGACAGAGTAGACAAAGCAGATGAGAACTGGCACTGGACACAGTGGTATCAGCTACAGAATTGGACACAGTAGACAAAGCAGATGAGAACGGGCACAGGACACAGTGGTAACAACTACAGAATTGGACAGAGTAGAGAAAGCACATGAGACCGGGAACGGGTCACAGTGGTAACCACTACAGAATTGGACAGAGTAGACGAATCAGATGAGAACTGACACGGGACACAGTGGTATTAGCTACAGAATTAGACAGAGTAGACAAAGTAGATGAGAATGGGCACAGGACACAGTGGTATCAGCTACAGAATTGGACAGAGTAGACAAAGCAGATGAGAACTGGCACTGGACACAGTGGTATTAGCTACAGAATTGGACAGAGTAGACAAAGTAGATGAGAATGGGCACAGGACACAGTGATATTAGCTACAGAATTGGTCACAGTAGACCAAGCAGATGAGAACGGCCATGTGATACAGTGGTATCAGCTACAGAATTGGACACAGTAGACAAAGCAGATGAGAACGGGCACAGGACACAGTGGTAACCACTATAGAATTGGACAGAGTAGAGGAAGCAGATGAGAACGGGCACAGGACACAGTGGTAACCACTACAGAATTGGACAGAGTAGACGAATCAGATGAGAACTGACACGGGACACAGTGGTATTAGCTACAGAATTGGACAGAGTAGACAAAGTAGATGAGAATGGGCACAGGACACAGTGGTATCAGCTACAGAATTGGACAGAGTAGACAAAGCAGATGAGAACTGGCACTGGACACAGTGGTATTAGCTACAGAATTGGACACAGTAGACCAAGCAGATGGGAACGGCCATGGGATACAGTGGTATCAGCTACAGAATTGGACAGAGTAGACAAAGCAGAGGAGAACGGGCACAGGACACAATGGTATAAGTTTCGGAATTGGACAGAGTAGACAAAACAAATAAGAACAGGAACAGCAAACAGTGGTATCAGCTACAGAACTGGGCAAAGTAGAGGAAGCAGAGGAGAACGGGCACAGGACACAGTGGTATAAGCTTCGGAATTGGACAGAGTAGACAAAACAAATCAGAACAGGAACAGCAAACAGTGGTATCAGCTACAGAACTGGGCAGAGTAGAGGAAGCAGATGAGAACGGGCACAGGACACAGTGGTATAAGCTTCGGAATTGGACAGAGTAGAGGAAGCAGATGAGAACTGGCACTGGACACAGTGGTATTAGCTACAGAATTGGACACAATAGACCAAGCAGATGAGAACGGCTATGGGATACAGTGGTATCAGCTATAGAATTGGACAGAGTAGACAAAGCAGATGAGAACGGGCACAGGACACAGTGGTATAAGCTTCGGAATTGGACAGAGTTGACAAAACAAATAAGAACGGGAACAGCAAACAGTGGTATCAGTTACAGAATTGGACAGAGTAGACGAAGCAGATGAGAACTGGCACAGGACACAGTGGTATCAGCTTCAGAATTGGACAGAGTAGAGGAAGCAGGTGAGATCGGGCACTGGACACAGTGTTATTAGCTACAGAATTGGACACAGTAGACCAAGCAGATGAGAACGGCCATGGGACACAGTGGTATCAGCTACAGAATTGGACAGAGTAGACGAAGCAGATAAGAACGGGCACAAGACACAGTGGTAACCACTACAGAATGGGACAAAGTAGACAAAGCAGATGAGAACGGGCACAGGACACAGTGGTATAAGCTTCGGAATTGGACAGAGTAGACAAAACAAATAAGAACGAGAACACCAAACAGTGGTATCAGTTACAGAATTGAACAGAGTAGACGAAGCAGATGAGAACTGGCACAGGACACAGTGGTATCAGCTACAGAATTGGACAGAGTAGAGGAAGCAGATGAGAACTGGCACTGGACACAGTGGTATCAGCTACAGAATTGGACACAGTAGACAAAGCAGATGAGAACGGGCACAGGACACAGTGGTAACAACTACAGAATTGGACAGAGTAGAGAAAGCACATGAGAACGGGCACGGGTCACAGTGGTAACCACTACAGAATTGGACAGAGTAGACGAATCAGATGAGAACTGACACGGGACACAGTGGTATTAGCTACAGAATTAGACAGAGTAGACAAAGTAGATGAGAATGGGCACAGGACACAGTGGTATCAGCTACAGAATTGGACAGAGTAGACAAAGCAGATGAGAACTGGCACTGGACACAGTGGTATTAGCTACAGAATTGGACAGAGTAGACAAAGTAGATGAGAATGGGCACAGGACACAGTGATATTAGCTACAGAATTGGTCACAGTAGACCAAGCAGATGAGAACGGCCATGTGATACAGTGGTATCAGCTACAGAATTGGACACAGTAGACAAAGCAGATGAGAACGGGCACAGGACACAGTGGTAACCACTATAGAATTGGACAGAGTAGAGGAAGCAGAT
Organism: Taudactylus pleione; assembly: GCA_031769625.1. Classification (NCBI taxonomy): domain Eukaryota; kingdom Metazoa; phylum Chordata; class Amphibia; order Anura; family Myobatrachidae; genus Taudactylus; species Taudactylus pleione. The sequence continues at coordinate 9,315,035 of JAUIMM010000134.1, forward strand.
GAGAACGGGCACAGGACACAGTGGTAACCACTACAGAATTGGACAGAGTAGACGAATCAGATGAGAACTGACACGGGACACAGTGGTATTAGCTACAGAATTGGACAGAGTAGACAAAGTAGATGAGAATGGGCACAGGACACAGTGGTATCAGCTACAGAATTGGACAGAGTAGACAAAGCAGATGAGAACTGGCACTGGACACAGTGGTATTAGCTACAGAATTGGACACAGTAGACCAAGCAGATGGGAACGGCCATGGGATACAGTGGTATCAGCTACAGAATTGGACAGAGTAGACAAAGCAGAGGAGAACGGGCACAGGACACAATGGTATAAGTTTCGGAATTGGACAGAGTAGACAAAACAAATAAGAACAGAAACAGCAAACAGTGGTATCAGCTACAGAACTGGGCAAAGTAGAGGAAGCAGAGGAGAACGGGCACAGGACACAGTGGTATAAGCTTCGGAATTGGACAGAGTAGACAAAACAAATCAGAACAGGAACAGCAAACAGTGGTATCAGCTACAGAACTGGGCAGAGTAGAGGAAGCAGATGAGAACGGGCACAGGACACAGTGGTATAAGCTTCGGAATTGGACAGAGTAGAGGAAGCAGATGAGAACTGGCACTGGACACAGTGGTATTAGCTACAGAATTGGACACAATAGACCAAGCAGATGAGAACGGCTATGGGATACAGTGGTATCAGCTATAGAATTGGACAGAGTAGACAAAGCAGATGAGAACGGGCACAGGACACAGTGGTATAAGCTTCGGAATTGGACAGAGTTGACAAAACAAATAAGAACGGGAACAGCAAACAGTGGTATCAGTTACAGAATTGGACAGAGTAGACGAAGCAGATGAGAACTGGCACAGGACACAGTGGTATCAGCTTCAGAATTGGACAGAGTATAGGAAGCAGGTGAGATCGGGCACTGGACACAGTGTTATTAGCTACAGAATTGGACACAGTAGACCAAGCAGATGAGAACGGCCATGGGACACAGTGGTATCAGCTACAGAATTGGACAGAGTAGACGAAGCAGATAAGAACGGGCACAAGACACAGTGGTAACCACTACAGAATGGGACAAAGTAGACAAAGCAGATGAGAACGGGCACAGGACACAGTGGTATAAGCTTCGGAATTGGACAGAGTAGACAAAACAAATAAGAACGAGAACACCAAACAGTGGTATCAGTTACAGAATTGAACAGAGTAGACGAAGCAGATGAGAACTGGCACAGGACACAGTGGTATCAGCTACAGAATTGGACAGAGTAGAGGAAGCAGATGAGATCGGGCACGGGACACAGTGGTATTAGCTACAGAATTGGACACAGTAGAGCAAGCAGATGAGAACGGCCATGGGACACAGTGGTATCAGCTACAGAATTGGACAGAGTAGAGGAAGCAGATAAGAACGGGCACAGGACACAGTGGTAACCACTACAGAATTGGACAGAGTAGACAAAGCAGATGAGAACGGGCACAGGACACAGTGGTATAAGCTTCGGAATTGGACAGAGCAGACGAAACAGATAAGAACGGGAACAGCAAACAGTGGTATCAGCTACAGAACTGGGCAGAGTAGAGGAAGCAGATGAGAACGGCCATGGGACACAGTGGCAACCACTACAGACTTGGACAGTGTAGACGAAGCAGATGAGAACTGGCACAGGACACAGTGGTATCAGCTACAGATTTGGGCAGAGTAGATGAAGCAGATTAGAACGGGCACAGGACATATGCAAGGAGTAGGTGTCATGTATATACAGTATCTTTTTCATGTAAGTAGTAGGTGTCATCCATCTGGGTATTTGTGCTAAGCCATATCTCTGTCACTGCCCAGGAACACCCACTACATTTTTAGTGTACTTCTCCGTGCGTGCCTCTGAAATCACAACTGTGACTCTGTATGGACACAATCATGATGCATACGCGGTGCGACTTATGCTGGCCATACACGCTACAATTATCATGGCGATCCGCCCAATATCTGCGGATTGTCCCGATAATTGTAGTGTGTTTGCGGGCGACCGAGGGCTAAATATCGCTCGGTCGGGCATGCCGGATTGTCCAGCATGCCTGTCAGATGCGATATTTATGAGTTAACTATAGGCCGCATCGGGCAGTGTATGCCCAGCGGGGGCCGACAGACAGACATTTCCTGTGTTCCTTCCAATGGAAAGAACAGGGAAATGTCTCCTACCTGAGGGCGGAGCTCAGATGTCCGGGCTAATACACTGTGAGATATCTCAGTGTATGCCGTGGACATCTGCGGGCTGGCAGACTGCCAGATAAAATGTCTGTCGGTCTGACAGGCATTTTATCTGGACGTGTACGCCCAGCTTTAGACGTAGGCGCAGTAACAAAAAGCCACTGTAATGCGTACGACATCGACAGTGCATCCACCTCTGAATCAGCCCTTCTGTCATGAATGGATGGTGGATGTCGGCTTACTTCATTTCTGAATAGCTGTGCATACAAGTACAACTTAATATGCTGGCTGTGTGTATCGCCATACATGAGACCGTGCTGCCATTGACAACGTCTACATTAGCTACGGTAATATATACTAGAGATATTTTGAGATTAGGGCAACATTCCAGTGACATTACCCCCGAAGCTTGGTAGGGGCAGCGATCGTGCTGCAAATACCTATCCTCACGATGGTAATCTAATGGCATTAGTGTTGAGTTAAGCATATACGGAGAGATTGAAGCGTCATGCAACGCCTGCTTGCTCTCACCATTTATTTTAAAGGAAATCTGCTCCAAAACATGTTAACCCCCTATTTGCCAGTGTTTTCCCTCTTATTGTCTGAATCTGTGGAGATGGTGTTAGGGTTTGCATTATAATAAGGTGGAGATATGGTTACGGACTTTTGCTATGTTAGTAAGTGTAAAGTTAGGCAACATCTTACCCTCACTAGTTTATAGGATTTGTTGTCCTGAGCAAAAGCTATTAATGTCCACCATCCAGTCACCAGGGGATGCCATCAGGATGCCGGTGGTCCTTTCATAGATTGGGCACCGATGCAGTTTTCTGATTGGCCATACTCTACATCTAGTCTGCCATTATATATTTCAAAGTATATACTAATGCGGGCCATACGCGGTGCGATATGTACCATGTATGACAATACCCGATCCGATGGCCAACATATCGGGCGGTCCCCTCACATGGAGCGAATTGGTTATATGCCGGCACCTCCCTCCCTCACCCGCATAGCGCAACATGATCTGGGGATGCGATGTACGACCCATCAGGAGCGCGACGGGATGATATCATGACCATACACCATACGATATAGCAGCTATATCATGCCAATTGTCGGATCGGCTACTATATCGCAACGTGTATGGCCGGCTTAAGGTGATATTTGCCCTATAAGCAGTCTCAAAGCAGCCCTGCGATGAGAGAATACAGTATGCTTTCTTTTACTAAGTTGTAAAATTTAACTATAGCTGAATCAATGTACTGTACAACTACAGTATATCTAAACAACATATATTATCAGCAATTAAGCGCCTAAGCACCTAATTGTCTTTTTATACCGAATGTAATACTATAATATTGTTTCCCTCTATTTTGGCAGGCTTCACAGCATGAATTAAATATAAACTTGGATATATTGTGCATGCTGAACAATTTATAGAACCCGTTTCTTTGTATAAGATGTGAGAACAGCTGCACAAATAAATTAAAAGAATGCAACATTCTAAGATCCCGGAGAACGGCTTCTTAGGTTATCAAGATCTATCTTTAGTGCAATCTGTCTACATCATTGCGGAGCTGTTATAACACTCTCTGCTTCCACAATTAAGCTGTTAGCTTTTTCTAGAGGCTGTTGTTACAGGAACGAACGTGTATAAGAAAGGTAACCTGTTGATGCAAATTAGCAGGCACATATAGCTAAAATTGAAATGTTTGATATCAGGTTGGTTGAGGAGAGTTGATAGCACGCTGTGACTATATTGTGAAGCTGAAGAATATGATTGAGCAAATTAGGATATAAGTATCAAACAGCTAAATATACAGTTACATGGATGTACCACTGATCATTACTGATGTCAGTAACATGAATTATTACAGAAAAGCATACTGAAATTATAGCTAGTTAAGAGCCAAATTAAAGGGTTTACAGGCCTATTTATCATTGGTGGCAGGTACCCAGGTACCCTGAAAATTAAAAAACTATTTATCACCACAAGTTAGACTGCAGAATGACCTACCCTCCAACATGACGACCCCTTCCACCCGGTACAAAATGCTCTAATCCTGGACTTCCGCCTATTTAATGATTGCAGACACCTGTGTTGAACTAGATAATAGTTGAGACAGGTGTTTCACCACAGGTGTCTGCAATCATCAATTAAGAAGGAAGTCCAGGAGCAGAGCAATTTGTACCGGATGGAAGGGGTCATGTTGGCGGGTCTGGAATGATATAGTGTAATGTGTGGGGTAAATGAAGCAGAGCTGACCACAGAGGTGGTGAAGGATTTTGGTGCTAGGAGCAGGTGAGACAGTGACTAAACATGCCCCATTATAATGATGATCCTCATTACCATTTGGCTCCACCCTGATTGCTGGGCACACCTTAAGGTCAGTGATGTGCGGTGAGGTGAGGCAGGTGAGGCAGAGCCTCTCCTGTCAGACTTGGGTATACTCCAGAGTTTTGACTATGCAAATTATAAGACAAATTTAAAGAAACTATTATAAATATATTTTTTTTGTATTATAATCGTTTTTATAGTCAAAACTCTGGAGTAAAAAGTGTATGGCAGGTGAGGCACTACGTCCCCTATCTACCTTTTCCACACCTCCCTGATCAAATCACACCAAATTTCCAGCACTATGGACCTCATTCAGAGTCGGTCGTTGCGGCCGCTCGGTCGTACGCCACCGATGTTCGCTAAACTGCGCATGCGTATGCACAAACTAGCTATTACTATCAGAAATTGCTCTCTCCTTGAACACAGCCAGGTCGTTAGTTTGAGTGACAGGATGAGGCGTTTGTGGGTGGTAACAGGGGAAGGTGCTTGTGCATGGGGGAGTGGAGATCCGAATGCAGGCGTGCCTGACTATGCAAACGGCGTTTTATGGGAGTGCATAATTAACTAAGTAGTGTCATGGCACATGTGACATGGGAGATTTTTACACTGACTTGATCGTAGTGCTTAAGAGAGGGTATGGTCAACCTTAAGCTCTATGAGCAGCTCCGATGGTCTCGATTAATCCTTATATCCCCGGAGATGACGTGTAATGCGAATGAGAAGGGAGCGTATTTTTAGTCTTACGGCCGCATCCTCCCCTCGCTCGTCCATCTAACGACCTCAACTTAATGACCCAACTTGCGAGCGCTTCATTTGCATATCCGGCTCCTTTTACCTTACGACTGTGCGGCCGCAACGACCGACTCTGAATGACCCTCTATATGCTGCTGCACCTTTTGTATAATGCCCACATGAACCCTCGGGTTCATATATGTATTTATGTATGTATGTATCTATCTGGCTCTGATACTAGCTAGAGCTTCTCAGCCATTTACCTCACTGCACGTCATTGCTTAAGGTGAACATGCCCCCAAGATGGCCAAAAGGAGAAAATATTTATTCTATATTTCAATTAATATATAGACACCTTAATTACCCAAACAGATTTATATAAGGATCATGCTTAAAATTTTTCTTTTGATTTTGTAATTACATATCTCACTCCATATTTATTAATAAATCCAACTTCATCGAACACAATACTATGCATTCCCATTGTGTTATGTGTACATGATGGTGGAAATATGTTGTGATTGGAGCCAAAAAAAAGAGAATAGAAGAAAGTGTGTAGAAAAAAAATCAAAAAGTTTTTCAGTTTGTTCCACTTTGAGATCTACATTGTTGATAATCCGAGAAAAGACAATTGCTAAAACTCCACATTCAGTCTATTCGCATAAAAATTAGAGGCAAATCATCTGTCTATCAAATAAGATGATAAACTAGAGCTTCTTCAGTGTTGGCATTTGGAGTGAAAGAACTTTTCATCCCATTTTTCCCCTTTTTAGTATTTCTTGTCCAGAGACTTGTAATCCTGCTTCCCTGTGCGTTCTTGTGATCTGAATGCCCAACGCTATCTTTAATTGTGGAACGCAGTCCTACAAATGTTATACACAACCCTGTGGATCTTTAGCCAATACTTCAGAGCCAATTAATCCGGAGTGTTATTTCCAAATATCGTTCCCTTGTCTTTTTGTGTAGAATTTGAATCTTTGATTCCTTTTTTTTAGTGCCATGAAAAGTAATTCTGGTATTCGCTCATTCTTTACCACCAGCAGGTATTACAAGGATGGCCATTGGGAGGCACACAAAAGAAATGGAAAACCTCTGTTTGCATGGATACTTGCTAGTTAAGAAGATAAATCTCCTTAAATGTTGTTGAAAGCAAGTAAAAAATGAAAAGAAAGTTGGCCTAATGTTCAAAAGCCAAACAGCTCTATAAATAAGACCCATTGGCGCATTAGGGTAGATGAAGCCATGTGCGGTAATATTTTGGAACACAGTTAATTCCGCTTTAGAAATCTTTTCTTTGCAGTGGATCCAACAAGTGAGACCATAATTCTTCTAATGTTTTCTCCCTCTCCTTGATAGACCCACAGTTCACCCACTGTAGACAATAGGGCAACGAGCTTCAAACATCTTCCCAAAGGATTTATAATCGGAATGCAAGACTTGGTTTACCGCAATTAATTTGCTTGGGGAAAACAACGGCTTGTTCTACCATTTGGCTATTAATGAGAAAAAGTTTTGTCGAAATGTTTTATTGATCGTTTTTCAGTAACAAAAATGATCAACTACTTTTAATAAAATGTATATATTTAAAAAAAATGTAATTGTTATATCATATTATTATTAGGCTATATATTATTCAGATTTATTTCACTGTCATTAGTTTGACCATTAGTAAATTTGTTTGCAAAATATGAAAATTACTTAAATTGTCCATTAAAGTGCTGTGGTTTTGGAGAGTAGTTTAAAACCAAGACTTATTTTTTACGTCTCCTCTTCCAGTATCCCCTGACAGGTCATGTTTTAAGGAATATACGAATGTTTGGACATATAGGATAATGAAAACTTTTATAAGTTATTTGAACTCACCTGTGCATAATTGAAAAAAAAAAGGTACTTGAGGTTGGATTTGAGAAAATTAGATTTCAGAGTATAATGATGAATAGTATAATAGATATAATGTATAATTGTTAAACTTTATTCAGTTAAATTCAATTGTATACCATCATGTTTACTCACACCATTTGCACCTGCAGCAAGGCCATCTCTAAGTGCAGGGGCATGCTACATTTGTTGTCTTTCATTTAGATTTTGGGGAGGGGGGGTCTCATTCTAGCTCAACTGCAATTGTATTGTAATATAACCCTGCCCATTGTTTGTGTGCTACATACAGTAGCAGGCAGGTGCAAATGTGCAAATTTGCTTCTAAATAAGGTCCATAGTGTTGAAATCATAAAATAACTGAGGTTTGCATAGAACAGAGGGCATATAAACCTCTTGACAGGGATGGATGGGGTTAATAATGTGAAAGGAGTGGTAATTTAGGATTGACAGTTGCTAAGTTACAGGGATAGGTTGTTTGTTGTTAAGGGGGGAGTGGTTACTGGGCTTATGGGTAATGTCTGTAGGTCAATCAGCCTCTTTGATTCTGATCTCCCACCCTCCCTTCCCTATTGCATACCTCCCAACATGACCCTCTCCAGGAGGGAAACAATGCTCTGGTCCTGGACTTCCCTGGTAATTTATGATTGGTGGTGGCACCAGGGGTGGGGCTGCAGTACAGTCCAAAATCCAAATAGGGGAGTCGCACCAACTGCCAGTGAGTCCCAGCCAGTGATGTTTGGCAGCGTGTGAAATGACAGTTGGTGTGACTCCCCTATTTGACTTTTGAACTGCGCTGCCGCCCCACCTCTTACCAGGGAAGTCCAGGACCAGAGCGTTGTGTCCCTCCTGGAGAGGGTCATGTTGGGAGATATGCTATTGTGTCTTGTGTCGGCTTTATTTCATGGCAGGGAAAGACCGGCAATCTGTAAAGCGTCTATATTGCTGCAGTAAGGAGCGGTGCACACCCGGTCAATGCACGGGTTAGGCTGATTTCACCCTACTGGGGTCAGCAGCGCCACTCATCCGGGAGGGCCAAAATGGTACATTCATATGGGTGTTGGATACCGCATCACTTGCTTAGAATGGGAGAGTTGGCCCTTGCAAGTAGCTCACTTACCATTGTGGGATAGTTGTCCCTGGTAAGTTGTGGATATCTTTTGTCTTTTGCCTAAGTCAAGCTGGCGCCGGTGGTTTGCCGTTCTTTCCTCTGCCACCATACTCATTATTGTAATAAATAAAGCTGACCTTTTATTTTTCAAATGGCATTAACTTGGTCTGTGTCTTTATTTTGGAAATAATGTGGTTTGAAGAACTTACGGTTACATCCATCATCTGATAATAGAGAGTTTAATTGCCTATTCTCCTGGAACATTCTAGAAACTACAGAATTTCAGGGAGTACCCCCTGTCTTTCGGGTGAGCAAGAGACCCACCGGCTTTCCATTTATTCCTGACTGAAGTGGGTAGGTAGGGTGCTTTGATAGCGCGATTCTCTCTTATTTGCATAATTGTGAACCCACCCCTCTGCAATTTACAAATTGTGCCATGGGGGTGGGGCAATGGTGCCGGAAAAGCCGTCACTATGCCCCTGCATTTGTTACATTGATCTCCCACAGTGAAAAAGTAGACAGGCATGATTTAAAGCCGCTACCATCTCTACTAATACAGTAAGAACGTTGTGTCTGTCTGTTTGTTCAAAGTTGGCGCAAAGCGACTGAACTGGCACCATTTTGTAGAGGAAATTCCTAGAACTAACCTGTTCTTTTTTTATCTCCATCTGTCAAGGTAAAGCTGAGCAATAACAAAAACAGTTTATTGAGATCATCAGTGCAAGAGATAGGTGTGGCCCCATGCACGCGGACGGTAAGGGGTGGGGGGAGCGGTGCTTTGGGCTCACGTTCACTTGAATAGGATAGACTACACAGCAGTCTGTGCACAGGGCACACAGTGACATTGGTGTGAGTGGTGGGTGAATAGGATAGGCTACATAGCAGTCTGTGCACAGGGCACACAGTGACATTGGTGTGAGTGCTGGGTGAATAGGATAGGCTACGTAGCAGTTTGCACAGGGCACACAGTGACATTGGTGTGAGTGGTGTGTGAATAGTGTAGGCTACATAACAGTCTGTGCACAGGGCACACAGTGACATTGGTGTGAGTGGTGGGTGAATAGGATAGGCTACATAGCAGTCTGTGCACAGGGCACACAGTGACATTGGTGTGAGTGCTGGGTGAATAGGATAGGCTACGTAGCAGTTTGCACAGGGCACACAGTGACATTGGTGTGAGTGGTGGGTGAATAGTGTAGGCTACATAACAGTCTGTGCACAGGGCACACAGTGACATTGGTGTGAGTGGTGGGTGAATAGGATAAGCTACATAGCAGTCTGTGCACAGGGCACACAGTGACATTGGTGTGAGTGCTGGGTGAATAGGATAGGCTACACAGCAGTCTGTGCACAGGGCACACAGTGACATTGGTGTGAGTGGTGGGTGAATAGGATAGGCTACATAGCAGTCTGTGCACAGGGCACACAGTGACATTGGTGTGAGTGGTGGATGAATAGGATAGGCTACATAGCAGTCTGTGCACAGGGCACACAGTGACATTGGTGTGAGTGGTGGGTGAATAGGATAGGCTACATAGCAGTCTGTGCACAGGGCACACAGTGACATTGGTGTGAGAGGTGTGTGAATAGGATAGGCTACATAGCAGTCTGTGCACAGGGCACACAGTGACATTGGTGTGAGTGCTGGGTGAATAGGATAGGCTACATAGCAGTCTGTGCACAGGGCACACAGTGACATTGGTGTGAGTGGTGGGTGAATAGGATAGGCTACATAGCAGTCTGTGCACAGGGCACACAGTGACATTGGTGTGAGTGGTGGGTGAATAGGATAGGTTACATAGCAGTCTGTGCACAGGGCACACAGTGACATTGGTGTGAGTGGTGGGTGAATAGGATAGGTTACATAGCAGTCTGTGCACAGGGCACACAGTGACATTGGTGTGAGTGGTGGGTGAAGGCGCTGCTGCCACCAGTCTGTCACTTGGGCTACTTCCATGACAGGGCCCCTTTGCAAAGCAATACATCTAGAACGCCTCAAATAAAAAATGTAATTTAACATTGTGATGTCAGAATAACATTCTGTTGGTGACTAAACTATTTTGCACAGTATTAATATGACTATTTGTTCCTGGCGTTTTGTTTGCATTGGATGCTAGAAGAGCTTCCAAGAATCTGACAACATAAAGCAGACAAGAGCAAATAGAATTATACCGGTCACACATAGTGTTGCGTTCTGTTCTTATTAAATTTATGCTACCGATTTAGCTCCTTCTCTTCTGAATGCAATCTCTGCTTCATTAAGCATCATGATGGGTTCAATATCTATTAACCTCAAAAATGATTCTGCAAAGTGTCTACCAAACAGATTGTACAATTTGCTTTTTTTTTTTCAGTTTTTTCTTTTCTCCCTGTATCTGATAAACACACAGACCTGATAGAAACAGAATCCCTCTCACATCTACACGCTGGGTTAGTTCCTTAGCGGGAATGGTACAGCATTAACCTCTGCCAAGGCCTGATTACCGGCCTCAGCTTGTGCTGGGAAGGTACAATATAATGATGCTGTTTATATTCATCTCAGCTCCCGTATCTCTATGAGGCTAATTTCATTACTGGGAAATTTGAGGGTTAAGTAATACATTGATTCACCAGTTTGTTGATGATTATGGACCTGTGAAGGCTTTTGCCATTTTTTATGCTTGTAGAAGAGGCAAAGTATAGAGTGAAAGCCGTCTTATTTTTATGGTTAATTTTTGTTAATATTTTTGTAAGGGTTTCGTTTACATACATACATACAAGTAGCAGTTGAGGCATTGTGCTGAATTATCGGGTTGGGTACGGGATGCCGGTGCTCGGTATCCCGGCGGTCAGAATCCCATTCTGGCATCCTAACAGAGTTGATACTGACGCTTGTCGTCAGTATCTTAACCCTCCCCCTCTCCCTACCCCTCCCTCCTTGGTGCCTAAACCTAACCTCCCCCTCCCCGCATCCTTAACCTAACCCTTCCCCCTTAGTGCCTGTCCTTAACCCTCCCCCTAGTGCCTAACCCATAACCCTCCTCCTAACCCTAGTACTTGGTACTAGCACATCCCAGTCGGGATGCCGGTGTCGGGATTTAGACAGGTGTTGGGATTCTGGCACCGGCATTCTAAGCACCGGCATACCGACTGTCAGTATTTTGACCTGGTTCCCGAATTATCGCTATATAGTCAGTTTAAGAGATTGTGGTAAAGCATTGCAAAATAACTAAACAGATACAGTGAAAAATATCCTAAGGCAGAATATTTTATTATTCACGGTCAATGTGATAGGCAAAACAAAATATGTGGACAAACAGAAGCACAACCCTGTCCACCACCATATAACTGACCCCAAGGACGCCAGGTAAGCACAATTTAATGAATGTAGTGATTTGCTGACTTTCTCAATAATGAACTTCTGGCCCAGGGTTGCCATGAAAAAAAAATGCTGATACTCTAGGTTGCCCTGATTCAAGAAAGTTTGGGAACCACTGTCCTTAGGTATTGGGTGGACAGGTAATACTGATTGTAAGCAACTGATATCCCAATGCAGAGTCGTTGATAGTTTTTGACTGTAAAACCTCTATATGTTGAGTGTGCCCAATGCAGCCAAGAGCTACCTCTGCCTCAGTGTGGCTGTTTTGTGGGGGAACTCCCTGGGCTGTATCCAGGGCCCCCATGAGACATTTCAGCCTCTAGTGCTTACGGAGGAGTATGGCCAACTGTATGAATACCCTTCTGCTTTGCTGCAGAGCAGTGGTAGGTGCATGGTCACAACATATCAAGCATGTGGCTGCACCTCATTGGAAGGTTTGGGCCCGTTGTACTTGCACCCCCCCCCCATTGCAGAGGTGCGGGTCTCAAGTGCAAACCCCCCTTAAAGTGCCCCCACCATCATCAAGCAGCACGTAGGGTTTGGTGTACCCTACTTTCGATGGTCTGTGTACTACTCCGATGTTAGAAGATCGGCGCATACACAGGATCTGTACTGCGCATGTGCTGGTTGTCTACTGTGAGATCTCTCGCAGTCCCCAAAAGCTGCTGCCTGATAGACAAGCTGTGACTGTTTGGGGGCAGGGAGTGGGCGGGGCCTGTCAACCTACTCAAAAACAGGGGGGTCGCGTCATTGTAGCCCCACCCCCTGATTTACAATGCCGGCAATATCGGCATTGTAAATGGGGGGGATAGGGTCGCAATGACGCGATCGCGTCGGTACGCCCCCCCCCCCGCTCTGCCTACTGAAACCACCCCCACCCTCTCTGCTGCACTGATGTCAGCCCCCTCCCGGAGCGGGCTACCAAAATGTGGATAATTATGCACCAGACCATTTTAACTTCAGTCTATGAATGGAGATCACCTCCATACATTGCGTAGTCCAGTGGTTGCCAAACTTTATTGAATTATGGCACCCTAGAGTATCAACATTTTTTTCACGGCACCTCTAGGTCAAAAGTTTCTTACTGAGAAATTCAGGAAAAAAAATTCAAATGAAGTAAATTGGGCTTATCTGTTACCCTTAGGATCAGTTATGTGGTGGTGGACAGGGTTCCGCTTCTGTTTGTCCACACATGGTATGACTGGCAGCCGCCAGCACCGCTGCTCTGCACTGCCATGCAGAGCAACGGTGTGTGCTTTACCCCCGCAGCCAGCCTTCGGATGGGCATTTGAAAGCTGCATCCGATGGCTGGCAACCTCCAAATCCCCGGTATTCGATGGAAAAAGTACTTCCATCAAATCGGAAACATCGATGGTTGCCAACCATTGGTTTCCGATGTCAATCCCTCCATACTTGCCTACTTTTGAAAACCAGTTTCTGGGAGATTATAGTCGGTCGTAGCATGCGCAGTGCGACGCGCTGTTGAGCTGTGTGCCATGCCGGCTGCCCAGCAGCATGCTACCTGTACTAGTGTGTCCTTGCATATACATATGTTAAAATTGGATAATTACTTTAATATAAATATAGTATAGTGGCTGTTCTTGTATAATTTTTATATTTACTGTGTTTTGTTCATGTACTTTGCCCCCTTCTTGTGTGCAATTTCCCCCCACCCCTGAAGGGTCAATGATTTTCCCCAGCCAGCCAGACTGCTTAGTGTTAATGGGGCTCGTGGAGCAGGGACTACCTCACCGGACTCCATATGGGGAGCCCTGTCTGCCCATTAGTGTGGCTGGAGGATAACAGACCATAAGGGGTGAGTGACAGTAGCACGTGGGGCTGACGTGAATAGAGCCAGCGCGACCCGGGAGCTAAGGGGAAACTGTAAGTGGACTGCCCTGCAGACCGTTAGGGAGTCCTGTGGGAATGTTTAGAAAGGGGAGACCTGCACTGAGGGACTGATGGCGGCTGCCGTCAGCGTTGTGTTTTTGGAGCCATCAGCGGAGCTGTGTGAGGGACCTTCTCCGGAGTTTGAGTGACAGCAGCTGGTGTAGGAGGAGCTGGAGGCGGATCAGCGGAGGCCAGCGCCAGCCATTCCTTCAATACCTCTATTGGAAGCAAGCTGTGTGTAGGTGGGTGTGGGCGCGGATCATGGCGGACTGGAGGCGGTGGGGGAGACAAGCGGCAGTCTTCACTTCATACCCCTCGGTGCCAGGGGGAGATCCAGAGGCAGAAGCAGAGGCGGAACTAGGCGGACTTTTCCTCTCAGGAGGCGGGGCGGCCTGTATTCAGATTCCAGACGTCACGCATCGTGACATCCTCTCATCCAGTCCCTGCCCCATCCCGACTTGCGCATGCGCAGTCTGGATTCCCTACGGGACAGTGGGGAATCCGGGGTTTTGTTAAACATTCCGGGGTAGCGGGAGACTCTGCAGTGAAGCAGGAGTCTCCCGTTGGAATATATCTCAGGGTGCCATGGTATCCGGTTCTGGAACCACTGGCGTAGTGTATGGAGGCACTCCAATCTGGCTGTTCTCCTGCCCTCTCTCTTTTTAGGCTGTAGTGTATGGCCAGCTTTATGCACTATGGAAATATTTCCCGGTACTGTATAACTGAACAGAACGCATACAGGGAAAGAAAGCATTGAAAGAAAACAAAAACCGCTCTGGAATGAACAACTGCAATTTATGAACAGTATTTACTTCATTTAATATTGGAATTATATTTATAAGAAAAGAGTTTGGCCAATGTCATATGCTTAGAAAAAATAGAATTGTGACTGGGATCTGCTTATAACCTGTAATATTATTAATTCATGCTCCTAGTGGGCAAGTTTAGTCATGTTCATGACCTTAGGCCTACATTAGTCACCATTAAATTTCCCTTACATATTTACACATTTGTAGATGATCGTGGAGAGCTCATAAACTTTAATGGACACAAAATAATGTTTTAGCCACTTCGCGGCAGATGCTATAATATATCTTTGCTTAGAACCTGGGAAAATAGCCGCTAGTTTTATTCTGCTGTCACAGTTCCAACCTCAGCGCTGCTGTCTGTACATTACATAAACGCTACCTCTGTTAGGGAGCCATCTATCCATTAGCTGATATTCTTACATAGTAGAGAGAGGCTTAAAATGGATGCACAATTATCCGTGCACTCTAGACAATAAGAAGTGTCTGGGCGGATGATGGCCAAAATTGATTTTAAACTTCTGAAGAAGTGAAGTTAGAACATTAGTTGTACCTAGGCTCATTACATGCTGTTCTCTGTCATTTTCTAGGATTGTATAGCAAGAATAAGTAGTCACCTCTAATCTGTTCTTCCTGCCAACATATGCGGCGATGCCTGTGAGTAAACTACATCGTCATTCATATGTATATAGTCTAGAATCCATCATGATCCCCTGGATAAGGGGTTTTACTTGCTTGTGGGCTTAGCAAAGCTAAAAGGTTGACATCTTGTTTATCAGCACCTGATTGTGTAAGTAGAGACTCTGGGCCTGATTCAGAGCCACTCGTAAGCGGCAGCTCGTTCGCTCTGAGCGATGTTTGCCCAACTGTGCATACGTACGGATCGTTATACGCATGCGCGAACCAGTCTGTGCGGCTGAAATTCATGTGCTCGCAAAATAGCGAATGCCTGATAATTTGAGTGACAGAAAGAGGCGTATGTGGGTGGTAACAGGGGAAGGTGCTTGAAAACGGGGAGTAGAGATCCGATCGCAGGCGTGCTTAAAGGTCAAAACGGGCGTTTTATGGGTGTGCATAATTAAAACAGCAGCGTCATTGACCACGTCACTGGGTTATTTTATAGCCAGAACTGCTCGCAAGATTGTGGTAGCAAAAACCAACCACAAGAATAGCGAGCAGTTCATACGCTGTACGATGTACTCGATTAATCTAATAAATAGCGGACATGACGTAGGGTGCGAGCGGCCAGGGGGCGTTTTTATCAAATAAACGAGCGTATGTTTTGCGCGCTCGTTCAGACTTAGAGGTGGGAACAGACTGCAATTTGCGAAGGGATCATTTGAATAGCCACCCCTTGTTTTTGAACGAACGACCGCAAATAGCGAACGGCTCTGAATCAGGCCCTCTGTTTCATATACACGTGTCCTCATACATCATTGCTTATTATTTTACATCTGAACATCTCTTTACAATAACTACTTTCACCAATTTCTACATTTACCTGAGACTGCTGGTTCACACGTTAACCAAACTCTCTAAATAGCCCTTCATGAAGTGGCTTCAGCTACCCGTCAGACTTCACGTAAACTGATATAACAGCCATGGCTTTCCAGACACCTACAAAAACTGCCTCTTAAAGTAGAATGTCAGTGGCGTAAATCTTAATTCAAATGACTTCCACACATACTGTAAAATAGGAATCCAGCCATCTGTCATCCTAACCCTCTGTCCCATGCTCACTGTCTACCCCATCTGTGTCACCCCTGTCTGTTTGCCCATCCCCTCTAGAATGTAAGCTCTCACGAGCAGGGCCCTCTTTCCTTTCTTTGCTTATATTATCTGCTCTATACTCAAAAGCACCTAACCCGTGACTTTTGCCATCCTGCTTCTGTTGCAGCAGAGTTTATATACCATGTACTTGTCTTGCATTGTCTTAAACTGTATGACACTGTTTTCTTGTTCTGCTCAACTGTTTATGTACTATGTTTATGTACTATGTTTATGTACTATGTAAGGCGCTGCGGAACCCTTGTGGCATCATATAAATAAAGGATAATAATAATAATAATAATAATAATAATAATTGATGCAGTGACGCCAAACAGCCCCTATCGGTGTGCCAGGTGCAGCGTGACTCATCCCCTATCGGTGTGCCAGGTGCAGCGTGACTCTGCTAGCGCTAGTGGTCTTTTTTGTGTCATTTTTTTCCGAAAATATGTCTCAGGGCT
Organism: Taudactylus pleione; assembly: GCA_031769625.1. NCBI lineage: Eukaryota > Metazoa > Chordata > Amphibia > Anura > Myobatrachidae > Taudactylus > Taudactylus pleione. Next base: position 9,331,601 of record JAUIMM010000134.1, read on the forward strand.
CTATTTATTAACATTATTTTGACTAAAATAAAGTGAAAAGGGGTGTTTTCACACCCTTTTCACATTATTTTAGTATCACCTATAGTTATTACAGGGCAATTAGAGTAGAATTAGTAAAATTCTACTCCAACCCCTAAGTATCACTTATTTTTAGTAATCAGATCGCATTTTCCATAACTGTAATGGGAAATGTGATCCGACCAGAGTTACTAAAAATAAATTGTAAAAAAATATCTGGCAAAGCCCTGTGATAATCCAGGGTCTCTCCCGGTTACCGGCCTCCTACCCTGCTCTAACGGGGAGAGCAGAGCCGGGTGTCGGCACCAGTAATCAGCTGTGTGGTCTAAACAGACTGCAAGCTGATTATTGTAAAAAAAAGAAAAAAAAAATGGTCAAATTTCTTCTTTACTTACCTGACTCCAGGGACCGGTGAACGGGCCTCCGGTGATGTCTCCCCTCCGGTCAGCTGGTCTCCCATAGTGCAGGTGATCGGGTCCCAGTGCAGTATGGGAGATCACTTGATCAGAGGCATGGAGGACATCACCAGAGGCCCGGATCATGCGGGGGGGGGGGGGGGGAGAGGTGCCGTGGAGGGGTCAGCGATTGTGGGGGCGGGGCTTAGTGCCAGGGGGCGGAGTTTAGCACCGGGGGGTAGCAGCGGCGGCCGGTCGGCGCATGCGCGGGCACTTTGTCACGTTATTTTTTGCGAATATACCATGACTAGTGTGCGGAGGGGATTCGCAGGGACAGAGGGCCTGATTCAGAGGCGCTCGCAAAAAGCGAGCGCTCGCTCTGAATCAGGGCGGGCGCTGGTTTTTTTAGTTGCAGCCTCCTGGCCGCTCGCATAGCTGTGGGTGACCAAAAGGGGTGGCCCTTTTCGTCAGTCATGGGGGCGTGCCCGGCACCTACGGACATGCCGGGCTGCCCCCAAGCGCTGCTATCAGTGTTAACGGATGCTGGGCGCATGCGCCCGGCATCCATTCACCGGCTACAACGCAGTTGGCATCCATTCACTGGCTACACCGCAGTTTTCCCCACCCACGGGACACTGTGACCCGCGGGTGGGGACAGCACCCGCAGGCTGTTTCAGTGGAGCGCCGCACCAGAGATCAGGTTTTTTTTCTTGCCCTTTAGAAATAGGGCAGGGCACGGCGGCCCGCTAAAACAGCCTAGCGGGAACGCTACGCTGCGCACCACCGGGGGCCGGGGCAGCGTCTGAGCGAATGCTGCAGGTGCTCAGCACATTACAAAAAACACTAAATAGCGCATGCAAACATTAGTCCCAAACTCCCAGGATTGGAGCTTCCAATTTTTGGCGAGTTTACAGTAGGCCAAGTTCCATTGTGCATCGTATACAGTCGCACACAGATATACAAGTGTCGCATATCAAATTAATCAATGCGGTGTCCTGGTGTCGCATCGCATTGCAACTAACAGATGCTGATAACCAGAGCTTCACACTTTTTTGGTGCTTTTTTCATGTTAATAGAAGCAGAAAAACTGAATAAAATAATAGGTAATGTGTTTTTCTTATATGCAAATATGAAACTGTTTAGTCACTTGTAGTTACATAGCTTGTTCTGGATGATATTTTATATTAGTCTAACCTTCATCACAAATAGGATATGCCACCACTTACAAATCTTTACAGCAATGCTTATTTCTCCTTCTTGCTTTTTACTTACGTTGTGTGCGGGGGATTCTCAGCAGGGTAGCTCTCCGTAAGTGAACTGCAAATCATATGTATTTTCATTGTAATTGATTATGAGTTCTGTAATGCTGAATATTACAGTTCAGAATTCCTGATGTAGTCTTTGAAAATCCATTTTCAGAGATTTATAATCTTTTTTTATATTACCGGTATGAGTTTTTTTTATCACAAATATCTTTCAGCCAACCTCATCTACATTCATGTAATTACTCATATATTCTGCTCTAATAAAAATTACTGCAAGTTAATGTATAGTGATCACATGCCTAGAAATGTATGCGTGCCTTACTACAAAACCATATTTCTATGAGTAGAGTCAGTAAATTTATAAAAGACATTTACTAATTAAGTGTGGATAGGCCTAGTTTTATATAACCACTCCTAACTCGATTACCTCCAATTGCAGTGAGTTACTTAGGAATTATTGTGGGCATTTGAGTGATACTGGCTGACCCTGGAGTAGTCTTACTGCTTTTCCAGGCCAGTCTTTACACATGCATCGCCAATACTACCATTTCACACATGCACTGGTACTGGAAGCCCGGCCTTTTCAATTAATATTTCCTTCTTTCTACTTCAGGGTCCATAGGGTATCCACAGGATACCTTTGGGTATAGGTGTGACGTCAGTCGCAGGGCACCAAAGAGTTAAGCTTTCAGCCTCCCAGGATGCACTAGGTCCCCCTCCTATACCCCGCCCCCGAGCCAAGGCACCTCAGTTTTAGTTTGGTGCCCGGCCGGAGTCGGGTGCACCTGTTGGAGTGGGGGCTAGAAGAGCCCCTGAAGCTTTTTCTTCATGCAGCTGTGGCTGCACATCTGGATGAACAGCATGGACAGTCAGTCCTGACGTCCATGCTGTCTTCCCTACACCCCGCCGGTACCAGAACGCCGGTACTGATCCGGGGATGCTGGTGGGCATCTGGGGTCACAGCTAGCGGTGACCCCAGATGTTCCGGACCATGGCCGGATTCAAGGGGGACAGAGGTAAGCAGCGGGGTCCCGCGGTGGGTCCCCGCTGATCACATGGTCCTAAGTCCCCAGGCAGGGGGCTCCCTGGGGACTGGCTGCAGCGTGGAGCCAGGCAACCAACCTGCACTTCCACTACCCCCTGGGACAGCGGACCGCAGCAGAGCGGTAGCGCTGCGGCGTCCCAGGGGTTAAATGCATGCCAGGGGAGCGCGCCTTCCCTGTCTCACAGCCGGCGCCTCCCCCGCTGCACACAGCCCTCTCTGCACTGTGCTGACTGGCCCTGTGTCAGCGCTCCTCCCCCAGGCCAGCCTTCTCTCTGCTCCTCGGCGGCCATCTTTTCAGAAGCATGGTGAACGCTGCTGGAAGCCTGCATTGGAAGCATCGTGGTCTGGGTCCCCCCGCATACCTCTCCTCCGCTGTGGTCAGGTCTGTGTATGCAGCGCTGTGTCCTACCAGGCCCTGTGTCTGTGTAGTTGAGTGATCAGCGCTGTTAGTGCAGGAATTGATTTTCTTTGCATTGTATGTGACTGTGCTAGCGCTGCTGCCTGTAACTTTTCTTCTCAAGACTGTCAGCTTTATTACTGTCCCTGTTCTTTCTGCTAAGCCCTTGCGGTGCGGTGCTGCAGGGTGGTCTCTCGCCTATATAATATATAATTGGTGAGAGGGGTCACATACGTGGTGCCATCATGTCTGAAAGTGATTTTCCCCTCCGGCTACAGTGTACCACGTGTATAGTACCGTTAGCGGACGGGGAGGGTAGCGCGGAGGGCCTTTGCCGGCAGTGTTTGTCCATGGCGCGGCCTCTTACGGTTACAGCACCGGTACAGGAGCCGCCCTGGGCTTGTTTCGCTCAGGCGCTAACAGCTTTAGTGGGCCAGTTAGCTCCTCAGCCCGCGTTTACTCCGATGGGTTTGTCCCAGCAGTCTGTGGTGTCGTCACCCATGCAGGGTTTCCCACGACAATTGGTGGTACCCCACAGCCTCCCTATTTCCCCGCTCCCGGTTTCTCAGGAGCCAGCGTGGGTTAACTCCCTGACGAGTTCTGTACAGCACTTGTCGGATGTGTTGCAAGGGGAGTCTGTGATGCGGCCTCATAAACGGCCGGTGGCGTCTCTGTCCGCTCCTTATGAGGATGACGAAGGGACGTCTGATGATGGGGAGATTCTGGATCCTTACGATCAGGAACCTCTCCATACTAAGGACGCTGATGCTAAGTCCAAAGTATATATTCCTGGACTTATTCGGGCGGTCCGCACAGCCTTGGTGATTGAGGACGAAGTTCCCCCAGCGGCTAAGTCTAAGTATGCCTTTTTTAAAGACGTGAAGGGCGATGCCACAGTCTTTCCTCTTTCGGGTCAGTTGGTGGACCATTTAGAGGAGGCGTGGAAACAGCCTGGCAAAAGATACCAGCCGCAGAGACGCCTGGCGGTGGCTTATCCGTTCGCGGATAATTATTTTGCTAAGTGGGAATCCCCTCCACAGGTGGATTCTCACGTGACCCGTCTTGTCCGTAGTGCCACATTGCCGATGCCATCCATGTCCTCCCTTAAGGATGCTATGGACCGCAAGGTGAAAATCTGCCTGAAGTCCGCTTATTCCCTTGCGGGGGGGGCAGCACGGCCGGCTATGGCCATTTGCTGGGTTGCCAGAGCGATGGAGCGCTGGGCGGATTCATTAGAGGCTTCTTTTGATTTCGACTGTCCGGCCGAACAGGCGGAGTTGATTGGCAATCTCCGTGATTCGGCCACCTACGTCAACGAGGCGGCTCTAGACATTAGTACTCTGGTGTCTAGAATTTCTTCAGCAGCGGTAGCTGCTCGTCGCACCTTGTGGCTGCGATCCTGGAAGGCGGACGCAGATTCCAAGAAGGGTCTGGAAGCGTTGCCGTTTACCGGAGAAGTTCTCTTCGGTCTGGATCTGGATAAGATTGTGGCCACGCTGGCGGCAGCCAAATCGGCTTGTCTCCCGTCGGCCGCTGCTCCTTCTGGTTCTGGACCATCATCCTTTCGATCATCTAGGGCCCAGGGCAGGCCCAAACCACAGTCGTTTCCTCGTCAGGCTGGCCCTAGGAAATCGGTCAAGCCCCGGAAGCAGGCATGGAGTACCAGACGTCCGGCCCCCAAGCCAGATGACAAGCATGCGGCCTGACGGTCCGGGCCTCCCTTTGGGGGATCCCAAGGTGGGAGGCCGCCTGCTGCAGTTCGCCCAGTGTTGGTCGGTCACTACGACAGACACTTGGGTTCTGGAGGTGGTCTCCCACGGGTACGCCCTCTCCTTCCGGCACAGACCCCCGGCTCGATTCTTCACCACGGGTCTACCATCAGACCGGAATAAGGCTACGGAGCTGCGGAAGGTATTGCACACTATGCTCCAGGCTGGAGATATAGTGCCTGTTCCATTCTCCCAGAGGGGCCAGGGTTTCTATTCAAATCTTTTTTTGGTACAGAAACCCAATGGGTCGTATCGTCCGATTCTCAACCTCAAAGCACTCAACAAGTCTTTGCGGGTACCGAAGTTTCGGATGGAGACCCTACGGTCCATCATTCTGGCGCTGGAACCTGGGGACTACATGGTGTCATTGGACATACAGGACGCTTACCTACATGTCCCTATTCTTTTGCGCCATCAACAGTTCCTCAGGTTTGCAATCCGCAGCGACCACTTCCAGTTTCGGGCGTTACCTTTTGGCCTGGCGACAGCACCACGTGTTTTCACCAAGGTGATGGTGGTCATGGCGGCTTCTCTGCGGCTGCAGGGAGTCCGCATGTTGCCGTACTTGGACGACCTGTTATTGGTGGCGGGATCTCCAGAGCTCCTGTTACGCCACTTGGATCTGACCATTGCCCTGCTGCAACAGCACGGCTGGCTAATCAACTGGCAGAAGTCCACTCTAATCCCGTCTCGGAGGATTCTGCATCTTGGAGCCTTATTGGACTCGGGACAGCAAAAGATCTTCGTGACGGAGGAAAAGATATCTGCTTTACAGTCAAGGGTGCGCAGTTGTCTGCACAGCCGCCGGGTGTCTCTACACTCGGCGATGAGGTTACTGGGCTCCATGGTGTCGGTGTTCGACATGGTGGAATATGCCCAGTTTCACTCCAGACCTCTGCAGCACCTGATCCTGTCGAAGTGGAACGAGCTGCCTCAGTCTCTGAAGTCCCAGACGATTGTGTTCACCCCGGAGGTTCGCCTGTCCCTTGCTTGGTGGTTACAGACGACCCACCTCAGCGAGGGACGTCCGTTCTGGGTTCCAAATTGGGTCCTGTTGACAACGGACGCCAGTCTTCGGGGCTGGGGAGCAGTTTCGGGACCACATCTGTTCCAGGGCAGGTGGACGCCGACAGAAGCGGAGCTTCCAATCAGTATCTTGGAACTCCGTGCGGTCTTCAATGCTCTCCAGCAGGCACATCGGTTTCTCCAGGGTCACCCGGTACAGGTCCAGTCGGACAACGCTACCACCGTGGCCTACATAAACAGGCAAGGAGGAACCCGAAGCCGGGTGGCTCTCGTAGAGGTGTCTCGGATCCTGGTTTGGGCGGAGCGCAATCTTCCGGCCATATCAGCGGTCTTCATCCTGGGAGTGCTCAATTGGGCGTTCATTTGGGGGAATGGTCCCTGCACCCGGACGTTTTTCAACTACTGGTGGACAGATGGGGTCTTCCAGAGATCGACCTCATGGCGTTCCGGCACAACAACAAGTTGCCGGTGTACGGGTCTCACACAAGAGACGAAGGGGCGTCTCTGGTGGATGCTCTGTCCGTCCGGTGGACGTTCCGGTTCGCATACCTGTTCCCTCCGGTCTCCCTTCTTCCACGGGTAATCCGGAAATTCAAACAGGAAGGAGGGACACTCCTGTTGATAGCTCCCGCGTGGCCCAGACGGCACTGGTTCTCAGACCTTCAGGGTCTGTCCGTGGACAGTCCTCTGCGGTTGCCGCTACGACCGGACCTCCTGTCTCAGGGTCCTTGTCGTCACCCGGACCTGACTCGGCTGTCTTTGACGGCGTGGCTGTTGAGACGGCCATGCTGAGGTCCCGGGGGTTTTCCAGCTCTGTGGTGCATACCATGTTGTGAGTTCGGAAACCGTCTTCCGCGAGGATATACCATCGCGTGTGGCATACGTTCTTCCAGTGGTGTCGACCGAGAGGTTATGCACCGCGGGAGTTTCGTCTGTCTCGGATTCTCGCCTTCCTGCAAGCGGGACTAGATCATGGGCTTCGCCTTGCTTCTTTGAAGGTACAGGTTTCGGCCCTGTCTGTCTGGTTTCACCGTAGGATTACTACAATCCCGGATGTGCGCACCTTTATGCAAGGTGTTGTCCGCATTCAGCCGCCCTTTGTTCCACCTGTGGCGCCTTGGGATTTGGCTGTGGTCCTGAGGGCTCTCCAAGGACCGCCGTTTGAACCACTGGGATCAGTGGATCTTAAATGGCTAACAGCTAAGACTGTTTTCCTTCTGGCTATTGCTTTGGCAGACGTGTTTCTGAGTTAGGGGCTCTTTCTTGTAGACCCCCTTTCTTGGTTTTTCATGGGAACAGGGCAGTACTCCGCACTCGTCCCGAGTTTCTTCCCAAAGTTGTTTCCCAGTTTCATGTTAATGAGGAAATCGTTGTTCCGGCCTTTAACTCACCGGGTCTTTCCGTGGGTGAGGCCTCTTTGGATGTTGTGCGGGCCTTAAGGACTTATGTTGACCGCACTTCTTCGTTTAGGAAGTCGGACGCTTTGTTTGTCCTCTATGGCTTCCGTAAAAAGGGTTGGCCTGCTTCAAAGCAAACTTTGGCAGCCTGGATCCGTATGGCTATTTCTGAAGCTTATCTTCATGAAGGCCTACCGGTTCCTCCTTCTCTGAAGGCTCATTCCACTAGGTCTGTGGGTCCTTCGTGGGCAGCTCGACGTGGTGCCTCTGCAGTCCAGATCTGCAAGGCTGCTACGTGGTCTTCTGTCCATACCTTTGTGAGGTATTACAGGTTTGACACCTTCGCCTCTCAGGATGCTTCCTTCGGGCGGCGGATTCTCCTTTCTGCACAGGAGCGTCCCCACCCTTAAAGGATACTGCTTTGGGACATCCCCAAGGTATCCTGTGGATACCCTATGGACCCTGAAGTAGAAAATATGAGATATGGTAAGAACTTACCCTTGTTATCTCTATTTCTACGAAGTCCATAGGGTTCCACAGGACTCCCGCCCTGTCGCACCTGTGCTGCAGATGGGCTTTGCTCTGGTCACCGGTTTTCCGTCTCCCTCTGGTGAGAATGTGATTCTTGTATGTGTCCAGATCTTTGTTCTCTCTCTTCCTTCTCCTCCTGCGGCCTATGGCTTGGTAACTAACTGAGGTGCCTTGGCTCGGGGGCGGGGTATAGGAGGGGGACCTAGTGCATCCTGGGAGGCTGAAAGCTTAACTCTTTGGTGCCCTGCGACTGACGTCACACCTATACCCCAAGGTATCCTGTGGAACCCTATGGACTTCGTAGAAATTGAGACAACAAGGGTAAGTTCTTACCATATCTCATATTATTGCCATTCTGGGACGGGGTTAGCAAAGCAGGATCACGGCCAGGGACAAACTGAGACTAAATATAGTCCCTGGCATTTAAAGCACAGAGGCATCAGCATCTGACTCCTGGCATAGACTCCTCCCCTTACTCTTCCTAACTCCTCCCACTTCTACATCTACGTTCTTACAAATATAATTAATATTAGAACAACATACAAGTGTACATTATTCTTTTTATTAAAATACATACAACAGATTCCAACATGTGCCATAGTCAGACATTTGGTATTTGGTTGGTTCTGTTAGATAAAACTGGCACTTCATTGGTGTAGGTCACGCACAAAGGAAAGGGAAGGCATTTTCCAAATTGACCAAGCCCTAGCTTAATAGTGGTAAATGATTAGTTTGTGTTCACTGTAGGATTTTTTTAGGGCAGGGGTACTGAACACAGAGGACAACACATCTGTCCACACCAAAGCAGAGCCTTAACTACACATTTTGGTGCCCCGTGTACATAAAGAGCATTGGTGTCCCCATCCATAATGAAAGCATGGAGAGTGAGCGCCGAAGCTGTGCACCGAAAAAACAATTGTGGTCTCACTGGGAAGGGGCGTGACCACACAATTTAGATTACACCACACAGTAGTGCCCCTTAGTCACATTACACCGCACAGTAGTGTCCCTATTCATGTTATGTCACTCAGTAGTGCCTCTTATTCACATTTCACCACATAGTAGTGCACCTTATTCACATTATGCCACACATTAGAGCCCATTCGCATTACGCCAGGCAGAGCCCATTCGCATTATGCCACACAGTGGCAGTGCCCCTTATAACACATTATACCTCTCAGTGGTAGTAACCCTTATACATTATACCACACACAGTAATGCCCATTATAACACATTATGCCACGCAGTAATGCCTCTCACACATTTTGCCACATAGAGTAATTCCCCTTATAACACATTATGCCACACACAGTAATTCCCCTTACACATTATGCCTCACAGTAATGTCCCTTACACATTATACCGCACACAGTAATGCCCCTTATAACATTATGCCACACAGTAACGCCCCTTACTTATTATGCCCCCCAGCAACTTACCTCCCCCTGTGTCCCTCCAGCATCCTCTCACCTCTCTCTGTGTCCGTCCAGTAGCCTCTCGCCTTCCCCTGTGTGCCATCAGCAGGCAGGGATTTGGTGCTGGGTAGCCAGTACACCAGCAGGCAGCTGCAACCATGGAGATACAGCTGCGCCGGCAATACGATTCTGGCGCCATTCCCGGGCCAATTAGAGTTAAATTGGTTTTCCCATGCTTTCTAAAGAGGTTTTCCCACAGCTTCCATGTGCAAAGAAATAGGTATTTTTTTGCTATAGTAGGCTAAATACAGCCCCATGTGCTTTACCTTCAAATTCCTTTAATTGAAATCCTGTCACTTGCTGTGATTGATGTGATGCGGATCCTGTAATTGATGTGATGCGGTTGCTGTGGTGGATGTGATGCGGTTTCTATGGTGGATGTGATGCGGTTGCTGTGGTGGATGTGATGAGGTTCCTGTGGTGGATGTGAAGCGGTTGCTGTGGTGGATGTGATGCGGTTGCTGTGGTGGATGTGATGCGGCTGCTGAGGTTGATGTGATGCGGATCCTGTAATTGATGTGATGCGGTTGCTGTGGTGGATGTGATGCGGTTCCTGTGGTGGATGTGATGCGGTTCCTGTGGTGGATGTGAAGCGGTTGCTGTGGTGGATGTGATGCGGTTGCTGTGGTGGATGTGATGCGGCTGCTGAGGTTGATGTGATGCGGATCCTGTAATTGATGTGATGCGGTTGCTGTGGTGGATGTGATGCGGTTTCTGTGGTGGATGTGATGCGGTTGCTGTGGTGGATGTGATGCTGTTGCTGTGGTGGATGTGATGAGGTTCCTGTGGTGTATGTCATGCGGTTCCTGTGGTGGATGTGATGTGGCTCCTGTGGTGGATGTGATGAGGTTCCTGTGGTGGATGTCATGCGGTTGCTGTGGTGGATGCGATGCGGTTGCTGTGGTGGATGCGATGAGGTTGCTGTGGTGGATGTGATGCGGTTCCTGTGGTGGATGTGATGCGGTTGCTGTGGTGGATGTGATGCGGTTCCTGTGGTGGATGTGATGCGGTTGCTGTGGTTGATGCGATGCGGTTGCTGTGGTGGATGCGATGCGGTTGCTGTGGTGGATGCGATGAGGTTGCTGTGGTGGATGCGATGAGGTTGCTGTGGTGGATGCGATGCGGTTGCTATGGTGGATGTGATGCGGTTCCTGTGGTGGATGTGATGCGGTTGCTGTGGTGGATGTGATGCGGTTCCTGTGGTGGATGTGATGCGGTTGCTGTGGTTGATGTGATGCGGTTCCTGTGGTGGATGTGATGCGGGTTGCTGTGGTTGATGTGACGCGGTTCCTGTGGTGGATGTGACGCAGTTGCTGTGGTGGATGTGATGAGGTTGCTGTGGTGGATGTGATGCTGTTGCTGTGGTTGATGTGATGCGGTTGCTGTGGTGGATGTGATGCGGTTCCTGTGGTGGATTTGATGCGGTTCCTGTGGTGGATGTGATGCGGTTGCTGTGGTTGATGTGATGCGGTTGCTGTGGTGGATGTGATGCGGTTGCTGTGGTGGATGTGATGCGGTTCCTGTGGTGGATGTGATGCGGTTGCTGTGGTGGATGTGATGCGGTTGCTGTGGTGGATGTGATGCGGTTCCTGTGGTGGATGTGATGCGGTTGCTGTGGTGGATGTGATGCGGTTCCTGTGGTGGATGTGATGCGGTTGCTGTGGTTGATGTGATGCGGTTCCTGTGGTGGATGTGATGCGGGTTGCTGTGGTTGATGTGACGCGGTTCCTGTGGTGGATGTGACGCAGTTGCTGTGGTGGATGTGATGAGGTTGCTGTGGTGGATGTGATGCTGTTGCTGTGGTTGATGTGATGCGGTTGCTGTGGTGGATGTGATGCGGTTCCTGTGGTGGATTTGATGCGGTTCCTGTGGTGGATGTGATGCGGTTGCTGTGGTTGATGTGATGCGGTTGCTGTGGTGGATGTGATGCGGTTGCTGTGGTGGATGTGATGCGGTTCCTGTGGTGGATGTGATGCGGTTGCTGTGGTGGATGTGATGCGGTTGTTGTGGTGGATGTGATGCGGTTGCTGTGGTGGATGTGATGCGGTTCCTGTGGTGGATGTGATGCGGTTGCTCTGGTGGATGTGTTGCGGTTGCTGTGGTGGATGTGATGCGGTTGCTGTGATGGATGTGATGCGGTTGCTGTGGTGGATGTGATGCGGTTGCTGTGGTGGATGTGATGCGGTTGCTGTGGTGGATGTGATGCTGTTGCTGTGGTGGATGTGATGCGGTTGCTGTGGTGGATGTGATGTTGTTGCTGTGGTGGATGAGATGCAGTTCCTGTGGTGGATGCGATGCGGTTCCTGTGGTGGATGCGATGCGGTTCCTGTGGTGGATGCGATGCGGTTGCTGTGGTGGATGCGATGCGGTTGCTGTGGTGGATGCGATGCGGTTGCTGTGGTGGATGCGATGCTGTTGCTGTGGTGGATGCGATGCGGTTGCTGTGGTGGATGCGATGCGGTTGCTGTGGTGGATGTGATGCGGTTGCTGTGATTGATGTGATGCCGTTGCTGTGGTGGATGTGATGCGGTTGCTGTGGTGGATGTGATGCGGTTGCTGTGGTGGATGTGATGCGCTTCCTGTGGTGGATGCGATGCGGTTCCTGTGGTGGATGCGATGCGGTTGCTGTGGTGGATGCGATGCGGTTGCTGTGGTGGATGCGATGCGGTTGCTGTGGTGGATGCGATGCGGTTGCTGTGGTGGATGCGATGCTGTTGCTGTGGTGGATGCGATGCGGTTGCTGTGGTGGATGTGATGCGGTTGCTGTGATTGATGTGATGCGGTTGCTGTGGTGGATGTGATGCGGTTGCTGTGGTGGATGTGATGCGGTTCCTGTGGTGGATGTGATGCGGTTGCTGTGGTGGATGTGATGCGGTTGCTGTGGTGGATGTGATGCGGTTGCTGTGGTTGATGTGATGCGGTTGCTGTGGTGGATGTGATGTGGTGGCTGTGGTGGATGCGATGCAGTGGCTGTGGTGGATGCGATGCAGTTGCTGTAATTGATGCGATGCGGTTGCTGTGGTGGATGCGATGCGGTTGCTGTGGTGGATGCGATGCGGTTGCTGTGGTGGATGTGATGCGGTTGCTGTGATTGATGTGATGCGGTTGCTGTGATGCGGTTGCTGTGATTGATGTGATGCGGTTGCTGTGGTGGATGTGATGCGGTTGCTGTGGTGGATGTGATGCGGTTGCTGTGGTGGATGTGATGCGGTTGCTGTGGTGGATGTGATGCTGTTGCTGTGGTGGATGCGATGCAGTTGCTGTGGTGGATGCGATGCAGTTGCTGTAATTGATGCGATGCGGTTGCTGTAATTGATGCGATGCGGTTGCTGTGATGGATGGAGGAACTGGTTCAATTCTGAGTGATGTGCAGTCCCAATGTGAGTCTACCCTCATCACTCCAAATTACGGTACAGCAGCATCACTTTTCCCGTGCACACCTATAGGGATGTGAGGCAAAATGAGCAATGTTAAGAGCGTTCCAACACCGTTCCTAAGTGACATCGCTCAGACCTGATTGGAAAGTATATAAAGCCACACATTGTACAGCACCTTGGGTAAAAGGGGGGGTTAGATATGTAATATGAAAAATGCAATAACAAGTGTATAATAGTGATAGGCTATGATGTGTTATTGATTGTGAACTTGGACAGATATATAGATTATACCAGTGCGAGCTGGGCTGCCTCCTACACAACACCTTTAACTAAGATAAAGTGCAATTACCTCCACGGAGCTATGATGTGTGTACAGGGAGAGCGAGGTGAGGCTGTTAGGAGGGAAAGTGACACATTTGCAAATGAGGATCCTGGCTGTGATTTATTTTCTGTCTTACTGCAGTGTGCAAGGTATCAGGATTGATTGTATATAGATAGTCAGAGCCCGTTAACAGGTGTTAATATCCTACTCATCAAAATGCAGATGTCATTTATCACGCAGAGACACTAGATATGAAGATTTAATGTGTACCCATAATGCCTTGCTCTGTTGTGTACTGAGCTTCCTGATTAGAGGCTGGAAAGTTATCGCCCCTGATGTTCTGTTGATCTGTGTATTATTAGATTGACCAGGTCAAGTGGTCACTTGGGGACACCTGTTAAACTGCTCCCAAGAATGCACCAGCATAAGTCCACCTTTTTGGATTTATGTGAATGCAGACTTTATTCTCTAGGAACCACAGTCATCACAAAGACACAACTGAAATCCAACATTGATCCCTGGGCCTAATTCAGAGATGTGTGCAATGCTGATATTTTCGCAGTTGAGAGATTATCGACTCTTTTACTCGCAGTGTGATTGACAGTCATGGAGTGTTTGGGGGAGGTAACTCGGAGTGGCAGCAATAAACATAGGCGTGTTGTAACCATTTTAGGGGCTTGTCACAGCCTGCGTCTGCGATCCCGTTCCCTCGGGCCATTCTGCACGCCCATAGGGTCGTTGATTAGACCGATAACCGAATGATCTGCGAGTCACCGATGCTGTGTCTTTGAACGCAGAGTCTTGGATTTGCAAAGCTGCAGGTTGGCTTCCTCTGTGCCTGCATCATTTGCATATTTTCGCACAGTAGCTGTGTACGGGATTGCTGCTGCGATGGCATTAGCGTACATCTCTGAATCAGCCCCAATGTTAGGAGATAGTGCAGGGAATATGCTATTAATGCAGTCAGATTGCACGACCAGAGCATCATATAGGGCTACATTTTCTGTCTTACATTCAGGACATCAACACTGAGATTACTAAAATACTTATATTTGGATCTCTGTACACTTCTTAAGTAGGTAGACAGAAGTATGCTTTACATCATTGAGTTGTTTGCTTTCCCACTTTATATAACTAGGCTTGCCGTATCATACATTTAATTTGGGATACATGTGATACACAGATATGTGGCTGATTAAAACCAGGTGAAGTGGAGACTGGAAGTGAGCCAGCCACAGAATCTGTGTAATTCATTTGTATCCTGAATCAAGGCCCCCATACATCATAGATTGATTGCAGCAATCGTGCAATTTACAATCGATTGTGTATAAAAATATTTCCCTTTTTCAATCGATTGTGGCAATTCTGCAATCTGCAATCGATTGAAAAAGGAAAAGATTGTTATACACAATCGATTGCAAATTGCACGATTGCTGCAATCAATCTCTGATGTATGGGGGCCTTAAGTCACCCATTGTTTGAATCTTACTTTATGCTAATTCACTCACTTCACTACTAACTAGAAATAACCACACAGACACCTATGTGGAATTAAAAGAGGACACAGCCGAAATGTATTGATCAGTTTGTAATTAGAAAGATGGTGGCAGTAGAAAATCAGTGCTCCAAGGCCACAGGCCCTGATTCAGACCCGTGCGCTATTTGCGGCCGCTCGCGTCCCGTAAAGCCACCCACTAAATAATACCGAGCGGCCGCACTATGCGCTCGCACCTGTATAAAGACTCCCTTTTGCCACTTGCAACACGCGTCATCTCCGGCAGTTGTAGGATTACTCGGGAACATCGAGAGCCATCGGAGCTGCTCGCAGCGCTTGTGGTAGCTCTTTCCCACCACAACATTGCGAGCAGTTCAGGCTAAAATGCAAACCAGTCATGTGTGTAATGACGCAACTTTGCTAATTATGCACACCCATTAAATGCCGTTCTGACGGTGGGGTAAGCCTGCGTTCCCACATCCACACCCCCGTCTTCAAGCACCTTCCCCTGTTACCACCCACAAACGGCACTATCTGTCACTCAAAATAGCAGCCCGACTGCGGGCTACAGGCGAGCACTTTCCCATCGCAATGACTGGTTCGCGCACGCGCATTGCGACTCATACGCATGCGCAGATTGCGAAAAATTGCTCTATGCGAGCAAGCGCACCATAGCGTCCGGGTCTGACTCAGGCCCACAGTCCGGCAAATATATTTGACTAAGTAAATAAGAGGCGGATCCCCGCCCGGCGCAAACTGGCCTGAGGCAGAACCATTCTCCCTTAATTGGCACAGCATTGACTCCTCCCTAAGGTGATGGCCCGGTCCCCCCCCCCTAAGGGGAATGACCAACTCGCCGCTATCAAAAGGCAAATGCTACACAGGTACTCTTACGCTATAATAGGCTGCCTAGGAGCACTGCTTCCCGCCAGGCTGCACCTCCACCTGTTTAAAATTGCACAATCCAACAACATTCTCAAGAATTGCATACAATACAGCTTAGACGGGTGGGGTTCCAGTACTGTAAAAGAGGAAAAATGGCTCCTCTTCCAGACTATTTATAATGAATAGTAGGGGCCCTGCCCTTTATTGCTGCCATAGGCTATTATTTTGATGGACACATTCCTGGCTACGCCCCCTCCTCTCCTTTAACCCCTGGTGAACTAGCAATATTCCATCACTAAACAGGGTGCTTATCTTTCCTCAAACTTATTCAAGTATTCGGATCTATTTAAATGGATGATATGGCAAGCCTAGATATAACGCAAGCCTGCTCTGTTCTCTCCATTGTATTCTGTATCTATAGAGGAGCTTTGTACCATGGGACATCAAAATAGACAACACTGACTGAAGATAAGCAAAAATGGCTGAAAAGTACAGAAGAAAGCCACAGTCAAAGTTATCTGAAGGTGCCCCATTAATTAAACGCATACCGAATCAAAAACTCCTCAGAGAATTGCCTTTTGTATTGTTTTGACACACAAGCAGAATTATACATAACCTATGAACTATTTTTCGAGATATAATTTGACTTTTTGCTACTGTACATTATTTGCCCTCTTACTTTAATTGATTTGATTTACTTGACTTTAGTTGTTAGACAAGTGCCGTGATCAAGGTTATTTTAAAGCTCTGATATAGAGACGGTAAAGGATTGCAAGACCAAGCCAAGACAACAAGTACGTTGGAAAAATCTATACACACACAATGTCCTCTGTCTTTTGTGTTCGGTCAGCGCGGTCTCTTATTTAGACCTGAATTACTGTACTTGGCAAGCCATTGACTTCCTTCACGTCTCTCTAGTGATAAACATATCTAAAAATAAAAATAATTGAGGATTGTGTATCCTTTTTTAGGTCCAGCTTCTCCAATTGACATTTTTACAGTCATCTAATATTTATTACTCTATCAAAATCTGTGAGCTAAGGGCCCTGATTCAGGTTGAATCACAAGGCTGAGTTCGCACTCAGCCAGCCGATGTTTGCATACTGCGTATGCGTATAAGACGCAGTTTGCGTGCGCGAACCGGCCACTGTGATCGGAAAGCGATTGCAGTGAGCATGCAGAGTCTTCACACAGTGATTGACAGGAAGTGACTGTTTGAGGTTGTGACGAGGGGTGGTCAAAGAAATGCAGGCGTGCCTGGGCGTTTAAACGCCGTTACAGGGGCGTGCATAATGAAGCCCCTGTGATAGCATACAGTCAGGTGCATAAATATTGGGACATTGACAGAATTTTCATATTTTGGCCTCTATTCACCACCACAATGGCTTTGAAATGAAACAAACAAGATGTGCTTTAACTGCAGGCTTTCAGATTTAATTTGAGGGTAATTACATCCAAATCAGGTGAACGGTGTAGGAATTACAACGGTTTCTATATGTGCCTCCCACTTTTTAAGGGGCCAAAAGTAATAGGACAAACTAAACAATCCTAAATCTAACTTTCACTTTTTAATACTTTGTTGCAAATCCTTTGCAGGTAATTACAGCCTGAAGTCTGGAACGCATAGACATCACCAGACGCTGGGTTTCTTCCCTGGTGATGCTCTGCCAGGCCTCTCCTGCAAATGTCTTCAGTTCCTGCTTGTTCCTGCATTTTCCCTTCAGTTTTGTCTTCATCAAGTGAAATGCATGCTCAATCGGATTCAGGTCAGGGGATTGACTTGGCCATTGCATAACATTCCACTTTTTAGCCTTAAAAAAGTCTGTGGTTGCTTTTGCAGTATGCTTCGGGTCATTGTCCATCTGCACTGTGAAGCGCCGTCCAATGAGTTCTGAAGCATTTGACTGCATATGAGCATATACTGTAATATTGCCCGAAACACTTCAGAATTCATTCTGCTGCTTTTGTCAGCAGTCACATCATCAATAAATACAAGGGAACCAGTTCCATTGGCAGCCATATATGCTCACGCCATGACACTACCACCACCATGCTTCACTGATGAAGTGGTATGTTTTGGATCATGAGCAGTTCCTTTCCTTCTCCATACTCTTCTCCTCCCATCACTCTGGTACAAGTTGATCTTTGTCTCATCTGTCCATAGGATGTTGTTCCAGAACTGTAATGGCTTTTTTAGATGTTGTTTGGCAAACTCTAATCTGGTCTTCCTGTTTCTGAGGCTCACCAATGGTTTACATCTTGTGGTGAACCCTCTATATTCACTATTGTGAAGTCTTCTCTTGATTGTTGACTTTGACACATATACACCTACCTCCTGGAGAGTGTTCTTGATTTGGCCAACTGTTGTGAAGCGGTTTTTCTTCACCAGGGAAATAATTCTTCTGTCATCCACCACAGTTGTTTTCCGTGGTCTTCCGGGACTTTTGGTGTTGCTGAGCTCTCCAGTGCGTTCTTTCTTTTTAAGAATGTTCCAAACAGTTGATTTGGCCATACCTAATGTTTTTGCTATCTCTCTGATGGGTTTGTTTTGATTTTTCAGCCTAATGATGGCTTGCTTCACTGATAGTGACAGCTCTTTGGATCTCATATTGAGAGTTGACAGCAACTGATACCAAATGCAAATGTCACACCTAGAATCAACTCCAGACCTTTTACCTGCTTAATTGATAATGAAATAACGAGGGAATAGCTCACACCTGTCCATGAAATAGCTTTTGAGTTGATAGTCCCATTACTTTTGGTCCCTTAAAAAGTGGGAGGCACATATAGAAACCGTTGTAATTCCTACACCGTTCACCTGATTTGGATGTAATTACCCTCAAATTAAATCTGAATGTCTGCAGTTAAAGCACATCTTGTTTGTTTAATTTCAAAGCCATTGAGGTGGTGAATAGAGGCCAAAATATGAAAATTCTGTCAATGTCCCAATATTTATACACCTGACTGTATGCTGGCAGAAGTCTAGATGGCGACAGGAAGTTTAGCAGTTTGTGCGGTAGGGTCAGGTCAGCCACAACTGTGCGGATGGTTCCAATGTTACCGATGTTTTCGCTGACTTGCAGATTCATGTCATGGGAAGTGTGTGGCTTTATGCAGTGGTGGGCGTCTTGGTATAGAGCTGCGGTTGCCTTGCGATTTCATTCATTAGCATATTTTCTCAGCGAGTGGGGTGCGTGCGAACGTAGCCTTGCGAACCAAACTGAAACAGACCCTAAGATCACAGAGAGCTGCTATTTTGCCTATTTGAAGATGTTGCAGTTCGGGGTCAGGGAGCTTCCTAGTTTGGAATAGTTTCTCCTGGCACCCGATGCAAACAATTTGAACACTATACATAGAAGACATGGAGAAATTTCACGCAAAGTGAACATTACATCAAAGCGACTGTTTTGCAGCGGTGCGAACTTCTTGCAATCCAATCTGCAAGTTCCGGTTTTGCTTCAGCAGTCCATATTGTGTGTAAATTCTGCATTCCACAGGATGAACAGTATCTAGTATATACTGTATATAGCTTTCTCAATATAGGAAAGACCGAGAATTTTAAACTCCCGCCAGCCAATCACTTATGGGTGGTCAGTCTAGCGGACAATCTATTACATTTATTATTAAGATTCACCTACAGTGTTTCTAACTTATTCACTTTCTATCGTTTTATTTTATTTTGCTCTAGTGCTTTAAGGATATATGAATGTTTTATTAATAAATATTAAAAGTTATATTTTATATTAAGGTATATTTTAATTATGTAAAATGTAAAAGAAATGTAAATTCTGTATGATTTTAAATACTTTTCATAAGGGTTCATGTGCACTGAGTAAGTTACCCCCCCCCCCCTCTTTTTCTTCTTCTTTCAAGTTACATATTTAGGGTCATCAGTGGCACTCCTCTACATAAGATATGGAAAGCATTTTGTGGAACCCTTACAATCTCCCACCTGAATAACTATATAATTTACTTGGACGAGACTTGATTCAGGTTCAGGCGCTATTTAGGGGATTAACACAGTTTTCCGATTATTGGAAATCTGGTCTTGTGATCTTGCACTCAGATCCCCCAAGCTGCAGCATGATTGAAACTGGCAGGCATACACGGAAATGGGGGCTTGTCGCCCCCCCACCCCGTTTTCTGGGAGTCCCGAAGCCAGGGTCTGGATGCAGATTACCTGGCCTCGCAGACTGCCAGATGAGTAAGCTGAAACTTGCTCGACCGGCCGGTGCTACCGATGGTTGCAATGGAGATCCAATTCAGAGTCTACGGACGCTGCACCCGGATCGATTTGCTGTCAGGGGGCGTCTGCATCCTATATATGTCACCTGCAGTATTTTAATAATTGCTCGACAGTATTGCACAGGCGCTTCCTTGTCCTTGTTGCTATGCAATACTGTCCGGACCTGAATCAGGCCCTTGGTGCAGGAACAAAATCTCTTCCTTTCTCTAGAGGATTTTGGAGAGGCGGAGGGTCGGAATGATGCAGCATTTGCAAGTTGTCTTTTATATGACTACCCCTTTAAAACATCGGGCAGACCCCACGGGGACTCATAGATGCCTGCAAGCCGCAGGCTATTACATTTACCCTAGGAAGTCTGATGTGCAATCACTCCCCTGTTATAAACCCTTTACTTCAACATTTCTGGCAATGATAATAGTGTAATGCAGTTCTAGATGTACATAACTAAGCTGCGAAAGTCACTCTTCTTTGCTCATTTGTCCACAGTACAAGGCAGTTGCAAGTAAGGAATTAAATTGGTGAAAACTCTCAACTCAAGGGTAACTTTCCCAGTGGAAGTCATATGTCACGGATCTCCTACTAAAAATATATCACAGACCTTGGAGCCATCTAGTGACGTCAGCACGTGTTTATGCAGGGAGCAGTGCATTGCCATTAGGGATCAGAAGGAATAGATCAGGCTAGTAACTGTAGAGAAGAATTCTTTCTACGCAGTCTAGCACAATCTCGTTGTGTAATATATCTCTGCTCCTAGAACAGGACTGTACAAAATACAGACACTGATCACTAAGCAGAACAAAATAAAGACCTTGTAGCGCGGCCAGTAAACACATTTCACGATATTGCACTTGATCTCCTCCAATTCTTCAACATCAGAACAGGTTGAGAGAACGAAATTAAAGTGCAGACTGTATTTATAGCGATACAGGAGCGACCAGACACTTGGGACGTGACGCAAGTCGGCTGT
Organism: Taudactylus pleione; assembly: GCA_031769625.1. Lineage (NCBI taxonomy): Eukaryota > Metazoa > Chordata > Amphibia > Anura > Myobatrachidae > Taudactylus > Taudactylus pleione. The sequence continues at coordinate 9,352,211 of JAUIMM010000134.1, forward strand.
GATAGCTTCTGTGTTGGATACACAGAAATAAAAGTGTATCTTCTCCCGTACGCCTAGTTGGATAAGCGACATCATCAATCATCTCGCTCTCGCACCAACCTATACTTGCAAATGATACATCTATAAATAGGAGTATTTATGCTTAATTCCATTTTTTAATTGCCCGCAGCGCCATTCACATGCTCTCTCTGAACTGATTGCCCTGTTACAGCCCAGTTACACCTTTAGGGCCGTATTTAATTAGCCGCGATAAGCCGTTTTTGGTGAAAAGTTCTCGCTGGTGACGTCATTTTGCCAGACAGAAGCTTATCCCTGTATTCAATTCCAAAGACTTTTAGCTGGTGCGAAAAGTCTGCACCTTGTAACCAGTGGAAAAGATTCGCCTCTGAACGGAGTCAGAAAAAAGTGCAGAATTGAGGGTTTGGGGAGCAAAGTTGCGGGAACACCTTCAGCCTTGGGACAGTCCCCCAGAAGGTAAACTGCATAAAAAAAACCTTTAAAAATTACTTTAGATCACCCCCAAAAAAGTACTTTCGTTTTGGGGGCGAAAAAGTTCAAAGTTGCAGGACAAACTTAAAAACTAGAGAAATAGACTCCAGGGGGTCCCCCAAGTATATGTTTTTTAAAACCTCACTTTAGCTATTTTTTAACCATGCTAGCACCCATTTTCAGGTACTGCAAATTTGCTGGGACTACTTATTATTGGCCGAAAAACTGCTAAATGCTATTCTTCACCACTTGTGCAAAGATGCTAAATAGCAGCAATTGAGAGCATTTAAGCACCCCAAATACCTTCAGCAGGCCTAATCGGGGGTATCCATAGTGATCCCTCATGTCAGTGCATCTTTTGGGGGGTGTCAGGCTGATTTCCCCAAATCTGACAGCACTTTTCTCCCGTTTTTGCGTCCTTTGCAATTGAATAGGGCGAAAAGCGGGGACGAGCGCGATACTTTTCCGGAGGCAAAACCAGCAATGACGGCGGAAAGTGCACCATGCGAAAAGTCCGGGAATTTTTTCGCTAGCAGTTGAATACGGCCCTTAGTCGCAAATGGAGATGAACGCCCTAAATGCGTACCATTTTTGCATACCCTTTGTTCCAGAGCTCGTGTCGTATGAAAACGCGCAAGAGACCCTCCATAAACAGTTGTACGCCCAAATCGGCATTTATGTAGATCTGAGCATTGCAAGTGAATATTAATGATTACCGAACCCACATGCTCATGTCCCTCAATTTTCTTGAAAAACAAGTGGTTGATGAATAAAAAATATAACCAAAAAAATAAAAATAAAATTGCGCAGCACTGGATTGCTTGGTGTTTGGCGCTGCGCAGGGCCGGCCCTAGCCGAATTTTTTGGTAAGCGAGTAGGTTTTTTGGTGCCCCCCCTATGCAGTGCCCGCGGTAGTGGTCCCCCCTGTGCAGTGCCCCTTGTGCCCCCATTAGTAAGCTTATACAGTGCCCCCAGTAGTAGTCCCCCCTCTTGTAGTGCCCCTAGTAGTCCCCCCTTGTAGTAGTCCCCCCATTGTTGTGCCTCCAGTGGAGGTTTCCCCCCCATGTAGTGCCCCCAGTAGTAGTCCCCCCCAGTAGTAATCCTCCCGTCAAGTGCCCCCAGTAGTAGCCCCCCTTCAAGTGCCCCCAGTAGTAGTGCCCCCAATAGTAATCCCCCCTTCAAGTGCCCCCAGTAGTCCCCCCTTCAAGTACCCCCAGTAGTAATCCCCCCTTCAAGTGCCCCAGTAGTAATCCCCCCTTCCTGTGCCCCCAGTAGTAATCCCCCCCTTCAAGTGCCCCCAGTAGTAATCCCCCCTTCATGTGCCCCCAGTAGTAATCCCCCCCCTTCATGTGCCCCCAGTAGTAATCCCCCTTCAAGTGCCCCAGTAGTAATCCCCCTTCCTGTGCCCCCAGTAGTAATCCCCCCCTTCATGTGCCCCCAGTAGTAAGCCCCCTTCAAGTGCCCCAGTAGTAATCCTCCCTTCTAGTGCCCCCTGTAATCCCCCTTCAAGTTCCTCCAGTAGTAATCCCCCCTTCAAATTCCCCCAGTAGTAATCCCCCCTTCAAGTTCCCCCAGTAGTAATCCCCCCTTCAAGTACCCCCAGTAGTAATCCCCCCTTCCTGTGCCCCAGTAGTAATCCCCCCCTTCAAGTGCCCCCAGTAGTAATCCCCCCTTCAAGTGCCCCCAGTAGTAATCCCCCCCTTCAAGTTCCCCCAGTAGTAATCCCCCCTTCAAGTGCCCCCAGTAGTAATCCCCCCCTTCAAGTTCCCCCAGTAGTAATCCCCCCTTCAAGTGCCCCCAGTAGTAATCCCCCCCTTCAAATGCCCCCAGTAGTAATCCCCCCTTCAAGTGCCCCCAGTAGTAATCCCCCCCTTCAAGTGCCCCCAGTAGTAATCCCCCCTTCAAGTGCCCCAGTAGTAATCCCCCCTTGTAGCCCCCCCCCAGTAGAGACACACGTTATAAAAAACAAAACAAAAAAAAACACTTACCTGAACCCCCCGCTCCTGCTCCCGCCGCCGATATCCGCTACTCCCGACCATTCTCCAGGGCCGCTTTGCATTATGGGAGAGACGTCTCCCATTACCCACTGCGGGAGCCGGAAGATGGCTCCCGCAGTGGGAGCTACAGCAGCACTCTCATCAGCTGCTAAAACAAACACACAGTTGCCGGCTCCGGCAACTGTGTGTTTGGCACTGTGTAGCGCTGACCGAACTCCGTCCGGTCAGCGCTACACGCGCGGTGCAGCTGTGTCACAGAGACACAGTCTGCACCGCGGTAATTCTGCATGGTCGCGGCGCCCTTCACTACGTGGCGCCTTACGCGGCCGCGTACCATGCGTAACCATAGAACCGGCCCTGGCGCTGCGGCTACTTCTCTGGTGTTTCCAGATCTTTAGGTATTTCACATAATAAGTGTTGGGAGGTTTGTTTAATTACTTTTGCGTAAATGAATGTTGCTGCTACCTCTTTAAGAACACTTCACCTGGGCCTGTGTTTGTCTTGAATATGTATTGAACAGATAATTGAGTTTACACAGCACACATATAGATGTTACTAAGGAACCCGCTCCTCATTAGGGCACCTCTCCCTGTAGTCTGTGTCCTCCTGCAGCTGATCTACTGGGGATGTTTATAATCCTCTGCCAGGCGAGATTGGTCTCTCCAGCATCTCATAGCTGCAAACAATGTCTGCATTACATCACCTGCTGTTCTCTTAATACAGCTTATAAAAAGGCAGACATTGTTGTCAAGGGGAGAAACACCCGTGTCTGTCTCCAGGTCACATTCCCTCTGCTTATGTTTGTGCAACAAAGACGTCTTCCAGTAGGGAGTTAAGGAAGAGCATGGCTGATAGTTAGCTTAGTTCAGTGGTTCTCAAATTCGGTCCTCAGGACCCCCATACAGTTCACATTTTGCAGGTCACCCAGCAGGTGCACAGGTGTAATCATTACTCAATGACACATTTTAAAAGGTCCACAGGTGGAGCTAATTATTTCACTTGATTGGAGACGACATGGAAAACATGCACTGTTTGGGGTCCTGAGGACCGAGTTTGAGAACCTGTGTCTTAGTTTACGGAGACAACTTGCTGTATCCTGAATGTGTTTCTCAATAATGTACCCTGGTCATAATTATTAAAATCTGATTGAACACGTGAATGCAAATAGATTCAAAACAATCCGTTACAGAAGTCTACAGTAATCAATAATATGATTGGGAATGGTGGAAAAATTTTATCAGCAGTGGTCAAATTGAAGTTAGTTTACAGCGTGTAGTCTAATCATGAGAGAATATTCGTATCTACTTTATAATGTGTGACTGCGTTGTCCTAGGTAAAGGGACCCATACATCTGCGACGGATTGCCGCGATCCTGCGATGCTGCAACCCGGCATTGCATGATCGCAGAAATCCAACATGTTGGATTTTCCCGATTTGACGATCGCAATCAAAAAATGATCGTGATTGTCCAATTGGGGAATTTTAACATGTAAACTTTCAGCAATCCTGCGACGGATCGCTGAACATCGATGGTGGGCGGTCGGCGTTTCCACCCAGAAGATCGGCATTTCCGATCGCATTGCTTCATCGCGACAATCCTTCGCAGCTGTATGGGCACTTTAAGATCTTTTTTTTTTTTTTTTAAATCCGGTTCTTTAAAAAAAGATGTCATCACACCAGGTGTGCCGTACCTGAAATTGAGTCTATTTAAACGTCATTAATGAAGGAGGTAATAAAAAATACCCCACACATAAGGGCTGCTTCAGAGTTACATACAAGTTCATTTTGCAGGTGGATCTTGAGTTTTTTAGCAATGGCGATTCCAAGTTATACGCCTCTCAGTCGCATCTCGGCTGAGTGGACCATCGCTGGGTGACAACGGGGTGGTCACACCTAGCTAAGTATAGTGAGGGCATGTAGGTGGAATTGAGGACTATGCTGAATTGAGCATATCTTGACTGACACAGCAACCCTGACTGTGTAGAGCTTTATTCACATAGCTCAAACCATGTTAAGCAGCCAGGCTGTGAAAAGCTTGTATTTACTGACATTTACTGACATAGGGTCTGATTCAGAGATGTACCTTATTCCTTTGATTAACATACATCTCCGATGTTGAGGAGTCTGTGCCTGCGCAGGACTTGTTCTGCACAGATTTTGGGGCGTGCCTGGTGGTCACTGTTCCCGGTAACGGGGGCTTGTCACAATGGTTGCGATGATGCAAGTGCAGCCAGGAGGTGTCTGACAACTCGTTCTGCATTTGCATCTGAGATGGACGGAATTGCACAGCCGCTTGTGCGAAACTCTGCGTATCCGCCAATCTGTGAATCTGGTCTATGCAGAGCAGACATTAAACTGGGACATCTCATATTTAATCCAATGTTTTGTTTGGCTGGCATACAGACAGATCATTTACTGACACATCAGTTCAGACCGTGCTGATTAGGTTATTTACCGACACTAAGACAGTATGCAGAACGGAGAGCAGAGTCATCATTTATACCGCTTTTATACCTAAATTCCGGGTCTGACTCAGAGGTTGGAACAGGGTTCCATACCGGATCAGACCTGGAATTTAGCCGGCGCAAATCCAGGAAACTCCAGAGTCGGCGCCATTCACAGCGGTCTGCAGTGACCTAGCTCTTCTGGTGTGAAAGTGGACGCTTGGAGATGATGTCATCTCCAAGCGCCACTGAAGCCGGAATGCGGTGCGCTCCAGGTCATCGTAACCCGGATCACACCATTTACACTGCAGGGTTTCACGGGTAATTCCAGTGTTAAACCCTGCAAGTTACCTGGGTTGGATTGCCGGTCACTCGACCCGGGGATCCAACCCTGTCCCCTTTTACACCAAGGAGCTACCCGGGTTAACCCTGCGTGTAAAAGGGATATGACTGACAAATCAGCTCCAACAGCAAAGTGCGTGCAGTTACTGCAATCTATTTAGACCGCATAGCCGTCTTTTACTGACACATGGGCACATAATGAAGAGCATTCATCTACTAACACATCAATGCTGAGGAACTTAAAGGTTCTTTTAAAGAACAATATTGATCTCCTGCTCAGTGAGTTTATTGGCAGCTTATAAAACTCTCTGATGAGAAACAATTAATAAAAGGAGAACAGAGCGAAACAGATTGCAAACACTTGAACGTTATTAGAAATCCTTTTCTAGGGATATATTATGCAGCTTGGAAAACAATAGATTATTATACCCTGTGCTTAGTGATGTTCAATATTTAATTGTGCTGCATTTACTGTATAATGTTTTTAACTAGTATTTTACATCATAGAAGTCTGCAGTGCTGTGTTACCAGTGATAATATATATTATATTGTATATGCCCCACCTATTACACTGTATTACATCCTCTCTTCTTATAATGTTATTTTGTAGTACTCATTATTTATAAAATAGAGAATAAGAGGTTTATAAACAGCCAGTTTTACAAACCACTGTTTCATTTGGTGACTTTATAAACCGAAAATTAGTGCACGGCGTACTTGCCTACTCGCCCCCGGACCCTGCGAGAGGCGTCCGATTTTTCGGGTAACCTCACCCCTGTACCGCCCGGAAGAGTAGGCACTTCTCCCTCTTCCTAGTAAAGTGGGCACAATTGGGAGAATTTTTTCAGGGTCAGCGGTCTGTCAGGAGGGGTCTAATGACGCAATTCTATAAAAATTGCATCATGGGGGGGGGCTTTTTGACGCTGATAGTTTGGCCCCCATCACCGCCCACCTGCATCTCTTCTTTGGGCTACTCCTGGAGAGGAATGCCTAAAAGTCGGTGAGTCTGGTGTACGGCACTTTTTTATAAAAAATATTTGACGCTTTAGATCCAGCAGCAAAACCGCAAGAAAACCTCAGAAAATATGGTAAATAGACCCCTAATCAAAAGCAATAATTGCTAAATCCTGACATTTTTACAAGACTTAAGGCTTCTGCATATTTATCATGCCCTGCAGCCTGCGGTGGCCATAGCTGGGACCTTCAAGCGAATGTACCAAGGACAGCTAGAGTATGTCTGATGCTATCACCAACTCAGACTGGTGAGGGCAGATGAAAGAAACAAGACAAATTGCTTTCTCGGTATAGTGAAGCATTTTTTCTTATTTAAAGGTTATTAATATATATATATATTTTAATTTATAATGGAATCTGCACTTGGCCAAGGCCAGGCCTCCGGTTGTGTGAACTGGCAATGCCAAAATGGGTTGTGAATGGCTGTCACTGTTAAATAGATCCGAGGTTCTTTGAGAGTCTATTTGATAGCATGTAGGACAGTGTGGGAATGCAATATTAGGGGACCTATGCAATGGTGTTTGTGCCAGTGTGCACTGAAGGGGCATGACCAGCCACCAGATCAGGTGTAACCAGCTACCATTAATAAATAGAACCCTAAACAAAACAAAAAACAAAGAAACAAAACATTTTTTGTTGTGGAGTAATAGCAGAACTGGAAGTTAAAATCGATCCCCCAGATCCACACATGCACCAGGCCCTCAGACGTCCCCAGAAGAGCAGGACAGGGGCCCCAAGAGTGATAACACAGCTTTCGGCATGGCAGCCGAGTATCGCCCTGCAGTGTCACTGTAATAAATAGGCCCCGAAATGGTTTTGTCCATGGGGTATGTATGGATACAGTGAGTAACAGATGAAGAACAGCCACTTCAGGATATTATATTGTTTGCAGTTCTAATGTTCCTGAAGAGAATGAAAAAAAAGTCTGGAAAGTGCCATAAATGAGATGATCTGTATTCAAACCCTCGCCTGCTGCTCAGCGTTCCTTCAGAATACAAAGGATGAAAATGGCAGGAACATTTATTTACTATGGTCTCTGTGCTGGAGTAATAGGCATATGTTATATAAAGGCTCTCTCATTAGCATTACCTCTGCACTGTTCCAATTTAGACAGGACAGTCCCGAACTCAGGGTTCTGACCTTCTGGTCCGAGCGGAACAGCTTTTGGGAGGAACAAAGCGAGTGACATTGAAAGTGAATAGAACTGGATGGAGCAGTTCAGAGCATGAAATGCGCTAGTCACACCCCTGTGACTCTTAGCCACATCCCCGTGATGTGCGGCCATTCCCCTCTCGTAAATAAATAGTATGCTTACCTGCAGCCAGGATGAGGGGCTCATATCTCATATTGGGCGGGATGTACTAAGCATCGCATCCGCAATGCGGTACATACGTCTCTCATCTGGTACATACCGCGGTTGATTATGGCGGTATGTACCTAGAGTATCGCAAAAGAAGGCTCACCCGATAAGAGCTGTCCTTTTGCGATGCCCCATGGACAGAGGGACTTGCGGGTTCAACATCCAGAAGTCCCCCTGGCGTCCTTCTGCGCACACGCTTAAGGACACCGGCCGCGGGGGGAGATGGGAGGGATCTGATTGGATCCCTCTCAGGGGGAGCGTCCTGGAAAGAAGCCCGTAGGCTTCTATTGGCTAAACGCCACCTGAAGATGACATTACCCACCGGGACGAAGTTGCTGTGTACATATGGAGTATTTGGTAAAACCCAGAACACTGCATTTTCAGGGGTTTTACTGAATTTTTGTGTTTAGTACATCCCTGCCCATTGTATAAGTAGAAACTTAACTCATGCTTTGTGGACTCTACAGCAGGCTTGCCTACCCTCCCGATTTGGCCGGGAGCCTCACGATTTTCGTGTGCCGCTCCCGGCCCCCCGGAAAGGCAGGCAAGCCTCCCGGAAGTCTCATACCCTCCCCACCTCCCCCCTGAAAAAAACAGAAATCCCCGCAGCGGGGGGCCCGGTGACGCGATTCGCGCAGAATCGCGTCATCGTGGCCCCGCCCCCTGCTTCACAATGCCGAAAATCACGGCATTGTGAAGAGGGGGTGGAGTCACGATGACGCGATCGTGCGGCTCCGCCCCCAGTGTGACCCAAAATGTCCGTCCCGCCCCGGCTCCGCCCCCAATGGCCGGCCCCGCCCCCCGCTATTAGCCAACAGTCAGCTCCCTCCCGGAAGGCTGGAGCTGATTGTCGGCAAGTATGCTCTACAGTAGTATTTTTTACATAGTAGTAAAGTTCCCCTGCACAGACAGATACATCACTGCCAGGCGGGGTCGGAGGAGAAGGAATACATATGCAGAACGGATTTTCTATATAACCTCCGGGGAATAGAGCAGAACGGCAGGGTCGCATGGGATGCAACTGCATCAGGAAATGACCAGCTGGCTGCGGCTGCATCCTTGTTAACAGGCTAATAATAACTAATAAATCACCCATCATCAGCAATTATAATAAGCAATCTTGCAGCACCAGACTGAGGGGCCTATTCATCAACACTAAAATAACGGCTTTAAGGACATTTTCCTTAATTACCGTTATTTTAGTATTCTTTAACACACTTAGCACAGGAGAGATCACTGATTTCTCCTGGTTAAGTCCCCCTGCATCACTTTCCACACTCCCCATACATTAGTACACTAGTACACTAGTATGGGGATGTAGAAATTATGATATTCATCAAATTCCGAAAATTATGTGTTTTCAGAATTTGATGGTGTTACTATACACCACTCTCAGGTGGCGAATAGCCGGGTTACACTTACCTGCTTTCAGCTGGGCAGGTCCTCCTCCGGCTCCCTCCGTCGCTCCCTGGTTCCTCCACCGGCTCCGGCTGCTGCTCTGACTGTATTCTCCCGGCAGAACACTGTAAATTTAAAAAAAAAAAAAATCTTCAGCAAGCCGGGTAGAAGGTCGGGGTCCGGGGTTGCAGCCTGTCGGGGTCCAGGCGGTCAGGTAGGTAGGGGAGGGGGAGGGGCGGACGGACACAGAGTTACTGCAGCTGTAATCAGTGCTGCGTATGCGCCGCTTTTGTGGATGTAACAGCACATGCGCAGCACTGATTACAGCTGCGGTAAGGTAGTGTAGAGAGGGAAAAGTATCTATTTCCTGAAAAGCTGTCGTCGCAAAAATGACAGCTTTTCGGAATACATAGTTATGGAGAGGAGGAATGATGAATTCCTCCGGCAATTAGGTAGAACTCCATGCCAGTTCTAAACCTAATTACATCCATCGATATTTTAGTGTTGATGAATAGGCCCCTGAGTGATCTGATGCACTGATGGCCTGGAGCCGTAAGAGGTATATTTACTAAAGTGCGGGTTTTTAGATATGGAGATGATTCCCATAACAACCAATCAGATTCTAGCTATTATCTTCTAGAAGGTGCTACATATATGATAAGTAGAATCTGATTGGTTGCATTGGGCAACATCTCCACTTATAAAAACCCGCACTTTAGTAAATATACCCCTAAGAGTTAATTTTAGCGCTTTGCAAGGCCAGACTCTAGTTGTGTGCACGTGGTAATCAGCCTTTCGACACGCGCATGTCCAGCAAAACTGACAGCCCTGATTCGTGTATGTGAACAAAAAATAAAGTTACATATTTTAATTATTTTCTCAAATGCATTAAAAATATTCGTTAATCCAAGAATTACTGCTGTACTTGTGTAATAGAACCCTAATCATGTGAGTTGGGACCTTCTGCATGTGCCGCAAATACATCACTTCTGGATTATATAAATGTTCTGCAGAATGTGCAACCCTTTCATAATTGTCCCCTTTTGTATCCCTGGTACATTCATTACACACACATCTATATATCTGTAAATGATAAAGGTTGTAATGTAATCTGGATAACAGAGCAGCAGGTACACAATTTCAGTGGTAAACATTTTTGAGCTATGTCTTTACGAGAACAATATGGTAATCGCCGGGTTCTGTAGAATATTCCTTTCATGCTTTTCTCGCAGCTTTGCAGTTATTTGATTGAATTTTGCTTCTTTTTCTTATCAGATTTTGTGCAGTGAAATTTGTTTTTCTGTATAATTATGCAGATTTCCTTCAGAGCTGCTGTTTTCAAGATATAAATAAAGCGACTTACATAACACTATTTCATTTATTTAAATAGGAAGAATTTTTTTTAATTATATAAGTCTAACTGAATGATCTGATGTGATGGACTTGCTCAGTGCAGTCTAGATACACTATATGCTGGTGAGATCCAGACCGGTATTTATATGTTAAAGGGCTACAGGTTATATTTATTAAAGGGTGGGAAAGCCTTAGCTTGTGTTAAGATTTGTTGGGTTTCGCTGGTGACAGTGTCCCCTTGGGAAGCCTGGGGAAGCCAATTTACATGTACCGGCGCAATCCATGTTCTTTTAACGCCATCTCAAGATTATAAATAAATTTTGCTATAATATTTAAATCTTATTTTTTTAAAAGTTTCCTTCCTTCCTTCCTTCCTTCCTTCCTTCCTTCCTTCCTTCCTTCCTTCCTTCCTTCCTTCCTTCCTTCCTTCCTTCCTTCCTTCCTTCCTTCCTTCCTTCCTTTCTTCCTCCTTTCCTTTTTCTTTTTCTGTTTCTTTTTCCTTTTCTTTTTCTTTTTCTTTTCTTTCTTCTCCATTTATTTTCATCAGTGTTTAAATGTTTTATTTACATTTTTTTAAAAAAATTGTAAACAATATATTTTATCTATTTTTTACTTAGCGCTCCAGTCTAGTATACCTGAGGGAGAGTGTCGCTCAGCTTACTCCAAGAAGCTGTGATAGATTGCAGTAAAAACATTATCCATTTTTTTAATAAATAGTCTCCTATGGTACTAAGCTGCTCGTAATAAACGGGGATAGGTGGGATCCCAGATGACATAAGAAAAACTTGCAACTGTCCCTTTAACTGACAAATTCTCCAATCAAAATTTTGGCAAGTGTTACAATTTATTGCATCGAAATTAAACATAACATTTTCAACAGCCACCTCATTAGATTTAATGTATTTGATTAGCAGTTATCAAATAAAGCTTCATTGTAAGTGTTCGTTTAAAATGGAAATGAGAAAAGCTGATGAATGTTAAAGGACAAATGATTGGAGTAGCACATGTTCCAGTGGAGGTGAAGAGCACTCGTATGACCTGTTCATTGGGAACGTTTTTTAGTATGAAACACGACTCAATAAACGGATTTTACAGAGACTAAAATAAACAGAGTTGAGCCAGTTGCATTAATTGTCCCTGTTTTCCAGGGACAGGATCAGTTTTTTTACATTTGTCCTTGAAATGTCCCTATTTTTCAATTTTGACTTACTGCACAATGTGATTGATCTTTTTCTTCATTTTATATACATTTCGTACCATCTAACTTTATTCTCTGAGCTGTATACATTTATAGTTGCTGAAAAGGAGACTTTAAAATGCAAGAAGTACACACTTTTTTAATTCAATAAGAGATAGATGCAGCAGATTAGTACCAAAGTGTTCTGGGAAAGTACTTAGAAAATATGTTAACTATCGGGAGACTTTGAGCAACAGATCTACACTTTATGCCATGTATAATATGGTACATAGGCTATCTTTGTATATCCAGTGAGGACCCCAATGGTACTATATTCAGAGGCAGGGCTGGATTTTCCAGGTGTGTTAGCAAAGTAAAGCTGAGTAGACTGAACATACTTAAGCATCATGGAATAGGTCAGTGGTTCTCAAACTCGGTCCTCAGGACCCCACACATTTTGCAGGTCACCCAGCAGGTGCACAGGTGTACTTATTACTCACTGACATATTTTAAAAGATCCACAGGTGGAGCTATATATTTCACTTTGATTCTGTGAGGAGACATGGAAAACATGCACTGTTTGGGGTCCTGAGGACCGAGTTTGAGAACCTGTGGAATAGACCAAGGGCCTGATTCATACTATTGCAGCCCTGACTGCGACTTTTTGCTGAGTCACAGTGGGGGTAATATGCAAATGCTACTTTCAGCCTTCCCCTTGTGTACTAGCGAGCACCAGAGTGTGCAATCCCTGAGACGGCCACATTCAATGCCCGTGGAACTTCCAACTCCGCCGGTTGTTCTGAACAGTCCACAATCGGAACACCATTGCAAGCACCATCGACCCCTGCACCAGCCTATGGCAGGCGTAGTGTCTCCTTCTCAACTGCATATACACACGGCCTCTGGGGCTGTGGCTCTGTGACTGAGAACACAGCAGCATTCACTGACACCTCCATAACACTCCTATAACACACCCCTGAGATGGACCTTTTTTACGCACACTTCAGGACACCTCCCAGTCACAAGCCAGGAACGCCCATGGTTTTGCCTTACCGTTCAACATGCCAGCGATCCCGTACGCAACAGCCTACACTCAGTGGAACGTATGCACCATAGTTGTTTTCAGTATTTTTTGCACCATTCACAGTAGCAAATAACTGCCCAACTTCGCCAACATTGACACTGCGTTCCGTTTGTGTCCACCTCTGAATCCAGCACTAAGGGCAAAATGTAATAGGTTGTCAGTTGTAGTAACAGTACAAACTCGCATCCTTCTCCCATTTTTTGAAGGTGTGAGTTGGTGCTGGGACTCGCAAATGTAATAGCCTTACCTTTCACTGTGTGTCTTGTCTTTATTTAAATATTTATTTGACTGTGGAACTACACGTACCAGCAGGCTCGTAATGCCCCGCATGCTCGTACTTGTGGTTCTCCAAGTACCAGCATGCGGGGGAGGCTTGCTGGGACGTGTAGTACCACAGCTAAAGACAATATTAACACTTATATTTTACACAACACATTTACTTTATCAACCCGGCACCCACCGGCCAGGGGTGTAGGGGATAGCCCCGGGCTATCAGCCTAGGCCTGGGGTGCCCTGGTGAGGGTGGCCCCTTTATTGGGGGGTCCCCACCTCCCCAGGGATCCCCGGCCTGGGCTGACTAGTGGTCAGGGGTAATGCTTTGGCCGTGGAAACCGGTGAAAGGTTTTCCCTGGTTGTGGCATTACCCCCTGCTAGAAAGAGTCCAGTGCTGGTTATGGAAATTACAGGGGACCCCTACTCGTTTTGTCCCTTTTTCCACAACCAGGACCGGTTCAGAAAAGCCCTGTGCTGGTACTTAAAGTACAGGGGCCCCCTACGCATTTTGGTCCCTGTATTTAAAAAACAAGCACAGGCTGTACAAAGCCCGGGGCTGGTTATGTTTCTGGGGAGGGGGTGCACAAAAAATTATTTTTAAATAAAAATCTAATTTCATCTGTACACACAGAAACATGCATGTATCTCATGAATATGTGCTTGTTTCTGTGTTACTCTGACCTGCTCTGGATAAACTCGCTATCCTGAAGCTGGTCTATTATTTGGTGAGTTTTGGTAAACTTTTTTTGTCCAGTTTGAAACTCGCACCCTATTACATTGGGCAAGTTGTATGTTTCAAATGTGAAAACATCTGGATGCGAATTTGTAATTGGCGAATTTTAGTAACGGCGAAAAAATGTGATTTCAAATGAACTGACCTTATTACATTGGCAAGTTGCGAAAAGGTGCGAGTTTAGCGCAAAACTCGCAATTTTCCAAAACAGACACCCTATTACATTTGGCCCTAAGTGTACAGACAAATGTTATGAGTGTGGTCAAAGCACAGCCCAAGGATCTGGCACACTTGCAGCTCGTAGAAACAAGGGGTTAAGCAACAGCGTAGTCACAACACTAAATAATAACCTAGCAATGGTTATAGGACTGGACATGCGTATTTACCCATGGGGGGCTGGGATCCAAAGTTGACTGTTGCCACAGCTGCACTCTCTCAGTTCAGTTCCACAGATGCCGAGGACTGATGTGGGTACTTCTGTCTCCTTAATTGCCTACGGGCAGTATTATTATATAGTTGCAACTCAAACCACTTTGCTAGATGGTCATAATAGGGGGCACTAATGGAAAATGGACGGCATGACTCCTTGACACTTAATATCATGGTTTAAGATGGGTCTGCAGAACAACAAATAGCATTGTTTTATATTTGGCAAGTTCCTGGTCTTAACGGAGACCTTTTTGTATTACTGGAATATCTGAATATCTGTGTTTATTCTCTTGTGTTATACGTAAATTGTATAAATAACATTAACACAAAATGTAAATTGATATAATTGTTGATTTTATTCAGTGTTCAGATGCTATGTTAACAGTTACATTATGTATATGTTGACTTCATGGTGTTTCAATAAAAAAAAAATACTGTATATAAAAAAAAAAAAGATTGGTCTGCAGGGGCCCATAGAAAAATTTCTAATTTCATAATAGTAAAGCAGGGTCATCTTTTGAGAATGTGTGTTCTGTCAACCCACATATCTCCGTGCTATGTAATCCCTGTAGTTCTGACACTGGATCCATGGAATAGTCTCCCAATAATTGTACTGGTTATTCATACAGCTCAAGAATTTAAGGTTATATAACACCCTCTATAGGATGGTATTGGTAATAACACCCCTCTAAATCCTTAAATACTTCTGCCTATTGCAGATACTGCATGGGTTTGTCTTCCATTAAAACTGCAGAGATGAGAGCAGTGAGAAATGAGCTGGAGAACTACATGCACCAGCCAGCGTAAGGTCCGGTGGACCTGTACAGTATGTGTAAGGTGCAAAGCATTTATTATAGCTGTCCTTTAAGACTGTGCTGGTGGAGAGGAGTGTGATGTAATGTAACTATATCCATAAGATTGTCATATGACTCGCCAAGTCTATGAGCAGGAGGTAGAGGGGAAGCTTGCGGTAACCATATTCTTATTCTGAAAGTCATTTGTAGACATAGGAGAGTAATAAAGAGGTATATTTTTATAAGAGAAGGTCTGGCACCCAAATTACTCAACAAGAACTGTTGCTGCATATGTCTGTACCTGTATTTATATGTGTGGCTCTTATCCCCCTTCTCAGGTATTGCCCACACCCTGGAGAGCCAGCCAGGGGCAACAGGGCACAGGGCCAGGGGCAATGGGGGTGTATCACTACATATGCACCAGAAAGTGGTCAAGAAGGCACAAGCAAAATCTAAACACTTTTATTTTATACATTTAATACATTAGTAGATTAAATAGATGCTTTACTATGGTTTGCATCAGAACATTGGTTTTTGATTTGCACTGTACCATTCACTAAACGATAAGGAATCGGTTCGATTCTCGGCAGCGGCAGCCCGACACTGGAACAGATCCCAGCAGCGGCAGCCCGAGAGCGCTGGAAATCCTGATCGTCCCTAGGTAAGTATTTACTAACCTACCCCCCTAACCCTCCCTTAGGGGTGCCTAACCCTAACCACCCCCCCAAGTGCCTAGCCCTAATCCCCCCTCTAAGTGCCTAAACCTAACCCCCCCTTCCCCGCTGCCTAAACCTAAGTTCCCCGGGGGGGGTGCCTAACCCTAACCTTCCCTGGGGGTGCCTAACCCTCCCTCCCCCTAGCCTAAACCTAAGTCCCCCCCGGGTGTCCTTAATCTAACCCTCCTCCCCCCCGCGGCTGTCCACTCGCGGCTCCCCGCATCCCTTCGATCGGGATGCCGGGCGCCAGTCTCCCGGCGTCGGTGAAATGAGCGGTGTCTACATCTAGACGCCGGGCATTTCACCCTCGCCGGGATATGACAGTCAGGAAGCCGGCTGACGGTATAATGTCAGCCGGCTTCCCGATTGCATCCCAACACAAATATTCGAAACATCCTAGGTGCACATTTGTAAGCCGCAGTGACAGACACAACTGCAGATTTACAATAGAGTTGCAGACAGAATTTTTCTGCCTGTAATGTGGAATTGTGAGATCTAGGACCTGGAAACTTATTTTCCATTCCTTTGTGCAGTCACTGATCTCTTGTTTCTTAAAAGAAAGTACCAGGTGCTGTAAATAAAGGCAGATAATCTACATGAAGAGAATATTTTGAATGCAGACGCTGGGGAAACTCATGAATACTTCATGTTGGGATTTTTTGAAAGAGTTCTGTCATCTAAATGGTAAAAAGGAACAAATCGCTCATAGTGTATCTGTCACCTAATTTGTGCTTCAAGCGGCTGCCTTAATGATGTCCTTAGTTCCTAACAAATTCATTGGCTGCATCAGCTGTAGTGGCATTTTTTTTTTTTTTGCATAATTTTTAAGTTTTATAACTGGTTCCGGGAACAGTAAGAAGTCAGTAAACTATTTCAGAATTTAATAAAAATAGGGTCTGGAGACTAAGGGGTTTATGTAATAGGATGCGAGTTGTGTAAAGTGACGCAGATTTGGTTGATCTCGGCTTCGGATATAAAGTGGCAATAATTTAAAAGACAAAATGAGGTTGGTTTTGCCTTTTAAATTATTGCTCCTTTAAATCTGCAACCAAAATGGCCAAAATAACACTGCTTCATATAACGTGCACCTTCTTACATAAGCCCCTAAATCTTGTGTCAACTTGTAACCTTAGGTGAGAAGCAGTGCCTCTTTGCTGAGTACCGGTATCTTTTTTTTTTCATACATTTTCCCATCCATGGTACACTTTATATGTACCTCCCAACTGTCCCAATTTTGGCGGGAAAGTACGGATTTGCTTACCTCAAAATTGTCAGAGTGTGTCCCAAAAGTGTGCATTGTGGGAAAGCTGAGGGAGGTGTTTGGCAAATTGGAGGCTAAATGTTGGGCGTATACTTTATAAGAAATAATCAATTACTACTGGAACTGTTACAGACAATTGGATAATTCCCAACCACTCCTTTCGCCAACCCCCCCCCCCCCTGAAAAAAGGCCCAAATATTGAATATAATTACCAGAGACTTTTTAAGCAAGTGATTTTAAGCATGTTACTGGCAATAACAGATGAGCCAAGTTTCAGAGGAATGCTGCATGACTTGTATATTATAGTGGAACAAGCCAATTCCCTCAGGTGATACAATCTTTGAATATTGTTCTGTGGAACGTTCATTTCGTACTTTCTCTGAAATTCCACACAAAACAATAGTCTGTAAATCGAGCTGAGACAATGATGCTCCATTAATTCTGCTCTGAGGTGTGGTTGGGGTGGCAGTAAGGATAGGACTGACACAGCAAAGCAATGCAAGATTAATAAATACAGCAGCTTCAATTCATACAATTGATCTGCTGGCGGAACTCTTAAACCTAACTTCCGTCAGAGAAACCTGCAAAATTCCTATGTGGAGTGATGCAAACATTACATGGATTAGTTCTGAATTTCGAAAGAACAATGGTCACTACATTTGCCAAAATGACACGTCCATTGGTCTTGATTATTCTCCTCATTAATAAATATTTATTGACTATTTATTAATAAATTAGATAAACTAGCGAGAATGACCAAATTAGATTAATTGTTATTAGTATTAAATTGAGTATTTTAGTTATTTCTGCATTAGATTGTGTTTTGTTTCATAAAAGCTGTTAACGTAGAACCTACTAGCATCATAGGTGGAAGCTCACTACATTTTACTGTCAGATCTGTTTATATATACATAGTAGGCATTCTGGATACACGTCTACTTACAATGTTTTTACATATTTGAATGGGATGTAGTCAGGATACCGGCGGGCGCTTTCCCGCCTGCTGATATCGCAACGCCTATCATTAGCCCCACTACTAAATCCCAAGCATGTAGCCGTGGGGGTGGGAATGGTTAGCTTTAGGGACCCCCGGGGGGACTTAGGGTTAGGCACCCCTGCGGGAGGGTTATGGTAGGGAAAGGGCGGGTTAGGGTTAGGCACCACTACTGGGGGGTTAGGGATAGGCACTCCCCAGGAGGGTTAGGTTTAGGGTGCGGGGAGGGGGGGTTAGGTTTAGGCACTAACGGGGGGAGGTTAGGGTTAGGCACTAGGGGAGGAGGTTAGGGTTAGGCACCCCTAAGGGAGGGTTGGGGGGGGAGGGGTGGGTTAGAATACTCACCTGCTGCTGTCAGGATTCCAACCCGTCGGCCTACCACTGTCGGTATGTAGCTGCCGGCATTACATACCGATTTCATTTGAATAGTTCCCACTAGGTGTAGCGCTGTGGAAACCTCCCATCTCTTCATTTGGGCACTAACAGCTACATTGAAAGAAAAGAGCGCCTTGCTCACAAGCTTAAAAATCTATAGAATAATGTGTGGTTGAGTGTTATATATTGCTTATCGGACTAGCCCAGTGGTTCCCAAACTGTGTGCATGGCACCCTGGGGTGCCTTGAGGCACTTGCAGGGGTGCCACAGGTTGGTGGTACAGAACCAAATCAAATTATTTATGGTTAATGTGACAGGCAAATCCAGTGCTGGTGGCTACCAAACATAAAATAAGTGGCCAAACACAATCCTGTCCACCAACACCACTTAACTTAACTGAACGTAAGGAGGACATCATTTAACAGTTGTTTCACTTTTTTTTTTTTTAATAAGAAACTTGTGGCCTAGGGTGCTGTGAAAAAGATACTGAAATTCTAGTGCGCCGTGATTCAAGAAAGTTTGGGAACCAGTGGTCTAGCCACAATTTTACAAGTGTAACAAAATGATTTGTGGGCTATATGGATTCAGTCACAGCAATGTTGGTATAGGGTCAAAGGGTTGAGTTTAGAAAGAGAACACATGTAATTTTTGTGTGAACTGTGTGGAGAGGTGGTACATAATAGAGTTAGAGAAGAATACAAGGTCGGTAATCGGGTAGAATAGCCTAGGGAGGTTAAGAGACGCTGAGGAATTTGATAAGCTTGTTTGAAGAGGTGAGTTTTCAGAGAAGGCTTGTAGGTGTGGAGTCTACAATAATCCGTGGGACGGCATTCTACAGTGTGAAGGGGCGAGTTGGGAGATATTTTGATATTAGTGAAGTGATGTTTGCTGGTGTAGCCTTGCTGATGGCCTTGCATGTTAGTAGAAGTGCATGGTCATTTCTGAAAAATAGGGTCATTTACAGTGAAAAACATATCCAAGGACAAATATTTAATGTCCTTGAAATTTGGAACATTTGGCAACTATGCAGAACTGCTGTTGTTTACAACAATCAAACAGACCTAATGCAGATGAATTAATTTCTTCTCAATACTGCAATATGTTACTTTGAAAATATTTATTGAAAGTAAATATATAATGCATGGTTATGTAGCTGACAAGCATTATATACTAGTACTGCAGAGAAATGATGCTTAGCTTTCTCAAACTCTCAACTCCAATGTTTTAAATAATCCTTGTTCTTTACTATATATTATGACAAATTGTCTTGTTATAAAAAAATGCCATAATTAACCATTTAAACATATTAAACAACAGTAATAATAATTGCTGGTACAGCTAAAGACATAGCATAAAATGATCTTATCCGGAGAGTGATGTTATAAAGAGGGTGACCTATAGTGGATACACAAGCAGTATAACAGTATATAACTTTTGTTCCAAGATAGTGGTGCTAAGGGAAGGTGGCATTCTGAGGGGTATGGGGGAAGATTTAACCAGAGAGCTCCGTAATTGTGTTCTATAGTAACGTTTTATTCTGTTTCTCATCTCTCTCACAGATCAGTAAACAGCAGCTACAGACAGTGAAAGATCGTTTCCAAGCATTTTTCAATGGAGAGACGCAGATTGTGGCGGATGAGGCGTTCATGAATGCTGTGCAGAGTTACTATGAGGTGAGGGATGCCATGAAGAATGTTTCTTTCTTTATTCTTTGCAGCCAGCCTTCTCCAGAAATTAATAGTGAGAGAGATGGTACCTGGCAAGAATATAGGACTACATGGATTCAATGTAACCATACCAATGGGGAAAACATGAAGCCCAACAATGACTTTGTTCTTCATGAACACATTTTATATTTTTCTCCTTACATTAAAAACAGTATCTCGGGTGCTGAAAAGGGCACTATATAGGTCAAAACGTCATTATGACACTTACGTTATACAAAACTAGTCCCTTACTCTCAATAAATGGGAGCTGAGCAATATAGCACTGTTAGAGCTAGTGATAACACTTACGATATAAGTGGTCAAAAACCCTTTTTCCCAAAAATGAAATATGGGTCGCATTTGGAAAATAAGGGATGACACAACAAAGAATAGATAATCAATAAGAAAATTATTTATTAGTTAGATTAAAGGCATCACTATTGTCATGGATAAACAAAATTTTAAAATAACAAAATCGTTTTCACTATTGTAGACATCAATGGTTAGAGGAATAATACAGGTTGAGTCTCCCATATCCAAATATTCAGAAATACGGAATATTCAGAAATACGGAATATTTTTAGCATGACTGAGAAAGTGAAACCTTTGCTTTCTGATGGTTCAATGTACATAAACTTTGTTTAAAGCACAAAATTATTAAAATATTGTATAAAATAACTTTCAGACTATGTGTATAAGGTGTCTATGAAACAAAAGAATTTCATGTATATACACAAACTTTTTTTGATACACAAAATTATTAAAAACATTGTATGAAATTACCTGCAGACTGTGTGTATAAGGTGCATATAGAACATAAATGCATTCTGTGTTTAGATTTGGGTCCCATTCCCAAGATATTTCTTTATAGTATACACATATTCCAAACAACGGAATATTGCGATATCCAAAATACCCCTGGTCCCAAGCATTTTAGATATGGGAGACTTAACCTGTAATAAAAAAAATAAAAATACAAACAATTTAAAATAATTTAAAAACACAGCGTCACAAGTTAACAATCAGGCATAAAAATAAAGCATAAAAGAAAAATGTAATTCTCACGAAAATTTGCAGCAACGCGTTTCACGACACCTGGCCACTTCCTCAGGCAGATTCAACACTGATATTATACATATACGTAAATTTGGGGAACTGATATCGCTACGTAAATTTGGGACATGTATGATAGCCGGCTACTGTGCAAGAGAACAACCAATTAGAGTGTACCTGTCAGTTTTGTAATACATGTTAGTAGATGAAAGAAAATGTTGCTATTGGTTACAGCGCTTTTTTTGTTTTGTGCACCATTTAAATGTCACCTATTGTTTTGTTAATATCTTGCCTTTTAAAGCACCAATGCTTTTACTCATAATGAAATGTTTGACCGTATCTCAGTAATTGCAGAATTAATCTAGTGCTGTGTTCTTATTTGTTCACAGTAAATGTTAAATCTGCTTTGGGATTCTGTTCCTACATGAATAATAAAGTGAGCATATCTCACATTGTTCATGTAAAGGTTATCTGCATACAGTAGTAACGACTGATGGTTGCAGCATTACTGGGAAACAGTTCTTAGATATTCTCATGCTGTTCCTGCTGTTCCACCTCACCTAAGATGCCTTTATACTTATCAGACTGTGCTGTGAATATTTAATCTGCAACATGGGAACCTGTAGAGTTTCAGAAGAGCATTTTCAATAATGAATACAACAGTGGGTATTTGCTGGGAATCAGATAAATACATCACAATTGACTTCCCTGTTAATACCTTAATGATTATACGACCTTCAGACCAGAGGCGGAGCAAAGCCTGGAGAGCCCGGTTGCAGTGCCTTTCCCCCCTCCATGCAGTGCCCCGACACCGCCCCCTTTCTCCCGTCTCTGTCCGTGGTGGCATATTCTGTGTGATAATTTCAGAAGACGGCACGTGCGCAGAAGATAGTAAAGGCACAGTGCAAGAGTTCGACACCGTTGCCATCTTTCCGCATATATGACGCTGTTGCCAGACATAAAAAGAGGGGTCCTGCCGCAGGCACACCGTGGCCTCTGTTTAGGATGCAGGGAGTGTGTATGGGGCCCCCCTTGATCCAGGGCTTGTGCAAGGTTTCTCGGCATCCTAGGCAAAATATCAACCTACTGTCTCCCACCCACTCTCACCAATACCCGCTTTCCAGCCCCTCAAGTGAAAGTGAGGAGGTGGCATCTTAGAAGCTCAACAGCTGCCACTGTCATATAGAGAAATGTAATGAAATAAGCAGAAGAAGAACAGATGCACTGGGCAGTTGGTTAGAACAGAAAAGTGGAGACATTTCCGTGGTCAGAACCTTACCTAGCTATGCATATGAGCAGCTGACTATGCATGTGAGCCGGAGTGATATCAGTCATGCCTGGGATAGATATCTAATTATGCATTCGAAAGTTAGAAGCCTGGGTAAGAGGTAGGGTGGCGATGGAGGACATCGGTGTGGTAGGAGAGCGGAGAGTCACTGTGTGCGCAGGGGGGATATAAGGCAGCAGCGGTGCGCAGTGCATTTCATCAATAGTGACAGCAGTACTCGGTACCAGGCACATACACACACACCATCCTTGGGTGACCACATTGCACAGTCTCAGCAGTGCCCCCACCAGGCCAGGCTCCATGCCGTTAAAGGAAGCGTTTGGTGTCGCCAGAGCTGTCACACTCACCTGAGCCCTTATGGTGCTGCTCAGGAGCTCGCTGCTGTTCGCGGGTCTCCTGATGGTGACGGCGCTGCCTGGAGAGCTGCGTGGATGGAGGAGCCCAGTGACCGATTAGAGTACTTGGTGAAGCTGTGTTGCCGCAAATCCATCCATGCAGTCATCTTAACGTGTAGTGGGTCCTGGTGGAATCGGCTGTCCCCGGAGGAGGAGTAGAGAGGCCCTGGTTACCAGGTGACAGTGGCAGGTCATGGTGTGGAGCACACCTGACCTAGGCACGCCATCCCACAGATGTCCCCTTGAGCCAGTTGGAAGGGAGAGGGGCGGTAGTTAATGGAGGAATGGAACAGATCTCAAAGATCCTTTCCTGCCGTCACCAGATGTTACCCTGAATAGGCACGCAGGTTACCAATCCCTGGTCAGAGGCATCCTTCATTTTTCTCCTAGGCAGTCTCAGTGGGCCGCTCCCTCAGGCCCCGGCGCCCTTAAGCAGCTGCCTAATGCAAGTGCTGGCCCTGCAGGTATCCACGTGCATTGCTCCCCCTGCACCAATGATAGATGTACTATTGCTTCAGATCATAGGTGTAACTATAGTAGGTGCAAGTGGTGCCATTGCTGAGGGCTCCAGAGGCTTAGGGAGCCCCAGACCCAGGTCATACAGTTGTCTACCAAGTTCCCGAAATTACCTGCTAAGCAATTAGGTCCAGTTTATTGCCTGGCTTAAAAAGGGGGACTCATCAGTGCTCATATAGATGGCAGTCCCTGTTTCTCCCTCTTAGTAAAGTTTCACACTATGATCAATCTCCTACGCCTATATTTCACCCTCACAGACACAGCTGTGCTTTTTATTGAGCCTGGCACTGTCAAAGTGTAGTCCTCAACTTAATTACAGCGTTAAGTAGGGCACTATTATGGGGCAAATGAACACCACTGCAGAGAGAGGAGTTTGTCTAAAAGCATTGGGGTGGGGGCCCTTCAAAATTTTGCTTGGGGCCTACCAACTTCTGGCTATGCCCTTATTTCAGTCTTTATTATCAAAAAATGTCTTAAAGAGCAATTAATATATTGTTTTTCACATTGACTAATAAATATGTATAGGTTTCAAAATATGGAGTATTTATTCTAAAACACTTGTTATGCAGGCTCTCATGTCTATATAGGATATAAAGTTATAATGCAACAGGCAATTAAATGCAAGTGTCTTTTTGGTTGCTGTGTTCTTTGCTTATCTTTTGCGCCTTTGATCAATGTTAGTAAACAACCGGAAATGTCAGGTGTCGGAGGTCATTGAGAGGTGTCTAGGAATAACTTGCTCCTCTATGACACGCATGACAACTTTTCTATACAGCCCTTTTATTTAAGTGATGCCTCTGATATATGTTGAGTCTAGCAGTAGGACCAGAATTAAAAATTCCTATGACAAGGAAAATTTCACGTAATTGGAAAAAAGTTTAAACATATATATATATATATTTTTTCCCCAAAAATTTTTTATTAATGGGGTATTTAATATAATAATAATAATAATAATAATAATAATAATAATAATAATAATAATAATAAAAAATAATTTATAGAGAATTTATATATAAAATATGGTAGAATTGTATATTTTATATAATGTACTTATATAATGTAATAATATTATTATTACTAATAATAATAATAATCATCATAATAGTACATAATTTATTGTTGGGGTATTTTTTCACAATTGTACATTCCCGCAGTTGAAATGTTGCAATTTCCAGGGTAGAATGTTCCATTTCCTGTGAAAAAAAATAAAAATGAGATCTGAAAATAGTTCTGAGAATCACCACCTGCAATATTGAAGTGAATCAACAGGCAGAACTGTTTTTTTTTTCGCTGGATAAAGCTTAATTAATTGTTGGTTGTGAAGTTCTGAATGTCCCATTTGCACCTGCCAATTTAAAGCCTATATAAAATTATATATATATATATATATATATGTATATATATATATATATATACATATACATATATTATATATATATATATATATTTATTTTTTTATTATTATTTATTTTTTTAGCAAGTCATATTAAGATTATTTTTGTTCTCTTTTTTTTTTAACTAGGCAACAGATTGTGTCTAGAGCAAGATGACAGTTATATTTTACACTTCTTTGATGCTTTGTTACCTTGACTTTTATGTTTATCCTTTTCTACCACCCAGCACGTCCCCCTTCTGTGTAATGTAAAGCTTTGAAGTACTGACCTTGTTTGTATACAGTCCATGTTAATGGAATACAAAGACAAATAGCGGGAGCTGAGGAAATAGAAAACAAGGTCTAATGTATAAAAGATGAAAAGACCTTGGACGCTATTCAAATGGATTGGAAGCTGCCATGCCTCATTTACAAAGTTTTTGAAAGCTCTGCAATGTTTTATATAAAAAATATAATGGTTTCCATTCTCTTTTAAAATTACGCCCAGGACAAAAACTAAAAACAACAACAACAGAAGTTCAGCTACCAGCCTACCCCTTAATCCCAGTTAGCAGACCTATGATTAAGAACCAACACAGCCCCCCTTCTGGTATCTGACAGCAACGTTGGCCAGGCTAAATTATGCAGAACCTTAGGGGTTCCGGCATTACTTCCCACAGTTTTGTTAGTTTGGCGAAAGCAACATTTTTGGTAGAAGTAAAATAATTTTTAGGACAAATGATCATATACAGAAATACATGCCATGTAATATTAAAGACAGTTGATGTGTTTTGTTAAGGTGCGTACACACTAGACGATATTTTACACGATTTTCCCAATTTCGAATGACAAATCGTGTAAAATATGTCCAATCACGATCACGATGCGCTTACCCGTAGGTCGTACATTGTATCTTCAGATCTTGCCTACATCAGGCAAGATCTGCCAATCTCGTTAACAAGATTAAGGTCATTGGTAAAATCGTTTGTCAGATTGGACAGTTTATGCAAGATATCGTTTGTCTGGGAGTGCAGGGGAGTTTCAGTGGGAGTTCAAGGGAAATCGCTGACGACATCGCATCTTTTGCGAGTCGTCTAGTGTGTAGGCACCCTTAGTGCGCCGGGCATGAATTGCCAGAGTGGGTTTATGGACTTGAAATAAAAATTAAATGCAATTTCTTGTACTATCCTTGATTGTAATAGCTCCAACACACTTCTGAATTAAAATTCTGCGAGAAACTCAAAGCTGTTCCATGCAATAATGTATTGTTACATGCAATTATAGGTTTTCCTGAAGAGCGACCGTGTAGCCAGAATGGTTCAGAGCGGAGGCTGCTCTGCCAATGACTCTCGGGAGGTTTTCAAAAAGCACATAGAAAAGAGGGTGAGGAGTCTCCCGGAAATCGATGGCCTCAGCAAGGAGACTGTCCTGAGCTCCTGGATGGCTAAATTCGATGCCATTTACCGGGGAGAAGAGGATCCCCGCAAGCAACAAGCCAGGATGACGGCAAGTGCAGCCTCGGAGCTTATTCTCAGCAAGGAGCAACTCTACGAAATGTTCCAACAGATCTTGGGGATTAAGAAGTTTGAGCACCAACTGCTGTACAATGCATGCCAGGTGAGAAGCCATGTATGATTTATAGAGAGAGCTCCGTTCCTAAGGGTCTCTTTAATCTTTAATGTCAGCACAGAACTCAGGCAGACCAGTGCATCCGTCAGCGACTTTACACGCTTACATCCCCTGACAAGAGATGGGCTTGAGAGTCCAAAATATTAATCAGTTTAGTACACAGCCTTTGTCAATAATTACTTTATTGCATTTGTTAATCTCTACATGGTAAATAAAGGCTGAAATACACAACATCTAGAATGTTTATGATATCCACATTAACTATTCATGTTTACTTTTTACAGATCAACTTAGTTGTAAGACGCTAGCTCTTGGATTTTGCACTGAACGTTCTAAATGACTTTGGGGGCTATGTACTAAGCCTTGGAGAGAGAGAAAGTGGTCGGAGATAAAATACCAACCAATCTGCTACTGTCATTTTTCAAACACAGCCTGTAACATGACAGTTAGGAACTGATTGGTTGACACTTTATCTTCATCCAGTCTATCTCTCTCCAAGGTACCAGTACCACCAGGAGCGTTTTAACAATTTTATGTTTGGCAGGGGGGGGACAATAAAAACATTCCAACTGCAAGGAGGTCTTAGACCGCATATTACACCTCCTTCTCCATGAAATGCAGGAGCAGTGCAGCCTATTGCCATGAATCACAGCCCTTGTCGGTCCACAGCCACGTTTCACATTTTTGGGGGGAGGGGTGAGCAGCCCCGTACCCCCACCCCCGTTCTGATGCCTATGTGTACCACTGTAATCCTCTTAGATACATTTCTATTTTGTACCACTGTAATTAACAGCCTATTCTTCTTAAATAGACCCCCTCATTTATTTACTTATTGTGTATGTATACATTACAAATCTCACTATGGAATCATTGACAGGATACTGGGGCCGAACGTTGTAGACAAATGGGCAAGTTCAACTGTAATAGAATCTTTCATTGCATTTACAATGTTGTGTGGTTCACAATGGCATCATCTCAGAGGTCCTTAGCTGTGGTGGTCACTGCCCCTCATCACAGCTCATCACAGTACACTGCCCAGTATAAGCCACGCCCATCATCACCAGACAAAGCATGCCGTTTACATATTACCCTTTTTAGTTAATGGCTCTGGGTACAAAGTGCAGTGATAACTATGCAAATCTCTACTTGAAAAGAGGAAAATGTGAGGAAACATTACGTTAATTCCACTATTTACAGCAAAAGTCAAAGAATTAGATTCCATACCCATAGGGGTCAAAACACATTATTCTCCTAGTATTTTTTTTTTAGGCTAGTAAAGTTGTGAATGGGTCGTTGGTTCCATTGATCCCACACCCAATGGTATATTCAGGTGTGGTTGCATTGTGGGTGGGTTTTTGGACACCTCCTGCCCTGATCACATCAGCACACATGGCATACGTTGTCACTGGTGTATAGTTTAATACTATTGGATAATCATCCTTATTTGAGAATCATGCAAGCCGCCTAGTGGGGCACATAGCTTTATTATTTGGCACAGAAATACCACCAGTTAAATAAATTAAACTAGTTTGAACATTGTAAAATTTTTAACCAACTGCCCTTGAATTGTTTAAATGGATGGATACCAAAAAAATTGAAGAAAATCAGAATGCATTAAATGTTTATCAAATGAATGTGAAATGCGTTAGTTTCTGATCTGGGCTTTCAATAGAAAAACTGGCACAATGTAATAAGCAGTAAAGATAACTTGTGCCCTAAGCATTCTTTACAGCTTCCTGCATGTGACCTAATAGAGCCCTGTTATGCTCTTGTGTATTTATAGCCTTACAGTAAGGAGATAGATGTTCTTGTACCGCATGACCTCCAGAAATGATCTGGAAACGTCCGTTTTGCAGAGATTATTTCATCCAGTAGGCCACAGGTTCTCAAACTCGGTCCTCAGGACCCCAAAAAGGGCATGTTTTCCATGTCTCCTCACAGAATCACAAGTGAAATAAATTAGCTCCACCTGTGGATCTTTTAAAATGTGTCAGTGAGTAATGAATACACCTGTGCACCTGCTGGGTGACCTGAAAAACGTGAACTGTGTGGGGTCCTGAGGACCGAGTTTGAGAACCACTGCGGTTTAGGGCTTAAGTATTTCTGGATGAAGTTTTAAATACTTGTGGTAATAATGAAGAAATAAGAAATAAACTTAGTGGTTACGGTTCATATTTTCTACTTATTTTCTACTTATGTTGTTACCGCTTATATATTTTTTCCATGTTTAATAGATGTAAAAAAAGATGTGCATTGGTGATTAATTAGGTGCCTTTCAGATCTTTCCGGAATAACTGCCCCACTCTTAATATTTACTACATTGTGGCCAAATTTTGCCCCACAAAACAGAGGTTCAAAGTTCCGATGTTACCATGGGGGGAGATGTATTATGCTTTTTAAACAGGACAAGTGAATAAATTCCCCATAGGAACCAATCAGCTTGTAGCTTTCATTTATCAAGCTCATAGTTAGAAGCTGATTAGCTGCAATGGCCAACTTCTCCATTTGTCTCATTAAGAAGGTTTAATACATAACCACCCACCCCACCCCCCAAGTTCCGGTCTGGACTTTGCTTCGGATGATGGACAGTTCATTCTGTCGTGTGGTATAGTTATCATAGGACTTGGGACACTTAAGGTCACATGTAAATGTATGTATGTATATATATATATACATACACTATTTGCTATTCTCATTTTCCTCCTGGCTGATTTTAATCAGTTTCTATGTGACATCGCATATCCATTATCCATCTAAGCAGCAGAGTGGCTGAATGAATCTTCCTGATGCAACACATCTGGGGCAGCCGATCTGTCAATCACTATTGTGTTTTATGGATAAGTTTCAATGTTTTCCACAGTTGTCAATGTTTAAAATAACATACTTTAGAGCAAACAGTCAAGTTTCTTATGCAGAGTATAATTTATTTATGCTGTTAGACTTGCTAGGTCTACCAATGGCCGGCCTGTTATCTGGGCCAGGATATGCCTTCAGTAAAACATCCATCAGCCTGCCTGTAGGCACTGTGTTTCTCAGCTTGTCAGGGATTGACATGCCCGGAGTACCAGAAATAACTCACTGTAGCACAGACCCCCCAGGACAGATTAAGAGTCATATAAACTGCCATGCATAATAATACCCACAATTGGGTACACCCTCTGCCGTTCAGGCAAGAGCATTCCGTGGCATTGTATAACGTCTGCATTTTTCTATATGATTGGTTCTCTCAGCCATATTAAAAAATCTTCTGTTCCCTCTGGTTTGGGGCGATCTAGAAGGCCTAATTTAAAAGCAGACTCTTCCGGATGTGGCCTGGAAGCATTTATAATGTAACCGAACACACCTTACATGAATCTTGAGCTTAACTCTTTCACTTGCAGAGTCTTACAAAAAATATGAGTGTACTGTTTGTTTGCTAAGCTCTGGAAAGTGATGAACTACCAGCCACTCAGCTCGTAACTGTCATTTTACAGACTGTGTTTGAAAAATTACAGTTAGGAGCTGATTGTTTGGTACTTTATCACTTTCCAGAGCTTAGTACATCTGCCCCTGCGGGTTTATTTGCTGACCAACGACCAGTACACTACTGAAACCAAGCAATAAGTAGCCCCATTTTGCAAAACATAGTGGACACATACTGTACATAGCTGCCAAATTTGGATGCAAATGTATTCAGCCCTTGTATATTCTCAAGTCAATAAATGATGGATAAATTAAATGTTAAGGACCTGATACAAGTATCTTCAGTGGAGATTAGAGCCCGCATAATCTGTACAGACTCCTGTATTGAGGTGCTGTTGTATTTTCTGTACAAAATAGGAAATTTAGCTCCAGATGTTGGCACTGATCTGAACAAAAGGAAGAGATTACCCTGGGGTTTTAGGATGATACAATGCAACATTAAGACCTCCTTTGCTCTTATCTCTATATCCATATTTGTCTTTGAACCGCTAATTTTGGTTCCATCGTGCTGTATTGTCTTAGTGATAGTCTGCTTCAGATTGCAGATTTATTTTATTGTGGAAAATGTTGTGTAGAATTGATGCTGAAAAACAATTTTAATTAATAAGACCTGTTTCCACTGTCTCTGTTATAGATTAAAATAAAGCATCTACCTTTTGTTCTGGAAACCCGATAAGGTTATTGTTGTCTTAACCGTGACATAAATAAATATCTGAAGCTCTGTACTAATGAATTGTAGACAATTTATAGAGGGGTAGGTTATTTTTTACGTGTTTTATTTTATTTCTCCCATATTGCACATCAGTATCCAGCTAACAGAACAGCCGACTTAGCGTTAGGTTTAATATTAAAGCAACTTGACCTTAATCTTTTACAGCAACGTTGATTTTTTTCATTTATATAGCATTATGCAAATATTTAAATTGTGAGACAATATTTTACCTTCAAGGTAAATTACTCTTTAGCCCTGTACGGGGTCTCTTTGCATAGAATATGCCTCGCGGGACTATTATGCACTTTATTTGAAAGCGTGTGTAATAACAAGTGAAATTACTTTGCATTAATTGGTTGTAATGTTTCAGAACAGTCCTGTTATTTGTAATAGCGTGCAAAATACAGGATGGGAGCAATAGACTAGGTATTGACTATTTTGTGGGATAAGACACCAAGGGGCCTATTCATCATCACTTAATTTTGACAAAAGCAGGTGAAAAAGCACATTTTCACCTGCAATTGTTAAAATTAAGTATTCGGGCCATTCATTAAGAAGGTGAAGCAGGAGATATCACAGATATCTCCTACTTACCTTCTGTTTTCGGATTAGCCCGCTGTCCCCGTACACTAGTATGGGGACAGAATTTATCAAGCTTCGAAAATATTATATTTTCGGAGCTTGACTGCGGGGGCATTCGCCATCTTCAGATGGCGAATACCCTCGCTTGTTCTCCGCCGCCCGCTCTGGTCCGGCTTGCGAGAAGGGATCCTTTCGGATCCCTCCGCCCCTGTCCGGCTCCTTCCGCCGGAAGTCGGGGCTCTTGTGCGCATGCGTGACCTGTAGGTCACGCATGCTCACCGTTTTCAAAAAGGAGCAGTGAAGCCGCTTGCGGGGGCAGCTGATTCACATCAGCTGCCACCGCGCCGGAGCAATGATGAATTGCTCCGGTGGCCGCGGCAAATTAGGGTGTTAATTATCGGGGTCCGTTCGGACCCCAATAATTAACATCATGAATAGGCCCCCAAAGGTTTTATAAAAACTACTAGTCTTTTGGACTAGTCAGTCACAAGTACACAAAATGCTTAAAAATCGAGATCTGCATGGGATTTCTAGGTTCTTCTTCCTCTGGCCAACTATTTTGTCTCTCTTTTCTCTCCCACTTTTTATCTCTTTCTCCCTCTCTATTCCCCTCTTTACTCACTTTTTCTCCCTTTTCTATCCCTCCTTCTTCTTCCCTTTCCTTCTCTCCTCCTTATTTTCTTTCTCACCCCCTCCCCACCCCTCTTTTCACACCTCCCCGTTTACACCTCCAGCTCCCCCCTTTCTCTCTCCATCTGTTTTCGCACCTCCCCCTTTTATACCTCCAGCTAGGGTATTGCTGGTCAGTCCTTTCTGACACATCCGTGCAGCATGGGGGAGATAGCCAGGCAGTGGGGTCCCCCTGTGTTGGGCCATCAAACACTATTAAAGGGCAGCTTGCTGGTGATGCAGATCAGCCATGGCGGCCAGAAGTAGAACATGACATTACGTGTATGGGCATTATTACATTTTGCTTTATCATTTACAGCAATGGTTGATGGTGCAAGTGCGTGCTCCCATCCAACTCGCGCTGCATATGTCATAGACAAGCATTTTAGTTGGATTATATAATAGAATTCCAAGGTAACTATGCAGGAAAGGTGGTCTTGCCCTAATTAACCAGTTAGATTACAGCTGTTATCTGTTTTTAAAAAGGAAACCAAACATCTCATTGGTTCCTATGGATTGCAGGATTTCTGGGACAGAGTCAGGTTTCGAAGATCTGTGCCTCAAAGTGTTTTATTTTAGTGCTACAAGTAATGTTTTCATATTTAGGAGAACTATTTTTTTTCCCTGTAATAGCTTATGATTGTATCGTTCTGTACTTCACAGTTCACCTCAACTTGAATGCCCCACTCTCACTAGTCACTATTTATTAGAGACTAGCTGTAGTACCCGGCTCCGCTCGGGTGGAAGTCGGTGATCTGTCTCTCCCTAGGCAGCCGGCTCCCTCCCACAGTGGGCTGCACTCTGGTGATCTCTGCCAATTGGACACCAGCTCCCTTGTACTGAGCCACGCCTCCTGCACAGGAACCACCTCTAGGGACTTTTACTGAGCCGGCCCCTCTGTTCTCTTCAGTGACTGGCCTCTGGTGTTTTCATCACTGAGGACAGTGCTGCAGGCTCCCCAATTGACAGGGATCTCCACTGATCAACGCACTGGTCCCTGAACAGCAGGTACACCAGCGCTTTTGTAATGGGTCTCCTCAGGTGGAAGCTGCCCTCTTTACTGCAGGCTCTGGACTCGGCTCACTGCTCACAGCAAAAGCTCCTCTTTGGAGAATAGGGCTGAAAATAATTTAGACCTGCCGAGAGCAGTGCAGTGGACCCCTCCCCGCGGAGCCCTGCCCACAGGCCCCTGATGACCAATCGTGATGATCCTTAGCCTAAAACCGGGATGCAGTCAGGAAGCCGACGGTCAAAATGCCGACCGCCGGCTTCCCAACTGTCTAATCCCAGCAAGGTACTAATGACAGGCGTCGAAATCCCGACGCCTGTCATTAGACTTACTCCGGGAGCCCGACGCCCGGCATACCGAACGAAGGTAAGCTGAGCACGGACAGCTGCGGGGGGGGGGGGGAGGGTTAGGCACCCCCCACGAGAATTAGTGACTACGGGGAAGTGGGGGTTAGGTTTAGGCACTTAGAAGGAGGCTAGGGTTAGGCACTTGGGGGGGGGAGGTTAGGGTTAAGCACCCCTAAAGGAGGGTTAGGGTAGGGAGTTAGGTTAGCGATACTTGCCGAAATTAACGATCTTTACCCCTGCCAGGCTACCGCTGTCGGGATTAGAACCACCGGTCGTGCGGCCAGCGGTATTACATACTGATTCCCTAAAACCTGCCTGGGAAAGTTACTTACACAAATTGTGAAAACCACATCACAATCGGTTTAGTTCTTTCAGAGTTTATCTCATCAGACAAACAAAGAAACAAACAAACAAACAGACACTCTCATTTATAAGCTATATAAGGGCCCACTTATCAATTTTTTTTTTATCATATTCAATGAGTTTTAAGACTTGTTGCGTATGATAAATAATGCTTAAGCCAATCAGCTCCCAACTGTAATTTTACAAACAGATGACAGTTGGGAGCTGATTGGCTGGAGCACCATTATCATACGCAACGAGTTTTAAAACTTGTTGCGTATGATAAAAATCATTGATAAATTGGTTCCATATATTTATAGATAAGCAAAAGTGCAACATCATTTTGTCAACACAGGCAAAGATCCAGTCTATGCAACAATGTACCAGATCAATGCATTGATGGTGCTCCGAATGTTGTCCATAGGTGATAAGTACTCTATGTGAAACAGCCCTTTATGCATATGTTTCATAAATTAATAAAACATATTCTATATGCCAATCCCACATATTGTTCTTCGTGCCCTGATGAAAGCTCCAGTAGCTCACATTTTCTCTGTTAAGCAACATTAATAGAATTCACAGGCTTGTTGACAAATTAAACATCTTGTGGGTACTTCCATGGTATTTCCATGGTATACCATGCCACATTATGAGTCTAATTACAGATCCCATGCTTTCCATGGGTTCCCCCAATGAAACCTGTAGAGATCACTGACATTTCAGAGGTGTGTGCTACAGTGTATTAATTAGGGATGTGCAGGCTCGGATAGGTTCGAGTTTGCACATTGAGTTCGGATTTTTCCCTCCAAAAAAACGGAACTCAGAAAGAGGCTAAACGTCATCTTACATGGACGAACATCATCATTCCTGGACTTTTGTCCGAACCTATCCGAGCCTGCACATCCCTAGTATTAATACGTGTTCACAGAATGGTATCCTTGACACTACCTCTAAAGGGTCATAGATGTAATTGGCAATATGTTCAGCACAGGGGCTCTCTCAGATAATTGAAGCGGATCAGCAGGGACAAAACGATTATTAAACACTTATGGTCATATAAAATTCTGCTGTCCTTGTTTGTCTAGCTGTGTAATGACACGTGTGGAAAATGTATCGCATTGCTTTCTCATTGGCGGCAAGATAAGACCATAAACGCATAGTTGTCATTTAATTATTTTTTTTTTTAATTCAGAAAAGTCTGGTTTCCCAGAAAATAAAACTCTGGATGTTCCCTTTTTTCAAGAGCGGCAAGCTGCCATATTCATACCTCTCAGCCATTCCAGGTGAGAAATCGGGGCATTTTACACCATACCCCCAATCTGCTAAGACACACCCATAATAGGGTCAACCACACCCACAATCCATGAGGCAACCAACAGTTAACATTTATACATGTTACCAACACAAAGAGATGCAAACTTCTAAGTCAGGGATGGGGAACCTCAGGCCTGGGGGCCGTATAAGGCCCGCAGAATCATTTGGTGTGGCCTTTACAGCTTTTTTCTGCTAGCCTCATCTGACTAGCAGGGTACTTAGAATGGCACCCTACAGCCAAACTCTATGCAGCAGTGCCGCCTGGAGCGTCCTTAGGAGGCTTCAGACGGTCACACCGCTGCCCTTACAGCTCCCCGCAGCATCCTCAGGATGCTCCGGGCATTGCTGTATTCACCTGCGATTGTGACCCTGCCCCCGTGTGACGTCACACGGAGGGGGCGGTGGCCTGAACCAGGCCCACGAGTAATGTTATATGTTTAAATGGCGCTCGGCAGAAAAAAGGTTCCCCATCCCTGCCCTAAATGATCATGATGCAGCTTGCATCTAGTGTGCATCTAGAAACAGGACCTGTGTCTATATTGACGTCAAGATTTTCATGGTGGCCTGATCCAAGTAAATGCTATGCAAAGGTTATTAAATTAATGTGATTTGTGTAATTTGGAGAATGTTTAGAATGGTTTCCTATTTACATGTAATTAAAATATTGTCATCATTTAATTATGGTATATCATTACATGGCTTTTGCAAGACTAATTCAGCATTAGAATCCTAAGAGCAACTATAAATAGCGCACGTCCCGGACTAAGCATCCATCATTATGGATTTACTTTGCAGGATTTACAATAAATAACTCAGTCTCATTAAGCCTTTCTGTGTGTAAAGAATGAGTTTACTTTGAATGGACAGTGTTGTTTATGTAATACAGCCATAGACGTGAGAATATGAGTGCATGAATCCAAGTATTTGTAGTATGCTGGGAGGGATATGCACATTCTGGAGATGTTTCTTAGACGCATGTGTCAGGATTTGGAGAAAGACTGGATGTGGAAAACAAAGCATGGCTCTGAGTCAAGAACGATACCGCGACGATACCGCGAAATTAAGGGGTAGGGTTTATTGTCGTGTTACCAAAAACAGAGCTGTCATGTATGTAATTCATTAACTCAGATGTGTCCTCCTACATCTATCCTCAATACGCCACAAAGAGCGACTTGCCTGGCGTTAGTGAGCCAAAAATAAGCTGAAGTCACAATGTGATGTGACTAAGATGCACCAGGAGACTGTGCTGATTAATTTGATATGTGACACTTGTATATCTGTGTGCGACTGAGGGCCTGATTCACTACGGATCGCTGTTGTGATGGCAGCTGCGATTACGCACGCAGGCACAGCGTGCAAACGGACAGGCACACCTGCTTTTCTCCAACCACTCCCCTGTCACCTCCCCCAAACGCTGACGTCCCGTCCCTCTGTCTGCGATGGCTTTGTATCCGCGTAGGTGATCGCAGTGCGATCGCAATGCTGACTCCTGCACGCGCACTGTGGTGCACACGCATGCTCGAACTTAGTCGCACACAGATATACAAGTGTCACATATCAAATTGATCAGCACAGTCTCCTGGTGCATCGTTGTCACATCACATGGCGACTTAGTTACATTTTCGCCAAAAAAACGCAATAATAATGCCCAGCGCAGAGAGAGGCTATTTGGCGTGATTTCAGCAGCGATGTGCAAGGACACATCTGTAGATCATTTTCTGAAAGGTTGAGTTTGAGGTGGGGGAGAGGATGAAACGGCAGATATTCAGTAGGGTTTTTGGAGATGGTGCCAGACCGGAAGAGTGTAAATAAATGAGGGTGTCAGCTGTGGTGCTGAAATCTAAAGGAGCTTATATGTTTTCCAACAGCAGTGATATGGATCAAGAAATCAGGGGTGCAATAACTCAATCTTGTGGTAACCCAACTGATAGAGAAGAGGTTTCCTGCAAAAAAAAAAAATCACAGGGGATAATTAGGATGAGAATCAGGATAGGACAATGAACTGAAGACTTAGAGAATAGCTGGACGCAGTAGCGGATCTGCGGGGGCAATCGCACTGGCAGTCTCTGCTCTCTCCCTGTCTGATGTGCGACTCTGCTGCTATACAGCCCCTGGCTTGACGTAAATAATTTCTTTTAGCATCAAGCCAGGGAGGGATTGCTTCCCCCTGGATCCGTCCTTGGCTTAACGTTAATAGAAATGTTACCCATGGTTGGTCTTATGATGGGGAAGTGTGAGGCGTCTACTTCAGGAAGCAAAATTGGAGGGTACTAAATTGTTGGAAACTTATAAAAGGAGACTTTCTCGCTAACTAAGGAGCCCAGGCAGAGTTGGATGCTCATCGGTTTATTTGCATACGATAAACATTTCAATGCACATGTGCTCTAAAAATGAATAGACCTACTGTAGTCTGTATGGAAATTACAGTTGTGACCCCAGACACAGTGAGTTTTGCCGAATGGGAATGGGAAAGGGCCATCAAAAGTAGGTCCAGCACGGTTACTCACGTAGACCTGATGGAGATGCTTATACACCTGTCAGGAGGTATATGTTTTGTGGCTGCTGGACAAGACACACTGGTGATGATGATGGTAAGGAACAGCAGCACTAACTAGCTATCTATGGTCAGCTGCTTGTGGATTGACCCCTCTAGTTCAGTGGTTCTCAAACTTTTTACTCCCGTGAGCCACTTGCAGAGTGCCAGCTACATATAATGACACAAGATTTTAAAGATATAAAAATAAATTAAATTAAACGCTTCCATCAGTTCTTTACGTACCAAACTTCCCTTTTCTCCCCGTTCTCTTTGACCATTGTAGTTCAATGGTCCCCCCTAAGTCCCCCCCGGGAGCCCTAAACCTAACCCTCCCCCCCCGCGGCTGTCTGCTCGCGGTGCCCAGCATCACTACGATCGGGATGCCGGGCGCCGGTCTCCCGGCATCAGGGAAATGCGGGCGTCTACATCTAGACGCCCGGCATTTCACCCTTGCCGGGATATGACAGTCGGAAAGCCGGCTGCCGGTATTTAGGCAGTCGGCTTCCAGATTGCATACCTGCGGACCGCCCCTGGGGACCACTCTGCGTGCAGTGCCGGCTCCCTCACCGTGTCAGGAGCCAAATGCTGCACGTAATGCTACAGTGCAGCACCCAGCTCCTGTCACTGAGGAGTCGGCACTTTGGTGTCACCCGCCGGGTGCGACCCGCAACCCCTTGTGACACCACTGCTCCTCTCTGATTCTGCAGAAATCAGGGGATAGATGGGACTTTGTTTTGACAAACCTGCGCAGTATCCAGTGCTGTAATGATTGGCCAGGGCACATCTGGGAGCGGGGGGAGCATGGGGAAAATACACTCTCTTCCCCATGCTCTTGTAAGTGGTTCGTATGGAACCATCCTTATGGAACCCAGTCTTTTTATTTTGTCATTGTCATTGTTTCGTGACACACCAGGGACCAACTCGCAAAACACACTAAGGTGACACAAAGTTTACTCTACCTCATAGTTAGAAGTCAATAGTGTGGCTGATGTATTATATGAAGTTGTGACCATTTATTTCCATTACTGCAATACAAATGTTTGCACTTTTTCTTCTAAATATTGCTGCCAGCTGTCATCCTGAGACACCCTCTGCTCACAGGACATGTAGGGTTGACCAATTTAAAAAAATAGATATACAGCTTCCTCGGTGTAAAGGGGCCTATCCATTACACGACTTTTACAACGATCCGACCAAAACCAGGAGGTTTTGGTCGCATTGTTCACAAAGCCGTGTAGTGGATAGCCGGCAAGACCAGCGATGCGCGTGCACGCTGGGACCTTGCCGACCCCGACTATCTGCGGAACATGCTGGTCAACCTGACAACGCTCGTCAGGTTCCCAATGTTCCGAGATAGGAGGTCGGGATCCTGCACTGAAAGACGTTCAGTGAACACCGTTCAGTAATGGATAGACACCTTAAGAGTTTTTAAATGTCTGTGATAAGAATGTTGATCAACTGCTTCCCATCGACCACAAGATTGTCCCATAAAACATCTGCAAGGAGCTGCAGTGCCTTTCAGTCATATTTATTCACTTTCTAAAGCAGAGATACTGTAACAGTTATTAAATAATAATTCAAGGAAAATACAACCAGGGGGAATATTCAATCTTCATCCTCTCTGACCACAGGAAAAAAAGATGGATATTACAGTACATAATTGTATTGACAGCAGTATAGAAACTGTAAGGAAAAAAAAAAAAAACAATGGGGGAGATTTATCAAATCTCGGACAGGGAGATAAAGTACCAACCAATCATCTTCTAATTGTCATTTTTCTAGTACAGCCTGTAAATGGATAGTTACAAGCATCTTGTTGGTACTTAGGGGTAAATTTACTAAGATGGGAGTTCTATTAAGAAGTGATGTTGCCCATAGCAACCAATCATATTCTACTTCTCATTTGTCTAGCACCTTCTAGAAGATACCTGGAATCTGATTGGTTGCTATGGGCAACATCACTTCTTAATAGAACTCCCATCTTAGTAAATTTACCCCTTAATCTCTCTACACTTTATCTCTCTCCAAGGTTTGATAAATCTCCCCCAATATTTTTGTAGATTACTTTACAGACTGTTATCGGCAGAGCTCTTTATGAAACTGGGTCTATGGAGAGCCAACAACTTAATCAGCATTGGATTAGGGGATGACTGGCAGGCCGCTTTCCATTCCTGTTATGGGCACTATGAATATTTAGTTATCCTCTTTGTCCTCTGTAAACCCCCTGTAACATTCCAGCACTCTATTAACAATGTCCCATGGGATTTCTTGGACCAGTTCGTGGTGACCTCTCTTGATGACTTCCTAGCATTTTCTGACAATCTTTTTGAATGCCGGAAGCAAATCAAACCAATTTTAAAGCATCTGACAATATTAATTATGAATTAAACTATATCAGTATGAATTTTAGATTATATTACACCAATTTCTCAGATACATCATCTCTCCAGAAGATCTAACTTTGGATCCTAGCAAAATTAATGAAATGGCCTATCATCAATGAGAAGGGCAAAGATTTCTAGAATTTGCAAACTTCTACAGTAGATTTATTAAAATCATATTTTTGGCCCTATCTGCATTGGTCTGGTCTGCAGCATCATACCGCTCCTTTCTCACTTGTGCCCCTTGCTTTGCAAGATTGGTTTGCAAATATTTTATTATATTCCACACAAGCTGAAGAAAAGAAGGGCTTACACAGACCACTGTCCAGTGTCTCTGAGAGTGAACTGCACATTCATGGTGCTTCCAGCAGCTTCTTGTAACCTTGGTCCCCAACCTCATGGGGTAGAAAGGATGTCTGGACCTCGCAGTCAATGCTAGTTGATTGTCTTGTCTATCTTGTGCTGATCACTCCAAACAACTAGCTTGTGCTAGGTGATTGTCATGTCTAGCTTGTGCTGATTACTCCAAATAACTTTCAGTTTACGGATCTCTTGAATTAGTGGATCTGAAAACTCTCTTGACCATTGGTAATCAAGAATTGGCATTTATGCATTCGATTCTGATGTGGGAGCTTCCGATTCACAAATGACAGGACTAGGTCCATGGGATTACAAGGTGGATTTTTCAACTAGGGATCAGAAATTGAAAACCATGGGGTAGATATACTAAAGCTTCTAAAAATGAAAAGTGGTGAAGTTGCCCATAGCAACCAATCAGATTCTGTATATCATTTTTTAGGATGCAATAGAGAAATAATATATATAATCTGATTGGTTGTTATGGGCAACATCACTACTTTTCATTTTTAGAAGTTTTAGTAAATCTACCCCCTAATGTCTGGTAGCAGCTAAACTGTGTCTGAAGACACTGAGGGCCTGATTCAGAGATAGATGCTAATGCGATCGCAACTGCGTTTTTGTACACAACACAGTTGAGAAAATATGTTAATGTAAGCAAAGATAAACTGAGCATAAAGACGCCACCTGTGTGCGATGACGCATACCTACGTAAACATCGGTAACATTGAAGCACATCGGCGGTCATCTTACCCTTGTGGAAGGTCTGCCCTGCCGCAGCCTTGGGTGCTCTTCTGACACGCAAAGCTGCGTAGGCAATCGCAGTGGCTAATTTACGCACGCCCATGTAACAGCGTTTAAATGGACAGGCACGCCTGTGTTTTTGTGACCACTCCCCATTACCACCCCAAATTGCTGCCAACCTGTCACTCGCTTAGTGATGGATTCCTCTTTGCGTGCATTATCGCAATACCATTGCAGCGCAGGTACGGTGCATGCACAATGGCAAACAATCGCTTGATCTGCGCGAAAATTGCATTAGCGTCCGTCTCTGAATCAGGCCCTGAGTCCATTACTACCCTTGTTCATATGTGTTGCACAGTAGATGCCTCAAAGCACTGCGGACATGATTTAAATTGCAATCAGGGCCTTATCTGTGTGTAGCTTTTATGTTCTCTCTGTTCACGTGGGCATCCTACTGGTACTCTGGCGTTCACCCTCAGTACAAAAACATTCTGTCTATATCTGTAATATGATGGCGTTATATAAATAAGCTATAATAAATCATCTTAAATAATTGTTCCAGAAAACGACTTACATTTCTGATCTCCTGCCTTGTATAGACTATAAAAATGACCCACCATTATGTCACCCTAACAAATATATCCGCCTAACCCTGCATAATGGTTACTGGTCCTATGAAACTCTCCATCACTATGTATGTTTACAATATGCTCCCGTAGAGATCAATGGGCTTTTTAAAGTGACGTGACATGCTTAGAACACACAAAACTTGGTGCAATCAAATCAAAGTCCAGAATGAAAACAGCAGCAACCTGAGGCAAATTTGAATGCTCTCTCCCGGCCTATGGCAACAAATCGGACAGGAGAGACTAAAACAGCAGGAGTTCACAACCAAAGAAGACTCAACTTGACTGGTCGTGAGGCAGCATTGGCCTATCTACAATGAGTATAGTGCATGTGGTACACACGGGCCCCTAGGTCCAGGGGTGCCCACGTCGCACACCCTGCACCCATATTATATTATACTTACCTCTCCAGGGTCCTGTATCGGCCAGCACTGCAGACAGAAATCACCGGTGGCCATTTTCCCTATTATTTGCGCTTGTGAACTAGAGAAGCCTCCGGGAACATAGCGCGGACGCCATGTTCCCTGAGACCTATTCATGCGCAGTAAATTCTGGCACAAAGCCAGGGTCTACTACGCTGCTGGAGAGGAGAGGGCCCCCACGTAAGCTGCACATGAGCCCCCCCCCCCCCCCCCTCTCTTACACCGCCCCTGTGAGGCAGTAATCTGGAGTTCACATGAAGATTATCCGTTATTTCGCTGTTTCCTGACCAATGTCATTAATGAATATGAGCATATAGTGGCTGATTCAGAGTTTAGAGCAAAAAAAAAAAGGAGCAAATTTGCACCTGGACAAATCGTGTTGCAATGCATGGGAAGCAAGTACATGCAGGGTAAATACTGGCTGCTGTTGCATGTAGCCACAAAGTATTCATTTGCATATTTACATTGTGGGTTGAGCTAGGACACACCCCTCCCAAATCTAAATCTCTTTACACATTTGACTTCTGCCTCACCTGCAGTGCAACATGCTTTTGCCAAGGTGCAGACTTGCTCCTTTTTTTCTGCTTTGCTCCTAACTTTGAATCAGCCCCATAATATATATAGAAAGAGGGTTTTATTTTTAAATGAATCACATATAAGGAAAAAGCATAAGTCAGACGCAGGTTTTGCTGTGGGGA
This sequence comes from Taudactylus pleione, assembly GCA_031769625.1. Taxonomy (NCBI): domain Eukaryota; kingdom Metazoa; phylum Chordata; class Amphibia; order Anura; family Myobatrachidae; genus Taudactylus; species Taudactylus pleione. The sequence continues at coordinate 9,394,607 of JAUIMM010000134.1, forward strand.
AATGGCCTTAGGGACCTGGCATGTTGGGATTATACGTACTTTGGACAAACCACGTCGCCATTACAATAGTTATCAATGTAAGTAGTGAACATCTTCTGTCTACAACTGTATATTTTGTTACATTGAAAGTAGGTCTTAACACAGAAATTCTAAACCAACTTGTAGAATCCGCACTAGATACTACAATAATATAAGCAATATCAAGATAATTATCACATAATAAACAGTGAATAAATTTATTAGTGGGTAATCATTTCTTATTAATATCATTTTTTCGTCTTTTTTAAAAAATGTTGTAATAAAAGTTATGTTTTAATATTCATTGGTTAAGTGTGCCCCAGGATAGACGTTTAGTTTACTTTCTTTTGACTCTCAGCAAGGTCACATGTAACATATTTCAACTTGAGAAGCACAATGGTCAGAAAATCCTTATATCTGGCAATAAATCCCATCCGGCCTCAGCATGTCCCAACTGTAATGGTTTTTCCTGAAGAGTATAATGAGGAGAATCAATGTTTATAAGAAGCATTTTTACATAATAAGGCTGAAAGTACTGCATTTATAAATATTAGATGTTTGTAAATGTCATAAATTTTCCTATTAGGGGACAGACAGTAATTATTATGGAAAAGTATGATAATTATATTGGCACTGTAATAAGCAGAAAGAAGCATAATGTGCTTGTGAGGGTTTGTGTATTGTGATAACTTAGGGTAACTAGCTGGTAGATGGGTCAGTGGTGCAGTGTTAGGTACTTGAATCAGGGTCCACACATTGGCCCTCATTCAGAGGCAGTCGCAAGAAGCGAGCGCTCACTCTGAATGAGGGCGGCCGCTTTACTTTTCTAGTGCAGCCTCCTGGTCGCTAGCTAAGCTGTGGGTTACCACCCACAGCTTTAGCGACCGACCAGGTTGATGGTTGCGATGGTTGGGTCTCGGCAACCGCAAGCCCCAGGGAGCTTCCTGCTCTGATCGAGCAGGAAGCTCCCCACTGACATCACTGCTGATGTCAGTGCGGCCGCCCACAAAACGGCAGGCGTTCCTTAAGGGCCGCCTCCATTTGTGAAACCACCCCCCGCCACGCCTATAAAACGGGGCGAGCTGTCGATCAACATCGACAGCCGCCCCTTTTGTAGTGAGCTCCGGAGCAAGAGAATTTGTCTCTCGCTCCGGGGTTTGCGCACGTGCAGTGCGGCCGCTGCGTGTGCGCAGGGCCTAAACATCGACCCGGTTGCGAGCGCTCAGCGCTTGCGCCCGGGTCTGAATGAGGGCCATAGTATTTCAGGTTATACATAACAGAAAAGCGCTTTACTGTCAGCATAAATCTGGAAACAAAAATAACAAACACCTAGCCCCATTCGGGCACTGACTCACCTCTTCGCCCCTGACTAACCTTGGGCAGCTAGTCTGCAAATAAAGTCCAAAGTCTATCTCTGCTTCCTGCAGAGTCTATCACAGGCTCCGGCCTGGCTTTCCTACAAAGTTTCTCTTGTGGTCCTCTCTGGCTCCTGCAGGTATGAACACTGGCTTCCTTAGCCTGCAGCATAGCTGCTTTTACGTCACAAGGTCAGAGAGGTTTGTAGTCCTTCCCGCCTCCTACAGGTCTGGGCTCAGGCCCCTGGGCCCCCAGTGGCTTGGCTTAGCTTCACTTTGCTCTCTGGCTGCCTCAGTCCCACTTAGACTGTCTCCAACAGCAGCCTGACTTGTCTGCCTTCTCATCAGCCCACACCTGGACTCTCTACACAAGGTACCCCTTAGGTGTGGCAAAACTTAGTTTAACTACCCTGTGTGGGCAGATCCCTCCAGCCCCACTTAGAATCAATGGCTCACTATCGCCATCTCTGGTGATCCTGTCACAGTATACATAACAATGGATAGATAGATATACTTAGATATTCAAAGTATGTGTGTTTCTATTGTAATATAAAGACCGGCGCAACACATACATGCCTACACTCCTGAAAGTCATGGGAGACTCCCTTTTTTTCAGGTAACCCCCCGCATCCCGCCCACTTCCTAGTGAAGTGGGCAGAATGGGGAGAAACTTACCTGAAATCTGCGGTCCCTCGGTAGGGGACGGGGCTTAATTATGCAATTCTATTATAATCGCGTAATTTGGCCTTGCCCCTATTAAAATATGCGCGATTTGTGGGAGTTTCATCTCGAGGGGCTGGGCCTAATGACGCAAATGGTCCGGCCCTGCCCCCATCACTGCCCGATTTGCCGGAGGGCAGATTAAAAGTCGACATGTATGGCGCAGCATCAAATCTATTAACACTAGCACACGCCAAGGGCCAGAAGGCAGAAGCAATAGATGATTGGTATAAAATCGTTTAGCTAATACTGGAGATATCTGACTCTATGTAGATAGGAAAGTTTTGTTACCATCTTGAGAATTGAAAAAAAGTGATTTAGTGTGATTGGCCAATGTAAAAATTAAATTGTATAGTTGTCGGTACTGTATATACATTGTCTATCTATCTGGTCATTGTCTAAAGCAGTGGTTTTCAAACTCGGTCCTAAGGACCTAAAACAGTTCATGTTTGCCATAGATCTTTAAATTGTAACAGTTGGTGATACTCCTGTACCCAGCTACGTATTAACTAGTCTGGTGTTTCTCAGACTTGAGGGTCTATGTACTAAGCCTTGGAGAGAGATCAAGTAGATGGAGATAAAGTACCAACCAAGAACTCCTGACTGTCATTTTTCAAACACAGCCTGTAAAATGACAGCTAGGAGCTGATTGGTTAGTACTCTATCTCCATCCACTCTATCTCACTCCAAGGCTTGGTACCTAGACCCCTTGGTCCTCAAGGCCCCTCACATTTTCCAGACCACCTACCTTGTGACACCAACTGTCACATGTTAAAGATCCTCGGGTGACCTGGAAAACATGAACTGTTTGGGGTCCTGAGGGCCGAGTTTGAGAACCTCTGTTCTAATCTCACTGCCTATCTGTGGCCTGCCCACTAGATCAGTGGTTCTCAAACTCGATCCTCAGGACCCCACAAAGGTCATGTTTTCCAGGTCACCCAGCAGGAGCACAGGTGTGTTCATTACTCACTGACACATTTTAAAAGATCCACAGGTGTAGCAAATTATGTAATTTGTGATTCTGTGAGGAGATCTGGAAAAGATGCACTGTGTGGAGTCCTGAGGACCGAGTTTGAGAACCTGTGCACTAGATAACTGGTCATGTGCAAATGACTGGTCAGTGCATACCTACAGTATGTGCTGAGTTTGAGCTACAGTTCTTGCCAGGTTAGACTAACTTTAGGTATGCATTGATAGGACTCAGACTATACATACATATATATGCAGTATACAGGGGTGTAACTAGAACTTTGTGGGCCCCATAACAATATTGTGAAAGAGCCCCCCATAGCTACGATGGTAGGTGGCAGCGGTGTGTAATGTAGGTTAGTCCAGAGGGCAGATGTCTTAACCAGGTGAAGATTTATAAACCAAAGAAACAGGAACAAGTAAACACAGGGTTAATAGCAGGTACAGGTTATCTGTATTGTACAGTTGCAGCCAGGAGCGTTTGAAGGGTTTGCTTGGCATTATGGTGCACACTTACTGTACTGCTGTGCAGTGGTTGAAGCAGGATATAGTAATATATTTTGCTGTGGTGTCACAGTGATTTTGGGATTTCATGGTGACTCCCGTTTTATGGGACACTCAAAGGCACATCCGATGCTGCAGAGGCAGAGGAACTTGGAAGACGTGGTGGGAAGCAGCAGCCACTCTGGGTCCTAGTGCCGGCAGCTGCGGTGGTCAACAGAGGCAGCGCAGAGTGCTCCTGTGACAGTTCTGCGGCATGAGGTGAGCGCTGGGAGCAGGGAAAGCCTCATAGCTGTTGTTCCCCAGCACCTACAGTAGCTATGCCTGTAAGTGTAGATGAATGATCTAGTAAAAACTATTGTCTATTGACAGTTATCATGTATCTGCTACTAAATTACTACTTAACCTTAATGAAAGGGACTCAGGGCCTGATTCAGAGCCGGACGCTCTTTCAGAGTGCTCGCTCTGAATCAGTGCCCGCCTACTGTATTTTTAGAGCGGCCTCCTGGCCGCTCGCATAGCTGTGGGTGACCACTACAGAGCAAGAAGGCTGCCGACTGACATCACTTGTGATGTCAGTGGGGCCAGCCCTAGACGGTAGGCGTTCCCATGGGAGCGCCTCAGTCTGGGCAGCCACGCCCCTGGCCCGCCCACCAAAGGGGGCGTGCTGTCACTCAACATTGTAGCGAGACCCGTCGCTATCCGGGTCTTGCGCATGTGCACGACGGAGCCGCCTCCATCGTGCGCATGCGCACTGGGCCAACATCGACCCGCTTGCAAGCGCTCAGAGCTCGCGAGCGGGTCTGAATCAGGCCCACAGTTCAGTAAATCGTAAATGATATTGCAATGAGCTAATAATGGTTTGTTTCCCCTACACTGTAGACAATGAGTTAATATGCCCCCCCATATTCCCCCTTTCTTATTCAGCAGTTTAAGGGTGCGTCATATTGGCCTATGTGTTCAGGGAGGTTGAACAAACATTCTATAATGATGTTCTGCAGAAAAGAATGTTTGATTGGTCCCCTGTGGTCTCCCATACAAAGCATGGGGTGAGAGTGTCCCTGCAGCAAGTATTTGTGGCAATGAATAGGAACACAGGGTCCCCATAGGCACTGAAGGGGAACCAGCAGGATTTGGGAATATTTGAATGTCTAACACCTGCTTGCTGCCAGTGATCTCGTCTTGCTCGATGCCATGCGTCTCAGCGGTGGAATCAAGTCTTTGATCACCTTCCAGCTTCCTTACAATTATAACAGAATCAGTCAGTCACGAGGACAACTATTTTAATGCCAGTATCAAAGTAATCTGGATTTTATTTTTACAGTCATTTTAATTAATGGGAAAAAAAAGACTGCACCCACCTTCACCTGTATTAGAAGCTGTTTCTATGGTACCCAGAACTACTTTGTCCTTCTTCTTCTTTGAACTCCATACAATATCTGGATAACCAGTATAATGGTCTGAGAAAACAGGTTGGGTACCACTAGGAATCCGAGCGGTCAGAATCCTGACATCGGCATCCCGACAGGGTTAGGATCCCGATACCTGTAGGTCGGTTATCCTAACCCTCTCCCTTTCCCTAACCCTTCCTTCCTGGTGCCTAAACCTAACCTCCCCCTAGTGCCTAAATATAACCAGTGGCGGCTTCAGAGGTGCGGCTGCAGCACAGTCCGAAATTCAAATAGGGGAGCCACACCAACTGCCAATTCAAATGCTGCCAAACCTAGATGGCCGGGAATCACTGGCAGTTGGCGTGACTCCCCTATTTGAATTTTGGACAGCGCTGCAGCCCCACCCCTGGAGCCGTCACTGTATCTAACCTCCCCGCACCCTAATCCTCCCCCCTTAGTACCTAACCCTAACCCTCCCCCTAGTGCCTAACCCTAACCCCTAACCCTGCCACTAACCCTGATACTTACCTTCGGAATGCCAGCGGTCTTGATTGTGACAGGTGTCAGTATTCCGACGACAGCATTCTGAGTGCCGGAATCCCCGCGGTCGATATTATGACCGCACCCCTGAAATAACAGGTTTCTGAGGTTAGTTTGTAGGATCATTTATCATTGTGTGATATACCTAGCCTTGCTTTATGTGCCGTGCAAATGACGTGAACCTTTTGAAGGTGGAGAAGTCAGTTCCAAGTTCAAAGTCCAGCTAAGACTTTTGTACTCCAAAGCATTACATCATTACATTTGTGATGTCACCGCACATTTATGCGAGTTCATCTGACAGGAAGCAGCAATTGCCCCTCAACAAATTGGGATTGGGCCCGTACTACCATCTTGCTGAAGACAATGGGGTTGATTCAAAATGGCATGCAAATCGGCCGTAGATGCATGGGCATTGTGTGCTCAGGAATAAATGTGGATCTCCACCTGTTCCAGTATCACCACCATCCTCGCTATCAGCCCGCGGTTGCACCAGCCTTTTCCTTCTGCAATCAGATCTCTGCATACACATAACTCTGAATAAGTCGCTGTTCCGCCTACATGCCCGCACTGTACTTAGCCTATGTGCGAATGCCCAGTTGCTGCGCAGAAACACCCAAACAGCTGCCAGTGGAGATTTGGCAAATATATGTGTTGACTTACATCACCCAGGGGAGAGATGCAGCAGGAGGTCTCTTATGGGGCTGGGTACACTGCCCTATTTGTCATTATACCCCACCCCTTTTGTAGTGTAGTGCTGCTATTTACTACTCTATGGGGAGGGGGCAGGGCCAAAATTATGAGATGCTCATAGATCGCAGCCGGTGCACAGACGGATACACAGCTGTTTCCGTCTCAAAAGATTTTAAAAAAAAACTCGGTCCATCAGATGGCATTTCTGGGTACTCAGAAACCCTCCCTGCGTGCGCCATGGTATTGTTAGTAGAGTTGACAGAGAGCATATGGGTTTGCATCATGTTAGGAAGTCTGTTTATTAAAGTAATATTTGAGGCATTATTTAGCATCTCTAAGCGACCGCCAGCATTACATACTGATTCCGTCAAAAGCTCTGGAACTCAACTAATGGAACATTTTGTTTTCCTGTGGAATAATGCCAAGCTTATTTATGTGATGTTTGTTTCATTTACATAATGGTAGAATGGGTTTAAAAGTTTCTCAGTGATTCTGAATGATCAGATTATTATAACGGGAGATTCTGAAATGTATTTTGTGTCCAAGGATTGTTTATATAGATCTGTACTATGTTATCCAGTCGGGACGATGAGCCTAAATCAGCGTTTTACGGTAATCCTGTCACGACTACGTCTTTTTACGCAGATGCTCTGCATTAGTATGCAAATGTCGCAGCCGGTGGGACATGTATTCGAGACGCCCACCGGCAGCTTTGCAAATCCAAGCGGTTGCGTAAAAAGTTGCAGCATCTGCGTACAGAGACGCATCATCGGTCGCCGATCAACGATCATCGTCATTCTGAGTAACCCTGTGGCTCCTCAGAATGGGTGATGGAACTATGACGCTGGCACCAGTGAAGTTGTGTACAAAGACGCAGTCGCTGGACCCGACATGCCTATGGAACGGTTGCGACACGTCCGCGTTTTCCAATCCACCCACAAAGGGACACTTACTGTCCATCACTCTGCGTCTAAATCCTCTCCGAGTGACATTGCAGAGGCATTGGGACGCCTACGCCGTGCAACTTAGATACATGTGCTGTAATAAAAACATCGGCCAACTGTGAAAATATCGGCATAGCGTACAGCTCTGAATGAGGCCCAATCCCCGCCACTGGTGACTACACTACTGGTGACTACACTACTGGTGAACTACTGGTGACTATACTACTGGTGACTGCACTACTGGTGACTACACTACTGGTGAAATCAGATGTTGTGCTCATTGTTTAGGTAATAATTGGTCATCGTTTGGGAAACATCAGTTTTGACTGTCTTTTTTTAGAAACAGTATTGGACAAGAGTAGGCAACCTGTGATACTCTTGCTGCTGTGGAACTATACAACCTAGCATGCCCTGCCACAGTTTTGATGTTAGGGTATGCTAAAACTACGTCAGGGCATGCTGGCATGTGTAGTTCCACAGCAGCTGGAGTGCCTTAGGTTGCCTCTCCCTGGTATAGGACATGATAATATGATTATGCAGCACAGTTTCTCGTTTGCCGGATTGCAAATTCACCTCTGAAACAGCGTTCATTCATTGATGGCACATATATTATATGATTATGTGTGGTTTTAGATTTATATATTCCTGCTGCAAATAGAGAGTTTTTAAATAAATCATACAACTTTTCTTGTGCTTTTGACCTGGTTGGGTGTAAGTGTGTCTGAGGTTACTGGTGCATATACTACTGGCACAGACAGGGGTGAATTTAGGTGCCATGCTGCCCCTAAGCCAAACATTATTGCACCCCCTCTCCTTCCCTTCCACTAAATATCTCATGTTTTATATTTTTGATTATGGTGCAGTACATGAGGTCTGGTGTTTGAGCCCCCTGCATAAAGTGATGTGTATTGTGTGTAATAAATTGAAAATTATTATTAACAAGCGTGCACTTATATATTACAATTTGCACCCCGTTGTCTACTGAACAAGGCTTGCTGTGCCGCCCCCAGCAGGTGGCATCTCCAGGCATGTTTCATCTGTGCCTGAGTATTAAAATTGACCTAATTAGCACACATCTGAAAACGTGCACCCACGGCTTGCTCGCCATCCAAATGACCGGCAGCAAGCCGGGTGTGGATCGTCTCATGCGATTATACAGGTAGATGACATCTTCACTGCTCCTAAATACAAAAACAAAGATGCTCTGCAGATGTAATGACATGCAGAGCCTGATTCAGAGACGGAAGGATTTGCAGAGCCGCACACAAGCAGCTGTGCAAATCTGTCCATCTCAGATGCAATTGCAGAAGGAAGTGTCGGATACCTACATGCTGCATTTGCACTGCGACTGACCTCGGAGGCTGGGATCACCATTGCGACCGATGTTTGCTCCTTCTCTCAAGCTGCGAGAGCTGAAGCTTCCCGCAGCCTGGCCTGTGCCTGGTCATGCAAGAGGACAGGAATCTGCGTCCGCTGACTCCGGCCCTAGCCTCGTCCCTGCTGGAATACGGCGACACCCCCCCCTTGTTTCCAGGATCGGCAACCAGGCACGCCCCCACCCCGCACAATGCTGTGATCTGAGTTTGTCTGTAGAAAGTGCAAATCTGTATGAAAGTCTGAATCTATTTGATAGATAAGGATTCTTACACAGTGGAGTTCCCATTAAACATGATACAGACTTAGGGGGTCTATGTACTAAGCCTTGGAGAGAGATAAAGGGGACCTTGATAAAGTACCAATGGATCAGCATCTGTCACTTTACAGGCTGTGGGGGAGATGTAGCAAAATATGGAGAGAGATAAAGTAACAGAGGGATCAGGTATCAACCAATCTTAACTGTCATTTTTCAAACACAGGGGTCTATTTACTAAGCAGTGTTAGGAGAAGTGAAAAGTGATAAGGTGGCAGCCAATCAGTTCCCTACTGCCATCTCACAGGCTGTGTTTGAAAAATGACAGTTGGGAGCTGATTGGCTGGTACCTTATCACTTTTCACCCTTCACTTCTCCTAACACTGCTTAGTAAATAGACCCCACAGCCTGTAAAGTGACAGTTAGGAGCTGATTGGTTGATACTGTATCTCTCTCCAAGGCTTAATTCATAGGGTCTGATCCTGAGTCACACATAATGCAGTTGCAATTCTGGATACCTACAGTGATGGGAATTATAATGCGACTACACGTTTACTGAGTCATACACATCTAGGAGATCGTACCAACCCCAGACCTATCACTACCAACCGTCATTTACACCTATCCTCTCCACACTACATGCAGGAGACATGACTGAATTTATGGACTGATTCAGAGTTAAGCTGGCCACACACATGGCGATGTGCACACGATCAGCCGATGTGTACGATTTGCGTACGATTTCCCTTGAAATTCTCCCCAGAAGCTCAGCACACGATCTGCACAACAATGTGGTGTCCAATCTTCATACGATCTCTCCTGCATCCAGACTTTCACAGTGCATCGCCTCCTAGATTGTCAGATCTGCCCTACTGCACGGCAGATCTGACGATGCGCTGTGCGACCAGCGGGGACGCGCATCGCATCGTGATGGTGAGTGGGGACTCATGATTTACTCAGGATTTGGCCATATTTTACACGATCTGTCGTTCCAATGTGTCGGAATCAGCCAGATCGGGTAAAATATCGCTACGTGTGGCCAGCTTCAGATTAAGAAATAGCAAGTAACTGTGTACCTGAACAAACCATGTTGCAATGCAAGGGGTGGGTGCAAATACTGTGCAGACCCTGCCCCATAGCATTTCTCTCATGTTCGTGCTCTGTTGCCTCCCAGTTTCCAACCATTCATGCCTCTTCGACCGCTGCAGAGAAAACACCAAGATGCATACGAGTCAGATTTCTTTGTAATAGCACAATGGTGCACATGCATCCCCGTGACACATTGCGCAGTTCCCTAAAAACCACTAGATGCAGCCACATTTGAACTTGCATGCTACGCAGAATCAGCCATTAGGGAATAACGCAGAGCTGCATGTTTGTCTGTTTGCAGTGCGAATTTTGCGTGTATTTGCACCGCACATGTTCCAAAATAGGATGCAGGCAGGTGCGGGCTTTGTGGATCATCGTTGAGTCGGAATTGGGTTGTAACAGGGCGTTGTCATGTGGGCAAAGCTCAGTGAGGGCTCATTCATGTAAGGCGGTGCTGGATGAAGGTGAAGGTACACCTGTATGGGATAGCTGCACGTATTCACTGATGACGATAACTAGTACAGAGCTGGGCAGGGAAAGAGTTATCTGGAGCCATTAGCAATTACTATGATTTGGTTCTGGCCACCCCACAATTTGCAATGTGTCCCTCCCCTCTGCTTACCCCTGTGCTCCGTTCATGGATCTCACCCTCACGGCATCCCACCTGTATTAAATAAAACAATTCAGCCCTGAGCCAATGGTTATTATGTAAAGAGTACATTATTACTGTAAGATGTGGTCTGAATGGAATAAAAATACAATTACATTTAAATATGTTCCTATTATTCGGGAGCATACTACGCTGCAGGCAGATTTTCCTTCACTATTAAGTTGCCTCTGATATCATTATTTGCCTGAAGATAACCAGTGGCACCGTTCTATAATGTTATTGGGCATATCAGCCAGTCAGATCCCAGATCTGTACAACTGGCCCCACCCAGCCCCTGAAAACTTTTGCCCATCTGTAAATGCCGTTGGCTCTACTGGTTTAGATACATTCTGATTTGACTCTGAAGAACAATGAACTGTATATGTAGAATACAATTCACTGCAAAAAAAAAAAAAAAAAGTGAATTCGTCATCAGGATCTTTTATCTGAAAATCCTGCAAAGATTCAGATTTCAAATGGAAAACAATTTTGCACCTAAAATAGATACTGTACTATTAAAAGTAAAGCAAACAAACAAAATATAGTTCTAAAAACAAAATAAAACAAACCAAAAAAAAAAAAAAAACTGTTTGGGGAATTTGTTCTTTCTGTCTCCATAAATAAAGTCTCCTATGAACTATAAGTTGTACTAATATTTCCAGGAATTGTGTAATTATTTTTGCATATTAAAGGAACAGGATCATTTGTGGACCCTCAGCCAAGATTGCATTAGAGTAGAGGTTCCCAAACTCCGCCATTACAATCCAGGTTTTAAGGGTACTCATGTTTGAGCCCAGATGGTTAAATCAAACTGACTGAGGTGCTAATTAAGACACCCGTGCTCAAGCATGGATATCCTTAAAACCGGGACTACAATGGTGGAGTTTGGGAACCTATGCTGTAGAGTACCATTGCCCTTTTTCAGTGCACAAAAAGTAATTACACTTTTGGCTCTGTACTGAACTTTAAACTTAGAACATTTTCTTTCATACTGTATACATTAGTACATATTATGCTGTTTGGGGTTACTTACATCTCTAAGCTGCTATTGAGTCCTTTGAGGACTTGAGATAGTTTTAGCGTTCAGGTTAGATTTTATCTTTAGGACTATGTGGCATATCAAATTAACTGCGGGGTTTACCCCATGGCTAATTGTCGCACTGGTCGGGATTCAATTAGCGGGGATTCCACGCGCAGGAGCCCCTAGACCCTGCGCGCGAGTCCCCGATGTCGGACATTACTTCGCACCTCCTGGAGGAGCGAGGTAATATCCGTGGAAAACTGGCCTATTCGGACTCGTGCGAGAGGTAAAAACACAATGATTCTGCAGTTCTCCCGGAATCAGTGTAAATTAACGGCACGGGGAAAAATCTATTTTATTGAATAGCTTAACCCCGCGCCGCGGGACTTTTGCCCAACAATTAGCCGTGGGTGAATTCCCGCGGCTAATTGGATATGCCCCTATATGAGAGGATTGGACGTAGCAGCACAAATGGATGTAGGTTAAGGTTCAACCTGTTGAATCTATAACAGGCGTAACTAGGGTGGTGCAACATGTGCCACGGCACTGTGCACCGCAGGGCAGGGCACACTGTTCGGCAGCACCTGCCAATTTTCTATTTACAATCATTCTCATTTCTTGGCCGACTCCTCCTCTATCTGGCCACCTCCCCAAGCACCTTAAGACACATCCTCCTTTATTTAACACACACATTTTAAAACGGTGACGTACCCGGGACTCATACCCATCACCTCTCACATGTCTGACTCCTTACACATGGAGCTATCTTCTCCTGCAAAGGAAGCTTGCAGGGCTCATTAGAACTTTGCGTCCAACAGACTGGGGTGGGGGAGGATAATGAGGGTCCTTGTCTGTTAAATGTATACTGGGCCCCACAATTTCTGATGGCATCCCTGATGCAGTCCCAGGTGTTACCATTACACCATGAGCACCCTTGACGGTGATTTCAGGGTACATACACGGACCTCCCCACCGCTGATATTTGCTGCATATACACTACAAGTAGCGCTCTTTCAGTCGGTGAGATGCACTACCGGCTCCAGGCTTGTGCACGGCTGTTCTAATGGACAAATCCTGCTGCAGATGCAGCTTCACCAGCGCTCCCCTCCCTCTAGAGCTGGTGAGTTATACGGCATAATTACTGTGTATAATCACTGCAGCCATTGGATTCACACTGTATTTGGCACTGGCACCTGGATAACAGTGGAACAAAAGGACTGGTACCCCTTCATCATCATACAGGACAAATCAGATTGGTCATGCCTCTTCCCCATGAGGCCAGGCCCCTTTTTTGGGCACGTGTGTTATGTCCCTGTTTGAAGTGGAAAATGCTCTTTCTGGCCCAGACACCAAAAAGTCTAGTTACGGCTCTGGAGATGAACAAGTATCCTGGGTCAAATAACCTACATGAATGAATATACATTCATGTAGTCCCATGCAGGCTCATTTACCAGGAAATATAAATGGTATTTACACATCGGAGGTGCTAAAGTAATCCACCAAGACTAATTCTGCAGTGTGTAAGCTTATACTTGCAAGACATGAAACCGGCAGGACAGAAATAGCTGTGTGTGGGAGAGAGAGGAAACAGTTGTAGCCCCCATGATCATAAATGATGCTTATGATTACAGAAGACAGAATATGTGATGTTTCTACCAGAAATTCAATTCAAACCTCAACATTTATCCCATGGGAGTTAGCACTGGTCAGCTGAATAGGGATTATTGTTTGTTAACATGTATAAATCAATATGAATTACTCAGTAACTCTCCACATTATCCAATGACAGATCTTGTACGGAAGGTGCATACTCGCCTCATTGCTGGACCAATCTAGGTGGCTCCTGGCAACCGTCTGAGCGGCTGTGACTCTGTAACGTAGCATGTCACATGCAGATACACCCGCTGCTGTACACAGAATATAGGCATGCCGCATATCATTGTAATCAGCAGAAGCTGCTTGTGCGTCAATTTGTGCGTAAGATGCATTTTAAGGGAGACAGTCGCACGTAAAGAAGCTCAGCGGTACAGAGTCGCGCCACAGCATGGCACGGCCAGAAGTGCTGCTTAACGCACAAGAAGGCTAGATGTATGTGGACTATCTGTATATAGCTTCATCATATCATGCAGGGCTGTAGAGAACACTTTCACAACACTAAGATAAATTATTATAGTCATATAGCATATTTGCCAACTCTCCCTGATTTTCAGGGAGACTCCCTGAAATAGAAGCAATCTCCCTGACTCCCTAAACCTTACCCCCTTTATGAAGCTGTTATATAGAGAGATATATACATTCAAATGAGATCATTAGTAACATTTTCCTGCATTGGTTATAAGGCACAATAATCCCTATGGCTACATGCATTTTCTTAAAAGTATCAGTGCATTTTCATCAATAAGTAGATCTTACTGACTACTTTGGGGCTCAATTACATTTGGATGTAAGTCAGTATTATGACACGCCTCTCGGATGTAGCGGTACACGCCCACTTTACCACAGCTCCCATTAAAATATCCTTGCACCCATTTTCAAGTACCCCAAATTTGACAGGACTATTTATTTTCAACAAACAATACTGCTTAATGCCATTCTTCACCACTTGTACAAAGACGCTAATAAGAAGCTATTGAAACAACTTAAGTACCCCAAAAAGTTTTATTAGGGCTATTCGGACACATCTACATTGATCCCCAATGTTAGTACATCTTTTTGGGGGTTTCAGGCTTATTTCCCCAATTCTGACAGCACTTTCCGCCTGTTCTGAATTCACCTCTTGCCGTTTTTGCCTGTTTTGTAATTGAATACGGCGAATAGCGGGGATGCGCACGATGAGTTTACGTGTCAAAAACACGTGATGTAGGCGAAAAATCGCTCAGGTGAAACTAACTGAATACCGCCCTAAGTCACACGCAGATGTACAAATGTCGCACATCAGATTGATCAGTGCAAGCTAGCGATGTAGTTGTGTCGCTCCCAGTTTTATTTATGCTAACAAGATGCACATTTTGATCGTCCAAAGACACTCAGCGCGGCCGAGTCATCTGGGACCTTACATGCCAAGAGGGGCTATTTAACATGTGTATGAGGACACATCTGTACTCTTTCAAGATTTAAAAATCAATGAAAAATCCCAGTGTAGAAATCAACCGAGTGTCGATATGTCACTGTCTCAATGTGTTTAGTCACCAAGAATATGTTATAAGCTTAATTGGGCAGAGAAATTCACAGCTACATAAAATATTGTATGGATTATAAACAAAAAGCATGTCAACACTAGCTAAGTCTTGCCAAAATGATCCCAGTAATGGCAAGAAGAGCCCGATTACTGATATCCCCACTGCAAATAAGCATTGAGCCCTAATTCCCTCATTTACATAAAGATGCCTTTTCCACTCATAATAGATTTCGTTTATTGTGTATACAGAAAGCTGGGATCCCTGAAGTGCGAAATTAGATTTTTTTTTATTCCACGAACATGCCGCACACATGGAAATGGACCGTAAACCCCTTGTGCTTTTCAAAATAGACTTTCTAATTTTGTTCCACAGTGAGAAAGTGCCATTAGAAAATTATGTACTGTGTGTTTTTATGTTAATTAAATCTAGAAAGAAAAAAACTGATAAAGCTTAAAATATCTATCTGTTATAGATGTGTCTACATTCTTTAAGAGATATATTTGGTTAAACATTTATGTTAATGATGAGAATGATAAATTGCCTCTAGTATAATATTATAAAGCTTTTCTTGAAAACAGGAAGTAGAGCTGGGTTTGCTCCTCTGTACTGTTCACTGGGGGTAGATTGTTTTAATAGCGAAACAAAGTGAATATTATTTATTAGTAATTATTTATTTATCACAAGTGATGTCAGTGGGAGAGCTTTCGGCTCTGTTTGAGCCAAAAGCTCTCTGGGGCTCTTCGCAAGCCAGATGGTCGCGATGGTCTTGACCATCACGACCATCATCCTGGCTGCTCACATTAACTGTGGGTGGCAACACACAGCAATGCGAGCGGCCAGGAGGCCGCTCCATAAAAAAAAAAAAGACGCCCTGATTCAGAGCGAGCGCTCTGTCAGAGCGTCCGGGTCTGAATCAGGGCCTCTATGTGAATCGTGGAGGTATTGACCGGTATTATTTGGGCAGCTTTATTGCAGATGTTAATTAATTAAAGATGGAGTTATCCTTTAATTTATGCAGGCAGTAGGTACTCACTAGTTGTTCCATCCAGCAGTTTACATGTTAGTTAAGATGTCACAGGAAATGCTGGATATTTTTCAGTGATACAGTAGTAATACGTGTCAACTTCTTAATAATGCCCTCCAGGAGATCCCGGGGTGTAAGCTCCCCGGACCACTAACTTCACTGGCGAAGTGGGCGAATCCGAGGAGGCTGACCTACTTTCTTTGGAGTCCAGAATAGCTCCCTGAAATGCAGAAGACCACTGGACATTTAGGGAGAGTGGGCAACTATGGCTGTAATGCATGATGGTAGATGTAGTGTTCTGCCATAATCATTGAATACAGACTGAAGACTGCTATCCATCCAACAGGACTGCAAAAGATGCAAAATGAGAGGTCACCTAGAAAACTTTCTTTAAATGTTAGTTCTTCTTTTTAGAAGTTTTATTATAAGTGGGCATTTCCTCCTAACACCATCTGTTTGGAGAGAGAAAGAGACTGATAGAACATAAGTTAGGTGAGAAAGAGATACATAGATAGATAGATAGATAGATAGATAGATAGATAGATAGATAGATATGAGATAGATAGATATATACTGTAGATAGATAGATAGATAGATAGGTTGGTAGATAGATACAAGATACAGATAGATAGATAGATAAATAGGTAGATCTGAGATAGATAGATAGATACTGTAGATAGATATGAGATAGATAGATATGAGATAGGTCGATAGATAGATACTGTAGATAGATAGATAGATCTGAGATAGGTCGATAGATAGAAAGATATGAGATAGATAGATATATAGATACATAGATGGATAGATATGAGATAGATATGACATAGATAGATATTAGATAGACAGATATGAGACAGATAGATAGATCGATATTAGATAGATAGATAGATACCTGTAGATAGATAGAAGAGGAGTCAGTAAAAGAGCTTCTACAATGCTATACAGAAATCATACTGCTACAATCCTTCTTCATATTTTTACACAGGCCGCTTAGTAATGCTTCCTAGAGTATACATACACCATGTACAGCTTCTGGATCAATGTATTTCACTGCAGAGTCCACCAGGCTACAACTCTGCTAAAAATAGTAACTATTCCAAAAGATAGATAGATAGATAGATAGGTTGGTAGATAGATACAAGATACAGATAGATAGATAGATAAATAGGTAGATCTGAGATAGATAGATAGATAGATAGATAGATAGATAGATAGATAAATAGATCGATCTGAGATAGGTCGATAGATAGAAAGATATGAGATAGATATATATATAGATAGATAGATATGAGATAGATATGACATAGATAGATATTAGATAGATAGACAGATATGAGATAGATAGATATGAGATAGATAGATAGATAGATAAATAGATCGATCTGAGATAGGTCGATAGATAGAAAGATATGAGATAGATAGATATGAGATAGATAGATATATAGATAGATAGATATGAGATAGATATGACATAGATAGATATTAGATAGATAGACAGATAGGAGATAGATAGATAGATAGATAGATAGATAGATAGATAGATAGATAGACAGATATGAGACAGATAGATAGATCGATATTAGATAGATAGATAGATAGATAGATAGATACCTGTAGATAGATAGAAGAGGAGTCAGTAAAAGAGCTTCTACAATGCTTACAGAAATCATACTGCTACAATCCTTCTTCATATTTTTACACAGGCCGCTTAGTAATGCTTCCTAGAGTATAAATACACCATGTACAGCTTCTGGATCAATGTATTTCACTGCAGAGTCCACCAGGCTACAACTCTGCTAAAAATAGTAACTATTCCAAAAGATAGATAGATAGATAGATAGATAGATAGATAGATAGATAGATAGATAGGTTGGTAGATAGATACAAGATACAGATAGATAGATAGATAGATAGATAGATAGATAGATAGATAGATAGATAGATAGATAGATAGATAGATAGATAAATAGGTAGATCTGAGATAGATAGATAGATAGATAGATAGATAGATAGATAAATAGATCGATCTGAGATAGGTCGATAGATAGATATGAGATAGATAGACAGATATGAGATAGATAGATATGAGATAGATAGATAGATAGATAGATAGATAGATAGATAGATAGATAGATAGATAGATAGATAGATAGACAGATATGAGACAGATAGATAGATCGATATTAGATAGATAGATAGATAGATAGATAGATAGATAGATAGATAGATAGATAGATAGATAGATAGATAGATACCTGTAGATAGATAGAAGAGGAGTCAGTAAAAGAGCTTCTACAATGCTATACAGAAATCATACTGCTACAATCCTTCTTCATATTTTTACACAGGCCGCTTAGTAATGCTTCCTAGAGTATAAATACACCATGTACAGCTTCTGGATCAATGTATTTCACTGCAGAGTCCACCAGGCTACAACTCTGCTAAAAATAGTAACTATTCCAAAATGTCATCTGGACACATGGGCTTTTGTTCCTCTTTACAGAACATCCGATAGAAGGAAAGAATTTCTCAGGCTCACAGGCAGCTGCAGAGCCTCAGCTATGATAACCGGTCACCTTTTCATTACATACTGTGTGAAAGTTATTATTCCTTTTTTTTTGTTTTGTCATACAGTACATGTCGAAGTTTTAGGGTGTGGTATAAAAAGTCGGCAATCAGCATGTGGATATGATAACACACAATGCATTTCTCCATTGGTTTGTCAACCAAACTTTACCGCAGCCTTACCCTAAAATCGTCTGTTAATATTTTGCCAGTGGACATGCTGAGTGTATACCCTCCTGCAGACTTCTTCACAAACATTTGGGAATATTTAAAGAAAAAGTAACCCAATTTTTGTTTGCTTTACCCACCCCAAAACACAAAATTATTGTTCTACATTAAATTTGACTAAATAGATGCTGCTTGAGACAGGGCGTTAACTATCAGTATGATTTACCGCGTGGCCAGCGGTTCTAATGCCGACAGCGGCAGCCCGGCAGAGGTGGAAATCCCGATCGACCTTATCTCCATCCACTTTGGCCCGTATTCAATTGCAGGCGAAAAGTCCTGGGCTTTTCTCATGGTGCACTTTCCGCCGTCATTGCTGGTTTTGCCTCCGGAAAAGTATTGCACTCGTCACCGCTTTTCGCCCTATTCAATTCCAAAGGACGCGAAAACACTTCCCAGCGAAACTCAAACAGCCGAAAAGTGCTGCCAGATTTGGGGAAATCAGCTTGACCCCCCCCAAAAGCTGCACTGACATGAGGGATCACTATAGATACCCTCGAATAGCCCTGCTGAAGGTACTTGGGGTGCTTAAATGCTCTCAATAACTGCTATTTAGCGTCTTTGCACAAGTGGTGAAGAATAGCATTTAGCAGGGTTTTTTTTGCAAAAATAAGTAGTCCCAGCAAATTTGGGGTACCTGAAAATGGGTGCTAGCATGGTTTAGAATTCTCTACAGTGAGGTTGTAAAAAATGCACCTTCAGCCAGCACCTGCAATCAAAAAATCACCTGGGGCATACTTGGGGGACCCCCTGGAGCCTATTTCGATAGTTTTTAACTTTGTCCCTCAAGTTTGTTTGTTTTTTCGCCCCCAAAACGAAAGTACTTTTTTGGGGTGTTCTAAAGTATTTTTTTAATTTTTTTGACGCAGTTTACCTTTGGGGGACTGTCCAAAGGGTGCTGGGGAGTTTTCAGAAGTGTGTACCCCAAAACCGCAATTCTGCACTTTTTTCCGACCCCTATTCATAGGCAAATCTTTTCTGCTGGTTACAAGGCGCAGACTTTTTGCACCGGCGAAAAGTCTTTCGAATTGAATACGGGGATAAGTTCTCGCCTGGCGAGATGACATTACCGGCGAAACTTTTTCGCAGATCACGGCTTATCGTCTGCAATTGAATGCGGCCCTTTATCTCCATCCAAGGCTTAGTAAATAGACCCCACAGTCTGTAAAGTGACAGTTAGGAGCTGACTGGTTGGTACTTTATCTCTCTCCACTTTATCTCTCGCCACGGCTTAGTACATCTCCCCCATGTAAAGTTACTTAGCTGTAAGCAACTGAAGGAAATAGACTATATGGAAAACAGTTTAAACATTTACATTCCTACACCTGTATTATTTTGCTTTGTAATATGCAACTTTGATATTTATTTTTAATTATGCATAATAGTGTAATTTTCCAGGAGTAGTACGCGTTTGTGTCAACCCTGATACCCCCCAAAAAATGCTTGAACATTGTATATATGTTTGTGGTGGTCTTCTGTAGAGAGTGATCTTTTTTTTTTTTTTCTCTTGAAGTATTAATTACTAGCACCCGTTGACTTTTGGAATTAATTATTTATTGCAAGAAGCTTATGAATTTTTAAATATTGCTCTTGTTGTACACCATAAAATCAAACCACTATTACCAGCTGAAGGTCTTTTTATAATTCCTGCATCAAAGCAGCATAATGTAATCATTATACTAATATCAGCCAGGTATGCTCTTATCATCCAGATGTGGCAAGTGTGCTGTCACTACCGTCATTTGTATCTAGCAGATTTTGTTGACTATTTATTATTTATCTGGGGTTTTCCCTGATAAATAAGAAATCATTCTGCATTTTTTTAGCTATGATTTATTATGCTTTTTTGCTGTGACAAAGTTTTATAGGCTGTCTTAAGGCCCCCATACACGGTGCGATATAGCAGCCGATTGGTACGACATCGCTGTTATATCGTACCGTGTGTGGGCATGATATCGGCCAGTGCGCGCTCCCGTGTTGTCGTACATCGCACCTCCAGATAATACTGCATGTTCAGTTGATCTGGGAATGCGATGTGCGATCCCATGCAACGCTATGCGGGTGGGGGAGGGGGGTGCCGGCATATCGGGCGGTTGGCCACCCGATCGCTCCGTGTGTGGGGACCGCCCGATATGTCGGCCGTCGGATCGCAGGTCACGTCGCAAGGTGCATATGAGCACCTTTAGCGAAGAACTTTCCAATTGAAATGTCTCAGAGTGAGATGTATAAATCTTTGGAGAAAGATAGAGTGGAGAAGTTGGGCCTGATTTTGATGTAGACAGTATGGCACAGGCACACGGAAGCGTCTGTGCAATATCGTCCAACTAGAATGCAAATGCAGAAGGTGGCGTCTGCAGGAGATAGTCACAACCTGCATGCATCTGCCATCTCAGTTGGTCGCTGCCCTCGGCCAGTCTACGTAAGCTGAAGCTCATGCAGCCTGGCCTTCAGAACCCCTCTGCCGGGTCCAGGAAGCCTTCATCCTCTGACACAGACCCTGGGCTCGGCATGCCTGCAAAGTGGGGAATACACTCCCCCGTTTCTGTAGAACAGTCCTGGTCGCCATCCTCCCCCCAAACGCCTCAGCTGCGGCTAAGATGGGATGCAAACCCTTCTGCGTACAAATCTGAATCAGGTCCGTTATCCATAGCAACCAATCAGCTAAATTATATGATATAGCTAACAGGAGGCAAGTTTGATAAATTGGATAATTTCCCCATCCCCATAAAGATCGGATCGGTATGTAATGCCGGCGGACTAAATACCGATGCTGGAAGCCAGAACCATCAGGATCCTGACTTGGGCTGGTAAGTACCCTAAGATGTGACGGACTTTGCTTTGCTAATATAGTCTACATTAGACATGTAATGATATATCGCACTGTCATACAGCATATCGTTTAGTGTGTGTGGCAATGCGATATATCGTTACACTGCATTGCTGGGTTGCACCATTGTGCAGGTGTGTACCCAGCTTTAGGGCGGGATGTACTAAGCTCAAAAATGCGGTAAAACCATTTTCAGGGATCTTACCGCATTTCTCATATGTACTAAGCATTCCGGTGCTTCGACCTGGTGGGTAACACCATCTTTAGACTTCTTTTGGGTAACGCCATCTTTAAGTGATTCCACATACAGCTAATCTCAAATCACGCCAAATAGCCCCTGTTTAGCATCCCACAGACTTCGCGACTTAGGCCGGATTCAATTAGACTTGAAAAGTGCCGTTTGGAGAAACGTTTCAGCAGATTTGGACTTTCCGTCCGTCTTCAAATTATCTCCATATTCAATTCCAGGACGATTTCGCCTAAGTGGTAAGTCAATGCATTGTAATAGGCAGAAAAGAATCTCCTATGAATAGCAGGTGAAAAAAAGTGCAAAATCTTTATTTTGGGGTGCAAATGTGGGGAAACGACTCAGAACCCTTGGGACAGCCCCCCAAAGGACAAATCTACAAAAAAATTACCTCAGACAACCCCAAAAAAGTACTTTTGTTTTGGGGGCGAAAAAGTAAAAGTGAGGGGGACAACTATAAAAACTATCAAAATAGACTTCTTGGGGTGCTGTTAGGAGGGGCCAAGTGTTTTTGAGATTGCAGGTGCATGTATAAGGTTGGTTTTTCACGTTTTTTAAAGGTTCACTTTAGAGAAATAAAACCATGCTTGCACCCATTTTCAAGTACCCCAAATTTGACTGGACTACTTTCCCCAAAAAATACTGCTTTATGCCATTCTTCACCACTTTTACAAAGACGCTAATAAGAAGCAATTTAAACAACTTAAGTACCCCAAACACTATTATTACAACTATTAGTACACATCTACATTGAGTGCCTATGTTAGTGCATCTTTATTGGGGTACAGACTGATTTCCCCACTTCTGGCAGTACTTACCGCCTGTTCCGCATTCGCCACTTTCCGTTTTTGCCTGTTTTGGAATTGAATGGGGCGAAAAGCCGGGCCGCGCACAGAAAGTTTTTGCCTCTGAAACAGGCGAAGGAGGCAGAAAGTCGGACAGGCGAAACTATTCCGACTTTTAGCCTCTAATTAAATACAGGCCTTGCGCCAAAACTCTAATCTTAAGTACCTATTACACTATTATACCCCTTTTCCACCTAAATTCCGGGTCTGACCCAGAGTTGGAACAAAGTTCCTATCCGGATCAGAACCGGAATTTTGCCGGCGCCGACTCGGGATATTCCCGAGTCAGCGCCGCTCACACCGCAGTCGGGTCTGCATAGACCCGGCTTTTGCGGAGTGAAAGTGGTCGCTTGGAGATGACGTCATCTCCAAGCGCCACTGAAGCCGGACCAATCGGCCGGCTAGCAGCGCACTCAAGGTCATCGTGACCCAGAGTGCGCTGTTCTCACAGCAGGGTTTCACGGGCTATGCCCGTGTTAAACCCTGCTAGTTACCTGGGTTGGATTGCCGGGTCACTCGACCCGGCGATCCAACTCTCTCCCCTTTTACACCAGGGAGCTGCCCGGGTTAACCCTTCAAAAACCCGGGTTTTAGCTCCGGTGTAAAAGGGGTATAAATGAGCTAAGATGTAAGATGGAGGAAAAAGTTACATAATTCAGGAATAAGTAGCCAGAGGTAAAAGTAGCAAAACTGAGGAAAAAGTACATATTGACTACTGACCCGCGCCATGCATCGTTATGCTTAAACTGTGACTTTGTACTAATTCCTTTGCTACAAAAATATGAATCCTAAGTACCTACAAGCAAAACAGATGAAAAAGTAACAAAACTGAGGAAAAGTGCACAACACGGGAATCGTACCAGGCATCTCACACCATATGGCGCAAAAACAAAATGTGTATAAGGACACACTTGTAACAGGGCTTTATAAAACTAAAGATAACAATCATTCACCACTAATCAAATCACATGCTGGGAAATATTAGGGCTTGTGAATGACATCAGGTTTAGGAGAGGGGCTGAAAAAATGTAGCAGAAGTTTTTTTTATCAGTTTTAGTGTACATGGCTATGCTATACAGTGGGAATGGCTATGCTATACAGTGGGAATGGCTATGCTATACAGTGGTAATGGCTATGCTATACAGTGTACATGGCTATGCTATACAGTGGGAATGGCTAAGCTATACAGTGGGAATGGCTATGCTATACAGTGGGAATGGCTTTATTACTGTATTTTCTCTTATACTGTAAATAGGATGCATATCTCCATGCAATGTGCTACATATAACCCTAGTAATTATACATTACAATGATCAGAGTATTGTGCTCATTAATGTCCAGCATAGAGTTTATGGCCACTAGTGTCCAGCACAGATGATCATTCTGTAGCCCCAGTGGTGTTTAGTACAGTATGCGGCAGTCCCATTGTGTGCTGCATTGTATGCCACAGGATCAACCTCCTTGGGATTTGGCACAACATATGATAGTCTTAAATGTCCAGCGAATTGTACATTAGTCGACCCTATGTGGGCTCCAGTTTTTTTTTTTTTTTCACAAGCCTTGGAGAGAGATAAAGTGGAGAAGTTGCCCATAGCAACCAATCAGTTAATATCATTTCAACAACTTTGCTAGATAATGACAGAAGCTGATTGGTTGCTCTGGGCAACTGCACCACTTTACCTCTCTCCACGGCTTGACACATCCCCATAAATTGATTTGTGAGCCAATCAAACAATATCATTTTGTAAATTGTGCTAAACTGTGCATACTCCCCAACGGTCCCAATTATTTGTCCCGGCTTTCTGGGAATGTTGGGAAAGACGTCCCATTCACCTCCAATCTGCACAAGTGTCAACAGCAATGGAAAGGTGCTTCCATGGGAGAAGATGATGAGTGTTATACCCTAATGCAGGGGTCTTCAAACTTGGCCCTCCAGATGCTGTGGCACTACACATCCCAGCATGCACTGCACATAGTTTTAGCATGCTGTTATATCAAAAAGGTGGCAGTGCATGCTGGGATGTGTAGTTCCACAGCAGCTGGAGGGCCAAGTTTGAAGACCCCTGCCCTAATGCATAGTGGCACACCATTGTGGGTGTAGCCCCGCCCCTAACAAAATGTAGCCACACCCCTCAGGGGTGCAGCTTATTCCCTGATTTAGAAAAAGTTAAATGTTGGCTGGTATGAAATGACTAGATTTTTCAAACCTTGGAGAGAGATAAAGTACCAACCAATCAGCTCCTGTCATTTTGTAACACAGACTGTAAAGTGACAGAAGCTGATTGGTTAGAACGTTACCTCTCTCCACTTTATCTCCCTCCAAGCTTTGATAAATCTCTCCCTTAAAGCTGTAGCGATGGACTGCGGCACAGTTATGTGTATGTATGATGTCCCATAGTATAATAATTAAAATCCCAATAAATATTAAATACATATTAAATCAATATGAAAGTGTTTTTTGTAACCTCTACATTACATTATGTATTTGTGAATGCTTCCCGTAATTAATTGTTTCTTATAAAGTGACTAGCAGCTTATATAGATGTCCTCCTTATATTAGCCCATTGGGCAAGAGTCGGTGATCACCATAATGACCGGAATCACTGGAGTATTACATTGGATTTATGCTTCACACATTCACTTTGCTCACTTTCCCCAATGACCACTAACAGCCTAGGATTTCAGCTCACTAGAGAAACCTCTCATTACTGTACTGGCCTGATGGCAACTGTGTCCCACATAATACATTAACTGCTTTTATTCTGTAATTACTTACAGTAAAAGTACTGTACTACTGCCCCCCGGATACCTGTTGTTTCCTTCCAGAGCACCGGCAGGGAAAACCAAGTTAGTCCTTCCTTCAGAGTTGAAATGAGGACACTCACCGGTGATCATTTACTGTTCATAGCACCTCTGTGGCTTTTGCAGTAGCTCATTGGATTTATCTGTCACATACCAGAGGTCACAACTAATTTTTCCACAAGGCTTTGCTAGAGGAGATGAGTGCAGCCATAATTATCCTACAGGAGGACACTGCAGAAAGCTTAGCCGTTGTGTCCCTTTCTATAGTTACGTGAAATGGTGCTGTTGCATACCCCCCTAAGTCCCGATTTTAATGGAACACTCCTTATCTTTGCCAACCAAAATGATCTGTGCTAACCTGCTTTTGGGGGTGTGGGGCTACGGCTGGCCAGATCAATGATGGATGGCTGATGGATCAGTTGTGCGTCAAGTCCTTGCCTTGAGCTGCGTTCCAATGTATGCTGATATACCATGATCAGTCTAGCATTTCCCTGGTTATAATTTCCCTGGTTATAATGACCACAGCAAAGTTCTTTAACATTTATCAACAACAATATAGTAATGGAGGAAAGAGATGATCCTTTTGTGGCCTCTTATAGTTGCCATCTATCCCTAGTTTTAGAGATGTTCCCGGGGTTGAGATTTGTGGCTGGAGTGTTTTGTCCCAGTGTTCCAGTTATTTTGTATACAGGTTGTAATTCACTATTACTATGATCTATTCTTCATGTCTGAGCGTTATAACTTAATAGAGTTCATTTGAGGTCCCACCAAAATTTGGATAGTTTGGAGGAATGTACCATTATGGCCATTTTCATAGAATAGGTCATGGTATTCTGTAGGTACCGTGGTTTGCTAAATCACTTAGATCTACCTTGTTGTTGAAGAGAGTAGGTAAAATTATGACATTAGGTACTGGATTCTCAAACTTGGTTCTCATGCAACCCTAACAGCCCTGGTTGTAAGGATATATATGCTTTTGCACAGATGGTATAATTAA
Organism: Taudactylus pleione; assembly: GCA_031769625.1. Lineage (NCBI taxonomy): Eukaryota > Metazoa > Chordata > Amphibia > Anura > Myobatrachidae > Taudactylus > Taudactylus pleione. The sequence continues at coordinate 9,420,835 of JAUIMM010000134.1, forward strand.
ACTGACTGAGATACTAATTAATTCAACAGTGCTTAAGCATGGATATCCTTAAAACCTGAACTGTTAGGGCAGGGATGGGGAACCTCCTGCCCAAGGACCATATAAGGCCCGCGGAATCATTTGGTCTGGCCCTCTGAGTTTTTTCTGCTAGCCTCATCTGGCTAGCAGGGTGCTTAAAATGGCACTCTGCAGCCAGAATCTATGCAGCAGTGCCACCTGGAGCGTCCTTAGGAGGCTTCAGACAGTCACACTGCTGCTCTTACAGCTCCCCGGCACATCCTCAGGATGCTCTGGGCATTGTTGTAATCACCGGCGATTGTGGCCCCGCCCTGTGTGATGTCACATGGAGGGGGCATGGCCTATCCCTGGCCCGCGAATAATGTTATATGTATCAAAATGACCCTCGGCAGAAAAAAGGTTCCCCACCCATGTGTTAGGGTAACAGAGTTTGGGAACCACTGCTTTAGGTAATATGCACCAAACTCTAATTTCTCTGCATAATAGATGAAAATAACATGGGATACTGCAATATTGCATTCTTAGCCAAAGTAAACTAATGTCCAACTAAAATACAATATTTCATTGGCACATTAAGGCAATACTATATATAATCTAATATAAAAATAAGAATATTAGCTTGCATTTATTTGGAATAGCTCCACACTCTGGTTTTAGAATAATAATGTTTCAGTATACGGTGACTTTAAGAGCGTGAAGTAGAGTTTATAAAGACCATTTATCCAATATAATGGACACTGACAGGTCACGTGTTCAGGGTAATACATCCAAATACTTCAGATGAGTGATATACATTATAGCACTAATTGAATGATTGCCTGTTAATTAGAGACATTCTAAATTAGTGACATGCCAGTGACCCTGGAGAACTGAGATAGACAACCATGATTAGGATTAAACATCTCATGAAACGATCACTGCAGTGTTTAAATTTGGAACCATAGAAAACCCCATAGGACTGAAATGTTACTCTATTAAAAGGGATTATCTGGAGCCAATATGGCTCCAAACACACTGTAATAAATGCGGCTTTATGGAAGGAACAGCTTGTGGCTGTGTGCTTATCTCCCAGAAAATGTACTTCAATAAAATGTTCTGAGATGTTTGTGGATCATAATTAATGTAATAACATAGTGACCTTTGGTTGTTGCAAAAATACATTTGTCCTACTTATCTTATAAGGACAGGGGCACAGGATTAATTGATGCTGGCTGTGACGAAAGGGAAATAAAATAAAACTAAGTCACTCATCAATTTTTTTTTCAAACCTGGTATTAAAAAAACTTTTTTTCTCTCTATATAAATTGTAGCTAAAGTGATATAGCTGAAATAACTAAAATGACTTTGCCTTCTTTAGAAATCTGCATCAGAGGGGAAGAGTGTGTGTGTGGGGGGGGGGGCTTCTCTATCTTGCATCAGCTTAGAGTAGCTGCTCTCTTAGGAGCGTAGGTGGATTGTTCTACCGATTTCATATAATCACCTCTCCACTTATTATATCAACAAACCATGAGTTTTCGTTGAGCAGAGCTAATCATTGCACATTCTGAGGCAGAGGAGCCAACTTTTCAAAATGATTGGGGGTGCTCAGGTTAATACCATCAACCTACCACCGTCACCACAGTCCAAAACCTGGTGCCAAGAGTGGAACATGGCAATGCCAATCGGATCGTACCTGGAGGTCTAAGAAGGTGCCCTGGCAAAGTAAAGGACTTGATGGACCCCCCTTTCCTCATCCTACATATAATAATTGTTGCTTATAATTTGGCCATCCGTGCTGTATAGCTTATATTTCTTACGTTGTCTGTGATAACTTAAAATGTAGAAGGAGATATAAGATACATTAAGGGGAGGTGGGACAGCAGACTTAGTGATCTTTAGGGGAGACTGAGGAGGATGAGACTGCTCCTCACTTTTCAATCTTCAGTGCCGATGCCATTTCCATTATCATTAGCAGAGCCCGACCTCCTTTGCCCACTAAGATTCAGAAGCTGCAGCCCGGCACTAGAAATGGGTTGCTCCATTTCCTCTCTCTAATTTAATCTGGACACCGCTGAACAGAGCAAATGAAGCTCCATGTAGCAAATAATAAAAAAGGTTTAGATTGGGTCACCTGGTTAGCAGACTAGTTCCCTAGGGGTTGCCAGGCTGGGTATACGGTCGGCATTCCGTCCGCCGGCTTCCAGACATTGTTATCCCGACTAGGGACGAATGACAGGCGTCTAAATCTAGACGCCTGTCATTTGACCGACGTCGGGAGACCGGGGCCCGGCATCCTGATCGAGCGGATGCCGGGTGCCGCAGCGGACAGCCGCGGGGGGGTGAGGGTTAGGTTTAGGGCTCCCGGGGGGGACTTAGGGTTAGGCACCACCCTGGGAGGTTAGGGTTAGGCTAGGGGGAGGGAGGGTTAGGGTTAGGCACCCCGGGGGGAGGTTAGGGTTAGACACTGTCGGGATTTGAACCGCCGGCCAAGGGTCCAGCGGTAATTCATACCGATTCCGCCAGGCTGAGCCAGATGGTGCCCCCCCTCGACCAGTACTCCTGGCGTGTGCCATCCAGGCCAACCACTATTTACTTCCTTGATGCCCAATAGCAAAGTTATTGAGGGGGCCTGGTAATATCTGTACACCCCATCCCGAATGTCCCACACTGTTCATCTGAGCATGTGAGGAGCCAACAGGTACACAGTGAAGCCTGGATTGGAGTCTAACTGCCCATGTGCCATTTCCACACATGCTGAGAATAGGGGAGATAAATGAGATGCCCCTGAATACACACACACACTCATTTGCACATACTGTACACACCAGTGGTGAGTCTGTAAACGTCTATTTGGCGACGGACCTGAAAACAAGACATTGGCGTATCTGTAATGGGTGCAGGGTCCAGGATGGCCCACACCGCACACCCTACACCCATATAATTATACTAACCTCTCTGGAGTCCCATGTTGGCGTTGCAGCAGAAATCATCTGGAAAATGTTGGTGCAGCCATTTTCCTGGAGATTTATGCAATAGAGAAGTGACAGGGAACATGGTGGGGCCCGTGCCGTTATCCCAAATCAGTAAAGCAGACCATAAAAAATATTAACATGTGGAAACAGAGCTGATTGTGGTGAGAGTACTTAGGAACTAAAGAGTCAAAGTAACTGCAGTTTTTATCGTTTGGCTTTTATGTAGCCACCATGTGGTAGCAGGAGCAGAGCAATGCTCTATACATCTCTGGAGAGGTTAGTAAACAAACAATAGGCAAATGACTTTTACAGTCTGTGAAAAGGACACTCTACAAAAGTAATAACTCTGAGGATTTGGATGACAGGTTTTGATTTTGTCATGATAGAAATATTCTGCTGTCTCTGTTATTGTACTTTATTTTATCATCATCATATTATAAAAATATATATATATTTTATTTTTTTCTTACAGCTGGATAATCCAGATGAACAAGCCGCCCAGATAAGACGGGAACTAGATGGTCGTCTTCAAATGGCAGATCAAATAGCGCGGGTAAATATTGCTTCTCATTTCCTCCAGACCCCACCAAGACACGTGCGGTTCACAATATGGGTGGGATGTACTAGAACGTTTTTGGAGGTTTGAACTGGCGGTTTTGGAGCTTAGATACATCTCCTATATGCATCAGGTTCTGGAAAACAAAACTTTCCGGAGCTTGCACACAATAGGCAATGTCACCTATAGATGGCATTGCCTAATAGAAGCCTATGTGCTTCTTTTGCAGCATTTTTCGAGAGGGATCCAATAGGCTCGCACATTGGAAGAGCTGTCCTTTGCGGTTTTAAATGCAAAACTGCATGCATACGGCATTAATAAATGCCGCTGTGCATGCGGTAAGTGGCGGGATGTATCGCATTCAAAGTGCAATGCTTGATACATCAAGTCTGAAAGGATATATTTGTTTTGCAATATCGGAATGATCAACTTTACAATAGCTGGTGGTTCTCTGATTACAGCACATATGTGTGGGTGGAGGTCCCGGGTGTCGGGAAGTGTCAGCCAGCATTGGGAACTTCCGTATCATTTTAGGCTATACCTTACTATGGGCCTGATTCAGCAAGGATCGGAGTGCTAAGATGCACGCGATCTGCGCGAACTAGCCACTGCGATCGGGAATGAGATCGCAGTGTGTACGCAGAGTGATTGACAGGAAGTACCATTTGTGGGAGGTGACCGGGGGGGGGTCAAGCAAACGCAGGCGTGTCATTGTGTTTGAACGCCGTTACAGGGGCGTGCATAATTAAGCCCCTGCAACGGCATACACAGTCTGAGCTCTAGATACCGACAGGAAGTTTAGCAGTGTGTGAGTGAGGTCTGACCTGCCTTAATTGTGCGTGAGGCTCCGAAGGTACTCGATGGAACCGATGTTTTCGCAGACTTGCAAGGTATACAGATGTGAGTAAAGGGAAGTGGGTGTCTTTATGTTGTGCTGCAGCGGCATTTCGATTGCAGTCATTTGAATAATTTCACAGCAGAACTGCGTATGCGCTTGCTGCCGTGATCGCATCAGCCATCCTTGCTGAATCAGGCCCTATGTGCAAACTTGGAAGGCTCTGTAAACTTTACACACTTCCATTCCTTTATTACATATTCAGATCTTTATGGACTTTGTCAAACTCCCAATGAGGTCAGATCTGCACCTAACCAGGGACTTCACCAGTTGTATTATCAGGGCATTGTAACACATGACTATGATTGGTAGGATATCCTTGGGAGGGTTACTAGTAGATTACAAGGAAGAGACACAAACAATGGCAGTCTAGTGAATGTTAACTGATAATCAATACAGATAGATAGAATATAGATGGGTTGGGAAATAAATACAGATGGCTTAAAAGCCACCGGTTCAAATCCCGACCCTGGAAACCCGACAGCAGAAAATCCCGACACTGGCTGGTCAATATAGTTAGCTCTCCCTTCTGCCCACCTTAACCCTCCCTTGGGGGCTAAGTCCTCCCTTGTGGTGCCTAACCCTAACCTCCCTCCCCCCCCTCCCCGGCCCCGCACCCTAAATCTAACCCTCCAGGGGGGTGTCTAACCCTAAGCCCCCCTTGGAGTGCCTAAACTTAACTCTCCATTCCCCCATGGCTAACAGCTGCCTACGCCCGGCTTACCTATGTTCGGTATGCCGTGCGTTGGGATTTCTCAGTGTGGGACTATTGATAGGCGTCTGTATTTAGACGCCTATCTTTAGTCCCATGCCGGGCTTCCAGTGTTGGGATTCTGTATTTAGACGCCTATCTTTAGTCCCATGCCGGGCTTCCAGTGTCGGGATTCTGTATTTTTAGACGCCTATTTTTAGTCCCATGCCGGGCTTCCAGTGCCGGGATTCTGTATTTAGACGCCTATTTTTAGTCCCATGCCGGGCTTCCAGTGTCAGGATTCTGTATTTAGACGCCTATTTTTAGTCCCATGCCGTGCTTCCAGTGTCGGGATTCTGTATTTAGACGCCTATTTTTAGTCCCATGCTGGGCTGTCAGTGTCGGGATTCTGTATTTAGGCGCCTATTTTTAGTCCCATGCCGGGCTTCCAGTGTCGGGATTCTGTATTTAGACGCCTATTTTTAGTCCCATGCTGGGCTTCCAGTGTCGGGATTCTGTATTTAGACGCCTATTTTTAGTCCCATGCCGTGCTTCCAGTGTCGGGATTCTGTATTTAGACGCCTATCTTTAGTCCAATGCCGCGCTTCCAGTGTCGGGATTCTGTATTTAGACGCCTATTTTTAGTCCCATGCCGTGCTTCCAGTGTCGGGATTCTGTATTTAGACGCCTATCTTTAGTCCCATGCCGGGCTTCCAGTGTCAGGATTCTGTATTTATACACCTATCTTTAGTCCCATGCCGGGCTTTCAGTGTCGGGATTCTGGCGGTCGGCATTTTGACTACATCCCAATATAGATATGTATTGATATATAGCTTATTATTGCTTATTTATATAGCACCATACATTTACTCAGTGCTGTACAGAGAAAATATCTTTCATATCAGTCCCTGCTCCATTGGAGCTCACAATCTTAATTCCCGAACATACAAACGCACACGCGCGCAACATACAAACACGCATGCACACACACACGTGTTCATTTGTTTTCAGAAACGAATTAATTATATATTTTCATTCTTATTAGTATACAAATAATAAGGGACAACAAAAAAAGCATGCCTAACACTACAGTAGGAACCATGGAACCATGATTATAAGTCACGAGGATTGACAGTAACTAAGGGCCTGATATAGATATGGATGCAGATGGCATCTCAGCTGGGATCTCTCATGGATTCACAATGGCAAAAATATGGTAAGGAGCCAGTCACCGTCCAGTGCTTAGAGACGCCCACTGAAAGCATTTTACATCGGCCACTCATGAGCAAAATCGGAAGAGTCTGAAACATCGGACGCAGATCAGGCGGCCATCAGCCTTCTGTGTAAGCCTAAGCTGCAGCAATCATAGCGGGTCTCCAGACACACAGAGGGCTGTTATGTTGCTGCGAGTAAGGACCCAGTGGCTAATTTATGGACGTCCAGAAAACAGTGTTTAAATGGTCCTACACACCTGCGTTTCTCTAACCACCCCCGTTATCTCCCCCCAAACGCTGTCTACCTGTCACTCTCTTTGAGAATTAATCCTCTGTGCGTAGGTAATTGCAAAACAATCGCTGCGTTTGCTCAGTGCATCTTACACGCACGCTCAACGGCAAGCAATCGCTCAATCTGCATAAATGCGTCTCTGAATCATGCCTCAAGTCCGAATATCAATGACTTTAATGTTTCCGCCACGACAGACACTGCTTTCATTTATATAACGTAATGTTCTGTTTTGCAGGAACGTAAGTTTCCAAAATTCGTCTCGAAAGAAATGGAAAATATGTACATTGAGGAGCTGAAGTCTTCGGTCAACCTGCTCATGGCGAATTTGGAGAGCATGCCGGTGTCTAAGGGGGGGTCGGAATTTAAGCTTCAAAAGCTGAAACGCAGCCACAACACATCAATCATAGACATGGGGGAGGAAAACGAAAATCAGCTCTCCAAGTCCGACGTTGTCCTGTCGTTCAGTTTAGAGGTAAGTGCTACAATGCGACAGGTGCAGATCATTAAGGCGATTCAGGTTATAGCGATCGGTGCATTGCCAGACTGGTTATTGTAGTAATAATACCAGCAGACTGACAAACAAAGGTCAGCAGGGCAGAGTATCTCCCAATGTGCTTCTCTCTATACAATGTCTCACAGCAGCACAGAGCGGTATAAGGCAGAGTCTCTATCTCACGTTATACACACAGAAAACCGGCCATGCAGGCTCTAACTGTGCAGATGGTGTAAATGTAATAAAAAATAATCAGTCCTTGCATAAGGACCATATCATTTTTTTTTTTGTAAATGATTTCCTGGTACCAATTAGTTTCAAAGCAATCCATTTGGCAAAGCTCTTGCTCTCTTGCATAGTGCTATGAAATGACTCCTGGCTGAACACACAGTCAGTAGCAAATGTTAATTCACATATTGAATGTTTGGCTGTAAGACACGTTCAGTTTTTGTTGACAGTTTTCCACCTTCTATGTAATTAAAAATGATTAAGGCCCAGACTGGCAACCTGGAAATCCTGATATTGACCCATGGCCAGGTGTGTCTGAGAGTATTATTGCACTGGTTTGGGCCCAAACCTTTTATTAAATGGGCTCAACCTCAGTTCACCGCCCAGGCTGCTCACATTGCACTTAGCCGCGACTAATGTCCTGTGTCATTGGTGTTGCCATTAATAGATAGCACAGAGCAACACCCAGTCAAAAATTGCCTCTCTGTAGCATCATTATGCTGACCAAAACATTATTTGGCTTTAGACATTGTGGTAGGATGAAGCTAGGTGGCGCTGGAGAGCCACTGATTCTGTGCTGGGATGGTGGGATCCTCCTACACAAGTTTTAAAAGGAGGCGTGCCCACACCTATGGTCTGGCCCAGAGGATACAGCCCAGGTGGGGCTATGGTAGCCAGGTCAGGAGGTCAGTGGCCCAGACCTGCAAGAAGCAGGCAGGACTCTGTAATTTTGTGTTGCGCACAGTAACAATTCATTTATTTGTTAAACCCAGGCATGCTGTATGGTGACCCTTATTTTACTGTGCCACTGACCACTCTACAGGGCAAAATACCCCAAAACGTCACAACATGTAAACCAAAGTTGTGTATTTTGATTGCTAGAGCTGCTCTTTAGTTAGTCCGGCCCTGATGATGATGATTTTCATTATTATCATTATTAGTATTAATATTTAAATTATTATGTAAAACATTTAGTTAAATTATGCTATGCTAAAATGTATTTCATTCAAAGTGTACGTGACCTATACAGTATAGAGGCAGGCGTAAAGTCAATGTGGGGTACATGTACCAAGCTTTGGAGAGAGATAAAGTGCCAACCAATCAGCTCCTGTCATTTTTCAAACATAGGGACTCTTTTATCAACGAGTTGTAGCGTACGCAACAAGTTTTAAAACTCTTTGTGTATGATAATGGCGCTCCAGCCAATCAGCTCCCAACTGTCATCTGTTTGAAAAATGACAGTTGGGAGCTGATTGGCACCATTTATCATATGCAATGGGTTTTATCACTCATTGCCTATGATAAAACTCGTTGATAAATGAGGCCCTATGTTTGAAAAATGACAGTTAGGAGCTGATTCTTTGGTACTTTATCTCTCTCCAAGGATTAGTACATCTACCCCTGTCTAAGGGAATGCAGTTTAATAATAAGTTAGAATTCCCTGAAGATTGTCATCGATTCCTAGTGAATTTATAGGCTACATGCTTTTGTATGGCTGAAAGACTGAAGGATTTAGGTTAACCTAGAAACTACTGTAGTCATAACTGTATGGCTACCTTTAATTAGCAACGGCCTAACACCTACCATTAGCCCGTGCAAATTCGGCTCCTATGCAAATGCTATTACTTAGCTCCGGAATGCAAAACACATCAACATGTGATGTCACCAAACATGATTTTGTGATAAACCCCATTCATTGTTCATTTTGTAAATCAGATCACTTGCAACAAGTGACATAGGGGTCTATTTACTAAGCCGTGGAAGGAGATATAGGGGTCTAGTTACGAAGCAGTGTTAGGAGACAGAGTGAAAAGTGATAAGAAAGTGATAAGTGCCAGCCAATCAGCTCCCAAATGTCATTTTTCAAACACTGCCTGTGAGATGACAGTTGGGAGCTGATTGGCTGGCACCTTATCACTTTCTTATCACTTTTCACTCTGTCTCCTAACACTGCTTAGTAACTAGACCCCAAAGTGAATGGTGATAAGGTGCCAGCCAATCAGCTCTGAACTGTCTTTTTCAAAAACAGCCTGTGACATGGCAGTTAGGAGTTGATTGGCTGGCACCTTATCTCCGTTCACTTTATCTCCGGTCAAAGGAGCTCATTCAGACCCGTTCACTAGGCTGCGTTTGTTCGCTGCCTTAAGGAACGAAAATATGCAAATGATGCAATCGCACACTAAGGTATGAGGACACCTCCTATGTCTGAACGTGCGATCGCCGGGTGAAGTTAGACGCCCAGTAGCCTGGAGTAAAGACGCCCACATTCAGACGTCATTTCCAGGAAGTGAATGGAAACATCGGTACCATCGGGCGACATCGAACCATCACGCAGTGCTTAAGGTAGACTCTAGGCTACCGAAAGCACTGCGATCACCGCTGCCTTTATTTCTCTCGTATGACGCATATGCTGATGCTACGTGTTAATTATTCACACCCTTAAGTTGGTGTAAGAACGCCCAGCCACGCCTGTGCTAGTGCAAGCACTCCCCGTTTACACAGACCTGCCCCAGTCACCATCCACAGTTTTCCCGTTCTGTCACTTAAACTAGCGCTCTGGCAATATGCAGAGAGCGATCATTTCCCGATCGCAGTGACTGGTTGGTTGGCACACACGCAGTGAGACTTATACGCATGCGCAGTTTGCAACAATCGCCCGGCTGCGAGCAATCACAGCCTTAGCGAACAGATCTGAATCGAGCTCAAAGTTTAATAGACCCCATAATAACTCTGACAGCAGCATAAACATATAATGTAAGCGGAATCGTCTTTTGCGTTGTTAAAAAGCTATTTTCATGGTAGTTTTCAATTAATTAGTTGATTTTCAAGGGTATGTAGGGCCCAGAAATGAACTTTAATCGAATTTCTCCGCTTTAAATTATTAATTTGCAAATCTTGGAGCTCAAAGTATAAATCTGTACATTGGCAAATGGCAGAAAACGTGATGAAATATAACTGAACATGTTCCCCAATTACATCTTGCACCGAATCTGTCTTCAGGTTGTAATAATGGAAGTCCAAGGCTTGAAATCACTAGCACCGAACCGTATTGTGTATTGTACGATGGAGGTGGAAGGAGGGGAGAAGCTACAGACGGACCAGGCAGAAGCTTCTAAACCAACGTAAGTTTTACTTCCGGTCATAGAACTATTTGTATTTTGCCTTTGATTTTTCACCGGAGGAATTAATCTGCAAAGTTTTATGTATTTTGCTATCCCCAGATCCTGCTGCTTAGCATTTATCGTGCTATATCATGCTACAACCCTTACCCCTCCCAATAGTGGTATAGATAAGAAATTGGCATAGGAGAATCCCCATACCCAACCAATCTACCGAGACCCCAGCTATACATTACCCAGCCATATACCCAATCTGCCCAACCATGCTCCCATTTTCCAATGCAATACCCTAGGTGGTGCGTTTTAAGCCTGGATGTGGGGTCTGTGCCCAGATGTCCTTGCCTCTTCTACTCCCCTGAAAAGAAAATGGCGCCACTGCAAGTTCCAAGAAACAAAAAGTGTCTTCTGCATTTAGTTCTGGCATTATCTTTGGAAGTATGGCGCCAGCGGTCATATTTCTGAAGATATCTTTGGAAGAACGGAGAGAGCGGCAGCAGGACAAGGTAGCTGCAATGGGTGCAAAAGTGTGATTTGTGGGCTATGCAGGACCACAAGGAACCTGTACCCATCATAGATGCCTACAGTAAATGCAATTTTCCCTTCAGATAGTTAATTGGCATACACCTTGCTCACTATAGATAATGCGTGTGCCTAGTGCTGCTGCTACTGGCATGGCATCTCTACAAATAGCGGACTGTCAATCTCTGTGTATGAGCAAAACAGACTTATATTCAGGGGCGTTTCTATAATGGGTGCAGGGTGTGCGATGTCCAGGGGGGCCCACACCCATAGTCTTATACTTACCTGTTCGTAGTTCTGCTCTGCAGTGCCGAGCCGGTCCTGCAGAGCAGCAGAAATCACTGGGAAAATGGCGGCGCCCATTTTCCCGGTGACTCGCGTATGCACAGTACTACTGTCCCTGAGTAAATGGTGCGGGTGCCATTTTCACGGAGACCTGCATCTGCGCAGCAGATTCTGGAACTGAGGCAGGATCTGCTACACCGCAAGTTCGCTGGAGAGAGTAGGGGGCAGCACTGAGTCTTCACACGGGCCTCCTCCTCTCTTAAAACGCCCTTGCCTATATTTTTAAGGTTTGCACTAAGGCCCTGATTCAGAGCCGAACGCTCTGACCAGAGCGCTCGCTCTGAATCAGGGCCCACCTCCATAATTATGGAGCGTCCTCCTGGACGCTCGTATAGCTGTGGGTCACCACCCACAGCATATACAAGCGTGCAGGTTGATGGTCGCGCGCGATGGTCTTGACCATCGCGACCATCGCCACTGCGAGCCGAAGCCTGCGGTTGAGTTTCTCAACCGCAAAGCCCGGAGTGATTTTGTCTCTATCAGAGCCAAAATCACTCCCACTGACATCACTAGTGATGTCAGTGGGGCTGGCTTCTGACGGTAGGCGTTCCCTTGGGAAAGCCCCCGTCTGGGAGGCACGCCCCCGGCACGCCCTGCAAAGGGGGCGTGCTGTCAATCAACATCGACAGCACGCCCCCTTTGATCAGACACAACGAGCGAAGGAAAGTCCTTCGCTCGTCGCGTCTCGCGCATGCGCACGACGGAGCTCCCTCCGTCGTGCGCATGCGCAGTGTACACCATCGACCCACTTGCGAGCGGACAGCCGCTCGCGAGTGGGTCTGAATCAGGCCCTAAGTGCAAACTATTGATTGAGAGCTGAACATCAGATGAGGTTCGTCGCAAGCAGCATGTACCCTGTACGCTGTAGCAAGCCTCGTGCTCCCATCTATCTGTCCACCGGTGAGAAATCTCACACCAGACGCACATTGACATAAATGTGCTGGGTGACATTTTACAGCAATAAAGAAGAAGGAGCTGATTTCAGTCCGTATTTTCTGATACAATCTTGTACAAATAGAATCTGCTAAATCAATTAGCGCAGTCTGTAATAATGACATAATGTTTGTGTTTCCAAAAGGTTATCTTTGCTATAATTGCAGCAATCAAGATAATTACCGGTATAGCTTCACATTTTATGGCGTTCCTTCTTAACCCTTTTCCCGAGGGAACACTAAATGTGACCTGGGCTTGGAACGTAACGCATTTAGGTATTTGAATTTGCATAGCTTGTATCTGGATGCAGAGTTCTGCATAGCTTGGACTAGTAGTTCCCCTGCTCATGGAGAGGCGTGTCAGGGGTGTTGATGTGTAAGGTATGGGAGTGAAGATGCAAGTCAACCAAGTCCCTTAGGGCTTATTAGGAATCAGATGCAGCCTTAGCTGACCCTGACCCTCACATAGAGTTAGCATACTATTTGCATTCTCACATGCTCAGAAGAGAATCAAACATGGCTGCCTTAGTTGTTTAGACAAACTCTGTTCCTGGAGAAAGTTTCCAAATGGAACTTTGTTTTCAAGCATTCTTCTCTTCTTGCAGCCTTTGCCTATTACTCCTTCACTGCCTCGCAAAAGTCGTGCATGCCAGGGGCATCACATGTGGGGTGCGGTCAGCACCTGGGTGACACCAAAGTGCAGACTCCCCCTCAGTGACAGGAGCTAGGTGCTGAACTGTAGCATCACGTACGGCTCCTGACACACTGAGTGAGCCGGCACTCGGCACAAACTTATCCTGGTGGGCAGTCCCGCATCTCCCGGACCCCCGGACTGATTAAAATGGGGGTTGGGGACGCGAGGCCATGCTCCCTACCCACGTCCTCTTTTTACTGGCACACGGATTCGCCGCACGGTCTACTATACTCTGTGGACTCAGGGCCTGATTCAGAGCCACTCGCTCTGACAGAGCGTTCGCTCTGAATCAGGGCCGGGCTTTTTTTTTTTTGGATCGTCCTCTTGGCCGCTCGCATAGCTGTGGGTGACCATCGGGCTTGCGACGAGACCCTTGTGGTAGGGTCACGTTGACGCAAGTCCCAGAGAGATTTCGGCTCTCATGGGAACGCCTCCGTTTGGGCAGCCACCCCCCCGGCCTGCCCACCAAAGGGGGCGAGCTGTCACTCAACATCGACAGCTCGCCCCCTTTGGTGCGAGACCCGGAGCGACGGATTGCACGTCGCTAGCCGGGTCTCACGCATGCGCACAACGGAGCAGGCTCCGTCGTGCCCATGCGCTGTGGGCCACCATCGACCCGGTTGCGAGCGCTCAGCGCTTGCGACCGTGTCTGAAGCAGGCCCTCAGTCCGCACCGGGTGTCACCAAGGTAAGTGACGCCACTGGTGCATGCCAGCCAAGCAAGGTCTACGATGACTGTCAAAGTCTATGGGTCAGATTTAATTAGCTATTCTGCTATAAGCTCATTTCCTCCTGCAGTAAAGCAGCGACTAACACGCGTCAACCCACAGATTCTGGGTAAAGTATCCAGAGCTATGAGGCAATGTACTTGCGGCGGCCGCAGTAAGAGCAGAAAGTTCTACTTACCGCAGATTTCTGTTCACACCTTAGGAGGGTGCAAACAGAAATCCGCAGTAAGTGCAGCCTGCAGGATTACAACGGGCGCAGTTGAATAGCCCCAACCACTGCTACAAGCCGATTCTAATTGTATCTACCCCTATGTATATAACGTGGAAATGAAACGTGAATGAGAGCAGCAAAGGAAATGTATAGTAATAAATATTTCAGTGATGGTTCTTTTTAATGCAAACATTGGTGTAAAAGCCCAGGATTGCTAACAAAGGTTACTCAGCGATTTGCTGCAGCCTATCGAGCCGGAGGCAGAACCTCACTTTCCCTGATGAGCCTTCGGAGCTGATCAGGCCTCGGGCTAATTCTCAGGGATTCTGGCAGCAGTTACTACTAAAAGCCATCGTCAGTGGGGAAAATACGTTTGTAGCTGTTACACTGTGACTGGAGATCAAACATGGGAAATGTGTGAACGTAACAGATATTAAATAGATGTGTGGACGGCTAATATAGTACAGGTGCATCCATCTAAGTGACTGATATATGAGGAGGCTCAGAAACTGTCCACCAGACACCATTGTACTGTTACAGTCTTAGCATGTGGCCATGGTCATATTGTTCAGGTACTGTACTCTGGTGACTGGATGCCGTTTAGAGAATGTATAACTTTTTGGTGTAACTTATATACTGGTGCATGCTGGGAGTTCATGTAGGACAGAGTTGCCTGTTTTAAGGGGATTGCAAGGTCAAGAGACCCGCGGCCCAGAGCCACAGTCAAGCTCACCATGGGCCTAATTCAGAGATGGACGCAAACTTGATATTTTCGCAGTTGGCCGATGTTTTAATCACTCACATGCGTAGGACTCGCACGGCGCATGTGTTCCAATGGATTACCGTTTGTTGCTTGCAGTGATGATTTATTCGCAAAGTGATTGGCAGGCAGAGACCTTGTGTGAGCTGTGACTCAAACGCAGGAGTTTTGCAACTGGTTTCGGTACGCATTGCCATTTTGAGAAACCATAGGGTTACTCAGAAGTTTGATAATCGCCTGATCTGCGCCTGATGGTAGGTCTCCCTTGGTTTCGCATAAACGCCGGTGGGTGTCTTAATACGAATCCAGTCTACTGCAACATTAGCATATTTTCGCCAAGTTGGGTACAAAGACGCAGTTGCGACACGATTTGCGTCCATCTCTGAATCAGGCCCCATATTCATAGTTTCTCCTACCTTACACCCGAACATGTAGCCTGCACACATTATTGAGATACGTGCAGGCTGCATGTTTGTATTGTTGGAAAAAAGTGTAAAAATCTGAAAAAAAAACAGCATGGGGTCCCTGCCCCCCAAAGGCATAGCCAGCCCCAGGCTCTGTGAGCCAGTCCTGGTTCAAAAAATATGGGGGACAAAATGTGTAGGGGTCCCCCGTATTTAATGAATCAGCACTGGGCTCTGTGAGTCGCTCCTGGTATTAAAAATATGAGGGGGGAGGCGTGGGGTTCACCGTATTTTTAAAACCCGCACCAGGTGCCACTAGCCAAGGTGTAATTCCGCGGCCAGAGACCCCTACACCGGGTCAAGCGACCAAAGCATTAACACCCCAAACTAGTCATCCCAGGGGAAATATACATACTTTGTTAACACAATACGGCAGAAGAAATGTTAAGCACAATTCGGATGAGAAGGGGTGTCCTGTAAGATAAATCCCTGATCCACTCATCTATTCACATTCCATACTTTCTAAAGTACTGTTCTATGATCCAGCAATAAGTGATAATGCTAAATGCTTTCTTATAATCAAGCTACAAAAAACATTCACAGATACAAAGATAGAAAGTTTCAGAACTTAGCACTAATCAGCGAGAGGCAGTCACTCTGTACTTCTGTAAGCCCATCATGTCTGTCACCATAATAATAGCCTCTGCAGGGAACATTTCAGAACCTAAAATGCATAATACCAGAGGACACCAGCTCACAGTGAGATAGACTTGAAGGTTACATACAATGTCAGACAGTGTCCCTTAGGGAATTTTAAATGTGTATTTGTGGATCTCAATGTTTCCTGATCCATGTATACCGTACTGGTGCCACCCCCTTGTACCCTGTGTGGCAGCTCCACTCGCACACAACTAAGTAACGGCCCAAAATGTATTTTTTTTTTTCTTGATACAGAACTAAATACTACTCGGGACAAATGTATTCCCACATTGTCTGCACAGAAAAGAATGCATATATTTACACCGTATGCAGAAAGTGCTCATTGTGTTGAGCACGCCTCACCTATCCGTACGCTTAGTTTGGTACTCAGCATCAGCATTAGTGCGCACATGCACAGTCGTTATTTTTTTATACAAATAATACATTTTGAAATAGGTGTATTGGTACCCCCCCTTCTGCCAACATACTCTCACTGAACGTTGCCTAGGTGAAAACGCTTTGTTACAGGCTGGTTACATCTCCTCAATGTCAAGTGGAAATGGGATTCAAATGCGTATAACTCCTCATAGACAGCTGAGCTCTGAAACATGCACAGTATGAAAATACACAAAACCTGTTAAAACAGGGACTTTTACGGTGTTAGGGCTACTACACAAATGTGCATTCCCTGCACCTCTGGCAAATGCAGTCTGAGCTGTGCTCACTGTTTGGTGATGGCAGCACACCCACAGTTCCAAATGTGGTTCATTGCACTCTTACGAGGAAAGGGCTGAGAGTACACACAGTAAATCATAGTGAATTCTGAATTAAATATTGATGCAGGACATGCTGTGTCCAGATACAGCCAGCATTCACTGCAAAAAGCTATTTCTCTGTATGTGTATTATTGTAGTCCATTTAATCATGTTTTATACTGTAATTATACTGTACGTGTAACCAGACTAGCAGGAAACTCTCCGCCATCTAGTGGTAGAGACCCATATTGCAGTAGTCATTTTTTGTTCATAAAAACCTCACAAGTCCTTCACCAAAGTAGAAATTTTTTTTTGATCAATTTCACTATCAAATACTGATTACATCACGCATGGAAATAAAATGTAAATGAAAAAAAGGTAAGCAATAAAAATTCTTAAAGTACAATAAATTAAGCTCTACAGTGTAATCCAGTTGATATAATGAAGGGTTAATCATACAATCATTACTGCGTATTTATAATTTATTTCAGCCATATGCTGAATGACCTTACCATATACTGTAGCTCTTCAGGCTTTCAGTAGCTGGCGTGTCCTATGTGTCATTGACAATGACATTGAGACTCAAGGAGAGTTATTTATAGCGCACACAGAAATGCAATTTTCAGGACAATTATAGAATATCTAAGAATAACCGTTGTATTGGTCTGTGCTGCAGTGGGGTTAGAAAGTTTGTGAACCCATTAGAATTTTCTGAATTTATGCATAAACGTGACACTGTTTCCAGCAAAGAAATGCAATGTCGGATTGTTTAGACCAATAAATTAATGGATAATTATATCCTTTTGTGTTTTGATCTATTGATTTATTTTTTTGTCTATCTTTATAGTTTAGATGAAGATATGCGAAAATTTAGAAAATTCGAAAGGATTAATAAACTATCTAGCACCACTGGGTACTTTTATTTAAAATGTCCACAAATGTAGGTCAAAAAATAATTCTCCTCTCAAGTTATTAAAAAGTGAAATAGTCTTAAGGATAAATTCATTGTTTCATAATCTTGGCATATTATAGTGAATGTGTGTTATCCACTTATGTTTTACTACATTATTTTGTCCTACACCCCATTCCAGCGAATGAATGGCAGCGTACCCAACATATGGCAGCACAGACGGCGTAATGGTTAGCATTGCTGCCTCACAGCACTAAGGTCATGGGTTAGATTCCCACCACAGCCCTAACTGTGTGGAGTTTGTATATTCTCCCTGTGCTTGCGTGGGTTTCCTCCGGGTACTCCGGTTTCCTCCCACACTCCAAGAAATATACTGGTAGATTAATTGGCTCCTACCAAAAAAAATTAACCCTAGTGTGCATGTGAATGCATGTGGTAGGGAACATAGATTGTAAGCAGGGACTGATGTGAATGGACAAATATTCTCTCTGTAAAGCGCTGCGGAATATGTGTCCGCTATATAAATAACTGGTAATAAATAAATAAATATAAAATGTGCAATATGTTCAGGCGGGCGCAGTATGATGCGACACTAACCTGTGAGTGATGTAAGAGATCATTGTGTTTTATTCTTCACACACTATTGCATAAAACACACATAGGGCGGGATGCACTAACCTCAGAAATGCCTCAAACCCCCGAACATGCAGTTTTCCATTTCTCATATGCATTAAGCCACAGAATGCTGTGCTGGGGCTTTGATGCGGTGAGCAACGCCATCTTCACATGCTTCTATTCGCAAAGCCCCACTGGCCCCCAGCAGAATGCGCGTCCTTCTGCGCATGAGTAGAAGGACGCCAGAGGGACTCAATCGCCGCGAGTCCTTTGTGATTTTCTACATGCATACCAGCTTAATTAACGCCGGCATGCATTGCGAAGAGTGGAGCGAAACGCGTCGAAAGGGGGAGCATCTCGAAAAGAAGACCATAGGCTCCTATTGGGTAACCCCACCTGAGGGTCAAAGATGCATTCCGGTGCTTTGTACATATGGGGAATGCGTTAAACCCCCCAAAAAACTGAATTTTCGGGGGTTTTACAGCATTTTCCTATTTTAACACATCTCGGCCTTAGAGAGAACTGGTAATGAGCACAATAAATTCTTATGAGCTTATCATTTTACAGCATAACATGCCTCCCACCATTCATAAATGCAAAATAGGGACAAAATGAGCCCTGATCCCCCCAAACCTCACTCATTTTCAGAAAACCCCAATTCTTTAAACAGTCATCGATTCTAAGCAGTCCCATAAGTTGGTGACAGTTGGGGAGTATGGAGTATTCATATCTTATCACAGTCATTATGCCAACCGAAAATGTATACACGAAAATGCAGGCACAAGGTACTATTACACAATATACTGTGCAAAGCTGAGTACACACCTAAAAGATATATATGCAGATGATGGTTGTTCATACACACTAAGCAACCATCATCTGGCCTGGTGTCCCGCTTTCCGGGGGTTGCGTCGCACTCCCCTCCCCGACGGCCACTGCAGCAAGTGTGTGGGTAGTCGTCTGACCGCCCATACACACTGCTCAATGTGTAGATATATCTGCCATCGGCTGTGCAAGGCAACCAACACGATAGGTCTGTGAATTACGTTGTTCACAGATATATCGTCTGTACACTCTGGCCGACGCACCCACGATATATTGGCCGTTCAATTGAACGGCCGATATATCGGTCAGTGTGTACCCAGCATTACTCTGGCTCTGCCACCGTGCACTTCTGTATGTGCTTAATTGCTCAGAGATTTAGCACATTTGACAACGTGGGGCAGGGACTGATGTGAATAGTCAAATATTCTCAGCAAAACGCAGCGGAATGTCCTAATACTA
Organism: Taudactylus pleione; assembly: GCA_031769625.1. Taxonomy (NCBI): domain Eukaryota; kingdom Metazoa; phylum Chordata; class Amphibia; order Anura; family Myobatrachidae; genus Taudactylus; species Taudactylus pleione. The sequence goes on from JAUIMM010000134.1 coordinate 9,440,147, forward strand.
CTTCACATTGGACATTTTCAACCAATGTGATGTACAGTATATACAGTATTAATATCTAATCAAACACTGCCACCTAGTGATGACTGCGTACACTTACCATTCAACCAGTCTACAAAGATGAACGTAAAATAATGAACTTGTTCCTTGAGAGAGAATTTATTTTAATTAGTACCTTAGGCAGTCTGAGTGCATTTCTTGCCTGGTTCTTGCCGGGTTATAGTACAGCTATAATGTAAAATCTTTTTTTCATTCTGTAGCAAAGACTTCCATTTAGCTGATGTCCTTTACACAGGAATTTTTAAGTGGTGAGCCAGTTATTTATCCAATGCTGTTATTTTCCTGCTCCTTTACCTTGTAATACCAAAGCACCATCTTTTTCCTTGGCACGCCATGTGTCTAATTTGACTAATTACCGTTTTGTTGCGCTAAAACAAAATACTGTATGGTCTTCTTATGGACAGAGCGTTGCTGGTCACTGTTCTCTAATATTTGCATAGCTTTTATGTGGTAATCTTATCTGGCAGAAGGTAGTTATTGACATTAAGTGGCTTCGGTGACCCCTGCACTACATTGAAAGCTCTTCCTGCTGACTTAGCATACAGCAGAGATGAGCAAGGCTGCAGTGGATTTTGAGCTAATTCAATTTCACCGTGAAACAGACAGTTTCACATAGCTGCAAAGTTCCATTGATGCAAAGTACAAGTCTTGCTGTGCAATCCCGCAATGTATTTGTACATTATATTTTCACCTCTCATGTGACCACCTGCGACTATAACTGGAGGACTGCGTCCTGGTGACAGTTGGGGAGGAACACTGGCATCTCCCGGCAAACGGCCAGGTTCACCACATGGAGAGTTTGGCATCTACACCTGAGGCGGGATGCACTAAGCATTGCACCTGTGATGCCGTACAGTCCGTCACTTATAGAAAATGCGTTTAAAATTGCAGAGGACAGCTTTCCTGGTAAGTGCTGTCCTTTGCGATAGAAGGACTTCCAGGTTTATGACCATAGGATGGCATCTGTTGAGTAACACCTTCTAAAGATGGCGTTACCCACCGGGTATATATGGATCACTCTGAAAAGGGGTTTTTCTGTAGTATAGGCTTTATTACAACCCAACATCCAGAATCTCTCCTTAACCAGAAGTGGTAGGATCAGGATTGCCCATCGAGGCACATGTCATCAGTGTTTGATGGTTTAAAGCCATCGATGGTTGGGTGCTGTGCATGCACAGAAAGAGGTCGCGTATCCTGCGACCAATGTGTGGCATTCGGCCTCCCACATAGATAGCATAGCACTTGCCATCGGTGCCACACCATCAATGGTTGCAAAACATTAATTATCAATGGCTATCCTTAAGTCAGGATCGGATTATCTGATGTGACTCAGTAGAAGTGTGTTCTCTGCAAACATGTCTGTGGCCCACTAGTCCCCAGGTGGCGTCTGACATGTGTTTGGTAGTATTTACACTATCTGTTCAATCCCACTGTGTTCTTGGTAAACGCACTGTGGGCAGAATAAAATGGAACATACTTGGAACGCTGCATACGGAGAAGGAAAGTAACGTACTGCCCTGTAGTAGGGAGTGGGGAATTCCAGACGCTAAACTTTTACTTGCTCTTGGAAATAGTTCATTGTTACATTGACCGTATGGGCTGTTTATGAAAATCTATTTTAAAACTCGCCCTTTCCATATGCTACTAAGGCGCACGTTTATTCCTCATGAGATTTCTGAAGCTTTAATCTCATCTAAGATCACAGTCTGCCCACTCCGAGGGATTTACGTCTCACTGATCCATGTGGCTTTCCAGGGATAATTACATTGTACTGGAATTCAGCTCTTTAAACTATATGACTTCCAATTCGAGTCTATTCTATTACAGTCTGGTGGTCTTGTGATTAAGTAAGTTGCTCACTACCCCATACTGAAATAATGAAACATGACTTACTCAGAGAGCTTACTGCTGAACAATACACAAGTACCTCACTGTCAGAGATATGCTTTGTACACAAGTTATTTATTGGTAGAGGTTTATCAACTGGTCACAAAGACAAATGGTATAGTAGAGATTGCAGGGCTTGTTAATTAGTACAAGTAGAATGCTTCCCATTTGATCCATAGCAACCAATCAGAATTAGTGTTCATTAGTATGAGTACACAGGACGGCTAAAAGCATATATTTGATTGGTTGCTATTGGTTACATCACATTCAGCAATCCCCTAAAGACTGTTGGAACAGCTGATAGATGCTTTGCTTCCCGGCAGTGCTAGTGCCAAAGCTACCGTTTCACCAGGCCAGTGTGGGTGCAAATGCACATACGTGACCCAGCTTGTTTTAAAAAATTCAATTAAAAGGTCTATTAAAAAGATCTGCAATTGTTGTCAGAAAGAAATGTTTTATTTCAATAATAAAGCATTGTGTCTGCTTCGTGCCCCGAGTAAAGAGATAGATCAAGTACCAACCAATCAGCTCCTAATTGTCACGTTACAGGCTGTGTTTGAAAAATGACAGGTAGGAGCTGATTGGTTGGTACACTGGGCGTACGGGTTGCGATGCATCCCGCAACTCTTCGCATGCATGCGGCGTTAATTACGCCGTTATGCATGAAATAAATCACAAAGGGCCACTCTCTTGGTAAGACCCAGAAGTCCCTCCCGGTGTCAATCTGCGCATGCGCCGAATGACACATGCACCGCGCGGGGGGGGGGGGGGTGTTGGGAGGGATCACTCCCCGAATAGAGGCCCATAAGCTTCTACATCCAAGCCCTGCAGTGCATCACATTCCGAGACTTGGTGCATATGGGAAATGCGCTCAGATGGAGTTTGACTGCATTGCTCACATTGCTTATCTCTCTCCACTTTATCTCTCACCATTTTATCTCTTTCCAAGGCTTACTTACATCTACCCCTTAGCCCAGGAACCATTATGTGCTCCTCACCTATTAGTGAGCACGGTGACACAATGTGGCCATGGGACCATATCTCAGAGGAGCTCTGTTTAGTTAGGGCTGTGTCCTTTTTGCTTCTGTGCAGCTGATCTGTTTACCACTCTAAATGCCAGCTCTTGGTAGTGGCACACACAATGCCAAGCAGGGAAGGCTGGGCTGGGTACTGCAGGAAAAAGAGTAGTTAGAAGTAAAGGGAAAGACAGAGAGACTTGTGTCTCCACTGAGACTCTGGGCCCCAGGTAATTGCTCTGTATGGAATGTTATCCTTGTCTGGGAAGTAGGCTCCTGTATTTGCCAGAACATTACAGGAACTTTAAGCACCAGTTTGTCTGCACCGTGGTGTCGAGCACCCTGTGCGACGCGGTACTAATGTTAATTAAACCATTGTAACTGTGTTGGTTTAAATAGGATGCTTTACCCATCGGGTTGGGCACGAGATGTAGGCGCTCGGGATTCCGTCATTGAGAATCCCGATGCCAGCAACCCGACAGGGTTAGGATACCAACACCTGTCAGTAAGTATCCTAACCCACCCCTAACCCTAACACTCCCTCACCGCAGCCTAAATATAACCCTCCCCCCGCAGCCTAAACAGAACCTCCCCCACCCGCAGCCTAAATCTAACTCTCCCCACCCGCAGCCTAAACCTAACCTCCCCCACCCACAGCCTAAATCTAACCCTCCCCACCCACAGCCTAAACCTAACCTCCCCCACCCACAGCCTAAATCTAACCCTCCGCACCCACAGCTTAAACCTAACGTCTCCCACCCGCAGCCTAAATCTAACCCTCCCCCCCCCGCATCCTAAACCTAACCTCCCCCACCTCCAGCCTAAATCTAACCCTCTCCCCCGCAGCCTAAACCTAACGTCTCCCACCCACAGCCTAAATCTAACCCTCCCCACCCGCAGCCTAAACCTAACCTCTCCCACCCGCAGCCTAAATCTAACCCTCTCCCCCGCAGCCTAAACCTAACGTCTCCCACCCACAGCCTAAATCTAACCCTCCCCACCAGCAGCCTAAACCTAACCTCCCCCACCTCCAGCCTAAATCTAACCCTCCCCACCCGCAGCCTAAACCTAACCTCCCCCACCTCCAGCCTAAATCTAACCCTCCCCACCCGCAGCCTAAACCTAACGTCTCCCACCCGCAGCCTAAATCTAACCCTCCCCCTCCCGCATCCTAAACCTAACCTCCCCCACCTCCAGCCTAAATCTAACCCTCCCCACCCGCAGCCTAAACCTAACGTCTCCCACCCGCAGCCTAAATCTAACCCTCCCCCCCGCATCCTAAACCTAACCTCCTCCACCCGCAGCCTAAATCTGACCCTCCCCCTAGTGCCTAATCCTAACCCTCCCCCTAACCCCACTACTTACCGTCTGGATGCCGGCAGCCGGGATGCCAACTACATTCTTACCCATCACACTACCGACAAACTGATTACCAACATTCCGAATGTCGGCAAATCATACCCATCTTGTGCCAGGAACTCAGCAGTTAACTTTGCTTTCTAGTGACATAATAGGCTGTATTCTTGTTTATACTTGTTCAGCCCAAAAAATGGCTGCCTCCACTGTGAAAGTTAAAGGTCAAAGCCAGAGAAGTATAATAATAATAATAATAATAATAGTAATAAACAAAAAAAAACAGTTTTCAGAGGACTTCCAAATTATTTAGCATCGGTCCTAAAACAATCGTACAGCTGCGGTATCGGATATATCTACAACGTTTCCTTTTTTCCCGTTCACATAAGCAGTCCCCATAGCATTCTAGGGGGACTGCAAATATGGCCAATTCACCAAGCTCCGAAAAGCTTAGCAGTTCAGCGCTGGCACCGGGGTGCTAACCCCTCAAGCTTTAGATTGCTCTAACCGATATAACCTATTTTACTCTTTGCAACTTTTTCACTGGAGAGGGATCTTCGGATCTTTCGCCGGCATGTTATACTTTCACATGTGTAGCCCGATGACCGCGCATGCCTAATAGGTAAGCCAGGTCCAAACTCTGTAGTACAGTAATAGTGTAAACTCTCAGTTTACTTTTCACTCTTTGCTGGGACGGGCAATTCATGGAAACCACTGTGCCGAAAAGAAAAATGAATAAATTGCACCGAAAATACATTGCTGGGCTAAATTATTCATAAATAGCTCCACAGACATATGCCACATTCAGAGATTAGATACCATAACATATTAAACTGCAAATACAAATAGCTTTTTGAAAAAACAACGGATGAGCTGAGCATTGAAAAATTAAATAGAAATTTCAGCTCACAAAATTCATTATGATTTGCTAATTTGCATCCAATTTCAGGTGAATAGGCAAGACTAAAATGTATGGGGCTTCATATAACTGTATCATTAGATAAAGGTAGGAAATGCAGCATAACACATAGTACTTGCCCTCTTGTGGTTAAAATAGAGTACTGCACTTCTAACATCATTCAAGTTGTGACTTAGAGCCGTATTAAATTTGAGCCGAGCCGCGATACTTTTTCGCGGCCCGGACTTTCTGCCTACTTCGCCTGTATTGTAGGCAGAAAAGTATCACGCGCGTGCCCGCTTTACCCCGTATTCAATTTGAAAGTACGCGAAAACGGGACCCGGCGAAACCTAAACAAGCGGAAAGTACTGTCAGTTTTGGGGAAATCAGCCTGACACTCCCTAAAAGATGCTTTGACATGGGGATTCCGTATATTTAACCCCGATGTGGCTTGCTGAAGGTATTTGAGCCCTCATTCAGAGGCGTTCGCAAAATGCGAGCGCTCGTTCTGAATGTGGGCGGTCGCTTGTATTTTGAAGTGCAGCCTCCTAGTCGCTAGCTAAGCTGTGGGTTACCACCCACAGCTTTAGCGACCGACCAGGTTGATGGTCGTGATGGTCAAGACCATCGCGACCATCGGGGCTTGCGACGAGACCCTAAGGTTGGGTCTCGGCAACCACAAGCCCCAGGGAGCATCCTGCTCTGATTGAGCAGGAAGCTCCCCACTGACATCACTGCTGATGTCAGTGCGGCCGCCTACAAAACGGCAGCGTTCCTTAAGGAACGCCTCCGTTTCTGAAACCACCCCCCGCCACGCCTACAAAACGGGGCAAGCTGTCGATCAACATCGACAGCCGCCCCTTTTGTAGTGAGATCTGGAGCGAGAGAATTTCTCTCTCGCTCCGGGGCTTGCGCACGTGCAGTGCGGCCGCTGCGCGTGCGCAGGGCCTAAACATCGACCCGCTTGCGAGCGCCCAGCGCTTACGAGCGGTTCTGAATGAGGTCCTTGGTGTTTTTAAACGGGCTCAATAGCTGCTAAATAGCATTTTTCTATACGTGTTGCAGAATAGTATTCAGGAGTATTTTTTCCAGAAAGTAACTTATCCCAGCAAATTTGGGATACTTGAAAATGGGGGTTAGCATATTTAAGAGTTGCTAAAGTGAAGTTGAAAAAATCATGAAAAATCCACCTGCGGCAAGAATCTGCAATCAAAAAAATACTTGGGGCATACTTGGGGACCCCCCCAGAGTCAAGTTCACTACTTTTTAAGTTTGTCCCCCAACATTTTTTTTCGCCCCCAAAATGAAAGTGATTGTTTGGGGTGTTCAAAAGTGCTTTTTAAAAAAATGTTTACACAGTTTACCTTTGGGGGACTGTCTGAAGGCTGCAGGGGGGTTCCCGCAACGTTGCACCCCAAACCCCAAAAGTGCACTTTTTTCTGTCTACTATTCATAGGCGAAACTTTTTCGCCTATTACATTGCATTGAATTTCCGCCTAGGCGGAAAGTCTTTCAAATTGAATAGCGGAGTAAAACCAAAACAGCTGAAAATGACGTAATCGGCGAAAAGTTTCCGCCAAAGACACGCGAAAACTGACTTTTTGCCTCAAATTGAATACGGCCCATAGATGCTAAAAGTACAGGTGATATTGACCAGCAAGACTGACTTACTTACCTGTTAATGGTTATAAAACTATTTTTGGTCCCATATTGGCCATAAGATATTGTACACGTTTTGCCAATTTTTTGGTGTTTGGTCTTGTTTGTGTCTAAGGGGCATATTTATTAAACACAAATTTATTGCGCAAAAGGTAAGTATCCCCTGGATGTACTACAGGGGTGCCGCGGAAGATATTGGAGCAGCCTCCATACGTTTCTATGGTGGCTACTATAATGTGAGATTTACCCCATTAGCTAACGCAATTGTAGCCCGTAGGCTACCTATCGCTAAATTTACCGGTGATAGCCACTCGTGCATGCGCTGTCTGATGTGTAGTAGGCAGTCCGGGGTCCTGCAGAACAAAGTAAAGTGATCGCTGATGTGATCACTTTACTTTACACATCGCGGGGCAGTACAGGATTACTTATTGCCGTGTATAGCGGCGACAAGAAATTCTAATTACCCAAAAATTAATAAATAGGACCTTTACTGTCTTTTCAAATATGGTAACTGTTTGCTTATTGCCAGTTACTGGATATTTGTATTGTGTTAGAAAATAAATGACCATAGGTCATTAATTAACGGCATCAGCTCACAATGACCGTCATGAGAATAACAGGTGTGGCAGCGTGAACAGGTGTTGTACTTCGCAAACTTTGGAACATGTTTTCTGGATCTCTTCACCCTGTGGCATTGGCACACGTATGATCAATAAGCCAGGGTTCAGTTTATGGGGCAATTTATAGTTTTGTGACAACTTAGTGCACAAATGGTTTATTAATAGTTCAAGCAAACAATTGATTGTTGCAAAAAGTTGTCTCAAGAGTATTAAAATATATTTTATTTTATTTTATGTGTCTTCAGTGTATTATTTTTTGACTTATATTAGTTTTTACAGAACCATGTGTAAAAAAATTTATTTTAAATGATTATTTTGTTGTGAATTTTTTTATAAGTGTAACTTTTTCAAACTAATTTGGCAGACCCTGGAAAAAAAATAAATAAAATGTTACATTTAGTGAAACTCTGCAGATTAAATATCACTTTGGTGGTCTTACAGTTAATAATGGTTTCAGCGGAAATGTATAGTGGAGGTAATGCAGAGAAACTATCACTTCCTTAAATTCTCGTCTTATGTGCGGACGCTTTGGAAGCAGCGCAATAAGGAAAGAATAGCTACCCCTTACTAATTGCAATCACCATCACTTTCTAGTCTGGTATTGGGAGAAGTGACTAAGGAGATTTATGAAGAGAGGACTACAATATCTCTTGTTCATAATGCAATCACTCTGCAGTGATTTAATGAGGTACTATGTCCTGAGATTTATGCTGTGTGGATTTAATATGCTTTATAGCAGGGTGAAAATTACTATTCTTTGTGTGATGTTACAATCCACAGTCGTATCTAACATCATAAAACAAAATGTCACAGAGCTAGGACACCTGTAACTCATCACCGCCAGGAAGGGGAGATCATTAACTTTACAATAAATTTTTATTTATTTTTTGACATTTTTTTACGTTAAATATTATTGATAGCTATCAATGCCGAAATTTCAGTTACATTCCCTGCTTTAACTATTCCGCATGCTATCACCTCTTCTTATCAGTGGATTCCTAGGCCAACTATAAAGCACAAGTTTGGGGTGACACTTAGATTTGGTCCACACTGTTATGTGATTGGTTGTTCGACAGCACCAGCTGTATTGAATGGTTACAGACAATGTAAGTAATAATGCATAGTATTAATGCTTAGAGCACAGGTTCCTAAACTCGGTCCTCAAGGCACTCTAGCAGTCCAGGTTTTAAGGATATCCATGCTTGACCACAGGTGACTTAATAAGTACCTTAGTCAAATTGATTTAACCACCTGTGCTCAACCATGGATATCTCTAAAACCTGAACTGTTGGGGAGCCTTGAGGAAGCCTTGAGGGTGTGTAGTTAGGAAGCCGGCAGTCGAAATGCCGACCGCCGGCTTCCCGACTGTCAAATCCCGGCATGGGACTAATGATAGGCATCAAAATCCCGACGCCAATCATTATCCACCTGCCGAAATCCCGACGTCTGGGATACCGAACGAAGATATGCCAGGGGGAAGGGACTTCTAAGTCATCGTAGGGGGGGGTTAGGCAACCCCCGGGAGATTTAGGGTTAGGCTAGGGGAGGGGGGGGGGAGGGTTAGGCATCCCCCCCAGGAGAGTTAGGTGGGGGGAGGGGAGGTTAGGTTTAGGCACCCCTGGGGGGAGATTAGGGTTAGGCACTAGGGAGGAGGATAGGGTTAGGCATGCCTAAGGGAGGGTTAGGGGGGGGAGGGGTAGGGATAGCCTACTTACCTCTGCTCTTGGGATCTTCACCCATCAGGCTGCCGTCGCCGGGATTTCAAACGCCGGCCGTGATACATATTGATTCCGCCTTGAGGACCGCGTTTGGGAACCTCTGACTTAGAAGCTTGCTACAGTGAGCCTTTAAAACTATTTGACAATTTAAAAAAAAAATACTGATGGCTAACATTTTTACTGACATTTTACTTACACTGTATTACAGGGGAAATGTATCATCATTAGTACCAATCGCAGTGATAAGTTCTGTCATGTTTTACAGCAATAGTGGGCTTCGTCCTTTGATAAATATGCCTCTGAATCTCTAAAGAAAATGCAGGAGTATTATTGGGAAGAAAGTACAATGAGTTGATGGAAATGGGGTTTAAAACCATTCACGGACAGCTCGGAAATTATATTATCTTTCTTACTGTACTTGTTTTTGAAAAACATTGATGAAGAGTCGTGTGCTGAGTTCTTTGTGTTAGTGCGTTGATAGCAAGGCTGGCACTCCTACTAGAAGATCTAAGGGGTGGCCTTGGGTGCCCAGGGTGTGAAGTGCCTATGGATTGTATAATAGGGCTGTCCATCGTAAGATGACTTTAATTCATTGGCTCCTGCACCATATTCTCCTGCAATGTTTGCTTAATTCATTGCCTTTTTCCTCTAGCTTCCTTCTGTGATTTTCAGTTCTATTATCCACGGCAGAGAACTGTCATTGCCCTGGCATGTGTCACTGTAGTGCTGTGCCCTCTGCATTAAATACATTACTTCACAGAGAGTACTCTTGTGTCATATCCGGTAACTTCATCTAACACCTGCCTCATCTGCCTCCAAGACTTCTCCGATGTTCCTCCACACAGCATCTTATAGGACATCTAACTGGACTATCCCAACCTTCAAGCACTCTCTTAAAATCCACCTACAAACTGTGACCTATCCCACCCACTCTGCTTCAATACTTACTCTCGCTGCATGTTCTACCATCCTCAGTCCCATATCTACCCCAAGTCCCACAAGCTCCGTCTTAGGTGAGACGCTCATTCTGAGACAGCATACAGATGTGTCCACCTACATCTTACCTCCGTACGCTACAAGTTGCGGTAAACATAACGCATGAGCAGCCTGCAAATTGATATAGGATGCACAAGAAGTGTCTGCTAATTAAAATGATATGCGGCATGCCTATATTCTGTGTGCAACTGCGGCTGTATCTGCCTGTGAAATGCTGTGACACTGTGACGTAACATTTTGCAGGCAGATACAGCCGCAGTCGCACACAGAATATAGGCATGCTGCATATCATTTTAAGCTACAGATGTGTCGACATACGTCTATCCTGTGTGCGTTACAAGTTGCGCCACGTATAACGCGGGAGCTCCGTGTGACTCGGTAGCGCCGAGCATCTTTTCATGCGACTTTTTACCTTCAAATTTCAGTAGCGCTAGGCGTGCCCCAAGGGGTATTAAAAGGAGCCAAAACCAATTTATCCTTATTGAAACAATAGTACTATATATGGGGATTTTCTTGTTATACCCTACAACAGAGTCACTATGTTTTACTCTCCTAGACTGCTTAGTGGTGGCCCAGGGTACAATACAGCATGGGGCTGCAGCCTATAGAGTATGAGAAAGTCACCTCCACCCAAAACTGCCAGTTCCTTGACATAATTGGCTGGAAAGGCTGCATATTTAGGTGTGTTCCTTTCTGCGCAGGGTGGTACAATGACCGTTCTACTCCATAAATGTGTTTTATCATTCCACCAGCTCTTGTGTCATGGTGAAGTGGTAGGAGGTTGGGGTATTGATTAGTAATTTTTAAATATATTTTTTCTATGGGGACACTATTAGACTACTGTGGCCACTTCAAGGCGTACAGTCTTCCACATTAACCCAGTCTCCACAACACATGGGGTTAGGAAAATGAAGGAGTGGCTAGAGACACCAGGCTTCCGATCTGACGATCCTGGGCTATCTGGGGCTGGTCAAGTACAGTATTAGTGGATAGGACAAACTGCCCATTTTATACAATTATTCATTGACATCATTAAATATACTACATCTACGTGAAAATGGGACTAGAGGGAGTTTATTTCCTGGAGTTGTCAGAACTGAGGACATTGAGTAGATGCTGTACTGCGAGCCTACGGGCAACTCTACACACATCAAGGTTCAGTTTTACCTCCCAAGTAGAGTAGAGGTTGTTCACCTTAGTATGCCTTGTGCAGCTCATTAAGAGACACTGGTGAATGGCCGAGTTGTTTTGCAATTAATTCCACTGTATCAGGTGTCGGCAGGGCCAAATTAACAATGGGGCAGATGGAACTACATCTCCAGGCCTCCACATAAAAATAGGCCCATCGTCACGACAGCATGATGATAACCTGCCACCAGCTGGCCACAAATCATATTTTATAATTTGACTTATTTAGGAAGACATTGGGGCTAATAATTTATGCAGTGTACACGCCCACAAGATACTAGCCACACCCACACAACACTGATCACACCTCCTCTGCTTCTCCTAACAGGCCCTTGATTATTTTCAGGCCTACGTGGCCCTTAAACCAGCTCAGGGTGTCGGGTACTTTTTATATATACCTTTTATATGCACTTTAATTTAATACTCTTTCAGGGGTATTCAATATGAAACGTTAACTTCACTGTCGAAGTTAACGTTTCATATCGGAGTTTTTACCTGCGTTAAAGTATCGGGTGGGCTCCCGCTTATACCCGTATTCAATATAAAATTAACGAAAATGGGAAACTCCGAAGTTGGATTTGCCTAAAGTTACAAATTTTTCCTTAAAAAAATTGTAAGACCCCCCTAAAGTAGTAAAAACATGGGGGAACACTATGGGTACCCCCGTTTTAGTCTTTAATTGAAAGTCGGGGATTTAAATAGCCGCAGCAGGTGTTTTTTTCCGACATTGAAGAAGTGATGCAGAAGAGCACTTAGGTTATTTTTTTCGTTTTTTTAAGTGGTCCCATCAAATTTGGGGTACATGAAAATGGGTACTAGCATATTTTGATGTCCCTAATGTAAGTTTTTAAAAATTCTGCATTTGTGCACCTGCCGCTATAAATCTATTCTAGAAAACATCTGCCGCATCCTTGCAGAATAGCCCTGAACCTATTTCCCTATTGTTAAACAATTTTTTCCCATTTTTTTTTTTACCCCAATTTTTAAATTAATTTTTTGGGGTGTCCCTATTTTTTTAAAAAACTTTTTTTTGACACAGTTCTTTTTTAAATGTCATTCCCAGGGGTGCAGGCTATTTTTTTTAAGCCTGCACCCCTAAACCCCAATTCTGCACTTTTTTTCGACACCTATTCAATGGTGAAAACTTATCCCCGTTTTTTATCAAAGACTTTTCAAAACTGCGATAAGTCTTTGAAATTGAATACGGTGTAAAAGTCAAACCTGCGATAATGATGTCAAAAGTGCGATATTAACGCAAAAACAATGTTATCGCTCCCATATTGAATACCCCTATTTGACTTCTAACACTTGATATCATCACTAAACGTTCCCTGATTCCACAGTCCCGTCTCCATCTCCGGTATTACGGGAATGTTTGTTGTCTCTTATCTAATTAGTGTTCCAAGCGTACTTAGAGCTCGTCATAAATATTATATTTATCTCTAGTCATTTTTATTTAGGTTTTAGTTCCTCTGTGGCAGTTTCTTCATCCTGCATAATATCCTGATGAAAATGATTGTTTGTTTTTTGAGTTAGTAACATTTGTCGATAACATATGGTCTGGGAGCACTCGACAAATATGAGGCTTTTAATAGTAAACAGGAGTGACGGTTTGAAAGCAGATTCTGTCACGCAGAGCGCAGAGCATTTTTCTTAACGCTCTGCAAAGAATATCTATCACTTTGCTGACATTTTCCCTGCCTGGGAGAAGGAGAGGTGATAATAATTACAGCCGAAGAAACAATGCAAATCTTATTTTATGATTATCTTGGATAAAGTTCTTCAGCAGATGTGACCTGGTGTCTAACAGCTCGTGTTATCAGTATCAGCAGCCAGAATTTAGCGGCAGTGCCGGGGGTGCCGTAATTCCAGCCGGATGGAAATAAATTAGAAACTGCAGGAATGAAGTATAATCCGAAACATTGTAATCACTTAAAAAGTCTTTTTGCAAATTCTTCAAGTTATTTTGTTTCCTGATATTTGCCGCAGTGTATAAATAACATGAGAGGTGCCAGTGGATGATTCTTGAGAACGGGAATCCAAATTTAAAGGGATAGTAGAATTATTGTGACCTATCCAGGTTTACTTTTTTAAGCAAACGCCACATCACAAAAGTCTTAAACTGTATGCGTAGTGAGTTTGAATCTGAGCTGGACACAGGGCCCTATTCAGACCCGTTCGCTAAGCTGCGGACGCACGCTATGGGCGATTATCGTGCGTTTGCGTCAAAGTACGCATGCGCAAACCAGTCACTGCGTCCGGGAATCGTGTGCTCCTAGTACACAGACTGGACGCTACTTTGAGTGACAGTGCCGTTTGTGGGCGATAACAGGGGAAGGTGCTTGTGAACGGGGGAGTGGTGCTGTGAACGCAGGCGTGTTTGGGTGTCAAAATGGCGTCTTATGGGTGTGCATAATTAGCAAAGAAGCGTCACTTGCTTGTATTTCAGCCTGCAGTGATCGCAGTGCTTGCGGTGGGGTAGGGTCAACCTCAAGGGCTGCAAGCAGCCCCGATGGCTCTCGATGGTCATGATTAATCATACACTTCCTGGAGATGACGTGTGTTAAGAAAGAAAAGTGGGCGTATTTAGACCGGCGTGCATTCACTCTGCCGTCGCTCTCTAAGATATAGAGGGCGTCCTAACACCAGACAGTGCGATTGCGGAATTTGCATACTTGGCCCCTTTTAGCTGCGAGAGAGCGCAGCTTAGCGTCCGGGTCTGAATCGACCCCACAGTTCCGTAAGCGTCTGCACCTAGCGAATTCTAGCAAACAATGCATGCACGATAGCAAACATAGATGTCTTTGTATGAGTGATCTGGCATTTCTGGGTGTTATCTGGGTGGCAATATGGCAATCGCATGGAAGAGTACCATCTCGTGGGAGTGTCATGGGAGCGTTGTGGATGTGTAGCAGTGGTACACACAGGGGGGGTTCTGAGAACCTAGAACCCCCCCCCCCCCCCACTGACTGCAATCAGAGCCCTGCCCCCTCGTGGCGTAATACCGTGACTAATGTCTGGGGGACATTTCAACAATGTTGACTACAAAACTGTCGACATTATTATTGTCAACATCCTGAATGTCTACACAGTAACTGCATCCCGTGCTCATAACACAATGAACCAAGTCAAGTCATCTCTGGACAAAGTGATCTACCACCAACTCATTGTTAACACTTATGGGATGCAAGTGTTGGCACCACTGTGCGGCTGCTCTTTTGACGTCTTGTAGAGTCCATGCCACAATGATTTTAAGTATATCCTGAAAGCATATGGAGAAAGTTTGCAGCACCATCAGAGCAAGGTCAGGATCTGCTTCCATGGACTCAGACTTTCTGGCCTCGCAGGCTGCCAGGACCCGGCCAGGTTACGGTAAGCTTCAGCTACTGCAGCCTGACCTTGGTCACAGCGCTGGGATCGCAGATGCAGCAAGGAGATCATGTCAGAGACCTTCTGCTGCATTTGCATTTTATCAAGGACGGAATTACAAAGCTGCTCGTGTGCAGCTCTGCAATCCCGTCCTCTGCTGAATCAGGAGGCCCTTAGTTCTGATTGTTACTAGTAGATCTGTTATTTTTTTTTTCTAGGATTATTGGTCCTTTAGGTTTTAATAGTCTTGTCAGCTCTACATCCCCATGTCCTGACCTAGTACAGAGTGGGGTCGGATTGTTTCCCTTCCCAGCTTTGATGGCCGAAGCAAATTTAAGCATTTATTTTGTACAGAAAGAGATGAATGCGCTGCTACCTACACCCTTGGGGTGTCCTCATTTGTTATAGAGTTCACAGCTGCCATGCCGGGAAAAATACGACCGTGTGCGTTGATCTACTGTTGATGAAATGGGTTTGCTGGCAGGCACCAGCTCTTAAACTCTATCCAGCTGATCAGACTTTGTGTCTTTCCAGAGGGGCACATTCTAACACAGAGTGCTATCCCGTGTATCCAGTCTTCCTTCTCTCACAATGAAATGATGCTCAGTCACATATAGGCTACTTGTTGGCATATGCCAGTCACACTGCTCCTTGTGCCGAAAAGTGGCATAAAAGAGGCCGTAGTTGTTATGGATGGTCAAACATCCATAACAGCTAATTAGCTAAAACAAATAGAGAAGTTTACACTTCTACATATTTATTTGCTACTATCTATGTAACCCACTGATTGCCTGGTGAGCATGGATATTTCTCCATGACACCTGTCAGTAAAAACACAGGTCAGTAACGCTGCTGGGTCATCTGTCCATCTCTAGCTACTTCTCCCTCACCTGTTACAGGTGAACAGCAAAGGAGTGTCCCATGCAGGTGTGATAACAGTACAGTACATATATAGTCCAGGTACAGCAGGCGTAGACTGAATCTACATCTTCCAACTTCACACTCCAGCACAGTTCACTGAGGGCCCGATTCAGAGACGGAGGTTAATGCGATCGCAGTTGTGTTTTCATACGCAACGCAGCTGCGAAAATATGCTAATGTCTGCAAAGATCACCTGAGCATAAAAACGCCCACTGCTGCCTTATTACCTGCGTGCGACGATGCATACCTGAGTAATTATCGGTAACATCGTCGCACACTGGCAGCTCTCCTCTCATGCTGCGTATGCACTCGCAGTGGCTAATTTTTGCATGCCCATGTAACGGCGTTTAAATGGGCAGGGACGCCTGCGTTTTTTAGACCACCACCCGGTTGCCACCCCCAAACACTGACAACCTGTCACTTATTATGCGACAAATGCCGAGAGTGCGTCTGTAATCGCAATGTGAATGCAGCGCACTTGCAGTGCGGCTCATACGCATAGAAAATGGCAAACAATCGCTCAATCTGCGTGAAAATCGCATTACCGGCCATCTCTGAATCAGACCTTTAGTTAAGATTAATACAGTTAATGGAGGATTCTGGCTTAGTGGGACTGTTCCTCTAGTGCAGTGGTGGCGAGTAATTGACAGGAAGTGACGTATGTCGGTTGTGACGGGGGGGGTCGGGCGAACGTAGGCAAGTCAGTGCGTTTCAACGCCATTGCAGGGGCTTGCATAAATTAGCCACTGCGATACCAGATGCTGCCTGAGGACTCATAGCGTGCGCAGAAGTCAGCAATTCCTGATTGAGGTCTGAACTGCCTTAACTGTGCATATGGGGTCAAAGTTACCTATTGTTTCGCTATGTTGCCCTAGTATACAGATGCAAGCTCAAGTGGGCATCCTTATGTCTGCCAGCGATCGCTATGTGAATGCAAACACTTAAATAGCATCACTGATATTAGCAACTGCGGTTTATGCGTATAAGCAGAATAGCGTTCCTTGCTGAATCAGGCCCAGGGACAGGAGAGCGTTACAGACCTCATGAGCTCTTGAGCTCACATCCTTTAATCCATGCATCACCACCAGCTTCCGGAGCCTCCCCCATGGAATTAGGGGCCTGATTCAGAGCCGGACGCTCTTTAAGAGCGCTCGCTCTGAATGAAGGCGTTTTTTGTTTTTTTTTGTAGCGGCCTCCTGGCCACTCGCTAAGCTGTGGGTGACCACCCACAGCTTTTGCGAGTGGCCAGGTGATGGTCTCAATGGTCGCGACCATCGGGGCTTGCGACAAGACCCTTGTGGTAGGGTCTCGTCCATCGCAAGCTCCAGAGAGCTTCCTGCTCTAACAGAGCAGGAAGCTCTCCACTCACATCACTGGTGATGTCAGTGGTGCCTCCCACAAACGGCAGGCGTTCCTCTGTTTGTGTAGCCCCCCCCCCCTCCCCGCCTACAAAATGGGGCGATCTGTCGATCAACATCGACAGCCGCACCTTTTGTAGTGAGTCCCGGAGGGAGAGAATTTCTCTCTCGCTCTGGGGCTTGCACATGCTCGCGTCGCGGAGTACCCCACCATCGACCCGCTTGCGAGCGCTGCCTTTGCGATCCCAGCACTGCGACGGAGGTCGCAGACTGGGATCACCATCACGACCATCGGTGGTCGATGGTCGTGATGGTGGATGGTGCCGGACGGCGGGCAGGTGAGTAAGCCTCAGCTTACTCAGGCTGGCCGGCTTGTGAGCCCCACAGACTGTGTACGTCCACACAGTACCAGGGCTGGCCACTCACGAAAAACGGGGCGGACACCAAAGTACCAGTGTAAGATAAGGGGAGTGCAATACAGACACCCTGCCCTCCTTTACTATCACCTGGAGAGGGCTATCTGGTCACTTATATTTAGTTACAGTCCAATTTATCGCAGTAATACACAAACCTGAATATATATTTCTTAGACTCCAACAATTAAAAAGTTGTTCAACTGTCACTTAGAGACAATGAGGGCAGCCATTGTATATGGTTATTCATCGGATCGCTGCTCCTGTTCTGTGACCTTTTCTGAGTTGGCTGCAAACGCAATATGCAATCAACTCTGCATAGGTAACGAATGCGCCTCCCTCCCCATTCAGCAGAAGAATCAGTCGTCAGGAGATGTGGCTTCGCTATAGTTACAGAAATGCTCCAAAACACAGTATAAAACCCATACACATTACAGCAAATGGCAAGAAAGGGTAAATAAGAGGTACCCAAGTCAGTTGGTGCCTAAGAAATGCAAAAAGAAACAAGAGGCAGATATAAAATATTTCCTTTTTTTAGGTAGTAGTAAACACACTTTATTATTTATTTATTTTTTAAAATGAGTGTTCATTACATTGTAATCTTGTTTTTAAATCAAGGACAAAGCAAGTTAACTTCATTTACATTATTGGGTGTGTTTTAAGATGCATTCGACCAATCAGACATGGACCTCAACTGTCATCATCAGATAAGATATTAACTTGCACTAGGGCAGGCCTGGCCAACCTTTGGCTCTCCAGCTGTTGAAACTACAAGTCACAGTATGCCCTGCCACAGTTTTAGCATGCCCTAATAGCAAACTGTGGCAGGGCATGCTGGGAGCTATAGTTTCACATCAACAGAAGCCACAGGTTGGCCAGGCCTGCAGTAGGGTTTTAGTACCCGCAAATCATGTTCCCCCAAACAAGCACATTTGCACTTTGTGAATGTGATTTTAACTGAAACTTGCTTCAACGAGCACTTGCCCACAAGTTTTTTGCCCACGTCTACACTCCCTCCCTCAAACTCCTGTCAAATGTACTAGGGAATTGCAGCATGTGTGTTACATATCTGTCCAATTTTAAACATCTCGTCTGGCAATGCCAACACAAAGCTATATTGTGCTTATCATATTCCAATGTAGATCATTCGCTTCACCATAATTACAAATTGAAATGCCCAAATATGAGTTACAAATATTGGTTAAACAAACCCCCAAGTTCCTTTACTGCTGATCTGCAATATCTAGCACCTACGGTATGTTAGCAGTGAGCTCCTATCCCAGACATCTGTCTCACAAAAACCAGAGAGACAATTAACACGTTTCTTGTCACAGAGTTGTAGCACATTTCTGTGTTATCTTGTCACTTTTTATTTAACCCTGACATCTTTTATTGTACAATTCCGCGCTGACTGTTACTTATTTTACTTTTCTTACAGTTGGGGGACGCAAGGAGACTTCAGTACAACGCATGCATTGCCCGCTGTTAAGGTCAAACTTTTCACTGAGAGCACTGGAGTGTTGGCTTTAGAGGACAAAGAACTTGGCA
Organism: Taudactylus pleione; assembly: GCA_031769625.1. Lineage (NCBI taxonomy): Eukaryota > Metazoa > Chordata > Amphibia > Anura > Myobatrachidae > Taudactylus > Taudactylus pleione. The sequence continues at coordinate 9,459,148 of JAUIMM010000134.1, forward strand.
GGGTGAGATCTCCCACAGACCTTATACATTCTTATTTCTGGCACCATGTAAAAATGAGTTGTGCAACTGATAACTTATGGCAGGGGTGGGGAACCTTTTTTGTGCCGTGGGCTATTTTGATATATATAAAATTATTTGCAGGCTTGGTGCAGGCCATGCCCCTCCGTGTGACGTCACATGGGGTGGGGCCACAATCGCCGGTGATTACAGCAATGCCTGGAGCATCCCCAGGATGCTCCGGGGGGCTGTAAGGGCAGCACTACTGCATAGATTTTGGCTGCAGTGTGACATTCTAGGGACCCTGCTAGCCAGATGAGGCTAGCAGAAAAAAGCTCCGAGGGCCAGACAAAATTATTCCCGGGGCCTTATAAGGCTCCCAGTTCCCCATCCCTGACTTATGGGAACAAAATGATCAAAAAAAAATAAAATACTGAAAGATAATAAATTACAAACTTACTACATTGGGAACATATCTACCAAACACTGTGGTTATATTACAGAGAATCCACCATTAATTGCAAATCCTTTATAAAATATTAAACTCAGCCCAAGATTGAAGGTAAATCTCTAAAACATTTACATTGAGTGGGTGGGATTGGTAAAAACATAACCATAGTTGTCTGTAATTTGCGCTAGTTCAACACAGACTTTTTTCAGGCATATTGGCCGTCTGTAGCTGTGAATGAGAGCAGATAGGAATGTAAAAAATAACTGCACCTTGTTCCGCTTTCATTTACTCTACAATGTTGCTATCACACCTGAAAAACATCCCTTTGATGTAGCTTTAGTGTCGTGGAGTTATAACAGTATGAGGCAGCCAGTACTTGGCTCACAATCCATTCAAAAACACCTGGTTCCTGTAATGTTCACAGAGGGGTTTGGTACATGATCTCAGGGCACAGAATGTCAGCGGTCACAATACCAACGCCGGAATCCAGACAGTTGAAATCGCGACGCCTACAGGTAAGTAAACTACACTTAACCCTAACTCACCTTTCCTGCAGCCTAACCCTCTGCTCTTGCAACCTAACCCTAATCTTCCCCACGTTTTCGCAGCCTAACCCTCCCCTCCCACAGTCTAACCCTAACCCTCCCCCTAGTGCCTAACCCCTAGCCCTAAATCTAACCCTAAAACTTACCTTCGGGATGACGGCCGCCGGGATTGTCGAGCCAGGCTTCTGACCCTTGTCAGGATTCCTGCGTCAGTATTGCGACCGCCGGCAATGTGTGCACTGGGATCTGAACTACATACCTCACAGAGGGCAGTTTCATATTTCCTTGAAGCTTGATATTTTTACCGATACTCAATTGCCTCCTATGATGGGCAGTAGCTGAGTGTCAGGCCTGGTGTTTTATAGGCGCAGAGCACCTATCACAGTAAAATGCGTAAGCTGGCACCTTGCATTGCCAAAACAGGGCATACTGTAGTTTGCCAAATTTCTTATCATATAAAATTGGTGACAGTGAGCGCAACTAACAAAACAAGTTTAATACCTTTAAAAAAAGGGAGCTCTTGCTATCTTTATGCCATTTACCAAACTTCCCACCCTCATCCATTTGAGAACAATGATATTTTTTTTTGTATTTAAAAGGCATCAGGGATACTTTTGTTGCAGGAGTTTAAAAAAAAAAAACATCACTCCCAGATTTTGGATCCCAAAAGAATTTGGGCAACTTAGAACATCTGTATGGCATACTTACCTATGCTTCTTGCCATAACACCCACACCCCCTACCTGCGCCTCCCTTCCGGTATCTCCAGGAGAGAGCATCTTTAAAATCTCTGCAACTGTGGGACTTGGGCCTATTTTAGAGGTTCTGATTTTGCCCTTTTTAAATGTTGGGTAATATAAATGTATAATTTAGCACATAAACATTCTCATACGTGTACAACAGCTTGGGAAAAAGGTAAGTGGATATTGAAGTTTACATAGAAGAACCTGGGGCACACTCAAGGAATCAGAGCAGCGTTTTCACAAACTAAGGTGTCAATTCAATTAGGCACGAGAGGCAGCAGAACTTGCCCCCTCGTATCTCGGTCTTGCCCTGGACGCAAACTTATTTGTATGCAGCCCTAAGGGGCTGTGTACAAAAAGCCCCGAGTTTGGAGCTACCGTAAGTGCGACATATAGTTGCACTTACTTGCAGGGGATAACCGCATAAATCCCACAATACAGGGGTACATATAAGGACATGAATAACACACAGCAATACATTTATTATACCCCTTTCAGACAGAGAAAAGAACCCGGTAATTTGCCGGGTCGACCCAGGTTTTTTTTCTGTCTGAAAGGGTCAACACGGGACCTAATTCCCGGTACTTCGACCCAGGTATTTACCTGGGTATTTCCCGGGTCTTACACGGGTTGGCGGCTGTCTGAAAGGTGCCGAACCGGGTTTTTCTACTCCGAGCATAGTAAGCAGCGCTTATTGGCTGAGATGGCGGTGCACGGCTGCACTTTTCATGACCTCATCTCTGTGTGCCATAAAAGCAGTCCATTTATTATGACACACTGTATATTGCAGGGATAATCTGTGTTCTGTGTGAAAGGGGTCGACCCGGGAATTTCCCGGGAATTATGTGCTGTGTTAAAGGGGGTTAGGAGCAAATTCCCGGGTCCTTCCCGGGTTGAAAGATATGGGAAAAACCCAGGTTTTAGGGATTTTTCTGTCTGAAAGTGGTATAACAAAGAATCAAAAATGTGTCATGAAAGTCCGATTGCAGGGCTTACATTCTATCGTGAGTACTGATCTTACACCTTCATTAGCTCAATTTTCTCAGTACTCTCTTGATTAAATAAACTACGGTAACTAAAATGTATAATAATAGTGCTAATAATAATAATAATAATAATAATAATCATTTTTTTTTACAGTATATATTTATTGGTATTTCTTTTTATTTTTAAACAATCTGTTACAAAATCAGCAAAAATTTGATAGCATAACTTAAAATATATAATCCACACATAACAGATACTAGGTTTACAAATAAATCCACACCCTTAACAGCAGTAATCAAAAACAAATAAGAAAACACAAATAAAAAAATAAATAAACACAAGAAAAATAAACCAATACAAATAAAGGGGGAAAAGGACTAAGAAAAAAGGAGGGGAAAGAAAAGGGGGGGCGGGGGAAGAGAGTTGGTAACTCATAGTTAGAGATGGGAAAAGTTTCTCGTAAGGAACAGCCTTTAGCAGAAAACACTTAGGTTGCAGATGACAGGGAAAAAATATCAGAGCTCAGTCAGTGGATCTTAAACATGTACGAGAAGACTTGATTTCCAACCATGGGTGCCAAGAAGAGATAACCTCCTGATACTTTTCCCGGCCCATTTGGAGGTTTTCCATGGACATATATAAGTCTATACGAGCAAACCACTCCTTAAGCGTGGGAGGGGGTGGATCGCCAGCGCACCGGGATCACAGCTTTCACGGCGCTATTAAAAAACTTTAACAGGGACTTTATGTAGTTTGAGATAGGACCAGGGAATAAATTAAGAAGCCAAAAAGAGGAGTCAGAGGGAGTATCCTCATCCACAATAGACTTAGTAATAGAAATCCAAAAGGAACGTAAAAGACTGCAGTCCCACCAAATATGCAGTGGAGAGCCTGTCTCCATGTCACACCTCCAACATTTATCCAATAGTCCAGGGTACATTTTCGCTAGTGTAAGAGGGCATCAGTACCATCGGGACATTACCTTGAATTGAGTCTCAAGCACAGAGTAACTAACAGAACTACCAAACGTGTTTTGAAAAATTTTGTTCCAAACGCAATCCTCTAAATGAAGTTGTAGGTCTCGCTCCCAATCCTTCGCGTATGGAGAGCTCCCTGAACTCCATTAGTCTTCAGACATTCGGTGAGAGCAGGCAAGCATGGTCTAATCTCTATAGAGAGAGGTGCCAAGAGGGGGGTCAGGTACTAATTACTGGGGCCTTGGTTTGTCTGAGGGGCCTGGGCCAGTTGTGGAAAAGAGAAATGCCAGGAAGCGAGGGCATTTTATTTATTTTTTTCAGTACGGGTGTGGCTTAGCCTTCTGGATCTGGGCACACCCCCCTGTATTACCCGGATGGCCCAATCTACACACAGTTGGTGCAGCTATTTTATGGCCTCAATCAATTCCTGAGAATACTGCTCATTCATTTAATAGGAACTAGTGACAGAAACATTGGCCCTCATTCAGAGCCGCTCGTTAGCGGCAGTACGCTCGTTCCGAGCGATGTTTGCACATCTGCGCATGCGTACGCTTTTTAGTACGCATGCGCGAACCAGTCAGTGCGGCCGAAAATCGTTTGTACGCTATATAGCGAGTGCCTGCTATTTTGAGTGACAGAATGAGGCGTATGTGGGTGGTAACAGGGGAAGGTGCTTGAAAATGGGGAGTGGAGATCCGAACGCAGGCGTGCTTAAAGGTCAAAACGGGCGTTTTATGGGTGTGTATATTTAAAACAGCAGCGTCAATGACCACGTCACTGGGTTATTTTATAGCCAGAACTGCTCGCAAATTTGTGGTAGCAAACACCAACCACAAGAATAGCGAGCAGTTCATACGCTGGTCGATGTACTCGATTAATCTAATAAATAGCGGACATGACGTATGGTGCGAGCGGCCAGGGGGCGTTTTTAACAAATAAACGAGCGTATGTTTTGCTCGTTCGTTCAGGCTTAGAGGTGTGAACAGACTGCAATGTGCGTACGGATCATTTGAATAGCCACCCCTTGTTTTTAAACGAACGACCGCAAATAGCGAACGGCTCTGAATGAGGGCCATTGTGCCTTAGGGATGTCAAAGGATCCTTGTGAGTTTATTTGCTGTGTTTTTGTGAATATTGGTTCCACTTATACTGCAGCCTCCACAGTGTGTAGGTGTCAGGAGCACTGTGGTGCATTACTAGTTTACAACTGTAGGGTGTATTACTAGTTTACACCAGCAGGTGACAGTATAGGGAAGTTTGAGGGCAAAAGAAAGGAAATCAGGTTTGTTTCAGATAACAGCAATATTTCTCATTGTCTTTTATACTATTTTTGTTAATTTTTAGGTGGTCCTACACCCGACACCCAACAGCCCCAAACAGTCTGAGTTGCATAAAATGACAGTGTCCAAAAACTGCCCCGACCATGATTTGAAAATCAAACTAGCTGTCCGAATGGATAAACCACAGAACATGAAGCATTGTGGGTAAGTAGTACAATCAAAACCAGAACAAAACTTATCACGTAGTTGTGAAAAACTAACATTATTAATATAATCTGAGCCAATGCCCAATTGCAATGTATAGTAAATGCCAGCCAGAATTATTGGAAAGATCTAGTTTTAAGGTAGTGCAGTTATTTCTTGTGTTATAAATGCATTGCATTATATGAATCAGCAGCTGGTGTGGGTGCAATGTCCTGTGATACTAATATCATGTGATCATTCAGGGCCAATGTACTGAGAGCTGGCAGCTTGATGATGTCACACGGTGAGCCTGCTCCTGCCAGTACATGGGGTAGTCATACTCTCATTACTACTCATGAATATTTATAGCTGTACAGATGATACTTAACACTAGCGAAACATAAAATGGTAAATATAAAGGAAACTATACAGCTGTAACATACAGTACATTTAACACAAGTTTAGTTAAATGTTTTCTGTTCAGATATTTTGTATGTTTACTGTGCTGTTGTACAGTATGTAGGTTACAGGTGCTCATCATGAACAGAATGTGGCTAAACCTGATGGAAGAAACATAACGTTCTTCAAATTAGGAATGTCCCTTTTTTCATTAGATTTAATTTAGATGATGCAAAACTGCTTGACCCTCTATGGAGTGGTATGTTGTCATTTGGTTGTTCCACCAAACATCTGGAAGCTCATGTTAAATTTACTGCAGTTGGACCATAATTGTTCACTAGGGTTCCATAAAAAAGCGTCGACAATGATTTGGGTGACACCAGAAGGTCGACATGACAAAAGGTCGACATGTTCAAAAGGTCTACACTTTTTTTTAGGGTTAGGTTTAGTGTTAGGGTTAGACACTTACCGGAGGGTTAGTGTTAGACACTAGGAAGAACAGTTAGGTTTAGGCACCAAGGGGAGGATTAGGGTGAGGGTGAAGATTAGGATTAGAAAGAAAAAAAAACATTTCTGTGTCAATCGTTTCTATGACATTTTCAACCTGTCGACCTTTTGTAACTGTCGACCTTTTGTCATGTTGACCTTTTTCCATGCCAAACTTTTGGTGTCGACCAAATTGTTGTCGATCTTTTTTATTGTTGACCTTTAGTATCACACCGGTTCCCTAAAAAAAAGATATAATACAGTTTCCTAAATCCTTTATAAATATGCTAATATTCTCATAATATGCTGCTGCCACCTGTCTGGCCATGTACTGCAAAATGTATTCTCTATTCTACTACATTCCTGTACTATTCCCTGCACATCTGCTCCAGTTATCTGCTGGAGAAAGGAGGTACATTTTACTAGATATTCCGAGCTGCAGGCATCTTGCGTTTGTGGGTGGCTCTGGATGTGTAGCAAAAATGTGTTTATTTTTCAGGGAGCATTTTACGATGTGATTAGGAGTAACCTGCTTACCAACTCAACGTAAGCCAGAATGGATTCAAATTCATTTTGCCCTTCTGTTCTTAACGTGAAATGATATTATGAAATCAATATAACTAATTTGAGACATGCTGAGCGGAAGATGATTGTGAAATCTCATGAAGCCATCGGCATCACAGGCTATTTTTATCAGTCGTTTAAATAGTTTTAATTGTGTATGCGGTCCTCTATTTTCTGTTCCAGATCAGGGAGCCAGTAAGCCAGGGATTTTGGTGGGGATATAACTAATTTCTGCAGCACGGCTGGAATAGTGGTTAACATTACTGCCTCATAGCGCTGAGGTCATGAGTTCAATTCCTGATTAAGACACTATCTGTGTGGAGTGTGTATGTTCTTTCTGTGATTGCGTGGTGAACTCCAGTTTCCTCCCACAATACAAAAGCATACTGGTAGGTTAATTGGCTTCTGACAAAAAAAAAAAAAAATTAACCTTATGGATATTATTTACTAAAGGTCGATTTTAGGTAACACAATTTTTTTATTTTTTTTAAGTATTAGCAAATGTGGGAATTCATCCAGAAACACAACATTGATATTGATCGATTTCCATCGATTTTAAATCGATTTGATTCAACCTTTAGCTAATATATCCCATAGTGTGCTATGTGTGTAAATGGCTGAAATATTCTCTGGAAATGCTGCGGAATATGGACATCATTCAGAGCCGCTCGCAAAATGCGAGTGCTCGCTGTGAATGAGGGCGGCCGCATCTAAAAAATGATCCGGCCTCCTGGCCGCTCGCTAGGTTGTGGGTTACCACCCACAGCCTTAACGAGCAACCAGGTTGATGGTCGCGATGGTCAAGACCATCGCGATCATAAGGGCTATCGATGAGACCCTTGTGGGCTCTAATAGTGATGTCAGTGGGGCCGCCCACAAACGGCAAGTGTTCGCTTGGGAACACCTCCGTTTCTGAAATCATCCCCCGCCACGCCTACAAAACGGGGCGAGCTGTCGATCAACATCGACAGACGCCCCGTTTGTAGTGAGCCCCGGAGCGAGAGAATTTCTCTCTCGCTCCGGGGTTGCGTACGCGCAGTGCGGCCGCTGCGCATGTGCAAAGCAAAACATTGACCCGCTTGCGAGTGCTCAGGCTGAATGAGACCCAATGTGCGCTATATAAATAAATGAGTTGTCAGTTGCAGTTACTTGATGTTTGAAAGTAGAAATGTGTACGGACTGTAAAGGGCAGTGATACCAGTCCCGCTGTCGCCACCTTTATCAGATGCCATGGGAAATAAACATGCATAAAGGTGCATACACACGTAACGATTTTTTGAACGATTTGTCGTTAACGACATCGTTATCGTTCAATCGTTCAAAAAATCGTTCGGTTTCTGAGTTATAATGATGAACGATAATCGTTCAAGCGCGCTCCCGTTTGTAGTTATCGTTCATCGTCCATTTCAAACTGCCCAACATAACGATTTTCATTAAGGAACATTTTTCGTTCATCGTTGTAAAAATCGTTCATTAAACTTCAAAATCGTTCACTTTTTCAAGGGAAAATCTAACAGATAATCTGACAGAAAATCGTTGGTTACAAAATCGTTACGTGTGTATGCACCTTTACTGTATATCACTGAAACTGCAACAAAACATGTTCTATATGAAATTAGGCCCTGATTCAGACCCACTCGCAAGCGGCTGTCCGCTCGCAAGTGGGTCGATGGTGTGCACTGCGCATGCGCACGACGGCGGGAGCTCCGTCGTGCCCATGCGCCAGACGCGACGAGCGAAGGACTTTCCTTCGCTCGTTGTGTCTGATCAAAGGGGGCGTGCTGTCGATGTTGATTGACAGCACGCCCCCTTTGGTGGGCGTGCCGGGGTCGTGCCTCCCAGACGGGGGCGTTCCCAAGGGAACGCCTACCGTCAGAAGCCGGCCCACTGACATCACTAGTGATGTCAGTGGGAGTGATTTTGGCTCTGATAGAGCAAAAATCACTCCGGGCCTTGCGGTTGAGAAACTCAACCGCAGGCTCCGGCTCGCAGTGGCGATGGTCGCGATGGTCAAGACCATCGCGGCCATCAACCTGCACGCTCGTATAGGCTGTGGGTGGTGACCCACAGCTATACGAGCGTCCAGGAGGACGCTCCATAATTATGGAGGACGGCCCTCATTCAGAGCGTGCGCTCTGCTCAGAGCGTCCGGCTCTGAATGAGGGCCTTAATTTGCTACATCAACTATAGTGTTTGTTAAACTAGCGAGTGAAACATGCTTACCAACTCTCTGGCAACGTTTGAGAGACTACCAAATCTCGGGGGGCTGCTTTTATGGCGTGATTCGCTCTGAGTTGCATCATGATGGCCTCGACCTCAGCTCTACAGTATCGGGAATCATGGCTTTGATAGTGCTGGGGCCACAATCGCGTTGCAACGCCCCCTGCACCTTCCACCCGGCTGCCCCCTCCTGGTGGAGCAGCCGAAATGTTGCCAAGTATGGAGTGAAATGAAAGGCACAACTTTGCTTATGTTTAGCGGAGTTTGTTAGATCATTATGTATAAATATTGCTTCAAATTGTTATTCTTACCTTAGTGACATTATTATTTCCTAATGAGTTAGATGATTTTGCTTCCTTTATCCTAGATTGTACACCTACGGACTGTGGTAAAAGATGAGGACATTTGTCTCCTTAGTGTATAAGAAAGTATTATAGGTTGATAATGAGGCTAGGGGCACAGTGATAAGTTACTCACCTGACCCATTGCTGTGCAGGAGGTAAGAGGGGTTCCAGGTTCCCAATCTTCTCTTGCAGACTGTGGAGTGGGGGTCTCATTCAGACCCACTCGCAAACGCCGATGCGCTCGAAAGCGGGTCGATGTAGAGGCCCTGCGCATACGCAGCAGCCGCACTGCGCGTGCGCAAGCCCCGGAGCGAGAGAATTTCGGGGCTTTCGATGGTGATCGACAGCTTGCACCGTTTTGTAGGCGGGGCGGGGGGGTGGCTTGCCAAACGGAGGCGTTCCCGACGGAACGCCTGCCATTTGGGGGCGGCCCCACTGACATCACTCGTGATGTCAGTGGTGAGCTTCCGGCTCTAATAGAGCCGAAATCTCACTGGGGCTTGCGGCAGACGAGACCCTACCACAAGGGTCTCGTCGCAAGCCCCGATGGTCGCAATGGTCTGGACCATCACGACTATCATCCTGGCCGCTCGTTAAAGCTGTGGGTGGTAACCCACAGCCTTGCGAGCGGCCAGGAGGCCGGATCATTTTTCAGGTGCGGCCGCCCTCATTCAGAGCGAGCGCTCGCATTTTGCGAGCGCCTCTGAATGAGGTCCTGAGTGTCAGATGCCACAGACTGATCTCTTGTGCGTGTAACATCAAACTTTGATCTATGAAGAACCTATGCCAGCTCTTGTACTGTGCTTCATAGTGACAGTGTCTAAGTCCATTTTTTACCTTTAGATTTAATTAGGGATTGCCTTATGTTAACATTAAATTGCTAGTTTCCCTCCCCAAGGAGAGAATTTGGAGCCCAATACAAACACCTGACAAAGACGAGACCCACTATTGACCTGCTCTGCTGTATTATGTACTGTGTATGAAAACTCTCCAGCTGTAATTATATTGTAATCAGACACATTTGCTAGAGTTCATTTGCACTTGTTAAATTGCTGTCTCTAATTTGTTCCCTAGGTATTTATGGGCGATCGGTAAGAACGTGTGGAAGAGGTGGAAAAAACGTTTCTTTGTCTTGGTGCAGGTAATATTCACAGTATGAGTGTCTACATGAAAATAAGATTACATACACTTTAAGCATTTATATAAAATTATAAATTACCATTGTGTGATCTGTAACATGGCTCCTGTCTAGGGGCCTGATTCAGGTTGGATCGCAAGGCTGCGGATGCATGCAACCGGTCGATGTTCGCGCTCTGCGCATCGTATGCATCGCACTGTGCGTGTGCAATCCAGCCACTGCCATCGGGTATGCGAACGCAGCGGGCACGCAGCGGCACAAAGAAATGAGTGACAGGAAGCACCATTAGGGGGTGGTCACAGGAACCCAGGCCTGTGCATGTGAACGCCGTTACAGGGGTGTGCATAATTAAGCTCCTGCGATGGCATTCGTAGCCAGAGGTCTAGATGGCGACAGGAAGTTTCGCAGTCTGTGAGTCAGTGTCAGCTCAACCACAACTGTGCATATGGGTCCGATGTTACCGATGTTTTCCCTGACTTGCGGATGTATGTAATGGGAACTGCATTTTACAGTGGTGGGTGTCTTGGTATAGTGCTGTGATTGCACTGCGATCACATTAATTTGCATATTTTTGCAGCGAACGGGTGCGTGCGATTGCAGACCTGCGATCCGTGCTGAATCAGGACCTTGGAGTAACAACCAGGACCGGCACTAGCTCTGGGCTGTGCCTAAGGTAATGCCCAACTTCTTGCCTTGGCAGGCAGGAGGTACCTCTGCTCCTCATCATAGCCCACATAACCAGACGCCACACTCCCCAGCCAATCAGAGACATGGAGGAGGAGTAGCAACATGTAAGACGCTTCTGGCTGCTTCTTCTCCATGTTGTAGCTGTCGCTGCTTGTGGGGAGCTGTTGGGGCATTTCAATCACTGAATGAGTAACATCAACAATCCAATCTTTTATCGGCCATCGGCACAATCTTTACATATCACTTAGCTCCCATGTTCTGTTGCTCTCTCTGGCTTACAGTCACCCCGCTAGGCTGTACGTAAGCTTCACATGTAGTCAGGGGCGTAGTATGCCATTAACAGCAATCAGCAAGAAAACAAGTGGGACAATGGAGTGTGGGAAGAAAAGTCAACACAGATATTTTACAATTCACCTAACAATACAGAGACCTACCTAGTGACTGCAGTACAAAACAGAGAGCATCTTAGTGACTGTCATACAATACAGAGAGCATCTTAGTGGCCACAATACAATACAGAGGGCATCTTAAAGACTGACATAAAATACAGAAAGCATCCTAGTGACCACCTTACGATACAGAGACCTACCTACTGACTGCTGTGCAATTCAGAGATCATCTCAGTGACTGTCATACAATACAGAGAGCATCTTAGTGCCTGCAATACAATACAGAGAGCATCTTAGAGACTACCATACAACACACAAAGCATCCTAGTGACCACCTTACGATACAGAGACCTACCTAATGACTGCTGTACAATTCAGAGATCATCTCAGTGACCGGTATACAATACAGAGAGCATCTTAGTGCCCGCAATACAATACAGAGAGCATCTTAGAGACTACCATACAATACACAAAGCATCCTGGTGACCACGTTAATATACAGAGACCAACATAGTCACCACTAAATTGGTAATATAGGTCCACTATAGAAAAATGTGGACTGCAGATCTTTGTATGTTTTCTGTAAGATACATGCAGCAGACACCGTTATTTGGCCTAATAAACAGCCAAAAGCCACAAGCAAATAAAATCTCACAGATATCATAATAACAAATATAAATGTAGGTGAATATCAAGTGGTAATATAAAATTATTTTATGTTTTACTATACATTTTCTCCATCCCGGTATCTTTACTGTGGTTGGGAACGGGATGCTGACGCCGAGATTGTGACTGGTGATGGGTTTCCGGCGCCGGCATTCTGAGTGCCTGCAACCCAACCGCCAGGATATAAACTATATCCCCTCTACTCAAGTAACTGGCCACCAGTCTGGTAATATTAGATTGCTAAACTATGGGGGTTAGATGCCCCATTATACAGTACCTGCTCCTGCACACAGTGTTTACACAAACTGGGTTCTTTCTTGATTACAGGGAAATTTTATTGTGATCTAAATTTCCCTTGTAACAGGGTAAAATTAACTTTTCAGCTTTGTTTTCTTTCCTGTACTTGGAATTTTGACCAGGAAATAAATGTCAAAAATAAACTGAAAAAATAATGTACTCATTTTTTTATTTAATTAAATTAAAATGTCCAGTGCATAACAATGAACATAACAACACAATTATAAATGTGTAACATATACTGTCATACCAATGCAACACATAGAAGTGTATAACCTTTTGCTAATAATATAGAGGGATGCATCAATGGATATTCCTCTATACGGCTGGTCTAGTTCATAAATTCAGAACTGAGAAGTGAATGGAATTTCTATAATTCATAAAGCAATAGTCTATTCTTTTATATTTTCAGTAAAAGATTATACACTCATTTCTGGGTTTTCACTAACAGTATATGTCATGTATTTATACTGTATATGTTTTTTTATGCATGCAGATATGTGTTGGATAATTTGGTAATGGAATATTTAATAATAAGGTTTACTTGCACCCTTCCCCCGCTTATATTTAAGTAAATCAAGCTATACTATAAATCAGAGAAACTTGTATGACATTCCCCCTTCCACCACCACTATCAAAACAAATTTCCAACTTGAATTATTAATGACAAGTCAATTTACAGGCATTAAGGCAAACCTGACACCTCCCCCGCACTCAAAACTAATTCCGCACTTTAGGTATGACAACTTACAAATGTGCCCTCATGCATCTAGCCTCAATACACCAATACTCAGGGCGAGTGAGTCGTCATGTCCCATGCGACTCGACTTGCGGCGTGCGTCTTAGTCGCAATTGGATGTGACATACCACTGCACTAATTCATTTGGTATGCGACACTTATCTGTGTGAGACTAAATCTGTATACACTGCGCAATGGAACTTGGCGTGGAAAAGCTGCGACCGCTGCCTTATAGCACTTCATATACAGAAACAGACTCAGTCGCATACAGATATACAAGTGCCGCAAATCAGATTAATCAGTGCAGTCTCGTGAAGCGGTTTGTTGCATCCGATTGCAACTAAGATGCATTTTTGGGAGAAAAAGACGCAAACCAAGTCGCACGGGGTGTGGCGCGATGAGAAGGGCTCTTTGACGCGACTGCAATCGCTGGCATCATTAGATGCCACAACTTAAGGGTGCAGGGAGCAGAGGGCAGCTAACTATGGTGCTCATTTGCTGTGCCCAAATGTAGACAGGTTGGGGATAACACAGTTATTCAGTACAGCCTGATTAGCCTATTGGTGGGTCTGGCACTGGCCTCATATTGGGGGAGATGTATTAAGCCTTGGAGAGAGATAAAGTACCAACCAATCAGTTCCTAACAGTAAGCTTACAGGCTGTGTTTGAAAAATTACAGTTAGGAGCTAATTGGTTGGTACTTTATCTCTATCCACTTTATCACTCTCCAAGGCTTGGTACATCTGCCCTATTGTGTCAATATGAAATTATTTTTATTGCCAATTTATCAAAATTTCTGTTGCCTTGACAGTGGCTCCGATTAGAGCCCACCCCAGGAATAGTAATTAGTAAAGCGATGACTCACCATGGGAAACATTTGGCATCTCTATGGGATTAATGTATGAAGCAGTGCAAAGCGTGGAGAAGTGGACCAGTGGAGCCGTTGCCTATAGCAACCTATCAGCATTGAGGAAGCATTTATCAAATACATTATATAATATAATAGGCTGATGCTGATTGATTGTTGTGGGCAACTTCTCCACACTTTTCACTGCTTGATACATCAACCCCTGAAACTCACTTTGGGGTCTGTTTGCTAAGCAGTGTTAGGAGACAAAGTGAAATGAGATAAGGTGCCAGTCAATCAGCTCCTAACTGCCATCTCACAGGTTGTGTTTGAAAAATGACAGTTGGGAGGTGATTGGCTGGTACATTATCACTTTTCACTCTGTCTCCTAACACTGCTTAGTAAATAGACCCCTAAAAGTTAATTAATCTGTGATAAATTACACTGCATCTATTTCTGTGTTCTTGGACACTACGGATCTGTTTCTTAAACCATCTTACCATACCTGATGACTGTCATTTTAAATATATACTTAATGGTGGAAATTAGAGAATTTTTCAAAACGGTTCAGCAAAATTGTCACCTAATTCCACAGTTGCATGCTTCCCAATTGTCCTGATTTTATCAGAAGAGTAACGATTGTTGGACCTCAAAAGGTTTGAGCTTATCTGAAAATAGATGCTCTCTCACCTCAAAGTGGGCTTTCTGAGGACGATTTGGTGGAGCCTATTTTGTCCTGATTCCACAGTGGCGGTTCCTGAGGCGGGGCTGCAGCGCAGTCCAATATTCAATAAGGGGAGTGATACCAACTTCCAGTGAGTCCTGGTCGGCGATGTTTAGGGTGGCAGTTGGTGTGGCTTCCCTATTAAATTTGTAGCCGGCACTGGTTATGAGCTATGCATTTGGCAGCAACATGTCATGTTTCACTGGCTATATTTGTTCTTCACTGTTCCTAGTCCTACCCAAACCACACCATACAGCAGAGTATGAGTGTGGTATTAAATGTCGGCAATCAGAATGTTGACACTGGCATAATGTCAACATTGCCAGACTGTTGTCATCCCAATTCTATTCATAGGCTACTGAATCTTATAAATGGGAATATATAAATACAGTGGGTAATGGCAGTGCAGCAAAATGGAACTTGAAGACTATCGCTGGCACTTTGTACCTCTGCAAAACAGCGCCTTGCAGACGCGTTATTAAGTCATCTTACGGAGGGGAGCTTGAAAGTTGGCAACTATGAATTGATGCCCCACTGATGCCACTAGTTCCTAGTGAATAGATAGGTGGCTGTATTTGAATGCAACTTGGTTCAGCTCACAAAATGGCCGCCACAACTGTTGTGAGGCAACAAGTACACTGTAGGCAAAAGTTATTCTGAAATTCCTGTGTTACTCATATATTCTGTAAACTAAACTAGAACCTGTTGGCATATTAGGACATGAATGAGCATACATGACTGTTTTCACCCACAATAAAATGCCTGTCCCCAAACAACTGTGGTGTCAATAATCAGGCTATAACAGTCATGTTTCTCTGTGTATCATTGAACTTGCTAAAATAAATCAGAGAACCGCCAGTATTACTGACAGAGCCTTGTCATGAGAGGCCTTATGGTGACAGGCAGAGCCTAGAGCCCCTGCTTACTGCCGCTCTCACTTTTCAAGCCCAGAAAGATAACAACATTTGTTTTTATTTGTTGTTTTGGGTGAGGGACGGCATTGAAACACCTGAGTTCTGCCCGTGACTCCTGACACAGGCAGCTGTCTGCTGGGATATAACGTATCTCTACGGCTGGATTAAGAGTTCCTGTCTGAGGGGGCTGCCCCTAGCACTTTGATCTCTCTCCCCTTCTATATATGTGGAGGTCGTAGGGCCAGAACTACTCGCCAAAACAAAGGAAAATGCAGGAAAATGTTCAGAAATCTGCAAAAGAACAATAGTAAAAAGCAAAGACATTCAGAGCTTTGTTGTGCTTTGAGGTTTGAAGTTTTGCATTTATTATGCCAACTATTAGCTACATATATAAAGCTACATGAGTTTTTTCACATGAGGGGAAAATTTACTAAGAATCGGTTTTGCTGTCGTATTGCTGTCAAAAACTAACCATCGTGTTTGAACATCAATGTCCGACGTTGATGTCCCTTGTATATTTTCTGTCTAAAACCTCATCGGTTTACCCCCAAATAGTAGTGTAATTTCTGACTACATATTATCTGCAGGTGTATCGGTTTTAAAAACATTATGGTTAGTAAATCCGGAGTTACTATTGTTGTATATGTTAAATAATTGATGGTCCATCCGATGGTACATTTCAGTCTAAGTCGGGTTTTGCCGGCAAATTTCTCTTCGATTTGCCTCTAGCAAATCTCTCGATTTCAAATCCTATGAAAATTTGCAGAAAAACCCGGACTCAACGCTTAGTAAATCTGACCCTGGAACCATGACAATGAAGTGCTTCAAACATGGGGCCTAATTCAGCAAGGATCGCTGATGCGATCGTGGAAGCAAGTGCGTATGCAGTTCTGCTGCGGAATGATGCAAATTACTGCGCTCGCAATGCCGCCGCAGGTCAACATAAAGATGCCCACTACCCATTATGCACATCCGTAATACCTTGCAAGTCTGTGAAAACATCGATACCATTGAGTACCATCGGAGCCTCACGCACAATTAAGGCAGGTCAGACCTCACTCACACACTGCTAAACTTCCTATCGTTATCTAGAGCTCAGGCTGCGTATGCCGTTGCAGGGGCTTAATTATGCACGCCCTAGTAACGGCGTTCAAACGCACTGACACACCTGCGTTCGCTCGCCCACCCCCATGTCACCCCCCACAAACGGTACTTCCTGTCAATCACTCTGCAATGGGTCTGCATACACCCTTCGATCTCACCCCCCGATCACAGTGGCTAGTTCGCGCACAGCGACGCATGCGCAGATCGCGAAACTCGTCCGACTGCGTGCGTCTTAGCACTTGCGATCCTTGCTGAATCAGGCCCATGCAGCGATCACAAGGACCAATTACATCAATGACAATTTCTTACATGTGAAGGCTGGAGAAAGTAAGCTATCCATTTGTCCAGCAGATGGCAGCAGCGACACACGGGCAGCGATCATGTAGTCTGCAGTCAGATGCAAATTGCACTTATTATTTACATTCTTGTTATTTAGAATGAGAAATGAAAAAGATGATTCACTTATACATCATTAAAAAAAATGCCTTGCTGCAGTTTTGCTGAGAAATTACGTAAATCACCATGAATTTAGAATTTTTGGATAAATTCACATACAAGAATTTCTGAAATAAATGTTGGTAAATGCTATTAAAATGTTGAATTGGCAGTTTAAATCCCCTGACATCAGTGTGATCAGGTAGCGTTGTGGGAGGCATTGTTAAACTGTGGTATTATATTAGGATTGGTACACCAATTTGAACCGAGAACATACATACGGAAAATGCTTAGCTAGATAATGGCTAGACCATATGTTAATATGACGGAATCGGGTAATAAAAGATGTGTGTGAAGCATAATTGGCTAAGCCACGCCCTTTTATGGTTTTTGGGGATTTTTTCATTATAACATTTCGCCAATTTGTACGTGTGATGATATATTTGGCCGTGGACTATGAAGCAATATGGACCGTTTCCAGGGGGTATTGCAAGCTGGGCCCCTATAGATGCAAATGATAATGCCCTGTTACTCCGCCTCACCGTCTCCCAGCCTCCCGCCAATTAACGGCTGCCGACAGCTCTCGTAGAAAGCAGGGAAAAGAGGCGTTGCTTTCGAGGCGCAAACTCGGTGCTGATTGGCTGGGAGTTGCGAGCCTGGGATCGACATGTTGGAGAAAGTAGGTGAGGGAAGAGCGACCCCTATGGCAGCAGCCTCACGTGTTGTGCCGCCTCCCTCATTATGTAATAGCTACGTCACGCAGCCAGTCGGCCAATCAGGAGCCGAACTGGGCAGAACGTAAACAGTGTCCGCACATGGCTAGGGCCCCGGGTCCATGCGAGAGCACAGACCACCAGTAGAGCGTGAGAACAGCAGCCGGCGGCGGTCACCCCTATCCTGCTTCCCCCGGGTCTCTCTGTTGGCTTTGTTCTGGTAGTTTTCTTGACATTTTCAGGTTGGCTATACTAAAGCATTTATTATGGTTTTGTCGTTTTTTGTTTTTCATAAAATTTTATACAGTTTTATTTAAAATTCTGTAATTTATTGCTGACTGAACTCTTTCGCAATAAAATTACATTAATATCTTAATTAGTCTATTGAGATATTAAAATTCAAAGAGCGTTCCGGACAAAGGGCCTGATTCAGAGCCGGACGCTATTTGCGTTCGCTCGTTCAGAAAAAAGGGGTGGCTATTCAAATGAACCGTTCGCTCTTTGCGGTCTGTTCACGCCTCTATGTCTGAACGAGCGAACAAAACTTGCGGTCGTTTTTTGGAAGACTACGCCCCCTGGCCGCTCGCATCCTACGTCATGTCCGCTATTTATTAGATTAATCGAGTACATCAACCAGTGTATGAACTGCTCGCTATTCTTGTGGTTGGTTTTTCCTACCACTATATTGCGAGCAGTTCTGACTATAAAACAACCAAGTGACGTGGTCAATGACGC
Organism: Taudactylus pleione; assembly: GCA_031769625.1. Taxonomy (NCBI): domain Eukaryota; kingdom Metazoa; phylum Chordata; class Amphibia; order Anura; family Myobatrachidae; genus Taudactylus; species Taudactylus pleione. The sequence continues at coordinate 9,477,711 of JAUIMM010000134.1, forward strand.
TGCTGTATTAATTATGCACACCCATAAAACGCCCGTTTTGACCTTTAAGCACGCCTGCGTTCTGATCTCCACTCCCCGTTTTCAAGCACCTTCCCCTGTTACCACCCACATACGCCTCATTCTGTCACTCAAAATAGCAGGCATTCGCTATATAGCGAACAAACGATTTTCGGCCGCACTGACTGGTTCGCGCATGCGTATTACGATCCGTACACATGCGCAGTTGTGCAAACATCGCTCGGAACGAACGAGCTGCCGCTTACGAGCGGCTCTGAATCAGGCCCAAAGTGACTAAGCAAATTACGTATATATATATCAGATAATATTACATAGGCATTATATCGACATTTCTCAAAAGGTGATATCATCCTTTGAATAAGTCTTTATGTTTTCTACTATAACGAATCATCTGTTTCTTAACCTATATTACAAATCGCTATTAACAAAATAAAAATACATGATCCTTTCTGGGGTTTGGTATTTTGTAGTGAAATTGGAGCTTCCGCTAATTGAGTTTGTAAAAACATTTACACCGATTCCAGCATTACAGCATAGATTATAGAATGACATTTTTATTTGTATAGATGTTATTTTTGCCGGTACAGCCACCCAGCTGTGCCGATGTTAGATAGGTTTTGTTTTGAATAACAATACCCCACCCTCTGCCCTTTAAAATTACCACTTTATGTATGTTTTTACATATGTATATAGATAAAGTGCACTGCATGACTCCTCCATTAATGGTCACATGCAGTCTTCATATTATCACATTACACCACATAGTAGTGGCCCTTATTCATGTATGACACACAGCAGTGCCCTTTTTACACAATACCCACATTTGTGCCCCTTTTACACAATGCCCACAGTAGTAGTGCCCCTTATACAATGCCCACAGCATTAGTGTCTCTTATGTAAATGCAATGCCCATTGTAGTGGTGCCCCTGATGCAGTGCCTAAAGTAGTGGCTACCCTTATGCAGTGCCCCCAGTAGTGGTAGTACCGCTTTTGCAGTAGTCCCAGTAGTGGTAGTGCCCCTTATGCAATGGTCCCAGTAGTGGTAGTGCCCCTTATGCAATGGTCCCAGTAGTGGTAGTGCCCCTTATGCAATGGTCCCAGTAGTGGTAGTGCCCCTTATGCAGTGCCCTCAGTAGTAGTGCCCCCAGTAGTGGTAGTGCCCCTTATGCAGTGCCCTCAGTAGTAGTGTCCCCAGTAGTGGTAGTGCCCCTTTTGCAATGGTCCCAGTAGTGGTAGTGCCCCTTATGCAGTGCCCTCAGTAGTAGTGCCCCCAGTAGTGGTAGTGCCCTTTATGCAGTGCCCACAGTGATAGTGCCCCTTATTCAGTGCCCCCCAATAGTGGTGCCCCTTATGCAGTGCCCTCAGTAGTAGTGCCCCCAGTAGTGGAAGTGCCCTTTATGCAGTGCCCACAGTGATAGTGCCCCTTATTCAGTGCCCCCCAATAGTGGTGCCCCTTATGCAGTGCACCTTATTCAGTGCCTCTAGCAGTGGTGCTCTTTATGCAGAGCCCACAGTAGTGGTAGTGCCCCTTGTTCAGTGCTCCCAATAGTGGTGCCCTTATGCAATGCCCCTAGTAGTGGTGTCCCATATGCCGTGCCCCTTATTCAGTGCCTCCAGTAGTTGTGCCCTTTATGCAATGCCCCTAGTAGTGGTGTCCCTTATGCCGTGCCCCTTATCCAGTGCCTCCAGTAGTGGTGCCCTTTATGCAATGCCCCTAGTAGTGGTGTCCCTTATGCCGTGACCCTTATTCAGTGCCTCCAGTAGTGGTGCCCTTTATGCAGAGCCCACAGTAGTGGTAGTGCCCCTTGTTCAGTGCCCACAGTAGTGGTAGAGCCCCTTATTCAGTGCCCACAGTAGTGGTAGTGCCCCTTCTCCAGTGCCCCCAGGAGTGGTGCCCCTTATGCAGTGCCCCCAGGTAACCCCCTAAGTAATGCCCCCTAAGTAATGGCCCCAGTTGTAGTGCCCCCTGTAATTGTGCCCCCTGAGTAATGCCCCCAGTAGTAGTGCCCCCCTAAGTAATGCCCCCTGTAGTTGTGCCCCCTAAGTAATGCCCCCAGTAGTAGTGCCCCCTAAGTAATGCACTCTGTAGTAGTGCCCCCTGAATAATGGCCCTTGTAGTTGTTCCCCCTGAGAAAAGCCCCCTGTAGTTGTGCCCCCTGAGTAATGCCCCTGAGCCCCTTATTGTGAAGCTGATACAAAAAAACTAAACCTAATACTTACCTGAAGACCCGCTCCCGCGCCCACTGCCGTCGCTTAGTCTGCCGGGCTGCTCCTCTAAACTATGGGAGACACGTCATTGTGATTACGAACGCACAGAGGAATCTATTGCAATGTGAGTGACAGGATGGCAGCGTTCAAGGGTGGTGACGGGGGGGGGGGGGTTGGTTGATCGGAAAAATGCAGGCGTGCCTGTCTGTCTGAGCTATGTTTCATGGCCGTGCATAAATTAGCTATTGTATACGCAGCATGAGAGCCCTCTGCGTGCGCGGAGACTTGCAATGTCTGCAACTGGTCAGACCTGGTGTAAATGCTGTGTGACTGCCGATGTGTGTCCATGGTACCGATGTTTACAAAGCCCATAAAAAGAGGAATAAAATGAGACCCTGCCCACCTCTCTAGCGCAATTAGGTGAGCTGCAAAAGCAATTTAATAAACTGTTACCAGCCAATTTTGTTTGTTAAAAAATTGCAGTTTTAAAGGCGTATAACTTTAAAAGAATCCACACACAAAGTAGTATAACACTGATAATACATATAAAAGATCTAAATTAATAACTGCTGCAAGTAATTTAGGGTCTAGTAAGGACCCAGGAGATCCAAAATCTCTAAAAAGTATATAATGAAAACAATAATCACTGCGCTGGTATTAATTGTTCTATATTCCAATGATTCCGCAATAATATGGTAAAAGTCTGCTCTCTATTAGGCAATCAGGAGGTTGGTTTCAGTTACACCACATGGGTTTTATTCAAACACAAACATAAATAAATACATACACATACTGTATCTCTCAATTTAAAAATTCACATACATGACAATCTCATAAGATAATTTGCATTCAATTGCATAAAGGCATATATAAAGTATAAAAAAAACTTTCTACATTGTTGTAAAAAACAGTTCTTAGGCTCTCTAAAAATCATATCATATAAGGGGCCTGATTCAGAGCCGGACGCAAATGGCCGATCGTACGTTCGGCGTACGTGCCGAAATATGTAAATTTAAGCGCTCGCACGTAATTTCGCACACACCCAAAAATCCACCCCAAAGACTACTGACCCCTCCTCTACCTAACAAGCGAGCCAAATAGCGAGCGTACATCCCCAATGTGGCCTGCAGGGAACGCACGCACAAGTACAAACCGGAAGTGGGCCTGTCAGATTCCGATTACCTGCTCGTTTATTCGGCCTACCTCCCTCAATCGTATTATGGCAATCAATATATCAATGAGCTTAATTGCTCGTCACAAGTGTTTTTATTTTTTTTTTCGTTTGTGTGCCAAAAATATCATTTAATCCAAAAATATGTGTCCAATATTAGTGGGTAACAAGGACCCCAAAAATGTACATGACAATGCACATGATTTGTTTACAAATGTGTTTGGCAAATAAAACCTACAAATTGTTCTCAACTGTATTGTGACATTAATTGACAATTGTTTTATAGTTAATTCTGGCCCACAAGTGAAAAACGAAATCGGAGTTTGGGACTTTAAAAAAATCAAGGGTTAAAACAAAATGTTACTTTAAAAAACACTTTGGAATAAATGTTAAAAAAAAAAAAAAACAAGCTGGTTTTCAATCCAAAGTTGATTGTTTATCTGACAAGCCGTGATAAATCGATGAAACATCGTGGAGGCCCGGGCAAAAGGACAAGGCCATCGCCATTGTGGTCGAGTAATCCAGACCCTAAGCTGTGCGAGCAGTTTGAACGGAAAGAGGATCAGCCAGTGACGTATGAGTTGGTACGAACACATTGGACGTTCGCATGAGCTAATTTATGTACGCCCCAAAAACGCCTCGCCACGCCTGCGTTTTTCCATCTCCACCCCCGTCACCGCCCAAAAACGGCCTGTTCTGTCAATCACATTTGACATGTCACTTCCTGTTCGCAATTTGCCGAACGAGTGAAAAAAAACTCGCAATCTGCCGTACGCACATGCGCAGTGTTACACCGGCGCATGCGCGGTGTCACAACGTCGGAACGCAACGAGCGTACTGCTGTTAACGAGCGGCTCTGAATGAGGGCCAAGGTCTTTAGGTGCATACACACACAACGATTTTTTTGACCGATTATCGTTAAACAATACCGTTTAACGATAATCGTTTGTAAAAATCGTTCACTTTCTGAGTCAAACGATGAACGATTTTCGTTCATGCGCTTTCACGTTTGTGGTTTGTAGTTCAGTCAGACTTGTCAACTCAACGATTTTCAGTAAGGGAATATGCAAAAATCGTTTGTAGTTCTAAAAAATCGTTCATTACATTTAAATGAACATAGTAAATGAACAACTTTAGTAAACGATTTTAGTTCATTTTTTCAAGGGAGAAAATCGTTTACTAAAATCGTTCATTAAATAAATCGTTGTGTGTGTATGCAGCTTTAGTAATTAGTAGCAAGTCTGCAATGTGATTGTTATGGTGCATACACACAGTCAGACTTCTGATCGGTACGATAACGATCGTTGTCTGATCGTCCTGCATGTGCTGGATGTTCGATATCCAGCACATGCACCAACCCCCCAATGACTATAGCAACCCGCGATTAACGATCGCGCGTCCCTATATCGACCAGGTTGGCCTGCATGCACGGGCGATGGTCGATATGGATATCGAACATCCGTCCCCGCGCATCGACCGTCGTTTGGTCATTTGAAGGAGCCAGAAACTGGTCGATTTGAATGATAACGATATGATCGATATTGTTATCATACAAGTCGACCAGGGAAATCTGACCGTGTGTGTGCACCATTAGTGTGTCAGGTTTAAATTAAAAGCAAATAGCAGAAATATTGCTTTTTAATTTCATCAAGCAGGTCTGGCAACCCGGGCAGTTAGTATGAAGTTATTGATAGATAGTCTGTATGACCTGTTGAGAGATCTACTCTAGACTCTTTTCTAAGCATCAACCATGTTGCCACAAATTTCATCTTATCCTCTTTCATCCTCCATCTCCCCCTCTCTCTAGTTACCTGCCCTCAGCTCCCCTGTATCATTTGTTTATCTCCCAGACACTTAAGTATGTAAGCTCCTATGAGCAGGGCCCTCCTCCCTCCTGTAGTGCAGCATGGCTTTTAAAAAAAAAAAAAAAATCTATTTTTTTCTCTGTCTCCACCGCCCTCTCTCCTCTCCCTCCGCCCCTCTCATTTTCTCTCACCCTCACCTACACTCCCTCCCTTTTCTCCATTACTCACCACAACACTTTCTCCCCACCTCTCCTTCGCCCTTCCCCACTGTCTCTATCACTGCCCCCTCTCTCCTGTACATCACTGATGAGAGGAGTCAAAGGTCATACCAACTGCCTTTACATTACAGTGAGGTGACATCATTTTTATCAGCAGCCAGTTTTATTACATAGATCCATCCACCTGTTAGGACGACTATCTTTTGCTACAGGGGGAGTGCAGGTAGCCATTGAAGATGATGATGATGATGACGTGGCATAAAATAGGTGCATACGCTGTCTATGCCGAGGCTCGACAAATAACAAGATGTGTTTGGATCTGCACTTGAGCAGAAATACATTGTTATTTTTTTATTTTTTTTTAGTACTTTACCCCAATTTTGCCTCTGACTATTCATCAGCCCCATAATTAAATTCATGGTCAAAAGCTCATGGAAGTTACAGTGTGCTGCACTGACAATGTGGCACTAATACAGAATCTGATTATTGCATACTGGTAGTTTTTATGGGATGCAGTCGGTATTGCAGCGTGCGGGGCGCCGACAGTCTGAATGCCAGTGCAGAAATTCCGACAGGTCATTATCCCGACACCAATATCCCGAAGGTAAGTATCGGGGAGTTAGGGGGAGGTTAGGTTGTGGGTTAGCGTTAGGCAAAAGGGGGAGGGTTAGGGTGAGGCACCGGGGAGGGGGTGTTAGGTTTAGGGTGCAGGGAGGGGGAGGTTAGGTTTAGGCACTAGTGGGTAGGGTTAGTGTAGGGGCAGGGCCGGCCCTTGCCCAAATTTTTTGGTAAGAGAGTATATTTTTTGGTGCCCCCCTATGCAGTGCCCCTGGTAGTGGTCCCCCTTGTGCAGTGCCCCTTGTGCCCCCAGTAGTAAGCCCCTAATATAGTGCCTCCAGTAGCAGTCCCCCTATGTTGTGCCCCCAGTAGTTGTACCCCCTATATAGTGCCCCCAGTAGTGGTCCCCCCTGTGCAGTGCCCCTTGTGTCCCCAGTAGTAAGCCCCTTATATAGTGCCCCCAGTAGTAGTCCCACCATGCAGTGCCCCCCAAACAGTGGCCCCAGTTGTAGTTCCCCCCCTATGCAGTACCCCCAGTATTGCCCTTTATATAGTGCCCCCAGTAGTGGTCCCCCCTTGTAGTGCCTCTAGTAGTAGTCTCCACTCTTGTAGTGCCCCTAGTAGTAGTCCCCCCTTGTAGTAGTTCTCCCAGTGGAGGTTCCCCCCCTATGCAGTGCCCCCAGTAGTAGTCCCCCCCTTGTAGTGCCCCCAGTAGTAGCAGTCCCCCCTTGTAGTGCCCCCAGTAGTAGTCCCCCCTTGTAGTGCACCCAGTAGTAGTCCCCCTTTGTAGTGCCCCAGTAGTAATCCCCCCTTGTAGTGCCCCCAGTAGTAGTCCCCGCTTGTGGTGCTCCCAGTAGTAGCCCCCCCTTGTAGTGTTCCCAGTAGTAAACGCAGTAGTGACACACGTAATAAAAATAAAACACTTACCTGAAACCCCGCTCCTGCTCCTGCCTCCGCTATCAGCTCCTCCGTCCGTCCTCCCGGGCCGGGCTGCTTTGCATTATGGGAGAGACGTCATGACGTCTCTCCCATTACCCACTGCGAGAGCCGGAAGATGCCCAGCTCCGGCAGTGGGAGCAGCAGCCGATGAGAGTCTGTCTGACAGCTGCTAAAGCAAACACACAGCTGTGTTACAGAGACACAGTCTGCCCACGGCCCGCATGGTACGCAGCTGAGGCGCCCTCCACTATGTGGCGCCCTACTCAGCTGCGTACCATACGTAATGGGAGAACCGGCCCTGGGTAGGGGTTAGAAAAACACTTACCTGTGTTCCCTATAGGTGTCGGGATTCTGACCTGTGGCATCCCAACAGCCGGGATTTCATACAGAACCTATTTTTATATGTCAGAAAGAGAAATACAGCCCCTGTTTAAGTTACTTTACAAAGGCTGGCCGGCTTGTGAGGTCAGGAGACTGCGTCCGTGGACTTAGATCCTGGCCTTGCCACTCCCGGAAAACGGGGGCGTCACACCCCACTTCCGAGAACGACGGGAGCCCCCGCTGTCAATCAGGCAGAGGCATAGCAGGGACTGCGTGCGATCATGTAGAACCCGTCCCGCGCATGTGCAGATTCCAGATAAACGGGAATTTGTGTTAAAAATTGCACTTACATGTAATGCTGAATCAGACATCCCAAATTGTGACACTATTATGTATTATAAGCATGCCATTCATTTATTGTGGCTTATAGGGTCAAGAAATAATTGCACTTCCTAATAGGACCAGTATGATAATGGGGATGTAGTTATGAGATCGGCGTCCTTCTCAATCCCGACATCTGAATCCCAGCAAGGGATTTAATATAGGCTTCGAAACACTGATGCCTATCTGAATCCTTATCCGGAACACCAAGGACGCCAGCCCGAATGAAGGTAAGTCCGGGGCACCCTTAGCCCCGGGGGGGGGGGGGTGTTAGGATTAGGGAGTCTAGTGGGGTTAGAGTTAGGTTTGGGGGGGGAGTAGATTAGGGTTAGGCACCCCTAGGGGGGAGGGTTAGGCACCCCCCCCGGAAGGGTTAGATTTAGGGAGCGGTAAGAGGGGGTTAGGGGGTTAGGCACCACTAAGGAAGGGTTAGGGGGGTGGGCAAGGGAGGATTAGGGTACTCACCTGCCCCAGTCGGGATCTTCATCCTGTCGGGCATCCACTGTCGGGATTGGAACCGGCGGTATTTCAATCCCATTCCTGATAATGGAGATGAGGGCTTCATGTTGTAACATATCCCAGAGCCTGGTGGGGTGGATCCAGAGTCTGTTGCTCCAAATGCAGACACAAGTTATGTTCACTTGAAAAGCCAGAATTGTGTGTAAATGCAAAATCAGCAACTATCAGGAGATATGTGCAGGTAATCGTAGTATATTCATTCTGCTTACACCAACCATACATCACATACACTTACTTACACCTATGAATTAAGCCATTTGTTTTGTTAGCGCAATACGCATTCACTATTAGACATCAATAAAACTACAGATACTTCTCTACTATATCAGAGACAGCTTCTCAACAGGAAAAATAAAAAACTTGATTAAACATGCATACTATATGCCCAAGTGAGAAGTAAGCACCAGAATGCATCAGCAGTGCATTACATACATCGGGAGGGGTCAGTCAGGTCGGCACTGCGAGTGGTTGAGGGTCAGTGGGCGGTGCTGGGAGCCGTGAAAGTGGCCACGCCCCTAGCTCTACAGTGCCGCAGTTAATGGGAGAGGTGCCATGCTGACAAGATTCAGCGCGAATCGCATCACCAGCCGCCTGGACCAGCTATTTAAATCGGGAAGTGGTAAGCAAATCTGCATAGGCGCCTATGTGTGATCCCACTTCTTTTCTCTTTGTTATTTTTTCAATTTCATGCAGAATCTGTTACGCTCTGATGGGATTCTGCATCATGGCCATAGGGTCCAGACATTTCCCAGCTACAGGCAGCGTCTGCCGTCTGCCATTTTCATATTCCATGTAATTTGCAATTCTTATAACAAGCTTTAGAAAAAAAACATATATAAACTTTTTTGCGAAACTGTGACAAAAAAACTCATCTTCCTCAATTTTCAATATTATGAGCAGTGTAACATCGCCCCAATTTTATATCAGAGAGCAGTGACTGTCTGTGGATTACATTTATGCTCACTAGCAAGGCTTTAATTGGATGATTCTTTTGGGGCAGCACCCATTGCTTGCATACAGCTTAAGACATCAGGTGCTAAAAGGTGCAAAATCTATTTTCTGATTGTACCCCTGATGAAGTCCCATTCAAGGGACGAAACGCGTAGGGTTAAAGGTGTCGTACCCTTCTGTCCTAGGTCAGGTTTCCACCAATGAGCTCACACCCTTTGGGGTGATTGGTGGTTTACATCTACCTTACCAAGACATTGGCTATCTGACACTACGGTATTCTGATGTAAGAAATTGTTTCTAATTATTTTTAATAAACAAAAGATAAATTCTTGTATTCTTGTTCTAATACTTAGGCCTATCGGTCTTCTTTTTTGATTGACATTTTGGTGTGAGGGTATAATTCAGGACATTCCCTCCCATCGTAACAGTTTCTCCACATCATATGAAGAAAAGTCTAATTAATAATTTTCCTGGACTGCTTTGATTCTCCCCAAATTGGAACAAGCACAATTATTTCTTATAAAGATATGGACTGTTCTAAAATTTTATATTGCAGATTAGTGCCCTCGGGTTCTTTAATTCATTTGTGTATTATTTGTTAGGTTCCTGCTGACAGGGGTCCTGCTTTGAGGTGCTGCTAGAATTGACCTTGGCGCAAAATAAGGGTTTTGTGTGTGTGTATATATATATATATATATATATATAAAACAAACACAATAGGCTCCCATTCCTCAATGAACTAAACAATTTGCCCTGGTGCCATCTAGGGTGTGGAAACACCTGTAAATATCATGCAGGAAGAGAGAGGTACTCACGGGTCTTGAAAATGAAGAATGAAACACCGACTTGTAATGTTCAACGTTTCAGTCACCTAAGACCTTTATCAAGAACAACCAAAGTGAAAAAACAAACGTACCTTTATACAGAACAATCTCTAAGTGGATGAGACGGCACAGCCTCCGTCTGTCTCCTGGTTGATGACGTCACAAGCGTGCGTCCAGCGCAATGCTGTGTGCGATGACGTCAGGCGTCAGTAGCGCTCCCCGCTGCGTGTTGACTTCAGTACCCGGGTGTCAGACTCCGGGTCCCATATGGCAATGTGCGGCTATACATACTGGTTAAACAAACAAACAAACAATCATATTCCATCACTTGATACCGAGCTAATAAACCGCCCACAGATAGACACCTGCACATGTGACATAACCTTATGATGACAAGAACATTGTGGTACAAAAACAATACCCAAATAAAAAGACACCAACATAGTGATAGGTTATAAGTTAATGCCTGTAAAGAAGTAGAAACACAGACATGGTGATATGACATATAGGGTAACCTCAAGTATGGTTAATATATCACTACAGCTGAGGTAGATATGGTGTATAAAGGTACGTTTGTTTTTCCACTGTGGTTGTTCTTGATAAAAGTCTTAGGTGACTGAAAAGTTGAATATTACAACCTAGTTAGTGTCTCATTCTTCATTTCCAAGACCCGTGAGTGCCTCTCTGTTCCTGCATGATATATATATATATAATATATATATATATATAGAGGCAAAAGTTAGGTCGCACTCAAAACTTATGCAGGAGTGCACGGATCACAGAATTTGTAGCAATAAGCCCTATGTAGGGCAAAAATCCAGCACACCTCTTGTAAAGAATAACATGAAAAAATATTTAATATTTAAAAATCACCATCAGGGTATATTAGCAAGCCATAAAGCAATAAAATATCAGGTAATACTCAGCACATCTTGGAAATGTATTGCCTCCATAGGGCCCGGGGAGACACGCTCTCGGGCTTGCTAATATACCCTGATGGTGATTTTTAAATATTAAATATTTTTTCATGTTATTCTTTACAAGAGGTGTGCTGGATTTTTGCCCTACATAGGGCTTATTGCTATATATATATATATATATATATATATATATATATATATATATATACATATAAATAAAAATATTTTTTTTACACATTTTTGCTAAATCCTGTAAAAACCCTAAAGGGGCCTATCCATTAGTAGATGTATTTCTGAGCGATGAAAGACAAAAGATATCCCTTGAAAATTCCGGTGGCTGTGCTGAACGATATCTGTCATGTACATGACAGATTTTGGCAAACGACGAACGATATCGCATGACATCATTCAGGGAGTGGATTTTTTTCTCTGCAGCACTCCGTAGCTGCTGCTAATATCTTTCGTCATTTACCGCATATAAACTGCACGATATTGCTAATATCGTACAGCTATATGCGATAATTGACCAACATGTTGGAGAGATGATAGATGCGATTTATCGGCCGCGGGAGTGAGCATCTGTCATCGTTCAGGGCCTGTCCATTAGCAGATATAAAGAACGATTGAACGATATATCGCTCAATCGTTTAATTTTATCTGCTAATGGATAGGCCCCTTGTCACGTAAGTTGCTGTCCTGTAAACATTACTGTCTTGCTGAAATTGTTGCCGTTGTCCACCACTAGAGGGAGTATTGTACTACATGTACAGCATTGTTTCAGCTTATAAAATGAGAATACTTTACATATCATGTCCAAATAATATGTCACAGCTTCTCACTAATTATTAGACGCGGGTGTTGTACTGTATTTCAAGGGTCAGAATCCCGAACGTCTAACGTAATATCCCTCATTTCGTCTGAGAGAGGAATTTGCATTTCCTTTCCCAAAAACCTCATAAGACGCATCGGCCTAAGTATTTTAAACAAATCACCAAATATGAAGTTTATTCCAGAGGTCAAAAAAATGTCTAAACAAATAAAAGGAAGCAAGGGATGCGGGATGTGACACAACCTTAACAAAGTCATTGGAAATAATTTGACAGTAAATTTCCCTGTAAGTTTCTAGCCTGCAGCTTGGAGAATCCTCTGCTTTCTAACAGTCTCCTTCCAGATTTTAAAATGCTAAATTCAAGCTGGGGTTTGATGCCGCCTGGCTTCCTCCCGGAGGACATTCTAGAGCCTGACACAGTACCCTGAAGCCGACAGGGCTACCGTCATCTCCCTGACATTGAATGTATCGTGTCAGGGAAATGGTAACACAGGAGCGAAAGCTGCCATTTACAGCGCCAAAGACGACGGCGGCGGGGATCTTTTGGATTTGCCTTGATATGACTGGCACCTAGCAGTTAATCCGGCATTCTTTGTGACAAGGTGTCACTCTTCAGCTTGTCTCGTATAAGTGACGAGCACTCAGAGCTTCTCGTGGTTATGTCTGCAAAAAAGAGATGTCAGATTTGTTTGGAAAATAAATTATTTTCTTCAAACTTAAAATAAATAGAATCAAACAATTCTGGTTCTATTTTTTTCTTGACAATGAGTTATATTGCTGTAATATTGGAGATTTACCACTCAAGCTACCACCCCCAGATGCACAGCGCTGACTGAGGCTTGGGGTAATGGCTGTGTCCGGATAACAAGACGTGTACAATGAATTGTCGCTATAGGATGGAGGGCAGCACTGGATACTGAGAAACCCATGGTAGTACAGGCCGGGGGTTGGTGAGTAGGGATCTGAGTTAAGGTTTGCGTTACAGAAGTAGTGCAGTCATTTAGAACGCTTATAAGATGAGGGGATGAGAGGTCAACTAATGGCAAGTGCTATATACTAGTATTTAGTAGTGTGTCTGTATGTGTGTGTTCCTCGTATATCACTTCCCACTTAACCCCATGCTTTACATTAAGTAAAACTCCAGCTTTCGTGAAGAGAGAATGCCAGGCTTGGGGCATATACTGCAGTATCTTATGTCATGGTTTACCATTGGTTGTCAGGGTATTCCTTCTACAGCACACAGGACTCTCTTCAGGAATTCAGGGCTGATGGGGAAGGGTTAAGGGAGAGGAAGGATGGGAGACAGATGCCTATGACATCTTGTAGTTGACCTTTAACGCTGAGGGGGTCTATATTTACTAAGCAGTGTTAGGAGACAGAGTGAAAAGTGATAAGGTGCAAGCCAATTCGCTCCTAACTGTCATCACACAGGCTGTGTTTGAAAAATGACAGCTGGGAGCTGATTGGCTGGCACCTTATCATTTTTCACTCTGCCTCCTAACACTGCTTAGTAAATAGACCCCGGAAGCTCAAAGTGAACGATTTAATTAGGGGCGAGCTGGTACATATAGGAGCCGTGGACTCACTGATTTTTATTTGTAGCACGAAATTTTTGTCAAGTTTGTGCCTCATGCTTTAGTGATGTTATGATTATTATTATTATTATTATTATTATCCTTTATATGGTGCCACATGTGGTCCGCCTTACAAAGTACAGAAACAGTATGAACAAAAGAACAGAACATGGGCAAGGACATGGTTTATTAACATTGCTGCATCAGCAGTCATAATACCGAAATGCATGGCAGGGCGGCAGAACTCAAGGGATAGGTGCCGATGAGGGCAGTGGGGAGGAGATGATGGTATTAATGCAGGAGGAGGGTCCTGCTTGTGAGAGCTTACAGTCTAAAGAGGAGGGACAGACCAGGGGGACACAGAGGGGAGAGATGAGCATGAAGCAGTGGGTTAGGATAAGAGCTGCCATGCTTTAATAAAGAAGTGGGTCTAGAGAGCCCGTTTGAAGTTTGGTAGAGAGGTGGAGAATCTGATAGGGAGACGGAGAAAGCTCCAGTGGTAGGGAGCAGCACTGGCAAAGTCTTGGAGTCAGGAGTGAGAGGAAATCAGTTGGGAGGGAGAGGCGGCGTGCATTTGTGGAGCAACGTGGGCGGACCGGAGTGTGAAGGGAGAAAAGGTCAGAGATGTAACTGGGAGAGGATTTAGGTGAGAACTTTGTAAGTGAGTGTGAGAAGTTTGGATTGGGTTCTGAAGGAGAAAAGGAGCCAGTTTAGGGCTTGAAGGAGAGGGAAGAGGAAGAAGACCCGGGCAGTAGAGAGATGGTAGTCAGGGAGGCCAGATAAGAGAAGGTTACAGTAGACCAGTCAGGCCTCATTTATCAACGAGTGTTATCACTCACAACCAGTGATAAAACTCGCTGCATATGATACATGGTGCTCCAGCCAATCAGCTCCCAACTGTCGTTTTTTAAACAGATGACAGTTGGGAGCTGATTGGCTGGAGCACCATTATCATACGCAATGAGTTTTATCGTTGATAAATGAGGCCCTCAAGAAGACAAATGAGTGGATGAGGGTCTTAGTTGCCTTCAGGATGAGAAAGGGTCTGACCAGGAGATATTTCTCAGATGGAAACGGCAAGTCTGCGAGAGGTACTGAATGTGTGGTTTGAAGCAGAGGAAGGAGTCAAAAATAACTCCAAGACAGAACACTTGCGGGCTAGAGGAGATGGTGGTGCTGTCAATAGTTAATGAAATTGTGGGAGGTTCAGTTATGCGGGAGGGTGGGAAGATCATAAGATCAGTCCAGATGTACTAATCTAGGAAAAGTGATAACCTGGAGAGTGATAAACCACCAGCCAATCAGCTCCCAACTGTCATTTTTCAAACACAGCCTGTAACATGACAGTTAGGAGCTGAGTGGCTGGTTGTTTATCACTTTCCAGGTTATCACTTTTCAGAGCTTAGTACATCTCCGTAAAGTATATAGAAATCGCTGGGACATCCAGGAGAGGATGGCAGAGACGGTTGGAGGTACGAGTGAGGAGAGAGGGAGAAATGTAAGTAGTAACTAGTGAGCTCATATAGGCCTTAATTCACATTTTTGGGGTGAAAATGTAGAAAGTGTTTTAAAATGGGGCTAAAGCACTGGGATGTGTATTTTGGGGTGCTGTATGGATGGGACAGGTGTTTTTAGGATTGCAGGAGGCTGCAGCAGGTGTATTTAAAAAAAAAAAACATTATTCTGCACTTTACAAACCCCAAAATATACTAGTACCCATTTACATGTACCCCCAATTTAACTACAGCAATTATTTTTCATAAAAGACATTGCTAAATATAATTTCCCCACACATGCAAATATGCACATAACAGCCCTTTGACTCAAAATAAGATCCCTAATTACTTTTATTAGGGTTATTAATACACTTCTATATTGATTCCCCGGGTGAGTTAGGCTTTATTGGGGGTACAGAATGATTTCCCCCAAAAATGACCTTTTCACCAGTTCTGCTATTCGCTGCATTTACCCATATGCGTTTTCACCTGTTCTACAATTGAATAGGGCGAAAAGCGGGTGCGCGCATTGAGTAAGCAGGCGAAAACTTCACCTCAAAACACGCGAATGAGGCGAAAACATTGCGCTTTTCGCCGATCTCGGCTTTTCGCGGCTAATTGAATCCGGCCCATGGTGAGTATTGGCACATAAAAAAAATTAATTTGATACACAACTCTCCTCATACTTGAAATAAGCAATATTAACCCTTGTATTGCCAGTTTGTTTTGACACTTTGACTGTACATCCCTCTGATATGTGAATCCCTCTTTTGCATGTGTTGAAGGCTTTGCTGTCAGAGTAACCTTGGGCTGTGTTCTATGTGATCTGCAGGTTAGCCAGTACACATTCGCTATGTGCAGTTATCGAGAGAAAAAAGCAGAACCACAGGAACTCCTACAACTTGATGGGTACACAGTGGATTACACAGATCCACAGCCAGGTAAGTGTACGGTGCGGGACTACCCAGGGAAGGCAATAAGCAGGGAAGGCATTATTTAGCTAGTGTCCTATGAGCTCTCTGTTACTCAGCCAAACAGTGTAACATGAAGGGAGTTCATGGTAAAAGTGTATTTAATATTGTAAAAATAAAATAACAGTAAAAACCACAGGTAAATAGCTATGGTATTGGTATACTTCCCAAATGTGCCTATTTAGGTGGGACAGTCCTAGTTCCAGGGGTCTGATGCAGCATCCAGTCCATGGGTGTTGAGAGGTGGGCAGTCGAATACTAATTACCCAGGCCCTGGCTTAACGGGTGGGCCTGGCAGGGGCCCGGCCCAGATGTGAAAGCGGAATAATGCCTCCTCCTCGGCGCGAGGCGATGCTATACAGTGGCATGCACAGTAGTTTTTATCCATTTTTATGGCTATGTCCCCAGGACACTTCCCCATCACTTGGGCCTGTCATGGCTCTCTACCTCCCTGATCTAGTCACCACCACCGCCATCCCTGCTGGGAGTTTAGGAGGTGTGTCCCCACCGGTATGCAGCCGGGAAGCCGGCGGACCTAATCTCGACAGCCGGCTTCCTGACTGTCATCCCGGCAAGGGTCTAAAGACATTCGTCGATATGCCGACACCTGTCATTAGACATACGCCGGGAGCCCGACGCATCCCGATCGATGGGGCGCCGAGTGTGGATAGCCGTGGATGGGGGGAGTGTTAGGTTTAGAGTTCCCAGGGGGGACTTAGGGTTAGACACACCACCGGGAGGTTAGGTTTAGGCTAGGGGAAGCATGGGTTAGGGTTAGGCACCCCGGGGGGAGGTTAGGGTTAGGTACCCCCCCGGGTGACTTAGGTTTACGCAGCGGGGAAGGGGGGGTTAGGTTTAGGCACTTAGAGGGGGGATTAGGGTTAGGTACTGGGGGGGAGGTTAGGGTTAGGCACCCCTAAGAGGGGGTTAGGGTTAGGGGGCAGAATTAGGTTAGCTAATACTTACCTGAGGACGATCGGGATTTCCCCTGCTGCCGGGATGCTGGTGTCGGGATTCCAACCGCCGGACATGCGTCCGGTGGTAAATCATACCGATTCCGTCCCCACCCACAATACTGAATGGATTCTGCAGTTAAGGGTCTCTCTTTAGAGGTGGGAAAGGGGTTTAGGGGAGGCTATACTCTTTGCAAGTGCAATGCATGCCCGTGGGGACATGACACACCTCAATTGGAGTGACCAATGGTGGGAGCTTAGCTCATGGTATATCATATCTGCAAACATACATATTCTGTAACCAAGTCATCAGCCATCCACCATTAGAGGATTCTGGATGTGACAGAATGTTTCACTGACAGATTGCAGATTATATTTCAGTGAAAGCTAAAATAATAGTAATATTAGCTGTAATAATAATATTTTTTAGAATATTTATAATGTTATTACTATTAAACTGATGTCAGAAGATTACAAAATGCAACTCTATATGAAACTAAGTTCACATATGCAACTTGTTTGGTTTATTGAACACATTTTGAGTTGAAATACTTTCTAAGTACATACTGATTTCATTTGAAAAAAATAGAAATTGCTTATAGATCTCACTTGCTAAGTTCCACGTACTCCATTGATATAATGATTGTTCTACAACACTAATAGATTCACCTAGAATGAGTGTGTGCTGACAGTCTGCATTTACCTCTCCTTCATTTAGAATTTATTGACAAGAGAATACTATTCACACTACAAGACCCGTGTGTGGCCGCAGTATAGCCAATTCTCATTCTTGTGCAAACTGTCATTAATTGTTATGGGGAGGACACCCAACAACAAGTTCTGTCTCTGGCAGCAATATCTGACTACAGGACGCTCTCCTTGTAAAGTCTAATATTACTATAATGAAGATATTTCCTGTACAGAATTTTCAACTGGACCAAATTACAAATTGCTATTAGTATGCATGTTATTAATATTGACTTGTTGGATAAATATAATGTGAGTTTATTCAAAGTGAATCACTTGCATAATTATTATATACAGGGGTCTATGTACTAAGCCTCTGGGAGAGAGATAAAGGACCTGATTCAGACCAACTCGCTAGATGCGTATGCTCGCTAGAAGCGTATGCAAATTCGACAAAGTGACGGCAAGACAGTCGATCGCACGGTAAGGCATAAGCACACTCACGATGTCTTGGCTTGCGATCGCTCTGTGTATGCAGACGCCGCCGGCCTGTCTTAAGACACCCACTTGCACACGTCATCTCCAGGAAGTGTATGCAACCATCGGTACATCAAGTACCATCGGATGCGATTGCATCGCTTGTGGCTCACCATACCCTGCCGCAAGCACTGCGAGCACTTCAGTGTAAAATCCAGCCAGGTGACGTGTACTATGATGCTGCCTATTAATTATGCACGCCTCTGAAACGGCGTTAAGACGCTCAGGCACATCTGCGTTCGCACCTCCACTCCCCAGTTTTTAACGGCCAGCCCCTGCCACCACCCACAAACAGCTTCTCCTGTCACTCATTCTGCTGGGCTGTCTATGTGCAGCGAGCGAACGCTTCCTGATCTCTCGCACTGGTTTGCGCACGCGCACTGCGATGCGTACACAAGCGCAGAATGAGAAAATCGGCCGGCTATGAGCGAATGCATCCTAGCGAGCGGGTCTGAATCAGGTCCAAAGTACCAACCAATCAGCTCCTAACTGTCATTTTTCAAACACACCCTGTAAAGTGACAGTTAGGAGCTCATGGGTTGGTACTTTATCTCTCTCCACTTTATCTCTCCCCAAGGCTTAGTACATAGAACCCACAGATGTTTATTCACTGCTACTGTGTTTTTTAAACTTGTTCCGTGTTGCGCTCTGGCAGGCTTGGAAGGCGGTAGATCATTCTTCAATGCAGTCAAAGAAGGTGACACTGTGATCTTTGCTAGTGACGACGAACAAGATAGAATTTTGTGGGTCCAAGCCATGTATCGAGCAACCGGCCAATCTCACAAACCTGTACCACCAACTCAGGTTCAAAAACTTAACGCTAAGGGAGGAAATGTGCCACAACTCGATGCGCCAATATCCCAATTCTGTAAGTACATGTATTGGCTTAGGAAGCAGGGTATTTATCTGAGCAATATATATTAAGCTATATATTACACTGCTCATTATATACCTCATTTGGAAAATTGTGGAAGAGAAGTTTTTTCTGAGATTTCCGGAAATACTTAAGCTCTGGGGGTCGGTAATGCAATGTCCAACAAACAGGAAAAAAAAAAACTGATTAAAAAAATAATATAGAATATAGTATATAAAGATAGATACATAGGTACAATATGCTAAACCATTAAAATTAAAGGCAACCCTGTAAAAGGCACTATATATATATGTATATACATCATGTTCAGGAGCCTTTATAATTAAACCTGTATAAGGGTTACATCAGGCACGTGGTCAGTAAGCTTAATAAAGAACCCTGTATGGAGCCATTCAGAATTTAAATTGTCTGAAACTAAATTAACGTCATTATTAAACATCTCAATAATTAGCATTTTATTTTGAATATATATTTATTACTGTTTTTTCATATTCGCTCCACTGTTATTACAATTATGTGACCCATTTAGGCTGGCTGGGTTAAAAATATTTTAAGAACAAGTAGAGCCACCTCTAGAAATGAATATATACAGTATCTTGTGTGTTACTGAGAAAATAATATATATGAAATAAGTGACATGTTAATTCTTACCTAGGTTTGTGTGACATGCTGGCTGCACTGTGTGGAACTGAAAGCAGACTTGGAAGGTAGAAGCTTCTCTATCTCCCATCTAGTTCACAAGCCAGATCTTGCATAGTCGGCTTTTCTGTATTTTAAATATTTTTGGATTCATATACAGATGCTGAGGATGATGTCACAGCAAGCAAAATAATGCTTTGCTTGGTTATTTGGCTTTTTGTCCGCTATTAGCATGATTTTAGATGGACTTAAAGCTCCCTGGGTAACGATATCTGTTATTGAGGGTAGAAATATACCTAATTCAGCTTAACTTTGTAACAAAACTGCAGAGAAATGTCGGGATATCACTATACATTCCTGGGGAAATCACCTACATGCTTTATATATTGCAGTTTGCAGGGCTAGTACACCATTATGTGCAAGTTTCAGCCTTGCATTAACATGTTATTATAATGCATCTGTGCAGTGACACAATATCAGTATAACGGTATGCAGTCGGGACCTGGCGTACATAATCCCGACAGCCGGCTTCCCTACTGCTCTATCCAGGTGAGGGTTAAATGACAGGTGTCTAAATCTAGACGCCTGTCATATTACCGACGCCGGGAGACCGGCGCCCGGCATCCCGATTGAAGTGATGCCGGGCGACGAGCGCGGACAGCCGCGGGGGAGGGGAGGGTTAGGTTTAGGGCTCCCGGGGGGTATTAGGGGTAGGCACCCCTCTGGGAGGTTAGGGTTAGGCTAGAGCAGTGTTGGCTAACCTTGACACTCCAGCTGTTATGGAACTACATAACCCAGCATGCACTGCTACAGTTTTGCTATTAGGGCATGCTAAAACCGTGGCAGGGCATGCTGGGATATATAGTTCCACAACAGCTGGAGTGTCAAGGTTAGCCAACACTGGGCTAGAGGGAGGGTTAGGGTTAGGCACCCCCCCGGGAGGTTAGGGTTAGGCTAGAGGGAGGGTTAGGGATAGGCACCCCCCGGGAGGTTAGGGTTAGGCTAGAGGGAGGGTTAGGGTTAGGCACCCCCCCCCCTTGGGGGAATTAGGTTTAGGCACTTAGAGGGGGGATTAGGGTTAGGCACTGGGGGGAAGGTGAGGGTTAGGGGAGGGAATTAGGTTAGTGAATACTTACCTTACGGACGATCGGGATTTTCACCCATGTCGGGCAGCCGCTGTCGGGATTCCAATATAACAGTAAGCAGGTTCTGCCATTGGGCAATGCACGACTGACCTCCACAAGAGCTTTCAACATCTGGTTAACCCAAATCAATGGGATTTACTGGTAATTGTACGTAATTTACTGCATAAAATAACCAACTATTATTTTCTGTTTCTTACTGTAATCTGTTCTATTTATTTTTTCAAGACAAATAATTTTGAAACCTGGATTGTATTTTATAACCAAGACTGTGAAAACAAACCTGTCAAGTGAAAATGCAAAATGATTTCCATGCAAAAGTGCAATACTGGATTCGCATGTGATCAATAGCGCTATTCATGTAAACTCATTTGGTTCCCATTTCATCAGTGACGCGGATACTTTATCAATCTATTTCTGTCGACAGCATTTCACGGTCGGCTTCTCCTAATGCGTGTTTCCATACCGTAGGGGAGAGGCTAGGTGGCTAGGCTCTCCCATTGCACCTCACATTGTTATCATGTACTAGAGTCAGTTCCTCTGAAATTTGCATAAGTGCTAAATACGTGGTTTCACACCAGCACTCCTGACAATGTAGTTTACAAGACACTGGTTTAAACACTTTTGTTCTCCAGGTAACACAATTAGATTATAGTCTGTCAGAAAAGAAAAAAAAATAGTATGTTTAACACTAAATAAGCAGATCAGCTGAAAGTGTTGCTTATTAAAAAAAAAATAGTTGCATGTTTTGAGGCGCTGACCTTACAAGCTTTCAAGATGGTTGGATGTGTGACGTCACTTACATAAAGGCCTTCTTTGGGTGGCTTATAATGGATACTCTCTGTTCTTCAAACAATGGCAGCCAAGGCTCCTCTAAAAAGTACATATAATTGGTGTTAAAAGTAATAAATAGACACCAGAGTCCATTCCTAACAGTGCACCGAAGAACAGCAGCCAATCAAACACTTACTTCCATCTTCACTCTAGACAGATATAAGCTCATTGTTGGTTGGACACTGTATTTCGAGGCACATTTTGCAGTTAATTGCAGTGTTACGGAATAAGCCCTTTCTATTAATATCTTGTATAAATAGCTGCCACCTAAAAACGCTTTGCGATAAATTGAACACAAATTAGAAAATAATTTGTGGGAGACCATTATTGTTTATTTCTTTGGCTGCTCTGTGTTAGTGGCACCCGCCTATGCCACGGGGACCGATTGCTACAAATTGCAAACAGTATAAACAGAACTGCTGATCATCTCCATGAACGACAATTCGATATCCATAATATAGAACACACCGCCAGCATTGGCATGGAAATGGGATTGAAATGCCGGCGGCTGTTTAGCGTCGGTTCAAATCCAGACAGCGGCTGCCCGACAGGATGAAGATCCCGACAGAGGCAGGTAAGTACCCTAACCACCCTCCCCTGTCCCCCCCTTAACCCCAACCCTCCCTTAGTCATGCCTAACCTTCCCCCCTAGTGCCTAACCCTAAGCTCCCCCTGGGGATGCCTAACCCCCCCTTACCGCTCCCTAAACTTAACCCTCCCCGGGGGGGGGGCTGACCTTAACCCTCCCCCCTAGGGGTGCATAATACTAACCTCTACCTCCAAAACTTAACACTTATCCCGCTAACTACCCTAAACTTAACCCTCCCCCCCGCGGCTAATAGGACGCACGGCCCGTACTTACCTCGTTCGGGCACGCTGGACCTCCTGGATTCCGGCGTCGGGCTTATGATAGGCGGCAGTATTTCGATGCCTATCATGAATCCTTTGCCAGCATTCAGCAGTCGGGATTGTGACCAGCGGCCTTCTATGTCACAGCCATTTACTTTACCTCTCACCATGCCAATTTATATACATCACCGTGCCCTGACAGCCAGTGAAGAATTGTACCACTCGCTTTGTTCATTTGCCCACTAGTAATACCATTACATGAAAAATGTATTTAATGTTGACTGGGGAAGCAACTTGTCAGCTTCATAGAGTAGTGATAGCACTTTCAATGAATATTTACTTAAAATTACAGGAAACAAATCTTACTTATGTGGCTGTAAAAAGTATTTATCCCCCTCTTTACATTTTATTTTCTTACATCGAGTCATCAAAATGGATTTATTCGTGAATTACTGCAACCAATCTGCACAAATAACTATGTAATGTCAAAATAAACACAACAACTGTAAAGTTTATTCTTAATTAACTACAAATAAAAAACAGACTATAATTGATTACATTTGCATTCACACCCCATGAATTAATACGTGTTAGCTATAATTACAGCTGTTAGTCTGTTTGTTTGGTAAAGTTTCTACCAGTCTGCAAACCTGGACAGAGCAATATTACTGAAGTTACATTAAGTGAACAACATATTTGTTAAGTGACTGAGGGGCCTATTCATCATAACTAAAATTTCCCAGGAGGTAATTAGGTTTAGAACTCGCATGGAGTTCTACCTAATTACCAGAGGAATTCATCATTCCTCCTCTCCATAACTATCTATTCCGAAAAGCTGTAATTTTTGCGATGACATCTTTTCGGGAAATAGATACTTTTCCCTCTCTACTCTACCTTACCGCAGCTATAATCAGTGCTGCGCATGCGCCGTTACATTCGTAAAACCAGCGCATGCGCAGCACTGCCTACAGCTGCGGTAATTCTGTGCGCCCCCACCAACCCCTCCCTCTTCCGCTCACCTCCCCCCCATCTCCAACTTACCTTCTCGTCTGCTGTACTGACACTGTGGTCTCCAGGCAGAACACAGTAAAGTTTAGAAAAAAAAACTTTTTTTTTTCTAAACTTTACTGTGTTCTGCCTGGAGAAAACGTGTCAGAACAGCCACCGGAGCCAGAGAAGAGACCAGGGAGCGATGGAGGGAGCGGAGGAGGACCTGCCCACGCTGACACAGGTAAGTGTCACCTACTATACACCACTTCACAGTGGCGGATAGTAACTCCATCAAATTCCGAAAACATAATTTTCGGAATTTGATGAATAGCATCATTTCCATATCCCCATACTAATGTACTAATGAATGGGGAGTGTGGAAATTAACGCAGGTGGACATAACCAGGAGATCTCAGCAATGTCTTCATGAATACTAAAAAAAACGGTAATTAAAGAAAATGTCCTTAAACCGTTATTTTAGTGTTGATGAATAGGCCCCTGAGGCATATTGTACTTACCTACCTTATGCAGTTGTGTGGAGGGGAAGCGTGAGCATGGAGACGCATTTTGTGTCAACACTGTCCTCGCCCATCCGCTGCAATGAGGGCGGGGCTATGATTACGCAGTTTACAGCAAATTGTGTCATCACACCCCCATTCCAGTCACTTCACTGAGGGTGGGATACTCTCCCAGATGCCCGGGGTACCATCAAAACTCAAGAGTCTCCCAAACTCCCTGGAGAGTAGGCAAGTAAAGTCCTACAGTATTTTCTGTTAATAAGTGGTAGGGATTCCATTTTGATTCCAAAACGAAATGTGACCAATGCCAAAGGACATGCATACTTTTTATGGAATGCGGTCAGAATGCCGACTGCTGGGATTCTGGCTGTCAAAATGCCGACACCAGGATCCCGACACTTCTCAGAATACCGGCGCTGGTATCCCGACTGCCGGAATCCTGAAGGTAAGTACTGGGGTTAGGGTAAGGGGTTAGGGCTAGGCACTAGGGAGAGGGCTAGGGAAATACTGTGGGGGGAGGGAGGTTAGGTTTATGTACTAGGGGGGAGGTTAGATTTGGGCACCGGGGAGTGAGGGGTAGGGTTAGGTTAGGCTTACTTGCCTGGGGGCGTCGGCATTATAATCTGGTCAGGATGCCGGCGTTGGGATTCTGACCGCCGGCATTCCGAGCGCCAGCATCCCGTACCCAACCCCTTTTTATAGCCAATGTAAGGTATCTGAAGCAGATTGCTACACTCTGCCAAAATAAATGAGAAGACAGTAAATCTTCCCACCAGTGATATCAGAACTAACTGAACCCTCTCCTAATTCTCCTCCATGCCAATAAGCCTCCTCATTTCCATTCTCCTGTCAATCTTTTTTTCAGTATAGTCATTATTTTGAGCTGGGAATCTCCATCTCCATTCAGCAAGGGCAGGCTTCCCTCTATAATATTTCATGATTGTTGATTCAACGGAGTTTGACTAGCAGAGAGTTAAAATTGTTTTGTGACGTCCAGGCCCACACACTAGCCAGCCGCCTTCTCCTTCTCACGCCCTGTTCTCTACACAGTGCCTGCTCTTGTGACCCTACCTCCAATTAGGCGCACTAGGTGACCGTAGCTTTATCCTTGCTTCAGCCACCCAATCTTCTTCACTTGTGATTGAAAACTCGAAAGTTCAGATAAGATAGCATGTCTTGGATTTAGCCGTAGAGGCGTGATTTACTAAAATGATTACTTTCTATGCCGTGTGGAGGAACAGAACATTTGGAGCACGTGTAACGACTTGAATGCCACATATCTGTATAAATAAGAAATTCCCTGCCGTGCCCCTAGGTAAATGTGAGGGTAGGTTCTTTACATAATAATATTGTGAAGGTACTGAGCCTGTGCCAGAGAAGAATTAAAAACCTAGAAACTATCAAAGAGGTTAAAAGGTACAAGGAATATAGGATTAATTAGTGTGTGTATACTGTAAATGTGTTAATTGAGGACAGTGACTTTGTATAGGTGGCTGAGATGATTACTATTATCTTTCATTTATTAGGTGCCACTGGGTGTACTTTATTAGGAGTGGTCCTATGCCGAATGTATGATTTTTGTGGTACGTCCACGCCCTATTTGTGCACTTGCAGAGCCATAGAAGCCAGATAATGTGGCGTCATGAAGTCACACAGTGGGTCACCGCTAGGACCAGGAAGTCCAGCTCAGTGGAGCATTTTAGGGACATGCAGGATGGCTCTCCGGCACATCTGCCCTTCCAGGTACCCTGCACGCCCAATACAGCTGCCGTCCTCACGGTCTTGCGCTCCAGGTGATGGCACCACTCACACACCACTAGTTACAGCCCTGCACATCTGCATCAGCCAATACTTGGTGTTCCATATATGCCGAAAATAGGCATATCCGCTAATATCCAATACTGCATGACCCACAGTTGCATCAGCACACCTTCACTGAACATTGACTGCGTGAGAACCCCCTGTTATGACCCAGTTCCACCTCTTCAGTCATAAGTGGAGTTTCAGTTGAAATGTTTATGACTTTGCATTGTCTGTACTTGCGCTCACCTTGTACCCGAGCATGCACATTGTGGAAACGCACACTGAAAACGGGATGCGGTCAGCATCCCGGCGCCGGAATCCAGACAGTGTCTGGATCCTGGCTCCAGAATCCCCACTGCCGGCATTCCGAAGGTAAAAATCAGGGGTTAGAGGGAGAGTTAGGGGTTAGGGTTAGGCACTAGGGGGAGGGTTAGGCACTAAGGGGAGAGGGTTAGGTTTAGGCACTAGGGGGGGAGATTAGGGTCAGACACCGGGGAGGGAGGGGTAGGGGTAAGGGTTAGTGGTAGGATACTTACCTGATGGTGTTGGGATTCTGACTGTCGGGATGCCGTTGTCTGTATTCTGACCAACGACATCCCGACCACCGGGATCCCATACCCAACCCCTGAAAATAGATGTATGCTCGGCTCGGCATTAGCCCATGAATGAGTGGCTCAATGTTTTACTGTCCCAGTTGCACAGCCATACTAAGCCTCGGCCGCTGACAAGGAGAGGCTTGTTACATATTGTTCCAGTTCTCGTCAGTGCAATGGAATGGGACTGAAATACTGGCGGCTGTTCAAATCCTGACGGAAGCCAAACTGGAGGAGTTCCCGGCAAAGGAAGGTAAGTACCTTAACCCACCCGTCTTCCCCCACCATAACCTTTCCATGGTGGTGCCTAACCCTATGTCCCCCCGGGGATGCCTAAACCTAACCGCCATTCCCACACCCTAAACCTAACTCTCCCGGGGGGGTGCCATCCCTAACCTCCCCCCCCGGTGGTACCTAACGCTAACCCCTCCCACTCTACCCTCCTAACTCTAACCGTCACTGCTGGGTGCCTAACCCTAAGTCCCCCCAGGACGTACCTAAACCTAACTCCCCACCCCCACTGCGGCTCATACTAACCTGCCTCCGGTTTCTTATGATCAGGAAGCCTGCTGGTATACTGATTCGTGCAGAGGTAGCACTGTTGGCATTTTGCCCGGTGGCAGTTTATTGACCACCGGGTTAATAACTATATCCCAGGGCAATATATCGTACAATACATCATATAATGTGTACCTAGCTTTATACAGGCTTTGGCCCCTCAGAAGCCCTGGTACTTTGTTGCCGCCCCCCCCCCCAGGACTGTGCAGTTTGGGCCTATTTTCTCTCCTGTAACAGATCATTGCCAGTTGTTGAAAAGTCTAAATAATGACCACCTTCTTCATGGAGACCTATCAGATGAATGACCAACTCCAGATTTCAAATATTTAATTATAAAGTGGGTCACAAACAGGTAGTGACATAGGGAGCAGATAGTTATAACACCATTATAATAATTAAATTAAGTAGGAAAACGTCACTGGATGGAGCAGTTTGCTGACACTGCTATCATGACTATAATGCAAAGATTTTGGAAAATATACCTATAACTTATGCACAGAGGAGGCAGCCATTTCTGGATTGAACAACAATTCATTAGCCTACAACCTATCAATTCATCATCGGCCAATGAAATCACTGAAGAATGACGCCCCACACCTCAGTGATGTCACTGGCTCCAAGTGAAATGATAAAAAGCTTTCCTCATGAATATCTGTTCAGCCCACAAAATGGCTGCCTCCTCTGTGTTCTTCACTCATTCCACATTTAACTTAAAAAAAAAAATATCCAGTATTGCATTTTTAAGACCTTTAATCTTTTCTTTTCAGAAAGGTAAGGTGATGTCATTCTTCCTCTCTCTCTGTTTATGATACTGTTACTAGAATTTCCTTGTCTTTTTCTCTGTCTTGTATATTTTATATATTTTTGTGTTTAGAGTAACCTAGAACCATAGATGAGCTTCTCTCCGCCTAGAAATCCAGCCCCTAAGCATTTCAACATGTGTTATATTGCAGAGAAAGAAGTAGTTCACTCATCCTTTCAGAGCTGTCTGGGGGGGTTCATTAATAGCCTGTTATAGTGGATATCTGTCATCGAATTTTAGTTCAACTACAGTCTTCTGATTTTGACTTGCTACCGAAACGCGTCTTATGACTGAAAAAGCAGCTCTGAAACTAAGGGTGAACTCCATTTTTTACATTTGAAATCTAAAATTTAGATCCTGCTATTCATTCATTTGTGTGACTCCACAAATCACTTTTATTTAGCTAAACGAGAATCAGTCCAATTCCTCCCCTACTTCTCTTTTTATTTTCTGTCCTGTGTCTTTTATCTCTCTGTACATGATATCCATGATGCTATGGGATGTCATTGAGAAAACTTGCCTGCCGTAAGCTTCATAAAAGTGACCACCTGTCTGCAAGCACCTGTCTGTCCTGTCTGTCGCAGTAGAACATTCAATCAAACACATGCCCAGAAATACCATTGAAAAATCCAATATATATTATTTTTTTTTGTTAAACTAAAAATGCTCTATAACTTGATTTTCACATTCATGTTTGATCCTCTTGAATTAAAATGCCTTTTTTTTTACATATATTGAATGATCAGGCACTTCTACTATAATAAATAATTTTTAATATAGAGTTGTCTTCATGCTGTAAAAAAAAAATTGACTAGAAATTCAAAAAGTTTTCTGAAAGTTTTCTTTTTCATTCTTTGCCTGAACCCTAGTACTTAACTTGCTAAACTAGGGCCCCTGTCTGCTTTCCTGAGTCTTTATGTTGTTCTGGTTTGTTTCTTCTTACCCTGCTAACTTCTAGCTGGACTGAAGGGTAAGTGCTTCCCTATAGATGGCACAGCTCAGATAATCTGACCAGATTATCTGACATACGCAATGTGCTTTTTTTATCTCTTAAATCTTTCTCATGTTTAGATTTGTAGTACGCCTATTCATGTTTTCCTAAATTTAGGTTTGAGTTTTAAGTTTCCATACTGAAATTAGGATGCATGTGATGTTTGCATAATTGCCTTCTCTCCTTGGCTTGTACTCCAGCATCACCTGATGCTCTTAATACAGATTATTTATTTTATTTTTATTTTTTTTTGGTTTGTTTTTGTTTTTTTGTTTTCTATATTTATTTTGTGTTTTTTCAAGGCCTAATACCAGCCGAGTCTTCATTTAGTATTATTATTATTATTATTATTATTATTATTATTATTATTATTATATTAACAAATGCTCATCACATGGATTGCGTAATGCTTGCATCAAGGTCATCTTGCACAGCACCAGGCATTTGCATATTTTTCTTTTTTGATTATTTTATTTGTACATCTCATTGGTTGTTCCAATGGGTCGCATGGATGAGTTCAAATACATGCCTGCAATGTGCAACACTTCAGGAAATACAACATTAAAGGCACACTAACCCTACTTTTTAACTGTCTAATACTAGGAGGTGAATGCATAATACTATTCCTGTTGCAGGGTTTTTCCTAATTTATAGAAATTTCTTACTACTGTAACTCTGTTTACAGAGATACGGTCCATTATAGCGCTAATATTTTTGTCATTGCCTCACAAACCTGTAAACTCCTCCCAAAGTCCTCCTGTAAGTCTGGTGAATTTACTTTATCACAATTAAACAGTAAGTGTGGGGCCAAGTGATGCAGACTGTGGTCAGCCTGAGAAGAATCATAAAATACTGTACCAGCTTACCAGACAAAAGGGAGCCGCATGTAGCCTGCTATATTTGCTGATAGCATGTCCATATGATAAAATAAAACAAAGGCATTTGCATTTTCTTGCATTAGGCATAATTAAGCAAATGCATGTTTTGGGTTATAGTGCCTTTAACTGAGATTGATTTTAATACAGAGCGAAAAATATACTGTCATAAAGGAGTATTCAAAAATAAAAAAATTAAATGTCTTGCAACAGTGTTTTGGATGCCCTCATATTGAATCTCTCAGCCATTTGGCGTTTTCCTATTGGCTAAATATGTTATGATGTCACCGATGTCACAGAAGTTGATGGTGGTCAATAAGGAATTAGAACTTCAGGGTTTTTTTAACCTTTCCCATTACCTTTCTAACCGAAAGTATAAAATATCAAATACGGCAATATAAAATATAGCAATTTTAATACAAAGAAAAGTTTAGTAAATACTATACATTACTACAACCCGCCGAAAAAGTTTTAAAGTAAAGGTGATTGCCTGTGCATATGATTTTGAGGGAACACTGGGCTAGATCTTTTTTCTGCATCTGTAATTACAGCAAGTCAAATTTAGCAGGCACAGGTTGAAAGCACTGATAATACGTTGTTTGGCTTCCAATTTTAAAAGCACTCTAACCCCATATTTATTTAATTGCCCTTCCACATATCCTATCCATACATACATACATATATATATATACAGTGGTGGATTTTACCTAGGGGCTGCAGCCTCCCCAATAAAATCCGCTACTTCAGTGAGCCAGTTGCAGCCCGTGATTGCACTGGCTACACTGTGACTGGAGGTGGCTTCCCATTGGAAGCGCTACATGCCAGTCACACACAGGGCAGGCAGCCCCAGGGGGAGGTGCTTTCCCTCCCTGGGACTGCCAGTCCGGGCTGCGATTAGCAGAGAGTGGCTGCTACTCTGCCTTTCGGGCAGCCCTACATGGCTTCTAGGGGCTGTAGCCGATGTAGTCCCTAGAAGCCTGTGTTATGAGCATGAGCGGCACCATCGCCACTTGCCGGTCCCGGCGCCTGCCAGATCCATTGCACATGCACGGGGATCGGGCTGGCCGGACCAGCAGCGGCAGCCCCCCTCATGCAAGAGGAAAAGAGCCGGTGCTGCAAACATACATATGTGTATTCCTGCGCTAGCCACCACAAAAGGCAGATCATATCCAAAGCTATACCAGTGACGTGTGGTGAGGGCACTGGCCTGCACACATAATCTACAGCAAGTCCCGCCGCCAATGACCACGGCCGCAACGCCACCGTCAGTGCCCTGCTACCATCGCCACCCGATACCGCCAACCCTGCCCAATACCAATATTGCCGCCAGTGGTGCCGGGCGGCATCGCTATTGCCTGCTACTGCCGCCTTTGCTGTGCCAATCCCTGCTACAGCCTCTACAGATGCCGCCGGCGCCCTGCCTGCCCTGCAGACACTCTCATACAGAGTATCAGTACAGCACTGACAGTGACAGCTGGATTCAGTCACTGTCAGTCATGGATCTGATGCTGCCCAATCACATCTGCCTGACAGGGGCGTGCTTTGATGTGGGCTGAAAGCACGTCTCTGTCATTGAAGCATTTTTATAAGTGCCATTTCTCCTGTTTTTTTTCAATGGGCTTCTACTGCCCGCGACTTGGCCCCGCCCCCCTGCTTCATCTCTTTTGCTATACACAGCAGGAGGCAGCGCTCTCGGTGCCTCCCAGACAAAGTTTACACTGTAAAATGATTAGCATAATATAAATCAGTTACTTTTGACACAGAATATGTGTGATAAGTATCTTCTTTGTATTATTTTAATCTTTAATGACAGGGGCTCTGCCTCCCCTAACTGCACACCCCTGCAATATACAGTATATGTTTATTTTCTTGTGTAAGCAGAACTCCCTTCCCCTGTTCACCAGGTTGATTATTCCCTTGTAAATCAGGGAGGATTAAGGGCCACATGAGCCTGGGACTGAAAATGATCAAGGGCCTATTGTGGCAAGCTGCGGAGGTGTGGCCAGTGATGAGTGGGTGCGGCCACCACCTACACTATCAGCCCAGTGGGAGATAAAAGGGTCTATTAAGGAAGTAGTGAAAAGCCCTGTTTAACTGAAAACAGGGCTTTTCACTGCTTCTTTCAATTCATGAAGCGGGTTATCAAGGAGAAGTTCATGACTTCTCCAGCAGCACCCCCGCGCCATGGCTGGATCGCTTCATCGATTCATAGAAAAACACAAAGCTCCTCTTTCCGTTCCTCTGCTGCGTACAGATTCGCCAACCCAGGATGGCGTAATTTGTACTGGGAAACGAAAAGAGCAGGGAAGTTGAATACTCCCGAGCTGTCTGCCCGCCACCCAGCACTTTCTCCCCCCCCCCCTCCCTTTAGACTAGCGTCCTTTGCAGCAGGTGTGAGGTAACCTGCTAGTCTCATTCACCGTCGCATGTGCAGTGGGATGAATACAAATCGGACTCCTGATATGTCGGTCTTCACGTTGCTTCCCGGGATCTCAGAGGGGCTGTTTCCCAGAGGACGTCGCCAGGCAGGTAAGTTTACATGATTGGCTACAAAACATTACTATATATCACAACGACATGATGCAATAAATAGTTAAATTTTTCGGTAGCCATTTTATTTTTTACATGAATAGAGTCCAAAGTGGAGAGAGAGGGGGAGATGTACTAAGTTCTGGAAAGTGATAAATTGGAGAGTGATAAACTACCAGCCACCCAGCTCCTAACTGTCATCTTACAGGCTGTTTGAAAAATAACAGGAGCCGATTGGCTGGTAGCTTATCACTGTCCAATTTATCACTTTCCAGAGCTTAGTACATCTGCCCCAAAGTACCAAACAATCAGCTTCTATAATTTTTCTAGCACAGCCTGTAAAATGATAATTAGAAGCTGATTGGTTGGTACTTTGTGGAGGCCTGGAGCTGTAGTCCCATCCGCCCCATTGTTAAACTGGCCCTGCTTCCTTATAAATATATGGTTTATTTTAGATTTCAGAGATGCGAAGTCTGGTTTCCCACAGACTAATGTGATGAAAGGGAAAGTAGGGTTCCCCCTTAGAACACTTGCTGGCTAGACAAAACAATAAATAGAAAAAAGGGCATTGACGTGTCCAAAATACCGTTACAGAAAAAGAAATGAGGTTTGAGTGCCTTTAATTTAGAAAGCTGCAATAAAATTATTTCATAATAATATTAACAATTATTGATCTTTTAAAATATATATTTCCTCTCTATTTCTTTGTTTTGCCACAGTCCAACTATTTATGTTTTTGAATATTTAGTTTGTTTTAAAAAAAAATTAAAAAAATGTTTATTTCTTTACCTTTTTTTTTGTTTGTTTGTTTATTTTTGTTGCTGTTTTTAATACCCAAGAGGGCATTAGATCTACCAGTCACGAGAGTTGGCAAATATGTAGTTGGAGTATTTTGAATGCAATATGAGACGGAGCAGGTGACGTCCCTCCCGACCATGAAAACGATACTCCTCTCCCTTCCTTCTTTCTTTCTCTCTTTTATGTTACTGACATTCCCCTTTGGATAGCAGGCAGAATTTAATCTCCACCTTCTTTAAGCAGAAAGAATATTCTTTTTTTCGGGTGTCTGAATAGGACTCCAGCAAACAATGCTGCAATATGATAACAAGCTGGAGTTTGCAACTTTTTGTAAAAGGGAAAAAAAAGATTAAAAAAAAAAAAGATCTATAAATAAATAAATAAAAAGGGAAAGGATGAATGAGAGAACGAATGAATGGACTTCTTGGATTGAAATCTCAGTACTTTGCACCATTCGCTATCTTGTGAGATTTTTGATTGTTTGTTCTGCTTGACATAAATCTCTCGACACTTCATTCAGTTTCACTGCCACGTTTTTCTTGTATGATCAACTGGTATCTGCTACATTCACGTTTTACGTTTCAGGCATTTCGGCAGTCGGGGGCTTCCTGTAAAGCTGCGCTTACTGGCCTGCCTTCCCGAGCCCAAAAGCATGAAACCCGATTTTAACATTCCAACATTAATAGCATGAGCAAAATGTGCGCAAATCACAATAAAAAAAAAAAAAGCATGCTACTATTGACATATGTTCCCATGAACTGTGTTTTCTGAATAAGATGCTCATTAAGGATGAACAGTGTTTGAATAAAATATACCGGCTGACATGTACGCACTGTATTATTATGTTATTGCTGTTGTTATTTGATACCGTCAGGGTATTATTCAAAGCAGATTATTATTTAATATAGGATAACTACAGTAACTGAACTTGCCACAACTCTCACAACCTGAATTATTTGCTGATTAAATAAAACTTCAAATCAACCAGTAAAAAAAAAATAATGTGCAGTTCGGAAAGTTTTATATTCGCATTTACTAATTACAGATGCGCCTAATATAATATAAAATAAAAAGATCACTCATAGCAGCCCCTGGCTGCAGGTTCTGAAAATACAGGGCAGATATTACTATGTAAGAGGCAACACTAAAAGTTACTAAAAGGATTCTATTCACATTAACACATAGCACTATTTATGGATTAGATTTACTAACACTTCTGAAAAGGAAAAAAGGCGGAGTTATACATAACAGCCAATCAGATTCATACTATCATTTATCTAGTATATTCAGGAGCATGACAGATGAGATCTAACTGGCTGCTATGGGCAAAATCTCCAATGTTCCTATTTAGGTTTAGTAACTCTTCCACTAAATATAGGGATACACTTAGAGGTTTTGCCAATACCAGCCACCATATTTCAGTATTATTTAATAGAATCTAGTAGATAAATGAAAGAATCCTGTTGGTTGCTATGAGCAACATTTCTTTTTCTTTTATTATATTGTGTAAGTATATATATATATATATATATATATATATATATACATAAAATATGGCCGTACTCTCCAGTGAAACAGTGTTTAATATAAAAAGCTCTATGAAGAAATGTTCTATTTTAAATATTTGCAGTATATTACAATAATTGACCACAATTAAAAGTGAACTAACATAGTAAAATAAAAAAGTACATTCTGTGTACATTAGTGATCTCTTTAGCAACAACAAACCACAAAAACTGTGTGTATGCATACGAGAGCGTCCACATGTGCGCATGTCCATGTGTGTACAATTATGCATGTGAACTTGTAGCAGGGCAGTGCGTATCCTTCCCCCCAGTGACCTTACCGATTTAGAAATGAAGCCCCCTAGAGTTTGACCTGTTTATTTATCCTCTTAGACAAATTCAGCGCATGTAACACGTCACTAGCTCCCCACTGGTGACATTATCCATCCGATAACTTAGAAGAGGTAAACGCAAAAGTTGTAAAGAATACACAATTACTCTTCTGTACGCGTTTTGATAAGCCTTGCCTTCTATTATCGCATGTCGTTTAGTACATACTAAGCGGTATATTTACTAAAGTGCAGGTTTATAGAAGTGGACATGTTGCCCATACCAACCACTCATATTCTAGCTATATCTTTGTGAAGGTGCTAGAGAAATGATATGTAGATCTGAGTGGTTGCTATGGGCAACAACTCCACTTCTAAAAACCCGCACTTTAGTAAATATACCCCTAACTGTTTGCAGATGTCACTCTTGATATAAATGTTCATTAAGACCTTTAGTCTATGACAAAGTACTTAAGAGAGAGGGCCATCATAGCAAAGAGATGGTTATATACATAATTAAGAACTATTACAGTATATCTATTATAATATATACTATTAGGTAAAATAAACAACATTGCTTTCTGCCCCATACTGTTATTCTGTGAAGTTTTCATGACTATGATAAAACATCACATGACTACCACTAATATTCAGCTCAGGAAACTTATTTGGTCTGTTTTTTGTACTGTGTGTAGATCCTTTGTTGTCTCGGGCCTTATTTAGAGTTGGATGTAAATACTTTTGCGCCATGTAAAAACTTTCTGGGTAACTTGCACCTGTATTTTGAGCTAAGCATACCTTATACTGTACTTACAGCCAACCAGTGCACTTAGAGAGGCAAATCCGGGGCGTTCCCGGCTACTGTCAATTCAGTACAGTAAAGGGCATGGAAACATAAGTAAACCATGTTCCTTAGAGACGTATCCAATTTTTACTTTGACAGAATTTTTATGAAGTCTGTTTTTGCATAGCTTATAGCCTGTTGCAAGTTTCCAAGTTAAGTTTAACAGAAGTAGTTTAACACCGGACTTATCTATACACAAGATTCATGCAACTCAAAATACAGCCACAGAAATGTAATGTACAGGCGCCATATTGCATGTAAGCAAAAGCTGCTAAACGTTTAGCTATAAATCAGGCCCGCAGGTTCCAATGCCAAAAACAGTTGACAATCAAACAAATACGTTATATTTAATTTTGGATAGAGAGTACGTTTATTTTTATTCTATATGTTTCAGTATGCATTACTAAAACTAATTTTGATTTATTTTCTTATTTTACAGTAGCACTCCCACACTTTATCTCATTAACCCTTTAAAGGGAGGATGTGCTTTAAAATAATAAATGCAGCCTGTTTTGATTACAGTGACAGGTCATTTATCAAAGGCTGTCTTACTGATGTGTGTACTGGTTTGACTCCTACATTGGCTGTCTGCAGAGGACCGTTGCTGCAGTCTTGCACTTTTGCAATTTAAATCTCCTAGAAGATTACCCACTTGAGCTATAGAACGTTAGCAGCGCGCTCAGCGGGAGAGTGAGTGTTTCTCAGCAGTCGGCAGGAATCAGGATTTTTCAGCACAATTAGCCACATTTTTTTTCCCCCGTGGTGTATCCTCCCTTTACATCTGCAAAACAAGTAGTGTGTTTAACTTTTATTTTATTCTTTCATACTCAACAACAGAGGGTGACATAAAAATTGTATTATATAATCAAAATATCCATAATATTGTTTGTCGATATTATATACTATAGATAGGATATATATTTTTATATATATATATAGATATATATAGATATATATATATATATATACCAGCATACAAAGTAGTGACACTCTGTGGACTTAATATAGATGATACAACCAGGTACAAAGCACCAGGTCATCGGAGATATCCTTAGAATAGTCAACTTTTAATTTTTATTAAAAAAATTTGTTTACTAAAAATTAAACGTTGACTATTCTAAGGATAGCTCCGATGACCTGGTGATTTGTACCTGGTTGTATCATCTATATTAAGTCCACAGAGTATGTAGTCAGGAAGCTGGCGGTCGAAATCCTGACCGCCGGCTTCCCATCTAAATACCGACGCCTATCATCAGCCCCACACCGAAATCCTGACACCCGGCATACTGAACCTAGGTAAGCCGGGCATCGGGACCTGTTAGCCGGGGGAGGGGTTAGGTTTAGGGACTCTGGACTTAGGGTTAGGCACCCCCCCCGGGAGGGTTAGGATCAGGCTAGGGGAAGGGGGGGTTAGTGTCAGGCACCCTCAGGGGGAGGGGGACGGTTAGGGTTAAGCTAGGGGAAGGGTGGGTTAGGGTTAGGCCCCCCCAGGGGGAGGTTAGGGTTAGGCACCTCCATGGGAGGGATAGGTTTAGGGAGCGGGGAGGGGGGGTTAGGTTTAGGCACCCCTGTGGGGAGGTTAGGGTTAGGCACTAGGGGGGGAGGTTAGAGTTAGGCACCCCTAACTGAGGTGAAGACTGGGTGCCAGCCTCTTACACTCGATATATATATTTATATATATATATTTATTTACAAACACATACACAACTTTAACAGCCAACATATTTTCAGTTTTATTTCTATTCCCTTTTATGGCTGAAGCATTTTTAAGGACCTCCTTTTACCCTAAAATTGACTCTCTTTCTGTGTACTAGTTGCAGTATCGGAGATTGGGATTGAAGGCAAACACAGATCTGTCATGCTGAGGCAGAATGTATAACATCTTTACTAAATCACCAGTTTAAAAAAAAAAAAAAAAAACCTTTATTAGTAAAGTTGGTTTTACATTTCTGATATAGTTCTTCTTCAATTATAAATAAAAAAAAATAAGAATTTGAAATTTCAGTAACATTCCCGTTAAATTGCGGCTTACTATCAGTGAATTGCAAAAGCCTGTGAAATATTTATTTGGTTCTGAACATTTAGCAGCAGTAAGATGCGCGTTAACATATTTATCCTTACTGCATCAATATGACTATGTCTAAAGTTATAACCTACAACAGAATTACCTTTTTTCAGTGCCCCAAAGTTTGCTTTGTCTTGACACCCATTTTTACATTCATTGGTTATGGCAGTATACTATTAGTTGTGGTGTGAAAGTCAGTGTGTGATTTCTGTGAAACTTTAAATTCAGCATATAAAGCAAAACAAATCTGATAAAGCGTAGTTCATGCACTGTATAAATAACCCGAAAATTAAACACAAGTATTACTTTAGTGCGTACCAGTCTGAGAAAACATGAAGGATGTAAATAAAATATGTCTAAACAAGCATTAAACAGTAATTTAAAAATAGGATCATGGAAAGTTAGAGTATCTGATTAGGGTTAAAGAATTTGTAAAATACTTTAAGGGTCATTTACATCAAGTAGTGAACTGTAAAACTCTGTGTGCACCAACATGATGAAAGTGTTCCCAAGCACACACTAATGTGCGCACCAGATTGCTCTATGGAAGACGTTTATTCGGGAAGGTTCTGTCTGTCCCTTTCTATGTTGAATGTTTACATTTCCAAAGCATCAGAACAAAGTCACGACTATACACCACCTACCTGTGCAACATTTTCCTACCTCATATTACCGCAGTAATGATGTTTCACTTGTCTTTTGAGCCTTGATCTAAAGGTTTATATTAACTTTTGGGGGAAAAAAAATATTTTTAAAAGATAAGTAGATCAAAAAGAAAGAAAAACCTGCCTGCAGTTTTCAGTTAGAGACGCTCTTTTGTAGGGTGTATCCAACTGTTGCTCTCCCACTTCTGCATATAAATGGTACATAATTACTAGGTCCAGTTAGGAGTCACGGGGTATTATGTAGCTGGCAACAAGACGTAATGGTGCGATTTACAGCGGATCGTGTAATCCTTTCCCCGCCTCCTTCACTGAAAGTGAAGTAGGTGCGGTGGTAGAGGGTTGTCTACTCCCCAAGAAGCTGGGAGAACTCTCCTAAATTCGTGAGTCTCCCAGAAATTTCAGGAGAATAGGGATGGCCATCGGTGGGTTAAACATTAATGGTCACAATTGATGGTACCATTGGTAGATAACTTCGATGGTATGAAACCATCGATAGTTTCACTCAGCAATGGTCATCCCTGCTGTATTACTCTCCGGGCAGTGGGCCAATCGGAGTTGGGGGCGGATTATCGTTGGATCTCCGCCATCGATACAAACCATCAGCCATTTTACATTTTTTTCTTTAATAAAAGTAATGCTGCCCATCCATTTAACGAAGCGGGGAACGACGGCATGATTACGACGCCGTCTTCTCCCGCGGGGTGAAGTGCATAACTTGAACGTTCAGACGTTCAGTGTATACAGATCAATCATCCCCGAACATGGCAACCTGACGGCGGTCGTCAGGTTGACCGTCATGTTCGGGCGATGATTCGGGTTAAAAACGATCAGCGGGCACGCGCATCGCTGGTCATTTTTAACCTTTTACTGCCCAATTTGCGGGCGATTACAAAGCGATGGAGCAATAACGACCGTCGTTATCTCTCCATCGCTAGGTATAATCTCCTAGTGGATGGGCAGCATAAGTGTAGCATAATTGTAGTAACAAGTTATTGAGTTTCAATAGTGGATAAACATCAGGGTTATTCATAAAGTGAGCTTATAGTGCACAAGCAACTTTTTGTCATAGCTTTGCAAACTCTTCAAGACCAATAATTTCTTCCCCATTTCTGCCTGGGGATGTAGTCAGGATCCGAAATACTGTACCCAACTCCTGCCAGGCATAAGTTCAGTGAG
The DNA here is from genome assembly GCA_031769625.1 of Taudactylus pleione. Classification (NCBI taxonomy): domain Eukaryota; kingdom Metazoa; phylum Chordata; class Amphibia; order Anura; family Myobatrachidae; genus Taudactylus; species Taudactylus pleione. The sequence goes on from JAUIMM010000134.1 coordinate 9,516,970, forward strand.
TACAAAAAAAGTAAAGTACAGTACACCAAGTTTTGCCAGCATCTCTTTAGGTGTTTTAAATACCAGATTTGTATATCCACTATATTGGTCTTACAGGTTTGCACAGCATAGTACAGAGAAACACACGCAAGTGTAACCTCTTGTCTCTACAAATGAGAACTATCGATAGACTGACAGACCTTTAGTGCTTACCATAAGCAAACAAACACTGTATACAATATTCATGTGTCTATATATCTGTTTATTGTGTGGCAGTGAACTATGGGCCTGATTCACTACGGATCGCAACACGCGATTACGCACGCAATCGGCTGATTGTTGTGTTCAGCGCATGCGTATGCATCGCAGTGTGCGTGCATGAGCCGGCCACTGTGATCGGGACTGCGATCACAGTGACTACGCAGACCCATCATGATTGACAGGAAGTGCTGTTTGTCGGTGGTGCCGGGGGTTGGAGAAATGCAGCCGTGCCAGTGTGTTTGAACGCCGTTGCAGGGGCGTGGATATTAGCCACTGCGATCCCTTACGCAACCTGAGGACTCATAGTGTGCAATGAAGTTAGCAATTCTGAGTAAGGTCAGAGCTTGTGCAAGTGTGCGTGAGGCTGCGATGGTACTCCATGTTACAGATGGTTTCGCAGTCTTGCTAAACACTACGGATGTGTGCAAGGTAAAGTGGGTGTTTTTATGTTGTGCTGCGGCGGCATAGTGATCGCAATGGATTAGCGTACTATCGCAGTTGAATTGCTTGCGTAATCGCTATTGCATTCACAGTTGCGATCGGTAGTTAATCAGGCCCTAAATGACTTATGTAGAAGATTTCATTACCAGTTGTCAAGAGCTGAAATAGTCATAGCCAAGACTATCCTCTAGGATGATTAGCTATCTCTATGTACCTTCCTATAACATGGTCAGGAATGGACCTTCTCCACTGTGAACCACGTCTTCTGGCCACCTGAACCGAAACTTACTACTGTTCCTCACCAAGCATAACTGCCTAGTGTCTACCCCAAAACGTCTGTCATTTACGGCCTGATTCAGAGGTAGACGCACTGCCGATGCCGGACGTAGTAAAGTCATTTTTTGCTACTGCGCACGCATCTGAGTCGCACCACGAACATGCGTCCCCATTGTGTCCGTGCAGAGTCACAGCTGTAATTTCAGACGCACGCAGAGAGACGTGTATTGAAAATGTAGTGGGCATTACTGGATGGTGAAAGCGCACTTACGTAGCTGGTCCGTCTTATGGGCATGTTATGGGAGTGTCGCACGTGTGTTGGCGAAAGTGGTCGCGCACACAGAGGCTCGACCACTCACATAGGAGACCATACACAGATGGAGAGCCTGCACCTGCCTTTGGGCTGGCGCAAGCTTCAATGGTGCAACTGACGGTGACATCTAAGGATGCGCCAAACAATATTACTGTGTGTGCAGATTCTGACCTTGGGCGTCTCAGCCCTTGCGCCTTCGGCCACACGGATGAACACAAGGGAAGGACTTTGCAGCAGCTTTTGCATAAAGTCGCAGGCGGGGGACCACCAGTAGAAGCAGCTGCTGACTCTTCTGCTTCTACCTGTGAATCAGGTCCATCGTGTTCATGTTAGAGCCAGCCCCTTTCTTACTGGAAATAACATTTTCTTTGCGTACCAAGTTTAGATGCGCACGGTTGGATATTCCAAACATTGGCACACGAATGTGCATGCGCTGCTTGCCGTAAATGACCCCTTCAGCACCGAATGCTGTCTCTTTCTCTTAATCTTATTTTCCAGTTTAAAAAGATACCATAAACACATGCTCTGCTTGAATCTGTCATTGGATCAAAACCTGTTGTCACGTCCACGTAATAAGTTCATAAAGAAATTAATATTACTACAGTATAAATATAAATATATAGAAACATAAATGAATAATAACTTACAGCCTAGGTGATTTTTATTATATATTTTTTTTTAGTTTTTTTTAAGGTGGAATAAAACCAAAAATAAGAAAAACAAAACATTTATATTGTTTTTATTCCCCTAAACTCTACTTTTCTCTATACATGGAAACAAACAGATGCCGACAGAGCTCAAAAACATGGCATGGATGAATTTATTTCTTCAAACCCGTGTAACTTTGACCACGCCACCCTATTTGAGATGGTTCAGCGACTCACCTTGGACCACAGACTCAATGACTCGTACTCTTGCTTGGTGAGTAATTCCTGACGGAGTCCATCTTGGCCGATCATTTGGAGCTAAACATCTTAGGTCTTCCTGAGTTCTTTTTGTTATTAATCCCAAAAAACCAAACACTGGAGATTTGTACATATGGGCGATTTACAGTCTTACTATGTCCTTGTAAACTGTGGGGGGGGTTTACCAATTGGGGGAGAAGAGACACAGGAAATGTCAACCATGCAGACGTGCTTCATCACATCATGCAGTACATAAACACGGACATTGATTATACATGCCTTTATTCTTTGTGTCGGGATGTAGTCGGCATCCCGGTGGTCAGAATACCGGTGCCGGTATACCGACAGCAGTCAGAATTCCGGTTCCAGAATCCCCACCACTGGTATCCCAATGGTAAGTATTGGGTTAGAGGTTAGGGCTACACTCTAGGGGGAGGGTTAGGCTACGGGGGAAAAGGTTAGGGATAGGCTGCGGGGGGGAGGGTTGGGTTTAGGCTGCGGGAAAGGAGGGTGAGTCCACATCCATCCTGTATTATGTCAAGAAGCCCTTGCACAATTGTCACTTATTCTCATTGGGATCCCTAACTTTCTATGGTTCCATTTTCTGGGAATAAAACAATTGCCAATTAAAACCCATAAGGCCTGAATCTGAGTCGTAGTAATACGAAGGCAACTCTTGCCCCCTGCTGTGCACAGAATACTGAGTGAATCTGGCTACACACCCACAAGACAGTTCTTTTGTGTGAGATTGCATTGTTTCCACCCAGTTACCACCCAGAAATGCCGATTTAGCAGCCACAGAGAAACAGCAGGGATGGTTACGGCTCTTAATTGTACGTTCCAGGGCAGTAGCTATGGGTGTGTGAGCTGTGCCGCCGCGTAGAACCTTGTGGGCGGCACCATCGCTGCGCCAAGGCCCCTCCACCTGACTAGCAGGGTGTCTGGAATGGCAGCCTGGATGCTCCAGGCATGCTACGGGCAGTTCTGACCTTACCGGCACTAGCTGTGTCATGGTGCTGATGCTTACGCTTGCAAAGATTATATGCAGCCACACGTGCGCAGTATGCAAAGTATGAAGTTGTGTTAGACTCTTGATATAGATAATAAATGAGGCACATTAAACGAAAATCTGGGTATAATATAATACATTTTATTAAAGTCTACAATTTCACTGTTTGTTGTGAGTAAAATAAATGCTATGATAACATAAATTAATGTATTTTACTTGTATTACTGAGGGACGAAATGTCATAGATATCGGCAATGTGTAATATCTGAAATAGCTGTTTTGAAATTTTAAGTAAAGTTACAAAAATACAGTTCTATTTCTTACTTTACGGCATATCAAAATGTTGTTTTGCATTTAGTTGCACATAAAAGTCAACTATTGCAGCTGACACTTTCCTACAATGTTATCTGTCGTTACAACGGTATTGTATGTTTACCAAGGCCCTAATCTGCCATTGAATAATCTGGAAAAATACAAATTCATTCTTAGGGACATTCATCCGCAGAATAACTAGAGATTATCGTGAAGGCTTGATGTTTCGTGGGTGTGTAAACACTTCTATTATTCAGAACATCTCCTGAACGCTACCTACTAATTTGTCTGTTGTGTTGTGTATTTTACTCATTGACCATTTGTAATCAATACAAACAGCAATAGCTTTCAATTATGAGTGGGTTTAAAACCATAACTATTAATTATACTAGAGAGCTATAATTATATTGTTACCTCAAGCTCTGCTGTGTTTTCATTGATCATAGGTTGTTCTGAAAGTGTGCTCTGCTCAAAGTTGATAACTCTCATAAACTTAAAAAAAAATTACCAAAATTTTATCTGGAGAAATAAAAATAAAGCTTTAATGCTAATCCGGAGTTTCTTAATCTTTTTTGATCGGCTGCGCAGAATAATTCTGTGGGCCCATTCTCGCGTGCTTGAAAAATGTGGGTTCAGCCGATATTTGTGTTTTATAAATAAGTGTGACGTACATGTGATTGGGTCCACAGTCATATTTATGCTTTGTGTGCGTTTATTTAAGTCTGGAATAAGTACCCAACTCCTGTCAAAAGGACACACCTAAATACGCCTGCATCGTAGACATGTATGAATGCTGCAGGCCTCACTGATAACTGAGATATGTGTCCTTTTTGACACATGTGCACAGATCTGGTGATGCACATTGTCAATATGTAGTCCTCCAGGAACAATTGAAAGGGTAGATGAAGAAAAACAACAGCAGTACCTTGTGCTTAAAGCAAGAAAAACAGAACTTCCTGGGGACAGTAAGGGCCCGATTCTGGGATGGATGCAGGCCCAAATGCGGAAGATTCTTGTAGATATCTGCGAATTGCGTAAGAACCGTAGAAAGCAATCTGTGCCGTACCATGCAAGCACACATGGAGATGGAAAGTGCAGACAGATTGATCTGTCCATTGATGGATGAAATGGACATTTCTGGGCAGCAACTGGGGGCTACTGGTCAGATGCTTGGAACAGATCTGTCTCATGGGAAGGTTATGAGCGTTTAGGTCATTGTCTGTGCTTGTTTAAGGCTTTTAGATGCCTGTTTGGTTCTGATATTTTGCACCCAGCATGGGGATGAGTGTAAGTCCCATTACTAATAATGACGACTATGGATGGAAAAATGGTTGGTGGTGCATAGACGACCAGATACTGGCATTGGCCAAAGGCAGTAAGCAGGCTGCCACCGGCGAACGGAAAAGCGGCCTAAATTAGTCCATGCAGGGTCCAAAGTGTATAAATGAAGCTCACAGTTCAAAAATGTTTATGTATATGCTATTTAAATTAAAAAATGTTGCAACAGTGCTTGACAAATGCACAACATTTCCGATGCACATATAAAGCTAACGAGGGAAAGTGTACTCAGCATATTTAAAAATGTGCCGCTCGTGAAAAGGCAATAGTACAAGTCCCCACAGCTGGGCGCTGCTACATGCAGACGTTCTTCTCGGGGCTCCTCTGCTCCTATCATATACCGGGAGAGGGGTGTGAGCATGAGGAACTGTCACTGGCTGCAGTCTTTAAGCCAAAGCCATTGTATATAGGTTAACAGTATTAATTTGACGGTTGTACTGTATATGACAGATCCTGCAGAACTCCGGGAAAAACGGCTGCATGTAACAGTTACTGGGGCTTCGGTTTTAAAATGACAATTGATTAAAGCTGCACTATCACCTAGTAAAGAGTGTGAGTGTTGTTTTAATTATTCAAATCCTAGTGTTAAATAAGTCAAGAAACATACACACTATGTTAATGATATACCTGTCCTGTAAACCTTTTAATCATCCCACTTTTTCCTTTGTAGGGTTGGTTCAGTCCTGGTCAGGTGTTCGTCCTTGATGAATATTGTGCCCGTTACGGAGTGAGAGGTTGTCACCGGCACCTGTGTTACCTTAGCGATTTACTGGAGAGGGCAGAGAACGGAGCCATGATAGACCCAACTTTGCTCCATTATAGTTTTGCCTTCTGTGCATCACATGTACACGGCAACAGGTAAAATAATTGTGGATGAGGGAAACATTTGTTTTAGAAATACTATTTCAGTATTGTTAAAGTTGTTGTGCCTAATTCAAATGTATTCGTGTATCGTTGAAGGTGTCCTGGCTTACCATACTTTGTGTAGGGCATTCTCTGAATGTGATATAATACACTGCAAGTCTGAAAAGATATGTACACATAAAAGCAAATCAAATATGCAGATGTGTCCTTACTCAGCTTTGTTGAAATTGCACGAAAGTACCCTCTGTCTTGCGCACGGTGATGCATACAGTGCGCGCCCTGTTTTTGCCCGTTTTCCAAACTGCAATGTGTAGCGCAACCACAGGGTAGAGTAGACTGTGCACTGCTTGTAAGTGAGTTCTTGCAAATTGCAAACTCTTGCACAACATTCCTGTTTGCTGATATTTGCAGAAAAATAGCGAAAAAGTTGCAAAAGATTAACAGAATTTTAGCAAAAAATAAAAAATTAAAGCTAGTAAATGTAGCTGTCTGTCCGTAAGACTAACAAGGCGACTAAATGTGGAAAATCATGTTGTACATATAATACAATGATCTACGACATAATAATATATACGTGACAAACAACAATAAACATAGGACAAATATTGGCTAATATTCTGTATTTGTTAATATTCTGCTAATCTTTTGCTAATTTTTTTTTACTTTTTTCCCCTAAATTTCTGCTGATTTTTTGCTATTTTTTATTCTAAATTTCTGCTAGTCTTTTGCTAACTTTTTTTTTTTTCTCCTAAATTTATGCTGATCTTTTGCTTTTTTTCTTTACGAATTCACGCCATTGAAAACCCTACGCAAAAAAAACGCTACAGGCTTGCAAAACGAGATGGTGTGTATTGAATATTCGTATGTGTTACGCTGAGAGCAAAGCTATGTAAGGACTCATCTGTAGTCAATAAAATGCTATTTATTTTCATTTAGTAACCTGCATAATATTTCCTATTATTCCTTAATATCTCTATCATGACAAGAAGGGGTTAAATAGCAGTACATCATACTCTTAGCTTTATAGTACATTATCAGCATTAGTCAGGTTGTTGAAGAAATACCATGGTTCACATAAGGTACATATTTGCTTTTTCCTTTGCTGTTAGGGTGAGTAAATTACTTTCTTTAATTAACAGGCTCAAAGGACTCCCAATGTTTGGTGCCTGAGGGCCTTGTAAATAAATAGACCTCATCTAGGTGGTTACAATAGGGCTCAGCCTGAATCTTCTACTTGGAATCTTCGACAATCCTTCTACAAACATATTAATACTCTCATACTTGGTACTTTCACAACTGCAAGGGATGGAAAACATAAGTCTTAACTGAGAAGAAGCTTGTATAAATCCTATACACATACACCAAGATTAACTTCAATGCTTTTATGTAACCTTACATGTCTGGCTAAGTGTCATTCTCCTAAATGATTTCTGGTATTACATTGAACATATAATGGTGCATACACACGGTCAGATTTTTCCTTCAGATATGAACGATAACGATTTAAAAATCGTTCAGTCGTTCATATCTGAAGGAAAATCTGACATATCTGACATACCTGAACGATGGACAATCAACGATGCGCGTTCCCGTTTGTCAGATAACGATTTCTGACATCTGATGTGTTTGCAGTCAGACTTGGACGATTCCATTCATTTTAATGCAGTCAAAAATCGTTCAGTCGTTCAAATCGTTCAAAACTTTGGTAAAATCGTTCAAATCGTTCAATCGTTCAATCGTTCATCTGACAAATCTGACAAGTCTGACCGTGTGTATGCTCCATTAGAGTTAAGCTGGGTACACACTGACAGATATATTGCCCGATAAATTCATTGGCCAATATATCTGGTGCCCGTGGGCCAGTGTGTACCAGCGATATGTCTGCGAACAACGTCGTTCACGAACATATCGTGTCAGCTGTGCTGCACAGCTGACGGACAGATATATATGCAGACATATCTGTCCGACGGCAAGTGTGTACGGGCGATCGGCCGACCGCCCGTACACATGCAGCGGCAGCCGACCCAAGGCCAGCGAGACCCATGGCTGCCTTGAAGATGTTGGTCGTTCAGTGTATATGAACGACCATCATCTACAGATATATTTGCAGATCACTCGATCTGCAGATATACCTGCTACAGTAGGTGTGTACCCACCTTTAGTTTAATTGCCTCAGTACAGTATATATGCTTTCACTTCTCTAATTACTACATAATGCCCTTTATATGTACCATTACCAATATATACAATTTGGGCTAAACCAATCAAAGCCATCATTAGGGGGGGTCACAGAAGAAAGTCACATACAGGGCCCTAGACATCAGTGGTAGAAGGAGTGCCCGGGTGGTCATGGCACTTAAAAAGATCACATTGCTAGACCCACTAACTACTTCTGCATAACACACACCGACTTTTCTCCACAGTAGAATTTCAAGCAAAAAAGATTTCCACTTGTTGATGTCAGTGTGATCGTCGATTAGAATTTAGAATATTATCAGCAAAATAAGAGATCTTTTAGGACTGATAGTTTTAGAGCCTGAGCTAGGTCTATGGTAAGTATTTATAGTAAAACTTGTTCACAGTTTGGACTTTGGGTTAGTATTTGGACCATGTAACAGTTAGTACAGATGTGTCCTCTTCCATCTTTGCCGCTTTGACGGCAAAAGTGAGCAAGAATCGCGCCATGCAACTTGCCGCGCATGTGAATGTCTGGCAGCATTCACACCATGCATTCCTATGGATTGTGGGTGCAAATGCAGTGGCAAAGATACAAGAGGGCATATTTGTATATAGATAATAATATTGTGTTTAGTTAGGATTTAGGGTTTTGGCGTTCCTTTCAGCTTGAAGTGCTAGGTCGTCCAGGGCGTTCATCATCTTCGACATTCTCATGTCCCTCGCTGAATCTTTTGTGCCACTCAAACACACGCGCACGAGACAGGCAGTCATTCCCATTGGCCGTAGTAAGCAGTTTTTACAAAAAAATTCAAATTGCCACGTTGTTCAACTTTTAAACTTACCATTTTTTCAGCACTCTACAGAAAACACAACCAAATTAAATGGCGACTCACAATCAACTGAACGTCATAGAGTGTTGCTGCTTGTCATGCAGGTTCAGACAAGTTCAAGGTTACTACGTATGCAGTTAGGTTGCCCCTAGGTTGGAGGTCATGCCATACACTAGCCAGCTGATTGGAGGTCCTTACATATACAGCTATCATATTGCTATTCCTGCCATACTCTAGCCACAAGTTGGAGGTCTTGCCATAAACTGGCGACCAATGTGACGGTCCTGACATACATCAGCCACCAGATTGCAGGAAATCCTGCTATGCAGTAGCCACCAGATGGCAGGAAGTCCTGCCATGCTCTAATCACCAGATTGCAGGAAGTTCTGCCATTCACTAGCCACCAGATTACAGGAAATTCTGACATGCACTAGCCATCGGATTGCAGTTAGTCCTGCCATGCTCTATCCACTAGATTGTTTGGAATACTGCCATGCACAAGGCAACATATTTCAGAAAATCCTGCAATGCACTAGCCACCAGATTACAGGAAATCCTGCCGTGCAATAGCAACTAGATTGCAGGAAGTCATCCCATGCACTGGCCAGCAGATTGTAAGAAGCCCTCCCAAGCAGTGGCCATCAGATTGCTGCCATTCACTAGCCACCAGATGGTCCTGCCCCATACCAGCGGCCAGATTGAGTCCTGTCATACACTTTCCACTAGATTTAAATTTTTTGCCACACGTTAACCACCATTTTACGATCTGATTTCTATACTACTCAACAGAATGAACTAGCCACCAGCAAAGACTGTACTGTGATCACCCAAATGAGGGATCAGCAGAAGGGGACCCTGCTTAGTATGTTGTAGGAAGCCCAAAAAGCAATAGTAAACTTTCCAGTTCAACCCCTTAGTCATCAGGTAACACCACTAAGGCTATGGTATGTGTCATTTTACGGTCTGGAGTAGTATTCATGTGATCACAAACAATTCAGTAACAACCTGTAACATCAACATCATGAATAAACACATAGAATGCAGCAAGAAAGGTAGAGCAATGTATATAATGAAAGAAGGCAGGTAGACTGCAAGACAGTGTCCAGAAATGTGTTATCTAATTCATACACCCCAAAAGTAGCAGAACCGTCCCCAATAATCTTATCTAATAACATTCATAGCTTCCTGGAGACGTAACACAAAAGTGTCAGTATTGTGCCAGTGAGGCAATGGTACCTTGGTCACAAATGAACGTTACCATTTAAGTCCATGCTTTCTATATTGTAATGGTCTCCTCGCTAATTCATAAATTCGATTCCTTGCAATTAATAAGTTATAATTTTATAAACGATGACTTTAAAGATATGTATATATCATGCAACACAAATATTGGAGGAGTCTTTTACATCCAGGGTCTGAGGTGAGAACAGCGGTGCCATAAGTGTCATTCTCTTCCTGTATGTGCTATTTATATACTGTAGGCCAGTCTATAGCTGTGCCATCAGTGTCATTCTCATCCTGTATGTGCTATTTATATACTGTAGGCCAGAGTCTATAGCTGTGCCATCAGTGTCATTCTCATCCTGTATATGCTATTTATATACTGTAGGCCAGAGTCTATAGCTGTGCCATCAGTGTCATTCTCATCCTGTATGTGCTATTTATATACTGTAGGCCACAAATATGAAAAACCTACTGGACTCCAAAGAGACACAATACTAAAACAGTACATTTTTACCATGTACAAATTAAATTGCTATTCAGTCAAAGTTAAATATTTTGGATGTTAGCTTAACATATAATACTAACCATCATCAAAAATTATGTCCGTTCCAAATTAATCAGTCTTCCAGGCCCTCAGAAATGTTACCGCAGTAACGGCCTTGACACCCTGATAAAACGATATGGCGGCGTTCTCTCTCTCACACCCCCCCTACTTTCCTTCTCTCTCTGGGGTCTATTTACTAAGGAGATAAAGTGAACTGTGATAAGGTACCAGCCGATCAGATCCTAACTGCCATTTTTCAAACACAGCATGTGACATGGCAGTTAGGAGCTGATTGGCTGGTACCTTATCACCGTTCACTTTATCTCCTAACAAAGTTTAGTAAATAGACCCCTCTCTGTACCTCTCTCTCTCTCTCTCTCTCTCTCTCTCTCTCTCTTTTTTCCCCTCTCTCACACCACCCCTCTATCTCCTCCTCCTTTCCCACATCCATTCTTTCTCTCATTCCCTCCTCCCTCTCTGTCTCTCTCACTCTCTCTCTCTACTCTCCAAAAGAGTTGATGTGGTTCTGGGTGCCAATGAAATACAGGTGTAGGAAAATGAGGAATACCGTACTCCAGAATTTGATGCTTAAACAAAGTTTTGTTTGTTAACATGTCACAATGTTTCGGGCAGAGGTCCTGATTCAGAGCCGGACGCTCTGACAGAGCGCTCGCTCTGAATCAGGGCCGGGCTTTTTTTTTTTGGAGTGCCTCTTGGCCGCTCGCATTTCTATGGGTGACCACCCACATCTATTGCGAGCGGCCAGGATGATGGTCGCGATGGTCAAGACCATCGGGCTTGCGACGAGACCCTTGTGGTAGTGTCTCATCCATCGCAAGCCCCAGAGAGCTTTCGGCTCTAACAGAGCCGGAAGCTCTCCACTGACATCACTTGTGATGTCAGTGGGGCCGCCCCCAAATGGCAGGCGTTCTCATGGGACACCTCCGTTTGGGCAACCACCCCACGGCCCGCCCACCAAAGGGGGCGAGCTGTCACTCAACATCGACAGCTCGCCCCCTTTGGTGCGAGACCCGGAACGACGGAGTTCCCGTCGCTAGCCAGGTCTTGCGCATGCGCACGACGGAGCCGACTCCGTCGTGCTCATGCGCTGTGGGCCACCATCGACCTGGTTGCGAGCGCTCAGCACTTGCGACTGGGTCTGAATCAGGCCTAGAGACAGTGTTATCTCTTCTTGAGAAAGGGCTGTCTCTGCCCAAAACATTGTGAATTATACACGCTTTTCTTTAAGCATCACACTGGAGTGCCGTATTCTGTATTCCTTGTTTAAGATTCATCTATATATTTATATATATACTGTATGTGTGTGTATATATATATATATATATATATATATACGCACAAACACACATATGCTAAAAGAATATTCTCTGTATGCAGTAAATGATTTCCTTTTGCTGACGTTGTCAGTCCGCGCTTTATACACTGGAAGACAAAATGCTGCCCTTTTTTATTTGTGACTCCCCTGTTCCATTTTACTGTTCCTTTTGTTGTCCTTTGTTATGCTTTCTTTATTTCAGTTTGCTTGTATTTTCTTATTACATACTTTCTTCTGTCTCTTATTTTATCTACTTTTTTGTGTGCTGGTGCTTTAACACTGCATGTACCAACCACATCACGCATTGCACCACAGTCCCCTAATGGCAGAATTGCTTGGTGGCTCACAGCAAAGTGCAGAAGTTGAGGGAGGCAAAGTGCCTAGTCCTTCTGGGATTGAACCAGAGAATAAGAGAGATTCTAAAAGGGATTCTAAAAAACGGAAAGATTCCAAATCCCAGCCGAATCCTGAACCTAAAAGGTAAGGTGTTATAGTGTTCAAATTCCTACCCCATGTACCTGACCCACTTTAAGTGATCCTCTCTTAATCCATGCTACTTTGAAATTCTTCCTCACGAGTAACTTACTTTAATTTTCCAACAAACCCATGCTACTAAATTCCCCCTTCTACATAGCCACTTTTCCTTCCTCATAATCCCCAGGGGTTTGCTTCAAACCCAATACTAGACGTAAGTGTTTCCTCAAACCACCGGAAGTCTTAAAGGATAACGCTGTGAAAAACTGAAAAATCACATGTAGATCAGTACATTAAAAAAACATTAACACTAATATTACAGGTGTCCTAGCAACCTGGTGGGTCTCCTTGTACTGTCTGGCACAGGCTACTGAGTTTATGCAAATGAGAAGTTCATAGAGGAGGGGCATTGACAACTAGCTCTATGTTTGAAGAAAGGTTTGTCACGGTAAGTAATTTTTAGGGGTCTATTCAGCATTGATTTTTTTTTACATAAAAAATCCGTAAACTATGATTTCCGCATTTTTTATGTAAATCCCCTATTCAGCAATGGGATAACGGAGAAGATAACGCAATTATCTTCTCCACTTGTTCCCTGCTCGCAGAGTACCACACTGTAGGGATCAGCCATTGATCTCTACAGTGTTTTAATACTTTTTGCTATTCAGCATAGCAAAAAGTGTTAAATCACTCGATAAATATTTACTTTATATAACACCATTTCAGAATGGCGTTATACGAAGAAAATTCTTAAATATCCCGAAAACTGCAGGGACAGAGGGAAATTTTCCCATAACTCCCTGCAGCATCTTGTATGCCCGCCCAGTCTCCGTGCCTGCTTCCCAATGCTCGCCGGCAGGTAAGTACAATTAGAGCCTGTTAAACCTCCCGAAATTGATTGATATGTGTACACAGGCTTTATACTAGACTGTATACATGTATATTTATGTGCGACTATATTTAACATTTATATATAAATGATAAATATAAAAGCACATAAATATACATGTATACAGGCTAGTATAAAGCCTGTATACACATGTCAATCAATTTGGACAGGCTGGAGCTGTACTTACCCCATCGGCGGTCACCGCAAGCAGGGCGGAGACTGTTCCCGAGTGCATGACTGAGCATGCGCAGAGGAACAAACAGAAGAGATTGTTTTCGGAATCCCAAACACAATGCCTTCTGTGACATAGCAGGGACAGCGTGTTACCGCAACCACATCGTGACGATGTTGCCCGATAATATTCTGGGCAACATCGTCACTCTTGCTGAATAGACCCCTTAGTATTATTGTATCTGTTATTCAACTTATTGAACTCCATCAAAATATGAATTTTGTGTTTTGGGTGGCGTTATCCTTTAACCCATCAGAATCCTTTCCACATATTGCGAGATTTTATTTCCTAATCATTTAAAATATTCTCCAACACCTCCAAGTTCAGCTGAGATGAATGTTTTTTTTATTGTATATTGCTCTTATGTTACTGTATATCTTTTATGCTTAATTTCACATGCGCTAAGTCTCTGTAAGCAATTACTAGACATATTTGCTAATGCTGTGGAATATAGTACAGTAGAGATATATTAATTAGTTCTTATGCTCCATCTGCAAATACAATATTTATAAATATTTAATATGTCCCAACTATGACATAGAATAAAATGGAATCGGTATGTAATGCCGGCGGATCAAATACCGACAGCGGCTGCCTGACGGGTCGAAATCCCAACTGCAGCAGGTAAGTACTCTAACCCTGCCCTCTCCCTACCCTAACCCTCCCTTAGTGGTGCCTAACCCTAACCTCCCCTCCTAGTGCCTAACCCTAACCTCCCCCCATTAGTGCCTAAACCTAACCCTCCCGGGGGGACCCTAAACCTAACCCCCCCTAGTGGTGCCTAACCCTAACCCCCCTTTCCATACCCTAACCCTAAGTCCCTCCATGGGTCCCTAAAACTAACCTTCCCCCCCGCCCCTCCAGCGCGGCTATACGCTAAGACACCCGACTTACCTTCATTCGGTATGCCGGGTGTTGGGATTTAGTAGTGGGGCTGATGATAGGCATCGGATTTCAACGCCTGTCTTTAGTCCCATGTCGGGATGTGGGTGTCAGGAAATCGGCGGGCGGGATACGGCCCGCCGGTATCTTGACCACATCCCATATAAAAAATAGAATATAGCACAGTTAGGTAAATTTATATTTGTCAGGGGCTTCATCAGTGGCTTTAATTGTAAGAAAGTGGTCAAACATGTTACTTTTGCAAGATAAGATAAAACATGACCATGAAGTGTTTACACAGTAAAATAGTTAATTAACTTATCAATGGCCATTCAGTAGCAGTCTAATTAACTATATTCACTATACATACTGTATGTATTATGCTCACTTTCTGACATCACAAGTATAAGGGTCAAAGCGGGACAATATTCTGGCCAGGATGATCACTTGTAACCTCTCCTGAGCCTTTGCTACCACTCGTTGAATCTAAACAGTTGCCTGGGGCACCAGTGGTTAGGAGCATTGAATGAGTGACATAATGCCCCTGCCCTGCCGTCACCCAGAATGCCAGCTGCTGAGATGATGATGAAGAAGCAGCAGCTGGTAGCTTTGTACATGTGAAGCTGTTGGCTGCTGTTTCGCAATGTCAGTGTTAAGCTTGGAGTGAGGTACTCTGGTAGGATGTCACAACCTGACGTCACTCTCCCAGTCTGATGAGCAGGTAAGAACCAGCAGGGGTGGGGGTGCAACACTCATGGACCTGCACCACTTCCATGTAGGACAAGGACACTCACACGGCATGCCCGTGACACCTATGTACAAGGTACACGTGGTGCAGGACTAGGCATGACTGGCAGGTAAATATCCTTTTGATAAAGTTACTAACATGTCTAAACCCCTTAGTCACCAGGTTATTTGCTGGCTCAATGGTAAAGAACCTTGACCGTAATACTGTAACACTTGAGACATGTTAGAATTGTTGCTTCAAATTAAGTTTCAGATCCTTGGACAAGTCACCTTGTCTGTCTATTCCCCAGTTGCTAAACATGACTGTTATAATATATTATTATCGTGCATTGTTTTTGTCAGGAGAACTGATTAAATATTTGTGTTTCTAGAACCCTGACAAATGGATGTTTTGATGTCATTTATAAAATGCAATGATCTTTACTTAAAGCGATTATACTCAATGAGATTATCTCTGTGTGTGTGGACCACGGACTATCAAAAATGATGCAGACTATTACAAAAGATCATTCAGAAATGGGATTGGATGAGTGTAATCATTTTGATCACCCAGTACTTGAAGACCATTGTACAGTATCACCGTGTACCGTAGAGGCGAACTGAACAATCTCAAGCAATCTTGTATCTGTTGTGACTGATGCACCACCATGTAATGCTTCCTCTAAACTCAATGATCGAGAAATGAAAGAGTTAAAAACTTTACCTAATGAAAATGGCACTCGGAACTGTTCCTTTGGGAATCTGCTGTTCAGCGTAACCATGCACAGTGGATTTTTTTTTTAGCACGTGTCGTTCATACTATGGTCATTTCCAGATCACCCGGCATAGAGGTGGCAGGCTGATATGATGGGAAATACAAACTATTAGAGTTGGACTGTTTTGAATCTGCAGAACAATGCAAAATAGGTTGTTAGTTCTGGGCACTGACCATACCGGGCAGTGTAAGGCTGGACAGTTCAGTCCCTTCATTTCCATATGCATCGCCCTGTGCTTATTCTGTTTTAACACTAGATGTTGATGTATTTTTACATGGCCAATAAAAGAACTAGTAGTTTAGTTTTCTGGGAAATGAGGCTGGCTGTCATTCAGAATCTGCCACTCCAGTAGTGAAGGTCAGGAGCGGAGAGCAAATCCACATGGCTATCAATCTCCTTTATTTGGAAGAGACATTGATGGCAGAGCTGAGGTGGGTTGTCTGTTTGTATTGTGCATGTGGAAGGTCAGGCAGTTAGACACAAGTAGCTTGCAGTCAGCGAGAAAGTGCAGAGAGGATGCGATTCAGATGTTCTGGGACAGCCTGGAGGTGAGGACTGACAACATGTCATGCCATCACATAGAGCTGAGTGAATAGCTGCTGCTGTCCAGGGTGCTGTTCTGTGCACAGCCCTGGCACTCTTTCTACAATCACCACTCTGGAGCAGGGAACAAGGGGCCTGATTCAGAGCCGCTCGTAAGCGGCCGCTCGTTCGCTCTGAGCGATGTTTGCTCAACTGCGCATGTGTACGGATCGTAATACGCAGGCGCGAACCAGTCAGTGCGTCCGAAATTCGTTTGTTCGCTAACTAGCGAATGCCTGATAATTTGAGTGACAGCATGAGGCGTTTGTGGGTGGTAACAGGGGAAGGTGCTTGAAAACAGGGAGTGGAGATCCGAACGCAGGCGTGCTTAAAGGTCAAAACGGGCATTTTAAGGGTGTGCATAATTAATACAGCGGCGTCATTGACCACGTCACTGGGTTATTTTATAGCCAGAACTGCTCGCATGATTGCGGTAGGAAAAACCAACCACAAGAATAGCGAGCAGTTCATACGCTGGTCGATGTACTCGATTAATCTAATAAATAGCGGACATGACGTAGGATGCGAGCGGCCAGGGGGCGTATTTTTTCAAAAAACGACCGCAAGTTTTGTTCGCTCATTCAGACATAGAGGCGTGAACAGACTGCAAAGAGCGAACGGTTCATTTGAATAGCCACCTCTATTTTCTGGACGAACGACCGCAAATAGTGTCCGGCTCTGAATCAGGCCCAATGTCCCAGCTAACCTTTGGCCTCCGTGTGTTCTGTGTGTTAAACGGAATAAGGGTACACAACCGGTAATTGTGTGCCATAACAATCCACGTTTTATGTAGCGCCATTTACTTTACATGTAACAAGTTGAAGAAAAAACTTTTGGAAATCCTGTGCTTATTTTAACATTTAAATCCTGTATCCGTTGTGGGAGTTGATGCTGGGTGAGTTGCAAAGTGGCTGTTTTTACATAGTGCTTTGGAAGTCCGATTTACCTCCTTATGCTAATGTGAATTTCCGTGAGGCTAACGCGAGGATCTGTGCGGCTTCAAGCGGGAAACCGTGCCACCCGATGTTTATTCCATCCACAGCTGTATCTGTCACCATGCTAAGACTAAGACAGAACAGATCACATTGCCACCGCCCAGCCCCTATCCCACAATGTCCACTTCACACAAAAGACGGTATGTACTAAGGTCAGAAGTGCGGTAAATCTCGGAAAATGAAGTTTTCAGGGGTTTTACCGCATTTCTCATATGTACTAAGCACCGGAATGCGATGCATTAGAAACCTATGGGCTTCTTTGCAGAATGGGATCCAATCAGATCTTTCCCAGCTCACCCTGCGGCACACACGTCCTTCTGCGCATGTGCAGATGGACGCCAGAGGGACTTCTGGGTCATAAACGCAGAAGTCCCTCTGTCGCAAAGGACAGCTCTTACCGGGAGAGCTGTCTTTTGCGATTTTCAAGGTACATGCAGGCATATGTACCGTATTATCGCCAGTATGTACCCGATAATGGGCAGCATGTACGACGTTGCGGATGCGATGCTTGGTACATCCCGGGGCATTACTGTAACACAAAAATAATAATAATGACCCTTTGGGGAACTGTCTCCTACAGTTTTCCATCTAATTTGCTCTGCAGTTTGTCATGAGGAAAAAATGCTGTAGTTCAGTGGAGAAGTGTTTCCATAATAACAACCCAACGACAATCACATTGTGCAATGTCCCACGGGGCATTCATGGCAGTAGGAGGCTGGAGCAATATGTTGTGATTGTGGCCCTGTTCTTATAAGTGTATATTTTTAAATACGTATGGGGAGGAGGCGGAACAGAAACTGCCTTAGCCTTTGGCTACACACTGCCCCATCCCTACTAATGGTAACTGCAATGAAGCAGGTCAGGCAGTGCCAGCTTTCAGTGGCCACTGTGAGCATTTTGTCCCACAATAGTGAAATGAGGGCCTGATTCAGCTTGGATCGCAGCTGCGTACTGTGCATGCATATACATCGCAGTGTGTGTGAATGAACCAGTCACTGCGATCGGGACTGCGATCTCAGTGACTATGCTGACCCATTGCAGAGTCATTAATAGGAAGTGCCGTTTGTGGGTGGTGATGGCGTAGAGGTCGGCATCTGAATGCCGTTGCAGGGGCGTGCATAAATTATCCACTGCGATGCCCTACGCAGCCTGAGGCCTCATAGCGTCCAATGAGGTTAGCAATTTCTGAGTAAGGTCAGATCTTGTGCAAGTGTGTGTGAGGTTGGATGTTACTCTATTGTACCAATGGTTTCGCAGTGTGTAAGGTAAAGTTGGCGTCCTTATGTAGTGCTTCGGTGGCATAGCGATCGCAATTGATTGGCATACTATCGCAGTTGAACTGCATGTGTAATCGCAGCTGCAATCGCAATAGCGATCCTTGCTGAATCAGGCCCTGAGCTAGGCTGTGTTTAGCAATGTTAGCTTTCCAGTCCTGGTAGTCAGTAGTTCTGTGGACCACAGGTTCAGTAGGAAGTGCTGTGACTTAGCTATTGTCACAGCTGCACTGGATGGAGCTGGGCATGGTTCACATCAGCTCAGTGGCTACTGCAGAAATTCCTGCCTGCACTGGAATGACTATTTATATGACGTGGCCCCAGCAGCAGTGGAAGGAATGGAATCTCACAGCAGTGGAAAAGAGTAGGTTAATGCAGTGTCAGTGCTGGGAAACCTGTGGCTTCTGCTCTATTTGTGCAGCTGAAATCTACACCCAGGCAGCAGGATACAATTAGCAGTAAGTGTAGGATTCTCCACATTTAGGCAGAACACATGTATATTGCTCACCCTATGTCACTACGTAGACCATTGTACTGTGGTAGGTTGAAACATATCATGCAGCTGTCTGCCAGATGTACGATATGTTAGATCGGATGTCAGATAATTCCTCAGCAGAGTGTCTCCTGCTAAGACTGTCTGTCTCTACCACCACCAGTCACTTCACTGCTGCCAGGATTGATTCACCCACTTCCTCTCCTGCTCCTGTCAGTGCCTATTACAGCATCCGAAATACAGGCAGCTTTTGTACTTTATAGTTTGGTGTGGAAGGGGTTACTGTTTTCTGAAGCTTGTAGTTTCTAGTTTTTTGTCAGTATAGTTTGGCTTCCGAGTATAGAAAAACATGATTTCATAAAGTATAAGGATTGGTTTGTATATACAGTGTATATATATATACACATATATACGGTATATATATATGTGTGTATATATATATATAATATATATATATAGAATTATATACACATACTATATATACCGTGTCTATATATATATATATATAGCTTAGACGAACTTGTAACGGTCCACCAGATCTTGAAACACAAATATACACCTAGCAAATATTTGTAAACCTTCCAGTTCACTTTAACATACGTTACCGGCTAGCCAGATCAGGCATGCGTATTATCCCTTCATTGTATAGTACTTACAGTGCTATACAATACAGGACAAGGAACATGAATAATATACATTGCTACATTAGCGACCATAATACCCAGATAAGCAACAAAGCAAAGTAACCAAGTGATAGGGGCCCTAGTGGGGAGTAAGAAGTAGATGAAAGTAGAGTAATGAGAAGCACAAGAGGGTAGAGGCCCCTGCTCATAAGAGCTTACGATCGTTAGTTCGCTCTGTGGATGCTCCACCACGTACCCTCCAGCACCTGTGGGATGCACTGCAGTCAGCATGGCTCCAAATCCCTGTGCCAACCTACCAGCACTTTATGGAATCACTCCCAGCCCATCTAGCTGCTGTCCATGCTGCACACGGTGGTTACTCTGGCTATTAGCTAGTGGTCATAATAATGCGACCTGACTGTATATATAATATATATATATATATTATTTACTGTATATATATATTGTGGGTATGAAAATGAAGATCCGCTGGTTCAAATCCCAACCCTGGAAGCCTGGCTAGGACAGAATCCCGACTGGCTGGTAAGTATACTATCCCTCCCCTCTACCCCCCCCCCCCCATAACCCTCCTTTTGTGGTACCTAACCTCCCCGGGGGGGTGCCTAACCCTAACCTCCCTTTCCTAAACCTAAGTATCCCAGGGGGATGCCTAATTCTAACCCCCGTCAGTATATCGACCTCCAGAATCTCATCCGCCGGGATGTAAACTACATCCCTGTTAATTGTACAGGTTGAGTCTCCCATATCCAAAATGCTTGGGACCAGGGGTATTTTGGATAACGGAATATTCCGTATTTTGGAATATTTGCATATCATAATGAAATATCTTGGGAATGGGACCCCAATATACACACAGAATGCATTTATGTTTCATATACGCCTTATACACACAGCCTGCAGGTAATTTTATACAATATTTTCAATAATTTTGTGGCTCAAACAAAGTTTGTGTACAGAAATGAAATTAATTTATGTTTCATATACACCTTATACACACCCTGAAGGTAATTTTATACAATATTTTTAATAATTTGTGCCTTAGACAAAGTTTGTGTACATTGAACCATCAAAAGGTTTCATTATCTCAGTCATGCCAAAATTATTCCGTAGTTCGGAATATTTGGATATGGGAGACTCAACCTGTATTATTAATAAACTAATGCAATAATGCAGTCTCTTGTTAAAGAGCTGTCATTCATTTGCCAATTGTAACAAAAACTATATTTTGTTTAACATAGATTCTAATCAGATGCGCTGATAAATAATTAAAAAAATGCTTCCCAACTCTAACTTTCTAATTTATACTTATGAAGACAATAGTATGCAGGATGAATATATTATAATCTTAGAATTGAATATAGTTCAGAAATAATATAATTTGTTTAATTTATTTACATGTGCAGAATTTAAATATTCTTTACATGTGCAGAACTAAATCTTGGATATATTTATATATTTTTATGATATTGTAAAATATGCAGAAACATTGGGTTAATTACATTTGTAATTGTATGGGAATTTATGTTTTTTTACAGATATATATATATATATATATATACTCTATATTCAGTATTTAAACAATATATATATATATATATATATATATACAGTATTTAAACAATAATTTATAATCAAAGCAATAAGAACTTTGCTACTTAAATATATAATTTAAAATAAATTTATAATTATTCCTGGGAAGTATTAATATCCCACTGCGCAATATTTTATGTAATAAGTAATATCAATTATTGCTGAAATAAAAGGATGAAGTCAGATTATTACAAGAGAATAGATGTTCCTGAGTAGATGAGCAGCTAAATGTGATCATAACTAGTGATTCCACAAACATGCAGCTAGGCGATAGTATCTGAAATTTGACAAACCCACAGATAGTATTATTATTTGTGACATGGCTCAAGATGGGAGATTGTGAGGAGAGTGAAGATGACAGAACTAGTGCTATCCTCTGTGACAACAACTTGAAAAGCAGGGAACATGACATCTTTCCTATCGTGCTGCCGAAAATGTCAACTTTGTGAAGGACAGTGAGAAAATGGTTACCAAAAACTTGAAAGGTGGATTTAAGAGATGCTTGTCATGTCAGATGTGATCTAGTCCTCAGTTGCTTTGAGACAGGAAGTCCTTGTACACTTGATGGCTCTTAGTTGGCAGGCCCTCCAAGACATCCATGTAACTTCCAAACCTGACAACCGCTGACCTGTGGACAGATGGACTCTTTCGATGACAAACGACACACGTGGTGTTTTTGAAGATGATTTTAAATGAGTATATGTAATAATACCAGCTATCTCTACAGATGTGTGATTATTATATAACAGGTGTTTGAGAGATTGCCTTCATTTATTTGTCTCTACTTTGGACAATTTTTTAAAAAAGATTTAAAAATCTTTCTGACTCACCGACCATTTTTGTCTTGCGCCACAGGTGTTAGTTAGACCAGATCAAATCTCAGTATGAGGGAAGGGTTGCAATACTAAACAAATGCAGTTGCCAAATTGATTCATAAATCTTTATCTATTGGGTCGAACAAAATATACGATAAAAAATATTATTTAAAATTCTAAAAACAGAGATTTGTTTTATTTAATTTATTTCTTCAAAATCAACATATTTTAAAAGATGTTCTTGATCTATATAATTTTTTCAGTTTAATCCTTGCCCTCAAATTCACTTAATTGTTGGCTTATCGCTAGCGCCAAGCAGCCATTTTCATGCCTGCAAATGATACAATCTCATACTTTAATTCTTCCTTTTCAGTGTTCTTCAGGATATTATATTACCTCAAATTATATTCCGATGACATTTAATTTGATTAGAAGTTTTCTAAGTGATTTTTTATGCGTCCACCTTGACTTGCTGGTTTCTCACACATGATCTTTCTCACTCACAAGAAAGATCTGTGCAGGGTTCAAAGGCGCAAGATGTTTGGTGTGAAGGGGCCTCTCTCTAAGAGGTCAGTCAAACATTACAGTACAGATTGCAATTTTTGGAATTTAGGGTCTTTTGATTTGTTTAATAAAGAGAAGTAAAGCTAACCAATTAACCCCTGACAGGAGGTTCATTAAAGGTTTGTAATCCTTTGCCAAGTCTTTTGTGCATTTAAACTAGTCTAGTGCTGAGGATTTGAGAAGCTTAGGCTGCTCACTGGAGGAGGCCCCGACTTGGAACATTTGTTCAGTCTTCAGACGACTTATATTACCAGAAACAGACTGTGTTGATACAGAACTACGTAGGTAAAGGTTGAATCGGTGTACTTTGCCCTACAACAATAGCGAGAAATAACGATGGGTGTCTGGGCTTCTCAGTTCTTTAGTGAATGGATTAGACTTGTCTCTTGCCCCATTCATATGGATTATACCGCGGTGTAAATATTCGAGGGCTATCCTTATTATGTAGCCGCCTGGGGATAAAGGCGAGAGGAAGTGTATACTTGTATTTTGTGTCACCTTACATGCCTTTTGTTCACCAGACCACAGTTTCTTTCTCTCATGTAATGCCTGGTTCCAGGGATTATTGAGCAAACATTGTATAAAGCATCATTTCGAGGGACCCTTTATTTGCTGCAGCTCCTATATTTGTGGATATGAAATTGTGAGTGCGAAGGAATAGTGGAAGTTGGTGATGAATATATGAATAGGCACAGACTGACATTTGATGCATCTGTGCTATTTTACATATACAGGTTGAGCCTCCCATATCCAAATATTCTGAAATACGGAATATTCCGAATTACGGAATAATTTTGGCATGACTGAGATAATAAAACCTTTGATTTTTGATGGTTCAATGTACACAAACTTTGTCTAAGGCACAAATTATTAAAAAATATGGTATAAAATTACCTTCAGGCTGTGTGTATAGGGTGTAAATGAAACATAAATTAATTTCATGTATGTACACAAACTTTGCTTGAGCCACAAAATTATTGAAAATATTGTATAAAATGAGCTGCAGGCTATGTGTATAAGGTGCATATAACACATATATGCATTCTGTGTGTATATTGGGGTCCCATTCCCAAGATATTTCATTATGATACCAAAATACGGAATATTCCGTTATCCAAAATACCCCTGGTCCCAAGCATTTTGGACATGGGAGACTTAACCTGTATATATATATATATATATATATATATATAGCAGAAACAGCAAACAAACGGCGGCACTCGGAGACTTTCATGAAAAAAAGGTGTATTAAATATCCATAACAGGCAACAGGTGCCTGTTATGGATATTTAATACACCTTTTTTTCATGAAAGTCTCCGAGTGCTGCTGTTTGTTTGCTGTTTCTGCTGTATGGATTTATGCGGAGGGCACCGGAGTTGATGACCATTGTATATGCGAGTGCCGATCCACACAGTTTTCTATATATATATATATATATATATATATATATATATAAAAATATATATATATTGTGTATATATATACAGTATATTAATATATATATATATTTACTGTGTATATATATATATGTGCACACACACACAATATTGTATCCATTTCAACATTAGAACGATAGTGATTGTTCAAAACAAACGTTTATGTTACTCAATGATGTCCACCTAACGTACTTGCTCCCCCAGTGGAGTATTCTTATCAAAAGTTTGAGTGTATTTAGCTTGTTTTACAGCTATATTTCTATTGTTGCCCATCACATTCTGTGTACAGCCTGACAATGAGAGACAAGCTGAAGACCCCAGTACAAATCCCTGTTACCATTGAAGAAGTCACCATGCCGTCCCCCTGTGTTGGAAGCACCAAAAATATATATATCAAAGAAAACTGCCTGACAAATTGTAACGCACTATGCACAAATTGTATGCTGTTTATTAAAGAACAGGTTTTCTTTCTTTTTTGTTTGTACAAAACAGAAACGTAATTGTAGATGAAAATCACTTAACTTTTTCATTGTGTATTATCTTTGTAGCATAACTTACACAGACAAGAATAAATTAATGCAGAGTCTTATCAGCTCTTGATATCGGCTGTATTTTAGTCCTTGTGTCATAAGGAGAAGCCACAAGCCTCTCATTACCTCCTCTTGTCCTCCAGACCTGATGGCATCGGAACTGTAACGGTTGAAGAAAAAGAACGATTTGAAGAGATCAAAGAACGGCTGCGTTTGCTTCTGGAAAACCAGATCACACATTTTAGGTAATGCTTCCCAACCTATCAATGAAACCAACATTTCTTCCAGTTACCCCCATGCTGCTCTCCAGGAATAGGGTTTGAGCTCAGGAAAACTATATATTCATATATTCCTAGGTATTGTTTTCCATTTGGCCGACCGGAGGGAGCGTTGAAAGCAACTCTGTCCTTACTGGAGAGGGTGAGTGTTCATTTATTCTTCCCAACTTTGGGTTTTGTTTTATTTATTTTAAGGTATCTGAACAAATTTGTAATTTAGCCCATTGACTACGTATCTGAAGAAAAAAAAATGAGGATAATATTCCCTTGATTATTCAGGATCTCAGTGGGTGACAATCCTAAAAACTTAGTGAAAATGCATTCTATTTTCCTAGAGTAGTCGTTTCTAGATTTCACTTCCCGTTTTACTGATTTCCCATTATCAAGGTATTAATGAAAGATATAGTTACTCCAGTTCCACAAGAAGACGTGAAAAATGTCATCCGGAAATGTTTGGAGCAAGCCGCGTTAGTCAACTACACCAGATTATCCGAATATGCCAAAATTGAAGGTAAGAGACACAGTTCCGAAACTTTTTGCTGGATGTTTTTTCTTCCTGACTTCAAATACTTATTTCCTTGTCGGGGATGCCGCAAATGATATCTGGTTTGTTTATTAGCTATGCTGCGAAATCTAGTAATATTTTGCTGTTGACAGTTGGCTGTCTTGTTACGGTATGCCCTGAATTAAAGTCTTATATTGTGTTATATTAGATTCTTCTTTGGGTAGTGTATAAACCAGCTTGGAGTTGAGATTGAGATTGTTCTATGTGACATGGATAACTTGTAAGGTGAATTGCTGCAGGTGTTTTTCTTTTGGAATGTTAAGACCATTGAAATGAGCGTGTGATGCTTTCAATATTTCACACTGAGATAATTTAGCAGCTGGGAGATATAAAAGGGTTTGTGGAATAGCTCTGGGCATCTTAATTTTAGCCATATTGATGCTTATTTAATGTTTTAAGAAATGTGTTCATTTACACCACTCTTATTGCGCTGAAAGAGTTTCTTTGTCCAAGTTCTTTGTAGGTCAAGTGGGTTTTAACTCTCCCCACCTGACAATGCCAGAAGAAAGGCTGGATGCGAAGTTATTAAGCCTTACCCAGTGAGAAACACTTAAGAATTGGGCACTAAAAGGATTTATTTTAAAGAGATCTTGTACTGGAGATGACTGATGCAAATAATGACATTGTGTAGGTTTTGCTGTTGTTGTGGTTTCGGGTGATGAATTAAAGGTCCTGTGGTTTGGAAAACTAAAAGACATTGCTTAGTCACCAAGTACATATACTAAAGATATGAATGATTGAACGTGGGAGGTTTTTGTCCTGGACCAACAAGACTTGTCTTCCACAAAAAGTTTCCACAAGTTTTTCCTTTTTTTTTCCTAAAAGCTGTTCTAGTAAGTGCTAACTCGTTGGTAAGATCTGCTCTCTTTTCAGATAATTCAATACAAAACAATCTTTAAGGTCTGTAAGTAAAAATGCATTCATTTCCAAAGTAGAACACAATAGCGCATACTCTCCTTTTGTGCCGCAGTTCTTCTCGGTTGTGTGAATATTTCGCCCCTATTTTCTTTGCACTGTGACTTTTAGGTCTGGGAATACTTTGAAGCAACAAACCTTTTTTCTTTTCCAGCTCTCTGTTTAGAGAAGTCCCTCATCCCACACTACCTGCTCTCTGCTTCCTTCCCTCCTTACTCGTATTTGGCACAGCCATTTTCCCTCTGCCTTTCTGAAAGTGGTTGGCGTGCCAATACCAGAGCATGCTGGGATTGTTAACATTTAACAACCCAACATCTACCAGTTGCATGAGTCTGGTTTTCACTCATGGGCATAGTATAGTCACTTTGCCAGCTACGTAGGCTACTACCACCCAGTACAATTCATTTTTCAAGTCTCTCCCACCAAATGAGCCATAATTGAATTGACCTCAGAAACAAAAAAGACATTAAATTCAGGTGGCAGTAGCAAACCCTTTTGAAGACTATGCTTATGAGGAAAACCTTTACGTGCCTTGGATACTTAAGGCTTGAATGCTTAGTATCTCAAGCCAAATTCAATCAGTTTTCTTTCCTTTTATGTTTGGATCATTAGAGTCTTGCAAAAGACACAAACTCCCCCCTCCCTCCCAAAAAAAAAGCAAATAAGACTTTTCAACATCATGGTCACAATCTGTGACACATGGGGCATGCTGAATGGTTAATCCGGAAAAATTTAAATTTAAAACACCCTTTCTGTGTATCCAGAAATACAATTTTTCTCCTTTTAACCTAATGTAACATTTTCCTCTAACCTCTGACCTCTTTACCTCTGACCTAAGCCTTTTGCATGCCCAAATCCTCTTTTATAGGAAAAAAGAGAGAAATGTATGAACACCCTGTCTTCTGCTTGGCCTCCCAAGTGATGGATTTAACCATTCGTGAGTACTTACCACCACCTCCTTTCCATGCTGTCTCCACTCTGTTGCCATTATTTCAAGAAACTTCAGATCCAAACTAATTCACTTTCCTTGCTTCAAGTCTTTGAACATTATCCCTGTCTGTTGCTTCTGTCTGTGAAACCCAGTGTGAAAGTCCAGTCACTTTTTATCAGCCTAAAAGAGGTTAAAACACCAAAGTCATTTGTCTGTTACAAACTGGCACCTGTCTGTAAGTTTATGTCTGTGACCTGAATGCATTTTTACTTTTGCTTCTGTGTATCGCCAATTTGTTAAATGCTTATCACTGGTTTACAAATTAAAAGCCCCTCCACGGTGAGGGGGGCATATGGCAGCGATAGAGGTTTGACTCGCAATAACCTTGTTTAGTAAATGATACCTTTTAAAATCGAATGACGCGTTTCGAGCATCTTCAAAATGTGCTAACGCATTTCTCTGTTTTTTGTGTGTTGCTCATTTTGCAGCAGTCGCGATCAGAACATATGACTGACCCCCCCTTCTTAAAAAAAAATGTTTTATGTTTAAAAGTTCTGTATTCCAATTCACTGATTTATTACATTTTATTTTTCTCCCCATCTGGTGCAGCCTCCTTTTCCTGTCTCGATGATGGAGTTTGATGTTAATAATTTTGGGTGGATGTTACTTTTTTTGGGGGGGGCAGTCAAATGTCAAATACCAAAAGTGAATGGGGTGACAGATTGGTCCATTTGCTCATTAATCGTGCATATTGTGTTCTTTCTTTCTTTTCTTTCTTCCTTGCTCTCTCTTACAAATAGAGAATCAAAAGGATGCAGGTGAACAACTGTATATGCATTATAAAGTCATAGGATTGTAATATTTTCTGTTCCTTTATTTTTTTCATGGCTCCTTAAGTCATGTGCTCCTGCAGGCTATAACGGAGTCACAGTGTCACTTAAGGAGTTAATTTGTGCTGTCTCAAATAAAAAATAAAATAAAAAAATAATAATACTTAGCGCAAATCCATAATCTCAAGAGCAGTGTCGTGTTATTGCTTGGCACCAAATTATTCTGTACATATAAGATTGATACAAAATTGTCTATAAAGAAACAAACCTCCATCTCCCCCTCTCATATTTGTGTTGAAGCCTTTTTTTAAAATGTTTGTGTTTTCTGTACATGTGTACTAACAGCACAGTCAGAAAAAAAAATCTTTGTGTTTTCTGTCTTTTATGTTTGTAAGATAATGAGATGTAACGTTACATGGCTCAAATGATGAAGCGATTTCTTGAGACCTGCTCTTCGCAGCACAAATCACCCTTTAAGTGTGAAAATACACACCAAGAATTCTTCACAGTAGAAGATTTGCATTTTTCTCCAAAGCAGTTTTTTTTATTTTTCTAAATTCCACTAAAGGGCCATCTCAGCGTAACCTGGGAAACTTCACATTATTCTTATGTTCACATTTTGCATTTCCCTATTTTGTTATTTATTTGTTTATTTTCCGCAAGAGTTTTTTTTTTTTTTTTTAAATATGGCTTATTACATGTCTTTTAAAACTTGAATAATTGGAAGTTGTTCTGATAGGGAAGCGGGGTAAATGCTAATTTAAACATATGGGAGCTCAAGCAAAGTTGAGTGCATGTTGTCCGTAATTAAACCCACAGTAAATGTAAATGAGTATATTCGCCCGTATACAGATCTATATGCATATCTGTGGTCAGACAGCGCCAATCTATACGCTTCCTTTCATTGCCATCATCATTAACAAGTACATACTTGCACTACTGTAGTTCCATCCGTGGTGTAAAAGATTAAAATGGCATATTTATGCTGAAATGCAACTCTGCATAGACTGCAATCACTCCCTCGTTATACTTAGCCTATGTGCAATTGCCCCTTCAGCCAAATATGGAGATACAACTGAGATACATATGACTCGTCATTTCCCGTACTGTTGTACGCTCGGCTCCAGAGCATGTACAGTACAAATTCAAGCAAGATCCATCCGTAAACTGACTTGCCCTCAACTCTGCTTCAGCTACGTGAAATATTCAAATCCACAAGGGTTTTCCATGGCGTAACATTAACATTTAGGGGGAAATGTATTAAAGCTTGGAGAGAGCTAAAGTGTAGAGAGATCAAGTACCAACCAATCAGCTCCTGTCATTTTTCAAACACAGCCTGTAAAATATCAATTAGGAGCTGATTGATTGGTACTTACTCTCTCTCCACTTTATCACTCTCCAAGCTTTGATAAATCTTCCCCTCAGTCTGATATTGAAGTACATTTTGATGTATAGATTTATGGGGGCTGAATAATGGCAATTTGGCCCTTTATAATTGTAGCACCAGCATCAAACCTAATGTCCAGCTAATTTAAAAAAATACAAAATCTACAGTCTGCTGCCGTTTGTGGGCGGGCAGGGGCGGCAATGGCCCCTCCCCGCCACAAACGGCAGCAGACTGTCAATCAATGAAGCTGAGGCGTTTCGCCGCCATTGGGGGGGAGAGAAGAGACCAGGAACTCCGTCATCTGACTGAAATTTCCTGGCCTCTTCCTCTCATCTGCGGCAGCCGGCTTGCGTGACCCCGTGGGCCACCATAGCCGGCCGATGTTCCCGCAGAGAAATCAATGCTCAGATACGTAATGCAGCAGGAAACGTGATGCATCCTGTGCAATACCATATGTGCAAGGACGGAATTGCAAAGCTGCCTCCATGCTATTGAGATCCTTGCTGAATCAGGCCGCATATCCATCTATTTTGTAGTCCCTATCTAGCTTACTTCTCTTGCAGAGTATATGTATCAGGACCTGAATATGTAGAAATGGGAAAACTTTCTCTATTCAGACATGCTGACATGTCCCCACAGTTGAGTCTCATCTGTCAGAATACTGGAATTTTGGAAACTCCAGATGCAAATTGCTTTTCTCATTAGAAATGTGAAAATCGCTGATGTTTTCAAATGACAACCTGCGCAGTCTCTGGTAGAGACTGCATCTAACTAGTGGTCAGTTACTTAGGGCGCCAGTTGTTAGGGATGACTAAAGCACTGGAGAGGAGATGTTTCAAGCCTTGGAGAGAGATAAAGTAAAGTTGCCCAAAACAGCCAATCAGCTGATTAGCTGCTATGGGCTATGGGCAATTTCTCTATTTTATCTATTTCCAAGTTTTGATACATCCCCCCCAAATTAGTTACACCATGCCAATCATTCAGTATGTTTAATGTCCCCGAAGTGCCCACATGTGGAGCATCAGCCACTGACATGAGCTGGCACAGCTGGCAGCTTCTTACATGTAAGTATGTCATACTTACCTACATTGCTGGGCAGCTTTCCGGGAGCAGCAGGAGGGGACCTGCTGCTCTCCTCTTCGGGGGGCGGGGCCAGACGATAGACGGCATTAGGCCCCGCCCCTTTACAGAAACCCCCGTGATTCGCGGGTCCGTGAGGAGGGGGCGGGGCTAAATGACGCGATTTGCCTAATTTAGCCCCGCCCCTTCCCGACGGACCCGATAATTTCAGATAAAATCTCCCCATCTTGCCCACTTCACTAGGAAGTGGGCGGGGTCCGGGAGATATGCCTACTCTTCCGGGATCGCGGGGGGTTACCCGAAAAATCGGGAGCCTCCCGCGATTCCCGGGAGAGTAGGCATGTATGAAGTATGTTGGATGCTGCTCCTCCATGTCAGTGTTGCACTGGGAGCCTAGTGCTTGCCTGTGATGTCACAGAGTGACCAAGGATTAGGCTCTATGTCCTTCTGTTCCTCCATACGTGCAGGTTACACCAGGATCTAACATTTATGTCATGATGTACTATCCTCCTGTGCTCTCACAGTCGGTGGTGTTTGAATGGAAGAGTTACAAACTTCCCTAACTGTTTCTGTTAGAAAGAAAGATCAGGATAGGAGCAACCATCTTAATTAGGGGTGAGCGGGTTTGGTTTTACTCAGATTTACTCGGATCTTTAAACGGCATTTTATTGGCTATCGCCTATCATGTGTTTTGGATAGCCACTATAATAAATCCGAATTTGCGGTAAAGTGGCGTTAAGAACCGAGTAAATCCGAGTAAAACCGAGCCTGCACATCCCTAATCTTAATGGTTCACCCTGAAGCAAGTGACTGTTGGCCACCGCTTATATAGACACGTGCTCCATGTGATACCTGTCCAGCAGGTGATTCACAATACATGACGTTTGTGTATGATCACCGTATATCCTAAGGGGAAACATCAGAGTATACTCTAATGGGAAAATACTATTTAAACACTCACTGAAGATAGAAGTACATTAAAATAGAAGTAAATTATAATCTCAATGATTGGGTCACCATCTTTATACTTCCTCGCACTATGGCTGCATGTATATTAGCTAATGTTTTATATACCCCGATCTCCCCAGAAATTAAATACATTGGAACTCTGGAGTGAGTGATTGTGTCTAATAGACTGGGAAAGGATAAAGCTGTCAGTGTCAGCACTTTAAATGATCTGTAATGGAGGTTTTCACAGCCCATATCTGATTAATTGCCATTCCCATTCCGTGAATCCGGATATCTATGGATACTATAGGGTTACACCTGAGCTAGTGTCGGGGGATGCTGTCATGAAGCCGACGGTCGAAATGCAGACCGCCGGCTTCCCGACTGTCTAATCCCGGCAGGTATGCGTCCGGCAGTATTTCATACTGATCCCAGTGTCGGAGAAGTCTAAAAACCAAGGTAAATGTCCTGCATCCCATTATGCCCCTCTCTGTCATTATATTAGTGGCTTGCAAAAGTGTGCAAACCCCTAAAAAGTCAACAGGCAGGGTCGGACTGGCCCATTGGTGTACAGAGGAAATCCCTCTTGGGTCCTTTGCCTGAGGGCTCACCTCCTCCTTTAGGGGTCAGGTTCTTGACTGTGCATTCATTATTACTCTATTAGAGGGTCAGTTACCGGGTAGTGCAGGACCACCGATTAACATGGGTTCTTGGTTTGCTTCTATAGAAACTACAACAAGATTTTCCCTCCTGCCAAACAAAGTGGGTGGTCACAACACAACCTTATACCCATCTCTTGTTGGTTGTGAACTTTAGCATAATGAACCCAGGGCCTGCCAGTGATTGGAATGGCATTGTAGCTCTGCATTCATTCAGTAATCAACAATTGTGAACAAGCGGTAAGAGCTTAGATATTTTTTTTTACAATGGCATGTATTTTGCATTAACTAGACCTAATGCAGCTGTCAATGAAGTTTTTGACAATGGCCTGACAGTACTGGGGACCCCTATCATCTATACATTTCATTAATGCGGTATATATAGATAAAATATAGATAGGATCACCATCATGTGCTTAATTATTATACATACAGTATGTTACATAGTACTGCTTTCCCGGGATTATGGTGTATTTACTACAGTGCATTATTATCAATCTGGTACATTATCATCCATGTATTATCTGTATATACTATATATAGTTATAAAAGGTCCCAGACCATGCACTCTCTATGGTTGTCCAATCCTCTGCAGTGGCTGGCCACACCCCTTAAGGATGGGCCTCTACCACCGCTGTCCCCCGTTCGGCTCTTCATGCCCCTGTCCGACACTGTCAACAGATGTGTCTTTATTACAAATTATGCTTACACAGATAGTCCTAGACAGTATTTTTATTGGGAACCAGTAGCTCTTAAAATAGATTTTCAACCTTATAATTCATTATTTATCTCCAGATTAAAACAAATGCTGCTTGCATACGTATTTAACCCCTGCAGACTAGTACTTGGTAGAACCACATTTTACTGCAATAACAGTTTTAAGTCTGTTGGGATAAGTTACAACCAGGTTTGCACATGTTTATGTGATTTGTACCCATACTTACCGTATATACTCGAGTATAAGTCGACCCGAATATAAGCCGAGGTACCTACTTTTACCCAAAAAAACCGGGAAAACTTACTGACTCGAGTATAAGCCTAGTGTGGGAAATGGCAACAGCTGGTAGTGCCCCCAGTAGTAATTCCCCCTGGTTGTGCCCCCAGTAGTAATCCCCCCCTGGTAGTGCCCCCAGTGGTAATCCCCCCTTTCAGTGCCTCCAGTAGTAATCCGCCCCTGGTAGTACCCCCAGTAGTAATCCCGCCTTTTAGTGCCCCCTGTAGTAATCCCCCCTTTTAGTGCCCCCTGTAGTAATCCCCCCTGGTAGTGCCCCCTGTAGTAATCCCCCCTTTTAGTGCCCCCTGTAGTAATCCCCCCCTGGTAGTGCCCCCTGTAGTAATCCCCCCCTGGTAGTTCCCCCAGTGGTATTCCCCCCTTTTAGTGCCCCCTGTAGTAATCGCCCCCTGATAATGCCCCCTGGTAGTGCCCCCTGTAGTCATCGCCCCCTGGTAGTGCCCCCTGTAGTCATCGCCCCCTGGTAGTGCCCCCTGCAGTCATCGCCCCCTGGTAGTGCCCCCTGTAGTGCCCCCCCCTAAGTAGAGAGAGACGTGATAACAATAAAAATAAAAATAAACACTTACCTGAAACTCCCGCTCCTGGTCCCGCCGCTGTCCGCTCCTCCGGCCGCTTTGCATGGAAGAGACGTCGTCATGACGACGTGTCTCCCATCACCCACTGCGGGAGCCGGAAGATGGCTCCCGCAATGGGAGCAGCAGCAGCCGCTGAGAGTCTGACAGACTCTCAGCGGCTGCTGATTACAGCAAACACACAGCTGCCGGCTCCGGCGGCTATGTGTTTGGCAGTGTGTAGCGCTGACCGAACTCCGTCCAAATCTGTTGCGGGTATAGGGGGGTTAATGACTTTGCAATCCACTGTAACTAGCAGTATGTAAACAATCCAATACTTTGTAATTATTTATCGGGGCCTTGAGTGACACCTGGGTTCAAGCATTTTCGTCTGGGTTCCATGGAGCCCCACTTCAGAGTTCCAATGGAAGAGAGAATTGGCCACTGTAACTGTTTGTTGGTTGTGTTCTGTAGGAGTGACAGTCCTCATGTTACAGTGTTAGATTTTTCTCTCTGTCTCCTAAAAACTGGGTATCCGATTCCTAGAAGGAGTGTCCAGAGCCTATGTGAAAAGCCAGAGGTCTTTACACCAGTTAGATTCCTAGAAGGAGTGTCCAGAGCCTATGTGAAAAGCCAGAGGTCTTTAGACCAGTTAGATTCCTAGAAGGAGTGTCCAGAGCCTAGGTGAAAAGCCAGAGGTCTTTAGACCAGTTAGATTCCTAGAAGGAGTGTCCAGAGCCTATGTGAAAAGCCAGAGGTCTTTACACCAGTTAGATTCCTAGAAGGAGTGTCCAGAGCCTATGTGAAAAGCCAGAGGTCTTTAGACCAGTTAGATTCCTAGAAGGAGTGTCCAGAGCCTAGGTGAAAAGCCAGAGGTCTTTAGACCAGTTAGATTCCTAGAAGGAGTGTCCAGAGCCTAGGTGAAAAGCCAGAGGTCTTTAGACCAGTTAGATTCCTAGAAGGAGTGTCCAGAGCCTAGGTGAAAAGCCAGAGGTCTTTAGACCAGTTAGATTCCTAGAAGGAGCGTCCAGAGCCTAGGTGAAAAGCCAGAGGTCTTTAGACCAGTTAGATTCCTAGAAGGAGTGTCCAGAGCCTAGGTGAAAAGCCAGAGGTCTTTAGACCAGTTAGATTCCTAGAAGGAGTGTCCAGAGCCTAGGTGAAAAGCCAGAGGTCTTTAGACCAGTTAGATTCCTAGAAGGAGTGTCCAGAGCCTAGGTGAAAAGCCAGAGGTCTTTAGACCAGTTAGATTCCTAGAAGGAGTGTCTAGAGCCTATGTGAAAAGCCAGAGGTCTTTAGACCAGATAGATCAATAAAGATGTACCTAGTATACTGCACCGCTGTTTAGTGTTTGGGGACTGGTGTCTTTAAGTTGATGGTAACTTTCCTCCATTCAATTCTGGTTACACCCCTGAGCACTAGGCTGTTTCACTAGTAATTCCAGCGTGTGTATAGGGCTGATCATCGGGCTGAATTTAGAAACCAAAAAAGGCTAGAAATCTCTCTGATTAACAAGTAGTTTTCTTTTTTCTATGTTGAGGATTTGTTTTTACAAGTGCCTGATATATTTATTTTTTTGTTTTGTTTTGGCTATTGAAGCACAGCTGTCACATCACCAGCAGTTGTTTTGGGTCTGCAGGTGCTTCAACCATGCAATAGATAGGTCAGAACAATGCACTTGTTGTTATAGGCTATTTCTTATGAGAAGTCCCATAGCACACATTCATCAACAGTTATATCAATCCAGTGTTGGCTGTTCTGTAAATACAATAGGGCCTGACCTACTTAATCATGTATTCATGGAGTGACAGCCAGCACCACCTATCATAGTTGTCAACAGTGGTGGCTCCAGAGGTGGGGCTGCAACGCAGTCCAAAATTCAAATAGGGAAGGGCAGTTGGTGTGGTTCCCCTATTTGAATTTTGGACTATGCTGCAGCCCCACCCCTGGAGCCGCCACGGGTTGTCAACATTTTAAAATTATTTGCAGGGATGCAGTTGGTGCATCTTAACCATGACTTGCACAATACAGTCTAGGCCTTGTTGCACTACAACCAAGCAGGTATATTATAAACAGGAAAAGAGAAAGTTATTATACGTCCAATTTCTTGCATATCCCCAATGTTTACGCAAGCCCCGGTTTTTCTGTAAGATGGCAATTTACATTGATTTGGGAGATCTCCAATAGGGTCCACATCCTGTTTTTTATTGAATTTGCTCAACTTATGGCCCCCGGTGCCATTTTTCCGATGCTTTCCTCAGAAATGTGTTGTTTGAGCCATATTTCTGAAGAAAATGTAGGAAGAATGGCACGGGCGCCATTTTGCCAGAGATATTACGCATGCACAGTAGACTGTGGCACACTGCCAGAGTGTTCAACGCATGTTCGGCGCAATGTCTTCTAGAGGGGAGAGAAACATCTACATACGAGACCCCTCCAGTCCTGTAATACCCCTGTTTGACAACCTTCTCCTTGGCACTTTGTCAGCAATCCATCCTCCAGTTCTTTGGTATGATTGGCTGTCCATCCTTCAGTTCTTTGTTATGATTGGCTGTCTCAGCTGGCTGTCCATCCTTCTGTTCTTTATGATTGGCGGTCCCAGCTGGCTGTTGACGGAGTTTTGAAAAAAAAAATCAATATATGTGTGTTTTAACACCAAAACTATAGTTTGACTTATGTTCATGAGCCATAATATTCTATTTAACATAGTTAGGCTTTCATTCTAACCTGTAGACTCTGGAGGTGTTTTGTGCATGCAGAAATATATATGATGTGCCAAGAGTGTTTACAGCAAGCAAGGTAATTCTAGATTTGCAGCAGGACAGGTGTTAGCTGATTAGGATAAAGTGTTTAGGATGTTAGAAAACAGAAGGGCAGGGTGTTAGTCACGTCGGCACATTTTTTTAGCAATAAATTGTTGGGTTTAATTGTTTATTTATAATTAGTGAAATAGCCCATTTGGACTGCAAAAGTCTGGGGAGATCATTTAAAACTCAAATACACATTAATCAAAAATATTCACAAAAGGGCAGATTCCATTAACACTACAAATTAAAATAGAAATGCACTATCCATTATCAGTCATTACAGGTACAGTATCAAGGGTCTCGATGCAATAAAATCATTTTAAAAATGTCTCAACCTAATCCATTTCCAATGATTATTGGAGAAAATGGAAAATATTCAGAGGACTTGATTCAGAGGGGAATGCTAAAGGCACCATCGTGTTAAAAGACGCGCACTGCCGGCTTCTGTGATCCACTGACTGCGTCTGAAGATGCGGCATTGGAGCCTCTGCTTGACTATCAGACACCTGAGTAACCCTCAGTGAAACTGCCTCCAAGGACCCAGCCACTGGCTTCAGCTCACCCAGAAAAACGGGGCCGAAAAGTCCCTATTTTTTGGAAGGCTCCCTATCACCGTCCCCAATAGCTAGCAGCAATTCATGATGTAGCTTATGGGGTGCAGTGACCAACGTTGCAGGACCAGATCTACACATGTGCAGTGTGGCTCATGCTCATTCGCAGATAAAAAAAAATGAGTGATTTGCGAGAACATTGAAGTTCCATTGATCTCTAGATCAGGCCCAGAGACTTTTAGTTCTCTTTAAAGGGCTTTTTCTTACTTTTAGTTTTTATGCCTTGTAACACATTTTAACTGTATGAAAAATTCTAATTGTTTATTGTTTTATGACCATATAATCAAGATTCTTGCCTAAACAGTCATTTGCAAAAGTTGTGGTAGAGTCGCCCATCAACCAACGATGGCTAGCAACCATCATTAGTTTTGCTACCAATGGTCAATGGTTTTACCATCAATATGGGTGGTCTGATGGTAAAACCCGTCACTTCTATTTATTACTTTATTGCGTTCATTTGCACATGTGTTGACATGAACCATTGTTGGTTTAACCATCAATGGTTCCCCTCTGATAGTTAAAAAACATCGATCGTTAGTAGTTAACTCTTTGATGGACAACCATAGATTGTGGTGGATCAAACTCAGAGCTCAATTTATTTAGACATCACTGTGACACGAGCTAACTCTATTAAAGATGCCTCTTACTTCCTTGAAGGTGCCTAGGACAGAATAAGAACAATATGAATGGGTAATCAACCTGCATTGCATATAATTAGGGCTATGTAGATACCAGGTAAAACCCTCTGCTCTGTGAGTTTGATCTGGAATTGTAAAGCTGCGTGTTTTGCACTTCATATTACTGGTGCTTTACATTTTCTGATCAAACTGGGGTTGTCTATGGAAGGTTCCATAAAGTAGGCCTAAGTACAACCCCAAGATGGCAAGACCATGTACCCTTAAGGAGTCAATTCAATTAGATACGAGTTTGAAAAAGCGAACTCGTATTATAAATTTAATATGCATCAGCACGATGGGCCTGATTCAGCAGCGATCGCAAATGCAACTTCTGTACGTATGCAGATCAATCGATTGTTAGCCATTGCGCAGGCGTATAAGCCGCACTGTGCTTATTCTGCGATCACACTGCTATTAAGGATGCACAGAAGAATCCATCGCAGAGTGAGTGACAGGCTGTGAATGTTTGGAGGTTGTGACGGGGTAGTGGTAGAAAAAAATGCAGACGTGCCTGTCCGGTTGAATGCCATTACTTGGGAGTGAATAAATTAGCCACTGCGATTGCATATGCAGCTTGAGAGCCCACTGCGTGCGAGGAGACTTGCAGTTTCTGCGGCCGGTCAGACTTGGTACAAATGCTGCGTACCTGTGCGATGTGCGGTGTTGGAACCAATGTTTACGCAGGAGTGCGACATTGGACGAATGTAAGAAAGCAGTAGTGAGTGCCTTTATGCCGGCTGAGCTTTCGAAAGCATTAGCATATTTTTGCCGCTGCATTCGCAATTGTGATCCGCTCTGAATCAGGTCCAAAGACCAATATGCAAAAATCAAGTATTATTATATAGTATAACTTTTGTACAAAAAATTACCCGTAGACGTGCATGAAAAATGGGGAAATTATCCTGAACCACAAAAAAGTGCCAACAGAGATAGGACTTGAGATTTTATCGAATGGTGGAAAAATCATAGCCAGCGAGTGTTTTTCAGCAAAGTAAAGTCTTTCCACTGTTTTGTGGTACAGAAAAATGTCAGTACAGTAATTACAATATATACAAGTTGGAAAAGATGCTTTTAGCTCCCATCTGCAAGTTCAAAAACTTATCTGTCCCACTTCAATTAACCCATTATTGCGCTTAGAGAACTTGACCTGAAAAATTACATGTCTTTATTGGCCAAATTATTATATTTAATCCCCTCAAAGTGCATTATTATTCATTGGAAGGGGTGTACCAGAGGGTTCTGCACTGTGTCTCGACATTTTTACCTCAAAATAAACATTTTCGCTACCTTTTCACCTGCTCAGGGGCTGCGCTCAAACAAATGTGAATTTGCTGGGAAAATGCAACGCTAGTTTTGGAATTGAATTGCAAATGCAAATTGCCTTAGAAATTTGCCATGAAAACGACTTGCAGGACCCAACTTGTTCCTAATTGAATTAACCCCATTGTTTTACAAATTAAATGAAGACTTCTGATTGGATGAGCATGGCACTGGTCGTGCCTTGATCCTAATCCTGGGCTATATATCACTCGTTCTATTGACGAGCGATATATCGTGACTGCACCGGCGAGTGTGTACACCCGATATGACTGTGAACGAGGTAATTCAGACATAGGTCGGCCCTGCAGCACAGCCGATGCCAATATATCTGAAAGATATATCGTGACCCACCGGTCGCCCATACACATGCTACAGGGACATCTGACATCACATGGTCGGGCAAATTTAAATGCCCGCCCAGTTGTGATGTCAGCCCAGACACATCGAGGGGCTGATCGGTAAGTGTGTATAATTGCTTATAGCAATCGGCCGCTCTCACGGCGGATCAGTCTGCTGACTGATCCATCCTCAAAGTGTGTACCCAGAATTATTGGATGGCTGCAGAACCCATCAAGACAGGTGCTGCCTTTCTTTTGCTAAAGTGCATTGGGTTTACAGTCTGTCTGCAAACATTAAGATACGAGGGGTGGTTTGGTGTTTTTGAAAGCTTCAATCTGTGGGCAGGCTGATAGGACCTGGTCTATTGTAGGAAAATTGAAGGGGTGGCATGCTGCCTCCTAGTTCTTTGCCAGCTGGTTGTGATTCAATTATCTTTCTTATTGTCTTGGTGTCTGCCAGCATAAACAAAAAAAACCCATGACGATTTTTAATTATCAGCGGAACGAATGTATTGTATATATATATACAACTAAATATATGTAGGTCAGGGTACGTGGAAAGTTGAAGGAGGTAAAGCAGGAATCTTGGGGAGCGGGAACATTTTATGCAAAATTCCCCTAAAGGGGGCCATTAATCTCAGCCGGCGTCCTTACTTTAACCATGGAATATAAACAACTGCTGAGTATGACTTATGTATTATATAATGTGTATACATAGAGATGCAGTCAGTGTTATCTTTAGGAATGAATCCCTACTTTAGAGGAGAATAGAATGGACTGTGCGCCTGATTCAGAGACGATTGGAAATGCAGCCGCTCTCGCCACAGCGATCGCTGGAATATGCAAATGCTAATCCCAAGCTTCCCTTTGGCTCCACCATGGAGTGTACAAGCGCTGAGAAACCCACTGGTAGGTCGCGTGGTCTGTGCATTTGCGATGGGGATTGTAAGCACATCAACATCGGTCGTACCATCAACATTTGAGGTAGCCTAGGGTCTATTCTAGCTACTCTCCTTAAATCCAACTAAATATGGCCTCTGAAGCAATAAAGCACTGGATTTGCAATTGAGAACTCAGCAACGCTCCCAGCCACGCCATGACACACTCATAAAATGGCCTCTTTTTTGCCATCGCTTTAGGTCACCTCCCAATCTCCACCCTCATACGCCCAGGGAGCGCAGACCACTTTTCAAGTGTTAGCAATGTTGTGCACAATTGCCATCAGACACTTGAGTTTGTGCGTGCACAGTGAGGGCTTTCTAGCTGTTTTGCTCATGCGCAGTAGCAAAAAAAATCACTCAACTGCATAAATATTGTCACTCCCTCCATCTCTGAATCCGGCTCTGTGTCACATAACATAGTGCAAGAATGAGCTTGAGTCTATAGCACAATACCTGTGTGTGTATATATATATATATATATACATACACAGGGAGTGAGGGTATTCGTGTGTCACTTCACGAGCTTAGAGCCCTCCGATCCAGTGCTTGTCTTGTGTGTGCACTCCGATGAGACTACTATTTCCATCTCTAAATCATTTTACTTTGCTGATATCACAAACTGCATGACAGATGGGTCACACTTTCATGGCTGCGTTCTAACATTTGGGAGAGCACAGAACATATTTGGTGAAGCTGGCATGGTTTGATGCTGTTTGATTCAAGCCACAATATGAGAACCACTAGTATTTCACGTTGAAAATAATTAAAGAAGCAGGAAACAATTAGAAAGCACACATTTTGAATAGTGACAGATGTTATACATGTTTAAATTAGACAAAGGGATATAAGACAAATTCATAGGTCACATTAACAACTGCTGCAGTATTAGAATGTAATTTTCCATATTGCTGTACAAGTCTTGAAAAATAAAGTGTAGCAGCGTGAAAAACACTATTTATGACACGTGCTCGCTAAACCTTTCATTGTAAAATTCAAAAACAAGTTATTGACTCTCAATCCTGTATAGTTTATGTTCATAAGATAAGACAGACAGAGACAGACAGATTGAGAGATAGATTGACAGATCATTGAGAGATAGTTAAATAGAAAATAAATAGATATCAGAGATAATATATAGATAGATAAGTAGATCAACATTAAATAGATATCAGAGATCTTATATATACATATATATATATATATATATATATATTTTATAGAAGGTAGAATATGGCTTAAAATATATACTCTGTGTTTTATTCAAAAGGGGATCCGGTTAAAATACTGACAGTTGGGATGCCGGCGCGTAGAATTCCGGCGCCGAAGTCCCAATGGTAAGCACTGGGCTTTGGGGGAGGGCTAGGGTTAGGCACTAGGGGTAGGGTTAGGGTTAGTCACTAAGGGGGGAGGGTTAGGTAAGCTAACATTTTTGAAGCACATTTCAGAAAATCAAAGCTATTGGCAGCATCTGATTG
Source organism: Taudactylus pleione (assembly GCA_031769625.1). Classification (NCBI taxonomy): domain Eukaryota; kingdom Metazoa; phylum Chordata; class Amphibia; order Anura; family Myobatrachidae; genus Taudactylus; species Taudactylus pleione. The sequence goes on from JAUIMM010000134.1 coordinate 9,559,005, forward strand.
GTCACTATAGTACTCAACACATTTCTGCACATTGCACAATGTTATTATAAAAACCTCCGTAATATCGTAGTTTGTTGCTGCCTAAATGTTTTATTACTGTATATACCGTAATATCACAGAAAAAGAAGATTCCCTCCAGCACACTGCAGCAATATTAGCAAAAATACTTGAATCCTACATGATAATAGAAATTCAGAGGTATTGGTTGCATACATTTGCAAATATATGATTAAGCGCCGGGCCAGCGTCAAGGCTCCTCTATACCGGCGTCCCTAACATTAAGGGGTTAACGTCCGAGGCGCAGAGCAGTATAAACCCCGCCCTTTACAAGCACCTGAGCAATATCATTAAGCTGATGTGAGCGACCACCATACTTTCTATATACCGTAATATCAGCAGGCTATCAGCTGGCTATGGCTTTGCACTGCTAAATTGTATTTCTCAGCAACCTTTTTGCTGCATTAAGTATGATACAACTTATATTGAGCCAATAGTTGCAAACAATGGGCTTTGTCAGCAAGATACTAAACAGACATACCACATACAAGCAAGCCTTGTGTGCAACGTGGGCGTCAGTCCCCTGGGTCTGGCTAGTAGGAATTCCCCTGTCAGACAGCAAAGCTCTATATTACTGAGTGAATATACGGGTGTCTCATGAAGATGTGTTACAATCAGTGGCTTCGTAAATTTGTCCCAGATGTCTTAGTAAACTGAGTTTTTGTTTGTCTTCTACGTTGTAATGAGTTATTTTAAACGACACAAGTGTCTAAGTTCCCAGTGACATGTTAATGACACTGCGCAGCGACAGTTTTCTTGATAACTGTATCATCCCGTCTAGATGTAGTGTCCTGGCTCTAGAAATATGGGGGACATTCATGAAAACTGCAGAGACCCTGCTTTAACCCTTAGCATCCAGCCAACCTGACGTTATCCATCCATATTTAGGGGTCTATTTACTAAGCCTTGGTTGAAGATAAAGCATATTTGCCTACTCTCCCAGGACGGATGCCACGACCCACACCACGCCATTCGCCCCCCGCCGTTTGCTCCCCCTTGTAATTGGCCGGTCCGGGGGATTTGATGAAGAGATTCATCGGGGCCCCGCCCTGGTTGCACAGTGCCTTTAACCTCGGCATTGTGTAGAAGGGACGTGCCCGCAATGACGTGATTGCGTGGTCATGTCCCCCGTCCCGCCCCCAAATTCGCTTCCCGCCCTCTGCTGTGCCGATCTGGTTTCATCAAATTGTCGGCAACCCTGAGATAAAGTGGACGGAGATAAAGTACCAACCAATCAGCTCCTTACTGTCATTTTTCAAACACAGCATGGGACATGGCAATTAGGAGCTGGTAATTTATCTCCGTTCACTTTATCTCTCTCCCAGGCTTAGTAAATAGACCCTAAACTGTTGTATTAAAATGCATTAGAATATGATTTGGAACAGGTTTTTTTTTTTCTGCATAATAATGACCTGTGCATCGGGATTCATCAATGTTCCTTTGTATGTCTTGTTGTATTACTAGGTGCAGTTCGTTACGACATAGTGGTTTGTTCTGTATAGTCCTCTAGAGATTGTGTAGCTAATCTGCTATTTCATTTATTTTGTCATCTCTGCTGTATTTTCTTTGACACGCTTAGTCCTGTCATGTTTGTGTATATACTCACGCCTCCTTACTTTTGTACTCTTTTCTCTGCCATGCATGACCAGTTCATCGGCCTAAACCAAAGCCATCACCTGTACCTCCACCCAATCAAACGCAGGCTAACATGTTAAATCAAAGGCTCAAAGGCATGCCTAGACCAATTCCAAGTACTGTATCAGCTTTATTTCATTAATTTGTCTAGCCTAGCTTCTTTTCTCCTCTCAACTCCCCCCCCCTCCCCCTCCCCCACCTTAAACCTTCAGTGCTGGAAGGACCACAATGCATTGCAGCTCCGACTCAATGGATTGCTGGCTTCTCCCAGCGCTCTAGGAGTTAACATAGCAACATCGGCCTCCAAGCACTTCCTCTCAATATGTCCATTTCTGTCTAGATCTGTCCGACACCAGCAGCATTTTCCAATATGAATGTCAGCACAAAATAACATTGTTGTTACATAACATTCTGCATGAAAAATGTTAATATTTATGAGTTCCAAATACTGTCTGAACTGTTTTCTCAATATACTGTTTATTTTTGATTTGTCAGTGCTCCAGCTGTTTTATTCGATATTTAAAATGCCAATCAGCTGCAATGATGATTATAAATTCAAACATACATTCTGGGTTGCCTTTTATTTTTAATTAATGTATATCAATGGTGAACAATATACCTGTTAGAGTACAATATAAGCTCATGTGTTATTGTGACATACACAAAATAATGCACACAAAAAACTGGCGCATAGCTACTCCTCTGTCATTAAATTCTATGCTTCTATAGATATAATATTACGCATGGGCATTCATTGGGATGATATACATGGCAGTGCTTTATGGAACACAGCTTGGATCCAATGAAGATCACTGTAATTGGTTACAGATGTGTCCTCATACACCTAGGGGTGTATTTACTAAAGTGCGGGTTCTTCGAAGTGGCAGTGTATGTGCATGCCCAGAAAATAGGCGTGGCCACGCATAACGATGAGCGTGGTCACTCGAAATTACAGGCTCGTGATGCGTGATCACTCGAAATGGGGGCGTGTCATCATGACACTTCACCCATTTCTCGTCGCTCTGGGAACATTCCTCTCCAATCCATTCCAAACACATCTTACCTATATGGTGGTTTTTCTGCAACGTGGAACCTCTGAAGAAACTGATCCTCCCTGGGCAGAAGGTGTCTTTAGTTTGTATTCACTATTCATGTAGGAGATCACATGGTCCAGAAGATGCCTGTTTGTGGAGGAATATAACCAATGTCCTCATCATATAACAGAGGTTCAACCAGACTTGTGCCCCATGTCACCTATTGCCCCCTGTATCCCCTCCAGCCCCCTGCCCCTTGTGTCTCTCTAGCTTTCTGACCCCTGCCCCGTCACACCGGCCTCCTGCCCCCTGTGTCTCTCAGCCTCAAACCTTCCCTTGTCCCTCAGCCTACCCCTCTGTGTTCCTCAACCTCCCTTTCTGTGTCAGTCAGCCTCCTGTTTTTCTTGTGCGCTCATTTGTTTATGAACTTGTAAGGCGCTGCAGAACCCTTGTGGAACCATATAAATATAGAATAATAATAATACTGGGGAAATGATCAGCCCTGTCCTCCAGTCTGACGCCACCCAGCACTTTGATGTGGCCAATAACTTGGACCGCGCCAACATTCAAATATTAACCAGCGGTTCGGCATCACTTTTGGCAGGATCAAACTAACAAAACTGTCATGACGTCACCGTGCGCTCATGCCCCAGCAGGATCAGATGACGGATCCAATGGGTGCCAACACAGCGAAGACTTAGCTGGGGAACAAAAAGGTCCAGGTCAGGGCAGGCTATGCTGCGGAGTTAATGCGTTCCTGACCGGGCGCCATTAATTAAATTAAAAAACATGGTGAATCGGTGGCGGAGGCTAATGGGTGGTTTGGTTCACCGCTGGACCACCCCTTAGTTTCGCCTATGACACCGAGAGGGGTTATTTGGCATGACTGAAGCCACGGTGTATAAGGACATATCTGTATTTAAGAAGATTTCAACATTTTGTAGAAATTAATTAGAGCTTCTAGGCTGTAATGATTGTCTGATGTTTTATGACCAGCCATCGCTTGTTGTTTGCAACCAACTTTTCTTAAGTAAATAACAGACCGTATGTGACATCCACCTTCCCAAGTACATTTATAGATATGGGATTTTTTAAACTCCCAAATAAAAATCCATCTGTTATTTAAAAATATATATTTAAGTAAATATAATACCAATGATTCTCTACCATTGTAATTTTCCATATTCTGTGTCACATTCTCATTTATTTCTTCCTCAGTTTCTCTGTCTCTATAATATCTGTCCATTTCCCTATCAATCTCTCTCAAAGGGGCCTACTGTATTATTAATCCTATCCCAGTATACATTCGCAATCTGCTGCCTCCCTATAATTAGTACTAAAAATATGTGCCTATAACGCAGGACATATTTTGGGTATACCCTGGGCACACCGTAATCCTCATATTTTAGGAACGTTGCAGTTGTGCTATTTATGAAGCTTGACTGCTGGAGCTAAAGACCTGCAGATTGCGTTAGCATGTTGCTTTCCTTGGGAGAGGTTTTGAAGTGCAGAGTGGGATCCATTTAGAACCCTCCACCTCCCTTGGCCCTCACAATGTGCATGGCCGGCAGTGTAAACATTTGTTGCTACTATTAACGGTGAAAGTGTTAGTTTTAGGTTTCACAGGACAGCTGCTCCAATAAATAGCCCCAAATAGAAAACATTAGGTTTTGGTGAATTTATCTCTAAATTGCTACATAGGCCCCTTTGTCTCGATTACCTGTCTAATTAGTTCTCCATGTGTGATCAAGTTTTTTCGCATTCTCTGCTGCAGTCCAAGGAATCTTATCTCCTCCCAACCTGTACAGTCCCATTACTTAGCTCACCTGTCACTAAAAATCCCTTTTATTGCTGGGAACAAAGGGCCTGATTCAGACCCGCTTGCTAGGATGCGTTCGCACGTAGCCTGCAGATTTTTGCAATCTGCACTTGCGTATAAGATGCAGTGCGCGTGCGCGAACCAGTCACTGCGATCGCAAATCGATCGTCCCTTGTACACAGGTGTCTCGCTAGAATGAGTGACAGGACAAGCCGTTTGTGGGTGGTGACAGGGGATGGTCGATGAAAACGGGGTTGTGGTGGTGCGAACGCAGGCGTGTCTGTGCGTCTGAACGCCGTTTCAGGGGCATACATAATTAAGACGCAGCGTCAGCATACACGTCATGTAGCTAAATTACACACAGCAGTGCTTGCGGTTGGGTATGCTTAGCCACAAGTGCTGTGTATGGGTCCGATGTTACTCAATGTTACCGATTGTTTCATACACTTCCTGGAGATGACGTATGTTACTAAGGGAAAGTGGGCATCTTGTGACAGGCTGGTGGGCGCCTAAATACATACCGCGATCGCATGCCAAGACATAGTGGGCGTGCTAATGTCTTGCCGTGCGATCGCGGGATTTGCATACTTTGGCAGCTGACGGCTGCGTGCGAACGCATCTGGCGAGCGGGTCTGAAACAGGCCCCTAGATTCTAATTTCCCAGCAGTAAAAGGACCCACCTTTTACTCCTGGAACCACCACAGTTCCGGATAAGGGTCTCTAGCTTTTGCACTTTACCCCAGAATTTCCCTTCTCACTATAATGTGCACCAGTGCTCCTCACAGTAATTGTAGTAAGACTTATTGAATCGTCCCATAGAGACCAATTCAGTTAGCCTTTTTAAACCAAAATTTTACAGTGTGTTACATTACCAAGTGCTTTGCAGGCTATTTTCAGCACGCACACTCCCGCAACCCTCGCTATTCAATTTAGAAAATGCTTATTGCGGAGGTTTCTTAGTAAGTCTGCCTGTTTTTACTTGTAATAAATGTGAAAAATAGCGGAGGGATCATCCTGGACCTCCAAAGAGTGGCTAGTAATGGCAGGGTTGTATAGAAAGACTGTTAGTAGGCCATAAGCAAAGTATTTGATCCCTACTATTGCTGATGCCATCACTAAGTTCTCCGACCCTGCAGTATTCATGCATGCGTACTGGCAGGGGAGGTTGGAAGAGGCAGGCTCCAGGAAGCAATCCTGCAATCAAACTCCGTACCTTTCTGTTTTCAGAGTTTGATGAATGAATGTCCCCACACCAATGTATTGGGGCTGCCACATAAGCCGGATATATTAACAGTGTAATGAATGGTCTCAAAACCTCATTCCTGCAAAAACAGGGCGAAAATAATCTGTTTACCTAGGAACGATGAATGGGCCCCTCGTAGACTGTTTTGGCACTTTAACTCTCCACTTTAAAGTCTCCCAGAAAATGTGCACAAATGTAGCCCTTTAGGTTACAATGTCTAACTCCATCTAAAGATAGTGTTTGCTATCAGGACCGAGTTAAGCTTTTCGGAGCTTGGTACATTTCATAATTTAGCTGCCCCATAGAAACCTAGGGTGCTGATGTTATAGAGACAGAGGGACTGCAGCAGATTGCTCCAAAACCTGCTATGGTCACCCCTTCCTACTTTCTAGGATACTTAATTTTTGCGGGAAACATATTTAAATGGCTGATTTCTGACAGTATCAAGTTTGGTTTAGTGCACAAAATGCCAGTATGTTATAGTTGCACTTTACATAATGTGGCCAGAGCCTCAGCAAAATAACCATAGTTTTCTTGATTAGCGAGAAGCCTCAGATTGAAATAAATAGTTACTGCCACTCAAGTTCATGTTGTCTTTGGTTTGTACCAGAAACTTGAGGTCTAGTTGGCTTCGTCTGAGATGAGCCATTGTGGAATTCAAAGGCAGATACTATGCAACCACCCAAGACAAGGAAATAACAAATATACTATGATATTTACTACAAGTTTAGTACCTAGTAAACATTTGTCCATTTCTACTTCAGGGTCCATAGGGTATCCACAGGATACCTTGGGGTATAGGTGTGACGTCAGTCGCAGGGCACCAAAGAGTTAAGCTTTCAGCCTCCCAGGATGCACTAGGTCCCCCTCCTATACCCCGCCCCCGGGCCAAGGCACCTCAGTTTAGTTTGGTGCCCGGCCGGAGTCGGGTGCACCTGTTGGAGTGGGGGCTAGAAGAGCCCCTGAAGCTTTTTCTTCATGCAGCTGTGGCTGCACATCTGGATGAACAGCATGGACAGTCAGTCCTGACGTCCATGCTGTCTTCCCTACACCCCGCCGGTACCAGAACGCCGGTACTGATCCGGGGATGCTGGTGGGCGTCTGGGGTCACAGCTAGCGGTGACCCCAGATGCTCCGGACCATGGCCGGATTCAAGGGGGACAGAGGTAAGCAGCGGGGTCCCGCGGTGGGTCCCCGCTGATCACATGGTCCTAAGTCCCCAGGCAGGGGGCTCCCTGGGGACTGGCTGCAGCGTGGAGCCAGGCGACCAACCTGCGCTTCCACTACCCCTTGGGACAGCGGACCGCAGCAGAGCGGTAGCGCTGCGGCGTCCCAGGGGTTAAATGCATGCCAGGGGAGCGCGCCTTCCCTGTCTCACAGCCGGCGCCTCCCCCGCTGCACACAGCCCTCTCTGCACTGTGCTGACTGGTCCTGTGTCAGCGCTCCTCCCCCAGGCCAGCTTCTCTCTGCTCCTCGGCGGCCATCTTCTCTGCAACGCATGGTGAACGCTGCTGGAAGTCTGGAAGGAAGCATCGTGGTCTGGGTCCCCCCGCATACCTCTCCTCCGCTGTGGCTCAGGTCTGTGTATGCAGCGCTGTGTCCTACCAGGCCCTGTGTCTGTGTAGTTGAGTGATCAGCGCTGTTAGTGCAGGAATTGTTATTTCTCTGCATTGTATGTGACTGTGCTAGCGCTGCCTGTAACTATTCTTCTCTAAACTGTCAGCTTTATTACTGTCCCTGTTCTTTCTGCTAAAGCCCTTGCGGTGCGGTGCTGCAGGGTGGTCTCTCGCCTATTTAATACTTAATTGGTGAGAGAGGTCACATACGTGGTGCCATCATGTCTGAAAGTGATTTTTCCCTCCGGCTACAGTGTACCACGTGCAAAGTACCGTTAGCGGAGGGGGAGGGTAGCGCGGAGGGCCTTTGCCGGCAGTGTTTGTCCATGGCGCGGCCTATTACGGTTACAGCACCGGTACAGGAGCCGCCCTGGGCTTGTTTCGCTCAGGCGTTAACAGCTTTAGTGGGCCAGTTAGCTCCGCAGCCCGCGTTTACTCCGATGGGTTTGTCCCAGCAGTCTGTGGTGTCGTCACCCATGCAGGGGTTCCCACGACAATTGGTGGTACCCCACAGTCTCCCTATTTCCCCGCTCCCGGGTTCTCAGGAGCCAGCGTGGGTTAACTCCCTGACGAGTTCTTTACAGCACTTGTCGGATGTGTTGCAAGGGGAGTCTGTGATGCGGCCTCATAAAAGGCCGGTGGCGTCTCTGTCCGCTCCTTATGAGGATGACGAAGGGACGTCTGATGATGGGGAGATTCTGGATCCTTACGATCAGGAACCTTTCCATACTAAGGACGCTGATGCTAAGTCCAAAGTATATATTCCTGGACTTATTCGGGCGGTCCGCACAGCCTTGGTGATTGAGGACGAAGTTCCCCCAGCGGCTAAATCTAAGTATGCCTTTTTCAAAGATGTGAAGGGCGATGCCACAGTCTTTCCTCTTTCGGGTCAGTTGGTGGACCATTTAGAGGAGGCGTGGAAACAACCTGGCAAAAGATACCAGCCGCAGAGACGCCTGGCGGTGGCTTATCCGTTCGCGGATAATTATTTTGCTAAGTGTGAATCCCCTCCACAGGTGGATTCTCACGTGACCCGTCTTGTCCGTAGTGCCACATTGCCGATGCCATCCATGTCCTCCCTTAAGGATGCTACGGACCGCAAGGTAGAAATCTGCCTGAAGTCCGCTTATTCCCTTGCAGGGGGGGCAGCACGGCCGGCTATGGCCATTTGCTGGGTTGCCAGAGCGATGGAGCGCTGGGCGGATTCATTAGAGGCTTCTTTTGAATCCGACTGTCCGGCCGAACAAGCGGAGTTGTTTGGCAATCTCCGTGATTCGGCCACCTACATCAACGAGGCAGCTCTAGACATTAGTACTCTGGTGTCTAGAATTTCTTCAGCAGCGGTAGCTGCTCGTCGCACCTTGTGGCTGCGATCCTGGAAGGCGGACGCAGATCCAAGAAAGGTCTGGAAGCGTTGCCGTTTACCGGAGAAGTTTTCTTCGGTCCGGATCTGGATAAGATTGTGGCCACGCTGGCGGCAGCCAAATCTGCTTGTCTCCCGTCGGCCGCTGCTCCTTCTGGTTCTGGACCATCGTCCTTTCGGTCATCTAGGGCCCAGGGCAGGCCCAAACCACAGTCGTTTCCTCGACAGGCTGGCCCTAAGAAATCGGTCAAGCCCCGGAAACAGGCATGGAGTACCAGACATCCGGCCCCCAAGCCAAATGACAAGCCTGCGGCCTGACGGTCCGGGTCTCCCCTTGGGGGATCCCAGGGTGGGAGGCCGCCTGCTGCAGTTCTCCCGGTGTTGGTCGTTCACTACGACAGACACTTGGGTTCTGGAGGTGGTCTCTCACGGGTACGCCCTCTCCTTCCAGCACAGACCCCCGGCTCGATTCTTCACCACGGGTCTACCATCAGACCGGAACAAGGCTACGGAGCTGCGGAAGGTATTGCACACTATGCTCCAGGCTGGAGTTATAGTGCCTGTTCCATTCTCCCAGAGGGGCCAGGGTTTCTATTCAAATCTATTTTTGGTACAGAAACCCAATGGGTCATATCGTCCGATTCTCAACCTCAAAGCACTCAACAAGTCTTTGCGGGTCCCGAAGTTTCGGATGGAGACCCTACGGTCCATCATTCTGGCGCTGGAACCTGGGGACTACATGGTGTCATTGGACATACAGGACGCTATGGCGGTCATGGCGGCTTCTCTGCGGCTGCAAAGAGTCCGCATGTTGCCGTACTTGGACGACCTGTTATTGGTGACAGGATCTCCAGAGCTCCTGTTACACCACTTGGACCTGACCATTGCACTGCTGCAACGGCACGGCTGGCTAATCAACTGGCAGAAGTCCACTCTAATCCCGTCTCGGAGGATTCTGCATCTTGGAGCCTTATTGGACTCGGGACAGCAAAGGATCTTCGTGACGGAGGACAAGATCTCTGCTTTACAGTCAAGGGTGCGCAGTTGTCTGCACAGCCGCCGGGTGTCCTTACACTCGGCGATGAGGTTACTGGGCTCCATGGTGTCGGTGTTCGACATGGTGGAATACGCCCAGTTTCACTCCAGACCTCTGCAGCACCTGATCCTGTCGAAGTGGAACGGGCTGCCTCAGTCTCTGAAGTTCCAGACGATTGTGCTCACCCCGGAGGTTCGCCTGTCCCTTGCGTGGTGGTTACAGACGACCCACCTCAACAAGGGACGTCCGTTCTGGGTTCCAAATTGGGTCCTGTTGACAACGGACGCCAGTCTTCGGGGCTGGGGAGCAGTTTCGGGTCCACACTTGTTCCAGGGCAGGTGGACACCGACAGAAGCGGAGCTTCCAATAAATATCTTGGAACTCCGTGCGGTCTTCAATGCTCTCCTGCAGGCACAGCGGTTTCTCCAGGGTCACCCGGTGCAGGTCCAGTCGGACAATGCTACCACCGTGGCCTACATAAACAGGCAAGGAGGAACTCGCAGTCGGGCGGCTCTCGTAGAGGTCTCTCGGATCCTGGTTTGGGCGGAGTGCAATCTTCCGGCCATATCAGCGGTCTTCATCCCGGGAGTGCTAAATTGGGAGGCGGACTTTCTAAGTCGCCAGGACGTTCATCCAGGGGAATAGTCCCTGCACCCGGACGTTTTTCAACTACTGGTGGACAGGTGGGGTCTTCCAGAAATCGACCTCATGGCGTCCCGGCACAACAACAAGTTGCCGGTGTACGGGTCTCGCACAAGAGACGAAGGGGCGTCTCTGGTGGATGCTCTGTCCGTCCGGTGGACGTTCAGGTTCGCATACCTGTTCCCTCTGGTCTCCCTTCTTCCACGGGTAATCCGGAAATTCAAACAGGAAGGAGGGACGCTCCTGTTGATAGCTCCCGCGTGACCCAGACGGCACTGGTTCTCAGACCTTCAGGGTCTGTCCGTGGACAGTCCTCTGCGGTTGCCGCTACGACCAGACCTCCTGTCTCAGGGTCCTTGTCGTCACCCGGACCTGACTCGGCTGTCTTTGGCGGCGTGGCTGTTGAGACGGCCATGCTGAGGTCCTGGGGGTTTGCCAGCTCTGTGGTGCGTACCATGTTACGAGCTCGGAAACCGTCTTCCGCGAGGATATACCATCGCGTGTGGCATACGTTCTTCCAGTGGTGTCGACCGAGAGGTTATGCACCGCGGGAGTTTCGTCTGTCTCGGATTCTCGCCTTCCTGCAAGCGGGACTAGATCATGGGCTTCGCCTTGCTTCTTTGAAGGTACAGGTTTCGGCCCTATCTGTCTGGTTTCACCGTAGGATTGCTACAATCCCGGATGTGCGCACCTTTATGCAAGGTGTTCTCCGTATTCAGCCGCCCTTTGTTCCACCTGTGGCGCCTTGGGATTTGGCTGTGGTCCTGAGGGCTCTCCAAGGACCGCCGTTTGAACCACTGGGCTCAGTGGATATTAAATGGCTAACAGCTAAGACTGTTTTCCTTCTGGCCGTTGCTTCAGCCAGACGTGTTTCTGAGTTAGGGGCTCTTTCTTGTAGACCCCCTTTCTTGGTTTTTCATGGGAACAGGGCAGTGCTCCGCACTCGGCCCGAGTTTCTTCCCAAAGTTGTTTCCCAGTTTCATGTTAACGAGGAAATAGTTGTTCCGGCCTTTAACTCACCGGGTCTTTCCGTGGGTGAGGCCTCTTTGGATGTTGTGCGGGCCTTAAGGACTTATGTTGACCGCACTTCTTTGTTTAGGAAGTCGGACGCTTTGTTGTCCTCTATGGCTTCTGTAAAAAGGGTTGGCCTGCTTCAAAGCAAACTTTGGCAGCCTGGATCCGTATGGCTATTTCTGAAGCTTATCTTCATGAAGGCCTACCGGTCCCTCCTTCTCTGAAGGCTCATTCCACTAGGTCTGTGGGTCCTTCGTGGGCAGCTCGACGTGGTGCCTCGGCAGTTCAGATCTGCAAGGCTGCTACGTGGTCTTCTGTCCATACCTTCGTGAGGTATTACAGGTTTGACACCTTCGCCTCTCAGGATGCTTCCTTCGGGCGGCGGATTCTCCTTTCTGCACAGGAGCGTCCACACCCTTAAAGGATACTGCTTTGGGACATCCCCAAGGTATCCTGTGGATACCCTATGGACCCTGAAGTAGAAAATATGAGATATGGTAAGAACTTACCCTTGTTATCTCTATTTCTACGAAGTCCATAGGGTTCCACAGGACTCCCGCCCTGTCGCACCTGTGCTGCAGATGGGCTTTGCTCTGGTCACCGGTTTTCCGTCTCCCTCTGGTGAGAATGTGATTCTTGTATGTGTCCAGATCTTTGTTCTCTCTCTTCCTTCTCCTCCTCCGGCCTATGGCTTGGTAACTAACTGAGGTGCCTTGGCCCGGGGGCGGGGTATAGGAGGGGGACCTTGTGCATCCTGGGAGGCTGAAAGCTTAACTCTTTGGTGCCCTGCGACTGACGTCACACCTATACCCCAAGATATCCTGTGGAACCCTATGGACTTCGTAGAAATAGAGATAACAAGGGTAAGTTCTTACCATATCTCATATTTTTTAAATAGTAGCAAATTTGGTCTCCCATTCTCAATACGTTTTGGCCAATACGCTATAGATTGACGACCAATGAATATCCCAATGGGAAACAATCGGGAAGCCGGCAGACGTAATGCCGACCGCCGTCTTCCCGACTGCTAAATTCCAGCAAGGGTTAAATGACAGGCGTTGAAATCTCGACGCCTGTCATTTTACCTACGCCGGGAGACCGGCGCCCGGCATCCGGATCGAAGGGATGCCGGGCGCGGACAGCCGCGGGGGGGGAGGGTTAGGTTTAGGGCTCCCGAGGGGGACTTAGGGCTAGGCACCCCCCCGGGAGGTTAGGGTCAGGCTAGGGGAAGGGGAGGTTAGGCACCCCTGGGGGGAGGTTAGGGTTAGGCACCCCCCAGGGGGACTTAGGTTTAGGCGTCGGGGAAGGGGGGGTTAGGTTTAGACACTTAGAGGGGGGATTAGGGTTAGGCACTTGGGGGGGAGGTTAGGGTTGGGCACCCCTAAGGGAGGGTTAGGGGGTAGAATAGGTTAGTTTATACTTACCTTCCGACGTTCGGGATTTCCACCTATAAGTATAATTGAGTCCCAAAAGTCTTGCTTATTGACACAGGTGTCTATTTACTAAGCAGTGTTAGGAGATAGAGTGAAAAGTGATAAGATGCCAGCCAATCAGCTCCCAACTGTCATTTTTCAAACACAGCCTGTGAGATGGCAGTTAGAAGCTGATTGGCTGGCACCTTATCACTTTTCACTCTGTCTCCTAACACTGCTTAGTAATAAACCCCATAGTCTTCTCTAGTGATATTACTATTATATTTAAAGGGGTAAAATGTTTTTTTTTTACACACTATAAAATAACATTTTACCTGCAGTGAAGTTAGTTGCATCTGCCAGACAGTGTGTTTCAGGTATGTTCAGTACTGCAGTAAGTATTCAGCAAGATACATTTACCACAGAGTTGGGAGTTTTTGCTGCGTACACTCTGTGATAGAGCAGTGGTCTCCAACGTTAATTGAGGTGTGAGCTACTTTAGATAAAATAAACCTCCTGAAGAGCTACTAAAATTGTAGAAAAAAAATCTGGCTAATAACCGAACAATTGAAGGAAATTTAATGAAATTGAAAAAAAAAATGTGTAGAAAATAACAATGCATCTAATTATTACAGTGACATTGTTGTAGTTTGTAAATAAAATTTCAGCACAGGCACGTTTCACTGTTAATTACCGGCTCCAAGGAGGAACGTGTAGTAGAGGAGCAAAATATACTGTATAGGCAGCGCTGCTGTGTGATTTTCCGGCAGGGCTGGGTGGGAGTCACTCGCTCCTCCGTAGTGTAGACGCAGTGGGTGGAACCACGGGGTAGCACGTCCGGTGATTGCTGTTGAGGCTGCGGCAATCACCGGATGTGCTTCCTTGTGGCTCCATCCTTGGAATCGATGCCACGGGGGAGCACACGTCAGAGGTCACTTCCTCCTTGTTGACTCAGCAGTACTGCAGCTAGGTGAGCTACCAAAATAAAGGCTGCGAGCTACTGGTAGCTCGCAGCCTTAATTTTGGTGGCTCACCTAGCTGCAGCTACAGGTTGGAGACCACTGTGATAGATGATGCTAACTGGACTGCAGTGAAAATGCTATTGTTTTACATTTTTTATGGTTACCTAGTGTCTTTCCACCACCCAATATGTTTAGCAAGTGTTGAGGCTACTGGCAGGACTGGATAAGTCACAGAAAGTACTGGGGCATAGACTCACTAGCAGGGACAGGTAGAAATACAAGGAGGACTCATGGGCAGACCGACTGACAGTGCTGTCAAACAGATTCACTGATAGCGCCGGGAGACACAAATAGCACTGGGAGATAGAAACACAGGGCCTGATTCAGAGCCGGACACTCTGAACGAGCACCCGCTCTGAATCAGAGCGTGTTTTTTTTTTTGCGAGGCGGCTTCGTGGACGCTCGCATAGCTGTGGGTTGCGAGCGTCAATGATGATGGTCGCGATGGTCAAGACCATTGCGACCATCGGGCTTGCGACGAGACCCTTGTGGTAGGGTCTCGTCTGCCGCAAGCCCTGGAGTGATTTTGGCTCTATCAGAGGCAAAATCACTCCCACTGACATCACTAGTGATGTCAGTGGGGCCGGACCCAGACGGTAGGCGTACCCATGGGAATGCCTCCGTCTGGGCAGGCACACCCACCAAAGGGGGCATGCTGTCAATCACCATCGACAGCACGCCCCCTTTGGTGCGAGACCCATAACGACGGCTACCCTGCCGTTATTCGGGTCTCGCGCATGCGCACGACGGAGGCGCCTCGTGCGCATGCGCATTTGGGCAACATCGACCCGCTTGCGAGCGCTCAGCGCTCGCGAGCGGGTCTGAATGAGACCCACAGTGCAGACAGACACGAGACATGCTGACAGTGCTGGAAGACAGGCTCACAGGAAAGATAGACACTGACAGCACTCGAAGACAGGCTCCCTGGAACAGGCATACTAACACTGTAACGGGAGAAAGGCTCACAGGTCAGACACACACACTGAAAGGTCAGACAGACACACTGACAGTGCTCAGCATTTTTGCCCTGTGGATCTAGCACCTAAAGATCTTCCTCCTTCATGAGCTGTGTGGTGGGAGCTTCTTGATGACATAGAGGAGATACTCAGCACATTATTGGTCTATTCTGTTACTTCATGAAGTAGTCCCGAGCCTTCCCTCTGCTAGCAGCCCAATGCAGTGCACAGGCAATCTGTACCATTTGTTTTCATCTCCCAGTGACAAACAAGTTGTACACATTTGTTTTCAGTAACCAGGAATCCCCCCCAAGGGCTCCCCTTTTACTTCCAGTATATATGCTGTATATTATATTAAATTCACCTTCATACATGCTTACAACAGAAGTCTTGTACAATAGGTTCAATTGCAGTGTCCAAAGTACGGTAGTAATAAAAATATGAGTGCTAATAATCAATTATGGACAAATCAGGTCTGTTTATACATTTAAAACTATAAAGCTGGAGCACTGTTTATGTAGTTTTACAAATAATTGTGATTATTATGGTTTGTTTAATATTAATTATTTAGCTTTTTTTTTTTTTTTTTTAAATCTTGCATGACTTGATATAGTTGTCAAATACCCTGGAATTTGACTATTCACATAAATTACTAGCCATATTTACCCCACAGATGCAAATTCTAATTCATCTTCTTGTACTCCAGAAAACGTAGGTCGATTAGTAACCCCTGCCAAAAAGCTAGAAGACACAATACGACTTGCAGAGCTTGTCATTGAAGTACTCCAGCAAAATGAGGAACATCACGCAGAGGTGAGAACCCACCTGTTATATACTTTGTGTCATTACCAATTTCTAGAGCAGTCTCTAGAATGCAAAATCTTCTCAGTTCCTCAGGTCTGCTTATTAATAGTTTTAAATAATCAGAAATCCATCCTGGGGAAGAAAACTTTTTTTTGAGCTACACAAAAAGGAGTCATTACATTTTCTGTATTTCAATAACTTAATACTTCTTGCAAGCTGACATTCAAAATTGAATAAATGTATATGAGAATGATGATTAGAAATTAGCAAGAGGTTTTTATTCAGCAGTTTACCATCTGTCCCACTTTTCAATGACTTCTGCTAGAATTTTTTTAAATGATGTCGGAAAATTAATTATTCAAAAACATAAAACAATTTTATTTATTTTGGTTAAATGTCATAACCTTAATACATGTTCTAAATTGGTACAAATTGACAATGCAATCCCAAGTGTATATTTTTTCTAATTTTTATTTCCTTGACATTTGTAAACATTATTACCTCCAATATTTTTTAATTACTTGCATAATTTTTTTGATGCCACATTTTTTTTTTACACATATATATTTAATTATACATTTTTATTAAACTTTCTTTAATATTATTTTTATTATATGGGAAAGTGTTTGCGATATCAGCCAAAAAATACTTTTTCTATCACTATTCACTACCATCAGCTAATGCACAATACAAAAGTCCAAAAGACCCAACTAATGCCTTATTTGCATATTTAAATTTCCTCCCTGTTTTTTCACTATTCTTTCTATCTTGGATGGTCCTGGCAGGGAAAAGAGGTATGTGGTTAAACTCAACAAATTGAGTCACCTGCTCTCATATCTTGTGCATGTCCTTCATGTTTCTGATGGGATTTTATCCTTTTTTGCTTCCTTTGTAGTAGTAATATAAGTAGTGTAGCAGCCAGATCACATAGATTGCTTGTGGAACTTAGTTGCCTCACACAATTAAAGTGTGCAGTGGTAATCCAATCCGTGCATGCAGCAATGGGCGTATTATACAAGCATTGCAGCTGTTTCCCAGCACAACCCAGTCTTCCTTTAATCTTTCCTAATCCTTCTGTTTTACCCATGTCAGTTTTTAGTCCAGTTACCATAATGCAACAGTGACGAGCAACGTGTTGAGCCCAGCTCAACAGTATTGTTTAAATATAGCTGCAAACTAGGTTTCAGTTAATTAGGTTTATTGTGTAAGGTTCAATTTTGTGGTATGGTAAATGTTTGCCGGAAATTTGAAACATCAAATTATGGTAGCATTTATATATATATATTTCTAATAGTGGATCTCTTTACTTGGTTATTCTGTGAAAACAAAGCTGTGATTCTTTTCTAAACTTATTTAGTGTAATATTTTTGTTTAAGGAAATACATGAGTAATTTCTAAAATATGTGCTACTTTAAATTTTTTTCCTGCTAAGTTTAAACCCTTCCAAAAGGGATATTAAAACATTTAAGTTAAAAAGGAACCATTTTTTAAATTCAGAGGAAATGTGATTTTGTTTATTGTTCCATTGTTCCAATTCAAGTATATTTTTATGGACTCAACAATTGTATAGGGTTGTCTATATATTACACATATTCTTTATAATGCAGTTGCATCTCAATGTCTATTTTAATACATATCTTTGCAAGCCAGCAAAGTGATTATTAAATATCATTTCAAATATCACTCAGTGTTCTTGCAGTTCCATATTATGACAAATATGCGACATAACAAAAAAAAAATATTAGGACTAAATTAATCATGTTACCAAACAGAACATGTATTTCTTGAGAATGAAAATGTCATTCTGTTCATTAAAGGAAAGTTCTCTTTTTTTCCTGAAATATTAAATCACTTTATTCTAGAAATGAAACAAATTTTTTTTCTAGTATTATTTTTATTATATTTCGCACTGTAATATTGAGTAGAAGTATTAAACGGTTTAAGCTTATGGTGTACTTTCTCAGGTTTACCCAGCAAAGAATATCTTGAATAATATTTATTTACATATTAACATGTTAGTTCATCATTATTTTAGCGGCAAGGGAATATATTTGCACAAAAATTCTATATAAGCATTTCCAACCGTAATACAAATATAAACATTGCTTTGATATTCATCACTGATTGCAGTAATGTGTGCAGCAGTACTAGACCTGTTTTTTAAAAACAATCTACTGCCATTAAAAAACAAACTTGTACATAATGATTAATTGCTTACTAATTTATTTACTTAGGGAATCTTTTTAAATATAATGAGTAACAATTTTTTTTTTCTTCAAAAAGTCTAGTAAAAATATTATTAGGGTTTCCCCTGTACTTGGACATATTTATAACATGGCACTGCCCAATGTTTGAGAAAATGCAACTTCTGTGAATTAGAGAGATGTCGTTGAGGAATATGAACAGACGTCAATTAAGAGTAGTCAGTATTGGGGTCTTTTGTACAGTTACTCCCACATATTACACAAGCAATCTGCCCATATCATTATTGTGTCCCCACACATAATTGTACACGCAGTGCTCCTATTTAATTATACCAGCAAATCCACTCACATATCATTATACCAGCAATACCCCACAGGAATATACCAGCAGTGTACATACACATGACTATTCCACCTGTGCCCCCACAGTCAGTATTCCAGAAATGCTGGTCCATTATATCAGCCCAGCCATCAATGTTAGGACAATGACTAGATAGATAGATAGATAGATAGATAGATAGATAGATAACTAGATTAATAGATATGAGATAGATCGATAGATAGATAGATAGATAGATAGATACAGAGATAGATAGAATATCATAAATATATATTTTTTGCAAGGTAAGTGATCAAAGCCTGAATGGTTGTTTATTTTTCAATGTTTTATTTCAGTATCAATAGACTAAAATAGAATGGGTTATATCAGTATCAATAGATTAAAACAAAATTAGAAAAATAATAAAAATATTAAAAGTATAAACATTGAAATATATATATGTATTTATAAATGTACATATATATGCTCACTATTTATATATTATTATTATATATTTTGAAACAGTGAATATATATTTTATATTTTTTATTTTTGTCTTACGTAGGTATAAATAGTCTAGAACTGTAGTACCAGTCTATATTTTTTTATTTGGCCTTGGCTATGTTATACAATTAAAATATATTCCTATAGCACAAACATGCTGATGTTCACATAATAGGTGAGCCAATAAACTTGTATTCCGGTCCTTACAGATTTCAAGGATATTTTATTCCTTGGAACTTATTTGAAACTGTCTGATTCCTCATGACGAGAATAAGAATAGACAAGAAGTGTCACTCATTCTGCATGCTCTTCTTAGTAAAGATGAAAAAACACGCATGCGTCTGAAACACATTCACATCTCTGCTCTGTATGATGTGAATGGCACTTTGCTAAAAAAATATATATATATTTCTATATTTTAGTTTAATTCCCATGAGCATGAATTTGAGTTACTTCACCGAAGTTTGTAATGGATTAAAGTTCCTACCCATCTGGCTTATTTTAAAAGGACTGTCCACGATCTCGTCTGTAAAATAAATCATTTGACTAATATTGATTATTGCTAATAGTGAATAATCTCCAAAAAGTTCTGAAAAAATTAAAACGATTCAGTGAAGAAACTCAAGCTGAACTCCCAAATTAGTATATAACAGAATGAATTAGATGAGCCTTGAACTCTGAGCATGACCTCAGATGACCTGATTGACATTGTAAAAGGAACAGATTTATTTTAATTGATTCCACCAATTTCCCTCACTACCGTAGAGTTTTAAATACACTGTTCTCTTTACAATGAGATTTTCTACTACTCATGAAGTTCTTGCACTGTGAGAATCCTGGAATAAAAATAAAACAACTTTAAGTGGTTTGTGTTTAACTGATTTTATTTATTTTTAATATTTTTTTTAATCTCCCACCCCGCTTACCAAATCTAAAGGCCTTTGCTTGGTGGTCAGACTTAATGGTAGAACACGCAGAAACATTCCTCTCACTGTTTGCGGTGGACATGGATGCAGCATTGGAGGTGCAGCCGCCAGACTCGTGGGACAGTTTTCCATTGTTTCAACTGATAAACGATTTCCTCCGCAGTGACTGTATGTATCTTTTTCTTTCTCATATGTTTTCCACATGTGCTGCAATATGACCCATTTTTTATACAGGATTGTAAATATACAAAGTTTATTGTGATTAACCATATTGCAAGTCTGCGCTCAATATGTCAGCCTGAGAAAAAGGAGAACGGGTAAGAATACACCAGAAAAGATTAAGGTAATAGGTAAGTCATTTCAAAGTGTACATTGCAATTTGTATATGGCATCAATCTTAATTTTGCTGCAACCAGTATAGCATTGCTTGCGTGAATTTGTTGCCATTCTATTACTTAATGCCACCTACTCAGTGATGGTACCTAGGTGTATCTCATTCTCTCTGTTCCCAGGGTAATGCTAGTTAAGGAGAGGAAACACAAGTCATTTCACATGCTGGTCTGGTAGATATATTAGTTGGGAACAAACAGAGATTGTGAAAATAATGGGCACCATGTCAAGTTCTGAGGTATACAAATTATGAAACCTTCATTTAGAATTATATACAATCTGTAGATTTCGCATACATTTCATGAATCTCTCTGCACATGAGCCCACACTCAACTTTCTGGAATGTGTCTTTCCCCACAGTTCATCTGATGTCACAGAATGAAATCACAGAAACAAATATGTTGTGTTTTTTTTTTCTGGAACAGATCACCTGCATTATATTGTGGCCTCACTCGTAGAAGTTACTGTACGAAAGAAGTGTTCCCAAAATGTTTTATTTAAAAAAAAAAAAAAATTAGAGACAGTGCAGTGGGTTACCGGTAGGGAGGCCAATCCCGGATCATTTTTGTCAATCCCGGGATTTGGAATTGAAAAACTCTCTATCCCAGGATTCTTGGGATACGTAGGATTGAGCTAAGCAATTCCAGCCACCTACAGCACACAGGCATGGCTTTACAAGGGTGTAGGCTGAGTTGCGACTGCGCAGCCGTAGGAGGCCTGGTGGCAGAATCTGAACCGATGGAACTAGTGCTCAGCGCTGCCCGCGGGCTGAAGACAAGCTGTG
The DNA here is from genome assembly GCA_031769625.1 of Taudactylus pleione. NCBI lineage: Eukaryota > Metazoa > Chordata > Amphibia > Anura > Myobatrachidae > Taudactylus > Taudactylus pleione. The sequence continues at coordinate 9,579,785 of JAUIMM010000134.1, forward strand.
CATTTTAATCCCAAAAATCCTGAGATTGGAGGCACCAATCCCAGGATTGAATTCCACAGTTATTTTCCCCTAAATCCTGGGATTGACTTCCCTAGTTACCGGGTAATAAAATCAGCATTTCTTCAACAACGCACTCCTATTTTCTCAGCTTAGGTTCAGTACATCATTCTGCATGGTGATCTGTGATGTTATCCACATTTTCACTCCTCTGTTTTCTCCCCTGGATTTCTCAAGTGCATGTCCCCAAGGAGGATAGCACTTTTCTTAGGTCTCAGTACCTCTAAGTACCCAAGGATGATAGCACTTTTTCTTAGGTCTCAGTACCCAAGGAGGATAGCACTTTTTCTTAGGTCTCAGTACCTCAGGAACTCAGGCTTTGCCACATTAGAGCCTTCTCACTTGATACCTTCTTCAGAATTGTGCTACGGAGGTCTTGCATTATCAGCCAGAAGGTGTTAGGCCTAGTGATTTTTTTTCCAGGCTCCGTTACAAACTCTAACTTAATTCATCATTCCCTCTATATCCCCATTCTCATGTCAGGTTTTCTGCTGATCCTCAGATGATGCTAGGTGTGGGCTTCTGGACTTCAAGAGGCCTTGACCTATGACTTCAATTCAGTCTGGTCAGAAAACACTGCTGTATATTCTGCTGTAGGATTGTTTGTGTTTAAAGTTAAAGGCTGAAAGCATCAGGCAACCTTGATCTCCTTAGTAGATTTCTCTTTGATGGGGACAGGTTCAATAATGATTAGGCTATAATCCTGATGTTTTCACAGCACATGTCGTACTCTCTCCCATACTATCTTCCTGAGCATGCAATGGAGCATACTGTACAACATCTTTTCAGATGAGATAGAAATCTGGCTAGCAGATAATGCTCCCCTTTGGAATGCAGTAGCTCAAAGTCACTCAGCTGCTAGTGGGTTCCCATAATTTAGTCCCAGCGGCTCGCCACACTTACGGCAGCAGAATTTCCATCACAAAGGATGTCTACAAGCGATGTTCCAAGTTTAGCCCATTTTTTTTATATCAATGGATCAGACTCAATATCCCATTGTGGCCATGTGAGGTTTTATTTTTCTGTGCACATTTCTGGCAAATAGGGTACATACAACATCGTTTATTAAAAATTAGCTATGTTTATTGTCATAATGATCCAGCGGAGCCATATCGTGCGAGGATACAACTAGGCCCCTAATAGTATGTTAACAGGGATCTTAACATCTTCTGTAGCTACTGATCCTTGTAAACTTAAATAATCACATACGAAAACATCTAATTATATGAAATGATTGATTTAAACAAAGATAAAGCCACAAAGTCTGTTATCTCTATCTTTAAAACTGTTAAAGTCTTCTCTTGTCTTTATGTATTATGCACTATAAGGTCACATTATTTTATACAGAAGTTCCTCACATCAGATTTAAATATTCTCTTCACTGGTTCAAGTATTCAAATAGGGATCTTCATTGACTTCCCTTGCTAAATCCCTGCTGTCTCGCTCCAAACAAGGCCACAGAGCAAAACACTTATGCATGTTCATACCACTCATGAATAAGTCATAGAAAATCACAGGACACAGAGCTGATTGTCAGCACCAAGTCACTGGAGATAGGCCCTGATTCAGACCCGCTCGCTGCCGCAGGCAGCTCGCAGGGTCTGTGAGCGTTTTTTTTTTTATCTCTGCTGCTCGCAAAGCTGTGTGAGACCTCCCACAGCTTGTGCGAGCGGCCTGGAGCCCGTCGCGATTATCACGACCATCGGGCTTGCGACGAGACCCTGTGGTAGGGTCTCGGCTGCCGCAAGCCCGAGTGGGCTCCCTGCTCTAATAGAGCAGTAAGTCTACTAATGACATCACTAGTGATGTCAGTAAGCCCTCCTACAAACGCCAGGTGTTCCTAAGGAAACGCCTGCGTTTGTCCGGCCACCCCCCCTAACCGAACACAAAACGGGGCAAGCTGTCAATCAACATTGACAGCCGCCCCGTCTTGTTTCGAGCCCCGAAGCGACTGAGCTTCAGTCGCTCTGCGGGGCTCGCGCACGCCGGGCGCGGCGCGTGCGCAGGGCTAGATCATTGAGCCGCTTGCGAGCGGCTCTGAATCGGGCCCATAGTCTTTTAATGCAGACCAGAACCCTTTTCATTTCTATGTATCTAATGCATTTAGAAAGGGAAATATACTCGGTATAAAAGTAGTGTTTATTTTACTTTATTACATGGTAGAAACAATCGGATATCATTTATTTGGCACAAAAAGCAGAACTGTTCACATGAATAGTTGTAACATACTATTATTGGCCTGCATGAAATTATATTACAGTATTATCCTATAATTGATAGTACACTTAGAGCTGAATTCAGTTATCCTGAAAGTGAGGTTGAGCCATGATGCTGAGATCAGTGCTATTCAACTGCAGCCCATGATACGTCTGCAGGCTGCACTTAGGACTTCATTCAGAGCCGCTCACAAAAAGCGAGCACTCGCTCTGAATGAGGGCGGCCGCTTTTCTTTTGAAAGGCAGCCTCCTGGCCACTCGCTAAGCTGTGGGTTACCACCCACAGCTTTAGCGAGTGACTAGGTGATGGTTGCGATGGTCGAGACCATCGCGACCATCGGGGCTTGCGACAAGACCCTTGCGGTAGGGTCTCATCTACCGCAAGCCCCAGGTAGCTTCCTGCTCTAGCAGAGCAGGAAGCTCCCTACTGACATCACTGGTGATGTCAGTAGGGCCGCCTACAAACGGCAGGTGTTCTTTCAGGAACGCCTCCGTTTGTCCGCCCACCCCCCAAGTGCATTCGAAACTCGCTCTGGGGCTTGCGCAGTGTGAGCGCTGTGCGTGCGCAGGCCCTCACCATCGACCCGCTTGCGAGCGCATAGCGCTCGTGAGTGGGTCTGAATGAGGTCCTTAATGCGGTTTTCTGTTCACCTGAGGCTTGAGCAGAAAAACGCGTTAAGTTGGGCTGTCTGCCCTTATCGCTGCTGCTGCCAACGTGTTAACCCATAGCCCCAGGTACTTATCCTGGAATCTATGGGTTAACGCGCATTAGCCGCAGATGTACCACGCAAGGTAAAGGGCTTGTAACTGAATAGCTCCGGGTGTAAAAGTCTGAGGCTACAACCCTTTTCCTCGTGCGGTAAGATAACGAAGCTTATTGAATCCACCTTGCGGCGTATACTAGCTTAATTCTAAATATTAGTGTAAAAATAAAGCTGCCCAGTATTTGTGGGCTACATACAAAAGCAGCCAGTATTTACCCTGCATGCAAAAATAAAAAATGCATTTACACCCCTTGCATTGCACATTTGCTGCTTTTTCCTTTTGCTTTGCTCCTAACTGCGTATGAGCCTGTCACTGAGCAAAGGTTTGCTGTAATAACGGATCATTTGTTTACTTTCGTTATCTAAACCGTACTAATTGCCACTTCAAATCTGATCGTTTGACACAGGATCTAACAACTAATTTACACTCGTTCTGATGCATCAGGCTTCGCAGAAATCTGCTATATAATTTATGAAATAATATTATTTGAATGCACAGAAGCCACGTAATATGAATACGAGATATATGAAAGTTGGGATACATGTAAGTTAGAAGAAGTTTAGGATAACTTATTTTGTATACTCACACACAAATGTTTGGAAATACAGGTACATTTCAAAGTTTTCAATCACTTTTAAACTGCACGATAAAAATAAAGGAATGTATTGTGAATTGTCCAATTATGTGTGTGCAGTGGCCTCTAACAGCGACCTAAAATTATTGGATTTGAAACACAGGATCCTCCTTTCTCCTAGGCAAGTCCATCTGCTAGACTGCTAGGAACGGGTAGTATTTGCTGCACTAAGAAATCAGCCATCTGCTAATCTAAAGATAATTTGCTGCCTTTTGCCTGCTGTCTTGAAAGTATCAGAAGCCAATTTTCAAAACCATTGCTTTTTTTCCCCGAAATATGTCTAATTTAAATGATTTGATAAATTATGCCCTGCATTACATACTAAAAAATAGAATTGGTTTTACTGCAACAAAACACATCTGTGACTTTTTAGGATTTGTTTTTTTTTTCTCCTGCTGATTTTACTTTTTCACACTTTTATATTGTTTATGTAAATGGATTTTCCAAAATAAAGTAAAATGACTTGCTGGATAACAGGATGTTATTGTCACACAATAATACTTCCCTCTGGCTGAATTTTATAATAAGAGTCATTTATGAACCTTAAAAAATGTGAAGGTGCGGGTCATATTTTTAGTGCTGCTGTGCCCATGTAGCTATCTAGTGGATCCTGCATGCATAGGCTGTGCCAGTGCCGTTCCTCCGATGAGGCGAAGTGGGAACCTCATCTGCGATGGCGCTCACCTTGCTCCAACCATGCAAGCTGCTTATATCCTTTTTCGTGATGATTTGGAGGGGAGATGTATCAAATCTTGGTGAGAGATAAAGTGGTCAGTGTTAAAGTCCCAAACCAGTCAGCTTCTAACTGTCATTTTTCCAACACAGCCTGTAACATGACAGTTTGGAGCGGATTGGTTGTTACTTTATTTCCCTCCAAGATTTGATAAATCTCCCCCCTGGGTGTGGTATAAAATGTTGATATTCGGAATGTTGACATGGTCTTAATGTCATCAGAATTTCAGTGCCTCAAATGTCGACATTGCCAGATTGTCTACAATGTGAATGTCAACAGTCGGCATGTCTTCAATACAGTTTTCTATATCCTGCAACTAATCCTAACCACAGCCGCCCCTAAACTTAACCCTAAAATAGTGAGAAATTAGCTGGCATTGTGAATATGTTGAATGTATACCCTGATTATAATGGGCCATGTTCTGCAAGTACTGAATACTGGTAGAGGTGAGCTGAACCCTAGTTACGGCCCTGGTTAGTGTACCTTGAGGACCTAGGTTTGGAAACTCTGGGCCTGATTCAGACCCGCTCACAAGCGCTGAGCGCTCGCAAGCGGGTCGATGTTGGCCCAGTGCGCATGCGTACGACGGACCCGGCTCCGTCGTATTCCCCTAAACTGCATCCGGAGCCGCGGCACATGCGTAGTAAAGCAACCATCAGATAGCTGCAACTGAATCGGTCCAGCATCCGAGGTTGAATCAGGCCCTATAAGCAAAGGTTGCTAGTATGACCTTTTATTGGGTATAAAAAGTTGGTCTGTAAGACACTTGTTTAATGTATCTGCTCCTCTTGATCTAGATCACTAAACTTATTTGGGTTTAAGCATCACCTCTATGCAAATGACACCCACGTTCATATCTTAATATTTCCACACCTGTGCTGGCCCCGTTACTGGATGTCTTTCTACCTTTTCATCGTGCTCATCATCTGAGCTTTTAACTTTTCCACCAGCCAACAGAATCTTCTTACATACCTCAATATCTTTGGACAACATGACATTTACAGTTCTCTTCTTAATGCTTTTCCGACCCCAACAAGTTCTGCTCTGCAAGGTCCTACACTGGTTGCCTTTATTATATTGAATCCAATTTTAAATACTTCTACTAAAATACAAAGTCATTAACAAAACTGCACCAACATAATTTACTTGTATTTGAAAATGTATTTCCCAACTTGATTCTTCCTCTCTGCCCAAGATCTGCAGCTCTCATCTTCGCTCATTCTGCAAACTTCTATTACCAATTACAGAGCTTTTTTTTCGGGATTATCCCTCCCTTATACAACAATACTTCTCTAGCCTCTAGAGATTCATCACACCCCTCTTTAATCAAGCTTGTAAAATTCCTAAACTGCCCTGGGCAATTTTACCAGATTACAACACATCTGTAGAGTTCACGCAAAACTTACATATATTCTCTTTATGTACCCAAACAACCTAACAACCCTGAAATTTACATTGCTGTGTGACTGGATGTTGTCCCACTAGGAATTCCACCTGGACCAATAGACAATCTGTGGTTTTTAACCTCATGTATTAAATCCCCATAGACTGTTAGCTTGCAAGCAAGAACCTCTTAGCTTTAACCATGTTTGTCAATACCCAGTCATGTTTTACTGCTTGTTCCCAATTGTATAACATTGCGGAGTATGTTAGAACTATATAAATAACCATTTAAATAATTGTTATTAATAAGAAAATGCTATTCCTATGGAAGAGCAGTGCCCGTATTGTGTGTTGTTTAGTTAATACAATGTGCTACCCAATTAACAATATTCTGATATGCTTATGATTCTAGATAATTTATGCAATGGAAAATTCCACAAACATCTCCAAGACCTGTTTGCTCCACTTGTTGTCAGATATGTCGACCTCATGGAGTCTTCAATTGCACAATCAATTCACAGGGGCTTTGAGCGTGAATCGTGGGAGCCAGTAAAGTAAGGAACCCTTTGATACAATCGGAGTTTGTAACAGATGGATGGAAGTTCTTACTCAAATGGAGATAATTATTATAGATTCTCATCAGTCCTAAAGTGTCTACAATGGAAAAATGATGTACATTTTATTTCAGAAGATTTTATATATATATATATATATATATATATGTGTATATATATATTATATATACATATATATATATGTATTTATAATAATATAATAATATATATATGTACATATAATGTTCATTCTAGCACCCTGCACCTGTAACATCCCGTGAAGTTCCTCTTTCCTGTATAGGGTGTCGCTCTCTGCTCTGGTGCTTCTAGCACACTCTGGTCTGTATCGCAGCAGTTTGTTGCATCATCGGATTGTGCTAGAAGCACCAGAGCACATAACGACACCCTAGGCAGAAAAGAGGAACTGCAGGGGTTGTTACTTGTGCAGGGTGCTAGAATGAACACTATATATATACATATATATTGTTTTATACATACAATTAAATAATTACTTGTGTTACTCTAACTTGTGCCCCTTCATGGGACTTATCTTTTTGATTATGATTATATTGTATTGATGTCGTTTCATAAATGTTGATGACTTAAAAACCATATTTTAATTAAAAATTTAATGTTTAGGAATATTGATGTTTTCAAGGTGAAGTTTGGACCTGGATCTGTTGACTGTTATTTAATTTTTTATATTTTATTCTCTAATCTGGTAAATTGCACTCTTGTTTTTGTTAAAGCTTGCATGTTTATGTCATGTAAATCAGTAATATATACATAGGGTACATCTATACTGCTGCATTCTGCCATGGTGTTAGCAATACATTTTTTAAAGAATACTATCATTAAAAAGGTATATTGTCTCCTGCCCCATCCCATTAGCAAATCACTAGCATATGGTACGCTTGGGAATAGTCCCATCGTATTGAACGCAGAATTTGGAATTCTCAAGGCATTCTCAAGGCTCAGTGCTGTCTGTATAGGCAATTCTACCTCTTAGGATGTAGTTATGTTTTATTCGAATGAACAGGGAACTATGAATGACTTCATCTATCATCACTTTTATGGGCAGATTCATTTTTGCCCAGATCATTTTCATTTCGTATCACTGCATATTGCTTCAATAAGAAATGTTATATCGGGGCAGTTTATCAAAATCGTCTTGCTAGGACAGGGGCTTTGAAAAGAGCCCATGCTGGAAACGGCTAAAAAGTAAAGTGATCATGTACTCGTTCCCTTTGGTTGCACGTTGGATGTCTAAAGATATTGTTAACTAACAGGACCAAGCTCAGAAAAGCTAAGTAAGCTCAGCTTTTTGATGCTGAGTAAGTTAGGTATTTTCACAGCCCCCCTAGAAAATTTGGGGGTTTGCAATTGGAAAGACTCAGGCTGCAGCAGATATCTCACTATCACGATACCTGCTGCGGTATCCCTTTGGTAAATATACCTGATGCTCAAAAATGTGTTAATCCTCTGAAAACAAGTGTTTTTGGAGGATTTACCACATTTTTGGGTTTCAAAAATAGGCTCTTTGGACTCGAAGAATTTTACATTTTCCTATACGGGAGGAGATGGGTAGAGGGGAAGCAGAACAACAAAACATTTTTTTTTTCAAATTTATTATAATTTATTAAAGGGAAATGACAACAATTTGTGTTAATAATTTTTTTGTATTAACAATTAAACATTGATCCAAATTTTCTTAGAATCACAATATTCCTCCGCAAATGGTGTGCTCTTCATGCATGTCGTATTGCATGTAGATTCACTTAGTAAAGGGACCTATCCATTAGCAGATCTGTTCAAAAGATGAAAGACAAAAGATTTATCTTTTGAAAATTCCTTGGGCTGCTGTGACAGATATCTGTCATGTACATGACAGATTTTTTCAAACGACAAACGATTTTGCATGACATCATTCTGGGAGTGGATTTTTTTTTTATGTTTCTATTCATTTGCATTAAAAAATCGTTCGTCGTTCATCGTTTACCGCGACAGATATTTCTAATATCTCTCAACGATAAACGATAATTGACCAACATGTTGGAGAGACAAAAGACCAAATTTGTCGGCCCACGGGAGTGCGCATTTTGATCGTTCAGAGCCTATCCATAAGCAGATAAATTGAACGACTGAACGATAAATCGTTCATCGTTCAAATTTATCTGCTAATGCATAGGCCCCTTAAGAGGTCTGGTTTGTTAAGTCAAGAGGGAAATGTATCAAGCAGGGTATAGAGTTGAGTAGTTTTAAATATCAACCAATCAGCTTCTACCTATCATTTTATAGAATGTACTTGATAAATGATGACTCATCGCTGATTGATTGCTATGGACAATTTCTCCACTCTACACTGATTGATACATTAACCACAGAGTTAAATGACTGCTTATGAACACCACACAATTACACTACATCATTGCACTTGCACAAATTTATGTTAGATGGATTTTCTTAACACTACACTTTCTCTTTCCCCTGGAGGACTGTTTAAGGGATAATTGCACCCAAAGACTGAACATTCAGTTTTGAGTGGAATATACTTAGTACAACCCAGTCCCCAAAGGTTACTTAATTAGGGTGCCAGCACTCAGTCCGTATTCAGCTGCTCCAGCCACTTCTGTATGCTCATGCAGGTAACGTATTGCCAATAATCCACACACTGACTGAGAAAAGACCAGGTCGGCAGGATCAAAAAGAGTCAATGTTTGCTGCACTCACCTCACTCTTCCTGAGTGACACTTCCAGCTGGAGCATGGTAGGAGTGTGTTGAGCAGTGATGAGCACTCAATAAACATCCGAGAACCCACCACAGAAACTGACTGCCGGAGCCCAGCTCAAGAATCTTTTGGAACCGGTCTGTGATAGTCTACATACACCCAAGCATAACAAACAAATATAACACTTGAAATGGGCAATAGAAATATCATTAAAGACATCTTTTTTTTAGTTAGTTTGTTTAGAAAACATTAATGAGGAATCAAACAGAAATTAAATCCAATTGTTATCTTGCTGTGTTTATACATTTTTGGAGCGCATAAAGCATATTTACTTCAGCATTTTTTAAGCCACTAGACATTGAGTAGACATATGGGCTTTATTCATGAGCTTATGTGTATCTTAATGACAAGTGCGCTTTTTCATTCTGACAAAGGAACCACACACTTAAAAAAAATTGGAATCAGAGGAAATGTTTGGCTGTTTTGGCTTGTGTTCTTTAGAACTGACAAAGCTTTGGGGCCTACTTGGCAAAAATGCCAGGATTTGTTAGTGCCGGGTAATGGTGTAACTTAGGCAAAATAGACAAACACCTATTTTTATCAATTGCGCCAAATTGTTGACTGCTTACTATCTAATGTCCATTCTAAGGAAAATAGATACAAAATGTAAGTTCCTTTGAAAGAAATGTATAGCAAAAAAACTTTCAGGAGCTTGTCAGAAGTGAAGCCATGAGATAGTCTTTGTTCCATGGGGAAGTACTATCTGATTGAGATCAATTGGATGATTCATTGGGACTGGAAAAAAATAAAATTGGCCAATGGCCACAGTCAGTCAGTGTGTGCAATCATCATCAGTTCGAATTCATTTAACTTCATAGAACCGCAGTCATTTTAACCTAAACACTGAACTGCAAGATCTGCCCAGGATTTTGCCAGTTTGGGGAGACATGTATGGTCCAATTAAACACTGATCTATATGATTATCGTTTTAAAATGTCTCAACTCTGGCATGCATAGGGTCAATTAGGAACATAATAGTCTACTGTAGTTGGACTTTGGTGGAATTGTTGGACTGTTGGTTGATATTCTAGAGTTTAGCATGTGAGATGTAGGAATTCCTTACATGATAAAATGACACAGAGCAGCATAATCAAGTGATAGCTGATTGATTAACATAGATGTCAACTTAAACAATAGTGTGATAATCCATTAGCTAAACTATGGTATAGTTGGTATTCATTTAGCCATGGTTGGGAGAATATAAGAATTAGATTGTTGCACACATTTTTGCAGTATTCAAATTAAGTCAGAGACTGACTCACCAATGGAGGAAACCAGAGAAGCCTACTCAAGGCGTTAAAAGTTGGAGGCCCCATGCATAAATCACGCTAGTGTGCCCCATACCATTTAGTAAGCCAGGAGTATTGCGAATGTAGCGTTGTCAAGTGTGCAAAACATGAGGAAAAACTCATAATGTTTTGATTCTAATGGTTTAGTGTTTAGGCTGCTAGATACAGGGCAGATGCCTGGGTTAGGTTCTACTTTGACTAATATGAGGGCTATGAAATAATTAGCATTACAGCTGTTTTAAGTTCTGCTACTTTGCAACTACCACCCAATGTAAGTCAATTACATTGGGTAGTAGTTGAAATGCTGGCTGACGGGATACCGGCACTCAGAATTGCGATGCCAGAATTCCTATAGTAAGTAGTGGGGTTAGACTGAGTAAGGGTTAGGATTAGGCACTAGGAGGAGGGTTAGGGTTAGGCACTGGGGGTAGGGTTAGGCATTAAGTGGGGGTTAGGTTTAGGCACTAGGGGGGAGGTTAGGTTTAGGGTGCTGGGAGGGGTAGGGGTTGAGTTAAGGGTTGCCAGCGTCAGGATTCTGACCGCTGGGTTCCCGAGCACCTGCATCCCGTACCCAACCAATTACATCTGAAAGTTTAATGATGGGGTCCTTTTCTTAGTTTGGATCCATGGAAAGTGCTCTTTTTTGCTCCTTTTATTATACTCACAACTTAGCACAAATTTACTTTGATAGCACTGCACCCAAGTCTAAAGCAAAATGTTACTTCGAAACTAAATAGATTTACTTTCAGACTTACGTGGAATGTAGCATTGGACAATGGCTTCTTAAATATCCTCAGTAGCACTAGTAATTTTGTCCAGGACCAATCAGAATGTTTGCAGTGAGATGTACCTTATGTGCTGTTACATTTGTTAGATTCTAAAAACCCTTATAACATAGCCTCTACCATAAGACACGTCAGAGTCTCCCACCCCCTAGAAGACACATGATCGGAAGCCTTGAAGATTGATTACAGGAAACTTGAAGGCTCGCAATGCCGAAACAGAGGAGAAGTAGGCTATTTTGTGGGTTGAACCAATATTCTTTGTGCCTCAGTGATGTAGCTAGTTCTTAGTGAATGGATAGGCTGCATTCTTGTGAAAATTGGTTCAACCCATAAATTGGCTGCATTCATTGTATGTAGGTGGTCTAATTAATGTATATTAAAATGACTAGCAACTGTATGATACATATAATAGAATATGAGAATTATTATAAGTTTTGTAACGCTGTGTAATGTTATATTTGCATTTTAGTTAATATTTAACATATCCTTGCTTTCAAAAGTAAACAGTGTAATTTGCATCTTTACGATGAGAGGCTAAGCAACAATCGTCTTGATAGGAAATGTTGTGTAGTCCTATGTGTAAACCAAATTTGTATGTCTAAATGCCATAAAAAGCTCTTAAAGAGGACTTTGTCACTGTATAAGGAAGAACCATATGGTAATTGTCATGTTATTCAGCTTCAGCATTCCTCCCAGTTAAGAGCCTTCATGCTTGTGACCTTTCTCCACCAGTTCACCATACAGATGTGCCCACATCATCTATCCTTCGTGCGCTACAAGTGTCTCCACACATAACGCGGGAGTTCACTGTGACTCTGTAGCACCGAGCGTCTTTCCGTGCGTCTTTTTTACCTTCACATGCGTCTTATTTACACAACAATGTGAATAGATAACACAAGCGGCTTCTGCTGATTAAAATGATATGCAGCATGCCTATGTTCTCTGAGTGAGTGAGGATGTATCTGCATGCGAAATGCTATGTTACAGTGTCAGCGGCTGTAACACTGTAACGTAGCATTTTGCATGCAGATACACCCGCAGACACACAGAGAATATAGGCATGCTGCATATCATTTTAATCAGCAGAAGCTGCTTGTGCTATCTATTCACATCGTTGTACGAATAAGACGCATGTGAAGTTAAAAGACACACGAAAAGACGCTCATTGCTACTGAGTAATGGCACGACTAGAAGGGCTGTTTAACGCGCCAGGAGGTTAGATGTATGTGGACCTAACTGTAGTCTATTCAATATCCAGTATCTCTTTGCTTGGAGCCAGTCATGGTATTTCTCAATCAGTGACTGCATGAGGAAGCTCATAGTGACACACGGACCATTCACTGTGTTGTTCCAGAAGCAGTCTCTTTATGACACACCATTGTACTGGAAGAAGTACAGTGTCTTCCTTCTGCTGTAATAGCTGGTAGTGGGTGGAAGGGATTGTATGTCAGGAGACAAGGTGATACTTTTGTCTCTGCTACTCCTAGATGTATGCCTCTTAAAACCTGGTCCTTACCCACCTCATGATAGGAAAGTTCATTTGTCCTCCTACTTTTTGTGCAAAATTTTGTAACTTTGTCTTTCCTGTCAAGTGATGCCCTGAAGGTTCCAGGCACTTAGCAAAATCTAAAAATCACCACAGCTTTGTAGGTCTGTTATGCAATTAGTTTTACATGCTTTCACCTGGCAAAGGTATTTTTTTAGTTAGAATCCCACCTCTAGATGAACTGTTTCTCATTTTTGGTTTTCAACATGTGTAGGATGAAGTGATAGAGATGACCTCATATTCTCTTGTTTCATGCCCTGAATTTTTAGTAGACAAAACTTTGTAAATTGCTTATCTGGGTTGTCAACTCTTGCAATAGAGATACAGATTGACATACAGTATAATGTTAGGGACACTAAAGAGGATTTTTAAAGCCTCCCTAATTTTGTACATGTTTTCATCGAAGTTGGTGGGGCCCAATTTTACAGTTCTAATTATGTGAAGGAAAACCCTACTAAAGAAGACCAATCACCTATATACAATGGAACCAAATTAACCTGTCCAATTTTATACAAACTAGAGACATTAGTATAAGAAACTAGGAACTAGTGATATCATTAGGAGAAACTAGGAACAAGTGACATCACTAGGAGAAACTGGGAACTAATGACATTACTAGGAGAAACTATGAACCAGTGACATCACTAGGAGATACTAGATACTAGTGACATCACTAGGATAAACTAGGAACTAGTGACATCACTAAAGCATACTGAATTGATGACTGGATATTAGTCCACTGAATTCTGTAGTAATATGTTATTTGTCTGGCTCTAACTAGGGTGTTTTGAAACCATACATATATAGTATTGTTGTTTTTTTGTTGGGCAATCCTAAAATATACAATCATAAAAAATAATGAAGATTTATATAAGAAAACATTAGGAACAGGCCATAAAAATAAAGCACTATTTTATAGTTTATAATTTTGTAGTTGCAATGCGTTTCGCAGACAAAGTCTATCTGAAATGCATTGCAACTTCAAAATTTGTAAGACTTTTGAAATTTTATTTTATGCTTTATTTTTATTGCCTGTTCCTAATGTTTTATATATACATCAACATTATATTATAATTGTATATTATGCCATACATTATATCTTTTTAATTTTTTTATTTAATATTTTCATGTTGAGTTCATTGTGTATCCATTATAGGAGTTAACATACCTCCAAGACATTGTGATACTATATTTATATTTTTTATAAAACCACTTGATATTTTATGATACCCATGTGGAATTGACACGATCTTTTTTATAAATAGCTCATTATTGTGCAAGGAGGATTGTCCAACAAAAATATTATAATACTATATAAGTGGTTTCAAATCACCCTATTAGTGCCAGGAAGTAACCTATTGCTACAGAGATTCAGTGGGGTTGTAGGGAACTAACAAACTAAGTTAAAATCTTTCACTACAATAAGTGCCAGTCACTAACCTTTTTGTGGATATTAGTTCAGTGACTGCTGTGTTTGGTTGATTGTTCCTTGATTATATATGTAAAAATTATAAACTTTGCCTTTTTCAGCTTTATGAAGACAGCACACATAGTATGCACTCATACTGGTTAATACTAATGAAGGGTGATTGTTTCACTGATTTGATGCCAAATACCAGTATTACTGTACCGTATATGTACAATTCTGGAGAAATATACCCTTACAATCTAGAATTTTCAGTGATGGTTCTACATTTTTATTGTTCCACTAACAATTCGAGGATCTTTAAAATCATCAGTTAGAACTCGCAGGCAGACTCTGAAGACTTTTATCACAGTTGGCTAGAAGTTTTGCAGCTGGTTTTTGTGATGCATAAAAAACCTTGTTATCGTGGCATTTCTGTGTTTTTCTTTATTGTGTAAATGTTTACTGTATGTTTTTTGTTAAGTAATTTCTATTTTTTAATTCCATAAAGCAGAAAATTATACCATCCTCATGCTTCTTTCTCTACTGATTGCTTCTCTTTTCTTTTTTGATATTTTTTTGTCCTTTTTTGTGGTTTCATTCTGAGTGTTATTGTGCTTCTGCTACATCCGCATTGTCATGTTATAGTATCTTTTTCTTTCTGTCTGTTTCTTCCACAGGAGTTTAACAAGTAATCTGCCCAATGTGAATCTTCCAAATGTGAATCTCCCTAAAGTACCTGTAGCCCTACCAGTTAACCTCCCACAAATGCCTAGCTTTTCTGCACCGTCATGGATGGCTGCAATATATGATTCTGAGTGTGTATTCACTTCACATTAGACCTCATTTATATGTGCAGCAGTCTTGGCATGAATGTGGATTAATTATTTCTAATAGAATTTTTAGCCCATTTTCAGAAATTACAATATTTCTATTTTTCTGCAAACATTTTCATCATAAACTATTAATGCATTTCATCAAGGCAGAAATAAAAAAGTATAATAATAATAATTCATATTAAAAACACTAAGTTTTGTTACACTTAAATACTACACATACATTAATTTAAACAATAATTAAAAATAAAATATTTACTTTGATAAGCAGACAGTTAAAAAAGTGTCAAATGAATGTATTGATGTACAGGTATAATACCACAACACAACCCCTAGTAGTAAATATAAATATACTAAATATATCATGAAATTGAGCAAGACATTATGTACTATACTATATAGAGATTGGATTTTTATGCATAGTTCAGGAGTAGAGATAACTTTCTGTTAAGTAGTGTAAATAAACACATGAACATACTGTGTGTTATTCTTTACCACCCTCTTTCTGACACCCGATATAAAAAGACTGTGACTCTGCATTAAAATTGTCACATACCCCGAGATATATAAGACACTTATAGCTGATAAAAACAAATTTGGCTGGCTTCATAGAGTGTAACTTGCACACTATAGTCATAGTGCCATCATTAAAAGGAATATTAAAATAACAGTATTCAATACTTGCTCATCAAATTCAAACATTTAACATCCCTGAAAACATTCTTATAAACACATTTTAATATCAGTAAATATTTAAAGACCATTTAAAATTATGAAAATATGTTTTTGCCTAAAGAACTAAATATTTTCATTCCCTAAATATTTTCATTCATTCTAAAATAATACAGTAGATAAAAAATAAACTATTTACTTGGCATATTAATTTGCTATCGTTTTTTAAATAGAAGATATTCAGATTGATTAATAATATCTATAGGTATTGTATACTACTTTAATCTTCCCATATGTATCAATATTTGCAAAAATATTTGATCAAGAGAAATGTAAAGAAGGTGTAGGCCTGCCCCCGCCCTCTGAGTGCACCAATGGAACAGGGTGTAGATGCGTCTCCTACCTGGTGGCCACACACCCAATACCAGGCCTGCCTGATATCTCAGTGGCACTGTATATATGCACATTGACCTAGAGAACAACACTAGTGACATGTGCACAGTGGGTCTCATTGACAAGGCATAAATACTTTTTGTGTCCCTATATTCACAGATTCACTTACATTTCTGTGAGAGCTTATGGGTTAGCAGCAACTGCGGAAGAGCAAGAGTTTGCATTGGCCAATGGAAGGGGTTGGACAAATGGCATGTGTTTCTAGGTATACATTAGGATCACCGCTGCCCATAGCTTTAGGAAGCAGTGCAAAAAGATTTCTTGTTGCGAAGGAATAGAAACTAAATAGAGGATTGAGCTTTTACACTAGAAGTTAGCTGGTTAAGATCAAATTTCATCCTATATATGAGTTTCCTGAGCCATCTCCCAAGGACAGAGCCCAGGTTTGCACCTTAAATGCATTGAGGGCCTGATTCTGAAGTGGGAATAAATTAGGTAACTTTGCAGCTTGGTAAAACCATGTTGCATGGCAGCTTGGGCAGATTAAAAATGTGCACAGATTTTGATATGAGAGGAGCATGTCAAAGTGCAAAAAATTCTATCAGAAACAGGAGTTCCATCTCCGTCCCCAAACGAGCACAGTAGTCGGCCTAAACACACACAAGATGGATCTATTCCGTGCGATTGCGCGGTAACCACCCATTTGCCCATGTCACGGAAAGAGTTATCCATCGATGGATGGATTTGACCGTCTGGTCTTTCAGTTTCTGTCCGCGCACGCACAGTTTACAGATATACACGCACTTGCGCAGTACTCAGCGTCTGTTCCTCGGTCTGCAATCCTGCACGAGCACGCTCAGTCCATTGTGATAGGCTGACATAACTTCAGTTAAATGAATTGTAATATTTGTTCTGTACTTAAACATTACTGTGACAACAGTTCATTTTAAAATGATATATTGGTACACTGTTTTTACATGTACAATGTGAGATCTGCCACCTGTCGTGGTAGCTAAAGGAACTTTGAAAATAAAAAAAATAAAAAAATCGGTTTGCTGGTTGACAAACAAAATCTGTTGCTAAAATACATTTGGCAGGTGCAGATTCAAAAGATTTACATACATGTGTTTTTTTTTTTTTATTAAGTATGCGTATGTAACCAATTAAAGAAAAATCTTAGTGGCTACGAATCAACCCATTGCACACTCAGCAAAACAGCCTATGGGTCACCCAGTCTCAGTAACAATAAACCACTCTAATTTATTTTAGCACATTTTTTATGTAGCAATAAAATCATCAATGAAGACTAATAAATCTAAAATTCGCAACACTCTGAAACCTGCTGGAAAAAAAGCTATACTAAATGTACTAATAAAATTATAATAATTATTAAAACATTTATAAGTAATATCACTTAATAAACATTGCACATCTTTTTCATAAATGACTGTCGCAGTAAATAAATTTAAATATTAGGCAGCATTGCATAAGAATTTGTTTTCATGAAAAAAAATTGCTCTCTCTATATATTAAGATTATCTCTATTCTCTACAGAAATAAATAACATATTCATGCTATGATTACTGTATTAGAGAAAGGTAGATTAGGCAGCGGTAACAGGCTTCTTCCCTCTCTGCATGATCTGTGACACTGTTCTTTGGAAAAGATATGAATCAGTAACTGAGCATATGATGGCTTGATTCAATCAATGAAATCCAAATTAGTTGTGGGAAACATTTCAATTGTGACATTACGAAAACATAAAGAGCATTTGAAAAGAAGGACAGAAAAAAAAGACAAGACATTTGAAATAACTCTGAAGGCAGATGGGTGTCAAAATGTTGAAGCAATAGACACCAATTATTACATTCGTGTGTACTCTGTGATTTAAAACATAAATCGTTATCGTTCCAAAACTCAATTTAGATATCAAAAATATACATTTTTTCCAAGCCTCCGTTCACAGGATGTTACTGTAGCTTCTTGTACCCACATGGCAAAATATTTACCATCATTGAGCCAATGTACCTGGTTGAATATCTTTTCATGCGCCTGTGTTCCTCAAATACCTTCACGATTAAAGTTCTATTCTTTCCATTTATCAGATATGTCTCTGATTAGATATTCGACTTGTTCCTAAACCATAACTTTTGTCAAAACAGGACCTCAAGACCCTTGGCATGTTGGGAACATGATTTGATTTGTTTTTCCACCCTGCAATAACTACGTGTGCATTATAGCTATGTATTGATCTACGGCATTAACTCAATGCAGCTGGCATCTGTCATAATAGAAACGCCTACTTTAATCTGTTTCTATAGAGGATGTCAGTACAAGTGGTACTGCATGGTGTGTATAACATCTGATAAATTGCTGTGTTAGCAATAGTGGTATGCGAGGAGGGAATTCAGCATGCGAGCATATTTGTCAAGAAAGAAAATAAAAAAACAAAAAAAGATTTTTGGAATGAATCGGACAATATCTGCACATCCCAAAAGCATAGGCACAAACTACATGTTTATATAAATATTCGGTATGCATAGGTGGTGACTGAATAACACAGCGATATCTGTAACCGTTGTATTTATCCCGAAATTAAAACAAAACCAATAAAAGAAAAAAGCTTTGTCTAGTACAATTAGTTTGTGTAATTTCAAAATTCAACACAAAACTTCTATTAAAGTTTATGTTTTAACCTTGCAATTGGAGTTTTTTTCACAATGAAGATGATGTCCTCGCTCACCACTAGTTAGCACAACCCTTTACCTAGTTTCAATCCTCTTAATAAAATTGTTATAGAAATGCATGGAACCCTGATTGTTAACAACTCCACAGTGGTGGTCAACAATCACGGCTTGTATTCCCCAGTTTGTATCCTTAATTTCAATAACTACATACATGAATGTAATTATTAATTAAGGAGAGAATTTGCCATACAAACTATCCAAGTTTTGTCTAATTTTAGTTGTTGTGTTCTGCTCCAAAAGAAAGTTAGATTAGGAAAAATAAAAATAATGTTCAGCCCTGATGCTGGAGATCACAGTTATTTTAAATGCGGAACTGGTTCTTACCTTGCTAAAGTTAAAAAGAAAATGTTCTCCACATCGGGCTGTTTGTTGGTCAACCGACTAAAAAATATTTTCTCGTGTTATCCTATCAGTAATGGATCAGCTACTTCGGAGGATTTGTTTTGGAAACTCGATGCCCTACAAACTTTTATTAGAGATCTCCACTGGCCCGAGGAAGAATTCGGAAAGCACCTTGAGCAGCGCCTTAAGCTAATGGCTAGTGATATGATTGAGTCTTGTGTAAAAAGGTAAGAAATTTTATTTGTGAAATTATAGCGAAAATTAGCAAAACTGGACGACCAATGACATTCTTCAAAAAATCTTAGAATCTAGACGCTTACAAATGTAATTTTTAGATGTGTCAAAATGACTCTTGAATCGATTTGTTGAATAGGTTGTACCGTTTGAAAGTTTGCAATACATTCTAAAACTTTATTGTAGATTAAAAATTCAAGCAAAATTCGAGCAGTCAGATTTGACCTTGAACCTGCCAGTTGGATGATGTTTGTGCTTAATGGCTATATTGCATAGCATTTGTAATAAGTTTCTATGCAAATGGTGAATTTTGAACTTAAAAACTTGAACATGGTAATGATCAATGCTCCAATTAAAGTAAGGCAACAAATCTGTAAAATGTATTTTTTTCCAGAAACTGCATCTAAGTCGCAATGCGATGCTACTAGGATGCACCAGGAGACTATGCTGATTCATTTGATTTATGACTCTTATATATCTGTTTGCGGCTGAGTCTCGCAATCAGCATGCAAAATGCTATGATGCAGTGGCCACAGCTTTGTTCCATGCCAAGTTCTGTTTACAGGCTGTGGGATCTATTTACTAAGCAGTGTTAGGAGAAGTGAAGAGTGAAAAGTGATAAGGTACCAGCCAATCAGCTCCCAACTGTCATTTTTCAAACACAGCCTGTGAGATGGCAGTTAAGAGCTGATTGGCTGGCACCTTATCACTTTTCACTCTTCACTTTTCACTTCTCCTAACACTGCTTAGTAAATAGACCCCTTAGTCACACATACTGTAGATATACAAGTGTCACTTAACAAATTAATGAGCACAGTCTCCTGGTGCGTCCTAGTAAAATCGCATTGCTACTTAAGACACATTTTTTTGCAAAATAAAGGGAACGCCTCCGTCTGGCAGCCACGCCCCCGGCACGCCCACCAAAGGGGGCGTGCTGTCAGTCACCATCGACAGCACGCCCCCTTTGATGCGAGACCCATAGCGACAGCTTGGCTGTCGCTATGCGGGTCTCGCGCATGCGCACGACGGAGCTCCCTCCGTCATGCGCATTAGGGCACCATCGACCCGCTTGCGAGCATCCTACGCTCGCGAGCGGGTCTGAATTAGGCCCTGACTCTCTAGCCAGTTGGGAAAGATATCTGCGTTCACTGTCCAGACTACTTCTGTAAAGCTTACACGCCCCCAGTCCCTATCAACTTAACACTAATATAGGGAGATGCAAACATTTGCCTTCTTGGTTTAGTAATTAGAGGCATATTTACCAAAGGAAATTCCCTTAAAAACAGCCATTTACGTGAGATACCCACAAAAACTAAGTGGCCTCAGGATTTTAGAAAGGGAGACCATAGCAGATATCTCTGATATTTGCAGTGGTCCCTCCATTTTCGTTTGCAAAAGTAGCCACTATAGGTTTCAAAGGGGGCTGCTAAATTGTAAAATTTAGCAACTTGGCCCCGATAGCTAACGCCATCTTCCTTGTAACCATTGTAGCCTGTGGCCTACACATTGCAAAATTTAGAGGGAGAGGGATCCGATCTCCGCTAACTGAGCAGGCTGCACATGCACAGTACTGCAGCTGTGTTCCGAACCCAGAAGTAAAGTGGCTGACCAGGTTGGACAATTCACTTTACCCCCAGTCTTTAGCCCAGAAAGGGCGGCAGGTATTGTGGCCATTACATTGAAAGACTATTATGACAGAATCTTGCAGCATATCCTTATAGCCACAGCTGTACTCTCTAGGGTCCATGCTGAGTTAGACTATTACTTTCAACACGGAATGCTCTCCAGATTTTATTCGCCAAAAATTTGGAATGATGTCTCAGTAAAAAGGATTACTGCACCCTCAAAATGTCTTGAGCACCAAAGACATGAAAATTGCAATTCTTTAAAAATGGTGGTGGCTGCATTAAAAATAAGGCAGTTAAACTATCCAAAATTGTAATATAAGCATGCCTTCAACTGCAAAATCTTCCCCCATTGTAGTTTTCGTGCTCTGTCTACTATACAGTGACACTAGATCACTATACAGAATGCCAAGTTCCATTCACCCTCATGTGCATCTACGCAAAAGCTGACATCAAGACTCAATACAGAATAGGCACATGATGCATCATGAGTAATAAGTGGGTTTAACTCTTTGTCTATCGGTCTTGAATGTATGACTGTGCATCATACATTTGGTAGTACTCACTAACATTAATAGTAATGTTCAGAAATATAAATTAAATATGTATGTATATATATATATATACATATATATATACATATATATATATACGTATAGGTATAATTTATAGTATGCATTGGACATATATATTTCTATGCAAAACATGAACAACCATTAAACTATTTCACTTACAGTACCAGACATCAAATTAATGAACCCTGCCTGACCTCATTCTCAGTAATTATTACAGTAAGAGAGATAACGCATTTTTTACAACTATTCATTGGTAGAACAAAATTCGAACATTCTCAATTTTATTTGCTTTATATTGGAATTTTGGAAATAAATAATAAATCCCACATTCAACAAACATGCAAGTGGCGTGACATCTCTATGTAATGAAAAGGCTAGCAGTAAACTGCTATTTTCACCCTTGTGATTTTTCATTGCTGAAGTTATGATCCTGTTTATTTGACCTCTTAAGATAAATGGTAATTTATATTTTTATCATCTCCCTACAGCATTACTTCTTATTTACAGATAAGATTTAGTGATTAGTGTCCCCATATTTCCAATGGCTCACAGCAGAAATATTTAATCTGTCATTTATCACTAAGTGGCTGAAGACATGGCATGGTCCCTTTTAATACCTAATGGGCATTTTTCAATGCAGAAGGAGCAGACAATTATAGTTTTATAAATATGTTTGATATATATATATATATATATATATATATATATAATATATCTTTTTATATATTTAAATATTTGTTTTCTATTATCATGCAACAAGAGATCTGCTTTATGAATCTTTTAATTACAAATATTAAGTTCAAATAGATGAGAATAAAAAACAGGACTAGCCATGTTATTCTAGCGCCTTCTTAAGACGCAATTATCTAATTTATGTTTAAATATGTAAAAGTATGCAGACACTACAGGCTTTTTTTTCTGCTGTCACAAATTTACATTTGTTTCTTGAGGCATATTATGAATCTGATTTGTTAAGAATATCTGAAAACCTACATGATCATTATTGGCATCCAAGATGAAGACGGCAATCTAACCGCTTGGAACCTAATTGAATTTAATCGTGTTGGGCAGTTATCTGGCAGCGGAGATTTAAATTGTAATTGTTGTTTTTTTTTGTTTTTTTTTCTTAAATGGGAAATAAATGAAAAAGTTAAACCAACATTGAATTTGTCCAACAAAATAGCAGCAGTGCAAACTGCTTTATGTAATTTTATAACTCTATCATTTCTGGTGTCTTTGACATTAACAATAAATGCGGCAACACAACTATACTATACATTTGTTATTATTAGTGTAATTGAACTTTTAAATATTAATAGTAATAAGTAAATAATAATATAAATAACATTGGTTTTGCCAAGTCACACATGTACATGCCACTGGAAGCCTAGATTTGAGCTTTCAGTTGCAATTTCAAGATAGAAAAAAATTTATTTTTAGGAAGAAAAAAGGCTTTACTTTAGTAAGAAAGCATTTTTTTTTCTTTACTGCCCCTAGCTATTATGGATAAGCTATAGACAAACATGGCTACCTCTAATGATTAATTGGCAACAGCCACTGCTGATGGTAGCCTTTAAGGAACCCTATATCTGGCAAAAACAGCCATTTTTGCCAGAGAAATATGTGCGTCTAGAAATATGAACATAATAAACATCGCACTTTTCTGTGTAAACTATCCTATTCGGCTGCAAGCTCAGAAGTGTGTTTTTTACTTTTCTGGTTTAGTTATCCATTAATCCAAAGATATTATGTAATTTAACACATCTGTCATAATTCCTCCATATAGGATGGTGACATTTGTTAAACAATAATGTTGACATACTGTCAATTTCTTCTTTGTTTTCTTTTCCCTTTTGTCATGAAAGTCTGAATGGTGAAATACCTACAAATGAACAATGAGGAATTGGGAAATGTACACAGATGGTGTCTGTAATCTTAGATTTACCATTAAAATAAAAAATAAAATAAAATAATAATTAATTTAAAGTGCAGAAATTTGTTCACATTTTATTCCAGGGTTTTGTATTATGATAATAATAGTGTGTCTTTAGGTCAAACGTATTGTTAAGCTGAAGCTAAAACAGTATTGTCAGTCAGCCAGCAGCAGAATGACTAGGCGCACACCACAGAATTACTCAGAATGGACGGCTTGCGAGGCCAGGAAACTGCGTCCGCGGACAGAGCCCTTTTGCCTTGCCACTCCCAGAAAATGGGGCCAACACGCCCCGTTTCTGGGAACGTCGTCCGTCCTCGCCCCCGCACCTCCCCTTAAATGCCTCTGCAATACTGTGCAATACTGAATTAGTCCTTATTCTAAAAGTGTGTTCATTAAGACGTTTCAAAGTTTTTCTGCCCATAGGATCTGGTTCAGAGGTAGATGCTGCTGAGCCATTCCAATTTAAATTATAGCTTTCATTGGTTTTCTGAAAAAAATAACACAGGCTCTTAATACAAAGAGTTGCACTGAATTATGAAATAAAAGTTTCCTTTATGTCCCATACGTGAAATGGAATGGCTCTGCTGCATCCAATCAGGGCTGGTGCAAGGTTTCTCAGCACCCTAGGCAAAACTTCTGCCTACTGCCCACCACCACCACCACCACAGACACACATTTTAGCCCCTCAGGTGAAAGTGTGCAGTTGGCGTGTCTTAAAAGTTCCAAAGCAGCCACTTTCAAATAGAGATACACCCGCTCCAAAAAAATATATATATTTTTTTAAAAACATTGTGCGCGACATTTGCTGGTACACCCAGGCAAGCTGTAGTGTAGTCAGGAGGATAGATAGAGAGAGAGTCTGTTTTTAAAAACACATTCACTTTTATATGGAATAAGTATGCATATATAGACATTGTAACATCCATCCTACAGGTTGCGCCATTCCTAATTTGAGATAAATACAAAAATAAAACCAACTTTTTATTGGTAGAGTGCAGATTTTTAGACAAAAACAGCAGATAACCCCCCCACACACAAAGATATAAATATATATATACTGTATATAAATATGTGGTGAGACACTGTGTAGTGACATCCACTGCACGCAGGGGCTGGGTGGCTTCTCCTATCTGCACTGCCGAGATCATAACATCATCCCCGGCGGCACCTCGTCCCCCTCAGCACCGGCAGGCAGTCCCAGACTCTATCGAGGCCGGTCTGTGCCACTGCATCTTCTTCATGGCCCATGGAGCGGCGGCGCACTAATGAGTCAGACTGACTCATTATAAAGCCATCTGCTGCAGGCCCCTTAAATAGCGATGGGCCACGGTGCAATGCACCGGCTGCACCATCACTAGTTCTACCCCTGAACTGGGGGAAAGGGGCACCCACGATCAAGGAGTGAGGGTAAGGAGTGAATCCAGGACTAATTGCGCTGATGTGGATAGCAGCGGATCGGAGAGAGCGCCTCTCCAGCCTTGTGCATCCCTACTTTGCTTACCCAGCTGAGCACAACGCCCTGAGTGCAGCACCTTGTATCTGGCACCTGGTAGCGAGATGTATGCCCCCTCTCCAAGGCAGCCTCAGCGGGCTGCCCCCTCAGATCCGGTGCCCTTAGGCAGATGCCTAAAGCTGCCTAATGGAAGTGCCGGGCCTACATCCGATCTTACATCTGCTGGAGTCACAGGTGCAATAATATGCAAATTCTAGTACCAGTCCTCTCTTTGGAGTAGCTGCCTGTGCCTGAATGTGCAAGAACTGAGATGCCTACTTTCCGCATCTCTGTGCGCTGTAATACCGCCGGTGATTTATTACATGCCACCATCCGTGCATACCAGGTCCGTGACTAGGGGTGTGCAATCTGTCACTGCACCACCACCCTTGTTTCTGGCTAGCAGGGTGCTTGGAATGGCATCCTGCAGCCAATATTGTGTTACAGTGCCGCCAGTAGTGTCCTTTGGATTTTTTGTGCATGCGCAGTTGCAAATAATCGCTCAACTACGTGAACACCGGTGCCTCTGAACCTGTGCTATAGTATAATATGGGCCTGATTCATAATGGATCGCAACAGCGTACGCAGATTGGCCGATGGTGCGTACTGCGTATATATCGCAGTGCGTGGGTTAGCATTGCGATCGCACTGCGGTCACGTACGCAGATACAATGCCATCGCAGCGTGAATGACAGGACATCAGCGTTTGTGGGCGGTGACGGAGGAAGTGGTTGGAGAAACGCAGGCATGCCTGTCCGTTTGAATGGCATTTCCTGGGCATGCATAAATTAGCCGCTGAGACGGCATTTGCAGTTTGAGTACTCACTGCATGCAAAGACAGTTGCAATATCTGAGACAGAAAGAAGAAAGGAGATGAGTCCGCACTAGTCATAGATCTTATAGTTGTCAAAAAATAATTGGTAGATGATTATAAGAACCAACATACAGGTTCATCGCTTGGACAATCCTAGATAACCAATGGTTGTTGGTGCACCCCTAGACTTTGTGCAGAACACATGAAGAGATACTTTTGCTCGAAGCAAAGGCAGAGGGAAAGACAAATAATGTCTGTATTGGGGCACTCTTGAATATGATATAATAGCCGTAATATGATGATATGAAAAATAATATAAAACTTAACCTTTAATAAAGAACCTTAAAAGAAAAAAAGAGGGGTATCTGGAAATAAACTGGGTCTACAAATGAATAAACAATTAACTAATCATCCTAGTCATGGAGTTAGTTAGGAAAAAAGAAACAAATCAATCATAAAGATATGTCCAGTGAAATCCATAATAATTGACATACACACTTAACACATATAAATATAAGTCATCTTAATCAAGATGATGATAATCAAACTCGTGGTACTTAAAATATATAGAAACAAATTCTAGTCACAGGCAAACATATATTGTGACACATATAATGACTCTGTTGCACAACTAATATCAAAATATATAAATGAAATGAGGTACACACTTATCTCATATAAATTCAAATCATCTAATCGGAATGATGATAATCAAACTAGTGGTACCTACAAAGTTTCAACAAATTCTAGTCACAAGAGAAACAATTATTATGACACATATAATGACTCTGTCGCACAACAAATATCAAAATATATCATAAGGCGAAAATATTACTGATGATATATTTTGATATTCTGTTGTGCGACCCCAGAGTCATTATATAGGTCATAATTAATTGTTTCTCTTGTGACTAGAATTTGTTGAAACTTTGTAGGATTACCACTAGTTTGATTATCATTCATTCGATTAGATGATCTTGACATTTATATGAGATAAGTGTGTACTCATTCATTAACACATTTTGATAACCTAAACAAGAGGAAGAAAGTAAGACCTGGGATGAAATTGCGCACATACACTTCTACTGTCACCTGTCTATATCAGACAGGGGATGAGAGAGTGTCTGATGCGTTGGTCCCAGGTGAAGAGGAAGGCAACGCTTCTGCTTACTGGGATATCTGAGTGTATCTCTCCTCTGATACAAAGTGCATTGCAGAGGGAGTAACAGAAAAGAAACCCAGATGAGAGAGCTTGTTAGAGGGATAGAAAAGATATGGAGATGTGTGCTATAATAGATCCAGTCTGCACCTGAGAATTTAATGGTCTTATAAATTGAGCTGATAGCTCATACTGGTATAGAATATTTGATATTGCCACCAAAAATTAGGGCTATGTATATGTGCAACTGGTGCTGGGAAAATGAGGGGCACACATATTAGAAGAGACTGAGTAGATAAAGCCATCTAGTGACAGATGTGTGATGGGGAGAAAAAGAGAAGGAAGTAAGTCCTGTGATCGTAAAGAAGCGGGGCCCCCTCCAATGTGCCCAGTCTATATCAAACAGGAGACGTGAAGAGGGGTAGCTGCCAGGGTCACACGAGAAAAAGAAGTGGCGCCACTGACAGCAGAGATGTCAGCTGTGTCCCTACCCTGTTACCGTCGGGTATTGCAGGGGCAGTCACCCACCGATGTCCTCAGTGTAGCGGCACAGTAGAGAGACAGATAAGTACCTGTGGTCTGGAAGGTAAGGAGCAGCACAAGTGTGTGGAGGGCAGCATGCAGGTTACAAAAGATAGGACGCGCGTTTCGCCGGAGGGCTTGGTCACCTCTTGTGACTAGAATTTGTTGAAACTTTGTAGGTACCACTAGTTTGATTATCATCATTCCAATTAGATGATTTAAATTTATATGAGATAAGTGTGTACCTCATTTCATTTATATATGTGTCACAATATGTTTCCCTGTGACTAGAATTTGTTTCTATATATTTTAAGTACCACGAGTTTGATTATCATCATCTTGATTAAGATGACTTATATTTATATGTGTTAAGAGTGTGTATGTCAATTATTATGGATTTCACTGGACATATCTTTATGATAGATTTGTTTCTATTTTCCTAACTAACTCCATGACTAGGATGATTAATTGTTTATTCATTTGTAGACCAAGTTTATTTCCAGATTCCCCTCTTTTTTTCTTTTTTTCTTTTAAGGTTCTTTATTAAAGGTTAAGTTATATATTCTTTTTCATATCATCATATTACGGCTATTATATCATATTCAAGAGTGCCCCAATACAGACATTATTTGTCTTTCCCTCTGCCTTTGCTTCGAGCAAAAGTATCTCTTCAATATCTGAGACAGGTCAGACCTGCTTTAATTCTGCGTCAGGGTCCGATGTTACCGATGTACACGCAGGATTACGAGGTCTTACGGATGTGCGAAAGCGGTAGTGGGCGTCTCTATGCCGGGTGAGCAGTTGCAAACATTAGCATATCTTCGCAGCAGAACTGCGTGCGTAATCACAGCAGCGATCGCAATTGCGATCCGTACTGAATCAGGCCCTATGTCCTTAAGTGAGTGTATTCATAGCACTCCATTGTATGTCACCGACTGTTGGAAAGAGCGTCAGAGCGTGTTCATTAGTCTTGTAAAATGCACATTGAAGATTTTATGTTTTGTCTGCAGTGGTGCCATGGGAGATTTCGAGCCCTGGTACTAAGTGGGCATGGCCAACTTTGTATGGGTGCGGCCATGCTCCACTGTGTTCTACAGATGTGCACTACTGAAGGAGCAATGCCCACATCACCTTGGGGGGCCAGGCTTTATCTCCTTAGCAGGCCTGGGCCCTGCACTTAGTGCACACCCAAACTCCCCTTCTTAGCACCACTGATGATCTAGGGCACATCTATTCAAAGAGTAAATAATGAATACTGCTTGGAAGCAACAGCTACAATAATATCATATACAAAATGTATAAAATACAAAATATAACGCAGCTTCTAATAAAGGTAAATTACCATTCCATAGGGAACAACATGCAAAACGTATTGTATAGCAGTGCAAGCTCATATTTTGACAACAGAGTATCCCCTATCAAACAATAAATAATATATGTGCCTCCATTTCTAATAATAATATATGTGCCTCCTTATGCCTGTGCTCCATTTTTATTTTCTGTGCCTCCTTAGTAATGATAATAATTTTAATGCCCTCTTCGTAATTAAAAACAGTATGGACCGAGGCTTCTTCATGTGCAAGACATCCCAAGTAGGGATTTACAAAATGTAAGATGTATTCCTGTGCCCCTACATACAGTATTATGCCCAGGCATGCATGATAGCTAGTGCCCCTCTCTTTGCCCAGTTTGTGGTCTCACATAACATTTTTTGCCACCTCATCCTTATTCTATATACCTGCCAGTGTCACAGTTACTGTAACTCATTTTGTGTGCTGATTACATGACTGATGGAACACAGATCAGTTTGTCACATCATCACCTGCTCTTAGCTGCTGGTGGCACATATAAGCAAGTGGCATGGAGGATGTCAGCTAGCTGTTCACCTTACTGATATCTGTACCGCTGGTGGTATCTACCTATTTTCACACCAGTTGAACCGCAGTTTGTTACTGAGGTGCGAGGGACTGAAGCGACCAATGGAGGGGGCAATTTTACAGACACCTGGGTGTTTGGTACTGAAACCCACAGTTTTCCATTGGCAGGGGACACCGTGTCAGTCAGATTGACCTGAATCACTGCTCAATGAGGATGGGGTGGTTAGGGGGGCATCCCTTTGATACCATGGCAGGCTACCCTCTCCCAACACCCCTTAGTGTCCTCCACATGGATTCATCATGAGTGTGTCTTTTTAGAGCTGGACACAGAAGCAGACTCAGGATTGATCATTTACTAGCATTGCATATGTAGTAGGTGCATATTTGTCATTAAACTATGGCAACCAATCAGACACATGTTTCTTTTTTTTTACTTGCTCTACACACAAAGCAAACTGCTGATTTGTTGTTGTGAAATCTTTGCACCTTAAGGCAGATATAACATATGAGCCCTGGAGTCTGACAAAGCACGGGGGTGCACGTGTGCATACCAGCTGCTGGATTACCAGAACACCGGAGATATTACATGTCATATTACACCAGACGAACAATCGGTAACAATTTCTGCTTGCAGAATATTACCTCAGTTTAACATATTCTAAGATGAGCAGTATTGACCTGCTCTGATGCACTCTGTGCTGCTGTGAGGATATAGATCTTGAACAATATTTAGCACGAGGATTTTGGAAAGCAGATCTGGTCTTGTACTCTTCCCACTTTATAATCATAGAGGGAATCCCCACCGTGGCATCAGTATCAGGCACACCTACCCTCTGCTCATGCCGAAGCTTAGAGCCCAGTTCGCTCTTGATCGATTCCATTTGCACCCTGAATTTTCTTTGAAGTCATCTACAGCAGATGGAGCCTTCATTGAGGCAATTAGAGCACCGCAGGAAGCACAAACCACCAGCTGCTCAGGGCTTGTATGTGCCCAGAATTAGCAAAGCACTTTCTAGGTAGTACCTCTGTCAGCAGACCCCAGCAGCATATACAGTACTGTGATCAGGCTGTGTCTGCAGTCTATCAAACTCGCCTACCTGAGTCCTTCTCCATAAGGTGTTAAACCATTAATTAACGTTAAACTGGATAATTTAACTACTGTAAGTTGTGATCATTTTCATCTTGCGTTGCACACATTTTTAAATAGAAGGGATTCACATTAGTTATGCTTTTTGTATCAATAAAACATATAAAAAATCAATGAAAACACTTAATAAAAATGATGCCAGCACTGTCGAGCAGTTTGTTTTCTTATGTGCAGAAGAGATATAAAAACGTCATAATTCATTTTTGTAATACCTATTTTCTACTGTAGAAACCCATTTGCTGGCACTTGAAGAGAAATTCATGCAAATGGGAAGACATATATATATATATATATATATATATATATATTATTTTTTTTTAAATAATGTTTGGCTAACACTTCATTGAAATATAATGATCAATGTGTACCTGCCGCCCACATGCAGTGGAGGAAGACATTTTGCGGGCTGAATGCAGCGTATAATTTCATGAGGCAATGGTTGAATGATTGCAGCGCAAAGCAAAAAGTGCCTGCTAAATAGATAGTCAGATTATGGGCCTGATTCATTAAGGATCGCTATTGCGATTGCAGCTCCGTAATCGCACGCAGGTCTGCTGCGAAAATATGCTAATGATTGCTATCGCACTGCCAGCATAGAGACGCCCACTGCCTCCCACTACCGCTATCTCACATCCGTAATACTTTGCAGTCCTGCGTGTACATCGGTAATATCGAGTACCATCGGCCCCTCAGGCAGAATTACAGCAGCCCTGACCTTACTTAGAAATTGCTAACCTCGCTGCACGCAGTAAGCACTCAAGCTGCGTATGCCATCACAATGGCTAATTTATACACGCCAAAGTAACGGCATTCAACGGACAGGCACATCTGCGTTTCTCAAACCACCCCAAACGCTGACTACCAGTCACTCACTATGCAATGGCTCAGCGTGCTCTGTGTAATTACAGTGCGATCGCAGTGTAGCTTTCGTGCACTGCGATGCATGCGCAGTATGCAACAATCGTCCAACTGCGTGCGCTGTTGCAGTTGCGATCCTTAATGCATCAGGTCCTATTTCCTCTGGAGCACTTGTTCAGTACGCAAAATGGCTGCCACCACTGTTCCTTATAATACTAATAATAGCAACATTAGTGAGCCCTAAAACATATATACACGGTGGCATGGGATCTCTAATTCAGAAATCTGAAACCAGAAGAATACATAATGGCTGTTAATCAGTGATAATTTCATACAGAACGACGTGATCCCTCATTGTCTCCTCTAAATAATTCTAAGCGGCACAGATTACTGAAAGTAGTGCAGTGTGGGCCAAAAAAGTGGGGACAGTGTTTTAATTTAATTTAGGATAGTTAAGGCCTTTAGCTAGAACATTGTGTTGGTGGTCTTACAGTGTATGGAATATTCCAGGTCCGCAGCTTACCTTACTTGTATATACACACAGGGCCTGAGGCTAAGTTGAATGTTTGCCAGTTTGTGCGGTGTATCTTGCTGCGCATGCCCAGAAACCAGGTGTACGCAAGTATGAGCGATGCTGAGTCATAGGCATTCAATCTCGTCTCCACTTGGGACTGATAGGGCATAACTGAGTGGTAACAGGGCGTTCTCACCTTGGCAAAGTTTAACGGGGGCTTGTTGACCGCATACTGTGCAGAGGTGCCCTTTATTTGCCCCAAGTATAGGCCTGTAAAAGTGTGCACTGATGAAAATGATGAGTATCAAACCAAACATAGAAATAGAAGGCAGATGCCCCATAAAGATGCCCACAACATGCAGAAGAAAATAGACATTTATTTATGTGCAAGCAATGTTGAGTTGAAGGCCGATTTGCCTTCAACTCAGCATCAGGACCTCAAACACATTATTAATCCCTCTCTCTCTCTTCTCTTTCTTTATCATCCTGTCCTCCTTTTCCACCCCCATCACTCCCCTGCCCCTCTATGACCTGCCTGCTCCTAGGTCTCTTTCTCTCTGTCCTGCCCGTCTGTCACTCTTCTTAGTACCTCCCTTTTCCATGGGCAGGCAGCTGGTCTTCATCAACTGCCGACACTGGTCTCACTGTCAACAGGCGGGGGAGGATGTTGGGCCTGAAGTTCATAATGTGCACCTGCCTGTACGATCGCCAGCATGCATTTGTCTCCGTAGTAACTTACTGTATAAGTTTGCTGCTGGGGAATGCTTGAAAATTTGTGAACCCCTCAGAAATGTCTATATTTTTGCTTTAATTTGAACTAAAACTACCTCAGATCACACAGCCTTTTTTTTAGAAAAATTATCCAATAACAAATAGCTGTGAGTGTCAAAAGTATGTGAACCTTTAGGCTTCGCAGATATTTTAAAGGTGAAATTAGAGACAGGTAATATCAATCTATGGGATGACAATCAGGTGTGAGTGGACAACCTGTCTTTTTAAAAGAACAGGGATCTATCAAAGTCTGATGTTCACAACACATGTTTGTGGAAGTGTATTATGCCACGAACAAAGGAGGTTTCTGAGGACCTCATAAGAAGAGTTGTTGATGCTCATCAGGGTGGAAAAGGTTACAAAACCATTTTTAATGAGTTTGGACTCCACCAATCAACAGTTAGACAGATTGTGTACAATGAAGGAAGTTCCAGACCATTATTACCC
The DNA here is from genome assembly GCA_031769625.1 of Taudactylus pleione. Classification (NCBI taxonomy): domain Eukaryota; kingdom Metazoa; phylum Chordata; class Amphibia; order Anura; family Myobatrachidae; genus Taudactylus; species Taudactylus pleione. Next base: position 9,612,902 of record JAUIMM010000134.1, read on the forward strand.
TCCCCAGGAGTGGTCGACCAACAAAGATCACGCCAAGAGCAAGGCGTCTAATAGTTTGCAAGGTCACAAAGGAACCCAAGGTAACCTCAAAGCAACCATCAGGAGGACACTGAACAACAATGGTATGCATGGCAGGTTTGCAAGGAGAAAGCCACTGCTCTCCAAAAAGAAAATTGCTGCCCATCTGCAGATTGCTAAAGATCACCTCTACAAGCCAGAAGACTATTAGAACAATGTTTTATGGACAGATGAGTCCAAAATAGAGCTTTTGTTTTAAATGAGAAGACTTATGTTTGGAGAAAGGAGAACACTGCATTCCAGCATAAAAACCTCATACCATTTGTGAAACACGGTGGTGGTATCATGGTTTGGCCCTGTTTTGCTAAATCTGGCCCAGGACGACTTGCCATCATTGATGGGACAACGAATTCTGAATTATACTAGAATATTCTAAAGGAAAATGTCAGGACATCTGTCCATAAGCTGCATCTCAAGAAAACATGGGTCGTGCAGCAAGACAATGATCCAAAGCACACAAGTCTTTTGACCAAAGAATGGTTAAAGAAGAATACATTTAAAGTTTTTTAATGGCCAAGTCAAAGTTCTGACCTTAATCCAATCAAAATGTTGTGGAAGGACCTGAAGCGAGCAGTTCATGGGAAGAAACCCACTAACATAACATACTGTAGTTGAAGCTGTTTTGTACAGAGGAATGGGGTAAAATTCCTCCAAGCCGATGTTCAGGACTAGTCAACAATTACCGGAAATGTTTAGAAGCAGTTATTGCTGCACAAGGGGGTCATACCAGATACTGAAAGCAAAGGTTCACATACTTTTGCCACCCACAGATATGTTGTATTGGATCATTTTCCTCGATGAAAAAATTAGCACATCTAATTTTTTGGTCTCATTTGTTTGATTTGGTTCTCTTTATCTACGTTTAGGACTTGTGTGTGGTAGTTTTAGGTCAAGTTTCAGCAGAAATATAAAAAATTCTGAAGGGTTCACAAACTTTCAAGCACCACTGTAAGTGTGTGTGGAAGGGTAGGGAGATAGAGCATTTGAGGTTTCTTTTTTATTTTTAATTAAGGCTGAAGTCAGTCAGGTGCGTGTCATCCACTATAGATCGACGTGCTGGCGTCTTTTCTGCACTATAGATTGACATGCTGGCGCATTTTCTATCAGCATCCAGCTTTATTATATATTGATAATGCTTTTTCATTCATATTTATAAATGGTGGTTGTTGCTTTGATATTGTGTCATTTTGCAAGTTATGCAAACCTAGCAAAATTCTAGAACATAAATCAGCTTGTTACACTACAGTGCGTGACCAGTTTCCAGCATATGCTGTTAACACCACTACTAAATGGCATTGATCCAGAATGTCACAATTGTGATATATGTGTCTCTGTATTTTTCAACAGAACTAGAATTGCTTTTGAGGTGAAGCTGCAGAAAACCAGCCGATCAACGGACTTCCGGGTGCCTCAGTCCATCTGCACCATGTTTAATGTAATGGTTGATGCGAAAGCACAGTCAGTGAAACTCTGCAGTATGGAGATGGGACAAGAGGTAACACTTCATGCTAGACTCAATTCATTGTAATTTTCTAATTAAACCTCAGAAGGAGCTATGATCTTTTCCAGTGCTGTCTGAATCACTTCAAAGGGTTTTTCTAATCGCCCAGGTTTTAGGTATTTTTCTGTGATGTACTGAACAAACTGGGATTAAATTATGTATCCACATCAGCCTTTTTTTTTTCTTCACCTTTATTTCTTTTTGTTCTTTGTTTCGAGGCATAATGTGATAATATAATAATAAACTTGTGTCTTTGGCACCACAAAATAAATTGTAAGCAATATGCACCAAAGATGTTGTATCTGACATGTACTTTGCAAAGTGCTGAGTACATTGTCTGTGCTCTAAAGTTATCAAGGTAATCCCTTTTAGCAGGTCAAGTAAACCTGTGGAGTTCCAGCTGTTGTAGAACTACAAATCCTAGCTTGCCAGGCAGAAACGTACATGCCGTGCACTTTAGGTCGACGTGCTGGCATATTTTCTATCAGCATCCAGCTTTATTCTACACAGTCGAGTCACATTATTACGACCACCCCCTACAATTGATGTCGGCAGCACGTAGCCCAAGAAGTATGTCACGTGCCGTACGCTGGCCTAGTGGGTACATAAAGTGTGCGATAGACTGTGTGCACACATATCACTTGTGGCAGTCATGGGTAAAATGGACGATTTATCTGAGTTTTAAATAGGGATGATTTTTGGCTTTCGGGCCAAGGGTGGCAGTATTTCTGAAACTGCGCAGTTTGTGAACTGTTCGCGTGCTGCCGTGGTAAAGGTGTATCATTGCTGCTGTGGTAAAGGTGTATCGTGACTGGACAAATGGCACCATTGCGAACAATCAACGTGGCAACTGCGGAGCACCACGTACCATTGATGTGAATGGTGAACGTCGGCTACGAAGGTGATTGCGGGCCGACCAACACACTACAGTGGAGCAGCTCACTGTCAAAATTAACCTGGGGGCCACCAAACGTGTGTCTAAAATGACAGTTCAGCGAACCCTGCTGCGTATGGGGCTCTGAAGCAAACGGATGGTAAATGCACCTATGCTAACAAAGTTGCTTCAGTGGAAAAGGCTTCAATTTTCACGCCTGTATTGGAATTGGACCTCCGCTGATTGGCAAAGGGTTGCCTTCTCTGATTACATTTTCTACTTCATTAAACGGATGGACGTTGGCATGTCAGATGAGAAACATCGGAGAACAAACACCCACCAACCATTGCTGGAAGAACACAAGCTGGTGGTGGCATCGTTATGGCATGGGGAATGTTTTCATGGCATTCTCTTGGCCCACTCATCCATGTGGAAGGCACCCTCAACTGATTTGGTTATGAATCCATCATTACAGAGCACATACATCCATACATGCTGATTGTCTTCCCTGAGGCGGATGGGATCTTCCAGCAAGACAATGCAACATGTCACATGGTTAGAAATGCCTGACAGTGGTTGGACGAGCATGACCAAGACTTCCAAGTACTTCCCTGTCCTCCTAATTTCCAGGACTTGAACCCAATTGAGCATTTGTGGGACCACATCGATCGTCGTGTTCGCTCTATGGATACCACCATGGACCCTGCAGCAGCTGTGGGTTGCACTGCAGTCAGCATGGCTCCAAATACCTGTGCCAACCTACCAGCATCTTATTGAGTCACTCACAGCCCGTCTAGCTGCTGTCCGTGCTGCACACGGCGGTTACTCTGGCTATTAGCTGGTGGTCATAATAATATGACTCGACTGTGTATATAAATAATTAATTTTTATTCATATCTATATGAATATTTAATAGAATTCCTCTGCTTAATAGAATTGCTCATTTTTAGCCAATGCAGAATTAGTTGAACATGTTGACGGAGAAATCCCATGGTGAAGTTTATAAAGAATGTATATGCAGTAGGGATTGAAGAAGCAGTTATGGCATATGTTCAGAATGTCGACATGGTCATGTCGCCAAGAATGTGAGGTCAACCTTGATCATTTACGACATCCACAATGTCGACAATGACGCAACGTCGACAGACACAATGTTGACGCCCAGTTTTCCCAAATTTAACATTGGGGTTAGGCTGCAGTCAGGGTTAGTAAGGAGTAAGGAGCGCTATGAAAAACCGCATGTTCGAAATGGACAAAGTCATCTTTCTGGCAATGCTGACATTATGTCAACTTCCCGCCCATGTCAAAATACTGAATTTGTATATTTAGGCCGTGTCGACATGGTGAATGTCGACATTCTGAACGTCGATTTTTTTTTCTATTTTCTATCACTCCTGTGGTTACTGACTTTGAGCCTTAGAAAACAGCAGAGCATTGCTTGATAGCCGGTAACTAGAGCAATATTAGCTAGTAAGCAAACGGTTGCTTCTCAGCAACTGGATTTGACAACATTGCATTTGTCTGAATGGAGCATTGAAAGACTGTGAGCTCCTAACTTATATCTTGTTTCATTGACGTATAATTATCACACAATACATCTCACTTTCATCCGTGTCATTTGTTTCTCTGTTTCACAAGTTGCACCCAACGTCTGTGCCCTACGTGACGCCACAGACAATGCAGTTCCTAGATTACTGAGGACTTTCTGTCTGGCTTGTACTTGGTTCTCGGCTATGTCATACCTGGTGACTTTTGATGAATTATTGCTATACATTGATGCTATCGTACAGTCATTTGTTAATGTTAACGGTTGTGTGAATCGACTGTATAGTAATTCTACACTTTCTAAAATGCTGTAATTATTACGGACAATACATACAATATCATATTATCTGCTGCCTATTTCCTTCCTCCAGTCTGAGTAAAGAATTTATTGTAACAGGTGCCACCGGAACAGAGGTAAATTAGCTAGAAAATCAAAGGCATCATTAGAAATACTATATTTTTCATTAAAAAAAACAGTGTTTGTATTTTATATGCCAAGGGGTCCCTCTCGTCTCACTTGGGATGAATAAAAAGTAGTATTGTGTTATATGTTAGGATTACACATTGATCTTTTTGTTTTCTTCTTCGAAACTATAAGAAAAATCTGAGAGAGGACCTGGACGGTCCCTATTTATCACACTCATTTGCAATTACTCTAAATAAACTGAAGGTTTACTTGGGGACCATGAAGTCCCTCCTAATCATTGATGGTCTGAACCGTCTTAAGGATGCCACTGCCAGACAAAATAATACAAATTACACAACTCATGGGTGTGTCATCACTTTTAATACATTAACAGTGAGCAATGCATGTCCACTATCGTCCCCAAGACTTTGTCACAGGTGAGATGACCACCGCAAGACCACTCTGCAACTCTTGCAACTTCTAGATCATCTTTTTAGAACACTGTTTTTTTAGTTGGGACTCCAAGCGGCAAGATGCCAATTTTTAGAAAGTATTATGTTTCCAATAATCAAGGAACCTTAAAAACAGGTTGTGGAACCCCAATCGGGTTCCTGATCCATAACTCACATCATTTTGTGTCAAATGCTAATAAAAGCAAAAATTTGGAAAGGGAAAATCTTAAATATCTGAAGTTGAGCTGTCCTAATCTTCAAAGACGGTATCCGGTCAAAAGGCCAACAGGAATTAGGGTTAGAGATAAAGGGTTTAATACTCATCAGAATGCTGCTGCTGAAACATCGTCGCCAGTACTGATCTTCACATAGCTGCCGGGACAAGGAAAGACACTGCTAGACCACCAGGGGCTGTTTGTCTACAGTTCATCATGTCAACATATAATCCATGTAGACATGATAAATTTCAACATGGTCACTGTTGACCAATCGTACCCACCCATTCAAAGACAAGCAGTCGTGAAGTACTGAAGTTTGTGAATAGAGCATTCTATTTTCACTTAGTTCTACGCCATCTGGTTACTGTCCATTTAAATAGTACATGGTTAATGTATATGTGGTGGGCAAAATGCAAAAAGCACAAAACCCTTATGAATTATTGTAGGGCATCTCTATGACATCTCTGACAGGATCACCAGTGATGGTGATAGTGAGCCATGGATTTTGTGTGGGGCTGGAGGGATCCGCCCACATAGGGATTAAAGCCAGGTGATAGCTCACCTAATTGCTGCCCAGTGGATTCAGTCTGGGGAGGACTAGTCTCTGACTGGCATTAGACCAGTCAGACTGAGCTCACTGTGCTAGCAAGCCACTGAGGGCCAGAATGCCTGAGCCTAGACCTACGGGAGACAGGGAAGGCTACCAAACTCTGGGACTGCAAGGGAGCAGGCCAGACTGTGAGGTTGTGGCAGCCAGCCAAAGACCAGGCCGGAGTCTGTGTTAACCTGCAGGAAGCAGGACTAAGCTGACTTGGACTTTTATTTGCAGACTAGTTGCCCAAGGTTAGTCAGGGGTGAAGAATTGAGTCTGTACCCTGAATGTGGAGGCTAGGCTTTTTTTATTTTTGTTTCCAGATTTATGCTGACTGTAAAGCACTTTTATTTATAACCTGAATTGCTATTTGTGGAACCTAATTCAAGCACCTAACACTGCACCACTGATACACAATAAAATGTAGGAAAAAGAGGTAAGTGCGCAAATAAGCAGCTGGTGCAAGTGATATTGAAGAGGTGCCCTCCACCCTCCAATTCTGGATATGTGTAAAGAAAAAAGCCAACACCACAGTTCCAGCGCTATAGCCTATTAATACTTATATCCAATGGTTAATATAAGCTGAATCCAGCGGAGTTCATCAGATGTCAAACAAATTCAGAGGTTTTATCCTTTCCTCAAAGGCAGTGATACCATATAAAAGAAAAAAGGTACATATAGTGCAATATCATTTAATCACATATGGACATGAATAAACATTACAAGTAACACGAAAAAACAATGTTCAGATAATAATTGTCAATATAGACATATAAGTGAACAAACAATGTATGTAATGAGGATCCCCAAGCAGCTGGAGGACAACAGTTACCAGATCATAGAAGAATACTGGCTAAGAAAAGGTCTCTTTAGGCATGTAAGAATGCCGTAGTCCTGCGTGCACACCAGGAATAGTTATGTGTCATCAGGTGGGGTCCATAAACAGGCATACCAACGCGTTTTGACCCATATCTGGGGTCTTTTTCAAGGTCAAAGGCAGAGACTCTGCCTTTGACCTTGAAAAAGACCCCAGATACGGGTCGAAACGCGTTGGTCTGCCTGTTTATGGACCCCACCTGATGACACATAACGGATCTACAAAGGACGCTGGTTTGGATCTATTCCTGGTGTGCACGCAGGACTACGGCATTCTTACATGCTTAAAGAGAACTTTTCTTCGCCAGTATACTTCTATGATCCGGTAATTGTTGTCCTCCAGCTGCTTGGGGGTCCTCATTACATACATTGTTTGTTCACTTATATGTCTATATTGACAATTATTACCTGAACATTGGCCCTCATTCAGAGCCGATCGCTAGCGGCAGTACGCTCGTTCCGAGCGATGTTCGCACATCTGCACATGCGTACGGTTTTTAGTACGCATGCGCGAACCAGTCGGTGCGGTCGAAAATCGTTTGTACGCTATATAGCGAGTGCCTGCTATTTTGAGTGACAGAATGAGGCGTATGTGGGTGGTAACAGGGGAAGGTGCTTGAAAACGGGGGAGTGGAATTCGAATGCAGGCGTGCTTAAAGGTCAAAGCGGGCGTTTTATGGGTGTGCATAATTAATACAGCAGCGTCATTGACAACGTCACTTGGTTTTTTTAAACTCAGAACTGCTCGCAAAATAGCGGTTGAAAAAACCAACCACAAGAATAGCGAGCAGTTCATACGCTGTACGATGTACTCGATTAATCTAATAAATAGCGGACATGACGTATGGTGCGAGCGGCCAGGGGGCGTTTTTATCAAATAAACGAGCGTATGTTTTGCTCGCTCGTTCAGACTTAGAGGTGTGAACAGACTGCAATGTGCGAACGGATCATTTGAATAGCCACCCCTTGTTTTTGAACGAACGACCGCAAATAGCGAACGGCTCTGAATGAGGGCCATTGTTTTTTCGTGTTACTTGTAATGTTTATTCATGTCCATATGTGATTAAATGGTATTGCACTATATGTACCTTTTTTCTTTTATATGGTATCATTGCCTTTGAGGAAAGGATAAAACCTCTGAATATATATGATATGTTACCTGTGCAGTGTCTTGTGTGATGGGCAGCGGACAAGCAGTTAGATGCTTGAACAAAGATGTTCCAAAAGAATGATGTTTGTCAGCCATAATTTGACAATGAAGATGTCCTCATTAAATGTCACAACGTCCAAGATGGGACCAATGTATCAAAGTTAGGAAACTCCCTAAAAGACTGTCTTGTAAAAGTGGATGAGATTCCTTGCATTGTCTTTCAGCTTACAGTGATAGCTGAGGGTGTGAAGTCCTCCCAAAGGGGCACAGATCCAGATTACAAAACTGCATCTGAAGTTGATGATAAAGAACTGACTTATAGAGATGGTGATTGCATGAACCATGAGGCAAAAAGTACAGGATGTACAGAAGTCTACGGAGATAGTGATGGCTTCTACATATGAGACTCTGTTGTCACCATGTGATCAGAGTTATGTGAATGTGACCCAATTACACTATTTTGCTGTGGAAAGCAGCACCTTAAAGAAAGTAAATATTGACAGTCTGGTGAAGAGTAATACTCATGTATGTGACACAATGTCTTCATGCAACTAGGATGGAACTTGCAATGCTGCTAAATTTGTCTGCAGGGAGACAGAGCTTGAAACAAGTAGTCCAGCTAAATGGAATTTAAAAATAAAGAACTCTGTGGAGAGTTAACTTCAACCTGTGCTGGTGGAACATGTGGAGGTTTTCAAGTCCCAAAAAGTGGATACACAAGAAAATTCAAGTGATATAGGCCTTATTGAAGAGGCATATAGCCATCAAAGCCATGAGATAAAGTTTGTGAATCAATGGAGCAAAGATTTAAGTATCTTATGTGGACATGGGAGTCCGGAATCTAAGGGTGGCAGTGCCAGTACATGCTCTGATGACATACAGCTGGGATATTGTGATGCTAGTGACTCTCAGGATGAGAGTGGCTGTTTGAAAGAAAATGATTTGCCAGTGAAATATGCCAATAGCCAATATTGTGCTTCAAGGCTGAAGGTTACAGATGTGAAAAGCAGAAGTTGGCCAATGGGTGTGCCTTTAAGAGGTTTAAGAAGAGAAACCTTTGTTTTGTGAAAAGGAAACAAAGAAAAAGCTGTTTTTTGTCTGAATCAGAAGATTCTGAGGAAAATAACTTGCTGGATTTTGATGCAGTTGACAACTATGAAGATGAAGTGTGTTACTTTGGGAATAATTACTTCAAGTTCTTAATGCCTGACGTGGTACCCAAGGATGAGCCTCAAGTACTGCATAAAGAAAGCAAAGACTACAAGTGGTACCATAAGTTGAGGAAAAAGTGAGGAGGGAAATAACTCTGGAAGCTGGAGAATGAGACCCCCAGAGATCACAAGTCTGCATAACTGTGGATGGCCCTCATGAGGAGAATGAAGAGGGACTTCATCATGAAAATGCCTCGTCCCATGTCGCTCAACCCAGGGGTTTCGAGCTGGAGAGGGGGATATGTGACAGGATCACCAGAGATGGCGATAGTGAGGCAAGGATTCTGCATGGGTCTGGAGAGATCCGCCCACACAGGGAATTAATTCCAGGTGTTAGCTCATCTAATTGCTGCCCAGAGAATTCAGTCTGGGGAGGACTGAGGCAGATCAGTTAGACAGAGCTCACTGTACTAGCAAGCCATTGAGGGCCAGGAGGCCTGAGTCTAAACCTGTTAGAGACAGGGAAGGCTACTGAGCTATGTTACCTGCACGGAAGCAGGCCAGACTGTGAGGTTGTGGCAGCCAGCCAACTAAAGACCAGGCCGGAGGCTGTGTTAACCTGCAGGAAGCAGGACTAAACCGATTTTGGACTTTTATTCGCCGACTAGCTGCCCAAGGTTAGTCAGGGGTGAAGTAGTGAGTCAGTGCCCTAAATGGGGGGGGGGGCTAGGCATTTGTCATTTATGTTTCCAGATTTATGCTGATAGTAAAGCACTTTTCTTTTATTTATAACCTGAAATGCTGTGTGGACCCTGATTCAAGCACATACTGCACCACTGACACTCTTCCCAGCTAATTACCCCAAGTCATCACACATCATATTGTGACAACACCAGAAGAGACTCCGAAGTTGCCAAACACATTATGGCCAAGTGTGATCACTGAAAGTGACTGGTTATCATGTAGTCCTATGACAGATACGCATAATGATCATGACCATGAAATTAACACTTTTTCTTATATGTTAGGAACAATTTAAACTAGAAAGTTGTTTTCGGGGGTTTGTGAAAGCTAGCACACATTGCTGTATCAGGCCCATTTGTTCTAAATACAAATTGCGTAAAAAGAAAATTGTCACATAGGTACATTTGACAAATTTAGGAGAGAACGAGCCAAGGGAGGATAAAGGGAGACTTAAATTGTGGATCCCCATTCCATGGACATTATTACATGTATGTACACTGGTTGCTGGCTTTTTCAGTTACTATGCATCCAGTTTACAACCTCTTTGTATTGCCAATATAGCTTTTTGCGATTCTCTGTGACTCAGTTAAGATAAAAAATAAGTAAAAGAAAAAAGTTAAATTAATGAGTTCTATAGGGAATGGGATTGAAATCCTGACAGCAGATGCCCGACAGGATGAAAATCTCGACTGGCTCAGGTAAGTACCCTAACCCTCCCTTAGTGGTGCCTAACCCTAACCTCCCCCCCCAGTGCCTAACCCTAACCTCCCCAAAGGGGTGCCTAACCCCCTCTTACCGCTCCCTAAACCTAACCCTCCCAGGGGGGGAATGCCTAACCCTAACCTCTCCCTTGGGGTGCCTAACCCTCCCCCCAAAACCTAACCCTGCTAGACTCCCTAATCCTAACCCGCACCCCCCCGTGGCTAACATCAAAAGGCGCCCCGGACTTACCTTCGTTCGGGCTGGCATCCTTGGCGTTCCGGCATCGGGATTAAGATAGTCGTCGGTATGTTAACGCCTATCTTAAATACCTTGCCGGGATTCTGATGTCGGGATTATATTGATATGTGGTATGGCAGTCAGCTTCTAGAATACTTCTAGTGCAATGCTGAAAATGCTAAAAAGCTGATTTTTTTTTACCCTGCGAGCATGTTATTGGCTAGCAGCTGATGTCATGTGCCTGCTTTTTCCCTGTAAGCAAACCACTCCCTTCAGGTTTATCACAGCCCGATCAGGGTCTAATATAGCAACTGGATGCTGTACAGGGGCAGAACTATGGGAGACAATGGAGGCGCCTGCCGCCGGGCTCCAGCTCTGAAGGGGGCACCTCCTCCATTGTCCACAACATTCACCCCACTTAGGGCTGTAACTATGTACTCGGAGTGTATCCTCACAGCTGCCCAATACATGGCACCCCTTCCCGGCACCTGAGAAGCCACCATACACTAGTGGAGAGGTCCATGTCAGACCATCAGCTGCTGCCTTCGTCTATCTATAGCCTGTCTGCATGCGAATTGCTACAGTAGTGTCAGCGGCTGTGGTGGGGGGGCACCAAATTATAACTTGCCTCCGGGCGTCTGGGATGAACTTACGCCACTGATGCTGTACATAATATTAGGGAAAGGTGGATTGGCTGCGCACTCAAAGTAAATTAGGATCCCATAGAAAAGTAAAAATAGACATGTATTAAGATATTACATACATTGTATCTGGATATAGAATTGTATCTCTTAACAAAAAGAGGCAATATTGTGTCTAAACTCTGATGCAATGAAAGGTGATTTAAGATGAACAGTTATCCAATTTGCTGCACAGAGATGAGAATATCCTTTCTACCTAAAAAAACTTAAAATATACCAGGATAGTTGTAACTGCAATTGCCAAAATGGGTATGTTGTATAGTATGTCAATTGATATTGAAAAACGCCTAGAGTTTAGGCTACTTACAACTAAGTTTCCTGTAGTTGTCGAAGAACCCTCGGGGGTGGATGAGATATTCTGAAAATTATTCAGTAGTGCTGCATGGAGGAACGATGTCCGTTCTAAGTGACCGGCAGTTTGCATATAGGTGTTGCTCTATCCTTAGACTGCCAGGAGCCATGTACAATGGTGAGTGCCGTTTGCGCTGTAGTTCTCCTTGGTTTGCTGGGTCTATGGAGCCATGCCCTCTGCCTCACCAGGGCAGTAGGTGTTACCGGCAACTGTTAGCGCTGCAGGGGCTATGTGTTCATCTCGGTCTTCGCCGCTCACAGAGGCTTGCAGTGGAGCAGCAGCACGTAGCGCTCAAGGCTTTGTGTAGATCACCTGGATCTCTGACCAAGGAGCGATGATGTATGAGGCTGTGTGAGGTTGTTCCATTACCCAGATTCTTTTATGTTCCTGCATGCTGAGTGTGGTGATGCCATGTAAATGTCTGCAAAGTGACCTGATGCCGCGGTGTCACTGGTTACTCTCGTCCTCCATGGGATGCAGTATATCGTAGGTGGCTCACCTACAGCGCAAACGGTACTCACCATTGTCCACGGCTCCTGGCAGACTAAGGATAGAGCAACACCTACTCTGCAAACTGTCGGTCACTTAGAACGGACATCGTTCCTCCATGCAGCACTACTGAATAATTGTCAGAATACCTCATCCACCCCCGGGGGTTCTTCGACAACTAAAAAAAAACTTACAGTTGTAAGTAGACTAAACTCTAGGCGTTTTTTCAATATCAATTGACATACTATACAACATACCCATTGCGGCATTTGCAGTTACAACTACTCTGGTATATTTTAAGGTTTTTTAGGTGGAGAGAATATTCTCATCTCTGTGCAGCAAATTGGATGACTGTTCATCTTAAATCACCTCTCACTGCATCAGAGTTTAGATCCAATATTGCCTCTTTTTGTTAAGAGATACAATTCTATATCCAGATACAATGTATGTGATAGGTGAACTGTAATTATGTACTAGAACATTGCATTGTGTATTTATCATTATTGTTTGACTTTTAATAAACGTCTATTTTTACTATTCTGTGTGATTTTGAGTGTGCAGCCAATCCACCTTTCCCTAATATTATGTTTTGAAGAAACAGCACTTTTTTTGGCAGCTGCACTCAATTTCTGGGTTAACCTGATAGCGCTAGGCGTCAACATATATTTATGTATCTATACATTTTTATGGATACTGTACATGCCTTTTTGTGCCCATTGTTCCACCTATTAACCTACAAAAACACTTTCCAATATGTCAGTTATGTCTCAACAAGCTACATGGAATGTACACACTGTAGGAAAGTGTCCCTGAAATTAACAGGGAATCAGCCGTACTAACAAACGTGTTGTGTGAAGTTGTTCTGAGGTAATGTAGCATAAGTGCTTCGGAAAGTGACAGTTGCTGTGGTATGGTATTTTTTAAAGAAAAGCTGAGCTGATAGACACATGAAACACATGGAAATTATCAGTGCATAAGTTACTGTCTCACACTGAACTATTTTATAACCAACTTTGCAAACTGATTGTTTTTATTTTAGTCTAATGTTTTGACCCAATACTACTGAGCAAAAATCAGAACATAAAGTTATGTAGCAAACATAGATAAAATAGCGCATAAGCCTAAAGTCTGATTTACATACAAAAGAGCCTCTAATATAATTTGTAAACATGTCAAAGTTTCAGAACCTTGTATTGGAGATAAAGTTGTGACCATGGGGGTATTTTTTTTTCTATACTGTACATTGTAGACTTCCTGCCTGTAACCGTATTGAGAAATATACTAAAGTCTCTTTATCTGAAGTAGACAGGGGTCCAATATCATGATTGTAAATTAGTGCAGTGCAAAATTGAAGAAATAGTCTTAAAGCAATATCTTATTGTCTATTATGTATTATTAGTAATATTTTTTTTTAGAAATAAAATAGTTTTATTACCCATCTCCTGCATGTATGGTGTATAAATAGATAGATAGATAGACAGACAGATAGATATGAGATATTGGATAGATAGATAGATAGATTGATAGACATGATATAGATAGATCGATCGATCGATATGAGATAGATAGATAGATAGATAGATAGATAGATAGATAGATAGATAGATAGATAGATAGATATGAGATAGATAGATAGATAGATAGATCTATCGATATGAGATAGATAGACAGGTATGAGATAGATAGATAGATAGATAGATAGATAGATAGATAGATAGATAGATAGATAGATAGATAGCTTGTTATATACATATAGATGTATAAACCTAAACTTTATATATATATATATATAGTATATATATATTTACATTGATATTCTATATATCAACAAACCCTCAGTGCACTAATACAGAATACAATAAAAGATAATGAAGAATAGCAGCTCCGACTGTAAGATCCTAGGCAGCAGTGGATCTACCAAATAAACACAAAACAACAGAACAGGAAGGTACTTATAGTGTAGTAGTTAAAATCCCAATTTTTGCTAAATATTATACATACTTAAAAGCAGAATTATAAATCATATTTGAACCAATGAAGCTTGTGATGTAGTCCTCTCTCAGGAGTTCTGATCCACCATAATTGGAGTTAGCAAAATATGGAGTTTAGCCTAGCACCAAACACACTAAAGAGACTTGGGAGTAGATGTGCTAAGCCTTGGATAGAGATAAAGTGGATAGAGATAAAGTACCACCAACCAGTGTCCTTTTTTTTCAAACATAGTGTGTAAACTGACAGGAGCTGATTGGTTGGTATTTTATTTCTCCCCATTTTATTTCTCTCCAAGGCTTAGTACATCTCCCCCTTATAGTGTAGTAATTTAATAATCTTATATTAGAATTGAATGGGTTAAAGACACATACAATATAAAAACTTATCAATTTGACAAGAATAATTCACCCAAGTTCTTTAATAGAAGGTCCGCTGCTGACTGTAACAATGGCTTAAAGCGTAAGCATAAAGAAAGAACCTGCGCCATTGTTAAACAAACTTCATTGGTTCAGATACTACCTCACTATAAGCGTCTTCCTGTTTTGATGCACCTCCCATGGAAATCAGCACTGTTCTCGGACAGGGGCACCACAGTGAGGAAGCTCAACAGGAAGCCCAGGAAATACAGGGTACATTATGCAGAGAGGACATTGCTTATAACCATGTTCGGCAGCCGGGGAGGGGTGCACATGGAGGCTGCAGAAATATGCACAGATGCCCCAGCGACATGCAACTGATAATGCTTATGGTAGCTCCAATAGAAATCTCTTATCCATGATCCTCCTGCCCTTCCCAACACATCCCAGTGGCCAGGCCCCAGTCAGCTGCAGGGCAGCAGCAGTGGGGTTTAGGGTGATACTGGTGAGATGCAGGGGGCAGGAGGGAGAAGCAGGGGGTTGTGGTAAGAAGCAGGAGTGACAAGCAGGAGCCTGTGGTAAAATGCAGGGGGCTATAGTGAGAACTAGGAGGCTGTTGTGAGATGCAGGGGGCAGGAGTAAGAAGCAGGAGGCTGTTGTGAGATGCAGGGGCTGTAGTGAGATGCAGGGAACTGTGGCGAGATGAAATTGCTCCTGTGGGAAGCAGAGGCATGTCGGTAGCATATTTATATCTGGCACATGTACACAGAACACCTTGTCCCACCATAGTCTTCTCTTCCACTAGTGTGCACTACTTACATGTTTCCTGTTTATTATATTGTTTTTGTGTCAATCAAGTGTTAATTACTCTAACATTTTCATTATAGTCTATCAACAATTATAGCACATTTGGCCACCCTCCCCCACCTCTCTTATCCCCCCCTTTTTTTATTTAAAAATTTGCTTTAAAGTTATTATTTTGAGCCCGAGTCAGAGATAGTTGCTAATTCAGCCATGATTACGACTTTTTATGCAGCGCAACTGGGCCTTTATGCCACAGCCAATGGAATTTGTACAGATATGCCAACTAGTTCTGGTGCTAATCCTGATTGCACCATCGACCGTTGCACTAGCCCTATGGAGGCACCGAATGTCTGAACATGGGCGCTGAAATCAGTGCAACTGCTTAAAAACTTGCAGTCGCTGACTAAGACATGCCATCGTCTGGCTGCAGCGAAGTCCAAAAATCAAATAGGGAAGTCACACCAACTGCCAGTGAGTCCCAGCTAGCAATGTTTGGCAGCAGTTGGGGTGGCAGTTGGTGTGACTCCCCTATTTGAATTTTGGACCGCGCTGCAGCCCCACCTCTGGAGCCACCACTGCTTACAACCCAGAAACACCCACTGAAATTCCACCTCTGCCTCCAATATCGCTCTGCGTCCCCCAGCGGTAACCATCAGGATTCATGCGCAGTGTGATTTAGACGCATATGCGGACTGTAAACATCTGCCACTTGCATCTGACATCAACAATGCGTCCATTTCTGAATCAGGCCCTTTATGTGTTCCATATTGTATTATACTAAAAATTATTTATCTTTATGTTTTCCATACTGTATTGTACTAAAAATGATTTAATAAAATTCTATTGTTAATAAGATTATATTTATAAGACCATTAATTACAGCATAACATGATAAACTATTTGGCATACTTTTATTCTACTGTCTATACCTCACCTGAACTCATTTGTATATTATAATGTGTATTTCAGCTCTTGTCTCAGCTGTAGCGTAAAGATGTCAACCACTCTGTCTGCCTTGCTTGGACTTTCCTCAAGCTAGCTAATATCTTTCTGGAGGGTTTGTTAGATTGTCCTAATGTATTTAAAAGATTTAACACGCTTTTTCCTGGCACTTTCATTAGTTAATTATTGTTAACGCTGTATGTAAAATAAAATTTGTAGGATGGGAAGATGTTTAAACCATCTGAGGTACGTCATTACATATATCATTGTGACAGCTGGATTAAGAAGACTTTACCGATTGCACACATTCTAAAATACCTGTAATTACAGATCACCAACACACCGCTCCAAATGTGCAACGGTCATTCTACTGCTGACTTGTATAAAGCTATCTTTCATCTTAATTTACCAATTTATTTTTGCATATGTTAACATTCATTATACACATGTATTAAAATACAAATAAAAAAAATATATATATATATACACCTGCGGCACTCGGAGATTTGCAAAAATAGTAAATCTGTATTCAATTCACATGTGTGTCACCACCAACGTTTCGGGACACACCGTTTGAACCATGACAAAGGGGCAGGTGTGTCCCGAAACGTTGGCGGTGACATATATGTAAATTGAATACAGATTTACTATTTTTGCAAATCTCCGAGTGCCGCAACTTGTTTGTGTCGGTGGTGTATATGGATTTATCCTGAGGGCACTAAAGTTGCTGGATCCATTTAGGAGAGTGACGATGTTCCGAGTGGGAGTATATTGAGTTGTGTGGAGTGCTAGCTCTTGTATTTGTTTAATATATATATATATATATATATATATATATATAAAGAGAGAGAGAGAAAACAGCCTGCAATGAGTCAGTCACCTTTGCTTTTACAATTAAATTATAAATGCTGCATTGCAGTTACATAACTTGGCAGTTAAAAAAAATGATATTGAAACATATTTATTAATTTTCATTTATTTATATTTTCATGATGTAATCAGATTGAAAATTATTTGTAACATAATTTAAAAATATTTGATTTTACAACATTTTCACTCTAGTCTCCTGTATATGTGCATTGTCATATTTATACTTTTACCACTCGGAATGACTTCACAGATAACAGATTATAATTATTTCCCTTACATAGAATCTGCTGATAATATTTGCTGCAGTTTATCATTATTTATATTTAGCATTCTTAAACCCAATTTGTTCAAAAATAATTTGTTTACTTAGCAGATGTAAAAAATGTCCATCATTTTATTTTCTCTTCTTAAGTAATCCAAGTAATTTGTTTATAGTCTGCAATTCTGGCTACATATATTGCATTTTGGATAAGAATTTATGGATACATAATTACACAAATAAGCAAAGATCAAGATACATCTTCATTTTATCTGTTACAGAAGTAGCCAAGTAAATTCTGCCTTTGAAACTGCAGATAATAAATGTCTGTTGCATTTTTTTTTTTCTGCACATAAATTCCCAAGGAAGGATTTAATTGAAAATCATCTGTATGATATGCCTGTCAATACATTTCACACTGTATTATTTTGCACAATTCTAGTCATTATCATTTTGCTAAAACCCATAATTTATCAACTGTAAATTAACAGCCGTGCACATTTGGTAGAAAATGTAGCTTATTCGGAGAAAGCTGTCTGAAGCTACAGAATTCACTTTTAGGTGTGTTCTGCGGTTCTCATCATTGTTGAATTACATGTCTCTGCTCTGTGGAAATTTCTTTCTTTTTGGTTCATATGGCGTCCAAGCATCTAGATACAAACACACTGTAATACCACCTGTTGTTTGTATCATTATAATTATTTCAAATCTGAAATTCCTAATTATTGTGTTTTTCATGAATATATTATTGCCGTTTTTACTCCACAATTAGCGATGACAGGTTGTTTGTAAAAACGAAAATAAAAATAAACTTTTCATAAGTACATATTGCAGGAAGTGAGAATTATGCATTACTAGTTAATTAATGCCTTAATGCCTTGTACATCCTGTACCAAATTCTTTTGTTTTCTCGGAAATTATCCACCCATGTTTATTTGTACCGTACAGTGAGGTATTTTAGAGTTATAATAGGAAATCATTTTTAATTTGGTTTTTTTTTCCATGACATAGAAGAAAATATGTGACAATGATTATATCCTCATTGCAATAAAAAAAAATATTTTTTTTTCTGTTATGGGTGTTTCTACAGATACACCAGGATACTGACATGGAAGGATGTGCAGCTACAGAACACATAGATACTAGTTTTGTTCAGATTATTCATTATTGTAAAACGAGATTATCAACCAAGCCAATTTTTTTTTCGTAATATATCTAAATACCATACCTGTAGCTTACACAAAGTGAAGGCAGCTGTTTTGGGTGTGGAACAAATATTTGTTCTATGAGTTCATAATGAACTAGTGACACTGAAAATATTTTAATTAAAATGACGTTTAAAATCAGTGGTTCCGATATATTTCACTGACACAGATGCCTCATAATATGTTTTATGACAGTGATATAATTAAAATATTGTAGTAAATTGATCAAATAATAAATATTAGTAAAACCAAAGTAAATTACAGCTGTTTCATATGCAAATAAAATGGATCCCATATATACAGTACATAATACCTTTGTTGCAAGAGTTTTCCCCTATTAACCATGTATTTTATGTAACATATCCAGCCTGTTGTTTTAATGCAAAATGTGTCCTCATATAGTTGGGATTCACTGAATGAGACTTTTTTTATCATCAGTGATGTCACTAGTTCCTATTAATGATCCCTCCCTCTTGTCCCTGTGATGTCATTAGTTTCTATTAAAATGAAATTGGTTTAGCCCACAAAAAGGCTGCCACCACTGTGAAAAGTTGACCGCATACTTTACTATATTTGCTTTTTTTGAAATCTATTTGTCCTTTTTTCCTTAAATTGGTGGAAGAAATTATAGGGAATATTTCTTTGTATAAACCTGTTTTTGCAAATCAGATAATTAATGTGACCAATAAAATTCTTTCATTGTCTGTGCAGATTATAACTAGTTTCTTACATTCCCTTTAAGTTTGATTAGCTCCAACTCATTGTTTTTGTACTTTGTGTTCTTATCCAAAGCACCTTGAACTTCTCCAATTCTGTGTAGAATAGCACTCGTTACCTCAGGCAAAAGGGGTGGCCTTTATGTCCATTCACACAATTAAAGATAGCAGTCACACAGGGGCCTAGTTATCTTTAAATATTTGCCGGATATTCTCCAAAAACAGTAATTTTTGGGAGGTACCTGCAAATATTAAGTATCCCCCAGATGTACTATGGAGGGATCGCAGAAGATCTCTCTGATATCTGCCATGGTCCCTCCATTTTCATCCACAAATGCAGCTCCCATAGGTTTTTATGGGACTGCTGTGCTGCTGGATATGCCAAGCTTTACCCCGATAGGTAACACCATCTACAGATGGTGTTACCTTATAATAGCCCAAGGGTTGCTAATTCTCAATTTTTTGGGGAGCGAGCCTCCAGCTCCTTCTCCATCGCCCACTGGTGATGCATGCTCGGCTGTGCGTGCACATTGGCTGCGTTACACTATCACACTGCTTCCAGCCCAACGCCAGCATGGTCTCTTATCAGAGCCCATCTCCTGGCAAGAGAGACTTAGTATATTTGTGTAAAAATATTTATTTTCACATTGCGAATTTTGGTGAAAATTATTTATCACATCCGCATTAAAAATATGATTGTGATAAAAATGCCCGATATGGACCATTAGAGATTAATTTCATTCACAGACATAAGTGAACAATACAATTTTTCACTACTTCTCTCTGTCTCAAACAATGAACTAATCCAGAATTAGCATTGATAAATTATGAATATTTAAATCTTTCAAACTTTAGTAATACTGTTTTATTACAACATATTATTAAAGTGTGACTGTCATTTGCACAAAGTGAGTGCAGTGTTCATCTTATAATTTTTTTAGGATCTAGTAACATATTTTCTAGAGGTTGTCAAAACCAATCTGCAATTTATCCACCTGATAATGCATTCTGCTATGATATATTGCTTGTGTCACCATGGCATTAGGTGCCTTTCCCCAAAAGTAAGCAAAATTAATTGACTGTCGTTGTCCGATATCTATTCATAGACTATAAATCCACAAAATGTGAGTTTAAAAATACAGTGCACAATTATGTTGCGCAAAAGCAAAATTCACCCATTTGCTCCTCTCTAATCCTTGTATGCTGTGTATATGCACCATGTTCACTTTAATGTCATCTATGTAGTATACCTGGGGCATACACAAAAAAAATCCATGTTCACATCTCGTTTTTCAAATTTTTTTTTATTTGCTCATTTAGTTTTGCATTCATTAAATATTTTTCTTTACTTCCATTGATTTTTGTTTTATGTCTCCTGCACCTTCCTCATTATTTCTGTTCCCATCCATCTGAAAGTTTGCTAAACAGTGGGTAAGTGTATCTAACATTTTCAACTGTATTGTCACCCCTCACTCCCCAATGTATAATTAGCATTTATTTCAGTTTTTTTCTCCCTTCTGTCAACATCCGCATTGTTTTGACTTAATTAGCATTTTAAACAGACATTAATGCAAACACTTGAAATTAATGTTCAGAGATATTTTTTAATTACTCCTTTCTTTAAATATTGTATTATTTTTTGTGATGTGTAAAGAACAAATTCTTCTACAAAAAAGACTTATAAAAATGTGTAATGTGCCATTTGTTGTGTTTATTTTAAATGAATTATTTATTCCATGTTACTATGTAAGATGTCTACAAAAAGGATAATCAGGTTCATTAACAGTTTATTTTCACAGCTGATAGTTTTAAAATTAAAAGTAACGTTGGAATAGTCAGTCCCAAAAAGAGACTGATGATTCCGTTGTCATTGTTTATTCAGTGTGTTAATATTTTGCCTTTTTCTGTCTTATTTTTTTAGCACCAGTACCATTCAAAAATTGATGAGCTAATTGAAGAAACTGTCAAAGAAATGATAACACTTTTAGTTGCAAAGGTAACTTCAGTCTCAGGTGTTATGATCCGGGTAAAACACATATGTATAGCATCATTTTACTGACAGTAATAAAAAAATATATGAATTGGCCTTTGTCAAAAACTGTGATTATGTTTAGAATGTATTTATGTTTTTGCATTTTTTTTCTCTATTTTCCTCCAAAAAATAAACATTATATATTACATTTAGAACAAATAAATGTGATGACACTTTAAATTTTAGGGTGCAAATGGTGCATTTTAGAATGCCGCAATTATTTGGCCAAGAAAGCACAGAGAGGATATTCTGACATAACATGGAATTGAATGTCGAATGCTCTTCCTCTTTTACTCCACAGTAATTTTGCTGTCAATGACCTAAATGTTGTGTTTTGAATGGGGAATTATGCTTTCACTAAGGTTCATGACACCACTTTGTAGTTGGTAAATATGATGACTTTGGCTAGGTGATTCCAAAACTGAAGTTCTTCAGTTTCAGTTATTATATTTAGGATTGTACACAAAGCACACTCATTTTTATTTGTGTTAATCTAATTTTAAGATAGATATGAATTATTATATAACTACTGTAATTCTAGGAAAGCAAACTCTTCCAACAGAAAACCATTGTTAATGTATCTGCTTCATAATCCCATTATCTCCTCTCAAAGCCCCTCCTGCATGACAAATCTCACAATACAATATTTTGAGAGTGTATTATTAATTGGGGCCATGGTGTGATGTCATTGGTGCTATGACTCAGTGCAGAGACATGACTTAAAACAAAGGGGATGCAGTCAGAACTCCAAACGGAACATCATAAAACTACGTATAGGATATGATTTCCACTGTACTAAGCACAATTAAGCAACAAAATTCTGCAGAGACCTGTCGTTTCTAAGCAGTTGCCCTAGAATCCGTTATGATGTATTGAAGTGAATTTTTTTGATGACCACACCTAGGAAGAATTTGTATTTTTGAATATTCTACATACTATCTGTTTGACTGGAGGCTTATGTAGGCCAAATTATTAAGCAATGGTTTACCAATTATTTCCAAGATTGTGACCACTGTGTCTTTCTGTGGTTTTTTTCACTTTTTACTCAGAAATAGATCCCTTCCACAGATAATTGTGACCAAAGTTTGTGTCTTTTTAACTTGGAAGGAGCCATTAATTCATAACCATTTATATGTAACTTTTTCAACATATTCTCTGTATTTTTATTAGTTTTTACAGTAGTTGGAGATTATCCAACATTTAAACTAAATTGTTACAGTGGTACCATTAACTTGAAAAAAATATTTATTTGATAGCCAGATTGTTAAATGCATCTATTTTTATTCATTATATCAACAACTGTTACTAATGTCCAAAGTGGAGCGTGTGTATGACCTATTTTGAGGCTATTGATTTTTCTTTTCAACATCTGTTAATAACAGTTAATACAATTTTTATTATTTAGCATATTGTTTTATTGATCTTTTCACATTGACAAAGCACATAACCTTGGTTAATGTTAAATTTAAAGTATAGTATAAAAGTATACTATATTTACTTTTTAAGAGATTAATTGTCACCCAAAAATAACAGCTCATACAGAACATATTATTAACAAATGTGTAGCTTTCACCTCCCTGCAATATTGAATTATGCAGAACTTTCAGTTTCTGGTTTCTTATCACCGCGGTTCAGCTGGTTTTAATGATCTGATCTGCAGTGGATGTGGTTTTATATCATGTTTCAAACCAATTAATTACAGAACACCTATTTTCAAATAAATATTGGCATTGATAGTTGAAGGTTGCCCATCCAACAGTATTGTGTATATGTATAAATTCTGAAATATGTATTATTGATGTCTACAGTTGTATATGAATACTAATTAAGTGTATCTTCTTATCACTAGTTTGTGACTATTCTAGAGGGAGTACTGTCCAAACTCTCCAGATATGATGAAGGAACCTTATTTTCCTCTTTCCTATCATTTACTGTAAGTGAAGATATTTTCCGCAGTGTTACAGTATATTGTGCTAAAAAACTGGTACTTACAGATTTGCAGTATTGCTGCACAAGATACATTGAACTATGCCAAAATGTGAATTTAACCTGTTCGCAGCTAGCTTAAGTAAGTGTAATTACTGGTAACTCTGATGTCTGTATTGCAGTATACTGAAATAGCATGACAAATCAAATAACTGCTCAACATGACATTGAACAAATCATTGCAATTTATCTTTGCATCTTTGGGAAAATAAAGTAGTTCTTGTCCTCTGTAGAATTTATCATTCTTGGGTAATGGTGTGGAACAAAGTACAATTTCCCTTACACATTTTGCTGAAACAATGGCTAATATGTTTTTTGAACTTCATCATTTGCAAGAGGCTCAGTTTTTAAGCAATAATTTCTAAACATCAACTGAGCAGGTCTCCCTTTCAGGAGAACAATGAAGACTATTAGATTAGATTTTTTTTTTCTGTTCAAATCACTGTATAGTCATCGTGTATCATTAATTGTTTCATCACCCATTTATACACCTAAAATAGAGTAAAATAGTCTTACTTAAATGTCCTTTTTCCTTTAAGGTCAAGGCAGCTTCCAAGTATGTGGATGTTCCAGTAAGTATAATTTAATGTTGTATTTATTTGTGAATATATTTCTGGTACGGTGTGGCTTTATTATATGTTATGGTTCTGCTTTTAGTGTACTTTTGTCTTGCTGTAGTTGATGTATGCTATAGATATAGACTTTTATTACAACTTCATATTCATTGTTTTGAATGACTTTTGGTCAAAAAAATTGTAACCTTAATCCTGTTGTAACCGCAATATATACTCATAATAACAGTATTATCAGTGGTACATGACTTCCTAATGAAATGGGCTCTCACAGTTTATAAATAAAGCACTTAAACTTAGTGAGAAATTTGCATTTAAATTGAGGTTAAGCACATGAATATTGACTGTAAGATTTAAATGTCATGGTTAGATTTCATAAATGTACAATACTTTAAGTAAATTCATTATTTAAACTGTCGCACTCCTGAAATGAATTCTAGTTTTAGTGAACAAATTAATAATTTAGTACTTATGCTCTGCTAAATCCCGTCTATCTAGAGCATGATAGGAGTCCTAGAATAATTTTAATGCAAAGCTTTCATACAGGCATAGTATAATAGCCTCATAAATGAATGCTATTTCATTGTGTTTGAAAAGTGTTTGAAAAAACGAAATTATAAGGAAGTGGTATTTTGAAGTTGTCAGTTTAACTTAAAGAAATTAATGAATTCTTAAAATGTCGCCTTTACTGAAAAGTATAAATGTAAAGATTGTGTGTGTGTATATGTGGTTGTGATACCAATCACAAACCAGCACAAAATTTGATTATGTCAATGGTTCATATACTTACAATATCATATATATATATATATATATATATATATATAACTCAATACAAAGGTATATATTTTAATTCTTCTAAAATAAAATATCTGCACACACTTAACTTTAAAAATCAAGATATTTTATTATAATCCTAACTATCATTAATCATTTAAACTTTTCTTAAGATATTTTTCTGCAGAATATTATAGTTCAATTATTTTTCAATGATATTAGATATATTTACTTGATATATTGCTTACTGTGTAAACAACAGTTTGTGATATCAGAGTAAACTATATTTAATTAGTCTGTTTATTAGTTAATATAGCGTTTCTAGTATTCCGAAGAAACAGCATTGACTATAACATGAAGAAAAAATTTATTGGATGTCATTATTTTTGTATAGCATTTCATAACTGTCTTTGAATCTCACATCAAGCCATCATCATACACCCCTCATCAGAGTGGTATTTTGAGCCATTTCATAGTACAAAGTCACCATCTTTTAATGATTTTAAAATGATTGAGTTTGTTGAAGAAGTATAGCTGAAACAAAACATATTGTACAGTGGGCCTGTGTCTTGCCAGATATCGAGGGGTTAATGGAAAATGATATATAGCAATGAGAGTCACCTAGATTGAGTTACAAAGGTTTTTTTCTCTTAATTAGCAAAGCAGAAATAAAATTCTGCAATGTACAGCACTATTGTTTTGCGGTAGTCATTTTGAAATATTTGAAATCCTAAGAACCCCAGATAAAAAAAGAGAAAAGAATATATATTAAAGAGGACTTTTTATTTCAAGGTTTATGGGAGTTTTTTGTAGGTGTATAACATAATAGGCGGATAATGCTCAAGAACTGAATTGGGAGTCATTATAGACAATTACATTGAAAATACAATTAGTTTTCTTTACAAATCACAGTGAAACTGCTGCAATGAAATATTCTATGCTGCTAAGGCGGTCAACTGCGTCCTCATTGTGTAACTCTTCAAACTGCCTAAAATACAAGAACATGATTCTTCGCATTGAAGTCATGGTTCCTTGCTAACACTAACTGCGCTTGTTTCTGATAATAAAAATATGAACAAATGTAATGTGAGGATGCAAAATATATATTTTCCTTGATTTTTTTTGTGTATTTTTTATTTTAAAAACTACAAATAAAAAGTATAATAAATTAAAAGTACCAGATAGTACAAAATCATTAAAATAATGAGAATTTATTGCATAGTTATTTTTTAAACTCTGCATTTTAATAAAAATCTTTTAACATATAAACAGCTAATCATACCAGCACAAGACCATTGGAAAATACAGCATGTTTAAAAGATTTGCACAGAATTACATCTATATTAATCTCATTGTATTTCAAATTAGTACCTTGTCATTGTTTCAGCAAGTGTTAGGAGATGTTGCCACATTTCAAGGCCCACACATTGTACCCCCTTCGCCTGATAATTGTTTGCTTTGTGTAAGAAAAAAAAAGTTAAATTACGGTCCTATTGCTCCCCAAATGCTCTTAATTTTCACCCTGGAAATTACACTGGAGTGTTAACTAACTTCAATTCACAGGGCCTCACAAACTCACATTACATTGATTTGATGGCTTAAGATCAAAGGTAACATTCAGTTATGAATATCAGATTTATTATTTGTTTGCAAACATATTAGATATCAAATACTAAAGGATATTTACAGCAGTTTACATAATGAGCGATGTCAGATTTTTTTAATGTGTCTTTGTGCAAATCAGCCTTTTATCTTCAGCTTACATTACCCTCGCTGACTCAGAGTTACCAGCTGTTGTTCACAAAATATAACATATAGTTAATTCCAAGGTATAGCTCTGTGCATTCTTACATGTTATACAGCAATATGAAACTGTTGTTCTAAATATACTTATAGACCTACCAGGGACATAACCTCTATGAAATACTGTTCAATAATAATGGCATTGTCATAGTAGCCAACTATTTACCATACTGTACAATATTTTTATTGTTTTGTGCTTTTGCTCTGATGAGCCAAAAGAAAGTTCATATTATCTATAAATCTTTTGACGTTCAATATGTGTAAGTGACCAGGACAATTCTTACAATATTGTGTGCTATATTTGATTAAATAGTATCTAAGAAATAATGCAGGTTACACAGTGAGGTTATGGCCAAATTCAGTAAAAGAAAAAAAAAAGAACAATAGAATTGGGATGGAATATTCTAAAGCCTGAAATGGCTGATTCAGCAAAGCATACTGAAAAGTAAGCATTCATTGTCTTAAAGGCACACTAAACTGATAATGCAAGTTGCTTTGACTAAAAGAGTTATAACTAAAATTCACAACTGTTTTTGTAAAATATTAGAAGCTCAAAAAAATTATAGATTTTTCATGAAGGACTGTAATGTACATTATAACTATTAACCACAAACAAACATATATCACACTCCTGCCATGTAATTTATCTATCCACATAGGATTCCGAGTTCCTTTGAAACAAGCCAGTTTCTCTTGTATGAATCCTTTGACAATGGGTGAATGGAGTGGTTAGCTGGATGAGTCAGACAACCAGTGTCTGCCATCAAGTTGCCTATAAATTAACAACATCAATTCTTCATAAAGGGGTTTCTCCCTCCAGAGCACTTTAGTCTATACAGACTTGTTCATGTACTATTGTAGCTTTTAAAAGAAATCGGTATGTAATGCCGGCTGTCGGAATGCCTCCTGTCAAAATACCGACAGCGGCATCCCGGTGGCTGGTTGGTTGGTATCCCGACAGGGGTTGGGTAAGTATACTTACCCTCACCCCTTCTCCTCCTAACCCTAACACTCCGTTCTTGTAGCCTAACCCTCCCCCCTTAGTGCCTAACCCTAACCACTCCCTAGGGGTGCCTAACCTCCCCCCCAAAACCTAACGCTAACCCTGCTATGCTATCTAAACCTAACCCTCCCCTCTCTCCGCGGCTAACACTAAGGGCGCCCTGGATTGACCTCATTCAGGCTGGCGTCCTTTTGTGTTCCAGCGTCCGGATTAAGATAGGCGTCAGTATTTCAACACCTATTTTAAGTCCTGTGTTGGATTTTCAGCGTTGGGATTGAGACCAGAGGCATCACGGCCACCGGTCTCATAACTACATCCCCTTTTAAAAAGTGTTCTTTTTTCTATTGTGTATTAATTCTTATCTTTAAAACTATGAGGCAGAGCTGTTTATTTTTGTTGGCCTGAAATACGATACTAAGCACCGCTCTGTAAACAATTCTATCCAGTGCATAGAGCATATCAAATTGTGTTATATCCAAGAACAATAAAAGTAACTGTGCCAAATAATCTAAATATAATAACAATGTTTTGATCAGCACTAATTGCTATAAATAAATTGTAAATACGCAACAGGCTGATCTAGGAAAAACTTGTAGTAATGAGCTATTATCAAACTTAATCAACTGCTAGGCGTGAGTTGCTATAGTAGATAAAATAACTTATGTTATGTGATTGGTGATAAAATGATAACAGAAATATAATATAAATCAATCACACGTAACTAATAACCCTCAATAAATAATAGAAAATACAAAAAAAGAAAAACATGAATATTATAAAGAAATATATATAAATACATCTCACATCTGTATATAACAATATAACTACTTGGATGAATAGCACACAAGGAATCAAGATGTATAAAGTGAATGTATTTAATAAAAGTTTCAGTAGAACATGTAGAAGCCAATCAGTAAAAGTCGACTAAAAGTGAAAAATTCCATTATTAGGCATACAAGCAATGGTTGATATGTACAGAGGAGCTCATTCAGACCCGCTCGCTAGATGCATTCTCTCGCTCCCAGCATATGCAAATCTAGCACACGCCCAGCAAGGCAGGCGATCATACGGCAAGACATTAGCACGCCCACTATGTCTTGGCATGCGATCACTTTGTGTATGCAGATGCCAACCAGCCATTTATAAGACACCCACTTGCGCACGTCATCTCCTGGAAGTGCATGAAAACATTGGTAGATCGAGCACCATCGGATGTGCTCACAGCACTTGAGGTTGACTATATCTTGCCGCAAGCATTGCGTTCACTTCAGTGTGAAATACAACCAGGTGACATGTACTATGATGCTGCCTGTTAATTATGAACGCCTCTGAAACGGCTTTGAGACACTCAGGCACGCCTCCGTTCGTACCTCCTCTCCCCCGTTTCTAGTAGGTTACCACCCACAAACGGCCTCTCCTGTCACTCATTCAACTGGGCTGTCTATGCTGGGCGCGTGAGTGTTTCCCGATCTTTCGCAGTGGGTTGCGCATTGCGATGCATACGCACGCGCAGATTGCAAAAATCTGCCAGCTACAAGCGATCGCTTCCTAGCGAGCGGGTCTGAACCGCCCCCAGAAGCCACAGAGGTAATCTGATTAATTGATAATGTTGCTTCTTTCAAAAGACTAGGAAACTCCCACCATTTTTTGTTTACCTTCAAATATAGTATGAAGGTAAAATACAATCCAGTAACAGTTAAATGTTAAACTGCAGCTTTGTTTAACTTTAGTTGAGTTTTTCATCCTCAATCCATCACAATCAGATAAAGACATTCCCAAATCTCAAGTCAGTGGCTTCAAAACAATGGCAGAACTATTGTATTTAATGCACATGGGTGATTTTAAATGGTATGTCATCTAAGGGCAGTGGAATATGTCAATGGGGGAGCTCCCCGTACCACAAGAGGTAAACCCTGTTTGATTTAATGCAATTTTTTCATTTTATTTTTTACATAAATTAGGTGTTTGATGAGTAATGTATGGGAGTAATTTTTAATTGTGTTTTATTTTTACCCTACAGAAACCAGGAATGGACGTCGCCGATGCCTATGTCACATTTGTGCGTCACTCTCAGGATGTCCTTCGTGATAAGGTCAATGAGGAGATATATATAGAAAGGTTATTTGATGTAAGTAAATGCCTTCTCCTCCTTGATCAGCAAGGGGGAGATGCCCCAAAATGTGACAAAATTAAAGACAGGGGGATAAGTCACATTTTGAAAAAAAAAAATGTGGTACTCTTCTTGCAAACCTTTCTTTTCCCTCTAATTTGCTCTTTTCTGCTTTAAATCTGTATTCTGGTGTACTGTGTTGGTCTGCGTCTGATACTAATCACTGGGTGAGCCTTTGTGGACACAAAAGGTAGCTTTCTTTATGTTGTGTATGTAAGACCTATGGCTTTTATATGTTTTCTTGATACATGTTACTTGCCGACTACAGAATTACACTCTGCCCGAATCTCTTGTCCCAAAAATCCTTAACTCCTTACCTACAGGATGAAACTGAAAAGTCCAAAGGAAGATAATATAAAAACGTTCTAATTTTCTTCACTAAATAAAATATTGTCAGATTCTGCTGTTGCAATTCAGTTTAGGTACCGAATCACAGCAAGTTCACTTCTATGTGTTATGTGAAATTGCAAAAATTATATTTAAATATCAGTTTTTAAAATATACCAAAACATGTTACAAGTACAATAAATTGACAACTTTAATAAAAATAAATATAGCAACAAATTTATTTTAAAAAAAAAACAACAACTTGTTCTTCTGTTTAGAACAAAAGTAATAATTGAAACTTGATTTGACAAACAAAACCCGAATATTATTCAGTGATCCTAAACAGTGGAGATTTTCTCATTTTCCGTTTATATCCAAATTTGTTTCTCCTGTTCCCTCTCCAGGATAGAAAATTTAGTATTTTTTTTTTCCTAAGAGAAACTTCCAGTATTTTAATATATATTTAAAATATTCCTGCCCATTTTAAATTCACTTCAATTTAGTATACATTTAGTGTAGTCATAAACTAGATAGCATCCTTTAAATGTAAATTGTGTTGACAGCACATTATTCAGAAAGTGAACACATAACATTATATAAATCCGCCCATATATTGGCAGATCTGGTTGTTCAGCCTAAACACAGAGCTTCTGTATCTATGTCTAGTCTTGCCACAGACCTGGGCTATGTTAGTGTACCCAATCACTGCAGATGGCTGAAGACCACACCTGCCGGCAGATTACTATCCAGCCGGATTTTTACACAGTCCCGAAATGTTAGTTGATTGATAACAGAATTAGACCTGAACCAACCGTTTGGATCTAATCTGGTCATGAATGACTATTGGCTGTGCAAAGTACTTCTTATGTACTTGACTTAAAGCAGGCTTAGACAACCTGTGTCCCTTTTGCTGTTGTGGCACTACAAGTTTCAGCCACAGGTGGATGGCATACTGGAACTATAGTTCCACAAAAGCTGGCGAGCCACAGATTGCCTACTTTTTGGTATGTAGGTTTCTTTACACCATGGGAGAGTTACCAGCTGAACAGAAGATATGAAATTGTACAAGCAATAGCCAATAGATTTATTAGATGTTACATACAGTACTGTAATGCCGGTTATTAATGGTATTAAAGTAATTCACACGCAGCATGTGCATTTCCACTAGACAAGAAGTTAAAAGCCAGGATATCTGTGTTAATGTTCCTGTCGCCTTCACTGCTGTATTCCTGTCTGTAACAGTGTGCTCTCAGGATCAGGACCACTAAACGTGTCTGTTATTAACTAGGTCTTGTGTCTCTGTAACCGTTAATATCTGGCCCGTTCTATCACACCTCTCATGTGCATTTCCTGGCCTGAGCTCATGTCGTGCACTGTGCTTCTCACTCTGCTCTCTCACTTGTGTGCTACAAACTTTTTTGCTTTTCCAATCCAAACTCTCGTACTTTCTTTTTGTGTGTGTATGTTTTTGTTTTTTTGTTTCTTTCTTTTTCCACTTCTTGCATTTTCTGCTAAAATTATTTCTCCTTTATGATTTTTCACTCTTTCACTGACGTACTTCCGATTGAAATGGAACTTATCTCTCATGTCAAAAGTTTTTTCACATTATGTCAAGTGGCATGATTTAGAGTCAAATAATCTTCCTGTGTACATCTACTAGCATGACCCACATCCACTGAGAATGCCTGCTACATGCATATAGCACACGGAGTGGTGCTCGTCGCTCTATGCATGCGTGCCCATCAAGTTTTTTTTTCTTTAAGTTCAGGAGCCAGAGAATCAAAGTAATGACACACATCCACTAGGCATCAAATCAATGAACAACTCACAAGGGAAAGCAGTCATTCTGCACATTGGTGCCACTAAATTATCTGTGGGTTTTTCCCTTTGATGCCTAAACTGCCTTTTCTATCCCTATCCCTAATCTCTCCTTATAAATCTGTTTATTTTTGTATCTTTACGTGATGCCTCCAGTGGTCAGCAGAAAATATTGTGCATCAGGGACACTGCTGAGTTTTATAGGGAATGTTAAACAAGTATATACCATATGAAGCATTTATATACCATACTAAATAAATATTGTTTATATAGAATGCCACCAAAAATATATAATTTAAAGATAATAGTGCAAATTTAGAATTTTGATTATTCTTTTAAACTGATTCGAGAGAACACTTAAGTAACATAATTTTCTTAACATTTAAATATTGATGTCTGTTGAAATGTTATAAGAACATTAAATTACTAGAAGAAATTAAGCTGATGTGACATCATAATATATAATCACATCTATGCAATTGTGTATTCTTCACTGATTAGATGCTGTGAACAAGCACACAGAGTGTACAGATACATTTCTATGGCATATTAAGCAGATCATTTCAAAGTGGAAAAGATTAGTAGTGGCATTTAATGAAAAATGAAAAAATTCTATATTTTGTTTTTGGCCTTACCAAGGCCGTCATCAGGATGAACAGCATAGTATACAAATGAAGCAGCTTCCACCACACCAATCCCAGCAATATATATATATGTATATATATATATATATATATATATATATATCAAATATATATTGTTATCCACTTAGTTTAGCTTATTTTTAATCCTCTATATTACCTATTAATGATATATATGTTATTCAATATACTTTTCCAGTATACTTAATCTGGGAGGCCATCTTATATGGCCTGCTCAATGTCTATAGACTAACAACAGATACAGAACAGTGTGTGCATTACAAAAGCAACTTCAATAACCACATAATTTGGTGTGACCACATTTATTGTGTTTTTTTTTTTTTTAACATCTTTCCCAAAATTTACTTTTACATTTCCTTTTGCCCTTTTATTTACTCCTCTTGTCTTCCCCTTTTAGAAAAGGCTGGATGATAATAATTCTGTCATGTGCCTGAGAATTTTTGAGGTAATTTTTTTTTGATTGTTTAAAATGTTTTTTTTAAGTTTTTTTTTTACCATTTCATTTCTCACAATTCATATTTAGCATAATTAAACTATTTTATGGCTCTAAACTATTTTCATGGCAGTAATCAATCATTACTGCTTCTAGTATTTATCATATCTTTTAGACTATCAAGATACATTTATGTCTTGTCAGGCATTAGCTGCCTTTTCTTCTCATAGGTTAAAACATATGCTTCATTTAAGATTTTTTTTTATCATTTTAGTATGTTCCCAGGTTCTGGGGAAATTCATTAATCTGCAAAATGTTCTTTTAATCCACTGCTGTTATTTATTTTGCGTGTAAGGGTTTTATTAATGTGATCTGGGTCAAGGGGCTGACTGCTTATTTCTGGACATTTTATGACCTTCACAGATGGAAGTTCTCAACTCTATAACTAAGTACTCCTTAATATTAATGTGATATTGGTAGAAGCTCTACTACTTTTATACCATTGCTACATGGCACATATTTCTACTTTTTTATTGCCAATTTCCAATAATATACTCCCTGCTGTAAATTATTGGAGTATTTTAAGTTACAGGGCAGTTCTGTGACCACCTTTTATAGGTTCTAGAAACCCAAGGTTCAGGGGCGTAACTTTCAATTGGCAGTTGCCATTGCAATATTTAGGATGGGACAATGATTTTGGTCTAGAAGGACACCACTCTGCACTTGCATGCTCTGTGGCTGGCACATGCACAGTGAAGGTTCCATTTGAACTATTACAGTAGTCCAAACAGGGATTATGAATGCATATGTGGCTTGCTCAGAACAGCATGTAGGACTGAAAAATGTCAGTCCCCCACCAACCAGTTCCCCTCTGCATGACCCTCTCTCACTTTTTATGATTCTACTCAAAGGTAGGGCTACCATTTTTGGGAAATGGTAAATATTCATTGGTTGAGACATGAAGATATCCTGTAAGGAGGCTGGTGATTGAAACCTGGGTAGAGCAGAAATAGGGTAGAAAGGTTTTTATATTTATATAATTAACAAAAAACTTTAATAGATTTTTTTTAAAACAAATAAGAAATTCTGCGCTACACAGAGGCGAAAGTGCTGCTTAGTAAAAAATGTGATACCCACCACATATAGATTAGAACATACAATACAACAATATACCAAGCGCAACTATTCTTAAGGGTACCTAGGGTTACACAAACACCCTGTATATCTGAATTTACTGCAGATCAATGCACAAGGAAACTCAAGAGTCCTCTTTTTTATAATGATGATCCTCTTTGGCTTGTTCCTCAAAGAAAATAAAAAAAATAAATCATTCAACAGATGTAGGTAGGTATAGGGAAATTGTAATATTCCTACTTACAGCCAAGAATCAGCAGTCCATCTCCCCTTAATTTCCTCTTAAATATGGCATACGCCCTTGAACATAAATCCTATTTCGATCATGCGTTCCTCCGAGAAAATTATAAAAAGGAATATTTCATAGTATAATTCTAAAAGATTTATTCCACATAAAAACACAAACAAATGCCTGCATACCAGAGTGGGCCTTCAGACCAAGGCAGGATGAATACACATTCATTAGTGACCCTATATTCCAGATTAGGAGCACCTTTCAGTGATACCTCACAGTCTCTGTCCGAATTCCCAAGCGACAACGGTCCCATCCAGTCACACTAACGCTTTTTGGCCAACAGCCTTTCTCAAAGTGTAACTGGTGAGTAATCCCCCTGGGTTTAAATAGCCATGGTGTTAACCCCACCCCTAAGGTGATTTAGCAGATGTGCAGTATAAACTTCATAAATTGCCCTTTAAAGGTAGCCTATATAATTACTAATAAAATCCCAGTTAACTGCAGTGCAATACATGTACATATACACATCAAATAATATACAATAAACAAAATACATGTAATGAACATTCGATCCCACCCTCAAGGGTGTCGGACATAGCGTGCGGTCCAAGGATCTGATTTGGCTATGTCACACATGTCCGTGTCTTCCCTCTCATATGGGAGTATCCATACATTACATCGGTGGCTTCCTCGTGGTCGCGCATCGGAAGTGACGCATAACTTAACTCGCATCTACTAGCGGTGCAGCGCATCCTGCCCTGAATGCGCTCCCCACTCGTTAATAGAAAGTGGGGAGTGATAACTTACACTCTTCCATCTGGACGTGACCTATGAGTTCTGCCATGGAATGCATGACACCGCCTCTTAAAGTGCCCCATGTACTAATAAATAAAACAATAAATACAATAATATTATCCAATAATATATAAAACAATACATGGATAAAATGGCACGTGATAAAAATAACAGATAAATAATATAGTGGCCACAGTTTTCAAATCAAAATATACATAAGAAGAAGGACATAGTTAAACGATGAACATAAATAAAGGAGACATATACAAGAGAAGAAATATTCCTAAACCATCAGATTACACAAGAATATAAATTTCAAATAAAAACATATTTCCAAAAATCCCTCATAGAAACCATTTGATTTCAAAATCACTATTTAGCACTTTTGATTCAAGGGTTTTAAATTCATAAATGAATCTCATCTCTGCTTGGGCAAGTGCTTTTTTGCTCCCTTTACCATAATAATTGACTTATTGGAAACAGAGCGTTTGTGTATTTCCTTAAAATGTTGTGACACAGTGTGTTATCAAAACTCTTCTTAATATTTCATAAGTGCTCCACCCACCTATGTCTAAGCCTACGTGTGGTTTTTCCCACGTATTGTAGGCCGCAACTGCATTCTATCATATATATACAGTTAGTACTATTGCACGTCATAAATGCTTTTATTTTGTATTCTTGTTTAGTAACACTTGAAAACACCTTTCTACCTTATTTGGTTCTTAATGCGTCCAGTCTTTTTCTCTTGTATCGCACTTTTCACCAGATGGGTTTTAAGATTAGGTGCTTTCTTGTACATAAAACGAGGTATTGGGGGAATTATATCTTTAAGAACAGGGTCCTGACTTAAAATGTACCAATATTTCTTGAAATTTTGCTCAATAGTTCTATATTGGTTATTAAAAGTTGTGATAAAAGGAGGAAAAACTTGATCTGTTGTTTCAGGGATTCTTTTATATTCTAAAAGTCTTTCTTGTGGTGTCTCCTTCATCTCCTTAATTGTTAAATTAATCCTATCCTCATCATAACCCTTAGTCTTAAACTTGAGTTTTAATTCCTCTGTTTGTTCTTTCAAAATATTGTCATCTGTGCAATTGCGGCAAACCCGTTGGATTTGGCCTTTGGGAATATTTTTTAACCAGCATGGATGATGGTGACTATTCACATTTATATAGAAATTACTATCAGTGGGTTTTTTATAATTTATTTTAGATAACCAATGCTCCTCTATATGAATAAAAAAAAAAATAATAACTTCCTGTGCATTTATGTTATATGATAAAACAATCTTAAAATCATTCTTATTTAATAATTCACAAAAGGTCTCCAAGTCATTTTATTACCAGTCCATATAAAAAAATATAATCGATATATCGAATCCATAAGGCAGTCTGACTTAAAAATGGGTTATTATTCCAAATCACCCGATCCTCCCACCAGCCCATGAAAAGATTGGCATAGGATGGTGCATAGTGGGTGCCCATAGGTGTGCCTCTTTTTTGCATGTAATATTGACCTATGAACCAGAAAAAAATATTGGTTATAATAAATAAAATTGCTTCTTTAATAAAATCCACTAAACTCTGATCTAAAATGTTCTTATCCTTTTTGAATGCATGTTTGACAGCCTCTATCCCTAAATGGTGTTCAATAATTGTGTAGAGAGAACACACAACTGCTGTGACTAAAAAACTGTCGGAGAGAGCCTCAATGTTTTTTACTTTTTTTATAACATCTACGGTGTCTTTAACATATGATTTTATTTCACCGACTCTAGGTTGGAGGAAAAAATCCACATAATGGGACAAATTGGAAGCTATCGAGTCTGTCCCAGCAATAATGGGATGTCCTGGGGGATTGTTCAAATCTTTTATGTATTTTTGGGAGGACATACATCACAGGGAGCACTGGTTCTTTTTTAATTAGGTACTCCCTTACTGTTGCTGAAATAGTGCCCTCTGTTTAATGTTTATCAAACATACTAATATACTTTTTCTCAATCTTGTCACTTGGGTTGCCGCTAAGGAGCATATAGGTGTCCTTATCATTAAGTTGCCTCTGAACCTCCATATCATATTTAACAACATCCATAATAACAACACCCCCGCCTTTGTGGGACGGTTTTATTATAATGTCACGATTTTTTTCCAAATTTATCATTGCCTCAAATTCATCCTTAGGTTGTGTTTCCCTCTTTTTTTGTGGAGGAATCTTCTCAATTTCAGCAAACACTATGTTATTAAAGCTGTTTACAAAACAACCTCTATTAAAGACCAGGTTGAATGTGGATTTAGGCTTAAAAATACTCCTTTTTTCATAATTATTTTTATTCCCTATAAAATATTTTTTCAAACTCACTTTTCTTATAAACTTTTGGATATCAATATAGGTCTAAAATTTGTTGAGTTTATTGACTGGAGCATATTTGAGACCCTTGCTTAAAACAGCCTCCTTGCTTTTGGTCAAAACATGTGAACTAAGATTAAAAATCTTAGTCGTTGGATCCTTAGTGGTTTTGGGCCTAGGAAGCATTCTTTTCTTGTTCAATTTACTTTACCCCTTTTACCCCTATGTGTATGTTTAACATACTTTGTTCTTAAATTCATCTTTTTCTGACTAGATCCCTCTCCAAAAAACTTCCCTTTCTAACAGATCAAATCTGTTATTTAAGGAAAAGTCATCATGATATATTTTAGAGTGGAACTTCTGTCTACAAGGATCCTTTTCCTTTGTATTCCAATTACTATCGCTTGAGGAAATTCTAGATCTGTTATAATGTTTATGAAAATGATTATCATGTGCATTTTGCCCATTCTTATTTTTAGACGTAGTGAATTTATTCCTACTAAATCTGCCCCTTTCTTGATCATTCATATATACATGATAATCCATACGTGGTGACTGATATCTAGAATGTCTGATTCTTTTTGGTGTAAATGGTATGTTATGTACTGGACACTCCAGTGACAAGTCAGAAATATCTTCTTCACTTACCAAACTTAGTCTATCTTCCCTCCTATTGCTTACATCACACCTTAACTTTATCAATTCTATTCAATCTCTATTGAATTTCTGTTGTTTCCTCATAATAAGTTATTTTTCCTTTTTATAAAAATGACGGCTGCACTAAAGACTTTCTAAGTCCGGCAGGATGCTGCCTACGAGGTTAACAGGGATTCACCTTCCCTGTATAAGATTCTAATTTAAAACAGATAATGGTACCTCTGGCTACTTCACTATTGCACCTGGGGTTTATTAAAAGTATATTTTAATATAATAAGTATATATATAAAAATCTAGGATATTCCCAGAGATATATAAAAAAAAATTAAAAGAATATGTCGGACTATTACTGGTAAACAAACAAATAACATAAACAAACACATATAATATATACAGTACAATAAATACACAGTCTATATATATTGGAGGAGAGATATGCTTTGGGCGTTTTACTCTGTCCTCATAAAGTGGGAATGCGTTATTCAACCAATGGGGTGTACATCACCGAATTTGTAAATTCCAAATGGAAAGATGGAAGTCAGTGTCAGGTGTTTACACCAT
Organism: Taudactylus pleione; assembly: GCA_031769625.1. Taxonomy (NCBI): domain Eukaryota; kingdom Metazoa; phylum Chordata; class Amphibia; order Anura; family Myobatrachidae; genus Taudactylus; species Taudactylus pleione. The sequence continues at coordinate 9,651,425 of JAUIMM010000134.1, forward strand.
TACCTTTCACCTTCGATGTTCAGCTGGATGGATTTCCAAACAAATGTCAGTGAGTCAGAGAAGGGGAGATCGTTTGCCGGCAAACTGTAGGGGTGGAGGACATGATGGTCACATCTCTGGTATCCCCTTACATCATCAACGCATTTCACCCGTGCACCGGGCTTTGTCAGGATGGCGAGTGTATCTCCCTCCTGCTCCTTATATACTCACTGACTTGTGGCGCTGTCTGTGTAGCTCCCGCCAAGCCCCTGTGTGTTCACTTTTGCCCGGCGGTAGTAACTTCACTTCCGGCTGGTGGTGCTGTCCGTGTAGCTTCCGCCAAGCTCCCTTGTATTCACTCCCACCTGGCGGAAGTAGTGTCACTTCCGCCCGGCTCTTGCTGGATGCCTTCCGCCCGGTTCGGGGATATTAGCAACCACCTGTAGTGAGGCAAAAATAACTTTTCTTTTGTAGTACTTATTCTGCTTATACAGGGTGAGCTCCGGATCACTCTTATTCTTAAAAGGGAATTGAATTTTGTTCCTTTCTTTTAATTAGAGAGGTATGGTTTTTGTAATTGAAGAATATGACGTCAGTGCCTTCTCTGTATAAACTTAGTATTCTCCGGGTCCATCTAGTGATGTATAAGTTAATTTTGCCCCTGGGATGGGCTGACTGTAGGTTCTATGTGAGGTGCACATAAAGGACAACATGATACATACAAACATGCAAAAATCAATGTTTATAAGATATTAATATGATAAAGACTCGTTAAATATGCTTTATGTAGGTATACATAAAGGGGCAATGTGGTAAAGTGTGGAAAAGACTGTTATATAATTAAATAATGTGATATAAGGAATAATATATAAGTATTCATTCTATATATGGAATGTAAAATTACTGTTATGAGAAAAAAAAACAATGAGTTGGGAAGGGAAGCTGGTAGGATGGTAAGTCAAAGATCGTGGCTGGGAGGAGTTATGAAAAAAGGTTCAGGCTACATAATCAGCACCCTTATGAAAGGGAGAAAGACCGACCAGCATGGTCATTCAGTCTTAAAAGGGAATTGAATTTTGTTCCTTTCTTTTAATTAGAGAGGAATGGTTTTTGTAATTGTAGAATATGACGTCAGTGCCTTCTCTGTATAAACTTAGTATCCTCCGGGTCCATCTAGTGATGTATAAGTTAATTATGCCCCTGGGATGGGCTAATTGTAGGTTCTATGTGAGGTGCACATAAAGGACAACATGATTCATACAAACATGCAAAAATCAATTTTTATAAGATACTAATATGATAAAGAATCATTAAATATGCTTTATGTAGGAATAGTTAAAGTATATATATGAGGGGCAATGTGGGAAAGTGCGGGAAAGACTGTTATATAATGAAATAATGCGATATATGGAATAATATAGAAGTATCCATTCTATATATGGAATGTAAAATTACTGTTATGGGAAAAAAAACAGACAATGAGTTGGGAAGGGAAGCTGGTAGGATGGCAAGTCAAAGATCGTGGCTGGGAGAAATTATGAGGCAATATATGGGGACGGGCTAAATCTTAAGGAATGGTGTGAGTTCAAAGTCAATGTTGAGACCCTCGGGCTGCAGCGTCTCAAATTTGAAAATAATTTTGGTTTCTTCTTTGGATAAATGGGTGCTTAAGTCCCCTCCACTCCATGAGATTTTCAATTGTTTAAGCCCTATAAATGATAACTTTGATGGATCACTATTATATGTTTCCTTAAAATGCCTAGAAACACTGTGGTTTTCTTTCCCATTTTTTATGTTATTCAGATGTTCATTGATTCATACTGTCAATTTCCGTATTGTTTTTCTATATACTGATAACTGCAAGTACAGTAGATTAGATATATATATATCCTTTGGAATGGCAAGTGATTTTCTCCCAGATCTGGAATTTCTTCCCCGTTATGTATGATTTGGTAGATGACATGGGTTTAGTGGAGCAGCTGTTAGTTTTCTTACAGGCACTGCATATTCTACAGTTGTAGAATCCCACTAGGTTATCAGCCATGTTACAATTTTCTCTTTTTACTTAAATTACTTTTAAATAAGTTATTTCCTATTGTCGGGGCTCTCTTGTAGATGATTTTCGGTTTCTTTGGTAAGATCAAGTTTTAGTTCTTCATCTGCCATAAAGATGTGCCAATGCTTTCTAAGTGATTTCTCCAGAAGTTTGTTTTGCCCAGAGAATTCAGTGATGAAGGTGACATTTTTTTCCCATATGTTGGGTTTCTTATTCTTGTATTGTAGAAGGGTTTCTCTCTTCAATTTGTGCACATCCTTCCGGTCCTCTTCCAGTTTTGTTCTATTGTATTTTTTGTCTTCAAATTGGTTTAAGAGATGATTTGATTTTTCTTCCCAATCCTCCTCCTTAGAGCAATTTCTTCTTATGCGTTTCAACTGGCCCTTTGGAATGTTCGATATCCATTGGTGATGGTGATTGCTCTTGGCATTTAAATAGCCATTACAATCCACTTTCTTTGTGTAGGACTGTGTTTCTATTTTGTTGTTTTCTACAAAGATGGTTAGGTCAAGGAAATTAATTTTAGTATCACTCGTCTCATTCGTGAATTCCAGATTATCATCATTCTGATTGATGTAGCCAATGAATTCTTCCAGCTTATTTTGTTCTACGTCCCATATTATGATTATTATGATGACATCATCTATATAATGGGCCCACAGAATGAGATTTTCATGATAGATGTTTTCCATCCATATTGTTTCTTTCTCCCATTGGGATAGAAACAGCTTCGCATAGGACGGCGTGAAAACTGTTCCCATCGCTGTGCCTTTCCTTTGGATGTAGAACTTATCCTTAAACCAAAATTGGTTATGTGTGAGTATGAAAAAAATTCCTTCTATAATGTATTCAATCTGATGTTCTAGATTCGAATCTTCTTCCAAGATCTTTTTTACATTTCTGCAGCCTTATAATGCTCTATGCACATATAGAGTGACTTGGTGTCGCAAGTCTCCAAGATGTATGTCTTTTTCCAGTTTATGTCTTGCAGGATGCTCAGGACCTCTGTGGTATCTTTCAGGTTTCCACGTTGTGACGTCACTAAAGGTTGTAGGAATTGGTCAATATAGTTGGAAAGGTTTGATGTTAGGGAGTTTATTCCAGCCACTATGGGCCTCCCTGGTGGGTTGGTAGGATTTTTATGCACCTTTGGGAGGTGACAAAAAACAGGGATTCTAGGGCAATCAGGGTGTAGATAGTTGTATTCTTTATTCGTCAAGATGTTATTTTCCCTGCCTTTCTTCAAGATTAAACATAGTTCCTTTTTGAAGATCTCAGTGGGGTTGTCTTTCAGAATTAGGTAGGTGTCTTCTTCTTTGAGTAGATTTTCAGCTTCTTCAAAGTATATTTCTCTATCCAGAATGATGATCCCCCCCTCCCTTGTCGGCTGGTTTCAGGACTATCTTTTCATTTTTGCTCAGGTTTTTAAGGGCTTGTCTTGCAGACAATGTTAAGTTATATTTCATATTCTTATTTTATTTATTTTGTCTGGCATGTTTCAAATATCTCCTTCTACCAGCTTTTGAAAAGTAGCCAGTAGGTTCCTTTTAAATGTTGTGGGTAGAAGACCGATTTTTCTTTGAGATCTGTATGTTTAAAAATGCTTTTCTCAATTGGTTGACTTTCCTTTTTTGTGAAGTATTTCTTCAGGGGGATATTCGGGGATATTAACAACCACCTGGAGTAGGGCAAAAATAACTTTTCTTTTGTAGTACTTATTCTGCTTATACAGGGTGAGCTCCGGATCACTCTTATTCTTAAAAGGGAATTGAATTTTGTTCCTTTCTTTTAATTAGAGAGGTATGGTTTTTGTAATTGAAGAATATGACGTCAGTGCCTTCTCTGTATAAACTTAGTGTTCTCTGGGTCCATCTAGTGATGTATAAGTTAATTATGCCCCTGGGATGGGCTGATTGTAGTTGACCTTTCTCATAAATTTGTGTATGTCTATAAAATTGTTGAATTTATTTATTTTATTTGTGGGGGCAAATTTGAACCTCTTCCTAAGTACACTGATTTCTGACGGAGTTAGTATATGATGGCTTAGGTTGAATATCCCCTGCGCAATCATCTTTCTGGCTGTTTTTCTTTCCTATTTTCCTTTCATCCTTCGTTCTGGGCTGTTTTCCTCCTCGCTTTCCACGCTTGGCATTGTTGAACTTCTTTTCCTTCAGTCCCTTTTTCTGTTTGATTATGGGTTCGATTTTACTTTCTGGATTGTCCCTGTATTCCTTAGTGTCTCATTGTGGTGTACCAGATCTAAAAAAGTGTCCAGAAATTCTTCCACTTTGTCTACTATTTCGGGGTCCACTGGCTCTTTTCCATGGGAATCTTCTTTATTGTGTAAGGTGTTGAGACGTGTCATTAAGGTTCTTGTGGAGATGTTGAGTTTGTCTTTCTGATCTTCTCTTCCATTATTGAAGCTGTTAATCAAGGTTTTGGTATCTGGGTATTTGCTATTGTGTCCCTATCCTGTTCTTCTTCTTAGAGGGTTTGAAGTAACACCTCTGGTGTTTCCAAAGGTTCTTTCTTCCCCTCTATCTCTGTATTAATATTTTCTATATGCTGGTCGGTCTTTCTCCCTTTCTTAAGGGTGCTGATTATGTAGCCTGAACCTTTTTTCATAACTCCTCCCAGCCACGATCTTTGACTTACCATCCTACCAGCTTCCCTTCCCAACTCATTGTTTTTTTTTCTCATAACAGTAATTTTACATTCCATATATAGAATGGATACTTATATATTATTCCTTATATCACATTATTTAATTATATAACAGTCTTTTCCACACTTTACCACATTGCCCCTTTATGTATACCTACATAAAGCATATTTAACGAGTCTTTATCATATTAATATCTTATAAACATTGATTTTTGCATGTTTGTATGTATCATGTTGTCCTTTATGTGCACCTCACATAGAACCTACAGTCAGCCCATCCCAGGGGCAAAATTAACTTATACATCACTAGATGGACCCGGAGAATACTAAGTTTATACAGAGAAGGCACTGACGTCATATTCTTCAATTACAAAAACCATACCTCTCTAATTAAAAGAAAGGAACAAAATTCAATTCCCTTTTAAGAATAAGAGTGATCCGGAGCTCACCCTGTATAAGCAGAATAAGTACTACAAAAAAAAAGTTATTTTTGCCCTACTCCAGGTGGTTGTTAATATCCCCGAACTGTGCGGCAGTCATCCAGCAAGAGCCTGACGAAAGTGGCGCTACCTCCGCCGGGCGAAAGTGAATACAAGGGAGCTTGGCGGAAGCTACACGGATAGCTCCACAACCCAGGCGGAAGTAACGTTACTACCGCCGGGCAGAAGTGAACACACGGGAGCTTGGCCGGAGCTACACAGACAGCGCCACAAGTCAGTGAGTATATAAGAAGCAGGAGGGAGATACACTCCCCATCCTGACAAAGCCCGGGGCACGGGCGAAATGCGTTGATGATAGTGAGGTAAGGGGATACCAGAGACGTGACCATCTAGACCTCCAACCCTACAGTTTGCCGGCAAACAATCTCCACTTCTTCGACTCACTGCTTTAAGACGGAAAGGACACTGACATATGATTGGAAATCCATCCAGCTGAACATCGAAGGTGAAAGGTAATGGTGTAAACACCTGACACGGACTTCCATCTTTCCATTTAGAATTTACAAATTTGGTGATGTACACCCCATTGGTTGAATAATGCCTTCCCACTTTATGAGGACAGAGTAAAACGCCCAAAATCATATCTCTCCTTCCACAAGTCTTTCTTCCCGTAAGAATAGTGAGAATTCTCATACCCTAAAGAATAGTTGCGCTTGGTATAGTGTTAATATTTTTTTTAACCTATTCTTACTTCTTGGGCTATACTGATGTTAATTGTTCAGCTTTTGGGGTGCACAAAATGGTTGCAAAATTTTGTTTTTTTTCCTTAAATATATCATGTGCAGCTAAATCTGCATGGTCTCCATTTTCAAATTAAATTGACATCTGTGCACTTTATATATACAAATGCATACAGTTAATTTAATTATATTTGAAAAAATTTTTATTGATAATGTTGCAGAATATGCATTGTTCAAGCATCAGGAAATAGGGAAAGATTGTGGGCGGAAAATTATGACCAGTACAAGTAAATTTCATAACATAAAATAGAGGATAAGATTCTAGAAGAGAGTTTATTTTCACAACAAAAAAGACTACACAATGACATCTTATGATTAAGTGCAGCCTACTGTCCTTCCAGTATAGCTTCTCAATTCTGCCATGCTCCAACACCCCTTCTCAACAGCTGAGGCTGTTGAACCCATTTTCTTTAGTTACTTGCGTTGTCTGTCCTCAGGTATAGGTTTTGTACCAATAAACGTCATCAACTGTGTTACACTTGTATTTAAACGTCAATTTGCAGCTTATGGCTTCTCCCCCCAGCTGACAGCCTGGTGAGTATCCTGGACTGGTTGTCATGCATTAATTTTATTTCGTATCACTTTTGTCCATCTACTATCTTCTCTTTCTGTTAGGTGAGATATGTCTTTACTGGTTGTGAATTCATGTATATAAATTGCCATCACTTTGTATGAGAAATATACAGGTGGTTTGCACTTGTTTTCTCTTGTTGAACACCTTACGTTGTTCTCCTTTCTTGACTAATTGCTATCAACCATGGTGCTAAAACCTACATTGAACTGAATTGTTTGTTCAGAAGATGTATTTGTGGTCTCTTGTGGTACATTTTGATTTTCTCCTCTATAAATGCACTATCCCTAGGTCTTCAGTAAATGTCACACTGTTGCTGATAGTCACCTTGTTTTTGTATTGTATGTTGTGGAGCACTCACTGTATCCAACAATAATCCATTCCACTTCTCGGGTTTGTAGCTTTCCAATTTTTCCTTAAGAATATATAAATGCTTTGTAACTATACTTTGATGTGTATTATATTAGGTTTCTTGCCATGCCAAGGTTCTTATATAGTTTTCTCCACCATTCTAGAGCATAATTTATTTTGAAAGTATGTAGCTATCATTTCTGACTAACCTCAGTATTTTCAAATACTCCTGTGTCTTTCAGCATGCATTTGATCATTTTAGTCAGGGTTCTGTTCTTCCTTTCAGCTACCTATTTTGTTCTGGTGTATATGGAATTGTTGTTTAATGCTCTATGCAGTGCTGTCTTCTCGATTTTATGTCATGTAAATTCACCCCCATTGTCCCTTTCAAAATGTGAGTGGATTTCACGGAAACTTATTACTTTTCACTGTAACATAGTTATATAATTTGTGCAGTAATTCATATTTGCTGTTTATTAGCTAGGTGACTGTATATCTTGAATAGTCATCTATAAAAGTCTGTATCTGTTGCCTTCTGTTGTGGCAAATTTCATTGGGCCATTCACTTCACTGTGTATGAGATCAAGTGGTATTGAGTATTTGCTCTTACTTATTTTAGGAATTCTTGCTCTTGTTACTTTAGCGTGTATGAAAATATCGCAGCTCATAATTGATGGACAAACTGATAATATGAGATTCTTTATAGGGCCTGGTTTTGCTGGTCCTGTATGCTTTCTGGGTGTCTGTACTCAAGGCATCTGTGTCACATAAGATTCCAATCCTTGTGTCTGTGTGTAATTAATCAGTTGCTTTGAAGTTTTGACACAATCAAGGTGTTTATCCACTTAGGCTCTAGCTATCACCTTTCTCCAATTCAGGATAATTCATGTGTCATCTTGAAATTTGAGTTCTTTAGCTGCCATGTGCTTTAGAGACATGAGTCCACTTTCCAAACTATGAAAATACAGCACATTCTTTAATGGTACTGCCAAATTGATTCCCTTTGTATTGGAGCACATGAGTAAACTGTGCCCAATTTTTCAATTGTGACACTACTTCTTTTCTGCAAGGTGATGCAGGGTAATGTTCTGCAAAGAAGTGTCTATCACTTGTCATGTGTCTTGTTTCGGAATCAGAGCACCAGCAAGGTGACAGCTGACCTACTGTTGCTTTAAAATTCTACTCAACTGATTTTTTCAAGTCTTGGTAAGTGTGGTTTTAACGTTCAACTTGAACCCTTTGAAAAAAATTAAATATATGGCTTTGTTGTCCATACTGAGCAATCTTTCTTGAGGTGTTCATATTTTTGGCATCTAAAGCATGTTCTCTGTTTTTTATTGTGTGCCACTCCAGCATAGCCTCTCAAGTCATACCTGGCAAATAGCTGTTGGTTTACTTCAACGGATTTAAAATAATTACTAATGACATTATTATAATTATAATTCTTATCATCATCATCATTATCATCCATTCATTTTTCAGGCACCACAGTCCTCTCAGTTCCAGGGATATACAATGTAGGCAAATTAAGTGTAGATATGATATCGACTGCTTCTAGTTGAGTGGGAAAAGAATGAGCTGAGACAAGAGGAGTTTGGCTCAAAGTAATGATTGGAACAGAAGTGAGGTTGTATCAGTGGGAGTAGCATAGGTGGGAGTAGAATATGTGGGTTTTCAGAGTGTTGAACAGTTTAAAGCCTGAGGAAGAATGTGATTAGGCATGGCAGGAACACCAAGTGGAGAAGTCTTGTAGGCAGGAGAGGTAGTTGTAAGGTGGCAATTCTAATAGGGTATGATGGAGAATATTCTGAGATGAAGTTTGGGATGTATGTAGGTGTAGTATTATAGAGAGCTTTGTAGGTGAAGTTAGTACTTTTTATTAAACTTTGGAGTTATGGGCAGACAGTATAGGGATTTGCAGACTGGTGATGGATGGAACAGTGAGAGATGAAAATCAGTTTGTCGTGACATATGGGACAAATTTAAGGAGGATCAGATAGTTGATTTTCATTCCAGATAAATTAAGGTTGCAGTAGTTGAGATAGGTGATGATGAGAGAATGTAAAAACATTTTATTTGCACCTTGGAAATGGTGTACTGAGGTGGTAGGAAAGAGATGTGAGGAGAAAAGCAGAGAGCAGAGTCAATGGTCAGAACAACACAACAGGCCTTGAAAAATCATAAAATTGTGCTGTTGTTGACAATGAGGCAGTGAGGGAGATTTTTTGCATGCGGTGATTCTGGGAGAAGAGGAGAGAAGATGCTACGCTCTGTTTTTAAAATATTGAGCATTAGATAACATTAGGACCTTCAAGTGAAAAAGTTTAGAAAGAGAAGGAAGTTTAGTTTTCATTGGTGTAGAGGTGGTACTGGAGACCAAATGAGTGATTTCATTTACCAAGAGACAAGATATACAGTGAGAAAACCAGAAGCCCGGGAACATAGCCTTATGAGACTCCAGCAGATAATGGGAAACTGAAGCAGTCGTTGAATAGGTAGGAAATGAACCAGTAGAGGACTGTCTCACGAAAGCCAAAGGAGTGAAGGGTGTGTAGGAGAATATGGTGATCCATGGTGTCACAGCTTAATCCAATCAGAAGCAGTGATAGCATTCTGGGCATGAGGTAGATGTTTGCACTCTATGGGGAGATGTATCAAACCTTCGAAAGAGATAAAGTGGAGAAGATGCCTATAGCAACCAGTCAACTTCCAACTGTCATTTTATAGACTGTGCTAGATAAATGATAGCTAGAAGCTGATTGATAACTTATCCACATTGTCTGTATCTAAGGTTTGATACATCTACCCCAATCTGGTACTTTCTGACTGCACTAACAAGTATCTTGCAAACCAATCAATAGGTAGTGTTATCCCATTTGGACATCCACATGTGTGGTCAAATTGACAATAGAATAAAACCCAAGTGTGGCTAGTTTAAGCTTATTTATGTACACTGCAGAGATCATTGTTTAACGCTTTAACCTATTATGGCTGATGATAGAGGGTAATAACTTACTGTAAATTAAGCCGGTCACATGCACACCATATCACCAACAGTATGTTCTGATATCAAGGTCTGCATGATCTTAAAATAGTGGGCATGCCTTATGGGGCCCATACATCTGCAATGCCACAATTCCCCATTCTGCTGTTGTTGGGTGATTGGAGAAATCCAATATGTTGGACAATCTCGATTCCCCAGTCCCGACCCAAAAAAGGCTGGGATTGGCGAGTCGAGGATTTCTAACATGTTGATTTTCGCCGCTCATCGATGTCTGCGGATCTGCATATTTGAGTGGCGGATTGGCTTCGGCAGACCGGCGCATCAGGGCATAGATGTATTATCCCAATTACATAGAACCAAATTCCAAAAATTGTGGTCATCTGATTACCACTGTGGTGATTCGGTCACTTGACCCCAGTGCAGAAGAGCCAAATTTATTTATCATTCTGTCACTCCTCTCTCTGATGGCAGGATCAGTCCATTTATGACGAATATACATACATAAATGAGTCATAAATGAATGTTTGTCTGGGTCTAACTTGACCCATTTCTGGAGATACAGAATATTAATCATTTCAACTTTGTTTTTCAATTCTTTTTACCCCCATTGCTTTGTCTTAAGAAAAAAAGACTTACAGTAAAACATATCTGATTTAAGAAATTAAATGATCAAGGAAGACACCTGTTAATACAGATAAAAGGGACTGATTATTATTTTATCTACATGTATGTCTTGAAGATGGAGCTCAAGAAAAAGATAAGGATTACAACAGATGTGCTTAATAACGGCTCATCTGCTTAAATCTACCAGTCCCAAGATCAGTGATTAAAAAGCCATCTCTAACTTTAATGAAAAACACTGTCCTGATAATAATACTGGGAGCTTGATAGCTTTCTTGCAGAGTCCATGTCAAGGCAAATCAGACATAGGAAACATTTCACTGGAGATGATACAGAGATTATATGGGTCAATTATATGCTTAATCTGTCTGGTAGAGATTAAACAGTTATAGATTGCCTCTGGGTATTTGGCTTGTCCTTGGCAGTTATCAGATCACACTGGTTGTGCTTACAGTAAAGTCTAGTAAGAACTTAATCATATAGTGATAGGGGACGACTGAAGCTGAGCTGAAGTGTAGCAACTGGTGTGCTGCTTTTTGAAGAACTGGTCACATACCTTTTGGCTGTCTCCAGCATCCAACCCAACTATGACTTGTTTCCATCTCATATCAGCCTATGGGTTTTATGTAATATGTCCATTTATTGGAAAAGAAAGTAATTTCCTACAATTATTACAAACATTTGAAGCTCCTGTAACGTCTTTAGGAAAAATATGAGATTGAGAGTTATGCTGGGTACACACTAAACAGATATATCTGTAGATGATGGTTGTTCGTACACACTGAACAATCATATTCTGCGTTCATTGTATAGGAGGGGGCAAGTCCCGCTTGCTGTGGAGGGGGGCGGGTGGAGGCATGTCCACCCCCCTCCCTGCTGCTGCAGGTGCATGTGTACGGGCGGTCTACACACACTTGCCAATGGACAGATATGTCTGCAAACATATCTGTCCATCGGCTGTCCAGCACAGCAAATGCAATATGTCTGTGAACTACGTCGTTCACAGACATATTGCAGGTCCACACTGACTGACGGGCAACAGATATATTGGCCGATCAATTGATTGGCCAATATATCTGTCAGTGTGTACCCAGCTTAACTTAAGATACTGTGACACCGCTGTCCCTGCCCCTGTTTACTTATCAACCGATCCACAAAGTTAATTTCTGCAAAGTTGAGAAGCATCCCCCTCCTTACATTCTGCAGAGGAGCAAAATGAGAGCATGGCAGATATAATTCAATATAAGCTCTTCAGTTTTTTCCTGTATATTTGCCAGCTTTTGATACATATTAACAACAAATTATTTTTTTTGTGGGTTTTTCTGGTACATTTGCTCAAAAACTGGAACATGATGTCACAATGGGATTTTACTGTGAATGCGTCGGCCCCGGGCATGTACTTCTTTGATCAGAGTGGGGACCTCTGCAGGGTTGAATGGCATTGCCGGGCCATTCTCAAAATTATGCTGAGGGGCCTGGCAACGGGTAATATAACGGAAATAGTATTAGGTAGTATTACACGTGTTTTACTGATGCTGCAGAATTTTTTATTTATGTTAAAAATATTTTCTGAAATAATTAGATTAGTTGTCTGATGAAAGCCTCTCTGTATGGCACAGTAGCTATCATTGCTGTCGACTCTCAGCACTGGAACCAGGTGGTTTATTTTCAACCTGTCTGTATGTGTGTAGATTTTTTATGCTTTCCTTGTATTTCTGTTGGTTTCCTCTCACAGTCCCACAGCATAATGTATGTCAATTGTCTGTCAACTATGTGGATTCCTGTGTGTGTTTGTGAGAAATTAGGGGCTTATTTATGAAATTCGGGCTGATTTCTAAAAATGAAGGAAGATGAGTGTTATTCGGCTCCCTGGCAATACTGAATGCTAACAGTGCCGTAACAGGGCGGCAGTGCGCCCAGTGCCAGCCCGCCCCTTAAAGTCGTGACACCATGACGTCACGCCTAGGGGGTGGGGCCACCGGCTCTGGGAAGCATAGCACTTCCCAGAGCATCCCTTGGTGCTACAGGTGGCTCTGCAGTAGCCCCACTAAATGGCACCCTGCTAGCCACATGCAGGTGCCATGGATTAGCAACGGTGCCCCCCTAGGGCCCTACGCCCCATGCGATGGCATTGCTCGCCCAACCTTAGTTACGGCCCGGCCCTGGATAACAGCATTGCGTATTTTCTATCTGCATCTCCAGCTAGTTAGGATCCCTTCTGTTCATGGGTGACTTGGTACTGTTTGGTCACATCTGCGTCCTGCATCAGAACCCCGGTTGCGGATTTCCAGTGCAAATTAAAAAGAAAGAAATAAAAATTAATCAATACATTTGTAAACAATAGAAAAAAAAAACATTTTATGTTGGCAATAAATCATTATTTTTTCCTTTATCAGCCACCACTGATCTTAGGGACAGCGGTGGTATTGGTATGATTGTACCACCGTTGTTTTGTTAAATATACGGTGCCCTCGATAAGTAGCAAATAGCCTAATTCCTGTGAAAACAATTAGGACTTTTTGGGTATAATAAATAATCCCCTTAGACTGTATGTTTCAATGGAGCAGGTACTGACATGAATGATTAAATATTCTGTGTAGTGTAGTGGTGCTTCGTCAATGAATTACAGTAATATTTGAAGATAAAGTTTATGTATATTTTATTAAACCGGAATTTTCCCCTGGACTAGTTGCTGTTTCCCAGTGACCTCCCTGGTTGTGCGATTGAATCACAGCTATTTTGCCTTATCACTCGCACACATTTACATAAGCCCTTCTCCAGGTTGTGCATTTTTCTATTTAATTCTGCAGTTTAGCATGGTATGTCATTGCATAGTACTTAAGTCTCCTAATGGCAAAATGTTTAATATATTCCCGGTTTGAGATCTTTAGAGGATTTCTGCCTCTTTAGCAGAGTTTTACAGAGACAGCTTTACATGCCGTGATAGATATTTGCTGAAGACAGTTAATTTGTTTTGTATCCTTCCCTGAGAAGATTGTTTCCTAATAATTCCAAGAAGCCAAACTGATTGCTCTGAAAATGCTAAGGTCACCGCAGTCTTATGAAACTGATCATCCTGTCAGCCTGCTCCCTAGTATTAAACAGCACAGAGATTAACTGCTAGCAGCATGCCAGGCACATTTCAGCATAGACCAAAACGAGAAATCCAACAATTTACTGTGGCTTTCACGCTAAATACTGCAGATATAGATATGAGTTAGATAGATAGATAGATAGATAGATAGATAGATAGATACCTCCCAAAAGTCCAGATTTCAGCGGGACAGTCCTGCTTTTCAAGGCACTGTCCCACCCGCAGGCTACAGTGCCCTCAGACGGAGAGGGGCCACTCTGTCAGCATTGATGTGCGTATCATCCACCTGCCCAGCAGCTCCAAGAGCATAGAGCAAACCACCAGCGCCCCCAAACTGTGCATAGAGAGATAATTAGATAGATATGAGATAGATAGATAATAAATAGATATATATTAGATAGATAGATATTAAATAGATATATATTAGATAGATAGATATGAGGTAGATAGGTAGATACTGTAGATAGATAGATATGAGATAGATAGATATTAGGTAGATATCGTAGATAGATATTAGATAGATAGATAGATAGATAGATAGATAGATAGATAGATAGATAGATAGATAGGAAAAACCTCTGCAATAACGTGCATGATAACTATTAACATGGCAAATGACGCATCCAAAACACTGATATTTAAATATAGATCATAGATAGATATTAAATAGATATATATTAGATAGATAGATTTGAGGTAGATACTGTAGATAGATAGACAGATAGATAGATATTAGGTAGATATTGTAGATAGATAGATAGATAGATAGATAGATAGATAGATAGATAGATAGATAAGAAGAACCTCTGCAATAACATGCACGATAACTATTAACCTGGCAAATGACGCATCCAAAACACTAATATTTAAAGATAGATCATAGATAGATAGATAGATATGAGATAGATAGATATTAAATAGATATATATTAGATAGATAGATAGATAGATATGAGGTAGATAGGTAGATACTGTAGATAGATAGATAGATAGATAGATAGATATGAGATAGATAGATATTAGGTAGATACTATAGATAGATAGATAGATAGATAGATAGATAGATAGATTTTAGGTAGATACTGTAGATAGATATTAGATAGATAGATATGAGATAGATAGATAGATATGAGATAGATAGATAGATAGATAGATAGATAGATAGGTGGATAGATAGATAGATATGAGATAGATAGATAGATTATAGATAGATAGATATTAGGTAGATACTGTAGATAGATATTAGATGGATAGATATGAGGCTAGATAGATAGATATTAGATAGATAGATAGATAGATAGATAGATAGATAGATAGATAAGAAAAACCCCTGCAATAACGTCCATGATAACTATTAACCTGGCAAATGACGCATCCAAAACACTGATATTTAAAGATAGATAGATAGATAGATAGATAGATAGATAGATAGATAGATAGATATGAAATAGATATATATTAGATAGATATGAGGTAGATAGGTAGATACTGTAGGTAGATAGAAAGATAGATAGATATTAGGTAGATACTGAAGATAGATAGATATTAGATAGATAGATAGATAGATAGATAGATAGATAGATAGA
Organism: Taudactylus pleione; assembly: GCA_031769625.1. NCBI lineage: Eukaryota > Metazoa > Chordata > Amphibia > Anura > Myobatrachidae > Taudactylus > Taudactylus pleione. The sequence goes on from JAUIMM010000134.1 coordinate 9,666,590, forward strand.
TAGGAAAAACCTCTGCAACAACATGCACGATAACTATTAACCTGGCAAATGACGCATCCAAAACACTAATATTTAAAGATAGATCATAGATAGATAGATTGATCATAGATAGGACGTGATTCAGAGATGTATGTTCATCCGAGGATGAACGTACATATGAGATAGATAGATAGATAGATATGAGATAGATAGATAGATAGATAGATATGAGATAGATAGATAGATAGATAGATATGAGATAGAGAGATACGAGATAGATAGATAGATATTAGATAGATAGATAGATTGATAGATCATACTTGCCTACTCTCCCGAAATTGCCGGGAGTATCCCGAAAATCGTGTGTGGCTCCCGGCCCCCCGGAAGAGTGGGCAAGTCTCCTGGGCGGTGACTACATGAGAGCAGGTGGAGGAGATCAGTGGAAATACAGGTGGGGATGGGTACGCAAAAGGCTGCTCCTGTGTAAGTTGATCTCTCTAAAATAACGCCTCTGCTCAACCTAGTTGGCCAGCCCAAATGAGCGAATATAGGGCCTGATTCATAGCCGGACGCTATTTGCGCTCGCTCCTCCAGAAAAAGGGGCTGGCTATTTAAATTAACCGTTCGTTCTTTGCGGTCTGTTCACGCCTCTATGTCTGAACGAGCGAACAAAACATGCGAACGTACTTTTGAAAAAAACGCCCCCTGGCCGCTCGCATCATACGTCATGTCCACTATTTATTAGATTAATCGAGTACATCGGACGGCGTATGAACTGCTCGCTATTCTTGTGGTTGGTTTTTCCTACCACAATCATGCGAGCAGTTCTGACTATAAAACAACCAAGTGACGTGGTCAATGACGCTGCTTTGTTAATTATGCACACTCTTAAAACGCCCGTTTTGACCGTTTGGCACGCCTGCGTTCTGATCTCCACTCCCCGTTTTAAAGCACCTTCCCCTGTTACCACCCACATACGCCTCATCCTGTCACTCAAATTAGCAGGCATTCGCTATTTAGCGAGCACACGATTTTCGGCCGCACTGACTGGTTCGCGCATGCGTATTACAATCCGTACGCATGCGCAGTTACAAGCGGCTCTGAATCAGGCCCATAGTCATGAACTTTTACAGAAAAATGCCAAAGTAACTAATTGCTAAATTATTTTCTGAGTAGGACAGACCACTAAGGAACTGTAAAAGTAGATAGTTGACAGTATGGGATTTTTTTATTTTATTTAAAAATTAGTTCAACCATAGAGGAAATATAACATTTTCCCTTTCTGGATGAACATTAAAATAAATACCATATTATCCAAAACATCATCATTACTTGAGATGATAACTCAATTTCTTGTAGTTTGTATTGTAGTTACAGTACATACAGTAGTTGTTGAAAGAAAGGAAATAATCTGTCGGATTTATACTTTATGGACTTTAGGTTTTGTTTTATAGCGCAACTACCGAGAATTTGCTCATTTCATTTGTTTTGCTGGTTAATGACAGTTTTCCTATTTATGACGTTCTCACCTGAACATCTGATAAGTTTTATCCTATCTGTGGAGGTATGGCTGTATAGTAAGGGGGTGTGACTTACTAAAGTCGTAAATTTTATGTCATTCTTATCTCTACTTTACTGTTTTGTGTTCAGTAATTGCCAATCAGGTGCAAAGAAAATAGAGATGAATGCAACATTTTTATATATTTTTTTTAGAACCTAACTGGCTATTGGTAGCAAACATAAATCAGCCTTTCTTAAAAACCAGTTTATCTTTAAGTGGTTAAGAATGTAGGTGACTATTGGTGAGATAGTTGGACAAGTGTTAAACATGTTTTAATTATCGTGTTGGATTACAGATTCATAGTCAAATTCTTATTTTGTGAATATGATGATTGTAAAGGTGCGTATCCACTAGGCGATTAAAATGAGAGATTGAACGATACCGACATCGTTATCGTTCAATCACTCATTAATTGTTCTCAAATCGGACATTAAAATGTCGAAAATGACCAGCGATGCACGCTCCTGCTGGTCGTTTTCAACATCAATCATCGCCTGAACATGGTGGTCAATATGCCGATTACGGCATATTCGGGGATGAGGGAGGGTGCCTGCACTGAACGACATATCGTTCAGTGTAGGCACTTACAGGATGAGGAACGACTGTACGATTACAATGATGTAATCATACTGTCGTTCCTCTATCACCTAGTGGATACGCACCTTTACACTAGAGTTAAAGTAAAAATTCTATAAATAATTACATGGAGTCAGGCACTCTACAACTTGCATGTGTCCCGCTCCCTGCTATACTGCCTCGGAGCCCCTTTACATGTGACCCTAACCGTCCCTTCTAGTGCCTAACCCTAATCCTCCGATAAGTGTCTAACCCTCCCTCCTGGTGCCTAACCCTATCCATCGATATAAGTGCCTAACATTAACCATTGGGGTAAGTGCCTAAATCTCCGGTAAGTGCCCAACCGTAAAAAAATAAAATGATGTGTCGACCATTTGATCCTGTCGCCCATTTGTACATGTCAACATTCTTACATGTCGACCTGTACTGTGTCAACACTATTGACTGTCTAACATCTGGTGTCTATCTAGACATTGTCTACCTTTTTACTATAGATCTTTAGACCGGATCCTTTCTGAAGATGAGTGAAGAGCTCTGAGGTGGTGAGTAGCAGTGGGGCGATCTGAGTGGCATAATAAGAACTGTAGACACTGTGGGCCTGATTCTGACCCGCTCGCGAGCGCTGGACGCTCGCAAGCAGGTCGATGGTGCCGAATTGCGAATGCGCACGACGGCCAAGCCGTCGTTATGGGTCTCGCACCAAAGGGGGCGTGCTGTCAATGGTGAGTGACAGCACGCCCCATTTGGTGGGCATGCCGGGGGCGTGGCTGCCCATGGGAACGCCTACCGTCTGAGTCCGGCCCCACTGACATCAGTAGTGATGTCAGTGGGAGTGATTTTGGCTCTGACAGAGCCAAAATCACTCCAGGGCTTGCGGAAGCGAGACCCTACCGCAGGGTCTCGTCGCAAGCCCGATGGACGCTCGCTATAGCTGTGGGTGGTAACCCACAGCTATGTGAGCGCCCATGAGGCCGCTCCAAGTTGAGGGAGGAGGGCCCTGATTCAGAGCGAGCGCTCTGGTCAGAGCGTTCGGCTCTGAATCAGGCCCTGTGTGGCATAATATGAACTGGAGTACTGTATTGCATAAGGTGAACTATGGTGTAATGTGTTTACTTGGAGCGCTGTGTGGCATAATGTGAACTGGGGCACTATGTGACATATTGTAGGGGGAAATGTATCAAACCTTGGAAAGATATAAAGTGGGGAGAGATAAAGTACCAACCAATCAGCATCTACCTCTAATATAAACTGGGGGCACTGGGTGGCATAGTTTGAACTGAGAGCACTGTGGAATAATGGGAACTAAAGACTGGCATAATGTGAGCTGGGGGCACTGTGTGGCATAATGTGACCTGGGGTCACTGTGTGACATAATGTGAACTAGGGCTGTGTGGCATACTGTGAACTAGGGGCACTGTGTGGCATAATATGAATGGGGAGGACTGTGGCATAATGTGGACTGAGGGCACTGTGTGGCATAATGTGAACTGGGGACACTTTGTGGCATAATGTGAAGGGGAGACACTGTGTGACATGTGAACTGGGTGAACTGTATGTCGTATATTTGTGAATACTGTAGGTGTGGAAAACACACAAATGAGTTTTACAAAAAACTACTGTTACTATTTTGTTGATAAGTTTTGTGAATATAAAATATTTATGTGCGGCACTTGACAACACATTAAAAGTTTTTTTTGGAGCCAAGGCTGAAGCAGTCCCTGCTCTAAGGAATCATTTAATAATTTCAAGGCCTGATTTAGATATTTAGAGAAGGCCGTAAGTTTATTTGCACCATGTAAATATGCAGCTTATGTAAAAATTGTCGATCTGTGCAGAACTTCTGTTGAGAAGAGTGTATCCTATACTTACATCCACTTACCCTTGCAGAGGCGAGTCTGGAGCATAAACATGTATGTACAGTACAGTGATGCAGTGGAGATGTCAATCACCCATGCCCCTGAGAGATTCATCTAATTCTGTTTTATACATATATTTAATCATGCAATAGGCCTGATGTGAGTTTCTGTGTAATCACGGTGGAGGTTGCATTGTTACGCTGAACATATATATGCGTTAGCTTTAAAGTGGTACATATCTTAAGATACGTGTAACAAAAAACAACTGCACAAATGTATGTGTATGTCCACATTCTGCTTCCCTGCCAAAATCACAATGTTGAGTTTAACACAGGACATGTATTCACTAACTGTGTTAAATCTGGAGATAACTTTAGTTTTGTGATCACTTTTATCATTTCGAATGTAGCTGACTTACTGACATACATCTGTGAATTTGGAATTACATAAAAACTGACATTATTAGTTCCATTTGAGATCTAAGGGCCTGATTCAGGTTGGATCGCGAGGCTACGGATGCATGCAACAGGTCGATGTTTGCGTTATGCGTATGTTTCGCAGTACGCAAGCTGGCCACTGCGATCAGGTATGCGAACGCAGCGGCACAAAGAAATGATTGGCAGGAACACCGTTTGGGGGTGGGGGGGTGGTTGGTGGGCAGCAGGCGTGCCTGTGTGTTTGAACGCTATTACAGGGACACGCATAATTAAGCCCCTATGATGGCATCCGCAGTCAGAGGTCTAGATGGCGACAGGAAGTTTAGCAGTTTGCGAGCCAGAGTCAGCTCAACCACAACTGTGCATATGGGTCCGATGTTACTCAATGTTATCGATGTTTTCGCTGACATGCAGATGTATGTAATGGGAAGTGGACGGCTTTATACAGTGGTGGGCGTCTTGGTCTAGTGCTGTGATTGCATTGCGATCGCATTCATTTGCATATTTTTGCAGTGAGCAGGTGAAGTGAAGATGTCATTAATGATGTGTTGCACATCCTGCAGTGTGTACGCACAACCGGAAGATAGTTTTATAGTGTTCCAAGTGCATCGATATATATCGTGCTATCGTTTGAAAGATTGTATTGTGTGTACGCGTTATGGGCCTGATTCAGTGACGGACGCAAAGGCGATTACATACGCAAACAAGTGATTGCCATCGCGCATTCGTATAAGCCACATGTGTGCACAGCGATCACACTGCGATCACAGATGCATATAGGAATCCATCGCAGAGTGAGTGACAGGTTGTCAGCGTTTGGGGGGTGGTGACGAGGCGTGCCTGTCCATTTAAACGCTGTTACATGGGCGTGCATAAGTTAGCTACTGCGAGTGCATACGCCGCTCTGCGTGACTGAAGAGCTCAAAAAGGCTGCGGCAGGTCAGATTTGCTGCAAGGTCAAGATGTGCGGCGATGTTACCAATATTTACGCAGGTATGCGTCATCGCACACAGGTAAGAAGGCAACAGCGGGCGTCTTTATGCTCGGGTGATCTTTGCAGACACCAGCATAATTTTGCTGCTGCGTTGCGTGCAAAATCGTAGCTGCAATCGCATTAGCGTCCATCTCTGAATCATGGGATGAAAGGAAATTGGAACGACCAAAGCCTAGCCTAATGCTAAATGTAACAGCATCATACTTGCCGACCTTTTGGTCGGCACTGCGGGGGGGGCGCCCTGTAGAGGAGGGCGGGGCTCGGCTAAGAGGGGCAGGTCTGGGTGGCGACGCAATCACATCATGTTATGCAATGCAGAGATTGCAGCCATAGTGGAGCTGGGGGTGGAGCCACGATGATGTGATTCAACTAAAATTGCGTCATCGGCCGTCTGTGCCGCCCACTTCACTTGGGGTAGTGGGCGGCCGTGACTGGATGGCCCCAGCCCCTGGGAGATTTGTCCACCTTTTTTTTACGGGAGCCTCACGGCCATATCCGGAAGGGCAGGCAAGCATGCGTTACCATTTGCTGCTACAATTAAGAAGTTTTTTTGCGATGCAGCCTCAGCTGACTTCAATATACTACAACCCCCATCATGATATGTTCTCTAAACATGGTCATCATGTCATTTCAGGTACGTTAATTACACTTCTTCCATCTAAAGAAAGTGAAATAGACAACTATTTAAGTGGTAATCCCATAGATTGTCCAACTGGCAGCCTGGTAGTCAAATGTAGCCTAAAATTATTTTATGTTTCCCCTAACATCCGATTAAACTCCATAGCTGCTAACCTATCATCAAACAATGTACACTTTCCCTCCGTTCCGTTCCCGTCTAATGTAACTTGGGCTCAGTTTGGTGCTGACTCAAATCCGTTCGTTTTGTTTCCCTTCTGTAGCCGGAATCTCTAATTAAAAGAGGACAGCTCTGTACAGTAATGCATGTTTTTAAATATATTGACATAATTAGCAGTTTTGGTGGAGGGAATAAAAACGATGTGTTGACTTGCACTGTTTGCGGAAAGAAATAAACATATCGGCCTCGTGCATGCTAGAACGTCATCTGTTTGAATGAAGAGCGCAGCCCATAACACGTTGTTCCTTGTATAAGGGAGATATGGTGGCATTTGCCTGATTAACTTGCTTGACAAAAAGTGACAGCTGCTGTGGATGCATGGAGATAAGCCGTACAGTCTAGTTCCGCCTTAGTACATCTGTCAGCAGAATGGGAAGAATAGGGAATGCAAGGAGACAAATTGGTCCCAAAAGGCTTCCCATTCATCCACGCAGGTTTGCTCTATTCAAGTTCTCACCGAGAATCTCAAGTATTAGGCAGCTTATTCCATGTCATTCAGTCTTTATAATGAACCTACAAGTGTTTAATTTCTTTCTTCTTTTTTTTTTTTACCTCTGGTGGATAAAAGAGTTGTTTTTTTTCTCAAGCATTAATTGTAAGTCTAGCTGATCAACTCACAATATTAACTCATTGTTGAGCTACTGATTAAGACACTGGGCACTTAGAGATTGTCAAAGCAACAGGTCATCAGTAAATCATTGGGGGCCATTTATTTTAGAGATGTATTTGATGTTGGGTTTTTTTGCCATTTCAAAGCTTATAATGTAGCTGCTATGTAATATTTTATTGCTGATATTGGTGATCTTAATGCGTACTTGCCTACTGTCCTGGAATATTTTTTTTGTGCATACGCTGGATGCAGGTCATGGTGCAGTAGGCCCATGATTTTTTCAGGCAGTCCCCCACAACCTGGAAGAGTGGCTGAATCTCCTGCATCCTGTCCACTTCCAAATGAAATGGGCAGGATAGGCAGATGATACCAATGAGAATTGCGGTCCGTAAGGAGGGGGCGGGTCTGCAATGACGCATTTTAGCCTGGCCCCCTGCATACGGGCCCGCAAATTGTGACATTTTTCAGCAACTAAAATGGGTCCTCATGATGTGAAAGACCCTCCCCCCCTCTCCCCGGGATTGGGGAAGACAATGTGCTAATGATCACTATCTCTCAAGAAATCTTGTCATTACTAATTTGAATAATATTTAATTTCCTATATTGTTAGATTATGTAATATAGAGTATGAATTTTTATATAAATATCAGGCACATTTGGTGCCGGAGCCATAGAGGAAGTCCGGGCTTACAATTGTGTCCGAATAATTTGTCTGTCTATGCTTGGTGACTTTAAAGACAACTATTGTGAAATTTGAAAGCTTATAGCAACATTATACCAATAAAAAAATAAAAAACAATTTGGCAAATAATATATGAAGAAGAAATTAGATTTTATTCATTATTTGCTATAGACTCCTCTACGTATGGCATAACTGCATACTTACCTAGTTTTTGAACCCGGGGGCAAGTATGAGGGCCCTGATGATGCAAATCTGCCTAACCATGGCATTGCCCTCCACTGCTCAATAATTTGATTCATTAAACTGCATAGTGCGGAGATAAGGTGACGTGTCTTTGTGCAGCTACGGTCTGGGTTTAACATGAGATTAGGTCATCAACGCCTCACACCATCAGCACTTAGATCTGCAATGCTGTCAGAATGCGTCTAGTAATACCAAACGCCTCCTGCTGTCTAATACCGTACAACTGTAAGGGGTCTATTTACTAAGCAGTGTTAGGAGACAGAGTTAAAAGTGATAAGAAATTCATAAGGTGCCAGCCAATCAGCTCCCAACTGTCATTTTTCAAATACAGCCTGTGAGATGGCAGTTGGGAGCTGATTGGCTGACACCTTATCACTTTCTTATCACTTTTTATTCTGTCTCCTAACACTGCTTAGTAAATTGACCCCTTAATCACGCCGAATACCAGTATGTTCATGGTGAAACACGGGTGTGGTCTTATGTTGATGTTATTTACTTTTATTTCCTAGTAAATATCAAAAGGGCCAGCAATAGATTTGCCGGGCTCCAGTGCTATGTAACTGAGGGTCTGGACATGGTTTGTTTACGCCTCATCATGTGTCTTCTGTAAAAGCCGTGGCGCACGCAGAGGGAGGGTTGTGGCTCTTCCATTTTGGGGAAGTGGTTACGCCTACCCCTCTCACTGCCTCTTAAGATCTTTAAAGGAAAGTGTACTGTTTTACCCCCAATTATTTTAAAATGTTAATCATTTTTTCTTAAATGAGCACCGTTATCTGCAAGAAATTAAAGGGCCTATTTATCATACGAGTTTTATCATAAGCAACGAGTTTTAAAACTTGTTGCGTATGATAATGGTGCTCCAGCCAATCAGCTCCTAACTGTCATCTGTTTTAAAAATGACAGCTGGGAACTAATTGGCTGAAGCACCATTTATCATATGCAACAAGTTTTAAAACTCGTTGCTTATGATGAAACTCGTTCATAAATGAGCCCCTTACAATGGTAAACCTTTCTCTTATTACTCAAAGAGACATGGATTCAAAATGGCTGCCTAATATTTTTGAATGTTAGCCTATTCATGCATAACAGTGGTCTTGTTAGCAAACAGAAGCCATTCATCACTACCCGGCCGCTGCTGCCACTGCTTACAGACCCTCTTAAATTGGCAAACGTAATCTTTTCTTTAGAAGTGAAACCTCTGCTTCCATCTCAAGAAACAAACATCTACAAGTCTCTTTGAGCCAGTTTCCCATGTAGTGCAACAGGCAATTAAATTGTTATCAGTTTTTAAATGGTTCAATGCAAAGGGGGATGCTGAGTGCAATGTGTTGCAGACCTGTTCAGCTAAAAGTAGGCATTAAATGGGATTTAATTACATAGGAATGAAACCAAGCAATGCTAATTTGGAGAATTCTTATAATATTGTGCATGAGATCTTTGTTATGAGTTGGTTCCTGCACAAGTGCCCTCTCCACTCACAAACACTGCGGTGTTCTAGCTGTGCTTTGTGTACAGCAAATTGTGTTGCCTCTATCATTGAAGCCTGGCTAAGATCAGTCCCTGCAGTTTCATGGATCTAAATTTGTCAGCCGGTGAAACATTGGAATTCCACAATAAGATCATGCATTGATTTGGGGATCTTTTTTATTTGGCAATAGCTTTTTATCCTACAGGATAAGCGGCTGGTATTTAATGGATCCAGCAAAGTCATAGGGGCTATTCATCAACACTAAAATAACAGTTTAAAGGACATTTTCCTTAATTACCGTTATTTTAGTATTCATTAACACACTTATCACAGGAGATATCACTGATATCTCCTGGTTAGGTCCATCTGCGCTAATTTCCACACTCCCCATACATTAGTACATTAGTATGGGAATGTAGAAATTAGGCTATTCATCAAATTCCGAAAATTATGTATTTTCGTAATTTGATGGTGTTACTATACACCACTCTGAGGTGACGTATAGTGGGTGATACTTACCTGCTTTCAGCTGGGCAGGTCCTCCTCAACTCGCTCTGCCACTCCCTCGTCCCTCCTCCGGCTCCGATTGCTGTTCTCCCGGCAGAACCACAGTAAAGTTTATATTAAAAAATATGTGTATATATGTATATATATATATATATATTTTTTATTATTATTATTTTTTTTTTTTTTTTTTTTTTACTTTATTGTTTTTTCCTCTTCAGACGGGAGGTCGAGGTCCGCGGCTGCAGCAGCCAGGTAGGTGGGGGACAGAGAGGGTTGGAGGATAAAATAGAATTACCGCAGCTGTAGGTAGTGCTGCGCATGCACTGATTTTGTGAACGTAACGGCACATGCGCAGCACTGATTACAGTTGCGGTAAGTTAGTGTAGAGAGGGAAAAGTATCTATTTTCCAAAGAGCTGTCATCACAAAAATGACAGCTTTTCGGAATAGATAGTTATGGAGAGGAGGAATGATGAATCCTCCGGTAATTAGGAAGAACTCCATGCCAGTTCTAAACCTAATTACCTCCATCGATTTTTTTTTAATGTTGATGAATAGGCCCCATAGAGAGAACTTAGACACAAATTTGACAATAATAAATAAATGTGAGTGTTCAATATTCTGTTTTATTAAAGTGTTATAGAAATTGTCAGCTGTTACATTATACATAAGGGGCATATTTATTGATTATCAGATTTAGACCCGATACTTATAATTTCTTATTGCCGTTTATCGTGGCAGTAAACAATTAAAGGGCATATTTATTCACTTTTACATCAGGTAATTATAATTTCTTATTTTAGAAATGATTTAATGCTGTGATAGTTGGAATATCGTTGGAGCACATCCCTGTGATGTGAAAAAGTGATCGCATCATTTTCAGCTTCGGGAGCTTGCTGCGCTACTGCGAATGCACGGTCTGATGACTGCGCATGTGCAATCGCCTGTTGCTGAAATGCACCATGAGAGTTGGGCAGTGTGTGCTCGCCTCCCACTCACAGCTCCCACATCCCACCATTTTCCTGGGCCAGCTTGCCCATACCACTCGCCGACATGGCATTACCCACTCCCCACTTACCCAATAATTTAGCCAGAGATCACTAATTCTAACCTTTATCCTCAGGCAGCCGCTGAATCATGCGCACATTTATCTGCAGAACGCACATGTCCACGATGATGTACAATAGACCTGGCTGCAGGCAGATGATCGGGCATTAAAAAAAATGGCCAGCCATAAGACAAGTAACATGCTAGAGAGGAAGGACAGAGTAAGACTAAACATAGAAAATGAAAAGAGAGACAGATAGGAAAAAAGTAAAGCACCTTAGCTATCAGAGCTAAAAGAAAAGACAAAGAAGGGAGGGGTGAAGACTAAAAAAGGCAAATATACAGTGTTACAATATTTACAAACACAGATGTAAAGGCCCTTACACACTAGACAATATTTTGAACGATATGGCCGATTCCCGACGCATCGGAACGACAAATCGTCACGTGTGTACGCTCTATTCGCGCTCCAGTGGCGTTGTCTGTCACATCTTCAGATCTTCTCTACATGCAGGAAGATCTATTGATCTATTAATCACATTAATGATTCCCCGCAGATCGTGCAGTGTGTATGCTCTACCAAACGACCAGGCGAAATAGTTACATTGTATAGTTAATGATCTAGCCACCAAATGATGTTAGATTGCACAGTGTGTATGCACTAGATCGTTTGTCCGGGAGTTCAAGGGAAATCGTTGACAACATCGCAGAGGGAGAAAGATAAAATGGAGACAAGAAAAAAGAGGGAGCAGGAGAGAAAATAGTGGGGGAGAGGTTGACAGGTGAGGCAAAGAGAGAGACAAATGAAAGAAGGGGAAAAAGGGGTGGGAAAGTATGAGAGAGAGAGAAAGGGAAAAGAGAGGGAGAGAGAAGGGGGAGGGAGTTAGAAAGATGGGGTAAAACGCATTCGGTATGAAAGACCGGCTGACGCATGGCCGGCAGTTCGATTCCCGGCAGCGTCAGCCCGACAGATGCAGAGATCCCGGCAGCGGCAGCCCAACAGCGCTGGAAATCCCGATCGTCCCTAGGTAAGTACAAACTAACCTACCCCCCTAACCCTCCTTACGGGGGCCTAACCCTAACCTCCCCCCCTGTGCCTAACCCTAATCCCCCCTCTAAGTGCCTAAACCTAACCCCTCCCTTCCCCGCTGCCTAAACCTAAGTCCCCCAGGGGGGTGCCTAACCCTAACCTCCCCCCGGGGGTGCCTAACCCTAACCCCCCCCTTCCCCTAGCCTAACCCTCCTGGGGGGGTACCTAACCCTCCCTCCCCCTAGCCTAACCCTCCCGGGGGGGTGCCTCACCCTAAGTCCCCTCCGGGTGCCCTAATAGGCCGCTAATATTAATTTTTTAAAAAAAAAATTTAGTTACAAGAAAACCGCTTCCTGAAGTGTAAGAAACTTGAAATAATCATATATAGCTACATACAAATATTTCAGAGCTATACACAAGAGCTCTACCCAGTCAGCCACATGATGCTTCCAGCCAATAGATCACACCCAGAAAAAACAGAACAAGAACAATTGTTGGTTGTACGAAATATCCCACAGCAGAAGCTGGAGGAGAATTATTACATTATCCAATGTCTTATTTGTAATTTACAAAGACTTTAAAAGTTTTATTTCGCTACTTTGTCTGCAGTATTATGGGAAACAACTTTGCATGCTGTTTAAAAAAAAATATTGTAGTTTAAAGCATTTAGATTTTTTTTCAAAGTAATTTTTATTGAAACACTGCACTTTTGTTTTTGAAGCTTTTATTTGTGCATAAAGTATTTAGATTAAGTTATAGTAGTGATGAGTAATATTTTCTACTTTATACGTGTCTGTAATGCGCTAATCTCTAAATTCCAGACTCACAGGTATTCTGTAGCCATAGAGATTGTTTTTGATAGTTTCAATCTAAATCTCAGTTCTCAAAAGAAGCCACGCTTACTCCACAGTTTACAGCCCTATAAGTATCCTTACTGAGTGTGCTTTAAAATTGCATTTCTAGTGAATTACTTTACATGAATGAGTGAACCATCCAAAGATGTTTCTAATAGCAGGATGCTTTTAAACTGGGTCTGGTAAATTTTGTTACGTTGCAACAGATCCTAGCAGAGATAGATTCTGATAAGCATACAATTATTTTGTTATTATCCTGAAACAGTAATGGCATACCTCCCGCCCATTTGGTTGGCAAGTTTTCCTCCGGAATTGGCATGTATTTGTTTAAAACGGCAATTGGAAGCGGTCAAGCTATCATTGTAATGCTCCCATCTCCTAAATTGGGCAAAATAAAAAACTTATCAAGGATATAGCTATTAGGAAGGATATTGCTGATTATTAATAGAGATGTTATGGGGATGCTCACTTCCTTATATGTGGGGGTCCCACTGTACTAATTTGCTATTGATTAATTAAGAGCAAGTTTAATTCAGATAATAGGGGTTCATTTACTAAAGTGAGAGTTTTTAGAAGTGAAGATGTTGCCCATAGCAACCAATCAGATTCTACTTACATTTTAACTAGCACCTTCTAGAAGATAATAGCCAGAATGTGATTGGTTGCTATGGGCAACATCTCCACTTCTAAAAACTCTCACTTTAATAAATTTACCCCAATGTGTGGACAAGAATGTGTAACATTTATTGCCAACCTTTTTGATATGGATTTGCTCCAATTTTTTATGAATTTAAAGCTGCACACCCTGAGGTACGGTGAAAAAGCACCCAACCCAGGACAACATTCATTGTAGCGCCCTCCCTCAGGTTCTCCTCTCTTTACCAATATTTTTCCGGGGCTCTGTGTTCTGTCTCAAACCTGGAGTTGTGTGAGATGGAGGAGGAGTGTTAATGAGCAGGAGGGCCAATCAGGAAGTTGCAACATCTAAGTGGCCCTAAGGCATGCACATATACTCCACAGCCATTATAACGTTGTAAATGTTCTTCCATTTAGATGGTAGTACAACTTACATACAGTGGAGGAAGCCATTTGCGGGATTGACAAGTGTCAATTAAAATTCTTTCCAACCAACTCACTAGAGCAGTGATTCCCAACCTCGGTCCTCAAGGCACACTAACAGTCCTGGTTTTAGTGATATCCATGATTGTGCACAGATGGTTTAATCAAAATAACTACACTACAAAACTACAAAAGGCACTACAAGTCACCTGTGCTCAAGTATGTCTATCCCTAAAACCTGGACTGTTAGTGTGCCTTGAGGACCGTGGTTGAGAACCCCTGCATTAGAGGCATAATAATATCACTAAAGGGACAAGGTACAAAGTGTGCGATGCCTCAGTGAAGTTACTACTTTCTGATGAATTGTGAAAATAAAGTGCCTCTTGCCTCAGTAATGTCCCTGTTTCTTGGCGAACTTAGAGCCATCTGTAGCTGATGTCCGCTTTCACTGACCAAGATACTGACCACACCCACCAATTTGGAGTTCTAGTGTACTACACAGAGGGGTATATATACTAAGGATCGATTTTAATCAATTTTAATTGATTGAAAATAGATGAAAATCGATCAACATCAATGTTGTGTTTCTGTGGCTCAATCACACATTTACTAGAGATGTGCGGGTTTGGTTTTATTCGGTTCTTATTGCCAAAGTTCGGATTAGTTCGGATTTCTCTTATATGCTATCCAAAACACGTGACACTTGGATAGCCAATATGATGCTGTTTTTAAGATCCAAACATATCAGAGTAAATCCAAACCGCACATCTCTAACATTTACTAACAGTCTATTTTTAATTTGTTTTTTTAAAACACAATATCGATGTTGATAGATTCTCATTGATTTTAAAGTGATTAAAATCGACCTTTAGTAAATATACCCCAAAGTCTCTAAAGACAGAGGCCTTTTGTTTCTTTGCTGATATCAGAAAATGCATAAAGTGGAAGTAAATTGCATAAATGGCAAAGTCATTTCTATAAGATGAGCGTCATATCTTGTGTTTAGACTTTTTATTTGGCTAGATTGGAAGTGTCATACAAGTGGGTGGTGTCTGCTTGAGTACAAAACAAATTAATGGACAAGAGAGATGAACAGAAAAGGTACATATCACAAAACAAACCTAAAAACCAGTAGACACTTGGGTGCTGACGCAGAGTTGAAAGCAAGTTCATTTTGTAGACACATCTTGTGTGTTTTCGCACTGTGCAGCTCCAGAGCCACATGTACGCAACTGAGGGTGATGAAGAGTCTCGCAAGCAGGTCGATGGTGGCCCAGTGCGCACGCGCGAGTCCCGGAGCGAGCGCAAAAAGCACTCGCTCCGTGGCACACTACAAAAGGGGCGGCTGTCGATGTGGCTGGGGTGTGGCTTCACAAATCGAGGCGTTCCCAAGCGAACGTCTGCCGTTTGTGGGCGGCCCCACTGACATCACCAGTGTCATGTCAGTGAGAGAGCTTCCGGCTCTATTAGAGCCAGAAGCTCTCTGGGGCTTGCGGCCACGAGACCCTACCACAAGGGTCTCGTCGCAAGCCCGATGGTCGCGATGGTCTTGCCCATCGCACCATCATCCTGGCCGTTCGCAATAGCTGTGGGTGGTCACCCACAGCTATGCGAGCGGCCTAAAAAAAACAGCGCCCGCCCTGATTCAGAGCGAGCGCTCGCTTTTTTGCGAGCGCCTCTGAATCAGACCCTCAGTCTAATCTCCACTTGGGACTAATGGTGTGTAACTTGTAATGGTACGTACCCATTTAGTCAACGTTCAGTGAGGGTGTGTTGTGGGAATTGCGGTCTCAGCAGGGTTGTGTATACTTATAGATACATATAGATGTGTATAACTGTGTATGAGTGGATTTATGCATTTTTTATTTTATTTCATTATTTGCATTCAATTCTGCACCAGCCGCTTGGTGAAGATTGCTTGGGCATTCCAATAAAATGTTATTTATAGTGAAAAAAGGTTCATTTATTATTACCAGAAAAAGTGTTTTCATGGAACAAATATTGCTATGCAGCAATCAATACCATGCATAAATGAACAAATTTAATTTTTTTACAATTTTTTTTAATACTCTGAAATGTTTTCTATGCTGTTGTCATGTTTTTATGCAATCTTCATTGAACAGCAAGGCGGCGATGTACTGGGAGAGTCTTGTAACTTAACCCAAACCAAAGGACAATGGTTTACAAACTTAAAAAACAAACACTAGTGGATGGAATTTAAAAAAAAAAAAATTGTTAAAAATCTCCCCATAAAGCGAAGAAATTATAGATCAGTCAATCTGCAAATCCTCCACTGCTGTAAATTGTTCCTTACTGTCCAACTTTCCAAAGTTTGTTCTTAGTACTTTTTTTAATCGCTGTTTAGCATGTAAAAATAGTGCATAGTTTGATGTTAATTTTGACTCGGCATTCAGCATTTTTTCTTCTTTTGATATTTGGGGGTAAAGCCAGGCATACATTATGCAATTATCGCCCCAGTCTGCAGATTATGGGCAGATCAGGACAATAATTGCACAGTGTGTGTCTGAACCTATCGGGCATGAAAAATCTACCGACATGCTTGACTAATCCGATCATTTGTTGGCCGCATCTAGCAGTGTATACATTGCCGTTTCTTCACAAGGGAGGAACAGTAAATGTTTCCTCCCCAGGGTGGAACACAGATATTGTGGCCATATACACTTTGACATATCTCACAGTGTACGGCCACGATATCTGATGGGCTTCGGGCTGTTAAAATGTCTACATATCTGACAATGTATGCCCAGCATAAGTAATGTGGGATAGGTTGAGTCTCCCATATCTAAAATGCTTGGGATCAGGGGTATTTTGGATTTCGGAATATTACGTATTTTGGAATAATTGCATACCATATTGAAATGTCTTAGGTATAGGGCCCAAATCTAAACACAGAATACATTTATGATTTATATACAACTTATACACACAGCCTGAAGGTAATTTTATACAATATTTTCAATAATTTTGTGCCTCAAACAGTTTGTGTACATACATGAAATTAATTTATGTGTCATATACACCTTATACACACAGCCTATAGGTAATTTTATACTCTAGTCTTAATAATTTTGTGCCTTAAACAAAGTTTGTATGCATTGAACCATCAAAAATTTGTTATTACTATCTCAGTCATGCTAAAAATATTCCGTATTTCGGAATATTCTGTATTTCGGAATATTTGGATATGGGAGACTCAACCTGTATCACATTCAGGTGATATCAGTAAATAATAGTTATATTTAATAACACACTCACCAACTTTTAAATTGTTCTGCCCGGGTGATCCACATGGGGAGGTGGTACGTAGAAATTAAGGAGGACGTAGTGCAGAGATTTGCATCGTTGCTGTCCCACCTCTCACAATGGAATGCCGTGAGCCACCTTATCAAGCCTCCAGACCACCAACTTCACCGGGGAAGTAGTCAGTATCTGGAAGGCTACTCTACTCTTGGGAGTCCGGTAGAGTTCCCATAAATTCATGAGTCACACGGACATTTCAGAAAAGTTGGCAAGTATATTCAGCATGGGGTTGGTTCTAGAATATAAAACTGGTCTTCCAGTCATTGTTCTGTTTCTGCCCTATTAATAACATTGGAACTGAGGGTCTGATTCAGATGTGGATGCAGTGCCCATATTTACGCAGATTGAACGATTGTCAGCCATTGTGCATGCAGGTAAGCCGCACTGTGCACGCGCAGCAATTGAATTGTGAATATGCTTGCACAGAGGATTCACTAGCATGAGTGACTGGTAGTAAGCGTTTGGGGGAGGTAACAGAGGGATGGTTAGAAAAACGCAGGCATGTCAGACCGTTTAGACACTGTTGTCAAGGCGTGCATAAATTAGCCATTGCGATTTTGCTCGCAGCAGGAGAGCCCTCTGAGTGTCTGGAGACCCTCTGTGTCTGCGACAGCTTAGACTTACTCAGAAGGCTGATGGCCGCCTGAACTGCGTTCAGTGTTTCAGGATTTGTGCGTGAGCAGCGGATGTGAGACGCTTTCAGTGGGAGTATCTAAGCACTGGTCGGTGAGTGGCTCATTAGCACATTTTCGCAATTGCGATCCTTGAGAGAAGGCAGCTGCGATAGCATTTGCGTCTACATCTAAATCAGGCCCTGAGTTTTTACTGGCCTGGCAATATAATACTGGCCAGGTGGTGATCCTAATTCTACAGTGTTTCCATTCAAATATTGTGTTCCCTTAGCCATGGACATCACTATAGAAGTGCATTTAATTTTTAGCTTTGATATAAATAAGTCACGTAATTTTATGTAGTTCCCTGTGAATAAATCCTCCTATTTATGTAAGTGTTCCTCGGACACATTCATTTCAAATAGTTACAGCATGAAAAGGACCTGAAAGCAAACCCATATTTCACAGCAACAAAAGACGCCGCTCCCTGCAAAGTTTTTGCCTGGCAATCACTGTCTCAGTTTTAAAGGGATTTGAAATGCTTGGATTGGCCGGAGCTGTGAAGCCGGAGCTGGCACAGAGGTCACTCGTGTGAGTTACGAGGAAAATTGAGTCGTATCACCAGTAGTCGTGTTCTTATGAGCATTAAAGTACATAATAATAGACAAACAAGAGCGGTTAAAGCAAGCAGGTAGGATTACTTTGTCCTTTTGTCAGAAGCAGAAAATGTCTTGGAGTCCGTTTTAAAGACTTCTCAACCCCCCAGATCCACCCTATAGTCACCTGCTGAGTCATTTTCTATGCTTAATCTCCAGACCTTAATAAGAAGTTATTTGCTAATTTGAAGGGTTTTTTTTTAATTTATGTTTTTCTGGTTTTAAATAAAACAGTAGATTTTAGAGGGGTAGGTAAACAAACATCACATGATGTGAGTAATTAAAAAAAAATCCTTTCATTTACCAAAAAAAAAAAAAAATTAAATCCTTTCATTTACCAAAAAAAAAAATTTAAATCCTTTCATTTACCAAAAAAAAAAATTAAATCCTTTCATTTACCAAAAAAAAAAATTAAATCCTTTCATTTACCTAAAAAAATAAATAAAAGAGAATAGATTGACCGTGCTATAGTGTAAGAGACTGCAGAATAATAATAAGAAAATGACTTCCTCAAACATCCCCACCAGAACTTCCCTTGTAAAACTTGTCACTTCACGTTGCCATCATCTCCTACCACAATAATGATTTCATGCTTATTGCTAATTGCAAGCACAGCTGATGCACAGTGGGGTGCTCTTGCACAGTCTCAGGCCTTTATACCAGCTTCAATCTGTTGTGTAGCACTTGTTCACATAGAAGAAAAAAAAATTACTAGCAAAGGCAGCAAGAGGCAGAGTCCCAGGTTTCTTGTAATCCCTCTGCCTCCCTGCTGACATCCCAGCCCTATGAGCATTCCTGGTTTTGTCCCCCTCTTTACAAAGCTGAAGGGACCTTAATCTACAAGTATATAAGCTTCTGAATAAAGAATACAACTGCTTCAGGTGCATTAAGACTCAGCGCTGCATCTGGTTTACACGATTCTGTTTGCAGCACCCCTGCGGTGAGCAGCCGCTTCCTGTAAAGTACGAGTGTGAACTGCAGGTTCATGGCAAAGAGCAAGGAGGTCATGTTTCGATTGAGACCTAACAAAACAAAATGGGGGGGATTGCAGATGTTATGGGGATATGTGTAATGACACCACCTCCTCGGGAGTAGAGGTTCTCAGCACGGTTAATACGAAAATGTGCCGCAGCCAGTGTGTTACTCGAAGATTTATTCATATCAATTTTTGCAATTTATATATTCAGAGACAAGTATGTTATGTGTGTTATGTATCATAGCACTGTTTGCCACCGCTGGAAATGAAAATCCGGTAAAGACCAAAAAAAATGTAAATTTTTTTTTAATCTTTTTTTTAAGTAGCTGTAATTACTTTAACCCCTATGTTACAGTAACTTGACTTTTAAAACAACTATCTTGGTTACTACATATTTCAGATACAAAAAAAAGACAGGAGGTCAGTTTCTAACTTTCAAGTGACACTTGTTCTTTTCCTGTTTCTAGACTGCAAGTGTCATGTGAAGTTGTAGAGTATGCATCCCGCTGGATTATTTATTATCTGTTGGCGATAACAAAGATTTTCTATCGCCATTTTCCACAACCCAGGCAGTTGAGTGGACTTGGGGTTCCAGTCCCAGTTTCTAAAAAAAAAAATGAAATAAAAATATATACAAAAATAAGTAGACTATATAAATAATAAAAAATATATTTTAGAGATTTAGCTTATGAAAAAAAAGCTTTATTTAAATAACATATAATGTTTTTCTGTAAGTGTCCTCTGCTATTGTCATTCTGACATGCAGGTGACATTGGTAGGATAGCAGCAGTACTGGTAGTGCCACTATCTTTGTTAAATAGTATTCCCCATGCCAAGTGTGCTACCCTTAACCAGAGAGACCCTGTGAAAGTTGTAGTTGATACCCCATGATATCTATCACTGGCCTGGGGATTTCAATCGTTAAGGAAACACCATATATACAATGAGATCACCCATTTTCTCCTGATGAATGGGTTATAATAGATAGGCCCTGTCAACTTACAATACACATTATAGAAAATGGGGTGACAAACTCCAGTTGATGTTGAGTTAAAATAACAGTTGTTGTAGATCAATTGGTTGTGTGGCCTGGTAAATAAAAAATGTGAGGTGTAGGGAATAGTCACTTATATAAACCACAGCCGTGGCTGGTGATAGCATATACCTTGTGTTGCTGCCTGGTCCGTTCCATGTACATTGTTGTTCTGGTCTCCTGTTTCTACCAACTTTAAATGGTTTTCACCCAGATTGCAAACTGCAACTTGAAATCAAAGATGAGGAGAGAAAATGCATGGCCAAGTTGGACCAGCAAACGACTGCTGAATTTAGAGATCCCATATTGTGATTATTTGAGGTGCTGTCTGACACTGAAGGGGTGTTGCTGAAGTGTGTTGAAACAAAGAAAAATTTATTGGAGGAGATTTTAAGAAATCAGTTTTCACTGTTTTTATTATTTACTTTAATTTAAGAAGATTTGACGGCTGTGGTTTATATAAGTGACTATTCCTTACACCTCTAGAGGAGGAGCGGTCATTTTTTCAAACTTTTTATTTATCTAGTACTGTGTGACGCGTGTAGGTCACAAAGATTTATTTAAGCTGCACCTCATTGAGTTTGGATCACGGGGAGAATACGTTTTTTTGCCGCTGGTTGTGCGGCCTACTGCAATGTACGTTTAAGACATAAATGGAAAACACTGCCACGGTTTTTGTACTTTGATTTAATGTGAGGACATCAATGTACAGAAATAGTCCTGTGCCCAAAACATGCAATATTTGGTCCATTTAACAGTCAGCATTCAGGAGACTTCACACCACGTTAACTGGTGGTCGATGTGAGAGAAAGGAAAGTGCATATTAATGAGGCAATAAGAGAATAAAATGTATATTTTCACTGTCTTACTACATCATTTGTTAATATGCACCACAGGCAATTCAGAAAGATCTAAATGAAGGGTTTAGAATTGATGCTTGTAGTAAAACACCTGCTCCAATCTGTCAGCGCAGACTGAGGAGGAAATGTCAGATTATATTATGGACCTGTTAAAAGTCACCAAACAGTAAGAAAAGTTAATGTGGTGACCCCTGAATCCCTGCCTCACACCTTACTGCCTCTGCCCTGCAGGAGAACTCGGTGATTTGATAGAAAGATCATTTCATCAGCTTAAGTGAACTGATCTCATGGAAGTAGAACAGACCATGTGTTGTATTTTTCAACAGCTCCAGTACTTTGAAGCAAGACACCCGGGGACAAAGTTTTTTTTTTTAACAGATGCTACTGATACCTTTCATTTGGTTTCAGGTTGCTATAAAGGAACCCTGTATTCTGTTCAACGGGAATATACAGGACTGTATGTGGTTTACAGCACTTTGCTTTTGCTCTCTCTTCCTGTAGCCTTTCCCAGAGCTTTTCCATCAATCTCACAATCTATTGGGTGGCGTGACCTAATGGCCTTCTGTGACATTATTAGGGGTTGGGTATGACATCATTAAGGGTGTGACCAGAACAGGAAATGGCCAAAAGCATATCAAGTAGCAGACAAAGTGGTTCTCAGAACAACCCCATAAATATGCTCATAGACTGCACAGAGAGAAAACATACAGCTTTTTTAACTGATCTATATCTCTGTGTTAAGCAGTGAAAAGTTTTGAGCCTTATGGCCTCAGCATGTATTCAATGTCATTTCGCAAGTAGTTTTGCTTTCTCTGTTAAAAATGCAAAAAGGGAGTATCCTAGGAAAAAACATATGATATTAAATTAGAATATGGATGCTTGTGAAATGAGCAAATTGATGACAGTGGTGAAAAAAAAAGACTTGATGCCAATAAAGAACCAAATTATTTAATAATACATCTCTCATGTTAGAGAAACCACAAAAAATGGCAACGCATTGAGAAACTCCTCTAAAGTAAGACAGAGGGTCTGTACAAGCTCCCATGTTAGTTTATAATCATCATTCATTGAGTATCATGTGGACTACTCTGGGACACTGTTTACCAAACTGTAGATGGTCAATAAGTGACCAGGTGACTGCCCGAGAATCCGTTTCAAGGAAACACAAATTATACTGAAAATGTTTTCCAAGCACTTTACTCTCTGGAAGCTCCAAAAATAGGTGTTTTGTACATAAATCATTGTTTAAATTTGAACCTTGGGCGGCCAGAGCCAGCTTTTGCCAGAAGAATGTAAACGTAACTGAATTCCTCACCCAAGGTTTAATACTGTACTTTCAGAAATTAATATCCAGGTCTTAGCACCTACCTGAGATTTAGTATCCGTCTCACTGATATAAAGGTTCCTTCTTGTGCCTTATCTCTTGATAAAAGTACATTTTACCTGTCTTTCTTTGCGGATGCCTATCACTATGTTCTGAAACCTCTAATACCTTTTTATTTTCAAAAATGATGCACCACTGAGGACTTAAGCTGGCCACACATCTACAGATTATCTGTCCAACCAGCCAACTTGTTGATTGGTTGGAATGAAAATCTGGTAAGGAATGAAAGCAAATGACAATCAGCAATTTGCTCCCAAACGCCGGAAAATGGACAAAAACTGTTGTTTGAACAAATTGTTTAGATCAAACATTTAACAAACTTGTCTAACGACCATTTTCATCTGTTTTCTGGCATTTAGGAGCAAATTGCTGATCATCAGATACTCCCATACCTTACCAGATTTTCATTCCAACCAATCAACTAGTTGGCTGGTTGGATGCAAGTTGGTCTAGTGTGTGGCCAGCTTTACAGTATATACAGATCTGTTTGGATAGTATATTTTTTTAGTTCTTTGTGATTTTTGGAGCAGTACTGTATGTAGTAATTGTGTTTTATGGTCATTTGTATTGAACAGGCTGCTGTCCGTATGTTTGTATATAGAAAGTCTTAAAAGGGATGACCACCATCAGAAGCATTTCTTAAGTATCCACCCTATTCCCCATGCTTCCACTTAGAATTCCAAAACCTTTCTTTTCAGTGTCTTCAAAACATAATGAGCCATAAAAAGATCTGTTTGATTTACTTATAGCCATACAACAAGTATTGGTTAGACCCATTCTTCGGGTTCAAGAACAATGTAATAAGCTTGTTTGTTCTTAAGTGTGTTGTCTGAATAACTATTTTAAAGTATAGTTGCTTGTAAGTCACCTATAATTCAGTGCCAGCAAAGCTCAGTAAGTGTATGAGATGCTGTAGTTAGGTTAGGTTAATTTTGTATTAAACTTCCATATTTTTTAATCCCATTTCAGCAAAGTGACGCAATTTTGTAATATCAATTCTGGCCATCCAATCTTATTTCTATATTTTATTTTTACTATTATTTTGGTACAGACTATTACTCTTTATATAATTATTGCTTTTAGAGACATCTATTTTAACATACGATCAGACAGTTTAGTACACAAGGGCACACATGTAATTCACCTGCATTGCTATAACCGATTTTTACAATGCATAGAAAATAATCTTTGTGCTTTTTTTGTATTTTTGTTTTAGAAAATATAGATTTTATTTGGACCATTTATTAGTTGTTTTTATTTTGTTTTTTTAATTGTTGAGGTTATGCGTGTTGATGAATTATAGATTATTCTGATGCTGCTAACTGGAATAGAAATATGAATCTCTAAACAGTATTTTAGAAGTGTATTGCTCCAGAGACATATAACTCTGCAGGGGTGGCAGTCTGCAGTGACACAGCTTCAAGCGTTTTTCACATGTAAGAAGCAAAATTAACCCTCTTAGAGGGAAACATTATTTCAACAGCTTGATCAAAGCTCATTTGTATGTGTATGTGTTCTGTTAATATTCTTGCAATTTAAAGCAAATTGATAACACATTGGATATGCAAACCCCAGATAGTTATTCCACTGCATATTACCTGGAATGGTGCTTTAGACTTTTTATTTTCTGTTGACGATTTCATACAGTTGATACATTATGTCAGTAGACAATTATATTGTAGCTTTTAGATTCTTTCAAAAGGTAAGTAGAAAGAATTTGTAATATGTGATGTTTTATTTGTAGTGATTTCAGTTGTTGCACATTGTATTAATTTTTTTAAAATTATACAATGTTGTTTATTTTATTTTTTTACTGAAATCATGTAAAGGAATAAATATTAATTTATTATGTTGAATAACAATTAAATATTAAATACACAATTTATTACTTTGAATATATTATGTTGAATAATAATTAAATGTTAAGTAAATGTCTTATTACTTTGGATAACATTATTGATTGATAACTAAAAATGCCCACCATTTTGACTAATATTGACCGCTTGTCACTATCCTTACTGTATGTCTGGAGAACTTTCATCTGTTTTTCAGCAATGGTATACAAGTTCAATGAATGTTGTTTGTACCTGGCTCACTGATCGTATGGACCTACAGCTTCACATTTATCAGTTGAAGACCCTCATTAGGATTGTCAAGGTAAATCACTTGCTTAACACCCATGAATTAAATATTGACTTACCTGATTTATTTAATTCTTAATTTTCCATTGCTGTTTGGCTATATTTTATTATCAGTTTTAGGATAAACAGAATATTATCTTAAAGCTATTATAATATATCTCCAGTGTGATCTATGTCACTGTCAGATAATGCTCTGTTTTTGTTTTCCCAGTAATTGCCTAATTCCAATAACTTCAGCTGATTTAAATAATTGATAGTATACAAAACAATACCATTAACATTAGATATTTCATTAAACTTAGGTTATTCCAATAATAGTAATAATAATGTTTCAGATGTATGTAGTATAAGAAATATATTTATTTATTGTAATTGTTTTTTTCTACTTACCTTTGTATGTTGTAGATGTTGCAGAGAACAAAAAATATTAATATGATTTTTATTATGAAAATATATTTCTAATATAACCTCGATGATAAACTTGATTATTCTGGGCAAAATAATTACATTTACTGGATTAGAAAACAATTTGTGCTAAAATAAAACAAAGTCCATTTAGGACATGTCTTTTAATAATGAAATATAATTAGTGTTTTTTACTTATTTATTGCATTTTTTAAGTATTGTTTAATTTATTTAATAGAGTTGGCGGAGCAGTTTCAACCAAGATAGAAAATGTTTCTGCATCTGTTAGTGATGCAAATATTTCTTCACAGTATATTTTAATGTATTCCATGATCATTAAACAAAATGCAAATTGATATTGTTCTCATAATTAACTGAAGTAGTTTATCCTACAATGGGTGTTTACACTGAACTATAAGAGATCACAAAGGTGAGATCACATACCCGGAAAGTATATTTTTATTCCTGTGTATGCGTGTCTTAGACTAATGATAATTATTTCAGTGTGAAATCACAGTGCCTTACCATGAAATAAGATTGTAGGAAAGCTTAGATCATTGTAATATCATTCACAGTTGTTACTTTCTGATGTATTTGATCCTACTCATATGTAGCTATTTACAGTTCCTAATACAAAAGCGTTTTTTCTTTCTTTACCAAACCCTTTCATAGCTTTATTTATATTGTGTGTCTGGCACATTTGTTAAAGGGCTGTGCTTAAATATATTTAGCAGTAACGTGAAGTTTATATACACATATACAATTATTTGCAACTTAATTTAAATGTGTACAAGATTTTATGTTTACACTTCCTTGAGTACGCAATTTGTAATATTAATTGAAAACACGTATTATGCAGGTGTCCTGACACATACGATTGGAACTGCTAATAAAGAATGCAAATTACATCAGTGCTATTTTATTTTTGCTGAGACGTCAGGCTTTAGTTATTAATAGCTTTTACCACCACAAATCTGTGCTGCACAATACTTGTGACGCACTATTACAAAACCTTTATATTTGCAACAAACGTTACATCTCTCAGTAGTTTAGGCAGGTAGACATTTTATTATAGTTTGGTATACAAATATTGGAAACCTAGATATACCTTTAGTATTAAAGCAATTTCAGCTAGTAATATTGGGCAATGTCCAATTCCCATTTGCGTCGTGCTTTTAATTTACTCGTATAATATATTGTTAAAGTTATATATGCATTAAAAGTTTTATTAAGTATATGAAGCAACAAGGTCAATAAGACATTCAGATACTAAAGTTTGCTACATGCTATAAACTTTGCAGATCTGATTGTAAGTGGGCGCATATAATGTGATTGGTATTGTGCGCATAATGTTGAGATGAGACCACATTTTTAAGCATATTCATTTTAGATTTCAATCATGGAGAATGATCATTGATATAGAGTCATAACCAATAGGATGTCAGCCAGTGGCGGCTCCAGAGGCGGGGCTGCAGCGCTGTCCAAATTTCAAATAGGGGAACCACACCAACTGCCATTTCAAACGCTGCCAAACATGGATGACTGGGACTCACTGGCAGTTGGTGTGGCTCCCCTATTTGAATTTTGGACTGTGCTGCAGCCCCGCCCCTGGAGCCGCCACTGTGTCAGACTAATCTGCTCAAAATGACCAAATAGACAACGAGATTGCAGCCTGTGTGACTAACTTTATTCTTAAGCAGGGTACAGATCTAGGCGACTTGTCCGCTGACCCAAGGATCTGCAGACAGTGCGGCCGACTGGTGAGACAATACACTCTTACCAATCTGCTGCTCGGTGTGTCTGCGCTGACATCAGAACTGGGCGGGCATTTAAATTTGCCTGCCCAATTGAGATGTAAGTCGTCCGTGGTCCCTGCAGCATGTGTACGGGCGCTCTGTGGGTTACGCGTACACACAGCGAGTTGTGCCGATGGGAAGCAGTCAGGAAGCCGACGGATGGAATCCCGACCGTCGGCTTCCCGACTGTCTAATCCCGGCAAGGGGTTAAATGACAGGCGTCGAAATCACGACGCCTGTCATTTTACCTACGCCGGGAGCCCGACACCCGGCTTACTAATCAAAGGTAAGCCGAGCGCTGGGCGCAGAAAAGCCACGAGGGGGGGGGGAGGGTTAGGTTTAGGGTTCCGGGTGGGGGAGAATTAGGGTTAGGCACCCCCCTGGGAGTTTAGGTTTAGGCTAGGGAAAGGGGGGGTTAGGGTTAGGCACCCCCTGGGGGGAGGTTAGGGTTAGGCACCCCCCCGGGGGACTTAGGTTCAGGCGGCGGGAAGGGGGCATTAGGTTTAGGCACTTGGAGGGGGGATTAGGGTTAGGCACTTGGGGGGGAGGTTAGGATTAGGCACCGCTAAGGGAGGGTTAGGGGGTGGAATAGGTTACCTGGGAACGATCGAGATTTTCACTGCTGCCGGGATGCCGCTGTCGGGATTTGAACCGCTGGCCGCCGTAAATGATACTGAATCCGTGTCATATACCTGCAAGATATATCGGCATCTGCACTGTTGCATGGCAGATGCAATATGTCTGTGAATTACGTCGTTCACAGATATATTGTTCGTACACACCCTCTGATGCACTATGCAATGTCGTTCATCAGCTGATTGACTTATCGCATAGTGTATACCTAGTATTAGATCACACCGTAGTGTTATATCGTTGAAGGTTAAAATAGCTCAGTTGTCAATCAAACAGTGCACTCTGATATGGGTATATATTACACAAAACAATAAATATGTGTCTTCCTAGCAGCTTCTATGTGTCTGTGGTGCTGGTATATGAACGGGAGTGATATGTGTGCTGCCACTAACACCTACATATATTGTGACAAGTTCCACAATTACACAGGCTCCAGATGAATAATTGATAATGTTGCCATTTCTTCACTGACAAATTAACGATTAATGCCCATTGGGTTTCCTTTTGCTTTGGCGGAAGGGAATTTTACAGCCTTCCCTATGCAGTACGCTGCTTCATACAGTAGTTTAGTACAAACAATATTTGGATAAAGGAACCACTAACAAATTAGATCTTGGTTCGCCAGTTAAGAGGCATTAATACTTAGCTGTTTAATTCTTTTTATAAGTGAGCAATTTCCTTTACGATCCACAATGTCACATGGGCCAAGAAAATTGCAGCGTTGTTAAATAATGATATAGTCAGTCAGTGTATCGTGCAATGAATAAAGAATGTTGCTCCTCTGCCACACCGCAGGAGGAATTACGCTGAGAAAAAGGCCGTAGCAGTGATGTGACTAGAAGAGCGCCCCCCATTGGCTTTCATTATATGCTGCCTGAGCCGATCTTCTCTTTAGATCTCTGTGGTTTCCTGGTTGGAACATCGCTGTGTTTTATATCATCTGTCTTCTAACATTGTTCTTGGAAATATGAAATATTTGACTGAACACATTTATTTACCTATATTTATTCATTTACCTGCTGAGTTTAATCTTCCTTACATTATATGCATTTGAGTTGAGAAAATGAATGGATAGATTTACTAAAATGTAGATTACTGAGTTGTGAGTAAGGCAAGCATGTGCGTGACAGGGAAACAAACATATGAACGAGGTAAGGGGACAATGTAAATACATCCTATTCAAATAGCCATTTAAAGGGTAATTATCACACACCTAAAACTTAATAGCTTATAACAGCACAGTACTTTTTCCATTTGGCATTTATCATGAATAGCCATAAACTCCTACTCTCTACATCAGCTTTTCTGACGTTACAATTCTGACTAGGCAGCTGCTGACGTCTGAGTTCTAGAACACTGGCAGCTGCTGACGTCTGAGTTCTAGAACACTGGCAGCTGCTGACGTCTGAGTTCTAGAACACCAGCAGCTGCCTACTCAGAATTCTACACACAGTTATGCTGCGAGTCTAATGGCTGGTACACACTAGATGATATGACGTCCGGCCGGATCGTACGACATGTCGGCAACATCGTCTAGTGTGTACACTCAATCTCACTGACGATGTATGCAGGTCCAGCGGGTGACATCATCAGAGAGGGCCATGCTGCCGGATGTAGCATGGCCCCCACCGTCACGATGTCGCTCCTGACATCGGCAAGTGTGTATGCACTTGCCAATGCCGGGACCCATCACACAACAGGTCGGCTGGGTACACATCGTTAAAAGTGTACCCAGCTTAAGGGGTCCATTCATCAACGGGGGGTCTCGCCACGGGAGATACTTATCACCAGAGCAATTCAGCATTGCTCCGGTGCGGGGACAGCTGCTCCGAAAAGCAGCTGTCTCCGCGATCAGTAACACTACTACATTAGTATCAGCATTACTTAGCTCCCCTGTGGCAGGCTTCTGTGCATTTGTGACCTGAGGATCACACATGAAGATGGCGGTTATTCTTTCAGGCAACTCCGAAAACTTTACGTTTTTGGAGTTTGCGGAATATCAAGTGGGCCTATCGGACCCCTGATGATGATTGGCCTGTTACCTAAAATTCCGCATTTGTGACACACCATTAAGTTATGATGAATGGACCCCTAAGAGTTTATCACAAAGTTTAAATTATATTATGGTTCCCTATGTTATATGCACTGGTAGATGCTTTGGGGCCTAGAGGTAAATGGGGCAGGACAGCCTGGGGTCCTTCGGGAGGATAAATGGGCACTGAAGGGCCCTCTCCAAAATGTTACTCTGTGGCCCAGTTACGCATTGTTCAGACCCTGTCATATAAAATAATAACACTCAAAAAATTCATGTCTTGACTCTACTATATCTATTTTTAATTTTGGGATCATTTCCTTTAAACAGTCACCATTTCATGGAATTTGGGCCCCTAATTATGGCCTTATAAAGGCAACTTAAGATGAGGACACCCATGTACATGTGCTGCCACCAGCTCCACATCACTGATGATTTCTTCACATATATTAGACCACTCGTATTATTACAATATAATGTAGTGAAGTGTTATATACATAATAGTGAATAGTGTCTTCACAGTGTCATTCATTTTGTGAAAATTAGCATTTTCCAAATACAATGTCATTAAATATAACCCCTACATCATTTTATAAATCCCATGGGAATCTTCTTGCATTCAGTAGGTCAAGTGGAAATTGTGAATAAGAAATCTGAACAGACCGCTGAAACCTGACATGGGGGGAATACAATTTAATACACTTTTTACACTGGCCAAATAACCCGGGTTATTGCCGTATCATTTGTCTCAGTGTAAAAGGGTCCGCGAAGAATTACTGGTGACCCGGCAATCCAACCCGGGTAGCGAGCAGGATTGTAGCCGGGTTACGGATCAGTGTAAACAGGTGACTACCTGGGGCCACCAAGTTATTTAGCGGGGTTAACTCCCACATGTTATTTCCCAGAGGTGGACTATTCCTCGCATCTTCAGGAGCTGAAAAAGGCACCATCAAGGGTTAAATGCACAAGGAAGCTCATTGATTCTCTTAATTTAAGCAGAATCGGTGGGTTTCCATGCATAAACCCCTGAATTACAATGTGGGGAAAAGAGTATTTAATTGAACCTCACGGCTAATTGAATTCCCCCTATATATAGACGTGACCAATGGAGGCTCCAGAAGTGCGGCTGCAGCGCAGTCCAAAATTCAAATAGGGGAGCCACACCACCTGTCAGTGCAGGGCCGGCTCTAGGGGTGTTCGACCAGTGCGGTCGCACAGGGGCGCCACCCGTAGAGTGTGGAACCCTTCCCCAGCATCCCGATTTCAGCGGGACAGTACTGTGCTGTTCCACCCGCGGGCCGAAGTGGCCCGCGAGTGGTCAAATCGGGAGTCTGGGGACCCCCACCGCCGCAGGTTTGTGGCGGTGCTGGACCCCCCAGAGAGTGAATGGATGCCGCGCGCATGCGCGGCAACCATTCACTGACAGGAGAGGGCTGGGGGAAGCCCAGCCAGTGACGGAGTGCTGGGCTTTACCCCCAGCCTGACGTTATTTGGAGGTGTGCCATGTGGGCACACCTCCAAATAACGTCACACAGGGGGCGTTAGGGCACTCTCTCAAGAGCCGGCACAGGGTGCTCAGAACCCTGGAGCCGGCCCTGTGTCAGTGAGTCCCGGCCATCTATGTTTGGCAGCTTTTGAAATGGCAGTTGGTGTGGTTCCCCTATTTAAATTTTGGACTGCGCTGGAGCCACCACTCGACGTGATGTAAACTGAAGGCTCAGTAGTCATTAGTCAACCAATCAGAAGCGACTAGATAGTGCTGCTGGTGTCATCATTATTATTTATGCCACGCCTACAGTGCCTGCAAAAGATAGACCTCATAAGAAGTGAATCTGGATTCAAGTTTCATTAGGTCTCAAGGCAGGGCTGTAAGGATAAGGTAGCAGGGGGGGCTCCCAATATTTACTGCACTAAACTTACACTCACACTAAGTATAACTTACTGTAAGTTGCATCCAGTAAAGAGAAGAGCAAAAGTCTTACCTGTAGTACAGTTTGCTTAATTTTAATCATACACCAGGAAACCTGTGGGGCTCCGGAGGCTGACAGATAATGAAGGGACTTGTAGTTCCACAACTTCTGGAGAGTCACACGTTGTCTAACTCTGCAAAAGACTATAGAGTAGGGGTGTGCACCGGCCACTTTTCGTGTTTTGTGTTTTGGTTTTGGATCTGGATCTTTCTT
Source organism: Taudactylus pleione (assembly GCA_031769625.1). NCBI lineage: Eukaryota > Metazoa > Chordata > Amphibia > Anura > Myobatrachidae > Taudactylus > Taudactylus pleione. Next base: position 9,698,379 of record JAUIMM010000134.1, read on the forward strand.
CGTGTTTTGGATCTGGATTGGTTTTGCCAAAACCACCCTTCCGTGTTTTGGGTTCTGGGTTTTGTGTTTTGGATCTGTATTTTTTTGAAAAAAAGCATAAAAACAGCTAAAATCACAGAATTTGTGGGTTTTTCTGCTCCTATGCTATTATTAACCTCAATAACCTTAATTTCCATTCATTTCCAGTCTATTCTGAACACCTCACAATAGTGTTTTTATGTCCAAAAGGTTGCACCGAGGTAGCTGGATGACTATACTAAGAGATACGAGTGGGCGGCACAAACACGTGGTCCATCTAGGAGTGACACTGCAGTGGCAGACAGGATGGCAGTTTGAAAAACTAGGCCCCAAACTATACATAATGCAAAGAAAAAAAAGAGGTGCAAGATGGAATTGTCCTTGGGCCCTCCCACCCACCCTTATGTTGTATAAACAGGACATGCACACTTTAACAAACCAAACATTTCAGCGCCAGGGTCTGCCACACGACTGTGGCTGAAATGATTGGTTCGTTTGGGCCCCCACAAAACAAGCTGGCAATTAATCTGTCCCTGCACAAACTGGCTCTACGGAGGCAAGATGTCGTCCTCATCCTCCTCATCCACCGATTCCTCACCCTCTTCAGTGTTGTGTACATCCTCATCCTCACAGAGTATTAATTCGTCCCCGCTGGAATCCACAACCACAGGTCCCTCTGTACGTTCTGGAGGCTGGTCTCCCTGGAAGAGCTGATAATTCATTTTATAAACATCATCTTCTCCACATTTTATGGAAGCAACCTCCTACGCCTTTCGCTGACAAGGTTCCCGGCTGCACTAAATACTCTTTCGGAGTACACACTGGAGGGGGGGCAACTCAGGTAAAATAGAGCCAGTTTGTACAGGGACCTCCAAATTGCTTCTTTTTCCTGCCAGTACAGGTACGGACTGTCTGACATGCCTACTTGGATGCTGTCACCGATGTAATCCTTTAACAGACAGACGCACGCTTGTCGCTGCTGCTTTGAGGATGCAAGTGCGGCTACAGCCCACACAATTCACAAAGACAGAAAAAAAAAGAAGAATATTTTTATTGTTTGTGGAGCGCACTTTGAGGGTTACACCACCCTTTAACAGACAGACGCACGCTTGTCGCTGCTGCTTTGAGGATGCAAGTGCGGCTACAGCCCACACAATTCACAAAGACAGAAAAAAGAAGAAGAATATTTTTATTGTTTGTGTAGCACACTTTGAGGGTGTCACCACCCTTTAACAGACAGACGCACGCTTGTCGCTGCTGCTTTGAGGATGCAAGTGCGGCTACAGCCCACACAAGTCACAAACACATTAAAAAAATAGTTTTTTATTTTTTGGAGCACTTTGAGGGTTACACCACCCTTTAACAGACAGACGCACGCTTGTCGCTGCTGCTTTGAGGATGCAAGTGCGGCTACAGCCCACACAATTCACAAAGACAGAAAAATAAAGAAGAATATTTTTATTGTTTGTGTAGCACACTTTGAGGGTGTCACCACCCTTTAACAGACAGACGCACGCTTGTCGCTGCTGCTTTGAGGATGCAGGTGCGGCTACAGCCCACACATTTCACAAAGACAGAAAAAAAAGAACAATATTTTTATTGTTTGTGTAGCACACTTTGAGGGTGTCACCACCCTTTAACAGACAGACGCACGCTTGTCGCTGCTTCTTTAAGGATGCAGGTGCGGCTACAGCCCACACATTTCACAAAGACAGAAAAAAGAAGAAGAATATTTTTATTGTTTGTGTAGCACACTTTGAGGGTGTCACCACCCTTTAACAGACAGACACACGCTTGTCGCTGCTGCTTTGAGGATGCAGGTGGAATCTAGACGGGATTTGGAACCGGGGACACACTACCTCCATCAATTGTCTAAATCCCACTGCACTAATGGCGAATACCGGACGCACATCTAACACCAACATAGCAGTCAAGGCCTCAGTTATACGTTTTGCTTCAGGATGACTGCTGTCGTACTTCATCCTCATCGCTAGGGACTGTTGGAGGGTCAATTGTTTAGTAAAAGTAGTGATGTTCCTACTTCCTCTCTGGGATGATGAACAACTCCCAGCAGCAGCAACAGCACTAGGAGGAAGTGGTTCTTGATCTTTCCCTATTTTATTTTTATCGGAGAAAGTTTGGTCCTCCATTTATGTTATATTGATATATACATGTGGCTAAAGCGCACACAAACACAGAAAATATTTTTTTATTTTTGCTGGAGAGTAGTGCACTTTGTGGGTTACACCACCCTTTAAGAAATGAGCCAGCCGGCTCTTTACTTATGGGACACAGGCGCACGCTTGGCGCTGCTCTTTTGTTGATGCACGTGCAGCCACAGTGCACACAAGTCACAAACACAGAAAATAATTTTTTTTTTGGTTTGGACTGGAGTGTACTTTGGGGGTTACAGCACCCTTTAACGGTCAAGCCAGCCGGCCCTTTACTTATGACACAGGCGCACGCTTGGCACTACTTTGTTGATGCACGTGCGGCTACTGCGCACACAATTCACAAACACAGAAAATATTTTTTTTTTGGTTTGGACTGGAGTGTACTTTGGGGGTTACAGCACCCTTTAACGGTCAAGCCAGCTGGCCCTTTACTTATGACACAGGCGCACGCTTGGCACTACTTTGTTGATGCACGTGCGGCTACTGCGCACACAATTCACAAACACAGAAAATATATATTTTTTTGGTTTGGACTGGAGTGTACTTTGGGGGTTACAGCACCCTTTAACGGTCAAGCCAGCCGGCCCTTTACTTATGACACAGGCGCACGCTAGGCACTACTTTGTTGATGCACGTGCGGCTACTGCGCACACAATTCACAAACACAGAAAATATATATTTTTTTGGTTTGGACTGGAGTGTACTTTGGGGGTTACAGCACCCTTTAACGGTCAAGCCAGCCGGCCCTTTACTTATGACACAGGCGCACGCTTGGCACTACTTTGTTGATGCACGTGCGGCTACTGCGCACACAATTCACAAACACAGAAAATAAAATTTTTTTTGGTTTGGACTGGAGTGTACTTTGGGGGTTACAGCACCCTTTAACGGTCAAGCCAGCCGGCCCTTTACTTATGACACAGGCGCACGCTTGGCACTACTTTGTTGATGCACGTGCGGCTACTGCGCACACAATTCACAAACACAGAAAATATATTATTTTTTTAGCACTTGGGGGGAGCACCCCTGATGGACAGGGCACCCCCTGGACAACACTACAGCACCCCTTTAGGACTGGGACACTGCACAGGACTTTGGAGTGGACACAGCCCCTATGGAGAACTGACTGCACAACACAGTCCAGCCAGCCCCTATGGACTTTGAAGTAGTGGACACAGCCCCTATAAACAACAGCAGCACAGCACAACACAGCCAGCCCCTGTGGACTTTGAAGTAGTGGACAACAGCAGCACTACACTACACTACACAGCCCAGCCAGCCCTAACTCCCACCCTCCCTCTTCACTGTCCACAGCCGAGTGAGAAAATGGCGCCGACGCGGGTACCTTATATAGGATCCAAAACCCGCGAGACTCAGAAGGTGGGATGATGACGTTTTGCCTCGATTTCAGATCCGAGCCAGGCGGGAAAAGTCGAGCCTGACTCGGATCGGACTCGGATCGGGGGGGCTCGGGGGGGTTCGGATTTCAGAAATCCGAACCCGCTCACCCCTACTATAGAGATATAAAGTCAAGCTGACATTTTTAGCACTAGGCATGGAGGTTATATAACTTCTATATTTTACATTGGTAGACACTATTACGTTTATTGTAATGGAGTCGTGTAGCAGCTGATGCTTCCTGCCTTGAATAATCTGTCATCTACTAAGAACAGAACACTGGAGCATATGTATAAATTTACATATATAAAAAAAATACTTACAGGTTGTGCAACAACTTTTAAGGGTAAAAATATACAATGTTCATAAGCGTATTATTTTTGTTCTTTGTATTTCAGCAGATGTTTAGTACAGGACAGACACTTAATAAACCATAATTATTTGCATATTTGCAGTTTTTTAAATAACAGCCCCCCCACATCCCCCAATGCACAACCTAAAAAACATACACACATAAATAAGGGAAACCAGATTGTCCTATAGGATCTCTTCTGCTGTCAAATTCTGTTTCATGCCGACTATACAAAACCACTATAATAATGTTCGCCCTCCTTTTAAATATAACAATATTAAAAGTCACTTCAGTGTCCTGTGATGTGTATTGGGGCATACTGTTTTGTTCTTCTACTTAAAATTTCACATTTCACATATCAGCCATATAGCCTTCAAAACAAGCGTCCCCTTAGACCAAAATAATGATGCAATACAGTGACATCATTTCTTAATCTCTACTAAATAAAAACACATCACATAAGACTGTACCCTTTTTATTAAGCATAAAAAAACATATAGATGATCATTATAATGTTGTTAATAATGATTAACGTAAATGCGGCACACTTCGGAGCGGACTCCTGACATAAAATTCCCAGCTCGTCAAAGTGGATGGGCGCTGCCAGTGTCAGACTGGGGTATGAAGGGCACTCTGGGGGAATGCAGTGGTAGGGGCCCATGCTAAATGGGTGTGACCAGCCACCACAGAGGCTTGGCTAACCATTAGAGAGTGCATAGTGTGGGCCCCTTTATATATATATTAGGGGTGAGCGGGTTCGGATTTCTGAAATCCGAACCCCCCGAGCCCCCCCGATCCGAGGCAGATCCGAGTCAGGCTCGACTTTTCCCGCCTGACTCGGATCTGAAATCGAGGCAAAACGTCATCATCCCGCCTTCCGAGTCTCGCGGGTTTTGGAACCTATATAAGGTACCCGCGTCGGCGCCATTTTCTCACTCGGCTGTGAAGAGGGAGGGTGGGAGTTAGGGCTGGCTGGGCTGTGTAGTGTAGTGTAGTGCAGAGTAGTGTTGTGCTGCGCTGTGCTGCTGTTGTCCACTACTTCAAAGTCCATAGGGGCTGGCTGTGTTGTGCTGTGCTGCTGTTGTTAATAGGGGCTGTGTCCACTACTTCAAAGTCCATAGGGGCTGGCTGGACTGTGTTGTGCAGTCAGTTCTCCATAGGGGCTGTGTCCACTCCAAAGTCCTGTGCAGTGTCCCAGTCCTAAAGGGGTGCTGTAGTGTTGTCCAGGGGGTGCTCTGTCCATCAGGGGTGCTCCCCCCAAGTGCTAAAAAAATAATATTTTTTGTGTGTTTGTGAATTGTGTGCGCAGTAGCCGCACGTGCATCAACAAAGTAGTGCCAAGCGTGCGCCTGTGTCATAAGTTAAAGGCCGGCTGGCTTGACCGTTAAAGGGTGCTGTAACCCCCAAAGTACACTCCAGTCCAAACCAAAAAAAAAATAATTTTCTGTGTTTGTGAATTGTGTGCGCAGTAGTCGCACGTGCATCAACAAAGTAGTGCCAAGCGTGCGCCTGTGTCATAAGTTAAAGGCCGGCTGGCTTGACCGTTAAAGGGTGCTGTAACCCCCAAAGTACACTCCAGTCCAAACCCAAAAAAAATTATTTTCTGTGTTTGTGAATTGTGTGCGCAGTAGCTGCACGTGCATCAACAAAGTAGTGCCAAGCGTGCGCCTGTGTCATAAGTAAAGGGCCGGCTGGCTTGACTGTTAAAGGGTGGTGTAACCCCCAAAGTACACTCCAGTCCAAACCAAAAAAAAAATCATTTTCTGTGTTTGTGAATTGTGTGCGCAGTAGCCGCACGTGCATCAACAAAGTAGTGCCATGCGTGCGCCTGTGTCATAAGTAAAGGGCCGGCTGGCTTGACCGTTAAAGGGTGCTGTAACCCCCAAAGTACACTCCAGTCCAAACCAAAAAAATATATATTTTCTGTGTTTGTGAATTGTGTGCGCAGTAGCCGCACGTGCATCAACAAAGTAGTGCCAAGCGTGCGCCTGTGTCATAAGTAAAGGGCCGGCTGGCTTGACCGTTAAAGGGTGCTGTAACCCCCAAAGTACACTCCAGTCCAAACCAAAAAAAAAATTATTTTCTGTGTTTGTGAATTGTGTGCACTGTGGCTGCACGTGCATCAACAAAGGAGCAGCGCCAAGCGTGCGCCTGTGTCCCATAAGTAAAGAGCCGGCTGGCTCATTTCTTAAAGGGTGGTGTAACCCACAAAGTGCACTACTCTCCAGCAAAAATAAAAAAATATTTTCTGTGTTTGTGTGTGCTTTAGCCGCACGTATATATCAATATAACATAAATGGAGGACCAAACTTTCTCCGATAAAAATAAAATAGGGAAAGATCAAGAACCACTTCCTCCTAGTGCTGTTGCTGCTGCTGGGAGTTGTTCATCATCCCAGAGAGGAAGTAGGACCATCACTACTTTTACTAAACATTTGACCCTCCAACAGTCCCTAGCGATGAGGATGAAGTACGACAGCAGTCATCCTGAAGCAAAACGTATAACTGAGGCATTGACTGCTATGTTGGTGTTAGACGTGCGTCCGGTATCCGCCATTAGTGCAGTGGGATTTAGACAATTGATGGAGGTAGTGTGTCCACGGTTCCAAATCCCGTCTAGATTCCACCTGCATCCTCAAAGCAGCAGCGACAAGCGTGCGTCTGTCTGTTAAAGGGTGGTGACACCCTCAAAGTGCGCTCCACAAACAATAAAAATATTCTTCTTTTTTTTTCTCTGTCTTTGTGAATTGTGTGGGCTGTAGCTGCACTTGCATCCTCAAAGCAGCAGCGACAAGCGTGCGTCTGTCTGTTAAAGGGTGGTGACACCCTCAAAGTGTGCTACACAAACAATAAAAATATTGTTCTTTTTTTTTCTGTCTTTGTGAAATGTGTGGGCTGTAGCGCACCTGCATCCTTAAAGCAGCAGCGACAAGCGTGCGTCTGTCTGTTAAAGGGTGGTGACACCCTCAAAGTGTGCTACACAAACAATAAAAATATTGTTCTTTTTTTTTCTGTCTTTGTGAAATGTGTTGGCTGTAGTCGCACCTGCATCCTTAAAGCAGCAGCAACAAGCGTGCCTCTGTCTGTTAAAGGGTGGTGACACCCTCAAAGTGTGCTACACAAACAATAAAAATATTGTTCTTTTTTTTTCTGTCTTTGTGAAATGTGTGGGCTGTAGCCGCACCTGCATCCTTAAAGCAGCAGCGACAAGCGTGCGTCTGTCTGTTAAAGGGTGGTGACACCCTCAAAGTGTGCTACACAAACAATAAAAATATTGTTCTTTTTTTTTCTGTCTTTGTGAAATGTGTGGGCTGTAGCCGCACCTGCATCCTTAAAGCAGCAGCGACAAGCGAGCGTCTGTCTGTTAAAGGGTGGTGACACCCTCAAAGTGTGCTACACAAACAATAAAAATATTGTTCGTTTTTTTTCTGTCTTTGTGAATTGTGTGGGCTGTAGCCGCACTTGCATCCTCAAAGCAGCAGCGACAAGCGTGCGTCTGTCTGTTAAAGGGTGGTGACACCCTCAAAGTGTGCTACACAAACAATAAAAATATTGTTCTTTTTTTTTCTGTCTTTGTGAAATGTGTGGGCTGTAGCCGCACCTGCATCCTTAAAGCAGCAGCGACAAGCGTGCGTCTGTCTGTTAAAGGGTGGTGACACCCTCAAAGTGTGCTACACAAACAATAAAAATATTGTTCTTTTTTTTCTGTCTTTGTGAATTGTGTGGGCTGTAGCCGCACTTGCATCCTCAAAGCAGCAGCGACAAGCGTGCGTCTGTCTGTTAAAGGGTGGTGACACCCTCAAAGTGTGCTACACAAACAATAAAAATATTGTTCTTTTTTTTCTGTCTTTGTGACTTGTGTGGGCTGTAGCCGCACTTGCATCCTGAAAGCAGCAGCGACAAGCGTGCGTCTGTCTGTTAAAGGGTGGTGACACCCTCAAAGTGTGCTACACAAACAATAAAAATATTGTTTTTTTTTTCTGTCTTTGTGAATTGTGTGGGCTGTAGCCGCACTTGCATCCTCAAAGCAGCAGCGACAAGCGTGCGTCTGTCTGTTAAAGGGTGGTGTAACTCTCAAAGTGCTCCAAAAAATAAAAAACTATTTTTTTAATGTGTTTGTGACTTGTGTGCAAAGTAGCCGCACTTGCATCCTCAAAGCAGCAGCGACAAGCGTGCGTCTGTCTGTTAAAGGGTGGTGACACCCTCAAAGTGTGCTACACAAACAATAAAAATATTCTTCTTCTTTTTTCTGTCTTTGTGAATTGTGTGGGCTGTAGCCGCACTTGCATCCTCAAAGCAGCTGCGACAAGCGTGCGTCTGTCTGTTAAAGGATTACATCGATGACAGCATCCAAGTAGGCATGTCAGACAGTCCGTACCTGTACTGGCAGGAAAAGAAGCAATTTGGAGGTCCCTGTACAAACTGGCTCTATTTTACCTGAGTTGCCCCCCCTCCAGTGTGTACTCCGAAAGAGTGTTTAGTGCAGCCGGGAACCTTGTCAGCGAAAGGCGTAGGAGGTTGCTTCCACAAAATGTGGAGAAGATGATGTTCATAAAATGAATTATCAACTCTTCCAGGGAGACCAGCCTCCAGAACGTACAGAGGGACCTGTGGTTGTGGATTCCAGCGGGGACGAATTAATACTCTGTGAGGATGAGGATGTACACAACACTGAAGAGGGTGAGGAATCGGTGGATGAGGAGGATGAGGACGACATCTTGCCTCCGTAGAGCCAGTTTGTGCAGGGACAGATTAATTGCCAGCTTGTTTTGTGGGGGCCCAAACGAACCAATCATTTCAGCCACAGTCGTGTGGCATACCCTGGCGCTGAAATGTTTGGTTTGTTAAAGTGTGCATGTCCTGTTTATACAACATAAGGGTGGGTGGGAGGGCCCAAGGACAATTCCATCTTGCACCTCTTTTTTTTCTTTGCATTATGTATAGCTTGGGGCCTAGTTTTTCAAACTGCCATCCTGTCTGCCACTGCAGTGCCACTCCTAGATGGACCACGTGTTTGTGCCGCCCACTTGTATCTCTTAGCATAGTCATCCAGCTACCTCGATGCAACCTTTTGGACATAAAAACACTATTGTGAGGTGTTCAGAATAGACTGGAAATGAGTGGAAATTAAGGTTATTGAGGTTAATAATAGCATAGGAGCAGAAAAACCAACAAATTCTGTGATTTTAGCTGTTTTTATGCTTTTTTTCAAAAAAATACAGATCCAAAACACAAAACCCAGAACCCAAAACACGGAAGGGTGGTTTTGGCAAAACCAATCCAGATCCAAAACACGAAGAAAGATCCAGATCCAAAACCAAAACACAAAACACGAAAAGTGGCCGGTGCACACCCCTAATATATATATATATATATATATATATATATAAACAGTAAATACTGATTTGTATTATCATAATCCTGGGAATGTAGTATAATGTAACATATGCACAGGCTGGAACCTGACACCTAGAGAAGGGGATGGGGCCCAACTGGGATTTTCCCTGTACCCCTGTGAGCCAGTCCGACCCCCTGGGCCCCGGTATGCTGCTGTTCTCCTCAAGCAGGGTGCTGAAATCAAGCACTGTACGGTTTGACATGTTAGGGCTGATTCAGAGGTCAGCGACTATCTACAAATACCACAACAAATCTCTTCCCTGGTGTACATCCATGCATCTGAATGTACAAGGGCAGAGATGTCCCATATCAGTGGCCGTGCCATCGGTTGCACCATCAAAACTTGCGCCAGCCCTATGGCAGGTGCAGGTTTCTTTGTTCGAGTATGGCCCAGGAAAGGCTACTACATTTTCAATAGACTTCTCCGTGCGTGCGTCTGAACTCGCAACTGCGACTCAGTACGGACACAAACGGGAAACACATGCACGGTGGGACTTAGCCTCAGACGCAGTAACAATAAAAAAAAATCACTGAACTGCGTCTGATATCGGCGGTGCGTCCACCTCTAAATCAGCCCCTTTGACTCCTCATTCAATGTAACTTTCACTGACTTCTACAACTACATTGCAATATTAGCCAGGAAACTAGGTAGCACTGGGACATACCTGTCTGTATTGATGGCCATCGTTGGCACAAAACTCATCGATGGTTTACACCCCTCAATGGCCACCACTGCAGGGCACACAGGTGGGCCGCAGGCCAATCAAAAATGGGGGCTAAGCTTAACTTCTGCCGGGTCAGGCTAAGCTCCGTCCCGCCAAGGGGAAAAAAAAAAACATCGGCTCTCACTCGTCCATCAATGGCAGAGAGCCATTGGCTCTCTGCCATTGATGGCCAAACCATCAAAAATTAACCATCGATGATTGCTAACTATCGATGGTCAATGGCCATCCCTAGTCTGGAAAGGTCATCCCAGGATTGGGTGAGAGCATGAACGGATCATATCCTACCCTAGGATGACCTCTTTGACCAGGTTAACGCTGCTGATGCCACGTCTTGCTGCTGCATTGTGCATACAATTCACAATGTATATGTAAAAGTTAAAATGTGTTGACATAGGCCCTGATTCAGAGCCGGACGCTCTGACCAGAGCGCTCGCTCTGAATCAGGGCCCACCTCCATAAATATGGAGCGTCCTCCTGGACGCTCATATAGATGTGGGTCACCACCCACAGCCTATACGAGCGTGCAGGATGATGGTCGCGATGGTCTTGACCATCGCGACCATCGCCAGTGCGACCAGAAGCCTGCGGTTGAGTTTCTCAACCGCAAGGCCAGGAGTGATTTTGGCTCTATCAGAGCCAAAATCACTCCCACTAGTGATGTCAGTGGGGCTGGCTTCTGACGGTAGGTGTTCCCTTGGAAACGCCTCCGTCTGGCTGGCACGCCCCCACCAAAGGGGGCGTGCTGTCAATCAACATCGACAGCACGCCCCCTTTGATCAGACACAACGAGCGAAGGAAAGTCCTTCGCTCGTCGCGTCTCGCGCATGCGCACGACGGAGCTCCCTCCGTCGTGCGCATGCGCAGTGCACACCATCGACCCACTTGCGAGCGGGCAGCCGCTCGCGAGTGGGTCTGAATGAGGCCCATAATGTGAAACATTTCACATTCTATTCATATACTGTGCAGGTGAGTGTAAGCTGTTCTCTCTTATCTGCCTTTTTTGTTGTTGTTACCTAAAAGAGACTTACTATATTGTCCCTCAATAGGATTACTGCCCGGAAGTCAGCTGTTTGCTGGAAGACATATTCTTCTCATGATCACTTCAATGTGCATTTGTGATTATTAATAGTAGGGTTTCATTTACATCATATTCCATTAACACCGCAGCCCAGAGAGGTAGCATAGATAAGCACGTACCAGAGAAGTATCATAGGTACAAAGATGGGTGCATACCAAATATATATATATAAATATTATATATATATATATATATATATATATGTATATATATATATATATATATATGTCACCAATTCATGCATACTTTAATATCAATCCAGTATAATTTTCTGAATACACTGTTGATCTTAATCCTCATAACATCTTCGCTTGGAGCCACAAAACAAGCACCAACAGAAATAGCTTAAAAGCAACCGCTCAGTTGCAACCAATTTTATAGGGCAAAGCTCTTATTAAAATATACTCATATTAAAAAGAAGTTTAAAAAAAATATCTGCAGTCTCCACATCCAGCTGTAGATGTTCCAGACATAATTTTTCACTATTCACAAACGTCCACTGGAGTCTTGGTACCTTCCGTGTTATGGTGACCTAACCAAATATTCTAGCAGTTTCATGGCAGTTTAGTCATTAGGGGGCACTGTCTTGTTGAAGTCTACAATTACTTAGAGCCAATATAGCAATTCCCACTCCTGTTAATTTCTGCAAATATGAACATATATATTTTTTTTATTTTAGAATAATTTATTTTCATAGATTTCACTACAGATTAGAAAAAATACATACATGTGTGTGGATTGTATATATATATATATATATATATATCAAATTTATTTATTTTTTATTTCATTTATGCTTTAAATTTAGGCTTTATGCTTCCTAACTTAACAATTATTTGCAAAGCTACTGTATATTGTGAAATGATAAAGTATATCAGTTCTTTCAACTCCTCGCTTAATACAGCAGTTGATTAAGACCTTTTCATTTTGAAGGGTTAACATCACAGAATCGTCACCTCACTAATAAGTTATGCCTGTCGGGATTGTAAATGGGCTATAGTTGTGCAATGTGCAAAGCTGTAACAGTTCCACTGTGACAGTGAGATTGGTGTGAAGAATAGATTTTAAAGCGTCTCCATCACTATCAATGTATCAAATTAATTTTCACCTAATTTGCTCCCAGACCTTATCATTAGCTTCTAATTGTGTTGTACAGGGAGCCATGGAGTACACGAGTACATACTCAGTGAGTTATCTTCTGCATCGACTACTGAATAAACAACAGCGCTGTCTGTGTATTAGTCCCACATATAACAATGCTATAATTATATAAATATATATACATTTTTATTTTTTTTATTCAATATAGAAAACCTATCGAGACTTTCGATTGCAAGGAGTCCTGGACTCCACTTTAAACAGCAAGACCTATGATACAATTAGAAACCGATTAACAGTGGAAGAGGCGACGGCTTCCGTCAGCGAAGGAGGCGGACTTCAAGGGATTACTATGAAGGACAGCGATGAAGAGAATGAGGAGGACGATTAAATGTCTGGTCATAGAGGCTGAATGGGATGTAGCCCGGTACTCAGTGCATGTCTGTTAGTCACATTAGGGAATTTTCTGTCCGCTCCAAATGCCCATAACAATTTTGCCAATACGGTTATCATTCTAGCTGTGTGATTTAAATAAAAAGTATAAAAAAAAAATTGATGCACTACATTTGGTTCATGGGTTTCCGAACGTCAAATCTATAGGTTCATAAGCAATATAGAGCACCATTGTTTAATACTGTTAATTGAAATATATAGGAAACATGCTAGGTATGTCCCTGTTTTCAGCAAAAATATCCAATGCTTCATTCCTGTAATGTATATACGTTGATGGTAAATTGTTGTGCCTATGAGTGAATAGTAACGTCATTTCTGTTGCGTGGATGCCATCCGCTCGAATGAATGAAAAAAAATTAGAGGCTTTGTTTTCAAAGAAGAGTGAGGCTACACCCAACCAAGGTTTAACTATGCCCATCCATTCAAATCCAAAGTTTATTTCATCCCAAATTCTAAGTCATATACTTTACTTGAACATACTGTTACCTTGAGGTTACATATCGGACGGATTAGTATTCCGGAACCAGAACTAGATAAGAGACATACAAAACCAGAACAAGCTACTGTTTAAAAAAAAATAATAAAACAATTTTATGTTAATGTCTTCTCTTTAAATGTTACATTTTGTTTAGGTTTTAATAAAAGTGTATGTAAAAAAAAAAATAAACAGAAAAAAAAACAAAAAAGACAACTTTAATAACAGACTTAGACTATAAACTGTGTTTATAAGAAATATACAATACTTATTTCCGTAGATTGTAACCTTAATTTACATTATTTTGTGTTTCACAATTGTTTTTATATCTGCCATGTACATTGCATTTTGACCAGTATCTGCATGTAGCCGGGGTCCCTCAAGAAGCTTTTTATCTGTGTAATATAGTGGATCCATCTTGCTTTTGCCTTACAAAAGCCTACAGTTGTAAAAGTGTAAGGACTGTGGCTTCTCAATAAATAACTATTCAGATGTCCTAAGTGTGATTGTCATTGCTTAACTAATTATATCTTGCTGGGTTAACGACACAATACAATGAACAAACAAGTTCTGCGTACCAGGTTTCACTGAAGTCTAGGTGTGTTTTGCCTTCACTGACCGCTCCGCTTTCTCTAGTGGATCAGATGGGCCACGTGGCACAGGTGGGCAGAGACTGGCTGCCATGCTATTTTTTTCCCACTGGTGTGGATGTAGCTTCTAACAGTTTCCAGCACTAAGGGGTCTATGTACTAAAGCTTGATGAGAGATAAAATTGTGAGAGAAAAAGTATTAAACAATCAGCTCCTAACTGTCATTTTTCAAACACAGCTTGTAAAATGTAAGGTAGAAGCTGATTGGTTAGTGCTTTATCACTCACAATTTTCTCTCTCTCCAGTCTTTGATAAATACCCCCCTAAAGCTCTTGACAACTCCTGCACTCCTTGGAGAGATGGGAGCTGTCGGCTTTGCTTGATTGATTGATGCTGATGTGAATTCCCTGTCTCAATATAGAATCTCCAGGTACTAGGACAAGGCATGAGGGGAAAGGTAGTTCTTTGGAGGAAATAAGCCTACAGTGATTAATAATAAAAGCAGCAAAGAAAATGGTGTCTTATTCTCAGATTTGCAACAAAAAAAAATTTGCACCAAAACTTTCATATGTTGAGTATAGTCTCCTAAAAACAATGACATGGGCGAAGTTATGAATAAAAATTGGTATCGGGCACATTTTTGTCTACATACTTCATTAATAAGGGCTTACTGCTATTATAGATACAAATGCAGCATTTACTCCAGTGTACATACCTTAAAATCTTGGGATACAATAGACCACATTGCAATCCATTCAAACCAAAACTTCTTAAGATAGCGCTTGTTCCTGCACCCCCACTGCTTCCCTATGGGAAGGAGGGCCAGATGCGAAGAGGAATTCGTTTGGATCTATTCCCTCAGCCACCGATCGGCTCCTACCGCCTGAAGTCACACATGCATGGACCCAAGTTCACGCATGCGCAGTAGCACTGCTGAGAGTTTCACCGCTACTAAATAATTCATGGGGACAGCTAAACTTCGGATCAACTATATCCACACATGGAGCATTGTTGAATTGCTCCGGTGCTCACAGCGAATTAGATACTTAATTACTTAGATACAAACAATGAATACTACCCTGATTGCAGCTCAGTGTAAAATTGTCCCTGAAAAATAACCCAGGTCAAGTGACCCTGCAATCCAACCCAGGTAGCTACCAGGGTCGGACCCAGGATGGACCTGGGTAATGGTGCAGTGTAAACGGCACAACCCGGGTTATCCGGCCTGGGTCATGCCTAAAATGAGCTGATTGGTGGTTGTGGAGCAGTCACCTCCCACTTTTTATGACCTCACAAGTTTGGCAGGGCAGACCCAGGTTCACTGTGAACGGGGCTGACCTGAATAACCCAGATCGATGGTGCTGTGTAAACGGTGTCTGACCTGGGTTGGAACCATGTTTGAAAACCCAAGTCGGACCCGGGTATTTGGTGGAAAAGAGGTATGATTGTGCATCCACACTGGATGACTTTAATGAACGATGGATCGATCACCGTTACGTCATTCATTAACAATGCACTGCCCAGTATCGATATCGCTAGGTTTGATGTGCAGCGCACCAAAACTGGTGACCGTCACTAGCGACCGAGGGAGTGGCGCAATCGCTGGTACACACTGAGCATTGTAGGCGATATGTCGTTACAAAATGGCATATCGGCCCGACATCGCTCCACTGTGTACCCAGCTTTACGCCAGTGGCTAACTATCCTTACTCAAACTATAGTATTACATACCATTTCCCATATCTTGAGAGGAGAATAATGGGAATTTAGCACACACACAAAAAAAAACAATGTTGCTGAACCTCAATAATAATTTGGATTTTTGTAATTCTTCTAGGCAAATGTCTCTGGTATCATTAACACTCCTTAGGCATTACCTAGATAAATATTAATGAATAGTGTAATCATGATCTCTACTCTGTTACTTTCATAAATCCAGGATAACCCTGTAATGGAGAAGGCTAGAATAACATTTATTTGGCTGGCATTCAGCTTCATGTAAAATGGAGTTTTATTTTTTATATTTGTTTCAATATAGCCAAAGATGGGTGGGTGGGTGGTAGCGTGTTAGAGAGGAGTGATCTTTCAAAATAGTACAAGCACAAATGAGTTCTGACACTGTACACCTGTTGTGCTACACAAGTATATCACACAAAATAAACATCTGGTTCACATTAATCCGAGGAGTTTACTTAGACATTAAGGAACATGTCTGTAGAGCAGTGCAGTCTTCTTAAAGATTGGAAACGGTCAGGCATGACAGACCGAGGGTGTTGGATACATGTTGACACTTGAAGGTCCTGACAAAGGTACAGTTGTTGCAATATAAAAGTGTTTTGGTTTGCAGTGAAACTTTTCATTCTAAAAGTAAATAGTAAATATGAAAGTAAAGGCTGTGTGTACTGTGGATAAAACAGTATCGTTTACAGTACCTAAGGTGCAGTAAGCTGGTTCCACCACTAGGATACCAGACATTATTTTACTAGAGGATAAGCAGCCTCCATAATATTCACATTGCGCTCTGTAATGAGTGGAAAAGTCACGTTTTACCATAGAGATCAATAGTTTTCATCATGACAGCCTATAATGCTGCATTCAGAGGACTGTGATTACATCTGGATGCATTCAGGACCAAATTAACCATGGGACGGATGGAGCTACAGCCCCAGGCCTCCATATAAAAATAAATCCATCGACGAGGACGGCACAATGATGACCAGCTGTCTTATCTGGTACACAGTCGGCCATAAATCATAGGTATTAAAATAGTTTTTCTAGTTTCCTCACCAAATTATGCAATTTTTCTGGTTTTATGTATTTAGGGAGACAATGGGGCTAATAATGTAGGGAGTGTACACGCCCACATGGCACTGGTCACACCCACACAGCACTTGTTACACCCACATGGCACTGGCTACACCCAAACAGCACTGGCCACACACACAACACTGGTCACAGCTCCTCCCCTTCTCAGTATAAGGCCTTGAATATTGTCAGCCCCAGGCCCTGGGTGCACTAACAGCTTTACATTATAATCTTGGCTCTTCACCAGTAAAGCAGGTACAAGTCCAGTCTCTGGGCCTGATTCAGAGCCGGACGCTATTTGCGGACGCTCGTTCAGAAAAAGGCGCTGGCTATTTAAATTGAGCGCTCGCTCTTTGCGGTCTGTTGACGCCTCTGAGCGAGCGAACGAAACATGAGCTCGCTATTTTGTAAAGACGCCCCTCGGCCGCTCGCATCATACGTCATCTCCGCTATTTATTAGATTAATCGAGTACATCGAAAGGCGTATGAACTGCTCGCTATTCTTGTGGTAGCATTTTCCTACCGCAATCATGCGAGCAGTTCAGGCTAAGAGACAACCAACTGACGTGGTCGATGACGCTGCTTTGTTAATTATGCACTCCCATTAAACGCCCGTTTTGACCGTTTGGCACGCCTGCGTTTGGATCTCCACTCCCCGTTTTCAAGCACCTTCCCCTGTTACCACCCACAAACGCCTCATTCTGTCATTCAAATTAGCAGGCATTCGCTATTTTGCGAGCACATGATTTCCGACCGCACTGACTGGTTGGCGCATGCGCTTTCCAACCCATACGCATGCGCAGATGTGCAAACATCGCTCGGAGCGAACGAGCGGCCGCTTACGAGCGGCTCTGAATCAGGCCCTCTGTGTGCAGTGTTTTAATCTTTTATACTTTATACAGTACTGTAGGCCTTCCAGAATGCACATCTCCACCTGGTATAATGGTCTTTGCTCTCACTTAACTATTGAATTTCTCGTCAATAAATTAATTCTGCCCAGGTAAAGGCAACTGTACTGTAAATTATGTGGGAAATATGTGAGCAGAAGATTTTATACTTGGTTACAAGGGTCATATTTAAAGGTCCGGTAATGCTTATTATTTTTATTATCATTGGTTATGTATATTGGGCCTTTCTCAGAGATGGACACAGTAGCATGGTAGCCTGGTCTTTGGGCGCATCTACTGTGCTAAAATATGGTAATGCTGCAGGAGGCATCTTGTGTAAATAGACGTCTCCTGCCAGCTTTGGTGATCTGGTGCCACGTGGCAGTTGCATGAACATTGACCATCTGCATAACTCACAGGTTACTCAGCATGGCCGGGCTGTTCACGTTTCCGGGGCGAGTAAATCTGTGTCGTAGGACGCAGGTACTGGCTTCTGCACTTCCAGAAAACAGGACCAACATACCCCCGGTACGGGAGCGCAGCCCAGTGCCACCCTGTCCCCACCTCCAAATGGCAGAAGCATGTCAAACATGCTGCAGATATCTAACCATCGGAGCTGTACAAAAACCAACAGGTTTATGTACATCTCTGAATTAGGTCCAACGCACATACATTATGTAGTGCTGTACATAGAATTTGTAATCATTCAAGTCCGTTACTACCTCATTAAGGGTTACAGTCTAAGGCCCTGATTCAGAGCCGGACGCTCTGACCAGAGCGCTCGCTCTGAATCAGGGCCCACCTCCATTAATATACCATCGCCACTGCGAGCAACAGCCTGCGGTTGAGGTTTTGAACCGCAAGGCCAGGAGTGATTTTGGCTCTATCAGAGCCAAAATCACTCCCACTGACATCACTAGTGATGTCAGTGGGGCCGGCTTCATACGGTAGGCGTTCCCTTGGGAACGCCTCCGTCTGGCAGGCACGCTCCCGGCACGCCCACCAAAGGGGGTGTGCTGTCAGTCAACATCGACAGCACGCCCCCTTTGATGAGACACTACGAGCGAAGGAAAGTCCTTCGCTCGTCGCATCTCGCGCATGCCCACGACGGAGCTCCCTCCGTCGTGCGCATGCGCAGTGCAGACCATCGACCCACTTGCGAGCGGACAGCCGCTCGCGAGTGGGTCTGAATGAGGGCCTAAATTCCCTACCTCACACACTAGGATCCATTTTGCATGAAACCTATTACCATACAGGTAATGTTTGGGGAGGGATTGTACAAAACACTACAATCATGAATAAATGTTAGAGGGGTGTGCCTTCTTTTTTTAAACAAACCAAGTACAGGTAAAACTTTTAATCCAGCACTATAGCCTGGGAAACTTTCTATCCCTCTGTTCTTGCAAACCTTTTACTCAATTGGCCTCTGTGATATCATCCTCTCCTGGTTTACCTCCTACCGTACCTACCTTTCCTTGTCTGTCTCTTCCCGTTTCACCTCCCCTTCTCTTTTCTTACCTCTCAGTAACCCCAAGGGTCTGCTCTTACCTCCCTTCTCTTTTCTCTGTACACTTCCTCCCATTAAGAGCTTATCAGTTCCTCCATTACTACCTCTACACCAATTATACCAAATGTAACTCTCCTCCTAGGACCTCTCCTCTTCCCTCCTCTCTGGTGTCTCCACTTGTCTATCTGCTATCTCCTGTTGGATGTCCCAGCACTTTTTGAAACATAACATGTCCAAAATGTTATTCGTTGTCTTTCTTTTTCAAGTGTCCCCTAACTACCCTCTCATCCTCAACTCCATCTGCTTTACTTCCCACGTTCAGTCACTATGCCAATCCTGCCAATTGCTCCTTTACAGCATATCCAAGATCAGACCTTTTCCCACTTTAGAAGCAACCAAAATTCTCAGCCACTCTCTTATCTCCCACCTGACTATTGCAGCCTCTTCCTATCTTGCCTCCATCTCACCAATGTCTCTCCTCTTTGATTGGCCCTGAACGCCACTGCACAACTTATCTTCTCTCATCATTTTGCCTGACCTCTATGACCGCTACACTGGCTCCTTGTCCCCTATAGAATCCAGAGCAGACTCCTTACCAATAAAGTCCTCAGTCACCCCTCTTCCCCCTACATCTTCAACCTCATCTCCATTTGCACACCATCCATCTCCATCATCTTGCCTCCCTTATTATTTCTTCTCAGTACTGCTTCTAAGACTCCCCAAGTATTACTCCCCACCTCTGGCTCTCTCACACTAATCAGGGTGACCAGTAGTCTCCAAGACTTTTGATGCACCATCTGCCTCCCTCACCTACCCATCTGTGTCACCCTCTTTCTGGTCAGCTCCTGCCATCTAGAGTGTAAGCTCTCACATTTAGGGCCTTCTTTACTCTTGTTTTCTTGTGTACACTATCCTATACACCTACATATAACCTATCAGACGCCTTCCACATTGTTTCTGAGTCTCCACCGACTGTACAGCATCTCTATTCCTGATTGTAGAGTGCATGCTCCTGGATACAGGTTTGCTTCACGCTGGTGTGCTCCCCTTGGTACTATGCAATTTCTTACTGTTTATTCTTCGAGTAACCTGTAGTTATTTCTACTTCAGGGTCCATAGGGTATCCACAGGATACCTTGGGGTATAGGTGTGACGTCAGTCATCGGGCACCATAGAGTTAAGCTTTCAGCCTCCCAGGATGCACTAGGGTCCCCCTCCTATAACCCGCCATCGAGCCAAGGCACCTCAGTTTAGTTTGGTGCCCGGCCGGAGTCGGGTGCACCTGTTGGAGTGGGGGCTAAGAAGAGCCCCTGAAGTTTTCCTGCATGCAGCTGTGGCTGCACATCTGGATGTACAGCATGGACAGTCAGTCCTGACGTCCATGCTGTCTTCCCTACACCCCCGCCGGTACCAGAACGCCGGTACCGATCCGGGGATGCTGGTGAGCATCTGGGGTCACAGCTAGCGGTGACCCCAGATGTTCTGGACCATGGCCGGAATCAAGGGGGGACAGCAAGGTAAGTAGCGGGGTCCCGCGGTGGGTCCCCGCTGTTACATGGTCCAGAGTCCCCAGGCAAGGGGCTCCCTGGGGACTGGCTGCAGCGTGGAGCCAGGTAAGAACCTGCGCATCCACTACCCCCCTGGGACAGCGGACCGCAGCAGTGCGGTAGCGCTGCGGCGTCCCGGGGGTTAAATGCATGCCAGGGGAGCGCGCCTTCCCTGTCTCACAGCCGGCGCCTCCCCCGCTGCACACAGCCCTCTCTGCACTCTGCCGACTGGCACTGTGGCAGCGCTCCTCCCCCAGGCCAGCCTCCTCTCTGCTCCTCGGCGGCCATCTTCCTGAACGCATGGTGAACGCTGCTGGAAGCCTAGACGGAAGCATCGTGGTCTGGGTCCCCCCGCATACCTCTCCTCCGCTGTGGTCAGGTCTGTGTATGCACGCTGTGTCCTACCAGACTCTGTGTCTGCGTAGTTGAGTGATCAGCGCTGGTTAGTGCAGGAATTGATTTTCTTTGCATTGTATGTGACTGTGCTAGCGCTGCTGCCTGTATCTTCTATTCTGACTGTCAGCTTTATTACTGTCCCTGTTCTTTCTGCTAAGCCCTTGCGGTGCGGTGCTGCAGGGTGGTCTCTCGCCTCTTTAAAATACAATTGGTGAGAGGGGTCACATACTTAGTACCATCATGTCTGAAAGTGATTTTCCTCTCTGGCTACAGTGTACTACGTGTAAAGTATCTTTAGCGGAGGGGGAGGGTAGTGCGGAGGGCCTCTGCCAGCAGTGTTTGTCAATGGCGCGGTCTATTACGGTTACAGCACCGGTACAGGAGCCGCCCTGGGCTTGTTTCGCTCAGGCACTTACAACCTTAGTGGGCCAGTTAGCTCCGCAGCCCGCGTTTACGCAGATGGGTTTGTCCCAGCAGTCAGTGGTGTCGTCACCCATGCAGGGTTTCCCAAGACAATTGGTGGTACCCCGCAGTCTCCCTATTTCCCCTCTCCCGGTTTCTCAGGAGCCGGCGTGGGTTAACTCCCTGACGAGTTCTGTACAGCACTTGTCGGATGTGTTGCAGGGGGAGGCTGTGATGCGGCCACATAAACGGCCGGTGGCGTCTCTGTCGGCTCCTTATGAGGATGACGAAGGGACGTCTGATGATGGGGAGATTCTGGATCCTAACGATCAGGAACCTCTCCATACTAAGGACGCTGACGCTAGGTCCAAGGTGTATATTCCTGGAATTATTCGGGCAGTCCGCACAGCCTTGGTGATTGAGGACGAAGTTCCCCCAGCTGCTAAATCCAAGTATGCCTTTTTTAAGGACGTGAAGGGTGACGCCACAGTCTTTCCTCTTTCGGGTCAGTTAATGGACCATTTAGAGGAGGCGTGGAAACAGCCTGGCAAGCGATACTAGCCGCAGAGGCGCCTGGCAGTGGCTCATCCATTCGCGGATAATTATTTTGCTAAGTTGGAATCCCCTCCACAGGTGGATTCTCATGTGACACGTCTTGTCCGTAGTGCCACATTGCCGATGCCATCCATGTCCTCCCTTAAGGATGCTACGGACCGCAAGGTGGAGATCTGCCTGAAGTCCGCTTATTCCCTTGCGGGGGGGGCAGCGCGGCCGGCTATGGCCATTTGCTGGGTTGCCAGAGCGATGGCGCGCTGGGCGGATTCATTGGAGGCGTCCTTTGATTCCGACTGTCCGGCCGAACAAACGGAGTTGATTGGTAATCTCCGTGATTCGGCCACTTATATCAACGAGGCGGCCTTAGACATTAGTACACTGGTGTCTCGAATTTCTTCCGCAGCGCTGGCTGCTTGTTGCACCTTGTGGTTGCGATCCTGGAAGGACGCTGACTCCAAAAAGGGTTTGGAGGCGTTGCCCTTTAACGGAGAAGTTCTCTTCGGTCCAGATCTGGACAAGATTGTGGCCACGCTGGCGGCAGCCAAATCGGCATGTCTCCCGTCGGCCGCGGTTCCTTCTGGTTCAGGACCATCGTCCTTTCGGTCTTATAGGGCCCAGGGCAGGCCCAAACCACAGTCTTTTCCCCGACAGGCTGGTCCCAAGAAATCGGCCAAGCCCCGGAAGCAGGCATGGAGTACCAGGCGTCCGGCCCCTAAGCCTGATGACAAGCCTGCGGCCTGATGGTCCGGGCCTCTCGTTGGGGGATCCCAAAGTGGGAGGCCGCCTGCTGCAGTTCGCCCGGTGTTGGTCGGTCACCACGACAGACACTTGGGTTCTCGAGGTGGTCTCCCACGGGTACGCCCTCTCTTTCCGGCACAGACCCCCGGCTCGATTCTTCACCACGGGTCTACCATCAGACCGGAACAAGGCCACGGAGCTGCGGAAGGTCTTGCACACTATGCTCCAGGCTGGAGTTATAGTGTCTGTTCCATTCTCCCAGAGGGGCCAGGGTTTCTATTCAAATCTTTTTTTGGTGCAGAAACCCAATGGGTCGTATCGTCCGATTCTCAACCTCAAAGCTCTCAACAAGTCTTTGCGGGTGCCGAAGTTTCAGATGGAGACCCTACGGTCCATCATTCTGGCGCTGGAACCTGGGGACTACATGGTGTCATTGGACATACAGGACGCTTACCTGCATGTCCCTATTCTTTTGCGCATCAACAGTTCCTCAGGTTTGCAATCCGCAGCGACCACTTTCAGTTTCGGGCGTTACCTTTTGGCCTGGCGACAGCACCGCGTGTATTCACCAAGGTGATGGCGGTCATGGCGGCTTCACTGCGGCTGCAGGGAGTCCGCATGTTGCCGTACTTGGACGACCTGTTATTAGTGGCAGGATCTCCAGAGCTCCTTCTACGCCACTTGGACCTGACCATTGCGCTACTGCAACGGCACGGCTGGTTAATCAACTGGCAGAAGTCCACTCTAATCCCGTCTCGGCGGATTCTGCACCTCGGAGCCTTATTGGACTCGGGACAGCAAAGAATCTTTGTGACGGGGGAAAAGATCTCTGCTTTACAGTCGAGGGTGCGCAGTTGTCTGCACAGCTGCCGGGTGTCTCTACACTTGGCGATGAGGTTACTGGGCTGCATGGTGTCGGTGTTCGACATGGTGGAATATGCCCAGTTTCACTCCAGACCTCTGCAGCACCTGATCCTGTCCAAATGGAAAGGGCTGCCTCCGTCTCTAAAGTCCCAGACGATAGTGCTCACCCCGGAGGTTCGCCTGTCCCTTGCCTGGTGGTTGCAGACGACCCATCTCAGCAAGGGACGTCCGTTCTGGGTACCAAATTGGGTCCTGTTGACAACGGACGCCAGTCTTCGGGGCTGGGGAGCAGTTTCGGGTCCACACTTGTTCCAGGGCAGGTGGACGCCGACAGAAGCGGAGCTTCCAATAAATATCTTGGAACCGTGCGGTTTTCAATGCTCTCCAGCAGGCACATCGGGTTCTCCATGGTCGCC
This sequence comes from Taudactylus pleione, assembly GCA_031769625.1. Taxonomy (NCBI): domain Eukaryota; kingdom Metazoa; phylum Chordata; class Amphibia; order Anura; family Myobatrachidae; genus Taudactylus; species Taudactylus pleione. Next base: position 9,722,253 of record JAUIMM010000134.1, read on the forward strand.
CGGTGCAGGTCCAGTCGGACAATGCTACCACCGTGGCCTACATAAACAGGCAAGGAGGAACCCGAAGTCGGGCGGCTCTCGTAGAGGTGTCTCGGATCCTCGTATGGGCGGAGCGCAATCTTCCGGCCATATCAGCGGTCTTCATCCCGGGAGTGCTAAATTGGGAGGCGGACTTTCTAAGTCGCCAGGACGTTCATCCGGGGGAATGGTCCCTGCACCCGGACGTTTTTCAACTGCTGGTGGACAGGTGGGGTCTTCCAGAGATCGACCTCATGGCGTCCTGGCACAACAACAAGTTGCCGGTGTACGGGTCTCGCACAAGAGACGAAGAGGCGTCTCTGGTGGATGCTCTGTCCGTCCGGTGGATGTTCCGGTTCGCATACCTGTTTCCTCCGGTTTCCCTTCTTCCACGGGTAATCCGGAAATTCAAACAGGAAGGAGGGACGCTCCTGTTGATAGCTCCCGCGTGGCCCAGACGGCACTGGTTCTCAGACCTTCAGGGTCTGTCCGTGGACAGTCCTCTGCGGTTGCCGCTACGACCGGACCTTCTGTCGCAGGGTCCTTGTCTTCACCCGGACCTGGCTCGGCTGTCTTTGACGGCGTGGCTGTTGAGACAGCCATGTTGAGGTCCAGGGGGTTTTCCAGCTCTGTGGTGTGTACCATGTTGCGAGCTCGGAAACCGTCATCCGCGAGGATATACCATCGCGTGTGGCATACGTTCTTCCAATGGTGTCGACCGAGAGGTTATGCACTGCGGGAGTTTCGTCTATCTAGAATACTTGCCTTCCTACAAGCGGGACTAGATCATGGGCTTCGCCTTGCTTCTTTGAAAGTACAGGTTTCGGCCCTGTCTGTCTGGTTTCACCGTAGGATTGCTACAATCCCGGATGTGCGCACCTTTATGCAAGGTGTTCTCTGCATTCAGCCGCCCTTTGTTCCACCTGTGGCGCCTTGGGATTTGGCTGTGGTCCTGAGGGCTCTCCAGGGACCGCCACTGGGCTCAGTGGATCTTAAATGGCTAACAGCTAAGACTGTTTTCCTTCTGGCCATAGCTTCGGCCAGACGTGTTTCTGATTTAGGGGCTCTCTCTTGTAGACCCCCTTTCTTGATTTTTCATGGAAACAGGGCAGTGCTCCGCACTCGGCCTGAATTTCTTTCCAAAGTTGTTTCCCAGTTTCATGTTAACGAGGAAATAGTTGTTCCGGCCTTTAACTCACCTGGTCTTTCAGTGGGTGAGGCCACTTTGGATGTTGTGCGGGCCTTAAGGACTTATGTTGACCGCACTTCTTCGTTTAGGAAGTCGGACGCCTTGTTTGTCCTCTATGGCTTCCGTAAAAAGGGTTGGCCTGCTTCAAAGCAAACTTTGGCAGCGTGGATCCGTATGGCTATTTCTGAAGCTTATCTTCATGAAGGTCTGCCGGTTCCTCCTTCTTTGAAGGCTCATTCCACTAGGTCTGTGGGTCCTTCGTGGGCAGCTCGACGTGGTGCCTCTGCAGTCCAGATCTGCAAGGCTGCTACGTGGTCCTCTGTCCATACCTTCGTGAGGTATTACAGGTTTGACACCTTCGCCTCTCAGGATGCTTCCTTCGGGCGGCGGATTCTCCTTTCAGCACAGGAGCGTCCCCACCCTTAAAGAATACTGCTTTGGGACATCCCCAAGGTATCCTGTGGATACCCTATGGACCCTGAAGTAGAAAATATGAGATATGGTAAGAACTTACCTTTGTTATCTCTATTTCTACAAAGTCCATAGGGTTCCACAGGACTCCCGCCCTGTCGCACCTGTGCTGCAGATGGGCTTTGGTCTGGTCACCGGTTTTTCCGTCTCCCTCTGGTGAGAGTGTGATTCTTGTGTGTATCCAGATCTTCTTTCTCTCTCTTCCTTCTCCTCCTCCGGCCTATGGCTTGGTAACTAACTGAGGTGCCTTGGCTCGGGGGCGGGGTATAGGAGGGAGACCCTAGTGCATCCTGGGAGGCTGAAAGCTTAACTCTATGGTGCCCGATGACTGACGTCACACCTATACCCCAAGATATCCTGTGGAACCCTATGGACTTCGTAGAAATAGAGATAACAAAGGTAAGTTCTTACCATATCTCATATTTTTTCTCTACTTTGTAACTCATTCCTGCTTGGCCATTGTGTAGTTGTTTTGCTCCATCTCCCATGTACTGTTCTACAGACCCTTTGTGGCGCCTTATAAATAAAGGATAATAATAATCCAATCAGCTATAATTTGGGAATCTCTCTAACCCAGAATTGTTATAGTGGTGTGATTTCAGGAGACATCGGCATTGCATCGACCACTGAATCAGGCCTTCAGTCGGTTTTACCGATTTTGCCAAGTGTAAATCAAAACTTCTGTGACTGCGGTGAACATCCTCTCCACAAAGTAGGGAGCAGAAGGGGGAATGGTGGAGTCAGCTCTTCATTCATCCCGGGCAGAAGAGAGAATCAGAAAAAAGACTAGTCCTGGATGTAGAGTATATATACAGTACAGTGTTTATATTATGTGTTCTTTGTGCGTGGTTATGTATTTCTTACCTATGTATTGATAGCATGTGGAGACATCATGGATGCCATCAGCCATGATTGTCTTAAACAGTCCAGATTTTCATCGCCCTAAACTAAGAGGTCTACCGGAACACGATATGATTTAGGCAGGTCTGCCATGGTTTGTGAAGATTGGGACCTGATGTCAATTTTACATATAATCCAATCGGGAATTGACAGATATACTGTGTATAGGCCATGTATTTCATGTGTTTAATCTGTCTGTGGTGTGTGCATATTTACATCTGCTGTATGTGTTATGTCTGTGTAACCTGTAAATAATATGAACGTATGTATGTATTTGCTATCTTATATATATTACTGTATATGTATAGTAATTTGTGTAAAAAGTAAATAATGTGTATATTTGAATAATATGTGTACACTTTCTTTAATACCTGCTTAGAATACACTTGTTATCCAGCTTTTGAGTCACAATGTTCCCCTTACACACTGGAACTTGTAGGTCCACAACTGCTAACGAGAGCTATAGACTGAGAAACGAAATACAGATGTTTTCCATCTTTCTTTGTGACCTTTAAATGAACATATGGGGCATATTCAATTTGGAGCGAAAAGTCAGTTGCCGGACTTTTCGCCATCATCGGAGGTTTTGCTGTCGAAAACTTTTCGAGCGCGTCCCCGCTTATCCCCGTATTCAATTCCAAATCGGCGAAAATTAAATCAGTCCTGTAATTTTTGGGGAAATCAGTCTGACACCCCCAAAAAATGCTCTGACATGGGGGTTCACTATGGGTACCCCCAAATAGTCCTGCTAAAGGTATGTGGGCTCTTTAAACCGTCTCAATAGGTGCTGTTTTGCGTTTTTTAGAAGGTGGTGAAGAATAGCATTTAGGAAGGTTTTTTTGGCAAAATTTGGGGTCCTTTAAAATGGGTGTAAGCATATTTTAAAGTTGCTAATATGAAGTTTTAAACAATGTGAAAAATCCACCTGCTGCAATTACCTGCAATCAAAAAAAAATACTTGGGGCATACTTGAGGACCCCCCCAGAGTATATTTCGCTAGTTTAGAAGTTTATCCCCCAACTTAGTTTTTTTTCGCCCCCAAAACGAAAGTACTTTTTTGGGGTGTCCTAAGGTACTTTTAAAAAAATGTTTGACACAGATTACCTTTGGGGGCCTGTCCAAGGGGTGCAAGGTGATTTTTGGAAGTCTGCACCCCAAAACCCCAATTCTGCACTTTCTCTAGCCACCTATTCATTGGTGATACTTTTCCGCAGGGTCTGATGCATTAACTTTTCACGCCAGCGAAAAGTCGGAGAAATTGAATACGAGGATAAGTCGAATCGGCGAAAATGACGTCATCGGCGAAAAAGTTTTTCGCTACTAATTGAATACGGCCCTATTCTGCAACAGCCATATAGAGATTGAATATAGCTACCTACAGTGTAACAACACACAGGTACCGCAGAGCCTGCCAACATTTAGACAAAGGAAGAACTTTCCCAGATTAGGCAAAAATCAACTCCCAATCTGCCCAAACCTCGCCCCTACCCACCTAGAAATGGCGACGTTTAGCTAAAACTAAATACCCTTCTAAGGCCACAAATCACAACTAGCCCACCAAATCAGGGCAGTAGGGAGGTATGAAATACTCTAGGTCTGATATATTAGTTTATTTCGTATTCACCACCTTTAGCCTATACGGGCTATATAAGTTGCCCCCCAAATTTACGGCTACTACTGCCTTCTGTTATGTTACTGATTATTATGTAATATTACAATAAAGCATCACCGTTATAGAATACATGTGGATTTTTTTCTACGTGTTTATGTCCAATTGATTCAGAATTTCATATATAAAAAGTAAATTATCCTATCTAAAAACCCTAGAGAACATCAATTTTCAGAGAAAGTATTGAAAAACAAACACCCATCCAAGCAATACATTTTTTCTACCTAAAGATCATTTAATATAATTATAAACTGATGTGGTCCATTGAAATATTTTTTAAGAATATTTTGAGATTTTTGCATTTTTTAATTATCATTAGAGAGCAGATAAATTTAAAGGATGCACCTTGAAAACCATTTTGTGATGAAGATTATGGAAAACTATTTGCATGCAGGTAAAATACTGGCGGCCTTTGCATGTAAAATATTTATAATAACACTGTTATTGGGAGTTAAAGTAGCATCACAACATGGCCTTATTGCACCTGAATTACGTCATATTGAGGGGGTCGGGCTTACAGCGCTGGAAATGATAGCATTTCCCAGAGCATCCTGAGGTTGGGCACCTCCTCAGCCGCAGCTGTGCGGCGGTGCCGGTCCCGGAGAAGAAGAATGGATGCGGCGGCATCCATTCAATGCAGGCAGAGAGCTGGGGACAGCCCAGCTACTGACATGGTGCTGGGCTCGCCCCCAGCCTGACGTTAAATGAGAGGCGTGCCATACGGGCACGCCCAAAATAGCGTCATTAGGGATGTGGCCTATGGTAATTAAGCCACACCCCTTTCCAGCCATGTTGGGGCGTCTGGGTCCCTCGATGCACAGGGAGCCCTGGCCTGAACAGAAGAAGGCGCAAGGTAACTAAGTTAAGTGTTTGGGGTTGTGGGGGGGGCCAGGGCTGGGGAACATTACCTATTTTGTGAGTCCCAGGCCAGATATTTTCTGATGGCAGCCCTGTCCACAGGGCTCTGAACTCTGCGCAGCAGCATAGCTCGCACACCTCTAGTTACAGACTGAGGACATGTCCCCATGCCAAATCAAAATTTTCTGCATATTGTAAATTTGTCCCCCTGAAGTAAATGTTTCAATCAAGGTATAAAATTGCACCTTCAAGCAGGATTTACTCCTAACTCTAAATGAGGTTTAGCGAGGAAAAAAACCTTGCGCCCCTCGCGCCTAATTTTGGAGTACCCCGGGTATGTGCGCTCCGGACACCCGCGGTAAACAATTAAAAAAAGTGGTTGCAGGGTTTTCAGAGCTGAAAACCCTGCGCCGCGTAAAAAAATTAAATAAAAAAAGTCACTTACCTGCCTGGGGGTCTACGGTGGTCTCCACGGCTCCCGGTGGCCTCCCCTCCATCTTCTCACTGGGCAGGGGGCTGCTAAGAGTCCCGCTGGCTATGGGGAGACACAAGGGATGCTGGGAGATGTAGTTCTCCCAGTGCCCATTCTGGGGGGCATACATACACTTCGGGGGGGACACAACAAGGGTCGCACACACAGTCACACACTCATACAGACAAACACTGACACACACTGCATACTCACCGCTGCCGCAGACCCGACGCTGGATGCAGAAGAAGATGCAGAAGACAGCGCTAAGTAATTAAGGACTAATTAAGCTAATTGGAAACTACCAATTGCTTAATTAGTCCTCAGGGGGTGTGCCGCCGTTGTTCCAGAGCAAGTCCCACTGATTTTTCCTAAAAATAATGATTTTAGGAAAAATCAGACTTGCTCTGGAGGTGCGAAAAAAAAACTCCTGGTGCTCAAAAAAGAAAAAAATATGCACCTAATTAAATAGCAAAAATCCTGCAACTGCAGGAAAAAACTCGCAGGTGTGGGATTTTTGCTATTCTCGCCCTCAATTGAATATGCTTATATATGTTAAATAGTAACTTGGCAAGCTGACTTTTTTTTATTAATACCTTTATCATCCTTCTCTAGATCGCCCATAGTTTATCAATGTTTGATTCATTACCATTTTCTTCTTGGCTTAGAGGGGGCATTGAGGAACATAGGGATTAGCCAAGCGAGTAATTAAATGTATTCACTCAAAATACACAAGTAAGGAGGTAGCAAATCCCAAAACGATGAGTCATAAATCCTCGCCCACTTCCCAGATTGCAATGGCAGCAAGCAACAGGAGGGTGACTTGTCCTAAGAACTGCAGGACTTCAAAAGGAAGAGGGGTGGTTTACCCTAAGCCCTTAAAGGGTTAAAGTTAAGTCTCACAATAAAATTAAAAACTATGTACTGCTCTGGGCATTAGATAGTAAAATAATAGTATTCAATTATTGCTGACACTACAATTTTTTCAAATGCAGGTGCCTTTTGGCATTCCTAGCCATGTCTTATTGATGTGTTTAGCTGTGCAGAAGAAAGATACAGTGATATTCAACTGAAACCACAATTTGTCAGACAGGCCCTCGTTGCATGGACATTAACTATTCTCCAAGTCATGCATAGATGAATGGTTGCTTGTGTTGTTGTAACCTTCTTTTGTTGCTGGGTTGCTTAAAGCACAGTCAGGCCTAGCACTCAGTGCTAGGTGATTATCTAATGTGCCTAAAAAAGGCTTGCTGTTTACTAATTTTGGCTAATATTCCTTGTTTATTCTCTCTGACTGTCTCTAATACTAACTGACTGCTTGTGAACCAGACCTCTGTTACAGAACCTGAACATGTTTTGTGACTGCCCCTTTTGCTACTGCTATTATTCACCAATATGTGGACCACTGACTTCACCTATTGAATGTTCTACTACCTGTACCATCAGTATTAATATAAAGCATACTGGCACAATTGCATCTTCACTGTCTGAGTTGTCTCATTCTCCCTTCTATATCAGCTTTTACCTCTGCTGTCAAGCTCATCCTGAACCAATTGGGTAGACTCTCTACCATATCCAGAAAACACTCCTATCAAGCGTATCTGCAAAGACCCTACTGTGATATCCCAAAGTTTATGCCCACAAGGGGCCTGTGTCTACCTATTGCCTCCAACCTGTGCATCCACTAATGTTGCACACCTCACAAACACCTCAGCCTCCCCACTCTGGTACCTCATGAACACCTAGTGATCTGTATTTATTCTGTTGTAAAAAAGTAAACATTGTGGGAAAGTGATGGAGTGTAGAACTTTGAAGTCACATTTGGGGGTATTAAGAAAATATACCAGTTATACTTTGTTTAGCATGCAAGTCCCAATATCCCACCATTTTTAAATGGTTTATAGACACTTCCTAAAGATAGAATTAGGTTTGAATCTGTAGGTGTAGAGAGGACCACGCACACTTATTTTGACAGCTTAGTAAATGGCTTTTTTGTCTGCATAAACAAGCAGTTACCAGATTTTACAGTCACTCTTTTACATGAATGTCTTGGAGCGTTATTTTATTGCACATGTTGTACATTGCAGGTAGACCCAGCTTGCCAGACAGGTGTAGGAGATGTGTTAATGATATGTGAGAAGTGCCAGTGGGGACTATACAGTTTTCACATTGAGAAATTGTGATCATCTTTCTGTTTTCTTGTCTATTTCTATAGGATCATTTAACAGCAGGTGAGACACTTTCTACTGCTAATGAAGCATTGTTAATGATTTCACATTACCGTTCCCCTGGATTATTTTTTTTTTCCTCTAGTCTTGAAATATACGTATGCAAAAGTTTTGGCACCCCTGGGCATATTGCATATTTCGCTGAATCTGAATGTGAAAAGAAGTTAACACAACCTCTGCATGGTACAAAAATTACATATGACAGATTCCTGCACAATTACTGCGTATTTGCTGAATTTAAAAGACTGGAAAAAAAACTCAAAAAGTTAATGTGTTTTGGGAAAAAGTTTGGACACCCTTCCAGTTAACTCATTCATATTCATAAAGGCCTCAGAAAATCTTAAATTAAGTTGTTGGGCCTTAAATTAGGACATTTGAAGACCATTCCAAAAAAATAAGTAAGTAAGATCTGGAAGCCCCAGAAGAACCTCTGATAGAACTATAAATTGGTCAGATACACAAAGCAGAACCCACAAATCTCTGCAGAAACTGGAGGAGTGTACAATTAACTGATTAACTGATACCACTTTCAGACAGAAAACAAAAAAACAAAAACCCAGCAGTTACCTGGCATTTGATGCACAGGTGTTTTTGCCAGTACCAGCCTGTACCCCTCCTTCACACAGAAAAGCAAATTCCTGGATCAAGCATTTATCACCCAGTAATTTGTGGATCAACCTGAGTATTTCTTCTGTGTGAAAGGGTCAACCCGGGTCGCAATTCCTGGGACTTCAAAGGGTCGAAGTTCCGAGAATTTTCCAACAGAAAAAGGACTTTTAAGACTATCTAAAACCACAAAGCCACAGGTCAAATTCTTGCCACTGTGGGACTCATCCATTTCCACTGTCACATGTGCACTCATGAGGGCCACAGCAATTGCTAAATCAGAAAAAGCAGGCCTACAGGAAGTCATAACGGCGAAACGGGGTCTTCAAGCAGGGCCGTACTGACCATCAGGCTCTTCTGGCAAATGTCATAAAGGCCAATGGCGTCAGGGCCGGCACGAGAAGGGAGAAAGTGCCCCCGGCCTGCACACCACGGTGCCGGATACAAATTATGCGTGCCCATCAGGGGGAGCAAAGGGCCGGGAAGAGATGGGGGCATGCCGCAAGGCCAGGTCCCCGTGACTTGCGGCACACACCCAACAGCATCCGCGCCTAAGGCACGTGCACAGGGCAGACTGCCAGGGCTGAACTACAGCTCCAATCCGTCCCTATTTTCAAGTGATGTTTTAGGTCAGGAAAAGTTCAGTAAAGCACCTTAGCATATGACTAGTACCTTCTGGAGTGAGAACATAAAGTGGATATTACTGTACATACTGTATGAGCCTGTCACTGTCAATAAAGATATATTTATAATAATTGCCAATTTTTTAAGTATCCTCTCTGAGGGCAGGACAAGTATGTGTATGTGTGGGGGGCGGCATGGTCATACAGACATAAATGACTGTGACCCACATCATCAACAAGCCCTCACTTCCTGGGAGGATGGTTTACTCTCCCGGGAGTTTAATAGAAATCCGAAAAATGTGTCTCTCAGACATTCCAGGAGAATAGGCAATTTTTATATATGTACAGTTCTTCATTTCTGATGATACCCAGGAGTGCATAGTACTGTCATCTTGTCCAGTTTTATAAATCTAATATCAACATGTAACTTTAGGTGCATAGTGATACCTTTTTTCTGAGGAATGGTACATTGTTTTCATACAATAATAATACATACATATATACGAGGGCTGATTGAAAAGTAATGAGACTGTCTCTGTTTTCCTGTCCCATAGGTAGACGTGGCAATGCTATGCTGGTTATTGTGAAGCTCATACACCGATGTGTCTGAACCTGCGGTTGGACTGCCGTAGTCTTCTTTGTTTGGTCACAGTGAGTGGAAGATCTTCGTACATTTCGTCATGGCGGATGAGGAAGACGTGTCTGTGAGATTACGTCAGAAATGTGTGATTGAATTTTGTGTTAAACTTGGAAAAAGATGAAATGTTTCCATACTGTGGGATCGTTGTTGGATTCCAGATCATAATGACGAATCCACAAATCGTCACACATCACAATTGATGTCTGGAAATCGGGTGTCCTCTCCGACATTTGAACAGTGTTCTTGCACGATTCAATTTGCTGTCCATCTGCTCTTCTGTGAGATTTCTGGGTACCCACATGGCACACACGGGATGCATTTTAATTTCCTTTGTCACAATATGCTGAACCCGTTCGAATGAGATGCCAGGTGAACATGTAATGAGTTTACTTTCTGCTTTTTCCAAGTTTAACACAAAATTCAATCACACATCTCTGACGTAATCTCACGGACACGTCTTCCTCATCCGCCATGACGAAACGTACAAAGATCTTCCACTCACTGTGACCAAACAAAAAAAAACTACGGCAGTCCAACCGCAGGTTCAGACACATCGGTGTATGAGCTTCACAATAACCAGTATAGCGTTGCTACGTCTACATATGGGGCAGAAAAACAGAGACAGTCTCATTACTTTTCAATTAGCCCTCATGTATGTATTGTATATGTATATGTGAGTGTAAATATGTATATATAATATATATATATAATATATATATATATACACACACACACCACAGTATATCTACATGAATGCAACCACTGCATGCTTATTAATCGATGGGTATTAGCTGCCATTAAGGCCAAAATAAAGACCTGTAAAGGGTTTGGACCTTGGATAATTGTGGCTTTAATCTGAGAGCGGACAATGGGACTGATTCAGCACGGATCACAGCTGCGTAATCGCACACAATTAAGCTGCGAAAATATGCTAATGTCTGTCACTGTATGTGGTCAGGAAGCCGACTGCCGGCTTCCTGACTGTGAAATCCTAGCATGGGACTAATGTTAGGCATCGTTATCATTATCTCCACGCCGAAATCCAGACGCCTGGCATACCGAACTAAGGTAAGTTGGGAGTCGGGCGCGGATACCCGTGGGGGGGAGGGATAGATTTAGGGACACCAGGGGGGGATTTAGGGTTAGTCACCCCCTTGGGAGGGTTAGGGTTAGGCTAGGGGAAGGGGTGGTTAGGGTTAGGCACCCCTGGGGGGAGAGGAGGGTTAGACACCCCCCCCCGGGAGGGTTAGGTTTAGGGTGTGGGAAGGGGGGGGTTAGATTTAGGCACTAGGGGGGAGATTATGGTTAGGCATATGGTTGTGGGGGGAAAGGGTTAGGGATAGCATAAATGCTTACCCTGTCGGGATCTTCATTCTTCTGCCTTCCGGCGTCGGTATTACATCTGCCGGGATTTAGTCCGGCAGTATGTCATACCGATTCCATCTGCCACTGCTCTGCCAGCATATAGACGCCCACTACTGCCTTCTCACTTCCGTAATACCTCGCAGTCCTGCGTATACATCGGTAACATTGGAGAACATCAGCCCCTCACACACAATTACAGCAGGTCTGACCTGTCTCAGAATTTGCAAGTCTCGCCGCATGCAGTGAGTACTCAAGCTGCGTAGGAAATCGCAGTGGCTAATTTATGCACGCCCATGCAACGGCGTTTCAACAGACAGGCACGCCTGCGTTTCTGCAACCACTCCCCCGTCACCCCCCCCAAATGCTCACGGCCTGTCACTCCCATGGATTCCACAGTGCGTCTGTAATCACAGTGCGATTGGCGCACATGCGCAGTGCATACACATACGCAGTACGTAACAATCGGCCGATCTGCGTACATGGTTGCAATTGAGGCCCATGTTGAATCAGGCCCTATGTCTCCCTTCCTCACCTTGGTTACGTCATGTAGTACAAAGAGGAAACAACAGTTTCCAGCACACACAATGAACCGGAAAGAGAACTTATCTGTAGCATCATAAAGATTTCTCCATTAGAGTCTTGGGAAAGAAGCTGCAGGGCAGGCATAACATAACACTTTGGGGTCTATTTACTAAGCAGTGTTAGGAGACAGAGTGCAAAGTGATAAGGTGCCAGCCAATCAGCTCCCAACTGTCATTTTTCAACCACAGCCTGTGAGATGGCAGTTAGGAGCTGATTGGCTGGTACCTTATCACTTTTCACTCTGTCTCCTAACACTGCTTACTAAATAGACCCCTTTATTTTGGGGATGTGCAGGCTCGGATAGGTTCAAGTTTGCACGTTGAATGATGATGTTCGTCCATGCAAGATGACGTTTTGCCTCTTTCTGAGTTCTGTTTTTTTGGAGGGAAAAATCCGAACTCAACGTGCAAACTCGAACCTATCCGAGCCTGCACATCCCTACTTTATTTGCAAAGTCCCATCCCCCAACTTTCACCATGAACAATTTCCCATATATATTGCTGATCACAAGAAAACTATTTACCTATAACATTTTGTTCAACACTATAATTCAAATGATCACTACTTTAGAACCCGAATAACAGCAGAACTGTTATCATCCTACTAGCACCCTTATATCATACAGTACAAAATAAATAATCCTCTAATAATTGTAAGTATTTGATCATAGAATCAAATTATTTTGCCATGGTAATTCCAATTAAACTTCATTTTGACTTCCACTTTGGAGATTTTTACATCCGAACTCCCAAATTCCACAAGATCCCTATTTGGATCAGCTCAACAGACCCGGCCAAGTGTTGATGTATTTGTACGTTCCTTTTGTTTCCTTTAATTAGGCATTGCTTGGCGTATGTGGCGATTGCATTAATTGGTATGATTAACTGGCACTAACAGCCAACATGATTCAAGTGTACAAAGAAAGCTCAGTTGTCCTAGAGTAAAAAAGAAGACGTCCGTAAGTGAGTGTCTGTGAATTTTTCCTTAAGTCTCTGGGAATCCACTTAAAACAACTCCAAACAGGGGAATGTGACCCGGCAATTCACAACAAACTGTGTTAACGAGACATTTTGTTGGTTCTCTGATTAACTTGAAACTGAATACTATTTATGTTTAGCAAAACACTTTCTAAATAATGGCTAATGTCCAGAAATAGGCTTCGTTATCATCCAAAGCAGTGATTCCCAACAATTCGGTCAAAGCGCACTTACATTTCACGGTGCTGGGCTCAGCGCAGAGGTGAGAGATCATGTAATAGGTCCATACCCTGTATATGCAGATAATCAGTGAGATATATGTAAAGAACAAGTCTACTAAGTTACAATCAGAACCCATGTGCCACAGTTGATAATAAAATTATTCAGAGTTGTACGCTTTGCAAATCCATACATCTGCATAAAAAGTTGTGGCATCTGCGTACAAAGATGCTACATCGGCCACAGATCAGTAGACCATCGGCCTTCTAATTAACCCGGCTATTCAGAATGGCAATGGAACTAAGATGCAAAACTACATACAAAGATGCGCCCCCCCCAATACACACCTCACCCACTCCCGTTGTCAGGTCTGACACAGCGCCCAGGGCACATGCCCCGCTCGATCCCCCCTTGGTTACACCCACTGGTCTGGAGTATAATCCTTTATTCTCTTCACAGAATGCCTGGCGTGACAGTAAGAAAATAAAAAATATAAGACGCAATAGTGTAAAGTAATTGAACATGTCATAGAGTAAATCAGTTACTCTTGGCTAGGTCTCTCTCACAAACGGGAAAAATATAGAAGGTTTTCAGGGACGGGCTGTGTGTTACATTGCTTTCAGTAGCCAAGTCTGGATATAGACCACCAAGATTCTGATTTATCGAAGATCAATTTATTGTTTCCTCCTATACATCAATGGATTATTATTATTATTATTATTATCTTGTATTAATATGTCACCATCAAGTATTCATAGCCCCATGCAGAGAAAATTATAATGGTATGTAAATCAGGGGTCACAAAGACATGGAGCTTATTCATGGAGGCAGAAGAGTGTTGTGCTGATTATTATTATTACATTTTATTTATAGGGCGCCACAAGTGGTCCGCAGCGCCGTACATACAGTAAAGGGTACACAGAACATTACATTACAATACAGTAAACAAAATATAAACAGAACACAAGTAACAATTAGCAACACAATTTTCCATACACAGTACAGCTCTGAAGGTGAAGGCTGTCATAGAAGTGCTAGAGAAGAAGGCTGTGAGACAGTGGGGAGGAGGACCCTGTTTCTAGAAGCTTACAATCTAGGGAAGAGGGGAGACAGACAGATGACATGAGGCATGAGTGTGTAGAGGGGGACCTGAGTGCAGGAAGTAGGCAAGGTAAAGATGGCTGAAGCGGGAGGGACAGAGACCTGGTAACATGGTTATGTGGTGGAAGGGTATGCTTTGGTGAACAGGTGGGTTTTCAGTGCACGTTTGAAGCTCTGCAGGGTTGGGGAGAGCCTGATCGAGCGAGGAAGCTTATTCCAGTGGAGGGGGGCTGCACGGGCAAAATCTTGGACACGAGCATGAGATGAAGTAACCAGGGTGGAGGAGAGGTAACAGTCATTGGCAGATCGGAGTGAGCGGGAGGGAGTATGTAAGGAGATGAGGTTAGAGATGTAGGGAGCAGTAGAGTTAGAGAGGGCCTTGCATGTGAAGGTGAGGATTTTGAAGAGGATTCTGTAGGGGAATGGGAGCCAGTGCAGGTTTTGGCAGAGGGGAGCAGCAGAAGTCGAACAGAGGAAGATAAGTCTAGCTGCAGCATTGAGAACAGACTGGAGATTATAGAGATGGACATCCATTATGTCCTATATTGTGCTGGGCGTCTATGTAAATAAAAGTGTATAGAGGGGCACAGCACTAAAAAAGATGCACTGTATGCCCATATTGGTGCTGGGAAGTCAAGGGACGTTATGACAATGCGTTGCTGAGGGTAAAGTCGAGCAGCTCAGCTGGACACAGTGAAGAAGAAGAAGAAAAGAAGACAGGTAAGACCAAAAAGCCAGAGGAGAGGGGTTGGGGGCCTGGAAAACCCATCATAAATAAACAATTTAGGGGCTGAGAGAGCGGCAAAAGAAAAGAAAAACTAATCAAATAATAAAATACAGGCTGGGAAAATAACCACAAAATCTATAAGGGTGGGTGGAGGATAAAATATGGGACAAGGGCCTAATTCTAAGATGTACACAATATAATTATGCAGCTGAGTGATTATCGGTAAACTGCGCATGTGTCAGGGTGCATTACCTTAGTCGCTCGCATCCACTTTCTACTTAGGGACGAATTCAATTGGCCACGAAAAGCCGTGATCGGCGAAAAGCACAGTTTTCACCTCATTCGCATGTTTTGAGGCAAAGTTTTCGCCAGCTGACACAATGCGCGCACCCGCTTCTCGCCCTATTCAATTGTAAAACAGGCAAAAATGCATATTGGCGAATGCAGCGAATAGCGGAACTGGCTAAACGGTCGCTTTTTTGGCGGGGGAAATCATTCTGTACCCCCAATAAAGCCAAACTCACCCGGGCCCCAGTACTTTAGACCCATTTTCCAACACTTTCTACATTTTTTCCCAAAAAATGACGTCTGTTTTTGGGGTGAATTAAGATAATTTTTTATATTTTTTTGTCTGATTAGTCATTAAGGGGGTGTCCAACATTTATACCCCAAAATATGGATTTTGCACTTCTTTTCTCCTGCCTTTTGGTGGAGAAACTTTTTAGCCTGTTTTGCCTATGAAATTAAATAGGGCGGAAACAGGTGAAAACCGCGCATTGGTGAAAACTTTTCGCTGATCACGGTTTTTTGCCTCTAATAGAATCCGGTCCTTAGTGTGATTGACAGTCAGGGAGCGTTTGTGGAAAATAACGAGGAGTGGCTTCAAAGAATGCAGGTGTGTCGCAACCCTCTTCTGGCCGTGTGTCAGCCTATGACTGCAATCTTGTACGCTATAAAAATGGCTGCGGGTTTTCGGTTCCCATGGCCATTCTGTGTGGCCATAGGGTTACTCAGAAGACAGATTATCGACTGATCTGCGACCAAGCTGAAGTCTTTGAATGTAGTCGATTGGATTTACAAAGCCGCCAGCGGGTGTCTCATTACAATTATAGGCGGCTGCGATATTTGCATATTTTCGCACAGCCGCTGCGTAAACAATCACAGGTGTGGCGGCATCACCATCCGTCTCTGAATGAGGAACTGCATCTCTAACTTTGAACGCATCTGTAGCAAATCTGATGACTTTCAGTTTTCCATCTCGGCAGAAAGGGGATATTCCAGAGGCTCCTGGCCGAATCGGGAGGGTAGGCAAGTATGATCTGTAGCCTCTAGTCCATTTCCTCCGATACATTGGAGTTGATGAGCAGTGAGCCAACTCTGAGTCTCATAGGCATCCGGGAGCACAGATGCATGGGCAACAAGTGTTATAGTATTCTTGTAAATACTATAGCACTTATATATCCCTTATTTATATACTATCCCATGTTCAGATATTGCTAGAAATGTAGGGGTTGTATAAAGACTTTTATATAGACAGCTATGTTGTTTCCTGCACTTCTGTAGATTTTATAATAAATGATAGATCTTTTCTTTATATGTGTATGGGGGATGGGTTTGGGGTTTTCCTGTTGTGTGATTGGATAAAATGTGTTGCCCCAGAAACTATTATATCCTCTCAGAAGTAATCTTCTTAAAATAAAATAGTCAAATGTAATTTTATTATTACTATTACTGTTTTACTGCATATTCTATGCATTTTATATGTTTTTTAAAGCGCTTTGTGTACTCAATTAAATCCCACTGAAAAGAAATGCAGAAAGTAGCATCCACCTGATTTTAGTATCGGGGCGATTTCACAAATGCAGAAGATATCTCCTAAATTAAGCAAAGGAGTCCATTATACTGCCGTCTCCATTACTGCAGCCTGGAGCAATGTATCAGCATTCCCTGCGCTTTTATATACTGTAGGTTATAAGTTAGGGCCTGAGGGCCTGATTCAGACCCGCTCGCGAGCACTGAGCGTTCGCAAGCGGGTCGATGTTGGCCAAGTGCACATGCGCACGAGGGAGCCGGCTCCGTCGTGCGCATGCGCGAGACCCGCATAGCAACGGGCAAGCCGTTGCTATGGGTCTCGCACCAAAGGGGGCGTGCTGTCGATGTTGAGTGACAGCACGCCCCCTTTGGTGGGCGTGCCAGGGGCGTGGCTGCCCAGATGGAGGCGTTCCCATGGGAACGCCTACCGTCTGGGACCGGCCCCACTGACATCACAAGTGATGTCAGTGGGAGTGCTTTTGGCTCTGATAGATCCAAAAGCACTCCAGGGCTTGCGGCAATGAGACCATACCACAAGGGTCTCGTCACAAGCCCAATGGTTGCGATGGTCTTGACCATCGCGACCATCATCATGGCCGCTCACTATAGCTGTGGGTGGTCACCCACAGCTATGCAAGCGGCCAGGAGGCTGCTCCAAAAAAAGAGAGGGAGGGCCCTGATTCAGAGCGAGCACTCTGAAAGAGCGTCCGGCTCTGAATCAGGCCCTGATTCCCATGAGGACAGTATTGCACATCCACCAGGAAGCGTCTGTGCAATATCGTCCAACTAATATGCTAATGCAGCAGGAGCTGTCTGTGGGGAATAGACACCTCCTGCATGTATCTGCCATCCTACTACAGCGTCCATAGATGCTGCATCAGAATACCATCGCGACCAGTGGGGTAACGTAAGGTGGTCCAGTGGGCCACGTGCCCTGGGTGCCGTAGGACCTGGCGCACCCTGCAACCCTGGGCACGTGCAGTCCGCGGCACTACACATTAAAACAAACACGCTGGCGGCGGCGGTGTGTTTGTTTTAGCACTGCAGCCAATAACAGTCAGACAGATTCTTATTGGCTGCTGCACCCAGGCCCGGAGCCATAGCTGGAGATCACTCATGAGCTCCGCCTTCCGACTCCCGCACTGGGTGAAGGGAAAGACGTCATGATGTCTCTCCCATAGTGCCGAGCAGGAAGGGAGCAGCGGACAGCGGCAGGAGCAGCAGGAGCGGGGATTCAGGTAACTGTAAGTTTGTCTGTCTGTGTGTGTCTGCTTGTTTTATGTGTAAAAGACACTACTACTGGGGCCACTGCATATTGGGCACTGCATAGGAGGCACTGTATAAAGGACACTACTGGGGGCACTGTATAAGAGGCACTACTAGGGGCACTATATATTGGGCACTACTGGGGGCACTGCATAAAAGACACTACTGGGAGCACTATATAAAGGGCACTACTGGGGGCACTGCATATTGGGGAACTGTATAAGGGGCACTATACATTGGGCACTACTGGGGGCACTACTGGGGCATTGCATAATGTGAACTACAACAGGGGGCATTGCATAAGGGGCATTACTCCAGGGGGCACTACATAAGAGGCACTACTACTGAGGCAATGCAGAAGGGGCACTGCAGAAGCAGTCCTACTACAGAGGGCATTGCATAAGGGGTACTGCTACTGGGACATTGCATAAGGGGCACTACTGGGGACACTGCATAATGTGCACTACAACAGGGGACATTGCATAAAGGGCATTACTCCTGGGGGCACTGCATAAGGGGCATTGCATGAGGGGCACTACTACTAGGGGCAATTGCATAATGGACACTACAACGGGGCACTGCATAAGAGGCACTACTACTGGGAGTATTAAGGTGCATACGGAATGGAAAGGAATATTCCCAGAGTGACGAGAACTGGTGGTGTGTCACGTTGACCCGCCCCCGTTTTACAATGGACATGGCCCTGGTGGCACGTGGCCTTGCTCACTTTTTCAGCGTGCGCCGGAGACGCGTGCACATAGAGGGGTGCTCCAAATACCCTAGTTACTCCACTTATTGCGACCATCTCTCAGGCCAGGAAATCTGCATCCTACCATGCAGACCCTGGCTCTGCCACTCCTTGGAAACCAGACAGCATGTAATAAGTAACGCAGCCCAGCGCCATCCCCTTCTTTGAGATTTGTAGGTATTCTATGATTTCTGTATGCATACGCACAGAGCCTGATTCAGAGGTCCACACTAACTGCACCCAATGATGAAATGCACGCAGTTGGTCGATGTTGGGAGTACTGCACATGCATCCGAGTCACACTGCACATGTGCCCTGATGCGGAGACGCATCCGATGGTGGTGCACTGCGATCGATTAGCGTCACAGCTAGTGGGCATCTCAGTAGGAACAGAGGGCCTGATTCAGAGCCGCTAGTAAGCAGCCGCTCGTTCGCTCCGAGCGATGTTCGCACATCTGCGCATGCGTATGGGTTGTAATGCGCATGCGCCAACCAGTCAGTGCGGTCAGAAATCATCAGCTCGCAAAATAGTGAGGGGCTGGTAATTTGAGTGACAGAATGAGGCGTTTGTGGGTGGTAACAGGGGAAGGTGCTTGAAAACGGGGAGTGGAGATCCGAACGCAGGCGTGCCAAACGGTCAAAACGGGCGTTTTAAGGGTGTGCATAATTAACAAAGCAGCGTCATCGACCACGTCACTTGGTTGTCTTTTAGCCTGAACTGCTCGCATGATTGCGGTAGGAAAATGCTACCACAAGAATAGCGAGCAGTTCATACGCCTTTCGATGTACTCGATTAATCTAATAAATAGCGGAGATGATGTATGATGCAAGCGGCCAAGGGGCGTCTTTACAAAATAGTGAGCGCATGTTTCGTTCGCTTGCTCAGACATAGAGGCGTCAACAGACCGCAAAGAGCGAGCACTCAATTTAAATAGCCAGCCCCTTTTTCTGAACGAGCGTCCGCAAATAGCGTCCGGCTCTGAATCAGGCCCAGAAGCAGTCATGGCATTAGTATAATGACGCATCAGCGTCTGCGTGAACTTTTAAATCAGGTCCACAAGTCACTCCCCTTGTGCACTCCAGTCCAATAGTATATGTGGTAGAGCACAATACTTTGTACATTGTCATATATCACTATTTTACATAATTTATATTTACACACACACACTTAATACTGTATGCATATATATATATATATATATATATATATATTATATATAGACACACACTGTATAGATAAATATAGTGAAAAAAAAACATTAGACAAACAAATTAGTTGCAGGCGGTGGCTAATATGCAGATGAAAAGATTACCATTAATACATGTACCCGGCAAATATTGCGGAATAATGAAACACTTAAGCAGATTAAGTCGATGGCAGGACGACAAAGTAAGAAGTTGATTGCTTCATTGTTTTGAATGCCGCATAAAAGCATTAGGTCCTGGGAAGCCAGAAATGAATTATTGCCAACACAGCGCTGAAACCTTGAAATAGAAAAAAAATTTAGGTTCCCCGTCTTTGGAGAGAATTGATGAGAAGTAGTATTCCGGCAGATTTATTTTTCATTTAACTGATACATGTATTGAATTGGTTGTGTTTATTTGCATGCAATGTGAGTAATTTGTGGATAGTGCTAAAGATTTCACAAAGCTGACACAGAATAAAATGGCTATTTTTAGATAACTAGGCCATGGATACAGCAAAATGGGATTAGAATGCACTGAAGGAAGTTTTCTCCACAAATGTCAGGCTGATGGTTTACAATATACAGGGAGTTCAGATGGGAACTCCACAGTGACTGTGTGCTAACAGACATTGGCGGCTCCAGAGGTGGGGCTGTGGCGCGGTCCAATATTAAAATAGCAGAATCACACCAACTGCCACCCCACACGTTGCCAAACATCGCTGGCCAGGTCTCACTGGCAGTTGGTGTTGCTCCCCTATATGAATCTTGGACTGTTACACACTTAGCACACAGTCATTGCGGAGGGACTTTCCGAACTCCTTGTACTATTCGGTGATGGCTATACAGTGAATACGCATATTTCCACATCTTAACTGAACTTAAAAATAAAAAATTTTCAGTACTCACTCCTAGGGGTTCTCTGTCTTCATCAACCGACCTCCCAAGGGTTAACCTCGCTCTTATGCAACACTTCACTCAATCATAATCCGCCTGAAAAGGTCCCTCATGAGTTGGGGAAGGGGGTGACCTTGGATCCAGAAGTTTGATCCTAGATCAGAGAGCCCTCTGTGAAATGATCTGTGTTAGAATGAAGGATACTTAGTTCCTGTCCAACACCAAGCCAACGCACCCTCTACAGACTGCTGTTGGAGGTAATTGGGGCACCCTGGCTTATATAATATGATGATCCAGATCAAAAGTAAAGTCTTTCTGGAGCTTCCAAAATTTGATCTACAATGTCACAGGCAGGGATCGAAGTTGCCTCGAATGGGGCGGCACTGACTTCTGACTAATACATACGTTCCATCACTTACCTTCCCAAATGCTGTTGCCCTACATTTTTTCATTTTACATTTTTATTTCTTTGTTACATTTCACTGACGTGTGTGAAATACTGTTGCTCCTTTAACTGATTGCAATCTCTCCCCTTACTCTCCCTTCTTCCTTTCTGCCCCCCCCCCCTGTTTTTTATTAAAACAAACTTCAATAAAATCAATTTTAAAAAAAAGTATTATTAGTTTAATAATTCTTTACCATGTGTTTATCCACTAAATTTCCAGGTACTGGATACGTTCCGCTGGGTTTTCAGCCTGCTAATGGTTCAGTTATTCAACTTTGATACATGTTGAGAGAATAAGGATATTGTACGGTAACCTGACAATTGGATTACTTTTGGCTGTAGATGATTGTGCAGCTGTCACACAGTTGCAATTACATTTTGGAACAAATAGCCTGGGAAAAGATAGACCTCCCATGTCACCTTTCGGTCTACTTGGTGTTTACTCAGCCCGGTTGGTCAACAATCATCAGCAGACCAGAAAACAAGTGCAAATTCAGCCACCTTCCTCCTGTTTATCTAATATCCATTCCTTTCTAGCCAACACTGTTTATATGCATACCTTGATGTCGATTTACATTATGAAGCTTTGCCTGTGCTTTTACAGGATGACATTTTGTAATGTGGTGGCAGAAAGAGTTTGCCTGGTTAGACATCAGGTTTGCGGGCGGTTTATCTGTCAGCAGCGGAAAAAATAGCAAATCACCTGGACTCTTCACAACTGATGGCACATCTACCAAGGTACTGCCTTGTCCAATAAGACAAGGCCAGAGCTTGGGCTCGTCTTGTCTCTTAGCCAAGGCCTTTTTTTATTCCAAGAAGCTTTAGTTTAATGTTGCCTCTGTAAATTATCACGTTGAGTCTGAGTTATTCTGTGGTTTATAAACTTGTGATCTGATCCACATTTGACCAAACCTGCAGAAATTGGCATTCCACTCCTGCACAGTGAGACTACAGAAAAGTAACATGTCAACAGGGCCGGTGCTACCATTAGGCAACCTTAGGCAGCTACCTAGGGGCGCCGGCCACTGGAGGGCGCTGCTGAGTCCACAAAAAACCCCAACAAATGGCTTAATTCATGGCTGAGTGGCATATAATGAATTTGAGACACAGCTGTGTGGCATATTATGAATTTGCGGCAGTGTTATGAGGTACATTATGATTTTGGCGCTCTGCTGTGTGTAATATTCTATATAGTATATTATGAATTCGGGACACTGCTGTGTGGCATGTTATTTAACTGGGGATGCTGTTGCGTGACATATTATATTTTGTGGGGAGCAGGGGCGGTTGGTGAAATGTTGCCTAAGGCAGCAGGAAACCTTGCACCAGCCCTGCATGTCAATCATTTAACTGCACAATGCTATACTAAGGCACATATAAAAAGGGCTAGGTCATTAACTTTGTGAATTTTGGAAAAACACTTTATAGAAATTATTATTTTTTTTTTTTTGTAATTTAAAAAATCATCTCCACCAATGCAAATTGCTTTCCACTTTCTATTCAGGTGTCATGTCTGACACCTGAAACACAAGAGTCTTGTTTTTCTGCCTATATTTATTTTTTGGAGCCTTCTGAAGACTCCAGTGTAATTACACTGCACTGTTCTCTAAAGCACTACAGGGGTCGGTAAGGGAGCAAGGAATGAGGACTGTGCAATCGTGGCATGCAGGGGGGACCTTGAAGGTGGTAAACTATTCTAGGGGATTTAGGAAATATTTCAGTGGCTTCAAAGGGGTAGTTGATCAGCTGAGCACAGTAAGACCATCCACCTCTGCATTGTCATACTTTAAAAGCCATGATTTGTCTATTACTAGTATACGCACCTGCAACCCTGTCTACACCTTAAAGCCAAAACAAAATAAACAAACATAACCGCCATGCCACAAAACTAATTGGAAGTGTATAAAAATATCTAACCTCAACCCAGAACCTCAGCAACCTACCTTCAATAAATATCAGACAACCACGCTAAAGAAAGGCATCTAATGCTGCAGAAAGACATAGAGAGATCCTGAGGGGCAGCCAATACCTCTCAAACACCTACCTCTAAACATCTTCATGTTAAAGTATTCATTTGGTTCTCAACAACCTACCTACCAGTCCACCATCCCTTAAAATATGTTTCCAAGAAGAAGAGACAGAAATGATTAAGTAGGGCGATCAACTAGAATGATCAAGTCAAAATGCTGTTTTTGATACGTGTAGTAAGAAGTGCTCTGTAAACGTATCAGTATGCATCTGGTTATAGGTAGATTCAACAATTAAATCAGGAAAATGTCTAAAGTGTTCTCAACTGGCTGATATACTAATAATCTGGATTAGTCCCGGTAGTAACAAGGATGGAGTATGAGTTATTGTGCCCAGGCACAATAATCACATTACTCAGCATTCGATAGCTGCTCTAGCACTTCACTTCTGAAGTGGACACCCAGCAGTGACTACAGGACTTTATATTCACTTGAAAATGAAAAAAAAGTCTCTTTCCCTTGAGACAACACTATTACGATCAGCTACAATCACTCTCCAGATGCTTTGTACGTTGTACAAAAGAACACACCTGATGCATCAATTGGCCTTTATCTACTGTCAATGTTCTATGTTACTGTGATCCCAACCTTTGGATGACTGCACAAGTCAAAATTTGACTGAGATGCACAACAAAAGATTAGCGACACAATCTCTCATTCTTCTAAGGCAATACAACAAGGAACTCGCAAGCAAGTTCATAATAAAGTTTCAGGTTCACAGCAATATCTATAAAATTAAGGAAAGGTTCTCTCTGCAGAGGTATCAACATGAGAATAGCGTGGACCCATACTTCCAGGGAAAGCTACCCGGTTATAATCTTTCTGACTGCCAATTTGCGCCCACACTGCTTGTGGTGCAGCAAGACCTGACCTCTCTGCTGTAGCTCCAGTTTTTAAGGGGCAAGCTGGAGATGGCTTGAAGACTTCTTGATTAAGCACACAATGTTGTCCTCAGTAGCTAAGTATCATCTTGAGAAGATTAGAGTCGGAGATCTTGGTGAGACCTGTTAGAAAGTGAGAAGACTTGTAGGGTGAATAATAGACTATACAGATAATCATCTTCGGTAAATATATTGGTAAATATATTAGTATACATTTACATATTTGTTGTATCATGCTAACTGGTGATGGTCATTTATACACGCACAAACAAATCCACCATCTCAACAGGCAACTGAAGTTCCAGGGCTTGGCAAATGTTTACTGAACCATTATACCTTAGAGATTGTTTTTGATATTCATGTGCAGGGATTTAAATTGTCAAAATATTATTTTTTTTAACCCTCAAGTGTTAATGTAAATATGAGTTTGTGAGGTTATACCGTAAAGTGGTCTCTTGCGTTTTTAGTGATATAGAGGATCTCTCCCAATGGACTTTGTGCCCGATGATGGAAAACTCTCTTCCCTTGTCAAAGTGGCACTTTCACCTCCTCTAACGTGATAAATCATATTTGGAGCAGAGGGGAATATTAAACTATCTTTCATTTCTTTTGCACATTATTGTGGTGTAAAGACGTTACACATGGGACACCCTTAAACTGTCACTCAGGAGATTCCATCCATCTGTTCTGTGGCTGCAATTTCATCTGTCGGGTAAGTTGTATTTATTCGTTGTATAAATAAGACGACACATGACGGAGATATTGAGCTACACAAGCAATATTCATTTAGAATTTGACTGTAAAACAATGTTCCCTGTTAACACATCGTGTTGATTAGTGATAAAAGAGAATTAGCAAATGAAAAATACATAAATAGCAACAGATTTTATTTTGGATGAATTTAAGACGTCAACACTTACATTTATCTCAATCCTACAGTAGTTCATGGATTACAACTACCAATGGTAGTTCTCAAGCCATGGGCCTACTAACTGTATTGTGACCTGACAACCCATAATTCTTTAAAGAGCAGTCACCATCTGCACTTAGCGGAGGCAGCCATTTTGTGCTCTTGTCCAATATTCATGAGAACGCAGCCACCCAGTTCAACGGGATTCAGAATCTCATTAATATTATAATTCAGGCCACATGAATCTTGCAATCCTTAGACTTGTTAAGTGATATCACTAAATAATTTGAGAAAATGGCAGCTTCCTATGTGTAATATCCTCTCTGGAACATTTTGGATTTTAATAAAACACATAGCAAGTTTCACAATTGAACTGTTTATCAAGCACAGGTGAATTCATATAATTGCCACATTCAAATATTATCTGACATGTTCTCACAAAGGGAAATATTCAAACAAGGAACTGTCAGGGATATGTGGGGAAGGGCGGGCAAGCTCTAGATTACACAGCTTTGAGCACAATAGAGGGAGGTCTAAACCTGTAATTTACTGTCACGTATTGACTAAATAAATGAGTTTCTAAGCTAAATGTCAGGTCTTGAAAATGCTTTTGCTGTGCCCTGGGTAGCTTAGTCTGATAGGTGTCTTTTCTCTGTACAACTTATTTGTCAAGCTTGTTTTAAAAAAGAAACAAACAAAAACTCAAGACATAATATGAAGTAATAAGTTGAGAAATATGAAATGACATGAGTTATACAAATGAGTGGAAATTACTAAAATGTTCAAGGAAGTGTCAGTACCTGCTGATGTAGGACAGGTACACCAGGACTGGTAAAAGAGCTGGAGTTAGTAAATGAGGTATGAACAGAATGGATGGTGTAATGATTAGCATTATTGCCTCACAGCCCTGAGGTCATGACTTCAATTCCTTGTTATGGCCCATCCGTGGGACGATTGTGTGGTCTCCCCATGTTTGCATGGGTTCCTGCAGTGACGTGCAGTGAGGTCAATGGCTGGGGAGGCACACATGTATAAAAACACAGTTTGTATATCAAAACTCTGGTGCATGACAGGGAGTATGAGAGGATGGGAGTATGACAGGGGAGGCTCTGCCTCCCCTGCCTCCCCTGTCTGCACGTCCCTGGTTTCCTCTAGGAGCTCCGGTTTCCGCCCACACTTCAAATACATACTGGTAGGATAAATGACTTGTAAGAAAAAAAAACCTAGTGTGTATGTGTCTATGTGATAGGGAATGTAGGGCCTAATACAGAGATGAACGCAAACCTAATGGGTATAGCATACATCTCCGATGGTTGGGCGCCTGCACTGGACCCGTCCTGTCTACCCAAGTCTTTACAGTCAATTACCATATGTTTTTCCCATGCAGCCTTAAACACTTTTAATGTATATGTCACACTACAACTGCTGGGAGCTACTCTATGACTTTATCACACTTTCTGTAATATCATTGTTCCTAACCATATCTTTCAGTCTTCCTCCCTTCAATTTTAAAATGTATATTCCTTTGAGTCAATATTTTCAACATGTTTAAAGCCACCTACACCAAACTCTGTGTTGTGTCTATCATGGGTACTGTCAGTGGCATCCCTCCCCGCGGTGGCACCCAGTGCGTGGAGGGCTGGAGTGCACGCGGCCAAGCCATGCACCAACAAAAAGGGTCTTTAGCCTCGTTGGCAGAGGGCATAGCCTCGTTAAGAGGGGGCATGGCCTCTGCCCATTCTTATCACTTGGGGGGGGTGGGGGGTGCAGTACCGGCTCCCTCACTGTGTCAGGAGCCGAGAGCTGCACTTAATGCTACAGTGCAGCACTTGGCTCCTGTCACTGAAGGAGGGTCGGCACCTTAGTACCACTTCTCGGCGGGTGACACCCGGATGCGGCCCGCACCCTCCTTGTGTTGCCACTGGGTACTGTTTGGTAACTGGATTGGATACTTGTAATGACAGCTGTGGAGTCAGGCGCATAGTGAAATATAAACTGTTTATCGAAACAAAAAGGAAAATAGTCCAGGCAATGTCGGAAACCAGGAGTGATAATTGAAACAGACTGGAGCAGGTGGTGAACAGAAACTTGAAGGTATGCAAAACTGGATACAAACAATAACCATACGATGTAGAGTGGATGAATCAGATTCACATGCAGCAATAGGAGGAACAACATGCAGAGGCCCAGCTGGCTGGACCTGCACAGATTATTGTCTGGAGATAGCATGGACGCAGCTTGGAACATTAATGCATGCATGAGGCATGATGCATTACCATACTTGCAAGGACAGAATTGCAAAGCTGCTTGTGTGCAGCTTTGCAATTCCATCCACTGCTGAATCAGGCCCAGAGTCCTAACAGGTACAGGGTGTGCAGCGTACCCTGCAACCAGAACATACCCCACGGTGTGACTGCATCAGGTCCCCCTTATTCATTCTGCTTGCAGCGTCATCTTCAGTGTAATATATTCATAAAGATGACACAGGTGATAATAAAGACTTTGGGACTGTGCCAGAGTCTTTGAACCTTCTGCACATCCGTAACCTTCTGAAAATATCACATGCAAAATTATGTTGCTAATAGCAGGTAGCGGGGACACTGTATGGAGGAATGGAGAGGATGGCACGTGGGCCACCACAGGCATGAATAGACTTTAAACCAAGCTAAATAGTAAGCATCTGTGATACCCCAGGCTTCCTACTGAAGCCTATGGATCATGTAATACTGGAGGCCGACACTTGCTGGTGCTGTGGAATGCAAGAAAGGCATTCTGGCAAGGGTATAGGAGAATGGTTGTTTGCAAATGGATGGTAGAGATAGTGAGAATGCAAGGATCATAGCTGGAGAGCGAGGGTGAGGTGCCCAAGGTCTGAGAGCGCAGTCTGAGCAAGCGAAGTTGCTGAAGTGGTGCCAAGGTTCAGGACCACCGAGTACCCACTAAGTGGAGCACTGGAAACCACAGCTGAGTACTGGCAAAGTGTGACAGAGACATTGTGCAGGCAGTGTGGCAGTGCTGAAGACCGAAGTAGGATCTGTGGAGACTGACAGTGAGTTGTGCTAAGAAATATATTTGCAAAAGTTATACATATCTGCAAAAGTTATATATATGCCAACTAAGATATACATATGCCAAAAGGCTGAATTTGTTAATCTGAAGAGAGAGCCATTTATAGAGATATAATACAAGAGCTGGATTAAAGTACTCTAAGGACTGATATATCACTATTGCTGAGTGCTGAAGATAGTTGTGCTACTAAAGACTGAACTGTAAATACATATTTACTGAAGAGCTGAAGCTGTTGTTTTCTGTGACACAAGGATGATCAGCATTAAATGCTAATTGTACCTAATTTTGCCTATTCTGGATTCCCTTTTGTGGATTAAAATTGCATGCATGAAATAGGACAATAAACACCTAGCAAGAGAGTATTCCAATGAAAAAAGTATTTATAGTCTATTAAATAGATTGTGTGATAATATACTTCAATACCTGTTGAAGTAATTGAACAATTGCATTTTCTATTTAGTAATAGTCAACGAGGTGCTGCAGCAGCTAAAGGTAACAATGTGTTTAATTGCCAAGAAAATTTAACTTATTGGTTATTCACCATAGTATTGATAAGAAACTGTCACATATTATTTACAACTCATTTATTTTGTGTTGAAAGTCATTTGCATAGTGCTAATTGTTTTCTATTTGTTTGCTATTCTTTATTGCGTGAAGCTCCCTGTTATTTGTATGCTGATAGCTATTTTCTGCATACTTTTTCCCTGGACCCTTGTCCTCTTATCCCCTTTAATACAGTTTTCCAGATTATTCTGCTAATCAAGCTTGTCATGTTAAGTTATTTTACTGTGTGTATGGGCCTAGCCTCTCTGCTACAGTCTGGGAAGAACAAGCTGGTGGAGTTGTTGCCTAGAAAAGGGAAGATCCACTAAAGCTGCTGGCTCTTCTGTAAGGTACAATCTATACCACACATCATTGTAAAAATATTATTTACATTTTATAAGGTACAGATAGATTGCGGGCTTCAAATATTTTATAACTCACTTCTCAAATAATCTGAATGAAATATAAATACCTGTTTGTGAGAATGAGCACCTTTCAGTATCAGTAATTCATTCTGAGAGACTGTATAGAAGCTACTTAGTTGGAGGTGATTAAAATTATTTTTTCTACTATAAAAATGAAAAGTAGGCACTGGTTCTGCATTTGGCACAGTAGGCCTCTCATCAGGGGTAGCAGAGGCTGAGAACTGATTCCTTCTCTGAGAAGCGCTATGGCCATTGTCTTTTATCTTCATCAGCTATGTGACGCGATCAGGGTGCCAGGCTACTTGAAAATGAAGGTTAGGATCAGGGTGGCAGGCTACTTGAAAATGAAGGTTAGGATCAGGGTGCCAGGCTACTTGAAAATGAAGGTTAGGATCAGGGTGCCAGGCTACTTGAAAATGAAGGTTAAGATTAGGGTGCCAGGCTACTTGAAAAGTAAGGTCAGGCATGCTTGTTATTCTCTTTCAAAGGAAGAGGAAGACACTGAAAGCAAAAGCTGGACTGTTAAATCTAATTTGTTATCAGTAGGGGTGTGCACCGGCCACTTTTCGTGTTTTGTGTTTTGGTTTTGGATCTGGATCTTTCTTCGTGTTTTGGATCTAGATTGGTTTTGCCAAAACCACCCTTTGGTGTTTTGGGTTCTGGGTTTTGTGTTTTGGATCTGTATTTTTTTTTAAAAAAGCATAAAAACAGCTAAAATCACAGAATGTGTTGATTTTTCTGCTCCTATGCTATTATTAACCTCAAAAACCTTAATTTCCACTCATTTCCAGTGTAGTCTGAACACCTCACACCTCACAATAGTGTTTTTATGTCCAAAAGGTTGCACCGAGGTAGATGGATGACTATGCTAAGCGACACGAGTGGGCGGCACAAACACATGGCCCATCTAGGAGTGACACTGCAGTGGCAGACAGGATGGCAGTTTGAAAAACTAGGCCCCAAACAGTACATAATTCAAAGAAAAAAAAGAGGTGCAAGATGGAATTGTCCTTGGGCCATCCCATCCACCCTTATGTTGTATAAACAGGACATGCACACTTTAACAAACCAATCATTTCAGCGCCAGGGTCTGCCACACGACTGTGGCTGAAATGATTGGTTTGTTTGGGCACCCACAAAACAAGCTGGCAATTAATCTGTCCCTGCACAAACTGGCTCTACGGAGGCAAGATGTCGTCCTCGTCCTCCTCATCCACCGATTCCTCACCCTCTTCAGTGTTGTGTACATCCTCATCCTCACAGAGTATTAACTCGTCCCCGCTGGAATCCACCACCACAGGTCTCTGTACGTTCTGGAGGCTGGTCTCCCTGGAAGAGTTGATAATTCATTTTTATGAACATCATCCTCTCCACATTTTGTGGAAGCAACCTCCTACGCCTTTCGCTGCCAAGGTTCCAGGCTGCACTAAACACTCTTTCGGAGTACACACTGGAGGGGGAGCAAATCAGGTAAAATAGAGCCAGTTTGTACAGGGGCCAACAAATTGCCTCTTTTTCCTGCCAGTACAGGTACGGACTGTCTGACATGCCTACTTGGATGCTGTCACCGATGTAATCCTCCACCATTCTGTCAATGGTGACAGTATCATATGCAGTGACAGTAGACATGTCAGAAATTGTTGCCAGGTTCTTCAGACCGGACTAGATGTCCAAACTTGGTCCTGCCTGCCCTGCATCACCGCCAGCGGGTTGCTTAGGATACCTAAGTTTTTCCTGGCAGCCTCAGTTGCGGGAGAAAATGAAGAAGGAGCTGTTGACGTGTCACGTTACGCTTCAGCTGACAGTGTTTTCACCAGCAGGTTTTTGCACCTCTGCAGGCTTGTGTCGGCCGGAAAGAGAGACACCACATAGGCTTTAAACCTAGGATCGAGCACGGTGGCCAAAATGTAGTGGTCTGATTTCAACAGATTGACCACCCTGGAATCCTGGCAAAGCGAATGAAGGGCTTCATCCACAAGTCGCTCTGTCTTAGCTCCTCCTTCAATTTCTCCAGCTGCTTCTGCAAAAGCCTGATGAGGGGAATGACCTGACCCAAGCTGGCAGTGTCTGAACTGACTTCACGTGTGGCAAGTTCGAAGGGCTGGAGAACCTTGCACAACACGGAAATCATTCTCCACTGTACTTGAGTCAGGTGCATACCCCCCTCCTTTGCCTATGTCATAGGTGGATGAATAGGCTTGAATGGCCTTTTGCTGCTCCTCCATCCTCTGAAGCATATAGAGGGTTGAGTTCCACCGCGTCACAACCTCTTGCTTCAGGTGATGGCGGGGCAGGTTCAAGAGTGTTTGCTGGTGCTCCAGTCTTCGGCACGCAGTCGCTGAATGGCGAAAGTGGTCAGAAATTTTTCGGGCCACCCAAAGCGTGTCCTGCACGCCCCTGTCGCTTTTCAGAAAATTCTGCACCACCAAGTTTATTGTGTGAGCAAAACATGGGACATGCTGGAATTTGCCCAGATGTAATGCCCGCACAATATTGGTGGCGTTGTCAGATATCACAATTCCCCAGGAGAGTCTAAGTGGGGTAAGCCACTGGGCGATGATTTCCCTCAGTTTCTCTAAGAGGTTGTCAGCGGTGTGCCTCTTACTGAAACCGGTGATACACAGCGTAACCTGCCTTGGAACGAGCTGGCGTTTCTGAGATGCTGCTACTGGTGACGCTGCTGTTGTTGCTGCGTAAGGTGATACATCTACCCAGTGGGCTGTCACAGTCATATAGTCCTTAGTCTGCCCTGTTCCACTTGTCCACATGTCCATGATTAAGTGGACATTGGGTACAACCGCATTTTTCAGGACACTGAGGACACTTTTTCTGACGTTTCTGTAAAGTCTCGGTATCGCCTGCCTAGTGAAGTGGAATCTAGATGGGATTTGGAACCAGGGACACACTACCTCCATCAATTGTCTAAATCCCACTGCACTAATGGCAGATACTGGATGCACGTCTAACACCAACATAGCAGTCAAGGCCTCAGTTATACGTTTTGCTTCAGGATGACTGCTGTCGTACTTCATCCTCCTCGCTAAGGACTGTTGGAGGGTCAATTGTTTAGTAAAAGTAGTGGTGTTCCTACTTCCTCTCTGGGATGATGAACGACTCCCAGCAGCAGCAACAGCAGCAGCAGGAGGCGTAGCAATGCAGGATCCTCCGGAGGAATCCTGGATAGGAGAGTCAGTCATGCCAGTGACATGGCCTGCAGGACTACTTCCGATCCTGACTAAGGAGGAAATTGACGAGGAGGGAGTTGACGGTGTGGTTTGCAGGCGCTTGGATACAACAGGACAACAGGATTTAGGTGTCCCTGGACTGCTTACGGTCTTAGCCAAAGTTTCTGAACTTGACAGTAACTTTTTATGAACGCGCTGCAGGTGCCCTATAAGGGAGGATGTTCCTAGGTGGTTAACGTCCCTACCCCTACTTATTTCACCTTTACATATGGTACATATGGCAAGACAGTTGTTGTCCGGATTTGGATAGAAATATTGCCAGACCAAAGAGGTGGAATGTTTGGTCTTCTGCCCAGGCATGAACGTGGTGGGCTTTTTCATCCCACGGACAACAACTGTCTCCCCTGGAGCCTGATTTAAACAAACCACATCACCATCAGAATCCTCCTCGCCAACTTCCTCCTCAGCGCCAGCTACACCAGTATCCTCATCCTGTTGTACTTCAACAGTGACATCTTCAATTTGCATATCAGCAAGTGGACTGTGGGTGCTCCTTTCAGCACTTGCAGGGGTATGCAAATGGTGGAAAGAGCCACCTCTTCCCATCCAGTGCTGGGAAGGTCAGGCATCGCAACCGCCACCACACTTGGACTCTCCTTGGGGATTTGTGATATCTTCTTAGAACACACAGTTCTTCGCTGTGCTTTTGCCAGCTTAACTCATTTGATTTTTTTAGCGGGAGGAGGGCTTCCATCGTCATGTGAAGCTGAACCACTAGTCATGAACACATGAACATAGGGAAAGTGTCATAAATGGCATATTGGAAAGTTTACGTTTCTCTTCAGATGATTTAAATGTTTTTTTCAAGGTCATTTTCCTGAACTTTGTCATTTGGGATTGTATGTGCACCCTACTATGACATTGGGCATCGGCCTTGGCAGACGACGTTGATGGCATGTTATCGTCTATGTCATGACTAGTGGCAGCAGCTTCAGCACTAAGAGGAAGTGGTTCTTAAGCTTTCCCTATTTTATTTTTATCGGAGAAAGTTTGGTCTTCCATTTATGTTATATTGATATATACGTGCGGCTAAGGCGCACACAAACACAGAAAATTATTTTTTATTTTTGTTGGAGACTAGTGCACTTTGTGGGTTACACCACCCTTTAAGAAATGAGCCAGCCGGCCCTTTACTTATGGGACACAGGCGCACGCTTGGCGCTGCTCCTTTTTTGATGCACGTGCAGCCACAGTGCACACAATTCACAAACACAGAAAATATATTTTTTTTTTGTTTGGAGTGTACTTTGGGGGTTACAGCACCCTTTAACGGACAAGCCAGCTGGCCTTTTACTTATGGGACACAGGCGCACGCTTGGATCTGCTCCTTTGTTGATGCACGTGCAGCCACAGTGCACACAATTCACAAACACAGAAAATATATATTTTTTTTGTTTGGAGTGTACTTTGGGGGTTACAGCACCCTTTAACGGACAAGCCAGCTGGCCTATTACTTATGGGACACAGGCGCACGCTTGGATCTGCTCCTTTGTTGATGCACGTGCAGCCACAGTGCACACAATTCACAAACACAGAAAATATTTTTTTATTTTGGTTGGAGTGCCCTTTGGGGGTTACAGCACCCTTTAACGGTCAAGCCAGCCGGCCCTTTACTTATGACACAGGCACACGCTTGGCCCTACTTTGTTGATGCACGTGCGGCTACTGCGCACACAATTCACAAACACAAAAAAATATATATTTTTATTTTGTTTGGAGTGCCCTTTGGGGGTTACAGCACCCTTTAACGGTCAAGCCAGCCAGCCCTTTACCTATGACACAGGCGCACGCTTGGCACTACTTTGTTGATGCACGTGCAGCCACAGTGCACACAATTCACAAACACAGAAAATATATATTTTTTTTATTTGGAGTGTACTTTGGGGGTTACAGCACCCTTTAGCGGACAAGCCAGCCAGCCTTTTACTTATGGGACACAGGCGCACGCTTGGCGCTGCTCCTTTGTTGATGCACGTGCAGCCACAGTGCACACAATTTGCAAACACAGAAAATATATATTTTTTTTGTTTGGAGTGTACTTTGGGGGTTACATCACCCTTTAATGGACAAGCCAGCCGGCCCTTTACTTATGGGACACAGGCGCACGCTTGGCGCTGCTCCTTTGTTGATGCACGTGCAGCCACAGTGCACACAATTCACAAACACAGAAAATATATATATTTTTTATTTGGAGTGTACTTTGGGGGTTACAGCACCCTTTAGCGGACAAGCCAGCCAGCCTTTTACTTATGGGACACAGGCGCACGCTTGGCGCTGCTCCTTTGTTGATGCACGTGCAGCCACAGTGCACACAATTCACAAACACAGAAAATATTTTTTTATTTTGTTTGGAGTGTACTTTGGGGGTTACAGCACCCTTTAACGGACAAGCCAGCTGGCCTTTTACTTATGGGACACAGGCGCACGCTTGGCGCTGCTCCTTTGTTGATGCACGTGCAGTCACAGTGCACACAATTCACAAACACAGAAAATATTTTTTTAATTTTGTTTGGAGTGCACTTTGGGGGTTACAGCACCCTTTAAAGGTCAAGCCAGCCGGCCCTTTACTTATGACACAGGCGCATGCTTGGCACTACTTTGTTGATGCTCGTGTGGCTACTGCGCGCACAATTCACAAACACAGAAAAAATATTTTTTTTTTTTGCACTTGGGGGGAGCACCCCTGATGGACAGAGCACCCCCTGGACAACACTACAGCACCCCTTTAGGACTGGGACACTACACAGGACTTTGGAGTGGACACAGCCCCTATGGACAACTGACTGCACAACACAGTCCAGCCAGCCCCTATGGACTTTGGAGGAGTGGACACAGCCCCTATGGACAACAGCAGCACAGCACAACACAGCCAGCCCCTATGGACTTTGGAAGAGTGCACACAGCCCCTATGGACAACAGCAGCACAGCACAACACAGCCAGCCCCTATGGACTTTGGAGGAGTGGACACAGCCCCTATGGACAACAGCAGCACAGTGCAGCACAGCACAGCACAACACTACACTGCACTACACTGCACTACACAGCCAGCCCTAAGTCCCACCCTCCCTGTTCACTGTCCACAGTCGAGTGAGAAAATGGCGCCGACGCGGGTACCTTATATAGAATCCAAAACCCGCGAGACCCGGAAGGCGGGATGATGATGTTTTGCCTTGATTTCAGATCCGAGTCAGGCGGGAAAAGTCGAGCCTGACTCGGATCGGCCTCGGATCGGGGCTGCTCGGGGGGGTTCGGATTTCAGAAATCTGAACCCGCTCACCCCTAGTTATCAGTACAATATGTCAAATAATAGGATAGTATAAAAAAAAGTTAACTTCATCACCAGTAGCTGGGGCCAGCTTAACTCTGCTGTGATACCGTACGTCTATATTCTGCTTGGTAAATTCATTTTGTATAATTTTACATTTCATGTAAATTTCCACTTCGTGACTATCGTCACCTCCATATACTGTAAATACGGAGGATAAACTAAAGTACACCCACCAGCAGCTAATGCTATACAACCTATTTGCGAAGGAAAGGTAGACTGAGTAACTGGAGCCAAGTATACTCAGTAATATGAAAACAAAACAAGCTTTTGGCACCCATAGGTCTTATCTAAAGTAGATGGAAAACATATATCAGCAATGTTTTCTTTGGAACTTTAACAAAACCTACTAGTTAGGTCCAAATTTAGCATATGGCACATTTGACCAATGCCAGGAAGATTTCTCTTTTTGCCTGTACTTTGTATATGATATGCTTATTTCATTTCATCGGTAAAGAAAAAAAACAAAATACCTTATTTGGGATTTTCTGTGAGGAGTTTAAAGCTGCACTCAAACTTACTTGATAAATCTTCTTCTTCTTCCACTAGCCAGATACCCCGGGTTCTGGCCAAAGCAGCTGGTTTTATTGGGACTCCTCCAGTTCTGTAATAAAGGATTCCGAAATCAATTGTTTTCACCACTTTAAAATGGCAGCATTGGGGGAGTGTAAGAGGGGTGACCAATTACATAAACTCCCCATCGCCAGATGAATGTCCTCCTCCTCCCAGTATAATGTAAACCAATAGATAACAATATTGAAATAACGACACTGAGACTTGCATAAGGGCAAAGGAAGTTCAGCTTTATTTATTTTATCTAGTTAAACTATTACTAATTAAATCTAATTAAACTAATAGAGAATTAATCATTAAATAATCTAAGAAGGACAGACAGACAAAGAATGGTGGCACCAAAAGAACGGCTCCACAATGCAAGATCCACCAACTGCCACTCCATACACCACCCCTTCAAAATGGGATAGTGACCAGACAGCCCATTACAGCACTCTCTGAAAAGACCCTAAAACCCCACACCACTTCCTCCCTCATATAGGCTAACCCAACTCACCCTATCCAATAAGACCACCTCCTACCTAAAACTTGCCCAGAGTCAGGCACTGGGTGTTTAATTTAATCCTTGCATATGAAATTCATACTGTATATTTTACACCTGTACACCACTGTGGTCTACTAGGCACTTGAGGTGATGCAGAAGGCTGTGCTAAAAATATTAATGACCTGGATGCCATAATGTACAGTATGTGTCTTTGGGCCTGGTTCTGAGTAGGAAGCAGTAGCAATATCGGAAGCAGTGGAGGAACGTTTTACATCTGCACAAGCGTCTAAGTTGCACCGTGTATGGGTCCCGATTTTGTACGTACAGAGTCACAGTACAGATCTTTTTTTGTACTTGCTGCCACTGTTTCTACTTGTGCTTAGGGCTGGATTGTAGGAGGGGAGAACGGGGCAGTCATCCAGGGGCCCCCACACCTTGGGGGTCCCCACACTGCCAAAATTATTGACTGGAACCTGGCCACTTACCCTGGCCGGCTTCCAGTCCCACCAACATCACAGTACAGTCTCACTGCCACTGATTCACAGACCCAACAGTTGCTGTTTATGAAAGCCCCCATGCAGTGAAGTGCACACCCCATCAGAAGGCTGGTGGGTTGCCTGCTGCAGCTGCAAGAGGTTTGTGTGTGTGCTCCCTTCCTCCACCTCTCTCTTCCCCTCTGTCCCCTCCACCCTCTCACTCCCTTCTTTTTTCTCTGTCTCTCCCTCTCTCTTCCTCTATTTCCCTCTTTGTCTCCCTCCCCATCGCTCTCAGTCTCACTCCCTCTATCTCTCCCTTTCTCCTTCTCTCCCTTCTTCCCTTCCTCCCTCTCTCTCCCTCCCTCCCTCCCTTTCTCTCTCCCCTAATTCTGATTCTACCCTTACTACATCTCTGCCCTTCCTCCCTCTCTGTCTCTCTCCTCCCTCCCTGTTCCTTCCTCCCTCTCTCTCTCCCTTCCTCCCTCTCTCGCCTTTCCCCCTCTCTGTCTCTCTCCTCCCTCCCTGTTCCTTCCTCCCTCTCTCTTCCCTAATTCTCTCTCTTCTTACTACCTCTCTGCCCTTACTCCCTCTCTGTCTCTCTCCTCCCTCCCTGTTACTTCCTCTCTCTATCTCTCTCTCTCTCTCTCTCTCTCCCCATCCCTCCCTTTCTCTCTCACTTTACTCCCTCTCTGTCTCTCTCCTCCCTCCCTCTCTCTCACTCCTTGTCCTTCCCTCCCTCTCTCTCTCCCACCCTGTCCCTTCCTCCCTCCCCACTCTCTATCTATACTGTACAGTCATGGCCAGAAGTTTTGAGAATGACACAAGTATTGATTTTCACTAAATTTGCTGCATCAGTGTTTTTAGATGTACTGAAGTAAAATTAAAAGCATTTCATAAGTGTCATAGACTTTTATTGACAATTACATTACATTTCTGCAAAGAGTCAGTATTTGCAGTGTTGACCCTTTTTCAAGACCTCTGCAATTCACACTGGCATGCTGTCAATCAACTTCTGGGCCAAATACTGACTGATGGCTGCCCATTTTGCCTAATCAATGCTTGGAGTTTGTCAGAATTTGTGGTTTTTTATTTGTTCACCCGCCTCTTGAGGATTGACCACAAGTTCTCAATGGGATTAAGGTCTGGGGAGTTTCCTGGCCATGGACCCAAAATTTCAATGATTTGTTCCCCAACTCACTTACTTATCACTTTTGCCTTATGGTAAGGTGCTCCATCATGCTGGAAAAGGCATTGTTTGTCAGCAATTTGTTCTTGGATGGTTGGGAGAAGTTGCTCTTGGAGGATGTTTTGGTACCATTCTTTATTCATGGCTGTGTTCTTAGGCAAAATTGTGAGTTAGCCCAATCCCTTGGCTGAGAAGCAACCCTACACATGAATGGTCTCAGGATGCTTTACTGTTGGCATGACACAGGACTGATGGTAGCGCTCAAGTTTCCTTCTCCGGACAAGCGTTTTTCCAGATGCAGCAAAAAATCTGAAAGGCAAATAACTTTATCCCAGTCCTCAACAGTCCAATCCCTGTACCTTTTGCAGAATATCAGTCGGCCCCTGATGTTTTTCCTGGAGAAAGGTGGCTTCTTTGCTGCCCTTCTTGACACCAGGCCATCGTCCAATAGTCTTCACCTCACTGTGTGTGAAGATGCACTCACACCTGCCTGCTGCCATTCCTGAGCAAGCTCTGCACTGGTGCACCCCGCTCTGCACTGGTGCCTGCTGCACCCTGATCCCACAGCTGAATCAACTTTAGGAGATGGTCCTGGCACTTGCTGGAAGTTCTTGGGCACCCTGAAGCCTTCTTCAAAACTATTCAACCTCTCTCCTTGAAGTTCTTGATGATCTGATAAATGGTTGATTTAGGTGCAATCTTACAAGCAGCACTATCCTTGCCTGTGAAGCCCTTTTTGTGCAAAGCAATGATGACTGCACGTATTTCCTTGCAGGTAACAATACCTAACATAGGTAGAACAATGATTTCAAGCTCCATCCTCCTTTTAAAGCTTCCAGTCTGTTATTCTAACTCAATCAGGATGACAGAGTGATCTCCAGCCTTGTCCTCATCAACACTCTCACCTGTGTTAATGACAGAATCACTGACATGATGTCAGCTGGTCCTTTTGTGGCAGGGCTGAAATGCAGTGGAAATGTTGTTTTTGGGATTAAGGGCCTGATTCAGACCCGGTCTCTAAGCTGCGCTCGCTCGCTAGGGACGATTATTGCACATCTGCGCATGCTTCAAAGTACACATGTGCGAACCAGTCACTGTGGCCAGGAATCATGCGCGCTCGTAGTACACAGACTGGACGCTACTTTGAGCGCCATTTGTGGGTGGTGCCAGGGGACGGTGCTTGTGAACGGGGGAGTGGATGTGCGAACGCAGGTGTGTGTGAGCGACAAAACGAAGTTTAATGGGTGTACATAATTAGCAAAATAGCGTCATTGTACACGTCACTTGGTTGTATTTGAGCCTGAACTGATTGCAGTGCTTGCGGTGGGGTAAGGGCTACCTCAAGGGCTGCGTGCAGCTCCGATGGCTCTCGATGTTACAGATTATTCATACACTTCCTGGAGATGACGTGTGCTAAGAGAGAAAGGTGGGCGGCTCTATACACCTGCGTACGCTCACTGCCATCGCTCTCTAAGACATAGAGGGCGTCCTTAAGCCAGACAGTGTGATCGCGGAATTTGCATACCCGGCCCCCTTTGGCAGCGAGCGAGCGCAGCTTAGTGACTGGGGCCCTAAGTTCATTGTCATGGCAAAGAAGAACTGTGCCATTAATTGCAATTCATCTGATCACTCTTAATGACATTATGGAGTACAGGTTGAGTCTCCTATATCCAAAATGCTTGGGACCAAGGGTATTTTGGATACCGGAATATTCCGTATTTTGGAATAATTGCATACCATATTGAAATGTCTTAGGTATAGGGCCCAAATCTAAACACAGAATACATTTATGATTTATATACAACTTATACACACAGCCTGAAGGTAATTTTATACAATATTTTCAATAATTTTGTGCCTCAAACAGTTTGTGTACATACATGAAATTAATTTATGTTTCATATACACCTTATACACACAGCCTATAGGTTATTTTATACAATATTTTTAATAATTTGTGCCTTAATAAAGTTTGTGTACATTGAACCATCAAAAATCAAAAGTTTCACTATCTCAGTCATGCTAAAAAATATTCCGTATTTCGGAATATTTGGATATGAGAGACTAAACCTGTATAAATGCAAATTTCCATCAGAAAAACTGAAGCAGTAGACTTTGTGAAAGCAATACTTGTGTCATTCTCAAAACTTTTGGGCATGGCTGTATATATATCTATATCTATCTATATATCTCTTTATCTATCTATAAATATATCTATATATATATATCTATCTCAATTTATATATGTATATTATCTATCTATATCTATATTCTATATCTATCTGTACATATTCCCCCACTCTAAATCCTGCATTTTACCCTGGCAGTGGCCATTTTTGTTTATGGGGCTCCCACAATTTAGTTGCCCCTGGGCCCCAACAATCCTTAATCCGGCCCTGTGTTTTGTACACATTGCTACATAGTTGCTTAACAAAGAAAAAACAATTATATTCCTCTGGTGGTGGTTGGTGGCCATTACTTTTTACCTTTTATGCATTACAAAAATATATTCTGCAACATGTATGAAACCGGTGCACTAAAAAATATAACATTTCCCAAAGTTTCCCATACAGTAGTACTCATTCTTCTGGTACAGTTTAGAGAGAAAGGGGTCTATGTACTAAGCTTTGGAGAGAGATAAAGTAGACAGAGATAAAATACCAACCAATCAGCTCCTAACTGTCATTTTTTAACCACAGTATGTAAAGTGACAGTTAGGAGCTGATTAGTTGGTACTTTATCTCTGTCCACTTTATCTCTTTCCAAGGCTTAGTACATAGACCCCATAGACCCCAAAGTGACTGATTAGTAGTGCACCTTATGCACTGCCCCCAGTAGTGCCCATTATATAGTGCCCATTATAACAGTGCCCCCAGTAGTGCCACTTATGCAGTGCCCCCAGTAGTGCCCAATATATAGTTCCCCAGCAGTAGTGCCCAATATATAGTGCCCCCAGCAGTAGTACCCAATATATAGTGCCTCCAGCAGTAGTGCCTTTTACACAAAAGAGAGACACACACAGACACACAAAACATAATTTACTTACTGAAATCCCCACTTCTGCGCCCACCGCCCGCTGCTATCGTGCCGTTCAGCACTGTTGGAGAGACATCATGACGTCTCTCCCAACACCCAGTGCGGGAGCCGGAAGGCGGAGCTCATTAGTGAGCTCCAGCCCGGTTTCGGCCCTGGGTGCAGCAGTCAATATGAGTCTGTCTGGTTGCAGTGCTAAAACAAACACGGCGCAGCCCGCACCTGCCCTGGACTGCGGTAGGTGGCTGGCATCGCTCCCCGCGCCGCCGATTTTCGATGGCAGCCAGGACACATGCTCTGCTCGACCCCTCCACGTTACGCCACTGATCAGTACCCTGGCTACTTATTCTGTTTGTATTCTGCATCTGTTCCAGTCATCAGCCTTCAGTATTGCTAACAGCATTCTGTGCTTGATACAGTTACCAGGCACCAGTATTTGCTTCATAAGCATCATGCCTCAGTGTGTTCCTACACACCTGCAGCCGGTCTCTGCTGTACTACAGTCTCAATCCAGCATTTTTCACAATATTCAATTTTGGAAGTCACTGTCATCATCATCACTTGGGTCTGTTAGTGTAACTGGCCAATAGAGGTCATCTTCCAATTGGATTAAGCAACATCTCTGATCTTATTTAAAACATGTTTCTAATAAAAAATAAGCCATCTTAGTTATAGCCAATCCTCAGCATTTCTTAAAGAGTCACAACAACATTAGGTGTCACCAGAATGTAATGGCTTAAAGTAGAGATGAACGGCTCTGGTTCTCTGAGAACCGGACCCACCCGAACTTCCAGATCCAAGGCGAGAACCGAGCTAGGCTCGGGTTTTCCCACCTGACTCGAATCCAAAAAAGAGTCAAAATGCACCATCTTCCCGCTGTCGGATTCTCGCGGGTTTTGGATTATATAAAGGTCCCCGTGATCTGTGCCATTTTCACTTCGGCTGTAGAGAGAGAAGCTAGCAGACGTAGTCAGTCACTGTCAGTCACTCAGTGTGTGTGTCCAGTCAAGATCTTTGGCTGAAGGCTTCTGCTGTGTTGTCCATAAAGGGGCTTATGGTGCATACACACTGGGCAATTAAAGTGGACGACTGAACGATAAAGATATCGTTATCGTTCAGTCATCCACTTTATCATCCATTTTTAACACAAAAACGATGAACGATAACGACGACGCGTGTTCCCGCGGGTCGTTCGTCATCATCGTTCATCGGGTTAACATGCAGGCCAACCTGACGATGTCGTCAGGTTGCTGCATGTTATGGAATGGGGGAGAGAGCCCGGCGCTGAACAATATTGTTAATTATATCGTTCAGCGGGTGTGCTCAATGTCATGAACGACATTGAGCACACCCTGCCGGGGACACACTAGACGATATCGCTCAGGGAGCATATCGACTAGTGTGTACGCACCATTAGGCTGCAGTATATAAAGGGGGGCTTCCTTCAGTGGGTGCTGCAGCTGCTGTGTCACTTGTCCTGTCAATTAACTGTGACTGCTGCTGTGTTGTTGTTCTGACCTTCAGGCTAGGGCTGCAGTCCATAAAAGGGGTGCTGTGTTGTCCAGGGGGGGTACTCTGTCAATTAGGGGTGCTCCTCTCCAGTGTAAAAAAAAATAAAGGTACTTTTTTTTGTGTGTGTGCATTAGCAACTTATTATTATTGTTTGGTGACACTGCCGCAGTTTATCGTCCACATATTTGTGACTCTGCAGGTGGTCTGCCCGCACTTGGCAGGGGTGCTTTGTTGTCCATAAAAAAGGGGTGCTATCTGTGTTGTTCATCATTGGGCTG
The DNA here is from genome assembly GCA_031769625.1 of Taudactylus pleione. Lineage (NCBI taxonomy): Eukaryota > Metazoa > Chordata > Amphibia > Anura > Myobatrachidae > Taudactylus > Taudactylus pleione. Next base: position 9,765,215 of record JAUIMM010000134.1, read on the forward strand.
CTGCCTTATTCAGGGGTGCTCTTCGCCAGTGTCCAAAAAAATAAAGTGCTTTTTTTTTGTGTGTGCATTAGCAACTTAGCTGCGCTATTATTGTTTGGTGACACTGCCGGCCAGACCGCAGATTATCATCCACTGACACTATAAGTGGTAGCGCAGTGTGTTATTCTTATTCATAAAAAATCTTGTGACACTAAGTGGTAGTGCAGTGTGTTATTCTTATTCATAAAAAATCTTGCGATGACACTGTAAGTGGTAGCGCAGTGTGTTATTCTTATTAATAAATAATCTTGTGACACTAAGTGGTAGCGCAGTGTGTTATTCTTATCCATAAATAGTTAATCTTGTGACACTGTAAATGGTAGCACAGTGTGTTATTCTTATTTATAAATAATCTTGTGACACTGTAAGTGGCAGCACAGTGTGTTATTCTTTTCTTATTCATAAAAATTCTTGTGACACTGTAGGTCATTGATACCACAGTGTAATATTTAAAATTGGTACAATTTGACATGTGTGCTGTACCCCACTTCATTCATGTTTGTTGATATGGAGAGCAATCAGTTGAGACTTGAGAGGAGAGCATACTAGTACTGGAGCTGTTGCCAGTGCCACCAGTCATGATGATACTAGTCCATCTACATCATCTACTAAAGATGATGCCCAAGGGCACACAGAGCAAAAGTCAGGGAATCTAAAATCAAGAACCAATCTTTTACAGTGGTAAAAAAGAAAACATCAAAGGGAAAGTTAGCTGCAGAAAGACAAAATTGGAAATATGCCAGTTTCACCACATGAAGTGGCAAGGAAAGGTTAAGGCATTGGCCTTTATTTATGACTGGTGGTTCTGGCTCTTATGATGATGTAAGCACAAGTGAACATGCTGACATAGAAATCAAGGATGCTTCTGTGGAAGTGCACTAGGATGAGCTGGATATTTGTGTAGCTGACGCTAATAAGGATGGTGATGAGGAGGATGTTGTTGATGAGGATGTTGTTTGTGTAAATTAGGCACCAGTGTAAGGATACTGAATTTGAACCTCTATACGCTCCTACCTATACCTTCTAAAACCTGCCTATAAACCTCTAAAATAAACGCTATTTGCGTATGCAGTCATACAGTAAAATAAAGACTTTAGACCTTGAACATGTGTTTGCAAAGCACAAAGTATTATTCAAGTAAAGTACATTCAGTTACACGCTGTGATCTAACTACAATTTAGCGCAAAGAATTATACAGACCCAAGATACAGTTATACATACGCACGCGCTCTGGACCAGATACCGGCATCAGCAAGAAACCTCCGTCAATCAGCAATCAGCAAGAAGACTCCAGACTGGGGTCACAACACACACATTAATACCCTTACAGAAACAGACAACACAATAGAGAGGTTTGTTGCTGATCCCAATGGTTCCCCATCACTGTGCGTTTGTTACAGGGCATTTAACAGGTTGATTCAAATGGACACAGAACAGCCTCTAACAGCTTGTTGCCTCTGTTTTCCTGTCTCATGCAAATCTAGGCTGTTGGTTTCACAATGTACATTCTGGTGCTTTAAGTCTCTACGGTCCATAAGTTGAGAATGCATGTTGCGATCTTCACACCGATGATACCGGGAAGCTGTTGATAAAGTGCAGATCAGTATAATACCAAACACGGCTTACTTATCACGTATTAAACCTTAGATACCAAAATAGCCTTTATTTCACAGCATTTGTAATAAATTAATAAAACTTGGATCTTATACTTTATAGCTATGGAACCTTTTGTGTGAGTGTGCATAATGTAAGTATTAGGGGTTTGGGAAAAGACGCTAGTTAGGTTTAACTGATTTGGGGCAGATGTGTACGCATGCAGCTAATAAACAGCGTTCGCATGCGGAGTATTATACATTCGCTAATGTGCTAATTCGTTAACAGCACAACTGTGTGTGTACGTGGTATGATAAAAGATGCGATCGCCTGATGCTAATAATAGCATTGCCATATGTACTTAAGTGTGAGTTTAACTAAAATGGCGCTGAGCGGCCATTCGCAAAATGGCGTCTTAGCGATCTCATTTCCAAAATGGTGTCTTGCGGCCATTCGCAAGATGGCATTGTTTCGATCTTATTTTAAGCAGATCTTGTCTCAGCCAATTATCCAGCTTCGAGAAGTGGATGAAACAGTTGTTGCCCATGATAAGGAAAAGCCCATTGTCATGCCTGGGCACAAGACAAAAATACTTAGTTGTGTTGACTCATCTGCATCACCAGTGGGGTTTTTTGGGGAAAGTTTAGTTTTTTCTCTGCAGATACACTTGGTAGAGAAAGTGAAGGAGATGCCACCACTGCATCACGTGCCACTTGAGCTGACAATTTGCTTACCAACAGCTCTTTGCATCGCTTCAGATCTGTGTCCGTTAGGAAGAAAGACACAATGGGCCTCATTCAGAGGCGGTCGGAGGATGCAAGCGTTTGCTCAGAAACTGGGAGGCCACTTGCAACCTGACCGCCTGCCTCTGTTGCGGTCATTAGGCTGTGGGTTAACACCCACAGCTCTAACGACCGCTCGGGGGATGGTCGCGATGGTCAGAGACCATCGCGACCATCGGGGCTTACGACGAGACCCTAGGGTAGGGTCTCACTTGTCGTAAACCCCGGAGAGCTTCTGGCTCTGTCAGAGCCGGAAGCTCTCCACTGACATCACTAGTGATGTCAGTGGGGCCTCCCCAAAACGGCAGGCGTTCCCATGGGAAGAGCAGCAGGCATAGTGCTCAAGGATTCTTCTGGGGCAAGGACTGATGTGAATGAGTAACATTTTTTTTTGTAAATGCCTCCCCTCCTCCCTCATAAATTTGCTTCAGAATCAAAAAATGAAATGACATTTTACTACTAATCAAATCTTTCTTTCCCTGTCTTCAACTACATACATACTCCAACTACTTCAGGCCTCTGGAATAATAAAAACATTTGTTCCCTGATGTGCCATGTTGGAAGTTGAACTGCCACTGCTGCTGCAATCTTTGACATGCGGTTGCTGAATGCCAAAAATGTCCAGAAATGTTTATGAGCACAGACAGCATCTCCTGTATGCCCCTTTAATTTAAAAAAAATATTCTGAACCACCAAGTTGATTTTGTGGGCAAAATATGGGACTTATTGTTCACTCATTCTCTCCCCTCCTCCCTCATAAATTTGCTTTGGAATCAAGTGCTGGTGGCTGTCAATCATAAAATATATGAACAAACAGGAGCACAAACCTGTCCACCCACAGATAACTGAACCTAAGGATGACATATAGGCACAGTTTACTTAATTTAATAATTTTTTGCTGAATTTCTCAGTAAGCAACTTTTGGCCTAAGGGTGCCGTGAAAAAAAAACGCTGATACTCTAGGGTGCCGTGATACAAGAAATTTTGGGAAGCACTGACATAAAGGCTAGAAGACACACCAGAAATCTGCCATTTTACAACATTTCATAGCACACAATTTTGGGATGTAAAAAACGCAAATGTCCAGAAAAAAACACAGGAATAAAGAGTCGATTGTTTGAGCCTAGAAAGCTCCAACAGTATGCTATTTGAGTGATCTAACCATTCAGAACATTTGAGGAGCCACAATACACATATATTAATTATTAATAAATCATTTATTGTTTAAAGGGGGAAAAAATGTATATCTATCTTATGGGTCCAAAATAATTTTATGACTGTATTATGGGGGGGGGGCAAATTGATATGTTATTATATTTAGAGGGTAACATGATTTTGACACTATTTTAAGAGGGCAATGTTATATAATAATTTCATTATGAGGGCAATAATAATTCATTTCATGATGTGGGGACCATTGAAAGTGACATGACATAAGTGTTGGCCTGTCATAAATAAACTATTATTTCTGCAATACTTTAAACATTAAAAATATTGACTCTTAACATAAATGTAAAATCATATTGCCCTCTTACGCCAATCAAATATTACTTTAATGTGCCAAACACCATTCTTAAATTTACCACAAAACGTCTTTTTAATCATCAGACAATTGGGCCTGATTCTGCGTTGCATGCAAAGTGGCTGCAATTACGGCAGTCGCGGAAGCCTGAATTATTACCTTATGCTAATGCGAGATTACGTTCAACTATTTCAGGGGTTCCTGCATCTGCAAGGGAAACTAGTGGTGCCATTGATCTTACGCCGGTCGTCGCAACCGTCACCATTAGTAGTTGCCCTTGCATCAGCCCCATGCTAGGTGCAAAAGACCCGTCAGATACAGGCTTCTATTCCCCATATTCAGGACTCAGAATCACATAGAGTTTGTGATACACGCCCATGACATGCTCATAAGTCAGGGTGGTTATGTGCAATCACATTGTCACCACCCAGTTCCCACAGAAAAACTACCTATTTCACGGAAAGACAGATCTGGCCAAGTAATGCGCTGTATGCAGAAACTTGCTGTTTGTGTCTATAAACAGAGATATGTGTGACTCAGAATCAGCCCCATGTACTCCAGACAATGCTAATGGGCTATATATTTTGCAAAAGAGGGCCCCGCCTGCGAGTAGATGAGGCCTAAAGATGTCATCATTACTCTGGCAAAATGAGTCAACAAGTCCCATCTCCCCACCAGATCCATCAGCATTTTTCAGCAATGGAAGGCCTGTTTAGGGATTCTCCCCCATTTGAACTCCTGCCATGCAAAGGATGAGTGGGGCTCGTCCTTAGTACTTTGTACATAATAAGGATAAGTCCCACCCATCCTTAGCACCAAAAAAGAGTTAGTAAGTATTGCTCACATCCCAATTCATTCTCCATCTTTGGCAAACATAGTAGTTTATCATGGAAATAGCCATGAAGTGAGATAATTGCAGGCTGGTTGGTATATGCTAGTACATGTACCGTTTACTGGAATTATGTTTCATTACATGTACTTATAAAACCATCTAAAAGAAGAAACTGATACCAGAAACTGTTTTTTCTGCCTTTCTGAAGCCATTACAGACCGGTATTTTCTTCAACATTTTGAAAGCCACAGAATTGTACAGAAACACAAAAGGACAATGGGATATTCTCAGACACAGTCTACAGGATTAGTTCACAATCACATCACAATATGAATCAAGGTTATTTTTTTTTTAACTAAGCACCAAGTCTAGCATGGAGTTTGCTGATTGGACACATGCCAAGCAGAGCTGATTGCAAGCCCAGGAGATACTATAACACTGCTCCTCTATGAATGAGCGGCTCACCCTTCATTTCTATCTTTCACATTTTTCCAAACTTTTATCATGACTTGGTTTATTATTTATTTGAATCGTTTGACAGGCATTGTGTATACTTTACAACCCTACATGTGAATGCTATACATTCCCTCTTGTAACATTCATTTAGTGAAAGAACACAGTTTGTACCCTCCCACCGGATTAAATATATTTTCTAAGAAAAAAAAATACAGAAACTTGCACTCTTTCTAATACAAAATATATGGTCTTCAATAATGTAATAAAAACTACTCTGTGGGAAATATTTTGTTATTTTATTTATTTTTTCTTAAAGCTATTAGAAGATTCTGAAAGTGCAAAGTGAAATGCACACCTATTTTATTACTATTATTATTGTTATTATTATTATTATTATTATTATTGTTATTATTATTATTGTTATTGTTATTGATAGGGCGCCACAAAGAATAACAATATGATAACTAACAATACAATCTACTATATAACATCGAAAATTTGTCCTTCTGTCATTCTGTCCTTCTGTCTTTCTGTACAAATCCACAGTTTACAAGCCAAGATCGTGAAATTTGATATACGAGCGTATTAAAATACGGCGGAGGCAACTAAAAAAATTTGAAATCGAAATTAATTACTGTTCATTTTTAATGATTTAAAAAAACACCATTTTTGCATAGCATTCGCCCTCTACAGGTCAGGTACGGAATTAGAAAAGGATTTAGCTTATCTAATATTTTTTCTTTTCTATCTCTACTATCTACTATATAAAAGCAAACATTTTTCCTTCTGTCCTTCTGTCTTTCTATACAAATCCACAGTTTACAAGCCAAGATCTCTCATGGTTCTACACCTAAAACACCAAAGAAAAATAAAAGCATTGTCCTGTTTGGTTTATTGTTAGATGCAGATTTTTTGGACACCATTCTTCTTGGGCTATCTGCAAGGTCAACAATTTGATTTTATAACATGCATTTTGCTACATACTAAGGAATTATGGAATTTTATTCTGTAGCATATAATCTAAGTCTCTGAACATCATTTACTATGGCTCTCGCAAGGAGTTTACAGTACCTTTTAAATGCTGTATGAATTTATAACCACTATTGATTAGGGATGAGTGGGGTCGGTTTTCAGAGAACCGAACCCACCAGAATTTCGGGGATCCGGGGCGATCCGAGCCAAGCTCGGATCTCCCTGCTTGCCCCAGTTCCCTCACCCGAGGCAAAACCTTGCGATCCTGGCTGACGAGTCTCAAGGTTTTGTATTGAGCAGGCTTAACACTGATTGGCTGAGAGAGCAGTCTGTCACGGCTCTCAGGGAATCAGCGTTATGGCCATTTAATATGCACACAGGAAGCAAAAGAAGATGGCGCCCGCCATCCCCCGCTGCCTGACACCGCCAGCACCCCCCCTGCCGAATGCCACCACCACCCCCACTGGCAGCATCCCCCGCTGCCGACACCACCGCTGCCGACACTGCCGTCACCCCTGCACTGCTGCCCCACATTCTGAAGACACCGTCAGTGGTCCCCACACTGCCGGCACTCCCACACTGAGGAAACCACCAGCACCCCTGCACTGCCAACACTGTCAGCACACATGCACTGAGGATACCGCTGGCACCCCCACTCTACCGACAACGCCGGCACCCTGCATTGAGAACACCCCTGCAGTGCCGACACAGTCAGCAAACCTGCACTGAGGACACCGCTGGCACCCCCGCACTGCCGACATCACCAGTACCCTTCACTGAGGACACTGCCAGCACCGCAGTACTGTCATTCCACATACTGAGGACACCGTCAGCAACCCCTGCACTGCTGACACAGCCAGCAAACCTGCATTAAAGACACCGCTGGCACCCCCGCACTGCTGACATCGCTGGTACCCTTCACTGAGGACACTGCCAGCACCACAGGACTGCCATTCCATGTACTGAGGACACCGTCAGCAACCACTGCACTGCCGACACAGCCAGCAAACCTGAACTAAAGACACCGCTGGCACCCCCGCACTGCCAACATCGCTGGTACCCATCACTGAGGACACTGCCAGCACTGCAGCACTGCCATCCCATGAACTGAGGACACCGTCAGCAACCCCCACTTTTCCGACACTGCCGGCACTCCCACACAGAGGACACCACCGGCACCCCTGTACTACCGACACTGTCAGCACACATGCAATGAGGACACCGCTGGCACCCCTTCTTTGCCGACACCACCAGCACCCTGCACTAAGGACACTGCCAGCACACCTGCACTACTGCCCCATGGATTGAGGACTCTGTCAGCGACCCCGCACTGCTGCTATTGCTACTCCCACACCGAGGACACGCTGGCACCCCCGCTCTGCTGACACTGCCGGCACTATGCACTCAGGACACTGCCAGGGCCCCCGCTCTGCCAACACCGCCACACTGCCAAAACTGACGGCACTTCCGCATTGAGGACACCACTGGCACTCTCGCATTAAGGACATCGCCAGCACCCCACACTGCCAACACTGCTGTCAAAGTAAGTGCACTATTGGTGTATCCAACCCACACTGTATAACTTGGAACTTGGAAGCTGAACTGCCACATGTTAGTGCCGCCCACTGTGTCGCTTAGCTTAGTCAGCCAGCTAGCTGGATGCAACCTTTTGACCTTAACTAGATGAAAAAAATAATATTGTGAGGTGGTCAAAATTGATTGGAAATGACTGGAAATAAATGTTATTGAGGTTAATAATACTGTAGGAACAAAAACAGGCCCATTTTATGTGATCTTAGCTGTTTTTGTGATATTTTATGAAAAAATCCAGATCAAAAACGAAAACCGAAAAATAAATCACCAAGGAAAAAAATCCAAAACCAGATTCAGGGCCTGATTCAGACCCGCTTGCAAGCGCATTGCACTCACAAGCGGGTCGATGGTGGACCAGTGCGCATGCGCGAGCCCCGGAGCGAGCGCAAAAAGTACTCGCTCCAGGACTCACTACAAAAGGGGCGGCTGTCGATGTTGATCAACAGCTCGCCCCATTTTGTACCCACAGCTATGCAAGCGGCCAGGAGGCCGCTCCTAAAAAAACAGCGCCCGCCCTGATTCAGAGCGAGCGCTCGCTTTTTGCGAGCGCCTCTAAATCAGGCCCTCAGGTCCAAAACCAGGGGAGATCCAGATCCAAAACCAAAACATGAGGGTCGGCGCACATCTCTACTATTGATATTAAGCCAGACTTATTATGAGTCTGAATATGGTAAAAATTGCTACAGTATCTGCATCAATGAGGAGAGATCCATCTGAATGAGAATCAGGCCCATAAAGATGGTAACTATACTGGGATGCAAAAACGCAGCTCTACAGCACAAATTTTTATTTATAGTTGCTAATGCATGAGCTTACACAACTAGATGGTGTCAACAGTGGCGACCAAACTTATTTGTTTACCTCCTTGGTTGCTGGACCGCACTATGGAACGCACAGAGGCTACTTCTGGTTCATTACCCCTGAAGGGTAAAACCGATTGGATGAATCTTATACACCGTGGAGACCCTGAATGCTGGAAACAGCTGCACAATGAACTGGAAGTAGTTGCTGTGCATTTCATAGTGCGATCCAGCAACCAGGAAGTACACAGTCATCCTGGTATCAGAGCAACAGAAGCTCTTGGCCGTGTTTACACTGTACATCCAACAAATTTTGAATGCTTCTATCTGCGTAGTTTGCTTGACACCATTACAGGTCCTACTTCCTTCAAAGACCTCAGGACTTTGGATGGGGAAGTTTGTCACACTTTTCGTGAGGCCTGCCTAAGGAGAGGTTTGTTGGAGGATGATGTGCAAACAAACATTCTTAAAATCTCGGGCAACGCCAGGTACTCCAGCTAGTATAAATATAAAAGTTATCAAACATAATACAGAGGCAAAAACTAACTAGAAAGAGATGAGGAACGAGGATAGTAGATGTGAGTAAAAGTGTAAGGAGGACTGGTAGGCTTTAATGAACAGGTGTATTTTCAGGGCACGTTACAATCCCTGCAGGCTGGTAGAAAAACTTATAGGACAGGTAAGCAAGTTTCAGAGGAGAGGAACAGCACAGACATCTTGGATGCGGGAGTGTTAGGGGGTAATCAGTGAGGTGGTAATGCAACAATCTAAGAAGAGTGGAAAGGGCAAGAGGGACCGTGGATTGAGATGAGGTCGGAGATATAGAAGGGGAGGAGTGATCTGAAAGTGAGTGTGATGAGTTCAAACTGGATTCTGAAGGGGATTCAGTGAAGGAGTTGAAGGAGAGGTTGAATTAGAATGACAGTAAGACAAGACAGGCAGTATCAATGACTACAAATTTAAGAGGGAAGAGGCAGGAGAGAGGGAAATCAGAGAGTAAGAGGTTACAGCAGCTAAGGCGGGAGATGCAGAGGGGGTTAATAAGAGAATAGTAGCCTCCAGGGTCAGGAAGGTAATATTGTGGAGATGAAAGTGTCAGGAATTAGAGATAGCAATAATGAGTGGTGAAGGAGAGAGACAATATGGACAATTATTTAAATGCAAATGCACTTACTTTTATGGGGCAGCACATGAACCAGTCAGTTTAAATGGCAATGGCTGCAGATGAGAGGAGCTGAGAGGATAGGAGACGGTCCAATCAGAGTGCACACGAGGTGCATTAATGTATTTAGTTATGAACCCTCATGATAAGATTAGTGTCCCTGCACTGGGCAGTACTTGTGGTGGCAGACACAAATATGCAGCCATTTCCCAGGCACCATAATCCCAGTGTTTTATTCACTCTTTTGTTATTATTAATATTAGTATGTATGTAATAGAGACCTCAAGAGGTGCATAAATATAACAAAATATAACAGGACATGATGTAATTAAACTCTATAAAGATTTTCCTGAACTTCAAAATATTCCACTCACTAGACTGCTATAGAGTGATATATGTACAGGACGGGTTGTGCAGTGCCTGATGTCCCTGGGGGAGCCTAAGAGAGATGTGGAGAGGTTGCCCATAGCCACTAAACAGCTAATGCTATTTGATGGGCTGTGCTAGGCAACTGACAGTTAGAAGCTGATTGGTTGCTATGGGCAACTTCTCCACTTTATCTCTCTCAGAGGTTTGATACATCTCCCCATTCGAGAGGCAGCTGTCTGCTGTGTATGCAGGCCTCCCTGCCTAATTTGTGTCTGGCCTTACCACCCCCTCCTACATGTCAGCTCTAAACAACTACTCACCCTCCCCCTGCTGAAGAATTTGCAAAAGAGGGCACCTGTGCAGCAGCAGGCGCTGGGATCACTGAATTCCGGCTCCCCAGTGGCGGCTGCAGATATAAATGATGTTGCAACGCTGCTGCTGCTGCCTAACAGGGTAGAGGAGACAGCCTAGAGGATAGAGACAATAAGAAGGCAGCGGAATCGGTATGGAATCCCGGCTGCCGCATGACCGGCAGTTCGATTCCCGGCAGCGGCAGCCCGACAGATCAGCAGAGCCTGGCAGCGGAAGCCCGACAGCGCTGGAAATCCCGATCGTCCCTAAGGTAAGTATAAACTAACCTAACCTAACCCCCCTAACCCTCCTTAAGGGTGCCTAACCCTAACCTCCCCCCAAGTGCCTAACCCTAATCTCCCCTCTAAGTGCCTAACCCTAACCCCCCCTTCCCCGCTGCCTAAACCTAAGTCACCCGGGGGGGTGCCTAACCCTAACCCCCCCTTCCTCTAGCCTAACCCCAACCCTCCCGCGGGGGTGCCTAACCCTAAGTCCCCCCTGGGTGCCCTAAACCTAACCCTCCCCCCCCCCGTGGCTGTCCGCTCGCGGCGCCCGGCATCCCTTTGATCGGGATGCTGGGTGCCGGTCTCCCGGCGTCGGGTAAATGACAGGCGTCTAGTTATAGACGCCGGTCATTTATCCCACGCCGGGATAAAGCAGCCGGTTTCCAAGGCAGCATATGGTAAGTTATCTACAATTGGTTCAGGACCACACTGTTTCACGTACAGCCATAGGGGAAGGGAGAATAAACACTATTTAACTTACAGCCGGGGAAGGTGGGTGTCTGAGGTGTGGGGGTACAGTATGGTACTTACAGCTGAGTGTGCTTCTGCTCTGACACCCTCCAGCATTTCACAGGTAGGACTGAGCCAGCGGTCACTAGGATCTGCCAGAGCTCAGCTAGAGAGGTCCAACCTCTGACATGTGCTCCTGCGTACTGTGAGTCCCTGCACGTCTTTACTACCTGGTGTTCTGCATGGACAGTCAGATCCAGAAGACTCTCACCTCTTTGGAGCCTAGCAGTGCCGCTGTATTACCAGCAAATACACTATACCATCACTATTGTACATTAGTCCACCAGTGTTACCATTCGCCGTTTCCACTACCGCGAGCATACCCAGTGCTCTAAAACGCCCAGCCAGGGGTGATTTAAGAAAGGAGATAGCCCGTGTGCAGACTCTGTGTGGACCCCCTCCTCTATGGCATCACAGTAGACTCTGACTTGGTGGCAGAAACAATTGCATATGCACAGGTCTCCAGGAAAATGGTGCCTGCACCTTATTCCCGGGGACATCTCTACTGCGCATGCACAGCTCACCGGGAAAATGAAAGCCGCACCATATTTCCTGTGATTTTTGCTGCTAAGCAGCGTCTAGCTGCTGGCTGAACTACAAAGACTGCAGAGAGGTAAACATGGCTTAAAGTGGGCCGGAACGGGGCAAAACTGCGTTCAGTCACTTCTATTTGGAGACGGAATCAGTTCCATCTCCTCATAGCCACTTCAGTCCGGCGCCTCAGGGAGGCTCCATTTGCCGGGCGCCCACTGAGATTTTGTTACCAGCGGACACCCGGCTCCCTCCCCGCAGCGCCAGCTGCAGCCGGAAGCTGGAGCTCACTTTTGAACTCCTGCTTCTGGCTCCCCTCACGGGCACTATGGGAGAGACGTCATGACACCTCTCCCATAGTTCAGAGGAGCAGCCAGTTGGACCGGATCAGGGCTTAAGGTAAGTATTGTTTTTTTTTGTGTAAGTAGCTTCACTATAGGGGGCATAACTTCTGGGTGCACTACTACTGGGGGCATTACTACAGGGGGAATTACTATTGGGGGCACTACTACAGGGTGCATTACTTCTACAGGGGGATTACTACAGGGGTCACCACTCCTGGGGGCACTGCATAGGGAGCACCACTACTGGGTCCACTGAATAAGGGGCACCACTTCTAGGGGCACCACTACTGGGGGCACTGAATAAGGGACACTACCACTAAGGGCACTGCAAAAGGGACACTATCTTTACTGGGGGAACTGCATAAGGGGCACCACTACTGGGGGCACCTCATAAGGGGCACCACTACAGGGGGCAGTGAATAAGGGACACTACCACTGTGGGCACTGCATAAGGGGCACTACCACTACTAGTGGCACTGCATAAGGGACACCACTACTGGGGGCACTGAATAAGGGGCACCACTACTGGGGCCACTGAATAAAGGGCACCACTACTGGGGGCACTGAATAAGGGGCACTACCACTACTGGGGGCATTGCATAAGGGGCACCACTACAGGGGGCACTACATAAGGGGCACCACTACAATGGGCATTGCATAACGGGCACTACTGCTGTGGACCCTGTATAAGGGACACTACTACTGTGAACATTATGTGTATTAGGGGCACTACTACTGTGGGCATTGTGTGTGAGGGGCACTGCTGTGTGTCATACATGAATAAGGGACACTACTATGTGGTGTAATGTGAATCAGGGGTGAATCAAGATTGTGCTACTGTGTGGTATCATTTGGAGTTAGAATACTATTATGTGACCACGCCCCTTTATTTTGAGACCACGCTCCTTTTAATGTCCCTTTTTTTTAAAGTGCCGAGGGGGGAGGGGTGAGTTTACCACTTCTCTAGGACAACTTTAAGCACTGGAGGTATGTATAACTATGGGTACAGGATATGTGGTGTGGGCTCCCCTGGCCCCAGGGGCTCATGTGCACTGCACCTAGCGCCCCCACTCCCAGAGGGGGATACAGGTGGCCACTAGTGTGTATTATATATATATTATATATATTATATACATAGAAATTATATATACGTACACCGAATTATAATAATACACAGAAAGAAGGGTCCTGCAGAAACCCCCAAAGGTTACTGCTGTACCTGAAGTTGTTTTCTTTCCCCATTGATAGGGTTCCTCTGACAGGTGGCAGCACAGTAACATTACTGAGACACAGCCGTGTGCAGGCATCATTACATGCATACTGTCAGTCATTGATGATGATTACAGATGGACCGGTACTGCTCTCTGTCTGGGCAGCATCCATTCCCTGCTCCTCACCTCTGAGAGGAAGAGAGGAGGAGCAAGGCAAAGTACACAGAAGAACTAGGGGGTGGGCGATTGGCTGGCAAGCACTATATCAGCGGCAGCGCTAGCAGGAAGGTATTCCCGGGGATATCTCTACTGCGCATACGCGAATCATCAGGAAAATGACCGCCGCACCATTTCTTCTGTGATTTTTGCTGCTAATCAGCGTCTGGCTGCTGGAAGAACTACGGAGACTGCAGAGAGGTAAGTATAACTATATATTATTACAGGATATGTGGTGCGGGCTCTCCTGGCCCCAGGATCTCATGTGCACCACACACTCTGCACCCATTATATGTACGCCATTGCACCCAATGATACCCTGTGCTCAGGGGCGTATCTATAATGGGTGCAGGGTGTGCGGGGCATACGGGCTCCTGGGTCCAGGGGGGCCCCGCACTGCACACCACGTCGGCGCGGGGGTCCGGCACTGTAAAAACGTCTGGAAAATGGCCGCAGCGGCCATTTTCCCAGTGACCTGTGCATGCGCTATAGACTCAGTCAGGACACACTCTAGTGCCCAGATCCTATAACTCCGGAGCTGGCCATGCACAGCTCAGAGCGCTGCCGGCTGCTGAACGGAGAGGAGGGGGCCTGTGACGGAGACTGCACACAGGCCCCCTCCTCACTAGAAACACCCCTGCCTGAGCTCCAGGCTGTCACAATACCTACCTCTGTTACACCTGTGATATGCCATGTGTCATATGCTAGCTATTGTTCTATCTGATATAATAAATCTAAATCTATCAGTATACATTATCTGTATTTATTTGCCTGCATTCCATTGACTGTGGTTTGTATTATTTATGTGATTTCCAGCCTTCAAGGGCTCTGCATACCCTGCATTCATGTGTGCTCTGTATAATAAACCTTTCATCTACTTCTGGAATCTGTATTTGGGTTTTGCACATGCTGAGATTATAACAGAGAGACATTATGAAGACTAGGATTAGTAGTATTGGAGAAGTGGTGGTGTTGGCCAGAGCAGCCAGAGGCACAGTTTGATCTAGTAGCTCCACCTGAGCTGTGCCACAGCGTCCATCCATGAACTAGGCTCAGAACCTAGTTTCAAAAGTAGATATATATGGACAAGGAAGAGATGAAGTGTCTGAAACTCAAACAATCTGCCACCAAACATAGGATTTTTACATTATTATTATTATCTGTCACCAAACCGAGCATTATTACATTGTATTTATTATCTGCCGCCAAACAGAGCATTATTAAATTACTATTATCATCTGCTGCCAAATAGAGCATTATTACATTATTATTATTATTATTATGATATGCCGCCAAACAGAGCATTATTACATTATTATTATCTGCCGCCAAACAGAGCATTATTACATTATTATTATTATTATTATTATTATTATTATTATTATTATTATCTGACGCCAAACAGAGCATTATTACATTACTATTATTATCATCTGCTGCCAAACAGAGCATTATTACATTATTATTATTATTATATGCCGCCAAACTGAGCATTATTACATTATTATTATCTGCCGCCAAACAAAGCACTATTACATTATTATTATTATTATTATCTGCCGCCAAACAGAGCATTATTACAATATTATTATCTGCAGCCAAACAGAGCATTATTACATTACTATTATTATCTGCCGCCAAACAGAGCATTATTACATTATTATTATTATTATTATTATTATCTGCCGCCAAACAGAGCATTATTACAATATTATTATCTGTCGCCAAATAGAGCATTATTACATTATTATTATTATCTGCCGCCAAACAGAGCATTATTACATTATTATAATTATTATCTGCCGCCAAACAGAGCATTATTACATTATTATTACTATTATTATTATTATTATTATCATTATCTGCCACCAAACAGAGCATTATTACAAAATTATTATTTTCTGCCGCCAGAGCATTATTACATTATTATTATTATCTGCCACCAAACAGAGCAATATTACATTATTATTATCTGCCGCCAAACAGAGCAATATTACATTATTATTATCTGCCCACAAACAGAGCAATATCACATTATTATTATCTGCCGCCAAACAGAGCAATATTACATTACTATTATTATCTGCCGCCAAACAGAGCAATATTACATTATTATTATCTGCCACCAAACAGAGCAATATTACATTACAATTATTATCTGCCGCCAAACAGAGCATTATTACATTATTATTACTATTATTATTATTATTATTATTATTATTATTATCATTATCTGCCACCAAACAGAGCATTATTACAAAATTATTATTTTCTGCCGCCAGAGCATTATTACATTATTATTATTATCTGCCGCCAAACAGAGCAATATTACATTACTATTGTTATCTGCCGCCAAACAGAGCAATATTATATTACTATTATTATCTGCCGCCAAACAGAGCATATTACATTATTATTATCTGCCGCCAAACAGAGCAATATTACATTACTGTTATTATCTGCCGCCAAACAGAGCAATATTACATTATTATCTACTGCCAAACAGAGCAATATTACATTATTATTATCTGCCGCCAAACAGAGCATATTACATAACTATTATTATCTGCCACCAAACAGAGCATATTACATACTATTATTATCTGCCGCCAGAGCAATATTACATTATTATTATCTTCCACCAAACAGAACAATATTACATTACTATTATTATCTGCCGCCAAACAGAGCAATATTACATTATTATTATCTGCCGCCAAACACAGCAATATTATATTACTATTATTATTTGCCACCAAATAGAGCAATATTACATTGTTATTATTATTATCTGCCACCAAACAGCTCAATATTACATCACTATTATTATCTGCCGCCAAACATAGCAATATTACATTATTATTATCTGCCGCCAAACAGAGCAATATTACATTACTATTATTATCTGCCACCAAACAGAGCAATATTACATTACTATTATTCTCTGCCGTCAAACAGAGCAATATTGCGTTACTATTATTATCTGCTGCCAAACAGAGCAATATTACATTATTATTATCTGCCACCAAACAGAGCAATATTACATTACTATTATTATCTGACAAACAGAGCAATATTACATTATTATTATTATCTGCCACCAAACAGCGCAATATTACATCACTATTATTATCTGCCGCCAAACAGAACAATATTACATTATTATTATCTGCCGCCAAACAGAGCAATATCACATTATTATTATCTGCCGCCAAACAGAGCAATATTACATTACTATTATTATCTGCCGCCAAACAGAGCAATATTACATTATTATTATTATCTGCCACCAAACAGAGCAATATTACATTACAATTATTATCTGCCGCCAAACAGCGAAATATTAGATTACTATTCTTATCTGCCGCCAAACAGAGCAATATTACATTATTATTATCTGCCGCCAAACAGAGCAATATTACATTACTATTCTTATCTGAACCAAACAGACCAATATTACATTATTATCATCTGCCGCCAAACAGAGCAATATTATATTACTATTATTATCTGCCACCAAACAGAGCATTAATACATTACTATTATTATCTGCCGCAAAACAGAGCAATATTATATTACTATTATTATCTGACGCCAAACAGAGCAATATTACATTACTATTATTATCTGCCGCCAAACAGAGCAATATTACAATACTATTATTATCTGCCGCCAAACAGAGCAATATTACAATACTATTATTATCTGCCACCAAACAGAGCAATATTACATTATTATTATCTGCCACCAAACAGGGTAATATTGCATTACTATTATTATCTGCCGCCAAACAGAGCAATATTACATTACTATTCTTATCTGAACCAAACAGACCAATATTACATTATTATCATCTGCCGCCAAACAGAGCAATATTATATTACTATTATTATCTGCCGACAAACAGAGCAATATTACATTACTAATATTATCTGCCGCCAAACAGAGCAATATTATAATACTATTATTATCTGCCGTCAAACAGAGCAATTTTACATTACTATTATTATCTGCCGCCAAACAGCGCAATATTACATTACTATTCTTATCTGCCACCAAACAGCAATATTACATTATTATTATCTGCCACCAAACAGAGCAATATTACATTACTATTATTATCTGCTGCCATTCAGAGCAATATTACATTATTATTATCTGCCGCCAAACACAGCAATATTATATTACTATTATTATCTGCCGCCAACCAGAGCTAGATTATATTACTATTATTATCTGCCGCCAAACAGAGCAATATTACATTGTTATTATTATTATTTGCCATCAAACAGCTCAATATTACATCACTATTATTATCTGCCACCAAACAGAGAAATATTACATTACTATTATTCTCTGCCGCCAAACAGCGCAATATTACATTACTATTCCTATCTGCCGCCAAACAGAGCAATACTACCTTATTATTATTTGCCGCCAAACAGAGCAATATTATATTACTATTATTATCTGCCGCCAAACAATATTACTATTCCTATCTGTCGCCAAACGGAGCAATACTACATTATTATTATCTGCCGCCAAACAGAGCAATATTATATTACTATTATCTGCCGCCAAACAGCGCAATTTTAGATTACTATTCTTATCTGCCGCCAAACAGAGCAATATTACATTATTATTATCTGCCGCCAAACAGAGCAATATTATATTACTATTATTATCTGCCGCCAAACAGAGCAATATTACATTATTATAATGTGCCACCAAACAGAGCAATATTACATTACTATTATTATCTGCCACCAAACAGAGCAATTTTACATTGTTATTATTATTATCTGCCACGAAACAGCTCAATATTACATCACTATTATTATCTGCCGCCAAACAAAGCAATATTGCATTATTATTATCTGCCGCCAAACAGAGCAATATTACATTACTATTATTATCTGCCGCCAAACAGAGCAATATTACATTACTATTCTTATCTGGCTCCAAACAGAGCAATATTACATTAATATTATCTGCCGCCAAACAGAGCAATATTACATTATTATTATCTACTGCCAAACAGAGCAATATTACATTAATATTATTATCTGCTGCCAAACAGAGCATTATTACATTATTATTATCTGCCGCCAAACAGAGCATATTACATTACTATTATTAACTGCCGCCAAACAGAGCAATATTACATTACTATTCTTATCTGCCGCCAAACAGAGCAATATTACATATTATTATCTACCGCCAAACAGAGCAATATTATATTACTATTATTATCTGCCGCCAAACAGAGCAATATTATATTACTGTTATTATCTGCCGCCAAACAGAGCAATATTATATTACTATTATTATCTGCCACCAAACAGAGCAATATTACATTACTATTATCTGCCGCCAAACAGAGCAATATTACATTATTATTATTATCTGCCACCAAACAGAGCATTAATACATTACTATTATTATCTGCCGCAAAACAGAGCAATATTACATTACTATTATTATCTGCCGCCAAACAGAGTATTATTACATTACTATTATTATCTGCCACAAAACAGAGCAATATTACATTACTATTATTATCTGCTGCCAAACAGCGCAATATTACATTACTATTCTTATTTGCCGCCAAACAGAGCAATATTACATTATTATTATCTGCCGCCAAACAGAGCATTAATACATTACTATTATTATCTGCCGCAAAACAGAGCAATATTATATTACTATTATTATCTGCAGCCAACTAGAGCAATATTACAGCAACAGTAATTAATACGGCTCAGTCTACTCCTGAGTACCCATTTGAGATAATTACATGGGAGGGGATAGGGCAGCATCTCACAAATACAGGCAGGTAAATAGTGCAGAGTAGTGACTTGTAGCAGCCCGGCCCCACAGGTGCAAGGAGATTGTGGTGTCAGATGAATATGTAAAACAAATTCTATCCATTTTTAGTTTATTTAAGGGGTATTAAAGATAAAGGAACCTTAAGACTTCAATGTAAATTATGTCCTTCTCATGTTTGCAAAAACTATTGTTAATGTTATATATATATATATATATAGATATATAGAGATATATATAGATATATACTATATATCTACTAGTGAAGGGGCCCCATATGTGCCTCTCCATCCCCCTGCTCTATACAGTCCCTCTCTCTGTCCGCTGCTCATCCCACCTCGCCCCCTCAAAGTTCCCCGTCCTTCCCCAATCTGTCCCCACTCCACCCCACTCTCTCCCTCCCTCCCTCCCACCCATGGCTATGATTACCTTACATGTTCTCTGCGAATCCTCTCCCACGAATGTTTCATCACCCTAGTAGCGGGTGTCATTGGAGGGGCAGCTTGCATCCTGGCTCCCGCTGTGCATGTAAATTGGAGGTGGAACAGCCCTTATAAGATTATATTATACTGTAAGTTACATATATTGGCACCTTATATATTATTATAGCAAGCAACTGGGCAGGGATCACTGATTTATATTTTGCATTTATAGGGGATCAATTCAATTACCAACTCGCACTGAGTCAGTGAGAGTTAATTAGCATTTTTCCATTCGCACCGCCCTGAGGGTGAGAGATGGAAAGGAAAATCTTTATTTTAAAATTAAAATATCGGGACATCGTGCTAAACTCCTTGGACCCCCACCACCACCACCAATGACTAATTAGGCAATTGGAAGTTTCCAATTAGCTTAATTAGTCCAATAATTAATTACATGTCATTTTTGGGGGGTTAAAAATGGCCTCAAATTACCACAAAATCTACTTTTTTGTTAGTTTTGGCAACCCAAGTTTAATTACAGTATTTTTTTTCTATTTACATTTTTTTATTATTTTTTATATTATTTTTCAAAGTGCCCTCAAAGTAACCCCAAATCTAATTTATCCTTTCTTTTTTTTTTTTGCATTTTTCGTTCAACTCATTTGAGATTAAACAAAAAAAAGTTAGATTTTTTAAAATAATTGTTTTGCATGTGTTAAAAAAATGCAGAAATCAGCCATTTGACAACATTAAAAAATATTCAGTACTTTCCGTATGCCCACAAACAGCCTTCTATACGGTCCTGCTAACAAAGTTATACATTTTGGGGGCCCAGGATGGTCTCCCCACTTTTTTCATGCACTTCTCTCACATCACATTTGACAGTCAATTTGCAAATCTCCGCTACGAGTACCAGGAATAGGCATTTTTCATTGGATTGGAGAATTCTCGGCTGCGCGCATTCGTGCGATGTCGTTGAGTTTCATGAAACAGATTCACTACTCGCAATTCGCATCTAATTGGATTGACCCCATAAAATTAGTTGCTTACATTTTCCTATCCACAAAATCCCACTGGCATAGACATAGAGATATTTACTATTGTGCCTTATTATGGGGGTGATTCAGAGGTGGACGCTAATACAGCATCAGGCACAAGCTCCCAATGTTTTACTTCTGCCAAGTGTCCTAGATGCACTGCATATGTATCCCAATAGGAAACTGCAAGATCCATGCAATTACGATGGGCGTTTCTGAGTGGTAACTGAGGAAGGGCAGCAGCCGGGGCATGTCGGCTTCAGCGACTGCGTCTAAAGATAGAGTTCCACTGATACCATTGGCCATAGACCCTCGCATATTCTGTGCCTACATTAGGCAGGTGTAACGTCCAATGGTGCGGCCGGTGGTCTTTGTACGCACATCGGCAGATTTTCACCACAGCTAGTGGGCTTCTCAATAGGACACCCATTGACCGCAGCATTAACTTAATGCCAAAAGACGCAGCTGGTACTGCAAGCGTGTCTTTTCTCTGAATCACCTTTTATCTTTAAAAATATATATTTATGATTTGGAACACTTTTTAGTTATAATATTATTATTATTTTATTATAAGGCACTGTCATATTACGTAGCATTCTATATTGAGGAGATCATAAATAGAAACAAATTATATACAAACAGAAAACATGGTAAAAACCCAAATTATCTTACAACCTAAGAGCTGTGGCGGGAACACGTAATACATACGGTAGTGGTAAAACAATAGTAACTGTGTGCAGAAAGTGTATGTACTGTATCCATTGTATTCTAAGTCGCCAATAATAAGGTAGCCACTAGCGAGCGGCACATCTGTGCAGCTACCGGAAGTGCATAACTGTTGGAATGAGCAGAAGGCAGAGACATGAAATATGAACCGGTCACTGTAGGGGGTCTTAGAACAGTCTTCTGATGCCTGTAACCTATAACTGTAATGAAGCAGAACTTGTCCTGCACAGAAAACTGGTTATTTTTTTTGTCTTGAAGAAGTAAATAATGGAAATGAGTCAGATTTCTCACTGTTTGCTTAATGTATCTAATTATCCACGACAAAATGTATGAATGAATCTGCACGGCTATAATGTCGATCAGCCTAGACAAAAATAAATGTAATCTAATGTTATATTAGCAATATCCGGATGTTTAGGATACGATTGTGAAATCCATATCATATTTGCATGATAATGACACTACACAATAAGGGTTCGGTATGGCTTGTCTACAGTTACAATGTCCAAGCCGGCTCTTGGATCCTGACATTATTAAAATACTACTTACAGCATTTTGACTCTAGTAGATTTCTAAGGAAAGAAAAAGAAGAAAGAGCTCTGTCCTATTGTATGGCGCACATTGTAAGGTTACATAAAATGAAAAATCTTTATTGGATATACATTAAACCGATATATTTGGTTGAGTAATAATTGTTCAGCGAAATAAAAAATGAATAAAGCGACTAGGTGAAAAATGTGTAAATATATCATGAATTACTAAATAAAATCTATTTAAAAGAAAGAAACTTGTTGTGTGTCTCCTTTATTAATTTGTCTCTATTAATGTTATAATTGGATTGGAGTTAAGCAATAATATAAAGATATATTCTTAAATAGAAGTTCAATGAGGGAAAACAGGATTGAAGGCGGAAATGTTAAGCTTCTCATTAATCTCCAGTGAAAGTATATACAGTATATATCTACATAAGTAGTGTAGTATTAGGATGAAGGGGGTACCCTCCTAACCTACACTATCACACACATGCTTGATAATAAATTGGTATTCACTGTGATATGTCCTAACCAGAACATATATTGAGAAGGTAGTATGTGAGTAGTATTTAGTTATTATGCCCTATTAGGCATTATTGCTCATTTCAATGGTTAGTTTGTTGTTGAGTGTTTAACATCTATAATTGATTACATCCTCTAACTTTAAATTTATTAAGGTAATTCTTATTGTTGTTGTAACTAATAATATGTATTCTTCCCCACTGCAGTAAGTCTCACTCTGGCTGCAATCATCATGTTATACATATATATATATTATGCATCAATGTTGCCAACCACTGCTGTTTATTCCATGAATGGAAGGTTTGTGTGAGAGAGTGGTGTGGGTATTATTCAATTACTATTCCCTTATGGACATTAATATACCCTCTCATATAGTACTGGTATTACACATACATAATATACAACAATGCTTGCTAATCGAAGCTATCCAAGGAATAAGTTCTCTTAAGCCACGGCGCCCTGTCTCATGACAGGGTCTCCCATAAATTAATGTTGCTCATACATGAATCCATATTACAACATATTATATATATAAGACATTGGAGACACACAGCAAACGTGCCGACGTGCGTTTCGCTGTGTGCTTTTTCAAGGTAAACCTGATTGCATGCACCACCGCAGACCTTATTCATATCACTAGACCAATCAAATCCCACTGTCCGGTCACGTGGTGGTCAGAGCCAATCATGTACTGAGACCAACAGAAAGAGTAATCTCGCACCAATAGATATATATATATTGTATCAGAAAAATTTAAGTTTAAATATACCTTTTATTATTTTGAGTCCATCATCTTCATAACTATTATTATAATACGTATATATATGAAGGTGCTACCCTAGAATCCTATAGTCATCACAAGTAGAAAAACAAATGAAAAGATAGGATCTTCACAGTGCACAGATGGAATCTAGATTCCTAGGTTACTGGTATTGCTCTGAATCGATATTAAAATATAGCTTTTATTAGATTATATTTAAAATAATAGTGGTTGGGTCTAAAGTTTAGGGCGAAATATTATTAAAATAGAAAGATATAGTATGTGAGTATATATAGAAAGATTAGAAAGGTGATTAAAATTCTGCCTGACACCGGACTGTTACACGTTGTTGAGTATTATTTATCCCCGGTCCTGAAGTGGGGTGACTGATTAATAATGTCACATATTCATTGTATATTCAGAAAATAGCATGTACATAAAAATAATGACAAATAATGGGGGGGAAACAGAGAAAATGGGAGGTCTATATTTATTATAGAGTATTATCAGTGTAAATCGATGTCTTTCCCTTTACACAATATTGAAATGTTATACTGAGTAATATTTCAGAAAGCGTTGCTTTAATACAGTAATGATGTAAATTTAATTACTGAGTATTAATAGTTTTTCTTTATCTGTATTTTCAGACTGCTCGTATCTAGAGCTAGTTAGCAAAATGAATTATCACATATATTTTGTGTCTTGGGTATATGACATTCATAGATCTCCTAATAAGTGATAAAATGTGGCTGGCTGCTAATTCCAAAGTTATTCCATATCAATTATCATAGGACTTTGTATATCTTGTTCTATTACATTATATTAGCAAATGGATCAAGTTCAATATACTCATGTCTCTCAATCCTCACTCTTCAAGGCAGTGCCTTGAAAAAGCAGCTATCGGCGAAACGCGCGTTGGCAAGCATGCCGACGCCGGACTGTAGCAGAACCATATGCTACACACATTATATATAATAACCACTTTACAATTATACTGGGCATGAAGTGGACGCTGTATGTTACATATGATATTATGCTGTAAGCGGACAAACTGTTTAATAGTTCCGCTAGCCGTGGGAGAGCTGTATGTGAGATATGGGCACATTGTATCCACTTGAATAGTCTGTTACAACACTGCGGTACTTCAAGTGTATGTAACAATATCAGCTCAGCCTGACTGGCATAACATTGTTATACTCAGAAATACGTATTACATTGTAGGGGGATATAAAGAGCTTAAAAGTGAAATGTCACTGGCAATATAACTGACATTATTTATGTGTCACCACTGCCTTGAAGAGTGAGGATTGAGAGACATGAGTATATTGAACTTGATCCATTTGCTAATATAATGTAATAGAACAAGATATACAAAGTCCTATGATAATTGATATGGAATAACTTTGGAATTAGCAGCCAGCCACATTTTATCACTTATTAGGAGATCTATGAATGTCATATACCCAAGACACAAAATATAT
The DNA here is from genome assembly GCA_031769625.1 of Taudactylus pleione. Lineage (NCBI taxonomy): Eukaryota > Metazoa > Chordata > Amphibia > Anura > Myobatrachidae > Taudactylus > Taudactylus pleione. Next base: position 9,790,089 of record JAUIMM010000134.1, read on the forward strand.
GTGATAATTCATTTTGCTAGCTAGCTCTAGATACGAGCAGTCTGAAAATACAGATAAAGAAAAACTATTAATACTCAGTAATTAAATTTACATCATTACTGTATTAAAGCAACGCTTTCTGAAATATTACTCAGTATAACATTTCAATATTGTGTAAAGGGAAAGACATCGATTTACACTGATAATACTCTATAATAAATATAGACCTCCCATTTTCTCTGTTTCCCCCCCATTATTTGTCATTATTTTTATGTACATGCTATTTTCTGAATATACAATGAATATGTGACATTATTAATCAGTCACCCCACTTCAGGAGCGGGGATAAATAATACTCAACAACGTGTAACAGTCCGGTGTCAGGCAGAATTTTAATCACCTTTCTAATCTTTCTATATATACTCACATACTATATCTTTCTATTTTAATAATATTTCGCCCTAAACTTTAGACCCAACCACTATTATTTTATATATAATCTAATAGAAGCTATATTTTAATATCGATTCAGAGCAATACCAGTAACCTAGGAATCTAGATTCCATCTGTGCACTGTGAAGATCCTATCTTTTCTTTTGTTTTTCTACCAATCATGTACTGGTTTACATTCATGCCTCAGGTTCCGTATTTCCTCCAATGGGATGTTTAATATTATGACACACTTGTCATGACCAAAGGGTGTGTTAATCTTAACCAATTATATTAGGTCTATGCAAATCTATACCTCCGTATGAGTGCAGTCCTAGTATGTACTACAATACATTGAGAATAGATAATTAATATATTTCCCCAGTATTAGAACAGATGATTCTATATTCTGCAGGGCATGAGATGACGGCGTGTGGGATGTCAGCATTTCGGATGTCAGCACTCAGAATCCAGACGCCGGCATACCATCAGGGTTAGGATACCGGCACTTGTCGATAAGTATCCTAACCCTACCCCTAAACCTAATCCTACCTCCCCGCAGCCTAAACCTAGCACCTAACCCTCCCCCCACAGCCTAAACCTAACCACCCCCCACAGCCTAAAGCTAACCCTCCCTCCCAGTACCTAACCCTAACCCTCCCCCTAGTGCATCACCCTCCCCCTAATCACACTACTTACCTTCGGGATGCTGGTGCCGGTATACTGACTGGTATCGGGATTCTGAGCACCAGCATCCCAAATGCGGGGATTTAAATTACATCCCTTTTGCAGGATTCTAAATTTTAACATGGTGGGATCCCAGCGCAGACTTTCTCGTGCCTACAGAGTCCCTGTCAACATAGTGACAGTAGACATCTGGATGGCATCCCTGCTATACAAATACATTTTTGATTGTGCTAACAGATAACTGGGAATTTCTACTATTAAAATGAAGAAGTAACAATTGAATTATACACAGAAGATATATTGTAACGTGACCACTCAATACTATATGAAAGTTGTTACATATTAACATTTAACTACCTGTGTACAAACAGGTTTTGTCAGCAGGAACAAATAGAGTTATGGTAGACTTACCTAGACAACTCCTTTTCTTCGAGGTCCATAGGGTCCACAGGGATACCATGGGGATATTATGGTTGAAAAGATCCAGGCACCAAACAGTTAAAGCTTCAGCTCCCAGGATGCCTTGGATCCTCCTGCATATATACCCCACCCCTAGCCATAGGCCTTCAGTGTAGTTAACAAACCTCAAGGCAGGAGAAGGAAAGAGGAGAAGGAAAAGCAATCGTACACCAGAAACACTCTTTCACAAAATGAGGGAATCTGTAACCGAAAGTTAAAATTACCCATGCAGCCAGGTGCATCAGAGTGGGTGTCCTGTGGACTCTATGGACCTCAAAGAAAAGGAGTTATCTAGGTAAGTCTACCATAACTCTAATTTTCTTCTTCAGGGTCCATAGGGACCCACAGGGATACCATGGAGATGTCCTAAAGCAGTTCTCCTAAGGTGGGGGGCGTTTCTGAGCAGAAAGGAGAATGCATCACCCAAAGGAAGCATCCTGAGAGGCAAAAGTATCAAAGGCATAAAACCTAAGAAAATTGTGGACAGAAGACCACGTGGCTACCTTGCACAATTGTTCAGCAGAGACACCATGACTAAATTCCCATGATGGCCCTACAGACCGAGTAGAATGTGCTGTCATCGTGCTTGGGACAGGGAGATTCTTAGCTGGCCATCCTCGTTTGTGAAAAACATATACCACAAAAAGAGCATCTGATTTCTACAGAGTTTGTGCACTCCACATAGATACGGAGAGCATGAACTACATCCAGGGAGGCTTCAGATACAGAAAGATCTGGAGCCTGAAAAGCTGGAATTACAATTTCTTCATTTACATGAAAACGGGACACTAGCTTAGGAAGGTAACCCTCATTTGTATGAAGAACAGCTTTATCCTAGTGAAAAATCAAAAATGGAGAGCGACAAGAAAATGCTGCCAAATCAGAGACTCTGCAAGCAAAAGAGATAGCGAGTAGAAAAAGTGTCTTCGCTGTCAACCACTTCAAATCTACAGAGTCTAGAGGTTCAAATGGGGGAGCTTATAGCCCCTTAAGGACCAAAGACAAATCCCATGGTGCTACTGGTGGAATAAAAGGAGGCTGAACTCGCAGAACTTGGAAAAAATTCTAACATCTGGCAATGAGGCAATCTTCCTCTGGAACCAGACTGACAGTGCAGAAACCTGCACTCTCAAAGTGGCCAGGTGGAGACCGCTGTCTAACCCCACCTGAAGAAAAGCCAGTACCCTGGAATCATGAACACCTTCGGATCATACTTCCTATGGGAACACCATTGACCAAAAGAATGTCAAACTCTGTAATAGATGCGGGTAGAGACAGGCTTCTGTTCCCTAAGAATCATCTGAATTACAGAACTAGAAAAACCTTTTGCTCTTAGGATGGAAGATTTAAGAACCATGCCATTAAAGATGAGGTAAGTCCGGATGCCGGCAGGGACCCTGTGTTAGCAGATCCTGCCATAGAGGAAGAGTATACGGACTGTCTACTGACAGATTCCGTATGATGGTGATCTAATGACGTCTGGTCCACCAGTATTACTGTTCCGCCTTCCTGCTTGAATTTCCTGAGAACTGTTGGAAGGAGAGAAACCAGAGGAAAGAGATACAGCAACTTGAAGTCCCATCTTACTGCCAGTGTGTCCACGAAGGCTGCTGATGAGTCTCTGGACCTGGACCCATACCTGGGGACCTTGTGGTAGTGATGTGAGGCCATGAGATCTATTTTTGGTAGACCCCATTTGTTTACCAGGAGCTGAAATACTCCCAGATGGAGAGACCACTCTCCGGCGTGTATGTCCTGGCGACTTAGGAAGTCTGCTTCCCAATTGAGTACTCCCGGTATGAATATTGCCAAGATGGCCGGAAGATGACATTCTGCCCAAATCAGAACCTTTGTCACTTCTTTCACGGCTGCGTAACTTCTTGTGCCTCCCTGATGATTGAGGTAGGCCACTGTAGTTGCATTGTCGGACTGAATCTGGACCGGCCTGCCCTGGAGCAGGTCCTATGCCATAATAAGTGCCTTGTACACTGCTTGCAGTTCCAGAATGTTTATTGGCAGATGACTTTCCTGGTTTGTCCATCTTCCCTGAAAGGTGTGATGACCTGTCACTGCCCCCATCCATGAAAACTGGCATCTGTGGTGAGAAGCACCCAATTTGGAATCAAGAATGGGCACCCTTTGTTCAGATGATCCTTTCTCAGCCACCACAGGAAAAAGTGACAAACTTCTGGAGAGAGAATTATCCTCTGAGACTTTATTAGATGATACTGTCTGTTCCACTTGGAGAAAATCAACTTTTGCAGAGGTCTGGAATATAACTGAGCATACCCCACCATGTCGAAGGTGGATACCATTGATCCAAGGACCTGCATTGCTAACAGAATGGATACCCTTCGCTTGCATAGCAGCTTGTGTATTCGTTATGACAGCGTCACAATCTTGTTCTCTGGCAGAAACACAGTTTGAAGGTCATCCAGATATGGCAGAATTATGACTTCCTGATGCCTGAGATAGGCCGTCATGACTGCCATAATTTTGGTAAATACCCGGGGAGCCATAGATAAGCCAAAGGGTAAAGCCAGAAATTGGTAATGCTGCTGAAGGACAGGACACCATAAAAATTGTTTGTGGGATGGTATAATAGGAACATGCAGATATGCATCCTGAATGTCCAGGGAAACCATGTAATCCCCTGGCTCCATTGCCCAAATAATTGACCGAAGAGTTTACATACGAAACTTGGTTACATGGATAAACTTGTTGAGGGTTTTTAGATTTAATATAGGGCAATAAGCCCCATTCGGTTTCTGAACCAGAAATAGATTGGAATAATAACCCCTTCCCTGTTGCAACACAGGAACTGAGACTATTACCCAAACCTGCAGCAGGGAGTGAATGGCTTCCTGAAATGCCTTGACCGCATCTGATGGAGGATCTGTGCAAAAGAACTTCTGGGGAGGATGCCTCCTGAAAGTGAGGGCATACCCCTGAGAGACCACTTCTCGGACCAAGGCATCTGTTGTTGTTTGATGCCAATAATCCGCAAACTGAAGAAGTCGGCCTCCTACCCTGGGATCCCCAGTAGGAGGCCTGCCCCATCAGCCCGAAGGTTTGTCATCAAGTTTAGAAGCTGGATGTCTTGCCGGGCCAGACCTCTTAGTTTGTTGACTTGACCTAGAGAAAGACTGTTCCCTTGTTCGTCCCTGAGGATGGAAGGACCAATTAGAAACCTGCCTAGACTTTATAGTCATCGTAGATGGCAGACCTGCTGATTTTGAAGCTGCTCCAAAAAGTACCTTTCCATAGAAAGGTAAGACTTCCAGCACCCTATTTGATCCTGTTTCAGCTTTTCAAGATCTTAACCAAATGGCCCTGCGTGCCACTATTGAAGCTGCTGATGCTCTAGAAGCTAGAATTCCAGCATCTACTGCAGCTCCTCCCAGATAGGAAGCCACTTCCCGTATGTGGGAGATATACATCCTCTGTTCTCTGTTAGCATCTGGTAGAGAGTCTTCCACTGCCCCCATCCATTCTTGAACAGCTTTGGCTACCCAGGCTCCAGCCATAGCTGAGCGAGTAACAGCTCCAGATCAGTGGCGTATCTATAATGGGTGCAGTGTGTGCAGGGCACATGGGCCCTCAGGTCCAGGGGGGCCCCGCACCGCACACCCAGCACCCATATTAGTTTAAACTCACCTGTCCGTGGTCCAGCATCGGGTGTCAGTGCTGCTCAGAACACTGGAAAATGGCCGCTGCACCCATTTTTCTGGTGTTCTGCGCATGCGCAATAGACTCCGGGCACACTCTAGTGCCCAGAGTCTACTGCGCATGCACAGAACGCCGGAAAATGGCCGTCGGGCACTAGAGTGTGCAGTAGACTCTGGGCACACTCTAGTGCCCGGAGTCTACTAATGCTCCGGTGGCTGGCCAGCCGCATCAGTTGGCTGCCGGCCACCGGGGAGAGAGGAGGGGACCCGCGCGGGGAGTGCACACAGGCCCCCTCCTCTCTTAAGATGCCCCTGCTCCAGATGATGAAAATATTGCCTTAAGACATGCTTTAATTTTCTTATCTGTGGAAATCTTCAGAGAAGATGCTGATGGAATAAGCAATGTACCATTCCTGATTAAATACATTACATGAGCATCCACAGTAGGAGGTGCCTCCAGCTTAGTACATACAGAACCTGGGAAAGGGTACAACAATGTTATTATTTTATTCACATAAAAATGTTTATCCGGGTTACCCCATGCCTCATCCATAAGCTCAGTGAGCTGTTCAGATACAGGAAACTCTGTCTTGACCACCTTCCGGTGGTGATTAAACATTGGAGCCTTCTTACTATGAGCTGGTTCTTCATCCTGAATATCTAGGATTGATTTAACTGCCCTCACCAAAGAAGGAACATCCTCCCCCCTAGCTAGACCCTGGATAGGAACCCTGCGCATCATCTGATTTCTCTGATGATGCGTCTGAATCCATATGTTGTGCAGACTAATAAAAAGATAACTTGCGCTTAGGCGTCTTAGTAACTATCATCTGCTTTCAACATTAGATGGTGCCATACTCTGACTAGAATGGCCATAAACATCTTTCCAGGAAGGATGCCTAGGAGGTGCAAACATAGCATGCTGTGGACACCCCATCCAAGGAGGCATTGTAGGAGCAGCCATACGATCCACAAACTGCTTCATTACCTGGGACAAAGAGGATACTCAAGATGGCTCTTGTCCAGACACAGGTAAACTGGCCTGATGAGGTGGCTCTTTATAACAGACAACATACAAACCATCCTTTATGTCGCGATAGGACACATAGGTCATACATGATTTACATGAAACCAGCACAGGGGGCTCCCCCTCCTGTTTCCCTTTATCTTTAGACATATTCATAAAGGTAATAAATGCAATGTTATGTGATAACCTTCACAAAATCTCAAATGAATGCAAAGTACTCAAAGAAAAATCTCCACCCCGAAGGATGGAGAGAAAAAAATAATGATAGTTATAATTGACAAACGGAAATAAAAGACAGTGTCAACAGCAGCTAGCAAACAGTCACCCACAATGCATATGTAATATAATTACAATGGACTCTAAATCCACTACACAAACACCAGGAATAGTAGGATATAGAGCCTGTATACCTTAACCACGGGAAAGGTATACACAGAGACTGACCCAAACCCTCCTGAGACCAAGGTGCACTGATAATGGACCGTGAGTGTCTCATATACACGTGGAGGGTAGGCGGAGCAACCCAGATGCACAAAACCCTTTGCAGGGACTGTGTCTGGGTCGGGGTATGAGTTTCCGGGGGAGCGCCTGCCTCCCCTAAGCTGTGTTAACCAGCCGGGTACGCTGGCCTTGTGGGAGCAGAAGTGTCTGCTGCCAATCCCCGGCGTCAGACGATAAGGCCCCGGTGGTGTAGTGAGGACGCGGACAATCCCGGGCCCTGACTGCAGCGGGTTCTGGTGCATCTCTGACACCAGGAGCAAGGATTGCCGCAAGCGAGTCCCCGTAAGCAACAGAGCCCCCCTCCCAGTGCGCAGCGCGCTGCTAAAATATTTTTTTTCCTTTCTGTGTTTTTTTTTTCTAAGGGGTGTGGCCATGCCTCCCATGATTAGGCCATGCACCCTGTCATCCGGGCCCAGCGCGGCTCTTGGCGGCCCTGCGGGGCAATGCGTAGGGGGGACCACTTCTGTGGGCACTGTATAAGGGGCACTACTGGGGGCACTGCATAGGAAATTTGTTGTACTGTACATGATCAGACTCTGACTTTTGTTTTTTTCCTGTAAATGACTTCTGTTTTTCTGCCAATCGCCAACACCACCCTCCCCTGGCACAGCCTCCACCGATAGCATCCCATCCCCGGCAGAGGATTGTTTAATAGGGGCCCCAGTGCATTGCTTTGCCCAGGGGCCTGCACTGCTGTTAAGACAGCCCTGGCCTGCACATCAGAGCAATATTGAATTGCTCTGGTATTAAAGTTGTCCCTGCAGCACAACCAATGCCGATATATTGGTACATCTAGTGAATAAAAATAATCTCTCCAGTGCCTGAAACTACCAATGTACTGAAACAAACCTACTGCAGTAAGTGAAGGAGAAAAATTGCCAACTCCACAAAGATACACATTAAAAAGAAAAAAATATTGGTACATCTGCCTGTGTGTATGGGCGACCTCAGGGCCGCCATCAGGGGGGGCTGCCAACCCTGGAGTCCCGGGCCCGGACACTTGAGGGGCCCGCCTGCTACTTCCCTTCCCCCCTGCCACAATAACAGTCACTGACAGGCTCGGACAGGGGCCTGCTCCTACCAGCGCGCTGAGGTCACTAATCCCTATATCTCCTCCCATCCACCCACCCCCGCCGCCGCCATGTTCAGGGTTGGCTGTGGGACAGGATGCTCCCCGGCTGGCAGTTTTGCTTCTCTGAGCACCTCTTAGCAGCGCTAGAGGTATTCAGAGAAGCTGAGCTGTCTGGCTGCTCGACTAAGCACTGTCAGCAGGTGCGCATGCATTGCGACATGTCACATCAGGGAAGGCTGCTCTGCTGCCCGCCAGCCGCTGCAGTGGAGAGAGCCTCCATCAAAGCAAAGAGGACAAAACGGTAGACCAGAGACCAAAGAAAAGGTGGTAAGTTTGCTGGAGAAGGGGAAGGGGGATTTGAGACTGGTGATTATTAAAGGAGTAGTTGTAGTGTGATTTTTAACTACAGAGGACTTGCTATGAGGAGATTACTGAAGGGGAGGGGATTCAGTAAAGTAATTATTGAAGATTGGGACTGTGAGGTAATTACTGAAGGAGGGGGTGCTGTGAGATGATTATTGATAGGGGGGCTTTCTGTGAGGTGATTACTGAAGGGGGAGTGCTGTGATGTTACTGTAACATGGTCAACTCCACTGGCTCCAGCTATTTTTAATATGCCTCTATTTTTCGAGGTTCTCTGTATAATGGGGGCTGGGTGGCCCTGTCTATTTTGTCAGTCCTGGGCCCCAGATTTTTTTATGGCGGCCCTGGGCGTCCCACTGACCACCCGTACACTGGCCTAAGGGACCACTGACATCTCAACTGGATGGCTAAATTTAAATGCCCACCCAGTTGTGATGTCAGGCCAGACATATCGAGCTGCAGATTGGAAAGTGTGTATTGGCGGATCCGTGGGTCAGCGGACAAGTAGACCAGAAGTGTACTCACATTAAATTTGAGTTGGGACATGCTCCTCTCAAATCTAAATCTCTCTGCACATTTAAAATCTACCCCACATGCACTGCAACATGCTTTTGCCAATGGGTCTGATTCAGTGCTGTATGCAGGTAAACCTGATGCTTTTTTAATTTTTACGCACAACTATGATGTTTCCTGATTGATACATGCACAGGATCTACGTCTTCAGACGCAGCATTCGGATCTGCAATGCAGGCCTTGAGCATCTTGTGCCTTCGGGCGCCTAATGCAGGGGATGCGGTCAAACTGCAGACGGCCAGAAAGCTGATTGACTAAATCCCAGCATCTAAATCCCGATGCAGGGCTAAAGACAGGCGTTGAAATCCCGATGCCCATCTAAATCCCGATTCTGGAATTTAGACAGACAGGTTCCCGAATGAAGGTAAGCCGGGCTGTGTTAGCGCTTAGCCGTGCTGGGAGGGGGGTTAGGTTAGGGAACCCCCGAGGGGACTTTGGGTTAGGCACCACCCAGGGAGGGTTAGGTTTAGGGTGTGGGGAGGGGGGGGTTAGGCACCACTGGGGAGGAGGATGGGGTTAGGCACCACTAAGGGAGGGTTAGGGTTAGGGGGGAGAGGGGAGGGTTAGGGTACTTACCAGCCCCACTCTGGATCCTGGGCGGTTCGGGCTTCCAGCGTCGGTATTTAGTCTGCCGGCATTACATCCGGTGGCATTACATACCGATTCCTCCTGCGGCATTAGCATATTAGCGCACAGCAGTTGCTTCCAAAGACGCGGATGATGTACTTTTAGCGTACAGCTCAGAATTGGCCCCAATGTGCGCACTCACTGTACTTACTGTACTTGCTCTTTTTTGCTTTACTCCCACCTCAGAATCTGGACCAAAGTCAGCAAACATCTATTGTTATTTTGTTCCCTGCATTATCACTCAGGGGGTTGATATATAGCTAAAGGTATGCCAAGATTATAATCTCTCTGTATTATTCTTGACCCTGAACAATATCATATATATGATGGTTGCGATACCCCAGTGTCATATAATACTGCTGTAACAGACAATTTATAAATATATATCTTTTAAGTTCTATTATAGCCTCAATGAATACTTTGGGAGTACTAAGATCGCTATCCTATAATTACTGCTTATCACATGTGTAAACTATCTATCATCATATAACGCACCTCTCACCAGCTAAAAATGACTTAACTACAGAAGGGAACGATTTTCAATTATATATGCTAATACACTTCACAGATTACATACAATATAGGGATACTGATAATTAGAAGCTGTGATGATTTCTTTTTATTATCACTCTTTCTACCTCTAATACACTACCTTTTTCTAGTTGTTTTAAGCCTATTTTGCTTAGGGGTAAATGTACTAAGCCTTGGAGAGAGATAAAGTATCAACCAATCAACTCCTAACTGTCATTTTTCAATTTTCAAACAGTCTGTAGTTAGGACCTGATAGGTTGGTACTTTGGGGTCTTTGTACTAAGCCTTGGATGGAGATAAAGTGAACGGAGATAAAATACCAACCAATCAGCTCCTAACTGTCATTTTTCAAACACAGCCTGTGACATGGCAGTTAGGAGCTGATTGGCTGGTACTTTATCTCTCTCCACTTTATTTCCATCCAAAGCTTTGTAAATAGACCCCAAAATCTCTCTGCACTTTATCTCTCTCCAAGGCTGAGCACATCTCCCCATTAATGTGTTAATAGACACCTTTTAAAGCATACTAGTTAAAAGTTATGTATAAAAATGAAAAATTAAAGAACCTATGCTGATTTCGTGGCTACATCAATCAAGTCCCACAGTGAACCACATACTGTATAATTGTCCTTGTCCATCTATCCCAACTGTACCACCATCCTCTCCTGGTTCTATCATAGGCTTTTTCTTTTGTATTGCATATTTACCAGGGCTGTACTGGCCATCTGGCACCTCTGGCAAATGCCTCCCGGCGCTGAGCTCGGCTGGCACACAAAGAGATGGGGTGTGAAGCGTGACCCCTTTTTTGTGCACACACAGAGGGATGTCATTGGCCTAATTACAGCCCCAGTCCATCCCTGTCATGTACTACTATAGTTGTTCACAAGCTTGGAGCAGCTATGGACCAGGGGGCAGATGTATGAAGCTCTGAAAAGTGATAAAGTGGAGAGTGATAAATGACCAACCACTCAGCTCCTAACTGTCATTTTATAGGCTGTGTTTGAAAAATGACAGTTGGGAGCTGATTGGTTGGTCATTTATCACTTCCCAGAGCTTCATACATCTGCCCTCTGGTGTTTTTATTTACTGTCATCTCTCGCTGCAGGAAGCAGATCCAGGATGGTTGTCTCCCATGCTGTTTGGTGACAGCTGCTGTCACTAAGGAATCTATTTACTAAGCTTTGTTAGGAGATAAAGTGAACGGAGGTAAGGTACCAGTCAATCAGCCTCACCCCAAGGCATGGATTCGCCTTCCTGGGACACCTAAAATTCTAAAGCCGCGCAATTTCTCACCCCTTCTCTACTCCTCCAGTGCCATTGCCCATAATAACTTTTGTTGGAATGGGACTGAAATACCGGCGACTGTTTAGCCACCAGTTCAAATCCCAACTGCACAATCCCGACAAGAGGATATCCCGACTGGGGCTGATAAGTATTCTAACCCTCCCCTCCACCCCCTCTAACCCTCCTTCGGTGGTGCCTAACCCTAAAACTCCCGGGGTGGTGTCTAACCCTAAATCCTGGGGGGTGCCTAATCTTAACCCCTCCTTCCCACACCCTAAACCTAACCCTCCTGGGGGGCTCCCTAACCTCCCCCCAGTGGTGCCTAAGCCTAAACTCTCCTTCCCCTAGCCTAACCCTAACCCTCCCCAAGGGGTGCCTAACTCTAAGTCCCCCCAGGGGTGCCTAAATCAAACCCCCCCTCCCCCCACGGCTAACAGTTAAGCTGCGTTGGACTTACCTCGATCGGTCCGGCGTCTGTCTGTCTTCCAGCGTCAGGATTAAGATAGGCGTCGGTATTTTTTATGCCTATCTTAAATCCTGTGTCGGTGTCGGGCTTTAGGTGTCGGTATATGGACCGGTAGCATTCAGTCCGCCTGTCTAATAACTGCCTCCCACTTTTGTTATAGCAATTTTGCCATTTTGGCTTAGGTGTCATATATCATTACAATATGTTATATTATTTCCAACATCTAATAATGTTTTTGTCTGCAATATTCATTAGTATCAACTACACCTCTGGGGTGTTTTATCCAGAAACCAGTAATCCTGAATGGTCTGAAAACTGGAAATAAAAAAACAAGTAAATAGTTGCTGTTTCTCAGTAATGATGTCATGCACAAAGTCATAATCATCAAGGACAACCTTCTGCAGACACTAAGAGGTATATTTACTAAAGTGCAGGTTTTTAGAAATGGAGATGTTGCTCATAGTAACCAATCAGTTTCTAATTAACATTTAACTAGCACCTTATAGAAGATAATAACTAGAATCTGATTGGTTGCTATGGGCAACATCTCCACTTCTAAAAAAACGCACATTATTATTATCATTTATTTATATAGCGCACACATATTCTGCAGCGTTTTACAAAGAATATTTGTCCATTCACATCAGTCCCTGGCCCAGTGGAGTTTATAATCTACATTCCCTACCACATGTACATGCACATATTTACACACTAGGGTTAAGTTTTTGTTGTTAGCCAATTAACCAACCAGCAAGCACAGGGAGAATATACAAACTCCACACAGTTAGGGTGTAGTAGTAATCGAACCCACGACCTCAGCACTGTGAGGCAGTAATGCTAACCATTACACCATCTATACCCCTAAGAGGAGAACGGGATGCAGTCAGGAAGCTGACGGTCGAAATGCCGACCGCCGGTTTCCCAACTGTCTAATCCCGGCAGGGGTCTAATGACAGGCATCGAAATCCCGACACCTGTAATTTTACCTACACCGGGAGCCCGACGCCCAGCATACCGACTGAAGGTAAGACGGGCGCCAGGCGTGGACAGCCACGGGGGGGGGTTAGATTAGGGGCTCCTGGGGGGGCTTAGGGTTAGGCACCCCCCCTGGGAGGGTTAGGTTTAGGCTAGGGGAAGGGTGGTTAGGGTTAGGCACCCCCGGGGGGAGGTTAGGGTTAGGCACCCCCCCGGGAGACTTAGGTTTAGACTGCGGGGAAGGGGGGGTTAGGTTTAGGCACTTACAGGGGGATTAGGGTTTGGCACTAGAGAGGGAGGTAAGGGTTAGACACCCCTAAAGGAGGGTTAGGGTTAGGGGGGGAGTTAGGTTAGTTAGTACTTACCTTTCCAGCTGTCGGGATCTTCACTGGTGCCGGTCTTCCGGCGTGGGGATTAGAACCGCCAGACATGCATCCGGCGGTATTCCATACCGATTCCAGGAGAACTGATAGACAACTACTGTAAATATTGAGTGGAATACCAGGGCCAGCGTGAAGAAAGACAGAATTCTTTTAAAATGTACCACAATATATTTTAGGCATGGTGCTCCTAATTATAGGAAATATCTAACCAGATGATACTGCTGATAATGTGACCAGTTGTATGTCTCTATCGGTATGATAGGTTATAGAGTCATGGGACCAGTTGGACACAAAGTTGATGGTGGATATTGTTTGAAAGTGGTGGTCGAACCCAGTTCAAAGTTCAAAATAGAAATTCACCACCTTTGGCTGCAATAAAAAAATATTTAAAAAAGAAAATATATACAGTATATTTCATTAAATTCAAGAAAAACAGAATCAATCCTGTGTGAGTTTGTTCTAGATTAAATGGCTACATTTCTATAGTATTTTGTATTTTCCATGCAAATGTTGTACTTGAACTTTGAGTTACAACATGGTAATGTTTTGTATTAGTATTAATAAAATAATAATAATTGTAAAAAAAAAAAAACTATCCAAAATAAGTTAACAGCTTAGCAGTTAAAGAATATACAGCATAGTGGTTTAGTTCAAGCATCTTTAGCTGTATGTCACTAGCAGTTATATGTGTCCACTTGTGAAGTGTTATTTTGCATTAATGTTATTATCATTTAGGGGACCTCTCCCTGATGCCTTTACTGAACCCTATTCACAATATATGTGTGAGATGGTGATTCCTGTACCACTGATATTGTCATATTTAAGGCAGAAAATGAGCTATGTTACCCAGCTAAGATAAAACTGACTCTTCCCTGCGCAGCCAAGGATACACTGCTGGATTAAATTTTTCTTATTATTATTATTATTATTATTATTTTTCTTATTATTATTATAATTATTATTATTATTATTATTATTATTATTATTATTATTATTAACGATAATACATAATTTCACATTTTCAATATGCCCTGTAGAATATTGTAAATAATTTCCTGTCAATATGATGGGGCCAGGTATCACCAAGCATTTACCAGTAATAGTTAGAATACATACAATTTATAATTATATACAAAGGGTAAAATTCTAGTCTCTTTAGAAGATGAGAGAGAGAGAGAGAGAGAGAGAGAGAGAGAGAGAGACAGAGAGGATATGTAATGTAATGAAATGTAAATCAAATACAATCTGCAAACATACATAGTACAAATGTCTGAAAACAACACACTTCATGTGTCCTTACTGAATAATTTATATTGTTAATTATACACATGTTATACTTAATGTAAGTGTTGCATTGTTTCATCTGAATAATGTATACCATTTTAATGTTGCATAATTTTATTTAAATTCCTATATCTATATGCTGATTTAGGGATTTCAAACTATGTATCTATGTATGTATGTATTTACATACATACATGCACCCATACATACATACATACATACATACATACATACATACATACCAGTATAATCAGCAGGACTGTGCTATAAAACCTCATAATTTCAGCGTCTACTAAACAACACCGAGATTATTTTATACCATCCGCGTAATTATTATTAGAATTTTTACATTTTCATTTTTTTGTGAGCCCTGTAACATGGGAGATAATACCAATGCTAATATAATAATAATAGCGATGTATCCAAAGTGAAATTGATATGTATATGACCGTGTACACCGCACCGTCGCTGTTTATAATATAATACAGCCTAAAATAACCTATGTAATTTTTTTTCATTAATATTACTAAGTAAATCCTAAAAATCCCAGCATGTTAATATTCTATTTTAAAGGCCGTGGAGCAGAAATAAGCCTTTTATTTACAAACAAAAGACGCGAGTTATTGCCGCAAGGTGCAGAGCTACGTTTATAAATAAAAACGCTCGTTTGTTATGTTGTGTTTACTGTTTATTTGTTTATTTTGTTGTTTTGGTTATTATGTGTTGTACATACTATACCAGTGGATCCTTTCATCTAGGGCTGGGCGTCTATTCATCTCAGCCACAAATATAACATTTGTACCCTTGTGCAATAATATTTTATTATGCGTTTAACAAAGATGAATAAAAATAATAGTGACAATAAAAAACTATAAAGAAACTATTCTAGGCTGAGGACTGGCCAGTGGCAGGACATGCCACACTGCGGCAGACTGTTGTGATATATAGGTGAGATGGTCTGCAAACACTGCACCCCTATGGCAGGAGGAGGGGGGGGGGGGGCTGTGCCATTGTAGCTAGAGACAAAACCCTCACTGAATTCCTACAAACTTTCTTAGTCCTATTTTTAAAATGGGGCCTTTTCATTGCCTGCTGTACCTCTGGCCAGGCTGTGCCCACCCCTCCTCCCCTGCTCGCGCACACACCCCTTTGATAATCCCCCTCTATTTTAGAACAACACAAAACCTTGTCCCATGCAGCGCCTTAGTGACTGCCAGTGAAAGAACTTTGCAAAAAAAAAACACATTGCTTCCCCTGAATAGATGGAGAAGGAGAAAACGTTTAATCAGACCCAGAGAGGGCTCTGCTTGTTACACAGGTGGAAATGGGGCATTTCTCAATTATACAAACACCAGACATCTGAGGCCGCGGTGGCGTTCTCCTGTGCCTCTTCATATACAACCTGCAATATTCCATTATACTGGAGTGTAATTCTAGGCTGGTGCTGAGGCTCTAGCAGGTCACCGTGATGGGGACGGAAACCTGACTGCCTAAACACCCGGCGGACCCCGGTGCATTCAAACAATAATCACATATGCAAAATAAAGGCTTTATTCACTGCAGAAAAAAGGAGATAAATGCCATACTTGGATATAAATAAATGCATGTATTACTCTTACATATGCAGAACAGAGAGCACCAAGCATTGCCAGAAAAATATAACTAATTTATTCCTCCAGTAATAAATAAATAAATAAATAAATAAACATTTTCTCTCTCTCAAACCTTTATTATTATTATTATTATTATTATTATTATTATTATTATTATTATTATTATTATTGTTGTTGTTGTTGTTATATATATATATAAATATATATATATATATATATATATATATATATATGAGTGTGTACATGTATACATATATCTGTCTCAAACTTTCATTATTGTGATACATTAGTTGTGTATGTGTGTGTGTTATGGCTGCATACACAAATTCATATACAATAATTATGGATTGATAGGCAAACACACAGACCCACGATTATTTATACAAACACACACACACACACACACACACACACACACACACACACACACACACACACACACACACACACACATATATATATACATATATATATATATGTGTGTCTGTGTATGTATATATATATATATATATATATATATAATATATATATATATATATATATATGTATATACGACATGCAAAAGAGAAAGTAAATATTTCCTCGTTGTCTATATATATATATATATATATATATAAATATATACACACACACATATAAAGTTCATGTATATAAATAAGTTAGTTTCTATGAATAAAATAGATAAATATGTGTAAGCCACTAAGTGGTGTTTACAAGTTACTCTGTCAATAGTGATTTAATTAGCAGGAAAATAAATGTAATCCACTACTACACTCCCTCTGCGCGTTTGCCCATTAGCCCCAGCATTTACCAATGCAAGAGGAATATGTAAGCAAATCAGCCTTACAATAGCGAATGAAACAGCCATTAATCCTTTGCCATGAGTGTGGGGCTCCAGTGCTGCTGCTGGTCCTCATTAAACTTTGTGTGCTGTGTGTGTGTGTGATGTGTGTGTGTGCTGTGTGTGTGTGTGTGTGTTTTGTTGTGTTATAACGCACTCCTCCATTAGTCAGGGCTGGGGGTCAGTGGAGCTGGTGCTGCCTGCTGGATCTTACATGTCATCCTGCTTGGAGTGACTTCATGTGATGTCAGCTGAGTGTAAGAGACACTGATCTCAGTACTGCTGCTGCTGCTGCTGCTGCTGAGGATACTCTCATGCACAATGTGACAGGGTCCTTCCATGCGTCTCCTCTGCGCACTGCTGGATGAGGTAAGTTCTCAGCAATAACATTTTGCAGCTTGCAGAGTGAAAAGGGGGATAATCAGCCTGGCTGGGTCTTACTAACAAAGTCCTACCTTGCCTGTTACTTTTGTGTGTGTGTGCTGCTTAATGAGCATTAATCTGGTACCCCTGGGTGTCATTGTTCTGGGTTTTGTCCATTTGAATGTAAATAGGTGACATGACATGAGCAAGTTGCTTATTACATTGATTTTTTCTCTCCTGGCTTCCTTGGAATGCAGAGAGGAACCGGTTCACTTCCACTTGGCTGCT